>JAVBIV010000001.1:2683520-5367041 GCA_031142775.1 Microdochium paspali
CGGGATCAGCTTAGCTTCGACTACGGAGCAGCAATCTACACCTTCGCTGTGCGCGGTGTCTGGGACAACAGCGGTCGGGGGTGGAGAAGGGTCACAGTCTGCGAGTAGTCTCAGCGTGAACAGTCGCTTGGGAACTATCTAGAGGCATGTGGGTATATGGAAATGGCTGGCATATAGCGTATGAGCAGGGTGGTCCCTTTCAGTTTCAGTATTCTAGTGTGTACTGTGTGTGGTTCTGCGAGCTACGTTTTGATATATAGTAAGCTCGACATCGCCAAACTTCTCCTTCAACCAGTCCTGCTGAATCATGTCCTAGGACTTTAGTAGCGGGATAGCCTTACTTTCGAACATCCTCCGTCACCCCTGAAACATCTTACAATAGACCAGGCAGCATAACGGAGCGCTTCTTCTTGTACTTGTCGCCAAATTGCTTGCGGTAGGCCTTCTCCTTACCCCATCCCCAGGTCCACATGTAGTAGGTGCCAATGGAGATGAAGAAGATGAGACTCGGGCTGCGAGTAGCCACAATGACACCAGCCCAGGCGATAACCTCAAACATGTAGTTCGGGCACGTAACCAATTTGAATGTAAATCCCTGGGGAAGCTTGCGCTCTGTCTCGCCGGGCTTGCGCAGGCCAGACAGATACTTGTGGATCCGGAGGTTGCCCAGCTCGCCAAACACAAAGAGCGCGATGCCGACGTAAGTGGCGATCGGGTCGGTCGCGACCGCGGCGGGGCTGAAGGGAGCGTAGACCTCAAGAGCGCCTAGGAGTCCCGCAGCGGACCAGTAGAAGAGCGAGTTCCAGAAAATGTTGGCCACGGGCATCGTCGCGGCGGAAAACTTGTGCACGAAAATCGTCTCGTACTCGCGCTTGAGGAAGTGCAGCATTATCATTGCGAAGCCGGCTTTTTGCGCGAAGGAGAGCTCGCCGTTCAAGGTGGCGGGTTGCGGGAGGTGGTTTTTGAGGAGGGAGTAGATCGGTGGGTAGATGTAATTGCGCAGCGCGAGGATTGGCGGGTGGAAGAGCATTGGGCCGAGGTACTCGATCACGAAGACTGTGCGCCACGAGACTTGAGGGCCTGTGAGGGGTCATGGTAATTAGTATTGACAAAATGGCATGTTTGAGGCTGAACAGAACATAGTGAGACTTACCCATATCCTTGACGAGGACTTCGCCATGCTTGACGACAGCCTCGAGGCTCGAAACGCGGGCCTTGCGGTCCTTGAGTGTCTTCTTGGTGGACGGGTCGTAGATGCCGAGACGGTTGTGGTCGGAGATGCCAGCGGCCTTGGCAATGGCGAGCTTGACGTCCTCGACGGTGGCATCATTGCCCAGCTCGATGGACGCGGGGAGATTTCTAATGGGCTTCTTGGGGACTGCAGGTCGTCGTGGGAGTAGTCAGTTGTGAGCTCTACCTTGGGCAAGACATGAGAAGCTGGACTTACCCCTGCTGGTCACCTTCAAGGAGAGTCCAGCCATTGTTGCAGATGGAGCTACGATAGCCTGTGGAGGGTTGTGTGAGGCGACGAAATGGCAAGGAGATGATGAAGAAGAAGAAGAGGGATTGACCAGGCTGGCCGGATCGTGACCCTGAAAGTAAATAATATTGCAGGTTGCGACTGCGTGGGGCAGGAGCCTCAACAGCTGCGGGTCTCGTCAACGAGAACAAAGATGTCAGTCATCCCACATAGTAATCCGGACTCATCGGCACTATGCATGTCGCCAAGTCCAGAAACAGAGATCCCGATCTACATCTACCCAATCTACATCTACCATCTTTGGTCTCTTGACTGCTCGTTGGTCGGATAGGCTAGCATGAATTTTACATCTTCACCATGACATTGTAGCCAAGCACGATAGGGCTATGGTCCCTGTTTTCGTCCTTGCTTGATTGATGGACAATGGATGTCCCTGGACGAACAATGATGAGAGGCCTGGATCTAAAAGATGTTGTATGCGCATGGGAGATCCCTGTCATTCTTCATCTGCTCAACAATCGACAAGAGACACATGAGCATCCACTTTGCTGCTCCCGAGGCAAGACTTCGAAGTGGGAGGAGACCAGACCAGGGTCCTCCTACAGTACTTAAGCACATACCTTTTTAGTGCTACTCAACGCGGTCCTGGCATGTGACTTGAGCTTCGCCATGCGCTTTGGAAGTGCAAGGACGTGCCATTAGGAACAAGGCCTTGAACGCCAACACGGACAGATTCACAGCTGCGATGGTCGTGCAAGGACCACAACGGCAACGCCCTGTCTATCCGACAACTCTCTCCATCATTTGACCATTTTAGACACATCGCTAAGCTGTTGGTCTCAAGCTCACAGTCAAGCTCAAGTGCCAGTACTCGAGGAGGATGCTGTGGAGCCCTGTCACTTCAAGGTCAATACAGTACAGACGCGCCGTTTCGACCTCGGGAGAGCTAGAGTATCCCGTACAATGGAAACGAAGCGCTGCCTTGGGTGAGGATGGCGAGCTTTGGGAATAGCATGCATCCTACTCAGTGTCCCGTGTTGTCATCGAATGAGCCCGAGACTGGACGAGCGACTCGCGCAGTTAGACTCTAGCCAGGAGTTCCCCTCCCCCACACGATGCGCTGGGGCAGCCCTGCAAGCTCGCCTCGTGGTTGCTGCCGTCACTCCGTCCACTCCGGCTCCCGCATCGCGTCTCAACTTGCACAGCATCCGACCAAGGTCCCCAAGTTGTCTTGCAAGCGGCATTTGTCATGTGCGCACCCCCTATCTAGCCATGACGCCTGCCGCGCATCGCCAGCCGGTCTACGCCATGCACTGAGCCTCGCCCATAGTGCTCACGGACAGCCTCGCCTCCACCGCTTGCAACCATCTCCAACTCTACGCTCATCCTCTCACACCGACACAAAAACAAGCAGTCAGCATGCCACCGCCCAACACCCCAGAGGAGGGCTTGCTCCCCTCGAGCAACTCGATACCTCCTCCCGGTACCGCTACCGCCACTTTGGCCTTGCGTCCCATGGTCCGCAGCGAACTCCCAGCCTCGCCACTCGTCGATCTGAGGGCTCTCGAGTACGAAGACACAGTCGACGAGAACCTCATCTGTCCCATTTGTCACGTCGCCCTAGTTGACCCTGTTATAACCAACTGCGATCATGTATTCTGCCAGCAATGCCTCTTCCAGGCCCATGCGCTAAACGCCATTTGCCCTGTCGACCGGCTACCGCTCAAGCTCGCATCCGATGTTCATCCAGCACCTAAGATTATACACAACCAGCTCGATAACCTCAGCGTGCGGTGTCCCAACAGGATACGAGGATGCGAACTCACAGTCGCGCGGTCATTAGTAGAGAACCATGTGGCACGGTACTGCGATAAGACCCTGGTGCCTTGTCCTCATACGGCTTGCGACAAATCCGTCGTGCGCAAAGACACGAGCAAGGGCTGTCTACACTTTGACGTCGAATGCGAATACTGTCAACAGGTCAAGCAAAAGGCAGATCTCGAACATCACCAGGACTCCGAGTGCCCCAACCGCACGACTATATGCAGCCTCTGCGATGCCGAGTTCGTTCGCCATAAGCAAGAGCTGCACATCAAGGAGTGTCCAGAGGCCGAAACCCCCTGCAAATACTCTGCATTTGGATGCACAAAGATCATGTGTCGCAAGCACATGGACGCACATGGCAGGGTCTGCGACTATCGCGTCGTTGGACCCTTGGGCGAACAAATGGCTGAGTTGCGAGCTGAGCTGAGGGCACTACAGGAGCGAGATCGACTGAAAGACCGCCGCATCAAGTTCCTCGAGAACCGTGGCTTCTACATGTCTAGTGGCGGCGGTTCCGAAGCCATCTCTGAAATGAGTCTGCCAGGTTCGTCAGCGGCAGCAGACTCGGCACCATACGAATCTCGCGATCAGTATTTTCTTGCGCTTTTCGAAACTATGGAATCCAAAGTAGAGCGTCTTTCTTCAGCTCTCACAGAAGTGGAGGCAAGACACTCCATGATGCTATTCAACGAGACCTTGCAAATGAAAGACCAGCTCGCCGAGATTCGTAGCACTCAAGGCGTGCTTGGCATGCATGTTCGTTGGTTGATGAACTTTCGCCTTCAAGAGCGTGGCAGAGTGGGGAACGCCGGGCCGGGTGTACCGGAGACTTTCCAAGGCAACCACGAGACAACTGCGATTATTATGAACGTGCCCAGACGGCTGAGCGAGACGTACAGAGAGGACGCGCCACGATTATGAATAAAAGCGAGGATAAGCAAATGCAGAACATAGCCCAAGTCGATAACCACGATGTGCGCCAACATCGAGCGGGACGCTATAGACAGGTCAAGCTGGTCGCCCAAAGCGTCGAGACAGCCTGCTACGGCAGAGGGGACTATGCAGATGGTCGTCGTCAGCTTCGGACTTTACCCAAGTTTGATAATCCAGGCCCTGCATCAACGTGCCATGTGACGATGGACACAGTCATCGCATGATGTGGGCATGGAACCGTTGACTTCGGTCACGCCCGCTCGTGTGCAACTGCTTCATTACGCGTTGCTTAGCGTGGCTGAGCCTCAAGTTCGCGTGGCCACGATTGGGCACGCAACAGCTGTAGCTCGGCTTTCCTCAAGTGGAATACCTGCAGGTCACCTCTTTGAACTTTTGAAGTCAATGGCTGGTGGATGTCGGCGTGGTGATGCTGGCGAAACACTCGGACTTGGCCATCGATTAGAGAGCTCTGACTGAAGAATTAGGAGCAAGAATCTCAATATTCCAAATGCAGCCCTTCGCGGTTGCTGAGCGCATTAGTATAGCCCAGACCACCTCAAATTTATGATGCGCCGAAAGAGTGCATCGTGACGCAGCCATGTTGTTCAAATCACGACACGTCAAAAACGTAAAAGGACAAAGCTGTGTCATTGTGGTGGCTATAGAGCTAGCCATCATATAATCACTTTGAGAAGTACTAGGCACAGTTGTCTTCATGTACTTTGAGTAACGAGCGTGAAGTACTGTGTCACTACGTCAAGTCTCCCGGTGAACAGACAGTTCATCCAGTATATAGATCTCAACCAGGTCTTCTGGTCGTGGCAAGGCAATGGATGGCTGGAATGAATCATATATATATAACCTCATTCAAAAAATTTACATATTTGGCTTCTAGCCTCCAGAAGTCATGTCATGCTTATGTGGTCTGGACGCTTCTCTTTATCGGCATCGACCCCGCTGCGCGCTGAGGAACTGCTGCAGGTGCCGCGGCCAACCACCCAAGCTTGCATCTATAACCACCTCCATAAGTATCCAATGCTGTACGCCTTCGGCAATCTGCGATTATTTGAGACTACATAACAGAAATGGAAGCTATCTTTGAAAAAGCCGTAGCCAGGAACAACGCGGCCAAAAAGACATCAGTGCCGTGGCAGTCGGATGTCCCGCATCCGCAGGCATACTACGCGTACAACTCCGCATCTAAACAATGGGAGGAGCACCATGGTCAACAACGACAACGCCAATCATCGCAAACCTCGCACAGGCCAGGCCAAGCGGAAGGTCACCAGCAGGAAGATGCCTCCTCTCCTTCCTCCGCTTCATTACCAAGAAAGATCACTAGAATCGCCCTATACGCATGGAACATAGACTTCATGCTCCCGCACGCCGAGGCGAGGATGAAGTTAGCCCTACAACATCTCGAAGATCTCGTCTCTGCAGCATCTTCAACCCCCTCGACATCGCCAGACAGCACGAACCCAGGCACCATAGTATTCCTCCAGGAGTGCACTGAGCCAGACCTGCTCACGATCGCGGCGAACCCGTGGGGCAGGGAGAACTTCATCCTGACGGATCTAGATAATTCAAATTGGACGTCTGGCTACTATGGGACCACTACCCTCGTGGACAGACGGCTTCTCTCCGCGGCAGGCAGTGATGTGGAAGGTGGAGGAGATAGGGGCCTGGCGAGCTGTTTCAGGGTGCACTACGACAAGACGCGCATGGAGAGGGACGTGCTGTTCGTGGATGTGGACATTACCAGATTCCTCCCTTCCCACAGCGGCCCTGATGACAGGAACGACAGTGACGAGGGGGAGATGGATGGGAGGAAAGGGAATAGAAAAGTTCTGCGCGTAGGCAATACGCACCTCGAGTCCATGGCTTTCGAACCACCGTATCGTCCACCACAAGTCGAGATTGCTGCGAGGTTCATGAAGGGCGAGGCATCCCCAGATCCCAGCGACAGCGAGACAGAGATATATGCCGCCCTACTAGCAGGTGACTTCAACGCCGTGCAGTCCTTTGACCTCACCTTGCACTCGGATAACGGACTCAGGGACGCATACCTCGACCACGGCGGGAAGGAGGACTCGGATGAGGGGTACACTTGGGGCCAACAGGCTGCTACTGTGCTGCGGGAGCGGTTCGGCTGCTCGAGGATGGATAAAGTCTATTACTGTTCCACCCATAGTGCTAGTGGGAAGGGCGAAGGTCTAAGGCTTGTGAGGTTCGAGAGATTCGGCGCAGGGGTGGAGCTCGAGAATGAGAAGCAGAGACAGGAGATTGTTGCGCTCGGGTTTGATAAACCTTGGATAACTGACCATCTTGGTGTTTTGGCTGAATTTGACATCTGTGGGTAGCATGCTCTGCGAAGAAAGACGAAAGTTCTGCTTCGATGGACGGACACGTCGTTGACCAGTAAGACAAAGGTTCGTCCACAAGTAGTGATGCTGTAGTATCATATCTCATCATTGTTGCCCATAAATAATAAGTGGTATCTTTAGTACTGTCCAACGCCAAATCAATAATCACCGCGTGCCCACAGTGATCATGGCCACTGATTCCGTTCTTATTTTCTGATGATCTTGAGCAGTGGCGCTATCCTCGACTTCTTGCTCAGACCAACCCGGTATTGGGCTCCTCGCTGCAGTGCCGTCGGCGTGCTTACTTTTGCTATCGGCTTGGAAGGCTTTGTCTCTGCAGGTTCCGTGTTCTTCTCCTCAACTGCCTCTGCTGCTACCGCAGTATTGACGTCTTTCGATTCTAATGGAGATCGTTTCGGCGAAGGTGACTGTGCCTCGTCGTCACTTGGTGGTATTTCTACAAGGACTTTCTTGTCGTCGACGTCTCTTTGGCTCTCGTCTTTCGTCTTGCCTTTGACAGGTTTCGTCACATACTCAAGATCGGGCACTGGAGTGCTGGCAGCCTTAGCTTTGTCGGCTTTCTTGGGTCGCCCTCGCCGCTTCTTCGGTTGTGGCTCAGGGACTTCTTTCACTGCAGCTTCTGATTGCTGCGCCACGGGTTCGTGCTCAAGCCTTGGTGGATCTCCCTCATTGTCAATGACGATCTCTTCAGGAAGGGCTTCTTCGACCTGCGGCTGCTTCTTCGGCCGCCCTCTTTTCTTCTTCGGGGCCACAACAACTTCCTCTGGCTCGGCGTCATCTTCGGACACTTCGACTCGCCGTTTCCGACCTCTCGCTGATCTTGACTCGTCGAGATCTGGCAGTGCCAGTTCGTCCTCTTCATGCTCGTCATCTGCTTGTCTGATGCGGCTATTTGTCCTGTCTCTACTTGGGGATGAAATCTTCGTCCTCCGCCGGCTCGGGCGAGGCTTGTACGCCTCTTCATGGTCGTCCGCTGCATCAAATGCCCAAGGATCATCGTGCGCGGCGAGTTCGTCTTCTTCTTCGTCTATGATCCTCTTCGGCGTCTTGCGCTTCCTTGCGGAGGACCGCACGCTTTGGCGAACGGGCGATTCTTGTGGGAGTCCTTCTTGCACTACCTCCGGCAGGTCTGGCTCTTGGGTGGGTTCAAGCTCTGCTTCAGGGAAGTCTGGTACTCGTGCTGGAATCGAGCTCGGTGGCTCCTGTGCAATGACATCTGGCGAGGAGGCAATCTACAAATAACCATGTCAGTCTTCCCACTCTTCTCCAAGCACGTAGAGTGCAGCATCGACCCACTTGAATGACTTCCTGTTCATCCGCCTCCTCTAGAACAACACTACTCTCCCACGGATACCGCCCACCCGACGAAGCATATCGACTGGGCGTTGTGTACGCAATAGTCGTAGCGCAGCTCGACTTCAGCTGCTGTCCTGTCGGTGTGGTCCTCACACCACCAACGGCAGCACCTTCCGCAGTCACGCTGTTGCTGTTAGTATTGTGCTGCGGCACGCTGACTCGTTGATACTCAAGCTTTTGCATCGTAGTGAGGTTGCTAGGCGCGACGTAGAACCCGCCCTTACCCGTGGAGGAGTCGCCGAGCGTGTCGTGCAGGGACACGCGCTGCCTAGTCGCTGTCGGAAGGGTGGGCTGGTCCCAGATCTCGTCTGTCGGTGGTTTCAACGTTGTGATTGTGCGTCCTCCGGGTGGTGTTGTCACGGTATCCGTCCTTGGTGCCTCAGGGCTACTGGGTATATCCCACTCACTCCCGCGCTCCCTCACCCTCGCCCTAGCTTCAGGAGTCACATCCTCACCAGCTAGACCATCCAGATCCAGAACAACCCGGCCCTGACCAGAAGCACCGCTCCATGCACCACTTCCACCTTCGCCATTCCCACCCAACCAGCTCCCTTCCAAGTGTCCACTGCTCCCAGGTCCGTCCCCAGCCCTTTGCGACTGGCGAACAATATTCTCAATCAGCCGCGATTGCTGAAGAACCTTCTCTTGCTGACCAGCTACGATCCGCGCGAATGCAGACTGGCTCGTCGAGTCCGAGGACTGACCAGCGTGGTGACGAGAGGCAGGCTGGTGGTCAGGACTGAGCGGTTCAGCTTGGGGCGTGCTTATGGGCAGCAGTGAAACATTTCCGCTCTGCGGCTCTGTCTTTTGCTCGTCATCGTTGTCATCATTGTGATTGCCGATGAGTGCAACGTTCTCGTCGAGGCCAATGTCCTCATCCCCGTCGTCATCATCGGAGTCAGCTACAACTCTGCGCTGCGCTGCCATTATTGCGCGAGAGCCATGCAGGTTGGCTCAAATATGAATTTGACCAAGGGACAATAGCTGGGACCGTGTCGACAAGCAAGATCCGGTGCTCCCAAAAACTCAACTACGCATTGTCACCCTTTGTTGACCATCGTCGTCGTTGACAATAATGTGCGGGGCTACGCGGGAGACGCGTTTAGATGCCGCTGAGACGCGACTTGCCCCAGCGCTAAGGTTAGCAACCCCTGTGAACCACTTTGGGGGCATTGCTGCAGCCCAAAGTGGGGCGTCATCACAAGCAAGTGCAATGGAACGAGCGATATGATTATAGCCAGTCTACTCAACGCCAAAGCCGGCTCTTGCAGAGGATTTTGGCTTGAGCAATATCTCTTTGTGCTCACTAACTATTGGGGTATACAGCAAAACTACAATTATTGTCACGCTCTTGGGGTGAATTGATGACTGGATATGTATGGCATCGTGTGTGTGCACCAAATCGGGAACAACAAACAAGATGACGGCATCACATGTTCCGGACGTCCTGCTGCATCAAAATCACCCGCGCACCCTTCGGCGTTTCGCATCGCCAGGCGGCTCATCAGCATCATCCTCCGCCGTGCTGGCCTCTCCACCCGCCAGGCTCATGCTCCTGCTATGGCCTGGGCCGCTCGCAGGCGGCGGCGCGTTGCGGTCCACCTCGTTACGTAGATCGCTCAGCAGTTTTTCGACCTCGCCAAACATGCTGCGAGTGTCCTTGACAATTCCATCCTCGTCGACCTCATATCCTAAAACGTCCTCGCTCGAATCCTCGGATCCATCCCGGCGCCGTTTCTTAAAAGCGGGGCCCACACCTCGGTCCGGATCTGGCGCATACATAATTGCATTAGCAAACATGTGGACAAGCTCTCTCTCGAGCTGTGCGATGTTGATGATTCCTCGAGGCGGCACCAGGTCTGCGGAGATGGGCAGCCAGATGTTCATCGGAGATGTGCTTGGGTCAAAGTCCGGCAGCGACTGCGCAGCCTGATTCGCTGCACGAGATCCCTGGTTGATAGCTCGCTTGATGCCCATCAGATCTTGCGGCCGGAGCACGATATTACGATAGCCCGGCGCGTCGCGTTCTTTGACAGCATGTGCAAACATGTTCGCATGGCGGTGGCTAATGACCTGCTCAAGCGCAGAGGCGCTGACTTTGTGGAAAGATCGCGTCCAAAGCACTTGAGATGCGGGACCGGAGCTTCGTTGTAGAGCAGTGGCTGGGCTCTCCTCACGTTTCCGTTTGTTTGTGGCCTTGACCGCGGATGGCTGTGACGTGGGTTGAGCTGATTGCGGAGTGGCTGATTCCTCGACATCTTCCATCGCCCGGGGCGTCGCAGCTTCAGTCTTGATACCCTGGGACGGGCCCTCCTGGTTTTCGCCAGAGGCTGACGTCTGCTTGATCGCCGGTTGGGCTGGGGTGGTCGAGGCGGGCTTTGGTGGGTGCCGGGGCGGCCGGCCTCGTGGCTTCGGTGTTACTACAGGCTGAGCCTCCTGCGTATTATCCTCAGAGGCCTTTGCTTTCGTCTCTAAGGTTGATACTGATTGCAGAGGTGCCGTTGCAGCTGTAGTGGAGGCCTGGGGCTGAGCTGACGGCTGGGGCTTCGGTAGCTGTGCCTTTGGCAGAGGCGGACTAAGTGGCTCAAACGCCGGGCTTGCTGCATCAAAGTAACTCTTCACATCTTCCACACGTGGCGTGGCGGGCGTCGGCGTCGTCACCCATTTTGTTCCGTGACCCCTGATAACGTGCGCTGGCACTATGCTACCACCAGGCGTCCTAGGTACAGATGGCGTCCGCGCCGTGTGCGGTAATATTGGTGGCTGATGTGCAGATGATGGTCGCGATCCGCTTGCGAGCTGCGCATGCTGATTGTAAGGGGAACCAAAAGACCCTTTGACTGCTGCTTGTTGGTGTTGTTGAGGTGTGCTCGGTGGTTGCGGCTGTAAAGGATGATGCGGACGACCAGGTTGCGGTCGTTGCATAATCGGCGTGGCTCCCGCTTTTACAGCACTTCCATGTGGCGGGGCTGCCTGCAGAGGCACCTGAGCTCTAACAGGCGTCTGCGCGGCAGGACTGGGCCCAGGCGGTGGCACATAACGGCCTGGCGTCTGACTAGGTGCTGGAGACCGAGTATTGCCTGGGCCTGTCGGCGGTCGTTGTTGGGGTGGCCGTCCAGTACCTTCAACACCGGCCCCTGGAACCACATGTTGAGCTGAAGCGGTGGGTTGACCAGTCGTATGAGTTGGAGCCAAAGCAGCAGCACCATGTGGTGTGTTTGCATGTACAGGCGGACGAGGTTGCTGGACGGTCGGTCTGGATGATGGTCCAGCTTGTGGAATCTGCCCTTGTGCCGGTATAGCCTGAGGTGGGAAGCCCCCTGGCTTCTGTGTACCAGGCACAAAGGCTGGTCGAGGTGAAGATACCGCATTTGGTTGCGTTGGTTGGTAGGGCGGTTCCCATTGCAATGATGGTGTTTGGACTGTGCCTGCCTGCCCTGTTGCTGAACCAGTCTGGCTGAGCGCTGGCGATTGAGTGGCCGGAGCCTGGGTTGCGTTAGGACCTGACGAGGTATCTGAGAGTGGCGATTTTGACGGCGTAGGACTTGGTCGAGGCGGTTGCGACTGAGGTTGAGCCTGAGCAGGAGCTGCTTGCGGGTGTTGTAAGACGGGCGATGGGCCTGCACTTGCTGGATAGACTTTGGCTGGCTGTTTGGCATCGGCAGGTGGTCGAGCATCAGCAGGTTGACGTGTCAGGCCGGTTGGTGCTGGCGACGGGCTGTTCTGTGCTGATACTCGACCGACGGTTGTGGTCGGTCCTGGTGCAGGACTTGATGTTGCCGCTCGAAGCTTCTGGGCATCTTGTATTCTTGTGGCACTGGTCGCTGGCGGCGGCACCGAGGCCGAATATGGCGGAGCCTGGCCGTTCGGCTGGACTGGCTTCTGCTCGCTCACAACAGGAGATGTACCAGCATTAGTCCCACTCGAATCTGTTTCTGTCCGTGGCTTGGGTTGGATTGCCGAGTCTTGAGATTCAGCGTTCTCGAGGTCGCCAATCTCGCGCTGTAAACCCTCGATCCGCGTTTCTTCATCCCTGATCTCCTTGACGATCCCTTCCCTGTATCGCGCGTATAACCGTTCTACCAAAAGTGGCAGCTTGTCGACATATCTATGCGCATCCTCGAGAGAAGGCAGGGGTGGACTTGGCAACTTGCGCTTCTTTGATGTTGGAGAGAGCCCCACGGCGTTCTTCTCGGCAATCTCAGCCTCGCGTCTCTGCTCATCGCGCAGCAGCCGGAGTGCGAGTTCCTGAAGAGCCTCGGGGCTCAGTCGCGCCGCATCGTAGGTGAGTTGCTCGCGGATCAAGGGTGTGTTGCGGAGCTCGTCGGAGATGCGTCCGAAGGCGCCGTTGAGGAAGCCGTGTTTGGGTAGAAGCTGGAAGAGGAATAGAGATTCGAGATTGGTGTAGGTCGTCGGAGAAGTAGTCATGCCCCAAGGTCCGCCTCGTGCGTGGTCGAGGGGACCGTCGCGTCGCTGTGCGAGGTGAATGGGCGCCACGATCTGTTGCTTGCAGTCAGTAGCTTGGCAAATGTGGTGTTGCGTCACCACAATACGCGTGGGCGCTCAAAGGGGAGCATTTCATCACATACGGAAATGGTCGAGGACGTGTGCGGCAATGCGCGAGGCACCTAGCTGCACAGGTGGCACGTCCGGATGGAAGTGATGCACACTCGGATGGGCGATTGTCGCGATGAGCTTTTCTGTTGGTTGGTGTAGAGTTGGAGACACGCTCAATCACCAGGCGCCGGCGCTGGGGTTGTAACTACCTGGCATTAGCGTCGCCTAGGCTTCGAGAGGGCTGGAGGGCTTGGTGCAGTGCAATCGAGCTCCACTGCAGTTCCTGCGTCGAACTTGAACGCATGGCTGCGTCGACTGTGAGTTGAGCACCGTCCAACATTTCTCCAGAAAGCATATCTAGATCTGAGGCAGGAGTAATTCACTGGTTCCCCGTGCGACTCTGTCAGGTTGTTGGAGGGCCGAATTGTGTTGTCAGCCACTCCGTAGGAGATACCCCCGAATAGTGGCCTGCGGCCGTGCCCAGTGGTTCTTGACCGTATTGTTCTCGACACTATGGGGATAACTCTGCAACACTGTATTGCCGCCTATCAGCCGCGTTACCGGAAAACGACCGCATTTCAAATAATATAGGACGGCAGATCGACCTCACCATTGATTGTTGGAGAGGCTCACACTGATCCCTGATGTCAAGCATGATGATCTGCGGCGTAATGCACGAACAGCCGCCCGGCGTGCAGCCGATCCGTTGTCAGTCCCAATTTTAGCGCGGGCTTTGGCTCCAATTCAAGATTTCCGCAGGCATTTTGCGGACCTCCGCCTGTGCAATGATACTTTGCAGCATGAAGCTTTATGCACGGCATAGGTAATTGACACAGAGTGTCAAAGCAGACATTGATCTGTTTCGTCATGATTGGGACGGGCACTGCAATGCATTTAAATTCAGACATACACGGCACTGGGGCTGGAGTTCGGTGTTGTAGAGGATAAATGACGGCCCATGTCATGCGAAATGAAAGCGGATCTGGTCACGCCGGAGGTGGGAACCAAGATCCCCAGTCTGATCAAATGAGAAAATCATTTCGATTCGCGAAGCCAGCGAGAAAGGGGCGTCATACTTCGTTTAGTACTGGAGGAGAGTTATTAATTCACCGGTTTTAACAACGCTTCGCTCCCAGGATGTTGGGGAGAAAAGCAACGCCGTAAATTGGGATGGCCTTTGATTGTGGTGTTGATAGTTTTGCTTCCCTTGTTGCACTGGGAAGAGAGGTAAACTCCAGGGAAATGACATCATTGGGCTAAGAAGTAAACACTCGAGACAGCATTGCTTTTTCATTCGGAAAGAAGTATTCTACCAGGCAATTGCTTTATACAATCACAGTCAACAAGCTGTTCGAATAGCCGCGCCAGGTCTTACAAACGGAAGAAAGAGCGAGGTTGGTCCAATACAATATCCAACCCAAAGGTTGTGTGTCTCGAACCATTAATTGCGCCTCGTGTCAATTGCCGCAAAAGCATGACACGAGGCTGCTTCTTCCGAGAGCTGTTCATGATGAGCGACTGAAACGATGGTCTGCAAGGGGATGTTGACTCGGACCAGGCTTCGCAAACGCCTGCGCTCGAAGCCGAACCGTCTCCAAAGATAGGGAAGTAATCATCCGAAGATGACGATCCCCCAGACCACCTGCTTAGTCTGCTCGTTGGCGCAAGCAACGGTTTGTATGCCGTCTCTCTTGCTCCCTATCATCCGTGTAGAGACACACCTCGAGCGGGACTTGTGATGGCTAGTGAGGTTGGGCTGCGTTGGGAGCATCAAGTCATTCGCAGGTGCCGCCGAGCCATCACAATGCGGGCATCCAGGGTGCCCTGACGCATGCACGTCAAAGCGCCTCTCAGCCCCCAACGCCGGCAAGTTGGCAGTCGTTGCAGCGGTATTGATCACGGGGTGACAGCCATGGGAACAGCCTTGCACGTCGCCGGAAGCTGTGACGGCGGAGGTGACGCTCTGATGACGGTCGCGCAGGGTTGGGTCAGATCAGCTGTGGGAATACTGGGCTTGGGTCACGCACGAGTCGATGCAATCCTCCGTCAGTAGCCATCTCTGGCGATGGCGGCGGAAATGGAACCTTAAGGAGAGGGGACTCGCAGGCCAAATGAGTGTTGAAGAGGCTGGTCAGAATGTGTAGCCGGTGCGGTGCCCCACGAAGGGACTGGCCACAGAAGAAGGCTTGAAAGGTAGGGTAGCATACGAAAGGCACGAAAGATACGGCCAAGGGTCCTCCTCTCCTTCCTTGCTTGCTTCCCCACCACGCCACCCACACCAGACCAAGTCAACCACACACGCCTCTGACGGCTGCACAAGTGGCACTTTGCACAGTAATGCAGTCATCGCAAGGTTGAGACGGACAGGCTGGACGGAACCTGGGCCACCTGGCCTGGTCTGGCCTGCCTTACTGCCGGTGTCGGTGACCTTACTGAAGCCCCGCGCGCGTGTACTCCGTAAGAACGAGCACATGCCTGGCTGAGCTGTCAGAAGAGAGGCGCGTGTTGAGCCGGCGTGCCTTCGCCCTCGTCAGGCGCTTGCCTTCCCCAATCTCGACACTTGTGCATGTGCTGGTGCGGGTGCTGGTGCAGGTGCTGGTGCAGGTGCCCCTTTCCCCCTGTCGCGCTACGCTGCTAATCAGTGCTGGGCTACGCTTCCCGCCCGCCCTAGAGCCTAGCTGTTCCTGCCCTAGAGCCCCAGAACCCTCGTCCCCTAATATCCCTGGACTGACTGGAGCCTCTCCTGCATATTAAGTCCAACACATCCACGCCCGCTTTCGCCCACCGCCATCCGCCTGCTGATCGCTGCTCCGCCATTCTTCGTCTTCATCCTCTTACTCCGTGCTCTCCCTCTCGCCTGCTATCTCGACGTCTCTCCCGAAAGTCCTTGCGCCCTCGCCAGCCTCACCTCACTCTCATCCAGAAAATCAGATTGCCATACCGTTAACAAGCACGACCCCCACCCGCCCCCATATCGCCATCCACCATGAGCTCCTACGACAAGACCGACGCCGAGCTTGATGCTGACTGGCAGCCTAGTGGTCGCCGTCCTCAGTCGTAAGCTTCTCTCGCCTCTGCCTGCAACCTAATTGCAATAAACCACAACTCAATGCTTACTCGCAATGCCTTCACGTAGGACAGTGGCCCGCTCCTTTAGTGCGGAGCTGATGGACATCTTCAAGATTGAGGGCAGCATTGATGACCTCGATAACCAGGTCAAGACTCGGTCCGTCCCTTTCCATACCCAATCGCAGACTCTGTAGCTTTGCTGACTCGTATTCTTTTGCGCAATATTAGCCAGCAGCAAGTTTTTAGCCAGACAAATGAGCTTGAGTCTCTCGAAGCACGCATCCGCGAGATGGAGGCCCGTCTCAAGGATGGTGGTGTACCGATTGTCAGCAGCTCGCCCCTGACTCAACGTCCGGCAGTGGCTGGCACTTTACAGACAGCCCCGGTCAATGACTCCCAGAAGCAGCAGACGTCACGCCCCAACACCGCCAAGCCGGCTCAGCAGCAGCCTGTCCACGGAGGTGCTATGCCCCCTACCCCCACAGCCAGCGAAGGTGAGTTCCTCTACAGGGATCCTGCGGCGGCGAGTCCCCAAAGGGAGCAATCCCTGATTGAGAAGCCGCCTCCGCATCACATAGTAGCAAGATATGCTAACATGGTCTTCTTGCAAAGATGGCGGTGACCGCGACCAATAGATCAATCATCCATACAAATATTTTCACATAGACAATCTCGATTTGTCTTTTTGATTGCGGGGCTTCACCTTTTGAACTCCGGCCCTGAGCTGATACTCGGGCACATTGCGGTGCTCGGGCCGATTCTCGATCTCACCAGAAGCTCGGCATCAATAAGCAATGGTCACAGTGCTCAACTTTGGCTATTTCGCCTCCGTCAGTTTCTGGATACATCGTTCTGGGCACCTTGCGCCCCACAGACAGACTTGGCTGTGCGGGATTGCCGCCAGTAATTACGGATATGGGCGTTACCGGCCTCACACAGCATGCTTTTGAATTTCCGCATATGCCGCTCTCAAAGTGGCAGCATCAAGATATCCCTCTTTTCACCACGACGGACACTCACGAAGCGACTCACCTGCGATCGATAAGTGCGCTGCCCGTGGGAAGGCGTTTTTGGCGTTTCACATGACTTGGGATCTTTGGGACGGTTTGCGGCAGCCCGCGACGCCGGAGGGGTGGGGATCATATCCAGGGAACACTGATATTTGTTCTTGCAAGTTTCCGTTTTTTGGCAAGGTTTATAGCAACATTCTTGACGTTGATGTCTTTGACGATGGCGGCGGGATGGATATTTTGCTCATGCATAGGATATGGCATATCAGGAGGTGGAGAGGGATCACAGAGTGCTTAGACATGCTGTGCCTGTAGATTAACAATACCAGCGGGCCTCTATCGTTCGCGACCACGCACAGCCAGCTCCAACAGTATTACTGTGTCCCATGGGTACTGGCCGTGGTTCAATAGACATCATTAAAGATGTGGCCAAGCACAATGCTGACGTAATCATGGCAATCGTGTCAATAGTGGTCGGGATGTACCAGCGGGTTGCAGCGTGTGGTGCACGGTGGCATGGCGCGGAGACAATTGTGACGACCGCGTTGCCAGCTAGTTGTCTGAAGTGGTATTTGCGGCTAAGATTACTCATACGACACTCTGTCGCTGGTCCGATTCTAGCGACAACTCGAACCCAAGATCCGTGCACGTCAAGACAGAAAAGCCAACATTGCTCACATCGTCTGGGCAACCTAAGACAATCCGGTCCTTCGATGGGGCACGCTGGCACAAATCGGCGTGGCTGCATGGGTGCTCAAGAGTCAATATCGAGTGGTTTTGTCGCCATACCAAATTTCTTTTCCTCAATATTGAAGACTGCAAAGCCGCTCTTCAGGTACACGTCCCCGAGGATGCCCTGCAAATCAGTGAACGAGCCAAGCGATTGAATACCGCCAAAGCACTCTTTGTCGCTGAGGTGCGCGTAAATGACGTATTGTCCTGGAATCGTGGTTTCAACCTTGTTGCCTTGTGCATCTGAGATCTGGACGATATAGTCTGGCGGAACCGAGTCGCAAGGGACTGTATAAGCGTATTGCTTGTTAGAAAACTTGCCACCTGGAACCGAGTCGTAATACTTTTTAACAGCGGATTCTGGCGCAAAGAGAAGAGTTGAGCCTGTATCGACAATGACGGGCTTCGGCATCGCAAATTCATATTGGATGTCTTCACCAGCGATGCGAAACCCATGGTAGTAGACCGTCCAGAATCCGTCCTTGTCGTCGACATTCACATACTTGATCTCGTCTTTGTGCAAATTGCTGTCGATGAAGCCAAAGTTGAAAGAGCCGGTGCCGTTGTGGACGAAGTCAACAGTGAAAAGTGGTTCGGCCATTACTTTTGGCAGAAAATCGATGAGGACCGGTTGCACAGGTGTCGTTTGAGCAAGTGAGCTCCATGCAAGACCAACAAGTCCGGACAAAGCTGAGGTCTCTGTGAACATGGAGGACGTATGCACTGCCGACTCGATCGTCATGCCCTCAATCTTGATATCACCGAAGGCGAAGGTGTCTCGATAGCAGATGCCCGAAGAGGTGGAAAAGTCGCCATACATGATCGACCAAGTGCAGTTGTTGATGAGGTGTGAAGTTGTAGATTTGGCTGGGTGATACAAGTCTTGGCCATTCACGCTGCGCTTGTCCGTATCGGTTGAAAACACCCAGCTGATATTGAGAGTGAACAGTCAATAGATTGCCATATCTTGCTTACGAGATATACTCACGTGTCTGTAGAGCCTGTGTCCAGATCAAGGTTCATTGTCTGTGGAGGTGTGCCGATTTGAACTGGAGCGAACCACAGGAGGTCACCACCATGTGCGATAGCTGGGATCGAAGACTCTATTCAACAGTTGAGTGTCCATGTCATTCCGATTGAACTCTTTTTCATGAGATCGCTTGGCTACTGACCATTAGAAACGAACTTGTGTGGTAGCTTGGTTCTCACAATCTCTTGTAGGGGTCCTGGAACCGGAATGTTGTACTTTTGGAGAGTGCGGTAGAACTCCCAGTGAGGGTTGCGCTCAGCGTGGACATTGTGCTTCAGGGGGATTGAGACTGTCCGCTTATTGAGCTCAGTGATGGCTGCGGCATAGCTTGTGCCCAACAAGCAGACTACGAACGTGATCAGCAGCATTAGCATGCGGGATAGTGTCATCGTGGCGAACATGGTCGAGTCGCTGTGATGTGGACGACTCGTGGGGAAAGTTGTGCTGCTCCAGGATCGAGTGTGGTGTGCTACAGATGTCTGGACATATGCGTCAGCTCTTGGATTTATGAAATATTCGTGATGGGTCGGTGAGGTTGCGGACCACTCCAACATCCAACCAAAGGTCTGCGAGAAAATGGGCAGAATAACTGGCCGCAAATGGGTTACAAATACTGCAACACAGCTACTATTGCCAAGGAACCGCGAGGTGGAAATGAAAGGTTTTCAAGCGCTGCGCGCGACGTCGCAAAAAATGTGAAGAAGCGAGAGAATGGGACAGCCGTGTCACCGAATGTCCCTAGTGGCTTTCAGAAAACGTGAAAGGGCAGCCCGTAGGTTTGACGTGATGTAGCAGAAAAGAGAGACCGGCGAGGGGTGACTGGGTGCAGCGTAAGGAACAAAAACAATCTCCTCTGATCAGGCACCAGCCCTTGTCTTATGTATCGGGGCCTACTAACTTGACAGGATGCTCAAGTAAGCACCTTCCAAGCTGGCCGCACTTGCCTGTGGTCGGCATGCGGCATGGCCTTTGGCGCGTAAGTCGTGGCAGAGGAAGGAGTGATGGGAGCGAGTACGCGGGCGCCAAGACGGCAGGCGGCAGTCAAGGAGTTTCTGGACCACGAAACAACCACTGGGGCCGAAGAATGGGCGCATGAGAGCCATGTTCACACTATCGAGCCTCTGCAAATCTCAGATATTTTGGAGTCTAAGACGGTAGAAGGGATGTCAATACAGAGCAGCGATCATAGCCAAAGTTCCGAAGTAAGCTTGTCATATGGCGACTTACAGACCGAAACGTTTGTCGTGGAAGCGATCACACCATTCCATCACCGACATGGCTCGCCGATCCATCATATTCCGAGCTAGGGTGTTGTTTGCTAGTACGTGGCTTAAGGTGCCAAGGATCAGCAGCCGAGCTACAAGGTCCCTGTCAAGTCATTGTACGATGCGGGATGGCGAAGTGTCTCGCCTCACTATCGTCGCGTTACTCGGACGGCTTTAACAAGGGCTATCGGCAAGACTTGTCCCACGGCAGTCGAGATGCCCCTGAGCCGAGCAAACATGCTTCGGCAACAGTGTTTCGGGACGCATTGTGTGACGACAGATAATGTGACATGAGAGCCTGGACGTGGGATTTGACATTTCACTTCTTGCTTGGCCAACGGGCCGTGAGATATGTGTGTTCATGGCTTCGTATCATACTATGCAGCGCTGTATGGCCAGTCTATATATGCTTGTGTTCTTTACAGCTCATCGTGGCTGGGCTTCTCAGCCTCGGTCTCTGCTTCGGTCTCCTTCTTCAGGGCCTCGAAGTCCTTCATGTTCTGGAGAAGGGCTTCCAAATCCTCCTTGCTTATCGTCTGACCGTTGTCATTGATCTGTTCGAGGTCCTCGGCTTTGAGGTTTTCAAAGTCGATTGTAGGTGCTGAGCCCTCACCAGAAGCAGTCTTCGTGCTTGGCTTTGTCTTGGACTTCTTGGTCGAGCTGGACTTCTTCTTGTTCTTCTTGTCAAAGTTCCTGACAGTTTTCATGGCTAGGTCTACACCAGCCTTCTCGAGCTGCTTAGTCCTCTCTGCGATATCCTTGATCAGTAGCACAGGGTTCGAAGTATCCGGCAGCTTCTCCTGAGCGGTCAGCTTTTCCTTGAGCCACTTTGTAGTAGACTCAACAAGCTCGGTGATGTCCTTAAGGTCGTCCAATGTATAGAGGGGTGGGATGGGCCCACGGTCATCGATAACCTCAGTAGCTGTAGTTGTAGAGCTCGAAGCCTCACCCTCGGCACTGCCGGCATCCTCAGGCGGCGCGGTAGTGACACTGGCATCCGTCTCAACAGTGCTGGAACTGGCGCTGGCCGAAGAAGCATAAGCATCGGCTTCAGCAATCTTATCCTTGATGTTCTCAATGAAAGAGTTGGTCTGGCCAAGAGCGTCCTGGAGCTTCTTGACAAGCTGCGGGCGCTCAGCGAGCTCACCTACGCGCTTCTCAATAGGGTTAACAATGTCCTTCAACTGCTTGAGGCGCGCGCGAAGAGTGTCGTGGGACGCATCGGCGCCATCATCATACAGCCACTCGCTAGCGTCGTGGGCCTTCTTCTCGAGCTGGGTGCGCTCCTTATCCGTGGACGCTGCGATGAAGTCCTCTTTCTCGAGCAGGTCACGGATCTTGTAAGTGAAGCCCTCAAGCTGATTCAGAGTCTCTTCACGGAGGCGACGTGCCCGATCAGACGATTCGAAAGCCTTCAGGCGATCCTTGGCGCTGGTGAACTCGGCCTTGGACAATTGGGGTGCACCACTCTTCTCGAGGGTGAAATCCACAGGGATAGTCACCGTGACCTTCTTCTTCGCAGCAGCACTGCTCTCTGCAGCATCCGCAGATCCAGATGAGGTTCCGGTGGTGGTCGAGGTTTCGGCGGATGAGGTCGTGGTTGACTCTGTGGCCGACTCCGGCTCGACAGCCTCGGCTTCCTCGCCATCCTTGAGAGGCTGCTGGTCTTTCTTTCCAAAGCCAAAGAGGTTCTTAACACCGTCCATGATGCCTTCCTTCTCCGCATCAGCTTCGCATTCGACGGCAGCTCTGGCGACCTCGACTTCACCATTGACCATGTTCAACTTGAGCTGGACCTTGTACTGAATTTCACTATCGGCACAGCCATTCTTCTCGATGAGAGCGGCTACTGAATCGGTGAGATTCTTTGTCGTCATGATCTGCATCTCCTGGTCGACTAAACCAGCGGGTGTAGTCAATTGCTGGAAGAAGTTGACAGAGAAGTCTGCGTGGTTGGTGAAAGTGACCTCTTTAGGAGCAGCACCCAGGAGCGAGCGCTGGTTCCAAAGCCGCTGCTGGTTCGGTCTGCCATGAGGGCTGGGCCATTTGATGCCGACAGGGTGAAAAGCACCATCGAACACACGAATCTCCTTGACACGGAAGCTGGGGCTGATTTCAGCAGCTCTAAAGCCAGCACCAAATACAGCAGCCTCGTCAGAGTTGACGTTGCTGCGCAGCTTATCGGCACCAGCGATCTTCTCAAGCTGCTTCTGGACAAACGGAGTCCTGGAAGCACCGCCATGGAGGATGATGGAGTCAAGTTGCGAGATGTCCAGACCGGCATTATCAAGTGCCTTCTTGATCACAGCATCGACGCGCTCGGCATATGCCTCAGCGAGCTTCTCAAATTCGGCGCGCGAGATCTTATACCGGAAGTCAATATCCTCATACAGGCCCTCAAAACCGGTGGAAGTCTCGGTGTTAGCGCTCAGAACGTGGCGGACTTTTTCGGCATCCTTGACGAGCTTGGCCATGGCCCTTCCGTGAGCCTGGACATCTTGGACTGCAACGCCAACCTTCTTGGCGGAGGGTGACTCGACGAACTTGGCCAGCATGTCATCCACAATAAGGTAGTTAAGGTAGTCGCCGCCAAGAGTCCTGTCCCAGCCACTGCCCATGACCTGGATCTCCTGAATAGTCTTGTTGAACTTGCCAACGTCCTTGACGACACGGCCCTGAAACTTCATGATCGTCGCCTTGGCGGAGCCAGCACCCATGTCAAAGACCATGTGCTGCTCAGGCTTCTCGCCGTCGGTGATAGTGGGGAAGGTGCGGCTCGTGGCATAGTTGAGGCCGACGGCGAGCCCATCGCTGATTAGAGATAGGACCTTGAGACCGACGAGTTCAGCAGCAAGCTCGACAGCTCGCTTCTCCTCCATGGTGAAGAAAGGAGGCACAGTGATGACAACAGAGCGAACAGAAGAGCCGGATCCGGCCATGCCCTCTGCGTTGCGCTGGATGCTCTGTAGCTGCATGGCCAAAAGCTCCTCAATCATCCAAGCCTCCTCCTCTGCAGAGAAAGCCTTGCTCTTGAACGCAACAGTGCCCCGTGTCTTCTGTGTTTCAGCCTGGAGAGCGGGATGTTTGGCCAGGTATTCGGTGGCTATCTCATGGTCGGTGTTGAGGCCAAGGAGCGTCTTGAGGTTGGGGTAGACATCGCCAGGGAAGCGGGCAGAGAGGGCGACGGCATCGGAGCCATACGCCCGCTCGGGGTACTCGTTTTTGCCAAGGGCATTTCTCGAGGGCTTGAAGGTGACGGCGGAGATCTCTTTGCGGCGCGAGTCCTTGGTCAGGACAATGTCAAGCGGGATGCCAGGCTTGACGAGGGCAGCTTTGATGTATTCGGTACCAAGGTCGATACCGAGGACGGCAGATATGGCGGAGACATTGGTCGAAAAGCCCAGCAGCACGCAGAGCGCTGCTGAGCGCAATGTGAAGAGGGGCGCCATCGTAGTCGGCCCTGTGACGCTTCGCGAACACCGCGTATGTGCAAGTGTTGTTGCCAGCAGGAAAGGTGTGATGTAAGTGGCAGCAGAACGAAATGTAGAGCCACTCGGCGGTGGGATGGCGGGGTGCAGGTATAAGAGGGCTGGGTGGAGAAATGGGAGGGCAAGTAGCCGCTCGGCAGGATCTGTCCTCTACGTTGCAGATGGACACAACAGGAAGAGCAATCTGTCTAGCTGTCCCCTTTGGACCGGCCAGCAGGATCGTGAGTCAAGGATGTGCCCGTTGCTGCGGAAGGCCACGCTCTGCGCTGCTGAAGAGGACAACTTTCAGGACGCTCCGCTGTGTGGTGGAAAACCCACACTTGACACAACCGTTCACGACCTGATCCCTGCGCGTGAGCTTCAAGACACTGCCAGCCCGCTGATTGGTCCCGCTCTCACACGGGGCTCCCAAAAGGGCCACAACCAAAATTGTCACAGGCATTGTCTGTGCTCATAGACGTCATATCAGGGACTCAGTCACAGTTATCTACTTCAGTACGCTGGGCAGTATCTGAAAAGTAGACGTGAGTGAATTATTGTGGTGTCTGATGCACATTGTTGTCGGTCTCCTTCGGGACCACAGCCACAGTACCCTGGTTTTGTTGGAAGACCTTGAGCCGACTGGGCGCGGTCCCCGCAATTTCATTACCCTCAATCTGTTCTGGTTTGCTTGCGATCTTGAACGTCAGCACATCTCTAAATGGTCTTGAGGGTTAGCGAGCCTAGTCCAGTGTTTTTCTCTGCAAACCCCCAAACAAGCAAGTGTTTGATCTGGCTATTTTCCGAGCATTCCAGGAGAACCCGCAATATAAGAATGCGGAATAGAAGTGGACAGAATTAGAAATGGAATTTAGGAGTTTAGAGTTCAAAAGTCTTTCGCGCTGGTCCTGAGCTGTGCTATTTTGACCCGCGACAGCCGGACACTTGAGAGTCGTGAAATTCGGAAACATTGTTAAACCTAGAAGCCCTAACAACTAGTTCACGCTCGAGGTTGTAGGGAGGGTTAAAAAAAGAGGTCTTGAATCACAAACCTCCATAAATTTCGTTCCATCATTTGCCCAAGGACCAAAAAGCATGATTAGAGCCGATGACGGATAATGTTTCATGTTAAGCTAATTATTAAGTAATGCCAGCATAATGATTTCTGGAGGAAAGTCCTAGACAACCTTCGCCATGGGTGTCTGAGAGCAGGTGTAATTTCAATTACCCGACTGCTCGCTGAGACGTCTCGACTAAGACCTGATGCACACGTTATGTGTCTGCAACAATTTAGCGGTATTGCTGTCGTTCGTACCTCACAAGACCCCTCAAAGTTAGGATTTGGGGAAACCCAGGCAAGCTAGTCTCGGTGGAACATTCCAACTCCCAATTCCCCACATAACAGCCACTTCCATCACTTCCAGGCAGGGCCACCACCACACTTCCTTCATGAGCCGGTGCAGATCGACGTAGGTCCAAACTTAGACCGTGCTTGGAAATAACTGTCGTCGAGGTCACAAGTCGCCTGAACCTCACTGATTATTAGAGATCGGATTCAAGATGAGCGTCGACAACAAAGTTGCGGGACGCCTTGCTCTCATCACTGGTGCCTCTGGTGGGTAGGTCAAGACCATACACATACGAGGACTGAACAACTCAAAATTTGTTCATCTTTTGTGCTCAAAGATTGCATAATCATTCGAAATGACTCGTAGGCTAATCCTACAACAGAATCGGTGCTGCATGCGCTCGAGCACTGTGGGAAGAAGGTGCATCACTAGCCCTCACTTACTTCTCACAGAAGGAGGCTGTGGACACCCTCATCAAGGAGCTGTCCGCCAACAGCAGCAATGGCCGTCGCATAACAGCACACAAAGTCGACACGAGCTCTGTAGAGGCTCTCGAGAATCTCATTGCCGATGTCAAGGAGCAGCACGGACAGGATGGTCCAGACATCCTCATCTCCAACGCGGGCTATGGCAAAAGACTACCGGGCATCTTGGATGTTACCTACGATGAGTTCGACTTCACGCTCAATGTGAATCTTAAGGCTTCGTTCGTCCTCTCGAAGCTTTGCATTCCGCACATGGAGGCACATGGTTGGGGCAGGATCGTGTTTGTGTCTTCGATTGCCGCCATTGGTGGTGGCATCAACGCTTGCCATTAGTAAGTCATTTCCGGCTCACCCGAAGGGGATGACCTTGACGGCATCGCTGTTAGCAATTTTCGCAGCTCCTCGAAAACACTCTGTGCTAATTTTGGTCTTTCCAACTCAACAGCGCCGCATCGAAGGCCGGACTAAGCGGCATGATGAAGAATCTCGCCCGCAAGCACGCCAAGTCCGGGATCACTGTCAACGATGTTGCCCCCGCTATGATCGGTGACACAGGCATGATCCCAAACGCGGAGTCGGTGGTCGGAACACCAGGCGACGTCAAGAACATTCCCGTGGGACGTCTGGGTACGCCCGAGGAGTGTGCCAACGTGGTCATGATGTTCTGCAAGACGGGCTACATGACTGGACAGAGCATCTTGCTGAGCGGTGGATTGACTTAGACGGACGGCACGGGGAGTACGACCTCATGAGCACATGCCAGCCTTGCCATTTTCAGAGCTCGCTATGCTCCAAGCCCAAGCCGGAGTCAATCGGGGGGGAGTCACTCGAGCGATCGGAAATTCATGAGAAAGAACATCCGTCAAAGCTTCTCATGGGACTGGGAATTATTATCATTATGGTGCAATAGGCCTGTTTTCGGCAGGGCAGCGATCATGCCCTGCCCCGCATCCCCGCCACTTCTCCAGTATTTGGATCGCGATGTGGAGGGTTCGGTACACGGCGTCGAGGATGTAAATCACAAACTCAACCTCATCTGCGAAAGCTTTGAGAAATGAAAGAATTACCAAACGATCCAACTAATTGAAAGTGATAGAACCCAGATCTATGCGTGCGAATAGCAATATGAAGGTGCACGGGATTTTGAGCTCTGGGAATGAGATAAGCGCAGTGGACAACTCTGGCCCACCTGTAGACATGGCAACTCCCGCAATTAGCTTCGTTTTCCTACAGCCACTCTGCCAGCTCAGAGCTACACGTCATAGTCTTCTCCTAGTCAAAAAGTGCTCCAGAACTGCAAGGTAATTTGCGTCGCGCTCATACTGATCAAAGGCCCCTCCAACGTAACAAGATTCGACATTGTTCGTATATTGTCAGCACGAGCACAGTAGCTTTTAGGCATTAGCAAGGTCGCGACTGAATCTTCTCGCATACATTGCCTGACGAGGTTCCAAAGAACTCCTCAATTCAGACCACCAACTCACTTTTTTCACAAGACGCCTCACAACAACATCGGTCATCAGCCGGGACTGTCATAAAGACCCTCGCCTCACCAAACTCCACCTGGATAACACGATCAATCCACCACCCAAGATGGGAACACCATTCATATCCCAACTCGAACCAACGCGACTGGACGACTACGATCGTCTGAAGCCCCATGACCAGCAAGCCCCGGGGAGCCACATCCCCAAGGTCTTCTGCGACGCCATGGAGGTCCGGGAGGCCGTCTTCGTGCAAGAACAGGGCGTCCCGCTCGAGTACGAGCACGACAGCGACGACGCGCGGTCCTGCCACTGGGTCATGTACGCCTCGGTCAACCGCAAGCTCACACCTGATGAGGCCGAAGAGAAAGCCGGGGATGACGGCCAGGCAGCCCCAAAGTCGGAGACAGTCAGTGTGCCGATCGGGACCATGCGCGTTGTCCCCTTCCCGCACCCACCGCACCCTTTCGAGGGAGGCGTTTATGTGGACAATGTGCTCCAGAACGGACCGCCGCCCACAGAAGCGGAAGCAGAAGGACGGAAAGGGAGTGCCGCCGCCGCTGGGGCCGGAGAAGGGGACGCCAAGGCCAAAGACAGCTTCCAAGAACAACAAGCAGCCCTGCAAGCTGGGCCAGACCGTGAGACAACCTTTCATGACGGCAAGGAGCCCTACGTCAAGATCGGACGGATGGCCGTGGTCAAGGAGTACCGCGGCCACAATGTCTCTGCGCAGCTGTGGCGTGCGGCGCGGACGTGGCTTGAGCAGAACCCGTCGTTCTTTAACCCCAGTGTAAGGGAGCTGGGGCTGGACCAGGTTGGCATCTCGGGGACGAACGAAGTACAGGCGTGGAACGGGCTAGTGTGCTGTCATGCTCAGGAGCAGGTTGTCAAGGTCTACCAGAGGTGGGGGTTCGAGGTGGACGAGAAGATGGGCAGGTGGACAGAAGAGGGGATTTCGCATGTTGGCATGTTCATAAGGGTTGATGTTAAGAAAGAGACACCGATGGTGATATAACGTGAGTAATCCTGGCGGACGAATCGACTGCTGAGGGAAGGACCACAACTCAGGCAATTGCGGTATGCTTTGCAAGCTGCGCTGCGACCGGGACTTAAAGTAGAATATCTTCTGTGTCCATGTAGAACATTCAGTGGTGAAGAGAACAAAATGTCCGGGCAGAGATTCACAATACAAGTGGATCTCATGTTTGTACTTTTTTGCATGATTTCATTTCAATTCTTTTTGCCCATTCCTCGAGCAGAGCCGTCTTTTGTTGAGCAGCTCTACGTGACTAGTATGCCATGAAACCACATCCCGCCTGAGCCGTTAACGCGCAAATGCAGTAGTAGTAGTAAAATGCCCAGATCGTCCGCGCCGAAGAAACCCCAGAGAGTGTTGTTTGTTGTTTTTGGAATGAACCTGTCTCCATGGTGCATACGAAGATGCACGGCACAGAAATTGAGTGTGTTTTTTGTATTGTCAAGAGGTTTAAACCGTTTATCGGTTGCTCTTGGCGACACGCTCCAGCTCGTCCTTCTTCTTGATCGCGTAAGAGTTGCTGCTGCCCTTGGCGGCGTTGATCAGCTCCTCGGCAAGGCACTCGGCAATGGACTTGACGTTGCGGAAAGAGGCCTCGCGGGCACCGGTGGTAAGGAGAGCGATGGCCTGGTTGACTCTGCGGAGGGGCGAAACATCGACGGCCTGTCTGCGGACGGTACCGGCGGAACCGATACGGGTGCTGTCTTCGCGGGGACCGCAGTTGACAATGGCGTCAACGGCAATCTGGATGGGGTTCTGGTCGGTCATCAGGTGGATCTGTGTTGTTCGGTTAGTGACAAGGTCGCCAAATTTGGGTCTTCCATTGAGAACCCATGGTTTGCGGTAGGTGGCCTTACGATCTCGAAAGCGTGGGCGACAATGCGAACGGCCATGAGCTTCTTGCCGTTGTTGCGGCCGTGCATCATAAGGGAGTTGGTGAGACGCTCAATGATGGGGCAGTTGGCCTTGCGGAAGCGCTTGGCGGCATAGCGACCAGCAGAGTGAGGAACATAGACCGGCGAGCGGATCTGGATGTAGTCGCTAGAATGAGAGCCATGGTTAGCTCGAGCTTTCGTCGTCGCATAATGTGCAAAGCCGTTCCCGTTCGAGAGCCGTCGTGCCAAGTCCACCTTCTGTCGTCGTCGCATGATCGAGCCCCATCCATGTTGTCCCATTGCGCTCATCTTCTCGTGCTGTTCTCTTTTCATCCATCTCCAACAACTGGCAGGCGACGACGTTCTTCTCAGGTGCCGGCTTGCTATTCTCAAGGTCGACTTACGTCAGGGAAATGTCACGGATCTCGACATCCTCGTAGCTCCCTGTACAAATAGTCTTAGCATATGCTCTTCCCACCACCTGTGTCTTTTTGTGTTGTGCGTGTAGATTCGGGGTGTGTTGTCTGCATTCGAATTCGTGATGTGTATGGGCGAAAACGTACATCGGTTGAAGAGCTTGATGCTGCCAATCTCGGCAACCACGTCCTTGGGGAGGACCTGGTGCTGGGAAGTCTCGACCTCGACGCCGCCGTCAGACATGCTGGGCAATTGTGATATGGACCTGGGGTTAGTTGTCGTGTGGTGAGGCCGGATACGGGTTGCAGCTCAAGTCGTTGGAGGGGATATCGCGAAGCCTGTGCAGGAGTTGGGGCGCTGGGTTGGGAATTTTCGGTCCGCCAACTCGCGCAGCGCCTGCAAAAAAAGTCCAGTTGTGTGCCAGAAATGCGGAGCTCAAGCGAAAACCCTCCCCACCTTTCCGGTCGACAAGCCGCACGGCATGTGGCTGAGTTGGGACCCGATAGGACAATGCACTGTGTTATCCATCTAGATGTTCGGCTGAAGCACTGTACGAGTCCAGTCCATGGAGAACCAGGGCCTTGTGAGCAAATGTACGTTGAGCAATTGGTCCTCGTACTTGGGCTACGTTTCTCTAAGCCAGTCAAGGACAATTCAAGTGCAGCAGTAGCCCAGGCACTCGGAGCATAATGAAGAGCCTGTAGGAAGCTCTTGTCAACGTCGCCGCATAAGAGACTCAGAGATTTTGAAGTGCAGAAAAAAGCCAGCAGTGCAGTGGACCCGTGGTGTTGCAGATGAACCACCTGGTCGACACAGAGCACCATGATGAAGAAGAATCACAACGCAGAAGACCCTGTCAGCAAGAGTCTTTCTTTTCTCCCTGATTGGCGCGCGGAGCTAGGATTCCCGAGACAGGACGGGTTTGACCCAATTCCGGGGTAACAGGGTGGTTCCCACTGGCTGCCCTGCAGCTCTCAACCACTCTTAGCCGTTTCGAGAAAGCAAGTGTGCTGTGGCCTTTCCTCTGGGCTCGTGCATGCTTCTCGCCAAGAACGCAACCAGCCAGCTTTCGAACATTGCAACCTGATATCACCAATTGATCGAGGCTATCGCTTGCGGACCTAAAGCTGCCTACTTCATTACCTCGAAGCCGCGCTGCAGGCATTTCGAGCTCTAGTCCAACCTACGAACTGTCCCAGGACCATCCACTGTCATGGATTCCGTCCGGCAGCGGAGGGGCAACCCGGCAGATCTCCCACCACGACGTGCGGTGGTCGAGGAGCTGACCACATCCGAGGACGAGGCCGAGACCAAGGCCAGAGAGGCTCTAGCCAAGGCCAAGACGAACACTGCTCCCAAGAAGAAGACTGTCCGAGCCGACGATGACGACGACCCGTACAGCCCCTGGCTCGACGTCCTGCGCGTCCTGTCATTCCTATTCCTCGCCTCGTGCGGCGCTAGCTACCTCGCCTCCGGCGGCGAGAGCTTCTTTTGGGGCATGAGGCACCCACCCAAGTACCTCCACAAGCAGTATTGGGTATCCCAATGGGTAAGCAAGCACTTCCCAAGCTCATTACAGCCCCTGTCCTTGAGGCTCTACAACATGCAAACTTAACACGCTCGCTCTCTTCCAATAGAACGGTCCGACATACCTCACCCTTGAGGAACTCGCTCAATACAACGGCAAAGACGAGACCAAGCCCCTCTACATTGCCATAAACGGCACAATCTACGATGTCAGCTCGAACCGTCGCACCTACGGCCCGGGCGGGTCATACCAATACTTCGCGGGGACCGACGCCGCACGCTCCTTCGTCACGGGCTGCTTCGCGACCGATCAGACCGCCGACATGCGTGGCGTGGAGGAGATGTTCCTGCCTCTGGACGATCCCGAGATCGATCGCCACTGGACCACAGCGCAGTTCGAGGAGCTCAAGAAGAAGGAGCTCGAGGAGGCCAGGAAGCGTGTGCACGAAGGGCTCGCGCACTGGGTTGGCTTTTTTGAGAATAGTCCCAGGTACCAGAAGGTCGGATACGTGAAGAGGCCCAAGAACTGGCTTGACAAGGAGCCCATTAAGCCCTTATGCGAGGCGGCGGCCAAGGGGCGGAAGCCACGCACGATTCCTGGTTCAGAGTAGAGCGACCATCATGTATGCTATGTTTCACAGGATATTATATGTGACACGAAAGTACGAGTCGTCCGAGTGATCCTAAGAAACATGGTTGTTCTAGCATCCAGATTCGCGTCAAGCTCTGGTGGGGTCATTAGTTGGATGTGTATGTCATTTGGAGCACGGCGTCATGTACATCTCGCAAAGTGTGATATTTTAAAAGCTCACCAGAGTAGAACATAGCACCCTTGGCCCCTTCTACACCCTAAGTACTTTGAAATACCACGTTACGCTGCGGACCAAGAACAAACGACGAATACTGCTACACAAAACTTCCAAGGACAGGCGAGATTCCACTGACGATCCCTTTCACAGGAGACACGATTCAAAGACGTGGCACTTTCATTACCTCACATATTCACGATCTAAAGCTAAGAAGGGCAGTTACTTCAGAGTCCACGACCGGGTATAAATTAACTTTCTCTCTCTCTCTCTCTCTCGAACTAAGGATATCCAGATGAAAAAAAGAAGAACGTTGTAAAAGAAGAAGTGTAGATGTCGACAAAGGCACAATTACATTGAATGTACAATGTGGATGCATCTACCATACACACCGCCGCCTCCCCACGCACGAGATTGAACCGGAATCTCTGAGCGAGGAGGTCGGGAGATGCGTGCAAGCGTCTGCCGCTCATTAGAAAAAAACCGTCCCTTTCCCCAGAAACTCCTGATATGATATAAAACATGATCCCTTTTGTGTATGTCATTCCCAGGTGATGTATTGAAGATGAAATTTCCAAAGAGGGGGAAAATGCTTATAGCATGAGGAAACCGGCAACGAGGGACAGGAGACCCATCGATGTGGACACGGCAACCATGTTGCCAGCAGCAGGGGCAATGGTGGGAGTGATGGTACCAGCAGAGCCACTGGCGGAAGTGCCAGCGCCGGAGCCGGAACCGCTGCCAGATCCAGAGCCGGAACCACTGCCGGAGTCAGATCCAGAGCCAGTGCCTGCGCCAGAACCAGAGCCGGAACCAGAACCAGAGTCGCTGCCCGAGCCAGATCCAGAGCCGCTGCCTGAACCAGAGCCAGAGCCACCACCAGTGGTGCCATTGCCAGCGCCAGAGCCGCTACCATCAGGGCTGATGTTGGCAGGAGCACTGCTGGCAAGCGCCCTGTAGTTTGCCAGAGTGCGAGAAGCGTTGGCAGCAGGGCTATTGACGATTAGTATGTTATGGTTACTTGTGGATGTGGAGTGTGACTCACTTCTCGTTGATGACCATGGACATGCCCTTCTGGCAGTGCTTCGCCTGGGAGCAGTACATCCACATGGGCTTGGTGTCCTTGACCATGATGGTCCAGGTAGGGATCTGGCCAGCAGCCGCGCTGGCCGCGACATCCATGAAGCCGGAGAAGACACCAGGGGCGGACGAGTTGACCTGGTTGATCGGGGTGCAAGGGTTGTCAAAGTTGGACTGAACAACGCTGTGGTTGCCAGCACGGAACTGGTACTGGATCATGTCGCCAGCAGCGGCCTTGATGTTGTCGGGCATGAAGACGATCGAGCCATTGGTGGTAGAAACGGAAACAACGTGGACCATGGCCGGGCTCTGAGCAACAGCGGTGCTAGCAAAGGCAGCGGCGAGGAGAACGGTGAACTGCATCTTGACTGATTTATGCTTTTGTGACGTTCTTAAAACTTCGTTTTCTTTGGGGTTTTTCAGAGCTGAATGGAAACAGAGGTCGAGTAGAAACTTGAAAGGTTAAGTCGACAAGAATGAACGATCTTATTGATGATGTGAAAAGGCGACTAGCGCTCTGGATAGGACTAGCCTGTGAGAATATTAAGAACGGTAAAGAAAGAACCGAAAGAGGAAATGGACGTGGATAACGAGTATGAGGACTGAAGAGAGAAGAGGACAAGAAACATGTTCACCACAGAGGGGCAGCGGCGAGCCATCATATAGCCAGGCACATTGCCGCAGAGGGAGAGCATCGTTAAGCTGAAAGCTCCTGGCGGACCCCTGCCCTTCCGGCAAGGCCCCCGGTCGGGATGGGGACGGCCGAAGGGGTTTCCGGCAGGGGTGACCAAAGCTGGCCGGCGAGTGCGAAACACGCCTCAAGGCGTTTTGGCTTCGGAGACTGGCCGCATGTTTGGAAACGAGGCCGGAGTCGTCTCATGGGCCCTGCAGCAGCTCACTCCTCGTTGCCGGGCCTGCGCCTTGCTCAGCCCAAGCACCACCGGCCGACCACCCTTCTCCGTACTGCGCACACCTGATCATCTCCCATGCCTGGAATCTGGACATCCTGGCTTAGCGGTCCACGATAGTAGGATGAGGGGGCCCGGTGCCTGCCCGGCTATAGCAGACGTCGTCTAAGCCTGGGGTGCCCGAGATTACGACAACAGAGCAAAGGAGTTTCGTCCTCATGGCGGCTCGTCCTTTGGACACGCTACTGTTCACGTGATGGTTGCCGTCGTCTCCATTCACTCGTCCCTGGTATCCGTCAAGAAGGCAGTGAAGTCTGGTTCTTGAATGCGTAGGGCGCACATTGCTTGCTTTTCACGAAAGCGATCGCAGTGTTGAGATACAGCGTTTCTTCCCGACGGCGCTGTGTGGCCAAGTCACTGGGCCGCGGCCGAGCTTTGAATTGGATCAGGGGCTGGCAGCATCGCCTGTATGCCGGCGGCTAGTGAGCTTGGCGAATACATAATCCTAAGGACCGCCCGGATGACAATATAGGACAGATGCGACACTGCTTGCTCGCCTCGATGCTGATCATGGACGAGGGATTGTGGTGGAAGCGCTTGGCTGGGAGTCCCACGGCGGTGGCGCGGGAGGCCAAGGCTGCTGGGCGGCTGGCTCGGCAGCGGAAAGCATCAGGTCTGTTTCCTTGAGGCTCTGCAGGGTGGGTGAGGCTCTCGCCGTCCACATAGGATCGATCTGGCTGACTGCCCCCATGTGGAAAGTGGGAGGCGTGTTGTTGTTGGGTCAGGAGAGATGGCCTGCCCGCCCCGCTGCAGTGCTGCCTGGGGGTGTTTGGGACGCCTGTAAAACGCAGCCCCGACGCTCCTTGATACAGCAGCCCCTGAGGTCGTTTCAAGCCCTGTCCAACTGACAACCACCAAAAAACCCTTCACCAAGTGCAGCACAATGACAATGGTCCGTCTGATCTCATGAGACGGCTGAGGAGAGGCCGCCGTAATGGTCGTACGAAAACCCACACTAGAGTGCATGCATGCCGTCCTGGAATCTCATGGCGGACACCAAGCCACGTGAAACTCGAAGGCAGCCCACGTACACGAAAGACAGCACCGTCACCCGACGTGTTTCCAAAGGATGGCCAAGCCTACAAGGAACTGCGTAGGTCGTTTCAATTATTTGTTTCTCTTGCAGCAGGTCAGTTCGAAGCGGTTCCAAAGTAACACTAATGCCATGCCAGAGGACGGCGGAAACATTGGGCATAGACTTCACCCCGGATCTAAGGTCCCAGTATGGTCAGAGTGCCCATCCGAATTGCATACATGGATCTTGCTCCTCGGACAACTGACCAGATGAGATCTGGTCCAGAAAGTAGGACTTTATGTCCGAAAGCCATCGCACGTAGGCGGTAGTGAAAGTTACTCAAGACGCTTCTGCGCAGAAGTGGCTGCCAGTTCCATAATCTTCGCTACTGTTGTCGACTAAATAGAGGCTGTGAATAGAGACTTGCCATGTACCAATGTTCTTGTTTCCTCAAGCCACACTGCATATTTCCGTCTGCAACTCCCAGCTTACTGACGATTCTCAAAGGTCGAGAAGTACCTGAGGCGCGATCTTCTCCAAATCTTCAACCTACACGAACACACAAAGATTAGCAAACTCTTCATATAAATTCACGTCTCCTAGATTTTGAACCTCGACTCTTCTCCACGGCAAGCCCAACATGCTCAGAAACACAACAACACCCGGCAAAATACTGACCTCAACGAACCCAGCCTCCTTCTCAACAGCTGCCCTGGCAATAGTCTCCCGAACAAAGATATCCATATACTTCGCAGCAGCGGCATTCGCATCTTTCGAGATCCGCGTGCCATCCTTCTCGAAAAACTCGTGCATGATGCGCGTCAGAAGGTCCGGTGGGATCGATTGCGGCACGTCCTCGTCGTCCTCGTCGTCCTCGTTGTCCTCATCAGCGGCGGCGCGATGCCGCTTGTTGCTGCCCGACTGCTTCCTGCCACGGTCCCTCGCTGCTGTATCGTCGTCATCCTCTGCGAACGGATCGTCGTCATCATCATCTGCCGCCTCCTCGGTCTCATCTAGTTCCGAGGCGGACATCGCTTCATCAGAGTCTGGCTCCGGCTGTGTTTTCCGTGATCGCGCAGGTGCCTTGCCCTTCGCTACGGCGTTGGATTTTGATTTGCTCCCAGCCGTTGCGGGCTTTGCGTTTGCTCTGGGTGGCATGGTGGTGCGCTTGAGGTTCTGTTTTGGTCTGTGCCTGACCGACTCCGTAGAATATGCTTCCTATGCACGCGAGGTTTCACTGCCCGGATCGTCGTATCAAATTTTGTGGACGTGAACGAATGTCCCGAGAAACGCAGATTGTGCGACCGAAGTGTTCTCGACGTTTCTTTTCCGGAGTGTCGATGTGGAGAAGTGATGGTGTGGATGTTAGGTCAAGATCGGGGCAGCTCGTTCAGCCACCCTGAAGAAAGTTGCGTTCCTGAGGCTTCCAAGTGTCTCTTTTGAATCAATCACAATAATCAACTGGAAGGCAGTAGCTGGTGGGCAAGTCTGCGTAGGCTACAGAATTCACATCAGTACTGGCTGGGATTGAAGTGCTCGGTGTGAGGTCTTGTTGTAGATATGCATAGACACAGGCGCAAGTGGGGCTACGGACTTGCCCACGATCACGCTCTTAGCATGTTTGTGCATTTTGCGGTCTGCCAATGCTGAAGCAAATCGCGCACGTGAACCGATTAGCCAATACAATGGTCCTTCGCGTAGATTTGAAATAAATCACGTTATGCACGAGGCAAGAGACGAATACTTGAGGTTTCGGACGCAGAAAAAGTACATCAAGAGAACTGCCTGGGATCTAAATTACAGCGGAAAAGGTGGGCTGGCCACCAACCCAAACCGCAAATGACGAGCTGTTCCAGAACGCCACGATAGTGTGCCTGTAACAAAGTTTTGGCTGCGACTTTTGCGTACGCACACCTTTTACCACCCCTAAACATATCTTACTGAGCCGTGCATCACATCGCCACGCCTCCCAAGTCTATTGAGGGATGAGGGTATATGAAGGATTCGCGTGGTTGAGCTGCTTAGCCCGAGCCACCCTTGAAGGCCTTGCCGAAGAGGATGACCTGGAGCTGATCGTAGATGGACAGGACACCAGCACCGGCGACACCACGGAGGATGTTGGCACCAGCGCCCTTGAAGAGAGACTTGACACCCTCCTTGGCGACAATCTGGCGGGCAGCGTCCATGGTACCGTTGTACTTGACGGCCTCACCAGAGGTCATCATCATGCGACGACGGATGGTGTCAAGAGGGTAAGAGGCGATACCGGCACCGGTGGTGACGCACCAACCGAGAGCGAAAGAGGCAAGGAAGTTGTTCTGGAGGGAGCCGGTGAGGAGGACGGGCTTGATAGAGTCGTACATGCCGAAGTACAGACCACGGTAGACGACGATACCAGCCACGGAAGGCAGGAAACCACGGTAAAGACCGGCAATACCGTCGGAGGCGAGGGTCTTCTTGTAGACGTCGATGAGACCGTTGAACTGACGGTCACCACCCTTCTTGGCGTTCTTGGCGTCGTTGGCGAGACGAGTACGCGCGTAGTCGAGGGAGTAGACGAAAAGGAGCGAAGTGGCACCAGCGGCACCACCAGAGGCCAAGTTACCGGCCATCCACCACCAGTATCCGTCACGCTCCTTCTTGAAACCGAACATCTGCTTGAACTTGTCACGGAAAGCGAAGTTCAGAGCCTGGGTGGGGAAGTAACGGATGACGTTGGCAGTGTTACCACGCCACAGGGACATGACACCCTCATCAGCGGCGGTACGGCGGAAACACTCGACAATGCCGTCGTACTTGCGGTCGAGACGACCGGACTTGAGCATCTCATCCTGTTGTTGTTGTCAGCAGACTGTGGTGGTGGCGAGGATATTGGACATGGACGAGGACGAGGACGTACCTGGTTCTGGATCAGGAGCTTGATACGCTCAATGGGGGCAGCGGCGGTCTTCGAGACGGCGGCGGAGACACCACCCACTATATTGGTTGTTAGTGTCTGTGTGCTGGGGGGGAACAGGTCGTCGCGGGGTGGCCCCTTAGTCGAGACATTGGGGCTTGCTGTTGGTTCAGGATCACGCATTGAGGCTGTACATACTCAAGAAGTCGGCCATGAAGGGCTGCAAAAATCAAGCATGTTAGTTGTCTGACTAAAGAATTGGTTCGTGGTGGTGGTGGTAGTGGCGGTGGTGGTGGTGGTGGGATGAGCCAGATCTGAAGCCGGCCGGTCGACTCGCAACAACACAGCCACGCAGATCAATAACTCGCAAAGGATTGTTCTCGACCTGAGTAGGTCGACAGAGACGCCTCGATGTCTTGAACATGTCCTAGGTGAAGCTGATTGCAATGCGGTGGCTTGTCGTTGCGAGGGGCGGTCACGGCTGGACGAGGGAATTTCGTGTGCGGGCGACGCCCACGAGGGGCAGTGAACGCAGTCGAGAAGGAGCAGACTTACCGGCATGCCCAACACCTTGGGTTGTTCGGTCGCCATTTTGACTGATGGTTCCGTAGATGCACTTGATCTTTGGAAGAAAAGGGTGAGTGGAGATGAGGAAGGGAAAGGGAAGAAGGGGAAGACGGCAGCGTGAAGCCTGCGGGTTATAAAAAAAATTGACTTGGGAACCGAGCAGCCAAGGCCAGCTCTGTCCCCCCCCGGCGGCCAGCCAGAACACCAATTGTTCCGGGGCCCGCCGCTAGCCTGAAAATCTGGACACTGAGCAGGAAGGCACACACTGTCAGCCTGCCACCAGCCAGCCAGCCAGCCAGCGCGGTTGCTCCGATACAAGGTCACGTGCCGGGTGGGCCACAGATAGCAGTCGCAGCAAGCAACCGTGGGCTTGCTTCAAGGAGGTCTACCTCTTGCGTGAAAACAGCGCATCGTCGGTGCTTGGCTTGCCAGCTTCCACTCGGCCGGCGGCCACGAGCGCGCGCACTATTCCCGCCGCAGGGTCGTTCTCGCAGGCCCGGCGGCAACACCCACGCCCCAGCCAGGACCCCCTGCACAAGGTCTGCGGACGTTTTCGGGACGGCGGAGGGGTGTCTGTGGTGCCCAGCCAGCCAGGGTGTGTGTGCTGTTGCGTGTGTCTGCGGCGCCCGACCAGCACGCTTCTTCAGATGGCGATCCTGCCCACAGGCCAGGAGAGCTGGTCTTGACAGATTTTTCCCACGCAGGCAAGCACAAGTGCTACCTGTGGCAATGCGTCAGTGGCACCGCAGTCAATGTTCGTCAACCCAGCCCTGCCTCACCCTCGTACCTTACACCGAGCGTGGTTTCGGATCCACGGCCCCAGAGGAGCTCTCCAGACCGGTTGCTGAGGGAGATTTTCTTGTTCTACAGAATACACGCCGGATGTCTGGAGCAGAGCGGATACAATCCGATGACTGGCAAGACTGCCCTCGTGTCCAGGTCGACATTCACCAAGTTAACTTGGGCTGGGGTGTAAGAGGCAATCCACACTTTTGCCGCCTATGCGGGCAGTCCTCGGCAGTCCTTTGACGCAATCATCCATCCCCAGCTCCTGAAAGGGCACTGTATTCCAGCCCGCATTGTGCCTGTGCAAAGTCTGCTCGCCGCCTCGGCCACCCCACGACTCAATTCCCGTTCCAGGCCGAGCAGGCCAACGCCGCTCAGGAGGGCTGCATATGCCAGCCAGGCTAGGTCAAAAGTTTACTTCCATCGTCGCCGGGCTGCCGCTCGTGCAGCGAGCAACTCCCCGCCTGGTCCCTGGATCTTGCTCCGCATTGGCCAATGGGTCAGAGTCAATTGCAGCCCCCGATAATACCAGTAGTGTAAGGTACATACGGAGTAGTGTACCTATCGGCTTGAGATGTGGGGCACATGGGGGGCGTTGTCCTTGATCCCGGCTGTACTGTACTGTACAAGCCTAGCAGCTGTCCCAGTCTTGCGTCTACCCACGATTCAGATCTTGTGTGGCTGGCGCCTAAGACTGACATGGCTGCTTTTCTTAGTCTTCGATCTTGAGTAACGAGGCTAAAGAGGCGTCTTCAAGGTATGGTCACTGGCCTTCAAAGATCAAACCAGTGAATAACTAGCTCGATCTCATATGCTTCTGGTGGCAATTTTAATAGCAGATGCCAGGTGAACAAGCTTGATCAGGATGTCTAGACCTAGAGGCTGTGTGTTGATGAAATGTTCGATGCCGCGTTATTATGATCTGCGATAATTACGCCTTGGTGCTGTATCTCTTCTTCGCATGACTGTTGCTTGCGGTATTAGGATTATTCGAGCTCCGACTCTCTAATGTTCTCTCCCACGAGCAAGCTAGCTCGACACAACGGTCCGCAGACCCTGCTCCAAATTCGTGGCAAAAAGTTGAGCATCAATAACGTGCTCGGCAACATCCAGCGCTTTTTCCTGTCTGACCAGTCACGAAACGACATCCCCTTTCTATGCGTTTGTGCTAAAGTTACGTACTACGAAGCATTTTAAACATTGCAGTGTATGCGTTGATGAGGCCGTGATTCATCTATAGACCTCCCAAATCGCGAGCCAAACCTCCTCGTCTTCGCCGTCACTGACGGATCATCTTAACAAGCCGCCATCCCCGCAATTTCCCAGGCTTTTGACTACAGCAGTCGATATTCAGAGACGCCGCAGACAGGCGCTGCGCAGTTCTGTCCGCCTGTAAAAATGTGCCTCCTTATCGGTCGGTCCCTTATGGTGGAGCTTCCTCCATCAAGCTCCGTTCCAACCCCATATCGCGAAATTCTTCCAGAATTCGTGGCGTGAAGGTGAAATCGCTTTCAGGGGACACAAACGCACTTCGTGTTTGCGTAGTGTAGACCACAGAGAGTTGGATGTGTGGCAGCGAGAACTATACTAATACTTTACCGTGATCCCAGTGGACTCCCGATAGAGCTGATGAGAAACGAGATGAGCACCTTTAGTCTAAAATGGCATGAGCCATGACACAATCACCAAAGGGCGGAGTTGCCATCATCTACGCCTCCTGAACTCACATGTACTTGAAGTGGGAGATCAAGCCACAATCTCGCTGGCGTGCACACTTGAAGCTTTCGCGGTGCTTGTGGCGCCTTCAGTTATACACACTTTGAATCAGGAGCTGTAGAATGTGACATGGATCTGTTGGTGAAGACCATCGTGCACCAAGCTTGGGATGAACGGCACAGACAGTCGTAGTTTTCCTGGGAGCTCGTTGTGGGTAGCAAGCACATTCTACGTCATGATGGGGAAGCTCAACGCGAGATACTGAGCCCTGGCATTAATGGTCCGAAGTGAATCGATTGCTCAAGCTCCGTGTTTTGCTTGCAAAATCCAAGCCGGTCACTACAAGCTGTGCCGGAACAGCTAGTGCCCTGAAAACAACACCCTCCTTCTTCACGATCCTGTTCATTTCCGTCACTCAATACGGTACTGCAAGTGATTCCTCGCTCGCGAAACGACCAGGGTCTTATATTCTACTAACCCTATCTGAATGCGTGATGACCCTTCTTTTGGAGTCGTGAAACCGTGAACCAGTCCCAAATGGTACGCCGTAGATCAAATGCCCCGTGACACCTGAGAGTCCCTATTCGGGATCCCCTTCATAGTGAAGCCAATCGTTTCCGCCGATCGGCGCTTTGTTTCGTTTTTTTTATTTCGTTATGACATCGTTACAGAACACATTTACTCGGCAGCGGTAACAGCACGAGCTAAAATTATGGTTAGTACAGGTGCTGGGGTTGAATTGGTGGCATTCTCTCGACAGAGCGACATACTGTAGATCTTCATCTTGCTGTGTGTAACGACGGGCTTGATCTGGCCCTTCTCCTCGAGGTCCTTGAGGCACTTGCGGGCCAGGGAGCCGTTGATCTTCATGCGGTCGACGAGAGTAGCAACAGTGACGAGGCGGTAGGACTGGACATCCTTGTAAAGCTTCTCAGAGATGGTCTTGTCGAGCATGACAGCATGCTGGGCCTTGTCCTTGACTATTCGTGGAAGGTCGAAGTTAGTCTTGTGTCAGTGACGTGGTGGCGATATCGGGTTATTTCAAGCCGTGGTGGCATGTGCGCGCTGCCACGTTCGTCGTCGTCGAGAGTTCGAGTTTTGACATGGAAAACATATCGCTTTGGCGCATATGATGGCGACTGATGCCGGGAGCTTTCAGAACTTACCCTTGCCCTTGGACCACCTGGAGAGTGCATGTTAGCATCTTGTTCGCCTTGCAGCGCACATACGCGAGGTATGGAGGATCTGGACGTACTTCTTCTTCTGCTTCTTAGCACCGGTCGACGAGGGAGCCATTTTGACTATATTCGTATGACGACGAGATAGTCAAAGGGGTGATTCGTTGGGTGATTGATGGTCGAGGTTGAAGGTTTCAAAGGTCGGCCAGACTCAGTCCAATCGATCACCACTTCCACAGGGGCCCCGCTTTGGCGCTGCAATATTTTTGTGCTGCCGAAAAATTAGGAAGAAAGCTACGCACGTGGTCCGAGCGCTTGCGCTCTCTTGCTGTGGAAATTTCGCAGCCCACAGGAGCCGCAGCAGTGGTTGCAGCTTGCGCAGCTGGGCTCGCTGCACGCCAGTGCCCCGTTGAACTTCTCGAGATCTTTGAAAGTCTTGTTGTCCCTTGCCCATTCCTCTCACGACAAACGCCAATCCTCGTCCACGTCAATTACCGACATACTAACCACAGTCAAAATGAGCAAGCACTCGGCTTCCGGTAAGCACTCGACCACTGCCAACACTTTTGCGGTAGCACTTTGGAATGCTGCCACGCTTTCGAAACGATCGCTAACTGTCACGATGCGCAAACTTCAGGCATTGCCTCCTCCCGGCGCAAGTCGCGGAAGGCTCACTTCTCCGCGCCTTCCAGCATCCGCCGCAACATCATGAGTGCCCCTCTCTCCAAGGAGCTCCGTGAGAAGTACAACGTAAGCCACGACCGAAATTAACCTTGCCGGTTTCCCAACGAAGAACTCTGGCCTGACGATCTCTCCCCTTCAACAGGTCCGCAGCATCCCCATCCGCAAGGACGACGAGGTCACCATTGTCCGTGGCTCTAACAAGGGCCGTGAGGGCAAGGTTACCTCCGTGTACCGTCTCAAGTACGTCATTCACGTCGAGCGTGTCACCCGCGACAAGGCCTCCGGCCAGAGCGTTCCTCTGGGCATCCACCCCAGCAAGGTCGTCGTCACCAAGCTTAAGCTCGACAAGGACCGTGAGAACATCCTTGAGCGCATCAAGGCTGGCCGCGAGCTCCGCGCCAAGACCCAGAAGAAGTAAATGCGGCAACATCTTCTGAGATCAGCCTGCGTTTTGTTTTTTTCTGAGCGATACACCCGCACAACCACCGACCTCTTGTGATATCCTTCTGTGGTCCTCTTTCCATCAACATGTCTATATACCCATGTGATGGGTCTTTTGAGGCAGCACACAATGGATATCAAGCAACGAACAACATACACTGTCGGGTACAAAGGACGAGTGGACTGGTGTCTCTGATGATTGATGAACACTCAGTCCCTCATTCCATCAACAACAAGGATAAAGAGGAGTTTCGGGACTACACTTTTTTTCCTGGCGTCATTACGAGGGACACGAAACAAAAAGCATACTGGATTAGGATCTCCAGTCTCTGGGACTTCAATGAGTGGCATGAGATTCATAGGCGCCCGGATCTTGGCGAGTCGACGACGACTCGATCGTCCAAAAAAGAGAAAAACGTTTTATGCACACAATGGCCGTCTTTTGCAACTGTCGTTCTTCTCGGAATAGCAGGCTGCGGAACACGTTTCCATGGGAGGTTCTTCCCGAAGTCTCTTTGGCTCGCTTCGCTGCCTCTCACGGGCAGCAACTATAGCAGCTTGTCGTGCCCCTGCCATGTTCGTGAAATGATGTACATACACTGCCTCCCATCACTGCACCATCCTTACCTCCATCTCTATCTGCCGCATCCCAACAATCCCGCCACAATATCTCCGCGTCAACCACCTAGTCCATGGTTCTCGAGGTAAACGAATGGCGTAGAGCAAAGCGGCGAGGGTGCACTTATGAATCACCGCTCCTTCGCTCTCACCTGCAGACTTTCACCCCAAGGCTATTAAAGCGCCTATCTGGATGTGGGAGTTTGATGGTGAGGCACATTCTGAATCGGCGTAAGTCTTTGTTTTGTTACAAATGATTCGGACACAGAATTTTCCGGTACTTCAACCGTTCAATAGGCTAGTGATGCATGCAAAGTATGCCAGTAAAGTGATTCTGCAACTAATTTAGATATACTCAAAGCTACAAATAGAAACCTCATCGACTCTGCTTGTCTGTTGTTTCACATACAATAACGATATTTTGACGTGCTCGTGCGAGTTCAAAGCTTTGCTAAACATGATCTCCCAGCCAGTCACCCCGTGGTACAACAACCCCGACGAAGTCGAAGCGGGTCGCCGTTTGAATGCTGCGAGGATTAATGCGGGGGTCTTGATGCGATATGGACAAGCCTTCTACTCAACCAATAACCTATACTCTCCAAAACTTGGACAATGTGCCACCGTAATGTCCGGTCAGGAAGGGCTGTTCTTGTCGTCCCAGCTGGAACGTTGTTGTTGTCAAGGGCCGACTTCCCGTAAATCTGTTTTAAATGGTTGAACCACTGCTGGGAGGACAGTTCTCACCTGTCCTTTCGGGCGGTTGAGTAGTGATAGCGAGATTTGAAGGCTTGTCACCAGCGGACAGTGACCCCATGGATGCGGTGTTGGGGGCAGATGGCATGAGAGATGCAGCAGCGTGACCAGAGTATTGTGGAAGGTATCCCTTTGCGGTGGTCGACGTGATAGTACCGGGCGTGATATTGCCCCCTGTAGAGCCATTCTTCATCATGTTGTGCCATAGATCAATGGCTGGTCTGTTGCTGCATCATAATATAAGTGTCAGCGATTTTCTCGTACTTGTTTGTCGTCGATGGTGCCTCACCTTAATCGTTCCAGGATCTGGTGGTCCTGCTGTGACAGCAACGAAGGTGCTGGGTCCTCGCTGGTATTTGACCTCTGAGCATGAGATTTGGTCACGTTGTAATTGGAAGCGTTGGCCATGTCTGGGGGGGCGACGATTGGAATCGCGTGACTCAACCTTCGATTGCCCTTGGAGCGAGTTGCCGGGCCTGTACCAGTGCTAGGCTGCGCGAAAGACACAGGGACCACATTCCCACGAAGCCTTTCACATTCGTCGACAGGAGCAGCTGCTGGCTTGCACTCACCGTTGAGCATGTTTTCCGAAAAGCTGGGCTTGACTGGCGATGGGGGATAGAAGTCCTTCCCGTCAAACTTGGGGAGTCCTGTACCCCTACTGGGCCCGTTGCCCCAATAGATCTCGCGTGCGCGCTTCTCCTCTGGTGTAAGTTCACGAGGATAGATGTAATCCGAGACGCTGGATCGCGCAGGAGCCTCCGAGAACCGTTGACTTAGGCTGCCTACAAGATAAGGGTGGGACTGGTATGGCTGGCTGTGGTGGTCAAGTCCTTGGCCGGATGACTGAGTTTGCAGTGGCTGGGAAGGCCTGTGAGCATATGGCAAACCCATACTGAATGAGGGAGACTGAGCCAAGGCAGCTTCTCGTGGATGTGTTGCGTTTGAAGTGCTGTCTGTCATCTGCTCGGGGGGTGCTTCGATGGTGTCGAAAGCATCCATCGACGAGCTGTGGGTCTCGCTCGTTCTATTGGTGCTGCTCCCGCGAACATGGCCCGAATGAGTCTTGTCAAGTCGTTTGCTGAGATAGTCCACCGATCTAGGGTGATGAAGGAAGTAATTGCTGGGGCCACCAAGCGAAGTGAGTGAGCCGCTGTGCGATCCGCTTGCAGACATATGGGCATTACGGAAATTCTGTTGTCTTTGGAGCTTCTCGCTCGGAGTAGTGACGCTTGCTTCAGACTCTGACGCCTCCTTTGGATAGTGGATTGCCTCGAACTCCTCCTGAAGTCTGAGATTTTGCTCAAACTGGGCGATGCTGCGTCGGATTTTGCGCGCCTGCTCTTGTGTGCCTTTCTCGTCAATCTGGTGCTTGTTGTACGCGAGCTGATCTTCGTAGAACTTCAATGATGCACGTAGTGTATCAAGCTGGCGCTTAGTGACTGAACTGGGCTTGATCGAACTGACAGGAGGTGTTCCTTTGGGGCGGCTTGTCGGTCCTGGGTGAGGATCGTGATTAATAGATTGGGCGTCAGTTACATGGACATCTGACGCCACGACGTAAGGTCCAGCTGGAGTCGGCATAGGGGGTGCAGAATTGGGTTGAGCCACGTGCGGGATCACAGGTGAGAAGAGAGGGTGCTGGGCCAGACTCGGTCCTGGGAAGTAAGGGCTCGGCACGAAGCCAGGAAGCTGCTGTCGATACATGAGCTGCGCATCGTACATTAATGGTCTTCCCAGCTCTCGACCATCGTTCGACATGATTAGGAGCGGAGGTGGGCGGTCTTTCTTGGAACTTCGCTCATCGCCATTGAGGTTGTCCTCGCAAGATCGTGCACCAATGTTCCCATGATCTGGTTGACCTTGTGTGTGCATGGCTTGTGCTGGTAGGGGCTGTGCAACATTCGGAATGGGTCCATTGCCAAAGGCAAAGGGGTAACCATTCGGCAAGTGATATAGGGGCATGGCCAGCGGCATGGAAGCCATCAGGTGTGGGAATTGAAGCATCGGGCCGTACATGCCTGGGGACATCATCATAGGGTTTGCTGGTGCAGGTGGATTGTGTTTGCGATCTTGCATGCTTGGCTCAGATGGCTCGCCGCGCTCGCCAGCCAAAGATTCCTTGTCCCATTTGGCGGTTGGCGAGGTTGAAGGTCTGGTGTTAGGAACGATTCGGCCTCCCGCTGTGACACGCAGGTGTGAAGGTGAGACGACTGCTTTGTAGAACCTCTTGAAGCCTTCAGACTGCTGAGCAACGAGCCCAGTAGGAGCCGAGATGGGGCCGCCAGCAGCAAGGTCTGAGCCAGCTCGGCCGCGATACTGCCATGTGGAGTTGTCGTTATCGATCTGAGTTGGCTTCTTGCCTTTGAAGAGGATTTGCTCGTCGCTATCGTGAGACATTGCCGCGTCTTCCTTTGTGGTGCGAGAGCGACGGTTGTTGCTGGGCAATGGCTCGATGTGGGGTTTCTTGAGCAAATCTACTGTGGAAATGTATCATCGTTAGCAAAACATGGAGGAAGGCACGATCTTTCTGGCCTTGCTAGCTCAGATCAACATGCAGATGGGCAGTCTTACCAAGCTCAGGGTTTCTTGCAAGCTTCGAGACGGCATTCTGTGAAGAGGGACGTAAGGCAGATTGACGAAGCTCCAAGAGTTCCTCACTCGTGTACTTGTGAGACGCCATGGAGAACTCTAGGTAGGCAAAGAGATAGACGTGACGTCTGCGGTTTTGATCAGGCCAGAAGATGAGTGTTGGGAAGGCAGGTCCTTGGACTGGGTCCCTCGCTAAAAAGGAACTGGCGAGACTGAGGACAGTAGACAGCTCGGCTGATAATCTTGAACGGTCAGTGAGCCTTTGGGCTTCCAGTTGGGACAGCAAGAAGACAGGTGTGGAGGTAGATTGTGTCTGATGATGAGGAGAAGAAGAGTCGTGCAACAATGTGATGTGTCTGCACTTGCGATGGAACTTGAGGTAGTGTCTAATGGCAAGGACGGCTGGACCGGTCAGCGGAGCATCGTCGAGCTGTGAGTACCGGAGCTGCTTGTAGAGACGCTTGCGTGTTGCCCTTGAAGTGGGAGGCATGGTTGACGATCAAATGTGAGAGGAAAAGCTGTACAGGCTGGAGAGGACTGAAGGGGCAAAGAGATGGTTGGGCTTGGGATGGAGTGTTTTGTGATGTGATAAAGAAGAGGACGTCATGCTTACCAAACGATCACAGGACGAAGCAACAGCATCGAGGCCAAAACAGTAGTAAATAGAATCGCTGCGTGACTTGTCGAAGTCGTTGCCTGTGAGGTGGAACTGAGAAAGAGGTGGGTGACGTTGCGGCTGCCCGCGGGAGAAGAGGGTGAGGGGTGACAAAGAAGCAGTGAGGTGCTGGTGGAGGGGAGCAAGACTTGCAAGGACTTCTCGAGGCGAAGTGGTCTTTAGATAATGGGCGAGAGGCGTGGAAGTTTGGGAGGTGAAAGAGCAGCTGTGCTTGATGTCGGCGGAAGGTGCAGTCGCCAGTAAACGGGAAGGCGCAGGTCTCTGCTGCGCGGAGTGTTGGCCACTTGCAGCCGGCGCTGGGGCCTCCTGGGACTGAGAAACTTTACTCTTGCGGAACACGGATGTACTGTGTGCCCTTCAAAGTTGTCATATGAGGCTTTTGCACGAGAAAGCCCGTCGGCTGGCCTGGCCTCGTGGCAACAGCACCGGAGGAATCATTGTTCGTGGCAGCAGCAGCAATAGCCACGGCAACCACGCTCCCGCCTGGAGCTACAACATCATACCAACAGCTTTGAGCATGTCTTTTTCGAGCTTCCACCTGCGATAGGAGTGTTTCCCTGCATGAAAAAGTATCTGTGCCAAAAATTGCACATGTGCCCAACGTTCTCGATGCCGCGAGCTTCTGTACGATATGAAGATTCTCATGCATAAAATATTTAGTGATAAAAGGAGATACTGCTGAATATATATCCATCGCCTATGGCTATATCCTATTACTTTGAAGAGATATTGGATTTTGGATACACCTTATCTACCGTGGTTCGCGATGGGCGTGGTGAATTTGAATTTGTGCCATTGCGAAGTTTTGCCTTAACTTGTAGCAGCAGAGTTTACAATAACTATACTTCACTGAGGCTCACGAATTCTCTGTAGAAACTTATCCTTGAGTGCTATGATCTAATACTTGCTCGAAAACAAATGAACCCAGGAGCGTTCTCCAATTATTAAGGTCCCCCAACTGCTGTTGAAAGGTGCATCACAGGTACCCAGGACAGACCTGCCCACTTGGGCAGCGGCGGACACGGTGATAGGCTGGCTGCCTGAGATCTCTCCCCCTCCATATGCCGGCCCCCGGTCGGTCTCCCCCGCACAATCACGACAGGAGCGACCCACACGTGGGGTTTTGCATGCCAGAGAGCGGACCAACTCCTCAGAACGTGCTCGAGCCCCGATGGATCCATGGCACGTTTCGCTTCTCTCTTGGTCCCTCTCTGGTGCAGAATTGGCGGCAGATGGCAATTGAGTTTGCCGGCAGGCAACATGGGTCTTTCACGAGTGACGCGGACGGGGCCTAGGAGTGCAGCGAGATTCGGACCTCGGGACACTGTGAATCCACTTGCATGCTCTTCTTCTTCTTCTGGCCTTAGACCAGATCTCTAGGTAGGGTAGTTCGTACACGTTATATCCACATTGAACTCCCCCAAAACCACATTTTACAATTGCCCAGCTCGATCCGCTTGCAACTTTGTGACTCTCAACTAACTGCTCGAAGACTTCTGAACCTCTGGATTCAACCACAACAAATACAAATCACCACCGCAAGCTCGCACCTACAATGGCTCCCCTCACCCCACACTGGCAGCGTCCCTCGCATCCCGAAGTGCAGGAAGTGATCGTCCTTGACAAGAACGAGTTCACTACAAAGAGCATCTCCCGGGTCAACCTGCCGCCCTTTGGTCTCTTCGCCAAGATGTCGTACCCGCCCTGCACAGAGGTCGACGAGCCCTCGTACGCCAGCGTGCAGAGCGGGAAGGACAAGCACTTTTTGCTGAACAGTGATCTGATGTACATCAACCACTCTTGCGAGCCTAGCCTGGTAAGTTGATTTTGAGGGGGGGTGATCTCGTTGAGCTCTAGGTCGACATTCAGTTAAGAGACCCAGAGCCAGGGCAGGCAGTGACTACACAAAGGTGGTATCTATAAACACAAATACACTGACAGCCATGAAAATGCTAGATCTTCGACACAGGCAACTCCAACATAGTCGCCGGGCCCAATGGTCTCAAAATCGGCGAGGAACTCACTGTAGGTGTCTTTGCTACCCCGCCGCCCCTTTCCACATCCTCAGTAATATCTGAACAACCCCTATTGATACGTATGAAATACAAAAAACAGTTCTTCTACCCCTCCACAGAATGGAACATGGCACAAGCATTTGACTGTCTCTGCGGCACTCCAACCTGCCGCGGCCGCATCAGCGGCGCAAAGGACATGACCCCGGCTCAGCTTGAAGGGCTCTGGCTCAATGGGCACATCCGCGAGCTCCTGGAAGAGCAGTCCAGTTCAACGTCCACCACCAAAAGCAGCACCAGCACCGCAGAGACCGCCGGGCCAGGAGAGGATCCGACAACCCTCGCCCTCCGCGAGGCCGTTTCCCACGCCGAGAAAGGTGTGGACGCTGCGCGCCGCGCCCTAGAGGCGTATCTCTCCTCGTCAGCGGCAGCCTTCAGCTCGTCTTCTGGCGAGACCCGCCGCGGCCCGACCTCGCGTGAGCTAAGCGGGGAGATGGGCGGCGATACGTCGCGTGCGGTTGCTGTATGAGGAGGTGGTTAGGGCGTGACTCTGGTCGGCGGGGGTGGAAATGGGATTACGTGTTGTGCGTGTTTGTAGTTCTGGTGGGTACTGGAAGTATGGCTTCATGCTCTTTTTGGATGACTGTGGTGTTTGAGTATCTACGTGGTTCAACACCTCGCGGGATATGCACTACGACAGGTCGTGTCAACCACGATCTGCCATTATATATCAATGTCATAACGTGGCAGCGAGGCTGTGGGGCCGTTTTACATCAATGAACGTCAAGTGCTCTCAGGTGCTTTTATTACTTTTATATGTTGCTGCACCATTATAGTCCACAATGCCTCTAATGCACTTTCCCGACTGACAAATGCAGGAACGCCACGCCAAAAGGTCATCACCAACCACACTCTACATGCTTCTACCGCTTACGATCGTCTTTCCATCGATCCGCCCATCCGGTTTTCACGCCGGTTTCTGTATCCCGCCCGACACCCTCGGCATATTTGTTCTCCTCCTCTTCCCACTTCAGCCGCTCAACCCGGAACCGTGCCATGAACGCCTTGGTGAACTTCCAGGCTTCCGTGTCGGCCAAGTTCCAAGCCTCAATAGCATCTCTGATGCGGATTTCGTTCTTGTCTTTGGTCTTACGCATGGCGCGAGCTTTCATGAGAAGCTGCAGCTCGCGCTCATCGTCAGTCATGATTTCTTCCTCGGGCTTGGGTGTGGGCAGCTCTTCGGCATCAGCCCGCTTCCGTGTCTTGGGCTTTTCCTCTGTCTTTGTTTCAGGAGTCTCCGGAGCCGCATTATTGTCGTGATGGAGCTCGAAGCCAAACCACCAGGCAAGATCCCGAGGTGTCTCCCGCTCTACAGTCAGCCAGATCGAGCTGTATCGTGTTTGTTCAGCAGCGACGGCCTCCTTAAACTTGAGCAGGCGCGCGGAGCTGGACGCCTTGGTCTTGAAGAGATCACTGGATACGGTCTCCAGCCAGAGATCTCGCTGCGATTCCTCCCTGACCCATGTCAAGTTGAGATAAGCGCGCTGACTATTCAACGACTGCAGCGTGTATGGGTGTGGGACCGTTCCAATGGTGAAAAGATCAGTCGTGTTGCGGTAAACGGGCGGGTTGGTGATCTTGACGGGCTTCTTGGGTGAACAGGGTGTGCATTTTGGCACATTCGGCGGGCAAGAATCAGGCATCGGACTCGGTGGGCACGTCGATAACGATGTCGCAAGGTCTGACGCAGCTTCGATCATCCGTGTTGTGTGTTTGGGCAGGGGCTTTAGGACCGCAATGCCCTGTTTAAAGCTGCGCTGCCACGAGTTGTGCAAATGGGAGTTGATGAGCTTGTTCAAGCTCTTTAGGCCGCTGGCGTGGTCTGAAGCAAGCTCCGCAGCAACCTTGTCGTACTTGGACTCGACAGTCCTGCTGTCGTAGTATGCCACTGATGCAGGCTGCTTGTCGACCTGGAAGTCAGTCTCCTCGACGGACGTGATGACATCCTTGATACCCTTAGTTTTCTTGCTTCGAAGAGCCTTAGTGAGCACGTCTGTGACCTCGTTCTTCGGCCCAACGAACAAACGGCTGCTTAGGCCTTCCCAGCGAGTCAGCTTGGGAAACTCCCCCCTGCGCATGAATGCCAAGAGGGGATCATGAGCCTCGCCCATAGGTAACAGTCTGTAATGTGCCAGGATGCCACCGCCCATATTCTCCCACGCCAGCCACCTCATAAGGTCCTTCTTGAAAGTTGACTCGACGTCTAATCGCTGGGCCTCATCGTACAGAGGGTTCTTGGTAGCTTCAGCATCGCTTAATATGACAGGGCGGAACCCCTGAGACCACCAAGCACGCCGCCATGTGAGCAGTAGCTCGCTCTCAGCCTCCTTGGTCTTGGCGTCTCGCTGGGTGCTCGTGTCGTAGTAGCAGTAGATGGCTGGACGCTCCGGGAGGGGTGGTAGGAGTGATCGGTTCTCGTCGAGTGTGATTGAGGAGGAGAACGGACTGAGCCAATTCCAGTTGGAGTACCAGGAAACTCCATCGTATGTCGAGTTCTTCTGGACGGGCGGGGCGTGGGCGGGAGGTCGGAACGGCGCCAGGAGATTCGACGAGAGCGAATTCGGCAGACTGGGTAGCTTTGGTATGCTTGGTAAGGACAGCTTGTGGTCGGCGAGTGTTTTGGACAGGGTAGGCGTTGATGGGATCGACCCCGGGAGTGTGAAAAGGAGGGAGAAGAGAGCACACAGCGCAATGGCAATGATGATCAAAGGCGTCAGCCTCCGCCGAGAGAATCGAGGCATGATGAGCGGCGGCCGCGTCGTCGCAACTTGTCGTCTCGTGCGTGTCGGCTTCAGGATGGGGTCCAGAGGTGAGCAAGGAGCAGACGATGCCAGATCAGAGGTGCTCCAGGGCTCGGATGTTGGCGAGACTATCGGAAGATGTTGATGATAACAGCTCGCAGCCGAGCAGCTTGTGATTGAAGCTTACAAGGGGGTAAGCAGAGCCATGTGGCAACAAAAGAAGAACTGGAGCGTACGCTATCAAGCCGGTGCGGTCACCTTTTGACCATGGCGAGCGCGAGGACGACGAGCAGTGGTAACTGGCTGAAAGAGTGTGGTGAAGGTTGAATTCCAGAAACTGCTCAAGGCAATCATAGCTCAGAGACGCGACCCAGGACAGGACGATTCCGGCGGCAGGGGCAATCAAAATAGCTCCAGAGGGCCCCGGGGCCTTGGCGGCCAGTGCAAGGCGGCCCCTGAAATGCCACTGGCGTGTGGCTTGCCCGGCACAAGTCCACCACTTTCACATGTCTCTGATGGAAGAGTGACGCTGGCGGTGAGGTTTCATTCTGGAACAAGAGAATTGCGCCAGTGAACCACTGGATGTTCAAATCGATCACGAGTATACGGCTACACATCTAGGAGCATTAACTGAAGACCTAGAGGTCGTGGTAATACGTTCCTGCGTTTCGCATCCACAATATCAGCATCCCCGTCCTGACGTCTCCGCGCGGGGGAACAACCACAGCATTGGAGGACAAGACCTGCCTAGTCACGAGTAGCTCATGGATGGGACTACAATGCCATGCCGTTAAAAGCACTCGCACCCGGGGATTGCGAATATCTAACAGATCGTATGCTATGCAGTTTTGAGGAGCAACGATATCTCAAAGAGAAAGTGCAGGGCCGCCGTAAGGTAAGGTACTGGAGTGATCCACCACGACAAGGTGGGATGATCACTCAAACAACCCGCGGACATCCCTGTCGCAGAAAGTTGCTGGAGCTAGCGACGTCGAAGTTCCATCACAACCACAAGACCGTACAATCCCTTGACCACCAGCACACGTCCCTACTGCGGTCATCCGTGCCAGCAACACCTCACCGCCCTCATACTCGTCAAACATGTTCGCAAGGGCTGCACGGCGCAGCAGGGTCCTGCCCATCCTCCAAAGCAGCGCCCGGTGCACCGCCGTCAACGGCAGCCTGCGCAACCACATCCAGCTCCAGCGCCGCACGCTCGTCTCGGCGCCCAAGCCCGGCGATGGTCCCTTGATGGAGCGGCGGGCGGACCGCGAGCTCCCAGGTACGCAGTGAACTCCCACCAAAGCAGCCGTATGCTTTTCCAAGCAGGCATGACGCTGACACCGTACCCATCACACACAGAAATCCCCGGATCTCGCTGGGCCCGCACAATGCCAATCTTCATAGTCCTCATTGCCGCCGCATCAGTCGCGATATTCAACTACCAAAAGTCCTCGTCCCCCATCGTGGGCGCGACAATGTACGCCCTGCGTACCAATGCTAAAGCGCGCGAGTATCTCGGAGACAATGTCTACTTCAAGCACCAGATTCCCTGGATATCGGGCGAGATGAACCAGGTCCGCGGGAGAATAAATATTAGTTTTGCGGTGAAGGGCACGCGAAATACGGGGACCATGCGATTCGCGAGCAATCGCCCAAGTGCGAAGAGTGCCTTTGAGACGCTCGAGTGGAGCCTAGTCACCTCTGATGGAGAGGTTATTGACTTGCTTGATGGTGAGGATCCGTTCAAGGCAGTTGAAAGTTTTCCCATGGACGAGGCGGAGCTGGAGGCTGCGAGGACGAAGGGTTTCAGGCAAGAGCTCAAATAAATTGGAGCGATGTGGTGACGATGCGTTTATGCTGGGCAGCTCGTCATGGCGAAATGCTATCATCGGCACCATAGGTCATGGAACTCCGATCACCCGCAGCGGTAGGGCAGCAAGGAGCCGCCGAATTTGGCAGCAGACCCCCTTGTTGTCATGGCGAGCCAACGTGGAAGATCAAGGAAGGCATAGTAGTCGGCGAAACGATTGTGCGCAGACAGCTGGTCTTATGGTATGTGTACAATATGTAAACTATGATACAATACGACACCGCGACGTCTCTACGCCGTCGCCAGCATCGCAGAAAATGCGCCCTCCTTGCGCATATTCTGGAGCTGCAAGTGCTTCACCCTCGCCTCCTGCAACCTTGCTTCATGACCGTCATTCCGCTCTAGCATGATCCGCCTCGCCTTGGCGATAAACGTCTCAGCCGGTGGGGGCTTCTTGATAGCGTCCGCAATCTTGACAATGCAGCCCTTCGGTCCAGCAACATGGCCCTTGATAACCACGATGCCCATCTCGTTATCTACTTTCAGGACCTCCAGGTTCTGCACTGTTACCCGCTCATTACCCATCCGGCCAGGCATCTTCTTGCCAGGGTGCACACGTGAACCACCACCCTGACTGGGACCGTTGGAACCGATGGTGCGGTGGTTCTTCGAGTTACCGTGTGACGCCTCCTGACCAGCAAAGCCGTGCCTCTTCATACCACCTGCGAAGCCCATGCCGCGACTGTTGCTCCGCGCGTCAACGTACTGGCCGACCTTGAACCAGTCAGGCTGCAGCTGCACGCCCACTGGTAAGAGCCCTTCCTCGCCGCGGACCTTGAACTCGGCAAGATGCCGCTTTGGCGCAATACCTTTCGCCTCGTAGTATCCGAGCTGCGGAGCCGTGACGTTGCCGGCCGTCTTGTGCCCACAACCGATCTGTACAGCCCAGTAGCCATTGCTGGCGCGAGTCTTGCTGGCGACGACTTGCACCTCGTCGAGCTGAAGGATTGTGCACGGGATGCGGCGTCCCTGCGCGAACATTGCCGAGACACCCTTCTTCACGGCGAGTACGCCTGACCGTAGTGGTGTCGACTGGGCGGTGCGGGCGAGAGCCGCGGCTGGGCCTGTTGTGGGTGCGGGAATGCCCGAGGAGACCTGGTTGAAGCGGTTTGGCTTGCTGCGTGGCGGAGCTGTCGCCCAGCCGTATTGGACGCCGCGTTTCGCTGTGCGAGGAAGCAGCGCATGGCGTTCTGTGATGAGGACTCTGGAGGTAATTGGTGTTGAGCAGCTTCGTACGAGCGCCGCTGCCGCCCACCTCGTGGGCAGAGCAGGAGCCATTGTGATGTTTTGTAGGCGTTGAGGCTGGCCTGCCTGTCAGCGGCCGCCGGTTGTGTGTTGTGTCTGTGCGTGCGGCGCAGTGGCTCGCGGATCTGTAGGGGCCGTCGTGAGGTGCAGGGCCGGTAGTTGGTCTTCGGCGTCGTGATGAGGGATCGTGAGTTGAGCTCACCTGTCTCGAATTGGCTTGTCGTTGGCTCGATGCCCGCTTCCGCAGGCGGGAAAAAAATCGGGTGGGTCGAGGTGCGAGATGTCGCGGGCAGGCACGACCTGTGATTGGCTCAAACTGTTCAGTTTCAAAGCTTGGTGCAGCGAGCATGGCACTGACAAGGCCGCAGGCCTTAGCGACACCTTCAGACCCAGGCTGAGATCTTACCAGCTACTCCCACTCTCATTTCTTCCGATTGCGATCGTCGCTGGTCGATTCCTGGTATCTGGTCACCGATTCAACGTTGCGGAACATTATCAAAATGGTCTATTACTTCACTTCAAACGTCGTCGAGCCATCGGCGTTTGTCTATGTTGGCAAGGACAAGTTCGAAAGTAAGCCGTCAATCTGAAGAAAGAGGCAGGGTCAGGTAGGAAGCTGACCACGCCTACTTGTAGATGAAGAGCTCATCAAGTTTGGCTGGGAGGAAGACGTCTGGTGAGTTCCGCACATACCTTAGACATAAATAATAAATCAAGACTTTTCCACTCATTCCACCACAGGGTATGAATCAATTTATTCTTGCTCGTCCTCGGCCACTCCCGAACCAGACACGATCCTTGTGTGGTTGCAAACATCGCACAAATTCATTAACACAAACTACATCTTGTCGTCATAGTTTCACGTAGACAAGCTTTCCAGCGCCCATATCTACCTGCGCCTACGCGAGGGCGATAGCTGGGACTCGATACCAGCAGACCTGCTCACGGACCTGGCGCAGTTGACCAAGGCCAACTCAATCGAGGGCAACAAGAAGGACAACATCACCATCATCTACACGCCGTGGTCCAACCTCAAGAAAGATGGCAGCATGGCCGTGGGACAAGTGAGCTTCCACGATCCTCGCAAGGTGAAAAAGATCCTTGTGCCGCAGCGGGAGAACCCCATCGTCAACCGTCTGAACAAGACGAAAGTCGAGAAGTACCCGGACCTCAAGCAGGAGAAGGACGACCGTCAACGGGAGTTGCGAAAGAGAGATCAGGTTGCTCAACAGGCGCGGGTATGTCGACCTCCACCAGATTCGCAATCGTTGGATCCTCTTACACTGACAATATGATTGCGACTATAGAAGAAGGAGGAAGCAAGGATCATGAAGGAGCGCAAGGAGAAGAAGTATCAGAAGGATCACGCGTATGACGATATCTTCACGGAGGAAGCTATGGAAGCTTCAAGCAATCAAAATCGGGATGAGAACTGGGAGGAAGATTTCATGTAGCTAGCCTGTCACAACACGACCAGAAAATTAGATCCGCCATCGCCGACCACACTTCGCCATGATAACAGCAGCAATCATGGGCAAGGTATTATTTGCCCGCATAAGCACCTGCCAAGCAGAAAGAAGCTGAGGTTCGAACATCCTACTTCAAGAGGGAACAAACCGATACAGTCAGGTGGTTCGCAGTAAATCACAATGTGGCATGAGTCGGATGACCATGTCATTTCACGTACCTTGCTGGCGCAAGACATCACAATGACCGCACTTACAACAGAATCATTGCGCACAACAAGATCTCTTATTGCAGCCCCCCTAAACTAAACCCCAGGGCCCCTCCCACCGATACCACTGCCAATCTGATTCACTCCCGTCCCCTTGAGCGCATGGTCATTCGGGTTTGGCGCAGCCTCATACAGGATCTGACTTGGCGCGCGTCCAAGCTGCATCCACTCGCCCTTGAAGCCCAGATAACTCATCCTCGTAACATCCTCATCCCCATCGCCAAAGTTATCGACGAAGAAGAGAGTGAGACGCTGGACTTTACCGAACAGCGCTCGCTTCACGGGCAACTCCTGCACTTGCGATGTCTGCGAGAGCTCAAACTCCTGCGTAGGTTGCAGTTCCTCAGCGGATTCAAAGTCGATATCGTCCCGGTTGATGAAGACTTTGAGGGTACGTGGTGCTGAGTCGGAGGATGATGTACGCAAGAGGATGGCGTGAAGCTTTACTTGACCAGTGAATCTGTTGAGAAGCGTGAGCATGTGCATTATATGACTGGATGGTGCTTGGACAGAAAGTGCTATCATCATGTGGAGGGCACAAAAGAGCATTCGTAGGCGAAGAACGTATGTGCCACACCCCACGACGGCATATCTTCTACTCTTGATGAGGAACGAAAAAAAACCTACGGCACAGTCATGAGAATCTGTTCATCCGCATCACTAGCGAGCTCCGGCTCTTCCTGCAGCCGCTCAGCCCAGGTCTTCTTCACGATTGCCCGCCCGGTGCCGGTCGTCTCCTCATTCATGGTGTTGACGGCATCAAAGTTGATGTGCTGGTACAGACTGTGCTGCAGCGCGGGCGTGATGTCATCGCTGTGGTCATGCTCGTGGTCGTGGTGGCTGTGATCATGGCCGCCGTGGCCAGCGTGCTCGTCGTGGCAGTGCGACATTTTACGTGTCAGGCTTTCGCGATGCCGGAGGCAACGAACAGATCGAATTATTTTAGATGGCTGTTCAGGTATGGCGTTGATAAGTCCTTGTGCCCTTGTGCTACACCCGTCGTTGGCGATGACGAGTGTTGATGTTGTTGGATGCCTGCAAGTGCGGCCAGATGCGGGACAGACCCCAGAAAAAAGTGGTGAGTCTGAGGAAACGTGAATGACTTACACACAGTCGCCACAACAATCAACAACGAAAGCACGCTTTGCCGACAATAGGTACACATTTTCGAAGTTAAGTCTCGGATCAGATTCAATTCCCGATCCTTGTTCCGCATTTGAATACTCGATGTTATGATTTCTATCGTACTCCTAGAAACCGCCTTTCCGCTTGGCTTTCTTCTTTGGTCTTTGTGCGAATGGTCCAGTAATAGGCTGCGACATGGTCACCTGCGAGAAACCCTGTGAAAACCCTGGAGGCACGTGCTGCGAAGAATGCTGTCGGACAGGACTGGACTGTGGAAAGGGAATCTCGGGCGCCGGCTGGGTGGCGGGCAAAATCTCGCTCTGCTGTCGTCCTCTTGCCTGCAGCTCCCGCAGCATATCTGCCCGCTGCCGCTTGCGATTGGCCTTGGCCAGCTTTTTCTTCCTGCGCTGCATTCCCTCTGTGACTTCCTTCTCCTTGTCAAGGTCGAAGACGTAGTCGTGTGGATCGGCGCCTGTCTTCCAGAGAGCCCCTAGCTCGGTGTTTTTCTTAACGATGAATCGTCCAGTCCCAGTGTAAGATCTGATCAACTTCATTGCGGTATCCTCGGTATTCGCGCTTGTGGCTGTCTGTGATGAGCCCAGTTCTGTTTGCGACGCTGGAACATCCTGGAATGATTGACTGTCGCCCTGGCCTAGATCGTCTTGGCTGAACCCTCTGTACAGAAGAGCCGAGCCTTGAGGTTCTGGATCATCACCCGCTTCGTCCTCATTGAGTTGAAGATGGAACCCCGTTGAAGAGAGATACAGATCGCATGCCATCTTCCGCATGGCTTCTTGGCTACCGTGACTCTGTAATGGTGCATTCGCCTGTCCTGCATCATTGTCTAAGCCGAACAGACGTCGCAAGTCGCTGACTAGTCCATCAAGGGAGTTTGGATTGCCAAGCTTGCAATCTGGTCGCCGAAGGGTGAGAGTTGTGAGGCGCGAGTCTACACGCTTCAGCAGCTCAATCTCGGTATTCCAGTCGTCGTCCGCAGCCGTCAGATCAGATGGTGTTTTAAAATTCTTGACCAGCTCGAGGCTTCGAAATCATCAGCACAAAGATTCATCAAGCATTACTGAAAACAATTGTACTTACATGGTAGTCGCAGGGAGACTACCCGCCGCCGCCGCCTCCTCGATTGTATCATGGATGGGGTCAAATTGGTTGGACTCGATGCCGTCTTCTGCATTAGTACGCTCTTTCGCCTCTAAGAAGCTGGATAAACAGCCAAGAAACCTTGCGGGAGCCAATGAATCTGCCGTGTATGATTTTGGCTTTGATGGCTCGAAGTTCAGATCTGGAGCATTAAGCAACCGTGCGTCATTATCGGGAACGACGAAGCGTGCCGCGACTCTTTTCCTAGACTTCCGTATTTCCTTAATGACTGGTGGCGGTAGCTCCAACTTGACGAAGCCGCACGCTTCAATTTGCGGCACAAGGTTTGTTGAGATCATGAGTAGCGACTGCTCAACATCACCGTCTTCTCGAACTTGTAGAAGCTGATAAAATCTGTCACGGGAAGTTGCGATTCTGTGAGCAAGTAAGCTGCGCGACTTCTCGTCGCCAAACCCAGCCGCAACTGGCTGCAGCCAAGCAGATTGCACACCATGGACACAATCTAAGCTTTCGCGACGCCACTCGATTTGCACTGGATCCTGTTTTTCCATCGACAAGCACAACAAGTCAATGCTCTGGCTACCCCGTGAGTATATCTGGAGTAGAAATGCCTTTTTGCCATCTCTCTTCGGGCCAGCCGTCACAGACAGCCGTGTTGAGTCGCTAAGAGGACTCCGGAAGTGCGGCAGCGAGCTGAGGACGAACCAGCTTTTGTCCGGCTTGGTAAAGTCACGACCTACTGTACTGGTAAGCCGTAAGACCAAGACTGCCCATGTCGTGGCCAGAAACACAATACTGGGATCGTGTGCGTGTATTCGTAGCTCAAGGATCTGGTCGGTAATGTTGCTCGCGAGCACAGAGAGAGACGGCAAAAATTCTCCTCTATTCAGATCGAAGACCCTGACCGTTTTCCTGTCACACAACAACAGACTTGTCGATCGTGATACTGCTGTGAGCACAGATGGGGCACTGTCAAACTCATCTTCGTAGTCGGATTCATCAAGTCCGGGCATGACTTCATCCGGAGGGCCCACCCATGCTATATTGTGCCACTCGGAGGCATCTGAATTTGGAGGCTTTGACTCTTTCAGACCTTCTTCATGTCCGAAATGGCCACGGTGGGCAAGTCTAGGCTTCAGTCTTCGACTCGCCCTCGTTCGTAGGCCAGGCAAATCCCAAACAGTCCAAGTCCCTCCTTGATCAATGATGGCCAATTGAGGTTGTTTCGACTTGTTGCCGGCATTAAAGGCGACATCCCTATGGTTGCCGCCACCAGTATCCTCCCTGGTTATGCAGACCGCACAATGCGGATTGATCCGCGAGGCGACCGACTCGAGACCGGTCTCGATATCGTAAGCGGTTTTTCCAATCTCGGGGACGAGCAGCCTGGTCTCGGTATCCCATTGTGCTATCAGAAGGCGAAGAGGGTCGTATGGCTTCGAGTCAATAACACATTTCAGTGTTCGCACTGGACCAACTGCTGGAGAATAGTCAACCATGACTGCGGGGCTAAGGTCCATGGGAGAAATTGTGATATTTTCGTCCATTGAACACTGCCAGTTCTCTGGGCGAACTGTCTGGATGCGAATGACGTTCTTGCCCACCCCAGCAGCTTTGGCCAAGTACGACACGGCTTTCGGAGCGGACGGCTGCGTGAAGTCCATCATCTCACCAGCCGCCACTAGGCACGTAGCATTTGTGTCGTGGTTTGTACCATCACGTGGATTATTCACGCTGGACAATAGTCGACGTACAGGCAAAGTATCCCCCAGTCGAGCTTCCGGATGATTCTTCAAAAGCCATCTTTCCTGCTGCTTGCTGGCCTGCCACGCATCTATATGTTCATCCTGCAACAACAGATTGGGTGAAGCCGAACCAGGTTGGCCGGCTGGGCTTAGCCTCCTGACAGAGAATCCTGTAGTTCATGTATGAGTAACCGGGCTGGTAGTGCACGTTGTTGTAACCAGATCCTCACCATTATGGGTATGGTCGCGGGAAGATCGCCAAACGCAATCCTCCGCCTTGGTGACAAGCTCTACAGGCTTGAGCGAAAGACGTCCTGCGTGTCCTAGGAAAGAGTCCCGAGGAAGACGTTGATCAGTCATCCGGGGGCCTTGCACTTGACGCTTGGCGGATAGTCCCAGCTGTGCATAGCTCGTCGACAGGCGTCAATGTCACGAGAGTATTTGCATATAAGCAGCGATGCAGTCGAGACTTTGCGTCCTGCAAATAGATCCGATGACTACATCCAAAAAAAGTCGGAGCTCCAAAAAAATGCCTTCTAATGGCAAACCCGTTCACAAGGAGTCAAGTCTGCGGACATTGAGGTGGGTCCCGCTCGCCGAACGGACCGCGCCGACCGCGACGCCGGTACGCACGGTTCTCCAGCACTGTGCACACCGGCCCAGGGCTGGAGTAAACAGTGCAAAGTAAACAAAAGACAACACTTCTCAGAAATCTCGAGATACCTACTGTTTGCCCCGCCAATTCTAGCAGACCGAGATCAGTACCATCAACGACATCACATTTTGCAAAGACGATATCGAGCAATTCATTCGGGCACAATCTTACCTTGCCGACCAGCACTCCAGCTTCCAGATAGACCTACAACCACACAACATGGCTGCCTTCGAGCCCTCATTGTCGCAAAGCCTAAACCGGCCGCCGATGTCGACCGCCGCAGTCTCGATGGCCGACTCGCTACCAAACACGAACTTTGGCTTCGACGAGCTGCGCGACCGCATGAACAAATTCACAGTCAGATTTGACGCCTTCATTGAACAGAGCCGGAAGCGTGTCCTCGAGGAGCGCAACCAGTTTCGCATGAACGTCGCAGAACTTCAGGGTAAGGATTGCCTCCAGGATCACTGGTTTGGCTTATTACCTAGATCGAGCTTGTTTACTGACGGTTTAATCTTCGCAATGACACAGAGGACCAGCGCATGAAGAAGAAGGACATGGAGATTCTCCAGCTCAAGACCAGCACGCACCAACAAACCGTCGCCAAAGAGGCCGCAGAGAAACGCGAGATGCAAGCGGCCATCGCATCCCTAACGGAACAGCGCGACAGGAACATGGCACAGCGCGACGCCCTGAAGCAGCAGATCGCGGAGACCCAAAAAGAGATTGACTCTCGGTTAGCTGCGCAACGTGCACACGCGGCGCGGATCGATGCGCAGGCGCGGTTCAACATCCCCGAGCTCGATTTCTGGGTGACGAACCTGTGCTTGCGCATTGAGGGTGCGGGCCAGGCAGATCGGCTGCGCTTCATATACTCGCATATCGACGAGAAGGACTGGGAGCGCGAGGCGTGGTTTGAACTTAGCACTGCGTCGAGGGATTACGATGTGCGGCATTGCAGACCAAAGATCGAGCGAGAAAAGGTGGAGAGGGTGCTTGAGAAGGTCAATGAGTCTAGGGAGCTAGTCGCGCTGCTCAAGGGCATGCGGGAACTGTTTGTCGAGGCGATGAAGTCATGATGCACTTTTATAATGAGGAGAGCGCATTCTGCTCGCGAGTCCAGAAGAGAACATGGCATTTGGATGTCTCGGTGTCTTGGAATATACCACATCCAAGGCCATTTGAAACGGAATGATATGCTGCTATTACGGTAGCGACGGCTAGATATCAGTGCACATGTTTCGAGGTGATTTCTCGTACACTTTGTAATGTAAACATCTCGAGTACTCGAATTTAAAATGGTTGCCCAATCAATAGCCTTTCCTTTGTGTTGAAGCAGTCGATTCGTGCTGTAAAGGAGGTGCATACGCCAGTACACATCACACACGCGCGGACCCACAGCTCACCACTAACGGACTCTCACTCATTCAATCGCGCGCTCTCACATCAACTCTACAACCACACCAAAGACCGACGAGAAGATCACATTTCCTTGTGCTCCACCTTCATCATAATCACAGACGCACTTAATGGCGACATAGGTATCCGCACGAGTCAACGAAACCGCGCACCACGCATCAACCCTGATCCCCGAGCACTCTCATCACCCCCCAAGACCACTCTACACAGTTCATGTACAAATGGACCACCATCACCCCCCCACACACAGCCAATCTAGGGCCGAGCCACCGGCAAAGGCCAGCAGCACAATGCAGAAATCCCATGCATCCTCAAAAGAGATAGAGAAGCAAGAGGCAGCACAGCAAGCCGTGGACATTTTGCACGAGATCTCCGTCATACTCGTGAGTTGGTTCTTTCTCCCTTCTGTCGCCGCCATCTCAAGCCCGCGACGAACTAGTATCAACAACATACATACGCCTCACATAGTCGACCATTTCAAGTCGTTTTGTCAAAACATCTTCGTGCCACCATGAAATTCATCTACTCTCTCGTGGCGAAGACTGAAAAGCGATTTAAAAGGAAGGCAAAAAAAATCCCCAACTAATGCAAACCTGTTTTAGAACTGCCACCTGGACCGCCGCACCCTGTCAATCTGCATATCCATGATCGAGAACGGCGTGAATCCAGAAGCGTTGGCTGTACGTCCGCCCCTAACTCACCGTCTTTGCCCGTTTTCTCATTCCTCCCCATCAAAACCACCTTCGAACCATGCCTCAACACCCCCCCCCCCCGGGGCCCAACACGCATACATATACTAACATGACGAGATTCCCAAAACAGAACGTAGTGCAATTCATGCGCAAAGAGCTCCAAAAGACACAGTTCGCCGCCAATGACGCGGCGAGGGGCAGCTACGAGGGCGGGAACGCCGCAGCTGGCGGGGCTGGGAGGGCAGAGTGGAAATGAGGTGTACCATGTTGTACTGGTGAAGGCAGGAGCAAAGTGAAGCAGAACTTCGCGTAGACAGCTGAGGGCCTATGATGTGCATTTATTTCGTCGCAGCAAGCTACTCCGTCATAGTTCCGGGGCCTTTCGGATTGTGTTATGTACACATTTATGGGCCTGTTGGGTTTGGTGTCCTTTAGTGTAGACTTTGAAGTCATGCCGTTTCAAGCAGTTTTCGATGATCAGGGGCGAGTTATTCCATATTCGTATAATGTACTGTACTGTACTGTACTGATGCTCTGCCGGTCATGGCCATAGGATAAATCAAGCATCGCTCAAAACGCAAACGCCCGCTCTTATCCAATTTCAAAATGCTGTGCCCGACAAACGCCTATCCTTCCCGATGCGTTCAACCTGACAGGGCTGGCACCCTATGCTTCCAAATAATGTATGTACCAGTTCCAAGACGACCCAACCTGTTTTATATACCAATATGCAATATGTCCGAAACTACCCAATAACGCCATTGAGTCTCATTGTCAAGTTGAATAGCCTGCTTCGAGTCCTAGCGATGCCCAGGCATGAAAAAGCCAAGTCGTGTTTCCTCCTCATCTTCGTCGTCGTCATCGAAGTTCTCGTCTTCGTCGTCGGTCTCATCTTCTGACTCTTCCTCTGAGTCATCCGGTGCTTCTTGACCACCATTCTCCTCATCTGATGTTATACTACGAGGAATACGGCTCCAGAAGCCTAAGATATCCTCATCGTCTTCTTCTTCAATATCCATCTGCTGACCGCGACCCATATGCCGAGCAGCGTAAGCAGTAGGTGATTCGGACCGCGCAAGCCGACTTTGGAAGTGCCGATCTGACTCGTGCTCGGGGCCCGCGAGTCCTGTGTAGCTCGAAGAATGCCGCCGTCTTCTGAAAGTATCGCGGCGGTTCGGAATTTCCACAGGACTGGCGAAAGGAGTATCGGCGAAGGTTACATTTTGAACTGCGGTGGTCAGAGAAGGCACCCCTGGGGTGCCTGATGGTACAGGCGCAGGAGTCGTTGTGTTGGTCGTGCCGGTGATCTGCAGTTGTGCCGTATTGTAAGACTTACAAACCCCACACTTCAAGCCCAGCCAATGATACTGGACGGAGCTTTTGGCAGAGCAGTCGTTGCAAAGGACAACAGCCTGCGTATTGCGGAGCTCCGGAGGCATTGGCTGTGCTTCAATGGCAAGGTCGAGGTTGCGGAACTGTATCTCCATATTGACAACACTCTTGTTGCAGATGGGACACTTATATGAGGTATGCATGTAATCGTCAAAGCAGTTCCGATGGATACTGTGCCCACACTTCATGAAAACGACTGGCTTGGGGGAAGTGAACATGTATTCTCCACAGATTGGACAATCGCAGTCTGTTGCTCGCTCAAAGCACTTGTGGTCGTGCACAGTGGAGATTGCGATGCAAGCCACACATCTCTGCCACAAAGTTAGTAGTGCGAAGTACTGGCGGAGGCTCTCTGGCTTACCTTGCAGTGGAAGAAATCTTTACCAATACCCCGTCCTACACGGCAGATACCACAATCATCGCAATGGTAGACATTCTTGTCGGGGTCGTTATTCCACAGCTTGCAGAGACTGCAATAATACCGTGCGGCATTCACGCCGCAAGATATGCACACTTCACCTGCCTTTTGTGCTGTGCCACAGTACATACAAAGCATGTTTTTCGTGTCTTTCCGGATCAATTCGTGGTCCTCAACCTCGTCGTGGCAAAAACGGCAAGTATACCAGCGATCGCAGGTCGAGCATTGCAACTTGACATTTCTCATATAGTGTTGGCACCCCAAACGTCTATCGCCAGCATCGTCATCTGGCCCTGCAGGCGCATATGTTGGTTTGATATCATCTTCTGTCAGGTTGAATTCCTCCTGCGGAGATGCTTCCCCAAGAACATTCTGCCAGAATTTTAGCGAGTCGAGAGAGCCGCCGGTTATGCGCTGTTGCCACGACGAGCCTTCAGTCTGCGCCACTGGTCTCTCCACGGCTGCAAGAAGTTGCGACTGCACGGTGCTAGAAATTTGCGCTTTTGCATACTTTTCTACAAACAGCCGATGCATCTGCTGTGCCTTCTCCTGAGCAGGTAGGTCTTGTGCCTGGATTGACAAGATCCGTTTGCGCAGATACCCCATGCCGTCATCTTCAGGCAGAGGGGCTGGAGGTCGTGACGTAGTAGGGTTTGGTGAGGCACGTTGCAGTTCCGCATCAGAGTCCTCCGCAGCTATTGTCCTAGGTTGGAATTCGCCATCGTGTGTAATCTCTCTGATCGGCAGAGAAGCCTCCGCTGGACCGTAGTCGAAATCATCTGTAGCGATAGCGTATTCGTCGTGTGTATGTGATCCGTCATCCATGTCGCGAGAGCTGGCGATGGTGGCGGCATGGGCGTGAAACCGGTGGACATCGTCCCCCGAGTCAGTGGGGTCGGAGCCGAGATGCGCACAGCACAATTCTCCAGGCAGATGCTCGGCAGAGTCGTCCGGCGACGTGCCGTTGCTGAGGCCTTGTGACTGGGGGACTGGGACTGGAATAGCGGTGTCTGTCGGGCGTGTGTTGGCGGCTGATGATAGGCGACGGGCGTGGCGGATGACGGGGTTGACGAGGAAGTCGGCGACCAGAGAGGTCATGGGTCCGGCTAGCTCCTGAAACTTGGCGACGTATTCTAGATAAGGTTTCTGCTGGGCATTATTGTTCAGGTGGTTGAGCCGGTTTGCGATGGAGGCGTAGAAGCTGGCCCAGGCAGCGGTTGGCGAAAGGGGAGGGAGGGCAGCGGCCGCGGAGGTGAAGTGTGAAGTCATGGCCGGGAGAGGAGAAGAGGGCACCCAGGCAGATGAGTCGACCATCTGCAGTTCGCTCGAGTCTGGTGCAGCAGAGCGCTAGCTTGGGCTGTGGAGATCCGGCCGGCCCGGGTGTCTTCAGGCGAGGGACATCAAAGCCTGAAGCACAGTAGAAAAGGCTGCAGCAGTTGCAGTTGGCGCAAAGCTCTCCTCGAGAACTACCACGCGTGTCGTTCTCTAATTATCCCGTGTCTTTCCTGGACAAGTTGCAATCTCGCAGGTGGGCGAGTCCAAGACTTTTGTCTGCTAGTGGTGCTGCGATCAAAGTCCACGGACCTTGAGAATACCTGGGGGTGTTGAGTCGGTCCTGGGGACGTGGCAAGGCGCCCTTCGTGGCGCACGAGGGGGCCTCGAGGCTGCCGGCGTGTATTTGTACGTGGCCATCACATGCTGGCGCGTGACCATGGATGCGAGAACCGTGCCAGAGACGATCCGCCACGCCGGTCTGGGGCCGTCCACTCAGCTGGACCGCGCCGGCGTTCTAGGTGTCAAGTGTGAGGCTCATCAGCGATGACCGCCTGTGCGTGGCCAGTCATGGCCCTGCAGGCACTCCAGTACTGCGTATACTCTAGAGCTCTAGCCCCTGGATGGCGCCTGCCATGCTCGCCGGCACAAGCGCGGTGCGGGGCCGTGGGGATGCCTGCTGAACTTTACAAGTTCTATTTCCGCACCCTCACAGCAGCGCTGTTCTTTTCTAGGCCGTCTGCGACCGGGGACTTGCCTTTTGACGCATCTATACACAGATCATTCATAGAGGTATCTTGCCTGGAGAATAAGTACAGAGACAGCGAGACAAGATCTCCCGTAGTTGGCAACACGGGGACAGACCCGGAAGTCGTGGTTGGAGCATAGCGTCGACACGGCCGGACCCTCCACTCAGATTTCAGGTCCACTAGTCATTTTTGATCGAAGGATCAATCATTGCGGCCTGGGCTTCTACCCCGGGCCAAGCGAAAACCTCTTATTACATCGGCATCGTAAACAGCACGGCAAGGTCTCGTCAAGTCTGTCGGTACCGAAGCGATTGTCCTGAAGCCACCCAGTCACGATACGTCTGCCCAATCAGCGTGTTTCAGAATCTGTCTAGAGCGGTTTTTAGGACAGTCAGCTTAGTCCGTGTTCCGACGTCATCCACCCTTGTTCCATCTTGGCGGTACAGCGGAGTTCGAGACGAAGTAGTAAGCCATTCCAGAGCAACACTACAAGGCAACATCCAGACAAAGAGGAAGCAGAGAGCATCGTACTTTGTACTGGCTCGGCATTCACACCAATGGCGTCCGAACAGGTCGTGCATGCGTATCGCCATCTTTACCGGGGCCTCCTACGTGCCGTCCAGTTCTCGAAGCCCGCGCGTTATGTCGCTCGTGACCAGCTGCGGATTGCGTTCCGCGAACCGGGTGCTGCATTAGACACACGCGGTGTTGCAAGGACAATACGATTTCTCGAGGCGGCTGCCCGCGAGCGTGGCCTGGAACACAAAGTCCTCAAGAATCTGCTCATGGTACAGTTCTTTCGCAACAAGGACAAGGTGAAGACGTGGAGGATGGTCAAGCAAGACCAATCGAAGGAACATACCAAGTCAGTACTCTTTCAGAGAATTCAAAGTAGGTCTAATGCTAAGAGCATTGCAGGAAGGAGCTCAGCACCCATGTGAAAGACACCGCGTACATTCACTACGACATGACCGTGGCGCTGCTGAATAAGACACTTGGTCTGTGTCTACGATGAGACGAGCTCGTTTATGGTCGCCTGACAGAGCTCGATCATCCCTGACGGGCGTCAAGTGCATCTAACTCTAGACAGCTTCCGACTGCGCGAAAAGCATCACGAGGGTCCCGTTCCCACGGCTGAGGAGCACCAATCAACATTTGCACTGTGTCGCTGCGTTGTTCGATGTTATCCACGTCGTGGCACCCGCCAGCAAGAGCCCTGCTTGATTCCACGCGCCGGTGAATTTACGTCCAAAGTTGAGGTCCGTGAGTGCAACGCAGTCTTCAAACGATGGTGCTATGGTATGATTGTCTCTTCCAGTCCATTTGACAGCATATTTCGACAGCACGTGGTTACCTGCTGGCAGCACAGGCATATTTTCTTCAGACGCCAACATTTGAACAGCGCTTGGGGCAATCTTACTTGTCTACCTTATGTATAGATGGAAATCGGGCTACAGAGGCGGCTAACGATGGGGTATTATTCCACGGGGCTGAACAGGCAGGGCAGCTTGAGAGGTTGTGCTTTGTCAAATAGGGTCGAGAGAATCGAATGGTACTGAACAGGCAGATTCCCCATGCGCAAACGTATTAAGTATGCTAAGTACACTTGAAAAGACCGTGCAGACCTTCTGCTACGCTTGCGCTGAAACGCTCCCAGATCGTCCCATTCAATGCGTTATAAGCCCCCGATTTGGTGGATTCAAACCCACAAAGCATCGCAACTAGGAGGTTTTGGGTCTTTCCAGCAGTCAGTGTGTGCATGCTTGAACTATTTTGTCCGCCTTCAAGCTTGAGTGAGCACATGCACGTGAAGGCGGACACCATGTTATCGATGCAGCCTCTTGAGTTGGAGAAGGGCCACTTGCATGCTAGCGGAGCTGTGTGGCACACCAATCACTTTTGGGGCGCAAGTGCGTGGCTGCAAGCTCCAGCTCCAGCGAGCTGCAGGTAGTTCCAACCCCGCATCACCCCAGCAAGAGCCGCTGCAACCGCAGCTGCTTGGCTTGCCCCGAAGCGTCACTTGAATCGCCAGACACCACTACTGGCACTTGAGCATGGGGCATCCATCAATCCTCTCCACCACGCCACCATCACCACCACTTGCACTCCTCAGCACCGCGGCAATCTCCCATTCAACCTTCGTATCGACAAACTCTGGATGGCACAGCTCGAGCTCGCCACCACTGACGCCACTGTATAGCGACGACGCCGACGACTCTGGTCCTCCTCGGAGGCCACTGTCGGAAGCGCCCCCTGTCCGCATGCGCACATCATCAGCTTGCTGCTCTGCCCGCGTTCCAGTCTAAGCAAGGCTCGCCATGCCAACAGAGTCCAATGTTCAAGATGTCACCAGCCCCGCCTCACATCGGACTTGCATCATGCCTCAGATCCCCGCCAATCCAACGACAGCTGCTGCCCCGAGCAGCAGCACCAGCAGTACCGGGGCTACAGAAAAGCCGCGCCGGTGGGTGAAGCGATATCGCACAGAGGTCTCGGCCAGCTCTGCTAGTGTATTGTCTACCATCACGGCATTCCCGCTCGACAGCGTCAAGACTCGCCTGCAGACGTATCCATACAATGGCTTCATCGACTGTGTTAACACCACGTACAAGGCCGAGGGCATGCGTGGTTTCTTTCGTGGTATGTTATGCAACCAGGCTCCCCTGTAGTGTGCTGTTGCGAGGCGCAATGAAGCCATACGCCTTTTCAGAATCTTTGACTGATTTTTGGTCTCTTCTTTGCACAGGTGTTACTGCCCCACTCGCTAGTGTAACTCTCGTCCGGACAGTGTCCTTCTCAATATACCAACGGTCGAAGTACATATACTCTGACTGGATGGGCAAGAATTTGGGCTTCTGTCCCCTCGACCATGTCAATAAAACAGGTGCCTACCCGACCCTCGGCACTCTGGCTTGTTTTGGGCTTGCTGGAGCAACAGCAGGATCTGGAATCACCTTCATTGCATGTGAGACTGCCCTCGCTGTTTAGGTCGATGCTGCCGTCGATTTGCTAACCAGAAGGTGTCATATAATAGGCCCATTCGAGTTGACTAAACTCAGCGCTCAAGTATCGGTTCTTATGGCCAATCAGAAGAATGCAGACCCGAAGAGACAAGCTATTGCCATGAGCTATCACAACAAAGGGACATTCCAGACATTAGCCAACATTGTAAAACATCGAGGAATGTCTGGAATGTACACAGGTCTGAACCTGCATTTGCGTGAGTACCAATTAGTTCTATACACACTCGTCATAATCACATACTCACACGGACTGCAGTGCGAGACACGCTTGGCACGGGCATATACTTCGCCACGTATGAGAGTAGCAAGCAGATCCTTACAACCGTGAGTGGGAAAGACGCACATAAGAACCCGATCGCGGTTCTAGTCGCCGGTGCCTTGTGTGGAATCGTGTCATGGGCACTCATTTGTAAGCTAAATCTTGCATAAACAACGTGTTGTCAGTTTATTCCACTAATGCTGTTGTGTACAGACCCCATCGACTCAGTGAAGAGCATATATCAACGCAATGCGCTCATGTATTCGCGAAAAGAAAAGGTGCCGCTGCCCAAGATCCGATGGTTCAGAAAAGACATGTACCGGGGCCTCGCCGTGTCAATGGGCCGCTCTGCGGCTGTTAACGCCGTATTTTTTTCCGCCTTTGAGTTTTTCAAGAAGAAGATCAACGCTCTCGAAGACACCGCACAAGAAGTGAGTCTTTAAGAAGACGAAAACAACAATGCCTAACACCACTATGAGGCCTACTGGTACAAATCCCACAACGGCCGCAATGTAGGTTGAACAACATTATTTTGGGAATGGCGTTTATTGCGAAGGAATTTTTGTTGAGTGAGAAGATCCACTCGCACGGCCGGCACTATGTTTTCCGCCGCTACAAATGTCGTGTTACTACAGTCAATGATACCATAACGAAGAATGAACATCTCGCTTCACCGTCCGATATCGTTCACCAATTTGTGAAGCTCGTGCTTCCGACTCGCTGTGCCCTGTCAATGTGGCCGGATGGATGTCCAGAGCAGATTACCAGGCATTTGGGCGTGTATTCACTTTATGTGCAAGCATTTCTGGACAAGCAATATCACAATTCATTTAATGCTCATACACTTAAAGGTTTTGTCCCTGACACCATTACAGTACTAAGCTCGGCTCGAAGCTGGCCATAGTACACAGCGAGAAAAGCTCTTGACACACCAGAACGCCTGCTAGCAAACCGAAAACCATAACCCCAAAGCCAAATGGTAGACACGTCTTGATGTAGCGTCTTACTAGCCATTCTTCATGATCTATCCGCAACTGCAGGGGCCCAATCAATCGCTACGGAGCATACTGTCCACAAGATCGCCCAAAGGACCCCAGAAGTCTTTGCCACTAGCAAGACTGTGTTCGTCGATGAAGAGGACATACTGCTTGAAACTCGTATTAAGGTGTGGCTCGAGACCCAGCTCCCGGATGACGGGGTAGTGATGGCAGTAGATGTGCGCATAGACGCGATACATGCGCTTGAAGATCTGGCGCACTAGTGAGGGAAAGGACTTCGGAAAGGGTACGCCGATGCGGCTGGGCAGGACTGCCTCGTTGTCGATGCTGCTCTGGACCCAGCTCATAAGCTGCTCTATGTACGCTGGGGCGGTCATCTTGGTGGGTCGTTTGTATGCATCGTTGTCTTGCCAGAGATACTCGAACCTGAAAAAGTAGCATTTAGGGTCAGTCGTCCTGTCATGACTTTCCGCGATTGAATAGCGGACAGGTACTCACTCGTCGGTAGCCTTCATCTCTGGACACGACTGGGGCGAGCAGAACTCTGTGATGGCGCCGTAGAGGAGATTGATCTGGTTATAGAAGTCGACCATGTTGACGGCCAGCCACTCGTTCTCATCCTCGCCCTCGGGCAGCTTAACAACCTTTCGCAAGCTGCCACCGCCGAGCGTGGCTTCCGCATATTGGCGAAGTTGGTGACTGGAGCTGCCGCCCTTGCCCGGTCTCGAGCGGAACTGGTTGCGACGCGCATTGCTACTCCGTCGCAGAGTGTCAGTCGAGTCATCCATCGGATCATCCATCTTGTAGGGTGCAAATGAAGTGGCGGTAGGTAGAGCTAGTGGGAATTGTCGTGCCGCCAGGGGCCGATGGATATGAGGACGCACACGGTGGTCATGAACGAGGTCATTTTTGCGAGCGAGGCACCAGCGGCGAGCTGCTACTTTAGTGGGAAGTCGGACGGCGGACGTTTGTTTCTGGCGTTTGTGTCTCGGAAGCGGCTCTGTGATGTCAAAGTTCAAGACGTCAGCGGGGGTGTTTCATGCCTGGCTGTCCCGCATGCTCAGAGCCCTAGCTAGTTCATGGAATATTGATGCGCGAGGGACCAAGCTGCGTACTTACAATAATCGTGGCGTCTTGCTCGTCGTACTGTGAGGCTGTGATGTGCGGTGGCCCGAGAAGGCTTTTTGGAGATAAGGCGGAGACCGAATGAAACTGAGGTTGAAGATTGGCCCGTCGATGCAGCATTGAAGCCCGGGCCGGATCTTGGTGGGCTGGGCGAATGTTTACCTTGCCCAAAGTTGCAGCTCGTGCGGCGTTGCCGGGATGCCAGGCAGGTGCAACCCTTGTTAGCGCCGACGTCGGGCTTACATAAGTCGCACCCACGCGGTGCGGAGGTGCGGGACGCCTCCAGAGTTGAGCCTCCTTCTCCGCAAGCTCCCCCACCTACAGTTGTCAGCTCATCTCCAACTTTACATCAGCCCTGAAGCTGAACGTCACGCACAACAGCAGGCTGTGATCAATTGAATCTCGAGACTCCCGATAGATGACACATATATATTGATCCTTTCCAGAGAATCTTCACCCGTGGCTCAGAACACCCCTCGCCGCAATGACGTGATTCAAAACTGAGCCTATAACTCTTAAACGATCCTAACAGGCAGCGCCCCTTGCAAGGCATAATGGTGATCACATGTCTACCTTCATTATGTTCCACAGTTATATACCTATGGTTGACGTTACGCATATCGCTTGCAACAACACGGTTGGGACCACATGCGCATCGACATGGTTCGTTGGGCATCGCAGCTCCTTCCGCGGTGGGCCAACAACGGCCGGGCAGACCCTTGAAGTTGCGCTCTCGCCAAAAGCCCCGTATGCCGAGCATTCCTTATGACCTCATCATGATCACGAACCACGACGCAGACGTCACAAGCCCTCTTGCTCGCCCGAAGCGCCTGCAAAAGCTAAGAAGGGCAGCCAGTGGTGACATATAATAAGACATATAAAACAACACCCAGCATCACTGCCGCCGACATGTTCTCTACCTGCCAATCGGTCGCCTCACGAGTTCTGCCAAGAAGCTTACATATAAACACAAGGCCAACCACACGAACAGCAGCAGTTGCAGCCAAGAAAGCGTACAAAGTATTTCTCACACCTGCAAAACTATACACCACACACAGCCGAGCCATGAAGATCGCAATTACCGGAGCCCGCGGCACCGTCGGCCGCGAGATCGTCCGGGTCTGCGCCGAGGCTGGCCACCACACGGTCCAGATCAACCGGACAGACCAAGAATACGACGGGACCAAGAACAGCGAGATGCGTACAGCGGACGCAGCCAATAGCTACGACGACGCAGTCAAAGCCTTCCAAGGGTGCGACGCACTGATCCATCTCGCCGCCCTACCTGACCCAAAGGGCAAAGCCGACCACGAGGTCTTCAGCAACAACGTCCTCTCGGCGTTCAATGGCTTCCGCGCCGCCGCCGAAGTAGGGATAAAGCGAGTCTGCTACGCCAGCTCGGTCAACGCCATTGGTCTCGCGTACGCCAACCAGCCACTGCAGTTCCCGTACTTCCCCATCGACGAGGAGAAATATCCAATGAACCCGACCGATTCCTATGCGTTGTCTAAGCAGGAAGCCGAGGTCGCGGCACGGGCCTTTGTGAATTGGTTCCCGGGCATGCGGATCGCGTGTATGCGCATTCACGCCGTCGAGACGAGGGAGAATGTTGCAAAGGGTCACGCAGAGGACTGGCAGTGCTCGGCGGTCAAGGAGCTCTGGGGGTGGGTGCATCCCACCGCGACAGCGCGGGCGTGTCTTTTGAGCGTGTGGGACGACGAGTCGATCACAAAGGGCGAGAAGTGGACAGGGTGCGAGGTTTTTAATATTGTCGCGCCGACGACCACGCAAGACGACAAGACGAGCGAGCAGCTTGCCAAGGAGAACTATCCTGATGCTGAGCTAAGAGGGGACTTTTCTGGACACCAGGGGTTTTGGAGCACGGAGAAGGCCAAGCGCCTGCTCGGGTGGACACATACGGAGCAGGAGTAGGTCTTTCTTGTTATCAGATACTGGATTCCATGCCCATGAGAATAATGATAATGCCATCATAATTAGTAGCTGTGGTTCCAATCAGGCCACATCCTGAACTATGATATCGCCAGTCAAATGCCAAAAGAGCAGCTGGTCGTCATTCTAAGACGGTACTCCTATAAGAACAAGCTGTCTATAAACATCATTACCTTCTTTTCTGTTTCTTTGCTATCAATAGATGACATGATTTCATTTCCACGGTCGTGCATGCAGATGATTTGTACATTGTTTGGCTCGTGCTGCTGTGCTGGAAAATTCGAGCCAGTAGAAACATGGGCTCTGCTTTGGGCCCTGCGCGGTTGCGAGCATTTCACAATATTCTGCCCCTAGCCCGCCTCCTTATCTGCTCTGTAGTCCTGTATTTGGTCTGTTGTGCGCAGCAGATGAAGGGTCACCCCGCCCAATACACTAGGTTGTCGGGATCGGCCATAGATTCCCAGTCATTATGAATGACTACGTTGTTGTCCTGTTGCTCAGAGGACGATCTCGCCCATATTCTCCCCCTCAAATCCAAGCGAGGCAAGCTTCTTGAGCCTGCCCTTCTCGCGAACCTTCTCAGCCGCCTTTCTCTCCTTGGCGAGCTTCTGTACCATTTTGAACTCGCCCAACTCAAAACCGGCAGGTATGTCGTCGTCCTTGTCGAGGTCGATCTCGCCGAGCAAAAGCACGTTCTCGCCGCGCACGAGGTAAATGCCGTGCGTCTCGTCGGCATAGTATCCCCTTGGCTGGGGATCGTCAGGCTCCGAGGTGTGCGCGAAGATGCGCTCTACAGTGGACTGGAGGACGAGGTTGGCTGCGAGGTAGGTGGTGATTTGCTTAGCTATGTGCGCTTTTTTGGATGGGTGTGGCCGGCCAGCTAGCCGTGAGCGATCGAAGTTGGGAGAGACGTACCGAATTGGTCCCAGCTCCGTAATATGCCAGTCAGTTTCCGGCCGTCGCGAAGGATGACGAGCAGCTTTTCTGTAGCAAGTGGCGGAAGATGTTAGAGGGCGCAGCGCAAAGCCATGATGGGTCGACCAGGGAACTTGCTGTCAGTGAGGTCAAGCAGCTGCGCAGCAGTCGTGAACATCTGAGGCGGCAGCTGCTGTGGTTGAGGTGGAGGGGCACCACGGCCGAGGACGTTGAGCGGCATAGGGCCTCCTGCTGGCCCTGAGGGCGGCAGCGGGCCGTCGTGGTGCGGATGGGATTGCAGATTGTCCATCGCGGGGCTATATCATCTGGCTGGCGGCAGTCTGTGTTGAGGTGGCTTTGCGCCAATCCATGTGGTAGCGAGAGGATAGCGGAGTGGAGCGTTGCGGAGGGCAAGCTGGTGTCGTCGAGAATGCCAGCAAGGCGCCCAAGTGTTGCGATGCGAGCCTGTGGACGTCGATGATGACTGGTCGCAAGTCCCGCAGTGGTTTGGACCAGCCGCAGATGGATGTGGATATGGATTCGGATGCGGATGTGGTGCACACCACGATTCAAAGCTGTCTGGAAAGTCGAGTGGGGCGCTCCTGCAGCCCCCGCCCAAGCGCCCTGCTGTGCGAGATGAGATGAATGTCATGCCGTTCAATCAGACGGACGTGACTGTGCTTTTTTTGGCCTTGAATCCACGTCTTCCAGCTTTCACAGAGCAACCGCAGTACCAAGACTGAGAATCATCAAAGCTGCTCAAGTGGCATCACCCATGGTCGCACTTCAGTGCCGCTCTGTTGTCGTCAATGATTAGGTAAGACTGCGCAAGTCGACCCAAGTCCCATCGCGATACTTGCCAGGCCTCAAGCCACAGTTGCCTGTGATCCCTCCCGACTTTGAACAAAACGGGATTTCCCTGGTTTTCCACCAGCACCAATGACATGTGCAACCTCGACTCGTCTCTAGGTGGCACGTCGACTCTCGGCGACGACGAAGAATGCTTCACAGTGAACCACCCATCAGATTTGACTCGTCGTTCTCGCATAAGGACAAACCGTCCACCGTAAGGCAAACCCAGATGTCGTTTCACGCTAGTGATTTTTTTGTACAGCCGCAATGGTCCAACCTTGCGAAGTTGGTCTTAAGAGAACACGGCCTCGCAGCTAACCCAATCGTCGGGGGCAACACCATGATCACCATGCGATAACACTCATTGACTACATGCTTGATGCCGTGGCGTTCATGCAGCAGGAACTGGTTCCCGAAAAGCTGGCCGGCCGGAAGGACGGCACGACACGGACTTGACAGCCAGCTGCCACCGATGCGGCTCGGACGGGGCCCGGGGCCGTTGTGGGGATCATGTTTGCTGGCCAGGCCGGGCCGGTGTATCCCCGCGCCGACAAGTCAATAGGTGACGCCGATAAGATAGGAAGCCTCAGGTGTGGCAGCGGACACACTCGCAACACGGTCCCTAAATACCGAAAGGATTGTCGCCAGTGGGACTTTCGACACGAAAGCTGTGACGGTGACTGGTCACCGCCAGCGCGCGACAGGGCTTGCTTGCTACTACATAGTATGTATGATCGCCAACCCTTGTCGAGTCTGAGGCTCTGTGAGCCTCAGACCCTTGTCCTCACACCTGGCACAACAACCAGGGGCTGCCGCCCACCGAACCTGCCGCAGGTCGTCGTCGTCGTCGTTTATAGTTCCCGTGACGACATGGCCTGTTTTTCGGCATGAGCCCGAAGCTGCCATCTTTAATGAGCACAGGGGGAAAATGCCCAACAGCGTCGCCCATTACGCTGCGCTAAGGTTCGCAGGGCTATACATCCCAGGCATCGGGCTCCCCTTGTCCCGAGCCATCCTGGCACATGTTACCTGACTTGACGGCGGACTATGGACAAGGTCTCGTGCCATTCGTACTCTGTGTGCACGTCGTGGCCACCTGCTTCCTTTTCTTCTCCTCCGCACGCACGCGAGAGCTGTTGACGGCTACCTGCGTCGTCATCTTCACTTCTTCCACCATTCACTTCACCACTCGGCCGAGTCGTCCCCGGAGGATGCTTGAAGCATTGTTGTATTAATTTTTTCTTCTTCTTCTAACTACCTTTCCATCGACGCTCGTTTATCAAACTTCATTCTTTTGGGCGCTCGGCGATCCCCCGATCACTGCCAGTGAACATCATCAGGCAACAGCGCAGGCACGATTTACGACTACCTATCCGCTGCAGTACGAAAGAGAAAAACGGCTTCACAGACTAGATGACTACAGACCATGCACGCAGGACAGACAACGCGATCGACTGGCGAGGAACTGTCTCTTCGGATTCTGGTGATCTGCACGTCGTGGAAGCTACCGCACCAGGCACCGAGATGACTGGTGGCATGCGAGCAGAGGATGCCGAGACTGGCGTGGCAGTGGCGCAGAGATCACCAGCAGCGGTACGGCTTGATTTGTCCGACCCAATATATTTTGGCATTGACTGACTGTGAGATAGCCTATACTCGGCGATTCAATATGTGGCTGTACCTCGACTTCAATGACGACGGCGCTCATCATCCTCGTGGCATCAATATTGGCAGCCGCTCTCATATCTTCAACCATTACCTGGCTGCTCGTCCGGCGGCGCTATGTCAAGCACGGCGGAAAGAGGCGAACGAAAAAGGAGAGTCTGTCGGTAGAGGTGCCCGGTGCCCGGCCACAATGGGAGGATTGGACACGTAGTCCAGCACAACAGCTCACGAGCATGGGACCTGCTACGATCAACACGACCGCGCCGGTGGCAGTGTCAGTACAGATTAGTCCTGCACAGCCAGAGCCGGACAGCAACATGTTATCAATGATGGATGCGGAAGCCGACGTGCCTGCGATGCGCAGACGACCTGAATATTCCAGCGGGCTGTCCAGCACCTTCTTGTTCCCTCGCAGAGAAAACGGCGTCACTGTAACAATCATGAGCGATGCACCTGGAGCGAAAAAAGGAGGATGGATGGGGAAGTCTAGACGTCAGGTGCAGCCTGAGAGAACAACAGAGACGAACGTCAGGCATGGAGCAGCTGAGCCTCAGCCCGATACACTGTCGCCAACATACCCGGATGCTTCTCTCAACAGCAGCTCGACAGACAGATTGGTTGCAGCCGAGGAAAGGCCCGCGGGCAGGACTGAGCCACGAACACGTCCTCGACGAGGAACAAGTGGCAAAAGTCGTGCAGCGTCTGGTCGTCGCGCCTCTGATGCAGCTTCAACAAAATCCGCCATCGAGGCTCTCCGCGAGCGTCTGCAGGCTTCTCATGCTGCTGCCGCCGCCGCTGCTGCCGCAGCGACTCCAGACCACACAGAACCGTCATCCTTGGGTGCCTCAGCACCAATTATACCGAAACGGTCTTCCCTGCGGGCAAGTAGTGTTCCACCTGCGCGCACGCCTTCCGAGGTAGAAGCACCGCAAGACAAAGCGGTCCCTGATGATGAACCCAACGGATTCCCTGAGAACGTGATACGTAGCCGCGGTCGGCAACAACCATTCGCATCTGCGATCCGGCCGCCGCCACTAAAAGCGCCGCCGCCGCCGCTATCCCAACGAGCCCTGCGTTATGAGGAGGATGAGCAACAAAGCCGTCCTTCGACGCCCGATGGACGTCCGTCCACTTCTGACCGTCGCCCGTCCACCTCTGACCAGGCCGGAAGTCCTGGGACGCGCCGCACGACCCGACGTCCTCGCAAGGGTACACTAGTCATGTTTCCTAAGATCACTGACGGACCCCCACCGTCTGTGGCCGCGGGACTTGTAAAGTCACCCGCTGGAGGGATTGTTGGCACCAGCACTGCCTCAGCCCCCAACACTAGGTCGAGCCTTGAGGATCCTCAGCTATCAAAGCCTGTGCAAGGGTCACAGCAGCAGCAGAAGCACCGGCGGCAGCAGTCACGACAAGAACCCCTCACCAACACAGTACCGCTGCCACCCGAAAGGCCAGACTACTACAACGACATATCGGTCGAAGAGATGGCGGCCACAGTAGAGCCGCCGCGCAGGTCCTTTGGTCCTGGCTGGCCATTCAAGCCGATGTAGGCTGTTTGTCTGACTTATGTCAATTCAACAGCGGCTGGGTGTAGTTGTATAGCATAGCGTAGCGTGTTTCGTTGCAGCGACATTGATTTGAAGAATGAGAACAATTTCGTCGCGTGTGTACAAATGCCGATATCTGTCTGTCATGTATACTTGCACCCGTATACCCGTGCCTTCTCATCAGCATGATGACGCTGCTTTTGATGGTATGACAACATCGAGAGATTTACTGCAGAGGTTGTAAAAAATCAGTATGCGGTTGCGATATTTCAATATATTTTGGCCGACTCGTGCTGTGATACTTTTCGTGGGTTCCTGTGGTCTTCTTGCTCACTGACGTCGCGTGCAATTGCAAAGATCGCGGTTGAGTTAATTCACGCTCGTGGTCGCAGTACTTAGTCCTCGGAGATGCTTCAGTGAGGCCTCATTGCGGAGTGCGAAGCAAAGGACAAGTGCAATACGGGATTCAACCTCAATATACCCAGTAACAGCCACTTTAGTAATCAGCGGGCGTCATTTTTGTAGGGCTGCGCAAAGGGCGCAATGCGTGAGGCTGCAAGCATGGATATATGCTCGCAAGAAACTAAGCGCCACTTATTCTCTGTGTAGCGGTCTAGTTGTAAATGCTTTTATGAAGTAAGACATGCGCTCCCTGTTGCTGCCAATCTGCATCTTTTCTTGATGTATCGGCAATCGCGCCCGTTGGGCTGCTGAGTCGAAGCGACTGCTCCGCAGACAATGTGAATCTGCGATCGCAAGGGCTGGTGACAGCGTTGTCATGCGAAAGTGTAGAGGTGATGATGCCCAAGACGCCAGAAACTCCATTACCGAGCCAATTCTATACAACCCACTTCCAAACGCTGCGCAGGTCTTTCCGAGTCTCCCTGCCCTGAAAAAAGCTCATGATCGAACCGTTCAAGTCGAGGCGCTGCTTGCCTTCTTGAGGCTTGGCTCAAGCACGATTCATGGTCGCGCGATTCAAGGCTTCCAGAAGCTCGGGCCGGTGTGCCAGAGCCTCTTGGGCCTCGGTGAATGTAAACCACTGCCGTTGCCTCTTGTGTTTCTCGGGCCAGTCTTCCTCTTCTGATAGAACTGTGACTTGATAGAAGCGGTATAATGATTTTGGCGAGTCCTTTGAGAGCTTTTTGGGGGGCCGGTTGTCGAGAATGTCACCGAGGTCGTAATCGATGGAGATGGTAATGCCTGCCTCCTCCCAGGCTTCGCGGGTAGCTGCCTCCATGCAGTCCTCATCGGATTCCCAACCACCCTTAGGCAAGACCCAGCCTTTCCTACGCGTGGATTGTATGAGCAAGACATAAAACTTGTCTGCTGTCAGAGGAACCACACCCGCGACAAGTCGTTCGCCGTTCGAGTTGTAGCCTGGCGTGATGACAGGGGTCAGTGTGCCTCTCGAGCAGTCGGGACAAGCGACAGCGGGACAATCAGGAAAGAGACAGTTCACTGGCAGAGCCAGGACTTGATTGGGTCTGTGGGAGTCGCCCACTTACGCTGCTTAGCACGCCCAGTCCGGGACTCCATCGATCGACCATTAGATCCTGATGCCATGATGAGAATGGTATTGGGGACGAGGCGAGTCAATCGAAGTTTTGTGGTGTTTGCTGTGTGTCGATGCGCAAGCTACCGCAGAGGAGTAGCTGATGGCAGAAAGTAGCTGGGGAAGGCTTCGCTTATATCGTGTCGGACGACAGGAACGCGCCACGGCGGTGTCAAAGACAAGACGTTGCGTGTCAGCCGAGTCAAGCTGGGGGGAGGAATCTACCAGCGGGTAGAGAACAGCATTGTCGTTGTGGCAGAAAAGGGGAAATGATTTCTGGCTTGTCCGAACCACGGGCGGGACGTGAACGGGCGGCTGAGGGCTGTGGCCTAACCGTAGGAGCAGTTGGGCAGTCCGAGTCTTGTATAAAGCTGGATGGAGGGGCGCACGTGCGGAGCCGGCGATGATGCGGAGGCTCGTTTCGTGGAGTAGATGAGGAGTAGTGGTAGGACAACGAGGGAGAAGAGGGGGAGACTGGAGCAGCGACACGCGCCTTCACCGCGTCAGCCCGGCAATATAGCGAACCTAGAACGGAGCTGGCGAGGACCTGACGAGGAGGAAGAGAAAGGGCGAAGCGGAGAGGAAGCCTCTCGCGGCGAGAAATGGCGGCAGAGGGGGGTGGAGGTGGACATCACGGAAGGTTAGCGCAGAGGGCGCGAAGCAGGGCCGGCTTGATTTTTTTCCAGGCTTGCAAGTGCCTGGGCTGCACAAGACAGGAGCGACTGACAGGGTGGGCCGGTGCCGCAGCTCCCAAAGTCCTGCCTCCAGCAGCACTCGCAGCTCAGCTTGGGTGTACCGTGTTCGAGGTCCAAAAAGAAGGCGACGAGTCGTCAGACAGCCATCTTGTGCAGGCGAGTGACCTCGGACTGCGTCAACCTTGAGGAGTCACTGCAGGGGCTGGACCGACCTCCCAAGGTTCCTCGCCGAGGCGGCTTGGCCGGGTCTGCGCCGTACCTTGCGGTTGCCAACCACTGTCGTTTGAGGTCTTTTCCCTTAGGGTCAGCTCTAAAGCAAATACATGTGTGCTTACCCTCAGGTACTTGAATACTTCAGATACTTGAGTAATATTGCACAGCTCCCGCATTCTACTTTGGACATTGATGCAGGCAGGCAGGCAGGCAGGCAGGCAGGCAACTAAGACTTCCAGCAGTACGCCTTTGACCGCTGCAGAAGGATCGGCGGCCGTTGAACATGCCCAAGGCTGTCTGTCCACTGTCCGCTGTCTCACTAGGGGCGATCCATGGACTAACTAGGTAGAGTAGATCTGCGTTAGTGCCTAGGTACTTAAGTACTTATTGCAGGTAAAGTACTTACGTAGTGTACCTTGCCTCAAATAGAGTCAGGTCAGTCCACATGACTTGGGCCTGGACAGGTACTGCAAACCATGCACTGTACTGCGTCCTTACTTACCGTACAAAGCAGCATCCATGGACCACCGCCGCGCCTGGGCCTGGGCCATAGCGGGATGGTGGCGGACCGGCTGGCCTGCCATCGTCGATGCTCGATTGCCGTAGACGTCGAGTTCTGAATCAACAGGCGACAACGATGACCTGCCTGCCTACCTTAGCCTAAGGACATAAACTTTAGTGCAGCACCTAACCCCCACGCGTAGCACGCACAGCATGCACAGAACAGTTGAGGCAATGCACGAGTGATGCACGACCGGGGAACATTGCAATGCAGCCCAGCGCACCCCCCTCCCCTTTCCCCCCTCCAATCCAGTCTTAGGCGGGTTTTCCATGCTGTAAAGTTGGACCCCGAATTGACGGCGATCGACGCTCGACCCCGCCAAATCCCCCTTCAGCACCACTCCGGCCTCTACTCCGATTGCCGGCGGCTTTCCAGAGGTTGGTTGGCCAGGGGTGAGGTCCACGGCTCTCTCTCTCTCTCTCTCTCTCGCTCTCCTCTCAACACTACTTGCACTTGAGCACGCGGCTCTACTATGAAATACGCTACTTGCACCCACTTGACCGCCCACCGGCCTTCTGGAAGCCCCCGCCGCCCTCCGCCAAAGTTCACGGCGAAACGAGTCCGCCCTCGCTCCCAAGATTGCACCATGCAGCACTAAATCATCTGTTCCCAAGCTACATCACCTGCTCGCGTGCTCACCTGGAGCCTCTTCGACCACCGCAGGGCCTCCTGTCAACACAACATCAAACATCCGCCTGACGGACAATCAACACCACGAACAGCCCCGGAAGCCCCTCGAGTCATCCGTTGGCCTTGACCTGCTGCGGCGTAGTCCTCTTTGTCCGGAACTACTCCGTACTTCCAGCACACGTCCTGCTCCGCTGCTGCACGCTGCGAGGCTCTCTCGTCATGGACCAAGACTCGCCCAGGACAGAGCCCTCGGCCCCTGGTGCTGTCCTGTCGTACATCACCCCGATTGGTGAGTCGACACTTTCTCTTTCCCTTTTTCTCCCCCCCCCCCTTTCTCTCTTTCTGTCTCTGTTTCTTGGGGGGTTCCTCGTCTTCCTACCCGCCTGCATTGGCCAACCATTGCCGCCTCGTGCCGCAAAGCCCACCTCCTGTTGGCTGGCCTGTTTTCGGCCCACCTCATCTCTCCTACAGTCGACTTTCCCATCTCGGCTCTACCGTACACGTGCAACTCCCGCCCTGCCGCACCCCATTCTGCCCTTCCCATCTTGTCTCTCTCACCGGCCGTGCAATATGGAGACATGCATGTCCTCTGCATCAACTCAGCTGTTTCCGTCACTGGGTTGCATGGCTGCAGCGAGCCACGCTGGCGAGTCATTGTGCGGATGAACAATTTCATACTTACACCATGCACAAACTATCCCACGCTGTCCATACTACCTTAGGCATCTATGGAGTTGCCGATTGGTGCTTATGGGGTCTTGCTTAGCATCATGCGCTTACTTGGACCCCCGCCCGCAAAATATCATGCTTCAGTGACGTAGCTTGCGGCATTATGCTCGTTCCCAATATCCGTCAGCTAATACGATGGTCAGGCTACAGACGATCGACGCACTGCGGCTACTGCAAGGACAGCGGTGATCCGAACAAACCAGTCCAGAGATGTGAGTTGTAACTCTGGCCAGCTTTGCTTCTTGATCAGTCTAGCAAACCATGGAGGAAACGTCCTATTGGTCATCTGAGTATCCTATGCGATTCTCCGGGATCTGCGTCCCTGACGGGGAATGAACCAGGCCGTGCGTCAGGCAGACTGTCCTCACTAATGCCCTGCTGTAACGCTGCAGCAACAACTGACAGCAATGGTTGAGTCCAGCTCACTCCTACTATATCCGGGCACGTTCTCTTGAGCCGTCACTGTACCAGACGCTTGTAGACCGATGTTGGAGAAGATCTGGCAACTTGCTCTACCGTCCAAATCAGAAGGACTGCTGTTGTCCGCATTATACTATCCGGCTGGATGCAAACGAATTTTACCCTTCGCGGGACCATCGCCAAACTCTAAATCGCTTCAACAAGCACGTCCTGGGTGAACAGTATCAGAAGGAAGCAGCACGCCTGCATCTCAAGTCTCGAGAGGCGAAACGCCAAGCGAATGACTTTGATCTATTGCAGCGCTTGCACGAGAGCGAATACTCTCGCGTGAAGCAGCCCCCAGAGCCTGCGCACGCTCTGACAGTAACACTTGAAGCAAATGACTTCTCGGAGGAAAAGTACGAATGCTATGAAAATTACCAGAGACTAGTCCACCACGAAGAGGCGGAAGACATCAGCCGCGATGGCTTCAGGAGATTTCTGTGCGACTCGCCGCTGCAGACAAGGTCGATGAAGTCACCAACGGGTTTAAACAGTCCGCTTGGCTCATTCCACCAATGTTACCGGCTCGACGGGAAGCTGGTAGCTGTGGGAGTACTCGACCTACTGCCATCATGTGTCAGCGGAGTCTACTTCTTCTATCACGAGTCTATATCAAAATGGGCACCTGGAAAACTCAGTGCGCTGCGAGAGATTGGCCTGGCTCGCGAGAATGGCTACAAGTACTGGTATCCGGGGTACTATATCCACACGTGCCCCAAAATGAAGTACAAACGGGACTTCAAACCGCAGACTATTCTCGACCCGGAGAGCTGCATGTGGGTAGACTTTGGAGATGGTGTCACACAGCATTTCGATGAGACTGGCTACATCGATTTCTCGAAGCTGCGGGATAGCAAATCCGATCGACAAATTCCACACGTTCGTGAGAGCGAGGGCCAGCAGGGACAGCAACGCCCACCACAGCCAAAGTCGGAAGACGACCTGTCCGAATTTGACGACGCTTTGTTCAGGAGCAACATGCCCGGCCTGACACCCGCGTCAATTCTAGACATAGATATCTTAGATAAGGTCACCACACAGACCAAATTCGGGGCGCTGGCGGCGGTGGACTTGTTTCGCTGGCAGGACGAGGAGATTGCCCCACCCGTGGCAGAAGGAGGAGCAGGTAACGAAGATGGGGCCAATCCGAAGACGCTTGTCGCAGAGATGGTGGCCATGCTGGGACAGGACTTGGCTGGGGATATAGTTCTGGATCTGACCCAGTATTGATTGCCATACGGATATCTCATGTATCTTACTTTAGGGTGAAGCTACGATATCGCAAAGGTGACGTGTCTATCCTTATAGCTCCATTTTGGAAACATTACTCATAAATTTCAACCATTTCGGTGAAACAAAATATAATACACAGTTTTTCTACCAGCTGTCGAGCAACGCTCTGGGCTTCGATCACGCCTTCGTCTCCGCCGCAACAGCAAACTTCTTCTTGACGAACCCATCGATCCCCTCGGCAACCTCCTTGGGCTTCTCTAGTGGACTCCAGTGTGCACAGTCAAGAACCATGGAATCAAAGTCGGGCAACAGACCTTTCTCCCGGGCCGTGCCGATCAGCTCAGGCCGACACACTGCGTCCTGGGTACACGCCACAAAGAACGCAGGGACCTTGATGACGAACCGGTCCGGAGTAAGGCCCTGGATCTCGTCGAGCCGGTTCAGATCAGCGTGGTAGGTGCGGTAGTAATTCACAGGACCCTCCCAGCCGTCGCGCTGGAACCGGGCGACGAAGCGCTCCTTCATGGCCGGGTCGGCCGTCGCGTAGGCCCGCGGTTGGTACTTGCTGGCGTCCCCGCTGGTGAGATAGTTCTCGAGAGCGCCGGGGCTGCCAAAGAGCTCCTTCATGCTGTCTTTGCCCTCGGCGTGCATGGCGTCGTACACCCTGTCGATGTGCTTTGAGAGAATGGCGGGCGCGCGCTCGGCGGCGAGGAATTCTTGGTATGCGAGCATCTGGTAGCCAAAGATCTGTTCCATCATTTTGTTTATACGCTGAACGTTGACGGGGTTGGCCGGGTCCGGCGGCAGGTAAGCGAGATTGAGCATTACCAGGGCGCAGACGCGCTCTGGGTGCCACAAGTAGAGGCGTTGGGCGATGTCTGAACCCCAGTCGTGGCCGACGCTGACGACGCGATCGACGGACTCGGCGTCCAGGATCTCGACTAGGTCCTGGGTGAGGAGCTTGTAGCGATATTCCGACGGCGGGGCGCCGGGCTTGGAGGTTCCCGCGTACCCAAGCATGTCGGGGATGATGAGGCGGTAGCCGGAGAGGTGAGAAGCGACCTGGGACCACATGTGGGCTTCGTCAGGGAAGCCGTGGACCAGGAGGAGGGTTGGGAGGGCTGGATCGAGGGTTTCTGGGCGCGAGGTATAGTATGTGTAGGTCATGCCGCGCGAGTTTGACTCGATGGTCTTTTTGGTAAAGTTGTCCATGGTGGGTAAATGTTTGTGGCTCAAGTGTCCGTGTGTGTGGTTGATGTTGTCGGTCACGAAGAGATGTGTGTTGAAATGGGCTCAAAAGGCTGAGGGCCTGACTTGAGAGAGGAACGGCGAAGCTTTATAGTAAGCTCGCGTGCAGCCGAGCCAAAATGAAGAACAATTCTTTCAGGATGTTGTCATGACGATAGGGCGGGGAGACGCCGGTGTGGGTGTTCTCCGCAGCGGCCAGTTCGAACCTAGTTGGGCCGTTTGGCTGGCTTGTGACAGTGTGACAGGTGACAGGGCTGCAAAACACACTCTACTCGGACAGACAAGGCTGCGAGTCAGTCGCCTGCAACTGCAAGGAAACTCAGCAGACGACGCAGTTGGACGCTGGTTTTCCATCTTATTCAATTGACCGACAAGCGAAGAGACGAACTCAAATGAGGGAGTTGTCCGAATGTGATGCAATACAATGTCATCTTGAGCGGGGCAGCTGCCTTCCCCATCGTGACTGACCTTCTATATAATAAGGTTTCTAAAGTTTCTACTATGTCTGTACAGTTGCGTGCATTCTGTGCCAGCCGATGCTGGCAGGAGTGGGGCAATGCATCGGCCCCACTCGGCGCGGGCGGGCGGGACCCATGCTTTTCGGGCAGTCTGGCCGAGCCGGCATGTCTGACCAGGGGTCTCTTGGCACGGGTTTCGGAGCGGCAACAGAGGTGGTCTCCGGGCTCGGCTGGGCTGAGCATAGCCTGGCTCGAATTGAATTACTCGACTGCATGGGACGAGGCAGGTAATTATCTTGACCAATGTGGAGTAGTTGTGAAACTGTCGCATGCGATTGTGTCGAGGACGATAGGCCACGGTGTTTCTTCGGCTCGTTGTAAAGAGCCTCGAGGTTGTTTATTTTAGCACGCCGGCTCAGAACCGAGGCGAGGTAGCCGAAAGTTGGCTGAGGGGGTTATCGCAAAAATGGTGACAGGATAGGGATGCATGAACCCAGATCTGTGGTGGCAGGGTTATGACTGGCGGTCGAACAAAAGCCTCATCGGCAAGAGCCACGAAGGGTAACGCCTCTTCGGCTGTCTGTACTTATCTTTGTCTGACAATGCTCGTGCCTGGCAAGTGCCTGTCCAAAGCTAGAGCTATCTGCGTCTGCAGGGCAACCAAGATGATGCGCCGTGCCTGCCCCACTATCGGACGCCTAGGCAGCTGGAGCGCAATCGATAGAGCTAAGCTCAGAATTTCCATCTCGGCGACAGGCCTGCCGCCTTTCCCAGATGCATGGATCACGGTCTTCTGCAAACCAGTCAAGCTCAGACTATAGAGACGAATGATTGCATCCAGCCTCACAAGGTTGCTCACACATATATGAGCACTCAGACAATCTGTACCATTCATTAACAAGACAACCCGACCCGACTTTCCCCGCTTCGTTGCGGGGCAATTACCAGAGACGTCACTGACCATGGCAACCTCCCAACATCTCCTCCTCTCGCCAGCCGAGCTCGCATACCTCCACAGTTCACTTAGCCATACGCCACCCATCAGACCCGACGGCCGGTCCGCAACGCAATTCCGGCCTCTGACCGCCGAGACAGCCATCCTGCCCGGCACGAACGGCAGCGCGAGAGTATGCTTCGCCGATGGCACAGAAGCGATTGTTGGCGTCAAGGCCGAGGTCGAGCGCACACCTAGGCGACATGTGTACGAGAACGAGCAGGACGATGGCGACCAAAATGGCAAGCGGGAAGAGGCCAGAGGTCAGAACGAATGGCTCGAGATCACTGTCGAGATCCCTGGTCACAGAGACGATGATTCGAGCACGATATTTCTGTCCACTATGCTGAGCGAGGCGCTGCTTGCGGATGGGGAACTCACCAAGAAGCTCTGGATTAACAGGCGGTTCCACTGGAAGTTGTATCTCGACGTAAGTTGTGCTGTGGATATCAACAGCGGCCAACGGTCCGAGGGCCATGTAGCAGCGATTAGTCTAACTCACGCTCACAGATCATATTAATATCGCCACCACTATCGTATCCGCTCCCACTACTCAGCTTGACAACACATCTGGCTCTGCTCTCAACGCGCCTGCCGAGGTTAAAATCTGAAGCCGACGAAGACCCGATGTTTGACGACGATTGGGCGGCGAGCGTGTACCTGTTCTCGTCAACAGAATCATCACAGAGGAAACCACCAATCACACTCCTGGTCATGGCGGTAGGAGATAACATCATCTTCGATCCGTCCAAGGAGGAGCTGGCAGTGGCCGACGCCGCGCTGGCCGTCTCTGTCGTTGAGGCAGATAATTACGCATCTGCGACCACGGGCGAAAACATGGACGTTGACAACGGCAAGAACAACTCCGCCGGCTCAAGTACGCAAAGAAATTTGAATTTGTTGGCAGTCCGCACGATAGACCCGCCCTCACGGCTCACCGGTCCAGGTGTGCCCAACGCAGTTAATGCCGCAGCGTGGGGACAGACTGAGGGCAAGGCGGCAACAGAAACGTCCGCATCGGCCAAGTCTGCCGCTGGTGGTGCCATGGCCGCAGCCAAGGGCGTTGCTGAGGACGATGTCGAAGGTGTGTGGAAGGCGCCTAGAGGGGGCGCGCGCGTTGGGATTCTGGCTGCTATGGTGGCCAAGGTACTGGAGCGTGGTGGCGTGGCGGATGAGGTCCTTGATGGTCTTGAGGGTGTTGAGCTGAGTTAGGGACTCGATGAGTTTTCTAAGGTGATATGGGACCACGGAAATATATAATACTGCAGCAAAAAGCCAACCCTTATGGGAGAGCTCAGTATTGGCAAAAGCGTCGCCCATGTCAATCTTACGTATCCACGTGAATCGAATTGACGCTCATCAAACCTGTCTACATCTATATTTGTCATCGTGCAACATGAAAAGCATCTTGTTCCTTTACAGTTTCATTCGCAATCTCTGTCTGAGGCAAAAATGCCGAATTTCGGTGTATGAGGTTGGTAGAAAGTATGGATAATCATCTGGGGATATATAGTTCATATAATACATAATTAAGTGTTCACACAAGTCCATTTTACTCCTCATATTAGTCCAGCATGGTCGTATACATCATAATCCGGAGAGCCTTACCAACGGGGGATATTTGAGCAGCGAGCTTAGAAGATACCGAGAAACTTCTTGCGCTTCCCATCCTCCGTGAAGGCACCTGTCTCGGCAAGCGAGCTCGGGCCAGTAGTATGCACTGGTGCGTCTGCCTGTACCGGAGCAGGCGCCTTTGAGGCCCACGGCGCGACCCCAGACGCGGGCTCGAGGCCGTGCGCTTTGCGGAACTCGTTGCGCTTGGCGACGTCCTCAATCTTCTGGCGGCGCTTCTCGGCGGTGATGGCCGACTCGTGCTCCTCGTGCATCTTGAGCACGTCGATGCAGACGCCCATGTACTGGAACGGGTGGCGCGGGAATTCCGAGATTGGCGGGATCATGTCGGCAAACTGCGAGTTGGCTTGGAAGTTGGCCGCGAAGGTGTAGACTGCTAGACCGGAGAGCGTGCCCTATTTCGTGTCATGTTAGTCGCTGGCTCATCATTCTTTGACGGGGGGTTTTTTTTTTGGGGGGGGGGGGGTTCTTCTTGGGTTTGCGAAATAGGAGATACGTACCAGAGTGATGAATAAGTGAATGCCTCTGCTGTTGATGAACCAATGCGACCACGTGTTTTCTGGCGGCGGCATGCCTGGATACTGCTTTGCGCGCTGTGCCTGTATCTCCTCGGCAGTGGGCCCGCCTCCGTATACCTTTGGCATCGCCCGCGGCAGCCTCTTGCCGTGCGACGGCGGGCGGAAGGCATCGGGCTGCTCCAGGATGATTGGTCCGGCCCTGTCGGTGGTGAGGGACGCTGGAAGCGAGTCGACTTCGCTTGCCGCTGCTGGTGACGGGGGTGTTTTTGGCGCGGCGGCCTTGGGTGTCAAGACTGGGCTCGCGGCTGGTGTCTTTGGTGTATATGCTGCTGAGGTCGTTTTGGCTGCTGTCTTTGTGGCAGTCTTTGTGGCAGTCGTCTTGGCGGTCGTGGCCTTGGGGGATGCCTTTGTGGTGATCTTTGCCGTCGCGACTTTTGCGGTGGTCACTTTGTTTGCTGCCTGTGCTGCAGTCTTGGAAGCAGTCTTTGGTGTGGTCTTGGACGTGGAAGCTGTCGTCGCATAACGGACGAGCAGATGGGCGTGTTCTGGCGCAAAAGCCCTGGGGAAGCTGTCGTGGCGTGAGACGGCGCGCCAGGCAGTGCCGCCCTGCGGCAGGAGGAGCCGAGGAATCTGCGTTGACCGGGAGGCCATGGTGGGCTGCGGTCGGTCGAGTTGCTCTCTTGACGGCCTGAGCCGGAGTGGATGGTTGTTGGAGATGGTTTTCGGGACAAGCCCCGCGGTGGTTTTGCGGGCAAGACTGACAGGGTTGTTCTGGCTGGTGGTCCCCAAGTCTGCGCCTGTAGGCTTAATTACACCCCAAGTAGCTTAACGGCGGGCGATTCTATTTCGGTACTTTGTCACGAATAGAAAGCTGGGGAAAGAGAGAACGGAAAGAAGCTCAATTCCACTTCTGCCGAGGACCTCAAGGATACTTCAAGCAGTCATTGTTTACTCTGATCAACCTCGTCGACTTGGAATGTCAAAGAAAGATCCGTCGACTCATTGAAGTACGCGATGCTAGACAACCAATGAACGCGCCTCTTTACTTGAATAGAATTTCGGGGCAGGGATTCGACATTATGCACTCGGCACTAGACGCAGCCTAGCTGGATGGTTCCTGGCACAACAGCAGTAGAGCGCAAGGAAGACAGAACCTGCATGAATTCACAAGATATGCATGGTCATGCAGCACCAATGTCACCTCAAGATGGTTAGTAACATACTTGCTTGCTTGCTGTCTACCAGTGTCTGTTTGTTTCGAAGTGGAGCGCACTTGAAACGAAGAAACATCAACGTCAACGTCAACTGAGCAGCTCTCGAGTCATCGTTGACCTTGAGATGATGGCAGCGACAGCCAAGCATAGTGTGCAGGACAGTGCAAAGTTATGCAGTACACTGTTACTTAGAAGTGCTAGGAGCAGCTCCGGATAGCAATTGGACGACGAGTCGTGGACTTCCAAGGTTGCAGGTTACAGGTGGACAGGAGTGGCTGTTGGTGAGCCAGTCACCCATGGACAAGTAACAAGCAATGACGACACATCCATGGCCGATGGCACACGGAAATATTGCAAGCCCTTGGCTGTCAGGAGGCCATCACCATCACCATCACCATCGACACCATCAATCACCCACCCACACCCACACCCACATCCACGTCCACAACGGGTCGTGTGTCGCCGCCCAGCTGCCCACATTGGTCTGGAAGAGGCCATGGCTTCGATGACTACAGTAGTGCAACGTACATAGGTGGCACTCAGCCTCAGGACACCGCCTTTGCCTGCTCGGCATGCTTAGGGCAATCAAAAGTGCTGGTCTTCTCGGACCAAAGGGAGCGGCGTGGGCGGTCTGCGCCGGGGAAAACCGCGATGGTTTTTCCAGCTCGCGGGACCCGCCCTGACCATCAATCCGCCTGCCATTGGCTCGGCATGCGGCGGGTCGCTGTGCGAGTGGGTGACCGCTGCTCGCTCTTTGCAGGGTGCGCCTGCCCAGAGTCGTGGACCTCTGCCAGGGCCACTCACTGCCAGCGTCATCGCTGCCCACGCCCCCAGCGCGAACACCGTGACCTTGCCGATGGCCTCCCGGTACCTCGCCGCCAACCCACTCATGGTGGTATCGACAGGTACCTTTCATCGCCGCCGCTGGTCGCCCAAATTCCTTGCGGGCGCAAACCTGGCACGCCTAGGCCGGTTGGCCGCTCATCTTTTTTTTATTTCTCGTCCTCAGCCGGCTCTGCACTCGCCCTCCTTTCCTCCTCACATCAACATCCGCAAGTCCATTCTCCACGACGACATCGTCTTCACAACACCGTCTAATACCTAATCCTCCTCACAAACACCACACAAACCGCCAAAATGGGTTTCAAGGAAGGTTAGTCGCTCTCGCCTCACACCTAGCCTTGCGACTGCAGCTCCATCTTGTCGCTTCGCCCCAGTCTTCTCTTGTCTTGAACCCTCTCATGCCTTCTGTTCGAAGCCTTGTCCTCAAGCGTGCCGGGGCCGTGGCATTTCACGAGAAAGCGATTATCGTGACTGCCAAGAGTGGTTCTGAGCTGCACTGTCGCCCCCCCCCCCAGGCGCGTTACGCAAACTGGCACTTTTGCGTCATTTGCCCTCGCCGCCTGCTCTGTTCGAGCACGGGACGAGCACATGTCGGGGGGGATCACAGCCTGAGCCTCGTTCACTTTCACAGACGAGACAATGAAGAATGGAGCGAACAACGACTGGATCGCGTAGCCACAGCCTGCTTCACCACAAGGATTTTCAGCTGACTCGAACGCAACAGGTGACTCCAAGAAGGGTGCCAACCTCTTCAAGACTCGCTGCTCGCAGTGCCACACTCTCAAGGAAGGCGAGGGCAACAAGGTTGGCCCTGCTCTCCACGGCCTCTTCGGCCGCAAGACTGGCTCCGTCGACGGCTTCGCCTACACCGACGCCAACAAGGCCAAGGGCATCACCTGGGACGAGAGCACTCTGGTAAGCAGGGCCTTGCCATATACTCTCAAGCTGACACAGTTACTAACCCCTTTGGCAGTTCGAGTACCTCGAGAACCCCAAGAAGTACATTCCGGGCACCAAGATGGCCTTCGGCGGTCTCAAGAAGGACAAGGATAGGAACGACCTGATCACGTAAGTTTACAGAGAACCCATCAACTCTTTTGAATCTTCACTAACAACCTCGTTACAGCTTCATGAAGGAGGCCACTGCCTAAGCGACTTTTTGATACGACTTGTAACGATAAGAAATGCGTAGAATGGGACCTGCCAGTTCTGTACATATAGAAAATAGACACTCTGGCGGTGCCCTGCACGGCGATAGTCAACCTTCGAGATCGCCGGCAGGTGTGTGCAACAACAAACACGACGACGGATGACGACAGCATGACTTTTGTCCCACCTTCGCCGCCGGCGCAAAGAATATCTCCCCTTTTTGTAACCTTTATTGAAAGACATGGGGAGGTCTGGGCTGGAGTTTTCAAGCGGTGGTTTGGATTCTCGCATTAGATCTGTATACCATAACGAAATATGTTTTCTGCATCGCCACGAAAGGGCGAACAAGACCAACAACTACATCTCTATCCGATCATGCGTGAACTCAATAACCTGTCCATCACGGGCAGGCGTGAAAAGCCTCTAGTAGCAAGTATACGATCTCTAACTCAGGTCGACGTGCCTGAGAACCTGTGCGATCAGCGCTGCCAAGATAAAGTTCTGTCAACACACGTGCTGGCTTGCCACTAGCGGTGACGTGGTAGCGCTGGAGGGAACCTGCATACCCGAGGCCTCGAAAGGTCTAGACGTCCAGGCAGGGCAACTCAAATGACTGCGTGTGACGCCCAACTTCCAGTCGCTGCTCATGCACACATCTTTGTGCATCATATCTCTGCCAATACATCATTACGCGACCATTTCTTCGACACGAGATGTCAAAATGCCTTGAGGCCATTGTGCTTAATAGTCAACCACCACTACTATAGGACCTTTTCGAGAAAAGACATATAAGAGTGCTAGGCTCTCAACGCGTCCGCTTATGTACTCGCGGATTGTCATTTTAGATCTACCAGTTCGCCATGACACATACTCTTTCTATATGCTCTCATGATATGCCAGTCCTCATCATTCTAAACGGCACAAAAAAAGAACCCAAAAACTGAGAGATCGTTCAGGACTTGTAAATTTATGTATGAAGTGTATCAGTCCCCGTCGTCTCCTCCGACCGAACGCCCCCGTCAACTATTCCCACCCTGTCTCCTTCAGCTTTCTAAACTTTTCCGCGTGGAACGGGGACACACTAGGCCTGACTTTGCGCAGTGCGACGTCCCAATCCTCCTCTGTGAGCGTGTCACTGGCCGACTCGCCGCTCTCCTCGCGCTGCACGCTCGCGTTACCCGCGGCGACATGCAGATTGTCCAGGTCCGCGCCAGAGAACCCTTCGCACCGCTCGTCGCGCGCCACACGGTCGAGCAGAGCCATGTTGTTGTAGCTGGGCAGCAGGCGGCGCATGCGAGTCTGCAGGATGTCCACCCTGCCGTCGGCGTCCGGGAGGTCGACAAAGATGTTTGTGCCCAGGCGTCCCGGGCGCAAGATGGCCGGGTCGATCATGTCCGGGCGGTTCGTTGCGCCGACGACGTACACGCCCGCGCGGGAGCCCATCCCGTCCAGCTCGGTGAGGAGCTGGTTCACCACGCGCGCCGAGGCGTCGACTGATGCCCCGTCTCGGCGGGGCACGAGGGCGTCGAGCTCGTCGAAGAAGAGGATGCATGGTGCCGAGGCGCGAGCGCGGCTGAATACCTGCCGTACGGAGCGCTCCGACTCGCCCACGTATTTGTTTAGCAGCTCCGGACCTTTGACGGAGATGAAGTTTGCCTTGGACTCGTTGGCGACGGCTTTGGCGAGGAGGGTTTTTCCGCAGCCTGGCGGTCCCCAGAGGAGCACGCCCGAGGGGGCCTCGAGACCTCGTTTCGCGAACATCTCGGGTTTTTGGATCGGTTTCACGATTGCGAGTTCTAGTTGCTCCCGGACGTCGTGTAGAGAGCCAACGTGGGCCCAGGTTGTGTCGGGGATTGTGGTGAAGCCTTCTCGCTTGGAAGAGGGTTGGACTTTTGATACTGCGCCCATGATGTAGTCCATTGTTAATATCATTTTGTCTTCTGGGATAAGTGTTCCCTTTGACGCGGCTAGGGAGCGGATCAGGCGGATTGGCGCTGACACTGGTTGTTCTTCCGGCTTCTCATCTGCGCCATCGATGTCCATGTCTGTTGTCGTTGACGATGCTGCCTGTGAGATGATTTCCGACATGAGATCGCGCATGAGATCGCTCTGTGCTGTGGAAACGACGTCCTTTAGATCGGCGCCTACGAAGCCGGGTGTCCTCCGCGCAATTTTCTTGTAGTCCATCTCCTCTGACACTCTGCACTTCTGCAGCAGCTTCTTGAGAATCGCCTCCCTTGCCTTCTCATTCGGTATGCCCAAGCTGACCTCTCTATTGAACCTCCCCGCTCGTCTCAGAGCCGGATCAATGCTGTCTGGCCGGTTCGTGGCCGCTATCGTAGCCACAACCTTGCCGCCCATGCTCTCCGGGTCTAGGTCGTCCATGCACGTGAGCATCTGCGCGACTATCCTTTTCTCCATTTCCCTCTGTGCATTCTCCCGCTTGCCCATGATGGCGTCAATCTCGTCGATGAAAATGAGGCACGGCGCGAGCTTCTTGGCCTCCTCATACAGCTCGCGGATCTTCTTCTCTGACTCGCCAGACATGCCTGCTACCAGCGAGGGCGCGGACACAGGGATGAACGCAACACCAAGATCCGCGGCGAAGGCTTTCGCAAGCATAGTCTTTCCGCATCCCGGCGGGCCATGGAGCAGAACACCGCGCGCAGGCTCAATGCCTGCGGCGGCGATCTGGGGATGGTGCATGGGCAAAGCGATGGTCTCGGCGAGGACTTGGATCGCTTCGTCCATGCCGCCCAGGTCGACAAGCGAGATATCGGACGGCGGGCTGCGGTCCTCCTTGGGCCTCTCCGCTCTCCGCCGCTTGAGCTTTGGTTCTCCGTTCGGTTGTCTCTCCGCGGCGGTCGTCGTGCCGGATTCTGCTCCCGTCTCTGTCGCAGGCGCTTCCGGCGACGAGGGCCGCTCCCTCCTCGACACATTCCAGCCCTTTGCCATCTGCTTGTTGAGCAGGCGCGAATAGTCCTTGCCTCCGCTACCGTCCTGCTTGGCTGCCTCGGCCGAAGCGTCTTCCAGGGCGGCCTCCTCGTCGTCCTCGGCACGCTCTGCCTTGCGCAAGCGGAGCACTTTCTCAATTGAGTCCTCGAGCGGGCGCTTTTTCTGCCGTGACAGACTTGAGTTTGACCTTTTGATCGCGTCGTAGACCCCCGAGACTGTGAATTTGGGCTGCTTCTTATTTGTGAAACCCTCATTGTCCCGCTCAATCTCATCCTCGAATTTCCGGATGATCTGGTACACGTCCCGGTCCAGTCCCTGGAGCATTGTTGGGGGCATGATGACCTGCAGGACTTCAGCTGCGGATCAGCCTGCGGACGTCCTGGGGGGTTATGTGACGACTGTCCTGGAGCACAGTCCAATGACTTGGGGTTTTGTGATATCAAACATGTGATGGTGCCGGTCGAGGTGCAGAAGAAATCTCCAAAGCCAGAACTTTAAAGTGGGCCCAAGATCTGCGATGCGACTTGGAAGTGCGTGTTAGTCGAGAGTTGAGACTGCCAATCGTCCTCAGGAATGGAGAACCATCAAGCGCTACAAGAGTCACAATTGAGAATAGTCAGTTCACGTGCCTGGATTCCGTGTGCATCTGCGTGACCAAGCTGCATGTTCACTGATCTTGGTCAACCGTTCCGTCCCAAAGTGGTCTCCTGCACGATTTGCATAAAAATTAAGGCTCGAATTTCTTCAGAGGTTGTGCCTTTCGTCAGTGAGGGCAGTATCCTACGCAACGAGGGAATGCTCATCAATTTGCCCACGAGTTATGACCCATCTTCATGTTGAGTGCTGGAGAAGCTGGAAAACCAGCAGGCCATCCGACGACCACACTGCATGCAGTTCATCACAAACTAGATAGCCTGATAAGACGGCATTTAGCGGCATTTCAACCCCCCCCTGTCAGGCACATGGGAATCGCGCACCTGACGTCGTGGGGGGAGCCAGCTCCGCACACTCTCTCCGCCGTCGTCATCGGCCAGTGAGTGCTCTTCCGCATCTCTTCCCCCCACGCGACCCCGTTCCCCAACTGCAAGCTCCAATCTGAGTACACCTCTCGCAACCCATTCGAAGCATCCTTCTCTGCGCCTGACACTCGCCCGGCCAGCTCTTGCGACTTCCGAGCTGTCGCCCCCTTAACTCTGCGACAAGTCAGCAGGTGCCTCGGACCATGCTACTGGTGCGCTCGTCGCAGGCAGTAGTAGCAGCAGCAGCAGCAGCACCATCACCACCACAGGCAAGATGGGTAACAACCCGAGCAAAGTGACCGCCCAGGACAAGTTAGTCAACACTCCGATCTGCGCCCCATCTTCCCTCTTTGCCTAATCTGAAGCCCCGTGCTGACAACTACTCCTCACCACCGGGGAAAACAGAGCAATCCTCGACATGAAAATCCAGCGCGACAAACTGCACCAGTACCAGCGCCGGATAACAGTCCTGACCGACAAGGAAACCGCTATAGCAAAGCAAATGCTCGCCGCGAACGACAAGCCCCGCGCGCTGCTCGCCCTGCGGCGCAAGAAGTACCAAGAATCCCTACTTGCCAAGACCGACGCGCAGCTGGACCAGCTCGAGCAGCTCACCCGCAATGTCGAATTTGCGCTGATACAAAAGGATATCGTGTTTGGGCTACAGCAGGGAACTAAAGTGCTACAGGAGATTCACAAGGAGATGGGCGGCATTGAGCATGTCGAGAAATTGATGGGGGAGACTGCGGACGCTGTGGCTTATCAACAGGTATGTTTGCCTGGAGTGGTGGGCTTTTCAGAGGCGGAGTGCAACTCCGCTGTGGGTTGCTGTCTTCGATGTCTTTGTGATTACAGCTGACCCGTGCCCTTATCAAAATCACAGGAAGTATCCGAAATGCTCGGCGGCCGGATGACCAACCAAGACGAGGACGAAGTCGAAGACGAGCTCGCAGCTCTTGAGGCCGAGATTAACGGCCCATCGCCTGTGGCAAGCCTGCCCAACGCGCCCGTGTCAGAACTACCAGAACCAGAAATTCACGAAGAGGAACAACCGGTTCAGACAAGGCAGAAGCAGCCAGAGCGGCAGGCTATGCTGGCTTGAAATTGGCGTCACTATACGTGATTTGAAGGCGTGCGTCTTCCTTGCTTTGGTGACCAGAGGAGAACGGTATAGATTGCGGGCGTTTTCGTTCTCACTTTTCTGTTTCATAGGGGTTATATATATCAATGGCATACAATTCACTTTTTGCGGTTCATGATCTTTCTCCTCAACAAGGTTGGGCGGCGGCGTGCCTCTGACATGCATATACAGCTTGAATTACATGCTCGCACTTGAGCTATACCTCAAGAATGTCACGTTCATAAACTTTGTGCGCAGTGATTCAATCTAGGAGGAACAGATTGCTCTATTCAACATTAGTACGGGCCTCCGCCTCTAAACAGTGCAAAACTAAAATCAACAGCGCCGGGGTATCTCGATGACATGAATGTCCCATAAAACAATGTCCAACACCGGTCGTGTGACAAGCACAGCTTGCTTGCGACCTTCGTGATTGTAAAGAGGTGTCCTTCATAGCTTGAACTGAACAGCCCTTCGTGGCCTCTAATCTTCCACCCAGATTACCTCTCGCGCCGCCGGATGACGAGGAACATTTGGTGGGCCAGGAATCTGGGCAGAGTGGATAGAATGATCTGCGGATGGCGCACGCCCAACGTAGAATGGCTCTTGCAGTGAATGAGCCTCGTTTGTCCGGGGTTGAACAGGATCATTTCTGTACGGGTAAAAATCCCGCATGCCCTGCACGACTGGCTCGTAATGGACAATAGAATGTCGGCTAGGAATTGGTATTAGCAAAGGGAGTCATCAAGCCTCCACGTCCCACAACATACCTATCAACATAGACAGGACCAGAAGCAGGTCCTGGGTGGTCAGGTCCAGAGTTGTCCGCCCTTCCGATTCGACCATCGTGATACCTGATTGAGCTGTCTCCAGGGACTCCACTGCCGGTAAGTTGAGCTGCATCATAGTCCGACTTGAGACTTGGTGGGGGCATGGCTATGCGCTCTCTCTCTTCTGCAGATCTTTCACGATTCGTGTAAGAAACGAGAGGGGCCCTTGGGTGGTAGTCCTGCGTCAGCTCTATGGGATACCGTGCTTGTTGATCCAGGTTCACGACACGGTGACTTGGCTGTATGGCAGGACCGCCTCGGCCAATGCTCGATGGCTCTGTGTCCCGTATGGGAACATAGTGGGCACTTCCTCGTTCAATGTAGCCGGGACCAGCTTCCTCTATGATGATTGGATTGGCCTGGGTGCTAGCCAAGCGTCGCTGGTACCGTTCGTGGGGCCGCTCGTCGTAATACCGCATTACATGTTCGCGTCTTGACCCGACTGCGATGATTGTTCGCGCTGGCTCAGATGCCCGATGCGCGTGCCTCGATTCGCCTGCCTCATGAGAAGTGACAGCAGTAGGTAGAGAGACTAACGTTGGCCGTGATGGCCGCTCGTAATCCTCTGGAAAAAAGGTGACAGCTTGCCGGTGATCACGACGCCCCCCATTATCTTCTACGAATAGAGCACGAGGACTTTCGTCCGCCATGTGATCAGCGGCACGATAGTCGGGAGGTGGTCTGCTCAAGGGCAGATATCGCTTTTCCTGGTGTCTCTCACGCAAGGGGTAAAACGCCGGAGCAGGGGCCAGAGGCGAAGCAGGCTCAACTGAGGGAACCAGCAGATCCTGCAGAGCAGTTCCGGAGTAGGTAACAAGAGTTTCTTGTGGAGGCCTCGAAACATGAATGATGCGAGGTGGTGTCCGCTCAGGGCCTCGTGCAAAGGATCTTGTTGACGGGCCCCCAGATTGGACGAAGAATGGCGCATCATGCTTTGGGAGCTCAACCTGTGCTGCGACAGTGCTGCTGGGCTGGCCGAAGGTTGTTCCATCATATTCACCCGGATACCCAGTCACGTACCCAGCACCTGAAGTTGGCATGATCGGAGCGCCGTTAGAGCTTTCTCGAATGGCCATGGGCACAGGTCCACTATCCACCATGCTGCACTCGCTAGGTCTATGCGAAGGAGTGTGCAGGGCGGTCGTGACTCTCTCGTCAGCGATTGCATCAGCAGCAGCAGCATATCGTTTGAAGCGCTGATTCGCTTTTGCCAATTTGCGTGCATTCCTCCTCTCGGATCTCGGGACGTTGTTTTTGTGCCGGAGCGGCGTGGCCGACTCGCGGCTTTGCACCGTGATGGATGGTGTGATTTGTGCTGGTGTTGATGCTTGAAGCACCCGAGTGGGTGTTTGTGTTGCCGTTAGCACCATCGGCGACGCAGCCGCTGACCGGTCTGTGAGACCATAATCGGGGCTCTGAACTCCAGAGCTCTCATCGCCAGATTCGTCCTCTGAATCGGAGATCTCAATGACCTCTCGGAGGATTTCGTCCAGCTGATCTCTGCCAGTCTCTTCATCGCCCCGCCACTTTACTATGATGTCGAGACACGGTTTCTCCACGGCTTTCCTGGCATTTGCCCAATCCGTTTCTTTCAACAGCTCGTCGTATCTTGTCATGGTATGACGGATGTGCGCCAAGGCAGCAAGCTGAACTCGTCGAGCTAACATCAAGTCCTTTGCCATCCCGACCTTGTAATCACCTTGAAATTTGCCATCCTGTAAGATAGTTAGCAACGGCACCGGCCATGTGAAAGTGTAGGTTGGGTCCATTCGACAGCCTTATGATAATTTCTACCTTCTTAAATGCATGGGCAATAATTTCATGCCTGTCCGTGTTGGGAATTCGGGGGAATAGATCCCTCAGTGTCGCATCGGCCTCCCGGTTGATCTCGATTTGACTGTCAGGGATCGGCTCTGGCTGGCCAGGTATGCCTGTTGCGGATGATTGCACGAGTATCCCTTCGCTTTCCAGAGTCTTCCTAGCGCTGTCAACGATAGTCTGTCGGAAGTGACAGCCGACACGATTCATGTGGTGGTCGAGAACTGTGACATCTTTGGAGTCCTTGAATGAAGCTAGTCAGTACCTTGAAAGTGGTGCGAAGTTTTGAGATAAGCCATACGGAAACGATGAAGAAGAGAGCGCCCTGCTCCCGAGACAATTCTTTACAAGCTTTGGTCAACTCGGGGTGTCCCGTCGGCACGAACTCGAGACCAGGGGGAGGTTCTCGATCAGTTGTGATCTGGTGGGCCAATTAGTCGTTGTGATGTTGTGTTAATGGAGAAGTGAGAGTACCTCGAACTCGAGCTTCTTTTTCTTCTCAGTGTTCTGTATGGACTCGTAATAGGTCTTGTGTTTGAGCGTGGGGACTGGATTCACGGCAGCGAGATTTTGCCAGACGCCGTCTTTGTAGCCCTTTGCTCGCTCATGTTTGGCCCGGCGAGCCTGAGCCGCTAGGGTCCTGGAGGCCTGGGGTGCTTTTTTCTTCTCTCGGCCCATCGCTTCACGAGTGTTGTCCCAGTCTTACCATGATGGATCTGATTCGGATTGGATATGTAAGATCAAGTTGCTCCTGGAGACAGAGAACTGGAGACAGAGAAAGAGAGACAAGCGAAGCAGGACGCAGGAAGCAAGAAGCGGAAAAACGAGGGAATATGATGGACCGTAGAGCAGCAATCACTTCCTTTTGGCGGAGCTTCACCGGGACTGAGTTTGTGCGAGGACAAGGACGCCACGGTATGCCCCCATGCAGTCAGCCTGCTTCCTGATACCGCGCGGCGGGAGTGTAGCGACTGTATCTGGCTGCTGTGGTCGAGGGCAACGCAATATCGGACCGGTCGACAGGGGAAGTGACCCAGAGGCTGCAGGGCAGGCCACGCACGGCAGATCCAGGTACAAAGATCCAGGAACCTTGGGAATGAGACTGGACCTCCTTTGGGCTTGCACGGGAAGGCGCGACTGTGCCGTGAGGACACTCTGAGCTCGACAACTCGACAGGCACTGTGAGGTCCACCAGAACAGCGTCGATACGCACCAATAACCGTAATTCAGCCCTGGAGACAGAGACAGAGACGTAGACGTAGACGCAGATGTAGACGCAGACGCAGGTGCAGATGCAGACGCGACTGGAGAAAGAGCACGCCAGATCCTCTGGCTTGGCCTCGGTCGACGGTTGCCCTGGATGATGCCCAACGCAGCACGTGCAGCGGTGGATCTCGCTGCGGCGCCGGCGAACTGCTGCAGCTGCTAAGGCCAGGGCCAGGGGAGAGCTCCAACAGCGAGACGCAGAGATGCAGAGATGCGTGGATGGCTTGCTCAAGCGTGGAGAAGCGGTCACCGGCACGCCTCGCAGCTCGGTCAGGGTGCTCCTATTCGCGGAGTGCAGTGTGAACAGGCAAACAAGGCGACCGTGGATGCATAGTTGAGCAATGGGGAGCCGGGGAGCGTGGTGTTAGGTATCTCTGGGTTGTCGCCTGCAGGAGCTTTGGGCAGCCATGCCGCACGAGGTACATAAAACCGCCTTGTGCACCAGACTGCTGGGAGCTTGCACAACTGGATTGCCTAAGGTACTTGAGCATGGAGTGTGGGGTCCTCGCGCACCAGCCACATCTCGTCACTCGGGATTTTCCGCAGTGGAGGCAGCGCCACAGTGAGGCTGGAGGCCCGTCCTGCCTGGCTGCCTGCATCACCAGCACTGGCTGGGCCTTTCAGGTTTGCACTGCGAGCTCCTGCCCGCCCGCCCACCCGCCCGCCCGCCGAGTCACCTGATCCGCCGGCCCGGAAATTTGTCGAGGACGCTCTGCAAGAGACGACTGACTACAGGCTAGTCAAACCCGGAGCGAGCTTGGTCCAAACGAACAACCGCAACCTCTCTCCGTCCCTCCACGCATCTCGACATCCGCCCGCATCGCCATGTTGTCTCGACAAGCCTTCCGCTCAATCAGAGCTGCGGCTCCCAAGCGCGCTCTTGCCCCTCGCGCGCCCGTCCGCTCCTACGCTGCCGCCGCTGCTCAGGACGTCAAGCCCCCGATTGCCGTCTTTGGCCTTGATGGCACATACGCCTCTGCTCTGGTACGAACCCACGATCAACCTTGGAACCCAACGCCACGACATCCCATGCCTTGCGCCAATTGAGTCCCTTTGGGTAATCTAGGAACTCAGGGACGGGAGGATTCAATTGGCATTGCATGCATGCTGCGCGGCTTTGCTGGTAGTGGGGGCAACTGCATCACGAAAAGCATCACTGTCTAACGCTTATGAGTGATTTAGTATACGGCCGCAGTGAAGTCCTCCAGCGTCGACCCCACGGCCCGCGCCCTGACCAGCCTTGGTCAGGCCCTGACCAAGGACGCCAAGCTTGCCGCCATCCTCAGCACTCCTACTCTTACCGATGCCGACAAGTCTGCCATCGTCGCCGAGCTCCAGAAGCAGGCTGGCGTCTCTAACGACACCGTCAAGAATTTTCTCGAGACGCTTGCCGAGAACAACCGTCTTGGAATACTACCCGGCATCTGCGAGAAGTACACTGAGATCATGAGCGCCGCCCGCGGCGAGGTTGAGCTCAAGATCACCAGCGCCCAGGTACGCTTGTAACCTACCTTTGTCACATGCTCCGCATGACGCAATGCCGAACATATACATAAATCGGAGACAGCCAGCTAACAAGACATGCTCGTTCATTTATAGCAACTCGACAGCAAGACCCTCAGCCGTCTTGAGACCGCTGTCTCCAAGTCCCAGTACGTCGGCGCCGGGAAGAAGCTCAAGGTCACCAACGAGGTCAAGCCTGAGGTCCTCGGCGGACTTGTCGTTGAGATTGGCGACCGAACGATCGACCTGTCTGTCTCCTCCAAGATTGCCAAGCTCAACAAGCTCCTGACCGACGCTTTGTAAATTACCCCCAATATAATCTCATTTGTGTTCCGTCGTCGTCGTGTCCAAGAAAAGGCAAGCGGAAGCGAGTGAACCCAGCTGAGTGCTGGTATCGAATGCCAGAGAGAACGGGTGAGAGAGAGAGAGGCGGTCCCTGATCTCACGAGTCTTTATCTCGTAGGTTGAGGGGTCGACCGTGTATAGACGTTGATGAAAAATGGAATAGATGATCACTGTCTCCTGGCGCCAGACCCCGTTCATTCTGTCCTCTGGCGTGAAGAATTCGGATCGTTGCAATGTCACAGGCCAGTCAACATAACAATTACTTTTACGACGATGACGACCTTGACAACAGCTTCTTACCGTCGGCATACTCTAATTCTTTGCGTCACACACACACACACACACACACACACACACACCCAAAAGGCTTGTCGTTCTTGTGTTGAAACGTAACTACTTGTTGCTTGTAAACTTGCAGTCAGGCTTTGGTGTACTTTGGCTGCGCAGAGACCTGTCTCGTAGAGCGATATTTGCCAATGTAGTCAGAACAGCTGGCTAGAATAGTGGTTGCTCGACGCGACTTGCTTGGTCACAAACAATCCCAAGATCTCAAGCAATTTGGCTGAGGTATGGTGATCCTGTGGCGTAAAAAAATCGTGACTCGCATATTTGTCCTTGTTGGACGTTGAGGTGTCCTGCTATGCGATACTCTGTCTAATGGCCCCCCCCCCCCTCCGGAAGTATATCACGAATGGAGCCTTGTTCATTCGGAGCATCTTTGGTGCTCTAAGTATCGTCTATCAAAACCACTGAGCATGTTTACAAATGCGAGCTAGGCTCTTAATCCGAGGCATGGGTTTCGAATTCGTCCCCAGCAACCATGCCTTCCCGGTCTTGCTTCGACTTGACGCGCTCCAGCTGATCTGAAATGTACTGATGCATGTGTGAATTTGCCTCCCTGAGCTCGGCCTCGCGTTTCATCTTCTGCGCGTCGCTCTCCGGCTCACCCACGCAGCTGCGAGCATCGTCTTCCTCATCGCCCACATCGAAGTCGCTACGAGCACCAATGGATCTGGCGGTCGACGATCTCCGCATGCGGGGTTTCCGTTGCTTGGGGCTGCCAAGAGTCACCGAACGGCTAAGACTGTCATCGAAATAGTGTGACATGCCTGCTCCGGGTGTTCTCGGGGTCTGTGGGAGACGGCAGCTGATTCTGTTTGACTTAGTCAGCTTTCTGAAATCATGCAGTTAGTGACGATCAGAGAGGTAAGCTTACCCTGTGTCGTGGATCATACGAGCAATAAGGCCAGTCCAGCCGCATTGATGCGTGGCTCCAAGTCCACGGCCCGTGTCACCATCGAAGAACTCGTGGAACCACATGTGATCCTTCCAATGCGGATCGAAGTCAAGCATGTCATTACCACCATTGATGCTGCGGCGACCGTCATCGCCCCGAGCAAACAAGTGCTGCAGGCGGTGCTGTATCTCTTCCGAGACGTGACCCAAGTGCATGAATTCACCGGATCCAGTTGGGCACTCGACCTCGAAGTCTCTTCCGTAGAAGAGATAGAATCGCTGCAGTGACTCGACCAGCAAGAAATTGACAGCAAGCCAGATAGGGCCTCTCCAGTTGCTGTTGCCACCAAAGAGTCCACTGTCCGAGTCGCCAGGCACGTACCCAACCTGGAACTTCTGACCGTGAACATCCATGGCAAATGGGTGCTCCTTGTGGTATCTCGACAGTGATCGGATGCCGTGCTCAGCGAAGAACTCATTTTCGTCGAGCATACGCCTCAGGATCTTCTCCAGTCTGTCCTTGCTGACCATTGCCAGTAAGATGCGGTCGCCTTTACCCCTCTTTCTGATACTGGCCATGTTGCGCTCCGCAAGATCGCACCTGTTCTCCACGAACCACTCCACCCGCTTCTTGAAAGATGGAAGCTTGTTGATAAGCTCAGGCTCAAGGGTTAGAGTCGCGTAGAGCGGGATCAAACCAACGAGAGACCGGACAGGCAGCTGCTGCGACCACGGGCCACCCCACGAGATGGCATCGTAGTAGAAGCCATCCTCCTCGTTCCACAGTGACTGCTCGCCCTTGGTGCCAGCCTTGAAGGTCATGGCATCGCTAATGAAGATGAAGTGTTCAAAAAACTTTGAAGCGATGTCCTCATATGTCCGGCGGTGCTTGGCCAGCTCGAGGGCAATATTGAGCATGCACAAACAGTAGAAAGCCATCCAGCCAGTGCTGTCGGCCTGCTCGAGGACACCTCCAGTGGGGAGAGGCTCCGAACGGTTGAACAGGCCAATGTTGTCCAAGCCCAAAAAGCCGCCCTCAAAGACGTTCTTGCCATCCGTGTCCTTCCGGTTCACCCACCATGTAAAGTTGAGTAGTAGCTTCTGGAATACGCGCTCAAGGAAGTCCAGGTCCTGTCTGCCATAAAGTTTGCGCTCAATCTTGAAGACACGGAATGTGGCCCATGCATGCACCGGTGGATTGACATCGGAAAAGTTCCACTCGTAGCTGTGAGCCATTAGCTTAAAGTGTCTTCAGTAGTGATAGCGGGGAAAGGGGGAACTCACGCAGGCAGTTGCCCATTGGGGTGCAGGTACCACTCTCTTGTGAAAAGGTCGATCTGCTTCTTGGCAAAGTCGGGATCGATCATAGCCAAAGGAATGCAGTGGAATGCACTATCCCAGGCTGCGAAGAACGGATACTCCCAAGAATCCGGCATGGAGAGGATATCGTCAATATGCAAATGTTTCCACTGCGCATTCCGGATTGCCTTCCTCTCTGGGGGCGGCGGAGGTTGCGCGGGGTCGCCATTTGCCCATTGGTCCCAGATAAACTGGTAGTATTGCTTGCACCACATCATCCCGGAGAAGGCCTGGCGTTGGATGTTGCGAAGATCATCGGTGACAGGCAGCGGGCTAAGGCGGTAGTAGAAGTCGTCGGCTTCCTCGCGGCGCTTCTCCACGATGTCGTCGAAGACTTCCTCATCGAGATAGTTTTCGTTCTTCTTTGAAAACCGGAAACGCACAACTGAGACCAATGTTAGCCAGTTTACCAAATTGACAGATAATCTCGTTGCTGGTTACTTACCTGCGCACTCGCCAGGTCCAACACCACCCGACTCATTAAATGAGAACCAGGCCGCAGCCTTTGTGCCTGTCCGAGCTGGGTTAACCGCCCCCTTCTTCCCATCTACAATGTAGTTGTGGAAGGCATCTTTGACGTAAGGCACCTTGTTAGGCTGGTCGTACAGGAACTCTGTATTCGTGTCGTTTTCAGTGAAGATGAGCTCGGGTTGGACATCTTCGCCGCTGGTGCCAACACCTGGCGAGGGTGACAGAAGGACATAGCGGTCTCCCAGCGAGTGGTGACTCGACTTGGCCATGTTATAGCCATAGGCTTCGATGGAAGGCTTGCGGTTCGCAGGCTCGCGACCCCAGGCCCAGGTGTTGCGAAACCAGACCTGGGGAATAATGTGCAGAGGAGCCGGTTCGGGGCCTCTGTTCCAGGCGGTGACACGGAACAAGATCTCATCAGGATCGTCGTCGTCCTTGGCGGTCTCAATGAATATATCCCAGTAGCGGTCCTCTTCGAAGATGCCGGTGTCGATGAGCTGATACTCGGGGTCCTCCTTGGTGAGCGATGCATTGGTTTTGAGCAGATCTTCATAAGGGAAGGCCTTCTGAGGATATTTGTAGAGGAACTTCATGTAGGAGTGTGTAGGTGTGTTGTCAAGATGGAAATGAGCTTCCTTGATACTCTCGCCGTGGTTTCCCTGTGGATTGGAGAGACCAAACAGACGCTCCTTCAAGAAGGGGTCCTCCTCGTTCCAGAATGAGAAGGCAATATTTTGCAAGCCATGAGTGTCACAGACACCGGCAATACCATCCTCTCCCCATCGGTACGCGCGAGATCGGGCATGGTCGTGCGAAAAGTCTATCGCAAAAGAGCTGTCAGCAACCAGATTTCAAACGTGAAGAGCTTCCACAATGGCTAGTACTTACGGCTCCACGCATCACCATCGGCACTGTAATCCTCACGAACTAAGATTGACGAAAGTCCTTGTCAGTTATGACTCTGGTCCAATGTGAGACAAGCGAGAATTTCGAGCTCAGCTCCCTGAGGTCCGGGTAAGGTCAAGAGCTTACCAGTAGCCCATTGGCGCTCTGCAAGGTATGAACCCCATTTCTTCCAGTACTTGACGCGGTCGCGGTCCTCCTTGAGACGCTTCTCCTCCTCAGTGAGGAATGTGTGGCCGTCAAAGACGACCATTGTGGCAGCGATGGCGGAGATTGCGAACGTGGGGGCGTGCGGAGAATTCCCAGTGATTGACGCTCGCGGGGTAGTATTCCAAGCTGTCAGGTCGTGCTCCTGAGGGGCAGTCAGGTTGAAGCTGGACTCTGGCGAAGAGTCAGGGGAGCAATGTCTCGAGAGAGGGAAGAAAAGAGGGCGAGGAGCTTGAGATGAAGAGAAAAAAGATAGGAGCACGCGAAGACACACACATACACACACACTCGTGTACACTGGACTGCAGGAACAACAGACCCTAGGCGACCAGCAAGAGGAGGAGGAGATCGCCGTGTGGGCAGCAAATCGCCCGGCATGCGTCAGGTACGGAGCAGTCGCAGCGCTGGCAACGAGGGGCTAGCGGGCACCAATCTTGTTCCGGCTTGGGCTGGAATGCCTCTCTCATATCAGTCCCGTTGCAACCTCAAGGCTCCCACGCCGCCAAGCTCACGCGGCCCTGCAGGACAACCTTGGAAAGCCTTTTGCAACAGAGCCCCGCGGCCAGGAACCGTATTCTGGGATGCTTCCCCTCTGGTCCAATCGACGTTCGTTTCCGTGGCACCTGCCGCTATCTGTACCGCAGCTGCAGGCTTCATTCCCGTCCGTCGGATGCATATCTACCTAAAGTATATTGTTTCGCTGCCTCAATCGTAACCGATTGCCACGTATATCGTTTCCTCAAGTCTGTTCTCCTGTGATTAGCTGGTCCTTGGACACTCAAGTTTCTCCCACTGCCTACACAGCCACCACGCACAACATCTCTAGATGGCGTTTCGCGGCTGACCAGGACCAGGACCAGGATGCCATTGGCTGTCAGTGGAGCCGCATGCGATATTGGAACGCTCGAGACTTTGGAGGAGTTGCAAATCTCACCCCCCACTCCTCACCCCCAGTCAAACACCTACGTCATCATCTCGCGATAGACACAACCAGCCCCCAGGCACACGCCTTAAGCCTCCCTCATCACGATCTCCAGCCAGCAGGATAGCCCCCAGAGACGGCTTACTGCATGTCTGACCTGGCTGGTAGCAAGATCAAGCACAAGCAAACTGTAACAGCAACCAGGAACCCCGGCCCCTTCAGGCGGAGGGCGGGGCATACAAAGTTCCTGGACCGCCTTTGAAGCTTGTCCCGGATCACAGCAGGGGAGACACCGTCGAATTGTGTGACTGTCAACCACACATCTGTGCCCTTGGCAATCGCCCGTCCTTACCAAGATACTTCATGCCAATCACACACATGCAACGTCGCAGAGCGCTTGAAACACTAATTAATACAAGCGAGCGGCGCAGACGCCGAATACGTCCAAGGTCAAGGGAACCTTGCCAAGTCCCCTTCGTAAAGCCCTCTTCACTTTGCCTGAGGGGAGAAAAAGCAATCGTAGGGCACCTCACCGTCGGACTTTTTGGTCCACACCTGGGCGCTCCTATCCTCTTTCTGAAGCCGCTAGCTTCGACCAAGTGTCAAGTGGTGGTGTGCAGACAGTTCATGGATGCCACGGAAAACCAGCGAGGATTAAAACGGCCAGTTGACACCCTGGTAAGATGCAGCCAATCACAATCAGGCTACCGCGATACTGGCACCAGATCTCGAGAGAGCATGCGTTTGACAGGACAAGAGTCATGATATGCATATTCTCCATGTGCTTGCATGCAGAAAAGTCTATAAGAATGCGGATGTATAGTAATGATGATAAATCGCACAGACAATATCCGACGGTAAACCAGAACATATGATGGTATTGTGCCTCTCGACCAACGATCCCCTTCGTGTACATCGTAGCATTGCTGCTCCAAGAACCAGTCTTTCTGATAGTATCATTAGGTGTGCAATATTGTGGTGCGCGGTACGCGGATGAGCCGAGACGTCGTGTCCAAACATTGCCCGCAGTCCCTTCGTACTAAATGCCGCCATCAAGCCGGACATGGCATGGCGGACGCGGTGCTGTGCAGCAAGGACTGCATTGGCCCGTTCCTATGCCAGGCCTCAAAGTAGGCCGGAGTGTAGAGCCCGACCAGGAAGATGGCATTCCACGCTTCCAGCCAACTTACTTGGCGAACCAAGGGAATTTCTTCTTCGACGAGTCCAGAGCCGCGCCTGCAGAGCTCTCAACTTGTATGCTGCGCTGATAGATTTCCTGTCAAGGTTGCATGTTAATAGGAGCACAATATGTTAAGAAATAGGATCAGAAACTGACCTCTTCGTCGGTTGGCATAGAGCAGTCCAAAATGAGCTCCCTTGCAATGTCATGCTTGGCCAGACTCGGGTAAGGGTGGCCCTGACTCTTCATAATGGGTAATAGAACTTCACCGAGAACCTCAAATTTCTTCCAATTGATCCGATCACCTTGTGGTCCGACAAAGGTCATGCCTCCTTCTTCTGCTGACACAAGATCTCGCCTGTGCAATGGCATAAAGGGTATCCTGGGCAACGGCGAGTTTTCCCAAGCCAGTCTATACGCAAAATGGCTCTTTTGCGTCCCCATGAGGAGAATCAGCCTTGCAAAACGCTTCTGCACCACCTCGGAGACCAGTTGTCGTGTTTGCACTAGCCGGTGCACCGATGTACCATTTATGCCAGCGATAATAGCGGCAAGACTGTTGTAGTTGTTGAGTTGGCGTAGCTTGAGGGCAATGTTCATGAACTTCTCCAGCATCTGCGCCCGGTGCTTGGCCTTGTCTCTCATGAGGACCAGGTTCGACACCCACTGAGCAATGTGGTTGAAATGCGCGATCATGCGATTAACATTGCGAGCACTCTTACATTTCGCTTTCTGCTCCGAAGAGAGGCTCACATGCCTGACGAGGTCTCGTATGCGGATCGATGAGAACATGACCCAGTCTATCTTTGTAAGCTCATCGGCAATGTCATCGTCCGATGTCTCCATGAGCATGTGGTAGCGTAACTTGGTCAGAGGCAGATTATATGTCGGTACCATCGTCGCAGCCTCTCGCTCATAATCTTCAGGCGTGTGAAATTGAAAGTGTTGATTCTTGCCAGCCGCATCTGCATCCACGAAAAGCGAAGAGCTCGCTGATGGCCGACGCTCCGCTCCGTCTTCTACCGCCAGAGTACCCATAGCGTCCGCAACAGACATGTTGTGTGAAGCCTCAGGGCTGATGTACGCCTCCTCGCCATCGTTTGACGGCATCCATCCTGTTTCATCGTCCTCGAGCACACTCTGGCTCAGGGTCCGCCTCATCTGCTGCGCAGCAGCTGCAAAGATAGGCTCTGTCGAAAGATGTCGTATAAAGTCCTCCAAGCTTCGCCTCATGCGAGGGCGAGCAAAATCCCCAGGATAAGCTGACACCCATTTCGCCACTACCTCGATGATTCTCAACTGATTCGAAATCTTTGTTAGGTAGTGCACGGACTTGTCATCTTTCGCATCGTCCAACCGTGATAAGATCGCTGAGAACAACATGTTTGGCGTAGAAAATTTGCGGTAGAGACAATGAAAGACGTCCATAAAATTGCTGTCTGCACGCGAGAATTTCGGCGCAATGAGTCGGTCCACAAGTTCATCGAATGTGACTCCGGTCTTCTTCAAAGAAGATTGATTGAAGACCATCTCATCGCTGCGCTGTAGTATAGGAAGGTCGTCAGAGCATCGTAAAGAATCCGCATCAGAATCTTCGATGTCGAGAAATGAGTTGGTATGACGTGTGCTGTCAAGCCGCACGCCCGGCGAGCGCAGCATGTGGGATACGGACGGCACGGCTACCTCATCCACACTCTCTGTAGACTGATTTGATGACTGTGAAGCTAGGTATTCGACACGGGGTGACTTTGATAGGTTGCGATATTCAATGCCTGACAACAGAGGAATACCCTTCAATAATGACATATCCGAGCTGGCACGGCTGTGCTTGCTGTGCTGGCTCAGCGGACGGTTGTTCACTGCTTCGATCGGCGTATCCAGATGTGCAGCAGAAGCGGCACGTCGACGTTGGCCTGCTGGGAGTTCCGCGTTCTCGGACTCTACTCATCTTATCAGTTTTTGTGCAAAGGTATGGCCCCATAAGTTACGACCACTGGAGTACAACACCATATCAACTTACCGAACCGCGCTGTAGAGAGAGCCCGTATCAGAGCAGAGAGTGCCAGCCGCGTGCTCTCTGGCTTATTGGCCGAAGTCCCGAATGTCGCTAAGCAGCTCGAGCACGCCGCCGCAACGCTTTCGATTTCCACTTGCCTCTCATTTTCTGACTGGTCACATTTAGTGGCTACGAGGACCGTGGGCAGGGATGAATTCACAAGTGCGCCTGTGAAGTGATAATTCATTAGCAAGACGATCATATACTATCGTAAGCGTGCGGTGGACGAATTGGAGCGGCTTACTTGATGTTTGCGGAAGCTTAGCGATGCTTTCTCTATCGGTCACATCAAACAAAAGCAGTACTCCATCGACGCGCGGCATAATGGACCCCTCGATCTGCTTTGGCCACTTGATTTGTCTTTCGGGATCAACATCGAAGTACTCGAGGTCTAACTCAAACAGCATTATAGCGAACGTGACATTGTCGATTTGAATTCGAGCTGTTGTAGGATGTGGCCCAGGCACCCGCGGAAGAGACAATGCTCTGTGGATGAAGTGGGACTTGCCCACGCCATTGGACCCGATGACGGCGATGTTGATTTCCTCCATGTTTCTTCAGGCTTCTGGTCTGGCTGGGCGGTCTAGCAAGCAGTTCCCGACCCTATGACGCTGAAGCAATAGTATTCATAATATCCAAGTAGTCGTGGTGTCGTTAAATAGATGTCGCGCGAGGGGATGTCGCGCGAGGTGGCCGTGAGCAACAAATCAAGCTGGCATGGCGAACCAATCGGCACGACGCCACAGCCTTGAGAGTGATATTGTATGCCGTGTGCGGGCTGTGGTCCAATCTTGAATCTAGCCTAGTACTTCCCAAGGTATGGCTATTAGTGCCGCGAAAGATACGGTCTGTAAGTAGGCGAGTCCTCAGATAGGCCCCCAAGATGTCCTGGTTATAAGATCGATTCGAAATACAGTGAGGCTTGAGATGTCGTAATTATCCGGGTTGGCGTGCATGCGCAAAGTGAAGCCGCTTCTATCGCGTCACGTACGGATAAGACCGTGAGAGTGACTTCAGAGTGGAGAAGTGCTGTGCGGCGTGCCCGACGTAGTTGCTGCACTGATTTCTGCAGGATATTGGACCTTCGTAGGTCGGCGCGACGTGGCGCAGGGTCTTGCGATTGCCGTGATGCGAGTGTATTTAGCAAGCCCGGCCTGTGGACAGCTCGCTAGAATCGTTGGTAGGGCCGGTGTGAAGTGGTGCGCCAGTCACTCAAAGGCGTTTCGTGTATGTGTGTATGTGTGTGTGTGTGTGTGTGAGGGGCGCTGGGAGGACGTGCTCGGCAGGTCGTAGAGGGAACATGGACAGCCTCGGAAGGCAGCGATGCGTAAAGGATCGTGGGGAGCTGTCGCAGAGGAGGCAGCACAGACGAGGCCCGGCGTGGACAAAGGAGGGGTCTCAGGGGATTGCTATCGTGGGAACGGCGCCTGTCCGTGAGCAGCTAGCTCTGGGCTCCGGCATGGCGCCAGAGCCAGTCCGGGGAGCGCTCAGACGAAGCGGGTCAGCCAGTCAGAGTGCACACCTAGGGCCATTTTCAGGCTGCCTCTAAGATCCCTGACCCCTGTCAGGCCCTTCCCGATTCCACACCACAACAATGGAGCTTCAACTTTCACATGCTCGTGGTCGATTGCACTTTCACTTCTACAGCCTCATCATTCAATGCTTTGACATGTCTCGACTAGGCTTGACTAGATCCCGCAGGTGTATATACTGTGTACTGTGTATGCTAAGTACACTCTTTTAGGTTTCGGCCCCACGACGAACCAGTAATGTCGGACTGGCTGCGTTGCAATCATGACTTCTTGCCACTTGCTCCTGGTCCCTACGGATCATCCTGTACTAATAGTATTAGAAAAGAAAGTACCTCGGTAACTACATCTTCTCCCCTCCGAAAAATTCTTAACTTGCACTTTTGATAAGGCTCAAGCCGGCCCCTCGTCCAGAAATAGATGTATCAGGGCTCGTCGTGGTGTAGCCTTGGCGGGCATATGTCACAATGGTCGCCAAACCTTTGACTTGGTGGGATGCGCAGTATACAGACTGGGATTTTCTCGGCATTGAGCCAGAAAACCGTGATGAGCAGGACACAATGCACCATGTAGTTGAGATTTGATTTTAAGAGCATGCAAGCCAAGCGCGTATAAAGAAGCAAGGACCCCCGCGTGCATTGTCCGAGAATAGTCAACATGATTGAAGAAAGACGCAAATGGCGATTCGATTGTGTTAATGGATATCTAGACTTGCTCACGTCGACTTCATCGTCTGTTTCCATGCGAATGCGGATGAAACTCGCTTTACCCGGGTGGCCTTGCGTACACTAACTTGATGGTTCCGACGGAGCACTACTAGGTCTGTCGTTCAAGTCGTGCTGCATACCTGGACTACTTCCCAACCATTTAATGACACAAACTCAGCGCAAACGGTCTTTGATTTCTCGCCCCAGGTGTATACACCAAACACGATCTCTATGATTTGTGGACAGCAAGGAATCCCGTCAGCACCAAGTTGAAGAAGTATGCTACTACCACTTTCTATTAAGGCGCAGATGTAGGTCCTGAAGCTGACAGCCGGATAGAATATGTGCTACTTCCATGCAAAGATATAATTGTTCAAGTGTCGGATGAGTGCGAGTCACACGGTCTATCACGCATAAGTAGGAGCACTTCTTAGAACTACAGTGGCTCGTAACCAGGTCTAGTCAATTCTCGCTCGATTTGTTCGCTTCAACCATGACCACTGCCTTCCCCGACCCAGATTAAGATGGTCATGGTCATTCTATCGTTCCTTCGGGTTGAATGACATGGTACAGCCTTGCCTTGGGGCGAGACCGCCACTCCCGAACAGGGTCTCGCATGACTGTCCTGCATGGATCAAAGATCTTGTGCGACAGAACACATGCGCGTAGAACCGAGCTTCGCATGAGCGCCCTTCATTCTGATCGTCTCCCTTGTTGATCTGTTTGAGTGCCGTCAGAGATTGTCCATCGGCAGTTTGCTCTTGCAGTTGGTGGCTTCCGCAAACAAGAAGGTCGTTTCCCTAACAGTTGCTCAACGCCGGTCTTTCTTTCCTCAGGCCGCCAGCCTCGCAACTAGAAATCAAAACCAGGCACTCTCCGTCAACAGCCCAACACCATGTCCTCTACAACTTCACCATGTGACTCTTCCACCGAAGACGACACTGAGAACATGGCCCGCACTACCAATAAGCAACCTCCCGTGAGGCGCGTCGAGCTCGACCTTACTTGCCTCTTGAGCAACGAGCAACTGGCTCATCTGAGATCGTTGGTCATCGCGGTCCTCAATGGCATCGAAACACAGGCCTATCAGAGCCTTGAGCAGCTCGGCTCCCAGCCAGATGCTGTCTTCGGCATCCAACCACCACAAGCGATGTGCCTCACAGTCGCAAACCCTAGAAGTGACCAGCATAAGGTAGCATACGGCCAAGTCGAGATTGACCCATTCACATACAAAGAGGTGCCTTCATCGCAGCCTCCGATCACAGTCGCCGCACGTAAAGTGCCTCGAACACTCGAAGAAGCATCATCATTTGCTTGCAAATCTCAACATGAGTTATTGGTTGAGTCCGTGCGAGAGTTGCAAAAGGATCTGATGAGTTACTACGCGAAGTTCAGAGCAGCCGTTGAGAAACGCATTCAAGATATCGTCATTCGGAATGGCGGTACGCCAGGAGATCCTGGTACTGGCAATCCGATGCGACGCCCAGGAGCCTCTGCGAAACCACGACCCATACAAGACTGTAAGTCATTGCGAACTATCACTACAGCTTCACAGCAATATCACTTGTTAGCACTCATAAATGAAAGACACGGCGGCTGACTTTGAACAGATCATGCATTCGCGGAAGTGAGCCAGCCGGTGACGCAAGAGCTACTCGAGTACACCCTGGGATCTGAGTACACCGCACTGTCATCTTTGAGCAATTTCAAGCGTGGCCTCATCCTCCATTGTGTCTTACTTCTAGTCCTCGGGCTTGAGCACTATACGTCATACTCAAAAGCATTCCTCGAGAATCTAGCTTCTGCACTCAAGGTTCCGAAGAATGTACTTGTCGATGATGAAGTGCGGGTCGCGGCTGGACTCGCAGAGATTGTAGACAACATTCCCATTGACGAGCTTGTTCAAAGGCGGCTTGAAGAGAGTGCCAGACAGGTTCGAAGACCGAGAGCCAGCAACCTGGATCGCCAGGCAGCAATTCCGAGCGTGTCTCAAGCGCTGAACCCATGCCTTGCTAAGCAAGGAGTTGGTAGTATGTTTCAAGGAAGGGCACGCATACCCATCACGACCGCATCAGCCCTGCTAGGCAATGTGAACGAAAGTACGGTCGCCGTGGGGACCATTTTTGGCCTGTACGGAGGCCGGGTGGGCGGCAAAGCTTTGGACACATACGCCAAGGATGTACAGGACTTCGGCTTGCTTCCGTTGGGTGGAGATTCAAACTCGGAAATTCTAGACGCCAAAGACGTGCCTGCTCAGTATCGGCGTCTTCGAATGTGTTTCGTCGTCTCGGGCTGGATCACAGACGAGCCCGTTCCTTTCAGGAGGTCCTGGAAGGCCATTGGGGAACGGAGTGAGAACTACACCTTGCAGTGGGAGATTGATGCTCTTGTGAAGATGGGGCTTGCTCTGAAAACAGTCACGAAGAGCAAAGCCTGGGATCAGGCACGAAAAGATGCCATTTCCAAAGACGGTGAGTTCTAGGCTTTCAGTTTTCCCACATGGTGGCCAGATTCAACTGACTCTATGTCATTTCGATAGTGTTCACCTGCTTGACCAAGTCTTTGTGGCCGGCGAGCCTCATCAAGATCAACAAGATAGTGGAAAATCCCTGGATAGTCGGCATTGTTCGAGCAGAGAAGGCTGGACAAGTGCTAGCCGAAACGATTCTGAACAGAGTGCAAGGTGAAAGAGGCATCAGTCTCATAGGTTTCAGCCTTGGCGCCCGCGTCATTTATTCATGTCTAATGACACTGGCTGAGAAGCGAGCTTTCGGTTTGATCGATAATGTCGTCCTCATGGGCGCACCTATTCCAACAGAGCTACGAGTGTGGGCTGCCATGCGTAGTGTCGTTACGGGCCGTATTGTCAATGCCTATTCTGGCAGGGACTTCATTCTCGGGTTTCTGTCTCGCAGCACGAATTGGCAGTACGGAGTCGCGGGTCTTCAAGTCGTCCAGGGAGTGGCAAACGTTGAGAATTTGGACCTCGGTGATCTTGCAAGCAACCATTTCCGATACCAGCACCTCACTTCACACATCTTGCAGAAGCTTGACTGGGAAGACTTGAAGCCCGAGCATATCGCTGCAGACAAAGAGGAATACGAGACGCTTGTCAAATCGGAAAGAGCGCTTGATCTCGCACGGAATGCTGAAGTGGCAGCGGCATTGCGAGTGGCCTCCGACAGCTTCAAAGAACCTGAGAACATCGCGATAGAGCATCAAAGGTCCTCGCGATCGACGCCAAAATTTCGTAGTCAGAGGGCTCATCGAACGGGATCTGCTCGGGGCGGCGGACGAGGATTTGTCCAAGGGTCGCAGCCATCGCAGGCCTCCCGAGTCGACGAGAATCGAGCCCTTAGAGGTATACCCAATGAGAGTGTCGCGCCACAAGGTCAATTGCCTCGAAAAGGAACAATCCCTCCTCGCCCGAGAAACCAAGACATTCCGTGTCGTCCCATCAGAGGTAAAGGTGGCAAGGCGTATGCCAAGTAGCAAACTGCCCTATGGTTATAGTTGGTTGCGTGGCAGCTTGATGATCCGAGTGTTGCACTAACAAGGCCAAGCCAAGTATCTGTTCTGCGTCACAACAAGGCATTATTTATTCCCAATTGCGGGTGTATGATATTGCGGGCATCGCACTCTTTGCACTGATGTATGCTTTAAGAGACTTCCCTTGTTTTTATACATTGCAGGCGTAAATAGCATATCCATTTTCTGGTGGTCTCAAGGTTGCGTCAAGAGCGGACACCAGCCGTGCTGTTGGTGTACAGTCGTTTGCCCTTCAAGGCTTCCCTCTGACTTGCTCAGCTTCCGTAGTGCCACTTCGCACGACAAAATATGGCCCGACTGTTTCGCCGGCGTTCGCCAGCACGTCCCAGTTTTCGATACCAGGATCCATCTTTGGCGCCCTCTTTCGTCTCGGTCGTCGTGCGTGACCCATGATGTCTTCGTTGCCCAAGGCTTCCTTCAGCTCTTGAAGCCCTATGGTCTGCTCCTTCAGGCCCTCGGATGTCTCGTCCCTGATAGACCTTAGAGGCTCAACTCCCGCTGTGTCCACCTGCTGAATAGCGCGTACAAAATGCAGTTGTGACGACAAGGTGTCTAGCAACTCTTCCTCCTCGGCTCGGGATGCTGGTGGTGGCAGTGCCGAAAGCCGTAATAGGTGGTGCAAGGTCTTTGGAGAAATTTCCCGTTTTTGTTCTGTGATTGTCGATGAAGGCGGAAGCAGTGATCTCACGGACCATGTTGGCTTTGAGAGGATGGTGGCGATGTCGCTGCTGGATTTTGAGGCTGAGCAATTGCCATCATCGGCGGAGTTCGAGTATGTTCGAACCAGCATAGGAATACGGCGTTGAAGAAGCGCACTTGATGTGGAGGGTCTGCTGCACACCGTCCGGCACAAAGCGAGGCGGCAGGAGTGACATATCGTTGTAGTCATCGTGCTGTCTGGAAATTGTAGCCTTAATGGCTAGAGCTGGCGTATAGCCAGGGGTATCGCGCTTTGGCAGATGTTTTATCGTCAACACAGATTTTACACAGGTAGCCTATGAGTGAGTGGCATCAACGGGCACGCAATCGCGGAGTGGGAGATGTCGGTGCAACCTTGGAACTTTCCGACCACCGTGGATCTACGCCAGACAGTTGAAGCCAGAGGCCAGCAGGGTCCTAAGCAAGCTCCACTTTGATATGAAGCAGGCCTGCCCTGTGTGCGACAAGCCTGAGAACCCTGACAAGGACTGATGGTACTTCCAGACAAGCGCCATTATGGTTGAAACAAGGGTATCGACGCCGCTAACACAAGTACTGCCCCAGGCTGAGGCACTGGTCGTCCCGACTCCGCGCGCTGTGCCCCAATTACGTAGGGCGCCAGTGAGCTGGCGATTGCTGAGCCACCCTCCAATACGTCGCACCTTCTTTGTTGTTGGACCAGGCAGGCCTCAACTCGACATTTCCAAATCGACACGGCAGTACCACACCTCGCTCTGTACACAACCTTCGATCCCCAAATCCGATCACGCAAAAATCACTGCAAGCATGGCTGGAGATCCCCGCGCCCTGCTCTCGAAGGTAGAATATGCCCCCGCCTCCGGTGTCAGCTATTCAGCTACGTTCGTCGCGAACCATGAGCCGCACACTGACGCGCATCCTGTAATAAGGCAGACAAGACCCTCGCCAGCGCCGGTGGTGGCTTCAGCTTTTTCGGCAACAAGGAACAGAAGTACCAGGATGCTTCCGACCTGTATATTGAGGCGGCAAACGCCTTCCGCATGCAGCACATGAGTATGTCGCCAACAACGACCCGAAGTCCCGTCAACAACAGCCACACAGACTGACTGTTCTCTGCTCCAACACAGACCGCGAAGCTGGTGCAGCTTTCGAGAAGGCTGCTGCCGTGCAGACGAACAATCTCAAGGAACCCGACGACGCTGCGAACACATATGTCGACGCCTTCAAGGTCTACCGGAAAGAGCATCCGGAGGACGCGATCCGTTGTCTTGAGGTGGCTATCACCCAGTACTGCAAGAAGGGCAACTTCCGACGAGCGGCGCAACACAAGGAGAATATGGGCGAGGTCCTAGAGAACGACATCGGCGACATCAAGAGGGCGCTGGAGGCATATGAGTTGGCCGCGGGTTGGTACGAGGGAGACAATGCGGCAGCGTAAGTCATGCCCGAGACCCCTATGAGGGCTTTATGCTCCATCTCAGTACTCACATCACTGCGCGTAGACTGGCAAACAAGCTTTGGCTCAAAGTAGCCGATATAGCCGCGCTCGACGCCAACTACCCGAAGGCCATCCAGAACTACGAGAAGGTCGCCAGTCAGGCAATTCAGAACAACCTCATGCGCTTCTCCGTCAAGGACTACTTCCTGAAGGCGGGTATTTGCCACCTAGCGACAACCGATATGGCCGCCGTCAACCGTGCCTTCGAGGTCTATAATGACATGGACCCCACCTTCGGGACTACGCGCGAGGCTTTGTTGTTGCGGGATTTAGCAGCCGCGATCGAGGCGGGCGATCCTGACGGATTCACAGACAAGCTGTTCCAATTCGATCAGATGAGCAAGCTCGATAAATGGAAGACAACGCTCCTCCTTAGAATCAAGGGCACCATTGAGCAGCAGGGCGAGGACTTTTCTTGAGTGGTTGCACTGTGGCCGATGTGCCGTCATGAGAGGCAATCATTGGGAGTGAAGAATGTATGCCTTGTTTCCCCTTAGAGACGTCACATACGTCAGTTTACCAAGTTTCCCCTGTCAAACAAGATACCACATGGCAGAGAAGCCCCCGAGTTTCGTGAAGCATCTTAGACGTGAGAGACGAAAGTTTGTGGCCGAAGACGCGAGCCAGTTGTGAAAGCAAATTTTAGCCGAAGACTGCGCTTCTGAGACTCAATATATCGCTTTCCTGTGATCCGCGTCCATTTATGAACACAACGTACTCAAGCACATCCTCTGACAACTAACTGCATGTGCAGGTCAGACGACACTGGCTGCGACTTTGGAGAGGGCGCTAAGGTCCCACCTCTCCTACTCAATCCACGGCCGAGGCACCCGCTGGCGCACCTGAGTGACGGCACCTTAGTGGGGTTGGCGCGATAAGATAAGCAAAAAAGTTATGGAAGAGGACCCTCGATTCTACTCTGACAATACAGAAGACCTGCCGACTGATTTGCAATACTTGATCTCGCCGTGCAACCTTAGGAGTCTGTCCGCGGCATTCAAGATGGCGTCTTTGGAGGAAAAGCTGGACAAGATCCGGTCGCCAAATCTGCAAAGCCAGCAACAGGTGCGTAATGCTTTCTATATCCATCAGTGTGTTTATACTGATTCTCTTGTGGTAATTCTGCAGACCGTGGTTATTCTGAAGGCGGTCGATGAGACTCTCGCCGAAGAAAAGACACAGCCCACACCGACAGCTTACTTCGCGGCTCTACTCGCTCTTCTCAACCAGTCAATATCGAGCGGCCAGATCAACAAGGACCTTACGCCATCCGTTGTATACCTGCTTGACGTCGTCACGCCATTTGCGCCGCAGCCCCTCCTCCGATCGAAGTTCACCCAGATTCTTACGCTTCTCGCTCCTGTTTTGCTCTTGCAAGACGCCGAAGCGCCTCTTCTCAAGCCTTGTATTGGCTGCCTTGAGTCCCTCCTGATTGCGCAAGACTCGGCAGCATGGAAGCTTCCCACAAGCGAGATTGGCCCTCGCAGGGCCGTCGCTGGACTTCTACACCTATCCTTAGATCCTCGGCCGAAGGTGCGGAAGCGGGCGCAAGAAGCCCTGCGTAAGGTCCTCAAGAATCCTCCGCCGAGCCCCTCTCTCGACCACCCCGCGGCGGACCTATGCGCAGAGACGGCGATGCGCGGCCTTGTCGACCTGGCCAACAAGTCTGCTGAGGCTCGTAAGCAGAAGAAGAATTCGACTGGCGAGCACGACCCCGCGCTCATCCACGCGCTGCAGCTCGTAAAGACTATTGCAGCCGCCAGCGGTGGTTGGCCAAGCAAGAACATCGAGTCGCTCTGTGAGCTTCTGCTCAGAATCGCCAAAAGTGGCAACGAACACATGACGATGGCCGTCTTTGACATCTTTGAGATGATTTTCGAGGGTATGGCAGCCAACGAGGTTGCATCATCGAAACTCCCTAGACTCCTTGAGATCATTTCCGAAATGCGACCGTCATCAAACGATACACAACTACTGCCTCCTTGGATCGCGATCCTGTCCCGTGGCTACGATGTATCGGCACAGATGGAGCCCGAAGATACTTTCCAGAAGCTGCCTGAGTTATTCACCATGATCGCCGGATTCATGGAGTCATCGTCACACAATATACGCGTCTCGGCGTCCGAGTGCTTGATCTCCTTCATGGCCAACTGCATTCCGGACCAGGTCATCCTTGAGCCTTCGATCTATGACGAGAAGATTTTGGACAAGATTGCGAAGGTTGCTGAGAGCTTCCTGAGCGTCAAGTTTCAGGCGGCATGGATGGAGACGTTCAATGTGTTGGGAGCTATTCTTGATGCCCTAAGGTGGCGGGCCAATCCCATGCTTTTGAATGTCGTTAAGAACGTTGGGGAAATCCGCGGCAATGACTCGTTCATGGGCAAGAAGGAAGCAGACGAGGTTATCGGCAAGGCGATCCGAGCGATGGGGCCGGAGGCTGTTCTTCAGGTTCTGCCCCTCAATCTCAGCAAGCCTGTGAAGGGGGAGCCAGGCAGGGCTTGGATGCTCCCAATTCTACGCGACTACACCACGAACACGAATCTCCAGCACTTCAAAACTGAGTTTGTTCCGTTGAGTCAAGCAATGTTCCAGAAAGTTCTCGACAATGGCGCCGCTGCAAAGACGATGGAGATCAAGATCTACGAGACGCTCGTGCACCAGACCTGGTCACTCCTTCCCGGATATTGCGACCTGCCTCTTGACCTAACGGTGGCCTTTGACCAGCCCTTCGCCGAGATGCTCGCGAATCTGCTGTACCAACAAGTCGACTTGCGTCTGGACATCTGCCGCGGCCTGAAGACTTTGGTCGAGTCAAATCAAGCTGTTGCTGATTTAGAAGGGGATGACAATCTCCTTGAGCAGAGCAGGATTTCGCACGCGGACGCGAAGCAGAACCTCGCGTTCCTTGGTGGATTTGCCGGCAACCTTCTTGCTGTTCTGTTCAACGTCTACAGCCAAACGTTGCCTCAGTCAAGAGGTCCCATTCTGCAGACGATCAATGCCTACCTCAGCGTCACGCCCGACGCCGAGCTAGTTGAGACGTTCGACCGTGTCAGCCAGATGCTGTCCGAGTCATTGTCACAAGCCGGCAACGAGCAGGAAAAGGCGGCCAAGACCAAAGACTCAGCCCCTTCAACCAGCCAAACTCTTATGGACCTTGTTATCACCATGTCGATCTACTTACCCCGGGAGAGCTTCGGCCCGCTGTTCAATATCGCCGCGCTCATCATTGTCCGAGATGACGACCCACAACTGCAGAAGAAGGCCTACAAGCTAATTCCACGACTGGCTGAATCTGATACTGGCAAGCTCGCCCTGCAGGAAAGACATACTGAGCTTCAGGCGCTTCTGCTGTCCAGTGCCGACAAGGTCTCAGTGCCTGCCAGACGTGAGCGTCTTGCTGCGCTCGCGGCTCTGGTGCCCTTCATTCCTGACGACGCCTTACACTTCATCCCCGCCGTTTTGTCCGAAGTTGTCATCTGCTGCAAGGAGCATAACGAGCGCGCGAGAACGTCTGCTTTCGATCTGCTTGTGCTCATGGGCCAGAGACTCAGCGACGCGAAGGGCAACCTGATCGACAACAGCAAGGTGCCGCATATGTCTGAAGATACGCCCTCCGTCATCGCCAGCATCGAAGAGTACTTCACCATGGTTAGTGCCGGTCTTGCCGGCAGCACACCCCACATGATCTCCGCAACTATCACCGCCATCACACGCATCCTATACGAATTCCGTGAGGAAGTCAGCGACGAGGTTCTCAGCGACCTGGTCCAAACCATGGACTTGTTCCTGACTTCAAACAATCGCGAGATCGTTGCAAGCGTGCTCGGCTTCGTCAAAGTTTGCGTCATCAGCTTGCCCATCGACATGATGCTGCCCAGGCTCCCGTCCATGATCCCTAATCTCATGGTATGGTCGCACGAGCATAAGGGTCACTTTCGGTCCAAGGTCAAGCACATTCTCGAGCGCCTTGTGCGGCGCTTCGGCTTCGAGGCAGTCAACAAGCACTGCCCTGAGGCAGACCGGAAAGTGCTCACCAACATCCGCAAGACGAAAGAACGCAGCAAGCGGAAGAAGGAGGCCGCCAAGAACGGCGGCGAGGACGGCGATGAGCAGGGCGCTGAGGGCGGCAAGCGCCGCAGCCGCTTCGAGAGCGAGTACGACGAGGCGCTGTACAGCAGTGACGACTCTGAGGGCTCTGGCGACGAGGACGACGAGCACACCCACAAGAAGGCGCAGAAGGGCGGAAGCACATATATCATGGAAGACGAGGACGAGCCGCTCGATCTGCTCGACCGCCGGGCTCTGGCGAGCATCTCGTCCACGAAGCCCGACAAGCTGCGCAAGCCTGGACAGCCCGGCAGCAGGCGGACAAAGGCCAAGACGGATCTGGACGGCAAGCTCATCCTCGGCCGGGACAGCGACGACGAGGACGATGCAATGGTCCTCGACACTCCCCGGGAAGGCGGCAACGACGAGAGCGGCGTCGGCGCTTACGTCGCCGCTCTCCGCGGCAAGGATGTCGGCCGTAGGGGCCAGCGTGGCAGGATGAAGTTTTCGAACCGACGCGGCAAGGGTGATGGGGACGACGACGAGGATGATGATAATAGTATGGCTGTCGACGCAAAGGATGCTTCGGCCATCAAGTCCCAACTTGCCAGGAGTCCGAGGGGTGGGAGTGGAAGTGGTGGCGGTGGTTTCCGCGGCGGACGGGGCGGTCCTCGTGGTGGCGGTGGTGGTGATCGGGGTCGTGGTGGTCGCGGAAGCTTCGGCGGCGGTCGTGGTGGGAGCAGGGGTCGCGGTGGCCAGTCTGGTCGCGGTGGCATCTCTGCTGGTCGCCGTGGGCTTGGTGAGGACAAGAGGCGGACTTCAGGCGGCGGTCCGGGAGGTAGAGTTGGCAAGCCGCAGTTTGGTTCGAGGCGGTAGAGAATAGAGGACCTGGTTGAGATACCAATTGTTTTTCTTTCATTCTGTTAGGAGTTCATACAAGTAGACAAAATGCGCGACATGACTTTCTACAAGACTCGCTCGTGCAAAATTTCCTGGACGTCTTGGGGGGGGGGGGGTAAACACGACGAAGTGTGGACACATGCTCGTATGTGCTGTATATTTGTATTCGATAAGATATATGCTTCCTCGCCATGGAGCTCTGTCTCGGTAAGATAATGGGGAACAGAGGGCCCTGACGGCTTCTCCTGCTGAGAAAACAAAAACAACTACACACGCGCCTAAAACGCCAATAGTCTTTGGAGAACGAATGAAGGAGAGCTCTATCCGAAATCTCGGAAGGTGAAACGACTGCGCTTATTTGAACTTGCTGTAAATGACGGCGAGGATGAGAAGGACGAGAATGGTGATTATGGCGATGGTGATTATCCGATTCGTAGCCATCCTGCATGCGAAGTGAAGTATATCAGCATATGAGACATCATGACAAGGACTGAATGAGTTCGCTCTGCGCAAAACACAAGCTCCGAGCAAGCGCTAGGCTGCATAGGCGAACCAAAGGGAAACTCCGGTCCGGGGACAGAATAATCTCTTACCTACGTGCCATCCCGCGCAATGTCTTGACACTACGATCGACATAACCCTCGCTCTCGTTGAGCATATCGCTCGTGTGCATGATGCGCTCGCGCTGCTGGTGCAGATCGGCGAGAGTGCTGGCGCCGATGTTCTCCGTCTCGTTGGCGAGGCGCTGTGACTCGCGCAACCGCTGGGTGCTTCGGTCGAGCCGGTCCGAGCCGGCCAGGAGCTGCTGGCGCTGCTCATAGTGTGCATCGTTTCGGCCGTTTCTGGTGGAGGAAGGATCGTCGGTGTACCGACCCCCAAAGAGCGCCGCGCGGTCGTCGGCGAGGTTGCGCAGCTTGGTCTTGTACTGGTCTACATCGGTCTCGAAGTTGCGGAAGCGCTGGTTTACTTTGCCGCGAGTTGAGGAGGGGATATTTTGCTTCTCGAGACGCATTTGGCCGAGCTATTTCGCATAGAACGTTAACCCTGTCAGCGATGTGTTCCATCTCGTCCATCTGGCGCTTCTACGCTTTCACAGGTGGGAGACTCATGCGTACCAGCTCGTCAGCCTCCTCGAGGGCGCGTTCGGCCTGGCTGATGGCGGCTTTGCGGGGCTCGCCGCTGAGCTCTGGGATCTGGTCGAGTTTCTGGGTGAGGTCTGCCTGGACGAGCTTGAACTCGGCCTCGTAGCTGCTGAAGAGCTCGGAGCCGGCGTCGGTATCGAGTGGGTTTGCCATGGTCGCGGTGAGTCTGGATGTGTGTCGCAGGAGAGAGCTGTAGGATCACAGGAGTGCGCAGCGGTGCGAATCGGGCGTGTGCGAGGGGGCGACTTGGTTGGTGATGTGGTGTTGAATGACAAACGATAGGACCTTGGATGGGGTCGAGGTTGCTCGAGTCGAGGCTGAGCTGACCTCGGGAGCTGAGAGGATCCGGGGGCTGGTGCGGGCGGGCCGGTCAGTGGCACGGTGCTCCGCTGCCTTCAAAGTGCTTGCATCGGCGACTTTGGGACTGGCTGGTTCGTTGGCTTCCCGTTGCCTGAAATCTTGTTTCCAGTCAGTTTCACCTCGCCGCTCAGGATTGCGCCGCCGCGCTACATGACTCCCGATGTGCAGTGGTTGACTATTAGACCTATGGCTACTGCATTCTGTCTATGAGCGAGCGCAGTCAGTCAGTGAGGTCAGTGAGTGCAGTGAGTGCAGTGAGTGAGACGTTGGATGGTCCGTGCACTTTCAGGGCTGCCGTTGCCGGCCGCAGCTCCACCATCGCCTGCGCGTGCGTGCCCTGCCCATAAAATCCTGTCAAGGCAGATTCTGCCCTTCAACTTTTTCCCTTTTCTTTTCCTCTCCATGAAAGTTGAACCACCCCCGGAAGCAGATAATTAGGCTCTGCGTCCTCGATCTCGTCACGGGCGCCGAGTTGTATTAGCCGGGCAGACCAACATTGGAGCTTTAAAGAACTGGATATTAGACGGTTGCCGCACGGTGCCGCCCCTGAGTATTTGGTCCCGTTGAGCCTCGACATTTTTTGTTGCCTTTGCCTGCCTACCTGTTGCAGGCACCTCTCGCCTCGTGTCTGACATGATGATCTCAGCGCGCGTATACCAATTGACGGCGGCTGAACAAGTCAATCGCAACTCTGGGGCGGGGAGCAGCCTCGGGACGCGGTGCCTGGCGTGCAGTGCATTCTTGAGGTGCCAACGGTCCGATGGCGGGGTTCCAGAAGGGCCTCGCGTTCAGCTAAGCCGCTCAAGCCCGCGAATGCCGTCATGTCGTGGCTCTCGTGACCACCAGGCCTGACTCTGTTATTCGCGGGCAGGGTGCAGTGAGCGAGCGAGTGTGTGAGTAAGTGAGCGAGTGAGCGGGCGGGTGGAGTTGGCGGAACAGGGGACTTCGCTTGTGCCGGAAGACTGGGAAGCCCAGGGCGGCCGTAATAATGACAATAATAGCGCCCGGGCAGTCCAGGCAGTTAGGCAGTCAGTCCCCAACAACCAACAATCCGGGGCTGTCAGTGGCCCGGCCCAGCCTGTCGTCCCAATGGGGAGTCAGGTCGAAGCTGCTCAAGTGACCTCCTTCTCTCAACCTGGCTGGCGTGCCTTACATAGCAGCAAGATGGCTCCTGCCCATTCTCCTCGGCACCGTCTTTGTTCCTTCTCTCCCATCTTCATTGTGCTGGCGAAAAGTTGCTGCTGCTGCTGCTGCTGCTGCTTCCCATATCTTGTCTCCCCCCTTTGCCTCCTTTTTGCCTTTTTTGAGCCTCTTGCCCTTGCAGCAGCTTCTCTAGCCGCGAGCCGCCCCGTCGTTATCGTCCGCTTCCCCCCTCCCAGCCACTCGATTCCTCTTTGCAGCCTGCAGCTGTGACGTCGACAGCTTCTCGCCCATGCTGGACCAATCGCACCTGTAAGTGGCCTTCAGCACACAGCAAGTCATCTACTTATGGGCCTCACTGCATGCACGACCACATCGCCCAAGTACAAGTCATCCATCTCGCCCTCACCCAGATACACACCCCCTTTCTCCCCATACACACGATACACACACACTCGCCCAAACCATCATGCCCAAGAGATAATGCGGCATCGCCTGCTGTGGCACCACCTCCCGCCATGCTGTACGCACACCACTAAGAGTGCGCCTCCATGACGCGCCTGCTGCAACCAGCAACCCTATCCTGCTTTCCTATCCTATCCTATCCTATCACATCCCATCCGGAATGTCTCACCAGCCCAGCCATCCGTGTGTGGCCTGTCTTCCTGGCCCGTGCCATCATCATATTCACATGCCATTTTTCGTCGTCTATCCTACTTGTTCATCCTCTATAACTGCCGGGCTGACTTGCATCTCGACCCCTGCTCCACCCATCGTCCGCGCCTTTCCTACTGTCCCCTGTTTGCCTGCCCCTAGTCAGCACTGTTCCGCACACACTCTCAAGTCTGTCCGGCTCATCGATCTCAATGCCGGTCGTTGTGGTTAACAGGATCCCCAGGAAGAAGATTGCCATCGTGGGCAGCGGGTCGGCTGGTGTTGCGGCGCTCTGGGCCCTCAACCGCACACATCACGATGTCTATCTCTACGAGGCGTCCGACCGTCTCGGCGGCCATATCAACACGGTGGAGTGGAAGCAGGGCAGGTTCAAGACGTTGCTAGACACTGGATTCGTCGTCTTCAACAGTGCTGCTTCCCGTAAGTTTCACTGCACAAGCCGTCAATACTGCCAACTGAGGCATTGCTGACTGATATGAAAGCCAACTTCACGAGCTTTCTCAACAAGCTAGGTCTCGGGACTGCACCAATCCAGGTCACAACGAGTGTATCCAGGGATCGTGGCGTCTTCGAATGGGCTGGAGCTGCCGCCGGCCTCAAGGCCGTCTTCTCACAGAGATGGAACCTTCTGTCAGTGCGGATGTGGAGGATGCTCTTCGATATTCTTCGATTTCACCAATTCGCGCTCGATCTTCTCAAAGAACACGATGACCGTAAGCAACAAGTAAAAGGTAGTGCACGGTACGACGATACCATCGGGCAGTATCTTGACCGCGAGGGATACTCGGATGCCTTTCGCGACGATTACCTACTGCCCCTGGCCTCGGGCTTATGGAGCACCAGCCCGGAGAAGTGCGCTTTTGAGCTCCCGATCATCATGCTTGTCCGCTACATGTAAGAGTCAAAGTCTGTCTCGCTATTTATCCCTGTAACACGCTGATGCGATTTGCAGGTGGAACCACGGCCTCCTCGACTTTTCCACCAGCTCGACGCAATGGGTCAGTCTCGAAGACGGTTCTCGATCGTATGTAGACGCAGTCCTGAGAGGCTTCCCACCGAATCACCTGTTCCTGAAAACGGCAGTGAAACACGTCAGCAACACGGACGACGGTCGCGTCAATCTGCACCTGGAAAACGGGCGGACAGACATCTACGACCACGTCATTCTGGCTACCCACGGCGATCAGGCATATCAGATTGTCTCACCTTCTGCGACGGACGAAGAAAAGGTTATCCTGTCCAAGCTGAGGACGCAAGAGACAATATGCGTGCTCCACTCAGACACCTCGCTGATGCCCAAGCGACGGCGAGCTTGGGCAGCGCTGAATCACACAACTATGACGTCGCGGTGGTCAAGCAAGGAGATTGAGAAAGTGTCCTTGACATACGACATGAATAAGCTGCAACGAATACCACGCGAGGCCTTCGGCAATGCGTTTGTCACCGTCAACCCCCTGCACGAACCCAAGGCGACGACAGTCCAGGGGCGCTATTCGTACTCGAACCCTGTGTATGACCAGCTGACCCTTCGAGCACTTGAGCTACTGCCAAAAATACAGAACAAGCGCGGCATCAGCTTTGCAGGTGCCTGGACCAAGTACGGCTTCCACGAGGACGGCTTCACCAGTGGACTACAAGTGGCGAAAACACACCTGGGCGCCAAGCTGCCGTTCGATCTCGTGGATTCGACATATGTACGAGGGCGATATCCTCGGATCGGGATCACGGACTATATCATCAGGATACTCCTGCTTGTTGTGCAGATTTTCCTGATAGACGTGCTGGAGCGGATGTCTCGAAAGTACAGAACCTCAAAGCCCGTCATCAATGGCATAGGGAGGCACAAACGAGGGTTCAGTGAGAAGCTTGATTAGACGGTTTTGAATATCGCTGTTCAAACATATTTGTGCATCTGATGTGGGAAAGCTGTAGATTCAATTCGTGTATTTATTTGATCGGATTGTATTTAACGTTGGTGGTGGAGTTCAAGCTCACGAAAGATACGATATGTGCACTCGCTGGCAATGATGTCCTGCCAGAAGCATTGCAGCGTTGCATTACATTCCTGAAGCCGACTTGTTGCATTCGTGAGGTCATTACAAGACAACCGAAAGCAAGGGTCCCGCAGATCAGATTCCGGCCGACAACGCTGCGTCCCACAAAAAAACCCCAAGCTCTTAATCCCCGTCCCACATGCCAGCGTCGAACGACCTTGCACCACGACAAGACCAAACTAAACGCCGCGACTGAACAGTTGTTTCACGGACGACGGCATTACAGGATCGATGACGCCAGACGCACGGGGAACAGTCAAGCTACATACATTAACGATCACACGCCTATACAACGGCCCCAGGCCAAGCAAACAGTATCGGTAACCGCCGAGCTCCAGGAGCTCAACCACGAAGCCAACTTCCAACCAACAACTACACTGCGCGTACTCACATGCAGAACTACCGGGGTAAATCCGAGCGACGCGATACAAGGCCATGAACAGATTCGGCACGACGCTGTGCACGTCCTGCACAAAGCGCGGGGTCGTCACTTCCCCGACCACCATGAGAAGGACCGCAAGCTTTTTGATGACAACGACGACGACGATGACTATGACGACCCGATCATACAGAACCGCGATGTCCAGGATGCCGACGAGCCCCCTCCCGCGCTGCGTGGGAACAGCAAGAACAAAGATGGTCATGTCGAATGGCGGGGCCAGGAGGAGGATACTCCCCGGAAACCCCATCCACCGCAGCGCGAGTACGAGCACGAGCGCAAGCGGCGGCAGCGAAGAAGCGGCGGCGGCCATGGCAGCCCGGATTGCGAGACAGCAGAGGCAGCACGCCCTGCAGGCCGAGTCGATGGAGCGCGTGCGGGCGCATTACAAGATGAAGAACCGGACTACTATGTACGTCCCGTTCTTTTCTTTTCTTTTCTTTCTTTCAGCTAATACACACACACACACACCCCTACACTTCACCCTTCCCTATTGTTCTCTTTGGATGGGGCTGGAGATATCGCGAGTCTTTCGCAAGCTCGGCGTCATCTTGCCACGAGATTCTACCACGCAAACGTGGAGTCACGTATAGGAGTTATGGGGCGAGGGAGCCTTTGCCGGTGCAGAGCAGAGGAGCTCACATTTGTGTTATAACTCGACTAGGTTCTACACTCTAAGCATCATCATGGGCACCGTCACACTGGCATATGGTTCAGTGCCGTTCTACAAAATGGTATATTGCTCCCCAAACCATTCCCCCCAAAGCAAGCAACCCAGCCTAACTCCCCCCTCCCCACAAACACAGATCTGCCAAACAACAGGCTGGGGCGGCCAACCCGTCCGCGCCCCGGGCCACGGCGGCACAGGCAGCGCCAACGACCCGGCGTACGACCCTGCGGAGCGCTTGAAGCCCGTGACATCAGCCTCCCGGATCCGCGTGACGTTTAATGCCTCTGTCTCGGACAGCCTGCCGTGGAAATTCACCCCGCAGCAGCGCGAGGTCCGCGTCCTGCCCGGCGAGACGGCGCTGGCATTCTACACGGCCACGAACAAATCCGACCATGACATCATTGGCGTTGCGACGTATAGCGTCACTCCGGGCCAGACAGCGCCGTACTTCAGCAAGATTCAGTGTTTTTGCTTCGAGGAGCAGAGGCTGAATGCTGGCGAGACCGTGGATATGCCGGTCTTCTTTTACTTGGATCCGGACTTGTTGAATGATATGAATATGAGGGGCGTTAATGAGGTCACGCTGAGTTATACTTTCTTCAGTAGGTATTGCTGCTTTGACGCGTCTTGTTTTCAGGGTCCCCTACGTTTTGCTTGTGATGTTTGGCCCTGATAAAGAGATTGCTGACCGGGTTTACACAACTATAGAGGCCAAATACGACAACAATGGCGAGTTCAAGTCTATCCCTATACCACAGGCATCGTAGATTTATGAAACGGAAACTCTCACGGGTTATGTACTACTGCTGTATCATCATGAAACACTCTGGAAAACCCGTTCTCACGGTAGTGTATTATTATAGTATTAGAGTGTTAAGCCTCAGAGGACATCATAGTACTGGCTGTGGCGCACAGCGTTAGTCAGCGAGAACTACAGTGCTCCTGTATTGCCTGTCTCGTTGTAAAGTTCTCGGCACGAGCTTTAACGTTGTCGATGGACGCTGCATCCATATTGTTTAGTTGTGTTTGTTCACTGTGGCTTCTGCCCCCACACAACGTGTCTGTCGGGTCGTTAGTAATTGGGTGATGTATGCTGTAACTATTGCTTGGAGCACTTACAAGCTCGTCCCTACATGGATCTTGGTGGTACAAGTAAGTGAGTATGCCAACCGATATAATATGCGGGTAAGGTGATTAATTCGAGGACCAAGACTTACCGCTGGATCGAGAAGCTCTTCCTTGCACCTCGCCAGGAAGGCATCAACTTCGTCCTCGCTATCACCACCAATTATGAATAGCCGCTTGCTGATAGCGTCGATACCCTCATACAAGTCCTTGCGCGCCATATACCCCAATCGCTTTTCCCGCTGGCCTCTCGCCCAGGGCCCCAGCGGGCAGAGCAGATTGAGCTGGTTGACCTTCTCGAACCCCCGTTCTTTCAAACGGTCAGCGTGCTTAGTCCCCGCCATCGAATCAATACCCAATTTCGCACAGACCTCCTGCACTTTGCGACCCCAGCGCCATAACGCCGAACCTTCACGGACGCTGCCATCTGGACTATGAAGGGGGACCGATATCTCTTGCAGCTCCAGAAAGCCACCTGGTTGGAGGACCTTGTAGGCCTGGTCGATAAAGTGGTCCCAGCGCGTGATACCCATGACCAAGGCACGGCCGTGGACGTAGTCGAAGCGCTCGTGGAACAGCCACTCCTCGGCGGCGTCGTCGACGTAGAACTCGCAATTGTTGGGCACCCAGTCCGGCTGGATCGGACTAAGGTCTGTGCCGATGACTTTTACCTCGGGGTGGAGGTTGGCAAATTCGATTGCCCAGTCTGTTTAGTCGTTAGGTTTAGTAGACTCAAGAGTAAGATTTAGGGGTATCTCGAAGCCCAACAAAAAAGCCCATGGTGTTTTCACTCACTTCCTGTCCCTGTGCCAACGTCCAAAACATGGGTCAAACGCGATTCTTCCAACGGGGCGAGGTTATGCCGCCCGCCGAGTATCTCGATCCAGATGAGATGTTGCAGCTCAAGCCGGTCCATTTCTTGCTATTTTGGAGAAAGGTTAGTCGCTTCATCATTGATGACAACCACACGAGGCATTCGACGCGGGGGGTAACTTGCTATGTCGTTAGGCAGCTGGTACGTGCCGTTGGCACTCTGATACCGCCGCCCATTTTCGTAGCGAAACTCGTAGTTCTCGGTGCGCAGAGAAGTGGTGATGCTGGGTAAAGAGTTAGTTTTTGGGGCACAGAATAGGGGTAAGGATAGTGGGAAGTGGAGAACTTGCGAAGAAACCTCTGAGCCCAGCGTCGAGTCGTTGTCTGACGAGGCCGAGTCGACGATGAGGTGATTGATGATGTCCTGTGTTTCCAGCGGCTCCGCCGCTTCCGAGCTGTCCAAACACTGGCCCTGGAATGGCCCATCACTGTCGGGATGATGCATGGCCCCGGGCCGGATGTGAAGATATCGAAGATGGACAGGACTGCTAGGGCCAGCTGCCTAAAAGCCGAGAAGAACAACGGAGAGGACAAGGCGCCGTGAGAGGGAAGAAGCCAGAGTGGCTCGTCGCTTGATATCGAGAGGAGGATTCGTCATTGTGCTCCTCGTGACCTGGTGCTGGTGAAGTGACTCGTACTCGTGTGTTGAGGTGCATGGTGGCTTTGCCAGCCCTGCCTATAATTGCCGGGAGGCAAGGGCCGGGCAACAAGCTTTGGGAGGCGCGGACCTTGGGGAGCAGCTGTCTCATCAGCACCCACCAATCGCAGACAATCGGGTGGCACGCAGCAGCAGCGAGCTGCGAGCTGTCAAGGATCTGCCACGGCTGTTTGCATTCTTCAAAGCTTTCAACGGGCCTGGGCCCGTAGGGCTGCTGCAAATCACAAGCGGAGGCCCCCAACTCGACCAACGGCAATCAATGGCAACGGGCAGTCGCCAAGCCCCGGGGCTTGCTGTAGATCATGCATGTGAAAGCCACCACCGGAGCAAAACTGGCCAAACCGACTACCACTTTGACGATGCTACTGGTGACTGTTTTCGGTCACAACCGACTTGAGTCTAGCAGCTTCTCCCAAGTACGTCTTGATATCTCCAACCATTTCCTGCAGGACCGAACCACAGTGCGGCATCCTTCCCTGCCAGATGCAGGGCCAGCCCCTTCCCTCCCGTCCCGTCCGCCCACGAACACCACCCTTCCCCCTCCCCCTAGCTCTAGAAGCTCAAGCGCCACTCCCTGTGACGCCATTGCAGATGCCAACGCAAGCCCCACAACCCCCACCACAACTCCTCCGCACAGCAACAGCTCTCCGACTCAACCTCCCCATCACCAAACGACCCAAACCAAATCATGGACACAACACACACCACAACCGCCCGTCTCCGGCGCACGTTCGCCTACCGGCCCGACCATGACGACGATGAGGACGACGACGATTCCCGCCTCGCCCTCGACGAGCAAGAACAGGAAGACCTGATCCAGACCCTCGCCGAGCAAAACGAGGTTCGCAACGCACAGTTCAACACCGCCCTCCTCGCACTACCTATCCTCGCGGCGATCCCGTATGTCGTGGTGCTGCTCGTCGCCCGCAAGTCTACCGCCTCCGACCGCCTCATCGCATTGCTGAGCCTGTCAAGTCTGGGCTCCACCGCATACATGCTCTGGAACCAGGCTCCCGGAGTGACAGGGATATGGCATCTGGACGCGTGGACGGCGGGCGTCTACTCCTCGTCAGCAGCGGTGCTTGACTCTCCCGGCCACAACAACCAATCCGAGAACACTGCAACCACCTCCGCTACCGGTCTGGGCCCAGACTACGCCGCCATGGGTGGTCTCGGGTCCGCAGCTCGCCGGAAGCGCAGACGCAGCAGCGCCAGCAGCTTCGGCGTCTGGTTTCCCGCCCAAAAAACACCACTCGAGCGGTATCTGCCGTATCTCAACATTGGGTTGTGTCTGGTGCTTGTGCTTATGAGTGCTGCTAGAGCATCCTCGTCGTCATCATATCTGTCGTGGGGTGATTTCGGGCTGGGAAATTTGCCAACAATCGTGTATGCTTTGGTTTTGGTGGCGAAGGTGGTCATGGGCAGTGTGGACCCGGAGAAAGAGCTGAGTGCGCTGAAATACCAGTACATAGGGGCTTAGAAGAGGCACCAAATCAGCATCGTGGCTTTCTCGAAGGCAGCTACATCTATAATGTGTTTAAGCAGAATTGTGGAGCTTCAAATGATACCCAAAAGTTACATAGAATCACCGTTCCTGAGCCACCAGGTTGTCTACTCAAAGATGTGTAGTCTTGCAACAAGTCTACCTCTTTATACGTCCAATGTTTCGTTGAACCGCAGCACGCCGTTGCCCTTCAGAAGCCCATCAATGCCCTTTGGCAGCCGCGGGAACGGATCTGCCAGAGGATGCGGCTCCACAGCCTTCTCTCCAGATTTATCCACCACCAACGCAAGTCCATGCGACTTGATCGCGTCGACCAGGGCCGGGACCATATCCTGTAACTTCGTCAGCATCTCATCTTGGACCGACGGTAACAGCAGTAGAAAAAGGACATACCAGTAACCTTGAGCAGCAAATCAACCCCATGAAGTTATTATTCTGAGCCACCCGGACAGCCTCCTTGATCGAGAGCGAGTTCCGCCCACTGGTCTGGATCACGTTCGGCGCAGACATGGACTCCTCACGGCCCAAGTCGTTGCACAGGAATACAGGGAAGTTGGGTTGCTTCCAGTTCAGCGTCGTGCACAGTGTCGGGTTATACGAGCTGAACACCACAGACCGAACGGCATCGGGCGCTTGCATACGTTCTGACCTCTGCTTGCGCGCGTGGTCGAACACGATAGCTAGTATCGCATCGACGAAAGTGTTGATGTCGGCTGACTGGCCCAAGCCGAACGCCTGCTCTTCCTTCTCGTTTGCATAAAGAATCTGGATGTTGATATGCATCGAGTTGGGAAGCTCTGCAAGGGCATGTTCCAGTGAGATACCTGCTGTTGCGAGTATTCGGTAAATATCGGCAATGTTATCCCGATCAAGTGACTTCAGGGAGGACATTTGACTGCGGCTGTGACTCGAAGCAGTGACGGTGCTGAATTGTTCAAAAGTCAAGCGTGATACGGGAATTTCCACACCTCCACAGTTGACAGTCCATCTGGGCCAGATCACTGGTACGCCGTCATTGGTATGCTGCACATTGACCTGCACAAAGTCGCCAGACAGACTTGATCCCGTCACAAACATATTTGGGGCCTGGTCAAGCTGACTTGTTGCTTTCCAATACGTCTCGAAGTCGGCAATCTCCAGTGGCGTGCCTCTGAATGGTTTGATGACTTGGGTATTGAAGCTGATCTGGCCTATTGCGCGTAGGCGAGGGTCAAAGAGCGGAAGACAGCACCTGCCAGCTGTTTGCATGCAAGCTTTGAAAGTGCTCGGCAATGCCACAGTTTTGGCAATGACCTTGGCGCCGTATGTTGGGAAAACGTCGAAGTCGAGAGTGAAGCTGTCCAGTCTATCGACCTGGAAGGACACCAGACGAGTATCCTCCTGGAACGGCAGGATAATGTTCTTTGGTATCAGATCGGCGACCTTGGACGATATCGTAAGGCGCGCCGCCGGGTATTTACTGTCGTGGAAGAACACGAGCGGTTGTTCTGAGCGCTCCTCAAATGTGAGCTGGACGACTGTCTTCGTATCCAAGAAGTTGTGGCCATATCTCCGTAGAGGAATAATTGGAGGCGGCAGCTCCAGCACCGGGATGGCGTCGACATCCAGAGACATTGGCATCGGGCCATTGCTGGTCATAGGTGTGAGATGTGCCTGCATGGTCAGAGGACTCCGGGTGACGCTTTTTTGGAATGGCACGAGTAGAGTCATGCAAGCCATATGTCCCTCCCAGGCCGCGTAGTACACCGCTGGCAAATCTTTCTCATCAGCGATGTTGGCATTAACCCCAACATTTAGGAGTTCCTGCAGACACGGCACATTACCCTCGCTTGCGGCATGGAACAAAGGCGTCCATCCGTAAAGCTTGTCGCACTGGTCAAGATCCGCATTGTACTGCTGAAGCAAGCGCAGTAGTTGCGGGGTTTGTCCAGATCGTGCAACAAGGTGCTGGGGATAGAGACCCTCGGCATCGGGCAGGATCCTTGCGCCGTGCTGCAGAAGCAGCTCGACAATCTCCACAGTTCCGTGCTCGCAAGCCAGGTTGAGGGGAATACGTTCGGCATCAGAGGCAGGGTCTATCCTTGCTGACGCAGCAAGCAACCTCTGAATACATGACAAATGGCCATGAATGATGGAATGGATCAGAGGCGTGAAGTTGTCGTGGTCAATGAGGTCAATTGTGCTAGGGTCCGCTACGAAACAGAGTTAGCTCAGATCTTGATGATGTCGACAGCGAGCATACTTCATACCTTCCAACAATGTATTGAGCATGTCGAGCCGACCATGCATACTTGCGTAGTGGAGCGGTACCCTCCCGTAAACATCTGTGCGGTTGACAGCTACCCCTCCGGATACTCCCACGCTTAGGACAAAGTTGTTCCCGTAGATCGTTGCCTGGTGAAGACAATTCCTTTCGTTGATATCATCTTCCGACTGGATATCGACCAGACCCGTGTGTAAAAGGACTTCGAGGGAGGCCTGTGGAGCTTCGTGGACGGCTGCGAGAAAGGTCCTTGTCACTCTCTCCATCAATGTCATATCGGTACCCGAATCTGCGGCTGCTGTGCTTTGCATTCGTGCCAACAAATCGCGCAAGGAGTCCAGATTGCCAGTGATGGCGGTATCAAGTAGCAACGAGTCGACATCACCCTCGTCAGTGCCCAAAAGATGCTGGCTACTGACAATGTGATCAGGTTTCCCCTCGAAGCTAACATGGTCGCCTTCGGCCCACGCTCCAAGCTCCTGTAAGCTAGTGGTCGCCTGATCAGATAGCTCACTGATGACTGTCGCATTGAAGAAAGGCTGTACCTCAACAGCTCGTGAGAGGTACAACTCCTTGGTTTTTGACTTTGAAGTCTTGTCCCATTTCTTTAGGATCTTTGAGAACGCGGTGCCGTTGATTTCTACGAATTGCTGAAGCTTGTTCAAATCATTTGCAAATTGCTGGAAGCCTTCTTCCAGCGTCGTAAACTTTGCGGAACGGCGAGAGATGCCTTGGCGAGCCTTGAGTACTCTCTTCTTGTCGAGCAGAGTTTTGAGGCGAATTTTGAGCTGTTTTCCAAATGAGAAACCATTAATCGCAATTGCACATAGTGGTTGAGATCACTCACCTCAGCCTCTTTCTGCAAGTAGAGAGCATTGACCTTCTCGAGCTCTCGTTCCTGGGACTTGTCAGTCTCTAATCCATCACTGCCAGAGGCGCATCCGCAAGGTGATGGGCTCACTAATTGGAAGAAGAAAGCGGCTTTGTTAGCTTGCAACGCTGCTTGTGTATCAACGGGGGTATGCGACCTAGTTGGGTCGAGCTGGGCGTGCAAGATTGGAGTGGCAGAGAGTTTCTTGATGAGCTATGATTCATTTCCAGTCAGATCTTGATAGGCGGATTCGTTGATGCGGTTGCCATACCTTCTTGAGCGCTTTGTAGTTGACAAAGCTAGCTGCGTACTCGGGCACCTCAAGCTGCCGCTTCTGAATATGCTTGCCGAATTTCCTGCATGGCAGTCAGCTGCTGCGTTGCCAGCAATAGCATTATGCCCTTCCTGGTTCCAAAGACCCTGGTAAGCGACTCACATGGCGCCGCCGACTCGCGAGCAGTAAGCTCGTGCTCAGGAGCAAGGCGAGCTCGATAGCCTAAGTGGTGTGTCTGAGCTGAGCGTGAGTTTGCCTCCAGCAAATGCGCGAAGGACTTGTCAAGTGCTAGCGATTGTAGCAGTCAGTCTAGCTGCGCCTAAAATGAGAATGTTCGCCAAGACAGACGTCATGAGGGCCCATGAGCAACCTTCCAGCGATTCGGGAAGCTGGTAGCGTCGTCAATGTCGGTTGAACGCGAAATCAAGACTGTATCCTTGTCTCCCTCTGAGACTTCTTCAGAGACAAAGCTATCGCACCAGCAATGAAACTAGGCTCGGCCACTGGTAAGACTCTGATAGAGGGGACGCATAGCATGCAATGGCTATGTAATTGTGGATGACCAATGTGTTCGGGGTTCTTGACGAATAGGATCTCAGATGTGGTACTGCGCAGTCTGAAGCCTGCTTGAAGCTCTGACATCACAACGCACGAATGGATACAGCAGGAATACTGCCCAGTCTCTGGCCAAGAGTTTGGCTTGGTAGTAACGAAGATATCGAGGAAAAGAGCCACTTACTGCTGAACGTTGAGCCTTGCTGCTTATGGCAACTTGTTGTGAATGAACGAAAGATTGAGGTATTGGCTCAGAGGAAGTATACGTCCGTGACTTAAATGCACGCTTGCCGCATACGGACGTGTAGGACGTCTCTGTGTGAACCTGGCGGGCTAAGTCAGGGGTTGATTAGGACCCGGAAACCTGGGCTGAGTGTTACGTCTGCCAACCACTGGCAACGTCAAGGTTGTCAGCAGTTGAGTGGGATACAAGGTACTTACTGCTTTTGCAGCGCTGGCCAATGCCGAGTGCAGAGGACCAAGGAAGAGAGGTGAGGATTGCCACCAAGAGTGACTTAGATGTGCCCGTCAGTGCTCGAGAGCAACTACTTGGGGCGATTTTATCGGGGTCGCTGAGCAGAAAATAAATCGGAGGATATCAGATAGATGGTGGGGTCTTTGAGGGGAGATCAGAGACGCATTCCTTGCTCCGTGGGCATTGCGAATATCAGCAGCTTGTAATCAGCCGGTGCCTGGGTAGTTGTGTCTCCACGGCTTGCAGTAGACCATGTGGTAGACAAGTGCGCCAGTCGGAGACCAATCACGAATCCTGGTCCCTGGCAGGGCCTGCGTCCGTCGACAAGCAAAAGTCAAAAGGCTGAAGACGTTGAGGGCGGCTCGTCATGTGTCGGTCACGGTTCCAGCAAGCAGTCGGCATGCACCTGTACCGCCGTACACAGTCGCAGACGGTTCTTTGAGTCCAAGCCGTTCCTGTGAGGACGTTCACGAGTCTCGGGCCGCATGCGATGTCTTGGTGAGCCAATAGGAGGTCGCACATCGCCCTCGTGCTCGCTCGACTTGTCAACCAGCAACTGGGCGAGAGCTGCGGTCTACGAACCCTGTCTGCAAGCCTTCCCAACTCGGAAAGCGCCCCTCTTCACAACCTGCTCTTGCAGGCCCTCAGAGCAGTGGCCCCTGTTCTCCCAGGTAAGCACCTCCTTCCAAGCACGAGAAACATGCTGAGGTAATCTGAGCTATGACGTAAGGTCGCGCTCATCGGCTTCACGATAATAATTCTTATTGCTAGACACGGCTCGACTTTGATGTCTCATGCAAGTCAGGCCAGGCCAGGTTTTGAGTCTCAATACTCGAGTATGGTATTTGACAAGTAAACAGGACACCAGGAAATTCTGAGTATACATATCAAAGGCTGCCTCGACGTTTCAGCTTTCTTGAGCAATTGCTGCTTGGTCGACGTTCTATGGTATCGCGCAACAATCGGAAACATCCCTTTATTTCTTGTCCTTTGGCTTGCTGTCCACCAGGCTATCAGCCATAGCGTCGGCAGTTGCCTGCTGAAGCCTCTCGCTGTCTTCCATCTTTATACTCTTATCCTTGGTGTCCTTCTCATCCTCACTGTCTCCGAGACTGAATGGGTCGTTTTCGGTGATCGGGTTGTGTTCCTGAGTCGACAGCGGCTGCCACTTGCTCTGTCTGCCAGAAGGCGCCGGTGAAACACTATCCTTGGGCGGAACCTTCGGTGATGCATCATAGGCATCAATATCCTCAGCGCCCTCCTTGAATGCGACCTTGCGACCATCAGGGCGAGGAGATGCTGAGGCTGATTTTCGATTGACATTTTGCGAGCTCGATGTCCGATTCGGAATGGGTGCTTAAGCATAGCGGTTAGCATCTACTGTGATATCTTGTTCGGAGTCCCCACACTTACTGCCGTCAGGGTGAAGTCTCATGCCAGCAAAATCATCGCTTAGGACTTGAGGATCGGCATCATAACGGTCGTAGTCGTTACTGCGACGGCTCGCCTCGCCCTGCCTTCCGTACGTGCCCATGCGATCCTGCTGCCGCTCCCTCTCGTGCTCCGCAGCCTCCTCATCCATAGCATCGTCAATCTTCTTCTTGATAGAAGTAAACCATGTGTTGACCGTCTTCTGAGTCTCCTCGAAGCCCTTGCGGAGGTTGTCGCGAATCACCGGAAGGTCATCATCGATGAAACTATGTTCGCGATCGTACATTTCGTTGGGTTTAAGCCCAGTTGCCTGTCGACGAGGGCCTTGTCCTCGGCTGGAGGTCCTAGCCTCGTATGCGCCTACGTTGTCGTAGTGCTCGGCTAGCTGACGAGCATACCGCTCATCAGCTTCCAGTTGACTGACGGGCTCTCCACGGGCAGGCCGAGGGGGCTGCCGTGGGGGCGCGGGTTCTCGTGAGGCTTCCTGCTGAGCAGCATCGGGGTCGCTCATTCCTACTCGCGTGTTAGCAATACGCGACCAATTACGAAAGCGCTACCACACAAAAATGTTGGCATACCAAGCAAAGCATTGAACGCAGGGTCGATCTGCCCGCCACTAGCAGTTAGAACCGCGCGAATGACAGGCAGGTCGATCGCCGGAAATGCCTCTTTGAGGGTCTGCTCGTTTTTTTGTTGTTGACTGACAGGGCGCGGCGGTTTGTTTGGAGGCGCTTCGTCGGACGCTGTCTGAGCCGAGAGCTTGGACTGAGTAGTGTCGTTGTCGAGGGGGACGGTGTCCTGGACGTCGTCATCGTCCATGTCGAAAGGCCGAACTGTAGTAGGGGACTCGGGAGTAGATGAGGATTGAGTCGTCTTGGACTATCATGAGATTGTGCGTCAGAATCAAGCGAAGTCTCGGGTTCTGCTGGTTGGTATTGTGTGATCGTGTGCCTCGCTGAACCGGCAAGAAGTAAGGGCGGGTTGGCAGCTCAGGGGTTGCGCAGAGCACTGACCGCATCGGTGGGCGCTGTTGCCGCCATTTTATGAAGCGCGATCAGGGGCGGCTGACAGGAGGTCGGAATGTCACGACAAAGTTGTATCTGATCCAGCTCTCTGTGGCAAGGAAAGGGTGGTTGAGGACTAGGGGTTTGAAGTAAGTCCTGTATGGAGGCTGCCTGGAGTGAAAGCCGCGGCGCATTGTGGCCGGAGGGGTCGCAGGCGAGTGCTCCAGGCTTTCAGGACTCCAAAACCGCCCGCATACTGCAACCCCTCCCTGACGACGTAGCCCCGCATCCCCAATCCTACTTGCAGTTTCCAACGCTCGGCCAGTGCATGCACGAAGAAGGACAACCAAGACTGGGAGAGTTCTAAACTTAGACCAAGGTTGAACAGTACTATGTAGGTCATACCGTGGTCACTAGCTACAGTAAACACACTTGCGCCATTTAGAGCTCTGGCAGTGGCGCTGATCGAACAACCATCGATAGTTCATGGCAGCTTGTTTCTCACCTAGGAGAACTACATTCCATCGTTATGTGTAATGAATGTCCAAATCCCCTCCATGTCAACGGGAGTTAGCTAGTCGTGGCGATTTCCGAAGCTCTTCACTTCTCACCTGCAGGTAGGCAATGGCCCCACGTCCTGCTCTTGGCCCCACATTACATGTATGTACTTTGTACTGGCAGAGTGGCACCACAGGACGCTGCGCTCCATTCCAAAGACTTTCCTGCGACCACACGTGTAAACAAGCGTCAGACCTTTGAGGCTGAACCCGTCGCTGTCCTGCTGGGATAAAGCATATTGATGGCATAGATATACCCATGTGACAGGTGCACGTCGTGTACTACTCTATTGCTTCAGGGTGTCTGCTCGTTTTTCGTTGCAGCCGCTTCAAATCACCACTGCTACATCACCTCCGTCTTATAGCGCCTCCCGCCATCGACAGTGCTACTTGAGAATGGCAGACTTCGACCTCAACTCGTCGTATATCCCTGCCCTACACAAACCATCGGCGTTGCTACCCGTCGCCAAGCATCGTGAAAGTCTGCTGTACCTCATAGAGTCAAATCCGGTCACAATAGTCGTCGGTCAGACAGGTTCTGGCAAAACAACACAAATCCCCCAGTTTCTTGAGGCAGCCGGCTGGTGCAGTGACGGCAAAATCATCGGCATTACTCAGGTCAGCCCCCCTTTCCATGACATCGTGCTTCACCGGTTTCATGACAATTACTGATTTCCTGCACCAGCCACGACGGGTAGCTGCCACAACCGTTGCTGTCCGTGTTGCCGAGGAATATGGTTGCGAGCTGGGCAAGCAGGTTGGATATTCTATACGATTTGAAGATGTCACATCAGAGGCAACCAAGATCAAGTTCATGACTGATGGATTACTGATCCGCGAAGCTCTCGTCGACCCGCTTCTGTCTCGATATGCCGTGATCATGGTGGACGAGGCCCATGAAAGATCAATAAGCACCGACATACTTCTGGGACTATTGAAGAAAATAGCACGACGCAGACCAGAACTGCGAATCATCATCAGCAGCGCTACTCTGCAAGCCGATGAATTCCTTCGTTTCTTTGCCAACGGCGATCCACCAGAACCCCGTGCAGGAGCAATTATAACCCTCGAAGGCAGGACATATCCTATTGATGTGCTGTATCTAGAAAGGGCTGCAGAGGACTATGTAGAGGCTGCAGTAGCCACAGTTTTCGCCATACATCAGAACGAGGCTGCTGGCGATGTCCTCGTCTTTCTCACGGGCCGAGAGGAGATTGACTCCGCGATACAGGGAATCGAAGACCGATCAGCTCAGCTCCCAGAAGGCTCCAGCCCAATCCTTGCACTCCCTCTCTATGCCGGCCTCACCACTGAGCAGCAGATGCATGTCTTTGAGCCGGCCCCAGAGAACACAAGGAAAGTCATCTTCTCTACCAACATTGCAGAGGCATCGGTTACAATCGATGGTATCGTTTACGTGGTAGATTGTGGGTTTGTCAAGCTGCGTGCCTTTAATCCTCAGACAAGCATTGAGAGCCTGGCAATCACATCAGTCTCGAAAGCTTCTGCCCAACAACGAGCCGGCAGAGCCGGCCGGACCAGGCCAGGCAAATGCTTCCGATTATATGGGGAAGATGCTTACGAGGCAATGCCTGAAGTAACTACACCCGAAATTCAGCGGTCGAATCTGGCCCCTTTCATCCTACAACTCAAGGCTTTGGGCATCGACAATGTCGTTCGGTTCGATTACTTTACTCCACCGCCAGCTGAACTGATGCTTAGAGCCACAGAGCTTCTTTTCTCGCTTGGCGCTCTGGACGACTATGCTAAATTGACACGACCTTTAGGCATGCGCATGGCAGAACTTGCGGTCGAACCTATGATGGCCAAGACGCTGCTCTCGGCTCCATCTTTCGGTTGCCTTGAAGAGATGTTGTCGATCGCCGCCATGACGGCGCTTGGTGGCTCGGTATTCTACTCGGACGACAACAAGAAGCAGGTAGACAACGCGCGACGTCGTTTTGCTGCCGAGGAGGGCGATCACATCACCCTCTTAAACATCTATCAAGCATTTGTGACGACAGGCAAGAAGGAGTCCAGGTTTTGTCATCAGAATCACCTTAACTACAAGTCCTTGTTGCGGGCAGTAAGCATACGCGCTCAACTTCGACGTTATCTTGACCGCTTTGGTCTGATGAGCGAGGCACCATCGCAGGCCTCGTCGTCGTCGAAGGCAGAATCCATACAGCGCTGTTTGACAGCTGGCTATTTTGCACACGCAGCCAGGATGCAGGCGGATGGCACATTCCTCAATGTCGCCGGCGGCACAGTCCTACACGCGCATCCAAGCTCATTGATGTTCAACAGACGGGCAGACTGGGTCATCTTTCATGAGGTCATGGAATCCGGTAGCAAAACTTTCATCCGCGACATCACCAAGATTGAGAAGACATGGCTGCTGGAGTATGCCGCAGGTTTCTACCGTCTCGAGGGTCAATAGTGCGCATTTGATACTTCAGTGGTGCCAAGCACAACACCCATTTGGGTCGCCCAAATCAGGTTAATCAAAAGTGATCTATAATTTATTCCTGGTCATAGTCTCAATCGCGAGGCGGCCTAGTCGCACACAATACCACTTTACCATAATTACACACTTTTGGTTACTTCTTTATCACCTCAGTGGCCTCGGAATAAGACCAACACGAACACAGTGCAATCCTGTCATTGAGAATCCGGGCAGATGATATTTCCATTTTTAGCGGATTATAACACGGTCTCTGTCATCTTTCTACTCCAACTCGCTATTTCATCGCAATCGTTGAATACGCACCTCTTCCAATTATTTTCACACAATATCTACCGCAGCGAGGGCAATGCTAGGGACGGAAGTCCGCTAGTATTAGAAATCATTCCAAGAAGGTGCCGGAACCACCTGAAATACTACCAGGCGAAAATCAGAAATGCATATCATATGGTCTAAAAATCACTTGCAGGTGTGGTCGCAAGCAAAAAGTATACATCTACTGAAGCGAGTTCCCCCTGCTATAGCGAACGATCCCATACGATTCGGTATGGCGGATCGTCGCTGTACAACTCCCTACGGACGCTGATCTAATTACGTTAGGCTATTCTGAGGCTGGCGACTGTCAAGTGGCGAGCGAGTCAGACGAACGACAGTGGTGAGCGAATTCAAGCAGTCTGGCCGATTCGCAGAGCTGGCTGATTTGGATTCCGAACAGGGAACCCTGGCGTCCCATCACCCTCCCTGTCGAAGTGTAGTGGAGCCCTTCCAGTTATGGGCCTAGGCCATCTCCACCAGGAGCACTGTCCAACTTATCGAAAACCACCAGTTGGCTTGGCTTGTTGCTACCATGCAAGGAATATGTAGCATTTGGCCAAATTGTCCAATTGTGCTCACTCCATGCACAAGAACAAGCGACAAGGCCGACCAAGATGCGTCGTGGCAGTGACATGAAATCAACTGTGGGTGTGCGCAATCTGGACCATGCTGACCAAATCGTCGATTGCGTCGCAAACAGGACTACCGGTTTGCGGTGCAGGAAAATGAATATTGGACTGCTTGTCGGGAGGACAAACAATTACAGAGCTACTCGCGTCCCAGGCGTTGCTTTCCTGATCGCCCGCGATGTGCGCCATGCTCCTGACGTATTGTAGTAAGCACCCACCCCACGCGTTGTTCTCATCTGAACAACTCAGGACTTCAGATGAGCAAGGAAGTAAATAATGCCTGTATCTGGGAATATCGGGAGACCAGCATCCTGGCAAGGGTGTTCAGCTCATTGTTTAGACCGTTATCATCAGGCACATTTGCCCGTTTCACATCTATTGAGCTCAGCCGTTGTGGTTTGACCCATCAATCATACAACACGCGGGCCGGTACACAACTCTGCCGACATCGTGCGATTCATCGTCTAGGCAATGAGAGAGCCGCATGATTGTAAGCAATACGTGTGCACTACGGGGGGGACTGCAAACACCATCTCCGTCATCTGCCACCTCCATTTCCAAACGAGCGACAGCGCGACAGCACGACAGCCACAAACAGTACGTCAGCACTGATCATAGTACATAGCTGCCATGACCAGGCACGGCAAATCTTGCACAAGGAGAAAAAAACAAAATTAAAATAAACATAACGGCACAAACGGGTATGCAGGACCGGTGGAGCGGGAGGCCACGCCGCCCCTGCTAGTGGCAAGCAGGAAGAAGGGCCATCTGGCTCGTGACGGCGAGCTATACTGAAAGGTGACTTACACTAATCTACTACTGCGGCAGATGTTGTGCAGGCGGGATAAAGCAACACTGCCTGGTGCAATTGTTGTGCGCAACCCAGAGCCGCAAGCGAGGCAGGCGGGCAGGATGGCCAATAGTGATGATTGCAGACTAATTATTGCACGGGCAGCTGCTCGGTCACGAAGTGACGATGGACGGCGCAAAGACCTCCGTGGGGTGCATACATAGCAGTATCAGGCCATGGCGATCCTCCCGGATCGGAAGGGATACCGACGATTGCTCTGGCAAGTCGAGATCTTTGGCGGGCAGGCAGCAAAAGGGGCTGGCAGGAGTGGACAGGCTGGTTGGTTGGTGCCCACGCTCACGACAACCCACACCCGCACACCCGCCCTGCCCAGGTGAGGCAGGCCCAGGACGGCTGGCCAGGCCTGAGTGGATGGCAGGCCTGCCTGGTCACGCCGTTCCTGCATTAGCCCCGGGCCCTCTGTGCGCGAGTGCGCCAGGGGTCCTGGCCGCTATCGACGACAACCTTGGAAGCCTCACGGGACGTGACAATGGCCCCCCCCGTTGGCCGCGCGAGAGGCCTTGTCAGCGATCAATGCTGCCCTTGCTCGCCACGGGGCATCAGCCTCTCATCACCGAGAGGTTTATGCGATATTAGTATCATTATTGTTGTTATTACTACCGGCACGGCGGTCGACAGTTGTGCCGCGGACGAGGGCGGAAATACGACGATGGATCTGAGGCCCTGAGGAGATAAAAGCTTGTATGGACCGGTCGCCTGCCGCGCATGTCTCTGATGCAAGCCAAGCCAAGGCAAGCCGAGACACAGAGACACAGAGACACAGAGAGAGAGAGAGAGAAAGAGCGAGAGAGAGCGAGAGAGAGAAGGCAGAAGAGAGAGGAGAGTAAAGAGGTCCCTGCTTCTCGCCTGCAGGAGTTGCAAAAAGCTCAACACACATGCTCGTCTTACTCTATACATCTTAGTAGTTAGTTACTTGGTCCTTTGGCAGGCAACGCACGAGACACCATGCGCAGAGTGGCTGGAGAGCCCGCCATGGTTGGGAACACTGCCTCAAGCAATTGGAACCTTTTACTTTGCTCCGTGGGAGCACCGGGACGGATGCTGGACCGGGACCCACCGCCCCTCTATTCATTTCCGCAAGATGAGCTTCTACTGGTCCGCCCCCCCTGAGCCCTGGATCAGGGCAGCACGCCCATTGGCACCACAAAGGCCGCCCCCACTCAGAGCTGCAGCGAGAGAGAGACAGGAGAGAGTAATAGTGGAACGGAGAGGCCCCACTGGGACTGACGACGGCTGGCTGCGCCGCTGCGGTTGCAGCCCTGACTGCTTGTTGATTCGCGGTGCTTGTCTTCCAAGGTTCGAGGTCGTCTTGACGGCAGCTCGCGTGGACCTCAGCGTCAGCGCCAGAGAGCTGGCTAGAGCTAGTTAGCCCGGGAAGGTGCTGCCTCTCTCCTGACAGCGGTCTGCAGGCTGCCAAGCTCGCTGCCCCTAGCCCGTTCCTGGCCTGGCCTGCTCCTCTGCTATCTCTCTCCCGGTGCCGCCTCTCCTTCTGCTCCGAGGTTCCCTTCTGACCTCTTCCACCTCCCACACCTTCGACAGCTCCAGTCGCTCAGAAGCAGTCGCAGTCTCGACGACAACAAGGTCAACTCGCTGACCAGACTGCCTGCCCAGGGTTGCCAGCCAACTTCTCGTCACTCCTTTTCGCAAAAACGCACTCGTTAAAAAACGCCACGCTCATTACACACTCGGTATATACGTCTTGATATCAGGTGCCGGAACCCGAACCTACTGGACAAATCTACGATTCTTGCCTTTTACGCACTAGAACGCCTGGTCGACCCGACAAATTCTTGGTCATCGTCTCGCCTGCCATCTTCATGATCATCACGACCTGGTTCACATAGATCATAGACTCTCTACCTCTCCCTGGATATTCCCAGCCAGATTTCAGGCCGTCTCAACCAAAGACAAACACCACGATACCTACCTTCGTGGAACATAACACTTAATCTTTGATCGTCTCAGGACGCACTTCAAACAATCATGGCCGGGCATCACCACGGCCACGCTCATTTTCATCGCCACGCCGAGAGCACACATCACGTCTCCGATGAGCACGTGGCAAGGGTAGTGGCACTGACTGAGGCCCGGATGGCCAGCCCTGCGCAGGGCATCGAGCAGCCCACCGGACCGATCGCAGCACGGGATGCTGGTGAAAAGCCCATTGGGCCTAATCTCACCAACATCCTCATTGCCTGCAGTATTGCGTAAGTTAAACCCCAATGAAGGAGCGCACCGACTATGACAAGTGACGACGTTCGCTAAGCTAACTGTGACTTCAGTATCCCGATAGTAATTGCAAGTGCTGTACTCCTGTTTCTCCACCGTCGATATGTGAAGAAGCAGAGGATAGAGGATGCCAATGACAAGTACAAGTCGATGGACTTCGGCCTCAAGGACGACATTTCTGGGTCAAAGAACGGCAAGCGTAGAAGCAACTTCTTCGGCAAGGAGAAGGAGGGATCACACAAGACTCAGCTATCCATGGACATGAACTTGTCAAGTCCATACCTGCTTCCGCCAACCGTTCAACATTCCCGCGAGTCTCTGGCCAGGTCGCTGAACAAGGACGAGAACGATCCTTACCGGCTCGTGACCGACTATGTCAGTGAGGTGGGCTCTATCAGATCATTCCCGAACAAACGCCCTGAACGTGGGTCATCGATCTACTCTGGGAAGAATGGTGCGACACGTTCCAACACCGATGCTCCTCCCCATGGCAATTATCCTACCCGCCAGAACTCCATGCCACCTCCTACTTCGCCTCTGCCACAACTGCCGCCTGCTGCTCAGCGGGCAGAGATCGTCGGCGCTGCACCCATGCCAGAACTTGCCGCCAAGAATGAATTCCGTTTCAATGACGACGAACCCTCGCGCCCTTCTACGCTTACACAGACGATTCCTGAGGAGGGTATCCCGGAGATCCAACAGCCCCCTCGAGCTGCTACCAAATCTGCTGCTAGAGTTGTTTCGGAAACCGCCCGTCTCTCTGGCCTGTCAGCTGGTTCTGGTGCACACCATTTTGAATCGAGAGGCGCTTATGACCGCGAGTCTGGCCCCTTGCCCCCTCGTGATACCAACACGCCAGTCATTGTGACAGAGACTCAACCTGCTCCCTCTGGATTCGACTTCAACCTTAAGTCCTCTCCGGGTCATCTTGGTGATAACCTCCGCTCCCAAGAAGCGCGAGCGCACCCTGAAGACCACGACTACCCGCTCTCTGCTGGCTTGGCCGTCCCTGAACAGGGCAACAAGCGCCTCTCTGTTGGATTCCGCCCTCTTCCACCGGATGACTACCTTGAGTCCGAGGACCCCGAATTCAGAGCTAACAGGATCCGATCATTCTACAAAGAGTACTTCGATGACTCTGTGAAGCAGGACAGCGGTCGCCCGCCGCCTTTGCCGCAGATGAAGGGTGGTCCTGTCCGTGGTCCCGTCCGTGGTCCCAACCAAGACCCTGCCTTCTCCGAGCACTACGACGCTAACTACGGTGGTGAGGCTGCCTACTTTGATCCCGAGACCAATGCTTTCGTCATGCCTTATGCTCAGCCTGTTACTCGTCGCGCCATGACGCCGCCACCGAGCAACAGGCGTCCTATGCCAGGCCCGAGAAACGCAGGTCCGCACCGTGGACCCCCCATGATGCCTGGTGGTCCCCCCAACCGCGCGCGTGCCGGCTCTACAATGTCCGGCGCTGGCCGTCCCAGAGCTGGTTCTATGATGTCTGCAGGCCGCTTCGGCCCTAATGCCTCCGGTTACAACACCCCCCGCCCCGGCTCTTCTGCCTCCCAGGCCCGGTCCAACAATGGTGGCAAACCCAGGAAGCCCATGCCGCCGCCTGCTGCTTTGACGACTCTTCCCACACCCTCGAAGCTCGGCGACGACTCCTTTGCCATCTTCAACGCTGCCGACTTTGCCCCCCCTCCCAACATCAAGGACCAGGCTCGTGGCCGCTCTCAGAGCCCTCTCGGCGAGCGTAGACCTTACCTCAGCCCATCTGTGCCTGCGCACTCGCCACTCGTCGGCTCGTATGACGAGGTCGCCGCACTTCCAAGCCCGTAAGTACACTTCTCACAAAACTCCTTGTATCGCTCCTTTACTGACAGATATTGCAGTCATGTCCTGCGCAAGTCAAGCACCTTCACTGGATTAGACTTTGCCCCACCTCGTCGCTTCAAGGATCCCGACACGATGAGCGATGCCGGGTCGATTCGCTCCAACAACAGTGGCATTAGCTCCCGGAACGCTCAAGCTCTGCGCAATGGCGCTGGACGTGTCAGTCGTCTGCCTGGTGACACAGTCTTCACGCCAGTCGATTTGGCCGCGTCCCTCAGGCCGCAGATGGACATGATCAACAAAGCATAGGCTATAGTCACGACCACAGAAAGTTGCAAAGATGTTGTACATATGTCATTTTTGATAGCGCTGCATTGAACGAGCGTTGCGTGGCAGCCTGGGTGACCTGTTGCTTTGCCAGAGGCACGCTCTCACGGTTGATCCTTACACACTCCGTCTTTGGGGAAGCCCCTGTTTGGGCAACACACAAAAGCATCACGACTTAGCGTATTTACCACTTATTGTCATTTATTGCGCTCCGTCTTTCTACCTCACTGGACAAGATCTATACTTCTCTACAGGGACTCCAAGACTTCCTTTTACTGTTGTCAAACATGGCATGGCGGGCATTGCTTTCGAGTAACTTCTCGTTTCCTGCTAAGGGCGTAGGGTACATGATCGTTTTATCTGGGTATCTGGTACATATAGCCATACTCTGATATACTCGTATATATGCATACATTTCGCATTATAGAACAGGAAACAAATAGGGACTAATTGTTTTTCATAACCAATGGCGTGGCGAGTTTCGCGTGAAACCAGTGAGCTGATGAGCCTGTGCATTGGCCCTGTCGAAAAGGTCAGGTTGTTCCTTGCCCACGATCTCCGGATGAAGTGGTTGTTTGGATTGCCCCCGGCACGGCCAGGTGGTATCCCAGACCTGCACCGTACCCACAGACACTTGCTGAGTAGCAAGACCTCACCGCCCTTGTGAGAGCAAAGACAACTAGCTCGATTGATCTACCGTGCGCAGAAGCTACCAAGATCTGGCGAGTTTCATGTCATGTCCAAGTTGTCCGTCTAGGCACTGGCGTCACAGCCCCGGAGCAGCAGCGGCAGCAGCAGCGATGGGGCTCGACGCCCGCAAAGTGTCGACTTGACTAAGGGGGTAGATCAAGTATGTGTGTGTGTGTGTGTGTGTGTGTGTGTGCTCTCGTTGCGATACAAGTGCGCACAGCTATACGAGTATATCCTGCCGCGAGCGGAAGATGAACGGCACATGGCTCGTTTCGAGGGACTAGGTGCGGTGTTTTGATACACTTGATTCTCCTTTTCTTTCTTTGTTTCTTTCTCTCTCTCTCTCTCTCCCCCTCTTTCTCTCGTCTTGTGGTACAGACCCGAGGGGGGGGGTTAATTCACCTACTAGACCCTTTGTTTCCTTCTCGGTTCGGAATGCTTCGGCCATGGATCGAGCTAGTGTCTCTGGAACTTTGCAGCAGGAATGTGGACGTTAACGGACGGAGGAAGCATATAAAGTAGGTTTCCGACTTTCCGTACCCAGGGGGAGGTAAAGGGAAGGGGGGGGGGGAAGCGAAGGGCTTAATACATTGTTCTCCCGGGCTCTTGATATGAGTTTGACCTTCTCCCCCTCGTGATCCCTTGGTGATGAACGGAGAGAGAGTTTTCTCCTTTCCGACGCACCGTGGCCCAAGGGCTTCTTTCTTTTGCAAGTTGGGTAATCTGGAGATGTACGAAGAATGTCTTTTCTCTCATATAGAGACTAGGTGTGCAATTCTGTCTGCCTCGAGCAGGAGAGGAGGGTTGGGGGCTCTGAATCATCATGACACATTCTTGTGTGTGTGTGTGTGTGTGTGTGTGTGTTTTTGGATTCACACGCTGTTCTAGAATACCAGCATCTACATATGCAAAGAGCAGCGATGGTGGCCACTCTAGAACCTGCTCACATCGGTGGCCACTCAACTTCGCCCTTTCCTGTACAATATATACGTTGATCAGGTGATACTCTGGTCTGCACACGATAGACCTTGTTATGATGTAGATTCGGGCTAGGTTCTCTCCCCTTGACTCGTCTCGCACGGTCACGCCGCGATATCCTTGATCTGTTCTGGGCAGCTCTGGCTGTGGGTATTACGACTCTAGACTATTGGACACATATGTCCCGGCGCCATCTGCAGCTTGGACAGTGGTAGCTGTAGTATATCAGTTGGATGAGCCGCGGAATCTCTGGCAACTCTCCGCCGTTATTCACTCACAAAGTTACAGGTGTTACAGCGTACTGCCACCGCTGTTAACAACCACATCTTGAATTCTCTGTGTCTGATGGCTTTGTACCCACCGGGATCGCTGCGATGTCTTTTCAGAAGAACTCGTAGCGGTAAGATGAACATGAGAAAAGGCGATCCTCGTGCTTTAGCAAGGAGATGTGTGCATGTTCAGAGAGGGTGCAACCACCATCGTATCACACAAGGGACGTGTCCGTCATGTTCTCATTGTGACCCGCAAGAAACTGTGATGCGCTCTTGCACCCATAGTTCTTTTCCATGTTTTACCGCTCAACAAGAGCGGGAATCGACCCTCCCCTTCCAGTGCATACCTTGGCTCAATCTCGACATCTACGCTTTCCGAGAGATCGTGTATGGTGTGATACACAACCGGAGCGTTTAATCAAGTCCACTGAATTTCCGTCGCGTGAAAGTTAATGAATAACTGTCACGCAGCAGGAGAGACTATCGGTTGCTGGCCTTGTGATTCTTAGTGATCGGCTTATCAACAACAACAAACGAGTTGTGGTAGATACAAATATCACCTGTTGCTACCCTGTTTCCGTTTCCCAAATCGGCTCAAACCTGCTTACGTGCCGGCCAAGATGACCCCTTCTCGGTCTGAAACATGATCATGTTGGTAAGGGACCTAGTCAATAACAGCATGAGATACTACGGTGCCGCCCAATGGCTTCAGTTGAGATGATGATGACGTTCTGGAATCGGAATATAGACTTTTTTTTATTTTGATGCGACATACGTAGGATTCAGTGATGTCCGTTGCGACTCGAACTTGGGGAGCTCATCTGCCGTGGTGGATCTACCGGTTTTCGTGCACGGGTGGTGCAAGGGTCACCTTTTGCCCATGCGCAGTTCCGACGGTCACAAGTTCAACTTGACAACCGCAGTAAGCTCGGCAGTCTGTATGGAATCACCACACACTCGTCGCGAGGCTGCTGCGTCACTGACGACAAGCACAGACCAGAAACGGAGCTTTCTTAGGCAGCCTAACGTAGCCTAAGCAAGTTCTTTACAGATGTGAGCACCATCCGTGTGACGTGAGCAAGACCCGGCCAGCCGCAATGAAACCCCAACTCCTTCATCTGGGGCGCGCTTGTGCTGGCTGACTGGCCGAGGCGAAGCGAGGTCAAGGTGGGCCGGAGCGGATCACCCCAAACGGGCAAAAGCGCGGTTTCTGCATTGAGGGAGTGACGGCACTCTGGGGCAGGTAATGTTACAACATGGGCAGCAAGGCCGCTATTGACCGGGTCATGCCGTACGATTGCAGTGTTTGTGATCCTTGGTCCGGCGGCGTGGTTTTTGTCTGGAACGTGCTGAGAGCGATTCCCTCTGCTGTCAGGACTTAACTGTTCATGAGCCGATGTCCGCAGGCTAGTTATGTCATTCTTCATGGGAGACACAAGCACGATCGTTCGTTGTCGAGATGATAATGAATGCAACGTGTCGAGCCGTGTCTGTCTGTGCTCAGTCGTCTTTCGTCACTGTGGATATCTTGGTGGTGAAGTTAACCGCCCGGGCCGAATCTGCGGACAGTGGGGAATAGCTCAAAAGTCAGCTGGTCAATTGGCGAGCTGGTTGGGGCGAGAATTTGAACACGATTGAATTTTTGTGGCTGATGGGAGACGCTGGCAGCACTAGAGGACGAACGGCGCCGGGCTCGGCGGCTCCTAGACTGCGGGATGGTGAGTACCGAGGCGGTGACGGGTGGGTTAGCTTGGATGGACGGATGGATGGATGGAGTGAAGCCTGCAGATGGATGGGGAGAAGCTCGTGTTCCTCCTTGTGCTGTGCCTGGCTCGTCTAGGGCGCTGCCACATTAGGATCGGTAGTCGTTTTGAGTGGAGCGAACTCTATCGCGGCTGTGTTGGATCCATATTTGGACCTCGACATGAAGTGAGTGCCGCTGGATGGGATCTGCAAGCTTTGCTCGCTGCCGTGGTCAAGTGCGATCTGGTTACGACAGTCGAGATGTAGTTGTCGTTGTTCTTGTGTGTGCTTGGTCAAATGGTGGCGACTCTGAGCAGGCAGGGAATTGATGTCTGATGTCGGCCGTCCATTGAAAAGTTGGCGGTTGCTGCGTTGAGGAAAGCGCGCAACAACGGCTCAATTTCCCCAAGAGCCAGGGTCGCGTGTGCTGGAGGCAGTCTCACACTGTGCCAGCCCTGGTGTCTGGGCAACGACCTGCCCTGAACGAGGTCTGGAGAACTGCAGCGTGGGCATGCTGGGGCTGCAATCAGGCCACGGCAGCACAGTGCAGCATCAGAGGCCGGCACGAGTCACGAGAGGCCGCGCCGCCTCATCCCTCAACCCTCATCCCAGCTCTCGAGCTACCTACCCAAGGTACCTTTAGGCACTATAGTATGTAGGTAGAGAGAGCCAGGCCGGCTCCCAGGCTGCCGCCTCTTCGCTGTCTGCAAATGAGATGAGCAAGAGCCCAGCTATGCCCAGGTGTAATTAGTGCTCACACGCAGCAGACGCACACATCGCGCCAGGTCCACGCCCAGTACCTAACATTAGTTAGTCTTTGTTCTCCTCTTTTTTTTTCCCTCCTTCCTCCTCCTGCCTCTGCCTCTGCTTGTTTGCCCAGCCGTCCGACGTGAGACTTGTCTCATCCACACGACTGCTCGCTGCCGTCATTGCTACTGTACCGTCGTCGCTGGCATCCAGTTAGCAGTTAGCAGCAACACGAGCGCGCGCGCGAGCTAAGCCCAGCATCAGTTGCAGCTGGCCAATCGCCCGCGACTCAGCCTCGCCGCCTCCCCAGCCGATCGTCTCGTGTCGTTTCGCCCTCGTGGCACACGACTTTGACCGCGACTGCTCCTGCGACTACGACTGCGACTGCAGCCTCTTGTCTCGACCCGTCAAACCATATCTTGCGGCATTGTCAGCCTTTGAGCTGCTCCATCCTCGCGTCAACGTCTCCTTCTCTTTAGCGTTTCACCTTTGCACCACCTCGCGCTGGTCCTCTGCCGTCGCGCCCGGCAGTCAGGCACGCGGGCTGTTCTTGGTACGTACAATCAGATGAGCTTTTTGCGCTCTCTGCCCCATCTCGTTTGGTCTCTGGCTTCCCCGTCTCTCTCCCTGGCATTCCGCAACCCCCCTCCCCGCGGCCTATTCGTCCTGTCTGTCTGTCGGCCTGTCTCTTTGAGCCTGCGTGCGCATCGCGTCATGCAGAGGTAGCAGCTGGAGCCGGCAGCGGCAGTGGAGCGATGGGTGCCGATATACCCTTCCGGCCAGGGACCATCGCCACTGGGCTGGGCAGTGGTCGCAACGTGGTACTGGTGCTGGTGCGTCCCGACGTTGCCACGGCGAACTGGCAGTGCCTGCCTATCTGTGTGGGCCGCTTGTACTGCACTGCACTGCACTGCACTGGCGCTGGCGCTGGCATGGCATATGCTCTCCTCCACCCGCCTGCATGCCAGTGCCCACTCTGCCCAGTTTCCTCTGTGAGCCCTCAGCACCGCACCACCTCCGCCTAACTTAGCTGAGGTAGCTTCAACAAAGCCCGCCTCCGTCCCGGCCCCGGACAGTCCCTCTTTGTCCTCGCATCCCATCCCTCATACTCACTCACACTCCCTCACCTTCAACCTCACCTTCGCCCTCCATGTCCATCTTCCGCCCTCGTCGCCGCCCTCACTGACATGGCCACGTCGAACAGCACCCAGCAATTGTCGCTGACTCTCACCTCGCCAACCTTGCCAGCTTCGTCCCCGGACACCTCGCCCTCCGCCCTGGATTCCTCAACCTCACCCTCGCCCGCAACGGACACAGGCACAGGCACAACCACCACAACGCCCACGTCCCCGACGTCCGCTCCCGCCACCATGTCTGCTTCTACCAACACCACGGCGGTGACGACGCCTGTCAGCACTCCCATCAACAACCTTCCAGACACTTCTTCGACGGCCCAAACCTCCACGCCATCTTCCGACACCACATCGACTACACTGACCACGGAGACCACGCCCACGCCCACACCAACGGTTCCTCCTACTACTACTAGTACTACGCCCCTTCCGCCCACGACGACCACTACTCCTCCAACTACTACCACTACCAGCACTCCTCCAGTGGAGTCAACGACTACAACCGCAGAGGCCACGACGACACCACCACCCACGACGACTCCTTCAGCTCAACCAACTGTCATCACCACTGAAATAAACTCTAATGGCAGCACAGTCACCGTCATCCAAACAACGACAGCGCCTCCGCCTACAAACACTGCTGCTACAACCTCTTCGCCCAGCTCCACTGGTGCTGCAGGACTTGGCGGCGGCTCGGGGGCTGCAACTGGTGGTGCTGGCCTCGACCAGAAGAGTACGATCGCTATAGCTGTTGTGGTGCCTGTAGTTGGAGTTGCCCTTATCGTAGTAGCGGCCCTCTTCTTCTGGAGGCGGCGACGTCAACGTCGTGACGCCGAAGAGGAGAGAAGGAAGGAGGTCGAAGACTATAGCTACAACCCGAACAACGACCCTACACTTCCGGACATCGGCACATCGGCTGGCGCATATGAGCTCAAAGACGATACCACGTCCGGATATCGTGGCTGGGGCTCGACCACAGTCGGGTCAACAGGTCGCAAGGCATCCACAACAATGTCTGGCGGAGTTGGCGGTATTGCCTACTCTGATGTATCTCATTCGAGAAGGGATCCTTCTGAGGGCTACTCGGAGGGTCCTCTGATGGGAGATGGCTCCCGTTCGCCAGAGGGCGAGATACTGGGCGCCATGGGTCCGTCCGCTGCTGATAACCGAGGCAATGTGCACCGAGGTCCTTCGAATGCCTCATCATCATACAGTGCTGCTGGTCGCTCCGATGCGTCAGGAGAGAATGCCCCGGGTATGACTTACGGCAACTATTACGACGGTTATGGAAACCCTTACGGCAACAATGCTCCGGTCGAAGCTCCTGGCCAGCCTATCATTCGTGATAACCCGGCTCGTCGCAACACTCGCATTGAAAACCCATCGCACTTTCCCCAACAGAGTACCGGTATCTCCCAGAACTTCTAAAATTGGCTCCGACAAATCTTTCTCTTTTGAGCAAAGTCCAACCACGGCCGCAAGTTCTGGCACTGCTCGTTTGCGGCGATGGTGACTTGGTACCTTTGGGCACCTGGGCTGAAGCATCACAACTTTTACCACCAAAGGACATCGCAGTCCGAAAATCCTTGATCGGCCCGATCCAGCAATTCTTAATACTTGAGACAACGACTTCATGGCTCTCCTCTGTCTCGTAACTGGCAATTCTATGTCATGGTATATACCCCTACTACTTCAACGGTTCTCTTGTAAATAGGTACAAAACAATATCCGACCTCGTGTCCCATTTGTCAACCACCAAGACTGTCGATGACCGACGCTTTCACTTTTGATGCTGTGTTTCTGCAATCTGTTTTATTTTCGACTGGCGTTCACGAATACATATGTATATAAGCGAAGTCCTTCGTCGTTTCGCGGCAGCTGGCCATGCGTTCCTCGATGACTTGGACAAGAAAAGCAGTTGCAAGACCGAATAATACCATCGATTTTAAATGAACTCCTCCCTTGATGATTTCCACCATTCGCTCAAATTGTGACTTGAAACAACTGTGACAACACATAAGTGACGACATCACGCAGCAACACGAGTGTTGTCTTGCAAACCTTCACGTTCGTCAAGGTCTAAAACAGGACAGACGGGGTATCTACACAATTTCTTCGCATTTACTGGCGATCTGACATAGAATTTGTATGTATGTATCTGACTCATCTCTTTTGATCGCTCTCGTCATCCTGCGCCACTTGTCGGAGCTGGAAACTCCTCCCGGAATATCTCTCTCATACAGAACATGGGAATCATCTAACGCAACTGCTGTTTATGGTTCTCTGGCAGACACTCAGGGATTGTGCTTGTGACCACCAGCTAAACCAAGTATCCTCGGCAAAACCATCCCTGAAGCCTAGGCCGCCAACAAGCAGCATGGTCAACTCACAGGGTGACGAGGATTTGCAAACCAGTCACTTCCAAGCCAACGTTATTACAGGCCATACAAGTCCCAACCATCAGACTGGTCGACAGTCGCAGAGGGCGTGGCGTTGGTTGGATTCGTGGCGTGGCTTGGAGCAAACTCGTTTCGGAACTCCTCACTCAGTCATAGCTCTTCGTCCTCAATCTCAGACGGCTTCAGCAGGCCACCGACCTTCGATCTCCGTTCGTGATCGGCAGCGAGCTTGTCCCGTGCCTCTTGCTCCTTCTCAACCACGTAGAGCTCGGCATTGTCGTCGGCAAACTCTTTCAGTGAGATCAAGAAGTCGCGGACCTGCAGACGGAACTTCTCATACGATGCATTCATGGTGAACAGTACCTCGAGGAAGTTATTGATTTGGCCCCTGAAGTAATCGTTAGCTGATGATGTGAGGGAGGCATAAGAAGGGAGACTTACACCTGGAGGTTGGGGAACGCATTGCGCAAGAGACCACCAACATAGTTAGCAAGGTAGTCCTTGTTCGATGTTCCGCTTGGTGTGCCATCAGAGTAAACTGGTCCCTGAATCTTTGGTGTCGTGCCATCTGCCGGGTGCACAAAGTAGAACATGCGCATCAGCAGCATACTCTGTGTCTTGAAGCCAGCCTTGTGGTCGGGATCACACAAGACGAAGAAGACGTCTTGCAAGATTGTCGAGAAAAACTGCTGGAAGAATGCATTCGCAGTCTGGACATCCGTCTTCTCGGCAATGTTGGTAACGAGTTCCAGGCACATATTGAGACCAGCACCCTCGACATCGCGGTTGTCGTGCTTGCTAGCCCACATGCAAGCATCAATGACGAACTTGAACTGACGATTATCAAGCTTGAGCAGGGCCGGAAAGCAGTGCAAGTTGATGGCGCGGAGCAAGTTGAAGAACTCAACACGGTGCTCTGGGAACTCTGAGAAATCCTTGTTGATCATCTCCAGAGTGCATTCAAATACATTCTGCATGATAGTCGGAACTTGATCCTCCATCAACCCCTGTAAGAAGTTAGCAGCTTTTCACTTGGCTCAAAGCTAGAAGTGGACGTACCGTGAGCTTTGTGATAACCACAGACATGGCGCGAAGGACTTCGGCATCTCGGGCGCCAGGGACGTTCCGGTTGTAGTCCACGAGCACAGAGTCGAGGAGTTGAGGAACCATCTGTGCCCGCACAGCCTGCAGGTCCTCTGCCTTCTCCACGTAGGTCTCAATCAACTTGAGGATCTCCTTCTTGATGGTTCTCAAGCCGCGCACTTTGGGCATACGCGGGGCAATTTCACCTGATTCATGTTAGCTTGAAGGGAGCATGACAAGGAAGTGAGGCTGCCTTTTGCCTGGCATTTCGCTTACCATCGCGGGCGACAGCTTCAGAAATAAGTTGACTTGTAGCACGGTACATCTGCAACATATCCATGTAGATGCGGCCAATCTGAGGGCCGAAGTAGCCACCGATCGAGGAGCACGCAGAAACATTGGTCTTCATGATGTTGCCGATGATCTTGATGGTTTCGGCATCCTGGAGGATCTCGGGGTTCTGGGTAGCAGCGCGGATGATCTCGTCCCAAGCGGCATTGGGAGCAGACATCAGCTCCGCCAGTAACCGCTCCTGCTGGTGCTTATTACCCTGCGCTGCCACCATGTAGCCGCAGGCCTCATAGAAAGTATGGATCTGCTGAGGTGTGAGATCACAAGTGATGCGCTGCAGATTGCGAACGATCTCCTCGATGAAGGGTTCGCTCTCGCTTGGCTGCAGAGCCACAAAGTGCCGCCTGCATTGCCTCGCAATCTTGATGAATGTATCACAGGCCATGTCCTGAACACCTGGGAGATAGTTAGCTTATGTCGCCGTACTTCTCTAGGACGAGTCACTTACCCTCGTGAGACTCGTGCATGAACTCAAACAGCTTGTTGACAACAGTCTTCAAGAACTTCCAGTGAGCCTTGAGGAAGCGCGGATACTGCCCGACAATGTACATGATGTTGGACGCCACGACAGCCTTGTTGTCTTTGCCACGTTTCATCTCCGTGAGGCCAAGCAGGTCCTTGATGACTGTAACAAGGAAGCGCTTCTCAGTTTCCTCGTTCATGGCTAGCGAAATCGAACCGATGGCCCAGCAGAGGACGTTGCAGTTGTGCCACGACCACTCCGTACCGTCCACCTGTTTCGATAGTTTGTCTGTCATGATCTGCTCGGTGTCGACGACGTCGAGATGCGTGAGATAGACCAGGCATTCGCGAATCGTCTTGTACAGCTGGACAGTGTCACTCTCCTTGACAAATTCGCGGACAATTTCGCCTTCGTCGTTCTCAACGATGAGCACCTCCTCCGGTCGTACCATGTTCTCAATCATGACCACTCGCAGATTCGATAGGACCTCCTTGTACTTGTGCATACGCAGATTCGGCATGCTCTCAAGCAAAGCAGGGTTGACTGCACCACTTGTTGAGCCAGCAGCCATCATCAAGGGGTTCATCTCTTGCATGGGTGCCGTCTGCATTTCCTCGTACAGCTCTTGGACGAGCTTCAGCCAGTAGTCGAGGCAGATCTTGAAAATCTCGCGGTCCTCGATTTGCGATATCCGGATCAGGTAGAAGTGGCCGTGTGTGAGGTAGTCGCGATTGGGCAGTTTTTCGACGAGCTAAGTACGCCGGCTGTTAGCGTCTTGACAAGACTTCTTCATGAACCATATAACGTCAAAGCAGACTTACATCGACATGGGCACCGAAAGTGTTGCACAGGAACAGGGCCAGTTGCTGGATGAACTGCTGGTCGCGCGAGTTGCTCTGGGGGTAGGTGCTTTTAAGGTCGAGCTCGAGAGGAATGATGTTGGCAATGACAGAGAGCGTGTCAACAAACATCTTGACGAGCTCCTCGCTGTAGGCGTTCGGCTGCCCGGGACCACCCAGAGCGAGACCACCAATCTCGGTCAATACCTGGAGGGTGACGTTGCGGAACTCGGGAACTTCCAGGAAACGTGTACGAAGTGTCTCGATGAGGTTCGTCTCGAAGATATAGCCGAGCGGAATCCAGTTGCAGAACTTGAGTAACGTCTCGAGAGTGGCCTTAACCAGGCTCTCCTGGTCGGCAGTTGTGAGAATCTCTTGGCAAAGCTGGAAGATCTGTGAGAATTCGTTGCACATGGTCGTCTTGAGGTTCCTCGTCTTTGTAGACGTCATCTGATCGGCGGAGTAGTCGAAGACTTCCTCGGAGAGGAGCCGGAGGATGATCATGTTGTTTTCGCATATCGAGAGGTTAGATCGACAGGCGGAAATGATCTCGTTGATGAATGTAGGCCAATTGTGAGGCCACTCCTGCTTGAGGACCGAGATGAGGACGAGGTTGAGCTTGTTGAGCAAGACGCGCTGGGCCTTCAGTGACTCTGGAGTGTTGGAGCACTGGATGATGTAGTTGACCACGAAATTGCGGATGCCTGTGATTGTGTAAGTTGGAGCCACACGACTAATACATCACAGAGCTGGTCACACCTAGGCACTGATCCCGTGGCAGGACCTTCCATCTTGTCGCAATGACACTGTCGAGGATTTGAAGACCGAGGACTATTGATCGCAGTTTGGGTCAGCACAAGTCGTGCAAGCTTGGACGCACGACCGCCAAGTAGCCACTTACACTTTGTCTGCTCATACTGCGCCTCGGAGAGAATCTGATCGACGAGCAGCCAGGCGTCGGGGTCTTCTTTGAACTAGTAGCCGGATTCGTATCAATACATACGTTCGGTCTTTCGGGCCGGGGGCGCGTCGTGAGGTCACGTACCTGGTTGAGCGCGGTCTGGGCAGCTTTTTGCTAGAAGCGGGGAAGATGCACGGGTCAGCAAACGCTGCACATAGATGAGCTACGAAGCTCGCGAAAAGTCGGTAGGAAGTGCTGTCGAGTACTGTCTGCCGGGCGGGACTGTACCTGTTCACCACGAGCTTCGTAGAAGGACTTGACCATAAGGTCAAGCTCGGGAATAGTGGGCGCCATGGTGAAGGGCGTCGCAGGTGGCGGGGGTACAATCGAAGCAGAGGACGGGTCGGCTACGCGCCCAGGATGCCCACGGTACAGGCTCTCTGGCAGGAGGGCGGTTGAGGGACTTGGCGATAAGGCCGCGCCGGGAGCTCGAGACCGTTGAGAAAGCGAACCGGGAGAAGGGTTGCTCGTGCAGTTGGCGAGGGCGAGAAGGAGGTTGTGGAAAAGAGTGAATCGGTCAAGAAGGCAGTTGGAGGTGGAGAACCCGCCTCGCGAAGATGCAAAAGGCGGCCGGCCAGGCGGGGCGTGGAGCACCTGGACAGGCAGCGTGCGGCGTGGTGGAGTGACAGCTCCAGCAGGTCTAGGTCCGCCTATCCTGCTGTTGCTCCCCGTTGCAAGGGCAACAAGCCCTTGAGCTGAAGGGGGGGGGGGGATCCCGTCGAGAGCTCCGCGTCCCCAGTCCCTGAGCCCTCCAGCCCTCCAGTAGCCAACCCTACACTTGTCCCAGGTGAGGCAGCTTCAGAGCGGCTCTAGCACCGTCACACCGGGTATGACCACCGCGAAGCTGCATATAATAAGTCTTGTTCCCACGCCACCAATCACTTACCCATTCGTGTTGTTGATTTGAACAATCGGCTGCCTCGGCCTTCTTGCCTGCCGCAAGGACGGTTCTCGTCATTGGCCCTCACCAAAAAGCGGTTCAAGGCAAGCAGCCGACAGCACAATGTATTTGTCAGCTTATCCAATAGAATTGCCTCCGATCTGGCCCCGTAAGCTGGACTCATGTTGTTCTCAGGCCTAGCACAACCTCGCCAGACGTCGATGAGGTCATTACTATAGATATTGGCATGAAAGACCATGCGGAAATCACCAAGACATGCTATCTTGCCATCATACACGTTGGTAGTTGGTCTTGCAAAGTTATTCCTCACGTGATGGCGATAAGAGCGTGATATAGTATATCAACCATATTATACGTAGTCTAGGCTGTCTTCAAGATACGGTGAACAATGTCGGTCTATCCAAGCCAATTCGCCCTTTTGGAGTTCTGCCACTAGCCATATGACTGCAACAGTAGAATTCTTGGCACCGTTCATACCTTCTGGTAGCCAAGCTCTGACAGCCCATCCTTGAGGGCATTAATCGCCTTCGAGATATCGGTCCGGTTGGGGTCGGTCTGTCTCTATGTTAGCTTCTCACAAAATGTGGCCAAAACCAGGCTGCAGGAATAGTTTCTGCTGGTTCGACTTACCACACTGACGCCCATGTGTCCAAATCGCACATATTTGGTGGCAATCTCCTTGTGAATGCCACCAGCAAAGACAACGCCGCTGTTCGCCAATTTGGGAAGAATCTCGGGTGGTGTAATCGAGTTAGGCAAGTAAATCGCTGTCATGGCGTGGGCCTGGTCCTCGGGGCTAGAAGCAACCTGCTTGAGGCCGAGATCGGTAACAGCCTTCTTAATCTGGTCCGACACTTCCTTATGCCTGGCGAAGCGTTCCGACAGGGGCTTGGCGAGAATCTGGCTCAGAGCTGTGTGAAGGGCATGAATAAGCTGAGGAGACGGCGTGGCAAAATACGAAGGTTTCTTTGCCTCGTAGTTTTGCATGACTAAACGAGGACTGTCAGTACTTGCTTCAGTTCTGCGGTGCTTGGAGATGTAGCTAGACTTACTTGGCAGCCAGTTCTTGATGTTGGCAAAGTAGGTCGCCGGTGGTGTGTTGCGGGCATTAACGGCAGCAATGGCTCTTCCACTAAACATGGAAATGGACAGGCCGGCCGGGCAGCCAATAGCCTTCTGGCTGGCTGTGACAACACCGTCGAGCTTCCAGTCGTCGAAAGCGATCTCCTCACACGCCACACTGCAGACACCGTCAACAATGACAAGAGTGTCCGGAGAGGCACTATTGACTGCCTTGGTGAACTCCTTGAGCTCACTGAGGACACCGGTTGAAGTATCGACGTGTGTCACTGTGATGACCTTGTACTTCTTGCTCTTGAGTGCCTTCTCGATCTCCGGCAGCTGAGGCCGCGTGCCTACGGCAGAGCCCTTGAGGATATCGACATTTGCACCATAAGCCTTGAAACAGTCGGCAAAGCCGTCGCCAAAATAGCCGGTGCTCAGAACAAGGACATTCTCACCGGCCTCGACCAGATTGGCAGCAACAATATCCCAGCCGAGAGTGCCCGAGCCAGAAAGGATGAAGGGCTGGGCGTCCGAGGCAGTTGTCTGGAAGAGCTTGCGGGTCATTGACAACGTCTCGCCAAAGGTATTGACAAAGCCGGGACCGACATGAGACTCGGAGTAGTGGCTCATGGACTGAAGAACGGCATCGTCAAACTCGATCGGGCCCGGGATGAGCAGCGTGGGGTGCGGGGGCTGAGAAGACATGGTGGAAGCTGTGGTTGACAAGCTGCGATTGCCGGAAGTTGGGGATGGAGGAGAGGCTGACAAGCTCCGTGGCGTGCTACCGGCAAGGTGCTGGCTTAAGAGCACCACGCGGGACGAGGAGGACGAGGAGGGGTTGGAGTGCCGGAGTGGGGCCATGGCGGCACGCAGGAGCGGATTGCTCCGCAGGATAGAAGCCAGGACGGCGGCGATGGGGGGAGACACGCGGAGACACGCGGGGACGGGCTCGGCAGTGACCGGCTGGGACCTGTCGGGCGTCTTCTCGGAGGCAACAGTCGATGCTTTGGGGCTTGACGGAAAGCCTCAGGGGATCCGTTCGGGCGAGCCGAGGCTTGAGACCAATGAGGGTTGGTGCTGGAGAGGTGCTAGCCAATTCGAGTGCAGACCAGGGTAACCTTATGGCGTCAGGTGCAGTAAGGGAGGTGTGTTGTTCGCAGAGCCGTGGTCGAGACTCAGACGAGGGAAAAGTTGGAGGTGATGATGAACCGCCCGCTCTCGGCGGGTTTGGGAGCCAGAGGGACGGGGTCGGGGCTGGGAGATTCTGACTAAATACCGGCTCGGCTTCCGGGGCTGCTTCCGATCTCGCTGCTGTCTCACGACACAGACGGGACGGGCCCGGTCTTCCACAGGATCAATTGAGGGCACCACACAACCCACGGGGCAGTCTTTCCATAATGGCGTTGAGGCCTTGTGTCTCTATAACAGTACAGCTGCAAGTGTCATAAATAAGACACTAAGATATCTCCGGGCGAGCCGAGCAAAGCTGACTTCTCTGGGGTTTTGATGTCCACAGCAACCCCTTGATCAGAATGATACATATCTTGAATCTAAAGGATTCGCAGCGATGCTAAAGTCTGATCGACGTGGCACGTCAGAAAGTCTAAGCTTCAAGAAGAATCAGAATACCTGGATGCCTTCCCTTCACCAGATTTGACCTCAGAAAGCCATTTAGGTATGCCCTGAGGGCCCTATAGCTGTGCTGCTGAAGAGAAATCTAACAAAAAGCCAGAAATTGAGAACGTAACCATCGACCTCACCAAGGTATCGATACACTCGCAACTAAGCCGACTTCGCAGAAACCGTAACCATACTGACGCAAGCTGCTGATGAAAGCTAGGGACATTTTGGGTGCATGGAGGTCTGACCTGCAGGGGCAAGCACAGCTCCCCACACGTTCCTCCTTGTGCAGCCTAGCGTGGAGACCCAGGCAATGAGCTCACTCCCCCAGCGGCAGGAGGGGCCTGCTGCAACTGCACATCAAGAACAGCATCACACCTCAGCCACCTTCAAGGCCAAGCTACTTGCGACTCGATTCACTAGCGAACCGAAAGATCCAGGCAGAGTCGCTAATCGCGAGCCCAAATCCGAAACGATCCCAGTGGCACGATCCGTCGCGCAGCTATTGCGCTCTCCAGTTCACACCGCATCCGCGCAGCCTTTCCAAGGCAGTCAGATAGCTGGCAGCCACCACGACTCGAAGCTCTCGGGCCAGACACCAGCAAGACCTTGACAAGATGGCGTTTCTAATACTGGTCATTGGCGACCTGCACATACCCGACCGTGCTCTGGACATACCTGCCAAGGTACTTTGACCCTCCACTCCCCGATATCCTGCGACAACGCAAGTGAAACTGGGCTTTACATGTATCGCGCAACGGAGCTTGGTCTTCCGCTTGCGCCCAGTTATAACAACTGCACGAGGCTGGTCGCGCGCACTCTCAATCAATGCCAACATAATACTGACATCCATCTCCGACTCAAAACAGTTCAAGAAACTCCTCACGCCCGGCAAGATCGGCCAAACCCTATGCCTAGGCAACCTCACGGACAAGCATACATACGAGTACCTGCGCTCCATCTCTCCGGACCTGAAAATCGTAAAAGGCAGATTCGACGTCGAGGCCTCGTCCCTGCCCATCTCGCAGACCGTCACTCACGGCTCGCTACGCATCGGCTTCATCGAAGGGTTCACCCTAGTCTCCAACGAGCCCGATCTACTCCTCGCCGAAGCGCACAAGCTCGACGTCGACGTCCTCTGCGTCGGTGGGACACACCGATTCGATGCGTTCGAGTACATGGACAAGTTCTTTGTGAACCCCGGGTCGGCTACGGGCGCATACACGACAGGGTGGACGCAAGAGGGAGAGGAGATGGTCCCTAGTTTCTGCCTGATGGATGTAAGTCACCAAATGGCGCTGCAAACACGACTGGGCGCGTGAGTCGTGACGTTACCCTAGTCATGGTGGCTAACAACTGGACCGTGACGAATTATAGGTGCAGGGCATATCACTCACACTCTACGTCTATCAACTGCGGAAAGACGCGAGCGGTGTTGAGAACGTGGCAGTGGAGAAGGTGACATACACGAAACCCGTTGAGCCAACAGGCGGCTCATCGTAGCGACCTGGTTGTTGTCGGGAGATCTGGACGTCAATTTGAAGATAATGTTCTGCACGTCAATGGTTGTTTAGATATGTAATAGCTAACCGAGCTATTCGCGGCAATTCATCTGGACCTTGTAAGCTGCGAATGCTCTCAAAACTGTCTTTTTCCAGAGCTGTGACGACGTGGTACTCTGGGCTGCATGTCATGGGCTATGTTGTTTCTGGAACTTGAAAACATCGTCACCGGCAAACTTCGCTATACGAGATGCAAAATGAATAGATCAATGGTATTCAATGCTTTCAAGAAATATGTAAACCTGGTGTCGCACGCTGGAAAGGTAGCTCGACAACTTTTCGCAACAGTTGCTGTGCAGACGCCGATAGATTTCACGAAACGAGTGGCTCGCTTCGTAGCGTGAGGAAGAATAATAACAAAGAGCGCTCATTTCGAGCAGTGTCGTCGTAAGTAGTCATGAAAAGTCGTATCCAGCCCCAAAATCGCACAGGCTGCGCACCCAGCCTTACAACATCATACTCCTCCTACGAATGGCTCCTCGGTCCTTGAGCGAGCCATCGGCAGTCTCACTTGATGACGTGCTTAGAATACTAGTCTGGCTGTCACCGTCCGTCATGACATCTTGATCAGAAGGTCCCAGGCTCATTTTGGACTTCTTTGGCGCAGCCATCGAAGCTCGTTTTCGTGCCGCTGCCTTGCTGTCGCTAGCCTTTGTGGTTCTCGTGTCGTCAGATTCAGAGTTGGCAGACTCTTCACCGGGTATAGAGGAGAGGCGTCGGGCTCTGGACTGCCGGCTCCCGGTCTTTTTGGTGCCGTTTCCGTCCTTATCGCTGTGTTTTCTATCATCTTCTGGCGTGCCTGCTGGAAAGTCGTACACATCTTGGCCATCGAGCATTCTGGCATCCTCGTCCTCTGCGCGCCGGGCAAAAGATTTCGTTCTTAGCACTGGCTCGGTCCTTGTGCCGGAGCTGCTGTTTCCCCCGTTCGCTCCAAGCGAGATTGGCAGACCATCAGTTCCGACGTCTTTCGAGGTCTTCTTAGCAAGAGGACTTGCTGCGATGCCGGCTGCTGGGTTTACTTCGGTTGCATCGGTGATGTGTTTTTGCGGGAAGTCTCTCCAAACCTGGCTTTTTTCGCTAGACGCTGAGTTGGATATCGCTCCAAGCCCGGACGGTAAGTCGTCTCGTTTTGATTGACTGTGTCGGCGGATGTTCTTGCCCTCTCCCGAGACAGCGTCGTAGAGCTCCTTGGTCGGCCGGCGCATCTTGTCCCTCAGGTTTGGTTCGGCATAGCTGACTGCTGATCGAGCTCTTCTGCTGGCTCGGGCTGTCTCGCCGAGAGATGAAATGTGTGCTGGTGGCGGCGTATCATTCGCATCCTCTCTCGGGGCAGACTCTGGTGAAAATGGGGTGTTCAAATTCGTTTCGCCATTGAGACTCGATGGATCAACGTCTACGTTGACAACTTGTGGCTCGTGAGGTACTGGGTCGGGTATCTGGATTGGTGTGCTTATTCCATCTTTTTTGGTTTTCAGTCGCGACTTGTTAGGCTCGGCCAATCTTGCATCGGCCTTCACCTGAGCGATTCCATCAGTGGAAGTCGGTTTTCCGACCTTCTTTGGCGACTTGATTGGATCATTAGAGCTCTTCATGCTCAGAGGTTTCCTTTGAGGTGCTGCCGATAAAGTGGCTGACAGTACTTGCTTTTGTTCCTTCTTGCCCAGAGGCAGACTCTTGATTGGCCTCATGGGTTGAAAGTTATTACTCTGTGAGGGCTTCACGCTTGTAAGTTTGAGTGAGGGCAGCATGACCTCGGTTTGTGTTTGCGTCCCTACGAGCTCCCGTTCCTCATCGGCCCTCGCCTTTCTCTTCAGTGTTGACTTCAGGTCTTCTGCCTCTGACAGGTGGGTAGCAGCATTGTCGATCGTCCTCATGTTCAGACTCGTGTTGGGAGCTATATTTGCCTTCGGTTCGTCCGCTGCCTGTGAGTCGCCCATAGATTCGTCTACCAGTGCCGCCGCCATTGCTGTCTCGACCGCACGTGTCGGAAGGTCAATTTTGACGGGGTCGCGTCGCTCTGACTCTGGGTTTTGAGCTGATTCGAAGTCCGGCGAAATGATGTTCTGGGCGCCCTCTTCACGTAAAGCTAAGATCTCCTCGCGACTGTATCGGGAACTGGTCAGCCAAACCGGTTCGTTGGGTCTGTAAAGATATGACATACTTGAGAGTCCCTCGCGGGCATGACCTGTTTTCCCAAATAGGAGCGAGCCTGCCCTCTTGATGTGCCGCATCCTCCATCTCGCGCATGGCTTCTGGTGTCGGATCGCGTCGCTGCCACTGGAATCCACTGCTCCGCCTAGGGCTGGGTTGTAGACGCGGCTTTTTGTGCGCGCGAGGCGACCTCTGTCGTGGCAGCGGCTCGCTGCCGAGGTTGGCTAGCATGGTTCCCCATTCGAGCAACTGGGCCTCCATCTTCTCTTTGATTTCCATCGCGTGGTCCGCAATCCGCTGCGCACTACTTTCGCGTAACTCTGACTCAAGGTGTAGTATCCGTCCGCGGAGCTCGAGGTTCTCGGAAAGCATACGAGCGCATTCATTCTCCAGGCTCCTGATCCTCAACGATTGAGTAGAATTGATCCGTGCAATATCTCTATTCTGCCGAAGAAACCTGCGTCGCACTACGGAACCGGTCAGCAGGCTCGTCGATCGACGCGACTTCGCACATTTTCAAGAGGTACAAACACTCCTGAGATCACGTACAGATTTCGAGGCCGTCAGGAGCCACTGCGGGCTCGTTTAGGCGCGCCATTGCACGAACTGAAACGGTGTAGCTTATCTGAAGAGCAATATCGTCGAGCGCGAAGATCGTTCCGTGATTGAGTCAGAAAAATGGCGAGTTTGCGGAAGCAAGTAGATAGCTATGCGCCGAAGTGGTGTTCGATGTGGTTGTTGTGATGTGAGGATTCACGTGGTGGATCAGAGTAGCGTGACGTTCTGGCCCGCTCAGAGGTGGGTGTTGACAGACTGCTGAAAATATTGGGCGGGTTGGGCCGCGGAGTCAACAAAATACCGAAAAGGGACTAGCGCATGGACTCTCCACCTTGAGCTCATAGTGGTGTGTGTTCGATCGGCTCGTTCGTCCCGTCATTCGCTGCAGCTCTCTACAATTGGCCCACATTGCCGTTCAGAGTGCATGCTCATGTCTGGGTCTGAATTGAAGCTTGCTGCAGCTTTGTAGGGTCAAACCCGCCACGAAGTCCCAGCAGAACCCCCATATCGCTGAACAATAATAAGAACGACGAGCGAGCCGACGAGCTTCCCGCGATATTTGCGCTCAACATCGCAAGCACTTCGAACCTTTCCGACGAAGCCAACAGCTTTTGAGCACGCCGTTGACAACCTACCCAGACAAACACCATGGCATTTTCATCACGAGCGACCATGTCTGGACACATGCGATCAGGATCCGGAGCTGGCCACGCTGGTACTCAGGCCGGTCAATCCTCATCTTTAGTAGCGCGCGTAGATGAAAAGAAGGCTGAGCTTGAGAGCCTCAAGGAATTGCGGGAACTGAGTGCAGAAATGGCAGGCCAGATGGAAGCGCTGGAGCAGAAGCTTGCGACACTCTCCGACGGTACAGAAGGTGCGGCGCAGCAAACCTTCGTTTAGATGAACTTCGCTGACCCAGAGTCTGGTAATAGCGATGGCGACTGTCATGGGCAACTGGCACAACGTCTTACGTGCGATCAGCATGGCTTCAGGTATACGATTTAGCCCCTACAAATCGCTCGATACCCAAGACTGACCAAAGGTCTGATCACTCTCAGCCAAACTACCACAGCCGAAGAATGACGTCGAGCCTGACGACAAAGAAGCGAAGCCCGACCAACCGCTACCACTGCCTCAGACATTAGTTCGTATACCAACGGAGCATGCGCCTTCATTGCAGGCACAAGCCGATGAAGCCCTCGACAACGAACACAACACTTCTGCTACATGAGCTATGCACTCTATCATACACAATTGAGCGGCTGGCAAGAGCATTTCTCGCTACAATAATTCAGATCAAGACACGATAACGTCGTATGTCTGAATGTCTCGCGCATGACTACTGAAGGCAGACTTGTGGCTTGAAGTCTTTAGTCCAAAGAATCACCTACGGTCTCGCCGAGGTCGGTAAGCTCGGCGTCTGCAGAAGCCAGGTCCTCATGCTGCAACATATCTAGCCGGTCATGAGATACAGGCCATAGTCGGGATTTCAGACTGGTGCCCTCAATTCTCTGGTGGTGTTGTCCCCTCTTTGCAGCTCTCAGGGTCTCCTCCATCTGGGCAGCTCTCAGAGCTCGACCTAGGTAGGGCTGGGTTGATATGCGGGGCGGGGCAGCTTGTTCAAGTCGCGTCAACCCCACGCCCCACGCGTCAGTGGTCCTCCCTCCCTTGCAATTCAGGCTGCTCGCACAAGTGGGATAGCGCACGGACAAGCTTATCTGCCGTGGTGCTCATCAGCAAGGAGCAGCCACGCAGGTACGAACAATAGAGAACGGTAGTGTGATCCAAGACTTGCGTCTGCTCTGCTGCTGTTGGTACAAGGGAAGGCACCAGGGCAGGGCAACGGTGGTGAATGATAGTGCGTCTTGATCAAGGCAGGCAAGTACGCTGCAGTGCCCACACCTGCAGCTTCCCAGGTTTTGGGCTGCGTCGCGTTTTGTTGTTGTCAAACTCGTGTTGTTGCTACGGGAGCCTATAGTCAACAATGACCCCTCAACAGCTTCCCCAACTCTTGTAGTCTTCAACCATTTTGCTCATCATCTCTTGCATGCTGCATTTCCATAACTACGAATCCTGTCCAGGCCCTCAGAGTACTCTTCTGCCCATCGAATACGCCATCGCCACTGGTGCGTTGACAGGCCAAGGATCCCAGCCCGCGAAATTACACACGCCAAACCATCCCGAGGTCATCAAACCCCCGGCCAACATTGATTGAGCACGGCCTGGACCCCTAGGTCGCCAGACGGCCTCGTGACGACGACCACTTGCCGCTCACCAGGAGGCGGCCGTGCTTTTCACCATGGCATTGTCCGTTGGTGGCAAGTCTAACTTCAGTCTTTATGTTGATCACCATCCCGACGATTCCTGCGGCTCATCTCCCGCTCTTCCCCCTGCCTCTTCTCTGTCCTCTCCATTGCGATGCCTACCCGTAGCACAAGTGCAAAATCGCCAGCGTGGTGAACTCTTCAGGCCTTGCGTGCCGCCTTGCTTAGACAACACTCGTGAGGAGCCTGCTGTAGGAAGCAATACTACAAGCAGGGCAAACCACCCAACAACCAGAGGGCCTCGGCACGAGACTACCCAACAGCGTCGTAGAGCCAGCGCAAGAGCGCCAAGCGCCTTGGAAACAGTGCCAGAGGACGCCTCATCCAGCTTCGGTAGCACATCTCCATCTCATGAGCAGACATATCGCTACCTTGAATTGTCAGGTGAGCTTGAAATCATCATCATCAGCCGTGATGATATATATGTACATGGTTAACATTCTGACTGTCAACAGCTCGCTACTTCCCGGGTCATCCCATCTTGACTGCGGCATGCGCTACAACGTCTGCGGAGTCTCAGCACCAGAAACATCGGAACAGGAACTTCGAGTGGGTTCTGGCCATTGATCAATCAGAAGCTGCAGGGCCAACGCCAGAGATTGGCAGCTCGAAGAAGCTATTGCTGGGTTGCAACTTGATTCCCCAATCTGTAGAGAACTCACGAGCTGGACAAAAAGCACAAAAAGTCCTGCTGCTCGCAACGCCCCTGGAAGAAGGAGAAGACAATCTCAGTCAGGTCAGCACGGTCTCTCCTCACACCAGTCAAATCGTGGCCGTCCCCGACGGCGAGAACAAGATTTCCGTCATGTCGACAACTCGATCGGACAAGGACACCAGCCTGCCTCGCTTCGTTATTACTGAAAGCGATCCCATTGAGAATCGATCCAGGGACTCACCTATTGAGATCGCTGAAGACGGTTCTGTTACACGTATTGAAGACTCATTTGAGGCTCTTGACAAGCTGGAGGAACAGCTCGAAGCATTTGATAAAGCTGCAATCTTCAAAAGGGTCACTATTTCGAAGCCGCAGTCGAGGGAATCGGCAGGCTTACCAAGCCCAAGCCCAAGGCAGGGGATATTGAAGTCTGGCTCGGCTTCCACGCGGTCCAAGCCTGTTTCAAAGACTGGGCAACCAACACTTCGCAAGTCTTCGTCTATGGGTTTTGATACGCGAAAGGTCAAGAACGAGGAGAAGTCACTTATCCAGGCCACCTCAAAGGTATCTCAAGCACGTGCATCCAGTGTTCCGGCCCCAAAGCCAATGGTCAAGTCGTCAAAACCGCCCACGATTCCCTCTTTCGAGCTCCCTGGTGAAGCTACTTTTCGTAGGCTTAAAGAACAACGTGAAGCCCGCGCCGCAGCACAACTGGCTGAAGAAGTGGCAGCGCATTCATCTGCACAGAATGCTACTCTGCGCCGGTCCAAGTCTGCAAGGATGATAAGCCTGCCGACGTTTGAGCTGCCTGGGGAGGCCATCTCACGACGCAAGCGGGAAGAACGAGCTCGACAGCTCAAGGCGCAGGAGGAGGAAGAGCGCAGGCGGCGAGAGTTCAAAGCGAGACCAATTGGACTTACCACCGTCCCGGCATCCGTCCCTCGCGACACTGTCGCAAGTCGAGCTCGTCAAGTGAACAAAGGGGCGTCCTCGGAGAACGACTCTTCCCGTCCGGCGATGCCTATCAATCACAAACGCAGTTCGCTTGGCGCAAGCCTCGCCATGAGAGGACCTTTGCAAACTTCGAGCAACCAGGACACGCTCCGAGGTCGTCCACTGGCCTGCGAGACACGACAAAATGTGCGCGCTGTCTCGCATGCAAGCTCAACCGGAAGTACAGAGCACTCGAGCACGGTCTCAGCTGAGGACATCGAGCAGCAGCGACGAAAAGGCGAGGGTGTATATCGGCGAGACAGCTCCTACGCCAAAGATCGTGAGGTCGAAAGGCGAGAGCGGGAGGACCTGGCAAGACTTGCACGTGCTGAGGCAGCCGAGCGGTCAAGACAACAGAGTCGCGAGTGGGCTCTGAAACAAGCTCGCAAGCGTATGACTATCGGGTCGTTGAGGGAGCTTCAAACCTGATGCTGACCGAATGTATTTTATCACTCAAAATGGGTTGCTTTCAAGTTTTCTTTCTCACCGGTAGGCGTTTGGAAGGGCCAGGCGTTATATATTCAGGCCCCGCGGCGTTTTTGCTTCCAAACCTCGAAAAGCACAGCTCATTGCTTTGCTCCGTCTTCTAGGGTTGCGGGATATGGCACAACATGAGACGAGAGTCCTAGTAGCCTTTATTTTTTCTTGCAGCGTTTAATCAAGAGTTGGCAGTCAGACAACACAGACCATGTTATTTCCGAAATCCGTTGAATTTTCCTCCATGAAAGCTTGATGATCGTTGGCATGCCTCTGGTAAATGCTTCGGCATAGCATCTGTCCATCATGACGAGGCTGAGAATAACCACCGGAGTGACCGCAATGCCGTTGTAACACTGGCTTACTCAAGCACCATACTTAGGGGGGAAACCCCTCCCAATCATTGGAGAGCACTTCAGGATCTAATGGTAAGATAGTAGGTGTTTGTTCCCCTAACAGCCCCATCCTAGGATCGTATCGAGTGTGTTTCGATAGTTTGGCCAACCGGGGACAGTCTGGCATTGTGAACGCAATGATCTACTGTTCTTCAACGATTCTGCATCGGGCGCCCTGGAAGAGCGTATTTGGTTGTAGCTTCATGTGATGGATGCAGTGGGAAAATTGTGGTCCTTGGTTAATTTGACCTGGTAAATCTGTCGTTCAAAAATAGGCATTCATGAAAACGAGAGTTTCCCCCGTCTTCTGGAGACTAGGTGAAATAAAATTTAAAAACTTCAGATAGATGACGAAAGTCTTGTGGCTCAAGACGTCCTGGTTTCTCTACCTCTGCTGAGAATTATTACAGGTGTTTTTTCCCAATAGAGGAGCCTATCAGCTAATATAAAACAAAACCAAGCGCTTCCAATCTGTCCGTTGCCTTTGGAACAAGCAAGTGGTTGGAACTCGTTCGCATTCGACGCTGCCAACACTACATTAGGTTCCGAGTTGCGGTGATAGTCAAGAGAATCTGCCAGTTACGTCAGTACACATCGTCAAAGAGGATATGACCGAAAACGGGACTTGTCTGACCAGTGAGGCTCACAACAAGGCACTCGCCAATGGCACAGGAATAAGGCCGCAGTGTAATGGTGTAATGCAGGGTGCTTAGCCTTGAAAGACGCCTCGGTCCTTTCTCAGTCGGGACAGCACATATCCCAAGAAGCCCCCCCCCCCCCCGATTATGCAGGCCTGGTGTACCATGGCTCGATGGTGGCAACTGTGCTCTCCAAGCGCAGCCTCGCTCGCCTGTCCCAATCCGCCGGACGCTGCATGCTTCACACCACCACTTCTCGGGGTATTACCCATTCTAGCGTCTGTTACGCGGCGCTCAGCACGCCACGGACCCTATGAACACCCCCAACTTTGTGATCCGAGAGCCTGGAAGGAGCTGTGACTGGTGGGATGGGTTGGGAGGGAGGTTGTGACTTGCGCCCGTCCGTGCGTTGGGTTGTCATACCATCCTTTACTGTCTATGGCGGCGGCCTTGTTCAGGTCGTTTGAGAGAACCAATGACTGGATAACGTGGTCTTGGACAATACCCTGAATTTTTGTATCGAAGGCACCTGCATCTGAGTGTAGTATAGATTGTGCCGGTTTTAGCCTTTGCTACTCTTTGCTGATGTTCTGCTGTCAATATTGTCCATGCCGTCCGATCTTTGGCATCCATCGGTGATCAGCTGATGCATACGCCTGTCCCGTAATAGCTTCAAGCCGCTGGAAGCTCGCAGGTCATCCCGACCTCTGAGTGCTGCTCACGTCACGATAATACTGCAACTAAGGCTGGTGGCTCGGACATGAAGCTATTCTGATTAGCTGCGCAGCCAATGCATTCCGACATCTCGTCTTGACATTGACTCCTGAGAGACATGGGCGCTCACAAATCAGCTCGTTTGCCTGGCCGAAAGAGGCAAAGGACTTTGGCAGCGTCAGATGAGCCAAGCCTGAGGTCAGCTCAATGAGCCCTGTGGCTGTGGTGCCCCTGTACCTATTCCCTTGCCGCTGACGGGCCTAAAAGAAAATGGCGGAGTCGCCGCCCCTGGCATGATATTATGCCCGGCAGACACTCTCCCGTGCGACAAGAACATAATATCTCCGAAGATGAGATGGGAGCTCGAGGTTGACCTGAAGCTGCATTCTAATCACCAGGCAGGCCGCCAAGCCATCCGTCCAGGTTGGTCGGATCCGAGGCCTAAGGATGTGCATTTTGAGGACAAGGCATAGCAAATTTGCCGCCTACGCAACTGTCAGCCCATGCAGCTGTTGCGTCACAGGTAAATACTTGCGAAATAGAATAGCCAGGTCGTCTTCGTGGGCGAGGTAGCAGGTTGACTTGGCGACAAGGTGCTGAGTCGCAGCACAGCCGTGGTTAATCTCGATCTCGAGTATGGGGACTGTCACAAGCTGGTATGAAGATTGAAAGTATTATTGCCCATGGCTGTCGGTGCCTCCGCCGCCGCCGTAGCAGCAGCAGCAGCAGCAGCAGCAACAGTAGCAGTAGCAATGACGATGGCGAGATGGACCTGGCAGGGCAGGTGCCAGGGACGCCGACCAAGGCAGGAAGCAGGAGCAAACTGTGCAAGTCAAGGCGCGATGCATGGAGACGATAAAGCAGCTGCAACGCGGGGGAAGTGCCAGGCCTGCGATTGGTTGATGGCGATTGGCTTGCCCTAAAAGGACTAGCACCCTCCTCCTGACCTGGGCACTTTCTCCTTCTTTCAGGCCCTCATCCATGGCACAACCGTGGCATCTCGCACGACCATCCTACTGCCACGTCGGCACGCCCGCCAAAACCTGCCATGCCATCTCCCAGTCCATGCTGCAAAGTTCCTGCAGGGGCTTGCGTCCAACATACAGACCCCCGTCATCTTACATGTGTATAAGCATCGTCACGACTGTCTCCAAGCATTCGGGTTCCAAGTGGAGAGAAGAAACAGGCTCCGATCCGTGGACTGTCAGACTCAATGAAGCACATGGGCCAGGGGTCTGCCCACAACCAAGATTTTCGCCGTTTTCCAGACATCTTCGGTCCTCGCCGACATCATGTGACCACCGCAATCGCCATTCAGCAAGGTCATGCTGGCTGACACGATCTCACCTCATGAATGTCTAGCCATCAATGGCTATGCATACACCCTTCTAGGCCGTTCTTGCACAGTTGCCCAAGTCATCAGTGGCCTGGGGGGACTCAAGTTGAAACTAGAACCTCTTGAACATGAGACTACATCCCAGACCACGACCCGAAGAGAGCCCCTCCAGGGCGAAAACACGGGGACCTTCTCCGAAAACCCATTGCACGATACTTGATGAGCTACGTGCGGACAATTCTGTGCCATTACAATGCCAGTGCACACATGGATTCGACATGACAACGTACAGCGCCATTGCCAGCGGATCTGGGTCTGAAGGCTGAGAGCGTATTCATCATTTGTAGAGCACCAATCAGGGGATCTGCTCGGTGTTATGCCCGCACAGGCCATACCCTGTGCATCGGTTCGGTACCTGAAAATTGGACAAGCGCCATCCTTGCAAAGGTGCCATTCTCGTCGGATCCTCCTGGGCCGTGGTTGCATCAACATCATTAAACACCACCTGCCTTCATCACTGAGCTTATCGTACTACGTACATTGTGGACAAGCTCGACACACAGGACTCTATCATCCAATGTCAGATCGTGGCTTCATTGCTGGCCCACTTCAGCCCATATCAGTTGGGCAGAGTCAGTCGGCAGAACGAACTCGTGGCCACAGGGATGTCGTCCTTTCGGTGGCAGATTTGCTCTCCTTTCTTGGTCGTTGCCTGTTTGACATGCACTCTTGCTCACAGTCAGTGCTATTCTTCGCTTAACCTTCGGAAACGTCTATCCCATTCCGTACCAGGACAGGTGAGTACATAGTCCTCATCAATGCAAGCCACACCCGCTGCATGTTGTCCTCGATCATCGTGGCACTGAGCGGACCCGTCTCACTCAGACCCAGAGCTGTGGTACTGTCGGCCCACCTGCCATGCGACGCCCCCGTTCTTATCTTACTGAGTAAGAGGGAGACTCGACACCGCGGAATGGTGTCAGATGTACAAGCCGCTGGCTACCTCAACCCAAGGCATGGTCACCAGGCGATGGAACGCCAAGATGGTGCAGATGACAGCCTAAACTGTACCACTTTGCATCGGTTCGTGAGGCTGGCTCCCATGAGCATGGCTCGTCGATCGGCAAGCCGCGGTCCCACCCTTCGTCACTTTTCGCACTTGTGTCTTGCATCAGAGCAGCAAAAGGAGTCGTATGCGAATATGTGTGGTCGTGAGTTGCCTCCCCCTACGTGTCCGGATGAGGACAAAGGTCTACATTTTCATGGCTGGCTGGCTGGCTGGATAGGGACGAGAGCTGAACACATAGCAGGTGGTGTCGAATCTGTTCTTGAAAGCGCCGCCATAAAAGGCTACCCGCACTGTGGCGGCTTAGAGTAACTGCCCAGGTTGATTGGTCCGTGAGGTCAGTGTCGGTGACCTTGCCTAAAAGATACACGGCTGCATGAACACGCCTATTGTATGCGAGAACCGCTTATGACCAATGACAAGGAACAGGCTTAGACACTGCGTTTTATCGCGGGATCTGGCATTCCAGTAAAACCCACCTGCTCCTTTGAGTTAAAAGAGATTTCTTGTTCTGGACACTGGAAATAGCCTCCTACTGGGCATCTCTTTGCCGGCTTGAGACATGAGAGCTTGTAGGAGACCGGTGAAGGAGAATAAGCAAGCAGAAAGGAGCTAAGAGCCTGCCGTGATCGCTGGAGCAGGCGAACGATTCCGTCTAGAGCAAGGAGAAAGTAAGACGACATGGCGCCATGGTACCCCGCTATCCATTGTCGCACGCCTCTCGCCCACAGTCCACCGTCGCAGAGAAGTCAGATGGAGGCTTCTGTCTAAGAACATGACTGAGTCATCGGCCAAGGAATGTGGCAGGCCACTATGGAACGCTTTTCATGGTGTAATCGGCCTGACGAGTCGCTTGGCCTCGTATGATTGTTGACGGCATCCCAGGGGCAATACGTCAATTTCGGAGCACCTGACAATGCTAGCTCGAAACCTTTTGGACCCTGGAAAGTTCTCACAACGAGGCGCATGTCTAGTCGAGTTCATTGGTGTGCAGCATCGTCGCTCAGGGCCTCCCAAAATGCTCACGATCATCAATCAGCGCGGATTAAGATTGGTGCACGTTCATGATACCGCCGGAAAGGTAGGCTCCGTCACCTTGCAAACAACGTGCCATGGCGCTTTCAGCGTTTCGGGCAACAAACAAGGAGTTAATAGGGGTCGCTTAACTGCTCTTGTCAATTGGATATGCGTCCGTTCGACACGCAGAAGCCGCAGAATTGGCAGGGCCGGCCAAAAACGACTTTGCCAACCTCCACCAATCATGCGGAACAGCCCAAAATACGACTCTGAACCACGCGCGCCATGGATCAGGTCAGCCTCGGACTTCATCAGCGGCGAAGACAGTAAGCAGGTCTTAGACAATGACCACTTCTCTTGAAGGTCTCAACACTTTGCTGCGCTGGACAGACCACGTGGTCTGACATATTAGAGCACGCTAAAACATGCAGATCGACTGATTACAAGACGTTCAAACTGACGACTCTGCCTCCTGGATCCTATCACTCACGCACGGTAAGAGCCATAGGAATGAGTGTCAATACTCAACTTGTTCGCTCAGTACCATGCATCGTTTTCTGATATCTTTTTGCGGACTAGGCAAATAGTAGGACAGTGTGATGTGCGCATCTCTGCCTCTTGCCGGGGGCGTGCTTAGAACGCTGCAACGCAATGCCGATCTTGTGCAAGGAGGCTGAGAGACTAAAGCCGGTCACCATTCTGCTCATCAAAGTTACGGATCGGCCTCGAGCAACGCAAGCCGACCCAGCATTTGACGCATCCTTGAAACAACTCGGCTTTCCCTGCAGTTGATTACCAATAACATCTCGACAGCGACTTGTTTGGGCATCAAAGATATCCCGTGCTGGAACCTGTGGACGTTGGAATATGCACTCCAGATTAATCACCGTGCAAGTTCACCCAATCTCCCACAAATTCCGTGATGCTATCCAGCGAGCCAGCGTTCGACACGCCCAACTGCAGCACGCACAGATGCGTTTGCACATCACAACACATTCATTACGCTTTCTTACCTAAGCGAAGGCCTTCATTTGACGGCGACAAGTGTGACGAGTTTCGTCCATGCTGCGGTTCCTTTTTAACCACCGTGGCGAATGCTCCTCTCGTGGGTGTAGGGGGAGACGACATGGGTCATCCCCAGAGACTCCACCAACTCCAAATGGTGTGAACGGTGCGACACAAGTCAAGGATCAGGGTTGCGGGAATTACCACACACAAGTATCCTGGTCGCGTCATCGACCTTTGTGGTCGTGAAGTCTCGGGGACTGCCGTGCAAGGGTCCAGAGCAAGGAAACCATAGAGTTCTACTGACACTTTTTCTCCCACTGCCGAGACGTGGAGGTGGCCGAGCTTGTCATGTGTTTTTGAGCCTTGCTCGACATATCGCAAGATGGCGATCAACTGTCTTTGCAGGGTACAAGATACTCATAACAGCGAAACCAGCGTGTGTCACTGTTCTGCCTGCCCCTTACACAAGTAGATAACAATCATTAGAAGACAAAGGCCAGACATGCAGCCAGGCATCACCGACCGAGGCTGAACCTGCATCCCCTGCCGTTGGGCATGGAGTTCGGTACAGTATGAAGCGCAGTATCGCCAAGCCCCTCGTCATGGAGAGAGAGTACGCATCATCACTAATCAATGGCGATCACCCGTGGAGCAAAGCACAACACTCTCAAAGGCCGGATCGCAGGGTAGTACTCGTACGAGAGACAGAGGGAAAGGGGGGTCACTGGGGATAGGCAGGAAGGCTCGGCAGGGTGGATCACGCTTGATAGCCTGGTTGACTTGGCATTGCAGACCGAAAGAAGGGGTGCTGGTGGAGAAGACGGAGGAGTTGCACTCGCCGTTGGACAAGCAGCAGCGACGTTTCCACGATCTCTATGCTGGCGCACCCGCGGATGCTGCCGGGAGGAGAATATGCAACGGCGTTCGCCACAATTGCCGCTCATAGGGTGTCTGCAAGGGCTTGCCTGAGGCGCGAGTGACGTGCGGGATATTTCCAGAGAGGCAAAGGGCAGACTTGCGACGTATCTGGAGAATACTTTTTGGGGGGTGGGAGGAGAAGGGAGGCGAGCATGGAGTGCGAACTTGGCTAGGCTGAGAGTGTTCGTGGCGGCGTTGCCTCTCCTTCGTCTCGTCTCGACCGAGGGGGCCACGGATCGTACCAAGCCTCCAACAGCTAGCAATGGTATCGCTGAGTGGGTTGCTCAACATACCTGCAAAGATGTGGTTGCCGACATGGCTGTTCATAGTGGTGGTGTGTTTGACAGCATAATCCGAGGACACGCCACCGTCAGCGGATTATACTTCTCGGGGCTCGTATGTTGTGTCGTGTCGTGTCGTGTGTTCTCCTCATGGGACAGACATTGGCCTCTCTTTTTGTACGACCTCAAGTCACTGATGTGATAGGTCGCTCTTTCTCAATTCCAACACAGAGGCGGTGCTGCGGTCACTGTCGCTGTTTCTGCTACCGCTGCTGCTTGCTGCTCCCAAAACCATGCAGGACATGATGCGCGTCGGAAGCAGTCTTTGGAACAGCATCCGACATCCAACCATGCAAGCCTTGCAACGAGGGCGGCCGAGGTTACGCTGCTCGCACCGTACCTTATGTAAAGAGCTGCACGTCCATGGGTTTCTGGTTCAGTCGTGCCTTGCTGCAAGGATGCGTACGCAAAGTGCCTGAATTGGGCGGAACGCCTGCTGCTACCTGATTATTGTCCCTGTTGCGTGGCAGAGGCAAAGGCCAACCGGTTGGACGAAAGCATGCAGGAAGGCAGACAGCGCAGGCAGACAGTGCAGGCAGGAAGGCCAACGAGCTGATGCCCGTCTCTGCACGGCGGCGACAACCACCACCACATGGCCAGTGCACACTTGCAGATGCATACATTGTCAGGTAGAGCTCCATGCTCCGTGGTAGAGCAGGACATGGTCCTTTGAAAAGGTGGTGGGAGCATGCAGGACGCTCATGTCGATAACCGCGAACCACCACATGCCCGCTGTGCGCTGGCTCGTCACCTTGCATGTCCTTCAGAGGCAACCTGGAGTAAGGTGGCAGCCGAACGGGCTTCTCGGGGCGCCACTGCCTCCGCCGCCGATGAGGCACTGAGTATGCACAGCGGTATGCATGATTGTCGTCCCATCGCATGCGTGGTCAGGTCGGGTGCTGCCGTCGACCTTGGTTGATCAAGTCGAGAGTACTGACGTAGGCACAAGCTGTCTGGCGTCTGGGGTGAATGCAGGCCTGAGAGTACTGTGTTGTTTCAGGGTGGAGTTGTACCTGGTCCCAGTGCTCATGAACATCTGCCAAAGCGGTTGATCAGTGGCACACACACATACACACACACACACACACCGCTGGCCAACCTGTGCCCAAGGCTGTCGAGGCAATTCCTTGATATGCGATGCCCTTGTTGTGGATGAACGTGTATGGCCTTTGCTGCTTTCAGGGCCAGCTACCCTTGCTGATGAAGTCCGACTGCAGCGAGCTAGCGACCTCTAGTTGACGGCGCGAAACCTCTTTGACGTCTTGGCCTATCAAGTAGCGCACGGGCTGTGTGCATTTCCCAGGAGCAGTGAGGTGCCCCTGACGGACTGGCGAGGAGGGTGAAATACGATTGGTGCTCACAGGCAATGCACTTCTCGGCTGGTTCGCGCGCGCATGCGAGGGCATCGGGTGTGGCCTCGCCCTAGTCAGGTCTAAGTAGAGCTAGTATCTTTCCGCACGAGTCCGCCTGGCCCGGTCGTGCCACCGTAGATATCAGTAGTCGTGTCGTGACATAAATAGTCCATCGATGACAGACAGATGAGGCAGACGAGGCACACTAGGTATAGAGGACTCGGAGAATTCGGGACTTTGGCCCTCGAGTATTGCCAATAGTCGGAGATCGAGTCTTGATTCCAAAGATTGGTCTTTTCGCGATGCAGAGGTCTGCGGAGGGACTCTCTCATTATTGAACAGGCTGTAATGTAGCCTTTCGATTACCCCTGTCTTCACCTGCCCTAGCATGGATTGTCCATGTTGAGGGATGACACTCCGGCGCATGCGAGTTGGTCGCGGAGATGACCCCGTAGAAATAGGCGCTTGATGTATGGGCAGAGAAGGAAAGCAACCAGGGTCTTGGCGACGGCTTACCTGTCGTAAGCCTAATCAGTGAGGCTGTTGTTGACTTGGGCGTGGCGCAAGAGGTTGTGGGATTGAGACTGAGCACTCGGCTGAGTGCGCTTGTGGACCTCCATAACAGGAGTGAAGGTCCCAAACTCCAAGGTGAGCAGGCATATTATGCAGAGCCAGCCCGAAGCGGCATAGCGCTCTCCGCGGTGGGGTTCCATCTCCGCATCCTTGCAAGCATGGGCTCCCGCGTGCCTGTGGAGATCTCGGGCTGTTTTGCGAGGGATCAGACGCCTGCAAAGGCCCCTGCTGCTATCACTGAAATGGAGGCAGAAAGAGGCCGAGCCCCTGGCGCGCCGCTGCTACACTTCGTCTGCCAATCTGCAATCTGGGGCAAAGCGACGACAGCACACTCACAACACGACTTGCTGCCAGAGCGCAGGCAGCGGATTGATGAATGACAGTGCTGTCGTCGCTTGTGCCTGTGATTTTGTGGCGTGGCCTGTCATGGCCTCGAACAAACATGGCGTGCGAAGGCGCTGGCTGCCCTCATGCACGTTTTCCGCCTGTGCATCGGCCCTCCGCCGACAATGTCTCGGGTCGTTGCCTGACTTCGCGCCGTCAACTGCTCATTGGTTTCCCCCACACTCGCAGCTGCAGGTGACACATTCTCCAGCCTCGTCCTTGAATGCCTCGCATATTACAACGGAGGTATGCAGTCCCATTGGATCGTGCGGCAGATAAGACCAAAGTAGGTCTGTCGGCGGCCATTGCCTTGTGGCCTTGGATTTGGGAGCCCGCAACAGATATCATCTTGGTTCGTAGTTAAGTCACCATGGGTTGGCACACTAGGAGCGCGAGGGTAGGCGGGGACCTGGCGGGCAGGCTGTCAGGGTCCATCCATAAGACAAAGTTCCCGTGTCGTCTCGAGCCCAGTCGTCTTTTTGCATGCCACGCGGTCTTCGAGTGGTGAGGACAGACTGTTCTAGGCAACCGGTGCATCCGGGTGTTTATCGGCAGCTACGTCCACAACCGAAAACTCCGGATAGTGGTAGTTTTTCGATGTTTCCTGTAGCGTCGGCATCCGTTGAAATCACCACGAGCGATCTGCCATTGCGTGGCTGTGCAAAGCGCCTACCACTGACGGTCAAGTGATGAGAAGGACAAGACGCAATCGTCCGTGGGGTCTCCACCGCGTGAAACGTAGAAACCGGCAGATTGTCTCACTGGCGGCCAAGTCCGATAAGCCTGGATAATGCTCTCGGGAGAGAAGCAGCATGCATATTTCTTGTCGGCGGGATAACCGCTGCCAAGGTGTTGGAGGCTAACAGCCACGAGAGATAAGCTCGAGGGGTAGAACGGCGCCGTGGTGATGTAAACTAGCACTCGTCATCGGAGCTCTCGGCCCCCTTGCTGTAGGCGCACGAACTGCCCACAAGGTCGCCTTGGCGAATTGACGGCGTGCGGAGAGATGGTCGCCGAAGGAGGGGGAAGGCTCGTGGGCCTTAGATCAACCGTCCACTGGATGTCAAGGCGTCCGCCTACACTCAAGTAGAGCTGCGACAGCCGTGCGATCATGCACATCATCTCGGTAGATCCAGTTGTGATACTGCACAGCCCCTGGTCTGCAGGTATCCAGCTGGTCGCGCGAGCATCTTTGCTCGTGGTGGCCCTGACCAAGGTCGCCACGGTAGTTGGCGAACCCCCCACGGGCTTGATAGTCGGTCTCCAGTTTTCTGTGGCAAGTGACAACTCCACCCTGGGTTTGGCGATCGATATTGCGAGAATGGACGGATGGGTGGTTGGAGCTGTACCTGATATGGATGCAGGAAGCCCTGGACTCCTGATAAGGGTGCAGACGCCGCGGCACTGGAGGCCTGCGAGGGTCCTATCTAGACGCTGGAGGTGGACGTCATGGCCGTGTGCACACGATAGTATAGTATTCGCTGTAGACAGCAGGGGATTGGGATTAGGATTGTGCCAGTGACCCTCATGTTCGCCCGAGTAGTTTCCGCGCAGGAATGGTAGGGTGGTAAGCATGACCTCGGTCGGCCAATCCGCGCTCGCGCATGTTGCAGTCTTCAGGGTGCATTTCTGCAGGTGCAGTCCCGATGAGAACCACTTGGTCCAGAGTTGGCCGCCAAGGTGCGAGGACGAGCGCCGTGAAGACCAGATTCACTGGTATCCCATCCAGGCGGGTTTAGTGGTGGGCGTCGAGGTGGTTGCGCGAACACTAGCAGTACCTGTGCGGGGAGGTCGTTGGCGCCGAGAGTCGCTAGCTCTGATCATGGCGCGGTTGTCAAGTCATGACTACTCTGATGGCTGCGATCACGGGGCCGAAGCTGTCATTGCGAGGATGGTGAATCACTGCGGGTGGTGGATCGTGGGCGCGGCTCCGTCTCTCGCCGGCTGCCGGCTAGCTCGCATCACGCGAAGCCCTGGAGATCATGGTGGTGGGACTTGTGGAGGAAAGTGGGCTCCTGCAGCTGGCCGCACTACAATGCTAGTGATATTGTGACCTGCCGAGGACCACGCGAGTTCTCGGTGCAAGTGCTGCTGCCCCTGAGGAATATGGCCATGGCAGCCAGGTCACATCATGCACGACGAAACGCAGGCGGGCGACACATCATTGAACGTCTGCCGCTTGCCCAAGGGACCGGTGGCTCGACCCTCTTGCGATCTCTCTGGGTGGCTATTTTGCAAGCCACCAAGAGAAGAGACTTTTTCCCATTCCCGGGCCCCAACGGTTCCGAGAGTCGAGACTGCCTGAGCGTGCCTATCTCGAACTGGTCGAGGGGCCAAGGCAGGGGCCGCCCGCGTTGGCTAACCTTCAGCTGAGCGAGGTAATAAGCGACCAACCCAGACGATTATGGGGGAGGCCTGCTCCGAATGATCTGGACACTGCCACTGCCTCCAACTAGGTTAGTGGCGGGCACTCACTCCAGATTGTGCCTCGATGGCGACTATGGCACAAGAGCACACCACATCGCACCATCTGCGCCGGTTTGCACCCGTGTGGCCCACCACCTCGAGGGCAGCCGAAACATGCCTCAACATGCTCCAGCTCCATCTTCGGGCGAACTGCCTCGCGTGCTCGGCCATGAGCTCGACCATGAAGTGGTGAATGAGCCAGCAGCAGCAAGGCTGTATGTAAGTATGTGCCCTCCCTCCTGCCAAGCACGAACAGCACAGTTTAGCATTGGGGACACTGGGCTGGCAACACTGAGCAGTCGAGGAGAGCGACAACAGACTTGGGACCACGGCGGGTCGCCCGTAAGCACACGCCCGACAGACCTGAGCGCACACACATACACACACACACACACATGCACGCATCGCATGCATGCACGCACACACGGGTGCGTGCCTTGGTGGATGGCTGGTTGGCTGGCTGGCTTGAACAGACAAAGACATGTTGGTGTGCTGGTCACCCCCCTCCTCGCCCCACGCCCCCTGATGGCTGCAAGGTGCACACAGTGGGAGGTCAGGCGGGTGTCTGGCTGCTGGCTGCCCTGCATCAAAGGGGGGTGCTGATAGAGCACGCGTTGAGAGCCTGTGGTCAACTGGTGCAGCGTCCCCACCGCACGAGATGACGCTAGACCAGCCGGAGAATACGTGCAGGCCAGCCAGCCAGCCAGCAAGACGGCAGGCGCCAGCATCGGAGCCTGTGGGCAGCTGCACCTTGCTGGGCGGCCCACGTATGACTACTCCTTGTTGGTGCTCCATCTGCACTTATTAACATCCACGTCCCTCCTCGTCCTCTTCCTCCATACAAGTATTCGACACTTGCCCCCATCTCTCGTCTCAACCGCACCACGGTTCAACTTCTACAACTCCAGTCCAACTCTGCTCAGGCTTGCCCATACGCAACGCAACACAACACAACACACCACACCACAATACAACACGGCACACTCAAGACGACACCACCACCACCCTGCACAACGCTCACCAGCACCGTTCTGACAACGACACTGCTTGGCCCAACAGCTTACGCTGCCTCAAACTCTCACCCACCAACGTCCCTCCACACCACACACTTCGCCATGTCTGCCGACCTGGATTGGGACCACCAGTTCTGCCTGGCCTGCGACAGGCAAACAGAGGGTACCACCTACTGCTCAGAGTCCTGCCGCCTCTCCGACTACGAGAAGTGCTCGCCGTCCCCGTACTCGACATCCAGTACCCAGTCAACGCAGTCCAAGGTTCACCTCACCCCTGCGTATGACTACACCAGGCACTCTCAGTCCTCCTCGTCTCGTGTCCTGTCGCCCTCGAGCTCGCATAGCAGTCTCTGTTCGTTGCAAAGCATGTCTTCGACATCGAGTGACTCGAACCACTTGTCCAACAAGGCCAGGCAACAATTGCGGGACTACGCCAGCTCTTTCGAGCACTCCAGCGCCCACCGCCGTCGATCATATTAGGCTTGCGAAATCTCACCTCGCGCCCTTGGTCACGGCATTAACCTGCCTCCATCCACGACCAAACCCATAATGACTCATCTTAAACATCAAAACATGACGAAACACGCGCAACTATCCTATTCATCTTCACCAGCGATATAAAAACGACTCTCCTCACCTCATTACCATCATCAAAAACCCCAATTCATCATCACACCTTTATACATCTCTGTGCACTTATTGTACAAGCGGCATCATCATTCGGAGCACATCATCACAAAAAAGTTTTACAGGATCCTTAGGGCATCACGGGTCTCAACACTTGTTACCCCTTTCTTTAGTCTTTTTTCTTTTTGAAATTCCTATCAGGCTCAGGCGCACGACGGGACGCCCCGTGGACATGGGGCGTGGGTTTATTGTACCACGACTTATTGCACAAAGATATCCCTTCTACTATTCACTGCATGGCATACCGCAATGACGGCACGGGCGAGATTGGACTCGACCAGGGAGAAAACAGGCGAGCATTGTTGGATCGGCCTTTGGATCACGCAAGTCATTGGCTGTGGAAACTTGAGCTACTGTTCGTTTTACTTTTGTTGGCACAATTGCACTAGATAGAACTGGCTGTCTACACAGAAGCCAGAAAAACTGCCACGCAGCAATACAAACAAGCACATTAGAGCTCACTTGACGTTTGCCCTCCACAACGCTGCCGTGACAAACTTGTCCACGATTCGTCTGCGATTTGCTCCCAGACTATGAGCCCAACAGCCCTCGATCTCTTCAGGCAGATAGCATAGTGTAGCGTAGTCAGCGCATGCCCCACCGTGCGTAAGTGTGTGTGACTAAGTGGCTCGCCCGGACGACCAGTGAGCAGAGCCGATATCGTCGGGGCATTTCGAGCTTTCCCCAGCATATTCAATGCGAAAAGCAAATAAGTCGGCCGACAACGCGCAGGTCCAGACCACGGGCGACGGCGGCATATACACCTACACACACACATCACTTCACATATTGCAGCAAAAGAGGGTCCGACGGGCCACACACTAGCCTTGCCTCACCATCCCCGCTGTGTCCTGGAAAGGCAGTACATATTAGAGTCGGTTGGGCTTGTGGAAAGGGGTGTTACTTTACTAGCTCGGGACACGTCACGGCCGATCGTGCGATCCCCTGAGGTCGCACTTGCTTAAGTTGGGCTTCTTGTGCGCGAACTAGAGTAAGGCGTAACAGCCGCACTAGGAAGAATGCTTGGCTTGCTGATTGGTAGCAAACAAATTCAATCACCCTCACGTAAAGGCTGAAGAAAAAAATTTCTCTTTCATTCCATCCCGTGCCGGTCAGATTGGTTGTGGTGCACTACGTGGTGGTGCGTGGTGGTGCGTGGTACCTTGCAGCGGTCGAACCCTTTGGTTGACTCCAAAAGCTTGGATCAGGCTGGCATCCAAGTGTCTACCTCCCGTGTCTCTGATCCAGCTTTGGCCTTGTAGGGCCCCGTTGGGTCCAGGCCCAACCAGCAGCACAAAATTTTCAAAACACTGGTTTTCTCGGATCTGGAGAAGTCTGATCTAGCGATGTAGCTCCGGCGGTCAGGAAACCATGACAGTTATGGAAGTAAATGTGGAAATCCAACTGCTGGGGGATGCATCCCGGTGCCAGGCTAGAGCCAGGACGGAGGTAGGGTTGGCCTTCCCCGGATGAGGAGGACCCCCTTCTCGTCGTTCTTCAGCTTGGCTCTATTTTTTTTCTGTCGGCGTCGCTTGTTTTTGGCTGGGTTGTTGGTGGGCGAGGTGGGTTCGCCGACTATCCGCCTCCACGCCCGCCGCTGGGGTCGCCGCTGGGTCGCCGCTGGGTCGCCTCACCAAACTCCGCCATAGGTGTGTGTGCCTGTCTGGATCGGCGGACTCCAGCTGAAGAGCTGAGAAAACCTCTTCCCCATGTGTAGTGGCTTCGTGCGGGACAGTCACTTGCCTACCCTGCCTCGTTCTGCTGTTCATCCGCCCACCCACCCACCCAATACCGGCTGTCGGCGGCGGGCAGCAGCCAGCGGACGGAAAAGACAAGGACTGGCGGAGCACGGAAACGAACCCAGTGAGAAAGCGAGTGATTGGAAGAAGCCCACCAGCGAGTGTATCTCTGGGGAGATGGCCAAGACCAGACTGCTATGGGTGTCGATTTGTGGACCCTGGATTTTCCCCCTCCATGTCTGCGTATCTTTAGTCCGTGAGTTAAAGCCGAAAGAAGTGCCTATCTACATACTTGCGGTACCCCGTAATTTGTCAGCCCTTAATCGCTTGGTTCAGTCGAACCCCTGGAGACTGGAATGCCTGCGTTTTGTTTGTGATAAGTACAGAGAGGAGAAGCAACAGAACATGCGGTGTGGTGGATATCGTTTGGTGTGCGGTCAAGCCTGGAGACGTAGCTGAGCTCGATAGCACAAAGTCCATGTAGCGAGTTATGTGGGCCGTTAGTTTCGACCCAGTGACTGATTCTTCGTGGGGGAACAAGCATTGGCGGGCGTTGGCAGGTAGTTAAAATTACTACAACTGGTACTTGTAAGCTCGCCTTCGTACAAAAGTGTCATAGTGCGCCTGTCTTGTAGCGTCTACGCACGCTAAGCTGGAGAGCGGCAGTTGACTCTGTTGTTCACGGGTTAACGAGGAGTTTGTGCTTCGAGCATCTCATCTCTCGCGATGCTCGCCGATACCTACATTCCCCGTCCGCAACGAAGGGCACTACAGGGCTTCGCCCCGGTGCAGTGGTACGTGGCTTGGTGAGCAATGCACAGCAGCAAGCATAGCGGTGACTGTTCTGGAGCTTATGCAGGCCCGGCGGCAGGGTTCGAGCAGAGCCTCATTTCTCCTGTTTGTGCTTTTTGGTTGTGGGCTGGATGTGTGGAATGCTGGAATGCCGGAATGTTGATGGCGCTCCGGGATTGCTCGCTGGAACTACTACAATGTACGGTCATGTCCGCCAAAAAAAGCATGAAGCACAAGTTGTTGGCTGTTGTTAGTGAAGTCCCCACATGACAGGACAGGCAAGTGGTCCCCTGGACGTGCTCGTCGCCCTTTCCCCTTTTTTGCCTATTGCGTCCTAGGCTGTGATTGGACCGCGGGTCTACAGCACACATCCGATCGGAGCAGAGTCACTTGTAGAGTTTTGGCGCTTCTCAGGACCCTTATCTGATAACTTTTTCGTCAAGGTTTTGCGTTGTTCCTGGACGACGAAGAGATTGGCGTAACGGCGTCCATCTAAGCTTCGAGTCGCGCGGACCGGTCAAGATTAAACGCAAGACGCCATCCACCACACCACACCACACAACATAGAGAAAACTCTGCAAGGGGGCAGTGTCCGCGATGCAGCGCAATGCAGCGTCGGCGTCACAAAGTCCTGCGTCTTACGACAGCCCTGGGAAGGTCCCGTACGATTAGAAGACGGTGCCTTGGCGGGCCCGCCCAAGAAACACCTGGGCGCCCACTTGGCTTGAGAGCTGAAAGGACGCAGGAGGATCCGTCGCAACCAGCTCCCTCGGCTCCAGCTTTTCTTCCGTTCCAACGTCGCAACATCTGGACGCAAGCCAAGGTTGCATCAGGCTAGCATCGCACGATAGCGCACCACCAAACGCCAATATGTAGCAAGTTTTTTGGTTTTTTTTTCCCCCCCTCCCTTGACCATCACGCTTCAAGTGGATAAACTGGAGAACGGGGAAACAGCCGTTGGCTCCCCATCCTGTGGCATTCCTCGCTGGCTACACGGGTTGCAACATCTGACAGATCCTGATCTCTTTCCCACTTTATTTCTCCAGTCTTTTTGCAACGCTCGAGCAAGACTGGAGCTGTCGTGATCGGATCTCGGATGGCGGATGCTCGGATAGCATTTACGCGCCTCCAAGTCGCCCACGAAGCCGCTTACTCTCTGCAGGATCGATACGGTGGTGTTTGTGTATGCTCGCAGATCCCTGCAGAAAACAGCGATGCGGCTCTGCTGCGCCCTGAAGATCTTGGTAAGCACCTTAGGAAAATCCTTCTGGTTGATGACTATGCTCCGAGCCTCGCTTTCGTTGAGCGCAGAAGCCACGACCACAATAGGGAAGGTCTCTCCGTCCCTCGCTCCAGCAAAGTGCACTTCCCTTGACCATTTCCCCCACAGCCGCCGGGGAAGCTAGCATCGGACCCGAGCTGTCATGCGCAGGCCGATATCGCTCTCGAGCCGCGAGAACACACGCGCACTGAACATGCAAACATGCAGGCGCCATCCAGACAGACAGACAGACAGCCAACATGTTTGGTTCTTTCGCCGGGATGGGATGCCCAGTCAGCCACATCTTGCGCGGGTGTGTGCTGCGGACAAGGGAGCAGTGCGCAAGGTTGCAAGGTCAAGGTCCAAGAGGCACCCATGCTTTCTTCGCCGCCATGGATGAGCAGCCCAGCCAGCACAGTGAACCTGACAACTGCCAATGCTCGTCGTGCTTGTCGAGGGCCAGTTTGCTCCGCCCATGGTGTTCATGCATAGCACATCATAGCATACATGCATACCCAAGATTACCTCCATTCATGTCGTTGTCTTGTCCTGTGGTTTCCACTGCACGGCCGTCGAGGTGCAATCCGCAGCGGATGAGGCCAATCCGACGCCGATGCACGAGCCCCGGCCCCACGCAACTGTCTTCCCGGTGTGTCTCGTTTCTTTTCAGCCTTCACCGGTGGTGCTTGCAGAGTCTCCAACAGAAACCTAGGTACGAAGCAAGGGAAGCTGTGCCTGGCCGCTGGCATGCGGCGCAAAGACCCGTATTACCGACAGACTGATACCAAGTCTGCCGACTGACAATACCGTATCGATGATTTCGGAGCATGTGCACCTCCAGCATCAGCGCAGAGCGAGTCAGCGCCGATAACATCCCTCCCTCCGACCAAAAAAAACCACGGCATTATCTGTCTTGGCACCAGGGTCTACATGCTCCCAACGTCACGGTAATCAAACACATGCTGGCACACACGCAGCGAATCCTCCAAGATAGGTGCAACGAGTCGTGTAATCATCAAAGACCCCGCCCATGCCCAGACACTTCCACTCTCCCGATGCACCTTTATCCCGTGTCGTCCTTGATAGCATGTTCACGCACGCGGGGGGCATTGCCCAAATGCAGCCGTGCTAGGTGTAGATCATCACCAACGACTCGATTACCGTGAAGTCTCACTTGCACGATATAAGTCCCGGGCAAAAGTGACCCCCAAACCTCCAAATCACCCCCTGCTCCTACCTACAAAGTTATTCCGTTTCCTGCGCTCCTCTCTTCGAACTTTCTACCCCCCCCCCTCGGCCTGGCAAGACAAGGAAGTCCCGATAAAAAGTCTTGTTCTTCCCTCTGAGACAAAAGCAGCGGCAGGAACCGCGGCTTTGTGTGAGTGACAATGGGATCAGAAGGAAAGAAGAAGAAGAAAAACAACCCCGAATCAAGGGAAAGTCCCGCGTTCCTAACCTTAACTTACCCATTCGCGTGCGTGGACCTCACCGGCCATGTCTCGGTGTGTGGTGAGTTTGCCTTTGAGTTGTCTGGTTGTGTTCGTTCCTGGGCTTGAGCTCTCGTCCAAGTTAAGGGTGCCCAGTCAGCATTCTCCGGAGGCTACGGAACGTGCCCGCGCGGTCCAAGCCCACTGGTTTGTGAAAGCATGTTTGGTAGGGAACTTGCGTATGTGTGCATGTGTGTGTGTGTGGGTGTGTGTGGTGTTTCTTGTACCATCACTTACAACCACACAGCACCATAGTACACTTCGCATGCTTGGGTAATCAGCCTTTCAACCCTGGGAACGGTTCATAGTGCTATGTGCATCCTCCCTACCCCCGGGCCACCCCCCACCACTTCATGTACATGATGATGCCTTCTTTTTTTTTTCCTTTTTTTGGTCTTGAGCTTGACCACACGCGCAGCAGTCGAAACAATGTGGAGAAGTTTCGATGGCCGGCAGTTCCCACTTTCCGTGTTGGAGGACGAGTAAGCATGTGTAAGGTACACTCACGTCGAAGCCGCGCATCGTGAAGTTTCATCGTCAAGGATGGTTCCCTCCCCTGCTCCCCCCTGTCCCTTGCCCCTAATGCACGTCAAGAAATCGTCAACGATCGAGATTCTGAGATGTAAGGAACAATACTGTACTCTGTGCCGTATCCTCGTCCTCCTCCGATGTGGCTTGCGAAAAGCGGGACCCGCAGCGACAGCCTCCCTCCCTCCCCTTTCCCCCCCATCTCAAACTAGAGCCCGTCGCTGTGGTACAAAGCTCCATTATGGTTTGGTGCAAAGAGTGTGCATGCATCGGAGGAAAAGCCAACGCGGTCGGTGAGGTCGTGCGTGAATGTTTGTTGTTCAAAGACAACCCCCCCCCCCCTCGGACGCTAGAGTCATAACACCTAGATGGGCCACTGTCGAGTGAGTCTCTCTTTTGTCTGGCCGACGGGTCGAGGAATGCGTGGGGGTGTTTGGGGGGGGGGGGGGTTAACGTGTGAGATGGAATAGATTTTGAGATGATACGCGACGGCGATTCAGCCCTGTTCAGAAACCACAGAGGTCTGTTTTTGTGGGCACAGATATCGAACAAGGCGCGTGCCGCCTCATTTTCCCTCCAGAGCATATTAAAAAAAAATATTCATTTATTCCTGAGAAGATGAGCGGATCCTGTTGACACGTAAGTATTCTATCTTTGGCCCTCGAACTGCGCCCCCCACAGGAAACAAAAAGACCAAGTTTATGAAGAGAGGACACCAAAAACAGGGCGTCCAAGGTCACAAGCAATTTCATGCACAGCACTTCCTCCACTTAGGACGATCGACGAGCTAGCGCAATCGGCGATCTGACAGGGCGATCTGGGGTTTTTTAAAGCTCTGCCGCGCAAGGGATGCGCGCGCGGCGCAGGCAGGCGGAACCACTATTTATTTTTTGCCTGGTCACTTTTCGTCCCTAGTGGTAATAGTGAGTCAAGAAAAAAGAACTAGCGTCGGTTACAATCTACACACTCACACACGCACGCGTCCCGCGGAGGAGAAATCACGCTTCGGGTCGTTCCTGTCGCGGTGAGGGTAGCTCGGGTAGGTTGGGCGATCCTTCTGGAAGATTAGACTCATCAGCAGGGAGCGGTCATCTATTGTTTTTTTTTTTTCTTTCTAATTCTCTCTCCACAATGGCCCCGCCTGAGGAGTCACGATAGAGTTTTCCTTGACGCTCGTGATCGTGAAAGGGGCTTTCATTGTGGTTCCTCACACGCTGCGATGACGTCGGTGATCGAGCCAATGCAATGCCATTCAGTAGTGGTCTGGGCTCCGTCATTCGGCAACTGTGTTTGCGCGAGCCAGCTGAGACGAGTATCGTGAGCTAGCATAGTGGGCGCAAAGAATTACACGTGTACATAGCACATGCTAATATTGAAAAGAAAAAAAAAGTGCTCAGTACCGTGCTACGGGTGATGACACTGGAATGATGCCCATTTTACTGCCAATTGACGATGGTCGTTGCTGCACGCCTTGCTTCTTTTTCTCCCTCACAAAAGCGATGACGGCCCGATAGTAAGCTCTTCAAGCCTGATGAGAAGATGTCTCTCTCGTACGAGAGATCAGCACAGCAGCTACCCGCTGCGAGCCCTCATCTTCCTGCTCGTTTGGTGCGACGTAGCACGAAACCCGCAGCATGTTTCAGAAGACAAGAGGCAATACATAGTAGTGAGTGCCTGTACTGTGCAGTGGACAGTGCTGAAGTCGCCCGTCGTCAGAGAATATCGAGTTTAGGCACAGGCCAACATGGCATTCTGCGCATTCCTAGTGACGCAATGTGAGGAGGTTCCCCTTTAGCGAGCCACACAGTGCTGTTCTTGAGAGCAGAGCACGGTCTGGGGGCTAAGGGGGTGTGGCTTTCGAAAAGGTCCACTGCGCTGTCCAGGTGCCCGAAGTCGGGGGTTTCGGGGTCGCGGCACTGTGCCTGGCGGAGCATCTGTGACTCTTCCAATGTTCTGCAACATTGAATGCGGATCCGGCTCGTCCCCGGGCCACGAGGCGCCGACAGGGCCGCCGGGGCTGCGAAAGCCGGCCCCGTTACCACCTTCTCCGTATCCTTCTTGTCATCCAGGTGGCTCCGCTAATGCCATGGCCACCTACTACAGTACGTCGTCCTGACGAAATATGACTTGTGCAAGCGAGAGCTGGCCCTCGCCCCATGATCAGGTGATTCTTGTTTCGTGCTGACCGGTGTAGTTCCTGACAAAGCAAGAACCTCCAATGGGCCTATCCGCCAGCAAACCTGCGACGTTGGCATTTGCCAGCATCTCCTTGGTTGGCCTTGTGGGCTGCTTGTGGTTTTTGAGCAGGGACTTTTCGCAGTGGATGTTTCTGCCCGCTTTGTGTGATCGGGTGCCACTCGTTCATCGTACGACACATCCAGTCTCGCCAGGCTTCACGACGTCGAGAAAGCCAGTGCAACCTTGTTGTCGATCTGGATGCTTCTCTTTTTCGACTAGATGCGTGGGTTGCCCTTCTGCACAAACTCAATTGTTCTGGTGGCGTTTCTCCTTACGCGCAGCTAACCACCAGCTGTGAGCACCACACGCACCAATTGATGATACTCTACGCTCTGCTTAGTGTGTTTGGTTTCCCACGGTTCACTTTTGTAGCGCCCAGTGTGAACTATGCCATCTGGCTTATGGCGTGTAGCTAAGCGGTTAACGATCTTAGCAAAGTTCTCGCTTGTCCGCTTTACCGTGTCACGAGCACGACCAAGCAGTGACAACACCAAGCTGGTTCCTAGAGGTTAAATCATGGTTCCGTAGCCGAGTGCAAGACCATCCGTTCCCTTGGGTCACTTTCCAACACCAAACGGATCGCCTCGGATGCAACCGCGGGCCGCCCGCCGTTAGGAAGCTCCGTGATTCGCCAATGCAGAGGAGCGTGCGGGTATACCCGCCCGGCATGCAAAGTACGAACGGCTGCAGGGCTGAGCTACGAAGCGATGAGCTCAATAGCACAACAGTCAGCTTGTCTCAAGCTCTTCACTTCGCAACGATACGGACAACTGCTTGATGTTATGGCCCAGCGAAGGAGTAGATGCCCACATCCGTACCTATCGTGTGTTAGTGAGTGACAAGTTGTCATTTTTTGTTGGCATACTACGCACTCTCCGTGGATTAGGAGCAAATTAGGACCCGGACAGAGCCGAGTCTCACACATATTTGAGTCTTAAAATCTGCAGTGTAAGGCCATCCATCACCAAATCTCGCTTCCGTGCGACAACGCCTCGATCATAAACCGTGGTAACGTGTGCTCTTTCGTCCGAAGCAGTTGTGAAGAAGCGCTCTGTTGCACACTGTGGTCTCACCGAACGTTCCATCGTTGCTGGCAATATTGTTGCACTGCGTTGCCGCATGTCTTGGACGTTTCGCTCATGGGCACAGTAGGTTGCTTCGTTTCCTCGTCTGTTTTCGGCCCACTTGTCGTCTTCACTAAAAACATTCGAGAACTATCCCCTCTATCGTGTTGCTTCTGGCGCACGAATTACTAATCTTCGCACCTGGCACATTCCACTGAGCAGGCAGGTGAGTAGGGTAGCTATGTCAGGCACATGCACAGGACCGGTACCTGATCATCCCGCGAGGCGGAACCTTGCAAGAAATGGTGCTGCTGTTGGTGTTTCGCATGCCAGCACATACAAAGACTTCCAGGCCCTTCGATACAGGGGTTATCGTACCGTGCTGCCAAATGGTTGAGTTTACTCCGAGACCCTGCCCGAAAGCGTCAAAGACAACCAATCATGGTTTCTCGTGGCTGGCCATTTCTGTGAACAATCTCTGCACATTGTTGCTTCATCATGCGATGTGGACTCCATATTGACATGCTCTGCTGCTGGGGTGTTGGCTGTCGCAAAGCCCAGACCAGCCAATCTACCTGTTGCTGAAGGCGGAGCCCGTGGTGGAGCTGCTGTTCTGGTTGTTTCCTCGCTGCGTGCAGTGGTCCTTGCTCGTCCGAGCTTTTCTGGTACTGTTGTCTCGTAGATTGCTTCTCGTGAAGAGCCATTCTTCACCGATGACCTTTGTGCCCCTTAAGAGTCAGACCCTTGATATGACAAAGAGTCAACGACACCCTCAACCATGTGCCAGGCAGGGGTAGGGAACACTGGGCCTGATCGTGCCGCGAATGTATAGTTGCTCGATGCATGCGAAGCAAGTGATCTGCTTTGGTGAGTGACATTGTGGATCTCAGCAGAGGAGAATGCTGGCTACTCGGGGAATTGTCTTGACGATGGACGGTGTATTGCGGCCTTAGCATGGTAAGATGCAGACATCATTGGTCGGTGAGGCAGCTTGAGATTTAGGGCACAGGCGGTGAAAGCGACGTGACTGCACCCCGGGGGTTTCTGGGGTGAGAATAGGTGAAGTAGTAAGGGTAGTGACCAGGCGTGAGCCGCAGAGCCGCAGGCACAACCCAATTGCTGTGTTGTCGTGAATCCTGCGATCTGCGGGGGCCTGCATGCCTGACATTGCATTGCTAGAGGTGGATTGTCGTGTGGTGCTTGGACGAGATTCCGCTCCCAGTTGGACCGTGGCAGGCCTGTGCTTGAGCGTTGAGGACGACAGCATGTCGCAGGCGTATGTGACCGTCTTGCAGCTTGTCGTGCACGACCTGCAAGTGCCCGGTCGACAAGGTCTCCAGCGCATCAAAAAGCAAGCACGACGACGTGCTCGAAAGGGAAGGTGCGATCCACAAATGCAACTCCAACCGCGACAACTCCCACTGTCTTTCATCAGTTGCGGTGTATCATGGGTTTCTCCCTGTGCGTCCGCCCAAGGCCATCGTGCCATTATCCAGTGGCAAGCATCCACGGTTGCCTTCACGCCAGCGACGGCTTGACTCACGATAGTCGACGCCTCGGCGCACCACGACGCACCACGATGCACCACGATGCACCACGACTCACCAAGACCAAAACACGGACTGACCCCTCCTGAGCCGTCTTCCCCGGTCCCAGTTCCAGTCAGGCACGCCAGGCACCGGCAGCAGGCCGTGTGCAGAGGAAAAAGCGCAGAAAACACATCCGACTGTGACACGGGCAGCAAGCCCGCCCGGAAGCGGGGCCGGTGCCAACACGTGGTCGCCAAACATTGCTGGCTTCCACGGCTGGGCCCGGGCGGGGCATGTAGAGAACGCCATAGCAGGAAAGGAGCAAAGGGGCATGGGAATGAGCACACATCGTCTTTCACACCACGCCCTGCGGCCTGGGCCGTCTCTGCACAGTTCGGGGCGGGCCCGCCTGTGCATACTAAGTCCCTTAAGGTCGGCATGCAAGTGTCGGTCTGACAGGAAAACTCCACGGTGGATATGTGAGACCAGGGTAAACTGATCGGGTACCCGGAGGCGGTAAGAGCCCAACCGGCTGAGCTAACGCCGGCTGCTGAGCGGAGCTCCGGCTCGCTTCCGTGATCCACTGCTCGCCGCGACCGGTGCCGTCACCGCATAACACCCGTGTGGAGTGCTCATCTACGTGCTGCAAACTCGGTGTCGTACATGTTTGGACAGGAATCAGCATTGCACAGGCTTTCTTCGAGTACAGGGTGTGTATTGAGTGAGGCCTACCAAGATTGCCTCTCAACCCTGGCTCGCGACACTAGCAGCAAAGACCCGAGGCTCGCAAGTGCAGTAGACCAATCCGTCACGCTTGCCTAGCGATACTCCCCTGTGCTTGCAGCATCAAGCCATTCTACGTTGTACAAAGTAACAAGCTGAGGCATGCCGGAAGTAGTACCCACTCACGCGAAGGCCTCATCACACTTTTGGCGGCCCTGGTTGAATTGCCACAAACATCGTAACCATGGAATGTACATCTCGTGTCGCGACATTGTGCTCAGCCGCCCACACACTAAACTAGCAACAGCGTTCCTTCACCATGCGGGTTTTGCAAACTGTTTCAACTTGAGTTTTCACACCAGACTCTGATAAGATCCCGGCCACGATAAGCCATTGCAGTTTATGGAATGTGGCGTGAATAGTCTTCGACCCTGAATCAAGCTCCACCACGCCCGGATCTGAAATAACTTTGCTTCGCCACGCATGTCTCAGCTGTGGCGGAAGCTGCCTCGATCAAGCTTCGCAAGCATATTAGTTTAAGTAAGTTTTATGTTGAGCACGTTGTATAAGCTCGTGCTATATAGCTGCAACGTGCTGTTAAAAGGCATTTCGTGCAAAATACTAGTTACGTAATAAGAACTTACTGAGAAGGCCCTTTGCCATAGGGCTTCATGCTTGATGATATTTGCTTGTAGAATGAGGCTCGCCAGCGTTCTCCGTTCATCATATTCAGAATTCTATGCTGGGGAACAATCGCGTTGGGACATAGACGAACAAAGCCGACTGCAGGTGTGATTCTCTCTTCTCTTGAGGCAAACAAACAGAATTTTGGAGGACTTGGACTGATAGGATATATAATGAGAAGCATATCAGAGAGACCGTGATCTAAATTATGACTGTAGCCCTGTTAGTGTCGGGCTGGTGTTGGATGGAGAACCAAGGGTGACAATAATTTACATACGATATGGTTAGGAGAATGACCTCCGACGGCTGGAATGTCCTTGGGAAACTGTACTAGTGACTGAATCAGTAGAAATGCTCAATTAGTCTCTAGCAAATCAGCTCGGAGAAATAGTATGACTTAGTGGTCCCTGAGAAAGTGTTGCGCTATTTTGATATCTTGAGTAATCACAAGCACGGCGAGACCACCGTTGAGATGGAGCCGTAGAGCCTATTGATACGAGCGATCACTGTAGTTATAGCTTCTTCCTCACCACGGAGTGTGCCATTTTCAATGGGCGTTTCACGCTTCGCCAAACTGAGCCAGGCAATTGACATCCACAAGCAAGGCAATACAGAAATATCATGAAGACTAGATACAGCATCGCACGTGCAACTTCGGCTCAAGCAGACAGAGCAAGATCCTCAAAGCCCCTGGCGAGTTTATCCTCACCACCGGCACACTCCATCTCATACTCCAGATCCGGCTGAGCCTCACGGTACAGCGCATTCGTCTCACTCGCCATGATGAAGTTGTGCTTGGCCTCCTCATCACTGATAATGTTCTTTGGGATGCCATTAGCCGCAGCGGCCTCGACCTGGAGCTGCATGGCGCACGAGCGGTCCATGATGCCAAACAGGAAACCCGCCTCGTCGACGGTGGCGCCGACAGTGATGAGGCCGTGGTTCATGAGGATGGCAGCCTTGTTGTGGGCACCCAGGGCGTCGGCGATGTTCTCCCCCTCGTCAGCGCCGAAGACGATACCGCCGTACTGGGCGTACACGGCGTGGTGCCCGTGCAGGAAGCAAATGTCCTGGTTGAGCATCTCGAGCGGGCGGGCAAAGACGCTCCACGCCCGGCCTGCGTTGCTGTGCGCGTGGCAGATGGCGTGCACGTCGCCGCCTCGCCGCTTGTGCACGGCCGAGTGGATGAGGTAGCCCGCCGCGTTGAGCGTGCGGATGTGCGGCTTGCCCCCGGAGGTCGAGACGACGGTGCCGGACTCAATGTCGACGCAGATCATGTCGCCGGCTGTCAGCATGCCGAAGTGTCGACCGAGAGGGTTCATCCACATCAGGCCCGGGTGCTCCGGGTCCCGGACCGAGATGTGCCCGGACTGGCCCTCGGTGAAGTTGCACCGGGCAAAGTACCGGAACGTCGCCGCCATGTGGACGAGGATGTGCCGACGGTGCTCCATATAGCTCGGGAACGTCGGGATACCTGGGGATTGCGGAAACGAGGTATATCAGCTGCGCTGCTCAGGGACGACTCGGATCATACACAACAAAACACACCAGGCATGACCACATTGCCGTGGGAGATGGCCTCGAGGGGCGTCTTGAGCGATGCGTGCTTCGAGCCTGGGACGACTTCTCGTGCTGGCTCGGCAGTAGTCTGATTCTTCGTCACAACGGGAAGGGATGTAGACCCCGGAGAAACCGCAGAGGGAGCCATGATGGCGATGTCTTGGTTGTTTACAAGATGGTGCAGTTCGCCTGTGCAAATGTCTCGATGAATGCCACTATCACAGGCGTCTCTCGGATGGTTTATTGATTTGAAGCAGAAAGGTCACTGCAACGGAGGGAGTGCAAGCGTGCTCGTTTCACGAGGCTGGAGATGGAAATGTAATGGGCTCAGTATAAGATGGACGTCGGGTGGCCGGCCATCCATCCAACCCCGCGTGCGGTTCGGTTCCGGCATCGGCAGCTCCGGCAACAAGGTTGGAGACGTCGGGCTCCGGGGCCTGTGCCAACAAGTCTCGGCACCTATCAACGGATGTGATACTCCAAGGCTGGCTCAATTCAGAGCCCTGTCCAAACATGTACAGTACTACGTAAAGTATGATACCCAGCCATAAGTTTCAGACAAAGTGATATTGTGAAATCTATGGTTGCCACGCTCAAGTAGAATCTTGGCCGTGATCCCCTCCTCTACATATGCTGTGTAGCTTGGCTTGAGCCGTGCCGTTCCGAACGTCAAAGGTTGAACTGTTTTTTGTTCCTATTTTCAAGGGTTGGTCTCCATACAAAGCAAAATCGCACAATTGCCGATGTGACACATTCGTGCTGGTCGCAAGAGCGCAGATAACGAGACGATGGTGCCGGCAAAGCTCGTCTCTTGCTTGATTCTCTTGCTTGCCCTTATCGTGTTGAGCATCATCACCGTGCTCCAGCACAGAGTCCTTGGTCAAACAATGATTGGGGTAAGCTCATTACCAGCCGAGCTGGGATGGGGGGCGTATGACAAGTGGTTAGAGTTTGCCGCATCCTACCTCGAATAATGGAGGGGCCAAGGTGCATGCCTCGACTCAGAGCATGCGACATGCTGACAATGCCAGAGCCCTGGAAGGATGAAGAAGCCTGAGACTGCAATAGCCGCTGTCACGCTGCCGCCCAGGCCAGGTGCACTGGACCCCTGAATTGCAGGTGGAGCCAGGGGTTATGTACTTGCCGGGTCGGCCGCCCTTCACCACCTGGCAGAACAATTTCGCGGTGGTGGTGGGATAGGAGCTTCCTCCAAAATATTCCAGGCACGCCGCCCCGCCATTTCCCAATAAGCTTGCCCGGCAGCCTGGCGACTTGCAATTCCACGACCACGGCCAACTCTCGACAGTTTACCTTTCCCCGCCGTGTCGGACACTCGAGACGCTTCATCGACCCCGAACACGTTCGACGAGAAACCGTGCCCGCGAGGATATATCAAGATGCAGGCCCCTGTCCTGGTTATGAGTACGCCGTGCCCCTCTACCAGCTCCCGACCGCGACTTCCCAGTGGGGCATCACGACTGACCACCACGTTGTACAGACACCAATGCCGGTGATGAGAGGCAGACTGGCCGCAAGGCCCAGCTCTCAAACATTGCCGCGGCCAAGACGTACGTATCCCTTCATCATTAACCCGCCACGGCATCCCACGACCTCTGCTTTGGGCCTAATCGTACCGCTTCATATATAGCGTCTCCGACATCATCCGCTCATGTCTCGGTCCCAAGGCCATGCTGAAGATGCTGCTTGACCCCATGGGCGGTATTGTCCTCACAAACGACGGCCACGCTATTCTGCGAGAGATCGAGGTGTCTCACCCTGCTGCCAAGAGCATGATCGAGCTCAGCAGGACACAAGACGAGGAAGTCGGTGACGGCACAACCTCCGTTATCATTCTTGGTATGCTCGACTGCAAGCAGATTCATCTGTTAGTTGATGTAATGATGGACTGACCCTTTGCTGGTACAGGCGGTGAGATTCTCGCCCAGGCTCTGCCCCAACTCGAGCGCAACATCCACCCGGTCAACATCATCGCCGCCTTCAAGAAGGCCCTTGCCGACGCCCTCGAGATCATCGACGAGATTTCCCTGCCTATCGACATCAACGACGACAAGGCCATGGCCAGCCTCATTTCCTCATCGATCGGTACAAAGTTCGTCTCGAGGTGGAATGACCTCATGTGCAAGCTTGCGCTCGACGCCGTGCGGACCGTGACGTGGGAGACCCAGAACGGCAAGACCGAAGTCGATATTAAGCGGTACGCGCGTGTGGAGAAGGTTCCTGGCGGTGAGATCGAGGACAGCAGGGTGCTTGACGGAGTCATGCTCAACAAGGACATCACCCACCCCAAGATGCGGAGGAGGATCGAGAACCCAAGGATAATTCTGCTCGATTGCCCACTCGAGTATAAGAAGGGCGAGTCGCAAACAAACATCGAGATCTCCAAGGAGGAGGACTGGAACCGCATTTTGCAGATTGAAGAGGAGCAGGTCAAGGCGATGTGTGATGCCATCCTGGCTCTCAAGCCTGATCTCGTCATCACTGAGAAGGGTGTCTCGGATCTGGCCCAGCACTACTTCGTCAAGGCCAACGTCACCGCCCTGCGGCGTGTAAGAAAGACCGACAACAACAGAATAGCCAGGGCCACTGGCGCCACCATCGTCAATCGTGTCGATGATCTCCAGGAGTCCGACGTCGGTACTCAGTGCGGTCTGTTCGAGATTGAGAAGATTGGCGATGAGTACTTCAGCTTCCTCACCAAGTGCACTACTCCCAAGGCATGCACTGTCCTTCTGCGCGGCCCGTCCAAAGATATCCTGAACGAGATCGAGCGGAATCTTCAGGACGCCATGGGTGTTGCACGGAACGTTCTTTTCCACCCCCGCCTGTCCCCTGGCGGTGGTGCTACAGAGATGGCTCTGGCTGTCCGGTTAGGGCAGAAGGCCAAGAGCATCGAGGGCGTCCAGCAGTGGCCATACAAGGCTGTTGCTGAGGCGTTGGAGGTCATTCCCCGCACACTCATCCAGAACGCGGGTGCTAGCCCTGTGAGGGTGCTGACGGAGCTGCGTGCCAAGCAGTCCGAGGGTAAGAGCTCTTGGGGTATCAACGGCGAGAACGGTACTCTTGTCGACATGAAGGATTACGGCATCTGGGAGCCCGAAGCTATCAAGCTGCAGAGCATCAAGACAGCCATCGAGGTGAGTTTTCGCAGATTGCGGCAAGTGTTTAATGTGCATTCACTGACAAGCTATTCAGGCTGCCTGCCTCCTTCTGAGAGTAGACGACATCTGCAGTGCCAAGAAAGCACAGCAGATGGGTAACGGTCTGAGCGGTGGTGGCGACGAGTAAGGATAGACTTGATGGCGATGACGGAATGATGGTCAAAAGTGTTGCATGTAAATGGATGGGCCGCATACCCCTGCATCAACGGCTGGTGCACAAGAGCAGCTTCCGGAATAGAGAATACAAAGAGTAAAACCACACACACGAGGGCGTCGATTTGCAGTGAATGATGCTGCTGTGGTATTGCTATGTTGCAGTACCACGTCCGGCAGGTTAATGGTATTATATTATGCAGCATGACCTCGGTTGTACAAGCTGAGCCGATCATGCTCTCTTGAATCGACATATTTTACAGTAGTACTCCTCTAATCGTCTTCAATGAGAATGCCTTTCGGCTCTTCCGCACTCGCCGCCGGGTCACCATCAGTCCCATCTGCGCCATCTTGTTGTCGTGATTCGACGGTTCCGGTATCCAAGCCTAGCCGTCGCACAGCATCAGCCCGCGGTCCTTTGCTGTATCCTGCCTTACCACTTGGCGCCGCCGCCGCCGCGCCGCCATTCTTCTGCTGCCCGCCACCAGCTTTCGCCTTGGCCTTCCTGGCCTTCATCTTCTCCCTCTTTTCGCGATTCCGTCTTGTCTTGTCGTCATCTTTCTTCTCCAGCTCCTCCTTCTTACTCTCAAACAACTCGTCCGCCTGCTCCCTGGCGAGCTCCTCGTCCATTATCCTGAGGCGCTCATACTCGCGCCTCCGCGCGGCCTTGTAGACGTGGAACTCGCCTGAGCCGGCACCCGCGCTGGAACCTTGTACGTTGGCGACGATCTCGGGGACGCCAGTCGCTATACTGCGCCGGTTGGAGTTTGCAGACGATGTGGTGGGGATGTATTGGTCAGGTTTGGCGAAGAGGGCTTCGAGCGAGGCGGATTGTGCTGATACTGGTGTCAGCGCGCGTTTTTTTGTCGGGCGTTTGGAGCGCGGGTCGGCAGATGTTGGGATCGATTCGGGACCTTCGCCGGACATTTTTTTATCTTTTCTTTTCTTTCGTGTGATGATGCCTGTGTGTGTGTGTGTGTGTGTTGCGTGGCTGACTTGGGTGTTGGTGGTGATTGTTGTATGGTATCTGCTGTATGGGCTGGTTGTGTCGACGTGCGCGAACGAGCTGCTACAACCACGGGCGCGTGCGTGGCCGTTTTAATTTTGTGGAAGCGCGAAGTGTAGCCGTACGTTGAAGCGACGCTGACGCTCAAGCGCGGTTGAAGTTGTCGCGAATGGGTCCCGTCGCAATTTGTGCCGGGTTGAGATTCGCAGCCACGAATCGACAAGAATTGAAATAGGCTGGATTTGTATGGCCGTCTGGTTCCGCGCGTGTTCTTTGCGGGAAGTGGGTAGTGGGAGATGGGTCGTCGCGAGACAGGTGTGAGTGTGAGAGAGAGAGAGTGTGTGTGTGGTTGGGAATAGCTTCGACCGCGAGACTGGATGGACTGTCGCAAAAGTTCTGGAGCTTGTGCTTTCCAGGCTAGCCAGGCGCTGCTTCCATGGATGACATGTGCTGCCTGGCGTCGCAATGGAGGGCGCGTCAGTCTGGCCAATCACAGATCAGGAGAGATATTTGCAGGGGTTCCGGTAGTGTTTGCTTTCGGACCCCCGAAGCGCTTGTTGGCGGCTGCCACGAGAAGGGACGACGAGTTTAAGTGTTGTTCAAGAGACGGGCCATGATGAATACATATTCCTCGGGGTATGTTGAGTACTTGCGGATATCTACGTCTGCAGCGTACTCGAAAAAACCAATCAATACTGTTCTGTCAACCCGAGCCTTCGGACGAAATGGTTGAACCCACAGCTGCTCAAGATCAAATTCGAAATCTGGGTCCCTCACGCGAATCATAGTCTTGGCCAGTTGCTCAAACTCGGCTCTATTCATACGGAGAACAGTGAGTTCACCAGCTCTTGCAAATGTGTAGCCTGGTAGGGTGGGAGATTGGCGGACTGGCGCTTATGCAGCAAACATCGATTCCAGCGCAGCCAATCAGAGGTTCCGCATTTCGGCCATTGTGCAGTGCTCGGCAGGGGCAGGGGTCCAGGTCTCACTTGTCTCCAGCTTGTACCATAGTAATTAGCACAGAGTTCACTCTTGTTCAGGAATGCTCTTTTTCTTTTTAGGACTTTCCAAGCAAGGTCCCTCAGGGCTCGGAATGCCCATTCCATCCTGGTCTCTAATTAGCAAACTCTCGATGGCTGTTGTATCACTCGATATAGTACCTGCTAGGGCGAGATCTCATACTGCCCAGCCTAACGTCTCAAAACCCAGCTATTTATAAGCACATCAACACCTTTGTGGGAACCTTATGCCAGGATGGTGACACCGGGTTCCTGAACCAGGGGCGCTGTCCGGGATACCTCACAACCCCACCATGCACGCCGCGTTGCGCCGCGCCATAGTCATCAGTTGTTGAGGGGGCCGACTCATATGACACGAGCAAGACACAAGCCTGTGTGCAAGCCAACCTCGTGGTGGTTGCATGGGCGGCTCCGGCAGTCCGGCTCCAGCGCTTGCTTAGCTCCTTCTGCCACGCGCCACGCCACTTGCAGGCTCTCAAGTGCTCCAATCTGGTCAACCGACATAATCTTTGACGCTCTGGATGATGTTGCCACCAAACCCTACTTAAGTATATAACTATAGCGCATTCCCATCCTTCCCAGGAACGGCTTATGATGCCATGCACACAGTCCCGCAAGACCTCGTTTCAAGCCATACCCACCCGCAAACGCCATTTGTACGATCGCCTCTAGGGTGGCGTACTTCAGCCGTGTGACAGCAAGACCCTAGCCCGATACCGCAGCCGCACCTGTGCCTACAGGGCTCCCTCCTTGAGGTCCCAAGCCGCCGACCCTGTTCCTCCTGACCGTCACTAACTTCCCGGAAGCCCACAACCAGCAGCCCCTCCAAACCAGCTCTTGTTTCACTTCGTCACTAAATTCAGGGACGAGAAAAAGCTCCCAAAGACACTTTTTCCCTTCGAGAGCACCCAGCTGGCGACAACTTCCTACGACTTTCAATCACGAACTCCATCGAGCCTGCAAGGAACGACTAAAGCACTAAAACACGACAGACACTCCAAAACTCCCAGGCACGCCCAACCCCCACCGATACAGTCATAATGGGTCGCCCAAGACTCATCATCCTTATCAGACACGCCCAGTCTGAGGGCAACAGTACGTCTCTCTTGCTCCTGTTTCCTACAGCCTCATCTCCAGCACCATAAAACTAACACACGTCGCTTGTCAGAGAGCCGCGAAATCCACCAAACAGTACCCGACCACCGCGTCAAACTCACCTCCGATGGCTGGGTGCAAGCTCGCGAAGCCGGCCGACGGCTCAGAGCCATGCTGCGACCCGAGGACACGCTGCAGTTCTTTACATCGCCCTACCGCCGAACACGCGAGACGACCGAGGGTATCCTCGAGACCCTGACTGCAGACGACCCGGAGCCCTCGCCCTTCCCGCGCCAGAACATCAAGGTCTACGAGGAGCCCCGCCTGCGCGAGCAGGACTTTGGCAACTTTCAGCCTTGTAGCGCTGAAATGGAGCGCATGTGGCAGGAGCGTGCAGACTATGGTCATTTCTTCTACCGCATACCCAACGGCGAGAGCGCTGCAGATGCCTACGATCGGGTTTCTGGCTTCAATGAGAGTTTGTGGCGTCAGTTCGGCGAAGACGACTTCCCTAGTGTGTGTGTCTTAGGTAGGTTAACACTGGAGGCATGTCATGATCTTGACAGAGGGAAGTACTAACAGCACTCCGCAGTTACCCACGGTCTTATGTCTCGTGTCTTCCTCATGAAATGGTACCACCATACAGTCGAGTACTTCGAAGACCTGCGCAACGTCAACCATTGCGAGTTTCTCATCATGAACAGGACGGAGAGTGGTAGCTACAATCTCGAAACAAAACTACGAACATGGTCGGAACTGAGACAGGAACGTGCCGCACTCAAAGCCAAGGAAGAAGAGGAATCGGGGGTCAAGAAGGATCCAAAAACCGAGCAAAAGACAACCCCGGCACCCACGCCTCGCAAATGGGGTGGCTGTCCACAAGGCTGCACTCACGGCAAACACTTCAAGATACGTCGCGACTTGCTGGAGCTGCGGCAATATGATGAGAGCTGTGCGCTACAGGCCCATGCTCACCTAACTGTGAACGGCAGCAATGGTCTCTCTACGAGGAGGGCAGGACCTAAGAAGCTCATGCCAAACAACTCGGATGAGGACTCTGACGACCCCCGAGGACATTTACCGCCAGAGATCGACATCAATCGTGCTCGGGACGAGCTAGTCTCTTCCCCCGATGGCACACCTTCTTACATCTCACTTGAAGACCGGCTACGCTCGCAGCAGACGCCACTACTCAAGACGCACTATCTGCACGTGGGACGAGATGGTGGTGGCACGTATTCTGGCCACGCGAGCGAAGAAGAGTTCTCGGAGCGGGAGATATCCGAGGACGACGCACGCAAACGTCTAGCCGACAGGGCCGAGAGAGTCAAGAACCGTGAGCGGAGCGGGCTCAACAGTAGCAAAGTGGCAGTGCACCCGACGAGAACTGCACATGCACCTAGGCTGGGCGATGCGCCAAACAGGTCGGATGAGGGAGCTTCTGACGGTGACCGCTCGGAGGATGAACAAGTCGAGCAGATGGACGCCACCGAAAAAGAAGAGCGCAGTGTGAGAGGCAGTGTGTACTGAGAGTAGATTGTCACCGGGGCGGAGCACAGCATTTTGAAGTCATTCCTGTCGGTGCGCATGAAGATTGTAAGACCATTATGAACATGATACCCCTCGATACTCATTTGAGCATGGCAGATCCGTTATTGGGAGAGGCAGGCAGGCGGTTCTGCGTGCGAGGCTGGAGAATGCGGCCTTTGGGATCAGGACGAGCCTCGAAGTCTTCTTGACACAGGCAATCCTCGTAACAGTCGAAGTGGCTTTTTGGCATAAATTGATGAGAAACATGGTGTTTTATGACAGTCCCTCTAAATTTCGTAGACTTATGCGAAGAGATAGCCATCATGATAGCCGCTGGTTACTCCTCGAGTTTCGACGGCGGGTCGTGGCAGAAGACCCCCGATGAAAGTGGGTGGGCGAGGGTTGCAGCCTTATGGGCGGGTCCCTTGGAGCGGGAGAGTGTGTATGTAATGAGGTGCTGTACTTAAGCCTCGGTCCCGTGCGCCCATGCAAACCCCACGCGCTACTGCAGGCCGCCAGCTGACGAGTGGGCGGTATGTGGAATGTAAGTCTGCCTGGGGATCTATCTGCCTTGTTGTGGCTCGCAGCCCAGGCATCAACTCGACTCGTGGGGGCCCGTCACTGGCAGATGGCGTCAACGGGATCTCCAACCGTTGTTGATTGACCACGAGAAGGACGAGGGCCTCGACCTCTGGAAGCAGGCAACCATGCAGCTCAGGCTCTTGACTGAAGCATCAACCACGTCGCGGCTGAATCCCTCTGGTCGTCATGACCAGGGACGTGCAGGCCACAGCATCGTGGCTCATCCGGCGACCTGTTCTGGAGGCGGCGCCTTGCCTTTCAGAGCTTGCTGATTGGGTGACTGCTTCAACAACAGACGCCTCGATGCCAGTCTAGTTGCTTATCGCCAGGCAGCATATCCACCACTGCCGCCGCCCTCATGCAGGTTCCCGGACATGACGACCTGGTTCGCAAGCAGGAGGCTGACGCCTCGCGGATGGGCACCAAGGCACACTGAGGAGGCAGCATGGTTCCAGGTCCCTATCCCCTCGGTTGCCTCTACCGCTGTGTGACAATTCCAATCACCGGTGCCATGCCGTGATGTACTGTGCTGACGTCGAGTCGCTCGGGGTTGAGTCACACCATGCCCCGGCAGCGGCTCCTGCGAGTAGAAGAGGCAGCCTGCAGCTAAACTCGGGTTGGCAGCTCGGGACGTGAATGAGATATGAAAACGCCTCGCCCCGTCCATGCCTTAACTGCTTGATCTTTCTTCTTTCCACTGCCCGAACAACACCATTCATACTTCGCTCTTGACTCCCTGCGGGCCTCACACTCTCACAACCGTCTCACAGGCTAGCAGTGAGATAATCCACGCCCCCCCCCCCCCCCAGCGGTGCACAAAACAACTTCGATATACCCTTTGCACTTAACCACTTGCCCACCTCGACCTCTTCTATACATTTCCCTTGAGCTTCGCTCCGCCCTACACAGACACAATGGCGCCATCAGCCGTGGTAGACGAGGTGCTGAAAAGCACCGCTGCTGACGAGGCTACCGCGGACAAGACCACTGCCAAGGTCAACGGCGTCATCCACGTCAATGGCAACTCTTCAGAGCCCAAAGATGAAGAGAAAAAGACCACAACCCCAACAGGGGATGCCGAAGCCGAGACAAAACCAAAGGACAAAGATGAGAAGGAGCCCGAGAAAGAAGAGGACAAGACCATGAAGTGCGAGATCAAGCACCTGGACCGGCGCTATGACGATGACGACCAGGCCTACTACGAGGAGCGCAAGCAGCACGTCGAGAAGCCTGAGCAGCAGGACTGGTGGCAGCTCTACGCCTTCTGCATAGTCCGCACCTTCAATAGCGAGGACGAGCATTCGTACACAAAGCTCGTCGTCAACCCTGAACCCCTTAAAGAGCTCCTCTACGATATTGTGGGCGACTATCCGGGCTATAACCTCAACAAGTATGACATGCAGATTTCGAGCCCATACTACCCGCTGTTCCACCGCCGCAAGAAGATCGCCGAGAAAGGCCGCAAGCGCTTCGCCGACGACGAGGTCTCGCTCGCTCAGCTCACCTTGCTCCTCGAGTGGATCGACAAGCACTTCGAGCTCGACATCGCCGCGTACGAGCAGTGCGTAACCCCAAAAGTCAAGGCCATCGCCTTTGAACATCTCTGGACCATCTTCCCCTCGGGCCAGATCGTGCACGCCCGGGTGATGAACCACAACCGTGCTTTCCGCGTAACGAGCAACTACTACGACCAGGGCGAGATCCCTGGGCTGGGACTCAACGTCAGCTACATCGACTACGATGGGGAGCGGCTCGGCACACGCTCGATGGACCTCTTCCTACACAAATACGCAAACAAGAAGGAGCTCTCGGACCTCGATGTCATGCCGCTCATATTCGACGACGATGCCGACTCGATCCGCGCCGAGTTGCTCGAGCGCGGACGCAAGTTCGAGAGCCTCGTCGGCGGCCAGCACTTTATGCAGTATAGCGGCCTGGCGATCAAGAAGAAAGAGCAAGGCTACGCGCGGTTCGATGTGAGCGGGCGTGTCATGGTCGACGTCAAGACGTTCCACCGGCTTGAGGCAAACGACAGCTTCATCGTCAAGGAGCTGCGGTCCGACAAGGCTGCCAAGGCCTACCGGCTCGCGTGCAAGGCTGCAAAGGACAACTTTGTCGAGGACCCCACCGTTCGGCGTTTCGATCCGCTCTCTGACGAAAACGCGTGTCTGACCAATGCCACGATCCGGGGCTATTCGTTTAACGTCAAGCGGTTCCTCGAGTTTTTTGTTGACCAGCTCAGTGATATCGAGTGGAACGAGAACTGCTTTGACCAGCTTGTACTTGATTCTGGCACGAAGAAGACTGTGCAAGCGCTTGTGTCGTCGCACTCTCGTGACAGGGAGACCTTTGACGATATCGTCAAGGGTAAAGGTCAGGGTCTGGTCTGCGTGCTACACGGCCCGCCTGGTGTCGGCAAGGTAAGCTGAGTAGACTGCATGCATCTCTTTGCCCGTAAAGCAAAAGTATACATCACATCCCAGAGTTCGCAAGGCTAATAATCACCTCAACCCAGACCTTGACAGCTGAATGCGTAGCCGAATACGTCCGCCGGCCCTTATTCATGGTGTCCTCCGGCGACCTCGGGTCCAGCAGCTCGACCCTGGACTCGGAGCTCACAAAGATAATGGACATGACCTCGACCTGGCGCGCAGTCCTCCTGATCGACGAGGCAGACATTTTCCTCGAGCGGCGCTCCCTGCACGACCTGCACCGCAACGCTATGGTCTCCGTCTTCCTCCGCGTGCTCGAGTACTACTCCGGCATCCTCTTCCTCACGACGAACCGCGTCAACACCTTCGACGAGGCGTTCAAGTCCCGCATCCACATCCCAATCCGCTACACGGAGCTCTCCGTCGACTCCCGCGTGCAGATCTGGCGGAACTTCATCGCCCGCGTGCCAGGCGGGGTGGACATCAACGAGAAGGGCATCCTCAAGCTCGCGGAGCACGAGCTCAACGGGCGGCAGATCAAGAACGTCCTCAAGGCCGCCGAGAGCCTCGCCGCTTTCGACGGCGTCAAGCTGGACCTCAAGCAGCTTGAGCAGGTCACCAAGATCCAGGCCGTGTTTGAGAAGGACCTGAACAGCGTGGCGGATATCGATTACACCGCCCCGGGATCCGCGCGGAAGGATGCCGACAGGCGGAATATGTTCTTGTAAAGCATGGAAACTGTCAGCTGTGACCCATGTGCTCCAACGAGATCTTGTCTCTGCGAGCGGTCTACAGTCGACCTCCCCCACTCTTCGTCTCCATTTCTTCCTTATTCGAGATTCTTACGCATCTGAATCACGCACGCACGACTCTACGTTTTCCTCCTTTCCGGATCGCATGCATGGCGTTCTTGCACGTCTGACTTCCCCCCATTTACGATTTGATACACGATTTCTTCTTCGAGTTGTATACAACAGCATACATCACAAGACAAGCAGCAAATGTCAAAATAGTCCGAGTTGTTGTTTGAAGGCTTGCTTACTCGCTACACATGGATACATATCTGAAAGAACATTGAAACATGACTTATGATATATAAAAATACAACTTGTGCCTGATATTCCCCTGCGAACCGAGTCCCGCATCGTAACATTTGAGCCGAGCCGGCCAAACGATCCACTCTCCTTGGCTTGGGAACACATAGGCATTGAACATTTCGGAAGTCAATTCATAAACCAAGCCTGGTCATGCTGAAATTGGCACCTTTGCATGATATCTATATACGCAAGCCTATGATTACTATTTGTTCTCGGCTCTATCTCAAACACGAATCCTGCTTTTTGGAAGCCGATAGCTCACTGGCGTGACCTTGACAGATTTTCACCACTCACACGGCCCCTCTATGCGATTGACGCTCGGCCTACTTCTCTTATAGTGTTGCTCGGCTGACAACAGTAACATGTTGAAAGCCAAGAATGTTTGTACATTGAAAATGTAGAGCGGATGACACTCCGCCATGAAGATGTTCGTGACGCCGTGCCGGGCTGTGGCTAATGCGAAAACCCAGAAATTAACATATTTACGTGCTCCGCTAACCCCCAAACTCCAAAGTAATGCAATCCCAACCGCCTACGGGCGATGCTGCAGTTCCGCCATGTGACGGCAATATCGCTCTCCTCCCACCGCCGTGCGTATCTTGCCGTGACAGCCGCTTCATATGAATTTGGACATCGCAGTGCTCAAATCGACAAAGTCAACCGGCTTCGTGACATAATCGCTGAACCCCGCAGCGACACATTTCTCTTGTACGTCTGCCATGACGTTCGCGGAGAGTGCGATGATCGGCAGCGTCGGGTGACCTTCCTTCGCCTCCCAGGCTCGGATCTCGCGGCATGCCTGGTAGCCGTCTTTCCGAGGCATGTGCAGATCACACTACATAGAAATATTAGTAGTGCTTGTAAGAATACGGCATTGCGAGCGAAAGACCAAAACTTACCAAGATCAGAGAATAATACCCGGGGCCATGCGAGAATACTTTCTCGGTACACTCAACTCCATCGGCGGCGATTTCCGCATCGATGCCCACCTTCTTCAAATACCTGACCAGAACTTTCTGGTTGACCGGATTATCCTCGACAAGCATCACCCTGTACCCTTTGTTTCCGATTCTCTTTTCCACGTCGATGTAGTTTTGCTTCTGGCTCTCCACCATCTGCGCGGCACTCGATCTGTTGAGGTCCACGCTCAGATCGCGCTCATTTGCAGGGTCGAAAATGACTGCGAAACGGGAGGGCTTGACAGGCTTATATACAAATGTCATACGTTTCTCATCAAGCAACTGCTGATGGGTTGGGTCTGATGCTAGCTTAAGAACGGCTTGCCTCTGCACGGAATCCGAGAGAACGAGGACTGAGGTGTTGCCGCCTGAGCTTTCAATGATTCTGTCAACGACACCAATCACCTCCTCAGCAGAAGTCAGATTGAGGACGACGTGAGTAAATGTCACTGATTCGTGCCCGCCAATGAGCTTCTCGGCGTCAGCGACGGTTTCCACTGCTGTAATCTGGTGAGGCACATCCTTGGGTAACGTCATCTCGATATGCTTGGTTGTGGCTTCACGGGAGTGCTTTTGCGCACAAATAACCAAGATTGAGTACATGGGTAGGCGGACGTGTCTGTGTATCTCGGAATCATCCAAAATAGGCGTGCCTGGGATACGCGGCTTCTCGAATGGCATCTGCAGACGCATTTGAGAGAGATCCTGTCCACTGGCTTTTGCTGCTTCACTGAAGTGTGCCAAGCCAACCTGTATGGACGATACACTCGATCGTGCCGTACGTGTCGATCGTACGGAGGGGTCCGAACTGGCCGATGAGTTCAAGGCAGGTGAAATTGTCCCAACCTCGGATCCAGGACTGGAGGTATTGATTCCATTGAGAGTCTGTTGTAGCAAGAACGGTCTAAGCGCCTGCGCATGCTTGTCGGCAGCTGGTGTGGCCACGGTTGGCAACATTGGAGGAGTCCCAATCGTGTTCGGGTGGTCCTCGGCGCTGGGTAAGCCGAACCGAGCTGTGAATGTGAAGGTCGAGCCCTTTCCGGGAATGGCTGTTCCGTTCATCTGTCCACCGTGCAGTTCTACAAGCTGCCTGGAGATGACGAGGCCCAAGCCACTCCCGCCATGCTGGCGAGTGCTGCTGCCATCGATTTGGCTGAAGGGTTTGAAAATGAGCTCGGCCTCTTCTTTGGTAAACCCTCGTCCTGTATCGATGATTGAGAATTCGAGCATGATGCTATCTTCTTCAGACGCGGTAGAGTCTTCAGTAAACACTCTACACCGGCTAAAGACTTCACCCTCAGATGTGAACTTGATCGCATTGCCAATGACATTGAGAAGGACCTGTCGTATGCGCACTTTGTCACCCTTCACCCAAGACGGGACGTTCTCCTCCACAATATAGTTGAGCTCCAGCCTTTTTGCGATTGCCATAGCGGAGACCAGCTCGTTGACGTCCTCAATGAGAGATCGGGTGTGGAACCATTCAAATTTGAGCTTCATCATGCCGGCATCGACCTTAGAAAGATCCAGAATATCGTTGATGATCATGAGAAGACTCTTGGCGCTTGTCTGAATCGTGTTTGTATAGTCCCTCTGCTCCTCGTTCAAAGTCGTGTCCTGGAGAAAGCTCACCATTCCGGAGATACCAATTAATGGCGTGCGAATCTCGTGGGACATGTTGCTAAGGAATCTTGCTTTGGACTCCATAGCCTCTTTCAACTTGGCTTCGAGGAGTTTGTGATCATTGATATCAGTTGCGGACCCGAAATAAGAACTGGCCCTGTTTCCAAAGTCGATGTTGTCAATCTGGACACAGCGCACCAGATGCCATCGATACTCGCCAGATTTGGACCGTAGACGAACTTCTGTCGTGTAAGAGACGCGACCATCACTGTCTGTAGCTACCTTAACGACACCCTTCTTGACGAGATCGGCAAGCTCACCTGGCTGAAAATCAGGCGACATGGGATTTTCAGCTGTAGTACCACGAGATGTGTTCTTCGGACGCGGCTCTGTTGACTGCGAGCCCATCCCTGTGCTTTGTCTTGAGTCAGCACGAGACACATTTGTCTGGAAGAATTGCATGTGATCTCGTATGCTCGGGAGGCGACACTTGGCCAAGTCGTCCGGATGCACAAAATCCATGAAGCCCAGACCAAGAGTGCCTTCCGAGCTCTGGCCAGTATATGAGAGCCATTGATCATTTGCAAAAGTGATACCTTCATCCTCAGTCGCCGTGAATATGATTTGAGGGATCAAATTGGCTAATAAGCGATGCTTTGCTTCTGAGGCCTCGACCTCAAGTTGGCGCACGCTCTTCAGCTCGGCAACGTGCTGGTCGTGTATATCCATGTAGGATCCGACGAATTGAACGAGGACACCACGCTTGTCTCGCAATGGGACCGCTCTTGCCTGATGCCACCGGTAGTCGCCTGTAAACCGTCGTATACGGATTGTTCTCTCAAAAGCGGTGCCCGCTCGAAGCGAATTACTCCAATCTAATATGTACTCGTCCCTGTCCTCAGGATGAAGGCTCGCCCATGGGTCGGCCACGAGTTCACTGATTGTTTGACCTCGGTAAAACAAGTACCTGCTGTTGACCCAGACAATCTCTCCCGTTATTGGTAGTGCTACAAACACATGAACCGGCAAACTGTCTAACATGAGACTTTTGAGACGATCTGATGGCGGCAGCATACTGAACTGGGCCGCATTTCCGCCTGGACCACCCGGGCCGCGAGGATGTGAGGTGGTTGGCTTTGTCAAAAGAGAAGAATTAGGAGGCAAGGATTGGAAAGTGGCGGCGTAATCTGCGCCGTATGAATGCATCTGCGTGTGCTTTTGTCCCGGAGTGCCAACAAATCCTGGGGATACTACAGCAGAACGGCCGCCAGGCCGCAGCAACTTCTCGTCAGATTCTAGGGCAGGCTCAGAATCACTGGGTGTGCTATTTGGATCCGCTGAGCTTTTAGAGGACGGGCGAGTTGAAGATTTTTCATCGAGATAAGATCCCAAGGATGGTTCCTGAACAGATGGTGTATCAGGAATCTGTTTGAGGCTGCCAGATCTCCGATGCTTATGCTCCACGTTTGGAAAATCCTTGACAAGACCACCCCTACGAGCCGGGTTTGTGTCGGGCGGAATATCATCGCTAGGCCCAGTATGGCGTGGGCGGGTGTTGAAGTAGCTATCACCAGCCACCATTCCAGGACTGGCACCTGCGGCTCGTCGTTCAGTTCCAAGCATTGATGACTTCGGTTCCCAGTTTGGAGTGATGGCAGCAGGAGACCCTGCAATACTTCGGGATTTAGCAGAGTAGTCGCTCGGACTTGTGATACTGCCAGTCGCCGAGAGCTGGGAATGGTACTGCGAGGACATCATGTCATAACCGAAGCCACGGAGCGCGGCAGGGTTCTGAACTGGACGGCCATCGAGATCGACGCCGCCAAAGCCCGAGGTTGGGGGTCTTTTCCGGTCGAGTCCAAGTACTTCGGTCTCAAGCATAGAATAATGGCTGCATAATGAATAGGATGTCGCTAAATGTGGCGCAAGATGTTGTAAAGAATGCCTCAGATTTGACGGGTAGGGTATGACAGGACTCAATATCGAGAGGATAGCAACAGGCGGACGCGGTTGATCTCGCATTGTCTCTGAGTCGGAGGGAGATTGTGCTTTTGCTCCGACGTGACGTGAAGCATTTTTTTGATCCAGAGCGGCAGAACTGAGTTTGAACGACCTCGTCGGCTTTGAGAGCAGGATATGGTGTAGTGGCACATGCAGCACAGTCCAAGAATTATCTACGCCGATGGCCTCGGGCGTCTGCATTGCCGTGTAGTCGTCTGGACTTGTGCCAGGGTTGAATGAGTCTTCGTCGACGACTGCGTCTGTGAAAAAAGGATTCTCTGAAGGATCAGCCCGCACGGCTGGCGATGGTGCAGGTGATTGCGACCACGGTGAGGGCGGCGTTTGCTCAAATTCTTCATACTTGGGCGCTGGAGCACGATGGGCACCATCGTCGATGGCAGAAAGTATACCCTGGAGCTTGCTCCTCTCTGGTTGTAACTTTCTGCCTTTGGTGGTAGCCTGCGACGCCGTGACACTGTCGAGAAGCGACGAGAGTTGCGTACTTGAGTCCGACGCAGCTTGCTTTCGCAATGCCTTTTTCGACTCGGAAGCAGAAGCGGCATGCGACCAGCTGCTGTGCAAGTCTTTCTTTTTCTCATTCTTTTCATCCTCGAAAGGGTTGAGGTAAGGATAGCTTCGCGTTAGCGCAATGACTTTACCTCGCTCAACCACTCTTGAAATGCCGTTGTGATCTATCAATGGATCCGCCTCTAAGTCAAGTGCTTGAAGCATGGGCAGGACCCGCCCTTTCATGTCCCTGCCTGTGAACATAGGAGCCTCCCAGGATGGCATTGGCTGGTTTTCTTCCTCTGCATCATGTTCCTCCAAAGCGCGCTTGTTGAGAGCAGGATGGGGCGACGTTGGGCGTTCGGCTTTTGTTGGTGCGGGATAGAAGCTCTTACTACGGAGTATGGGTCCTGGCCGTTGAGGCGCGGGTGATGCTGCGGAAGTCGTGCGAGCTTCCTGAGCACCCTTCTGTTTTTCGTACGATGTAAAAGAGTGCCTACTAAACATGCCCGGCCGCACAGGTCTGTCGGTAGTTGAAGCAACATCTGGCGTTGAGGCGGACCCCTCTTCAGTATTCTGGGGTGGGACGGTGGAGCGACCTATGTAGCCCATGCTGAGCTCATCTTCCTCGTTGGCGTTGAAAGTAGCTTTCTGTCCCCATGGCACATTTTCAAGGTCCGTGTTGTCTGCAGGTATAGACAACGTGACACGCTCTGCCCTGAAGTGTTCTGTCATTATCTGCACCACAGTGTTCCACCAGGCATCGAGGCCCGGTTCCGCGGCAAGCAGCAACGAGAGATCGTACAGATTGGGAGACGGGTAGTCGAAGTTCGGATGCGGCTCTGCATGTCCCCCAGGCTGGAACGTCATGACGGACGCAGGAGTCGAAGGATCGGATCGCAGCTGCTCCTGCAACGAGAAGTGGCTGGCAAACTGCCCCCCAGTAGAGTTGAGAAGTGGTGTTTGCGATTGTGGGCTCGACATGAACGATCCATGGCCTAGCTTCATTGTGCTTGGATTCATCCTCGGAAAGGGATAGGACGGGGTCCTGGCAACAAGACCAGGTGTCATACCTCCTTTGACGGTCGTGTTGGACTCGGTCGACGTTGTCGGCAAGTCATCGGCCGGAGTCAAGCCCATCGGCGAGGTCTCGACAACGGGAGAGATACCAGGAGCACGCACAGTGAAATATGCCCCCGGCGAACCTTTTTTACCGTGGTCCTGTTGAGCCAGATATCGAGTGAGACCTTCCCTATAGGCTGCCACTGGATTGTCTATTATTTCCGGAGAAGTTTGGGAGATGGTGACTCCCCTCTCCTTCTTCCTTCCTGTGTGTTCAGATAATGGCTTTGGAGACGAGCCATTCCTGACCGAGTTTAATTTAGGTCGAATGGTGCTGGGTGTGTCTGAACCGCCACCACGTAGACTGACCAAGTTGTTGCTGGAACGTGCGCTGAAGCGCCTGGACGGGTTCGAGGATCGTGGCGAGCCATCCACAGCTGCTGGACCGGAGGCATTTTCGTCTGTACTGCCGCGGGGCGGCTCGTGGGCGGTTGCGTCTGGTTCGTTCGAAATCCTGTCTTGCGGGAGGCCACCGAGGACTTCAAGCTCGCTGCATTCTGGTTGTCGAGACCTGGAGTCCTCCGGGTGGGTAGGGGCGGTCATCCCTCAGCAAAAGCGCGCCCCCATGCAGCCGCGGCGTTGGGGACTTGCGATTTAGCGGCTGTAGTCGGTCCCGCGGGGGCGTGACATGAAAGAAGCGTGTGTTTTCGATCGTGTGGTGAACGATCTACTTCGTATCGTTGGTGGTTGATGTTGTTCTTGTTTGTTGCAGTGATCGGGTGGGCTGTATTATCGACTATGCTTGATGATGACGGCACCTGCAGGACCCGGGCGTGAGATGGGTTAACAAACACTAGAGGCGTGGGCGGAGGCGGTTGCACGGTGCTGACCGCCGGGATCGTGGGTCAAGGCGCCGGAGGAGCGAGAGTGTTGAGGGCGCCGAGATGAGCCCCGTGACGGATGGGAAGGCGAGGCGTGATGCAAAATGGTGACGGACACGGGCCTGTGGGGATGTCACGGCTGGCGCGGGCTGGGCTGGGCAGGGCAGAACAGAGTCGGAGACAGAGACGGCAACGGAGCAGGGCGAGAGGGAGCGGGAGCGCCGTGGCTGCGTGCACGAGGAGGCCTGGTGTGGCCGACGAGGCTTGATGTGGTCGTGGTGGCCTTGCTTGGTGCTCAAGTGGGAGCCCGCAAGCCACGAGACTGGGACCGGGCGGGCTGGCGGTGGGCGGGCGGCTGCAACTGAGTACCGGCCGGTGCCTTACGTAGCAGCCCAGCCGGGCACTATCGTGCGTGCGTATGACGTAGCGCCAAGCTTGGTTGCAAGTGCTGGGTCCACGGCAGCCTTCAAATTCAAGCACTGCCTGCCATGCACCCATGCTGCTCCACGGCACTGGCCACTTGTCGCTCCTGCCCACCAACCTCTCGCGCTCGCTCCTGCCAGGTCTGCCCTGCCAGTGTCTGCCCTGCCAGTGTCTGCCACCTTCCGAGAGAGGGCGCTGTCTAGTGCTCCTGCTGCCCTGCTCTTTACGAGGTTTCAAGTTGCGCTGTGGATGGAAATGCACTAATTACCGGAATCTCCCTATTTGCTGTCAGGGCACGTCGCCTCGAGCTGACTGAGTGCTTGCAGCTGATATGGTACTTCTAATGCATGCAAGTGGCCGCCTCTCCTGTTCTCTCCCACCCGATGCGTTGAAGCACCCACCACAGCAGCGCCCGTCGCGGGGCTCGTGCAGATCGGTCCACGCCGGCCGGCTATCAGTTCCGAACAACCAATGCCCAGCAGTCACCATTATCCTTTCACAGTCCTGCCTGCCTGCCAAAGATGTCCGGGAGTCACATATACTGGACAAGCAATCTTACGACCATGTCATTCTCAAAGGTACAATCATCGGCATCTACACGGTTAACATCTCATACTACAAAGGACAGCCAGTGGCTCTCCAAGCAGCGCCAAGCCTTGTCTCGTCTCTAGAGCCCCAGCAGGTGTTGTCCCGCACTGGCTGACATCATGCCTGGTTGTGTGGCCTACACGCATGCGCGCAACGCTCGCCTCCGACAACAAGCTCACCAGACAACTCGACTCGACCGAGACAAATACAACCAGGAGGTCAGCGTGTAGTTCGGCCGGAACGTTGGCCGCCCAACACCAGCAAAAAACGTGTCAACAATATCTTGAGCCTGGACGGATGAACTCAGTCTCGTCCCAGCAACGACCAGGGCGACCATGAGGGCATGCACACGACAACCTGGAAGAAAAGAGGGCCCTTTGCATGGTCACCCGCCTTTCCTGATCAGGGATCACTTCACCTTCGGGCCTGCGAAAGGTGAGAGATTATGACGCCGTCTGCCTTCGAGACATTATGGGATCCCCACGAAGCCCAGTCCGTCTCTTGTGAGAATCATCCAACAGTGCTTTGCCACAAAGGCAGAAGGAGGAAAGACTCTGAAAATCGCAACCAGGCTAGACTATCACCTACGGGCTGTATGCCATGATTACAGCACTTGTCCGAGTTGAATGCATCATCCTGCGTACTCCCATCCGTGGCTTTAACAATGGTCATGGTTTCATCAATGAACTGCTCTCACAAGCTGCCAAAATGCTAGCTCAAGTAACTACCAAATATGCCAGGCAAGGCTTCATCTATCCAGCCTAGCCTGTTGCTAGTGTAAAGTGCCAGCTATGCCACCACGTCTTGTCTCACAGTCAAACTCGCGTAGCATGGGATCTGAGCGTTCTTGCTTCAGCTCGAAGTATAGTTCAGGTCTCGACGATGAGCGTGTTGAGATGCATCATGACAGGGCCGCATTTATCCATAATGATGTTCACCGCTCGACTCGAAAACAAGTATATCATCAGGCCGTGACTCTTCGGATAGTCCGACTCGTCCAGCAGGGTGGGCTGCAGCCTCATACTACTAGCACGTGGATTAAGGCACCTAGGGAGCGCTATGATGTCGAGCTCACGTGGTCAAGCTCGCGCGTTTAAAAAACCCCATTGACGCAGTGCACTTCAAACACAGCCATTCCCAGTCTGGCAATAATAAAGGCCCGCCAGAGCTGCAGCACGAAGCTTGCGCAGGTGAGTGGATCTCTTCACATCGGGCCATCAGTCTGACGGTACTTGACGTACACTAGCGTAATGATGCGGGCATGTTCCCTGGCGGCTCTTAGTCAACATATCAATCGGCCCGCGCTCATGGTTACACACTATGAAAACGATTCTGCAACTGCTCTACGCGTATTAACTTTTCAAGGATGTCCTCGTCTCTCGCTAAAGCAGGTCGTTGTTGTAAGGCTTCTTAGCGAGACAATTTATGCCCAATATCCTGACTTTAGTCGTGGCCGACACCTGGAGCTTTCTCGCCGGGTGACTTCATCACTTAGGTATCGCCGGCTGGCGTCGGCACTAAGGGGCAAGGGCCAGCAACTCAAGAATCCGAATGTGCTCAAATTGTTGAACGGTTCTCCGCACTTAGATGCAAGGTTATACATGTAAAGACTGGAGGCATGGGCCGTCGACCCGATGCTCACGGTCAGCGGAGCTAATGGCCCTGAAGGACCGCCAAAGGGAAGCCGCAGACTCGACCACCAACCACCATTTACCATGCCAGGGCCAATCGTCCAGAAGAAGCAACCATGTAGCGGTAGTCCATGCGAAGTGGCATCATGCTAGTGTGGAGGTGCATGTCACAATGACCAATCGCGGCGGATATCCGGAGCAGCCGTACAGAATTCGCAACGGGGACTGCCTACTGTTGATCGTGATTTGCTGGCATGGATTATGGCGAAGCAGGACTCACAACGACCGACACGGTCAACCTGCTTACTGGCGCTAGCCTTTTGGGGGGCATACATCAGTAGTCGGCTGAAGTACAGAGTATTGACAGCCGATGTCTTGTGTACGCCGAAAGCCCAAATGCATACTCGATGGACATTGGTGCGGACAAAGACAAACTTCTTGTGCAATGTGTGCAAGATCAGGTTGGATACGTCGGCCTGATCGAGGGAAGCACGAAGCTGCATGCTGCGCTGCGATTTCAGGGATGCTTTGAGATCTCACGGAACAAGAGCTAGAGGCAGGGGATCGCAGTAAGCTGTGTACAGCCATGTCCAGCCATGGCACAAGACCCTTGACCCTTTGTGTGACCTTGTAAATCACTGATACAACGGACAAGGTCGTGCGTTGTGTCCTTGACAGGAGCACTGTCACCGGCTCAGATCCTTGACGGACTTTGTTACCACCAAATCTGGTGCGCAATGATGCACTCAAAGGAAAGGCATTGCGTGCTGATATGACTTGGACAGTCCGTGGCCGGATGCGGTAGCGCAGAATGGCGTGCCGCGCCGATTTTGGCCCGCTGTCAGGGGCTGCCTAGAGGTATGCATACTCCGGACAACCTTAAAACAAGCGCCTAAGTGCCGCGCAGCCACACTGGTGATGCCACTAAGGGGAAAGGATAATCCGCACACGCGGCGAAGCACCGTCCAAGTTGCGATCTGTGGTGTTAGCAGGGCCGGCCAGATGGAGCGGCCGTCGGTGCGCGACAAAGGCGCAGCTGGCCACGATAGCAGACAGAAATGCAAGCATGTGGGCATGTGCGAAGAGGGGTTGTGTTCTGTATTGCTGCTGCCTTGTGGGCGCATTAACTGCTGACGCGGCATAAAACATGAAGATGGAGCAGGTGAAGGATGGAGAGGCCAGGTTGTAAAGTTGCGATAGACTCTGGCCAGCGACTCAGAGGGCAGGAGGGCCTGGATCGGCACAGCGATGCTCCAGGGCCCAAGACGGCACTTAGGCTTGGCACAGCCCGCGCGGCCAAGACCAGCACGCCGCCGTGCCGATCTACATTGTGTTTGAAACACGACGGGACTGCCACACCACACTAACACTCTATCTGCCTCGCCGGCCTTCACCCTCCAGCTCCAGTCCCGCTGCTCATTCAGGAAGCCTCCCACTATTTCGGTACCATTGCGTCCACGTCGGGTATCGGAAGGCTGTCGCTATGCTGCGAGCCAAGATCCGAAAGCGGCGGGTGCCAAATCCTCCATGGCCCTCTTCCCATCCTTCAACAACGCCATGGTAGGCGACTGTGCTTTATGCGCACTGATAACCAAGAGCCGGCTGTCACCCCGTCCTCCCTCTGCTATTTGTATGTCCTCCTGCCCCTTCAATGCCTCACGGGGTCAGGGATAGGTCCCTTCCACTTGATTCCCTAGACGAAGAGGAGTTGCAGAGCGCCTTGAGACAATACATGTTCCACATCAACCATACATCAGGAATTTTGTTGTCATCTTGGCTTGTATCAACCAAAGCAGCTGATACTCAGTCTGGTTCGAGTGTAGACAACGCCTCGCAAAACGACTCGGCAGCGACCAATGCTTGATCGATCGCCTCAGCTCAACGAGGCCCAACTTCCTTCTCCAATATGCGGTTTTCAGCAACCTCGATGCAGGGCCCGTGGCCAATGTCTCTCTTTTTGCTCATCTCAGCCTACATGCCACAAGCTTATGCAGATACACCACTCATATACGACTATGCAGGCTATAACGCTGGCAAGTACGACCAGGCACCTAGCCAGACTTTCAGGTCCTCCAACATCGTGGCACCGCGCCTACAAGTTAGCACTTGGGATCGTGAGCTTGTTGACAAGTCCCCGTACATATTCCTTGGCCTGTGGAGTCCGCTTGGAGGCAACGCCGGTCCTTACCTGTATTCAACAGAGGACCTAAGCTTGGTATATGCCGAGCAGAGATGGCCGAGCGCACACAACACTCGGATCCAGAGATACAAGGACGAGGATTTCCTAGTCTTCTATCAGGGCGAGCAACGAGACGGGCACTCTTCGGGGACGTGTCTGTTTTATGACTCTACGTACGAGCTCCGCCACTCAGTTGAGGCTGTGGGTTTTCCAAGTGCCAGCGTTGATATGCACGAGTGTCAGGTTACTGATGAAGGCACTGTGCTTATCTCCATCTACGAGACGCGAGACTTGGACACATCGTCCGCTGGCGGGTTGACCCTCGAGCAAGGGGGCAAGTTGCTTGATAGCTTGTTCCAGGAGGTCAATCTCGAGACTGGCGAGCTGGTGTTTCAGTGGCGAGCATCGGATTGGTATACACTGCAGGACTCATTCTTCACATGGGACTTTGATAAGGCGGAAGGTTGGGATTTTTTCCACCTCAATAGTGTAGAGAAGGTAGGCAGTCCTTTCTTTTCTGGCGTTGCAGCTCTTTACTTTGGATCAGTCTGGTCTAACCAAGTAGGCAGTCGCCCGAGGGCCACTACCTCGTCTCATCACGCCACACACATACAGTAACATACGTCAACGGCACCTCCGGAAAGCCTATCTGGACTCTCGGCGGCAAGCGCAACAGCTTTAAGGATCTTTCGAATGGTACAGCCACAAACTTTGCATGGAACCACCATGCTCGCTTCCGTGGCGAGGCCGGCGCGGCCGGCACACCGCCACAGCAAATTACTCTTTTCGACAATCACAATCTCGACACTGCGATCAATGGGCCAGGCTGCAACGACACAAGCAGCACATCCTGCTCACGCGGAAGGCACCTGGAGCTCGACTACGAGAACATGACGGCGAGTCTGGTCATGGACTACTTGCACCCAGCCAAACTCGTGTCCGGCGCCATGGGCGGCTATGCCGTCATGCCGAACGGCAACGTGCTCATCGGATGGGGTCTCAATCCGGCTTTCACTGAGCATACGCCTGACGGCAAGTGCGTGTTGGACGTGCAGTACAATATCTGGGACCCCCAGGGCGAAGGCAGAGGACACTACCGTGCTTTCAAGTCAGACTGGGTTGGGAGGCCGACGTGGCCACCAAGCTTGGCGTGGGAAGCTGTCGGTGGGGAGCTTGCGGTACCTGGATCGCCGGCTTCGAGGGTTTATTTGAGCTGGAATGGGGCGACGGAGGTCGCTTCATGGCAGATTGTATGTTTCTTCATGTCCCTCTGTCGAGTCATATACACTACCCTTATGTTACATGGATGACTTATGACTAACCTATCGAATATAGCTCGCAGGGAATACAACCAGCAGGCTCGACATCCCATCGAAGCTCTTTCCCCGTGCAGGCTTCGAGACGACCATTACCATTGGCGCGGGCGTCAAGTACGGCCAGGCCGTGGCGCTGGACAAGCAGGGCGCTGTGCTTGGCAGGACATCCATGATCGACCTTGAAAATGGGCAGGTCGTCCCGGAGCCGCGGGTCCAGTTGTGAGACTTGACCTTCCCAGATTCGGGGTGGTTAAGGATATGCAGAAGATTTGCCACATGCGGAAACCATCGACACGCGTGCGAGGGACGAAAAGGGCTCTTGTGGACGGAGTCAAGTAACATTTCTTGCACATACATTTTGTTTGACTTCTGTAAATATTCATTTTCAAACCAAGAACGATACCCATTTTTGGCAAGTAGGGTAGGCATGAGGGGTGTTGACAATTTGGAGAACAATATGACTTCCTTATGGGCTCTTTCGTTCTTTTCGCGGAAAACATGGCATGTTGTGGTACCAAAATTCACACAAGTGGTGTATATCATAATCGAGAAGTAAGACCTAACGTGACTCACAAGTTCGCGGGGAGACAAATTGAATCACAGTCTTCCTTATCGTAAACATTAGATCAAGTGTGTAAAGCCGGTAAAGACTGGTGTGTAGTTCATCAAACAGACTAGCAAACTAGAGATGCAGTACATGAGGCATGTAGCGCCCTGGGAAACGGAACAGAAAAGGAATCGCACTGCCATACACTTTCTGCAACATCTGCACCGACTTAACAAACCTCCTCGTAGTCCCTCTTCGACCCTTCTCTTCCATCCAAAAAAGCATCTATACTACACGAATCACCAGTACCGCCGGCCAAAGGTTTCCCGAACGACAACGGGTGTCGCACTGGCCGTCGGTGCCGCCAGAGCACCACTAGCAGCAGGCGCAGCAGGCGCAGCAGGAGCGGCGGCGTTGTCGGGGATGAAGATTGCGAACTCGCCCGCGAGGCTGGTGACTTTGAGCACGACCTCGTTTTCGTCGGCCTCGAACTCAGTTTCGCCTGCGGCGGCGCCGACCTCGAAAATACCTTGCGCGTCGTTGAATTTTCCGACAGTCGTTTTTGTCAAGTCTAGGTTTGCTAGGGCTGGGTCTATTTTCCCAAAGGGGGTGGTTAGCTTTGTTGTCCTTTCTTTGAACGTGATGGAAGTGCTGGCGTATAGTAGGAGAGGGAACCTACTGGTAACATCGAACTGGAAATCAATCTGGCCCAGAGTCAAGTCTGCCCCGCCACCCTGGAGCGCAACGAGGAACGAGCTTGGGTTGAGCAGCTTGAAGCCCGCGGGCGCGGCGCCGGGAGCCTTGTTCTCGAGCACGGCGAGCTTGCGGGCTGTCTTGGCAGAGAATTCGACTTCGAAATTACCGACTGTCTGTGATTTAGAAGCCAATCGATGTCAGCAGAGGTTCGACATTTATCAGAGATGGTCGAGCAGGGAGACCGGAATAAAGGCAGTCTAGTATACTTATAGGTAACTGGGAGTGTTGAAAAGGGGGTCTTCACTTACGGCGGGGAAGACGGTGTCCTGCTTGAGGTCGCCGCCCTTGAGATCGATGAGCGTGCCGAAAGTGCCCTTGTTCTCACCTTCCTCACCACCACCAGCATCGCCAGCCCCGGCTCCGGCACCGGCTCCGGCTCCGGTACCTGCACCTGCACCTGCACCAGCGCCACTGCCGGCGCCATTACCAGCACCGTTGGCATTCCCGTTTCCACCACGGCCTGCGTCGCTGTCATCGCCAGAGTCATCGGAATCAGTGTCTTGAGCCTTGACGGCAGCCGCCCGTCTCGCCCGCCGACGAGTCGCAGCCTGAATACGGCGAGCACGCAGGGCAGCTTTGGCGTCGGCGTCCATATCAGCGGCGTACATGGCGCTGCTAAAGTGGCGGGATCTCAGGGAATCGTCGGGGGCGATATCTCTGGGGATGGCTGAGGGTAGGGCGGTGACAAAGGGAGTGACGCTGAGGGCCACTGCGATGGTGGAGGAGACGCGCATCTTGACTGTTGTCTGGTTTTGAAGGGAGAAAAAATGTGTTGAGGAGAGCAGACCGGTGCTGTTGGTAAAAGTATAATGTGCAGGTTGAAAGAGAATCGAAAGAAGGGTCCTGCCCGGAAGGAAAGAAGAACTGAAGTAGCTACGATAGTGTTTTTCGGGTATAGAATGGAATACTGTGACATAGAATAAAACAACATCAACGGGGGCTTTAGGATGATATATAGTTCCCCAGAATCTGGAAGGAGATTACCTCCACCTACTACCGTTTCCTCCTCGTGTTGCCAACAGCGACAGGAAGTTTAAAAAAAGCACAGGACTTGATACTCAAGCCGAATGTTGCGCTGAAAATATCTTGGCAGCAGTTTCATGAAAGTGCTTTACGACTTCACATCCATACCGAGTATTACCGGGTCATCCCCGAGGGGAAGGGACTTATCTGCATGCCTCGGAGCACACAGGACGAGAGGACGACTCTATTTCTGGCACATATCTCCGCTTTGTGGTGAGTGTTCGTCTCCGCCACAAATCTACTAACTCTAGCTCATCAGCCATTCTGGGTCCTCCGCGAACCGAACGGCATGACGGCAGTGGCTGCTCCTGACAATTGTGTCGCGTGCCCGCATGCCCGTTTCGTGTGCTCATCCCAACACATGCCAAGCTGTTGTGCGAGCTGAACTTACAAGGTCCCTTGCAGATGATGTTTCTTGGCGTCGGTCAAGCATCTAACTAGCGGCCTCGGCGCTCGGAGCGTGCGAAAATGATTGTGGCATGAGAGCTGTCGACAGGCGACTGCGTCGGCCATGAACAAGCTTTGTCTTGGTATCGAAGCTTGTCTTGTTGATCGTGGAGCACAAAGGCCTGGGCTGTTACAACTTGACCTCAAGTTCTTGACCAACTTTAGACTTTGGCTCGTTAAAATTCAGTGCCAGTTCATCCGATATACTTTTAAATCATTGATTTACCACATCTTCCGGAAATTGAACGAAGCACCAGCCGCAATTATTCTGTACCAGTTGATGCATTTGGTCAACTTGAATTGTCGCGCGGCTATGCGAGGTCGCTGCGGTCAAGTTCCCAGTCCCATGTTTCAGCAACAGGCCACCGTTCGGTCACGGTCCACAAACAGGAGAGAAGTGGGCAAAACAAGGGACCCACGAGACTTGGAGGCTATTTTGAGCACCATGCCATCTGAGTATAGCCGTAAAGATGCTCAATCATCCCCCTGTACTGACTTGATAGTGTGAAATCCCTACCAAGAAGTAGCCATTGAGAGTATGGTAGGAGGTAGATATCGATATCACTGGTTTCAGTGCATTATTATTACAGCTCTAATTTGGGAGTCTTGTGGTTACAGGTCGAATCCGTTGTTCTGTACTCCACGGGAACATATAATAGACCAGATCACTGACGTCGGGGGGGATAGTCATGGGGCTGATCAATTCGACGCCTCCCGTCGGGTGGCGCTTTTCGACAGCACTCCACAGCCCTTTGGCTAGGACAGGGGCTCCAGAGCCACCAAACACAACGGCGGGTAGCACGTGGGCCGCCTTCCTCATTGGAGTTGACACCCCTGTTCACCCAAAGCAGCTGAAACGACAATTCGACATGCTTCGTGCTGTTGAAACGACTTGGCGAGGAGTTCGTTTGCCGACATATCCGAACTCGGTAACTTTTTTAAGGAATGCCAGATCAGGGCAGGTATGATTCGACAGATTAATTTGCAGAGATATCAAGGTGGTCTGCCGTCTGTCATAAACTGAAGCGTTAAGCTCTCGGACCTTGAGCCTCAAAGTCCCTAAACCTTTAATCACTGGACGGCTGGAGCCCGTAATCTTTGGGATGATCTAGAGGTAGAATCATCACAATCGTAATTATGTATAGGGTCTTCTTCGTGAATAGCTTGTGAATATTATTCTCAATAAATCAGATTGTGTCTTATCTTCCTGTGGATGTGGTCTCACTATACGCGGGGAAAATACGTTGCAGGAAGAGAGCTCGCTGTCGTGCGCAAAGATAGATGTACTGGATCTTTGGATTCTGGACTGCGAATGATAGCTCCGACACAGTACCGCCGCGCAACGTCTCAAGTCTCCTCCTGCTCCCTCAGTATTTGTTCCGCTTCCATCTTGACCTATTTCCTGGGATCATAGCCAGTCTTGCGACGGCGCGATGCCTCGAACCCCATCCTCCGAGGCAGCCTCGGCAGGCAAATGATCGCCAGTATCTACCAAGGCATGCTTCAACACCGGACTTGAACAAAAATTGGCGGCTTTACCCATCATAACGTTCTGGCTCTCGGTCGCATCCTACTTCGTTGCGTCATGGTTCTTGACTGTACCCACTGGGCGTTTTTGCTCTGTCGGAAGTCCATTGTCAGAGTCTGCTTTTGAACCCCAGTGTCATGGAAGAGCCCAGATTTGCAATACATCATGAACTTCTCCGCGGAGCTGAAGTATTCTGGCGTCCATAGATATTCTGGGTCGATGGCGTGTCGAGAGTAGACATATCTCCCTTCCTCACGGAGAAGATGGAGGAGTACGATTGGCCGAATTCGCAGAATGATTCGTTGGTTTTGAAGAAAAGCACGGGATCTGTGTTTTTTTTGCGCTAGGCATGGTGGTCCTGGTTGTGATTGTGAACGAACTCGCTGTGGTGGACTCGGGTTTTGTCTTGTGTAGCTGCCTCGCTTCTTCATTGATCTGCGATTTTGTTCATTTGTGCTTTAGAGTCTTGATGGTATCTACGTCGCGCGTGTTCTTTACTTCAGTGTGGCGAATATGGCATTCTGCTTTGGCACGCGATGTCGTGAGCTACCGAAGGGCTTTATGAAGCAGAATCACCGAGTGTTCAAGTTGTTCCAAGTGAGATATCTCCAACAGAGTGGCAAGTCCATGCTATGACCACTAAGCCTTGTATGCTGGTCATTGTATGTCGATGTGCTGTTGCAAACGATCCTCAACCTCGCAGGTCTTAACTACTATCCTCTTCCCCGTGTTTCAGCTGACCTAGTCGCAAGAAGTAGTCTGCCTAGTATCCGTATTTTGGGAAACAACATAAGCGCCCCAAACAATACTGCATCAAGGAATGTAGAAGGGACTGACGTTGAAATAAAACCGTGGCAACAACAGAAAGAAGAATGAGTATATTTTCAGAACAATTCGATGGAAAGACAGTGAGTAAAGGGTTAGTATACCCCATATTCCCCATATTTCTGCACAGCACGTACTGCCCTTCAATTCCCCGCCCACTCGATAACAATTACTCCCCAATCCGACTAGAGTTGCCTTCGCCATATGCCTGCAAGATACATACCGCCCGTGAGAAGACCTCGCCGCATTGCGGTTCCTCAGAAAGCGGGTAGTCGATCCAAATCTTAGGCAATATTAGCTGTAGACTGAATTCTGACCATTGTAGACCAGTTCGACTCTTTGTCTTCCGGCCTACACCAGTCGGTCATCCGCTTTGAGGAATCTCTGGGGTATAAATTCAGAAGCTGTCAAGCTTCTGCGCTCCCAAGCAATGCCAGCAAATTTTAGCATGAATAGAGGGAGTGGCTTTTCTTGCAACGTCCACGTGCGGCTGGCAAGATGATTCCGTGTATTTATTTCATAGTGACAGAGGGACAAATGGGAACTGGTGACCGTAGAGTACTATTCGGCACATGTGGTCTCGTCAAAGACCGTAACGGGCGAACGAAATCCTCCACAATGTAATAGCAGCTTAGTAAAAAACCCATTCCTGGACGCTGATAGCCAAGGCGGCCACGTTAAGTTTAGAGCCCCCGTACACTGAGCACATGAAACCCGCCTCACCTGTGGCTGTTGCCTATGTCGGCTGGGACGTGGCTCATGGTTTACATCATCGCTCAAGCTAAATGTAATAGGAGTCCTCGACGCTATTGATACATGAGGGCCATGGGAGCAGAGGATCATGGAATAGTGCAACACGGATTGATTGATGCATACCGCGTCGACACGATACCATGGCCGTCGGTGATACAGTGCGAAGGTTCACAGTGTAGCCTGTGCACTGTATCTGCAGTATCAACGGGCGGACCCGAGAGCAGCCCCAGCTTCCCCGCACAAGAGGTGCGGGTGTAACTGCGCGCTTGTGCAGGGCAGGGGGCAGTAAGGCGCGTGCCTGCAGCCCACGTCACAAGCTCCAGGCTAGCTCTCAAGCGTCAAGCTCCGATCAGGCCGAGCAGGCCATTATCCCCCGAGCTCTGCCAAGCTCCCCAGCCTCTCTTTCTTCCTTAACCCTCCAGTCTAGGTGGTTGAAACAACAACGCCTTCCAGTATCCGCTTCTACGACGCGAAGCGACAGTCATCTATCATCATACATTTGCAGGAGCCCAGCTGGTCTGGCATAGCCGAGGCCTCGCACGCGCGGTCTCTCACAACCTATCGGCCGTCAAGGCCTAAGCAGCAGCACCGCTACTGTCATACAACCAACGTCGTCCAACCTCTACATCTCACTATGCCGAGCAACAACGAGCAGACACCACTCCTCCGTGACGAGGCAGCAGAGTCCGGCAACCAGAACAATGCAAGGGGTGCGCCGGACGATGAGGTTCGCCAGGCGAGGCGCCGTCGTTGGATCTCGCTCATTGTGAGCTTGTTCATCATCGTCGCTTTCGTCGTCATCCTTATCCTTGCTGGAGGTATGTCGACATCAAGAGCCTCAATAGGCCATCATGTTCTCGTGCTAACATTAGATGTCGCGTGTTGCAGTCTTGGATCGAGGCAAGAAGCGAGAAGATGGCGGTAATCCGAACGATGCAGTGCCCATCTGCACAACTCCGGCCTGTGTTCACGCAGCTTCCGAGCTACTTTGTGAGTTTGTTGTTCTCTGCTGAACTCGTTCTAAGATGCTTACCATCTATAGACAATCTCTCCCCGGACTACCAGAACATCGACGCTTGCACCAACTTCGACCACCTGGTTTGCGACGGTTTCGATGACCGTCATGACATTCCCCAAGACCGAAGCTCCTTCTCGACCGGCGCGCAGATGTCCGACGCCGGCCAGACAATCCTCCGTCACATCCTCGAGTCCTCTTATCCTGGCCAATCAAAGGTATGGACACACTCCCAACGAGCGGATGATTCGGAGTACTAACCATACACAGCACTCTGCTTTCTCACCCATGAACCTCGTGCACACCGCTGCCGACATCGATGAAGAGAACTTCAGAAAAATGCAAACCTCATTTAGTGCATGCATCAACGAGAATGCGATCGAGAAGGTCGGAATCGAGCCGCTCATGGAGCTCATCAAGTCGGTGTCTCTACACCTTGAGCTTGCCGAGGACGCGACCGGGGAAGGACTCGGCCTACCTATGACAAAGGGCGAACTCGGATCGCTTCACAAGACAATTGTGCTTCTGGAGAAAATTGGTGTCAGCTCATTTGAACAGCTCGGCATCGGCGCAGATGACAAGGACCCAGTGAGTGCCTAGACGTTTGGCGAACAAGCGAGAATTTGGCTAACAACTCCATCTCGTAGGAACATCTGATTGTGCAAGCATTCCCTGACGGCATCACACTCCCCTCTCCCGAATACTACAAAGACCAAGACACTCTTGCCTCATACGAGAAACTGCTCGAGGAAGTCTTCAGCAGTCTTCTGCCTCACGAGACCTGGAGGAAGTCTGCTTCTGTCCTTGCTAAGGCTGTTGTAGAGCTTGAAGTTAAGATTGCCAATATCACACCTCCTCCAGAGGATCTCCAGGATGTAACGGTACGTGCACTGTGCGATTTCTGTCGAGATTCGTGCTAACGTATACAGAAATACTATAATATTGAGAAGATCAACAAGGTTGGGGAGATTGGCTCTGCACTCCGACTCGATCTTGTTGTCGAGGCCCTTGCGCCCAAAGAGTTCAAAGATACCACGATGTTGTTGGCTTTCCCGGATTTCCTCTCCAAGATTTCGGACTTGATCGCCGAGACCCCAAAGAGAGTGTTGCAGAGCTACCTCATTTGGAAGGTCATCCATGATTACGGTAGTGCGATTGAAGCGCCTGAGGTCAAACCTATTTCGCGGTTCAACAATGTTCTTAGTGGCAGAGTGAGTTTCTTTTTTTACCCTTCCGACCCTATTGTATGTCGACTAACTCTGGTCTGCAGGATCCCGAGACCAAAACCGAGAGGTGGAAGACCTGTCTGCGCCATGTTGACGGAACTATTGGCTGGATGCTTAGCCGGTTCTACATCGAAGCCGCATTCTCCGAAGAAGCCAAAAAGTTTGGTGACGAGATCATCACCGACATCAAGCATCAGTTCATTTCGAAGCTCAAGGGTTTGAGCTGGATGGATGATTCTGTCAAGGAACTAGCAGTCAGCAAAGTCAAGAACATTGATCAGAAGATCGGATATCCTACCAAATCTCCCGACATCATGGACCCGCCAGCCCTCAAGGACTACTACAAGGATCTTTCCATCTCGGACTCATTCTTCAAGAACACCTTGAACAGTGCCAGGTGGGCTTCCGACAAGGGCTGGTCTGCGCTTGGTAAGCCAGTTGACCACAACGAATGGGGTATGCAAGCCGACATCGTCAACGCCTATTACAGCCCGGTTGGCAACGAGATTGTCTTCCCTGCAGGCATCATGCAATTCCCTGTCTTCGATGTTGAACTTCCCAGCTACATCTCGTATGGTGCCTTTGCCTCGGTCGCGGGTCACGAGCTGTCTCACGCCTTTGACAGCTCTGGCAGACACTACGATGAGCACGGAAACTTCACTGATTGGTGGACCGACCGCACTGTCAACGAGTTCAACAAGCGCGCTGATTGTTTCGTCGAGCAATACAGCAACTTCACTGTTGAGGGTACTGATGGCAAGCCACTCCATGTCAACGGCAAATTGACTCTTGGCGAGAATATTGCAGATGCCGGCGGTGTGGCGGCCGCTTTCGCTGCTTGGAAACAGCGCCAGGACGTCCAACCCGACAAGAACCTTCCTGGCCTGGGCTTCTTCACGCAGGACCAGCTCTTCTTCATTTTCTACGCCAACTGGTGGTGCGGCAAGATCCGCAAGGAGCAGGCCATCAACTATATCTACACGGACCCTCACTCGCCGGCATGGGCTCGCATTTTGGGCACGACCGCCAACTCGCGCGAATTCCGGGAGAGCTTCAATTGTCCTGTTAAAGAGCCAACTTGTGAGCTGTGGTAGTCAGTATCATGATCATGGGCTGTGCGTATTTATAATTTGGGCCTTTTATTGTGGCTTATATAGTTTTGTCAGCAGTTGGTGTGCCCCCTTTTAGTCATAATTTGGGCCTTTACGCCATATCAGAAGTTGTCACCCTTGCTGCGATATCTCCATGCTCGCCAACCAAATTTCCATGATAATATACATGCAATATAAACGCTGCACTTCCTTCACTGCGCCTCAATGTGAGAACTTCGTGCCAATGACTGTGAATACTACGAGCCGTGTACAGGCACTTACCTCGTTGCACATTCTAGCATCACCGTGTTGACTGCCCATACCCAAAATGCAATTCCCAGTTGCTGTGTACACGCTTTTTTCTTTCATCTCTATCAAAACAGCTCGACGCGCCAGACCTCTGTCATCTCGACCAACCCCCCTCGCCCTCCGCATCTCCAGTCCGCCTCGCAGCCCTCTCCCTCTCCTCCGCCCGCTGCTTCTGCTCCCACTGCACCCGTCCCTCCGCCCACCACAGCGCGGCACTCGTCCCGAGAAACAAGGCGGGCCAGAACACCATGGCCCGCCGGGCCGCGCGCCGGACTTGCACGGGGGGCGTCTTCAGCACGCGCGTCTCGATCTGGGAGTGCCACAGCATCTCCGCCAGGAACCCTCCCGTGCAGATCAGCGGGAGGGAGGACTTGGAGGAGGCGTCGTTGAGGCGGTGCGCGAGGGTCGTTAGGTAGGTCTGGATCATGCCGGGCAGGAGTGGTGGTTGCGGGGTCGAGGAAGACATTATGTGTATTTCTAGGGGGAGGCGGAGGGTGGTGCTGTTGTTTTTGTTGTTGTTATCCAAAGGTTGTTGTTCTTGTTGTTGTTTTGGCTTTCTGCTGCACGTTGGTTGGGGGGGGGGTGTTGAGAGAGTGTTTTGCGAGACGGGCACGCACACTGGCGGGCGGGCGTGCCTGGTCGCGATCTTGTATGGAATAAAGAGTTGGATGATTTGGGTCGTCTAGGTCGTGTTCTGAGCCTGCTGTGAGAATTGCTCCGGGTGTTGAAGTCTCGTATTGCTCGGTCATGAAATAGGCCAAGACTCGAGGATTTGATGTGGTTAGGGTTGACTTGACAGAGATGCAGGCTGGTTTTGACGGTGCCGTTCCCCGCATGGTATTTCTCCAACGCCCAGCCACCTTGACAAGCATCACCACTTCCTGTAGATTTCAAGGAAACCTCATGGGAGTATTCCCTCAGAGCACTCGGACAGACGTTACATTTTCATTTGATGATTGGAATTGTTCCATGAAGCTCTTGTTCCATTCAGACCGTGTCCGGTCGTCTCAAAAGCAATACCCAAAACGCTATAGATGGCCATTATTATCAGTCATGGTCGCTATGGCAAACGTCTCTACTTATAGCTATGTCAAGCCCTGCTCTTTCAAGGTCGCGCATCTCCGCACCGTTACTCCCCCTTCATTCATGATGATGGGACACCCCAACTAGTCTGCGATGTCTTCACTAATAACCGATCCTGCCTTTCTGTATCAATGCCGATATGGTCCATGGCACCATTTTTTGACCACGGTAGCCATCTAAAGTCCAAGCTTCTGCTTCTTGATCCTGGGGTAGATACCCGCAATGATGAGTAGTGCGATGACAATCAGGGCCCACAACTTGAGCCCAAGAACATTGGCGTTGTAGTCTGTCTTGCTCGCCGAGGTGACAGCAGCCATGTACAGCAGCAGAAGTGCATAGCCGCTCATCCGGTGGTACTTCCAGATCGCCTTGGCCTTGGCCTCACCGCCGTAGAGGGAGGGCACGCCATACATGGTGAAGCCGACCACGTACTGCAACGCCTGCCAGATTGAGGCCACGACGCCGATGTATGCGTGGGGGGACTTGAAGTGGGCGCCATTGTTGCTGATTTTGTTGTACTCGATGCTTCCGACACCAACGACGAAAGAGATGAGAGCCACAAGGTTCAGCCCCGCGTGAAGCTTTTGGCCAGCCTTTTTCTGTTCAGCGGAAACGGTCGGCTGCACAATCAAGATGCTCTGAACGAGAACGAGCAGGCCGAACGATTGAGCCAGTGGGTGTACCGAGAACAGGATGAGTGGACCGTGCATAAACACGGCGGCCCAAACAGAGGCGACGAGCAGGACTGCTCCAGCCTCAGCGACGACACCAGTGCCTGAGGAGAAGATTAGTTTCGCCATGGTCTGGAGTGCTAAGAAACAGGTGGATGACAGGCGGCGGTGATGTGCTGGAACAGGGCAGGACAGCCAGCTATATTGTGCAATCGTCGGTCCCTTGAGGGTGGCAGAGCGGCGTGCGTGGAGAGCAGGATGGTGCTTGCCAGATAGATTGCCAGTGCCGTGCGATGTGGGGGATCTAGAAGTAGGGGAGAGGGCGAAGAAAGAACAGAGTGGTCTTACCAAGAATGAGATTTTTGGCAATGGACTGGGAAGGCTGCTGTGAGGCGTCGCCGGGCCGGCCAAGCAGGGGCTCGTTCTCCTCGTCACCGCGGCCGGCCGGAGTATGTTGGGGAATTCCTGTCGCCGACGCCATGGCGAGATGAATTGGTCAGCAGCGTCTGACGTGGCTTGGTGCAAGTAGAAATCGGCACAGCGCAGCAAGGCGGTGCGACTGCAGGATGCTGGAGCAGTGGCGGACGACCAGGTAGCAGCTGGGGGGGGGGGGATACAGGAGGAAGAGGAAGAGCTTGAGCAGGCCGTCGCGGCTGACGAGGCGGTCCCTTACTTTACATATCAGTGCCTGCCCGTTCCAGGACTGTCTCGGTCGCGCACCACGAAGGCTGTCGATGATGCAAGCTCGGGAACCCCTGCGGCTAGGATCTGATAGGCAGGCGTCGGGACCAGCTCCAAATGCTCCACCAGACGGGACTTGCGGGCCTATCACAGCCCACAAGTTCCTCAGCGCACGGGAGCTCTCCCGCCCAGTCTCCATCTTCCCCGCGCCGGCACCAGAGACAACCACTCCAGCCCAGGCTTCTTCGAGCCGCCATTGGACAACTCGAGCTTGCCAGCCTCGCATCCCACGCAAACCTCAAAGTCGATGACGGTTCCTCACATTTTGATCTGCCTCTGCAGTATCATCGCCTGTTGCCTCGCCAGTCGAGACGCGGTGTGCAGTGCCCGCCCGTAGGGTACTTTATATATACTGGGTGTGTGTCTAAGCCAAGCCGTCTCCTGACCGACTATCTTGGACATGCCTGGTCGACACGGGCATGATGAAATAATGTCTTAAACCTTCCTTGACGCTTTCACCGAGCCACGCTATCCTCAGAATCTAGCAAGTATGCAAATCTCACTTGCGCACAATTGCATGTCCCAAACAGGGCTCTATGGTCAACAATGTGGAACAACGCCGCCTAATGCAGAATACCAAGCTCACCAGTCGTAGCGGCCATTTCCAATTCGAGAACGCCAGATCTTATCAACGGACAAGCCCAGAGACCCTTGGACATGCATGATCACGTAGCGCTTGTGACTAAAGCAGCTCCACCATCACGGGCCGGAGCTCGCCGATGGTCGTCGCCGTGCTACGCCAGACGTCCGCCCGACGCCGTGCAAGCCCCACTCAGAAGACCCCTCAGGTCCGATTCCGCACTTGCAGAGCCGGCAGCCATCCGAGTCGTGTGAGCTGGGACTTTTCGGACCAGCAAGGCGCTCATCCTCTCTCTCTGTATTCTTCCGTGACGGGACCAATAGCCACGTACCACCACCACTGATACCAGAAACCCAATCACTATCGCATCTCATCGCAATCTATACGAAACCTCGCTCGGAAAAGATGGAGCAGCCTGAGTATAAGCTAGAGGATGTCAAGGCAACGCGGGTGGCGGCCGACGACATTGATAAGACCTTCCGGTCCAGCAGCATTGGTGCGTGAACCTGTCCCCAGATATCGGGGCCGCCTTCTGACAATATCTCCAAAGACCTCATCTCCGGCACGCTCGGTGGCAAGGTCCTTGGCTTCTCCGATGAGTGGTTTGCGGAGGCAGCCAACTTATTGACACCTACGCCGCCCATTCGGCAGCCGGGCAAGATGGTCTACACCGGTGCTTGGTACGACGGTTGGGAGACGAGGAGGCACAACACTGAGCCCTTCGACTGGGTTGTCATCCGCCTCGGTGTCGCTTCCGGTACTGTCGAAGGCATCGAAGTGGACACTGCCTTCTTCAGCGGTAACCACGCCCCAGCTATTTCGGTCGAGGGCTATTTTGGCTCCGATGACAACGAGGTTCTGTCCTGGAAGGGCGGCAAGGGCAAGTGGGAGACGATCTTGGGCTACCAGGAGTGCGGTCCATCACAGCGATTTGGTTGGAAGCTCGACGAGCCTACCAAGAAGCAGTACACACACGTCCGACTGAACATGTACCCTGACGGTGGTATTGCCCGATTCCGTCTTTTCGGCCACGCCGTGCCCGTATTCCCTCAGGACGTAAACGCCGTGTTCGATCTTGCGGCGGCTCAGAATGGAGCGGTAGCAGTTTCATGCAGCGATCAGCATTTTGGCACCAAGGACAACCTCATTCTTCCTGGTCGTGGCAAGGACATGGGCGATGGGTGGGAGACCGCGAGATCGCGAGGCAAGGGACATGTCGACTGGGCCATTATCAGACTAGGAGCCCCGGCCTTCATCCAGAGTGTCGTCATAGACACAGCATACTTCCGCGGGAACTTCCCTCAGAAATCCAAGATCGATGCCATCGAGTGGAAAGGCGAGGGTGAGCCACCGGCGGATGCTCAGGAGTGGGTTGAGATTGTTGCGCCGAGCAAGTGTGGACCGGACGCGGAGCATCCTTTCCCCAGCTCAGTGACGGAGAAGCCTTTCACGCACGTCAAGTTGACCATTATTCCGGATGGTGGCGTGAAGCGACTTCGTGTTCTTGCTAAGAGAGCTGTATAGTCCAGTCCTGGTGTTCTTTGCAGCCAAATAAAACAAGCTGTTCGAACAATTCCTTTGAGTGTTTTGTGCATAATCTTGAATGGCCACGAATTTTCCGTCGATTTTCAAGAGCGAGAAGAACTTTGGACAAGAGTCTTGGCTCACTCAATTGAATTCAACGGTTGGCAAAGATAGTGATGTATGATTGCGATGCGGCAATCGAACAGACGGGGCATCTAATTATGATGCATGCACAGTGCGCTGGACAAGCACGGGTCCATACACTGTCTGCTCTCCAACAATGAGGAGGGTCTTGGCGTGGGCTAGACCACCCCTCCGTCATTACGTTTCCACACTGGGGGGACCGGTCACACAGCCATCCAAGCTTGGACGAGCCAGCTTGAAGCACAACAAGCAACCCCCGAATTTATGCTCGAAGCATGGTGCCTCGACTGAACGAAACGGACGGCTCGTGAACGTCGCCTCACCTTCCACCTCCGCAACATGGACTACAGCGACATTGACAGCGGGGGCTTTGGCGGGGACGATGTTCCCCCAATGGCGCAGAAGCCCAGAGCTCTGCCAGACGACTTGCCAAAGTCGTTAGACGACCGCAGGAGGATGCCGACAGACTTCGTCCAGGAGACAGAGATGTACGACGGCTGGCAAGGTTCGTTTGGCCTCAAGCGCAAGCGGGTGCCCGAGCTCCGATAGCCCCATGGCTTCCCGCCACGCGCCCCCTATATGTGTGTCCGGGAATGTCTCACTGATGTCGAACTTGCAGGACAATCACAGTTCTTGACCAGCCCGATAACAGCGAAACCGCTGCATTTCGACAGCCTCGCTCTCGACGACCCGGACTACGACGAAGACCTGACCTCCCGACGCATGCCAGATAGCGACCAGCGGCTGATGGAGATGCTAGCAGCGCAAGCACAACATCAGGGCACGGCCGAGATGTTTGAGGATGCGGAGGCCGTTGCCAACGACGAGAAGACGTCGGCAGATGAAAAGAAGAAAATGTTACAAAAGGCATTCATCATGGCCGCAAGCAACGGCGACCTGGACCAGGTCAACAAGATCCTCAGCAGCAAGGCCAAGGCTTTCGTCGACATCAACGGGCCGGATGAGGATGGAACGCCGCCCCTGGTATACGCGAGCTGCTTCGGTCACGAAACTGTCGTGCAAGCGCTGGTAAACGCTGGGGTGGACGTCGATAAACAGGACCGAAACCACTGGAGCGCCTTGATGTGGGCCATGACGAACCGACACAAGAGCATTGCGAAATTCCTCCTGGACAACGGGGCGTCAACGGATGCCAAGACCTCATCAGGCCGCACAGCTTTCGACTTCGTCGCACCGGACAGCGAGATGTCATTCTACTTACACGATAATGGATATGCGATTGGTAGTGCTGGCGTCACAGACGACTTCTACAACCCTGGCTTCTCGCAGGATAGGTTCGAGGAGGAAATGGCTGAGAACGAGATCCGGCGTCGTATGATGATGGAGAGTGCGCGAGACTTGGAGGTCGATCTGGGAAACGTGGGCATCGACGACCAACCTGAGGTATGTGATGTTACCTATCGCAGTGGAATTCGGCTGACGTTCGCAGCCGGTCGATGAGTTTGACGAGGAAGAACAACAAGAGTTCGACTGGACGCGATGTCTCCATGACCAAATGTTTGTGTTTCAAGAAAGCGACCTTCCGCGGATACTGGACGTCATTATCACGAATATGCAACCTCAAAGATCGCCATCTCAGAAGCCCGTGCCCGCAAACATGATTTTTCTGAGCGCCCGATACGCTCACTACCACTCCAGTCGGGAACTTCTGAACAAGCTCTTGACAGCAACCCTCCAGAGAATGGCTGATGTTATAGAACTACACCAATGGGATATGACAATACTGGCATTCTGGATGTCCAATGCCACCTTGTTACTCCACTATCTGAAGAAGGATTCCGGGCTGCTCGAAGTCACCACTGCGGTTCAAGCGCAGCTGTCCGAACTGATCAACGAAATCTTCATCCTGGTTGTTCGTGACGCAGAACGGCGACTCGACAAAGTGCTTGACGCAGCAATGCTTGAGCACGAAACGATACCTGGTCTGGACGACGTCACATTTCAGCATGAGTGGAAGTTGTTCAAACGGAAAAAGGAGGTCGCCGAGGAACCGCTCGAGAAGCGCTTCCGGCCACCATCACCCAAGCGTCGGGCAAAGCCCGCGCCACGAAATGTCACTTCGCTCCTCTCATCAACATTGTTCGTGCTGGATCTGTACGACATCCACTCATATATCACCTCACAGATAATTGCTCAGCTCCTGTACTGGCTCGGAGCAGAGCTGTTTAATCGCATCATAAACAACCGAAAATACCTGGCAAGAACGAAAGCCATGCAAATCAGGATGAACGTATCAATGCTGGAAGAGTGGGCAAGGACAAACAACCGAAAGCCAGAGCACTTTGAAAGGGGTGAGATGAATGCAACTGGGGAGACAACAGTGGATGCGGCACGGAAGCACCTTGCACCAGTAATCCAGCTGCTGCAATGGCTGCAGGTCTTTTCCTCTCTCGACCCCGACGACGTGGGTGCGCTCGTTGCCACACTGCAGCAATTGAAGCGTGTCAGCCCCCAACAACTTATATATGCAGCAAAGAACTATCGACCAGAAGTCGGAGAGAAGGGCCTACCCAAAAGCGCATTGAAGTATCTAAAGAACATGGAAATTGAAATGGCGAGCAGGCGGGATCGGAGGCGAGACGCCTCACCAATGCCAGAGAGCAACAACCCCTCAACAACGATCAAGAAGAACGAAACCAACAACAGCATTGAGCAAGCGGCAGCTGCAGGAGCGCAAGGGGGTGGCGGCACGGGCAGCAGTGGTAGTGGGGTAGCACCCAATACCCACGAAGACGCCGAGGAAGAGGATCTGCCGGTGGGGATCAACCACGATCCTGCAGTCATGTTACCCTTCTCGCTCCCCTCGGTCACAGACATGCTCGTCTCGTACGGTGCCGGCTTTGGTGGCGTCAATAGGGAGCGCGAGCGCAAGTACATCCCCACTATCCCGCCCGAGTTTCTCGAGAAGCTCGAGCTCGGGGCTGGCGGCAGCGGCGGCGGCAGCGGACATAAACCCATGTTTCAGGAGAAGGATTGGGAGAATGAGGAGGTTTGATCTCCGAGACACACGCACGCATCCACACATCCACACACACAAAAAGACTTGGCTGGGCCCGGCTGGGCACGCTTGCATCTTGCTTTGGGGCTGAAGAGGCCGAAAAGGGGAGGCTGTGCATGTAAATCAGGTCTGGTTGGGGGTCTGGTTGCATAGAGAGGCCTCCTTGACTGCGGTGCGAGGTCTCCTTTCATGTCCGCAGGTCGAATTTGACTCTTGTCGAATGAACCGCGGAATTCCGTTACATAGTGGATAATAATCCTCATGGACCAGTTATATCTGTCAGTCCTCCGGCATCATTTGTATTAAGCGAGCGATTTGCACAACAGCACAGGCATCATGCCAGGAGGGCGCAGATCTGCAAAGCTACAAGCTTCAATATATATGCATATGGCGTTGTAGCGGTGTAGTCTGAGAGTTCTTTCATTGCACTGGTCGGAAACATGAAGTCTATGACGTGAGTACCTACACTATGGTATGCCTGGGGCATAAATCAATGCAATGCACCAAACACAAAGAGAGTATTGGCTCTATAAGCTTGGCATCAAATTAAAGTGCATTTTCATATCAGAACTGCCTTGCAATCAACCTTGCCTATGGTGATTGATCTCGCATATGTGCAGGCTTTGGGGTACTAGATTCAAGGACCTCCGGGGATCCCGCTACGCCTAGTCATACCAACGTAGACACGAGATGCAAGCAAGTCCGAGTCAGCATGGCCCAAGTGCCTTGAAATATCGCACTCGTGCTCATCTGGTCAGAACTTGTCGCTTCACATGCCTCTGAGCACGCAGAAGAGTGCCTACCTCTGTACGCTCGGGCGATTTATTCAGAGGCACGGTCTCGGACAGCCCCCGCGGCAAAACCGCTCAACGACGCAGGGACTGCGAAGTTGACAGTGACATGGAAGTGACTTGCGAGGATTAGACCGATACTAGCGAATACATAAACAAAACAGTGCTCTTCACACCCGGGTGCACCACTAGAAACAGGAGTAAAAAATGGCCACACCTGTGGGCTGAACTTACCTGAAGACAATCAACTCCATGCCAGGAAACGAGGAACTGCAATTCCGTCTCTACCTACACCGTCCGCTATATTGCTGACCTGCATGACTAGTGATTTCTTGTGGCAAAGTAGCAATTGCGATTCTGCACTCCTCCATGCGACCGTGGTGGTGGCCCGCAGCACTGCGAGTCGATGTTCATGACACATCTCCGGCACGCGCAGTGTGGTATTGGCGCGGATCTGTTATCCTCTAAACCCCAGCAGCATCACAGTATCGGATACTGTCAAGACATTGTGATAGAACAGTATTCGATCTCAAAGCTCTGCTCTGAAGGAGTAGGTCGCGAACGATAGCCAGATCCGCTTGTCGAAAGGACCGTCGACCGCTTCTACTGTTCGAGCGCTTGGTAGGGATTAGTGAGTCAGTATGCACCATCGTATGTGGAAAATCCTGTTGCCTGTTTCGCCACAACAATGTGATAGTCCCGTAATTCGCATCGTCCCATAAGCATGCTGGCCACCTTTCCCCGCTCCCGGACGAGGCGGATACGCGACGGCACAATGGCGCAAGTGGCAAGTAGGTGAGGCCGATACAGCCGTCTGCCGTATGGATCTGCAGACACCTCAACCTTGCGATGGTCGAGGGGCGACATGAGCTGCCCAAGGTCTAATCGAGCGCGATATTGACGGAAAGTATGCCAAGAGACGGTCGTGGTCGCATAAAAGGCGACCTGTTCCGTCGTGCAGGTGGGCCATTTGGTGGTGTTGTTACAGGCACGGCGCAGCCGTTGATATGCCACTGCTCAGACCAACTCTCATGACAGGAGTGCCGCTTGGTCTGGCTCTCGGTCGCTTGTATTGTGTATTCCCTGACAGAAGTGCGGGCTGGCCGCATAACAGGCCGCCTTCACAGGGAGCTGTGAACTTAGCTGATTCTCGAAGTTGTCGCGTTTCTCACCACACGCCTTGGCCAGGCATCGGCAAGGCTTTCCACCACTATGCATGTCTTTGACCCCTCCGCTGCTTTGGGAAGATCCTGCGGTTTGTAGTCTGCCCTCCTTCTCTCGCATTGAACTTGCGATCCACTCTATCCCAGGGCCCTACATCAATGCGGTAGCAGGGACTGTCTTCCTGCACAGATGGCGGGACGGAACGAGACGAGACTTCCAAGAGGTAAAAGCTGAAGAGCCCTCGCACCTTCACACGAGGACCGATACGGCAACGTCTGTATTGGGGACTTTTCGCTGCTGCTGTTCCCTCATAGACGATGGTGGCCAAATGCTGTGTGCTGTATAATGTGGTAGAATGCTCGAAACATAGCCACTAAAGGTATGAAACTTCCTAACTTGTGGAGAGCAGCATAGAAAACCGATTACGGATTGACTCGTCAATGTGCGCGCGATAGAAGTACCACAGGGTCGTAAAAGCTACACTGCCACACTCGTTGACAAATCCGCAGCTCCATGTGGCCCATACGCGAGCGCCCTTGACTCAACTGATGCCTCTTCAGCTCTTGGATATGAGTGTGTGCATGTGAAGGTAGATGCGAACCTTCCGCGGCATTGAATGGGCGCCGGGGTGAAGGCGCAGACAGAACCAACAAGAGGCTGGGGCAAGCTGTAGGACTCAGCATAATCCGTCCAGGACGGTCCGGCCCGAGGAGGCCTTGATGCCGGAGGCGCTCGCTTCTGACGTTCTGCTCCATATATTGAGGTTGCCCGTAGGACCGTAGTGTGGGACGATGGCCAGTCACGCAACCGCATGGACAGTCCTTTTTCGGTGAGATGCTCGGATCTGATAGGTCGCGGTGGCCCACTCGGCCATTTCTTATATCGACCGTGAAGCGTGGTCATGGATGCACAACATACTCGACATCTGTGCCGTGGCTTGGCCGTGACCAATCAGGCGCGTGCTGTTTCTGCAACCTCTGGGTAAGAGAAGTATGTGAATGCAAGAGAAGGCTGTCGTCGGAGATTCCATTGCACACGCGTGCTGCGCTGTGACCTCTCACTTGCCACAAGAGACATGCAGTCGTCGATTTGAGATGCCCTGCCGGCCGGTCGGTCGTTACATCAGAGCCCTGCAGGTGTGGTCGGTGGCAGATGACATTTGAATCAGATTACCCAGCTGCACAAGGCGCCGGGCACTATTCGAAAGGCCTCGCGAGCCGCAGATGGCGTTGTGATGATGGCCAGACGAGTGCTTCAGAGCGGCTACACCGTTGCACGCGCCGTGATATTGACCTTGTAACAGGCATTGCCGCAAGCACGGGGCCGCTGGAGCCGTGGCAAGCGTCACGCCGAGCGGTACGGAGTCGACTATTTGAGGGGTGCGTATCACAGTCGATGAACAGGCGCAGAGGATCGAGGTAGTTGTTGACATGCGTGAAGCCCCTGCTGGAGGTCAAGGGTCGCTGAGACAGGGATGTTGCGAGGGGGGCATGGCAGGCGAGGCAGGCTTGGCAGGGTTGCAGCACGACGCGCGCGACCGTGGCCGGGCGGGCAGTCTGGGGCCAACGGCGCTCCGGGTGCTGGGCGGCGGCGAGAAGGTGGGAGCGATGGTGACTTGCGCGTGCTATGCTGGATCGAGGAGGCCAGAGGCAAGCGAGGCAGGTGAGGCAGGACGATGAGGAGTGAGGAGTGAGCAGGTTGAAAATGACGTGGCAGTGCATTCTGCAGGAAACCCACCAAACAAGACAAGCCAGGCCTGGGCAGCGGCCGATGTCCTCCTGTCTTGCCAACTCACTGTGCATGCGCGACGCCGACTCGCGGTGGTGGCCAATCACACACGCCTGCATCCCGCCGCCTGCCTGCTCCTGCCCTTGGACGACCCTGCCTTCCACCTCCCAATTGACCAATCGCCGCCGTCCTCTGCGTCCAGTCTTTTCCCATCCCCTCTGCCTCGGGTCCCCTGCCTCATCGTCGTCGTTCGCCGACCAGGTATGGGCAACTTGCTTCCACGCCGCTGGGAATTTACCGAGTGGTATCGCCCAAGTCACTCGCAACGGCTGCTCGAATAGGTCACTGTGATGGTCTTCAAGCCCCTACCCCTGTTCCTCTGATTTTCTGTTTGTCTGTCTGTCTGTCTGTCTGTCTCTATGTCACCTTGTCCGTCTCTGACACTACAGCAGGGCCGCTCGCAACCCGTCCGCCAGCCCGTGGACTCTGGTCGACTGGAAACGCTGGCCGGGACCGTCTCCCGTGATCGGCACCGGCTGCGGAGGCCCAGCCCAGGCGCCGACTTGATACGCTCGGTAGCACGCACAAGCCGACCCCGCCAGCGGCGCCGGATTTCATGGCAACAAAAACAATGCCACAAGCTAATGAGTGCTCTCCGGTCAGAGTTCTTGCCAGACTAGAGCTAGCGCGACAGTTGTCATACGTCTGACTGACTCCCGGCAGCCGGCACTGACACGTGAACTCTGCGCCTACCAAGACCGACCCGAGTCGCTCCCGGTGACGCCCTGAACCAAGCTACATCCGATTCGGAGCCAAATAGCGCACAGCCCATCCTGTTACTGTTTGTCTGCAAACTTGGCCGGCATGTTAATGGAACTGGTGGAGATGCGGTCTCGCTCTCGGGGCCCTTGTGTCGCCGGAGGCGGCTGCAGCTGCAGGTCGCAACGGCTCTCCAGGGCTGTCTTGAGGCCGACTTTCGACATGGTCGCCCGCCCGCTACCCTTATTGGAAAGCGCTGCCCCTTGGATCATTGTATTCGTCGGCCGATGAGCCCCGAGTACATGGGCCCAGCCCGCTCTCCTGCAGGCCCCTCTTGACCTCATCTCTGGTGCATTAGCCTGGGGGCGACTTTTTTTGGGCAACGGGTCGTCCTTTGCCCTCGATCAGCAGGCGGTTCCTCTTACACCCTGGCGATGGCCTGGGTACCGCGCAGCTACATGCATGTTTTTTTCTTGTTTATTGATGCTGCTGAATGAGGAAACAGGAGGATCATCACGCCTCCGAGGCTCGCCAGTCTCTGCGGGTGCTTGCGCGCCAGCGGCAGCAGAAAGCAGCAGCAGCCGCCGCCTTGGACAGTCTCTCGTCCACTCGGATTGTGATATCTGGCGGTGCTGCGATCGGCTGCTCCACGCTGGTGGCATCAGAACTGGCCCTTGAAAATACCACAGGCCAATGGCCAGCCGCCGTCTAGGAATGCCCAGCTGGATTCTCTGCTCAAGCCGGCAACCAGGCAGTGCTGCTGTGGTGCGGCATCAAGGGCGTGCGGCAGATTGCACTTTATTTTATCTATGGTATAATTATTTTTATTCTGGCGGGCGCGGGGACAGGTCTGGTCGTGCATGGCATGGCATGGCATGGCGAGTGGCCGCCAGAACTGGCCGCAGGCTCTTTGGCCACCGTGCCACTCTGCCCTGGCCTGGCTGGGCTGGTCCCCCTCCCCCGTGCAGCAAGACTCAGAGCCGAAACGAGCAGGCCGGCCGTCTGCTCGAGTGGCCAAGTAGCAGCCGGAGCAGCAGCGGCCGGCTCTTTGTGCCATCGACGAGCAGATCATCCATGCTGCTCGCGGTGGAGATGCAGAGGCGTGACGCTGCCACTGGAGCCAGCACAGCAGGATGGGCAGCACGCCGGCCGGCCCCTCCCACCAGTCCGCATGCCTGGGAGCCTCATCTCAACCCAGACCAGACTCGCGCCGGCCGCTGCGCCGGCACCTGCCATTGATACTCGCGCGCCTCTGGTCCTGTTTTGCGTGCCCGCGCAGGCTCCCGGGCTATTGCTCGTTGCCCGGTACCCGTCTCGTTCTCGTCTTGTCTTTTCTCGTCTCGTCTCGTGTCGACTACACAGATCCCATATATCCCTGCTCCGCACTAGGCATCTCATAAAGACACATGGCTCGCCGTTGATGGTCTCGCTTTTCTGCACGGCGGCCCTAGAGTCTCTCTGCATCTGTCCTTCCTCCACCTCCCCATACCATCCCATCACTGCCGCAGCCACCACCACCACCACCACCACCACTACCGCCTCCGCCTCGACGCTTCGTGCTGCCCTTTTCTTTGCCCGCCCTCGTCCGTCAACCTCGTCCCCACGCCTTACTCTGCTGTCGTCCTGCCCCTTCCGCAACACCTCCGCTGTTGGGCTCGACTGCATACCCGGACACCTCACGATCCTGGTCTCTTGGATTCGTCCTTTGCCACTTGCAACCTCGACGACACAACTTTGCTCTGCTGCGCTCGCCTTTTCGACATCACTGCCTGCATCTCGTACCACTCGATCCACCTTACGGCTCAGCTGCTCCTCTCTGCGGACTAATATCGCCTCTTCTGCTTTTTTTTCTTCTTCAGCAATCGCTCAAGATGTCTCACGGCTTCTGTAAGTGTAACCCCGGGATATTGTCCGTATGGATCGGAAACCCCCCCCTCCTTTGGGAACAATGCGAGACACACTTTTTAGATATCCCGGCAAGACACACGAAACAGTACTCTTGCTAACCACCAATTCCTGCCACAGACATCCAGTACCTCGAGAGTAAGTTCTCAATGTTTTCCCTGCAACCACGTTCGCCCACTTTGGTTTCATTGAATGGACCAGATGCGCGGGTCTGGCGAGGCGGCTGCCACGTTGTGTGTGCACCACCATCCGACCTGCTGCCCGTTCGGCGAACCGACCCCTGCATGATGGGCATGGTGTGCAGACACCAGCTGCCATAGGCGACCCACGGCCTGGCCTCCCGGCCGGTGTGCCCGGACTGGTCGCGAAATGTCGTCCCAGATTTGCAGGCCATCCCCAAAGGCTCCCGGTCTGCTTGCAAGCAGCATTCTCTTGGGAGGCCCTCGCTGTCTGACAGCGCCAATGGAGCATTTCGATGCACCGCCACTTGTCTCCCGGTCGCCTCGGGCATCCTGGAGAAGTGGGATTGCCGCTGCCGTGTTGCTTGTCTCTACCGCTTTGAGCCTGTCAGGCGCTAACGTGAGAAAACCATAGGTCTTTGCAAGCGCCGGGGTTGGGTCGACCCCACGTACGAATGCTACCAAGAGCCTAGGGGCTTCGCATGCCACGTCCTCGTCAACGGCCGCGAGTACCAGACCGACAATCTCTACGAGTCCGGCAGCCTCGCCCAGGAGAACGCCGCAATGCGTGCCTTCATGGTCTGCCGCAACTTCTCCGTCAACGGCGGTATGCTTGCTCGCAATGGCATCGTCCAGGGCATGCCCGCCACCGAATCGGGCGGCAAGCGCAAGAAGTCCTCCCGCCACGTCACATCCTCGAGCCACGGTCACGGCCACCGCGAGTCCCGTCACTACCGGTCAGGCCATCACTCAAGCAGCAGCTCCACTGCGTCCTTCGAGTAGATGAAAATGTCCCCCATCGGAGACGTGATTGGCCGGGCCGAGTCTTCTCACCGGCTGACGAACATGACCCCTGCTGCGGCTCACTTCAAACCCACATGCAGCAATGGTGGACACAACACATTTTTGGGCAACGGCGGCACAGTGATTTTTTAAACTACAAACACGGCGAAGCTTCACAGCTTATTGTCTAGGGGTCGACAGCTTGACCTCCCGGGCACGCAACATTCTGCATAGCGATCAGGACAAACAAGCAAACATGATACAACCACAAGTCCTTTGATGTTTCGAACAATGGAGTCTGAGAGATTTTTGGAAAGACGAAAAGAGGCGAAGGAACTCACGACAGATGGATTATGGCACATGGCAAGAGCCCAAAAATGCATAAACGGATACGACACCTCACGACCCCCTTACGATATGATCTAACGACACTTATGATTTAAAAAAGAATACTCACTATATCACGACATGACTTTTTGGGCAATTGATGAGACTTTTTTCTTCTTTATGGCACCAGCGTTGCGAGTCTCAGGCGCCTTGGCAGGATCTAGGACTCTGATACGACAGTGTTTTGTCAGCTCCCTCACTTGCGTCACCTCGCCTGGTGTCCCGCAATTGGACCGGGCTTCGTCAATGAGCTAAGCTCCAGAGCAGTCGTGGGATCTCTGCGGTCCCAAGACTCCCCGCCGAGCAGTGTGTGTGGGTTGCATGGCCTGTCACGTCCCACAACCCGGTTCCGCACCATGAGTGGTTACCTCCCGGCTTGTCATTGCCGGCATGGAACATGTGCTCTGCTTCCCGATTTGAGTCGCTGGAGAGCTCAGCTGCGCAAGGGTTCTGCAAGGTCGGGGACAGAAAGCACATCACGGTGACGGACTCGTCTCCAATACATGGGAATGTGGCGGCTGACTAGACAATGGCAAGACATGATGTTGATGGCTTTCTTATTCTCCTTGGGACATCAAGAAACTCTCTCTTTAGCTTGGCCAATCGGGTTTTATCCCTCTGCTCACCTGGTGATATTTACGTGACCATGACGATCGCGCGCCGACATGCACTTCCGGACCATGTACCCGGTTTAGCTGGGTGGCTTCTCTGCTGAATTCTATTCCCGTTGCCGCCCGCGTTCATGTATCTTGACCGAGCCAATCAGCCGGCAAGCCTTGATCCAAGCGACGCAGAGCTTGCATGCTTCCAGAAGCCCAGCTCGCAGCATGACCAGCAGCGCAGGACAGGGTCAGTAATAGTGATGGGTATTGGATGTGCGGTCGGTCCAATGGGGAGACGGGGCAGCACAGGACGCATGTGTGACTTGCATCACGAAACCCTAACCGTCTCCACCAGTCACACTCAGTTGAGCCGCGGCCAGCCCGACTGGTCCGCCGTGGCCGACTGACCCGACATTTCGGAACTTGAGTTGCGGTGCTTGCAGCTATTGGTCCGGCGATGGGAACCTGAACTGGAATTCTCATTCAGCCGTCCCACGCAGGGCTGACATGATAGGTCATGCGGGTTGTGCCTTCGCGGAGAACCACGTCGCGATTGACCTCTGCCCTTATCACATTGAATGCACCCCGTAGTAGGCGAAGAAGGTGACAAAAAACTGTGTGCGGATGTGCCGCCTACTGTGGGTTAGCTCGACCCTGACTTGGGAATCTTCAAGATATCGTCTTGGTGCTCTTGCTTGGCTGTTAGCTGCAAACCCCCCCTCCTCCAAGATCGTGCGGCAGCGATTGTGGGCTTTGCTTCTTGTGTGGTTCTCAAAAATACACATGCCTAAATCAAAGTTGTCGACCGAACAAACTCTCGCTCGTTGCTAGCTTCAGGTTACGCAGGATAGTTGTTGTACGTTGCCCCCCCCTTCCCACAAGGAGATGTGATTGGCGAATCAGCAGCCGCCAATGTCAGAGGTGGAAGACCAGTTGGTCGAAACCCTGTTTGCTTGCCTCGGTCTCGTACTAATAAGAAACGGCTTAGGCGCGGCGGGCCACATAGTCTTGGAAGCGTTGCTGTTGCTGATTTGGTCTCTCTAAGCCGCCAATGTCGGGCTTTGACGTGTCCAATGACTGTGAGGACGTGATGAGTCAAAAAAGAAAAAAGAAAAAGGAAACTAGAAAAAAAAAAAAGTGGGAGCTTTCAAGCGAGCTCGTAGTGCTAAGCCACATTCTAGTGAATTTGGCTGACCAGTAATTCTGTTCAAAGAGAGCCAGCGAAAACCCTTGACCCGGTTTCTTGGCCCAAAAGCGCTGCTGCTGCTTGTTGCCGGCGGCACTCAGCAGCTCTCTGGAGGTCCGCCCCAAAATGAAGGGAGGAACGGGGGGAGGGGGTGGATCAGAAGACGGGCCAGTCAAAACGCTGGGGCGCCTTCTGGAAAGGTAGACAAGCCCAGGTCAGGGATCTAGGTTCGCGGATCAGTAGCAAGGGGTTCAGTTCAGTTCAGTTCGTATGTGGGCGCGGACTTGCACTGCGAGAGAAGCGGGCCATTTGCGTGGCCAATGAGCTTTCTCTGGTAGGGAGTTCATGTGCTGGCTGGCTACCCTTGGCTCGCTTGGTTTGTCATGTGTGTCGTTTTGAAAGAGAGGGGGGAGGGCAAAATCGAATTGTTGGCTCCCAACTCTTGCCTGCCTGCCCGTTTTTCCCCTTTCCCTTCCGCCCCGGCTTCTTACGGCTGTGAACAATGTGGCGACGATGGCTATGGTGGTGCTGGTGGGTACGGTGACGAATGTGTTTTGAGCTGAGGTTGGGAATTCCGACGGAGGCAGGCGAAGCAAGCGAAGCAGGCATTGGATGGACGTTGAACAAGTCACATGTGTGTGTGTGTCTGTGTGTGTGATGTGCGTGCGTGCGTGCGTGTGATGGGGGACCCCCACGGACAAATAGGATCCGAGCCATACAAGTGGCTGCTCGGCCGCCTTTCGCTAGATGAGAGTTTGCAAGCTTTGGCAAACAGGCCCAATCAGCGGTGCCAGCGGGCGTGGCATTTCGTAAGAGCGGCCATGCAGGGACCACGAGCACCGACGTGATTGACAGACATCCGGCGGATCGTTGGCGTTTGTTGATGACGGTCTCTGCCATGAGCAGAAGCAGCATCAAGTGCGCAGGTAAGTACTATGTAGACACGGCCCGATGGACATGTGCCAGAATTCCGGATGCGTGTCTCGTGTGCTCTTGTGTGCTCTCGTGGTAACCGCCGACGGGGCCGGTCGCGTTTGTCTGTCTGTTTGTTCGTTTGTTTGTTTGTGTTTCCAGAGTCTTCCTCACCTTGGCTCGGCGAAGATGACCCGCTACTGCAAGCCTCCTTGCCTCTTTCTCTCTCTATCTCTCCATCTCCTCCTCCCTTTTGCCAACGTGTTGCTGCAGCTTGCATCTTGCATCTTGCGGCCCGCCCCCCCCCCCCCCCCCCCCCCCACGACAGCACAACCCAATCAGTTGTGGCTTTGTAATTGCAAGAGCCGAGGCCAATCAAAAGACAAAGAACTCTTGAGTGGGACAAGACATGAAAACATCAGGCGAGCGAGACAGGTGCCGAAGAAATCCCCAATCAGGATTTGGACTCGTGCTGCAGAGGCTGGCATGCACCATGTATGCATGCATACACGCATGCAGCAAGTTGCAGTAGCGCGAACAGCATGCAGCATGCGTGTCTCGACTGCACGTGTGACACCGCCACCACCACTACCACCACCAGTCGATGGCCAAGGCACACCCAAACGCCGACGCATTCTCGTTGTTTCCCGTCGCACAATGTCCGTAAATCACAGTCGCCCAGCCCCCCGGGGTTTTGCAACTCTCTCTCGAGCATGACTCATTCCCGCCTAGACGGCGAGGCAAAGCACCCATCACCATAGACACGACAGGTTGACCGCTTGTTATGGGGAAACCTGGATCCCGTCCGGCCGACCGGTCCGATCTAATCGATCGATACGTAGTAGGAATGAACCTGGTCACCACGACACAGCACTTTTATTTTCATTTCTCTCTTCTTGACCGCCAAAAGCCACGACGCGATGCATGCAGCACTTGCAGAGCAAACACCGACCAACCACCCCCCTCCCCACTTTCGCCCAATTGACTTTTTTTTTGTTCCAATTGGCTTTATCCATTCCGACCAATGACCACACCCGTGCTAATGACCCCTGCTTCCTTGTGCAGAATCGCAGGTGCGATGGAAGGGGCATGGACTAGGCCTCTGGTCTTTGGGATGAAGCCTAAGCTTTGTGGGTGAGGGGGGGGCGGAGGGGAGGGTGGTGGGGTGGGAGTCCCAGAGCGATACCGGTGCGCTGGGTCGGGTGGTCCATCACATCCACTCAGTCGTCCCCCCCCCACCCCACTCGCGCATTCGTTCCGCCCGCAAAAAGCACTTAGACGCTTTGTTCCTATTCTTGGCGTTGTCCGGGGGCTTTGAACAACGGCGACCTAGCACGCACATCTAGGGCTCCATCTGAAATAAACTAAAACAAAGTCAGCAATTGACGTCAAATTACGCTGTCCTCTGCATGCACAACACATTGTGCTTGCTCAAGCCGACAGTCCTGTTGATAGCTAGGGAATGCCAGGACAGGCTCGTGGTGCTCACCTCCGCCTTTGTCTCGTCATGTCCGTAGTAAACCCCAGTATTTATAGTCATCCTTTGTTGGGGATCGTTTTTCTTATGGGCTCTAGTACCATATGAGGAACTGCACATCTCCACATATACGCAGGAAACCAGGCAGATGTATCAATTCCTGTCGTGGAAGAACGACCAGCCATTCTGACATGCATTCACCCCCAAACTATCTGATGCTGAAGTCCATCATTACTTTTGCACAGCCAGCTCGGGATAACCCCTGCCTTCAGCAGTGATGGCCGCATCCCCGCCGTCCAAGGCTCGCCTGAAGCTCAGCTCCCTCATGGTCATCGTGATTTGATAAAATGCGGTGCCAAGAGAGAAGAAGGGGGTTTGAGGTGATTTTATTTTGTCCTTTACTAGTTTCTTTGACAAAAAAAAGGTATGACATTACGCGCTTTTGCCCTGTCTCTCAATGAGGGTCTAGTGAAACTCAGGCTGGTACACTTGAGACTTAAGACTACCTTGGACACTTCTTCGTCCTTCGTTCCGTTAGCTCGTGGCGTATCAGTGATCCGGCAATGCCAAAAATGGCGCATCTCCAAGTACAATCACTGGCTGGTGCTTCCTACTATAAACTGTCACGCTCAATTGACCGCCTGCATCTTTTTGTCTTCGGAGGCATTTTTCTTCGGCGATGGAGGTAACCCATGTTAATATTAAAATAAAAAAGATAATAAGAAGAGAGAGAGAGACAGAGAGAGAGAGAGAGAGAGAGAGAGAGAGAGAGAGAGAGAGAGAGAGAGAGAGAGAGAGAGAGAGTGTGTGTGTGTGTGTGTGTGTGTGTATATATCCAAAAGACATGATGGCAAGCAAAAGTCTCAGCTCTTGTGACATTACACTGTCCCAGGTTTGGAAACACAGCGATATTACTCGTCCCCAAGCCCAAAACCAAAAGCTCGATCCCCCAGTCGAACGAAACCTTCATGAACACGTTTCCTACACGGGAAAGCGAGATAGCGAACATTCAGCACCCTTAAATCTATAGAGTGGAAAACTTTTTTTTGGCCTATACCGAATTTCTTGAATAAAAAAGAAAGACCGCAGGCACAGAACGTACGTGCCCAATACCATCAAATTAACCATCACCACAACGACGACAAGCCTCTGTCACCTTTTCCTTTTCTTTCTTTTTCTGTTTATTTCGTGGAGCTGGTAATTTGTGGGCTTTCATCCCTCCTACCCCTACACTCCTCTCTAGCCCTGGGTATACTGAAAGTGCATGTGCAGGTTATTTGAGCTCATGAGAACTTACAAGAACCGGAACGGCATGGCATGCCCCTAGTAAAGATCTACAGGGGGCAGGGGTGTTGTTGTCTGTTTTATGTGTAGGAAAGACACGTTGCAGGAACCAGACTCGGATTGAAGTCAGAGGCGGCCGTCGCTTTCGTCAGGACTCCTTCGAATGGACATACCTGGGGGGAAGGGGGGGAGTGCGTGTATTTGTATGTATGTATGTATGTATGTATGTATGTATGTATGTATGTATGTATATATGTGTGCATACATAGTTCTACCACCTACATTACAATGTGTAGTGGTAGGTTGTAGCTGGCCGTAGCTCAAAATACAAGATCAACCGACATCCCCATGCCATGAAGGAAAGGGCAGTGATTGTTTTTCACAACGAGAATCAATGCTAGCTCGTAAAACATGACACCTTACCTGTTGTGGATTTCGTTATCAGATGACCCAGCTGCGAAGTATATATGTCGTGATGTTCATCTCTAGTTTGAAAGCTATACGCATCGTGATGCAGAAGTGAACAACAAAAGCTGCCGAAAGGCGAGTTTATTATCGATGGAGACATCGCATGAGATGCTTCTGACTTGTGTACAATGCGGCAGGCCACCTGTAGGTGTCCACGTCCTTTGTCAGAGTTGTTTTTCCCAATGAGTAACGGCCATGACCTCTCAAGTCTTCGCTGCCACGCAACCATAAAACCACTGAAGCCTGCCCACAGGCGATCACCTCCAGCACGCGTAGAAAATAACCTCTACCCTAAGCCCTCCTTTGAGTTGAGCATATGATGGAAAGCACCCTGCGCAGAAGAAAACGATATTTGTAAACAATCGCGCGCGGAATGGAGAGTTGCTGCACCACAAGCATGGGAGCAGATTTCCATATGTGTCCTGACAATCGAGGCTACTGAAGTCCTACAAGATCACGTCCTTGACCCTTGCTAGCCTTTTCCAAGACACATATCCGAAATAAGCCGCCTCCCGATTAGTTTGGACAATCGCTATAGCTTTTGTAGGTGTCGATGCGCTTACGGTTCGTGGAAGCCGCTACGATGCAGCTCTTCATGCTTTGATCTCGGCAAGACTTGACCACCAGCCACTGATTTAGTCTTGATGTTTTGGATTAATTACAACACCGCACAGTGCAAGACGACGATGGGCGTTACGCGGTCACCTGTACCAGCTCCGTCAAGAGGTGTGTATTGCAGCATTACCTTCATGCGGACGGGGGGCATTTTGGCTGGGACTGTCTCGACTTATGACACTGCTGTGAGCCTCAAAATGATCCGAGGCGCCAATTTGACGGCTCTTGCCCCCAGGAAACAGGGACGGCGCTTCATTGCACATATGGAAATAAGAGGCGCAGCGCAGCACGATGATTGACTGCGCTACAACAACAGTGGAGGAATGGGAAGCACACCGAAAATCGACATCATAGCACGCGTACTGCGACATCATCGCTTCTTTTGGGAGCTGCATATCCGAGCGTGGACTGTCGACTTTCCCAGTCAGACCGACGCTGGAGAGAACTGTGTGGCTGTGCAAGAGTTGGCGTTGTCCGCAGCGCCCGCTATTGTCATTCTGGCCGCGAAAACCTTGCTTGCAGATGAGAAGTGTGGTTGGACATAGAATGACGTTGATCGAGGCTGAAAAGAAGCCCGGTCGTTGAACAACTCACGTGGTTCAGAGTTGCACTTGTGCGCGTCAAATCAGATGGAGCACGGTTAAACTGGCGTCGTGTGGAATGGGGATGGGCGGATAGCCCCGTGGTAGAGACGTTGTGCTGATTGGTTCATGACTGCCCCTTTCTTGACGGTGAGCGAGGTGCTCTGACAGCGGCTTGACCAGGGCCGCAGTACGCCTTGCTGGTGCTTGATGGTGACTCTTGATAAATCGAGTTGACTTTTGGTCCAATCGCGGTGCCAGACGGCGGCTCTTTGTGTGTCAAAGGTTATGTGCGCTGACATGGCGCAATGAGTGAAGCTCGCAATGGCGGCGCCTTAAGCTTTGTGGTTTGTGAACGGTTGGGGGCGCTCGGCTGGCTGCAGGGCAGGCGTTGTGGATTTTCTAGAAGCTGGGCTGGCGGGGACAGGCATGGCTGAGCCTAAGCCGCGCGGCCGATCTCTACAGGGCTGGAGTTCTGGAGAGTGCCCAGGTGGCTTGCTTGACTGGAGCAACGGGACGAGGCCGGGACGGAGATGAGCGGAGACGAGGACGGTTGTCACTGTCAGGAGGGGCGGGGCACCCGGCGCGGTCGAGCAATTTCGCGGCCGCCAGGGTGGAAATTGCCGGCCGGCCAATACCGTATGCGGGGCGCATTGGCAGCGCCGTCGAGGCAGGATTTCAGCATGGCGATTCCAGCATCAACCGGTCATGTGGGCACAGATTCGAGGCACGTAGCGCCCAGGCAGACTTGACTTGCGGCCGTCGGTGATGCTGTGCTACTCGATGACTCGTCTCTTGAACCGATGTCTAGTCACTGGGAACTCGAGGCGGGGACTCGACAGGGCGACATTGAGGCAAGGGAGCTGCACTTTGACAAGTGGTTGATGGTGCGGCTGTGGTTGATTGGCAGGCAGGCAGTTTCGGGCTGCGACCTTGAACGCCTTGATTGGATGGTGTCTCGAAGTTTTGAGAAGCATGGGCGCCGTGACAGTGTCGACTTGAGGACGACAGGCACGGCAACGGCGACAGCGATGGGGCGCGGCCGGGTCCGCCTTGGAAGCGGAACATCCACGTTTTGTCGAGGACGTGCCAGGTAATGGTCGAGGGACTGGCATGCATGAATGCAATGGCACAATACGAGGAAGGACACGAGAACAATGAACCGTGGCCTCTTGTGCGCGGCTGCTGATTAGTCCCCTTGCGCCCGCGGGCCCACCTGCCTTTCCAGCTGGGTGCCCCTTTCCTTGGGCGTGGACAGGCACTTTGTGCAAGCTCTTGTCTGGTCTCGGGTGGTCTGGCTGGCTGACTGGCTAGCTGCACTCGAGCTATGCCCAGGTGGACGGACTGTAACTAATTAGCACACAGCTCTGCACTGCACAGCACAGCACTGCCAGGGGACCACCACTTACTTGCATCTGCTCACCGACCTGTCCTGCCCTGCCCTGCCTGCCCTGCCTGCCCTGCCCTGCATGGGATCGCACCTTCCTGCCGGGCCCCTCAGCCTCCATCCTGCCAGACCACCGCTTCAAGGCCAATTCTTTCCCTCCTCCTCCTCCTTCACACCCATTTTCGTCCCTGGTGACAACAACAATCCCACGCAATCCGCCCACGCCATATATCACAAGCTCCTCGCCTCTCCCACAGCGCAGGTCTCCGCTGTCTACACTCGCTCGACCACGTCTGCCTTGACCATCCTGAAAACCCCCCTTTACGCCAATTCCTCTATACCAAACCACCCAACATGAAGGGTAAGTCTCTACCACTCCCACACAGCAGCACCTACGAAGATCATGCTTGCTAACATGTCCCCTTCTTACAGCCCTCATTCTCGTCGGTGGCTTCGGCACCCGTCTTCGCCCTCTGGTATGCCTTGAGCCGTACCCCTCCCACCGGTGTCTGAAGACAACCGAGCTAACCAACACTCTCTAGACCCTCACCATGCCCAAGCCTCTGGTCGAGTTCGCCAACAAGCCCATGATCATGCACCAGATCGAGGCCTTGGCCAAGGTCGGCGTCACCGATGTCGTTCTCGCCGTCAACTACCGCCCAGAGATCATGGAGCGCGTGCTTAAGGAGGTACGTGCAGTCCAATGTCTTGCAATCACGACGCACCCTTTGCTGACGAGCTGCAATCAAATAGTACGAGGAGACATGCGGTGTCAAGATTCACTTCTCTCTCGAGCCCGAACCTCTCGGCACTGCCGGTCCCCTGAAGCTGGCTGAGGACATCCTTGCCAAGGACGACTCCCCCTTCTTTGTTCTGAACTCGGATGTCACCTGCGAGTTCCCCTTCCAAGACCTTATCGACTTCCACAACTCCCACGGCGACGAGGGTACCATTGTTGTCACCAAGGTCGAGGAGCCCTCGAAATATGGTGTCATTGTCCACAAGCCAAACCACGCCTCCCGCATTGACCGCTTCGTTGAGAAGCCTGTCGAGTTCGTGGGCAACCGTATCAACGCTGGTCTCTACATGCTCAACACTTCCGTCCTTGACCGCATCGAGAAGAACAAGCCCACATCCATTGAGCAGGAGACCTTCCCAGCCATTGTCCGTGATGGCAAGCTCCACTCCTTCGACCTCGAGGGCTTCTGGATGGATGTTGGTCAGCCCAAGGACTTCCTGACCGGCACTTGCCTGTACCTGTCCTCCCTTGCCAAGAAGGGCTCCAAGCTGCTCGCATCTCCCAACGAGCCCTATGTATATGGTGGCAACGTCATGGTTGACGAGACTGCCAAGATTGGCAAGAACTGCCGCATCGGCCCTAACGTCGTCATCGGCAAGGGTGTTGTCATTGGCGACGGTGTTCGTCTCCAGCGCTGCACGCTTCTGCCAGGCTCCAAGGTCAAGGACCACGCCTGGATCAAGAGCACGATTGTCGGCTGGAACAGCAGCGTCGGCAAGTGGGCTCGTCTGGAGAACGTCACCGTCCTCGGCGACGACGTGACTATTGGTGACGAAATCTACGTCAACGGCGGCAGCGTCCTGCCCCACAAGAGCATCAAGGCCAATGTTGATGTTCCTGCTATCATCATGTAGAGAGTCCAAGAGCTGGCAAAAACTACAGTAAACAGGTCGCATGCAATCTTTGCCATATTCTCCAGATCTGCAACCCATCCGCGTTTGGGTTGCAGTCATGATTCGAACCTTTAAAGATCATAATACGCCTATTTCGCTTTCATCAGACGACACCCCACTTCACCAATTCGACAACCCCTTCACACATAATATAATCAATCTAAAGTTGGCGAGCACCTGTTGAATCACCGCATTCGCGGCGGTACCACAGCGCGGGCGACTTGCACACCCGCGTTTGCAATCGCCGCTGCAAAGTCCCTCAATTGGGCTGCAGAGCGGATAATGGGCTCTCACAGGATACCACCAACGCACACTGTATGGCTGATGCGCAATCACATCAGGAGAACAAGACGCACACACGAGAATCATGAGTGACAAAAAAGCTCCGGCACCAACATGTCGAGGGCATTGTAGCATAGAACAGGGAGTCTGGTGACTACATGACGGAGTTTACACCGGGCTGCTGTAGATTCTCACTACTTCAAGTAGATGTTGTACTACAAAAATAGCGATGATTTAGATGTGTCTGCTGGTGCTGCCACCGTGCGTGTATGTGCCTTGGATAGTGTGACGTGCCCGAGATAATCACTATGCATACATAACAGAAACAGGGTGTATGCCGCATACGTGGACGCATGCGATCATGTTGCACGAACGGAGACCTCACAGAAGTAGCGCAACGCGGATGGCATTGTAAATGCTTCTTTCAATACGACTGTAAGAGCATGTGATGATGCGGGACCAACTGTGCTCTGGAAGCACTCTGCCCCGCTTGTGTCTACATGAGTGCGACATTATAAGAAGTGCTATCAATTGTCGACATTATAGATCACTGGTTTGAAAAGAGATTGAATAAGATTGTTGGGTGTGCTCTAGACATTGATATTATTGGTATGGATATGGTCGTATAGTCATTAAGTATATATCCTTAGAACCCGCTCTAGCACGGTGCCTCGTAACCCTAACCAAGTTACTTTGTGCTTTAACAAAAACTCGCGAAATAGGATGCGAGCTTGTACATCCAAAACGCCGCCTTCTATGCATGCAATGAACACGCTTGTACGCCTTGTGCCACTGCCAAATCACGCTTTCGTAACACTCCACACGTTTGTCAGACCGCTTACGAAGGGGAGACACCCTCAACACCACTGTCTGCTTCCATGTCATCCATAAACTCCTCCTTCTCACACTCGTCCTCGTCGTCTTGCACCCACCCGCGGCTCATTTCGACACCGCGCTCCCAAGCTTTGTACATCCGGCGAACGGTACGCTTGTCCATCTCAGGTTGGAAAACACGGCGTCCCTCCTTGGATCCGATGATGCCAGAGATCTCATCGAATGATGTCCAGCAACCTGGAACCGCTAAAGCAGCAGCCACAGCAGCACCAAGAGCGGTTGTCTCGTGCATAGCTGGGCGCTCGACAATAGTACCACTAATGTCGGCCTGCGTCTGCATGGTGATATCGGAGTTGGACATGCCGCCATCGACGGCGAGGGACTCTAGCTTATGACCCGAGTCCTTCTCCATAGCCTCCAGGATAGCGCGAGTCTGAAAGCAAGTGGCCTCGAGGGTCGCGCGTGCGATATGTCCCTTTTGAGTGTGGTGAGTGATACCAACTGTACGAATGTCGGTCAGTCGATGTTCAGTGCAAACTAGCCGAGTTTCGATCAGGGAACTTACAGAGAGTACCTCGTGCATCGTCTATCCAATACGGCGCGAAAAGACCGCTGAAGGCCGTTACGAAGACGACGCCACCGTTGTCTGGAACGGATGCAGCAAGCTCTGAGACCTTCTTGCTGTCACGGATGAAACCAAGGTTATCCATAAGGAACTTGACACCAGAGCCGCCAACGGCAACGCTACCCTCAAGAGCATAGCCGGGAGCCTCGCCAAGGTTGGGAAAGTCATAAGCGACGGTAGCAAGCAGGCCCGATTTTGAAATGACCGGCTTCTCACCCACGTGGCAAAGGAGGAAGCAGCCGGTTCCATAGGTGTTCTTGGCTCTTCCGGGGTAGAATCCGCATTGACCGACGAGTGCACTTGATTGATCTCCCAAGCAGCCCGTGATCCTCGTGCCGGCAAGAGCACCTTTCTCAATGACACCAAATAGCTCAGGGTCAGAGGAGGGCACAATCTTAGGCAGAGCAACCTTTTCCCGATCGAGTCCGAAGAAAGAGATGAGCTCGTCGTCGTACTGCCGAGTGTGAATGTTCATGAACATGGTACGGCTGGCGTTTGTGCTATCAGTGACGAACACGTTCCTCTCCTTGCTGTTGAGGCGGTAGATGAGCCATGTATCAACGGTGCCGAAGGCCAGGCGACCCTCGTCATAGGCGCTCTGCACAGCCTCGTTGTGGCGAATGAGCCAGAGGAGCTTGACACTAGATGGATATGTGCTAAGAGGCAGACCGCATAGCTCCTTTAGCTTGTCAGCACCAGGCTTGGCTTTGAGCTCGCGCACAAGGCCCTTGGTACGAGTGTCGGGCCAAACGACGGCTCGACAGAGTGGCTCGCCTGTGTTCTTGTCCCAGCAGACGGTCGTCTCTCTTTGGTTAGTGATGCCAACAGACTTGATTTGAGATTTCGAGTAGCCCAATTCTGTGAAACGCTTGGTAGCCTCCTCGATACAAGCCTGGACTGAAGCGAGTAGCTCCTCAGGATCGTGCTCGTGCCATCTGTCACCAGAACTCATGGTCAGTCTCTAGTACCTGCAGAGGCGAGGTGCGCGTGTGCGCGGCCAGGGCTAAGACTTACCCTGAAACTGGATAGTGGTTCTCAAACTCGATCTGGTGACTGGCAATGGGGTCGACGTCCTTGTTGAAGATGAGGAAGCGGGACGAGGTGGTACCCTGGTCGATGCTGCCCACGAACCACTCCTGGTCCTGGGCCGGGGTGTGCTCCATTGTGCGAGCACGCTTGCGTTCACGGACCTCTCCCATGGGGGCGATGTGAGTGCTGACTACAGTGGGTGGCGTGACGTAGATGTGCGAGACGTGTTCCCACTTGTAGTTGTGGAAGGGGGCGCAAGGCAAGCTGGCGTGATCCTAGAGGCGACGGCAAGGATGGTGTTGGGGGTTGTGTTTATGTTGTTGTTGTTGTAGTTGTAAGCTGAGGCGATAGCGGAGCGGTGATGTGTAGGTGGAAATTAGGTGAAGATGTTGCCGCAGGCTATGCTGTTGGTGGTGGTATCCGTGGCGCGAGTGGCTGTGATATACGAGGGCGCCCTTCTGTGTCTTGGAGAACAGGTATGTGGAAAGAAGGCAAGAGGAAACGGACGAGACGGCGGAGGGAAGGCTGGGTTTTGGGAAGGCACGGAAGGAGGAGGGGAGCGGGGAGAGTGGGAAGAAGGAGGGTGGCATGCTGGGCTAACAGAGCAGGAGGACCAGGACGGGGAGGACACGGCGGCGGAGGAGCTGGGGGGGCCCGGACCCGAGAGGCACCAAGACGCTCGAGCGGCACTGCGTGTGATGGGAATTGCCTTTGCGGGCAGCTTTGGCTGCTTGCGTGAGAGCGGCAGGTAGGTCGTTGGGTTTCGTGTGCGAGGGTGCGACGAGCACTCGCGAGGGCTACCTACCTCAGTTCCCAGAGACAGCCGGGGGCCCCACGGGCGGGTTCTTGGCTCGTGCAAATGCTTGCCAGGACTTGCCAGAAGCGACGAAAGGTCTGCAGGTCAAGTGAACATGCGCAAGCTGCCCCATCCTGCCCGTGTGGGGAACCCGCGCCGTGGGGTTCTGCTCCCTGCTGCTGCTGCTGCGCTGCTGCGTGCGGCAACAGCCCCCGTCTCCATCCTCGTCCTCTTTTTCCCACCGCACCGGTTGTGTGGGCTGGCTGGCGCTGCATCGATCGGCCACCACGCTCTCGCCTCGCACCGCCTCGATTTGCGCCCGCTCATCATTTCCTGGCGTGGCCGTGCCATCGACCCAGAGCTGCATGGCACGCATAAAGGGCCACAGCACGGCATGGTCTTCAGCTCAGCAATTCCCATGGCAGCTGTCATGAGCCTGCCTGTCGTGTCGTGAGGAGAAGGAGGGGTGCCGCCGTCGTATTCCCCTTTTTACCCCTGGACCAGAACCTGCCAGTCTGCCAGAGCTTTGCGCAGTGCGAGGGCGTAGGCCGAAGTCGCTAGCCGGAGGCAGGGCTCACGATCTAGATCGCAATCCAGCCCGAGTGGTGGAATTTGTCTTCCCGAAAATTGCCCCGGCTCCTTGCACGCTCGCCGTGGGCCGTGGACCGCCAGCAACCACTGGCAACACGATCGGCACTCACTGCCTCCCTTCAAAGCGACACCAACAGGCCCCAAACCCACCCGCCCAACGGCCAGAACGCGCAAGCCCGGACGCCCACGGCACATCGACCAGGGCTTCGCCTATTTCTGTCCTAGATTGGGCTGCAGAACTCCACGTCCCATACAGACTCGAGTCCCATCTCCAAGCTGCCGCAACCCATATTCCAGACACTGCATGCAGGCACAGGCCCATTTCGCCGCAGTCCGTCCCGCAGAGTGTCTTGTGAGGGGTCACACGATCCCGCGGATATAGGCGGTTCCTGGACACCTGCCATGGCTTGGCAGCCGGGCCCGCGGTCTCGTGAGCGTGCACAGTCAGCCGCCAGCGTTATCAGATTGCGCGAGCATGTCGCCGAGGGTCCTCGAAGGGAGGGTCCTGTAATGGCGGCCATTCTGGTCCGGACAGTGGTCCGGGAATGTGGGTATGTGTCTTATGGATCGGCAAGGAGCGCCTGGTCGAGCTGACTGTGCTGGACACGTCTATTGTGGCCAGTGTGTCCCGGGTGTGCGGTGGCCGAAATGATTTGAGGCGTCCCATGGCCATTGCGGGTTTGAAGAGATGTGCAATCGGGATCGTGATGGCCAGCAGTACGGTGGTGGAGTCGGCGATGGTGGTATTGGTGCCGTCTCGCCGTGGAAGCCGATCCGGATAACGGAGCTGGACGTGAGCTCGGCCCGGCCTTGACGTCGGTGCTCCACGGACATCAGACGGGTCGCCTGTCTTGCCATCGCCATGACGACATATCGTCGAGTAGAGGCGCTCGCGGCCATCGAGAGTCGTGTGCACGTCCATGCTCTGAACATGTCATGATGAAGTAAGCATGCCCAGTATTCTGTGTCGCGGATGGTGTCACAAGGCAGCAGCAGACTGATTTTGATCCCCCGATTGCGCAAATGTGGATATTCTGCCTGCCAGTTGCATGCTCGTTTGGAACAGGTGTGGAAGCGATTGAGTGTGGCTGATGGTGCTGCCGACAGTTGCTGCGTCACAGCTCGAAGGCAGATGGTGTTGGGCGTTGGCAGCTCCAAAGCGTGTGGACGAGGAGCCTGTCGTTGAGCTGCCCGCACTTACCCCAAGGAACGCACCCCCCCCCCCCCCCACGCACGTGCTAAGGCAGGTGCCTGAGCTGTCGCTGTCGCTATCGCTGTTGCTGTTTGCTCCAGGGCCATCGTGCCCCACGCCACGACGTCAACTTGAACCTGCCAGCTTTTCTCCGTCACAACCCGCACTCCTTCCGGCCGCACCCTGCCGAGTTCCTTGAGCTTCACCTCTTGCGTCAAGCCTACGCTACGCTGTCCTCAACCTCACCGCCTGCCCCTGCAGACTTTTGCGTCCATCACCACGGCCAGCCAGCTTGAGCAAATAGCTCCCTCGCTCGCCCTCGCAGCCCATAGCCTTGTTCTGTCCATTTTCCCACACCCAAACTGCTGCAACATGACTTCATTCGACTTTTCAGCCCTCAAGCTGATTGACCTCAGCCAGCCGAGCCTCTACAGTATGGCTGCCTCTTAGCTTCCCCATTTTCTCTCCCCACGGTGGATGCTGACATGTCATTCCTCGTCAGTCTCGGCGGCTTCCATTGCCTTCAACCCACTCTTCTGGAAGTATGTTTGCCCTGACTTGAGGCCCTCACTCTTCGAGCGTCTGCTACGCCATGCTAACACTTTCCCAGCATTGTTGCTCGTCAAGGTGAGCTCCGTCGGCAAGATCCGAGCCCTGAGTCATGACTAGACCCTTGATTAACCCTTGTCACTCTCCACACAGAGTACAACAACAAACTACTCACCAAGATCTTCGGCGGACGCTCCCAGACTGCCTGCTATGCCCTCGCCGCGGCAATCTTTTCCCTTGGCCTCCTGCGTGATTTCTTTTATGAGCGCGCCTTACGCGAACAGCCCGCCTACCCGCTCCTCGATACGCCCGAGGTGAAGTGGCTCGCATACGGACTCTTCGCCAGCGGCAACCTCCTCGTCATCTCGTCAACGTGGCAGCTTGGTATCACGGGTACCTTTCTTGGCGACTACTTCGGGATCCTCATGGATAGCATCGTTACCGGCTTTCCTTTCAACATCACCGACGCACCTATGTACAACGGTTCCACGTGTTCGTTCTTGGGCACTGCGCTATACTTTGGCAAGCCCGCGGGACTTCTCCTCACCGCCTGGGTTTTCATCGTCTACCAAATTGCACTAAGCTATGAAAACCCCTTTACCGCGGGGATCTATGCCAAACGCGACAAGGAAAGGGCCGCTGGCAAGATCGAGGGCAAGAAATCACAGTAGAGAGGCCTACTTTGAACTTGCGGTGCGTCCTTTCTGCTGCCGTGCAGATATGTGCTGCATGTTAAAGGGTTAGCTGGGACGATGCTTGAGGCAGTGGATGAGCGGCGACTGAGCACCGTAACGTCAGCATGTCGGAGTAAAGCGCACTTGTCAGTCGCCTTACGGGTGGACTCATTGACATTGAGACTATGACCCACCAATGACGCAAATAATCCACGTCAGTCGATCCTGCGGAGACTATAAGGCGGGATGCCTCACCTCGATGTGGGTAAGGAGGAGTACTTGCTCCGCTCAAAGGAACCAATTCCGAGCCAGTCCTTGTCCTCGGTGGCTACAGCCAGCGACCTACCACACCGAAGGGAAGAAAGGGGGGAAACAAAGAAAAGAAGAGACCTGTGACTTTCTGCACTGATTTAAACTTTTTCCGTGCCAAGAAGCGTCTAAGAGATACCAAAGTTCAACACTGGAGGGTTCACCATGATTCCAAGCTCGATATCATTTCAACTTTAGATCAAATACCAAGCTCGACACGGCAGTTAATGCTAAGTCGATAATAATCAGTGCTAGCGCCATGTTTAGTAGAAACACCATACTTGAGCTCCTTATCCTAAGATGTGCACCTCTTTTTTTCTGCATTTGAGCAGAAGAATGCTAGTGGCAGCGATAAGAATACGATTAAGCCGAAGTTTCTGTTGATGCATGTTAGCTTTCAGTGAAGGCACGCCCCCACAACTTAGCATCGCCGCACACATATTTGCCGGTCCGACATTGAGATAATTTGAGGATAAATACTCATACGGATCTTTATTGTGTGCCGTGTGTTTGCCCCAAAATCTAATATACAACGATTGACTCCCCCGAACAAACAGCGCAGTCATGCTCTCACTAATCGGCCTCTTCACCTTCGCCCCCCTCCTTCTCTTCCTCGGCAGCAGGAGGGACCCAAAACAACACCCCATCCTTATCACTTTTCATCCCATCCGTGGGTATGATTCGCAGAACCTTCTGGAAGTATTTGTCCCTTACCACGAGCGAGGGGCGCATCCACGTCCCCTGAATCAGAGGCAAGAGACGATACGTGACGGTTCGACGAGCTAACGGGAGGACATTGAGCGTTGTGATCTTGGCACCGGAAAAGGCGAAGTCGTCGCTGAGCTCCATCGTGAGGCCAAAGGTAAGGAAGTGAGAGGATGGATTCTCTACAATGATCTCGAGGAGGACGAGAGGGGGGTCTAATGGCGAGGGGCCGGCTGGTGATGATGGCGTAAGGGACTGTGGCGATGCTTGTCGTTGTGGGGGTGAAGAAGGTGTTGTGTATGTAACGCGAGAGAGGACGCGGGGTTCGGAGACTGTGACGAAGTATCGTGGCAAAGGTATCGTGGTGGTATTGCGAGGTCCGGCGGTGCCCGATGCGGCATCGAGGCGATGCCAGTCTATGGCGAAGGAGAGATCAGCTGTTGCCGGCGCCCGATCATCAAGGGTCAGTTTCTGTGCGATGATGTCAAAGGACACCTCTTCTAGGACCTTAGGCTTGACGATGAGGTTTGCTGGCTGCGCAGACTCGTTCCGAGACGTTGTACAAACCGCGCCGTTCTGTGTTGCGACGACCTTCATGTTCAGATCGGATACTTGCAGGTCCTCTGATGCGAAAGATGCATATCGAGTCACCAGCGACCATCGCTGAGCAAGTCCAGATGGCCGGCCCACTGGGTCTCCTTCATCCGTGGTTTCTTGAACGGCCTCATAGTCGAACAAGCTAGGCCACTCCGTATGCACTGTGGGTAGCAAGTCGAAATTGGCCTCGAATGGAGTAACCACGTCAAGCAAGAAGGTTGCTTGCTGGGTAATGGGCGTAGCAGGATCTGAAACGAGGTAGTATAGCACCTTGGCAGAGATCTCGACCGTCGTTGGCCGATCGATAGGGTCAAAGTCGATGTAAGCTGTTCCGACACTTGACTTCTTGACCTGGCCAATGGACACATTGCTAATTCGGCCAGAGTCGGCGCTCAGTGATCTTGATGCTTCCTCAGATGAAACACCAGCTTGTACGCTGAAAGTCGGCACAACTTGACCGACCACTGTCAAGTCGAGTTTGGCATCTGCATCCGCATCTTCTGCGTTATGAAGTTGTATTTCGAGCCTTATAGCTTCATCGGTGTAGAATTGTGGTATCGTTTTGATGAAGCGCAGCTCCATCTTTGGGGGCCTGGGGAGAACGTGTACGTGTTGAGAGTTCACCCTCAATATCTTCTTTGCAGACCGAGCGGAGTGCCACAAACCCACAGTTACGTCTTCGGGTATGTTCATCGTATAGTTGAGTGCAAATGTGCTCGTATCCATAGCGACCCGCACCTTGGTTGCTTGTGCATCCCCAGGCTCGCGCAGTGGTATGTCCATTTGAAAAACGAGTGTCTGCCCAGGATGAATGGTAAGACATCCATGTCCCTCCAGGAGGAAAGACAACTTCGACCGTGATGAGACGGAAATGGCATCAGATTCGGAGTCGTTTTCGCTCTCGATCTCCTTCTCTATCAATGTGACGTGTCTAACCGACACTTTTGCATTGTCATTAGTCGTCTCGTCGTCCGTTTCGTGCTGCAGTTCTATGGTTCGTAGGCTCCCCTCAAAATCAATTTTCAGTGAAGACAAAGTGACAGGCGCGGAATCACTGTAAGCATTAGACATGATGGCGATTTGTGCCGCACAGGTTTGACCTGCTTTAGCCTCCCCGTGCTTGAAGGCGAACGAGGCCGTGAGAAAGGAGGAGCTCATATCATCCGCGATCATGATGGTGAGTTTGCTGTTGCCTTCAAAAGTTGGCCCATCCAAGGACCGAGAAATATCATACGTCCATGCATGTCTTTTAGAGTATGCTGCGTGACGCTGTTAGCTTGGCCAGTCCTCTGTTGCAGAGAAAGAAGTTAACTTACACTGATCCATAAGTTCCCAGTCGATAGCCACGACGAGGTCACCCTGGCCCAGCTGCACGGCGGCATTTCGCAAGGTCCACCCTAGAGCCATCGTGATATCTAGCCAGTTTTCCTGGCGGAAGGACATATCTCTCCATAATGGAGTCAATAGCTCAGATATTTGTTTGTACGCTTTCATATAACCCAACTCCCAAGAGCTGTCGAGGACGACTTCAGCTGCAAGCCGGCTTTGCCGACGTTTCTGATATTCGTTGCGAGCGAGTGTAAGCAGATTGAAGACAAGCTGAGCATGATCAACTCCTGTACCAGATACAGGATACTCCTCGTGGGGCTCGGGGCACATGTATAGGTCGTACTGGCCGGACGTGCTCGCTGGTGCTTTGTTCATCGACGATGAAGGTGGCTTCCGATCATCAGGTGGAATGTTCTGAGCCATTTTCCGGCGCTCGACCATATAGCGCGCAGCGCGCTGGTACCAGTATCCGGGATGATGCAGTTGGTCCCATGGCTGCAGCCGATCGGCAGACATATTTTGCTCGGGAGCTTTCCGGATGTCTCCTGATGCTGGGTCCAATTCTGGAAACTTTGCTTGCTCGATCAGCTGTGCCATGATGACTGTCCAGCGTGACTCGAATGCTTTCCACCCATAGGTATATGTTCCTCGACCGTATTGTTCGAGCGAGTGGGCTATCCTATCGTGATGGACTTGCCAGCGACGGACTGCTGTTGTGCTCTGCCCTTGCCAGAGATGACAACGCAAGATACGAATCGCGATGACATCTGCTAGCTGTCTTGCGTCATTGAACCCAGAGCTCCAGCTTGGTATGGCACCGAGGAGATCAGAGCTGAGCAGTGTCTCGTAGGCCTGCTCATATGAACGAATAGCAACATCCATTTCCTGTCGGAACTCTGCGAAAACAGCGGTCTTGAAGTCGTATCGGACGTTCCAGCCTTGCAGCGATAACGAGTGAGACGTCGTGGTGGGTGGCACGGTAGGTGGAGGAACTATGCCACGGCTCTTCTTCTTTCGTGCACGACGCCCAAGATCCCGAAAATACTCGCATGCTTGCTCAAAGGTGGCAGTGAGAACATTGTCAAGGGCTGTTTCCAGTTCCGGCTCGCTTCTTCGTGTAGGTAACACAAAGAGCGAAGCCTTAGGATCCAGTCCTGTGCCTTTCTTGATGTTTTCCAGCCTCTCCTGGTATTGTCCCATCGCCGACGGTGTTTGATCACTCAATATCACAACGGCAAGCCTTGTCTTGTATCCCGACTGCGCCAGAGATGCCTTGAGAGCGTTTACATCAGTCTTGAGTCGGTTATCGTGCAATGTTGCTAAGGTTGGGTCTTGGGTCAACTGGTAAAAGACCAAGCAAATGCTCGGGACAAGGTCTTGATGCTTGCCCAGCCATCGTGAGTCGATAACACCGTCTGGATAAAGCGTGGAACCTGGGCTGAGAGGCGAGTATGGAGAATGTAGAGAAGTAGGGCTGACAGGAGGTTCGACATCGGCTGGTATAGATGCTTTGCGGGGTGGGAGGTCGAATTCCTGCTCATGTGATAACGCCAGGTCAGGATCCCAGTAGAGGAAGACGCCAAACGTGATTGCACGTACCCTGCCTATGGTCTTGACCTTGAATCTGTACTTGCGCGTGCCATCTCCTGGGCTCCAGGGCAGATGGGAAGCATCGACGGACTGGATGTAGTGGAGAATCGACTTGGCCTCTCGTGTCTCGATAGCGGGTGCCTCAGACCGTATGCGAACAGAGCTGTCACTAACTTCGCTGGCAGGAAGGAGTGGCTTCGCAGCTGCTGCAATTAGACCCGATACTACGAGCAGCGGCAGATCGTGGGCAGTGCATGCTGGTGGATAGTCGTCCATCTCTGGCAGCCAGCGCAGGGACGGCCGCCCGGAGCCTCTGGACTCCGGCTGCAATGCTTGGGCTATCTGGACTGCGTCGGCTCTAGGATCGGCGCATGGGTGTTCAACTGTCTGCTTACGCCCTGGAGAGGACTAAGAGTCCTTGTCGAGAAATTGTCGATGATTTGGTCTGTTGAGTGGCATGCACGAAAGGGCAACTGTCGCGGAGCTTTGATCGCAACACCCTAGACAGCCTGGAGCTCCCAGCTTTCCACCAGCCCCGCCATCGGAGTGCACCGCCGTCAACAGCACATAGCGCGTATTATAGGGCAGGTCACGACAGCACCTTGACATTGAAGAAAAGGGCAACCACAGCACTCCGCATCTGATTTAAGGCGCGTTCGTCCTTGACCATCGCACCTAATGTCGAAATGCATAATCAATATTCTGTTCTGCTTAGGCAACAAGTAGGGGGTGTTGGGGCCGATTCAGACACGTAGACGCCATGAAGAACTGGCGGCTCACGAACCCACGATCACAACTGCCGATCGTCGAATGCCCAGGTAGAGTGAAATACACTCTTCTCTCTCTCATCTGTCCCTGCGAGGCGCAGGCCTCTTTCCGATCATCGCGACCGGCAAGTTACAGAGCTGAACGTATGTCGCCGCTGTTGCTCCTTTGAGCTGCAGACTCTCGGCACTCGAGACCTCCAGGCCTCTCCAAAGGTTGCGACTATCGATAAGGCCAGGCACAGGCGCGCTCGCATGACGCCCGCCTCGGGCCCCTTGCGCGGATGCTCTCCACAGCTCTGGCGTACCTTGGGTAGAGCACAAGCACCTGGGGAGCGCCAGCAGTGGGAAGCAGCCTGTGACCCTGTCTACGTCCGCTCCCAAGTCTCTCCCGTCTGCGGAGCACCCACAGTGCTCTGCCTGCGCAAGTGCCTCGCTCCGTCCTCGACTCCTCCATCTTCGCTGCCACGATCCCGCCTCGCTCTCTCACGCCACCTTCGCTGCTTTAAGTCGTCGTTCTCGACTTGCATCCTTTGTGCCATTCACTGTGCGCTTCTGCGGCCTCGCAACCGACCACGAGGCACAAACTCCGACGTCGCGGCGCACCTGCCAATCTTATCATTCGATCCTGCGAGCCCTTCACGAACCAGCCCTCTAACACCACATTCAGCCGAGCACGCCACAAGCAACCTCTTACCGCGACAACAGCAGCCGTCTCAGGCGCTTCATCTGCACACCATCAATTTCTTCTTCACATACACGATTGTTGCCAAGTTGCGCCAGACTCTGTCACCATGGCGTCGCAAGCAGTCCTTTTTGCGGAGACCATCATGGCCATGAAAAAGGCCAAAAAGAGAAGAGCATATGGTACGATGACAACCACCCTTTGGATGAGTCGTCATACAAGTGCTGACTGTCTGGCACAGAGTCCGAATCCGATTCAGAGGTTGAGCACCATGGCAATCGCGGTCAGAAGTTCAAGAAACGCTCGAGATTCGTCCACGAAGGACAGCTCGCTCCACCCTCCGGACCTGAGATGTACAGAGAGGTGAGCTCACCCCATGGCCGACAATTGTCTCACGGTGCAAAAAACAGCTATTGACACTTCAACTTCGCGACAGATAATTGATCATGCCGGATATCGGCGAGCCATAATCAGCCGCAACATGCCCCTGTACGATGACGACGGCTACGAGGTCGACAGCGAAGAAGAAGACGATCGCATTCAGGACCTTCTCGACGAGGCTGCCGACTTGGATCCTTATGCCACTGTCCGCCTAGAAAGTTAGTGCTCTCCGCGCCTACACTCCAAATTCTTGCAAATGCTAACCACAATCGCCCTGCCAGACATTCTTGCGCCTCTAACTGCCGTTACCGACCTCCCGGCTCACGCGACGTTGTCCCGACCGTACACATCAAAGACCCTGACAGAGCTCACCACACAAGGCTGTAACATCATGCACAAGGAAAATGCTGCGCTCTGGAAGATCAAGCACTTGCAAACAAAACTCATCGGAGACCACACTTGGGTGCCGTGTGAAGCCATGCTTGGTGAGAACGACATTGATCTGTTTCGAACCGAGTACTCTGAGACAACGCCTCAAGTGAGCAGTGCGGTCTCCGCGCACAAGACAAACGGCGTTACAAAAGAGAACGAGAATCGCGAGGACAACCGAAAATCCGAGCTCGTAAATGGCACATCTGAAGAGTCCGAGACAGGGGACACCGCAATGGTCGACGCCCATGAGCCAGCCCAGCACAAAGAGGTCGTCAATGGGACGGAGAAGTCTACCGATGACGATGAGGTCATGAAGGACCAGGAGGCAGGACCAGGAGCCGACAAGGCTCAATCACAATCGAAGCCGGAGGATCCTCCTAGCGAGAAACAAGCTGCGCAGCCACAGTCGAAAACAGATACAGTGGTCAATGGTGCAGGGTCGACATCAGTGCGAGGCGATGGAATCGGCTCATCAATCGGCCGGCCGGCGACGCCAGAGAGCCTCGGCCAATTCGAGATCCACCCATTCTTCCTGGCACCACCGTCAGCCCGGCCAGACCGAGATCTAGGCATACCAGAGGCGGAGGCAGAGGACGTTCGCAGGTTACTGCAATTGTACGTGCAGAAACAGGAAGAAGTCTGCCGTGGAGCAAAGCGTCTATATCACGGCCTATTGCGAGCCGAGCGGATGCGCAAGACTGTGCTCCAGTGGTCAAAGTACGAGGCGCACGTTGGACCCAATGGCGACATGTCTGACGGTGAGGACTGGTACGACAAGGAAGAGTGGGGACTTGAAGAGGATCTCAAGAAGGGCCAGGACGAGGAGGAAGAAGACACGTCACAACCGGCGAAGAAGAGAACGAGGACGCATCGATAGTCACAAGCATGAGAATGAGTCATTGGAAGGCGTTGCGGCGGACTGTTTCTATCTGGTCTTGTCTTCATATTATGGTTATTTGTAGATATGCTGTGTTTCCCGACATAGCTGTCGCATTTTCATCTCCTTTCCTACGCTTCTTCTGGTGGGGAGCGGAGAGACTATCTGCCTTTCATAGAATACCCTAGCAAGAGCGAGTAACAATTGCGGCTGGATATCTTTTTTGAGTAAGCGACCTCGTCGACGATGGCGCTATTCGACCCTGTAGCAACCTTAGAAGCTTATGGAGCTTTCGCTTTGTGGTGCAAGCCTTTCTGTTATGGGCCATAAGCCGCTATGAGCTCGTCTCCGCCAGGTGCACTTAGTCGAGCAGGCTTAGTTGCAGCCATGAGATGGCTGACGAAGAGGTAGGCCTCGTATCGAGCAACGCCGTAATATGTCGGGTCGTGATATTTGCCCGCATATACCTCGTAATGCCTTGCGAGTATGGGCGAAGCTTTATCATCAAGTTGAATTCTGTCTTTCACGCATACCCTTTCTGCAGGCACAACAGGTCATCATTGCAGTTCGCTACTGCCGGAATAGTGCAGAAGGACGTCTTGCTGCCATGGACTGTTGGAAGGCCTCGGTTCTGGAAGATATCGCTCCGGCCGAGTGCGAGGGCCAGCTCGCCTGTCAAGCATGGTTGCTCTGCACGGCTGTGGTGGTGGTGGTTTTATGCTGATGACTGAAGCTGAACAACAGCCCTTGGCAAGATAGATATGCGTCAGAGCATTGCGGAACCTGTGCCGCGTGCTCAACAGCATAACCTCTGCTTGGGATACCTGGTCTGAGCCTCGGCTCGCCTGGTTCGCTCCAGTCAGAAACCTGGACTCAACGCGATGAAGAATAAGTAGCGCTCCTGTCATCTGCAGGAATGGCTGGCACTCGCTCATGTATCCTTTGTTGGTGGTGGCATCCTGTACTTATTCGTGTCAAAGTACATTTCGTCGTCGAGTGCAGTTGCGCCACTAAGGTCTCTGACCATGTCGTGGCCGTTGACTTTCTCGGAAATAAGGGTTTTATGGCTGTCCGCCGGATCCTGCTTGTCACCCTCAACTGCATTTTCGGTGCTGCTGAGCTGCGTCGAGTGCAGCTCATCGACGATGGTGTGATCAGTAAAAGGGTCACTAAGAATGGTGCTTTCACTCGCTCCCGGGCGGGAAGGGGCCGACGAGTCGGGCAACCGCCGAGGCTTGTCGTGACGCCGGCGCCTGCTGCCGAGCCAATAAAAGAGGCCAGCCACCGCGATGATGAAGACCAGAGCTCCTACAACGACACCTGCAATGAGCGGACCCAAGGTCGCCTTTGATACCACAGATTCAGCCACATTGTCGGGCATTGGCGTCGGGCTCATGTGGTGAGTAGATTGCGTGAGCAACCCACCTGGGTTGAGCCATGACGTGGCTAGGGGAACAGAGCTGCTCGGGGGACTTGTTGAAGTGGGGCTGATGACAACGGCGTTCAAAGGAGTTGGTGGCTGGGTTGCGCACTGGGATTTGATGTCGTCGGCGCACTTCTGCCTCCCAAGCTCATTGGCGGCGGCATTGTAGCAGAGCTGGAATGACTTTTCGCACAAGTGGTCATCGACCGTCATGGTGTAGTTCTTCATATCCGGCATGAGGCCCCAGCTACATTGGCATGAGTACTGGAGGGACTGGTGGTCGCAGCCGTTGATTGTATCGTTGTTGAAGCCACATAAAGTCGTGCAACTCCTCAGCTGGTCGCCACACCATTCAACTATGACGACCGGTTAATCGGTGCTTCTTTGAGGAAAGGCAGGAAAGCATGTGCCCGGGTGCTTACTGCGGGTGCTAATGTCAACCAAGCTGAGATCGACGGCCCAGGCGCGGACGGCGGGCGACAGGCCAAACGCCGCGGCGAGCAGGCCTGCGGCTGTAACGTGAACCATTGCGATAGGAGCAGAGGCCGCAGGTGAGGAGTGTGGACGATGGGGTATGATCCGAGATGTAGATTAAAGCAAGTAGGTGGTGAATGTGGGAGCGAGGTCGACGACGACGAGATTGGTGATGGTGGCTCACATGGCGCGGCACAACGGCAGAGGGCGACAGGAGGCGGAGGTGGAGTTGGAGGTGGGTGGACCACGGAAGTGGGCGGGTGGAGGTGACGCGGAAGTGGGCAGAGAGGGAGGGAGAGGAGCTGTCGCAGGTGCAGGTGCAAGTGCAGGTGCAGGTGGCTGACGTGGGAACATTGCGTGGAAAGGGCCATTGCTGCTGCCGCCGCCGGTGCACGGGGACTGAGCAACAGCGCTGTGAGTGGCCAAGGGGGCCAACTCGCAGGGGAGAGCGGCCATGGACGAGCCTGGGGTTTGATGAGGCTGTCCAGGAATACGGCCCGTCGTAAGCCAGCACTGCCCGCACTGCTCACACCATAATAGTCCATAGTGGTAGCCAGGCGTTGCCAGGCACGGGGCAGCCAATTTCAATCAGGGTCAACGCGATGGCTGCTGAGGCAAGACCAGCGTCGTGAGTCCGCACGGCAACTACGGAGTTCTGGTGGTGGCTGGAGATGTCGAGTCATGCGCGTAACTGTGCAGCTCAACAAGCAGCAGCCAGCAGGAGCGTGGGCAGGAGGTCTGCAGATGCAGATGCTGGTATACTCCGTGTTTCAATGTCTGGGCTCGAGACGCTGAGGTCATTGATGCCAATCAATGTTGCAGCGAGTGCAAGTTGCAAGAAAAGGGGATGGAGAATAATTAATTTGTAATCCGCCAGCGGCATCTCGCATTGGCCGCATGTGACATTGCACATGCTTAGCTAATACCCATCGAGTAATGTACCTTTTATGTATAGCCTAATTATGCACTGCAATCCAATACAATCCACTGCACTGCTCAGCACCGCATTCGCATTTCGCATCCCGCCTGCAAGCCACGTGCGACATACTTAAGTACATAGTAGACTCGCTAGGCTCGGACATGCAACACATGTTTTGAGCATCACCGATCCTGTCCTTCTGCCAAGCCCGGAGCTAGTCGACCTCGGAGGCGCTTGTCTCCACGCGCGCCATTAAATCCGTCCCATGTACTTTGACTCTAGTGCTTGCCGTTGGGTGGCATCATGGCGTGTTGGAATTAGCCCCCGTCCTGACCACCCCACGCCAGAACCTTAACTCCGGCCTCGCCTTTCGGAGCCCAGACAGCAGTCTGTCTAGATTCGTACAACGGCCCCCTCCAGAGCTCTGCAGATGACGGCGCATGCCGGCACCATCGGACTCGCTCTCTACCCGATATCCTTAACTCCCGTCTTGTCTCAGCCTCAAGCACCCAACATATAACAGCTTCGTGGTGCTTGTCCATCCTTGCCAGACTCGATCTGGATCGTCATGAGTTCATATACAGTTCGAGTTCTGCAGAATCTGCCCAAGAGATCGCCCGCCCGCCCATATATCCTCAAAGCCTCACTCACAACAGTAGCCACTGCTGGCCTCGCCATGACGCTGTATAACTCGACCGTAGTCCGCAGTGACGAGGTTGACTCGGATGACGCCAAGTCCCATCATGTCAAGAATTGCTTTGGCAATACCACCAAGTTTCGCAACCCATACCCTTCTGCCAAAGAGCTCGCCTTCACCGAGGTCATGTCTGTTATGGCGTGAGTACTTCCAATTCTCCGGCTGCTGCCTTTCTTGCAGAAGTATGGCCCCTGACGGGATTGTTTCGCAGCGGACGTTTAACGGGCAAGTATAAGTGGCCTACGCCCAAAGTAGAAGACGGTCTCCTCAATGTCGTCAAGCCCAAGTTTCTCGACGACCGACATGGTTCATCTCAGCTGCGGGCTACCTGGCTCGGTCATGCATGCTACTACGTCGAGTTCCCCTCTGGTCTGCGTGTGCTCTTTGACCCGGTCTTCGAGGACCATTGTGCACCGCTCAAGTCACAGGGTCTGAAGCGCTTCACTCCTCCTCCATGCGAGCTCTCGGAACTGCCACATGTCGATGCCGTTCTGATCAGCCATTCTCACTACGACCACCTTTCTCACTCATCCGTGCTCGATGTCAAGAAGCACCACCCTAACGCTCATTTCTTTGTCGGTCTGGGTCTCGAGAAGTGGTTCAAGGCGAGCGGAATCGACAACGTCACCGAGTTGGACTGGTGGGATGGTGTCGACTTCAATCTCACACCCCAGAGGCCCAACACGAGCCGCAGCAGCATGAAGGCCGAGGACTCCAACAGCAAGCTCGACTCAGCTAAGCCGATCACAGCAAGGATATCCTGCCTTCCATGCCAGCATGGCTCTGGCCGCGGCATACTAGATCAGAACACGACGCTGTGGTGCAGCTGGGCCGTTTCATCCGGCGGTTCTTCCCCATCTTCCGCTCCCGCCAAATCGGTCTGGTTCGGCGGAGACACGGGTTATCGCACAGTACACAAAATGGCGGAAGGCGAGGACGACTACGGCCCTCAGCACCAGGATCTTCCTCGGTGCCCACAATTCAAGCAGATTGGTGATAAGTTCGGCTCCTTTGACCTTGGGCTGATCCCCATCGGGGCCTATGCACCACGCGAGGTTTTCTCGCCTGTACATGCGAACCCCTTTGATGCCGTTGAGATCATGCGGGACACAAATTGCAAGAAGGCTATGGCTATTCATTGGGGTACGTGGGTGCTGACGCCCGAGGAGCCGCTTGAACCACCCAAGTTACTCAAGGAGGCTTTGAAGAGGAGAGGTATTGCCGAGACGGGCGTTTTTGATGTGTGTGATGTTGGCGAGACTAGGCTGTTTTAGGCATTTACATTTACATGTTGCATTAAGCACTCGCATCATGCATTTCAATTTCTTTCGGATTTACATTAGGCAGCGTATATACCCAGGCATGGGAATTAGACTTTTTCAGCATTGATCATTATCTGGTCTCGTTTTAGGATAGAATAGGAAACTCACGAGTTCTTGACTGTCGCCGATGGCACCGTTCTTCAAAGGCGGTAAGTGTGATCTGCACAAGGCGGGCTGCGAATGAAGACCCCTGACAGGATTTAGCATTCTGGAGATTTCGAGGCTTTTACAATATCCAGACTCACAAAGCCTGTCGCTCTTGGCGAGAACCAGCCGATTCAAGGTCTCTTTCAACTGCAGGCAGCTCGAGGACCAGACCCAGTACCAGCCTGTCTGTTGCTGCGGCGCCTCCCCACCATGGAACCCCGACACTCATGGATCCTCTGTGCAGCTATCTTGAAAAACGAGCCAACCGCAGACTTCAGCCCCACTCAGCGGCGGCTCTCACAAGCCACCATCATCGACCTTTGCTCGATCGATCCCCTTTTATGACGACGATGCGCCAGTGCGAGCCAGCCTAGCTAGCGCATCGAGAACGAGTTCCTGAACTTGCCATCAGCTGATTCTTCCCTTCGTGCATGTCTACTTGGTCGAAGTTGTCTGAACATGGGCTGTGATGTCGAATCCTACAGCAGATTTACTGGTAAGACAACTAACTGTCCCCCCACCCCTCCCTTTTGCTGCAGATGTTTATGACCGGTGACTCCTTTTGGAAACTTTGATGAGACATCTCATTGTTCTTAGCGATATTATTTAATGCTTGAGTCTGCACTATTGCCGTGCAAGAATATGGCAAATGCCTACACGTCACACAATCATTTTCTCCTATTCGGACATCACAACTCGAAACTGACCAACACATTCACAACTAGGCCGAGCTGCGCTCCCTCCTCGATGAGACCACAATCTTGTCGATAGCGGGAGACTATGACCTGGCGGTCCCTTCTCAGCTCGCCGCGGTGCGGGAGGTCCTGCTGACCATCGCCAAGGATGTGCCCTTTGAAGAGGCCTCGGGATTCAACCCCAGCGGGTTGGGACCCGAGGAGGCTCCTGTCGGTGACGGCGGCGTCCATAGCAACGATGAAAGGGGAGACGGGAGCAGCGGCGGTTACCAAGGCGCCAGAGGCGGTGCTGGGCTCAGCGACGACGGGCTGACCACTGCGTCGACGGTGATGACGACGACAACGTCAGAGGGGATGGCTGCCCCCTCGCGGCGCGGCTCAGGTTCGCCTAGCAGCACTGCACACCAGGTTGGTGGATTCTTTGAAGGGCTCACAATCGTCGAGAAGGAGCAGCAACTCTCTGAGATGTTCACCTCGCTCAAGCCCGTGGACGTGAAGCTGGCGCTGAAGAAAGCCGGAGGAGACGCAGGCGCGGCTATCGACTCCCTGCTCAACCTCCAGTGGCTGGAGCAGACGGGCCAGCGGGTGAAGGGTGTCGATGGATTTTATCTATCTGGAGACGAGGACGGATGTGCACCCATGGCGGTGGCGAGGAGAAAAAAGCAGGGCAAGAGGAAAGGCAACAAGAAACAAGGTGGGAGGGGAGGGACTCGTAGCGAGCCGCAGTCGCCCATGTCGCCCTTGTCGCCTCGGTCGCCTGGCTCGCCTGCTGAGCAGGAGTTCATGGATGATGCGCAGCACGATGGTAAGTTATCGTGAGCTTCAGCACGGGGGCGATACGAGTTTTGACAGAACACTGATGTGATGACTGCAGCGAGTATCGCCTTCATCGCGGAGAAGCTGAACCAGTCTGCATCTGATGTTACGAACATCTACTACCGCCACGGCAACTCTAGCGGCGCCACTATTGTCGAGATACTAGACAACTTTCTTCGGCTCGGCTTGACATCGTCGGACCGGTCGCTACTGGAAGAAGTGCATGAGCAGCGCACAAAGCTCCCCTGGATACCCAGCGAATACATTGGCGCCGCCATCGAAATCAGCCCGTCCTATGAATTTGCGACCGACGTCATTGGCGTTCTAGGCAACTACTTTGAGAAGCCGGCTTATATGAAGTACAACGTTGCATACAGTGTCATAGCCTCAGATAAGGACATAGAGTTCGACTCGGTGGGCAGTGATAATAGTGCGGCTCGCGCTGCGACGAAGCGGTTGGGAAAGACAATCGACATAAGACCGAGCCCGTCGCCATCAATACGGTCACCAGCATTACGATCGCCTACGACTTTACAGAACGCGTCGGCAAATACCTCCCTCCTGGCTTCAGCCAAGGATCATTCATACGCATCGGCCTCCGCAGCATTCAGGAAGGGGCGGTCAGATCCCCTGTACCGACAAGCAGCGGGCTACTACGCGGAGCGGGCGCGCGAGCAGGCCACGAACCATCGACAGGCCGTCAGCGTAGAGACGAACATGCTGGTAGACCAACAGAGCACGAGGGGGATGGTAGACCTGCACGGCGCGACGGTGCAGGATGGCGTGGAGATTGCACTAGATCGGTGCTGGCGGTGGTGGGAAGGGTTGAACGGTGAGGACCGCGCGAGGCAGGCCAAGGAGGGTTTCGTGGTGGTGACGGGCCTGGGAAGGCACAGCACTGACGGCAGATCGAGGTTGAGGACGAATGTGTTCAAGGCGCTTGTTGCGGATGGATGGAAGGCCGAGGTGCTGACAGGCGCATATCTGGTTACTGGCCGGAGACGGTGATGTCAAGGTCAGGAGCAAGAGACCTTTTGGGAGAAATTCACTTGTGAATATTTGTGTTGGATTCTGTTTTGAGTTTGAGAGCCGGAGCCCGTTGGCTATTTTGATGATGATTAGATCGAGGGTATATGTGGTCAGCCAATTTATGAAGAAGTCTAGCACTTGTTGCTCTGGTCGACTGAATACGCATTCTTGTTGTCTCGTCTGATTCCTGTCTCACAGTATTATCAAGCCTTCCGCTTCGTTTTGCATGCCACTCCGTTGTGAACAGGCCGTAACTGGAGTTATACCTTCAGCCAGATTGTAGCACTGTTGATTAGTTATCCCGAACCTCTGGGGATCCAGCATTCATTAATCACAGGGAACCCAGGCCTGAGAAGACTGGATCGTTAAGCCTGACCGCTGCCCCGGAATTCAAGAATGCGGAGAGCCGGGGGCCTTGTGCCTTAAAGCGCGGCCGCGGTGGGGCGGACCCAGTCACTTGACGCAGGCAGGAACCGCCCTGTGCTGCGTGCGCGGCGAGTCGTCCTGGCTGGGCGGCCCGCTCGGGTTCACAGGGTGATGACGCAGGGCGCGCGCAACAAGCTTGCGTTGCCGGAGAGCTCGCCTGCCTGACTAAGTACGCTATTACCTCAAGCTATCTATCTGCCCCGGCTCTCTCACCGGGCTCTCTCTCCGACTGGTGTGCCTGCCACACCATCACCGCAATCAGCGGGTCACCACAACTACGACTCGCCTCCAACCGTCCGGACTGCGTGTGGGCGGACGAGCTACGGATCGGCGTCTGGTCTCCATCGCTCGTCTCCAATCTTTCCCATCTCTTCATCATCATCATCGGAGTTCCATCATTTCTCTCATTGCAAGCTTATGAGCTACCGTTGCTGCTGCTGCTGTCGTCCAACCCCCCTCCGGTGCCGCCGCTCTCAGAGCGCCAACCCCAACAAGAGAGAGCACCACACTCGATAACACCTCCCAACCATGACACGCCTCGCGCACCTCGCGGCGGCGGCGGCGGCGTCGCTCGCAATGGCCGCGCAGGGCGTCCTGGCCACCGCCGGCGATGCCCTCACGCCCAAGCACGAAGCAGGCCGCTGTGCCATGCGCGGCCACTGCGGCAGCAAGGGCTTCTTCGGCAAGCCGCTGCCTTGCGTCGACAATGGCCTCGCCGAGAAGCCCGACGATGACTTTGCGCGTGATCTGGCGGACCTGTGCGGCCCCAAGTGGCTGGACTCCAACGTCTGCTGTACGAGAGATCAGGTACGTTGACACACTAGAGGGGAAAGATGTCTACTTTGTTGACGTGAAGCCATACTGACGTGCGCTCGTGTGATGCCTGCAGTTCGACGCACTCAAGTCGCAAATGGCTGTCCCCAGCCAAATCCTCGGCGCCTGCCCTGCCTGCAAAGACAATTTTTACAACCTCTTTTGCACGTTCAGCTGCTCGCCCGATCAGTCCCTCTTCATCAACGTCACCGATACCTACGTTAAGAATGGCAAGACCATGGTCACCGAGCTGGATCAGCTCATCTCCAAGGACTACGGCGAGGGTTTCTATGACAGCTGCAAGAACGTCAAGTTTGGCGCTTCCAACGACAAGGCCATCAATATCATCGGAAATGGGGCCACGAACTACAACGCTCTGCTCAAGTTCCTTGGTGACGAGAAGCCGATTGGATCACCGTTCCAGATCAACTTCCCGACATCGTATGCTGAGCCGAGCATGGCACCACTTGGAATGAAGCCCAAGCAGTGCAACGACGAGGACCCAAATTTCCGCTGCTCGTGCGTCGATTGCCCAGCTGTGTGCCCGAGTCTGCCTGATGTCGAGGAGGATGGATCCTGTCACGTCGGCGTCCTTCCGTGTCTATCCTTCGCTTCTATCTTCACCTACAGTGTGCTGTTGTTCTCGCTGGTCCTGGCGATCGGTGGACATGTCGCCTGGCGCAAGCATGCACAACGGAGGAACGAGCGCCTGCACCTGCTGCATGGTGTCGAGCCGAGCGACGACGAGGACGAAGGTGACCTTGTCCGCAACCCGGCCATGTTCGACCGACCGCAGAAGCACTACAGAGTCAACACGTGGTGCGATAAGGCTTTCAGCAAGCTTGGACACCTCTGCGCCAGGTATCCAGGAATCACCATCTTTTCCAGTCTCTTGCTGGTTATCGTGCTTAGTGTTGGCTGGGTCAAGTTCGATATCGAGAAGGAGCCTGCCAGGTTGTGGGTCAGCCCAACCTCCAACGCCGCCCGAGAGAAGGCGTACTTTGACGAGAGCTTCGGCCCGTTCTATCGTATCAATAAGGCTTTCCTTGTCAACGACACCGGCGGTGCGGTCCTCAGCTACGAGACTCTGAAGTGGTGGTCGTCACTCGAGGGTGAGGTGAGGCAGCTTACAGGGAAAAGTTACAACACCAAGTTCACCGATGTCTGCCTGAAGCCCACTGGTTCCGCTTGTGTCGTGCAGTCGCCCACGATCTACTTTGACGGTACCAAGGACTGGAAAGAGCAGTTCCAGGCATGTGCTGAAGGTCCTGTAATGTGCCGCCCTGACTTCGGTCAGCCGGTTGAGCCCAACATGATACTGGGAGGATACGAGAGCCTCGACATGGTCACTGAGGCCCCAGCCATGACAGTCACATGGGTCGTTAGCAATCATCTCGAAGGCAGCACCCAGCTTGCCCACGCCATGGATTGGGAGGCGTCCCTGCGCGACCGGCTCTTGCTCGCCCAGAAGGAAGCCGAGAAACGTGGGCTGCGCTTGTCCTTTAGTACTGAGATCAGTCTTGAGCAGGAGTTGAACAAGTCAACCAACACAGATGCGACTATTGTTGCAATCAGCTACCTGGTCATGTTCATCTACGCTTCCCTGGCCTTGGGATCCACAAGCATTACCTTCACGGAGCTGATCAAGAACCCGGCTCTGGGTCTTGTACGCAGCAAGTTTACGCTGGGCTTTGTGGGCATTTTGATTGTTCTGATGTCCATTACATCGTCCATCGGATTGTTCTCGTGGTTTGGGCTGAAGGCCACATTGATCATTGCCGAGGTTATCCCCTTCATCGTACTGGCTGTTGGTGTCGACAACATCTTCCTCATTGTTCATGAGTTCGAGCGTGTTAACCTTAGCCACCCGGATGCCATGGTCGAGGAGAGAATCTCCAAAGCGATGGGCCGTATGGGCCCGTCCATCCTCTTCTCTGGCATAACTGAGACAATCTCTTTTGCGCTCGGAGCTTTCGTCGGCATGCCAGCTGTGCGGAACTTTGCCATCTACGCCGCTGGTGCTGTGTTGATCAACGCTATCTTGCAGATGACACTCTTCATCTCAATTCTGGCATACAACCAGATTCGCATCGAGGACAACCGGGCGGACTGCTTCCCGTGCATCCAGCTCAAGGCTGCGCGCGTGCACCTGAGCAGCACCAATGGACACAGCGGCCCTCGGGGCTACGATGTCCCTGAGGAGGGTCTTCTTCAGCAGTTCATTCGGAAGTACTACGCCCCTGCACTGCTTGGACGCAAGGTCAAGGTTTTGGTTGTCACCATCTTTGTTGGCATGCTTGCCGCAGGCATTGCGCTTATTCCATATGTCAAGCTTGGTCTTGACCAGCGGGTAGCCCTACCAGACGATTCATACCTGATTGATTACTTCAACGACATGTACAAGTACCTCGACACTGGCCCGCCCGTCTACTTTGTTGCCAAGGACGCCAACGCGACGCAGCGAATCTACCAGCAGGACATGTGCTCCCGCTTCTCGACTTGCGACACATACTCTCTCACCAACATCCTGGAGCAAGAGCGCAAGCGCCCTGAGGTTTCGTACATTGCTTCGCCGACTGCCAGCTGGATCGACGACTTCTTCCAGTGGCTAAACCCTGACTTTGAAGAGTGCTGTAAGGCTAGCCGCGGACATACATGTTTCGAGAACCGCGATCCTGCGTGGAATGTGACACTATACGGTATGCCCGAGGGCGAAGAGTTTGTCCATTATGTGCAAAAGTGGCTTGTCTCCCCGACCAACGAGGAGTGCCCGCTCGCCGGCCAGGCTGCTTATGGACAGGCGGTTGTAGTCGATACCGAGAAGAACAGCGTTTCCGCCAGTCATTTCCGGACTATGCACAAGCCGCTGCGCAGTCAGGACGACTTCATCAAGGCCTACCTTGCGGCGCGCCGGATTGCAAACGATATCACCGACAGCACAGGCATGGAGGTGTTCCCTTACAGCATCTTTTACATCTTCTTCGACCAGTACGCCGACATTGTTAGCCTGACGGCTACTCTGCTCGGTTCAGCTGTTGCTATCATCTTTGCTGTCTCAACCGTCCTGCTGGGGTCCGCACTCACAGCACTGGTTGTCACAGTCACTGTCGTCATGATTGTCATCGACATTATTGGCGCCATGGCCGTCTTCGACGTGTCCCTCAACGCAGTCTCGCTGGTCAACCTGATCATCTGCGTCGGCATCAGTGTTGAGTTCTGTGCGCACATTGCTCGGGCCTTCATGTTTCCCTCGGGATCTGTCATGGAGCGTGCTAGAAACCGCTTCCGTGGCCGGGACGCGCGGGCTTGGACGGCGCTGGTCAATGTCGGTGGCTCCGTGTTCAGCGGCATCACCGTCACAAAACTCCTGGGAGTAACTGTGCTGGCATTCACCAAGTCCAAGATCTTTGAGATCTACTACTTCCGTGTGTGGCTTGCGCTTGTTGCGTTCGCGGCCACACATGCCCTCATCTTCTTGCCTGTGGCGCTGTCGCTGGCTGGTGGCGAAGGGTACATTGACCCCGAGAGCGAGGGCGGGCTTGTCGAGGACCTGGCTAGTCGGAGGTACCGCGCTCTTGTACCGGATGATGCGAGCGATTCGGATGAGTATGACGAGTGATGTTACTGAGCTGGCTGGTTGAGATGGACCGAGGCATTGTGCACTCGAGATATGCACGCAAGTGGTGGAGGATTGAACGTTTTGAAGAATGAGAACACACACGGGTCACGCTAGACCCCAGCGAAGTCTTGCAGTTGAAGCATTAGAATTTTGCATGTACACAATATATATATAGTACAGCCTTAGATTACTTCAACTATGGCTCATTGTCTTATTCAATGTTCCTTTTCTCTGAACCGACAGATATTCAAGGAAGGTTTGCGCACATTTACTATCAGTCCAACTCAGCGATATGGTTATAGTTGTTAGCGACGGGAGATGGAGACACAATGTGTGTGTGTGTACATGTCAGCTATGCATGCACATCACCGGAAGGAATTCCGTGTGCTCTTCATCGGGTCCCACATCCTGACTGGGGGCCGGCCGGCCGGCCCAGACCTGTTCGTCATCTGGCCGTCCCCAGCCTGGCGAACTTGCGGTATGTGGGTATGTGCTAATGAGGCAAGAGAGGGACAGACAGATGGTCACACCTCTACGAGCGAACAGGTATGTCGACGAATCTTTTCTGAGTCACGTACGCACGTCTCCACAGGCTCTGTGTCTGTGTGTGTCTGTGTGTGTTACCCAGGTGCGACGCGGCGAGAAAAAGGCTGGATCAACAAGGAAAACATTGAATCAAAAGCGGAAGAGCTCAATTAAGCAGGCTAGAGACCAACTGCCGAGCGCATTGTCGAGGAGGGAGAAAAGTGCCCCCCTCCCGTGTATATACGTGTGCGCATGTGTGTCCTGATAACCCACGTGTGTGTAACGGTATAAAAAAAAGGAAGGGAAAGGCATCAGGCTGCTGGGTAACAGAAGTTGTACAATTCGACATTTGTCCCGCCTGGGGGGAGAACAAGCATCTCGATGAGGCCACGATCGCCGGAGATATAGGTGCGGACGGGACACCAGATGCTGCGTGCGGCACCACGATTGCGGCTGATTCCGGGCCCGGGCTGGGTGTGTTTATTATTAAAATCGGCTCATGGCGCGCGTGGTGGGTGGGGGTTGGGGGTCGGGGGTTTGCGCATGTTAAGACATCTAGATTAGGAATCTGCACGTGGACGGCAGAGCAGACCAGACTGGGAATGCGGGTTTGCAGATGCAGAGGGCACGGGACAGAGTTGGGAATATTGAAGCAGGTGGTAAGATCAGGGCAAGCAAGGCTGGTGTGGCGTGGTGCGGTGTGCGGTGGTGTTTGGGTGTTTGGAGGCTTGTGCTGCTGGTGGCTGTGACTGTAACTGGGACGGTGACTGACATGCTTTGAAGAGCCGCATCGCGATTGTCGACATCGTGGGGCATACGTACTCTTAAAGCACATGAGATAGATAGTTCTTGGTAGTGCCTAACTCGAGGTGCAAGTGGCAGAGGGTGGTGGTCGCTGGCGGATGGGGTGATGGGGGTGGATTCGATGGGAAAGCAGCAAGGGGGGTGATTGGCCTGATCTGCAGGATGGGAAACTGCGTCGCTGGATCGATGGCCAGAATGCCGATCCAGGGTCCTCAGTCCTCGCTGCTGCATCCATGACTCTGCTCCCCATGGCTCTGCGACGCCCGATGCCAAGCATCCTCGAGGCGCAAGCCCCATCGGCTGGGGGGGCCTACAGTGAGCATCATCGCCAGTCCCTACATCACGATGCGATTCCCATCACGATTCCGGATCCACGACGACGGCCGCGCGCGCACCAGCACCAGCTGCATTTTGCATTTGTAGTTCCAGTTCCAGTCCCGGTCGCTGTGCTTTCTTTGGCACTGTAGGTACTCACTCAGCATTGCTATGTGGATGCGCTGGGTGCATCGAATTGCCTCATGGCCATCAAAGTAGTTAATCATCTGGCCAATCACCATGCGGGCCATGCTCGACCAACGTCGTGGTGACGTGCAATACATGGCTGACATGCACTGCTGCCCGCGAAATGCCATGTACCTCCCCAGGCCCACAGCATGGACTTGGACTAGCCGCAATGGTGCCGAGCAAGGGTCTGCACCTGCTCCTGCACCAGCTCCTGCACCTGCACCTGCACCCGCCCTCCCGGCCGTTATGGCTTTCTCGATCGACAAACCATCCGCCTGCCCTCCCGATCACCATCCCACATCTGCCCATCGCCTCGCCTGCCGAGCCCGTCCTCAGTCCCCGACTTTCCATCACGATCCTGCCCTGTTCTGCCCTGCCGAGGCCATGACGACCCCGGCACTGCTTTTGCCCATGCAGCACCGCATGTCCATCTCCATCTACCGCCAGATGCATCCCTGGCCTCGACTCGTCCTCCGCAACTACCGCGCGCAGCTGGCACAATCATCCATCCTCTCCTGCTGCGACACAACCTGACCTGGCCTGACCTGACTTGTAATACCGCCTTCCCACGGCCTTCCGGAACGCAGCCTGGCCCTTACAAAGTATCCCTGCTGCCGCCCCTCTTCAACGACTCCTTCCAACATCCTCGCCCACGGTCACCCGTACATACTTAGCTAGGCACAACAACCCTCTGTCCGCCATCGACATCGACGACTCTCAGCCAACTTACACCACACCAACCTACTTAAGGTACTTACGTAGAGGTCTGGGTCCTGGCTGCAAGACCGAGCCCTGCCCTCCCTGCTTCTGCTTGCCGTAGCCCGGAGCTTGATCTCCATCTTCTGCCACACCACCTGCTTGCTTAGTCTTTGTCATCCTCAACCTCGCTCGTCGCTTCTTCCCAAGACATAACTTTGGGATTCCTCATACTCGACTTGACTCACAATTACGCCTCATCTTCTCTCATCCTACTTCGTTGCCTCCCGCCATACGGTATCCTTTCTCATCGCCAGTGACAGACAAGGCGTCACATCACAACCATCGTCTACTCCTACATCAGCTCTTCTACATCCAACCCTATCATGTCGACCATAAATCCCTGGGAGGATCGCGCCCTTCAGGTATGCCACTATTTGTTTTTGTGATGAATTATATTCCCGGCCGTCTTGGCGATGTCCGACCTCTTAACAGACAGAATCTCATGTCGTCTAACCACTGCGTACTTTTAGTACTACTTTCCTACACCTACGGAACCGTCACCCGTAAACGTCAGCAACGCTCCGCGGGCATTGCCTGTCGAAAATGACAAGGTTCACGACTCGATCATTTATCCCGGCATCTACTCTGCTAGTGGTTTTGATGTGATGGGTGTTCTTGTAAGGCTCCAATATTCAAGTGGGACGTCACGTCATTGGTGCTGACATCAACTTCATTGATAGTGGCGCCTTGCTCAGCGACCAAACCCAGTCATCGACATTGGCTTTGTAGACGCCTCATGTGCTTTTGTAGTTTGCGACCTCTATCAGCCCGACTGTCCTATCATCTACGCTTCGGATCCTTTTACACATCTGACTGGATACTCAAAACGCGAGATCCTCGGTCAAAACTGCCGGTTTCTCCAAGCACCCGGCGGCTCTGTTACGAGGGCCTCGCAGCGCCAATACGTCGACAAGAACATGGTCAACTACATGCGACACGCAGTTGAGCACTTCGCCGAGATCAGTGTCGAGGTCATTAACTTCAGAAAGAACGGGCAGCCGTTTGTCAACATCTTGACAATGATTCCCGTGTCCTTCGGTGGCCCAACCCCACAATACTTTGTGGGCTTCTCGGTCGAAAAGGAGCAAGGCTGGTAGCAGCAACTTGTGGTTGAGCACTTCCCTTCACAATAGCGACTTTTAGGCCGTCGTTTTTTTACTTTGATTTTCAGCAGCTGGCGTTGTGGCATTTTCAAAGATTTCTCTCTCATACACACACAACTATGCATTTTGGCATGGGTATAGCGACGGGCATTGGGCATGCATATCTGCTTTTAGGCATACACTATTATACCCACTCTCCCGAATCGGCATTCAATTTCCACACGATGTACGGCGTTTAGAAACGGGTTTCATGTCTTTTCTCTCTTGTTTCAGGAAGGCTTCACTGGAGGTATGATGATATGGGATATATACGTGATGCGAGGACGGTCTTATGCTTGGGGCATCATCGACTGCCATGTCGATCACACTTTTGGGCACCATGATGTTGTCTTTTGCCGACCTGCCAGGGCGAAGGGCAGGGACGAATCCACTACTGTGCCGACACGGGTTAGTACGTGGAACGAGCTTCAGACAGAGGATGAAATAAACGCACGACATCCGCATATTATGTCTTCATTACTGCGACCTTGGATGCTCTTATATCGTGACATGGTGTGCAGTGCTACGAGTGCAGAACAGTGGTTCATGGCGAATCATGATGATCGTCCGCGCTTGGGAGGTACATAAAGGGGCTTTTTGCGGTACACAACCTAGCAGACAAGTACTATCCTCGAGACTTGTCTCGATATTCTTCTATCTGGTTCTAGTTCCAATCGTCTCTCTAACCTCCCACCCCACAGGTTGTTACTTGGCTGAGCTCTTACGCTTCTTTCGCCCGCTCTCCGCCCCATGACCGAAGCACATGACGACGAACTCGTGCAAAGAGTATCTCCATGGTTCAGAGCGGTCAAGAATTGAGTCCCAAGCTCCGATTCCTTGTCGTTGGTGTCGAGAATTCTGCAAACGTCTGATGAGCCTGACGTGGTTGCTAGGCCCCCCCATCTCCCTGAGTGGCGTCGTGCCTGCTATTAGTAGTATTCAACATCACGCCTCCCCCCCCCCCCCAAAACCCCCCAAAAAGTGCTTGTGCTTTGGGGAGCCGGATGTGATGTTGAAAACTAGACACACACACACACTCTATCTCTTTCTCCCTGTCTATTGGTCCGCATGATGAAAGTTTCCAGAGCGCCCCTCACGTGAGGGGCATCAGCGTACTGGGGAAAAACCCCGTCATCGTGCGTGGGGCGGCGGAAGTCGTAGCTTTCGGTGAGCCCTGAGGCGTCCAGTACGACTTCTGAGTCTTGGTATTTCCATTCCTGTGTGGTGGTGGTGGTGCAATGTGTTGCCAGAAGGGGCTGCGTTTGGTTTGGCCACTGCGCATCAGGGTGCCGCTGATGGCCCTGCCAAACAAGAAAGGAGAAATTGTTCCCTGGGTGGGTGGATTTGCGTCGCTGGCGGATACTCGTTTTTCCCCCGTCTTCGTGAGACGCCATGTTGTGGGACGCATAGGCAGATAGAAGAACCCTTTGCCCTGCGGTTTCTTCTGGATCCTCCCGCTGTGCGGCGACCCGACTTCCACAGCACATATCACTTGACAGCATTAGGAGGAAACCCTCCTCAGCTTCTTTCTTCAGTCTTGATGTTTACACCACCTAGAGGCGTCTTGGTTGTGGGCAAAGATACCCAAAGTGATAACCTACAAGAAGACTCCTCCCCACGCTCAGGACTCGAAAGTCGCGCCCTCGGCCGGCACGCCCAACGTTCCCAGCTTGTCATCGAGCCACTTCGCCAGCTCCTCCGCGTGCCGGCGCATGAGCACCACGCCCGTGGCGCCTACACTGCCCAAGGTCGTCGTGCTCGGCGCCGCGCTGTGCACGCTGGCGACCTCTGCGGGCGAGCCTATCGTCGGCGTGGGGTTCTCGTTGTGCTGGTGTGTGGTGAGGTGCTGCCCGTGTCGTTGCTGCCCCGGCCGCTGACCACCCGCGCCCTCTGAAGTCGCGGTCCCTTCTGGCGTCGGTCCTATGCACACAAACAGTAGCCCGCACTTTAGCCTGCGCAGGACGACCAGCGCGCCGGCCATCTGCAGCGTCAAGGCGCTCGGGGTCGGCTCTTGGGCGTGGGCTGTGGGTTGCTGGGCCGAGTTGGGCAGGGCGTCGACGATGGAGGCGCTCGTCTCAGGAGTCGCGTAGGTGGCCCATAGCGAGGCGGCGACTGTGCACTGCGTGCGCAGCGTGCTCACGGGCAGTGTCGAGGCGTGCGCGAGGAGCTTGCCCGCTGGAGTGGTGAGGAGCGCCGTGTGGACGTGTGAGTTGAGGTTGTTGTGCAGGAATGCCGTGAGGCGCTTTGTGAGCAGCAACGGCGGTGTCGGCGTAGAGACCGACATGATGCCTTTTTTTTTGTCTTGGTGCTGAGCGTGACGTTGTTGGATTTTTTTGTACGTGAGGAATAGAGTTGATGGTTCGATGTTTGCTCCGATAGGTGATAGGTGGTGTATAAGCTCAAGAGCTTGTTGGTGACGACGTTCGGATTGCAATGCTGGCTGCTTGCTACTTTCGTGACCGCGTCGGAGATTCCGGAAGGATGGCTACAGACGTCTAGCCTGGCGCAGGTGGTTGCTCCTTGGGAGGGGGGGGTGTTGAAAGGGTTTCTATGCTGTCTGTTGTCGAGTGGTGGTATCGGCGATGCTGAGATGCAGGGAAGAGCACATGTACCTTGAAGTTTCGAGGGCTGAGTCGTTCTTGGTGTTCTGCAGTGTACGTGAGGCGGCCTGGCTGGAGAACCAAAAGTGGAGCAGCTGGCTCCCCGCACCGCGAACCGAAGGGTGTGGCCCAAGCTCCAGCCGCGGATGCCCAGGCGAGCCCAGCGAGCAGGGACCCAGAACCCGCCTTCGCCCGTCTTGCATGTTGTGCATGCCAGTTCGTTGGTAACGTCGATGCGCTTAGCGTAATGATCATCAGCCTTGTCAGCGGTCGCTCAAAGGAGCAGGAGCTCAACCGTCAATATATCATGTATGATGTATGATGTCCAACGCTATGAGCTCATCTGCTGGGGTTTGTGTGCAGTGGTCTGTCTGAAGCCAAGTGAAGTGTGTTCTGCGCACGGAGTGTTCCCCCCCTTATAACACCCACACACAATCCAAGGTACTCACTTCATCAAGCACTTTGAGCTTGTTTATGCCAAAATGAGATAGCATCGAGTCGGATGGTACCACCGATTACACTGGGGCAAAATAGATAGCACCGGTAGACATGCTACGGTGCTCAGCAGGGGCTGAGGTGTCGTCGCTGGTGACCACGCGTCGCTCTACCAAGATCCCTACACGCGACGAGAAGCACTTGAATGCGCTACTTTGCAGCAATGCTATGTCTCTAAAGGTACTTTTTGAGCAGTGCGTCGGTGCTGGAGAGTTCGGCTTTTCAGCAAAGCTACAGTAGCAGTCAGGCTGGATATTGAGCTGGGTTGTCGTCTTGCACTTGATAAGGAGGACGAGCCACGCAATTTCAACGAGCCCCCAGCACTCAATAGTTGCGGAGTAGTTTACAGAGTAATTCAGCGCCAAGCCACGCGGCTAGTAGTCCCCCGCAAGGCCAATTCCCAGCCCATGGCATAATTGCGGGCGGGCGACTTCAGGGTCTCGAGATTAGACAATGGCAGTCTGTGGAGATTGTCGCTGGCGTGGATAGCCGCGGAGCTTGCGCTAGGCATCCCGTAGTACATGCGCGGAGCAAACATAGCAAAGAGGCGTGTCAGCAGCGCGCAAGCGGTTGGGTTGTGTTCTATTGGGTTGTGCTGCACCAGCCGGGTCGAATCAGCATCGCCAGGGACTCGTGGTGTCGGCAAAGACGGCGGATGTACTCGCGCAGAGGATCCCAAGCCCAGCAGGCCCCTGCAGTAGTGCCAGGCACGCAGCCACTCACGGCGCCAGGCCGACTCATCTCAAACGTGCCCTGGCCTCGTGGCCATCCAGGGGCCCCATACTTCAAACGCCATCCGCCCACTCGCCTGCCCGCTCGCCAGGCCCCGGCCCCAGGGCGGCTGGCCCTCAACCGGCCTCCTGCCTCTTCTTGTCTTGTCTTGTCTTGTCTCGTCGTCCCCCCCGAGCCTCTGCCCGTTTTGTCACGGTCGCTGTCAATGCCAATCCCACTCCTTCCTCCCTCCCTCAAGCGCCGCGCACTTGCCAGGCCGCGCATAAACAACGCTTTTGCAGACTGCTCGTTGCCGCCAGACTCAGCCGAGCCCGTCGTCCACTCCCTCACATACACACGCTCTTTCTCTCCCTCTCTCTTATACCATCCAACCCATCCCGCCCTCACGATCGGCCCAACGGCTCGAGACGCTCGTGCCTGTGCAGATCAAACACATCCCCATCGCGATTGGGTGGCCTGAGAAACAAATCCCTCCAGCGCCTCACACAACTGCCTGCACTAGAGCCCCTCGTCCCACATCTGAGACTTGGGCCGGCCACCGCAGCCTCGCCCCAGCACAGTCGATCAAACTCGTCTCTCGCCTGGCTCACCAAGCACAGGTCGTTCTTTCTCAACCAAGCCCGACCCTCTTGCTCGACCTTCCTTCTTTCCCAGTCAGCCGACTTCATCCCAAGGCGACCCTCTCTGTCACGTTCACGGTAGCTTCGCAGGCGAGCACCAATTGCGTTTTTGGACGGCAGGACCGCTCGAGCGATATCCATTCATTCCTTCATTCGACAGTCGACGACTTGTTCTTTTTTCTTTCTTTCTTCCTTGGCACGATACCCTCATTATCACTTTCTGATCATGCTTGCAAACGCGACGCACCTCTAAGACGTACGAGTCATCTCCTGGTCGGCATTCTGGTTGCAATCAACGGCGTCTCTTTCGCGCTATCTTTCGACAACTGCGCACACCGAATCTTTCAACAACTAACCTCAAGATGGGCTGCTTTGGTGGTCGCGGCGATGTCCAGCCTCGTCCCGAGCAGACATGGGGCGCCATCACCTTGAAGGACTTCAAGTCCAAATCCTTTTGGAACGGCACAGCTTTCGCATATCTCTACTTTTCCGTCGCATTGTCCATTGCTGTCTACGGCGTTGACATTTTCACGGCTGTCAACTTGCTGGCCTTCGACACTTGGTCATCTCAGATCGAGCCCGTCATCTCCAAGGAAATCACAAAGTGGATCTTTTCCATCTGCATTATTCTTTCAGTCGTCAACCTCATCTACGAGTTCATTATTGCAGTCCGCGTCATTAAGAGGGGCAACGTCGCAGAATGCTACCTCGATAACCTGGCTGTCAGAATGGAGAGTCTGAGATGGGGAAAAGGCCAGGGATGGCGGCGATTCCTTGTCTTCTCAGAATTGACCAAGTCAAAGAAAGGAGCCGAGTATATTGCGCTGTTCACATACTTCAGCTTTCAATGTGAGTTGGGCCACATGTTTCTGTTGTCTCGCAGAATTTGCCAGGATATGAGCGCAGTATGACTGACTAGGGTTTCTAAATACAGCCTGGTTCCGTGTCATTGTCTGCTCAGGACCTCGTCAGGCTGTCAATGCGTCAACCTTGTACGCGGTGTACACTTCCAAGCTCATTCCCACAGACGGCCAGTCTGTGGAGAACACTCTCGCGCAGTTTTTCGCCAAGCTCGAAAAACTATATGCGGAGAACCCCATGCAAGCCACGATCCTGTCGGGTATGATGTTCACCCTCGTCATCTGGGTGCTCAGTTTCCTTTTCCTTGTGATGGCCGTCCTTTTCCACATCTTTTTCCTTTGGCACTGGATCCCCAAGGGCGATGGCGGCCTGCATGGCTACTGCGAGCGAAAGATTAACAAGCGGCTGCTCAAGATCGTGTCAAAGAAGATGAACAAGGCCATCATGAGGGAGGAGGAGCGTCAGCGCAAAGCCAACGCAAAGGCTATCAAGGCTGGCGCTGAACCATCAATAACTCGCCAAGCCACGCTGCCGCAGTTCCTGAATGAGACAGGCGATGACAAACTCCCAGATATGCCATCCATGACCCGGACGAATACCATGACGACACTACCTCAATACCAGTCACGCGCGCCATCGCCCAGTATCGAGCTGAATGCCATGGATCAGAAGAGGCCGTACCCCCCGCAGCGCAGTGGCACCATGACAACTGTCGCATCAGGCTACGCAGGATCCGTCAGTAGCGCGCGCACGCCCTTGGTTGGCGCCGCAGCACAGATGGGCCGCTCCACATCGCCAGTGCCATCACTCCCGTCACTCCCTGCTAACACAGCTTATGGCAACTACCCACCACAGAGACCTCCAACAGCGAATTCGAACAGAGCTGGAGCGCCCAGCGTCGTGTCCGATTGGGAGGGTCCGTTTCCTGGCCGAGCTCCATCGCCTGAGCCGACTCTTCCTGTACTACCTCCACTTATTGGTGTCAACAATTATGGGCCACCAGCCCGGACTGGGACCGCGCAGTCAATGCGACAACCGCCTCCAAGTGCCATGTCTGACTTTGACATGCCAGGCAGGGCGCCCAGTGTCGCACCGAGTGTCGCCAGATCGTATGCGACTGCACCCTCGACGTTTGGTGAAACGGACCCAATGCCATATTTTCCTCCAAGGAGCGAGTCGCCAGCGCTGTCGATGATGGGCGAGCAGCCGTACGGCAGACCTGTGCCACGAGCAGTCGCCCAGCTCTCAGGCCGCCCGCCGATGGCCGGTCCGCCCGGTAGATTCACGTCTGATGACCAACGAAGCATGATGGAAGGAAGAGCTAGCCCTGCACCATCCAGATATGTACCAGAGGACCAGAGGACTATGATGGGAGGCCGCGCTAGTCCTGCGCCGTCAAATTATTCCGAGATGCCAGCCTCCATGACGCCTGGCCCTGGTCCGAGGTACAACGGCTCAGCGTATCCTCCCCCGGTTCGCAGCAATACTTCAGGCCCGGGACCCATGCGTCCTGGCTTTCCTCCATTGGCTGCACCGCAACGCAACATGACGGCGCCCATGCCCCCGAGGGCACCTATGGATCCGTATGCCAGGCAGGGCACTCCTGGCGCGCAGTCGGCGTACTCTGCGTACGACGATGATGTGGAGAGCCAGAGGGGCCAGCGGTGGCAATGAGATGTTTTACTTTGTACTTTTGTGATTTAAGCAGGCCATATAGTTTGTATTGTGACTTTGACGTGTATATACAAAGACGTGGTACATATGTCTTGAAACGAAATTTGTTCTCGAAACGATGCGTGGAATGCAAGTGAAAATGAACCTGATTGCGAGATATCCGCTAGTCAGCACGCCCTGTGGAGTACAGATGCCGAGAGCACCGGTAGTGTAGTCCCATTAGTCAACCGCACGTCGGGGTATGGCTAGACTTGCATCCTGACACATGGCTTTTGCCAATTACGAATCGTAGCCCAACAAAGTGTGCTGACGCCATCTCCCCATGTGCCGACCTTCGGTACAATGAGCTGAGCATGAGTGATGCCCCGAAAGGGCGTCGTGGTAATTACTAAGTAGCGTCAAGCCCCATGGACGATGCGGGGAAAAGCAGACTGTGGCGTAGAGCTTGCATTTCAGTCACACCATCACCTTGTTATGTTCCGAGACATCTCGGCATTTGCTCGAAGTTTCTTGGCATCGCTGGCATTGTTGCTTACTGATGCACTTTGGGGGATCTCATGGACAGCTCAATTGACGAAAGACTTGGGTTTTTCTCCGCCGCGCGCGCTTTCGCTCTAAAAAGCCCTCCCGCTAATGTTGTGTGAATCGAGAGATATCTCTCTGACAAAAAAGAAAAAACAACAACTCAGACAACGAGTAATAGTTCTGGGGCAGACAAGGGCTTGTCTCGTGTTAGTATCCGTACAACTGATCGATTGATTTTGACGGTTCTCGAGCAGGCCCGAGAAGACGCGGCAAGCTTTCTTCTTCTTCTTCTTGCTTCTCGAGGCCCTTTTTACGCAGGGATCATCATCAGCACGAGTGCGTGTCTGGTTGGTTGGAACTAGCCCAGGGTTTTCGCCTACGAGCCCTCCTGGCAAGAAAGGCCAGCAACGCTGTCTCCGAGCTTCTCGTCGCGGCGTGCGGCGCTTACGAGGGAGATAGAGGGAGATATTACGAGCCTGATCATATTCAGCAACCCTCGGCAAGAAAGAACAGGTATTCCACAGACTTGTCAAGCAGACCAGTCGAAGAAGCACACACAAGCACACACAACATGGCGACGCTCCTCCAAAAACAAAGCCATGCCGAGAACACTGGCGGCGGGGACGACACCGACTACGACCCTACCCTGCCGTACCACGCCGGCGAGCAGGAGATGCACCGCCTGCTCCGGCTCCCGCGGCGCACGGAGAACCCGACCTCGCCGGGCCTGCCCGCGCGGTACGGACACCGGATCACCGCGTGTCCCCTGGTCGCCCTGGGCACTCTGGACGCCGCGTCCGGGAGGCCCTGGGTCAGTCTGGTCGGGGGCCAGGCTGGGTTTGCGAGACCAGTCGCTGACGGGGTGGTCGCTTTGAGGTTTGTGGGGGATGTCAGCGGTGCTGACGGAGTTATTGGGGGTTTCTTGACGGCTTGGGATGGGGAGGGGGAGGCGGAGGACGAAGGGGAGGGACATGATGAGAATGGGCAGGGGAGGAGGAGGACGGTTGTCCTCGACAAGATTGTGCGACCTCCTGGGGATGGGAAGATTATGGCTGGCCTGGCGATTGATCTCGAGACGAGAGATAGGGTCAAGTTCGCTGGGAAGATGATTGGTGGTGCGATGACGGGGTATAAGCACCCCGAAAACGACAGTGACGACGACGGCGGCAAGGAGGCGAGCAAGGCCGGCGAGGTGCAAATCGCGTTCCACATCACGGAAAGCCTGGGGAACTGTCCCAAGTATCTCAACAAGAAGCACATCACGCCACACGTCCCCTCTCCCGAACTAGCCTACGAGGGCAGCCAGAACGACCAAGGGGTGCTACTGCCTCCAGAAGCGCTGGACCTGATCAGCAGGGCGGACATGTTCTTCCTCTCGTCCAAGCACGGCGCCGAGAACATGGACGTGAACCACCGCGGGGGCGCGCCGGGTTTCCTCAGGGTCCTGACCTCGCAGGCCACCGCCGGACCGGACGGCAGGCCAAGCACGGCGCTCGTGTATCCCGAGTTCTCGGGCAACAACCTCTACCAGACCCTCGGCAATCTGCGCCGCGACCCGCAGCTAGGGGTCTGCGTGCCGGACTACGAGTCCGGGGACGTGCTGTACGTCACGGGCACCGCGGAGGTGCTGATCGGCGACCGGGCCGCTGCGTACCTGCCGCGCGCGAAGCTCGCGGTCAGGTTGGACGTCGAGGCGGTGCGGTTCGTCCGGGACGGTCTGGGTTTCCGCGGGAGGGGTATCGATCATAGTCCGTATAACCCGCCTGTCAAGTATCTGGCGAGTGAGAAGCAGGATGTCTTGGCTGGGGGGGACGGTGTGCAAGGTGGTATCGCGGTGGCTACGCTCAAGACGAGGAGGCAGATTACGGATACGGTTTCGAGATACACGTTTGGGCTGTCGCGGACGGAGGCGCAGAAGCAGGCAGCAAAGGGCGACCAGGCGAGGTTGCAGCGGTGGGAGGCTGGGCAGTACATCACGATGGACTTTTCCGAGGAGCTGGATCATGGATGGCGGCATATGGCTGATGATGATCCGCAGAGCCTCAACGATGACTACGTTCGGAGCTTCACGATCAGTGCGCCGGCCAAGAAGGCGGCAGACACAGAGCCGGACGAGTTTGAGATCACGATACGTCGTCATGGTCCCGTCACAGCACTGCTGTCGCGATGGAATCTTGCGGTGCCATTGGAGGTTCCCGTGCTTGGCTTTGGCGGCGACAAGGAGTTCAGGCTGCTTGTCGCGAGAGACGACGATGGCGATAGCCGGGGGGCGGCTGGGAAGGACCGCGTGTTTCTGGCTCAGGGCGTTGGCATCACGCCGCTCATGGCTCAAGCTCCGGGGGTCATTGCGGCCATGGCCGAGGGTGGATATGAAGGCAAGTTCAACTTGCTCTGGAGTCTTCGAGTAGACGACATGGTGCTTGCGCAGGACGTGCTCAGTCAGACGCCCGGGCTGGCTAAGCTCACAACACTGTTCGTGACTGGCAAGGCTGGGAGCGGACAATCGGGAGTTGCTGCGGAGGCGGCGCTGGAAGAGGTCGAAGGCATGGGAGCTAGGATTGTGGCTCGACGGATGGGCAAAGAAGACGTTCTCGAGGTTGGTGAAAGGGGCCGGCGAAAGTACTATGGCTGCATGTCTGGGGTGATGAGAAAAGCCTTGTTGGAGTGGATGGCAGACGAGGAGCTCGTGGTTGAGAGCTTTGATTATTGAATATACGTTAAGGCAGTTTTATTCTTACAAGTGCCCCGTACTGATCCGAGCACTGAACCGTTGCAAGTGGCCATCAGGGAAAACGGTGTGAGGCCGGAGCCGCCTGCAACAAGACCCTGGAAAAGGGCCGCATCCGAGGCCGGGGACCGGGGCAAGAGCGGGCCCACCTCCAACCTGTGAGGCGGAAGTCGACTGCCGATTACGGCCGGCCAGACTCGGGGCTGGCTGGGTCTTTGAATGGGGCTTTGTGCGAGGTGAAATACGTGCTCCTGCGTGGCCTCTTTATGCAAGATAAATAGGGAATCATCGAGGGGAGCGAGATATGTCTCGTTGACTGTTGGGATTGGTCTTTGTGAGCGCCCCAGGTGCAAATGCAGCGGCGGGAGCGGCAGCTTGAGTCACATTGAACGAAACAAGGAGCACCCAAGGCGGTTCCACTGTGAAATGGGACCGCTCAGGCGCGTGCGTGCGTGCGTGCGTGCGGAGGTCGGTAGACAGACACCCTACAAGGTAAGGTACCTTAAGATATGCTGACAATCTGCAGCGCACCCTCAGAGGCAGCCGCAACTGCCTGCAGCAGCCCGCGGACGCCCTGCAACTGCCCCCACTCCTGGGGCAGTTCGTCAGTTGCTGGCCCCCCCCGCTCCTCCGAGCCCCCGAGTCGGCCTGCCTGGCCCCAGCACGCAACGCAACGCACACTGCAGTGGGGAGCCTCTCTCTCTCTCTCTCTCTATCTCTCTCTCTGCTTGGGAGGGGCTGGCTATTACTTCTTTTAATTCTCGCCCTCTCTCCCGGCATGCGCAACTTTGACCAAGCATCTACATACACCATTGCATACACCCACAATCGCCTCGCCTGCCATCTTGCGATATCCGCACTATCCACCGCCCACAGATTCGTCGACTTCGAACCCGACGCGCATCGTCTTCCCAGCGCCACTCTGATCCCCGGTCTGCTTCACGGCTCTCGCCCGTTGGGGGCTTACACTTTCGCAGACAATGACGACGCACGCCACCGGCCCTGCGCAACTCCCAATCTCCAACATGGACCTCGAAAACTACAGGTTCCCCTCGCACAGGCTGCGCATGAGGCAGACGGACTCGAGCCGTACTCCCCTCGTCCTCGTAGCTTGCGGCAGTTTTTCTCCAATGTAGGTCGTCATTACACGGCTACCACCACAATCCATAACTCCCGACTCTGCCGAATGCACCACAATGCATAACCCTGCATGCAGCCCTGCGCAAGCCACCCTCTGACGCAAATCACGCACTACGTCCGCCCTGCCGTTTTATACACACCAAATGCCCAGCCACGACACTGACATGTTTCTGCAGCACATATCTCCATCTACGCATGTTTGAGATGGCCAACGACTATGCCCGGATAAACACAAACTTCGAGGTCGTTGGCGGCTACTTGTCGCCCGTGTCAGACGCTTACAAAAAAGCCGGCTTGGCTTCGTCACATCACAGGTGAGGCCTTATCGACCCCAATTGCCGATGAGCACGGTGCTAACGGATTCACCAGATTGCGCATGTGCGAGTTGGCCACAGAGGAGACCTCAAATTGGCTCATGGTTGACCCGTGGGAGGCTATTCAGCCGGCTTACATGCCTACAGCTCGTGTACTGGACCACTTCGAGCACGAGATAAATGGTATCCACGGCGGTATTCTGAGCGAAGATGGCACTCACCGCAAGCCAGCCAAGATTATGCTGCTTGCTGGCGCTGACCTGATTGGGACCATGTCTGCACCTGGTGTATGGGCCGAAAAGGATCTCGACCACATTCTTGGCAGCTTTGGCGCTGTAAGTGGTCCTCTTGCGTCATTTGCTGTGATTATCTGCTTACATTCTCCTAGATGATTGTCGAGCGCAGTGGCACTGATATGGACGAGGCGCTGGCCAGTCTGAAGCAGTGGGAAGACAACATTTACGTCATCCACCAGATGATTCAAAACGATGTCAGCAGCACAAAGATCCGACTTTTCCTCAAGAGGGATATGAGCATTCAGTACTTGATTCCTGAGCCGGTCATTCACTACATCGAGCAGAACCGGCTGTACATGGATGAAGACAACAGCAGGACGAAGGACAAGCAACCTGCGACAAACTAATGGATTTTAACATCATGCAGCACACACAAACTGGCAAAGATGGAGCTCATCCATGAGTTTATCCGACATCCCCCGACATGTGCGCAGGCTCTCATTCGAAGTTTCGTGCGAATCCGAGCACAAGGCAATGTGCATCGAGCAAGGAGCTCTGCACACGAGATCCTTTCCAAGCCTTTGGACGCAGATTTTGAGCTGCGTTGGGTCAAAAGCTTCCAAACAACCAGCATGCCAATCCCGAGACGAGGTATTGTTCATGCCGAACTTGCAGGTACAGTACTGCGACTCCTCATGCGCCATTAGAAACCGCCGAGAACCGGCGAGGGGTATCGGCAATCACCCCGACTGTTCGCGGAACGATTGCCCCACTTCGATGCGACGTAAATGCCGCCAAAAGTCACCTTGATTTGGGAGTCACGTCAGCGGACAACATCGAAAACTGAAGAGCAGACCGCGGCCTGTTCAGAGTTTATCATTTCTTCACAGGCGTTTTGTTTTGCCTAATTGCCGTCAGCAGTTCTGGCTGGCTTTGTTCAGGCGTTGTCTCTTGAATTATGCACGAAGTAGCAGACGATAGCCAGACATCACAGAGATATAAGAGAGCCGTGCTGACGCACGATTCGCCCCGGTTGTGCCTGTTTTCGTTCAGCTCGATATTATAGCTTACGCTGCACAAGTACTATTGCTAGTCTTCCATAGTCCTGTGCATTCCTACACATCACCGGCTGGCTCCAGAGTCCATTTGAGCAAATATCAACCTGCACCCAAGCTACCCGACTTGCCCACCTATGATCTCCGTTATGTATTCCCCATGCTGATCGTTTCTGATTAAACTTTCATGCTATTCAAATCTGGTTCATTCCTAGCCCGCCACAGCATAACTGCACATGATGAAGTGGCAACAAAGGCAAGGCGGCATAAAATTGCAATGTGCGACAGAGTAAACGGTTGTGCCCTGCCAAGATATTGAAATGCAGGGCCGCGCAGCTGCGGCTCTTGTGGTTGGATTTCGCCACACGGGAGCAGGTGGCCGCACGGCAGTCCAATTGATCCGGCTGATGAGAGCATGTGATCACCTTCTCAGCTGCACTTTTTCAATGAAGCTTCATCCTTGTGGCGACCGATACTTGGCACCTCGACTGGTTGTATCTATCTGCATTATTTCTATGTGATGCGATAGTGACAGAGGCTGGCTCGACATCTCCTGCGCAGCGTCGAGTCGTCTGGTAATATGTACCGTGAACAGATGGCCTCGAATTTCTTGGATGATGGACAGCCACACGTCACTTGAGCATATGAGCACACGAGCACACTGAGACGCCCCACTTTTGACAGCTGGCCGTGCTCAGTGCCGGACTGCATGGCTCCTAAAGCTGGCTCCTGCCTCTGCCTGGGGGGCAACTGCAACCAGAACCCAAGGGTACTCTCTACCTTAGGAACGCTGGCTCGCGGGTGCCTTCCCCGGCTCTCCACGTCGATTCGCTCACCTTTGGGCGTGGCGTGGCCCAATGCGTCTGGGCGCAACCGCTTCTCCAGACACCACCTCCAGCCCTTAGCTTGGGGCTTTTGGCCACCCAACCAGCCGCGCTTGCATCAGGCAGCCTGCTTCTTGATCTTACCAAGCAGTCATGTGTGTCAAAACTACGCCGTGTTGAACAGGTGACCTGGGAAGCGGCATCCCTTGCTAGTAACTTTCAAGATCGCACAACTTCCCTGTCACTCAGATTTCCGTTCAAGACAACTTCGGACAACACCTGCAAGCCTTTGCTACCATCCTAGACACATGGCGTCGCTCTATACCAAGCCCACCTAGACCGCAACTCTTGCGCATTTCTGCTGCCTATTCTCGCTTCACGGACCCATCGTTCGATCGTCTTCCATGTGATCCTTTGTCACCATAGCCGTCCTTTAGCAATCAAGATGGTTGACACTGGCAAGTGGCCGTCGCCGCCACCTCGTAATGACCAAATGCAGCACCGTCCTCACCGTCCGCCCCAGCGCCCAGCGGTTGACCGCCCACGAGCGCCAGTACCACCACCAGCCATGGAGCGCGACATGTTTTTGAACGATGACGAGGAGCTGGCTTATGGTTTCGACGACGAGCCTAGCTTGTCTAGCATCATCATGGCGGACAGCCCGGGCAGCGATCTGGACTTGGAGCCGATGCCCACGAACGACCATCGAGGGTCGATTCCGTTGCGCCCACAGATGCATCAGTCACCGCCTCGGCATGAAATACGACACAAACCTCGGCCTCCTGCACCGAGTCGGAGCAGCAAGGACGTGATGCACCAAACCACCAGCTTAACTCCAAGCCCACGTGCCAAGAGTAGCCGGGTGGTCACTGAAGTACGCAGGTCGCAGCCAAAGGTCGCCCCTAAACCTCAGGCCTATGCTGCGAGCCCGATCCACGATGGCTTTGACAACGAGGATGATGACGTGGGCGGGATGGTGGACATCGATGCTGCACGGCTGCCGCAGAACCCGGATGAGAGCCAGCAGGATCTCGCTGAGCGCATCAACCAACTCACCCGCACCATCAACGCGAATGCTCAGCTCTGTCTCGAGACCTCGCGCAAGATGGTCGCACTGGCACAAGAGAACAAGCACCTAGCTTACGAGGCAGGCGCGCAGCTCGACACGTACGTGTTGCAGCCGGCGCTGAAGCTCGGTCAGGCGTTGAGGACGTACTGCCCCGGTGTAGACGAAGGTGTGCAGGCGCTCCGGGAGTACGAGGCCCAGATCAGGAAAAGGGTCATCAACGGATTGAATGGGAGGGACGCCGTATTCCAGACTGGTGGCGTGGGAAGGCAGGGAAAAGAGGTGGATCGCTTGAAGGACCGGCTGATCGAGCAGGATGCCTTGCTCAGAGACTCGAGCCAGCATATTCGGAAGCTTATGAGTGAGAGGGACAGACTACGACGCAAACTTGAGAATGGGTATCAGACCGGCGATGGGCAAGGCGGGCATCACGATGGACCGGCGAGTCCTGGCTATCGAGATTTGGACGAGGTTGTGATGCAAGCACAGGGTGCACCAGCTGGACGGGCACAACACAAGCGAACGGCCAGTCATGCCGAGGATGCTCAGCTTGCGGAACAGCTTGGAGAGCTGCGGATGCTGGTAGACAGACTGCCCGTTCTAAATGTGAGTATTGATGACCGCCGAAATGCCAAGTTCAAGTTTGCTAATCCTTTTGCGCAGGACGTCCCAGCGGTCAATGATTCACAGACAGGGCATAGCGCCTCAACACACCTTCAAGCTGGTCCGGACGATGAGGATGATTGGACGTTATTATAGAACTTTTGCAGGACAAGCTCTTATCCTAACAACCACAACTGCTTTATACTATACAATAACAGTATTATTCATGCCTGACCACGAGATGTAGGTTCTGATATCTGTAGGCGTACTTGTCATTATCCATTTGGAGGAAAAGCCTGCGAGGTTTGGAATAAAGGCCGCTCATGCACTGTGTCCTACCTCATATCAGATGGCTGAGTCTGCAGCCAGCTGTATATGCCCCTAAGACCGGGGAGCACATCCGAAGGTAAACATTGCGAGTCCTCAACAGAAAAGGAGTTTAACAAGCGCCTCAAAGCTCTCTGTGAAACTAAAGCCTGAAGCCCCATAGGATGGAGGGCCAACTTGGACAAGCTGGGAGGAAGGAGTTGCTTGATAAAGATGGCTCCCCAGCTGTCTCTCATCGCACACCAGGGACTGGGGAGTCGCACCTTCCGCGAGCCAATTGGAAAGTTTCTCTACCATAGCTGTCCTCATTTCGCACCTGCCACAGCCGAAAGGCTTTACATCTTGAGCCTGCTCTCCTTCCGCCGAGCACCTCGCGTCTTGCTACTTTGCCTCGCCCTCTATCGTGCTGTCCTCGCAGGTGGGCAACGCAATCAAGATTCATTGCTCCATATCGCAGGGACGGCTGCTCAGGACTACTCTCCAGGGCGTATTGTCTTCACTCTTGACCAGACCTCACATCAAGCACCGATTTGCTTGTGGCATATCAGTTGTTCCGCGGCCAAATCGTGCCTCCCCGTCCAGCTTAGCCAATATCTGCTGCGGTGGGAGACTTTGATCCTTTCAGCACTACACGGAGAGCATCCGTGTCTCCACAAACGGCATCATGTCGTCCAGTCACCAGGCTAGCCCTGCCGGTGAAGACCTGCAAGCACTAGAGCCAAACAGTCCGCACTCCTCTGATGGACTTCTCGAGGATAAGATGGATCTTGTGGCTTCTCTGCCAGAGTTTCGAGACACCCACGCCCAAGAGTACCAGCAAGTGATGGCAACAACATCCGCTTCTCGACCTGTTACAGCTCACTTCGGCACAGCAACCACTTTTACACTCCCGGATTTACATCTCGATGTCTCCGAAGGCTTCTCTTACCACCAAGCTACAAAACCTCCGCCCATCACTCCCTTTAGCGCTGGGCCAAAGACACGTCGCGCTTCCGGCAACGCGGATGATATCGCCGCTGAGACTCAGACAGAAACACAGAATGAGTCCCATGGCCTGGCAGACCTCAACGTTGGTCATGCGGAGATGCCCCTGGTTGTGGCAGCATCGCCACCATTGAGACAGGGCGATGCCCGATCTTCTACTTCGAACATTGGCACAAGATACTTCGGGGCTTCCCACTCTCCTCGAGGGACAGATCACAGTGCCGAAAGAGTCACAGAGGAATTCGGTCAGCCAATCGACTTGAATGATGACATGGCTGCGGCACAGGACGACCATCGCATTAAAACGCACGCAGAAGATGCAATGTATGTTCGAGCGGGCATGGAGCCTTCACGACCAAAAGGACACGCTCGGACACGGCGACCATTCTCAGACACAGAAGACTGTCGTAAGCGGGCATCCCCTCCACAGAGGCAAACGGCAAAGCTTCATGAAATAGCCACGCCAGCTGCTTCGCTGTCCCAGAAGAAAATCAACATTATTGATAGAGCGCGGGCGAGTGAAGTCAAAATACGTCTTCCCCAAGCAGGAGAGAAAAGCTGCGCGCTGGTACCCAGTGATGCAGTGCAACAGCTACACCCTTCAGACGGTGATCTAGCCTATGATCCGGCCAAAAGGACTTCAGCGAAATCAAATCGTCTCGCTTCACGAACAAAGAAGTCTTCGCACCGACGTCGGGAGCAAGCTCCCACTGTCCATGGTACACCAATTGAGCGCTCAGTATCCCGAGTGTCCAACACATCTAAACGTCGAACAAATGCTCCAAGTCAGCAACACCACACGTCTAGTCCCTCTCTGTCCGAGCGTAATGCTAAGTCTGGCATACTCGCCGTCGCATTCAACGACCTGTCCGTCTACGATAAAAAGCTTATGGAGACACAGGACACAAAAATCAAGGCACTCAATTGTAAGTTGGCAGGATACGATGCCCATGTTCGGAGCTTGTGCGATGCTTTGGAGGATCAGAAGAAGATAGTCCACAATCTGAAGCAAGAGAAGCTCGAACTCGTTGATGAGAAGACCAGAATCGAAGCATCTTCATCCAAGTTCACCGAGTGCCTTACACAAATCAGGGAGAAGTATAAGGCACTCAAGAAGCATGTTAATGATGCGCTCATAGAGCAACAGGCTTTCAAGGAACAAACCACCTCGGCGGTTCATAGGGCCACTGCAAGCATGAAGCAGGACATGGATGCTCAGCATGCGCAGCACGCGGCAGCTCTGGAGGAAGCGGAGCGCATACGCACAAAACTTCAGGAGAAAGTCTCGGGCACTTTGAAAGAGGCTCGTGAGCATTGCCAAGGGCGTAAGTTGGTCTAGTGACATCTCGTATCTTGAGGAAGACTAACACTGATCTGCAGTGGAGGAGCGAGTACAGTCACTTCAAACCCAACTACAAGCCAGTAGCGAGGAGATAAGGCGAGAAAAGGCATTGGCGTCTTCTCTCAGTGAACAGGTCCAGGCGAGCAAGCGAGAGAATGACACAACCTTGCAAGAACTTATGCACAAAAGTCGAGAGATTCTTGACAAGATCTCACTGCGTGCGGACTGCGACATCTTACAGGAAAGCTATCTTGTGGAGCAAAGTGAAAAGCAAGTTGATGACACTGAGACACCTAGAACAATAGGAGCTAACACAATACAGACTTGACAAGATGGCCACTTTTCTTGCTGGTCAAGATGCTATGTCAAGTGAGGATCCAAATATCCGTGAAACACTGGCGGCTGTGCTAAAGGACGCTTTGACACAGTAAGTCCCCGGGTCTGATCGACACAGCATCGCAATCATACATAACTGATACTTCGGCAAAGGCTCTCTGCGGACGTACAGAGTGCTGCTGTATCGATAAAGCACGGCATTCTGCGAGACATGCCAGACTCGTCCAGCCGGATTGAATTGCTCGAGTCGAAATTCAACCAAATACTCACATATATTGGCGATGCAAAGCAGAACTACTTCTGGCAGCAGAAGCTCGAACTCGCTAACCACACCATCTTTGAACACGAATCAACGATTGAGGAACTGCAACGCCAGCTAGTTCAAAGAACTGAAGCTACACTAAATCAGTGGACAGAGATGCAGAACCTGCAGGAAATGGTCTTATTCTACCAAGATCAAACTGAGCAGTTCTCAGTCATGCAACAAACACTGGAAAGCGTCACCGTGGAGGCTGCTGACCGCAACAATAAGCTAGAAGAGAAGAATGCTGCCAACCAGAGACAGCGGGAGGAAATTGCCGTCTTGCGAAGAGAGCTCGCCACGCAATCTGATTCTACCGATGCTGCCAAAGCACAACTGCTTGAGGCCCAAGAGGCACACCAAAAGTACCGACAGACTGCTTGCAGCGAGATTGAAACCATCACTAGGAGACTGCGGGATGCAGAAAGACTTGCTGCTACTAGAGAAACTGACTGCGAGCGCAAAAGTGAGATGCTCGCCGCACTCAACAACGAACTGGCGGCGAAAGAAGGTTGGTTGCAGGCCACACGGGATCAGCTCAGAACGACGCAAAGGGAATTTGAGCGCCACAATCAAGCTCTACATACGCAACATGCACAGCGCCTGCTCGAGACGGTCAACCATACGGCAGCTGAACATGACACAGCGCGCGCAGAGCTTTTGAAGAAGCTCAAAGCTGCAAGTCTGGCCAACGAAAAGCTGGAGCAGGAACTTTCCGGCCGTGCCCGTGAGCTTCAGCAGTTGCAGTCCAAGGTCCTCGAGGAAGATCTTAAACGAGCAGAGGCGACACAGCAAGTCGAGGAACGAGAACGAAAGGGACAGCAAGCCTTGGATGAAGCCAACTCCAAGTTCAGCACAGTTGTAGCCGAAAGGAACCTCCTTCAGGAACAGCTGCACCTTGCTGTGGAGAATAGCCAAAAGCTCACGGAAGACTTGCTCAGTGCTGAAACAACTTCGGCCGCCAATCAAGCCGAAACGGAGCAATTACGGACGGAGTTAAGCACATTTGCAGCTGAGAATGATGAACTGCAAAGAAAATACAAGCTTACCGCAGCCAGTACTGAGAAGCTGCAGCAAGCACTTACTGAAGCACAACGTGCTGCCACGGCCGAACAGGGAGGGCGCGATACCGCTGCGATCAGTGAGATCACTGCTGCAGTGAAAGTTGTCGACAATTCTTTGCGGGCCTTTAAGACCTCACAGACAGACCGCGAAAAGCTTCAGGCGAGCCTAGAGGAGTTCTCCGGTGATCTGGTCTCAAGCGCCAAGTTGTCTCCGATTGTGAACAGGCTTCAGAATGATAGGGTTGCCACTACCGAGCTCCGCGGGCATCTGAAGAAAATTCTGACTGTCCACGAGAAATTGCTACGGTCCTGGAAGGCCCATGATGAGACAGTTGTTGCTATCTCTAAGGCAGCAGACACATCTAATTCCCAAGGCTCAGTACCACTTGTGGACCAAGTTGAAGTTGCCTCAACGGTGGCAAGCGGCGCCAGTCTCGATTGCGAAAGGCGTGTGTCTATCAAGTCTCCTGCAATTCTCGATGGTTTCGAGACGCCGATTTCTGTCGAACAGGAAAGGGCGTCCAGGCGAGGCGTCGGTGTGCCTAGATCCATCATGAAGATTCAGACTCAGTCGCCAGACACTGCCGTCGTCATCGTCGACAGCCAGGTTGGCCCGATGACGCAGGACGACGACCTTGAAATCCCTGGCTCGCAGGTCGTGGTGAGCACCAGACCTCCGCGTGCGGCTCTCCAGCGTCCTATTGCCCACACGACGTACAATCGACATGTGAGCTCTACAAGCACAGATAACGGTATGCGGCAACTCGAGCCACAAGGCTCACAGAGCAGTACAATCGCCAACAGCCAAAGTCAGGCACTTCCGCGTGATTCGAATTTGAGCCAGGGCATGTCAACCAGTCAAACCGTCACAGGCGGCACGCGTAAGGCTGAACCTGTCAATGACAACCGGTCACGCAAGCGGCCGCGCCTGTCGCGGTCCATGTCCCAGTATTTCCCGCAACAGTCTGGGAGCCAAGCCCGACCAGCCACAATGTCAACACACCCGAAACAGGAGCGAAGTGGCGGACCCATGCAGCGGAAGTCATCCGATATCATCACTTACTCGCAGCAGACGGCCCTTAGAGCATGATGACCAGACTGCGCCTGATCAGAAATGCCAGCTTTCGGTGCGCTGTTCATATGGCTGTCCATGTATCAATACCACATACCTATGAAACGGTTCAGCGCTGGGCACAGACTGCTCAATGACTGAACGACAGATAGATCGACCTTTTTGAAGCCATAATGTGGCGCTGCATTCTTAAAGTCTGATTGCCAATGTTATCACCTGTCACAGTGAGAAGAGATACGCGAAGAGCTAAATCTTAGCTGCTCAAGGAAATAATTGAGGCCCTAGCATTATCGCTGCAAAGCGCCCTCCATATATTCGTGAAGATCGTCTGAGTTGGCGGTCTATTATGGTACAGTTTGGTGTACAAATGTGTAATGCGTGTCATCAACCTGGGACTTCATGTCTGGCACCAGCCAATGCCATTAACCTTGGTAATTGGCAGCTGGGCCTTCGTGAGGATTTCGTCCACTCGATTGATCGTGATTTTCCCGCAGTGTCTACCCGCTGGCAGCATGCAGAAGTACATTGGGTGTGGCTGAGATGCTCGAACAATTGTTGTTGTCAATCAGCCCTTCCGTTTCTGCTCCAAAAAGAGCACCTTTTTCCGTACTGTTTTGCAAGCAAGACGGACTAGGTCAGCGACTTGGAACTGGATAACATCTTATATTGCAGCATAGCACTGGCGATCGTGCATACCTATCGGGTCGTATTTGAGCATGCTCATCGGTTTCGACGTCCGCGGGCGTGTGAACTGGTAGAAGAAGCCGGTCATGGCCATGGAGAGGAGGCGCACGGGGATCATGCGGGATTTCTCTGTGCGGGAGGATGACGAGACATGTTAGCCTGGATATCTAGACGGAGGCTCTGGGCGAGGCCGGTTGGCTCGTTTGTGGTGGTCTCAGGTGTTCGATCGAGGGTATGTGGTGGTGGGATTGTTGGTTGTCTGTCGTCTGCTTCGAAAGGGTCGGTGGTGCGGCTTACGTTTCTTCGCCATGGCTGCGACGTGCTATATCCAGCGTTGGTGACGAGAGGAGCTGTGTGCGCTGATATCGCGGCTTTCAACGAAGTCTTTCTCGAGGCTCGTCGAAGCGGATCTTCAATCGTCGTTTGCCATGATGCTTGGCTGCTGCGGTTCTGCTGCTGCTACTGGCGGCGGTTGATGTGTGACCAATCAGAGGCTCGAAGCTGGACTTTTTAGTGGAGAGTTGATGTGGTGTGGCTTGCGTGCGGGTGTTGTGCCACAAGCTGGCTCTCTGGCTCTGGAGTTCCGCAGGTTTGGTACCACTTAAGTTAGAGCTGCAACGGATTTGGACGCTTCTGTAAGCACTATACGCAATTGAATTCGGGAGACGTGCATGTTGCACATGCTGTATATCAATGCGTGCATTTCTCGAGCTCATCATCATCCGTATCCGTCCCATGGTCTTTCGCGAGAGTTGTCGTTCTTGCTTGAATGGCAATCAGCCTCGCTTGCCCGTCGTCACACTCGGCAGCACCATCTGCTGCGGGCTTGACAGGCTCCTGCAGTATTGTTGGCAAAGCACATGCTAGGTACCTAGCATTGATTGGTACCCGCATACATACGCTCTTTACGTCGAATCGGTACGGGTTCCGGGTGGTTCTGGGGGTAAAGCTTGCTTTCTGCGTCGCGACAGCCAGCCGACGGGTGGACATACCCGATTGGGGCGTACAACGACTCCCCTCTGCTTGTGACTCGACGCTAGGACTGGAAGGAGGGACCCCTCAGATGCAAGCTAATCAATGACTTGGCCGCCCTGGACATGGCATAGAGAGTGTGCGTGGGGGAAGGCCTTACGAGCTCGATTGGTTGGTCATCACGGGCTGCTTACATGCTTCCCGACCTGTCATAACTCCGCAACGGCTCCGATTCGCTGAATCCCCTTTGATCTCTTGCATCTTGATAGACGTCATTTTAAGCGATCGTAGCTGCTGAACAAGTATAACAACTCGGACACGGGAGGACTGTTCTGCTGGTTTCACTTGCACCTTCAGTCGACTCCGCATGTGAAATAAGTGTAGACAGCTACACAATCGACCGTCAGGATGCCTTCCCGAACCCTCGAGTACCCCACAAAGCCCTTCAGCAAGGTCAATAGATACGATGCTCGAGGTACCACTGTCCCGCTTTCCCATCACAGATCGAAGCATACAATGACTAACACCATCACAGCAAGCTACTCGCTCGAGACGATCCACCAGATCATCAACTCGTGCCCGATTCTGCACGTCTCCTTCACCACGCCAGACTCGCCGTTCCCCATGATGCTGCCCATGATCGGCCAGATGGGCTCCTTTGACCGGCCCAGCGCAGACACGGGCGACGTGCTTGAGCTCTACTTGCACGGCTACGTCTCGTCACGCATCATGAACCTCGCCCGTAGCCAGGACACATCCTCCTCCTCCTCCTCATCCAGTGGCCCAGGAACTACTGCCGGGCTGCCCCTGACTGTGGGCGCAAGCCACGTCGATGGGCTGGTCCTCTCCCTCACGCCAAACAGCCACTCCTACAACTACCGTTCTGCCGTTTTGTTCGGCCACGCCACCCTCGTGACCGATCTCGACGAGAAGAACTATGCCATGAAGCTCATCACGGACAGCGTGGTTCGCGACAGATGGCGCAACACCCGCGTCCCGCCCAACAAGGCCGAGATGGGCAGCACCAGCATCCTCCGCGTCAAGATTGCCGCGGGCAGTGCAAAGATCCGCACGGGTATGCCGAGTGACGAGAAGGCGGACTTGGCGGACGAGGAGCTGCTGGACAGGGTGTGGACTGGAGTTGTCCCCGTGCATCTGAGCATGGGGGAGCCGCTGCCTGGACCGTACAATCGCGTCGACGAATTGCCGGCGTATCTGGAGGAAGGGAGAAAGAGTTTCAATGCTTGGGGCGAGAAGGGTGCGCTCGAGGCTGCGACGAAGGTAATGGCACCGAAACCGAAGTCTGAGGAGTCGTGAAACCTATCTCTCGTTCTTGAAAAGAGAGAGGGAGAGTTTTATGATGACAATACCATCGAGTGAGCCTCACCCTGAATATATTCTTACAATACAGATCAAGTATATTACAGGCACTTATAGTGCTGCTAGGTGAAATATGACTACCTCCAGCGAAATAGCAACGCTGGTGCGAAAGGGGGGTATCTCAGGTCGTACAATTATGCTGGTCTTCCTTCAAACTCCAACATTGGAACAAATATCACGCTCCTGACAAGAACACTCTCTATCCAATACCTCCTCCATGACTTTGTCCTTCCTCTCCTGGTGCTGAGCCCCATGGTCAATTGAGTCTTCCTTCTCACCACCGAGAAGGATCTCTCGAACACGACGCAATTCCGGGTTGACGGGAGCAAGCTTCATAAGCCCAACCACAGCGTTCAACACCATACCATGCTGCTGAGCCTGGTGTGTGACTGCGGCACGGACTTGGGCCCCTTCGTTTCCGGGGAAGGTCGCTGCTGCCACCGCCTCAACCCTAGACGAATCACCTTTGCTCGCCTCGCCATCAACCATGACGACATCCGTGGTCGGAGTAGCACAGGCATCGGTCTCATCTGCTGCCGCCGCAGCCCTGCCGACGAGGGAGGTGTTGGTGTTGGTATTGGTGTTCCAGAACACCCGGAACCCCGAGATCGAAACGTCCTGGTCCTCCCTAGCAGGCTGCTGCGGCGCGGTCAAACACTTCTCGACGAGGAACGGCATCGTGATGACCTCTCCCGGGTCCTCCCCCCTATCGCCCTGTGTCTGTGGCGGACCACTGCTGCGCAGCGTCGGGCTGGGCATGAGGAGTATCTCCTGCGAGGGCCCTTGTCCCGGCGTGACTCCCGCTGCAGTCGTTCGTGTGTCCTGCACTTCGTCGTTTTCGTTGCCGTGGTCTCCTTCTTCTTCTCCTTCTCCTGTCGCCGCATCAACCCCATCTTCACCTCCTCCCGGCCCCGCCGCTCGTGTGGTGGTGTTCCTCGTCGTCGTCGTGTCCCGAGAGGCAGGCACGCAAGCCGTCATTACGACCCCATACCCCCGCAGCGGGGGCTGCTGGATGAGCATCCGCCGCCAGGACGCGTCTCTCCTGGCGAAAGCCCGCGCCCTGCGAGCAATGTGCTCCGATCTCGGAAATGACGTGGCGTTGAGCGTGGCAGTGTCCGTGTTCCGGGAGATTGGTCTCAGGACGGCGGCGGAAGCGGCGGCGGAAGCGGCGCCGCCGCTGCCGGGACGGCTTTCCTGCCGAGCCTGTGGGAAGCAGAAGGGGAAGTTCTTGACGAGCAGGTCGTTGAGCACTGGCGTCGCTGGCGATGGCGAGTGCCGGAGAAAGTTATTATTGTTGCGGTCGTCATCGTCGTCGTCTGGCTGGAGGAAGAGGGCTTTCTGGAGAGAAGGCGAGGTCTGGATCAGGTCGTGCCATGTTTTGCTTGTTCTTTGGGCTGATGTGAGGAGTGTCTGCGTGTCGAGGTGGAGGAGTATGGACTCTAGAAGTTCCGGGACTGAGAGGGCTGCGTCCATTTTGGTGGTGTAGAGGTGAGGTATATGCACAGAGCGTTGGTCCTTGTGAGGCGATAACGTGACGTATGGTGAGAGGGCGTATTGCCGGATTTGGTCGCTTGGCAGATACGCTCGGTTCATGAAAGTGTAAAGAGCTGTTGTGATGGGCAGGTTCAGCTCTCACGAAGCGTGGTCCTTGAAGGCATCTAGAAGCCGCGCCAAAGGCTGGTTTGGCTTGGACTAAATATCCTTCCAGACACTTTAACGCCCAGCCCACATACACCCATCTCCACCTTGAAGAGAATTACACCATCGTGATGAGATTGCACTCTGACATGCAACAAAACTTCTCGCTTCTCTCTCTCTACATACCTATACAGAGACAGACGCACAAATGCTAGAGCAACACGGCTACAGCCTATCCCACTCCCCACTGAATGCAGACCCTGCTCCACTGAAGACGTCAAAGAACAGGGGTCCTTCCCCAGTTTTTCCCAGTCCGTGGGCCGGGTAAAGACCGCCGTTCCCCCCCAAGAGCTAGAAGCGGGTCAAATGGTCCGGCTGGCTGTCCAGCGTAGATATTGCACGTTACTTACTCAAAACAGTCCAACTCGCCAAGGCTGGTCATTTCCTCCGACGACGCGGCGGTGTCCCAGACAGGTCGAAGAGAGGAGCAGAATCTCCGACCGAAACCTAGACAGTAAGGTACACACACATACACACCACTAGTTCTCCTGGGAAGCAGACGGAGATCCCGGCCGGATCCGCGGCAAGATCTGCCCGCCCGCCTGTTTCAAGCGGGAGGGAGCTGCAGGACACTGATCTCATGCTGGCTGGCCTTTTCATCATGATATACATGCACACCTTACATACTCTTGTCGATCCCCAAGTCCAAGGCCACCGCGCGGCCTGCGCAGCGCTGCAAGAATGTGGGATACTGCAAGGAAGACTCTGAAGAGTACTCCGTAAGGGGACCGCAAAAAGGGGTGGGGGAGTGATGGGCCTGGATGGCCATGTCAGTAGATCCCCCATATCTGCCCGAGCCGCAGATCCCGCCACTCTTTTGTTTGTTAAGGGAGCGAAAAACCGGAGAGCGGGTGCGAATTTGCACTGCCAGTGCCAACATTACGTCATTGCGGTCATGTGTACCTGATCCTCCTCATGTTCTTCTTCCCAATTGAGTAACCCGGCCCTCCCCGCGCATGTATCGCTCACGTCCCCGTGCACGCCAAAACGTGGGAAGGGGAAAGATTTGAGTGATGGCATAGATAAGCGGAATTACCTGCTTCGGTGAAGAGCTGCGCGCCTGCTTGCATGGAGTTCTGGGGGGTTTTGTGCTTCATGACAAAGTAGGTGTGCTCTGCTCGTGCATTGGGGTAGATGAGCAGGCCAAGAGCAGAGTACGTTTCTCTCGAGGCTCGTCGTGCCGTGACACCCGCGCGAGAGCAGGGTAAGATCAGCAGCTAGGAAACTGATCAAGCCTGTGAAGACTGCTGAAGTCGTCAGAACCGGTCAGGGCGACAAGTCACAAGGCCCAGTGGTGTTGCGCCATGCCGGGAGGTTGTGTGTATGTTTACCTGCACATGTGCGAGTGACATTCTTTGGACCACTTGCAAATCACGCCAAGCAGCAGTTCCCAATGTCTACAGTGCCTAGAAGCAGAACCACATGTTGAACGTCGACTTTTTTCTTTTCATCATTAGATATCCCTCATCTCTTTTCTTTTCTTATGTCCCAACTCACGGCTGTCCCCAGATCTCGTCGGCAATCTGGCGCACAAGCCCAAGCTTCTTCTTCTGGTCGTCCACAGACAGTGGGTATCCGGTCTCGTGGGTGCTGAAGCCGCACTGGGGGCTGATGCAGACGCTCTTGAGCGCCTCGTCGCGGGTCTCGCCGCGGCCCTCGGCGATGAAGTCGGCAGCCTTGAGGATGCGCTGCTTGGTGGCCTCCTTGTCCTCGAGCTCGCGCAGCTTGGTGCTGATGGCGCCCACAACGACGTTCTTGTGCTTGGGCAGGAACTTGAGGGGCTCGAACCCGCCGGCGCGCTCCGTGTCGTACTCGAGGTAGAAGGTGTTGAGCTCGAGGTCCTGGAAGAGCTTCTTGGCGATGACGTCGTAGCCGCCCTCGGCAAAGTGCCTGCCGCCGATGAAGTTGCCGCGGCACAGGTGGATGCCCGTGTGCAGGTCGGAGGGCAGGCCGCGGACCGAGTCGTTGTAGAGCTTGATGTAGGCGTCGCAGAGGTCGTCGACAGTGCCGACGTTGTCCTTGTCGGCGGCCCAGCCGTCGCGGAATTTGTCGCTGCAGAAGTAGGCCATGCCCGGGTCGTCGAACTGCACGTTGCGCAGCCCGGCATCGTAGAGCATCTTCAGCTCCGCGTTGTACACCTTGGCGACGTCGGCAAAGTACTCGGCGTCGCTGGCGTAGGCCTCCGGGGTGTAGGCGCGGCCCTGCTTGTAGCGCATGTGGAACCAGGCGGGCGTGATCATTGTGAGCTTGATGTTGGGCCACTCGCTCTCGGGCAGCGCGGCCTGGACGAGCTTGAGCTCGTGCATGTTGGACTTTGACTTTGCCGGGTCGTGGGTGAGCTTGGTGGTGGCGATGACCGAGTCGCCGGGCATGACGTGGCGGTCCTTCTCAATGAGGGAGACGACGTCCGGGTGGTAGAGGCGGAACATGGAGGCGTCGGCCTCCTGGAGCGCCGTCGTGCCCTCGAACTCATCCCACATCTGGCCCCAGAAGCGCGTGCGGTTGAACTCGCCCGAGTTGACGGCCTTGAAGCCGGCCTCCCGCTGCAAGGCCACGACGTCGGCTACGGCTTGCTTCTCGACCGCGGGCAGGCCAGCCTCTTCTGCCGAGACGCCCTTGTCGCGGATGGTCGCCCGGATCTCGAGCAGGTTGTCCGGCCGCAGGAGCGAGCCCATGTGCTCAGCCCGGAATGGCGCCATGGTTGGTTTCACTGCTCGGCACGGCCCGCTGTTAGCGACTCGCTGCTGCAACCTCAATCCTTCTGTGGCTGATTCAGAGTCTTGCAGGTGGAACTGGGTCCTCGCTTGGGGACGACCCTGATGGCCCAGGAGGAACGGGGACTGCTTGCAGCTTGCATGATTCAGGGGTGGTGACTTGCCTAGTCAGGTATGTATCGCTGTGTTAGGGGAGAAGCTTGCTACAAGCCACAACTGTCGAGACTCTGTGATATGTTGCGAGATGAAGTTTAGCAAGTTCACTTCCAGAAGGATGAGCAAAGAAATCAATCAGCCATGAAGAAGGCGGGAGTCTCTCTGTCAGCTACCGCCCCTCTCTCCTCATCTCTCACCCCCTCACGAACCCTTATTACTCCACCTCTTGGTCGTCATTGTCCGAACCTTGACCTCCAATTGGCGCCGCACATCCCCTCCCCCCCTTCTTTTCGGCGGCGATTTTGTTTTCACCGACAGCTATACGGCTAGCTTGAACTGGACTTCACAAGGCCCAATCTCTGCAAAACCCAAGCCACCAACTCCGCCTCCCCCACTTCCCCCCTTAATGCCAGTCAGCCCGTTCATCGTTTGTTGTTCCTCCTCCGGAAGCACCACCTCTTCCGTCGGTGCTTGAACCCCCAGCTTGTGACTTATGAAACCCGCCTACCTTTTGCCCATATAAGACAAAGGACATGCAGGCAGGTAGTCTCGACAAGTGTGACCCAGTCAAGACACGTCCGTCCCCCGCAACACCTGTCGTCAGTAACACAAAGTCTCGGATCCCAGCCACCGTCACACTGGTGCTGCAAGGACCGCGTCACGCCCAAACCCATGGGTCTGGGATTTGGAGGTAAGTGTGGGGGGAGGGGGTGCTGTACGTGCTTGCAGCTGCACCGCGCATAGGTCGGAAGTGGGTTCCGATTTGTCCCCGCGCGGCAGTTGTGAATATATCTGTCAATGGAACTGCCGCTAGGTAATGAGCATGGGCAAGCTGACATCATGATGCGCCCCAAAGAGTAGCGTTGATGATGGGTAAAAAGACGGAGTGGTTCTGAGCCAAGTGATTGCAGTGAAGATTGCTTAGATGAGAGAAACGAGCAGTTTGGTGAGAGTGGGAGAGGTGTCTGCATGCTACTACGTCAGATTATAAAAAGCCAGGCTGTTCTCCAATGGGAATTTACTTACATAGCTAACAGCGGTATTGTGGATCGTGACCGAGCTACTTAAGTAGTCAGCACAGCCGTTTCTCCAGAACAGGATCAAGGCCAACAAATCACTACTCTGTTTGTATAGTAAGGTACTCCGAGCTGGTTGGTATTTCACTAGATAACCCGTGGTTTCACTTCAGATGGAGACAATTGTTCAGGCACTCTACAGAGGATCTCCCCTTGTATGCTTGATTGATATAGACATTAAAAATACGGTATAAAAGAGAGGTACACAACATCCGGCCTCATCAACATGGGTCTAACCATCCACCATCCACTTTTTATCTAATCAGCCACTATTAGGAATCCAACTCCTCCCATCGTTGCACGTGCCCATCGACGTCAACAGTAGTATAGAGTATCTATGCTACTACCACAACTCAAGCTTAGAAAAGGGCGAGCATGGCACCGGCAACGGCGAGCACGGCACCACCGACGACCTGCTTAGAGGCAGCGGCCACGGGGACAGGAGTCTCAGTGGGGTGCGAGCCGGTCGAGTTGTCGGCAGGCTTGGTGGGGTAAACACCACCGGTGGCAGCAACAGAGTGAGTGGTCATTGTAGCAATGCTGTAGTGAACCGAAGTAGTCGGGTAGCCGGCCGCGGTCGAGAGCTGCTCAGCCTCGTAGGTCTCGGCGGAACGAACGGGGTAGGTCTTGCCAGAGCCGCCAACGGGGTAGCTCTCACCGGAGCCACCAGTAGGGTAAGACTCACCAGAGCCACCAGCAGAAGAAGTAGCACTGGCACCGCCGGCAGGGGCAGTCATGCTGGTACCGGCAGCGGGAGATGTGACAGAAACGACGGGGTATCCGGCCGCGGTGGCGGACTCAGTGGGCATGGCCTCACTGGTAGACTGGACGGTACTGGAAGTGGAAGGCATCTCAGTCGCGGGGAGAGTGGCGCTGGCGCTGGTGGCAGGGACGGTGACGTCGGTCGGGGGCACGAATGTGCTGGCAGACGAGCAGGGCACAGCAGTGGCGTGAGTGATGGTAGTGGTGGCAGTGGGGCTCTCAGCACTGGTAGGCTTGGGGAACATGTCAGTGACAGTGACAGTGGACGGCACAACCGTGGTGTAGGTAGTGGTCTGGGTGAGAGTGGTCGCGCTCTGGAATCCGCCGGGGCAGTTGGCAACGTTGACGGCACAGGCGGTCACAGTGTAAGTGGCAGTCTGAGTGACAGTCGAGACAACATGTCCGGCAGGAATGCTGACCGGGATGATAGGGCCACCGGGACCGGCGGGCATAGAGATAGGGTAGCTGCCAGCGCCGCCGGCGGGCATGGAGACGGCAGGGCCAGTGGGGATGGGGAGAGGAGAGCCGCCAGCGCCGCCAACGGGGATGGAGATGGCAGGGCCGGGACCACCGGGACCGACGGGCGTGGGAAGAGGAGCGCCGCCAACCGGGATGGAGATGGCAGGACCGGGACCACCGGGGCCGGCGAGCGTGGGGATGGGAAGAGGAGCACCACCAGCACCACCAACGGGGATAGAGACGGGGTAGCTGCCAGCGCCGCCGACGGGGATGGAGATAGCAGGGCCTGGACCACCGGGACCGACGGGCGTGGGGATGGGGCCACCGGGACCGGCAGGCATGGAGATAGCAGGGCCAGTGGGGATGGGGAGAGGAGAGCCGCCAGCACCGCCGACAGGGACGGAGACAGCCGGGCCACCGGGGCCACCGGGACCAGCGGGCATGGTGGGGCCAGTAACGGCGCCGGTGAGAGAAGCGGTGACACCACCACGGATGGGGAGGTGAGGGATGATCTCAGTAGGGCAGTGGGTGGTGGCAGGGACCTCGAGGAGGGCGAGCGAGACGGTAGGAGCCAAGTGGATGTGAGCAACGTCCTCGACAGAGACGTCAAGCTCGGCAATGGCACCGACGTTGAGGCCGTAGCTGTCGGAGAGGAGAGGGCAGGCCTCGACAGGGCAGAAGAGACCAATGTACTCAACCAGGTTGACGTAGACGGAGAGCTCAAGACCGGCACCAATCTCGGGGACGGCGTTGAGGATGGGGAGGACGGCGCCGGTCTCGACCTCGGCGTCGAGCTCGACACGGAGACGGAGGGTCGCGTGAACCTCAGTGCAGCCGATGCGGACCTGGATCGGGAGAACAGTAACCTCAAGACCGGTGAAGGAAGAAGCGAGGATGTCGCCGTTCAGGATGTTGGTGCTGAGGTGGGCAGCCTCGACAAGCTCGACCTCGAGGCCGGCGGACAGGTCGATCTCGGTGGAGAGGCCGAGAACGAGGTCGAGGAAGACGGTCGCATCAAGCTCGAGACCGAGGAAGGGCAGGTCAGCGGCAGTAACAGCCAAAAGGTTGACCGCGATGTTGGCAGCAGCGCTGGCCTTGATGTCGAGGTCGAGCTTGGCCTCAATGTCGGTAATGACAAGCTCGAGGGCAGGCACAGCGCTCTCGAGAGAGACGGAAGCCTCGATGTTACCACGGGTGTGGCAGTCGTTGCAGATGACGGAGACCTCGACGTCGGCGTTGACATCAGCGCCGGCATCGACCGAGGCAGTGCTGCCAGCAGAGACCGAAGCACCGGCGTGGACGGAGGGCACGACACCGGCAACAAGGACCTTGCCAGAGATATCAGCGTCGAGGCTGACGCGGGCAGAGACGGGCTCGGCGAGGTTGGCCAGGGCCGAAACATCGCCGGTGATGTAAGCGCGCTCATCGATAGAGCTGGCGGCCGCGAGGCCAGAGGCCATGGCCACAGCCAAGGCGCTCTGAGGAGCGAAACGCATGTTGACGACTGAAGATCGAATAGGCTATTAAAGAGAGTACTGGAACAGCTAGCGAGTAGACTGCTTCCGCAAAGGATGTAAAGAGGGACTGAGGCGGCTAGAGAGCGACTGGATGAGGAGATCCTTGAGAGCGCGTGCTGAGGAGAGAAGAGAATGTCGGTTGATCGGCCGGACATCGCGAGTTTATAAGCTGGATGCCAAATGGGCATCGCCAGTATCAAGCTGGCCTTGTGGACCCCAATAGGGGCCAGGAACAGGCGTCGATCAGTGACGGACTTGCCACATCAGAAGCTCGAAGCATCCCATGTCGCTGGATGCTTCCGCTGTGACCTAGCCCAGCCCTGTGCCGTGCGTGTTGTCGGTGGATCCTTGTGATGCCGTTATGGGGAAGCAGACTATTCCGCAACAAGGCGACTTTGTGGTGCCCGTCACCGCAAGTGCCTGCTTGACCGGCCGGCCCGTTACTGATCTCCAAGCAGTACGAGAACCTCGAAAGCTGGCCCTCGGCGCGCTGAGTGGGAGTTGGGCTGCCCCTTTCCCGACGGGAGTGCAGTATGCACAGCCTCGACCGACCATGTCCGCACTGGGAGCTCGAGCGTGTACCTTGGTAGCTCCGGAGCGGTGACATCCTGCTCGATGCCCTGGGCCACAACTTCGAGAACTGCTGGGCTTTGTTGCTTTGGCAGTCGTCCCAACTTGCCAGGACCCGCTTGTCGGGCGGCGGGTTTGACAGGCACAGGGTCCCTTGAATGTTCCGGCGGTGCCTGTCGATCCTAGGCTAGCGTGTCCAACCCTGGACCGTTCAACCGTCTGCCAATAAGTACTCCCAATTTTGCAAACTATCGTAAGCTGCGTCAGTGGCAAGTGCTCTCTGTGTTACTGATGGCAGTGCTGCAAAAAGACGGTTTAGGCACCTCGCGGCATACGAACAACCAACGGGAAGCAACGCTCACCCGTGTCAACATGGATTTCTTTTCTGTAGAAAAGACAACTTGCCAACACGCGGCCACAACCCCGCCCAAGGCCTAGGCCTACTGACGGTGGTTTCTTTCGTCGGCAGAAGGTGACTGGCAGTTTCGGCAGTGCGACTATGGCAGCTCATGGGGGTGGGTCCCTGCATGAGGAACCTGCACCAAGGAATAATATAATAGCCCGTGCTCAGTGGTGATGTCGTGCTCGGTATCAAGCGCCGCCTGCCAGTCCTGGGGCTGCTCTACGGAGTCAGCGCCGTCTCTACATGCTCATGGCGGCTGATGGACCAGTCTTGGAGCTGGGTAGGCAATGGCATATTTGCGTGCCTGCGGTATGGCACAAGGTGGCGTCGAGACGGCTTCAAAACGTCAAGTCCTCCAAGGTGGAAGGAAGTCCCGGTCTAGCCATTAGCGCATCCTCCCCCATTAGCAGGCCTAAACCCTCCGGCCTGGCCCTGGTGGCGTTAGTGGGGCTGGCAGATGCCGATCAGCGTCCATCATCTTGGCAGCCAGCCGCGGCAGTGGCCGCGCCCCTCCCAGGGGTCAGAGCGGCAGCCAGCACCACGGCTCGGACAATATTGTTTGTGCTGTAATCCATACAAACAAGGTAGCGTGCGTCTCCTGCGTTGATTAGTTCAGGAACGGTGGTGACCGTCACGCATGTCCAGATGGCGCTGCTCGACCTGCATATGTAATCAACTGCACCGTTCTTGGCCCGGCCTGGTCTCGACCAAATGATCAGCGTATCAACCACCTTTCATGGTCGATAGCGCCCAACGGAGCCGAGCCGGCGCCCGGTGTCTTGGGAATACTCAGAAGATGCACGTGCGGCTATGTCCGTCGTCACCCTATTGGCACAAGTCGTGCTCGCTCCTCATGCACGACTGTTGCGGCTCGGAGCCGATTCAACCCCAGACGAGCTCGACAAGGTGCATCCCGAGGTTGTGTCAGCAATCCCTTCAGGGAGAGATCTGCTCAGTGCGATCAGCCTGATCGACCATTGTGCCATTAAACACACGTCATGCTTCTAGAAGTCCCTAGGGGTTTCTCAGTCTCCAATCTAGATTCTGCAGACACGCGACACGCCACTGCGTGGATCTGAGCGAAGCCATTTTGGTGCCCTCCACTTCTTCGCCATGTGGCTGAAGCGCCCAGGCAGCAGGAGTCTCCACACACCTAGCGCTGTCAGGGGCAGCCCCCCCTTGTCTAGAGACTACATAGTAAGTACCGTATTGTCCATAGTAACGAAAGCGGCATGGGCGAGGGGAAATGCCGGTTCTGCCGCGCCCCTCACGCAATAATCGCCCGGACGAGAAATGGGTATGAAAGCCATGTCAAGGTTGGATACATGAGAGCCCTTGGGAGATGACTCGAAATGTCGGGTTTCGCAGGGCTCAGTCCGCGAGGGGACCTTGCCAAGGAATTGTGCCAGCCAGATTCAAGCTGACCGCTCCGATGGTGAGACAAAAGAAAAAGCAACAACCTCTGTCTGTTTCCATGATTGGGGATTGTCCGGTCTCCCCGGTGAAGAATGTTGGAAGCTCGAGTCAAGCCGTGCATTATGACACCTCATGGTGGCCTCGAATTCGTTACAATTTGTAATTAAGGTCCCAGCAGACCCAATACGCCTCGCGATACACATATGCAAGATCCGTCTCATCAATCAAGATGCACCAGCCATCCATCCCCTAACGCTTCTCTTGTCTTACTCAGACCTCCCCACAACACCACTGTCCGTGCATCGCTTGTGACTGCACTTGCGAAAGAGGTCCTCGTCTGCGGTTGTGGCCCGCTCTTGTTAGGTGGTGGGCCGTCGTGCACACGTGGCTCGACTTCGCACCAAGTTAGATTACCAGTCTGTGCACCGAACTTTTCTCTGATCTGGTCCTTGAGCTTGGCTGGCTTGAGGGCGTTCCCAAGATCAGTCGTTGCCTGCAGCTCTGGCTCGCTGGAAGGAACCTGGAGGGTCCAAAGGTCCTCCCAGACCTCATTATTGAGACTCGGGCTCTGATTGTCGGAAATGCCATCCCCTAGCTCGATCTTTTCTCCAAAAATGTAGAGAAGGAAATTGCGGCCATAACCAGTACTGACAGGCAAGAAGGCTGCGTTCGTTCTAGGTCCTGGGCCAGGGGTGAGAGGGTTTGTGGGAAACGGAGTACTTTGCCATGATGGTGGCTCGGGAGAGTACAGCTCGATGGCAAGCGAGTGGAGTGTACTGCTCAATCTGTTGCTGGCGGATACTAGGTATAGTGTGTCGGCAGCGACGGCGGCACTCTTGGTGGCGACAGGGGCGCTTGGCAGTGCGTTCCAGGTCTTTGTGAAGGTGTTGAAGTACCAGACGTCCTGCAGGGGGGCGCCGGTCTTATCCTTGCCCCCATATAGCACCAGGTTGTTGTCGTGGAATAGGAGAGTGCCATCACTACGAGGGGGCGGTACTCTCTCTGGGTGTGTTTCTGGCTTGAGGATCTGCCAGACTAGTGCTTTGGTGTCAAACTCCCATAAAAGACTGCCGTTATCGACCAAGTTGCCGGCTCTGTCGCAACCGCCGTACATAACAATATTCGTGCCCACAGCACAAGTTGCATGTGCAGTTCTTGATGCTGGAACTTGTGCCCCTGGCTCTGAAGCAAGCGCAGGAATCGCTTTGTACTCTGCAGTGGCATCCTCAGATGGCGCGAAAGACAAAGCGTGCATCTCGTTGCTGGCGAGTTCTCCCGAGCCAACTTGACCTCCAAAGATGTACGCTTTGTTGCCTACGATGTTGAGAGTGTGATTTGACCGCGCGAGTGATGCTCTAGAAGTGTATGAATTAGTAATACTCTTTAGTCCGCGGAATTAAAGTCACTGACCTGGATGCCTCAGGGAGATCTGTTGATCCGAATTGTTCGAATGAGACTTTCACGGGCATTGTGGGCTTTGCTATGGCGTAGCCTGCGACACCAGCTTGCACGGAGGTGCTCACGACCTCTTCCGCTGCCCATAGCCCAGCTACAATCTCGGCCATGGTGAATGGTTATTGGATATCGGCTCGTACTGCCAGGGAGAATTCTTTGTCGTGTCTCTCACAAATGGTTTTATGCCGCGATCATTGGATTTTGACGTTCTTCGGCTTCCGAGGATGTTCTGCGGGAAGCTGCGAAGAAGTGCTCCCAGCTCATGCTGACAAGTCAGCATGAAGGTGCTCGTTTGTGATGACGTAGAGATGCAGTGACGCAAAGGGGGGGTAGCACCGTGCCAGATGATGTAGGCACGGCCTGCAAGTGCCGCACAACTCCCCGGTCATCTCCAGAATACGAAATAGATCAATCCAAAGAGCAAAGCACGCAGAAACACGCCTCCAGGCCACCACTCGGAGTGCTTATTCTTGTCACTTGCGTCCCCAGACGGTGGCACCATATTAGGTCATTGGGACTGCCTGGAATCCAGCCTCCCCATAATTTCCTAAATGAGGTTCGTCGGGGCCCTCTCAGCCAATCAGCTCTCTACAAAATTGCCCAATTAATTTGCAACAATCAGGCTGCCTTCCTGCAGCATGTCAACGCAATATGTCCTATGCCAAAGTGACGACTGGGATTTATTGACAAAAGGGAACTGGGGAGGCTGTCTTGAGTCGATTTTGAATGTATTTGGGGCATGACGGCAATTACACAATTTATTTAATATTAACTGTTGACAAAATATAATGAATACACTCTCGTATTCCACTGTCGAAGCGTTTCGAATCATATTTCGACTTAAGTACTTAGTATGACTATTTTTACTTCGCCCAACCCCTAGGGCTTCTGTGGATATCCATGCCTCGGAATGAGACATAGTTGATGCGAACCAGCCTTGTGGCCGCGTGGTATCTGTCACCAGCCTCATGTCTCTGGAGGTGGCGTCTGGGGTAGGTAAATGGTGGGGCTTCTCCGCACCCGGGCCGTCCGTCATTTCGATTTCCTTTGTTAGATGGTCCGCTCGGCTCCGCGGAGCTGCAACCTGTAGGACCGCGAGGAACCTCGGTCGCTTGCTCTTTGCCCCTCGTTGCGCATCGCCAGGAAGTTAAACCCCGCCCTCATCCTTGTTGCCCACGCCAACCACGACGATGTGAACAAGTAGGCTGCACTGTAATATATATTTTGACCTCGTAATTTTTCTTGGGACAAGCTGCCGTGCAGTGTCAAGTCGTGACGTGTAAGCTAACACTTTTCTTAAGAGAAGAAAAGTCGGAGCGTGCATTCTCAACTCCAAGCAGGTGTAGCATTCTGGGAAGTCACCTTAGCAATCGGCAACATGGCAGACGACAACATTACCAAAGAACTCTGCCAGTTCGTTGTCGACGCCAAGTACTCACAACTCACCAGCCGCGAGATCAACAAGCTCAAAGACCTCGTGACCGACCTCATCGGCATTGCAGCCGGCGCTGCCGGGGTCTGCGACTCGAGCGAGCCCTTTCTCAAAGCTGTCACCGCACTTGGCGGCCAGTCTGGCAGCTCGACTGTTTTCACCAAGGGCAACAAGTTCTCACCACAGCATGCTGGTATGCTTAACGCTGCCTTTGCGCACTCTTTCGACTTTGACGACACCCACGCGCCTTCGATTCTGCACCCAGGTGCGACCGCAATCCCGGCCGCCCTGGCCCAGGCCGAGCTATCCGGAGCTGACGGCAAGCAGCTGCTTCTCGGGATAGCAGTCGGCTACGAGGTGACATGCCGCATCGGTAGAGCCTTCAACTACGGCGGCTACACGCGAGGTTTTCACAACACGGCGACAGCAGGTATCTTTGGCGCCGTTTCGGCGATAGCAAAGATCAAGGGCCTGTCCGTTGTCGAGGTCAACAATGCCTTTGGCCTGGCCTTGTCAAAGGCCTCTGGGTCGATGCAGTTCCTCGACAACGGCTCATGGAACAAGCGGCTGCACCCCGGGTTTGCAGTTCACGATGCGTTTGTCGTCACCGCCCTGGCCGAGGCCGGTGTTCTGGGCGCTACCCACCCGATCGAAGGCAAGTACGGCGCACTGCATTCATACTCGGCGACGTCGACGACAAAAGGCCTGACCGACAACCTCGGCTCGGAATGGATCTTCGCGTCTACGGCAATGAAGCCCTTCCCAGCTTGTCGGATGACACACTCTGCTATCGAGGCCGTAGCTGGACTCGCCAAGGAGTCCGCCGGTAAGGTTCCCGAGCACATCAAAGTCGAGCTCTCGCCTGGCTGCTATCCGATCGTCGGCCCGCCAGACAAGAACCGCATCCATCCGGTGACCATCGTCGACGGGCAGTTCAGTATGTACTACCAGGTTGCGATCGCGTGGGTGCACGGCGCGGAGATTGGTTGGCGGATGTACGACGAGGCGCAGATGAAGAGTCCCGAGGTATCGGCGCTGTGCGACAAGATCGAGGTCGTCATCAACCCTGAAGTCCGTGATCTCGAGGCGCGGCTGGCATTCACGTGGGCTGATGGCACGACGACGAATATCGGCCAGGTGTATCCAAAGGGCGAGGACGAGCATCCCTTCTCGAAGGAGGATGTGCAGAACAAGTTCTTGAGCATGGTCGAGCCCGTGTACAGCAAGGATGTGTCGAAGGCCATTCTTGACACCATTGGGAATATTGACAATGTGACCACTGCCGATCTTGTGAAGCTGCTTTAGATGACTGGGTGGCAACCTGTGCAGCTTGGTAGCTGTAACATTACCCATTTAGTCAAACATACATCATCCTTTTCAAGAGATAGAATAAGACCATAAGAACGTACAAGTGTTCTTGCACACCTTGTGGCCTATACTACAACTTCGTGGGTAACACTGTTACATAGCTCAGGCACGTTCCCAGGAACTCGTCGCTAGCAGACAGACCTTGACTAAAGAGTCGGTAGTACGAGACTGAACAGACCAGCACAGTTTCAGACTCAAGAAATACGGCCAACACTTGACAATCATTTCATTCATACTATATGTACGCAGATTTATACACACTCTTTTGTCATCCTCTGCCAGCGCCGTTTTACTCCCGCACAAACAGACCAGCCATACCCATCCCCGTACCAACACACATGCTCACGACACCAACCTGGCCACCCGTCTGCCCGAGTCCATGCAGCAGCGTGCTCGTCATGCGCGCACCCGTGGCGCCAAGCGGGTGACCGAGGGCAATAGCACCGCCATCAGGGTTGATCTTGTCCATCTCCCCTTCCAGTCCCAGCTCTCGGATGCAGTAGAGCGCCTGACTGGCAAACGCCTCGTTGATCTCCCACCGGTCAACGTCCTTGTTACTCAGCCCCAGCCTCTTCAGCAATGCCGGGATGGCCAGCGCGGGCCCGATGCCCATCTCGTCTGGGTTGCACCCGACCGTCGAGGCGCCAACAAACTTGCCAATGATGCTCGAGGTCAGGCCCAGCTCGGTCGCGGTGCTCCTCCGCATGAGCAGCGTCGCGGCCGCGCCGTCGCTGACCTGCGAGGAGTTGCCCGCGGTGCTCGTCCCGTCGGCCTTGAAAGCGGGCTTGAGCTTCGCCAGCGCCTCGGCGGTGACGCTCGCCCTCACGCCGTCGTCCTTGGTGACGACGACCTTTTGCTCCTCGCCGACCTTGTTGCCCTGCTTGTCCACCTCCTGGAATCGGGTATGCACGGGGACAATCTGCGAGTCGAACCGTCCTTGCTCCTGCGCGCGGGCGGCGCGGTGATGGCTCTCGAGCGCGAGCGCGTCCTGGTCCGCCCTGCTCACGCCGTATCTCTGCGCGACGTTCTCGCTCGTCAGGCCCATGGGCATGATGCAGTCCCGCGCGGTCTGCTCAGGACTCTCCTTGAGCTCGGGCCAGACGTCCACGGGGATGGCGCGGGAGCCGTAGTTCCTCGTCATGCTCTCCATGCCGGCGCCGATGCCGGCGCTGATCATGCCCGTCTGGATCTGCGCCGACACGTTGGCAATGGCCTGCAAGCTGGACGAGCAGGCGCGGTTCACCGTGTAGAGCGAGGTGGAGTGCGTATCGTAGCCCGCGACGTGGTTGAGCGCCATGCGCGCGGCCTTGGAGCCGCCGAGCTCCGAGAGGACCACGCCGACGGCGACGTCCTCGATGACCTTCGGGTCGAGGTTCGGGTTGGCCTTGAGGGTGGCCCCGAGGACGCTGGCGAGCAGCTCCTCCGGGTATGCGTCTTTCAGCTGGCCCCGGTTCGAGCGGCACACGGGTGTGCGGAGGGAGGAAAGGATCACGGTGTCCGTTGGGGCTTTGGCCAGGACGGCGGCGAGGCCCTTTGGTATCGATGCCATGATTGGAGGTTGTGATGTGGTGTGTTTTGTGAGATAGTCTGCCGAGGGGCGAAGGTGTTTCCGGAGGAACCTGTGGGGTGGACAACGCGTTATGCCGACTTCTGTGGGTGCTTGACACAAAGAGGCAAGAGAGAAGTCAGGAAGAGCGACGCATAGAAACAGAAGAAGATGACCTCAAACTTCCAAATATTCCACAGCATGAAATTCGGCAAGGGTTCCGGAGCTTTAGGCCGACGTCGCAGTCCGCAAGCACCACAGGATAATTCAATGCCCGACGGCGGAGGGGGTGGGCCCCGCCCCGGAGTGCTCCGGGACTGTGCTTTTCCCTCTGAGGGTTCCCCGGAAGGCGAGCACGGCAAGTCGCCGAGGCGCACTGCTGACATCCCCTCCTGCTCCAGTCTGGGGCCCCGACCGATCGCCTCGCTTAGCTTCGTCTTTCGAACTCGCTTGCTCCTTCTTGCATAAATTTTGTTTCCGAACTTACCCGCCCATAAATGACCATAATCGGGAGGATCGGCTATTCCAAGTCGTTCACCAGCGCACAGGTCTGTCTGCACCAGGGCTATCCAAGAGATATCGTGTCTCATTCAGCCATCAAGGGTGTCGCTGTAGCTATCTACTAAGGCATCTACAAAGTTATAGGCACTTAGCCTGACCCAACATACATCTTGCACGGAAAAAACCACATGGTGCTTTATACAAATCCTTTGACCTAAAACCAGCATTTACATATTGTCCAACTCTCATATCCACTCATTCATATATCATATCATGAAGTCGTTAGTATCGGATGCCAAGACCGACTCGTCGGGCATCAAACTCCCTTTCCTGCCTTCCATCGCTACCGTACCGCACCTTCTTTGGTGGGCTCGATTGCGATTCACGGCTTGTTGGCTCGTCCTCATGGCCATGTTTCCGCTTCTCATGCGGACCTCTGGGCTTGTTGACCCCGGCAAATAGCTTCGACTGCAGCTTCATCGAGTTTTCATTTGGCAGAGGAGTGCCGTCACGAGACCCAGGTGTCGAGGCAGCAATTTCAAAGCTTTCTCGCGGATCGCGTCGCAGCATATCCGAGGCTGCTTGGGAGGCCTGGCTCTCGTAGACGTCTTCCTCCTGGACTTCCCGCCGCGACCCACGCGATCCCTGTGACATGTATGATTGTGTTGCCACAGCCACGGATTCGAGCGCAGCTCTAGCGAGAACTTCATTGTCGTCAGCCGAAATAGTGCTCTCACGACTCTTGCGAGCTCGCTTGCGGGTTGGGGTGTGCGGCACGACAACTGGGTCGTGACCATGAACAAATCTGGCAGGAGGTTCGGTGTGCGGGACGAGGTCGACAGAGGGCAACAAGCTTGAGTAGTCCCCGCGCATGAGGCCATTAGGCGTGATGGGCAGGGAGGACAGAGATTGAACACCACGAGTATGCTTAGGCATCATTCTTGGTGCAGGTCGGTGACCTGACACGGGCGTAGATGGTGCACTGTTGTTGTCATGACTCAATGCCTGTAGCAGAGCGGCAAAGCCAGCCTGGCTCTGGTCGCCCGCGTGATGCCCATCTCGGTGGATTGACTTTGGAGTTTGACGAGGGGTGGCACGTGCTGGCTGTTGGGGCGTTGCGAGCGTCGCCAGCTTTGGAGTCAGTGCGCCATGGAAGGCACCGCCAGGGCTGCAGAGCATGTGGAAATGCTCACGATTCTCACGAATGCGAGTCAGGAGCATGTCGCGCTCATCGATGAGGCTGATGGTCTCGTCCTCCTTCTGTTGGATCACCTTCTTGGCAGTCTTGACGCGCTTCTTTAGCACCTCATTGTCTTCCATCAGAGCCTCGTAGGAGCTCTTGAGCTGTGCGTACCGGGCCTGCAAAGACTCTGCCGCGGCGCTGAGCTCGCGCCTGGCTTGACGAGCATCCTCGGCTACCCGAAGAGCATCTACTTCACGCCGGATCATGTCATGCTCAACCGCTGCGCGCTTGGCGTCCTCTTCTGCTTGCATGCTAAGCAGATTGTATTGCAGTTTGTGGTGAGCGGTCTCCATCTTCTGCCTCGCATTTTCCGCCAAACAAGCCTGGAACATTGCTCGGAGCTGTTCAATATCTGCGTCGGCAATCTGCTCGGCGGACGGCGGCGAGTACTCGGTTGTGCCAGCAGTGCTATCACGGTAGCCTGCGGCATTGTTCGTAGTCGTCAAAGGGGGCGAGAAGATGCTGGCGCGTTGAGCGCTAACGTAGCCGAGTGGATGACCAGCTGATGGTGCGGCATGGTTCTGAGGCATTTGCGAGGACGGGGGCGGCGTGAGAGACGACGGGATGATTCGTGATTGCGAGGCAGTGAGACGGTCATCACCCGGCTCCGACTTGAGGGAGGCAGAAGGCCCAATGGGTGACCCTGGCTCCTCTGTCGAGGCGATTGTATGCTGCGATGATGCTGGTGCGCCATTAAGAGGCGGTGTCGCAGGTCGATGGTTGCCCGCGACTGTCTCATGGGGGGTTGGCGAAGCCATGCCCGTGTCGGCCGACATGGCAAGGCGAGCCTGTGGGAAGCTGTGGGATGCTGGGCTTGTGATAGTCGCCAGTGGGCCTCGACTCGAGCGGCTGATGGGTCGTGCCTACTGCCACGATCTCGAGGCAGCCACGATATACCAGGGAGGCGCTGAGTCCAATATATCGCGAGATGGCTGTCGTTGCCGACGCGAGGTGGTCAAGGCGAACGCGAGCTGACTCTGGGACCGAGACACAGTGACGCCAACCTTGAGATCTCGGAAGCCAATGCGGCGCGGACACTACTGCACGAAGTTGGTGTGCCTGCTCAGCGGTTTGGTCGTCAGTCGGCCGGTTGCGAAGTTGGCAGTGGGAGTGCGCAAGCGCCGGAGGTTGGCTGGTGATGAGTTCAGCTAAGGGTAATGGTGGTGGTGGCCGGGGCTGCAAGGTCGCAGTCCCATTGCAAGATTTGGCAGGGCGGCAGTGGTTGGCTGGTTGCTGGGGGGCACGGACTCTGCACACACGACGGGACCTCCACCTGCGCCGGCTTGTGCATCTGGGCTCTCCAGCTGCAGGTGGTCGACGAGGTGGTGTTCTGTCTGCAGCCAGGTTCAGACGAGAGCTCTCCCCACCCAGGCCACCCTCCCCACTTGTCCCTGAGGGGAAAACGTATATAGCACCGAGGATCCAGAGAGAGAGAGAGAGAGACAGAGAGGGATATCCATTGTCCCCAGAGCTTCCATGGTTGGCCCTGTCCTCCCAGCGATGATGTTGGCCTTTTCCTGTGCTGGGCATTCCCATCGAGTTTGGTCCTTCGGCACCCTTGACTCCCCGGGTGTGCATGGGTACCAACTTGCCAGCTCCAGCAGGACGCTGTGCTGATCTGGCGGGCGGGGGTACACGTCCTCGCAGCTCGGACCGGCTGTCTGGACCTTGCCATCATGATGGTCGCCAGCCTCCACGTAGACATAAATGTAACAAATCTACCGCTTTTAGGGGTCAATTGCTAGTGACTTAGTGAGATGAACGTATTCGAAGCATTGGCGACTGACAGGGCCCCCCTGGGCTCAGCCCAATATTAATAAATTTGCTACCGATGGCGAGGGCTCTTATCACGGGCAGAGCTTTGACCCTCACCCTGGGAGGCCAACACGGCACGGGTGAAGTTGAGTGAAGTGTACAATCTTATTTGTCTCTTGCAGTGCACCGCGTGCAAACATCAGATCTTCACCACGCCAGACATTTTATTCCGTTGATGTCTGGATGTTACTATTATGTAGCCATAGGTCGTGCAGGCATCGAGGTTGCCTGGGCGATGGACCTGAACAGCCCAATTGGCTGATGATGTTTGTTGTCCCGAGTTGGGGGAACTGGGAATCACAGGATCGACTCAGCAACTTCTACCACATTGTACTCTGTCGCACCTCCAACTTTGAGCCCCCAGAGGACAAGGCGCCAGGTCACGGCCCCTGGCATTGGCGACAGTGCAACTTTGAGCGCAATTCCCCTGCAGCTCAAGCGCGCCAGCAACGGCCCCGCGCGGGCTAACGTCTCCTTACCCTTAGTTGCCACTCTTAGTTCGCTTCCATGTGCCACTTCTCGCCAAGCTCAAACAATACATCCGCATCGCGGAACTCCTCAGCACTCCTTGCTGTCCTGTCTGACCAGTCTCGTCCTGCTCCCGGTGCTCGATTGTCCCTAGAGGCCGACTCTCGCCACAACGCCGTAGTGCTAGGCTCCTTGTTGTTGGATCCGTCATCATCAACATCGATATGAGAGCTTCCTAGGCGTAGTCACACACTCCGACAGCTCTCGCCCCGATCCCACCAGTCAACATCAGAATGGACGATCGAAAGTCGGGAATACCCAAGCCCAGCGGGTTGCCGAGGGTCTCGTCGCGTTTGCCCATGCCCCGGCCGACATCAATGCAGGCCACCACCCCGAAACCCTCACGCACAACGAAAGATACACCGGCAGAAACAATACCAACGACCAGCCATGCCACAGCTGCAACGAAGAACACAAGGCTACGAGCTGTCCCTTCGCGGGATCGCTTGCCCTCAGCTTCCACGACTCGAAAAGCGACAGGATCTAATATTGCGACCACCGGCCAGAGCAACCGCAGAACCTCGATGGGTCCGCCTAGCACAGTCAGGGCTTCGAGCACGTACAGCAACACATCCCTGCCGTCCAGATCGCTGGCACGGTCAGCTTCGCAGAACTTTGAGAATTCAGAGAGATTTGGCCGGCAGCAGACAAGCGGTGCTCGCCAATCATCGTCCTCTCGTGGCCGTACAGGTCAAACGGCCTATGGAGACGAACATGCTTTCGCCACCATAGACGATAGTAGCCCCGTCGATGAAGATGCGGCCATTGACCTGCCACAGTTCCAAGCACCAGAAGACGACTACGACTCTGCTGTTCCCACACCACAGCGGACACCCAAATTGTCGCTTGCCGAACGCACCATGGAAACTCTGTCACAACTGCCCTCGTCCCCAGCTGCCCGGCGCCGGACGAGCAATTTCTTCGATGGTGAAAACAACGGGCGAACTCCATCTAGAGGAGCGACCTCACGGTCGCGAACGGGTAGTGTAAGCTCGCGTCCTGGCTCCAGCTACAGGAATGAGAGCTCAAATTCAGTATTTGGCCGGCCGCCTAGCCGACCCGGGTCGAGTGCAGGCGCAACAGAAAATCTGGCAGCCTCATTTAAGGCTTCGACAACGACATACAGACCACCCTTGCCCACAGTAAGAGGAACTCCATCGAAGCGCACAAGCATTGCCGGCAATTTTGACGCGCCGAGAACGCCAGGCACGACTCAGACGCCAGCCAAGGCCGGGCAATTTGGCTTGCGAAAGATGCCATCGCACAGCGCTTTGCCGACTCCGGGCCAGTCCCGTATCTCTGCGCCTTTACCTTCGGCTGACTACACAACATCAAAGTATGGCTCAAAGACTGTGACTAGTCGACCACTGAACAAGAGAGCCTCCGCTATAGGGCTTTTCAAGAAGCCTGCTCTTGCATCCTCGGCCAATACAGCCAACTCGCCGCGCGATACGGATCCAGATGCCAGGGGCGTTTCTGCAGCATCATCATTCGCCTCGACCGACGATCGCAACTTGTCCAGCGTATCGCCCGCCTCGACTACCTTGACTGTTGAATCTGTCGACGACAGGACATTCCAGAACAGCAGAAAGTCATCAGCTGCCCTCAGGGACCAAATCGCGAAGGCCAAAGCTGCTAGACGAGTAGCAAGTGGCCAGGTGCCCTCCTCGTCACAGCCACCGCTAAAGAGCCCTCTTGTGCCAACAGACACATCATTCGAATTCGGCCTTCATGATGATCCATTCGGACTGAACACACTCGAGGATGCTGGGCGCAAGGTAATGCAGAGCCGGATCAGCACGGCACGCACAACTGGCCGCCTCAACATTGCAGCAATGGGTCTCAAGCAGATCCCAGACGAGGTCATCAAGATGTATGACATGGATAATGCCAACGGTACTGGTGGCTCGTGGGCTGAGTGTGTAGACTTGACTCGCTTTGTTGCTGCAGACAATGAGCTGGAAACTCTAGAAGAGGCACTGTTCCCAGATGTGAATCCTAGCGATTTCGCGGATGATGACGACTATCAAGGGCACCAATTTGGGGGTCTGGAAGCATTAGATTTTCACGGTAATATGCTTATTGGGCTTCCCATGGGTTTGCGGCGCCTGCAAGTCCTCACTACTCTGAACTTGGTGAGTTTTGATCTTGAGCACTTTCCTGGGTTGGATATGTTCTAATGATGCATCAGGCACAAAACAAGCTTACGAATAGCGCTCTCGAGGTAATATCGCAAATTACACCTCTGCGCGATCTCAAGCTAGGAAACAATTTGCTCTACGGACAGCTGGAGGACTCTCTCTCGAATCTTGAGAACCTCGAAAGTCTGGATCTACATGGCAATAACATTTCTGCACTACCAAAGAACATGGATCGTCTACATCGTTTACGCCTCTTGAACGTCAACGAGAACGACCTTGTGCGGTTGCCGTTCGATGCGCTTTCTGGGTTGCCATTGTCGGAATTAACAGCTCGGAAGAACAAGTTGAGCGGCACTCTGATAGATCCAGAGGTGGAGATTCTGCGACACTTGCAGGTCCTTGATGTTTCAATGAACCAACTGACTGCCCTAACTGTCTCTCAAATTGAGCTGCCTGCCCTCCACCAGCTCACAGTCTCGATGAACCGAATTCAAGCTCTTCCTCGAATCGATTCATGGAAAAGCCTTTTAACGATTCATGCCGATGAAAACTCGATCAAAGAGTTTCCTGAGGGGTTCCTCAACCTAGATAAGCTTCGCCATGTTGACTTCACGAGCAATGACGTCAAGGTTGTGCCCCCCGAAATCTCACGTATGGATAGGCTTGATATGCTGCGCATTGCCGGCAACCCGTTGAGAGATAAGAAATTTACCTCTCTCAGCACGGAGGAGTTGAAAAATGCCCTGGCCGCGAGACTAGCGCCGCCCGAAGAGGAGCAACCTGCAGAAGATGACGGGCCAGGCTGTTATTTTGACTCCACAGATCCAGGCATACGGTTTGCAGCCCCGAGAGAATCACAATCGTCCAACAAGGAGCAAGATCGCGTTGAATCCGACTCAGAGGATTTTGCAACGCCACCAACCTCGGCGCACAACTCACCCTTACGCCAGCGCTCCAACACTGCCAGCTCTATGTCTTGGCCAGTGAAGCAGGGAGGGATTCTTGATCGGTCAGAAACGCAATCATCCTCTCTCCATCCAGTTGTGTGCTCGAAACTGGCAGCGCAGGAAACCATCCGGGAGATCCGCCTCCAAAATAACACGTTCACCAGCTTTCCAACGTCCTTGTCGTTCTTCGCAGACACTCTCACCAGCTTGTCAATCTCGAACAATGAGCTGGTAGGCGAGAGCTACTTCGGGGCGGATATCCTCGATCTCACTGCGCTCACAGAGCTCAACATATCCAGCAATAGAATCACCAGTGTGCTCCCTCTAACTACTCGACTGAATGCGCCCAACTTAGCAAAACTCGACTTGTCTCGCAACAGGATCACCACGCTCCCGGTGATGCGGGAGTTCTTCCCCAGTCTGACCATCCTGTTCATCAATGATAATCACCTTGAGGATCTCAGTGATGCGTCTATTGCAGGGATGAAGGTCGTCGATGCCCGGAACAACGACATTGCGCATTTGAATCCACGCATTGGTCTCCTGGGTGGCACTGGCGGCCTAGAGCGACTTGAGGTCACAGGGAACCGGTTCCGCGTACCACGATGGAACATTCTGGATCTGGGCACAGAAGCGACCCTGCGCTGGCTTCGCGGTCGCGTTCCTGTCACGGAGATTGCAGAGTGGAAGGCCAAAGCCGGCGAGTCGAGTGAGGACTTTGAGTTTTGATGCCGAGTTAAGACTGGGAATTTGATGTTTTTTTCAAGCACTGTTAGCTCCGGCGTCTTGGAGTATGGCTACGCCTCATAGGCACCATGGGGGTTTGGTGTTGCTGGGTCTCGGTATATACCGTTCTTGTATAGATCGGAGCGCTCCGCAGCTTATAATCGCAGTAAAAGCATTGCAGTGTTGCTCCCGTTGCCACTCTCGGGTCAGTGTGAGCGAATTACCTAAGCCACCAGGCACGGTCGGCTCGAATGAATGAGAGCTTGGCCTTTGGATCCTTCGGGAAACCAAACGACATGAAGCAATGCAAGAGGCTGCGTGCCACGTGCCGTCGCCTAGAGTAGAGCCCCCCTGCAAGCCTCATCTCTTCTGCAGTGGGGTGGTGCGTTTCGAGAAGGACCAGGGTGCAGCTTAGAGCTAGATGGGGTCGCGTCACTAGAGCACACGCGAGACTCGGTCGACACCATATTAGCTAGCGCCTGAAGGATTGACTTTTTTCTTGTTCCTCTTCTTTCGTTTCAAATAGCTCGTCGGCAGTGTCGTTCGCTTGGAGTTTTGGGGGGTGAGGGGGAGATCGTGATTGTCCTAAGTACTGGTGAGAAGGAACGAGGATAGGGCTAATTTAGGTACTTGGCGTGAATCAAAAGGGACGATGCAACAAGACGGCCGCCAAGGATCATTTACGCGCCTCGTCAACAGATGTATGTGTGTATGTGTGCGTGTGTGTGTGTGAGTACATTAGCCCAAGCGGGCAATCTGTGCCTCAATCGGGTATAGAGCTATCACACTTTGGGGATGCTGCTCGCCTCGTTCGAAGCCTCTTCTTCGCTTCTGCTCGATACGGAGGATTGAGATGGGGTGATCTTTCATGGAGGGTGTTTTCAAAGACTCCAGAGCATGGCTGAGTGATTGCAACTAATACGAACGTCGCCGGTAGTATCTGCCTTGGAAATACTCAGTACCTTTCGGCCTGCGAGATGTTTGGTGACAGTACCATCATCGGGGGACTGTCGAATCTGCCTTGACTTGGGCAGCCTACGGATCACAAGTGCCGAGGTTTGGCTCTCTACAATACTGAACCCTCGGAGCCTCACACGACCCCAGTGGACCACTGGGGGGGGTCCCCCAGTCTGTCTTACAGTACATACCGGAATGAGACGGCCTCAGCCCACGGACCGTGGCCAGGATCCCGGCATTTCGAGCAACGGTCATCCCGGTCTTTTCTTTGCTACGCGAGAGGCTCAAGCTTGCGCTGACAGCTTTGACATCGGCCCCTCCTCCTCCTCCTCCTCTTCAAGGAGCCGATCGTAATCTTGATATCTTGCGCTGTGATGATGATACCCCCAGAAAAACCCCTGCCTCCGGGATATGTGACAAGTTGTTCGGCACGCCCACATGGTTATTATTATGCTTGAAGTCGCGTGTTGGACAGCTTCAGGGATTAATGTGGCATTGCGCCGTCGGTGCAGCCGAGTAGAGAGACAGAGAGAGACAGAGAGAGACAGAGAGAGAGAGAGAGAGAGAGAGAGAGAGAGAGAGAGAGAGAGAGAGAGAGAGAGTGTGTGTGTGTGTGTGTGACCCCACGGACTGTCAAATCCTCTTTTTCTGACAGGTTGACAAGCCTATGCCAGGGTCAACTGCTACTTGGGCAACCGCATTCGTTGCCTCCTTTGACGAAAGCTGATTTGGCCCTCCTTCGTCTTCCTTGGCGTGGGAAAAATACAGCCCAACAATTGTCACTCTTTTATATCCGTCGTCCCCATCTCCTCCACGTTCTTCGTGTTTTCTTGACTCCTCGCCGGCCACGGAATGTCGTCGTTCCGCTTACACTCTTTCCATTTACATAACTCACCTTCAGTCACTCATTGTCTTGCATCGACTTTCCCCAACGCTCGATATATATCCATTTACCCCACGATGAAATTCTCCGGATCGACCCTCGTCTCGGCACTCACGCTCGCCGCGAGCGCCGTAGACGCCTTCCCATCTATTCTGCCCGGAGGCCAGCAGACCGACGCCATCCTCGCACAATGGCGTAAGTTCCAGGCCGAACTCGGCGGAAACGGCACCGTACCATCCGGGCCTCACGCCAGATTCGCCATCGACCCCCTCAACACGCCCATCCAGGTCGATGGAGCGCACAAGTTCATCCCTCCGGACTTCTCCAAGGGCGACCAGCGTGGCCCATGTCCTGGACTCAACGCTCTCGCCAACCACGGGTACATCAACAGGAACGGAGTGACGTCCTTGGCCGAGGTGGTGCCGGTCATCAACCATGTCTTCGGCATGGGCGTCGATCTGGGTTTCCTGCTGTCCACCCTTGGCGTCGTGTTCACGGGAAACCCGCTCAGCTTGAATCCTGGCTTATCCATCGGTGGTCCTGTGACAGGGAGCGATAACCTTCTGGGAAACCTTTTCGGCCTGCTCGGTAAGCCCCGTGGTCTGTCGGGGTCGCATAATATCATCGAGGCGGATTCTTCCAATACCCGCAACGATCTGTATCTCACGGGCGATGCGTCGAGCTTGGACATGACCATCTTCCGGGGTTTCGTCGACATGCTTCCCGAGGGCGGCAATTTTGACATTGACGTCATGGCTCGCCGTGCCGAGATTCGCTTCCATGAGTCCATCGCATCGAACCCGCAGTTCTACTTTGGTCCGGCTACTGGTTCTGTACTGCGCAACGCGGCATTTGCGTTTGCGACGCGATTATTCAGCAACCACAGTGTCGAGAACCTTGGTGGTGTTTTGGGTAAGTCTGCGCAATGTTGGCAGATGGTAGCAGCATAGGGAGCATGAGTGGAACTGACCATAGCCTTTGCCTACAGACAAGAAGACCGCCCAGTCCTTCCTCGGCGTCACCGAGCAAGACGGCGTCATGACGTACAAGCGCGGCTGGGAGCGCATCCCCGAGAACTGGTACCGCCGCCCCATCGACTACAGCGTGCTCGAGGTCAACGCAGACCTCGCCCGCATGATACTCGAATACCCTGCCCTCGCGTCCATTGGCGGCAACATGGGCAAGGTGAACTCCTTCGTCGGCCTTGATATCAGTGACATTTCGGGCGGACTTCTCAACACGCAAATGCTGCTCAAGGACAACAACCTCTTGTGTTTTGTATTTGAGCTTATTAAGACTGTTGCGCCTAACTCGCTCTCGACTGTCTTCAACGTAGTTAACGTGCCTCTACAGATTCTTACCGAGGCGATCAATTTGAGGCTGCTCGATCTCGCCTGCCCGGCATGGGCTGATCTCAAGAAGAATGGATCCAGCGTTGACGAAATTCTCAGCAACCTGGATAACTTCCTTCGCAGTCTTCCTGGCGCTGGTGGTCTCATCTAAATCATCTTCATCATGCTCTGGTCGACTCTGATTTCCATAGCTTCATAGATACTTGACCCTGTTTTATTCGTTAGCATTAATGACCTCAAGACTCTCCAGCTCATGTGCTGCCAATCCCACGTGAGGTCCTACTCGCATTAATCCAAGCCAAGGGACAATCATAAAGGAATGAAAGGTCAGCAACAATGGCGATGGACTTCCAACGAAGCACAGGACAAAAGAAATGACACAACTCTGGAGCAGAGCATCCTGTTCACTAAATGGGGATCATCAAAAGATAAATAGCTACGAACTAAATGGGGATCATCAAATGATAAATAGCTACGAACATCTGAAAGATGCAAAAGTGAAGGTCGCCCGAAGGGGGTCTCGAACCCCCAGCCTTCGGATTACAAGTCCTCGAAAGGATGGTTGTAAAAGTCCGACGCTCTGACCAATTGAGCTACCCGGGCCAGGTTGTTACAGGTGATCTGCGAAATCGGAAGAGCTTATAGCTTTGTATATCGACGACGATTATGACCCCTGCTTTGACTCAAGCTCGCCTTTTATGTGCTGATGAGTTTGAGCTTGTGAGGCGTTGTTTGCCACTCGGTAGGTCGAGACATGCAAGCACGGGCAGTGGCGGCCGCCTTTGCAAAATATAGCAGTAGAGACAATTCTGTGTGCAGATGTGCAATTCCACGCAGGAATGTGCGATTGGCAATGTGAAGATGCTGAGATCTGAGCCCGGTCACAGTGGATGTGGATGCTAATGCCGTGCAATGCTGAGGTCGAGAGGGTCCTTCATGATCCTGGGATTGGATCGGGCGTCATGTGGAAAAAGGGACATGATTCGCAAATGGATTTGCAGGTGTTGAGACCAAAGTTTCATGTTGTTCACAGATTGGAGTGCAGACACACAACCCAAGGTCGGTCTTTCCTGTTGAGCACACTTGCAGGCACGGGGGAGCGGGACTGCAGCGACGAACAAACGAGAGCTGTTGCGGCATGCAACATGCTAAGACACAACGCTACTTCCTCCATGTCTACAAGACGTCGAGGCTCTTGATTCCAGCATTGGAGAAAGCCTATCTGCTCTGCTCTCTATCCGCGGCTATGGGGTCGATAGCTTCGAAGTACAGCCTGCCCGCATCGCTGATGACGATGAGATCCAGAAGCACCGGCTCCGTGGATACCGCTCGGCACCCACTGACTCGGCGGCGGCGCCCGGCCACCGCAGACCTATGGTTGTACCTTTCTAGCAAAAACTCGGCCGAAGCGACATCGCATTCCTGCGCCCCACCACGCCAACAAGGAATGCAGCCCCAGAGCTCCAAAGTCGACTGATCAAACACCACCAAAATTTATCTCGAGCTGGGGCCGGCTGCCCGCAATCAGTCTCCGCACGCCCCTCAAACCGCAGTCCGACCTTGCTGCTTGACCTCACGGCCAAGATTGCTAGAGCCCGCGCTCAACCGACTCCAACTTGCAACTTTCGAGGGTTATTGCGCCAGCGCCGACTTGCCCGCTTGCCACGACCTGTGGCACCTCCTTTCAAATGGCCCCAAACAAGACACCACGGACAGTGGCAGATGCGACACGCTTCACCCCCAACACGCCACATGCCAACACAAAGTCCTCGCCGTCCTCGGCTGCTCCAGCTGCCAGTACGAAAGCCCCGAGCTCTCGCGTCCCTCCGCCCGGCGTGTCCGGCAAAGCGATACCAGAATCATTAGAGGAGCGCGTTCGCCGGTTGCGAGCCGCACATCTTGCAGCCCGCCAGGCCGAGGTCAGCCGCCTCGACAAGGTCATCAATTCTTCCCGAAGATATTTCGACGCAGCCCACCGCTTCACTGTCGTGGGCCTGATTGCCTTTAGCGGTATGCTTCCAGAAATAGGCGTTGACAAAGATCAAGTAGGCTAACAATCATCATCAGGCGTCGCTCTCATGGTTACTGTGTATGCAACTTTCGACATGATGTACTACAACAGGCAGCGACGTGGCGAGTTCTTCGCACTTCAAAAACAGTACGCCGAGGACAGTCTCGAGGCTGCCCGTCTGGCTTATATGACGGGGAAAGCTACGGAGGAGCAGATTGCTCTGGTCGAAGAGGCCACGTCAAAGGCTAGAGAGTCTGGCAAAGAGCTTCCAGCGCTTCTCTCCGCACCAAAACCGGTCAAGCCGGCCGGCTGGGCCAAGGTCATGAATCCACAAGGAGAAGGTACCGAAGTCAGCACCACAGAACGATCAGTATGGCCAGGCGAGTCCATGACTGAGAGCAGCCTCTCTGCGAGGAACGAAGTTGAGGAGCCGACGAAGAAGGGATGGTCCGCGTGGCTTTTTGGTGGTCTCAAGAAGGAAGAGCTTCGAGATGACGACTACACATATAATTCCACAAGTACGCGGCCGTCCTCGGTCACAACTACGATAGGTCAAGCACAACAGACTATCGTCGATACGGCAAAGACTGCTTTCGAAAATGAGAAGGAGAACCAAAGGCACGGCGGGCCACTGGACCGAGTCGGAACTCCAGAGGCCACAGCAAATACTACCAAGAAGGGCTGGCTTTGGTGATTGGCAGACATTCCGCCCGTGAAGTGTGTTTACTACTCGCCTGGCCGCGGGGAATAACTGCTCGTGCGCAGCTAGTGTCGTTCCGTGTTGAGGTCAGTCTGGGCAGGGTCTATCAAATTGAGGGGACAGGACAATTGCCGCTTAGCTTGGAGGGCGGGGGCATAATAGATGTTCTCCTGAAGTCAGCCCCCGCGATGCTCTACCTGTAGAGCTCCTGGTGACAACACGAGGCTGAGTTGGCCGGCATGTTATCGCCATCGGACTTCAATATGGATGTCCTTATCTTTGAGAAGTGCATTGGCGTCGGGGTGGCAAACGACGATGAAGAGACCCTTATGTACGCCGTGTACGTATGTGTGTATATGTAACAGTATATGTAGCTAGATTAGTTCGCATGCATCAAAACTGGGCGTATTTGGGGTTTCAGAAATATAAGTCAATTCTCAAGCTGTCACTAAGGCGGTTTTGCTGCATGGGGCGATTATTTCATCAGCGATTACATCAAATAGATGGATGACTGTCGAAATGAAGTATTGCGCAGACCTACTGACATCCTGTATCCTGACTGTTGGGTTGAAACTATGCAAGGACTACTTGATGTCGTTATTGTGGCAGGATACATTATGCTACGCCGCTTTGGCGTCGTTCTTTTCTACCTTGAATGTGCCCATGTTAATACTCAGTTCACGTAAGCGCTGGAGCCTCAGCGCGGCTCTCGCGGTTTCCCTGTGTAGTTTCACGGCTGTGTAAAAGTGCAGAAGAGATAATCTTGATATTCGTCTGCGATCTGTATGATATGGTATGTACTCGTGACACTTTTGTGACTTTGGGATCATCCACTTTCCTGAAGTAACATCTGAGAGTGGGCGACCTCGAAACTTGTACTGTTTGGCTATCTCGATCCGTGAATGTATCACTGCTCCTTACGGCAAAACATTATAAAAAAAAACAGGCCAGGGCATTGAAATCCCTTGAAATACAACGCCAGACTGAAATCGGTGTAAATCAAATCGCTAAGGGTGAGCCCGAACGCCAGAAAAGAGATGTATCGTGCCGGTGGTGGCAGATGTTCGCGTGTGTGCTTGGTAGTGCATGCATAGGCGGGCAGAGCCTTTACAGAAGTCTAATGAACGTGGTGAGGGTATATGCCTGAAACAATCTTGTAAACAACGCCGAGTGAAAGAATGTATGTGGTCGGAACGAGGTGCTTGGAGAAGGCATTACAGAGCGAGACAATGCCAGCTAGCAGAATTAGAGAGCGGCGAAATACGCTGGGTAACGGAAACGGCTGTACCCAGAAGGTGATGATACATGCAAAGCATTCTCGGCAGAGCCCGAGCAGTGTGAAGGTTTATGCAGAGTTTCGAGACGGCGAGTGTGGGTGGCTCCGTTTGAGCTAAGACACAATGATGTGGTTGAAATGGCCTGGAATCTTCAAGCGGCACTTCTCGCAGTCCGCTCGGTAACCTATACTGAAGGACTTTTTCATGCCCGGCTGGTTCGAGGTCCACGAGTTCACAGTGTGCTTGCTCCTGCAGTGGCCGTATTTACCGCGTGGAGAGGGCGAGGCTGGCACCGAGGGAGGCGAGCCGCCGTCGGCATCAGACATGCCAGCATCTGCATCTGCATGCTGCCGCGGGGTGTGAATGTTGGGGTGAAGAACCATGCCTCCCGCTGGGATGATCGAGTCTGGGGCATGCGGCAGGTATGGACGCTGAGGTGCCAAATCGTCGTCCCAGTCCATGCCCGGCGTCATCGGAGCATCTTCGGTGCCAAGCTCACTGATTGGCGACGGAAGACGCCTGTCCCGTGCGATGGACCATTCGGCTCCAGGTAGAGATCGAGGGACAGAGGCGTCGGCGGCGTTCCGGTGCGCGCAGAACCCCTCATCTAGGTCGGGCATAGTTGGCATTTGGCTCGCCCAGATGTTGCTCTTGATCTGCGCGGCAAACTCGGGATGCATTGGAGTTGGCAACCTGCCGGCATTGGTAGCATCCACAAAAGGATAAGAACCATTGTCAATCATCATGCCCATATCTCTGTCGACATCCATGGTGCCACGCATCCCTTGAGAGTCGAAGTCTTCTGGTGTGAGGCTGTTTGGCGCCATGGGGTCTGACGATAGGTTTGTGGGATCAGACCATCGCTTCTGGGGTGGTGACATGCGCAGAGGAAGAGACTGGAAGCGTTTCTGTGGATTGAATGGTCAGTATGTTTGGCGATTGAGGGAAACCAGGGTATCTGGCTTCGCGGGATAGGCAAAGATGCTCACATCGCGATGCTGCGTAGGACTAGCTAGCCCGTCCATCATGGAGTCCGCATCATCGTCCCTGCCCCGTTTCCGGGCGGCCCAGTCCTGGTCCATGTTGACAATAGCGACGTCTTGCTGCGCACAGCGGAGACGGAGAGAGTCCTGTTACGATGCGAGACAAGACATGCACAAAAGAGAGACTGGGTTGCTGAATGAGAGTTGGGATGGGAAAGGCCGCTGTATTGGCGGCGGCAGGCCTCAGACAACCGTGCGTGGAGTGGCTTGGAGTGGTGTACGATGGATCAAGTGTTATTGTTGCGAGCGAAGACAGGTGAAGATGACGCGGGGGCAGGCGGTGATATTTTGGGGATCGCAGGCAGCGCAGACCTGGACCGGACTTCAAGGTGCGGACTCGCCAGGCAGGGCTGGGCAGGCAGGCAGGCAGGGCGGGCAGGCCAGGCGGGTTAGGGCAGAGCTGGAATGGCGGGGGTTGCGTCTTCCAGAAAGCGTGCAGGAGGGTCCCCGGCCGCGCTGCTGCTTGTGCATGGCGAGCATGGTGCTAGGCCAGGTTTGCTACGATCGGAGTGCAGCTCTGGAGCGGGCCTTGGAGCCCATCCGCCAGGGAGGGCAACTGAGGCAAGAGCTGTCAAGGGGTGGTGGTGGCCCCGGTGATGGCCCCTTCCCCCGTTGTGACAGCCACCACACCAAGACCACCACCTCCTCCACCTCCACCACAAGCGACCCTTGGCGACCAGACCCTGGCGACCCTCCATGGCTGCAACAACGACGCTATGTAATGAATGTCCGCTTCCACGAGTACGAGACACCACACCACATACTCCAATACAATACCTGCTTACGTCCGACTCGCACACTATTACCACGGCCATCCATCCATCTGTTGCGTGGCAAACCACAAACTAGTCAAAGACTCACCCGTCCTCAGTACGGTACGGGACAGACCACAACAAACCAGACTCGGCGCCGCCTCGTTCTGGTGTCGGAAGCATGGGCCGTGCGGTAAACATCGGCCGCTCAAGGAGCACGCAGAGCCAGCCAAACGGAAGCCGACTGGGCCCGGGGAAGAGACGTTAGTTATCCCGACCACGAGTCGACAAAAGGCAGCCTGTCGAACAAGTGGGCGCCGCACCAGGGGGGCGGGTTGGGCTAGCTCACCCTAGCGTCGCAACCACTCACTTGGTTCTGGCCGTGCAGCGTGGCTCTCCAGGTCATCCTGAAGAGCTGCAGCAGAATTATGTCAACAAGATACGCGGGCTGCTTCGATGCGGCACCCAAGACGGACAACGAGGCGGCTCGGGGTTACGGGATTGCGGGAGTATCATAGGACAAGATTGACAAGATTGACAAGCCAGCCAGCATGGCACGGTATGCGGGGGCACCTGGCCGGCCATCGGCAATTCCGACAAGAGCGGTCTCAGTCCTCAGTGTGGAGAGGCACAGATGTGCCAGTGATCTCGGAGTTTATGCTAGAATTACCTTCAACTTGCAGATACCCTGCCTGGTAGGTGCCAGACACGCAAATGCGGGATTTGCGTGCTCACCACTATACCATAACCAGTCCGGTTTCCATAACACCCGTGTGTCTGTGGACTCGACACACAACGACATCATGCTGCGACAGCCAAGGCAGAGTGGCTGGGGATCAGCCTCTGCCCCATTTTCTCACGCCGCGCATGTATGATCCCAGCCCGTTCGGATCCAAGCGACGCAAAAGCTCCGCTGCAGCCACTTCCAAGATGCAGGCAGGCAGGGTTACACGCGGACACCTGGTCGTGTGTTCGATGATGCAAAACATTGTTAAGCAACACGCGTTGATATTGTCTCTGTTGGGGAGTTCGCGGTTGCATGTGTCCGAGGAATGACACCAATATTGCCGAGCGCTTCACTACACTACGAGCGTCACGGTGAGGGTTTATGCACTATAACCAACATGCCACCTGTTGGTCTGCTACAGTCGAGCTGACGAGGAAGTTTTGCGATCATGCATCCGGGAGCGAAAGCTGCGGCCCTCTAGCGAAGTCTATACCGGGCACTGGGTCGGCTGCTCGATGATCTTGTTGACATTGCGACATGCCGAGGGCGTTTCACAAGTGCATCAAATATGCCTGCAAGGGAGGTCGTTTCTGGTGCGACACACAGTGGCCCCTACGACTCCTCCGATCCTAGTGGACGGAATTGAGTTTCCTTGCAGAGAATGGCTCACATCATGAGCATCGGTGCTACTATGGCGTCCATGTGCAAATGATTGTTGATGTCATGTATACCAAAAGCATAACAGCTCGGCAGGTGACAAAGAACCTCAGTGACCAGATTCACCAGGCAATACCTTGTCGGCATACCACGATGACATCTTGGTGGAGAACTCAGTTCGCCATCTATTTCGAGCACAACTTATCGCGACTTCATCAGTCATGCACGAAACTTATGGTCTTGGTACCTAAGAGTTCCCGAAACAATAAGTTCCTTATAGTCCATGTGGAGCAGCCGTAGCGCGACCAAAGCGCAATCCTGGCACAGAGTCTTGCAAGATCAATCGAGACCTCTAGACCTCACCGAGACTGAGAGGCCTTACCAATTCTAAACTTTCGACTAATTCAGCACTTCCCGGTGGGAGATGGTAGGCACTATCTATACATTGATCTTCAACGACTTTTTTTTTTTTTTTTTTTTTTAAATCGACACCAGCACAAACAGCTTTTCCTGTATGGCTTCTGATTGACGAAAAAGGTTGCTTGTCCTCGGGTGCCTCGTAAGGTCTGTGTTGGTGATATCGACTGACTTATCCAAGAAGAAGGAATGACGCAACCATCAATCAGCTTCACAGTTCAAATATGTCTAGGGGACAGCCCAGGTGGTGCTCGTGAGTAGCAAGATGGGCCCCACTCTAAGAAGTGGGGCAGACTGGCTTATCTAATCTATATGCACGGACCACATGACTTAGCCGTAGGGTTTTCAATTTTGCGAGTTTGGCCCAAATCCTGTGCGTCGACCCGCCCGCCGGTGCCAGTCTTTCGCTTGGGAAATTTCGTCGTGCCTCCAAGCCTAGGTGAGAGCCCGCCTTTCGACAATTCCCGTGACAGCCTCCTCTTCACACTCAGCATCAGCACCTTTGGTCGCAAGCAGTCACAATGGTACGTCCGATACGCCACGAGCCCGACAGACAGACAGCGACACTCGACGTCGCTGCGCTGGCTTCGAAGAACCGGCAGTTTTGAGGGTTGGGGGAAGAAACAGCGAATTGGTTGCTGACGAGCACCTCTACATACAGGCGATCAAGCACAACAACCAGATCCAGAAGAACCGTACGTCAAGACAACACCTACCGAACACCGACCCGTAATACATCGAGTCTTTGTCGCAATATCACGACCTTGCATGCATTCACGAACTCGGGTTAGCACTGATGGACTAACAATTGAGGATAGACTTCCGCAAGGATTGGCAGCGTCGGGTTCGATGCCACTTCGACCAGCCCACCAAGAAGATTCACCGCCGTGAGGTTCGCAAGGCCAAGGCTGCCGCTCTTGCTCCCCGGCCCGTCGACAAGCTGAGACCTATCGTCCGATGCCCCACGATCAAGTACAACCGCCGCGTCCGTGCCGGCCGGGGTTTCTCTCTCGCTGAGCTCAAGGTACATACGCCCAGACGCCCAATACAGGGAAGGAGTCAAGACGGACGGAGCATATGCTAATGACTACTAGGCCGCCGGTATCCCCAAGCTTGTCGCTCCTACCATTGGTATCGCCGTCGACCCCCGCCGCGCCAACCTGTCCGAGGAGTCCCTTGCCGCCAACGTCGAGCGCCTCAAGGCCTACAAGGCTCGCCTGATCATCTTCCCCCGCAAGGCCGGCAAGCCCAAGGCTGGTGACAGCAAGGATATTGACGCCAGCAACGTCGTCTCCTCTTCCAACGCTTCCATTCCCTTCGCCCCCGTCGCCGAGGCCCACAGCACCATCAAGAAGAGCGACATGCCCAAGGCTCACGAGGGCGGCGCTTACACACTGCTCCGTAAGACGAGATCCGAGAAGCGGAACCAGGGTGCTCGCGAGAAGCGCGCCCGGGATGCCGCCGAGGCCGAGGCCAACAAGAAATAAACGACGATCACGATATGATGAAGACAGTGGGTGGGGTCGGTGGTGGCGGCACAGCTGCAAAGCGGCAGGATGTTGTCGTACACAGCGGCTGCCACCATATCGCAGAGGAAAAAAGCCTGATGGGGAATGCACGGGAGTACGGACGGCATCTTTAGGGTTCTGCTTTCGTTTTAAAGAGTTGTGTGTTGTATACGTGCTGATCGCCCCACGAGAATGGGGTTGCGGCCGCGCCAGCACCACCAAGAAGAGAGATTTACAAAGACCTGGTGACGGCCACCAGCCTTGTTTCTGGCGTCACCTCTCTCGGCACAAAGGCGGAGCATCATCATTGCATCTCTCGGTTTGCGCTAGGTCGTTCTCAAATGGAAAAATGGATGAACAAAGACAAAAAATTATGAAACTCGATTTCTCTCATGCTGGCATGTGATGTTGATATTTGATGAGGATCAGGATCTTATTCCTTTATTTATCGAGATGTAATGATGGCCAGCTGGATTCAGGCAGACGACTCGCCCTTAAACAACCACGGCGTATCCTTGACAATCTTGTTCAGAATATCCGTCATCACGGCTGACCCAAACCCTTCAGACCCTACTTGCTTCACCAATTCATGGACCAGCACGATACAATTCTCCCGATCAACCTTGGCCAACCCGGCAGCAGCCTGTGCACCAACCTGCTGCGGTTCGAGCTCGAGTTTGACTCCAGGCATCGCGATTGCCGGGTCAGGAGCCCCTTCTGCCCCATTTCCGTCACTGTCCGCGCCTGCCGCCGCTGTCTCTGCCGTCTTGCTCATCTCCTCCTCCTTGCCCTCAACAAGATTATGCCCTGTGATTGTCCGGGTAAGCTCGCTGGAGAACTCATACCGCCCAACCACTGAGGATGCGAGGAACCCGGCACCAGCAGGGGTTCTTGCGACCAGTGCAAGAACGAACCACAGCTCCGAGCGGAGCGTGGGGAACTTGTTCTGCGCTGCGAGGTGGAGGATGATTCTCGTCAGACCCTCATTGTGGACTTTGTAGAATGTCTGGAGAGGTGAGGTAAGTGACTTCTCGCCGTCTTCTCCCTCGTCATTCTGAGAAGTGAGGGACAGTGAGGATAGCAAATCCTCGGCTGTCTCCCCGGCAGAGGAAGAATGCAGCGCGCGACACACGGCCAGAGCCGCCCTGGCTGCCTCCATCTTGGTCGGCTCCTGGTCAGAGTCCTTGAAGGCGGTGAGCAGAGTGGCGAATCTAGTCGTCCCTGCCTCCTTGGACTCTTTCTGCCCAGATCTAGGAGAAACCTGTAGGATCCGCCTCACATTCGCCTGGCACTGCACGAGCAATAACCTCGTCAACGACACCGCAGCAAACTGCACCTGTGGCTGCACTGTAAGTCCCCATAGTCTCGGCAAAGCGCCGCCGTTCTCCCCATCGAGCAAGCCTGCGTTCCCTAGGAGAGGCTTATTCACCGCGGGGATAGCGAGGTTCTTAAGAAAGCTCAGGCTAGAGTGCAGAAGCTGAGCGTCCGTCGGGGCCTTCTCTCCGGAGAGGAGAGTTGCGAGAGGCTTGTGGACTTCATAGGGAGGCTTGACGAGTGTTGTGCAGACTTCATCTGAGCGCGCGAGATTGCCAAGGGCGAGACATGCTGCTGTTGTTTTCGCTACTGCCGGAGCTGCAAGCGAAGGGGATAGCCAGGTTTTTAGGGTCTTGACTTCCGCGCTGTCGAGGGGGTGTTTGGCCGTGAATGCCTCGTGCGCAGAAAGATCAGCTATGGCTTGGACGAACACCGACTGGACCTTTTTCAGACGTTCCTGCTCGTCTGGGTCAGTGGCGGACGGCAGGCCAAGATCGTCCGTGACCACGGTGAATGCCCTGAGGAGTAAAGCTACGGCGCCGGGGGTCTGGACGAAGGAGTCCTGGAACTGCTGGTGAGAGAGGTACGTAAGTGCCACGGGTGTCGGGCCTAGAAAGTCCTCTAGGTCGCCGGCGTCGGCGGACTCGAGGGCCAGCTTGAGCAGGACAAAGGGCGTGGCCGGGTGGACGAAGTTGTGTTCTGGTTCTTGGGTTGATAGCTCTTCCAGAAGGCGAAATATGATGGAGAACATTGGTCGGGCTGTCTCGACTCGTGGGCTTGAGATGAGAGTCACGAGTTCCGGGTTGAGGCCCGCGAGGTATGCTGCCTTCTGGGATGGTTCTACAAGGTAATTAGCATTGCTCCTGGTGATGTTTGTGAGAATTAGACACACCATAATCATTGCAGAGGTTGTTCAGCACGACCAGCACAATGGGCAGGAGAGCATCTTGGGCAAGCAAGGCCACGAGCTTCGGCAGCACGCCCGCATCAATCACCCTCTGCCTGTTCACATGCGTGTCTGCGCAGGCGTTGCCAGTGAGTCGCAGGATCTGCAAGAGCAGAGCAGGCCGCAAGGTTTCTTCCGTCGCGAGCAAGGACAGGAAGAAGTCCAGGATACCCGCCTCGCCTAGAGGCTCTCGCCATGACTCTGCAGTGGGAAGTTAGCGATAGGTCTCCACAGAAAGGATGGTGTTACAATGTGGAGAAAAGTCACCTTTCCGACTTCCATCAGCGATCGCCCTGCCAGCCTCGTCTAGTTTCAGTGAGCCAGCCTGCCAGAGCTCCTGTATGCAACTGAGCACAGGCTTCAGTATGGCGGTCTTGTCAGATACCCCCGCGCCGGCAGACTCGGCAGCCGTAGCTATCTCGCTGCTACCGGCTGGCTCCCCGCCCGCGAAGAGCCGCTCGATGTCTTCGGACAGCATGTCGCAGTGTCAGATATGCGGTGCTCTTTTCATGTCACAGTTGACGATGAGTGAGGTCGGTGTGGTGTGATTGGTGGAGCATCCTGACAAGTTAGGTCTGTTGTGAGGAGTGGACCCCTCATTCATGCACACTCTTTACATTATTTTGCGATGGAGGACTGACAGCACTGGTCGGTCTTGGCCAGTGATCGCGATGAGAGTGGCTTTCACTTTATTATCAAAATACCTCTTAAATCGGCGTCATTTTCTTTCATATTTCTTTCATATTTTATTTAATGTTTGTGTGATATTGACGACGTTATCGCACAATAATCTCCATAAGAACAACAAAACACTCGTTTTGCTTCCACCTGCTTCCGAATATGAGGGATCACGAAGACTAAACGATAACCAGACACGCTGCGGGCGGTTCCAAAAAGAATACTGAAAGCATGCAGTGTCCCTTCGAATTAGAAGCACAAACATGAACGTGCTGAAATGGAATATCTTTTCAGTGACAGAAATATCGTTTTCCAGTAAATTTTGTATTGAATATAGAAATTGCAGATTACACCCAAGTTCAGCATACAAAGTGGCGCCCGCGGCCAAGTTGCAAAAAGCAGTACGTCCGCGTACATAGAATAGAGATGCGGCTGAGCTGGGTGATCAACGCGAACAGGACTTGTGATTACGAGGCGCTGTTTGCAAGCCCCTTGTCATTATAGGACGAACATCAACATCCCGGACAGTAACAACAAGGTGTACATGAAAGCGAGCGAAGAGCAATTCTGCGATAAGTCGGAAGCACCGCCGATGGGAATGCCTGTCGGAAGGCTGGTGGCCACGCCAGCAGTCAAAGATATGCCAGTACCGTGGGGTTGACTTGAGTTGCTCCATGGGCCTGGAGAGAAGATAGTATCAGTTTCCCTCCTAGCTGAATCTGGCCCCAAATGGACTCGATGTGATCGACAACCAACACTTACTTGTTACAGTCGCAGTGATGCAATCCGAGCTGCTGCTAACCCCCAGAGTCGAGTATGCAGTCTGCGTAAGGACCGTTGTCGCCGTCAAGGTATTCTTGCTTGTCAACGTCGACGGCGGCAGAGTGCCCGGGATTGGACCCGCCGCGGACGACGTTAATTCGCCGTAGGCATTATCAACCGCGGAAACGGTCACGGTGACGACCGTCGTTGAGGTGACTGTCTCCGTCATGGTGCTGGGGGTACAGTCCGTCTCGAACTTCTCGACATTGTCGCCAAAATGGACCGGATTATCGAGGGACAAAGTAGAGCCGGTAAGGACGAGGATGGAAAAGAATGTGGTGAACCTCATACTGGGCAAGTTCGTGATGGTCAGGCAAGGGTGAAAGCGAGTGACTTTGGTTCGATAACTATGATTACATAGGTACGAAAGGAAAAAGATTAGGACTCTCACCAATTCAAAGAGGAGAGACATCCTGCTTATAATATCCCAACTGCTGGCTCCCCTTGGACTATTTTGCACTGTACGAGGGGCCTGACTGGCCGTCCCTTTATGATCTGCTATCATTGTAATCCGTGCTGGTGTAACTTCCGTACTCCCGCGAGCCGTCGCTTTGTGTCATTGGACAGTTCCATAGTAGTATCAAATTCATTACCTTTGTCACCCGTGACGGGGTCCATGTACCACAGAAACATCACCGGAGATTGCAGGCCCGGGCTCGGGTGTTGAACCGTCTAGAGGCATTTGGCTTCCTTTTCAAGCCACCTAGCTGCAGTCTAGTAAGTTACCTGGTAGTCAATTCAGGCGATTTACGATAGTTCCTTGCACGCGGCGTTATCGGGCTAATGTAATGATTTTCACACTGGCAACTCTTTACTTCTTATGTATCCCCTCCGCTAAGCGTTCTACTCTAAAGGAACATAATACTCTAGTGGGCGCCCTTTCAAGAAGGCTCCAACTAGGTAGCCGGTATATCCATAGCTACGAATTTAGCTAACACCTTCTCAAAATAAGTTCGAGGCTATTGTGATGGGGCAGGGCAAGAGCATTACAGTGCACCGCACTAGACCGCATCCAGGGTGCGGTTTCATGTATTTAGGGCAGGCATTGCCGCCACAGTTAGATATCGCACCAGACACCACCACCACCCTCATTCAATTCAATTCATTTTTCATAGAACAGATTCTTCAAGGCGTGATCAGGCGAAGCCGCATTCAGTTTGGTTCATTAGAGTCGTGCATTATAACGACAAGGAAGTGGAACGGTACCGCCAAACCCAGGTAATTAGTGCAGTACTCCACAGGGTTACCGCATCGCGACAACCAACGACCTCACTTTTCGACCTCATCAGCCACCACCACTTTTTGACGATAGGACTTCCGGAGAACACTCAGTATGCTGTGATCATTCAATCCCTCAAAAGTCCTAGTCTCCAAGGCCAGTCCCTGGGGCTAGGCTGGCTCCCCCCATACTTAGCTGTTTATGATAAACTCCCCGATCATCACGCCGTAGAACACTACCACCGCAACCTAGTAACAGTGAGCGTACTTTGGGTTTGGTTTTGGGTTGTTTTTGCCCTGATCACTCCCTACCTCACTTGCCCCAGAACACTATCGTTAAGCCTACCTAAACTAAGGTCAATGAGTAGGGCTCTTAACGAGTAGCCCGACCAATTCGGCGCTACACCGGATTCAATCCCGACCTTTGTGACTAGATACTATATCTCCTAAAAGCCACAACTCCACTGAAAACACATCATAAAATCGTCAAACCACCTCCAAAACGCAGAAAAATGGCGTAGCTGCATTTTGTGATAATGGTACAAAAAAGAAAAAAACAGAAACCAGCTTGAAACTGGTGGCCTAAGCCGACACCTGCAGGATTCGAACCTGCGCTCCCGAGGGAAATGCCTGGCAGCTATTAGATAGCAGGGCATCGCGTTAACCACTCCGCCAAAGTGCCAATTCCTGATGTGATCATCTGGATTTGGTGGTTGTTGACAATCATGCCGCGTATACGTATATATCAAGGACGTAGTGTCACCCCATACAACTACAGTGGCCCCACACTACAGACGCGCCTGCGAAACCGTGTCTGGATCCAGCTGCACCCTGTGGTCCAACCCCTGGCTGCCACTTCATACCCGTCAACGTCCCCTTCTTCATGTGCCGACCATCGTGAGCTTTGTCGCATTCACTCATTCCGACTCAGCCGACGGCCAATCCTCACAGTCAATTGTAATACTTCATTTCTCCCATACGGCAGCTACCAATCGCAATCATGACGCGCGCCCAGCAAACCATCTCTATCGGCCTCCTGGTCACTTCTGTACGTCAATACGATCCCTGATCTTGGGTGCAAGTCCCGCCTGAGGTCATGATGTTTTTGAAGATGCAATTCAGCTAATACTTTCTGTTCCCTCCTCTCCAGCTCTACCTTGCCCTCTTCCTCCAGCTCGTTCCTCTGCCTGAGCTCGTCCAGACCGAGATCGTGCCCGTCGTATGTGCCCCTCGCCCCTTTCAAGCAGCCCCTCACGTCAGGCTCGCCCGACACCGCCCCGAACACCATGGCGAGACTTGCCATAACGCCAATTAGCCGGTTGAAAATTCTCCATGGCTCGGCAGTGCCCATCCTCTTGTGCAACACTCTCAATACCGTCGACAGTACTACTGCAAAACTTCACAGAACCATATGCTAACCATACTCCTTTAACCCCCGACAACAGCTCCCCTTCTGGGCTCTCGTCTCTTTCGGCGCGTACCTCCTCTTCAAGCTCGGCTTCAACGTTATGACCTTCAACGATGTCCCCGAGGCGTACAATGAGCTCATGAGCGAGATCGACCTCGCCAAGACGGACCTCCGCCGCCTGGGCGTCGAGGTAGACTAAATATTGCAATTGTCGAGCATTTAAAGGGGCACGATAGGAGAGGATGCTGTCTGAGAGCTCCCAAGAGCACTGTATACGCACCGATGCTGTAGAGGGTTCTGACGAGAGGGGCGGTGGCATTGAATATCAGGACTGCATCTGTCGTCTAGGCTAATATGGAGATATCAATCTGCTCGCCAACGGACAACATAGTGGAAGACAAGCATGGCCAGGCCCACAAAGAGAGGGCATGGGACGAGAGACAAATACACAGCATAATTGTCACACGAGAGAGGAGCACCAGCAATGACTCGGTGATAAGGACAATATTCAGAGTTGAGCATCCGCGTAGAAAGAGCGGTAATCCAAGAACAGTTCAATATCGCTACATGGGTATCCTAACTCTATGCTCGTTCAAATGCTACCGACCCACCCTATTTCCAACCATCGCCCACTAGCAATGCCACAACCGTTTTGATCGCGTCCAACGGCTCGACCTTGTCCGCTATGAGCTTGTCGAATACCCCGGAGATCTTGCCCAGTTTAGCACTGGAGTCTTGCCCATGCCCTAAAGAGAGGTATATCAGCAATCTGCCTTGGAAATGATTGTCACTGTTTGCAACTTACATGACGGTGGTGTCTCAACCTGCAAGCCCATCTTACTTTGGCCCTCGCCTGTCCAGTCGAACCCAATCGTCCACAGGATTCGTATACTCGGTATGGAATCGTCTTCGGCATCAACTGAGGGGTCCGCAATATTGAGATCATAGCTGGTCCGGCCCATATGTGGCAGAAGCTGGGTCTTTGTGTACTGTCCTTGCTTTGCAATGCCCTCGTCCTCGTCTTCGCTGTCCTCTTCATCCGACTCATGCTGTCGCCTCTTCCGCTTCCTTCCGGCCCGCACTGCTGCGACAGACTTAACAATTCCGTCTTTTGTGCCAAGCGTCTGCTCAACGGCACACCATAACCGTGCCCTTTTTGTTGCGAGCCGCACCCATTCGCCCATGGCCCAGGTAATGACGCTTGCATTTTGAGCAAGCGCACTGCTGTGGATACGGCCGTTCCTCTTTTCCTTTTTATTGCCAACTACACTTCTCACGAACGGCCCGAGCTCCCCCGCAGCTGCTGGTTCGAGTTTAGAGACCTTGACATCCGTGATTGAGAGCTTCTTGGTGTTGACTACCAAGTCAACTTTTGCGGCAAAAAGGCCCGCGGGCGAAGAGGATATCGTAATGTCATGTTTCTGCATGATTGTGCCATCGCTCGCGTTGCGGTCCTCACTTCGTGGTACTATACTGACTGAAGAATGAAACGCCAGGTTCGAGAACAGCTGCAAGTACGGTAGCTCCTCCACTGCATCCATCACAATTGGATAATGTGATACTGGCGGCTCGTCGTGTTCTTCTTGTTTCTCTTCCTCAGGTACTGGTAGATGCAGTGGCAGGGCACCGCTAAAAGGGACAAGTGCAACCGGATTCATTGCTGCTTCAAGCCATTCTTCCATAGCGCTGGGCGGTTGCCTCTCCTCGGCAGGCAGAACTCTCCTGCACAAGATATCGATCAAACCCTCGATGTCGTTGAAGGTCTCCGTTTTTGGCTTGCTTGTTTGTGCTTGCTGAGACCGATATAACCGCTCGCTCTCTTTGTTGAGAGCAGCAAGGTCGCGCTTGAGATTCGTGATGTCGTCAAGCAGTGCAGCTCTGACACTGCGCTCACTCGCCAGAGGATCTGGATCTGCAATTTTCCGGGCTTTGTGTGGACGATTGGTCGTCTCGTTCTTGGGGCTCGCTTTTCCCCCGTCATCCTGGCGCGGCTTCTTTGCAGCGATCGGCGAAGGTGGTTCGGCCTGTGCCTCCGGGGGCTGTAAAGGTGGCCGCTTCAAAGGTGAGCTCAAGATGCGCTCGGGTAGAGCTCTGTGCCTTTTCGCGCGTTTGGATGGCGAGCTATGTATGCCGCTTGGGGAACTGATGACGGCTGCGGGATCGGATAGACCAGCTTGTATCGGCGTCGGGGGAAGATCTGGCTCTTCACGTCTGATGCGCGGTAGGACACCAGTCGGAGGGGACCGCCTCAGTCCCCGTCGCTGGAACGGGTCTATCAGGTCGTCGTCGTCCTGTGCGCGGGGCGGAAATGGTCGCGGCGACGGGCGATTAAGGAGTTTACCATTCGGTCCAGGCTTGCTCGCGATGCTTCGGGCTGTTGCTGTGATGGGTCGACTGTCTTGTGATCCACGACCTGTGCCACTGCCGGCACTACGCTCACTGCTAGGTCCGTTTGGGTCGGATGCCAAAGGGTCTTCCTCGTCTTGGGCAGCGACTGTCGGCTTTTGTGTGCCGCGTCTCTTGATGATGTCTGGATTGGAGCGGTTTAGGCTCGCCTTGGTCGGCGAGGCGAAGGACGGACGTCTTGGCTTCGTCGAGGTTTTGTTGATTTCGCCAGCGGCTGCGGCTGGATCGCGACGATCCGCCATTGTGTGTGGGAATCGAATTGTCTCTATAGTTGTAAGCTATCCATGGTGACTTTGAGATTGTCGCACGTGAAGGATGAGCTGTAGTTGTGAACGACAGAGACAATACGTGCAGGTCTACTCGACATAGCGCTAAGGCGGTAAAGCTGTCTTGTTGCGAAATGTTGTAAGGACCGAGGGGTTGTGTAAGCGCGTCTCTCAGAGCTGCTTGTGGGACGCGTCTTGATTGACCTGGGCCCGCATCTGGTCCTGTGGTGTGTCAATGCCTACCCGACCCTTGAAACCAAGCCCAAGACGCCAAGTGCTATTTTCTGGATGAGAGATAGAAGCTCTCATGACTCCAGGGTTTTTTTCTGAGAATCCTCAGTAAGAATATGGGCATCGTTAATGCTTTCTTTTATTGTAGCCGTGAGCTCAAGTAGTGCATTTCCTTCTTCGTCTGTCCCATGGCGTGCACAGCGGGAAAGACCCTAGCGCGGTCTGGTGGGGCCGAGGAAGCAACAAATACATGCAGTCTGCAAAGCACCTGCCGCTGGCCCGATGACGTTGAATGCAGAAGCTGCTGCGGGCCACTCCGTCAACTCAATTGCTCAGCGGCACTTTCTGCCCGACATCTTGAACCTCAAGTCTTACAGCAGCTACAGACCTACCGCCCGCCCGTGCCCTCTACAGTACAGTACAGTACATTCTACCGGCACTAGAACGAGGAATCCCACTTCACCTGTCAAGATGTCCTTCTCAGCTCGACCCCTCGTTCGGGCCGCCGCCCGCCCGCTGCGAAATCTCCAGCAGCCCCGTCACGCACAGCAAGCCCTCTTCTCCTCCACGAGGTCGCAGCAGAAGCTGCCTGGCGGCACTCCTGGCGAGACGCAGGACCCGACCGAGCAGAAGACTCCTCTGGGCCCGTACTACGAGTCGATGCTCGTCGACCCCCAGCCGATCCCCAAGACCAAGCCCGAGGCGCCCCCCGCCTCCTCACCCAAGAGCCCCAAGTCATCCGCGTCCACGACCACTAGCAAGGCCAAGGCCGACGCTTCCAAGAAGACTACCACAGAGGCAGGTCGACTTCCTACAGACCCAGACCCCGTACCACCACCGCCTTCTTCTTCAATCCAACCATCACTCTCTGCCACTGCTTCTCCTCCCGCTGCTTCTCCCGCTTCACCTTCCTACTCCTCTCCCACATCGCCAATCACTTTCGGCACCAAACTAGGCGGTCCCGCTAACGAGGCCGCCCGCGCAGAGCGCCTAAAAGCCCTTCGTCTCAGCCAGGGCACGCTGATCGCAGGCATTCGCGTGCCCCCAAAGCCTGACGAACCAGACAACTGTTGTATGAGTGGGTGCGTCAACTGTGTATGGGATCGTTACAGGGATGACATGGAGGAGTGGGCGGCGATATCGATGCGGGCAGAAGCTGCCCTGCAGGCGCAGAAGAGTCAGGGTGTCCCCGGTGAGCTCGGCAAGGTTAGCGCAGTCAAGGGCATGCCTTCGGTGAGTAGAGTAGGGGAAACAGCAGTGGCGACCGATTCTGTGAGCATGGACGATGATGGGGGTGGCTCTGATACTAATTGGGTTGATCCTTTGGCTGGTGCGAAAGCTGGTGGTGCCAATCTTGCCAAGGACTTCTGGGACGACGAGCTCTACAAGAATGTGCCTGTTGGGATCAGGGAGTTCATGAAGCAGGAAAAGCGGCTGAAAGAAAAGCATGCGCGAGAAAGGACGGCAAACAGGTAGCGATGTGCATTATCAGAAATGTTATATACTATTCCATGTCCATCCCGGCAAATATCCCCGACTTATATGCTTGATATGGCAGACGCAAGTGCCTCCAATTGTCAGACATGCAAAGGCACATGCGAAATTCGGTGTATATCGCAAATCAGACGGCCTCTATTTTGTGTGTATATCTCATGCCTTTGTCGATACTTGTGTCCCACATGGCCATTGCAGTAAATACCCTGTCCCTAAAAATCCACCGCGCTGTGTATAACACCGAAACAATGCATGGCGCTTTCCCGCTTTTTGATCTCTCTACCCATATATGGTCCCTTGAATTGTGGCCATCCTACGAGCTGCGGCTCTTCTGCTCGCGCGAGAGGCGGTCGTGCTCTTCAATGTCAATGGCCTCCCAAGGGTAGCAGATCCAGACGTCACCGACGGTCTGCGCGGCGAGGTACTTGTTCTTCTCCATGTCGGCAGGAAGCGCGCCCTTCTTGGCCTTATCCTTGTTCTGTATATTGCCCAAAAAGAAACATGCTGTCAGAAAAGAAAAAAAAAAAAGCCGACCACGTAGAATGAAGAATGCGGCCGCAAAAAGTAGAAACGTTAGAAACGCGCGCGCAAGAGGTACTTACGTGCAGAACAAAGATGCTGAACTCGGTCTTCTCTCCGCCTTTGCCCAGCTTCTCGCTGACAGCCTGGACGTCCTTCTCGAGCTCTTTGACGGCATACTCGAGCGTGGTGCGGGTGTCGTCGACCTCGTCGACAATCAGGATGCGCTTGCCGACCAGGTTCTCCATGCCGCCCAGGCTGGTGAAGTCGAGCCACTGGGTGCGCGTGACCTTTGTGCCGATCTGGTCGACGATGCCGGCCGTCGAGTTGGCGGCGTGGGTGACGGGGAGCTCCTCGTACAGGGACAGGCCGATGGCCTGGATCGGGATGTTGGGTTGCCCTTGCTGCTTCAGGAAGGAGCGCAGGATGCGCGCGGGGACGTAGCCGCCGCCGCCGATGGCGATGATGAGCTGCGGCTTGAAGTCCTCGAGCATCCGCGGGGCGGACTCCTGGCACATCTTGTGCACCTGGGTGGCGGAGACATGTTAGCTTTGGGCGAAAGAGTATAGCCCTGGCCGTGGGCTTGATGTCGGTGGCGGAAGAAAGTAGTCCGTGTGTGCAATTCTCAAGGCTGCGACCGCGGTTCGCGCAACTTGGATAGAACCCGCTACAGTCTCTCGAGCCCAGAACAACTTGTCTAGCGAGTTGTGCTAGGCTTTGCGTTCACGATACAACGCAAATTTCGGGGAATAGAGAGGGGCATATGCTTACATCGTTGTAAGTGACGTAGAGCTTCTCCACCATTTTGACGGTATTCTTCTGCGATATGGGGGAAAGTAGGCTGCGGGGAAAGACGAAGTTGGAGAGAGCTGGACTAAGCGGTCGTGTAACACTGGGAAGCGAAGGGTCGGAGGTCGTCGTGGGCAGTTGCCGAGGGGAGAAGAAGGGGAGGAAGAAAGAAAGATTGCGAGGAAAAATAGAGGAGGCAATGATCAGTTGCCTCGACTCGATCAGGCAGTCGCTGCGGCCGGCCAGTCCCGTGCCTGTGCCCGCCCAGAGTCACAGGCAGAGTCAGAGTCAGAGAGCCCCGGGCAGCGTCTTGCGCTGGATCGCGAATAGCAGGTCAGGCGCCGCCTTGTTTGACGGGTCCTTCCAGGCCATTTGGCGCGTTGTCGAGAAAAATTTCAGTGGGGTTCACTGCCCGCCGGGGTCCAGAAGCGCATCAAAGACGACGTCGGCGGCGGTCTCCGGACTTGCATGTGCATTGCAGTCCTGTCCACGGGTGGTGTTGACATTGCGCCTGCTTGCTCAGCTCTTGTTCCCATGGATGCTGCGGTTCAGCTATGAGCAGAACCACGACCACATGCGACTGTCAAGCTTGGCCATCTGAGAAAACTGACATGGAACATTTCCATTACAGACGCTTCCAGGTACCATCTCACATCGTTTGCAGGTGGACTTGGGCCGATGCGGGGCAGTACTTTCCATTTTTCTGTGGGCGGGGAATCACTTGCATGCAGGCAACCTGACCCGTTCCCAAGGGTCCTGTCGCAGTGCAGCCCATTGGTCACGTTTGTATGATTCAGGCATGCAACAGGCAGGTGTCCAGTAAGTCGAGCCCAGGTTGTAACACAACGACAGCCATCTTCTTGGGATGTCCGGTGAATATAGATAATTAAAGTATGTATATGCCGGATAGTTGATCATATACTTCGAACAGTGCCGATGGTGTTAATATGCTCCAGCTTCTCCAGCAAATTGTCGCTTGCGTGGCACCTTATGCTCGCAAGCATCCCCAGGGCGCGGGACAATTATGACATCTATAGATTTCCCGGCACTGTTCAGAAAGGGGAAGTATTGCGAAGTGCTGATTTGACCCTGGACGCACCGAGGCAACCACGCGCATCATGCAGCAATCACGGAGCAAAGCTCGACATGACCCGCGCCGCCGCTGCTCTTCCTTCTATTCGCTAACAGGACTACTTACACAGTGCCATCTTCGAAGCTAAAGAACTGTCTGACCCAGCGCGGAAGAATGACTACTGCGTTCGCTCGAACTCAGCGTGTGCTTGTGGCGCTTTCCGTAACCTGATCACCTGTTCCATTCGAGCATGTTACCTGCAAAGAATTCCTCCATGGATATACTAGGAAACATTGCCTGTTCAGGCATCTCAAATCCGGGCATAACGGGTTGCCCGGCCAGATGCTGTGTATGGTATTCTTCGTTGCGATATTGAGGTGGGCCGCCGATGGACCCTGACGGCCGCTCTGTCGGGGTCAGTGGGCTCGCCTTGGAAGGCGACCGTAGGGTACTCGGATGATTTTGGTGCTGAGGTGCAAGTCCGTGTGCTGCGTGTGGCTGCGCGGCGCGCATCTTGCCTTGTATCCGAGCATCGAATTTGCGCTTCGCAAGCTCGCCATATCGGTAGGACCAAGTCTTGCCGGGTGTGGACTTGCTCCATTGGTTCACCCGGTTGATGAAGTCCAGCGTCTTGGTGTCGGATACCTTAGACTGTGCCTCGTCGTATTGTGCCAGGACAAACGCACAGTAGCCGATGCAAAGGCAAATGCAGGTTGGGACAGCGTCGGCGAGGAATGGGGGCGCTTCGAGGAACGTCTGCAGCACGAGCATAGCATACTTGCAGATGTTGGTTCGTAGCTGATCCTCCTGCTCATTCGTCGAGTTGCGGCGAGTTTCGGGCTCGTTGTTCTCATCCGCCGTCTCAGTCGTATTATTGCCTCCGTTGTAGTCAGAGAGAAAGATCTGTGACCGAAGGCCTGTGCCGGTTTCTTCTAAGCATCGTACAGCAAGTATCAGACACGCCGCATGATATCCAACTTTCAGCATCGATGACGTTGGGAGCACTACACCATGTTAGCTTTGTCGGGGTCACGTGCAAATTGGATGTTAACCTACCAAGTAGATGATTCCATTTCTGCTTCCACGCCAGGAATTCTTCACATTCAGTGCCGTCGAGCACATAGGTCTGCGAGGTCAGCTTGTCGTGGAGGCAAGCGTAGAGAAGGATTTCGGCAACAAGCATGCCGTCTTGCATGGTAGCATGGTAGAATGTGAGCAAGATGTTACACTGGTTGACGTAAGCTGGAGGGATGATTGATGGCCTTCCGGTTGTAGCAGCCCATCTGCGAAGTGTCAGCATCAGACCGCCAGTGCATGTAACCGCTTGACTGACTGTAAGTGGTGTAGGCATATCGTTGCCCACAGATGGATAGCTTTGTGGTCATCCACAGTAGATTTGCCCTTCTTAATGCGGCTGACAATCTTTGAGAAACTGACGCATAGCATGGCTTGTTTCGCACAATAACCAGTGAGCAGCCAGCTATCAATGTACTCCGTGCCGGACTATGAAAGTCAGCAATCCATGGCCAGAGCAAGTGGCTAGAGAAGACCTACACTATTCGGCGCATTTCCGCTGTCACTCATGAGAAGCATGGCGTTGATTTCCTCCAAGGTTAGCGGACTCGAGATGAGGGCCTGCCCTAAGCTCACGCGTGCCTGCTCGTTGACTTGTCGATGAAGTTCTGAGCCAAGGAGCTCATTTCGATATGCCATGCCGTGCAAACAGCATACCGTATGCAAGAACGTGGAGACTTTTCGGGTCTCGCGAGGCTGCACGAGATCCTCATGACCGCATGCAATCAAGGAAGAAGCTTGATATCGGAAGAAGCTGGGCTAGAGTCAGTCTCTGGTAAGTATCGATCCACAGGTATTGCCGCACTCACAGCTGGATGAACTCGCGAGCCGTGGCTTCGTCTAGCAATTGCAGTTGCACGAGATCGAGATTGACATGCTCGAAGATCCGTCGGTAGCCTTTGCTAACTTGCTCACTGATCTCTCGCAGCACCACAATCGGTGCAGATTGTGTGCCATGGTCCGCAGGCCTCGAGAAGTACTCGGGCATTCCTTCGGATTCCGAATCTGGCGAACGACTTCGAGCGGTCCGAGCTGAACCATCTTGCTGGACCTGTCGATCGGCCGAGGCCCGAGCAGTATTTTGGAGGTCTCTCAGCATGGACTTGATCTCTGATAGGGATTCTTCATGTCGTTCAAGCCTAAGAGATTTGAAGTCACCAGGTCAGAACAAGACATGGTACTGCACAGCTGACCCGTGATGACCTTACCTCTCTTCCACTGTGGTCTTCGCCGGCCCAGACTTGGCATTGTAAGTTGCAACTATATTTTCCCCTTTCAGGGAACATTCGAGCCTGCATTCACGAGTCAGTGGACTTTGCCCGGACGATCGATCACAAGGGTGCTTGTATAGAGTCGCAGAACAAGCTGATCCTAGAAGCAGGCGGGCATGCTAGAATGTATGGAGATTCGACGGAGCAGTAATGTTGGCAGGCGGCATAACGGGGACACGAGAGAGTCAGGCAAACAATGATGTTCTGGAAGCCCCATGCAGAATGATCGCTTGAGACTCACCGGAGGGTCTGGCACCGGTGGCAGCCGGGTGCGCCGGGGTCGTATTCACATCGACATTTGAGCTTCTGGCACGACAGACACGAGAAGGCCCGCCTCCGACGCTTCTGGTCCGGCGCTTTTGTCGGCAGCGGCGTAAGTTCATCGCTGCTGCGGCGCTTTATAGGATTGAGGGTGGCCGGTGACATGGAAGCACTGCCGGGGCTTGCATCATCTGCGGCAGGGCGAGGTGCTGGACGGGCGGCCGGAGGAGGACCCATAACGCGGAGCAGCAGCTGCTGGCCGGAGGAACAGGCCTCGGGTTGACGACGGGTTTGCGGGCGATGTAGTAGGGGCGCAACCGGCGGTCATCGACGTGGTGGATGCGACCTGCGTTTTGGAGTTGTCAGAGGCAGAGTTGTTTGATCCGGACATGTCTCGCGTGGACCCGCCGGGAAACGGCGGATCCTCTTCTTCTCCTGCCTCAGCTGTCAAGCATTATTATGTAAGGCAGCCGACGTTTGCAGACTTGCCTGCTGGGGATGCTTGTGCCATCTCCACTGTCCCCGCCCCAGAATATGTCCACGATCTCGATCGTCATTATTCGTTAACTGACAGCCTATATGTCTACAAGAAACGTCAAAATACACAACCAGCAATCCTCAAGATCCCAGACCCTGGTGGAACTCCATCAAACGCCCGCAAATCAGTACCTCTCAGTGCCATCAGGGCAGCTCAGCTCACTGAGGAATCAAACCCGTCGCAACTGACCATTCTTCCACCCCTCCATTCAGTCTTTGCCCATGAGCCGTTCAAGATGCGAACCGCGCACCGTCTCAACGTAAGAGCCAATTGATACCTTGAAAGCAACAATCTCAACGGCGGCCCGGCCACTTCTTGGAAGTGCTCTTCTTGTCACGTCCGTCTGGGCTCCGCCTAATGTCCACGGCAAGTCCTTTCTCGATATCCTCAGGCCGCAGTCGTGGTGTCGGCGGAACATCGTCCAGCCGCATGCGCCCTCTCGAAGACTTGCCATTGCCTTCCTTGACGGACTTGGGAAACTCAGACCTTCGTGGTGTGAGAGCCGCGACGACCTTCTTGGCAGACCGACGCATCTTCTCCCTGAGTTTCCACTCCTTCTTCTTCGTAAGGTAGAACAGCACCGACATCGCAACTAGTGAGGGATGGGTCAGTGCATGCTACTGCGACGCCGATAACACAACGACTGGAAATCTACTTACTGCCTAACACGGCGACAATCGATACCACGACGATGATGGCGATCATGGCATTTGGCGAAATTTGTGCGCCAGAAGAGCTACCTCCCGATGCTCCGGCCGCATTGTCGACGGTGTCACCAGAATTGACCGATCCGGCGCTGTTGTCTGTGGTGCCCGTCTCTGTCGCCAGAGGGAATGGGTTTACGGTAGTTGAGGCCATTCTGAAGTCTGCCTGTCGTATTTCTGATGTGCACCTCTGTGCAAGCCTTCCCAATAGGTACGTTGAACTCTGACACCCGATGCTTGGATGGAACTTTGCTTTGTTTGTCGCACAGTATCGAAATTTGAAGAAGTAAATCTGGGTTTCCTCTGGAGCCGGGCGGCGTTGAGCGGCACGCCTGAGTATATGAGTTGCGACACCGACCTCATGGGCGGGCGCTTACCACAGTCTTGGGCTTGCAGGTGGGCAGTAAGAGCCTCCAGCTGTGACTGTCAAACGTGGAGACGACGCATGCCGGAGGATCCCTTGGGCACGGCATTTGTCTGGCTCGCACCAGGGGTTCTAATGCTGATCGCAGAAACCCTATGGCGTCCTCGTGCAGCCGCCATTGGGTGTTGCAGAGAAAACTCACAAGCCCTCTGTGATGACTTGTATGCCATCGGCGGCTCCTTCGTCTCTCATTGGTGATGCTGATCGTGCAAGCGCCGGGCCCAGGGGCGCTTTCACGGCGACCCCTGACGCAACGCGCCAATAAAAACTGCAGGACAGGGGTCAAGACTTGTGCCTGCAACAGTCGCTTGGGGGCAGCATGCATGCATCCTAAAGACTCCATATCCCATCAACACAGCCTCCCCCATGGTCACATATCTTGTCACATCTGCCGCTGGCCAAAAGAGCTCACCCAAAAGGCGTGGCTCTCAAATGTCGCAGACTACAGAGTTTTAATCCGTATCTAGTAGTATGCAGCTAAAGTGTAGAGCCCATATGCGGAACACCATACATACATGCTGCCCCTGCACAAGCTCATCGTCACTTTTTGTCACTAGGTAGCGTCAGCCACTCAGCGCAGGACATCGCTCTAGTGCTGTGTGACATCGTTCTCAGCACAGACGGGCGGGGAAGAAGTCACACCGTTTACTACGTACTGATTAGCAGCTCGACGCATAGTCACACGGACGATACCCAAGATCATCATCCACGATTAGTCTTGTCAAGGGGTCCGATGACTGCCAAGAGGTATTGGACAAGACCACGAATTTCACAAGGCATTGAGAATTGACGCATGGGAACTAGGGCCGTGTCAGCTCGAGAAATGCTCTCAGAAAGGTGAAAGCCCCTGTTTGTGTCTCTGTGACGCATTTAGCAGTCAGAACGTTAGCCGCCCATATTGTTTCTGCAGCCCAACAGCCCCTCCTGGGTGGTATAGTAGACTTTTATATACATACACATCCAATGGGTACTTCTGTAGTGTGATGAGAATGTTGCACCCCCCCCCCCCCCCCACGATATTCCTCATATCTCGCTGCGCTTCTGAAAGGCGGTCTGGCGCGACGAATTACCTGCTCCCTTGCCGTCCAAAGCTATGGCCGCACATGACGAGCTCTGTGATCGACACGCAGGTGGTAGAAGCATCAAGTTGTGGTCAATATGGTATAATATGTTTTTTGTCGACCCATCTAACGCCGTGCTGGATGATTAGAACGATATATACATGACGCTTCCCGAACCATCTGCCTTCCTGCAGATGCTGGCAAGAGCTGCGACTGAACAGAGACCATGTCCAAGAATAGCGCGGGGAGACAAGAGGCTTGAGGGGTAGTGGCCAGTTTGAAGACCAGGCATATCTCTGGCTGCGCGCAAGGCTGATCTCGTAAATGTCCATACAGAAGAAACACTTCCCCTTGGTCCTGCAAGCACCCTTAATACCGCCGGAACGTGTTTCCACTGGCGCTGCGCCTCTGCTTGTCCTTGAACCGCCCGCCACCGCTGCCGGCCGCATGGCCTCCGTCATCGCCACCGTCGTCGTCACCACCTTGCTGGCCGAAGCGCGACTTCTTCTGCTTGGGCTCCGGCATGAACGTGACGGAGCGCTCGCCGACAATGTCTCCCTTCTGCTTGGATGCCCGGCCTGGCTTCTGTGACCGCGAGCCCAGCGTCGTGTCCTTGTTGCTCTTGCCGCGGCCGCCGTCCCCGCGATTCGCTGACGATGAGACCTGCATCGTGATGCCTCCGGCGCTGCTGCTCTTCTTCTTGCTGTTGTTCTTCGGCGCCTCGGCTTCGCTGGCGTCATCCATGCTTTCGTCATCGTCGTCATCATCGTCTGACCCGTCATCCTCGTCAGAGGTATCCTGCGGCGGGAGGATGTTCCGACCAGTCTCGGCGTCCACCCTAGTGCTAGGGTTGAGGACCTGGAACTCGCGACTCGTCTCGTCCACGCGGAACCCTTCGTCCTCAAACATGCGGCCGAAACGGTCGTCGCCGAGCACGCCCGCCTTGTCGTCCACGACGGCACGCTTCTCCTGCTTCTTGAGCAGCTTGTCCACGAGCTTCTGGTTGACCTTGACCTTCTTCTTGGCCCCGCGGATGCGGCTCGAGCGCTCCTTCTCGATCTTCTCCTTGACGCGCTTCGCCCGCTCTTCTTCCCACGCGTACGGGTTCGCGATGAGGCTAGCCTGCTCGTAGAGTTTGGACGCGACGAAGAAGCCGTGCATGTACGGCCTGAGTAGATTCGTCTTTCCGATGAGATGGTCCATGCTAAGCGCCTTGAGCTCCGCGAGGGTAAGGAACTTGTAGTTGTCGTATGTCTCCGTGCGCACCTCCTCGGCCATCTCCTCGACCATGTTGTCGAGGAAACCGCACCAACGTGGCGCCGGGCCAAGTTGCGGAATAAAGAAAGCGTGCTGCTGCTTGCCTTCGTTGGCCGTCATTATCATGCCGCTGTTCTTGCACCATGCCACGTCGTTGATGTCGACTAGCGGCTCCACGGATGTCCATGTCTCGCCGTCGTGTTCGTCCCACAGCTTGATCATCTGTTTGTCTGCCGAGAGGACCTTTTTCTCTTGTGACGCGGTTGTGAGGTGGATAAGGTTCTTGACTGCATAGCCTGCACCGTGGTCCTTGGTGAGTAACGGCACGGGACTCCGCAGGTCGAAGATCTTGATCAGACCTTGCGAGGTTCCCGTGGCTAGTGACAGTCCTGAGTTGTTGAAGTCCAGCGCCGTGATTTCTCCTTCTTGTCCGCCCAAGATGGCAACCCTCGACTTTGACCTCGGATCCCAGCACTCGATTGTGCCTATTGAAGTGCCAAAGGCAAGTAGGTTGTGACTTTTCTCCGCAATCGCACCGCAGTTCACTGCGCCCACCGCAATGCTTCCCTGCAGACCACCTACGTCCACTCCCTCGTCCTTGCCAACATCCACCGAGTATGACTTCATGAACCTGCCGACTTCGAGGTTCAGGCGAAAGACCTCTCCGCTGCCGTCAGCATCGAGACCGACTGAGGGGATCAGAGCCTCGGCCGAATGCCGATCGTATACGAGGTCGCGTCCGTATCGTGGTAAGCGCAGTTTGTAGTGGCAGCCTCCCGGGTTGTGCATTTCTATGCTTCGGTCTGATTGTAGGTGTAGCGATTTTGAGCAATCGGTGGAGAGCAGTTGGAAGGATGTGTTCTGGTCGCCCACGTACTCTCACGTCAGCATTCAAGCAACCATTGTTTTGGCGACACCAATCAAGATAGGCACCACTCACAAGAGCATTTGTATGTCTGGCGTACGAGAGCGACAGATGTGGTGTGTAGTGCACATGCATCTGCGGCTTGTACGTGCCCGTAGACATGATCCAGTCGCCATCCTCGGAAATGCGGATACACTGACTAGCCTCCTCGAACTCGAAGTCCTGCAGCAGCTCCACGCGATTCTGGTACTCCGGGTCGTTCTTCAAGCTGCGCTTCCGCCGGCGGGCGAGCCAGTCGGGCAGCGGTCTCGATGTGGATGCGCCGGCGATTGTGTAGACGGCGACATCGCCCTGGTTGGTGACCTTCATGGCCGCTTCTCTCGCTTGGGCTGCGATTCGCTGGTTCTACTGTAGAGATTTGGTGGGAGTTGTGTGCGGGTGATGTGCAGACGAGACTGCAAACTTGCAGGCGAATATCTACCACGAAGAATGGCAGCGGGCGTCGTGATCGCGAAGCAGGACCAGGACCAGACCCAGCGCCCCAAGAAAATAAATTTTGGCGGGGCGATAAGGCAGGCTGTGATAAGCCGCGGAACGAGGGTCCTGCACACTGAGCGGCGCCGGGCCCAGTGAAGGCAGTGAGTGGGGTCTTGGCTAAGTTCAGCAACTCCAAGCTCAACGTTCGGCTCGTCTAGCACTACCAGTGACCCTTCAAGTTCTGTTGAAAGTGTCCCGAATATTTAATTGGAGGCGCCATACACAAATATAGCTATTTCAATCATTGTCATGCGAGGATACTTGCTCCTGCGTTGCCTTGTCCCGCACGGGGCGGCGGCTTGGATTCTTTCAGCACAGCGCCAACCGGGGCGCACAGGCTCTCGACTCGAACGGGAGACACCTACCGTGACAGATTTGACTATTGACCTGTGAACATCCGCGAAATAGCGCAGCTATGAATGTCCCGGGGCAGGTTCACAGCACTGTCCCATTGTCCGAAGGTTGACTAAGTTACTAAGTACTTAGGTTTGCGAGAACGACACCCCAAAGGCAGTGTGGGGTGAAAGAACGCCTATTTGGTGTCAAACGTCATCAACCTTCGCTGCCCGCCCATCTCCACACTTTCGAGGCAGGCACCCTGTTGAGCAACAGCTTTGCAAGAGGTCGGATGCACTTTCCTCGGACCTACTTAGTAACCATGAAGTAATAATGCTCAGATCTGCGAGAATCTCTGCGAGAATCTCTCCGAGTTGCTTCCCCTCCACCTTAATCACAGCTGCATCGTGTACTGCCTACATTGGAAGTCATCCTCCTCAATCTCACTTATACGCAACGCCCATCATATCCACCAATCTCTTACACAACTGCAACAAAATCCGCCACTTCTCCATTTACAGCACCACGAACCCGCCCAAAATGTCCACTATGCGCGCTCTCGTCACAGTGCAGGGCCACAAAGCCGAAGTCCAATCAATCCCGAAACCCACTCCCGGTGAGGGCGAGATCCTCGTCGAAGTCCACTACGCCGCGCAGAACCCCACGGACTGGAAAGGCGTGGCCGCTGTGCCGCCGGGCATGATCGTAGGCTGTGACTTTGCCGGCACCGTCGAACCGTCGCCTTCCTCATCCTCGTCCCGCTGGCACAAAGACCAGCGCGTAGCGGGCTTCGTCTTCGGCAACAACCCTTCCCCAAAGAGGGGTGCGTATGCAGAGTACGTCACCGTCGAGGAGTCGCTGGTCTTCCCTATCCCGGACTCCGTCTCGTTCGCAGATGCTGCCGTGATCCCCCTCGCGCTGGCTACCGCTGCCCAGGCTCTTTTCCAGCGTCTAGGCCTGCCAGAGCCGAGCAAGCCCGCAAAGTCGCCCTTCCCGGTTCTCATCAATGGCGGTACCTCGTCAGTAGGCAAATACGCCATTCAACTGTGCAAGATGGCCGGCCTCTTCGTCGTCGCCACTGGATCAAAGAAGAACCACGACCTCCTCAGATCCCTTGGCGCTGATGCAGTGGTGGACTACTCTGATGCCCAATGGCCCGAGAAAGTCCGCGACGTATCACACGACAATCTCCAGCACGCATTCGATTGCATCTCGGAGAAGGATACCACCCTCAAGGTCGCGCTGGCAATGAGCTCCACCAAGTCCGGCAGCCACATCCTGTGCATCCTGCCACGCAAGACAGCCGAACTGCCTGAGGACCTGCAGAAGCGAGTCAAGGTTGAGTCGACGATCGTGTATACCGTCTTCGGCAGGGCGATTCAGTACTCGAACTTTGACAACTGCAGTGGCAAGGACGACAGACCGCAGGACAAGGCGTACTGGGAGAAGGTGCTGTCTGAGCTGCCGGGGTGGTTGGAGTCGGGCAAGCTGAAGCCGAACCGGGTCAAGGAGGCCGGTGGCTTGGATGATGTGCTCGCGGGCTTCAAGCTGCACCAGGAGGGTGGTGTGAGTGCCGAGAAACTCGTTTACAAGATTGCGTAGAGAGCGTGGTCAGGGTCGAACCTGGAGTCAACTAGCAGAAACCAGTCAATGACTGTGACAATACACTTGATAGAAAGCGAGAGAGAGATTGGATCATGTTGAAGGTTGTGTGCTGATTTTGTGACCACCATGATGATGACTCTTTACAAGTCGCACAGCCAGCAAGGCTAAATAGAATTATAACCATCAAATATTTCCTAATCATAGCATAGTCATGCTTCGGCCCACGGAGCCATGGTCTTCCCCAATACTACCAGTCTAGCAGGTATACCTCATCACCCACCCGTTTTTTTCATCCTGTTCGAACAACACACTGCCGTTTCCGTTGATTGTGTTGATTTGGACTAGGAAATACATGTTCTCGGCGCAGGTTACAGCGCCGGCAGTGTGTGTCGTGTTACCAGCCGCCTGATCCCAGAAAGTGAAGTCCGGAGTAAGCCCCGACTCATCGGACGCAGAAGCGAGTGGCTCGATGACTGCGTAATTGATTTCCGGCTCCTCATCGCCTGCTTCGCCGTCGGTGCCACCACAGTCTGGCGCTTCAGGAAACTTGTAGAATGGTTTGACTTTTGTGGAGCCGTTGTCCTGGACGGTGAAGTTGCGCTCCTCTGCCTTGGCCTGGATCCAGCCGAGAGTGCAGACCTTGGCGTCCGCGGGGATGCCGGTGAAGACTACGACTTGCTCGCGCTCCTCGCGGTCGGGCAGGTTCTGCAGGTTTATGTAGGTTGTCGCCGGCTCAGACTTGTTGGGGGAGTTTGGGTAGAGGTTGTACATGACTGGTCGAGTGATTTGGCCAGGGGCAGTACATGATGATGATGATTGTCTAGCTGCCACGAGATGCGTGGTTGGGAACAAACTGGCGGGCGCTGCGGAAACGACGCTCGCGAGGCAGGCTGCTGCTGCTGCTGCGATGATGGAGCGGGTAGAGGGCATACTGGTGAAGATCATGGTAGTGGGACTAGTGTTGCTAATTAAGATCGTTATTGGGACCGGTGAGAAGGTGATTATCGAGGTGTAGTCTTATACGCAAGTTTTATGGCGGCGATGACTCAAGCTTGAACAGCAGAGAGAGGTCGGACCCAGGCGGATTTTTGTTTGACGGAAGCCGCGAAGGACGGAGGATGAGCTGCAAAGGCTATCGTCGATAGAAAAGTGGGAAGGCCCGATGAATTTATGTCGCATGTCGATCAATGCGTTGAACACATTCAATGGCAAGTCTGAGCCACATGGCGTGGAGACGGCAACGGGGGGGGATGAGCATCGACCTGGCGACCGTGCTGGCTCAGCCTCGCACTCTCTGCATTGTGATGTCACGATGGCGCAGTCAGTGCCTCTGCTGATGTTGATGATGTTGTTGTTGTGTGCGTGTGTATGTGTATGCATGTGCGTTGTGTTGTCCAGCCCTGCGGCACAGGACATTGTCTATTTTGAGGATGCAAGTGTGGTTCTCGTGGCTGTGTGTGTGTCTGCAGGTCATTTCTGTGGTGCACAAGGAAGCTCCCGGAAGACGCATCCGGCCCTCCACGCGAGCGACAGGTGACGATGATGGTGCCGCACAACATCAGCAATGTGCACAAGGCATAATAAGGCACAGACGTCGGAGGCCGGAGATCGGACTTTGCAGCCGTGCAAAGAGTGAGCGCAACGCCCTGGGTGGCACAGCAATGCCACCACGGGACTATGGCCGAAACATGCAGCGTGGGTTGTGTTGTGCGAATGCGTGGGTGGCAGGGACACGCAGGGACACGCAGGGACACCCACGGCAGTCGGCAGGCTTGGCATTGTGCTGTCGCACGCTCAGCCGCGATTGTCGTCGTCCCGTTTTGGTCTTGCAGACAAGGCCGAAGCAGTCGAGGACTCATCGAGGCTGCGGCCTGCCATCGGAGCCCGGTGCCGTGTCGTCGCCGGGGGATTGGTGCCGTCCGCGAGCGGACCGGGGAGCTAGTCCGGAGTCGCCTGACATTTCGGTTTGCTGATGCGGGCGTCGTCGTGTCGTGTCGTAGGACAGACCAGTACAAGTACATACAGGCTGCTGCTGCTGGTTGCCAAGGAGTCAAGAGGGGCCGTGATGGAGTGGCGGGACTGTTGTGGTGTTTCACGCCTGGCCTGAACCTGGACAGCAATCAAGAAGGCACGAAGGGCCCATGCGGGAGCTGCCTCGGGGCGTGACCCTCCGCGATGGCCCAGAAGTCTGGAATGGGGTCAACTCAGCCTCGACTCCCTGCAGCTAGCTACTAGCTGTGTAGTAGTGTTTGCTTCCAATCCTGGCCAGCTCCCTGTCCTTATCGCTACTACACCCAACCATCGCTGCGACAGAATCAAGCTTAAACCAGGGGCGACAACTCAAAAGGGCATTAACATGCCAGGAACCAATCTGACAAGCGTGACAGCCGTCCATCCAGCATCCTGCATCCTCGACTCGACTCAACTCAACACCTGACTGGAGGAATTTCCCAGGACCCGAGAAACGTCCAGGGCCATGCACTCCAGTCTTGGCACCGGAGCCTCCTGGGGTCGGCAAATGTCCTTCAATCACAGCAGTCTCCATCCCTTCCAGACCCGACTAACTCACTCCTAGAGCTAATTAACTGTCCCTCAGGCTGGTCCATGGCAGTCTCCGCCGAACTAGCTTGTGGAGACAAGAGCAAACACGACCATGCAAGTCTCCCTTTCCTTTCCTCCAAGCAAGTCCCATCCGGGGGTCAGATGGGCTTTCCTGTAGATACATCAAGTATATAAGTGGCCCGGCGAGCACTTTGATCTGTGCAGAGAGGGAGCATAGAGAACCATCCCGAACTCAGCATCTCGAATTCCCCCAGCTCCCTTCACTCCTCTAGATTTCAGTGACTTCCCTTGGTATTCTTGTCAGAAGATACCTGGTGATTATCCCACGACTCTTTTTTTTTTGTCTCATTTTTAGTCTCAAGTCCCCTTATCACAATGCGTTCCGTCGTCCAGTCCATCGTCGTGGCTCTGGCTCTGGCCGTGTCCTCTGTCGACGCCGCCGCGACTACCACACTGCCAGCCTCCAAGGGTGCCGTCGCCACCAATGTCGCCATCAAGGTCACCGGCTCCTTTGACGGTGGCATGAAGAAATACGACCGTTCTCGTGAGTGAATGCGTTCTCACCATCGATTTTGCAGTGTATATATCTAACACTTTACCCCCCTCCCTCTTATAGCTGCCGTGTGCCAAGGCCAGACCGAGACCGGCGAGAAGGACGCCATGTTCATCCTCGAGAACGGCGCCACTCTGTCCAACGTCATCATCGGTCCCGGACAGGCCGAGGGCGTCCACTGCAAGGGCACCTGCACCCTCAACAACGTCTGGTGGTCTGATGTCTGCGAGGACGCCATGTAAGTCTCTCTCTCTCTCTCTCACACACACACATATATATATATACAGACAGACTCCCCTTCCCAGTCTCGCCAACATCGCTGACAAAAACTTTCCCCGGCGTCACAGCACTCTCAAGCAGTCCTCGGGGACATCCTTCATCAACGGCGGCGGCGCCTTCAAGGCCTCCGACAAGATTGTCCAGTTCAACGGCTTCGGCACGGTGCAGATCAAGGACTTCTTCGCCAGCGACTACGGCAAGCTCGTCCGCAGCTGCGGCAACTGTGACAACAACGGCAAGGCCCGCCACATTGTCATCCAGGGCGCCGTCGCCAAGAGCGGCGGCGTCCTCTGCGGCATCAACACAAACTACGGCGACACCTGCACCGTCACCAACTCGTGCCAGAACAGCGGCAAGTCCTGCGACCGCTACCAGGGCAACAACTCGGGCGCCGAGCCCTCCAAGATCGGCTCAGGGCCCGACGGCAACTTCTGCAAGGTCTCGGGCCTGTCTACGAGCTGCTAAGCTGACGCGAGTGTCGCTACTCGCCGATGTGACGCACGCACGGTCACTCCGTGCAACACATAGCTTCGGGCTGCTTCTGTTCAAGTACATATTTGCTGCCATGTTAAAGTATAGTATCATTAAGCATGCTGCTTGACATATATTTTAAAATGTTTACGTTGTACTCTACTCTCATACTGGTGATGATGCTCAAGCATGTGCAAATCAAGGCCTGGTGCCGACGAAGAGTCTTCCAGCACGAAGGACGCCCTCTTCTGGCGACCAGACTCTTAGACGGGCGTTCCGGCAACCCGGACGGGATGCGCCTCAGTGTTGAATACCCACTGGTTCGCGCCATCAGCATTCACCTGATAGACCTCATCGGGATCCGCCTGGATCAGATAACTGTACTTGAGCACCTCGGCGAACCAGAAGCTCTCCTGGAAATCGGTGAAGCCGCCACCGCCCACGGCATTGACATCATTGATCGAGCTGTAACCCACACCCGCGGCGGTAGTCTTGTTAATCGCCAAGAACGCATCCCAAGCCCAGTCCTGGTACTTGGTATCTCCCGTGGCGCGGTACGAGTAGTAGAAGCTCTCGATGACCTCGGGTCGGAGGACGTAATCGCTGCTCGTGATCCAGAAGCCAGCGCGGTCGTAGAACTCGGCTTGGTCCGCGGGCGGGTCTGGGTTGTTGGGCGAGTTGGCGGGGAGGTTGGTAGCTTTCCACCGGAAGGACTCCGGACCGATCTGGGTGAGAGTTGCAGTATATGTATCGTGGCATGCTGATGCGAGGCTCAAGCCAAAGTCGATGTATTTTTGCGATTTGAGTGTTAGGCCGCCGAGGATGAAGTTTCCGCCGTCGAAGCAGGCCACTACGGAGGGTGAGGTCAGCTTGATGCTCTTCATTGTAATGGGCAAATTGGGAACACCTACAGTGCGATGACACAAGGTTAAGGTCATCCTTGCCGTCGTACGCTGACAGGAAGGTAAGGTCCTCCCGGCTCGTGGGATGCGAAGCAAGATACTCAATGGAAGAATCGGCAGCGGCGATCCAGCGGTCGAGGTAGAACGTATACTTGTCGGCGTTGTACACGTACATCTTTATGAGATACTCATAGAAGCTGTCCGTGCCGCCGTTCCAACCACCGGAAGAGTCGGCGAACGTGCCATTGGAGATGTAGACGTTGGTACCGAGCAAACCCGGGTACGGCTCACCGACCTCGGGGTTTAGCGGGTTGAGCAGGTAGTCCTCTGCCTTTTGCGCGAGCTCGTGGTACTTTGGATCACCGGTCAGGTCGCTGAGATGCGTCCACTCGATGATCAGCGTCCCTGTGGTCGCGAGACCGTTTGTGGTCTCGCCCGACAGCTGTGTACTGTTCGGGTAGATGTACAGCGTATTGTGCGGGATGCCGCTGTTGGTATCGAAGGCATTGCTGAGCACGTCTCCAAGACGTTTCGCGGAGTCGAGAATCAATTCGATGTCAAAGTCCCCTGCCAGGTCGGTGCGGGGACCTTTGAGGAAGTCATAGCCTGGGACGACGTCAGCACATGTCTCTGTGTGCCCATCTAGCCTCTGTACTTACCAGACAGGAGTCCGCCGAGGTAGCGAATCGTGGTCTCGAAGACGGACACGGCCTCCATCCCCGCGGCAGTCTGGTTCCAGTCAATGGTCGCAATGTGCTTGAGGATCTCTTGAACAACATCGGCCTTGCCCATGACTATCGCCGTGGACAGGGCGTCGACCGCACTGGCACCCCAGCCATTCCTGTGTTTCGAAGCATTTTAGCCCTATATTTGCTTACAGCCGTTGTTATCGTGCTGGAAACGAACCTGTCATCCTCGAATGTCTTGGAGATGGGCTTGAGAGTGTCATGGGGAAACGCATATTCGTAGTACCCATCCCAGGACCGTTGGAACGTGGCTTTCACAGCAGCGGCTCGATCAGGGTGAGCCTGGTACGAAGGTGCTGCGAAGACAGTGGTGGCAGCACTGAGGGCTGCGGCGGCAGCTGTAAAAGCAAACCGTGATACCATCTTGTCTGTGATATGCCGTGCTGAAGTACGAAGAGTATATCGGAGCAACGTGATACAAGGGGGGCCGTACAGGAAGAGGAGACGGGCCTGGCACGAGGGAAATGACTTGCGCGCAACTGCCGGGACTGCCTTTTATTTATGTACAGTCATGACTCCAGCCTCGATGCGACAATGCGACGTGGTTTCAAGGCCGGTGACCGCACGGGGCGGACGGCTCGGCAGCGCTTGACGAGCATGCTGCCCGCTGCTGTGCTCCTGCACCTGACATGGGAGAAGGCATATACGGGCGCCCATACCGCGGAAGCCGCATCCTCGAGCAGAGCACCGGTCTGGTCTGGTCGTCATGATCCTCAAGGCGGCAGTGCCGATGTCTGCACGGGGACAGGGAACTGCGAGACAAAGGATGGAGAAGGAAGGATCGGCAGGTGGTAGTGCATATTTCCCCAAGCCGTGCCATGCCACGGGACTTTTTGGCCAGGGCTTGTGCTGCTCGACCTCTTTCCTCACTGGAACATGACCTGTGCCCTGCTGCGACGGTGAGATCTACCGAGATGATGGCGTCTGCCGATCTACGGCTAGAGGCGCCGATCCGGACACCACTGACCATTGACCACTGGCCGCGGTGGCCCAAAGTACAAATGGCCTAGCGAGCTACTGTACTGTGCTCTATGGGAAGGGATCTGCACGAGGGCGGTGGTGAGCCGCACAGCTGGGGTTACACTGCTGGAGCGAATTGCATCCAGCAGGAACACATGGTTTGTCGGCGTGCCCATCCATGTCATTCCTGTCCATGGTCGAGTCGCCGTCCACGGGCGATTTGGTGCGTCACAATGCTCATTGTTGTCCCTTCAAGGTTCACTTATGTGCAGCGGCCAAGGTGCCGTCGCATGCCCGCTCTGCCGGGGCGCTGATCACTTGCCGAGTCCAGAGTTCCAAGCTGTCGATGGTCGGTCGCTAATGCGCGGCACGCAGCGTGACATAGCAAGCGGATTAATGTTGATGCCCGCAGATAGAGCCTAGAGCTCTAGGTATGGTCACTTCTCTAATGTCATGCGACATCGGGCAAGCAATTTGGCCCTCGTCAACCCAAGGCTTCGTGTGATGCCCAAACACATAATTATCTAGAGTCATTTGACAGACTTCCCGTCGTTGTCATAATCCCGTTTCGCCTACTATAACTGAAGAGTCGTGGGCCTATGCACCAAGCTGCCAACAAGCACATCACTAGTAGGGTATTGTAGGTTGGGGACGATTGCAGGGGATCATGTCGCATAATTACAACACGACAGATATCGCATCATGGTGCACGAGCCGGCCCGAGACATTGACCTTTGTGCAGGCAACGAGACGAGCCTCAAAGATCGAGAGCAGTGAACTGCATTGAGGTTGATATATAGACTCTGCCTCGATGGGAAAGAGTTCTCCGTCAGATCCAGTCAGACGGCTGAAGGCTGGATCGAGCTTGCTTGAGCAGCCAGGAGGACCATTGTCGAATCGCAACATAAGTTGGTCGAGGCTTGTCCATCATCTTGTGACCCTCATACTACATAAAGCCAGGGCAGCATGAGCTGACCGAGCAGGTCTTGTAAGAGCGCCGTGATGCAGCAGTTGTGTGGTCTTGGGCCAAAGGACGGGCACCCCAGTAGGTGCATTGGAGGCAGAGTCGTATTGCAATCCCCTCACAACGACGATGCGGGGAATCCCATGCGACCGTGGATGAAACATCATGGCAATGCCTGACTCGAAAGAAGTGTCATATGCTTCTTCGCAATGAGTTAGCATTCTCGCGGCCGGGATTAGACCGAAGGCCGTTCCGTTTACAGCGTTTGCACCTCTTGCGCTGCACGAAAGCCAACCAATTACAAGTGCTTCCGTCAAACGACCTCTCGTGTTGTGTGCCGAGCAAAAACTTGACTTAGTCGTCTATTTCTCACCCACCCTGCCGCAGTCGAGCCAGGGCAGCGGCGACACCATCGTTGAGCTGGTCGTCAGCCGGCGGCCCGGAAGGGGCTGCAGACGTCGATTCGTTCTGCTTGATCGTCTTCATTGACTCTGCGACGGCCGCTGCCACCATTGCATCTTCATCCTCATCGTCATCTGCGTCGGGATCCCAGATATGATGCTGCGCTGGTTTATCAGAGGTCCGCGCCGGTTGATCTGTTGTTTGTGTGTTCTCCCTGGTCACGCCTCTAGACGCAGCTTGGTTTTTCGCGGCAATTGCCCTAGGCATGTCACGCAATGGTACCGTACTGAGGGGAACGGCTTCGTCCATAGCAGAGCTATCAGTGCGCTCCAATGTACGCTTTGCAGCTCTTTCGACACGGAAAGGTTCTGCCACGACGCTACACCACTTGTTGACCTTCTTCTCTCCCCATCCACCAATTACCGAGACTTGTTCAGGGTCGGCGTTTACCGCATTTTTCAGGCTGCCAAAGGCACTGACCAGTGAGATGGAGTCAGCCTTGTTGATACCTCGCGGAACGGTTACAAACTCGACCAGCCTTTCGGCATAACCGGTAGCTTGTTGCCCCTTGATGGCAGCAAAATTGGCATGCTCATAAGACTTGTACAGCTCGAGATAACGCGCAGCTTCGGCGGCTGACCAGCAGAGGATGACGGTGACATTGTTGATTAGAGAAGTCTTGGAGAGTTCTCGCAAAGAGTCTTCGTGATTCTGGATATCAACCATGGTCAGGACAATCCGGAGGTTGTACTTGCCCTGGAGGTTGCGTATACGTGTGTAGATGTACTCGGGGTGCAGGCGGTGATACTTGAGGCTGAGGAACAGCGCACATGTTGTCTGCCCGAGGCCATAATCGGCGGGGATGTCGCTGTACTCCCAGACGACTGAGCGGAGGGACGCGAGCACCGGGTTGCCCTTCTGGCGGGGCGAAACGAGGATCGATGACCCAGCGGAGCGCTGTGGTAGGGCCTGAGGCGTAGGCTGGACGATCTTGGCCGCGCCAGCAGCGGAGGCACTGGTGGGAGGTGCGCGGTCGAGACGTTGCGGTGTTGGCTGTTGTATGCGCTGAGGAGTGGGCTGCTGGATGCGTGGAGGAGGGCGTGCTTGGCTGGGAGGAGCTGCGGCGGGTGCTGAGGAGGCTAGAGCAGACAGGAAGTCGGCATCCGCCCCGAAGTCGTCGTCGTCCATGCTGGCAACCGGCCAGGAAGCATGGCCTTGGAAGCGCGGATAGACTCAGGAGCTGAGCGACAGCATGGTGTGATGTGCGCTTGGGTGACACGGAAAGGGAGGCTCCCAGCTCAAGAAAGGTGCCTAAGGACGGAATGCTCGCCAAAGACGTCACTCAGGTAATAGAGCGCTGTCTGTCCTGTCACTTCCAGGCCCGTGCCCCACTTACAACAAGACGCGGCTTCCGTTTCAACGCGGAGCCAGCCCCCCGAGGTCCGGGATCGCACATGCAACTTCGACCAGAGCGTAGAAGCGCATGTCAATGGCTGTGCGCCGTAAACATATTACTGGGCAGTAGGACGCCATGTACCAGAGACAGCATTGCCCCCCTCGTTCGAATAACAGAAATGTCCGTGGAGTGCCTGTACTGGAGACCTCTGAGCAGATCACAAGGCGGCACGCCAGCCAGCAGCTCAGGGTCCGACTGCCCCTCACAGGGGCTACTGCCGCGAAGGGGGACTTTCCTGCCTGAAAGGTCACCAGCCCTACCGACCCATCGCCACACTGCATCTACATTTCTCAAGTCCGTATGTCTGAGTCGCATCATCGTGTGTCCTTTTTCAGAGCCTGCCTTGACACTATATAGTCCGACGCAGTTGCCAAGTGCTGTTAGAGTAGGCATGCAGGGGTCTTCAGGACCGACGGGGCCGGGCCTCCGTGTTTCAATGATTGGCGTGGCACCCCGGTTATATTTCAAAATCGCACCACGTCTCTTGAACAAACATCTTTCTTTCGCTCTCCCGTCTCGACCATCTTTCCCTGGATCCGACTCGCATCGTCGCTGTGGTCTCTTTGGCTGGTCCAAGAGTGTCTGTCCCGATTTCAGTCTTTTGCTCGTCCAATTACCTCTGCGAGCGGAGCTGTCCACTTGCAACTGACAGATTCCCGAGCTCGACGACACGACCGAGCACACCTCACAGCCATGGCACCCAAACAACGGAGCAAGGCGCAGGTGCCGCCCGTGACCACGGCAGCAAAGAATCAAGCAGAGCAGGAGCTTGCCGACCTCATGAAGAAAGGCCAAAAGGACAACCTGCCAGCCAAGATCATTGACCAGGTCGGTCTGTACCTGCGGGCAACCATCGTCATCTCTCTCATGGCCATTTCCGCCAATGTCTCACGGCTCTCCTTGTCGCCCGTCTACGGCGGCATCCCAGCCTCCATCTACCACGACTACGTTATCTGGGGCTTCCTCTTCTTGGGGTGGAGCACCAACGTCTTGCTTAAGCGAGTCTTGCCCTTCAGGACCATGACCCTGCTTCCCATTGCCGCATGGTATGCCCCAATGGCCCAGACATATCTCTTCCGCTTCAGTAGCACTCTCTCTATCAAATTCGGCCCCATCGTTACCGAGGCCTTGACCATCGGCCCGGTGTTGGCCATCGGCACAGCTTGCGTAGCCGATATCCTCGAAGACGCCGACTTCAGCGCCCTCCCTCAGATCGTTGGCGAAGCCTTCCCAGGTATGGGCGGGTTCGCGATTTTCCGCCTCAACGAGGTCATCATGGGCCAGCAGCTTGCGCAGCAGATGGGCCGGTCTCTTATGCAGAGCCGCATGGGCATGCAGTTCGTCCTGGCGTCCGTGTACAGTCTCATGGCACGGTCGAAGCTACTCCTCTGGGCTCTCCCCGCGGTCCTTCACGCGGGGCTGTTGAACCCGCACATCCTAACGCCAAGCGCAAACAGCGCTGTTAATGCCACGTTGAGTGCGCAAGGTTGGGAGCTTCTCGACAGGTGGGAGTCTGTCACGGGCTATGTCTCTGTCATTGAGAGCCATACGGATGGGTACAGGCTGCTCAGGTGCGACCATAGTCTGTTGGGTGGGGAGTGGAAGAACCTTCCCAAGCCCATTGTGGGCGAGCCAGTCTACAGCGTGTTCACTCAATTGGAGGCTGTTCGATTGATTGAGAACCCTAAGAAGGTTCCTGACAACCGAGCCAAGGCGTTGAACATGTAAGCCACTCATCATCATCTCTCGATGCTCCTACTAACACGCTTCCAGTGGCCTCGGTATTGGCACAACCCCATCTGCGCTGATCGCGCACGGGATTGACACGACAATCGTAGAGATCGACCCCGTCGTGTACGATTTTGCAGTAAAGTACTTTGACCTGCCGTCTCCCCACACAGCAGTCATTGAGGACGCTATCAGCTGGGGCAACAAAAACGTCGTGACTCTGGCAAATTTTTACGACTACATCATCCATGATGTCTTTACTGGCGGTGCAGAGCCTATTGAACTTTTCACCATGGAGTTTCTGGAGACCCTGCGGGCTCTGCTCAGCCCCAGCGGTGTGATCGCCATCGTAAGTCGAGCATTGTACTCATACCGAGCGAGCAAAGCTAATCATCGTCAACAGAACTTCGCCGGCGATTTCACTCTCCCCTCTCTCTCCATCGTCACCAAAACCGTAAAGACAGTATTCCCCTCGTGCCGCATCTTCCGAGAACAAGCGGCACCTCCGCCCGAAACCGTCGCCAAAGAAGGCCGCGACTTTGACAACGTCATCATCTTCTGCACCAAGACTGCAGACGCCATCACCTTCCGCAATCCCACAGAGGCGGATTTCCTGCAGAGCTACTCGCGCAGGAACTACCTGCTGCCCAAGCACGAGGTTTTTGACGATGCGTTTATGCAGGGTGACAAGATTGGGATTTTGAGGAGGAACGAGACTAGTGTGCTTGCACAGAGTCATGATAGTAGCGCTGTGGGACATTGGAAGATTATGAGGATGGTCCTTCCGGCTAGTGTTTGGGAGAACTGGTAATTGATCTAGCCTTGAGTGTCTATTGTTGCCGCAATTTGGAAATGGCTGTATTATAGAAGTGGTTTCAGGTTATAGCTAGCTCGGGATGGAGCTCCCGAGGAAAATGTAATAACGAGACACAGAGAGTTAACTTGTGGGAGCCAAAGTACCATCATGAAGGTGGCATGACTTTTGACGAACATCGCATAATGCGGGCTTGAGGACGGGGACCGGCGACAAGCAAGTACGTTCCAGCCTCTACAGATTGCCGGAAGTGAAATCAACAATTTTCTTCCGCAAGTTTGGCGGGGTGCTCGCCTTGGTAAGGTCGAAAGTGCGTTGGCCTCGACTTGTGAGGGGACGCTGCAAACAACAACGTCATAAGTCGTCCAATTTTAAAAAGAAGGATGAAAAAAGAAACTAGAACTAAATCAGCAAGAAATGCATCTCGGTAATTCTCAAATGTGCTTCGAAAATCCGTACAATTATTCCCATAAAAATTATACAATCCCTAATAGCCGTTGCATTTACCACGAAACCTATGAGAAGCAGGAGCTGCCCCCCTCTTCCCCCAACGTATGCGGACTTGCCTATTCCGGCAACCCGGTGGCAGCCCACCCCTCAATAACATCTCCCCGGATCGCCGCAGAGAAAACATGGCGCTGAAAGTGGATTCTTAGACTAAATTTCCTAGCTAGGTAAGGTAAGGTCAGCGTAGGTAAAAAGGGACAAGGATAAGGTAGGTGATAAATTTGTGAATCGCCAGGGGGGCGGGCGGGATTGATCTTTCTCTCTCTGCGCTAACTGCTGGCATCGGGAGGGCGTGGAGAGAGAGGTGAGAGAGCTAACTAAGATGGGGTCGAGCGGGATCCCCGAATTACTACCAAGGTGGAGAGTTGTGGGTGTGCGGGGAAAGAAAAAGGGAACGGTTGAGATGCTGCTGCTGCTGCCGTCGGCCGGGTGAGTAGCGGCGGAGAGTACGTGGGGAAGGCCCGGCCCGTGATCGGAGGGGGTTTTTGAGGTTTCTATGACTTCTTTTTGGGGTTCTTTTTGCTGAGGGGTGAGAAAGGGGAGGGTGGATTTCTAGGGGTTCAGATCATTTTGCCATGATATGTGCTTGTCTCTGGTAATTTAGACAAATAACTTGACGGCTACTTTTCAATTTCCTGGAACAAGGGCGATTCGTTTTGGTTCCTTCCTCCGACTGCAGCTTACCACCCACTCACGACTCCGAAGATATTCCAAAGTCCCGTCATTCTTCCTCGAAACACTGCACTCGAGCCTGACAACAATGGCGATACCACTCCGCCACGCAACCCGTACATCCAGGCCACTGGCCACCTTTGCGAGACGAACATTCTCAACGACCCCGGCCAACCAGTTCTCCTCCTCCTCTCCCGCCTCATCTCAACCCTACGGCCGACAGCCCGTCACCGGCCGGAGCGCCATAGTAACAGGGTCGAGCAGGGGCATAGGCAGGGCCGTAGCCCTGCGCCTCGCCGCGGACGGGTACAACGTCTGCGTGCACGATGTCGCCTCCAACAGAGCGGGCTGCGAGGAGGTCGTCGAGGAGATCCTCCAGATGAGCGACGACGGCAAGGGGAAGAGGAAGGCGTGTTATGCGCTTGCGGATGTTTCTTCGCGGGCGGAGGTCGAGGGCGTGGTTAGGAAGAGCGTCCAGGAACTTGGGGATTTGGACGTCATGTAAGTCTGTATGAATATTTATATACACATCCCTGGGTATGATCCGCGCGGCGCATACGGCGGGATGATGGATATATCTTGGGCGCCGTAGAACCCTTGAGCTGTGTGCTGACTGACGTGCCTGTCTCTCTCTGGCGACGGCAAAACAGGGTCGCCAACGCCGGAATAGCCCAGGTCAAGCCCGTGCTCGAGATAACTGAGGCCGACCTCGAGCGAATGTTCCGCGTCAACGTCGTCGGCCTGCACAACACGTACGCCGCCGCGGCGAGGCAGATGATGGCCCAGAAGACCTTCAGGCCCGACCGCCCCGGGAAAATCATCGGCGCGGCCTCGGTGGCGGCGTTCAAACCCACCCCTCTGCTCGCGCACTACACCGCGAGCAAGTTCGCCGTGCGCGGCCTGACGCAGGGCTTCGCCATCGAGCTCGCGCCGCACCACATCACGGTCAACGCGTACGCCCCTGGGATCGTCGGGACGGCCATGTGGGATCTGATTGATGAAGAGATGGCGAAACAGAAAGGGATGAAGAGGGGCGAGGTGTTGCGGAAAATGGTGCATGATAGTACCGCGCTCGGGAGGGTGAGTGTGGTGGAGGATGTTGCGAAGCTTGTTAGCTTCTTGGCGAGCTCGGATAGTGATTTCGTGACGGGGCAGACGCAGGTTGTTGATGGTGGGATTGTTTACACATAGGAGTGTGGTTCTTGCGGAGTAGGAAGGATGGAAACGATTTGATGGTGGCAATAATGGTTGGGTGATTGCTATGTTTCGCCCTTTTCACTAATCGTATCACGGCTTATGTCGACCCAGATTGGACAGTGATCGCTCGGACCTCGATCTCTCGGGTTGTCGCATATATCTGCGCCAGCGATTCTTTCTTCGAGAGTACGCGAAGCCAGTATCAAGTCGACCCTATCGCAGCAAGTTCCCCAATCTCTAGTCCTAGAGTGCCAACTGTATTTCCGTAGATCTCTGTTGACATGTCGAAAGGTGTCGATGCCGTTGATTCCTTGAAGGACGTTGTCAGGACGTTCTGCATGGTGCTTGTGTCCATTCTTGCCGGGTAGTCTGTCCAGGTGGTATCGAGCTGCTGTCACGGTGGCGGAGTCAGATGGCAAAGTCTTGCTGGTGAAGAACTTCTGATTGAAATCCGCCCGGTTCAGCACGTGCTGATGTGGCGACGTCCTCAAGTTCGGAAACCCGTCGATTCGCTCCCGTGCGACGTTGAGGTCACCGGCAATCACAACCGAGAAGCCCAGGGACTCGAGCCTATGCGCTTCTTGCAGAAGCTCAGTATGTATCGCCAGCTTCCGATCGTGGCGAGTCCCGATGACAGCACCGGTGTGAGTCGAGTGGTAAGGGTTGAAAGTTCCGTTGACTGCATAAACGTTGATGATGGCCAGTTTGAGTGGTTGCTGGTCATTTTTCGCTGGGTCAATGGACGACTCTTGATCCCCAGACTCACCTGCGTCTGAGAATTGCGACAGGCCGAAGACATTCGTCTCAATGATCTGAATCCTTCCCTCTCTATCCCACGGCGGCTCGCGAACATGCTCGACATGTTCTCGCATAAAGTCCTGACGCACAATCGCAGCCACGCCGTACACCTTCCCACCGAAGCCCTTGGCATTATACGGGTCGGACGGTAGCACAAAATGAGCTTCATATCGAGGACCGCCATCCGCCAAGGATATATCTGTTGGTACACTCTCTGAAGAAGACTGTTCAGGCGATTGCCTCGAATACCCAGAAACTTGGCCGGCTGATATCGGATCATTGATAGCAACCCGTACTGCACTCATACTCTTCTCGTCACCTGGCTTGATCTTGATTTCCTGCAGAAACAGAATCTCTGGCCATTGCTGTCTTCGTAGCGTGTCCCGGAGAGTGGCTTTGCCTTCTTTTGAGGGGTCATCCTGCTTAGTACATTAACAATTTGCTCCGACAGGTCAGACATATTCAGCTTTGAATTTCAGCATACAGGGACAAGGCTATCATCTTCACTTTCGTATGGGCTGTACTGCCTTTTCCGGAATTTGGACTGAGCTGTGGTACCAGAAGGCTTGAAAAAGGAGTGTAGCGTCTTTTGTAGGTAATTCTGTATAAAAGGCTGGATGCCGTTGATGTTCCAGGACACGATGCGGATGCTCGAGCCACGATCTGGATTTCGACATATCCTGGTACTTTTGTCCGGCGTTATTGCGGTTGCCTCCGTCGTTGATCGCGTTGTTGAAGGTTCGCGCTTCCTGCGCTTGAGAGGTGGTGGGGAGATGCGGCCGTGCTGGGAGGCTGTCATTATCCTCGGACTTGCACGTGCGGCTGGAAGAGATTGGAAGAATGGCCTTGTGTGCATCTGCGATGTTCATTTTGGCAGAGGTTGAGGTGCAACATGGATAAGAGCGATTTAGACGAACCTATTGTTAATTTTTGGTCATGTCGTCATCGCCTTGGTGTGCCTGCACGAAGTAGACACGAGAAATTCGGCAGACCTCATCGACATGCAAACAAAACAATGACACATTTGAGACACAAGCAGCCGTAATCAATGGAGCGATGAAATATGGATATCAAGTGAACTGATTTTATTAAGTACTATGGTCTGAGCCAATAAATGTTTTTGGCGGACAAAATGTCAGCATTGGCAGTCCAAGGCTCTGGAGAAGCTTCAAGATCTAATTGCCACTATGTTAGCGTTGAGCGCACACAATATTTGCAACGTCAAGTGGTTAAGAATTCCATTTTCAGTTTTAATAATAGTGCCTTGTCACAGGCGATATCAGCAATGCTATGACGAGCTATGTTGACCGTCGTGATAAATTAAATCATCACATGGAATTTGAGGCTGGGTGAAGACAACAGGTAGAGTGCTCTTACCATCTACTGCGATATGATGAGCGCAACATCAAAGTCACACAATCACGAGAAGTCGCGCCGAGGATACAATCCCAGAGGGCATATCGCAGCACAAACTGATCATCGAAGCTCAATCAGACAGGACTAGACTCTTCAAGGCCGTGAGGCTCTGACATATGCTTGTCAATTGTTTTCGTCAGATCATCATATTGGCTTCGATGAGCAGTCTGCTGGTCGATGCGCAACGCTTTGTTGATTCACATGCTACAGTCACTGTGTTGCGGTCAGCAAAATGTCTCGAGAGAACGACTCAAATGGTTCAAGTGAGGGCATTCGTATCAGTTATGCATGAATGGTATAAAAAAAAGGTTGTCTCCAACGGTGGACCCGAATCAGACTCGTCATCTAGGTGTTCATCAGACGAATGAGGGGGGGATGTGTTGTGCTCGAGGGCGAAAGGGGGTTATCCTTACCTTTCACTTAAGATCACGGCATGGCCAAGTACTACCTTGAAAGAGCGAGCAACGGCGCGCGCGCACACTGCAAGTCCGATTGATATCTGCAGGCAGCCATATTAGCTTGCGTTCCGCGAAGCTTCTTGCAGTTATATGCAGCGTCGGATATGTGATCAGTGGGCGAGGTTTTCTAGGCCTGCCACAAAGAGGCATATCGGCTCATGTGTTTTATTTCGGAGCCCAGTGCCGTTTCATCATTTCGAGGATGGAATGGGATGGCAGAGAAAGGTATCGTACCATTCATGAAGGGCCATGGTGCTCTGAACATGTCTTGTTAGTGATTGGTCTCAATCGCGGATACGAGACAGTGTTGGTGATTGGGTGTTATATCAGATACAGCCAGTTTTTTTCGTCAAGAGCAGTTGCCTCAGACGGTAATTTCCAGCTGTGCCGAAGCACAGAAGTGATCATCATGGTAGAGAGGGGGGGATGGGTGTCTGGCGACAATGGGAACTTACCAGTATCGAGCACCACGAAAGCACCACATCGCCGTAAAGCAGAGCTCGATGTGACATTGGCACAGAGTCCATTCAAGGACATGAAAACGAGAAAAGGTCAATCTGTGAACACGTCAGCGCTCGAGGTTCATGGATATAGAGGATTGCGGACGTGAAGAGCGTATCGCGTGCTATGCAATCAGACTGACATGCACCTAGTTTCACTTCGAAAGATCAAAGACTCTAGTTTGTTTGCGGTTTTGCGGTTGTCATCAGATAGGAGAAGGGAGGGAGAAAGCGGCCGAAGCTGCGATTGTCGACTTACCATTGATCACGTATGCATTGCGCTGGCGAGTTTGTCGCTGCTAGAAAACAGGACGCGCAAGATTGCATGTTGGAGGAAACAGTGAGGAAGGACGAGCAAAATTTCAATGGACCGTCAAGAAAAGGCAGCAGCTTGGGTGGAGCTCTGCGCCAGAGTCGGCCCGCCCAAGGAAAAAGCTGCTACCATAGACGTGGTGCGTGCACGTTGGCCATCCAGCGGCAGTGCAGGTGGGGAGCATGGCTACAGCCACAGGTGGCTTGGAAGACAGCTCCTGCTTCTTCTGAGCCACAAGCAATGGGGGGCCGGGGCCCCGCCTTTTCCGGGACACGCTCGAGCCTTGAACATCCATTGGAGCTCCCGCCAGGCGCGAGTCGGGGTCCTGGCTACAAAGTAGCGGGGCAATTGGGCCGAGGGGTTCCCCAACATCTGGAGGACGGGAGGACGGGAGGATGGCATTCTGGCATAGGACAATCGCGAGGCCATACCTTGATAACGTGCATCCTCTGGGAAAACCAAGTCCACCAATGCCGGCGGAAACATCCGCCTCCTGGGCAACTCTGGGTGACGTAGGGGCGAGAGCCCGCCGCGACTTCACCCGCATCGCCGAGGGCGGGTGCGAGCGCGTTCTCGTGACCCGGGAAATCCTCTTTGCCGCAACCACCTCGGCCGGCTTCCCACGGGCCAATTGCTGGCCCGCCGAGTTGGAGAACGACGATGCTTGGTCGGTGCCTTTCCCCAACCCTGCGGGGACAGGAGACCCGGCAAGAGGCCATGCGGGCTCGTGGAGTCTGGACCCGGAGCACGGCTCACGCTCGCAGACAATACCGAATGGACATCCCATAGCACTACTCAGCTGGCTCCCCGCAATGACAACACAATTGTACTCCTCGTGACCGTCCTGGACTTTGCCTTCTTCTCTTCCTGCTCAGTGTCTCTACTTGCTTCAACTCCAATTCTCCGCCTCCCTTTGTGCCTTCGTGTGCTTCACCCGTGATACCCCTCTCCGCCACATATCCTCAGCCATCACTACCAGCAGTACCACCACGATGGCGTCCGAAAACCAAAACGCCACCCAGGCAGCCGGCATAAGCACCGACATTGTGACCCTCACGCGCTTCCTGACCGAAGAGCAGGTCAAAGTCCGCGAGGCAACCGGAGACTTCACCCTGCTCTGCCACGCCCTGCAGTTCTCCTTCAAGGCCATCTCGCACTACATCCGCCGCGCCACGCTCGTCAACCTAACCGGCCTGGCGGGCCAATCCAACGCCACAGGAGACGACGTCAAGAAGCTCGACGTCATCGGCAACGACCTCTTTATTGCGGCCATGAAGTCCTCGGGGAAGTGCGCCCTCCTCGTCTCCGAGGAGGAGGAGGAGATCATCTACTTCAAGACCTCATCGGGCAGCGCCCGGTACGCAGTGGCGTGCGACCCGATCGACGGCTCCTCCAACCTCGACGCGGGTGTGTCCGTAGGCACAATCTTCGGCATCCACCGCCTGGCCGACGGGTCGACCGGCACAAAGGAGGACATCCTGAAGCCCGGCACCGAGCTCGTGGCTGCAGGCTTCACCATGTACGGCGCCTCGGCGCAGCTCGTCCTGACCATGAAGGGAGGCGGCGTCAACGGCTTCACCCTCGACAACTCGTTTGGCGAGTTCATCCTCACCCACCCGGACATGCGCATCCCCAAGTCCCGCGCGATATACTCGGTCAACGAGGGCAACTCGCTCTACTGGGAGGAGCACACCAAGGAGTACTTTAACTCGCTCAAGTTTCCCCAGGACGGCTCCGGAAAGCCGTACAGCGCAAGGTACATCGGCAGCATGGTGGCTGATGCGTACCGCACGTTGTTGTACGGTGGTATTTTCGCGTACCCGGCGGATAAGAAAAGTCCCAAGGGCAAACTGCGGATTCTGTACGAGTGTGCGCCTATGGCTATGGTTTTTGAGAATGGTGAGTTTTTTCCCTCTGTGAATTCTCTCCTTTTGGGTCACGCCAAGCCTGGCTCAGAGGGCGACCGGGATTTGAGAAGACAGAATGCTAACATAAGGTTCTTTCACAAACAGCCGGTGGCCAGGCCGTCGACAGTAAGATGTCGCGTATGCTCGAGGTCGTCCCCGAACACATCCATGACCGTGCAGGTATCTTCCTTGGCAGCTACGATGAGGTCGAGAAGGTCAAGTCTTTCTACAAGTAAGAACTGTCGTGGGGTGATGGGAATGCTGAGCAGGGCGAAAAGCAGTTCCTACATAAGCTAGCTTTTAAATGAACAAAAAAAGTAGTAAAAGCTGCTCATGAGTGCAGATTGCGTGAAATGTTGCAGGATGATGTGTGATGACACACTCGCAGTTTATAAAGTCGTGTTTCGCAGCTGTGAGGCTGAGGCTCAAAGACTCAATATTCGCACGGCCAGTCTTATGAACTGTAGTGAGAAGGACACATGGGCCTTCCTGGTATCATTGAGGTCATTTAGTATTATGTATGCTCAGCTTGATAGTGATCACCTGTTTTCCTACGCAAACATAGCTACGGCATAAGCAGCAAATATTGCAGCCCCTATTTCCCTATCCACCGCCACCTCACGGATAGCAGCATTAGACGGCGTGGCCGTAGCAGTGAAAACACCCGTCAACTGCGCAGTCGTAGTTGCAGTCGTGACTACTGTTGTAGCCGATACACTCGTGGACGGTGATGCCGTCACCAGCACCCCGTTCACGAAAGACGCCGATCCGTCTAGGATGGCGCTCTGCTCCTCATCATTACAGCTCGAGTCGATATTGCGTAGATAGCAAGTATTGCTTGGACTTGGCGGCAAGCGCATAGTGCTTGATGCGCTGCTGTCGCCAGTCGTGTTGTATGAGGATAAATCAATGCTTGCGCCAGTGGAGACGCTAGTCCCGTATATAATCCGGGCAAAAATCTCAAAGGCCGTGCTCGGTTGGTATGCAGGTACGAAATGGCCAGCCTGGTAGACACGGCTGAATGATAGATTGCCGTACTGGCGGACAACTCCGCCTATATATGTGTTGTTGACAATGATTGGGGCATACCCGGCCTGGGCGAACGGCGCGTAGGCCGGCACGGCTTTCGCAACAGCCAGCGACACAGCCTCACCGCCATACCAGTTGCAGATATAATCCCTATCACCATACATGAAGCCCACGCGGACTCCAGAGGTGAGCAGGCTCGCCAGCTTGGGTACCATGGCCTCTCTTTCGAAGTCGCCAGTGCTCAAGTAAGCTGAATACACAGCCATATTCGTTTCTGTGTAGTTGAGTTGAGTGCCGATGGCAGCCTGCACATCGGGCGTATTGAGATAGTCGACATACTGACTTGATGGGAACGAGTCAGGGAGCAGAGACGCGATGTCGTAGACGCTTCGTCCGGAGTCACTATATGGCAAAACTACATTCTCGTTACACGTGCTGTACGCCTGGGAGCAAAGCTTGTTGACCGCGGCAACAGTTCCCGAATTCGTTGGGTCTTGAACAAGCACGAGGTTTCGACACTGTGTAATCAAGTCCTCACAACCGCCTTGTACATAAAAGCTTTCGTTCGCCATCTGCGCTCGGACAGAGTTGATGGCTGCGAGACCGTAACTGTTCTGTGTAGCCATGACCGGATAGTATGGTCCCTGGATGAGGTCGTCTACACATCCGTTCACGATGCCGAGGGCTTTTAGCTCAATTGCAGTAGTAGCGTTTGTAAGCGTGCTATTTGGCTGTTGAGCATTCAACTTCTGCCACAGATCAGCAAAAGCTGGCCCGTATTTGCCACCGTAACTCTCGGCGAACAGGTTGACTCCCAACGTGTTGCCAGTTGGTGGCTGGTACTGTGGAAAAACGCTTAGAAAGCCTTGAAGCATATGCCAAATCGCCGCTGCACTTGTTTGAGTTGTGTTGGCCGTGTTGAGAGGGTTCTGGGAGCTGAACGTGCCGTTGAGGAAGACGTTGGCAGGCAGAGAGTTCGGCCGAGTTGTGGCCGGTACGGTAACCAAGTTTGTGACCAGGTCGAGCGAACCTGCTGTGGCCTCGTCGTAGGAGAAGCCGACCTGGTTTGGCTGATCGACGAAGAGCATGTTGGAGGCTCTATCCCAGCCCCATTCTCTGGCCGCTGTTGCCCACTTGTTGGTGCCGTTCTGAATGACCTCGCAGGGGCCATTCTCATTGAACAGCCCAAACATGGAACTAGAGCCTGGTCCACCATTGAGCCAGACGGTCAAGGTAGAATTTGCCTTGGCATCTCGTCCCTCGATGAACCAGAAAAACGTGTTGGTCGGGTAGTCGCCAGGGATTCTGACCCAGCCGGTGTACTGCTGCTGCGTATCGAAGGCAGTGTTGCAGGCACCCTCGGGGATCTTGTAGCTGATTGTGACTGTTGGATCACTGGGGGAGACAATTGTAGTGAGATTGAGGTGGCTGCCGCTGGAGTCGGGGAATTGAGCGTCTACGGGTCGTGCCAGGTGTGTAAGGCAGGCCGTTGCTGCGACGAGGGCCTTTTCAGGGCCGTAGAGTCGCATCCTGGGGTTGGAATGCGCTTCATGCTTTGCAGGTCGGTAACGAGGGTGCACAAGGGGAGGGCGACGCTGACCTGCGAGAGTGAGACTGGCAACAGCTGTGGGCAATGCTCAATGACCGGAGAAGGGAAGCGAGCTGTTGTGGTTGACTTTGAGCTTTGACGCGCGTCAGCCAAGCATGCACGTCGGGCGCAGCTCCGGGGGAAGGAGCCTGGGCTCATCACATCACTCCCGACTGCCGTGCCAGGGCTGTGCGAGTGTGTGTGTGCCTTGCAGGCCCGTTGCGCTAAGCTCGCCCAAGGGTTCTTTCGACTCACGCGCTCATTGGCCCCATGTCTGCGGCTGAAGGTCGACCGACGAACCTCTACTTTACGAAAGGGCGACGTTTGCCTTTCCTTCCTTTTTTCTTTTGCTTTGCAAGATGCATTTGGCGAATTTGTATTGATCGACCTTCGCTCGGCCACCCCGGCCGGACTGAGCCGCCATGGGCTACGACGATGATGGCAACAACGCACAGGCCTCGGATATCATCACCTACATCGGTGTTCCTCTGGCAGTGCTGGGCGTGCTTCCCATTCTCTACAACACTGTTGCGACCCTAGCTGCCTTGTCCAAGATCAAGCGCATGTTGCGGTACAGCAAGCTTAAAGCACTAACTCGGGGCGACATTGTCAATCGCATCATCGAGGTCGAGCTGCCTCGCTACGCCGTCCAGCCATGGGATCGTTTCGACCACCGCAATGAGTACTGGCAACTGTCCAGACAGCCCAGCCAGATCCCCGGAGGCACCTGGACCACGTTCAACTGGAGGACGAATCTGATTGGGATCAAGACCCAGCGCGTGCAATATGCCGATCAGCTGCGCCAGCCACAAGTCGAGATTGACCTGGCTCAGCTTGTCGCCTATCTGCTCGACCTGGGCGCGATCCCGGATGCCCACGGTTGGAAACTTCTGAGGTCGACGGGACTTTGGACACCAATGGGCACGCCGCTCATGACCTCTCCTGACGGCGAAAACCGGGCACTTATTGTTGGTCCTTTGGATGATTCCGATGGCCATTTGTCTCTCAAGGTTGAATGGTCATCCTCGTGGACAACACGAGATTCCGCCTCATTACCGCCGTATTGGGTCAAGCTGCCGCCACCACCAGCCAAGCGACCCGAGACAAGTCAATCAGGCGGAGCCTCAGCGTCCCAGCCTGCTCCTGATTATGATGAAACCGGGTCATCCCATGCGAAGACCAAAAAGGGCTCATCATTGTGCGAGTCCACGGACTCTCTCCAGAAAGCCATTGACAACATGAATATTTTTCCCATAGCCTGCGAGATCTCAAGCAACGGTCTCGTCTCCGCCCTCAGCCAACCGGACATGCATGTCACATCCACAGCCAACCTCGAGAGCCTATACGCCAACCATTTGAGGATAAGCCACACTACAACGAACGGGATCTGGTTCGCCAGCACGGTCACAGCATACGGAACCACCTCACAAACCATTCTGTGGAACTACAAGATCCCTGACGACATACTCAAATTTGCACGCCGCGAAACCGTGCCGTGTGGCATTCTCGTACTCTTGGACATTGTCGATATGGCTGATACACCTGAGTGGGCGTCGACATACGACAACGGGCTAGAGAGGCACGAGCGCTTTGTGAGGAGTTCAGCGGAACAGCGCATCGCGCTTGCGGCGGAAGCAAAGATGGCACCTGCAGAGCGGCAGATTGCTGCTGCCGCCAGACAGCGCAGGGAGATGGAGCAACGCATGAACGACAGTAAGGGATTCCACGTGGGACTTCTGGCGAGTAGAGCCACATGCTAACAGCATTACTATAACTAGTGAGAGACGACCAAAGACAAGCGATCAAGCGCCGCGACACGCGCTTCCTCGAGGCGCTGCAGAGTCCGAAATGGGAGACAAACTTAGTTGCCGAGCATTGCCTCAAGGTCCTCAAACGACGCTCGTGCTTTGGGGAAGAGGTTGAGCTGCGTGAGGCTGTAGGGATGATTCTGCACCGCATGGTTCTGGATGGGGAGTTTACTACCTCACTGGTAAAGATCTTGGATTTGTGGAAGGCGTGGGCTGAAAACGGCGGGATGCGGAAATCTGACTATGAGGCTATATATGAGTCTATCGAGCTGTTTGCACAGGCTACGCTTATGGTTGCGATGATTAAGGGGACTGCCACTGCGCTTGAGGGCACGCTGTCGGTGGATTTGCAGGAGTGTATGCGGATGTGGAGGACTGTTAGGTTAGGATGAAATCTGACCACTGATTGGTAGCAGCGAATGATTGCAAATGCATCACAATGGTAACAACGCACTTCCACGACAACGCATTGTGCAATAGCTGGCAGTTTGCCAACCAGACTTTGTGAATGTGATTGGTCTTTATATCTTTTTCCAGTGTCAGAAAGATCGCCTCTTCTGCGTCAAGTGTCATCTCTGCCATCGTCTATGCAGAACCAGCAGCGCCCGCTCAAACCTTGGCCTTAACCTCCTTGGCCTTGGCCTGCATGATCTCCCTTAACTTGGTAAAGTAGTCAGTGCTGTATTTCGAGTCGACAAACTCGACAAACTTGACAACCTTTTCGTGCTTGGCGTCAAAGGTCAGGAACAGCATGTACTCGTTGGCGTACGGGCCGATGATGCTCTGCGCGGTGCTCTGGATCCAGAGGCTGACCTTGTTCTGCCTCTGGTCCTCCATAACGTCGACGATCTTGACGTGGAAGTTCTGAAAGGCGGGCATGAAGGCCCCGAGGTAGTTTGCGTACTCATCGTTGCTCATCTCGGTGTGGCCTAGGGACACTGTTTTTTGTTTAAAAAGAGGGTGGGCAGATTGTTAGCGCTGTGTGAGAGGGAGAGAGAGAGAGTGTGTGTTTTCTCTCGTGGATGGAGGAAGTGAGTTGACAGGAGGCGTGATGTTGGTGTTTTGCTTTGTTTCAGAGAATCAAAACTGGTTCCCCAAGAATGCTTCGTGGAGAAACTGGTGTGCGGTAATTGGAGGAGCCTTGTACGTACTGGGAATAATATGGTTGACGCAGTCATCAGACCGGAACGGCATGATGTTCTTCAGGTCCCAGGTGTTGTAGGCATCGATAAACTTGACAGTCGTCTGCATCAGGCGAGACTGTTCGGGTTGCGCGGACGACATGATGTTGGTTGTAGTTAATGAGTGTATCTAGTGAGAGGAGGAGAGTGTAGAGTGTCGAGATTTACGGTGTTAAGATGATGGAATTCTTGCTTTGGAAAAAAGGTACCGAATTCATGCTTGGGTTCTCGGGAGAGGGACGCAGAGTCCTTTTAAAGTTGATGCTGCTCCCTCTTTGCAGCCTCGGCCGTCATGGTCGTATGCAGGCCAGCCGGTTGACCCTTGTCAAGCGGCTGTGGGCGCACTCACATCTTGCCAATAATCCTCGGAAGGTCCCCCCCCCCCCTCCATACTATGTGGTCGGGAGGTATATGCACCGGGCCAGCCAGGCGCCCGGGGTTTATTCTCTTGGTTCTTAGGGTGATGGTGGTGGCATGGCCAGGTTAGTGTGGTCAGGAACCTGGGGCTCTGCGCGTGCCGGGGCTTGCCGCCACGACAAGTCAGGGTATACATTGGCCCTTTCGAGGTCGCAGCAGTGGGCTTGTCGAGCTGGACCAAGGGTATGCTTGTTCATGCACGTGCAGAGTACTGAGTACTGTACGCAGGTGGACCTGCCCAAACGAGGACATGACTTTTCACCCTCAGCAGTTTGTCGAAGAGCGGCCTCTGTTTCTTCGATGAGCAAGTTCCGTTGTAGGTACTGTACTCCGTGCTCTACAGAACCCGCCATGCCACCGAGGCGGGTAGATCGCTGGCACCTTCCTCGGGGCACAAAGCACACTAAATGGAGCATAGCATGCTCAACCAGACTACTTAGTTGGCGTCGTCGTTTTAGGATCCGAGACTGGTCATGAGCTTGTCAGGATCTAGAGATAAGTGCCCGGCCGAGCGCGGACATCCCGGCGTAGTACAACTGGGTCAACAAGCTTGGCAGAGGCTGGATGCGACCGAACTGCAGTTCCCGAGGCATGTAATGACCTGATGTCTGGTGAGGGACCAAAAGCCGGTTGGTGTGGAGGCAAGTGCTTGTAACGATTTCCACCGCGGCAGACCTGACAGTCTCGTGACTGACTAAATTGGGATACGTGTAACGATCCCTTGATACCGAGGTACGGCAGCTGGTCGTAGAAGAGAGGGCTCGAGCAGCTGCCCCTCCATTGCATTGTGGCTGACTGACTGCTGTGGGGGAGGTCAGTACACGACTCATGACCGGCCTGGCGATATCCCAGGGATCATCTTCGTGGGCGTTTACTGAGCCGCACGGCTAGCGTCAGCCTACTTTCACCGAAAGACTGCCTTGGTCTGTCGCAAGCTGTATGAGCCTGTAGAGCTTGCGCCCCTGCTGATACGGTTCATGTCATCCTCTGGAGTAGAGCCGTTAGAGGGTGTTTTCTAGCTTGAATGGTAGAACTTAGTCGAGATGAACGACTGGCATGGCGGGATCGGGAGTCAGGGGCCGTGCAGGAATTAAGATCGAGGCTCGTTCATGCAAGGGCAATGAATTCGCGTTTCTCGCCTCGTCCACCATATAGTCTAGTGTCGAGGGTGAGCAGCAACAGTCTCACAGAGGTAGAGCAGCTGACATTTAGGGCTGGCTTCCGCTTCTGCGAACCTAGTGGGCCTGGAGGTAGGTACCCGGGGTAGGCTCTTCTGGAGGCCCCCTTCGTGCAACGTTGAGAGAGATAAGATCGATCATTTGTGGTGCCTTCTCAAGTGATGACACTGGAGGAAACAACCACATGCTCTGGCAGGCTGCGCATTCCCCATCTAGAGCTATCGCTTGTCTTCGGCAGTGTGTGTTCTCGTTCAGAAACTCGTCAAAGCGGAGCGCCCCCATATGACGCAGCTTGCAGGTATGACAAGCCTTTCGACCAGTAGGTTCTGTGCTGTTTACATTTCACATAGATCTTGAGTCTCATGAATTGGTACGGAAGTAACTGTGATGATGGTAAGGCTTGTTGACTCATCACCTTGACGACCGAGCGATTATTGACATACCTACTTAAGTAAGGTTAGGCGTGGTTGAAGGATGTATACTGTACGCTACATACTGTACCACCACCACCCGCCGCGCCCTACATACAGTGTCGGAAGAATCTGAAACAGTACATGCAACTGCCTCCCGCCAATAGTCCCCGTCTGCATGCTTGCGGGCACGTGGAGCTGTCCCAGTCCCAGGAGCGCATCACGACCGAGCCTCATTGAAGGCCACGAAGACCGCATTGTCGGTCCAGCTCGAAAGCTACCAGCGTCGACCGCGACAACCTGACTATCGCAACCGTCGCCACATTTTACCATTGGCAGTGTCCTTCCAGCCGAGTCGACGCACTCGCAAGTCCGAAACACCACAACAGCTCCGCGAGCTGACGGAAGCGCCCCCTCGATTCGATTCATATTCATCCTATGCCAGGCGCAGGCCCTGCGCGAAGATGCTCATAGAGATCCAGCCGCCCGCATCTTGCCTTCCTCATGCCTCTTGATCACATACGAACGTCGACTGCTTGATCTTTCAAGGCACTTTCCACTATGGATTACCCGCCGCCCCGACCGGGCGTTTTCAACGCGGGCGGCGCCAGCTCTGGCATGACCACACGAGCCGAGCGCTTCGAAGACGAGAAGCGGAGGATTGTCGATAGCTGCTTCAGCAAAAAGGATCCTGTCGATAACTCCCTCCTCGAGACGTACATTACGCATATCCGAATCCTCGAATTCACAACACACCCCACCTCCCCGCCGCCACCAGAAGCGCGAACGCCCCAGACAGAGAAGCCGCGGGTGATCATTGTCGCCGTGCGCAAGTCCGGTCGGGTCCGCATGCACAAGTCCAAGGAGAACGCAAACGGGACCTTCTCTATCGGCAAGACATGGGACCTCAATGACATGTCAGGCATCGAGTCCTTCACGGATCCCAACTGCGATCCGCAGCAGCGAAGCTGGGCTGGTGATGTTGGCTTCATAGTCAATCTTGGCAAGCCATACTACTGGCAAGCGCAAACAGACAAAGAAAAGAAGTTTTTTATTGCCAGTCTGATCAAGATCTATGGTAAATACACGGGCGGCAACGTGCCGGAGCTTCGTGGATTTGATCCTAAGGAAAGCGACCAGGTTCTTGGAGCACGCAGGGCACAACCACCTCCACCGCTCGCATCAACCCAACGAGCAGGATCTCGTCCTCCATCGCGTCCTGAGCCGTCGCCTGGTCTCCCACAGAGTGTCAAGATGCCACCACCACCTCTGGGCGGAGGCAGCCCTATGAACAACGAGATCAGGCCCTATCGGCCGAGCCCCCCTCCGCTGCGAGGCCTGGCACCACCGCCAAACGGCTCCGCTACGGATCTGAGTGCAGACTCCGGCAGCAGATCTGGCAGTCGACCACCTCCAGACTTAAGAAGAGTGGCGGCAAGCAACAAGAGCCAGGACTCCGTCGCAACATCTGTGATGTCGAATGCCAGGAGTGAGGATACATCAAGTCTCCCACCACGATCGAGAGGGGGGATGCCCGGCCCAGGAGCCTTTGGCAGATTTGAAGCAGCAAGTCAGGCTTCAACGCCTCCACAGATGCCACAGATGCCACAGCAGACACCCGCACAGCTTGATCTGCCAGACCGAAGAAGACCACCAATGGACCCCGCTCGGTCACAGGGCCAGCCTGATAGCGATCTAGTCCCTGCTCCCTTGATGAGCCCAGGGAACCGCCGTGAACCCCGTGAACCTCCTCCCCGAAGCACAGAGCGTATGAGGCAGAATTCTATTGGTCAAAAATCGGATGCGAGTTCAGTCAGAGAAAGACCTGCCCTGCCGCCAGTCGGTCCGCCGCCATCCAGTCCAGTACCACCTACCCCCGAGCCGTTGAAGACACCAACCCCGGTCCAAGTATCCGAGCCACCGCCCCCAAAACCTGTCCAAGAAGAACCAAAGCCGGCGGCAACACCAGAGCCACCAGCAGTCCCGACCGACGGCACAGCATCAGCATCAGAGACACCCGCGGAGGAGGAACGACCTGGCCTTGGGCCCATGATCAAATCGAAGATGTCGAAAAACGATCTTGCAGGAAGCATGTGGAAGGCGGCAGCGGCAGTATCTGCATTCAAGCCTCGGGCCGGCGGTGCGGCAGAGCGATTGAGGAAGGCAGCTGAAATAGCGAAGGCTGGCGAATCCGAGCCGGATGGTATCACAGGAGTGGTCCCTGCTCCGCCACGTCCAGTTCCAGCACCTGAACCTGTGCGACCCGAGACTCCTAAAGAGGAACCTACCAAGAGCTCGTCCAATCTAGTCCCAGAAGTCAAAATCACCGTGCCGAACGCGAGCCGCCCTTCTAGCATACAGGCGGCCCCAGGTGAGAGGCAGCTCGGTACGCTCGAAGTACAGACAAAGGAAGATCGAAATCGTCGGGTTGCTGCTGGCAACGATGCCAAGTATTTCACTGCACTAGGAGTGGACACAAGCCTGTTGGCAGAAGCCTCCTTTGAGTTTGCGAAGTGGCTTGATCACTTTGGCTGGATACCTGGCGAACAGATGCGCAGCCGCAATTTCGAGGAGATGAAGCTGGACATTGACCGCGAGATAAGCAAGGCACAGGCCGGAGGCTGGGTGGCCCGTTTCGAGCCAGACGATGACCGTGTTGATGTCATTAAGACAGGGCTAGACGTAGCCATTGCCGAATGCGAAGAGCTGGACAACCTGTTGACGTTATACAGCGTTGAGCTTTCTGTAAGTTTTCCTCTATCACGCTGCACTTCGACTTTGAGCTGACGACTGCAGACACTTTCGGACGACATTGCATACATCGAGGCGCAAGGGCAGGGCTTACAGGTGCAGGCGGCAAATCAAAAGCTTCTCCGGAAGGAGCTAGAGTCACTGCTTGACACCTGTGCAATCACTTCAGATGACCTGCGCGCCCTGGCGATGGACCGTTTGGACGACTTCAGCGGACTTGAAAATATCGAACAGGCCCTGGTCACGCTCTACAAGGCCATGATGAAGATTGACCCGTCACTTACCGGCACAGCCCCTCCGAGGAAGAGCGATGATCTTAGCAATGCTGATCAACCTGCAGGACTGAGCACTGATTACGGCAAGATGCGTATTGTGCAGGAGAAGAAACAGATGTATGTGTCGGAGAGCTCGCAATTCCTCAAAAAACTCGAGCCATTCATGAGCGGACAGTTCGACCGGGCTGCGCAGAGCGTGAAATCCGCGGAAAGCTCCCTCACCAGAAAGGCTGATCCGACACGACACGACGCTGGCCGAGCCATTCTATGGATGTACAGCCCCCTCCTACTGTACGCGAGAGAGATGGATCTGCAAGGCTGGAACCGCATGCTTCAGATCTACCAAGAGAAGAACTTCCCATTATATCGGACGGAGTGCAAGGACCTTGTTGATTCCTGGAAGCGGAACATCAAAAAGATGACAGGAGATGAGACGGAGTTGCTCTTTACTGCCCAAGTTGAGAAGCAGCAAGAGAGTACGATGACAACAGCCCGCAAGCTTACGGTGAAGCGCAGTCAGACTCTCGCAAAGTCGTTACGATCTCCACTTGGCGACCCTGACCGCAAGAAGGACAAAGGCGGAGACAATCGTAGTGCCCCGTACGAAGTGTTCGCTGGTATCGTGGATGATATCTTGCCGCTTGTTGAGATCGAGCAGAATTTTATCGTCGACTTCTTCCACGCCACAACGTTGGAAACGGCGGACTTTCCCGACCTGGTGGCTGCAATGAAACCACGAGATCGGCGGGGCGGCGACCTGAGAAGACACCGACTCATGGAGCCTGATCGAGAGCTGGCAAGGAGAGTGACGCGGGCCATGGAGGTCATTTTCTCATTTCTTGAGCAGGATCTTCAGAATACAGTGGCCTGGGTGTTGTCTCAAGATCCCTTGTAAGTATAGCCTTTCGAAACTGACCATCCTAGCATACACTAATCTCCTGGCACAGACAAGGTGTCGGCGTTCTGGCCGTGCTTGAGCGGAAACAGACCGAAATGGTACAGTCAAATCAAGACTTCCTCAACACGGTGCTTCAGAAGCTCCACAGTGGACTTGAGTCGCGGTTCAACAAGTTTGTGGAAGAGCAGATCCGCGCTATTGAGGAGACAAAGGTCAAGATCAAGAAGCGCAAGGGTGTCATTGCGTTCATGCGCGTATTCCCGCACTTTTCAACGGCTATTGAGAATATGCTGGTTAGTACTGACTCGCACTCTGGCGTGCGAAGGATGGTCGACAAGGAGTACGACCGTATCATCAAGTCCATGTTCGACTCGCTCAAGTTCATCGCTCGGGAGAATCCAGCCACTCTGACCAGCAGCGGAGCGGATCCTGAAGACAAGGAGGCGCTCAACTTCCACATTTTGCTAATCGAGAACATGAACCACTTTATCGACGAGGTGGATACGCGAGGGCTTGAGATTCTTGAGGAGTGGAAGGAAGCTGCGAACGGCGAACTCAGCGAGCACATGTCCTTGTATATGAACGCCGTAATGCGTCGACCTCTTGGCAAGTTGCTCGAGTTTCTCGAAAACGTCGAGGCACAGATCGCATCTGGCAAGTCTACCGGCTTGATTGCGGCGCTGCCCAGCAACTCCAAAGCCACTTTCGACAAGGTGTTGAGCAACTACGACGGCAAAGAGATCCGCAAAGGCATCGAAGCACTGCGCAAGCGTGTAGACAAGCACTTTAGCGCGGATGAGGAGCACGAGGGTGGTGGCAGCAGCGGCAGCAGTCTTTCGCCTATGCCTAGCTCGACGAGCACACTGTCGGTCGTTACTACGAACTCGACAAAGAGTGGCGCGGGAGGCGGCGTGCTTGTTCAACGGGTGCTCAAGGAGTGCGAGAAGTTCTATAGTGATGTGGAGCTGCGAATCAGCAACATCACTACGACAGTATATGGAGGTGATGTGTTGTTTGAGTGGCCTAGGCAAGACGTCAAGGCGGCGTTTGCAGCCAAGTAGGGCGGGCTGTTTGAGCGGTGACGTCCTTGTATGGTTAGAAGCGGGTTGTATATAACGATGACATGTGGCTGTTCACGTAGAACTGAAAACGTGTCAATGCATACTTTTGGTGGTCGCGACCCTCAAGACTTGTTCTACGCGATATGAGCCAACACACGAAAAACTTGATTCTATTCAAACAGTCATCTGCGCCCTTTCATCTACAGCCATATACTTCTCCAAAATATCCTTGACGCGATCCAATGGCAAAGCTTCGATCCTGTGCCCCCTGTGTCCGACCATCGTCTCACCCATACATAGCGCATTGTAGATGGCCTCCTCGACGGCCTCGGCCGCAGCCTCAAACAAGCCATTGATAGTAGTGTCATCCACCATGCTCACGCCCTCTCCGTGACCATCCTTGCTCGGCAGCAAGGAAGGCTTGAACGGATCAACAGCCTTGCGAGTCATGCTGTACGACTGCACGGGAATCTCGTTGCCGGTGCTGAAAGCCAGGAATATGTCACCAGAAGGGTTGTGCCCTTGCCCGCCGACCCTGGCCAGGCCGACGGTCGCGCGCTTGGCGAGGCGCTGAAGCTGGATGGGCGAGAGCGGGGCGTCGGTGGCGAGGATCACGATGATGGACCCGTCCTTGCGGTTCTTCTCGCTCGTCAGGTCCTCCTGGCGCTGCGCCTCGGCGGCGTCGGCGGCGGCCCTCGCGGCGAGCTCGGCGGCTAGGATCCGCCCGACGGGGTACCCCGCGATGCGCAGGTTGCGGGTGCGGCCGTAGTTGGCCTGGACCAGGGCCGCGACGGTGTACGTCTTCTCTTCTGGCTCGGGCTCGTGTCCTCCTTCGGTAGTGGTGGTGGTGGTAGCGGCAGGCGCGCCGAAACCAGGGACGAGGCGGGAGGCAGAGCCGGTGCCGCCCTTGAACATGTGGCAGATCATACCCGTGCCTCCGCCCGTGCTGCCCTCGGGGACCCTGTCGGCAGAGACACTCTTCAGGCCGTGCACGATGTGGTGAGGCTGCACGGCAAAGGTAGACAGATCGTTGAGATAGCCGTCGAAGGTTTCGCCCACGACGGGGAGGAGGAACCAGTCTACATCTGGCTTCTCCCCTGCTGGCGGCTCACTGCCCTGCTGCGCCGCCGCCGCCGCCTCGTCCTCAAGCTGCTTGATGGTGTACTCGTAGATCCCCTGGTACGCGGCGCCCACGGCGAACGAGTTTGTCAGGACGATCGGGGAGTGCAGGAGGCCCGTCTCCTCGATCCAGTGCGACCCCGTGAGCTCGCCGGAGCCGTTGAAGCGGAATATCCCCGCGTGGCAGGCGGAGCGGAACCAGTTGGGCCGGGGCAGAATGCAAGTCACGCCCGTGTGGACGGCGGGTGCGCTGCCGCTCTGCTGTTGAGGAGAGGAGGAGGAGGAAGGGGATGGGCTCGGGTCGCTGGAGTGGATTGATTGGACGTGGACTTTGACTCCGGGCACGTCGGTCAGGGAGTTTAGAGGGCCCGGGGCCCAGTCGCCGAGGCGGAGGTCCGGAATGAGGTCGCGCAGCCGCATCCGGGGTTGGGACGGCTGGTTGGAGACGGCGGTGCCGGGGCCGGGGTTAGTGGAAGACATGGTTGTTTGTGGAGGGGGGAAAGGCGAAACACCTTTTTTTTTGGGGGGGGGGGGCAAGGAAGCTTGAGATATCAATAGAGTTGAGAATACGAGAAGCCTCAAAGGTAGACTCTTTATAGCCAGCCAGAAGGGATTTCAACGTGTACGATCCATTATACGGAAAGGGCTATCTTGCCCCAAGGAGGGTTGTGAAGTGGAGAGGCTGAGATGTTGATGACAGTGACTCACGCCGGGCGGAGCCTGCGTGGGCCTGAAAGTAATGAGAGATGGCAAATATTTGCCCGGAAATCACGAGCTGGGAACTTTTTTTTTTTTTCGGCACAGGAGCATTGAGAATCTACGACGTGTCGTGTGGATGGTGGTGCAATCAAGAAATGCTCCCGATTTTGGCTCTGGCTAGCGTCCTAGAGCGACGAGGAGACAGCAGCCCAGGTCATCCCAGCCGGAACAATTCAAGCCAACTAGGTTTTGGGAATCATATGTTGACAAACATGCCTGGTAGACGTCGACGATGCGGTAAACTTTTTTCGACTGCTAAACTGGTGCGGGGAAGAAGAGGCGCTAAGTCTGGTTTGGCAGTCCAGCATCTGCTGCCCCGGCATTTCCCCGCAGCGGGGCCCGGACTACTCGCCGAAAAGACGTGGAGCAGCCACCACATTTGCTTCCTCGGCTCTTCATCACCCTTTCATCCCCCCCCCCCCCAGCCAACTTTGTTTCTCCAAGTCCGCGGAACATTGTTGTGTTGAAGACACATCCCAAAGCTACACGAAAGCTTGCAGGGCTCCCCTCCGGTCCATTGATATCCCACACATTGTGCTTGAGGAGAGATAGATACAGGGAGTGCCCAGTCCTGAGAAATCATGGTTGCAGTTGTCCGCGTGGCCCCTACGGTATGTCCTTCTCCTCTCATGACGTCTTTCACTTCCATCCAGTATTCTGTTCCATCACTCTTTTAAGCCGTGGCTGCTGACACGACCTTCTGCCAGGCCGCCTCCCGGGCTGCGAGCCTTCTCCGCACCGTGCAATACACTCACCCGCCCTCATGCCCATGCCACTCTAACCCTGGCCACCACCACAACCATGCCGCCGTGAAGCCTCACGTCGAGTCGTATGCCCGCCGCGCGGGCCAACGGTCCTTCGCCTCGCCAATGGACCCTTCCCGGCAGAAGGAGTACGCCTTCGAGATGGCCGCCTCGTCCATCCGGTTCGGCCCGGGAGTCACGCAGGAAGTCGGCATGGACTTGACCAACATGCAGGCCAAGCGCGTGTGCGTAGTGACCGACTCGACCGTGGCCAAGCTCACAGCCATGGAGCAGGTCAAGGAGGCCCTTACACGGGAGGGCATCGACTTTACCATCTTTGACAAGGTCCGGGTTGAGCCCAAGGACAGCTCGTACGTTGGCCCCTCAGTCGCCCCATCTTCTTCTACTACAAGGATATCCAATCCTCCCTTTTCAGATGTAACCCTCTCTAAACATGTCGGGCTGACAATACTCACCAAAAAACAGCATTAAAGAAGCGATCGCTTTCTCCAAGCCCTACAACCCGGACGCCTACCTAGCCGTAGGCGGCGGCTCCGTCATTGACACCGCAAAGCTGATGAACTTGTACACGGAATACCCCGACGCCGACTTTCTCGACTTTGTCAACGCGCCCCTCGGCAAGGGCCGGCCCGTAGACAAGAAACTCAAGCCCCTGATCGCGATCCCGACCACCGCGGGGACGGGCTCCGAGACAACAGGCACCGCCATCTTCGACCTCGTGTCCAAGCGGGCCAAGACGGGCGTGGCCCACAGGAACCTCAAGCCGACCCTGGGGATATGCGACCCGCTGAACACGCGCACCATGCCCTCGGCCGTGAAAGCCAGCTCGGGCCTCGACGTGCTCTGCCACTCGCTCGAGTCCTGGACCGCGATCCCCTTCAACGAGCGCACCCCGCGCCCGGCCAACCCGATCCTGCGGCCCGCGTACCAGGGCGCCAACCCCATCAGCGACGTCTTCTCCCTCAGCGCCCTGCGCAGCACCGTCAAGTACCTGCCCCGCGCCGTGCGCGACCCGGACGACCTCGAGGCCCAGAGCGAGATGCTGCTCGCGGCCACCCTGGCCGGCGTCGGCTTCGGCAACGCCGGCGTCCACCTCTGCCACGGCATGTCGTACCCCATCTCCGGGCAGAACCCGGGGTACCAGCACGCGGGCTACGCTGTGCCCTTCCCCATCATCCCGCACGGCGTCAGCGTCGCCGTCTCCGCCCCGGCCGTCTTCCGCTTCACCGCCGCGAGCAACCCGGACCGCCACCTCCAGGCCGCCGAGGCTTTCGGTGTCGATATCTCGCGGGTCAAGAGAGAGGACGCGGGCGCGGTGCTGGCGGACGCGCTGACAAAGTTCCTCGAGGAGTTAGGTGACCAGCCCAAGGGGTTGAAGGACTTGGGCTTCCGCGAGGAGCATCTGGACGAGCTTGTCGAGGGCACGATCCCGCAGCAGAGGGTGCTTATGCTTGCTCCCGGGCTGGACACGGAGTTGCAGAGGGAGAGAGAGCAGTTGAGGGGCTTGTTCGAGGATGCTATGACGCACTGAAGTGGTGGGTTACAGAGGGAGAAGGCCGTGTGGGAGAGGCAGGTTGGACAAAAAAGATGCATCTTGAATACATATCGGCCATGGAGAAATCGTTGGTTGTTTTCAGCCCGGATGATACCGGGGAAAAGTGTTTCTCATCTCAGCTTGGTCTTTGCTCTCAGTGATAATGACACTTTGACTGGCCTCTATATTCTGGTTAATGGCGTATCTCTCAGCACTTGGGTCTCATTGCATGAGAAATGCATGCTAATCAGTCGTCGGTACTCCCATATGACTGCGGCAGGCAACGCGGACGAACATTAAAAGACATGCACCTTTCCACGTAGTTAGTCCAATCTGCATCTACGTCAAATCACCAGACAGAAGGCAATAAACGCTTAGCGTCAGGATTAAAATCAAGATATGCTACTGGAAATTGTAAAAGGCCTCCCCCATGCTCCCCCAAAGACTCTATTCATAAAGACCGGAACACAACCGAATCGCTAACAAGAATAAGCACCAGTGCGCAAAGCCATCTTCCGATGATGCCTTTGACGCCTCGCCCACTTTCTCAGAGCCAGATGTGACGACGCCCAGGAATGAATTTTGTCGATGTCCCCGACCTAGACCTGGACCCAAGAACGGCGGCCAACAGGCAAAGCAGAAGCAAAGATCTAGCCCAAGCACAAGCTCAAAAGCGGGCGAGACCCTTTCTCGACCCCGGCGCCGCTTCCAGAAACAAGGCTCCTCTGCCCAGAACACGACTTCACCTGCGCACCTAGAGGCTAGCAGACGACGAGGTGTCGGCAATCTTCTCAGTGACGTGGCCGTCGCTCTGGACGACGACCTTGTCGACCTTGAGAGAGGCCTTGACGGGGTTGGGCTGGTTGTAGACCCAGTCGAGCTGCTCGAGGGTGCGGCCCTGGGACTCGACGCAGAAGATGTACCACATGAGCGACTCGAAGCAGTCCCAGGCGACAAAGATGAAGATGTAGCGGTGCTTGATGTTGGCGAGGGCGATGGGGCCCGCAAAAGTGTTGATGAAGCCGATCGAGTTGACAATCATGCCGGACGCGGCGAGACCTTTGGCGCGGATGGTCGTCTCGAGAGCCTCGGCGGGGATGACGCCCTGGAGTGGGGTGTAGGTGAAGGAGAAGACAAAGTTGAAGAGGAAGTACGCAGCAAGAGCGCCCTGGCCATCTGTGTGAAGGGGACAAAATGGTTAGATCTGCTTGCAATCGTGATGTTCTGATGATGCATGAGAGACAGGAGTCGCTTACATGAGAGAACGATGGGGTTCTGCATGGACATGGTCTCAGACAGACCGGCGTTGGCAGCAAGCGTCACGGCACACGCCAAAGTGCCAAAGACAAGAACCTTTCGGCGAGGCATGATGTCTGTGAGAGAGACGGCGATACCGGCACCAATTGCAGAGATGAAGCTGTTCAATAAGTTGTAGCCAAGCTGGTCGTCGACCGACTCGACACCGATGAGCTTGAAGATGGTGGCGTTGAAGTAGCCAAGACCGTTGCCAGAGAACTGGCCGAAGATGGAAATCATGAGCACCTGTGCCATTCTCCAGCGACCGCTGTGAGTCATGAATAAGGGCTTGTCTGCGCGAGGGTTCCTCAATTAGCATGCCATCCCGTTCTCGCATGACTCTCAAGTCGAAATACTTACAGTTCAGGGGCTCCTTGTCAACACCGTCCTGACGGATACTCTCGCGCATCTCCTCAATCTCAAGCATCACAAGGCGGGACTCAGTGCTGCCGTTGCCGTGGTACTTGGCCAGAAACTCAATGGCCTCGGCCTCGCGGCCGTTGGCGAGCAGCCAGCGGGGAGACTCCGGGATGAACCAGACCGAAAACATGACGATGACGCAGGCAAAGCACTGCATAGCCAAGGGGATCTGCCATGACAAGTTGCTCTCGAGCTTGTTGCAGCCGAAAGTGACAGCAGCAGCGGGAATGGAACCGCCGAACCAGCCGCAGTTGTAGAAGCCTGGAGGCGGTAGCACTATTAGCGGAATTCACGAAGATGGCAATCAGACAAACTTACCGACAGCACGGCCACGCCAGTGGGGAGGCGAGATCTCGACAGCATACTATATCTAATGTCAGTAACAGTTGTCTCATTTCCGGCACTAGCATTCAAACGTGTTGTTTGTGCTTTGTTCTTAAAAGCTGTGTGGTCTGAACTTACCGCGGGAGCTCCAACAGTCATGATGGCAATGCCTGCTCCGAGGATGAAGCGAGCAACCACAATCTGTGCAAGGTTCATGGAAGTCGAAGCGATAATAGCACCGAGAATGATGACGCAGCCACCAAGGAACATGCTGTCATCATGGCAATCATTAGTCAAAATGCCCTCAGCCGATGACACATTCCGGTTCAGCATTTGGACGCCGCAACAGGTCTAGAATCTGCGTGAATCGGGGGGTACTCACGTCTTCCTGCGGCCAAACTTGTCCGATAAAGTAGCGGCAAATGGCGAACAGACAATAGCACCACTTGACCACAGTTAGTATCTCGATATTTCAGAAAGAACTCGCAGCTAGCCCGACTTACACAGTGTAGAGAGACATAATGAGCGATGTCTTAATGGGGAAATTCTCGATGTCGTAGACTTTCTCAAAATACGGCATCGCAATGACACCAGTCATGAGAGAGCCATCGTAGCCGTTGGCACAAGCGCAGCAGAAAGCCACGAAGATGGAGTCTGTACAGATCCTGTCAGTAAATGCTCGCATGCGTGGTCTTGCATGAGATATTGGACGGGGCATCAACTTCACATACAGTAGAGGTGGATAGACTCCTTGCTCCAGCGGGCGATCGGGGACTCCTGGATAGCAGCGTAAAGCTCGGCCTGTGAATTATGAGCTGTCAGCACTATAGTCGCCTCGTAATTTTCAGAATCCTCAGCGGACGAGTCTCACTCACATTGTGAACGACCTTGGCTTTGGCGCCGTCCTGGTTAGCTGTCTTGCCAGAGCCTTCAGCCACAACCACACGTGTGTGCAGGTCCTCGTGGATGTTGATGGTGTCAACGTTCTGAACCGCCTTGGGCTCCGCCATGGCGAGGGCTGGTTGATGGTTCCGAGCGGATGCTCCAACGGGTCAAGTCTCGGTTGATGGTCAGTCTTGACAACACGCCCGTGTTGGTGGATAGGCGTTGGAAGTCTGCTACCAAGGAACCCTCGAGGCCCAATCTGTCTGAGAAGGGGGATCTTGCGAGCTTCTTATCAAAAAGGTGACACCTGCTATTATGCACTCCAACTTTCCCCAACCTCAATCCCTACCCCAACGCCGCCGACGCATAAGAGAGTCTCTTTCCGGTCTGACTGGCCGTGCAGCGAGCGTGGAACGACGGGCCGCTTTCCTCCGTGGGCGCAGATTGGGAAGCCAAGGAATACTGCACAGAACGGCCCACCCCCGGATCTGCCCTTGATTGGGGGCAGATGGCCATGGACAATGCAAAACAGGGTCCCCAATGCCCAGTAAAACACCCTTGCTGCAGATGACCCAAAGGCAGACAACCATAACCATGGCCGCCGGGTCGTTGTCGCCCGGAGGCAGGGCTTCTCCCCTTCTGTGTGTGTGCGTGCCACCCCAGACCAGGGTGTCCGACCGGGGTCGGAAAGCACGACAATATCGCCAATCACTGCGTCCTGGCCAGGCTCACGCAGTCCGCGAAGGATTCTTCCCGTCACCTCGCTTAGCTGTCTTCTGCAACGTGTCATACATTAGTTGTCCTGATGCTAATCACAGAGAGGTCTGGGTTAATAGCGCCGTTGTCATCGGAACCAAATTTTCCACCGACTTTAAGCGAGGTAGAATCTTGCAAAGCTGTCGAGTCCGCTGGTAGACGATCGACCGAACAAGTCCCTGGGCACCGTCCCTGGCCTGAATGCAACTCAGCCCAGATGGTGCCCACCTCGGCGCCATTCTCTGCCCTGCATCGCCGAGGAGGGCCAGCCGATCTCGCCAGAGCGCGGAGAGAAAGGAGGGGGGGCACTAAATCCTGGGGCAACTCCAGTCTCTCCACGCTTGCGGTTGGATCCCCCGGAGAGCCGCTCCATCCATCCAAGGTCCTCCCACCCACGCGGTCCCAGGCCGCCCCAGACTCCCAGCTCGCGTCCGTCGAGGCTGGGCTAACTGGCGAGAGTGGTTCCACGCCGTGGAGCTAACCTTAGTTCAGCTCAGGTGTGGATCGACAGTTTCTTGACAGAAGCGCCACTGTCAAGCAGATTGTCCCACGCAGGCCGGAAGTGAGGCATCGTTAAGCCGGGACATTGTCTTCTGCTACGCCAACTCGACTCGCCGCCTGTATGCAGAGTATGCCCCTTGCTTGTGTTGACTGCAGCGAACACAACACGTCCCACTCTGGTGACATTTACGTTCCGCGCACTTGACCTTGGATGGCGAACCGAATACTCGGTACCTTGGCAAGCCGCCTTGTCCTTGGGCTGCATCTTATGATCGCGGCAGGAATGAGTTTAACAGGTGACATCCTTGGCAGCTAAGAGATCACGAATTCGAGGCCGATTCTTGACCACGAGAAGCGGGACCCGACAGCGAAGTTTCCGGTGGCTGACCTGGCCGTCGTTGCACCACCACAGCCACAACCGTCGTAGATCTGGTCAGCCAACATTTGCGCCCGAACCATCCGAAGCAGCAACAATGAAGCCGATCATGCTAAGATCACGCCGATATAGAGTTGTGTGCAGATGTTATCTGAGATGCATATCCAGGTACGCAAGGCGCAAAGTGGACGGACATGAGCTTGACATGGCGCTCCCGGACCAAGGTTTGTTCCTGAAGGGAGGCCCTCCTTCCCACCGTTAAATGGAGTGTCAGTCTGGGACCCCGTGGCTCACTGCTACCAACATGAAAGTGCTGTTCTTGGCAATGTGGCTATTCTCGTGCAACTTGACCACAAAGGGTGGGGGCCAGCTGGCTGGGTGGTGCATGCGATATATTAATACACCATTTCCATTGGCGACCCAGCCCCTGCGTCGGTGGCCATCGATTAACCTGGCCATGCATGAGTGAATGAAAGTGGCAATGCAGATGGTCGGGCGATGCCAACAGATGGTTTTCGTGGTGTTGGTGGTGGTGGTGCTGCTGCTACTGCTGTCGAAAGGGTCTGCCGCAGGGCACACACGCAAATCAGCAGCGTCCCATTTCCCGATATCGGCCGGCATGTAAAGTACGCATCGCAGGTGAAACGCGAACCAGCTTGTCGTACCTGGCTCGCCTTCTTGGCAAAGGCAGAGAGCTAGATTGCAAGGGCGATCTCTGTGCTGGGGCGCCCGCGGGAGATTTGACACGGCAATTGCCCGTGCCGCAGCACCGCATCCGTCAAGCGTCGTTAGCGGTGGCGCTGGGCTATTTTCTTGTCGCCCGATGAGGAAAAAGAAAACGTTGTGATGGTGCTGCTGCTGCACATCGACGCTACATGATAATAGTAAAAGAGCTACAACCTCCACGGCGCTTGCTTCGCTTCCGGCGTCCTCACTTCGAAACCCCGGCTTTGTTGGACGGACTTGTGGACCGTGCTCGAGCTGATCCGGGGGGAAGGAGGAGGAGGGGGGGGGTCGACATCCAGGCTGTGCGGACATGTCAACGTCTAGTACGCCAGATTTGTTGGGGCCAGACGAGCTGGACTTGCTCGCTAAGTCGGATGCCAGCAGCTTCTGAGCCGGTCGGGTTGGTGATGGTGGCGGCCTGTTGTCGCTTCTGCATGGCCAGACCTTTTGAGCGAAGCAGTCGCCCGCGTGGCCTCGGCCCCGGCCCGTGTTGCGTTTGAGGCTGGCTTTGCTGACAGCCAGGTGCACAGGACAGGCATCATCGTCCTGAGGCAGGGCTGGTTGGCTGAGAATGGGGAATCCGAAGTGGGATGCTTGTCGTGCTGTGCCGGACGAGTTGCTCGGGTGACATGTGGGCGGCCGGGCCGGATCCCCGCGTACAAGTCGTAGAGGAAGGACGAGAACTGATCAGGATGGACACGAGCCACAATTGCAAGGCAGGGGGACACAGGCGCACATGGCAAGTGTGGCGCATGCCATCGTATACTCCCCCTCTAGGCACAATCTGGACAGACTCAGACATGCTGCACACCGTTTGATGTGAGGCTGGTGCGTCCTTCACAGTGGCACGACAAACGTCTCCCGACACGTCTGTCCGCCTTTGGGGGTTCATGACGACCAATCAGCACCAATTGCCACTATTCACAGAGAGGGGAAATCCAACAAAGTCTCACACAACTCAGCCGTCACGTTGGCCCGGAGCCCCGAGCCGCTCAACCATCACGAGTCCTCGGGCTCGAGGCACAGTTCCCCTCGGACTTTACGCCCTGAAGAAGTGCAATTTTTTGGGTCTAGAACTACAGGCCTGCAAGGACAGACTTTTACGGGGCGGCACAGAGTTCCCATGGGTGGCTCAAAGGAAGTTATTGGTATCATGGCACGATCACGCTGTCTATCCCACTTTCTTCCTTCTTCGTTACGTTCAGGCCTTGCCACCCAACTCGTACAGATCTCCAAACCTGCTACCCTCGATTTGCACGAGCTCTCTTGGGTTTCCGACCTCGGCCACCATCCCCCGGTCCATGACCACAACTCGATCGAAGTCCATGATCATGTCGAGCCGATGGCTGACCGCGACAACCGTGTACGATCGGAATTCATGGCTGATGATGTCCTGCATCGTCTTCTCAGTGTCCTGATCCACACTTGAGCTGACTTCGTCGAGTAGAAGCACGCCACCCTCGGTCTGGCTGTCCAGCGTTTTCGACCCGTCGACAGAGAAATCACTGATCCCGAGTCGGCGGGCACGTACGCGTCGTCGGAGCACCGCACGAGCAAGCGAGAACAGTTGCCTCTGCCCCTGGCTGAATGCTTCTGCGGTCATGCCAGCCTCAATACTTCCATGCTCGCTGACAAAAGTCCATAGCCCGACAATCTCCAGCACGGAGCGTGCGTCTTCGGTGGACGCTTGCCCAAGTGGGTCAACATTGTCCCGGAAGCTCGTACCATCGGGCAAGAAGACAGTGTCTTGAGGCACCGAGATGACGCACTCCCTCAGAGTCTGCCTGTCGAGTGTGTTCACGGCCACGCCGTCGATGCGCACACCTTCTTCACTTTGGAGAGTTGGGTCGAGCAGTTTGAGCAACAGGGCAATCAATGAGGATTTGCCACTGCCGGTCCTCCCGCAAATTGCCACTTTCTCGCCAGGTTCGATGTCCAGACTGACATCTCGCAAAGCCAAGGGTGGCGTTTCGTCTGGTGCGTCCGTTCCATACGAAGCAGAGACATTGTCGAGAGTGATCGCACCCCTTGAAGGCCATGTCTCCTGTGGCCGAACGTCCTCGCCCTCGCGATCCTCTGGCTTGACAGCACCAAACGCTCGCAGTCTTGCGATTGCACCGATTGACGTCTCGAACATGGTCCAGAACTGTACGAGGACCATAAGGTTCTCCGAGAACAGCATGATGGTGACAAGGGATGCACCAGTGAAGCCAGCGCTCGACCGCACAGTGACAGCCAAACCCACCAGGACCAAAGCGAGGCCCATGACCACTAAATGTAGCACGAGTTCCAACCAGTGCTGGATCATCATGAGCAGGTAAGCAGGTCTCTGCGAGGTGTTGAGCAGGTGCGAGTTCTTTGCACGATCGTCCTGAACCTGACCGTGAGCTCGTAATGTGACCAGCCCCTTGGTCGTGTCTAAGAAGTGCGTGTACAGCGGACTCTTTGCCTCAAGGTCGAGAATACGTAGCTGCCTAGAGGTGCGCAGATAGAACTTCTGTACGACGTAGATAAGTGCCAGCAGAAACGGGTAGCCAGCGGCCAAGTATGGCGACGAAGTGCACATGACGACGGCCTGACCGATGGCCGCGAAGGCCGTGGCGACGAAATTCATAAGCGACATAGGCAGCTGCGTGTCGATGATGTTTAAATCCTGCGAAAACAAATTTGTTGTGACGCCCTGGTCTGTTGTGGTGAAGTACCTCAGCGGTGCGTGTACCAGTGTATGCAACGCCTCATGGTGCAAGTATTTTCCCGACTTTCTCACTCCAATGATGAAGATAAGCCAGACCTGACCAAAGAGCCCAATGATTGCGAGCATCTGGAAAAGCGAGTAGAGCCCGACCCAGTAGCCCAAAGTGTGAGCTGGCATAGCTAAAGAGGAGTCCTGTGTCCACAGCGAAAGCCAGACTGGTGGGAATGAGCTGAATGCGCCGTAGGCCATACTGAAAAGTACGAAGCTAGTCGTGACAGCACTCCCCAGGCTCCGAGAGTAGTGCTTGTAGACCGTCTTGTCACCTGTCTGGCGTGCATTTTGCTCAATATCATTCTCTGGAACCGTTGACTTGATCTTGGCAAGCATGGTCTCTTTGCCGGCCTCAGCTGCAGTAGTAGATGTTGACCTCATTCCAGTGGCTTCTGCCAATTTCCGATCTCGAGAGCAGCTGGACACTGCCGATGAGGACGACGAGCTGGACTTGACTTGCAGATTGTGCACATAGCCATGCTGAGAATCCAGCTCGGTGAAAGAGCCCTCCTCGACAACAGTGCCGTCAGCATCAAGCGCCACCACATGCTGTGAAGACGGCAGATGGCGAACAGAGTGAGTGCATAATATGACCGTGGCTCCACGCCTCGCGAGAAGCCCACTCTCGGCACCTTCCTCAGCAGCGCCGAACACGCGAGAGAACACCTGGTCCTCGGTATCTGCGTCCAAGCCGCTGAAGACATCGTCCAGCACAAGTAGGTCAGTATGGAGGTAAAGAGCGCGCGCCAACGCGACACGCTGCTTCTGTCCACCACTCAGAGTGATGCCATTGCTACCGACGTTGGTTCTATCACCTAGTGGCAATGTGTCGAGGTCAATTTCGAGCATGGTTGCTCGGACTACCTCCGAATATCGCACGGCATCGAAAGGTGCAAAGCCGATGATATTTTCGCGGATCGTGGCGTTAGAGAGAAAGGGAGTTTGCTCGCAGAAGCCGGTTCGTGCAGGAGGAACGCCGCCGAAGAATGTTATGGTGCCGCCAGAGTGATAAGGCATCTCGCCGAGGAGCGCCTTACAGAGGGTCGATTTGCCCGAGGCAATTGGGCCAACCACTATGGTCAACTTGCCGCGGGGTACTCGCATAGATATATTCCTGAGGGCCATGGTTTCTTTGTCCCATCCGAAGCTCGCGTTATCGACTGCGATTGCTGTTTCTTCGTTGCTGGACATCGTCTTCTTATCGATCGTGGATGTAGTAGTAATGGATCTCTGCTTCTCACTATCGGCGGAAAGAGTCGGATTTTCGAGCGCCGGGAAGCGCCTGTAGTCCTCACGAGGGTCCTTCTCCAGAAAGTTCTGGATACGTTGCACGCAGGCAACTGCAGAAACAACAGCGGGGAGGAACTGAAACAAGAGAGAAAACGGCTGGCAAAGCAGGGTGATGTACGCAAGAGAAGTGAAGAGCTGCGCAGCAGAATAGGTACCACCGGCTAGGGCGAATGTGATGAATGGTGCAACAGTGAGCGGGGTGTACGCCAAGACAGCTGAAACGATTGATAGCTTGCGAAATCGCGAACCAGCGGCGAGTTCTTCAACGCGAAGTTTCTGGACATAATCAGCGATGGGTACTGCAAGCCCGGAGATCTTGAGATTTTTCATCGACGCGATGACGATCGATGTGAGACCGACACGCTTCTGCACACCTGCCATCCAGGCCTTCTGCGATGGACCAGTGTAACGGACCAAGATGGACATGAGTCCTGCACAGATCATGACTGTCACCAGCGGGACGACAAATGCAGCACCGAGCTTCGTGTACAGCAACCAGCTCGCGATTGCCGTCTCGATGAAGCAGGCCCACAGCTCATGAAGCATTCGGATGCCGTTCGTGATGCGCTCGATATCAGCACTCATTAGGGTCAGCGCAGCTCCGTCGTCGCCTGTCGTGATTCTGACCGCGGTTGCGTGATTGTATATCGAGCTGACGAGACACGACCGAAGGGCGGTGATCATACGGAAGTGGAAATACCAATACAACGCAGTCGAGATTGAGATGCCGAAGTAAATCAGGCCGCTGGCGCCGATTAGTCCATAGCCTTGCTGCTTTGAATTTCCGTTCTCGGGAGTTGAGAGATGGGTCAAGAGGGCATCGATGAAAAGCGGCTGGCAGAATGTGAAGACCATCATGGCAAGGCGGAATGGTATTGGAAGGAGCAAATAGGTGATCAAGCTCCGACAGAGAACACGGATAAGGCCGAACTTGTGGCCACGCATCGCGTCGGCGTCCAAATATGGTCGCAGTAACTCCTGGGCGTGGTCTGCTGCGAGCTTTCTGTCAAGAGAGTAGAGGTCGGGGATTTGAAGGATCTTGCCGTAACCGAGCATGAACAGCTTATTGAGCCACTGCATATTATGAGCATTAGTTGAACACGGATTCAGGCGGTTGACATTTCGAAATGGTCTCCTATGAAACAAGATACTCACAAAGAACACTCCCAAACTATACATCCCACTCATCTCCTCGGGACTGCAATGCTTTGTGTCCTCCTTCGCCCATTGTGACTTTTGCCTTGCCTCTAGCAGGAGGACTCCGACCTTGACAGCGAGCGCAGCGGAGAACACCGACGCGTATGACCGCTCATTAGCCGTGATGGAGGCCAGCCAGAGCGTACGGGCTTGTGCGATATCGAGAACGACAGTGGTGAAGAGATACGCGCCGAGCACGACTGACGGCCTAACAGACCTTGCATGGTCCAGCGTCGAAAGCAGAACCATGCATAGTGCCGCCGACAAGCGTAGAATCGAAGCAACTACGGCAATGGCTGTCGCTGGAAAAGGATAGAGACCCGTGAGGACGAGAAGGGTGAGTTCAAGCACTGCATAGATGGCAATAGCGGCCTATGGTCGTTGAATTGCGTCAGCTCGAGAGTCCAGACCGTTCTTGGTGCAGATTGGCCTACCAGTTTGGCATATCGAAAGCGGACTCCAGCAATGACTGTTGGTCTTTGGCGGAGCTGTAAGACTCTACACGCAGCAACCACGAGATATATGGATGCCGGCAGGACGGAGAAGAAGACCTGCTCGAAACTGATTGTGAAGTCGAAGTCGTCTCTGCAGCCCGAAACCCGGGGCCCCAGTGAGGCGTCGTTTGAACAGGCGGAGAACGACATGGTGGCTCGCGGGCAGAGCGCTCTGGCTTGTGGTCGTGGGTAGTCAGAGCCTCAGATTTTCTTCTCTGCGGTCATGTCGTTGCCGGCGGCCAGAAGATATAGTATTCGAGGAATGTCAAGAGATGACGGTAAATGAGATTCATGGTGCCTCGATTCGGTGCTGATATCGGGACAACGCCAGTCATGACCGGGGCCCCCTGATACTATGCTGACAGGCGGCTCTAGACGTGCAGTAGCGGTGATGTCGCTCCAACAGCTTGGGGACTTGGTTGGCGGGCGGCAGGGGTCGGAATTGGCTGCGGAATTCGGACTAACGACGTCGGAGTGTAGACTGGGTGGGTGGAGCCTGCCTGTTTGGGGACGCCGGCAAGGCAACTGCGAAGCTTATCTCTATGCCGACGTCGACAAAGCAGGTGCCTTGGTCGCGACTGCCATTCTCTGCTGGAGGCTTTGCTGATACTCGTCTCCCATGTTGATGCCTGATCAGGCCTACGCGGCCACATGGCGTGTCTCGTCCACACAAGCTGTTCAGCCGGGGGATGATCTCCCACGCATGCATATGCGCGTCGCGCTTTTATGAGTCACTATTCAAATGCTCTGGCGACTCTATACTACTCTAGCCTTTCAGAATATGAAGTTTTCACCAGTTATCAGGCAACTGTAAAGTTGGACCTGGAGATCAGTTGAAGTTCGAAGCCGGCGATGCCTTACGGTAAAAACATTTAGGAAGTACATCTCGTCACATGCAATAGCCAGAGCAGTGTCTATTGTGCCTTTCCCAATGATCCGCGACCACAGCCATCAGTTCGTACATAAATTCTGTAAATTCTATGACACACTATTAGATATGGACATCTACATTCAATTCGCATCGAATTTGATGAAAACTCTTATCACTGAATCTGCAAGGACGCCTATTGTGAGACCGATGTGATCATGCTAGCTATTCTTCTCGCATTATTTTGGCTCTATGCACATAATATGGAACCCTTTATGAATGGACGAGGATAACAATTGACATTGACAAAGACCACGCTTGTGTTAGCACGGAATTCTCACCAATCTGGATTAAACTCGCTCGAAAACATCGTTTTTTGTTTTCTTTTCCTTTCTTCTTTATGCTTCACTATGGTTGCACCTCATGTCTCCGAATATGCTCCAGAGATTCGTGGCGCTACACTGCAATTTGACAATCTGCCTTGTATCAAAATCGCCGATTCCAACAACATGCTCAAGTTTTGCAACATATGTCCAGATGCTGCTCACTTTGCCAATACCTGAATGTTACCCATGTCCAACTTAAGCGGCCCAAATCATTCTTTCTGAACCCACAGCAGACGGCAAATTCTACTCCGAACACAAAACCTTGGCGCGGACGACCCAAACGAGAAAAGCCCAGACTTTCGCAGCACGGCCGCCGCCCCTGCTATCCTCGTTATCCTTGGCGCGATCACGCTCACTCCTCTTCTTGGCACCATCACCACTACCCCAGTGGTCGCTGAGGCAAGACTCTTGAACCCAAGGCCACTCGGGCTCCCAAGCCTCGAGTATAGACGACATGGCGCCTATGGACGGCCGCAAGACGGAGCCGTGGACTCGGCGCAGCCATCTCGGCCTGCCCGCCGCCGCCTGGCTCCACGCGAGCTTCTCTCGGCTCCAGCGGCCAGTGAGCCTGACCTCGAACCGCGGGACAGGTCCGTGCCAGCATTCAGCACGTGGGTTGCAGTCGTTGATCGTGTCCTGCGAGAGGCTCCCGAACAGGAGCGGTGCGTTGCGAGTAGAAGGGTTCGTGCACTTCGTCCCGGGGACGTATGGCCGCTTCGCGCGCTGCTTGGGTCTTTCGTTCGCCATGGTGGGAGGAGTGCTTATCGCCTATTTTTAGTGCACGTGATGTCAGTGTGTCCGATTGGAGCTGACTCGTCTACCGCGAGGATCGAGGATGTGCACGGAAAGAGGATGAACTTACTCGCTTTCGTCTGATGGGCGGGTCTCTGAAAACGCTCATCCATGGGGAATAATCTTCGCGCAGCACGTCGCGGGCTGGTGCTGATTGCTGAGAACCTCTGGAGGCAGGGTTCGCCAGCGTACCTTTATTGGTTGAGCCAATATGATCCCCGTTGGCGTTGGGCAGGGGGAGTTGCGAGTAGGACGCACTACGGCCGAGCTTTCCGGTGGTGACAGAGCTAGGAGCATTGATTGCATCGAGGTTCTGCGTATGTTTGAGATCGTCGCTGCCGTCGCTGTTGTCGCTGTCGTCGGCAGTACGCAGGTTAGTATTGCTGGCGGTATAATCGGTCCACGGGAATAGATCACATATGGAGCCCTTAGTCTCGTTGAAAGCTGTCACTTCGCAGTACGAGGTAGTATGCATGACCAAGTTGACGTCGATATCATGGCCACCAACGCTTTTGTCGCTATAGGATCCGGTGAAGTTGTCGGTAGACGAGTCAGTAACGGTAGCGCCATCTGTAGTGCTATCTGAAGACCGGAGCAAACTGGTTCGGCCAGCGGTAGCATTGCTTGTAGCGTCGTCAGTAGAAGTGATGCACAAGTTGCCGGAAGCATTACTAGCAGAAGCAGCAATGTCATTGACGCCAGTGCTTGCGTCTGTGCCGTTGCTGGTATTGTGCGCGGCCGCCTCACTTGCGTTTCCCACGTTTTGACTGCGATCAATGGAGATAATAGTCGTCTCAATGCCAGCGGGACTGGTGATAGTGAACGAAAAACTGCTAGGCGCTGTGTCCAGACTACCGACGGATGAGGAGGCCGTACTGCTGTTGATGGCTGTGCCGCTGGTGACAGGGTCAAAGAGGGTGGTAGAGCTGCTGCCTGTGGACGAACCAGTGTTGCTTCCAGAGGAGGCATACGCGATTCCAGACTCTCTGACAACTGTCGGTGCGTCGCCTTCGACGCCGTAAATGTCTTCGCTAGCAGCAGCACTGATCTGAGAGAGACTCTGAATACGCCTAGCGGGTCGGCTCGCGGGTGAGGTGAGACTCCTGCCTCGACCACATTCTGCAGTACTGCCACGCAATGTTTCCGGAGTGTTACCGGCCCCTAACGAGCCACAGTATGCGGTTGTACAAGACTCTGAGGAAATACCACGGCTTTTCTGGTCGGATGGTTGACCACGGGTGGAGCCTCGGGAGTGTGGTGGCAATTTAGAGGACCGAGGCTGACGAGGGGGCGCAAAAGTGTTGCTATATGTACCTGTCCCGATGTGAGCCGGCCTTGTGAGATGGACTGGCCTTGGGGTGTTCGGGGGGTACCGTGGCCGGTCTCGATATTCAGCCGACTGGTAGTAGCCACTTCGGGAAGGTCTAGCTGAAGTCACCGGACCATGGGTGATAGGAGGGCCCCGGGCATCATCTTCAAGTCCTGTGAGACGCCAATCTGCGTACCCTGGTCCTGCCGTGGCTCTGTAAATCTGTGGGTGTTGATTCTCACGAAAAGCCACGTGGGGTCCGTAGCTTGACTGATTGGCAGCACGCTGCTGGTTATTTCTCGGCGACTCTGCAATCGTCCGCAACTGTGGCCGGAAGCTTGGCCGGTGAGCGCGGAGTGCTTCAAAGTTGTGCTGGTTGGGGTCTATGGCCTCCTAGGTCCGGTCACCCAGATTACACAAGCTCGTTCTGTGGGCATCAGGCACGAGATACCGTTGGTGACGAGCCCTCGTCTCCGCCTCGGCGGCTTCTCTCTCTTCTTCCGAGCGTAGACCAACCGCATCGCGGAAGGCGTTCAAGGCTAGACCACCGTGGTATACAGCAGAGCGGACATATTGACCTATTTCACCTGCTTGATTGCGGGGCTGACCGAAATGATCTTCCCGCGGGTCCTGTTTCTTCTTCGTCTTGTGCCCTGGACGGCCATTGCTAGAGACACCTGATTCCATGGAGTGGTCCTCATCCTGGTCATCATTCTCGTCATCTTGATAAGTCTCCTCGTCCTCCGGCGACGGATCGAAAGCCCGTCGCAAGGACGTGGTCAGGCTGTTCCAGCTACGGGTCAGAGAACGTAGAGGATCTGGGCTGGGCGTTCGTGCTCGTTGTGGAGGGTGTGCTTCACGAACACGACCTGTGCTTTGCAATGGTGCAGATGTAGAAGCATATTCAGTAGAATTGCCTGCAATGGGAGCTGGCTCCAGATGATCCGTTGAGGCGGCCCATGTCTGGTCGTTGTTTCTAGCAGCAGATTCATCACCGCTGCTCTCAAAGTCCTGTGTAGATCTTTGCGGATGGTCTGATATATGGTTTTGTGTGCGGCTCTGATCAGTAGTATGGGCAGATTTATGAGTCTCATTCTGTCTCAGCTTGAGCACGCTGAGCTCGATGCCTTCGTTGTTGTTTTGCTCCATGGTGAGAGGTTCATCGTCCGCTAGCGTCATCTAAAGAGCACCAGACATTATCATGTACTCACCTTCACCAACGAGCCAGAAGTCAGGGAAGACTCGTCTCCTCTTGCGAGTCAATCTCCGCCACATCAGTTTCCAGAAGGGCAGGTCGCTGACGTAACTATCGTCCCACGCCGCGGACAGTCTGGGGTCCGAAGAACGCATACGTTGGTGAAGTGAGATTGTGATTATGTAGTGAAGTTTTGACTCCCGCGACGACGAGGTCTTGTAGATTTTGTTGTAATGCTGCGTGGAAATGTATGCAAGAAGCCTGGCAATGATTTTGATGCGGCTTCTTATGCAGCGTAGAAACGTTTGTACAGTCTCAAGCAGAAACGGCGAAGGCTGCAAGCTTGTGGAGGATGAAGAGTAGAGGGGTTGCTCGAAGAGTGCAAAAGGTTCCTGCAGTGTATGTGTGTGCGTTATGCTTTTTGCACACGCAGCATGAGTGCTGGCCAGTGGCAACTTGAGCGCTGTCCCCGTGGAAACCAAGGAGGCTTCTTGAGGCCAACGCCGGGGGTAGGTAGAAAAGATTTTCCAGCATCCGCAGAACTCCACGGAAAAAAATCTACACAGTTTTCCGAGATAGTTCTTGGTATTCTCATCATGTGAAGATGTACAGGATCGTTCCATTGCGATTGATGGCAATGGACGAAGGTTGTGTTGTTGGCGTACCTCGTGGTGCGGACCCAGTCGCAGCGATTATAGTGCCTAAGTATCACGACGCGGCGGGCCCGCAGCTGGAAACGCGACTTTAAACGACGCGCATGACCCCGGGCCACAGGGAATGCATCATCGAGTTGCTCGCGTTGAGGAGAGATAGCACGAGACTGTCTGAAAGAACCGCTGGAGCGACAGGCAACCGCTCGAAGACGCGATACGCCAGTTACCACGAACTTGTGAGCCTGTATCAGATTCTGGCACCTTATGCATGACCAAGCCGAGTTTCACGGCCAACGAGTGCCGAGGACGATAGATCTAGTCACCTTCTTGACAACCATGACTGTGTTGACACATAGTCATTGATCCGAGAGCAGGACTTCGGAAAAGCTCAAGAAACTTGCAAAGGCCCGAGAACTTCCTCAAGCCGCGAGACAAGGAGTGTCAATCAGCTACAACACAAACAGATATCGCGTTGAAGACTCCAGACCGCATACGGCCGTCTGCAAGGAGCCTGTGCACAAACGCCAGCCCACATGCAGCCACCCGCTCGCAACCTTTCTGTACTCTGTCCTCCGGAACTCCTTCCATCCGCCCTGACGCCACAGGCCGTGCTTGGCGCTTTCTCAGCCGCCATCCATATTCCGACACATGACGAACAGCTCCACCAAACGTCTCCAAGCAAGTGCGGACACAATGGCTTCCGTTGTCTCCAACGACTTCAGCACGACTTGCAAGGACCAGGCAGTAATGCTATTGTGGGAGCGGACTCCGCCCGTCGGGTCCGCCTCCTGGGCTCGCCTCACTTGTCCATGTCCACGACAGGCAATTCCCGGAGATGGACTAATTATCGCGTTCCTGGAAGAAGTGGCTCGTTTGAACGTTGGTAGCGGGCCTGTCAAGTCCAGGCTAGACACGGGATGACGTTGTGTTGGTCAGAGCGCTCGGCTTAGCTTCCGAGAGAGAGCGAGAGAGAGCAGAGGACATGGGACGACGGAGGGCAAAGTCTACAAAGGAGCACGGACAACAAGGCCAGGGCTTGTGGGAGCTCGCGAAAAGTGCCGAAAGATGAGGAAACTCCATGCATCTCGTATAACAAGCGGTCAACTAATCCTCAGGCGGCGGTACTGTGCTAAAATGGGAATCGGACCAAGAAGGACAGCGGTCGAATCAGATATCGAAAAAAGCAATGGGAATGTGCCAACAGCATGTCAGGATCTCAATGGGTGATCACCTGATCCCATACCTTACAGGCCGATCATAGCGATTCAGGAGGGATCTGTCAACGACTGTTGCGATCGAGACGAAAACGTGGAGCAATCCGTGAAGCGAGACCAGAAACGCAGGGACCAGGAGTCGAAGAAGTCTTGATGGTCAACAGGGGCCCCTGGGCCGGCGATTCGTCTTGCCGGCAGGACCAGCGGCAAGCCACAAAACCACAGAACCACAAAGCACGCACAGGCAGAGAGGGCCCTGCAGCGACTGTGCAGTAGCGCTGACGTCACAAGCGGTGGTTGCCGGCGAGTCTCAGTTGGTGCTGTGCTAAGAACTTTGGAAGAAGCCCATGCAGATGTCAAAGCTGTGCTTGTTGTGCATATTGTGCATGTTAGGTTATGAAAGAGGCCATGCCCGCGGAGGTGCAAGGAGGTCGGTCCATCGAGAACCAACCAGGTGGGCGGGCAATACACCCGGGCTGGTCTGGGATTGGGATGCTGGAACGGGCTGGACTGGGCTTTTGAGTTTGCAGCCCACATGAGCAGGCAGCGTGATCTTTGTGAGTCTGGGCAGAGAGGGGGGTCTCAAGCCCCCACCACGAGCGAGAGCGCAGCCTCGAAGCACGCAGATGTGACCTCATTGCGCATGACACCTCTGCCCATTCACTGCCACAGAGTATCTCAGCCGTTGCTGGACTGTCGCTAGTGTCAAAGCTAGCTCAGGACATGATCCCGGCGAGCCTGGCGAGCCTGGCAGACCGACGAGGACAGGCTCAGTAGTAGCAAGGCCACGTCGGCACCCAAAAGGTGCCCAAGCGCAGCAGACCAGGATCCCCCGGATTGTTCAGGTTTGCTCGCAGGCAGTGGCCGACCAGGTCTACACCACGGCGATACCGGCGCGTCCACACACAGAGCCCGCTGTCCGGCAGACGCTATACTATGTAGGTCCTCGGCTTATTCTTGTGATGATCGTGATAGCTTCCTGTTTGAGGAGTCCGGGTGGGTGTCGTTCCTGGCCCAAAGATGGGGATCAGGGGCTCCGATGGCAAATTGGGCCTCGTTGGGCTAGGATGCTGCCTGTTGCTGGTTGCCGGAGCGGGCGCTGTCTGAATCGCCTTCTTGGGATGATATAAATTCTTATGTCTTGATGCGGTTCGCGGAAGGGACCAATGTCGGGTCTTGTCTTGTCGAGACATTTGGCACAAGACGAACAAAAGGCAGGTCGACTCGTGCTCTGTTTCATCTCTTTGTTCCTGTCATGCGAGTCTGCGGTCCCTGAGTCATCAAACAACGACGAGAGACCCTGAAACCTACAAGACTGCCGCACTCGACGTCGCGTACAAATCACGTTGCGGCACATCGCAGGACGTCGCTATCGCTTGACCGAGCAGGCGTGGCCAGAGTGCCCTGCAGACCACATCACACGCAAGACGGCACGCACAAGCACGCACCAGACGCATCCGCGCGGGACCCGGCCAGGCCAGGGCTGGGAAAAGGAAGAAGGGAAAGGCGCCAAAAACCGGGAACAGGGCTGCCGCTAGACGGACCCATTACGGACTCGACATTCGCCAAAACGGAGCCTGCATCTTCAGAGCTGCTACCGTCGCCCGTGATTGCTTACAGAGACCCTACAGAGACCCCTGCGTCTGTCCCGTTTCACTGGGCTTAACTGCCTCCATATCGTCTGTTCAGCCCGTGCCGGCGTTTTGCTAGCATAAGCCCCCTCCTGCCAGTGTCGTCATCAGACGAGCTGCTCGTCCCCCCCTCCCCTCCCCACCACCACCACACTGCCTCGCTCCCTCCATTTCCAGCTGGCCTTCAACTACCGGCCTCTCCTCCTTCCCACTCGTCTCCATCGCAAGCTGAACTACACCTCCAACACATCAGTCTGGCAGCCACCGCAACGTCGCTCTGAGGAGCCTGTTCGCATCTCTTTCGAATACAAATACACATCGGACAAAGTCACAATACCCACGATCATCACAAGCATCAGAGACACAACCCACGCACAGCCACCATGGCCTACAGATCGAGCGATAATGACCTCGCCTATGGCGAGCGCTGGGACCGGGACCGCTTCTCCAACGAGAGGGACCGCGATCGCCGCCAGCAAAGCAGAGGCCCTATCCCATATTGGGACCGTGATCATCGACGCCCAGAGTCGCCCGATGGCCCCCGCTTCCATTCCCGTGGCCCGCCCGGTCCTCCTCCGCCGCGGCCCTGGGAAGACGACTATCCGGTGCGCGATCGCCGCTACTATGAGGATGAAGGGCCCCGTCGCCGCCGCTCGCCAGACTTCTTCGACCGCATGCCCGAGCGAGAGCAGCGCAATCCTTCGCCTCCTCGTAGGCCAACACGCCTGGTCCGCCGGCAATCTTCTCTGGACACATATGACCGCAAACCCATCCCCCGCTTCTACGAGAGGGAGGAGTATGGCCCTCCAGCCCGCCGTGAGGACGTCCGTCCTGAGTATCGACCTGACCCATACCAGCCTATCCCTCTTCCCAGATCTCGAGCTCTGCCACCCCCGCGCATGTACGCCGACCGCGAATACGAGGAAATCAAGATCCAGGAGCCTGACAGGTACGGCAACGATGAGTACCACCCTTACCCGGAGCGGGTAACCGAGAGAGAGGTTGTCCGTTCATCTCGGAGACGGGACCACAGTGGCTCCCGCACAAGCCGGGCAGCCCGGTCGCACAAGAGCAGCGTACGAAGCAGCTCCCAGACATCAACAAGCTCAAGTAGCTCCAGCAGCAGCAGCTCTAGCTCCAGCGGTGGTACTACGGTCACAGTCAAGAGCGAGTACCCGAAGAAGGGCAAGACTAGAATTCCCGCACGCCTTGTCTCAAGGCGGGCCATCATCGACCTTGGATATCCTTATACAGAGGAGGTATGTGATAATCGATAGAAGCCTTCGCTCATGTATTTCTTTTTCTCAAAAACACAGGCTAACATAGCACTCGCAGGGCGGTACAATCATTGTGCAGAAGGCTCTTGGCCAGCAGAACATCGATGACCTGCTCAAGCTCAGCGAGGAATACAAGAAGTCCGAGCACGAGGTCATTGCTGCACGATCATCCGCAGGCCATCTCCTCGAGGAGCGCAGGGAGGAAGTGTTCACGATCCCTCCTCCACCAGCGGCACCACCTGTTGTGATCGCAGCTCCTCCTCCTGCGCCTGTCGTGGCACCACCAGTTGTTGCGCCGCCAGTCGTTGCTCCCCCGCCCCCTGCGCCCGTGCCTGAACCTGTTCCAGCTCCAGCAACTGTCACGGAAGAGGTCTTCAAGGAGACCAAGGTCGTTCGTGAGGTTTCGCCGGCTCGGACCGCTCGAAGCTACTCCACATCTACGACAAGTCGGACACCGCTCATAATTGACGGTGGCGAGCCATATGACAGCTACGAGTACGGTCAGGTAGCCCTTGTTGGCGACCGTCGCCGGACAGACCGTGACATCAAGTACGAGATCGCCCGCCTCGAGGCTGAACGCGACTTGATACGTGCCGAGCGCCACCACCACCACCACGGCCGCCACCGGAGCCACAGTCAGAGTTACGGTCGCGACGTGGTGCGTGCTGAGCGCCTGCCTACCGGCGAGCTGGTGCTGTACGAGGAGGAAGTTGTCAAGGTGGAGGAGCCGCGGCGCGGAGTGCGTCTTGAGAAGGACAAGAAAGGTAGGATGTCCATCAGCGTGCCCAAGAACCGCAGATGAAGGTGCGCGTTTCTTTCGCACTCGTTGCGAAGCCCCTCTTCCACTTAGGTGGCTCCAGATCACATACTAACACGGTTTTATACACAGGACCTCCTCCTGGCCTCATGCGCGCCATGCTCGCCACTCTGACTTGATCGTGCTCCGGCAGTGCGATCAACCGCAACACACGAATTTTGCTTGCTTTGGGAGCACCAGGTCTATAACCTGGGCCGGACTGGTTCAAGGCGCACGTGACTTTCTTGTGCAACGGTGGACAAGCAATGATCTAGTTGTCCTCAAACATACGGGCACATTCTTTTCTCTACTTGGGCATATATAAAGATTTTCTGGGAAGCCAACGGATGGCGACATAGTATTGACGACGTTACGATCACAAATCAGCTTCATACAACCAAATCATTCGCTGGGTGCCGCGCTTCCAGTGTTTCGGGGCCCTTTCCCGATTTATGTGAAACTAAAAACACCGTTATTTGGCGCGTGACATGCCACACGTTTATACAAGTTTGCTACATGGCAGGTGCCATCGCCCAAAATTACAATCGTAGCAAGAGTGGCGCTTGAATCGCACACAGCCTTTGAGATCAGCAGTACAGTTGAAAGAAAGAAGAAGAAAAGAAAACAAACCCACGTGATAGCGGATGAAGGCGTGGCAAGCTGGTCTGTCCACCGCTATCGCGACACCTGACTATTGTTAAGTACTCATTATACATAGCACGGGTATATCTATCTGCCCGAGACACATGCTTATTCCCGTGACGTGACAAGCCGTTTGCCCATCCTTATCTTGGCGTGTCGATGGCGGCGGCGCCCCCAGGGGCGTGGAAATGCATGGGTACAATAGTAAGTAAGTGCGTGGACAGATTGTGGAGCTATCCCCTCGTACGAGAGAGCTTTTCATGACAAGGTGGCAATGTGCCAGACATGCATTGAATGTTTCAATGGGTTTCAGGTTTATAAAAGGGCGTTAATCTTAATGCTGAAGTCTAATACGGAAGTATAATGCTTGGAAGTGTTATTGACCGAGACGTCATGTCCTAGTAATCACATCAGACACAGGAAGAGTGTTTCATGAAGCAAAAAAGAGAAATTCTTTACACGCCATTGCCATGCTTGAACAAAATTATCTAATTCTTAACGCTGGTTATCCATCCATCCGGCACAGATCTGAACAGGGCAAGAAAAGAGGCCCTCTCCGAGATCTTATAGCCTCGGAATACACATTTCCCCTGCCAGCTACCATATAGCCAGGTATGTAGCAGTAGACTAAAGTCGTCGGCGTAGTTATTGTGTAAGAATGATGAAGCCATCTAAAATCCACATTGTCGGTTGGTCCTCGGACACCTCATCCCTCATACCGCACAGCTAACCAAAGAGACGGGCACTTAGTAAGCGCCACGTTTCTCAGCGTCGGAGATACGACGGCGCTCAGCAGCACCACGGCCGTTACGGCCGTTGTTCTGGGCGTTCTGGCCGTTGTTGTTCTTGCCCCGGCTTTGACCACGTCCCTGACCGTTGTTGTTGTTGTTGTTGTTGTTGTTGTTGTTGTTGTTGTTGTTGTTGTTGTTGTTGTTGTTGTTGTTGTTGTTGTTGTTGTTGTTGTTGTTGCTGCCACTAGCATCCCCGGTAGGGACAGTAGCAGCGGGGGCACTCTGAGTAGCAACAGCACCGGCACCGTTGCCACCAAGCTGCACGCTCAAGGTTTGAACGGGGGCGGCAATGCTGACAAGAGTGGAAGTCTTGGCGTTGAGGATATCCTCAACCTTCTTAGCAGCAGCAAGACCTTCTTTGCTGCCAGCTTGCTGGTTAGCCGCAACGGCAGCTTCAAAGTCAGCCTGGTCGTTTGCAACCTGCTTGTTAACAGCGTCGACGCTAATAGCAGTGTCAACAGTGGCGGCAGTGTTGGCGGAGGGAGTGTTGTCAGTCTGCTGAACAGGGAAGCAGCCACCGAAGGGACCCGCTTGGGCATTGTTGCGGCAGCGGACAGTACAGACGTTGCCAGCAGAGGCTACGAGCAAGTGTCAGCAAAATTTCAGTATGTCTATATGACGAGGATGACTTACAGCCAACGCAGTTAAACTGGTCAGGCATCACGACGGTGACGTTGAAATCCTGGGTGCGGGCCTGGGAGAAACCGTTGACACCAGGAACGTTGTCGAGGACTGTCAGGTTCTGGGTGATGACACCGTTGTTGCCAGCCTCGATGAGGTCGCAGGCATAGGGACCAGCACCGTCTGCGTTGACCTGGTGGATAGTGACGGTGATCTTTGAACCGGCCTTGACCTGGGTCACCTGCTTGGCAGCGAGGGCGTTCTCGGTGTTCTCGCCAATGTCGATGTTGCCGGTCAGCTCGGTGCGGCCGCACTCGTTGACGACGTTGTTGGCGATCTCCTGGTCACGGATGATTGTTGTGTCCTGCTGGCAAGGGTTGATAGACGTGCAGTTGCGAGCGATGTCCAAGCTGACTATTCGCCGGACGGCCTGGTTGTCAGCCATGGTGTGTCTATATTTGTTGTGTGGCTGGTGTATGTTAACTCACCCTGGAAGCCAATAGAGGCAGGAGAACCAGCCTCGCCCTGAGCATTGAGAAGGACGCCGTGGGCCTGGGCAAGGGCCACAAGGGCGGCGGTAGAGAGGAAAGAGGCGAAAGAAGGCATGTTGATGACGGCTGGCGTGTGGGATGGAAATTGTAAGTTGGCAAGGCGTACAAGGAAATGAAAGTGACCAGCACTAAGGTTGAAACGAAAGAAGGAGGATGAGAAAGGAAAGCTGCTTCACAGAGGCACGACCGAGATGGATGAGAAGGAAGGGGACATGGTAATTAGGACGACAACGTACGACGATTCGCCTTTATAAGAAGGATATGTTTGCTTTGCTCGCCGGGTCAGGGTCGAGTTGCCGTCGTGGTGGCAGGCTCGAAAAGGGCCATCATGGTGGAGCTGCAGGGAATGAGGTGGTGGTATCGTGTGGTGCACTGGGGAGGCTCGAACAGCAGCTGTCGCAAGCTGGTGGGCTCGATAGTGTAGTAGCAGCAGTAGCAGCAGCAGGGAAAGGGGCCGGGCTTGGCAAGAAATGAAGCTGGTCTGGTCTTTGCGCTCAGTGGGTGGTGATGCCAAGACGGGCGGCCAGCAGCTCGAAAGGGATGAAGTTGGTGGATGCTGCTCCAGCGGACAGGGGAGTCGACAAGGAGGAGACGAGGTGAGGTCAAATGGAGAGACTAGGAGAGAGAGAGAGACAGATAGAAAGGACGCTAGAACCACATTTCCAGGGGTGAAACCTCCGATTCGCCAGAGGGAAGGAGGGAAGGCAGGCAAGTGCAACCGCCGCATGGTGGAGATGCAGGAATAGGAAGGAAGGAGCCGCCGACAGCCATCACGAAGCATCATGTCAGCTGGCAGCAGCAGCCTTGGCCGGGCTGTTGTGGGAGACGGCCGGTGACCAGGGCCGCCAGGGGACAAGTCGAACAACGTGAAACGGGTGCGCCCACCTGCGCAGCCAGAGTGTCTGGAGGCCCTGGCCCGAGGGTGGCTCTCATGCTCGAAACGCCCACGATGCATTTTGTTTGGTCCACCACATCGTCCCATCCTGCGCCCATCTGCCCGCCGCCTGCTGTCCTCATGATGCCATGGTCTGTTTCGTCGTCCCCCCCCCCCCAATCCTGTCCCAGCACGCGCCTGTCGACACATGCCGCACATTGGATGTGGCTGACATATGCTTATTTTAGGCTCTGCACCACTCGTCAAGGTTGGACATGGGCTCTGAGCATGCCGTGTGTCCGAGTTCGGATCAGCCGCCCACTCGACTCGACCATGCTGGACAACTCGGACGAGGCCAGGCAGCGATCACTCTGCCAGGCACGAGCACACGAGTAACGACCTAGATACTTACTCATTGCCATCGACCGTGGCATACACCCCTTGCAGCCATGCGTGTCGGGCCGCGAGCGAACCTGCAACCAAGACAATAATATCGACGCCATTCGGCAGCTCCCGGCCTTGGCACTTGCTTAAGTGATTTGGCTGCCATGGCGTACAACAACCACAACGACGACGCCATTGCATTCTGACTCTTGTCGCGGGCCTACGACAGCACGAGCATGTCGACTGTTGACTCGGGGGCACCCATCGCCGTTGCCACCCACTGGACCCTTGCAATCTGCAATGCTTCGCCCCTGGCTTGGCATGCCCGTTAGCGACGGCAGCAGGGGACCCTGGCACCCCCTTGCGACAATATCCAACACCAATGCGCAACAGAACATTGTGTATTGCCGTTTAGGATTCTTGCCGTTCATCCCGCTTGTCATGCCTCGTCTCCCGAGACCCTGCCAACACCCACTCCCACTCGGGCTTCTTAGTTCTTCTCGAAGCGCCACGCTGTATATTGACTATTTATGCTGTGTGCGTCATGTCATTCCTGACAAGCTGGAAACCATGACAGGCAACAGTTCGAGCTTAATTACTGTCAAGACTGAGACAAACGCCAGCTTCGACCTGCCTCTCCCAAGGGTCGCCCAACCAGGAGAAACACAAACGAGGGTTCGATTAAGAGCGTCCACAACTTTAATGTCCGATCACCGCGCAACACGTCCAGTTCCTCTTTGCATGGAGTCGGCCATGTGACTGTGACTCTGCGAGATTAGCAGTCTCCGCCAAAACAACAGTAGCGTAGCATCATTGCCCGGTTCAATGGGGCTCCAGCACATTTCCATATCTCCACACAAGGGCACAACCTCCCATAGAAATCCCCTAGCATCACCCAAGCCCTGTACACGATGCCGAAAGCCGAGCAACTTTATGCCTTCTGTTTATGCTCTCGTATCCACGTGCAGAAAATACCGCCAAGACAACAAGATGGTACGTGGTCTGTTGCGTGTGGTGTTTCACCAATTATGCGCCAACTTCTGGTTTCAAACCTGGGACCCCGGCCCTGCTCACCTGTTTTGCGCATCCGGCGGCACCAACCGACGATGCCTCCCCACCCAACGCAGCTTGGACATGCACACGATACCACTTTGGGGCAAACCGTCGGAATAATTCCTGCTTCAGTGTCGGACCGTGGACAGAAATTAGCCCGGCTGCATATCGTTTTAGCTCATTCACCCGGATCCGGCTCAAACCACCAGATGAGGCTTGTGCTCCTGGGTTATACCCCATGTATTTGAATATACGTCTTCCGCCCGAGGTATGTCACTTGGATGTCCTCGCCGGTCTGTCCGGAGTGATGTCATGGCTGCTCTGTGCGTGGGCAATGGCTTACAAGATATGGATTCAAAGCTGGAAGGCTTTCCGAGATCGCGCCCAGGTGCCCGGGTCCGGAGTCTGGCAACGCTGTTTTCACCTAGTCCTTGAACGAAGTGGCCGCGTCTCATCGAACACTAAGACGATCCCGAGCACAGCTCGCGCCTGGCTCATGCAAAATTTCGCGTGTGTGACACCATATCTCCTGAATCTCAAGACGACATTCGGTCACTGTAGAAGCGGTAGCAATGCGGCATCGCAGACGTGTGTGGGTCGTGAAATGAAAATCATTATTCGTGATTTTAAGAGCCGATCTTCTTGTTATGCCGAGCGAAACACGAAAAGAGTGTGACTTAGGAGCCTCTGTATGTGCGCCAAAATCAGAGATCTGGACAACCATGCACTGAGAGAGTAAAAGACACACGGGCAAGAGGGCTGAACCCAAAAATGTTCATTGATGCAGAACCCCCAGTGTACTCCCAGTGACGCTACTGTATGGTACAATGGAAAAAGGGGAAGGGGAGAGTCAATGCCTGAAAAAAGAAAAATCTGTGAGAAACTATCAATTCTTACGACAAAAAGAAACCAGAGACCGCAACAAGAATGGATTACATAATTAAAGCAAATGGAGTGAGGCAACAAAGGACAAATAAACTAAAAGAGAAAAGAGTTTAGGTGTAACTAGCGTGTATACCTTTGTCGATCCTGCAGTCCGCCTGGGTGTATTCAGCAGCTGGCTATTAGTAAACAAACTCAAAATACTTTTCTGGGCACAAATATACATCGAGAGTCGTTCCATTTTTGCCCGGTCATAAGTGCTAAAATTGCCCGAAGGATTTTATTTCTTTTCCTTTTGGGCAGCTGAGCTGGAGACTCTTTGGGTGACTGTATGAGACGAGGCAAAACACATCTGTCGTGTAAAACCAGCAGCATAAAAGATAATAAGCCCGCTGCAGGTTGGAGTATATTCCATTTTGCCTTGGTGGTGAATTATCATGACAAATATCATTGGTAGGCCCGGAACATCAACACGCTCAACCGGATCACGAATAGTGCGCCGAATTCTGTCTGGTTTGGTAAATTGACACCGGGCCGAGTTGGCCCCCTTCATTTGGTCACCCTGAAAATGGTTCATGGCGAGCTTCGCACTCTAGCTTTACTTTATTTCTGTAGCTCTTCTTCTTAGTTATTACGGGTCGTCATGATTAATCCAACTCCACAGCCGAGATGGCTTCCTCGATGAATGTCTCGTCCAGGTCGTGCTTCCCGTTCCGCGCCGCATTGGTAACAGCCGGGCTGCTCCGTCCAGAGCGCCAGTCGCTGCTCTCGCTATTGGCGTCGCTTGCGCCCGCCTCCGAATCCGTGTCCGGCGGCGTCGGTATGTCGCCAGGCCTCGCGGCGGCGGCCTTGTGTCGCTTGAGCATGCAGGTCTCGACGGTGATTCCCGGGCCGAAAGCGCAGCCCACGACAAAATCGCGCACCCTTCCCCCGGGCGCCAGCGCGTCCATGTCCTTCTGCCGCAGCCGGTCGAGCACGCTGAAGATGGTCGCCGAGCTCGAGTTGCCGTGGTTCATGTACACGTCGTAGCTGGCGCGCATGTGCTCCGAGGAGATGGCCATGGCCCTCTCGGCGCCCGTGAGGATGGTCGCGCCGCCCGGGTGCATGGCCCAGTCAAAGTCTGCGGGCTCGGCATAGCCTGGCGGCAGCTGCGGCGAGTTGTCCACGAGCTTGGCGAAGCTCGACGCCATCGACTGCATTGCCAGCTTCGGCACGTTTGGCGTGAGGACGACCTTCCACCCCAGAGGGTCGACCTGGAACCCGAGATCGTCCTGCGAGTCGGGCAGCGTCTCGTGCTGCCAGCCCAGCAGTGTATATATCGGCTCGCAGTCGACGTCGCCCACGCCGTTGCTCAGGATGGAGACACTGGCGCAGTCAGAGAAGAGGCACGCGCCGATCCTCGTCTGTTGCAGTTCGTGTATGCTGTCCAGTTCGCTCCGCGCCAACGTCGTGCTGACCTCGAGGGCGATGCAGAGTATCCGCGCGGGCTTTTGTCTGAAGGTGTGACCAAGCGCGAGGTTGGCTGCTGTGCGCAGGACCGCGAGGCCTCCTGAGCAGCCAATCCCGTGCAGCAGGACTTTCTCGACCGCTGGCGAGAGACCGAGCTCTTTAGCGACGTAGTGGTCGAAGCCAGGGTTGGCGCTGTCTGTACACGTCGTCGCAACAACATGGGTGATTTCTCCCGGGCTCATATTCGCCTCGACCAGGGCCTTCCGAGCGGCTTCGACGGCGAGAGGGACGCCATCGGACATGAAAACCTCGTGAAGCTGTGCTATTGAGGGGGCGGTGGGCTGGTTGACCAGTGGGTGGTCGGCAGTGCCGATGGAGGAGCGCTTCTCGATACCAGTCATCTGGTTGATGCCGAGGACTTTGCGCATACTGGAGAGGAAGCTCAAGGGTCAGTCTCATTCCCGCTTTTCCTTGTGTGCATGTCGTTCCCTTCCGAGCCACCCACAGGATAGTACTCACGAGGGCGAGTCCGGATAGTAGAGCTTGGCGAGCTTGGCCAGCTCGTCCGGAGTAAGGGAGTATGGCGGATACTGCACCCCAAGCCCGAGTATGGAGAGCTGGAGGTTACCCAGCTCAGTCGGGAGTGCCATGGCCGTGTCCTGCGGGTTTGCACTGGGTCGTATCCGAGTCGCTGGCGGGTTCCTGGGCCTTTGTCGTGGGAAGTAGAGTTTATCCGCGATGGTGTTGCTGTGAGGACCTGGGGCAGAGGAGGGAGAAGAGGGTTTGGGTTGTGGAAAAGTTCTAGCGCCGGACGGGATCGAACTCAAGGATGTCGAGAGTCAAGGACAGGCAAGATTGGGTTTGGTCGTGCTGCTCTAGCGCGTCTTGAAACCTTGGAAGGGGTTGGTTGCGACACGGAGTCGATTGGGAGAGGCCCGAGAGCGAGCTGTGTGTTGCATGCAGGCTGCCGTTGCCGAATAGGCGAGGCGGACGCGCAGCGCCCACCTTGGAAGTTGCATCACAGTGGCAGAGGCGACGGGCATGGCGTGGCGTGGCGTGACGGAGCCAATGGGGCCGGGGACGGACAGTTGGGGTTGGATGTGGCCATCATCACGACGACAGTAGAGCAGACAGCAATTCGGGACCTGGCGCTAAGTTGGGCGTTAATGGGAATCTGCAGGTTTGCCATGGCTGCCGTCCTCTGTTTTGCGTCGTGTGGTGATGAGTCCATGACGTCTGCAGTGCGGCTGCGCCAGCCAGCTCCACTTTCGGACACGGTTGCGACTCGTCCGTTTCCACGTGTTCCATGTACTTTATCCAGAGGGACCTTTTGCTTAGTCATTCTTGGTTCCGCTCTTGTCCCTCTGAGTCGGGGCACCGGCACCTCCATGGATGTCTCGCATGTAATCATCATCACCATGATTCACAGCCAGCCGCCCAGCCGTGTTTCCCCTCCCTCTTCCCCATTTCGGCATGTCTGCACGCCCTCAGCCGCACCAACCAACCAGCACGCGACCAATCACAGCGACAGCCGCCGTTAGCGACCTTGCAACGCTAGCTCTACTCTTCTGGAGCACGGGCCATGGCTACTCCCGCGCTATGGAGGATTCCTTTCCTCCTCCATGTGGCGGTTGAGTCAGCCGCCGTCTTCTTCTTCGCCTTCCGCCCGGACTTGCAGCTGAGCGCCAAGGACTGTTCGCCAGAGGCACGACTGGTGTTGAGGCAGTATGGCGCTCTTCTTGCATCGAGCAACATCATCTGCTTGGCTGTCGCCTTGCAAAATACGCCATCTCCGTTGGACAGGCACATATCAATGGCACTTCTGTTCTATCATATATTTCCCTGTCATCGTGCTTGGGTCCGAATGCAGAATGGGCAGAAGAAGACAGTGCGAGGCGGGCAAAACGAGCCTCTTATGAGAAGACCAGAGGCCCATCTCGTAGCGCATATAGCCTGCTGCGTGGCTTTCGTGGCTGTCTGTTTCTTCTATTAGGACAGCAACACTACCATGATATAAACTCGTCGTACCAATACATAAAATAAAATGGGTGCACCGTCTTGTCATCACTGCTGACCATTCCGTTGAGACTGCCCAGATGACTATCCCGTCGAAACAAGCAGTATCCGTGACAATTGTTGCTCAGCTGGCAGCAGGTGCTTTCCTTTGAATCCAGTTGCTGCTCATTCCTGCCTCGCTGCCTGACGAGGCATTCACTTCTCAGCCCACAATCTGATATCTGTCTGCAAAGAATATTCAAACCCTCAGCAAATGTTGCACACAAGCATTCTCCGCAATCACAAGTGACGAGCCCATCACGCTGCCAGATCTCCCACCAGGCGCCATCAAGATGATTTCTATTCATGTGAGTTCGAACCATCTGATCCGTCTGCTCGCGTAGCTTTGACCCCCTGTAAGGTATTGATATAGGTATCATAGGTGCTCGTCGTCGCTCTTCTGAGCATTCTCAACTTGGTTGTCAACCTGACCAGCGCGATGCCTGCTATGCCTGACATTATGCCGCCCAAGAATGAGCCTATTGCCACCGCCGTCGTCGACACACGCGCCAATATCGCGGCGCGCGCACATGGCAATGTCATGCTCTTCGGCGTCCCCATCGCCCGTCCCAACAGCACTGTTTCCGAAGCCAACACCGCAGAAACGGAAAACACTATCACTGCGGGCACGAAGAACGTCAAGACCTCCACCGGCAATGCGCCTACCCTCAAGGATCTCACCGCAGACTACGTCGCAGCAGATGACCCGGACCCTTCCGCGCCCACCCCTTTCCTTGACCCGATCCCTGAATACGACGATCCAGGCTACCGCGTCAAGTGCGTCGGCCCGGACGACAACAAGAACGATGACAGGCAGGAGGACTACAAGGAGGCCTTTGAGTGCTGGTTTTACCACCGCACGCGTTGCTTCGGCGGCGTCCTCACCTCGCTCAGCCCTACGTGCATCCACGACTGCAGCTGCGAGCACAACACATACGACCTGTATGACAAGGACACCAAGGGGAACCACGGCGCGGGGATGGCGGGCGTCTGTATGGTGCTTCCCGTACCGGAGTACAGTCCCGAGGACGGTGGTTGTCTCTGATATTTCATGTCCAGTGAGCAGAATGAGCATGAAGTAGACATTTCACACCATGTGCCAGCACACGATTTCGGCAGGAGTAAGGAGGAATAAGATAATGCTACGATATGACACAGGATTAACAAGGGGTGTGGCTATCGCTGGCGTACACGAGACAAAGTAGACAGTCTAAACAGAGCCCTGCCTAATGATAGCAAGGTCGGACAAGTAGCATGCCAAAGAAATCTCTGCACTACTAGTGACAGACTACTAGCCATAACATGTCAAGAACCCCGCGGGGGTGAAAGACAACGGAGACTTACTGGCACAGGTGCCAAGTCATTCTCTGCATTGGTGTTATCAAACTTGTCCGCGACCCCGATAAGCAGGACTGAGCTTGACTGTGGCTTGTTACAGATCCAGTCCATGTAACGTGTGATGTGACAATTTACCACGAAGGCAAGATGGAACATGCTCCACTCTCCAGCAGGTTTATAACCATTCATGTGCTACGCCACATGTGATAAATACATGCTGATAGCTACATCCCATGTAGGTATCCTCCAGCCAAGCTCGTTAAGAGACCTCGGGTTAATCCCCAGCGAAGGTTCGACGCCATGTCGGGAGCCCTCCCAGATATCGTTGTAGAATAGTCAGGAGGGCATTTCTTCTAGGCAGCAGTATACCAACAGTCACCAGGATCCTGATTGAAGATGCTTGTAGAGCTGACTGTGGGATATTCGCGGGGAAAGCCGGAGGGGAACTGCAGATTCCTGCAGGCACGCGATGTGTCGTCCTGCATGCAGAAACCGCAAGGTTATGTCAGCTTGGGCACTTGGCCCTAGCTGAGAGCCCAAGTTACTGAGACCTACATGCATGTTTGTATGCTGATGTAAATAGCCCAAGCGAGAAAGGCTGTGGTCCCGGCCGGCGGCTCGGCAGGACTTGAATATCCGGAATTGAAACACGCGGGGATTATTCTTGACGGTCGTGGTAGTAGTGCAAGTGCAAGCGAAGACTAGCAGCCCAGTAATAAGTCGCCAGTTTGGAGAGTCCGGATGTCGAGTCATCGGGGTGGATGGCCCGGCCAATCCTCTGACTTTTTCTTTCCTTTCCCCATTCAGTATACCTTACCTAATCAGGGCGAACGGCTCGTGTTTTTGGTCCGAGGTAAGTTCGGCCGAATATAGCTGCTTATGGAGGTTTCCGGGAGACACAGCCCCGTATCACGAGGCTCAACTTTCCCATCTCAGGCCAATTTTCTTGGCTCAAGTTGCCGGGATCGTGCCGATGGGGTTTGGACGAATCGGGTAATATTTGCCAGCTCGGACTGGTATGCCAGCCTCCATTGCGGGTCCATTTACCGCCCATTGCGCATTCTGCTAAGCAACCCTCTGGAAAGTCTCCAAAATTACATCGATGCGATTGATTGTCCTCGGGGCCGACATTGGGGGCCATTTGGTTCCCTGTTCCACAGGGCTGAATGGATGATGCCAAGACTAGAATTCAGCCTTGGGGCTTGGCGACCAGGGTTCTCTGCACAACCGAAATGCAGGAAACCAGCATATCTGGACGTCAATGATACACACAGCCTTTGGACTAGTAGTCATATGCAGACTCGGAAGACTAAACATGAACACATCTCACCAGCCAACTATTCTAAAGTGCTGACCCATTTGAACAAATTATAGAAGTAGCTCAGGACCGAGGGCTCTGTTCTGCTCTAGCTCGACCGCGTGGCGCAGCCCCTGACCCCTGTCTCTCACAGGGCTATAATTATACACACCAATGATACATCGCGCTAGGCTAACAAGCCGTCGGGCAAGAACGTCGAATGAGATCACCTGCCGTTGTCTTCGAGGCAGGATATACCGTTTTGGCAGACATTACCCTTTCCGGAGACGAAGCCATATCCCGATCGGTCATGATGAATCAGCTCGCCCTCGAACCATCCCATTCTGGAGGGGCTTAATCAAGCAGAGCACGAATGCTGCCAGCAAACTGGGTTGAATAGCCGAGGGCAGGGATTCATCCGAGGTGGATTCCTACTCGCCGCTCATCTTAGCAAGACGCATCCCGCAAACACGACTAGTTGATGCCAAGTTTAACTAGCTTAGGGTCAGTCCGGCCCCAAATCCCACCCGGCAGAGTAAGAAGAAGCCAGACAGAACCTTATTGACTGACTGATCCACCTCCAGCCCCAAGAAGTATCTATTTACAGCCCACTATTATGATGGGAGTTCCTCGCTTGCTGCTGAGACGTCATTTTTCAGCCCAGCATGAGTTCCTCAGATACGCGTTTGTTTCTGCCTACCCATACCGCGGGACACAGTAGGATTGGGGCGGGTCATCCGGATACATAGATGTGCACGCTCTAGGCCTCGAGACCAGGCCTACTGGTTCATATGTCGTCACGAGCGGGATTCTTGCATCGAGTCTTGGTCCGAAATGCCGTACTTCTTTGTCAATGGGCAGTTCTAGGCAGCACTATTTTGATTGCTTAGGTCTTCGACGTAGTCAGTGTTGTAAGCCTTGCCTAGGACAAAGCTTAACGACTGTCAAAGAGTATATGAAATCCCTAACCGGCTGCTCAAAAGGCTTCTGCCAGCTGTAGGATATACGTAAGACATAACGCTCAACAACTCGAACGAGTATAAACACCTAAGCTATTCTATAACCTCAGTAACGCACCCTATCCTCACTTATACACACCATAGAACTGCCAAGTCGGTCCCCGTCACAATGACAGAAGCCTACCTCGTACGGCCCTCGCTCTATCCCCCGGCTTTCCAGTCCTGGCGAGCCCCGCCGGGGATATGGATCCCAAACATCCCCTCGCCGCGCATGTCCAGCCTCAACATGGACAATGGCGGACCAGGCCACTACCTCACTGGTGGCGGACTCATACGGCACGGCGGCGCGGTGTACATGCTCACGACGCCAGACATGAGCAGCTTCGGCGGCTGGCGGGCCTGCGTAGCACACAGCAAGAAGAGCCGGCGCTCCCACAAGGAGAGCTCAGGCCACGGGGCCTCCTCGGTATCACCACCATCGTCACGTCGCAGCGGCAAGGACAAGGCGTGTTCTTCCTCCTCGTCATCCCGATCCTCTCCCAAAGCCGACCCGCACTCGGCCTGCCAGCACCTGCACGACTCCCAGGAAGCATTCCGCGCCCAGCAACAAGTCCTACAGTTCTCCGCGGCTGGCACGCCTGAGATCATCAGCACGATAGGCCAGATAGTCCACTTCTCGTCGCAGCACGGCTTTGCGCTAGTCCTCATCGACCCGGCGGCACTGTATCTCCTCGATTCGTATTCGTCCTCTGGCGGAGCGGACCAAGATCCCTCTTACTCCTCCTCCTCTTCCTCGTCGCAGATCATACCGCTCCCGGACTTCCGGATGTGTATCGACGAGCCGGAGCTCACAGACTTTGTCGAGTTTAGTACTTCCAGCGGGGAGGTAGACACGGGTCTCGTGGGCGCGCTGGCGGAGTACTGTTTCGCCTCCCACCCGCACGGGGATGCCCGGTCGGTGGCCAGCGGGGCCAGCAGCGGGAGCAGCAGCCGGCGGTCCAGCACGGCGTCCTCGGGCCGCGGGGACGGCGGGAGGGTGATGACTACCAAGCTGCTCGTCGTGCATACTTCGAGCTACACGGCCGGTCCGGCGGACTGCGGGTTGTGGGTGCGGAGGTCTGTGGCGTCGGAGAGGCCCCTCCTGCTGGGACATGTTGTCGGGCTGGCGCCGAGGGCCGCTGCTGATGGGGGTTACGAGGGCGGCGGTGCCGGCGATGGTGTTGATTTGCTGGTCATGCCTTTTGTTGGGTTTGCGGGGGAGGTTGAGAGGGTCATTGGCAGTGGAAGGTTTGAGTTGTAGTCTTCTTTTTCGTGTTTTTTTTTGGTGGCGAATGCCATTTATAGATTGCTTTCATAGCGTTTAGCAAGCAAGGAACAGAGTTTGAAAGTTCTACAGGCGAAGTTATGTCGTTCTAGAGTGTAAAGATCTATAGTGCAAAGCCGAGCCCGCAGGCGTTCCCGGAGTATTTCCACGGCTATGGTTCGCAAAGCTGGTTGCCCTTCCCTCCATGTCTTGCCAACTGTCAAGTTGCTGTGTTCCTAGTCCGACTCACATATAAGACTGCAGGTTGAGGCTGTGGCATGCTCGCAAGTCACGGTCTTGGCAACACGCTTGCGTTCGACTGGAGGATACTGACACGAGTAGCCGCTGCGTAGATCACCACGCGGAAACGCTGCATAGCGAACACACACGTGCGTGTGGGTGCTGATTTGATTGCTTCTCAGCCACGCATGCAGCTGCAGACTCCAAGCTGGGACCAGCGATATCTAGATGCAAAGCAAGGCGATTGACCTTCGCTGATGCCATGCCGCAGGTGTGGTCGTCTTACAGCTGCTGGAACAAAAGCCACGAAACTAGCAAGCCGACTCGCCAATACTCGCTAACGCAAAGCCTCGACCATGCGTCGACGGTCGCATAAGGCCGTTACTCAGCCACAACCTTCTCAAATAATGGTGCAGGATGCCCGCTAATATAAGGTCAGTAGTACGCCCCCAGCAGCCCAACTAGTTTGCTGAGTTGCTCTTTTGTGGCTGAGTTCGCTTGGAAGCTCCAGGGTACGCGCAAACGAAGCGCAATGAATGCGAAGCGTGTTTGCTTCTTCCCCTCCAAGGACATTCAAACAGGACGGTATAAAGGTTTGCAGCGCGACTTACTTTAGGCTAGACGAGACCGGTTGTCAATGTGATGCGTTACAAGAACGCCATGGCTCGGAATCGCACCATGACCTTCTGAGGGGCGCATGTCGTGTTTGTAGGTGACTCTCAGTGACGGGAAGCAGACAGTGGCCTGTGCGAGCACGTCTGGACGTGATGTCTGGGCGTGATGTGGCGGCGGGGAGATATGGTGGGGCAAAGGGCGAGTATAAATGTGATGTGGCCGAGCTACAGATCACGGTGGCATAATGGACGACATGAATCCTAACTTGCGGTAGTACTCATACAAATTAAGAACTACGTTGGAGCAAGCGTCGCCCCTGGATTGAACAGTCCAACCACAGGACAGCGACCACACAGGCGTGGTCACTTAACCATAAAGGATCACACGATGCAGGAAGATGAGAATTTGTGCCAGTAATGGTTCGGGAAAACCACACAAGCTCTGTGACGTATGGTCGAATCCACAGAGTTCTGTAGGCTCTCTGATATGCGAGCGAAGGTAGAGGCCCTCTGCCTAGCTAGGTCAGGTTCACTCAGTGGATCACTACAGAGGCAAGCGGACCTGTGCCTTTGAAGTCCAGCAGGGTAGAATTCAGGAACACAAGTCTTGCCCTGGAAGACCGCAGAAGCCGTTCGACCGAACTGAATCGGGACAATTAGAGTAGCCGACTCTCCTCGATGGGCCACAGCCTCTCTAATCGTCCCTGAAGACGATAAATCAGCTACAGGTGAAGCCAAGGTGAAGGAATGATTCTCCTGACTTACACGTAGACTTCCAGGCAGGTCTCTTCAAAAATCCTCCACGAGTCGGGGACCCACAAAGATTCCAAGCACAAAATCGTGGCAACCTAGACCTCATCAGACTCTTGAGCACGTACTCACGCACAACCTCTTCCTTCAGTTTGCAATCATCAGCCTTTTTGTGTTTCCGGGCAAGAACATCTGCTCAACATATCGAGCCACAACACAAGAACCCTTCAGTACATCGCACTCTTTGTTACTACCAAAGCATATCCTCACTCACACACACTTGCCACCTTCATCGCAAACACTATCAAACATGTCTGCCGACGGTGTTACACTCAGCCAGAAGGATATGGAGCTCCTCACTGCGATCCTGAAGACCGCCAAATCCCCCCTTCAGGTAAGTAAACCAATACTTTTTTCACCCTCTTTATCGACTTTCTCAAGCCCAAGTAACCCCACGACGTTGACGACTGACGGAAACGCCCGAAACAGATCGACTATCAGGCTCTTGCCAATGCGGGCTTCTACAAGAATGCGGCTTCGGCCCGCGCCAGTCTCGACGGCTTCATGAAGCGCATCTTCGGCGCCGACTGGAAGGTCACCAATGGTGATGCCAGTCCCGCTGCCACCCCGAAGAAGAAGCGCACTCCTCTCCCACTTGCGCCCTCCAAGCGCAAGCTCGAGGCCAAACCCGCTGACAATGAGCCTTCCGCGGCCGACAGCGGCGAGCCTGTGCTCTCGCCTGTCAAGGTGAAGAAGGCGAAGAAGGAGACACGCCAGGCTCAGCAGGCGGAGGAGGATGACGACGACTCCGGAATTGAGGATAACTGAATCTGGGTTCCTGGTCACTGGCCCTTTTTGGGAATCAACCCCATGTAACTATTTTTTGCCTAGAGCACATCGCCTCGAGTAGGAGGAAGAATCCGTATTGATGAATGGCACTATGGAAAGGAGAGCATAGCTTGTGTTAAGGCAGTGGAAGGATAAACAGCACTTCCGTTCTCTGGCGGAATCGCACATTCACAATTCGTAGCCTAGGAGCCAAAAAATCTGCCCATCAATGATATGCGCCATTAAATCCTCTTGATACGTCTGTGCCACTGCTGTGTTGATGTCCCATTGTCTTCCTGCCCGAAGAGGGATCCCTCCTTGACCCCTCCCCTTAGAGGCGTGGTTGCCGTGGACACGATAATTTTCCTTCAGCACCCCCCAAATCTGAGCCACGTCCTCTTTCCTCCCGCACCATCTTTCAACTTGTCAGCTGCCTTCTCGCAAGCCAAGCACACCTCTCTCTCAACTCTGTCACAGCTTCTGAGCAGCTCTTGGTGACATTGCAAGAACCACAAAGCATCACCACCTCGCAAACACAACCGAAGATATCCTTCGCATCACGATTTTACGCAACATCAAGATGTCTGACAAGAGATCCGGCCCTTCCGAGCGCGAGCTCGCAGTCGTCTTTGCGGCATTCCAGTGCCTCAAGACACCTGCCGACGTAAGTTCCCCCCGCTCTCATCCACCTTTCTCTCAACCGTATCTGTCAGTGTCTCTCAGACGCAGCCTCGTCAGCACGTACACATTTTGTTTTTCCAAACTCACTTCATCCTCACTTCATAGCGCTCGCGCCCCCTGCCCCTTCCCGAAAGCCCGCTCATTCGTCTTCTCACTCTTTCACTCTTTCCCCCAACCGCAAGCATCGATACAATAGATCCGCATAGGCCGGCTAACAACCCCCATTAACCCCCTTCGATCACAGATTGACTTCGAGAAGCTCGCCTCGATGGGAATCTACAAGAACGCCTCGTCTGCGTCGTCCGGCTTCCGCCAGATGAAGAAGCGGCTCTTCCCCGAAGACGGTACCCCCGTTCTTGCCTACCCCGGCGCCGCCGCCACCGCCACCGATGGTGATGGAGGAGCAACCGCTGCTCCGGCCGGTACTCGCAAGCGCAAGGCCGCTGCCGCCAAGAAGGATTATGCTGGCGTTGATGAGGACGACCAGGATGCAGACGAGAAGCTGGAGAAGAAGAAGAAGACCAAGAAGACTGCGGCGGCCGGCGCAAAGAAGAAGAATGAGAAGAAGGCCGGCGCCAAGGGCAAGCAGGAGAGCAAGGATGACGCGGAGGATGCTGAGGAGGAGGTGGAGGATGAGGACGATGAGAATGACGAGGTCTGAAGTCTCTTCTTCTCCTTCTTTCCCTTGCTTGGGACTTTTGTGGTGTACCTTGCGTGATTGGGTTTTGAGGGCTCGCTCCATAGAGCGTCCCAGCCTAGAAGGCTTTGGATGCAACGCGGTCTTTTCACAAGGCGTAAAACAAAAGCGCTGAGACCACTGATTGGTATGGCCGGAGGGAGCATGGGAGCACGGACACATGGTATACAAATTGGTCTTTTTGAAGAGGTCTTGCTGGCATTTAATGCATGGGCCATGACTGGAAATATTTTGCCGCGTTTGTATTCAGGGAAGCCTGCTCGCCACGTGGTGACGTTTTGATTGCTAGTGGTCGCCGTTGACACTCTGGGACTAGTCAATTGATAAGCCATGCCCGTACGTAAATCTACCCTGTGTCATGTATGCATTGTCCTCGTGCGTGGACGACTGAAACGAGAGTTGTCTGGCAAGTCTGGCATTATCTCGGTCGACGTGACTTGGTTGAAAGCTCTCACAATGCGCTTGTGTGGTTGTGGTTGCAAGACCACAAAACCTAGCAGAGCATAATGGCATAGCTGAGAATTCAACAATTCGTTTTGGAAGCAGAGGAACATTTCCAACCTTTCAACTTGGCCTCATTAAATTCAGAATTGACGACATAAGCTGCCGCAGCTTGTCCTGTTCTGGGCTCAAGTACCTCAACTACATAATGTGCCGCAGAGGGTTTCCAAGAGCATTAATAATCGGTCATCGTGCTTAGGACATGACTTGCGAACAGGAAGGTGATGGTCGCGAAGCTGGACCACCCTCAATGGCATTGTTTGCAATCCCCGCTGCTCTAGATAGTGCACCAAGAGGCAATAGTGAGCTACTCTGCCTCCAGGATATTTGTTTTGCTCTTGCGGGCGAGCGCGGGCGAAAAGTTGTGGTCGTTGACGACCCCTGTGGCCTTTATAAGTTGGGCCAAACTACCACTCTGTGGAAATTTCACAAGCCAAACGTAAGCGTCACGAGTTGCGTGGCGTCCTCCAGACAATGCGGTGCACTCTGACTTGTCAAGTCCGAGTCCGAGGCGGCTCTGTGCCGTGTAGCTGGGGTCAAGCTGCGGGCGCATTTGTCGAAGTCGTCCCGTGGTACTAGCCATAGATGTTGCAGGTGGACAGCGGCACGGCTGAATCTGAGTGGCACAGCACAGCACACCACGGACCCTGTTTTTGTAAGCTCTAGCTTAGACTAGACTAGGACTGCTCACCGGCATCAGCAGACAGACAGCTTTCTCGAACGCTCAGCCGGACCTAGAGATAAGCTTACAGTCCTGATCCTTGATGTTATCCGGGCTTACATGAAAGCTACCCAGCCCCCCCCCCCCCCTTCGGATGCCGAGCTGGCCGTGTCCGGATGTGGAAGAGCTTGACGACAAAGAACCCCCGCCAGCACCGTTAGCTCTGCAGGCGTGGTGCGCGGAAGCCGACGTGGAGGGTGCCGCTAGCTCATCGATTCCATGCAGGCCATAAGAACCTTGTGGTGACGACTGGTTCTTTACGCATGGTTGCCGTGTGCCGCTTGCAAAGTTAAAGGTTGCAAGCGAACCGTGTGCGGGGTAATCCAGCAGCGTCTTCGGACAAGAGTTGAGTCGTGAACTTTGACGGTCGTGCCGTGCCTCTGGCTATTGGAAATGTGCAGCTGCAGGTGAGCTTGGAGACGCAGCTCGTTGTGAGGACATAAGTGGTATCTCTGCACCTTTGTGACTTTGTGCACAAATGTCATGACGCAGTACAGCGCACAGTATGCTGACAGGCTGCGTTGCTGGGCAGTGGCACTGTGCCAGTGGAAGTGGCGTGTAGGACTGTGATGTGGTGTGGTGTGGTACGGTGTGGTGTGGTGTAGTGGTGTAGAAGGTGCGACGGAGGCTCCCGAGACCCGAGGGACCGACTCCGCACTGCCCGCAGTGGAAAGTGGGGCACAACGAAGCGGCCGTGGCGGGTCCTGCGGGGAGACTGCTCAAGTGGCAGTGCTACATAGGAAACGCTCTCTCCGCTCTGTCCACCATGGGGCCTGCCTCGGCACTTTGATCCAGCACTAAGACCTAAGGCAGCGAGCTATGCTAGTGCACGAGTGACGCAGGCCGTGTCTCAGACAATAACTGCCATCTCGGCCACAGAAGCCACGCTCTTTTCTTTCAGAGAACCGTGTCAAATGTGCCGTATGCTGCGTGCTTGACAGTGGGTGGGTGGTGGTGTCTGGGCGTCGTACATACTATGTAGTAGTCCTACCACCCACGTGACCCTGTGCCCTGCCGCAGAATCTGCATCGATCTCGGGGCAATGCAAAGCCAAAACCCCGGACAACAGCTGAGAGCCCTGTACTGATTGTCTCGACCGGGTGCGTCCATGGGGAAAAGTTGGAGGCCCTTCTCCGTGTCGACCGGGTTGCGGAAAAAGACCGTAGGCCCCCACAAACAGGAAGAACGTGGCAGGGCGGAAGTGTACACCCTGACGCCTCGACACCTCGACACCTCGACACACTTCGACACCTCCACAGCAAGTCCAGTACGATACTAAGTAGGGATTTCGAGGCCTGCGTTATGCTGGTGTCGTGCGATGCGGGTGGGGCTCGGGTATGCAGCCAAGACATAGGCAGACAGTCATCAGGGAACCTTGCCGATTCCAGCGGGCACGCCACATCACCCTCTCTCCCTGGGCTGGCCATGATTGGCTCGGCCAAGACTATGACCGAGATCCATGAATCCTTTGTTCTGGAGCTGCACGTCCCTTGGGCACGGTGCTAAGTCCTGTCGCAGAACAGAGACGCGAGGGCCCACTGGTGGTGACTCTGGTGAAGGGAGGGGGAATTTGGGGTCCTGACGGCCCTGGGTTGGGGTCAAGCGGCTGTACATGTATCCTGTAGGGGGATTTTCTCCTTTCCTCCGTTACTATTATTATAGTTCTTCCCTCCTCCTCCTGCTCTTCCTCCTCCTACTACTACTACGACCCCTCCTCCTTCTCCTTCTTCCTTCCTTCCTTCCTCCACCTTCTCCTTGGGACCTTACCTTGACCCTGTTTCTCCAACACGAGTCACATTGCAGACCTCATTGCCGCAATCACCGTAGAAGCCTTGTAGCACCGGTACCTACAGCACCGGCCCGGCCGCCACCATGGGCTCCGTCCCGGACACTACCGCCGACATGGCGACGCACCACATTGATACCCTCATCATCGGCGCCGGCATCTCCGGCATCAACACTGCCTACCGTCTCCAGTCCCGATTCCCCTCCGCCGATTACACCATCCTCGAGGCTCGCGATGAAATCTCGGGCACGTGGTCCTTTTGGAAATACCCAGGCATCCGATCAGACTCAGACCTGTACACCTTCGGTTTTGCCTGGGAGCCCTGGCCCCATGAGAACCCTATAGCCGAGGCCGATCTCATCCGGAGCTATATATCCATGTGCGTCACAAAGCACGGCATCGACAAGCGGATTCGCTTACGCCACAAGGTTCTTTCGGCCGACTGGTCCACCAACGAGCAGCGCTGGACTCTCATCGTCGACCATGAAGGCCAGAAGAAGAAGTTCGTCGCAAGGTTCATCGTTCTTGGCACAGGCTACTACAACTACCACAAACCATTGAACTCGGTCGTCCCGGGCATCGAAAATTTCAAAGGCAAGGTCATACACGCACAATTCTGGCCCAAAGACTATGACTACAAGGACAAGAAAGTCATCATCATCGGCAGTGGCGCGGCGGCGACAACCATCTTTCCAAACATGGTCAAAGGGGGCGCTGGTCACGTCACTATGCTGCAGAGATCACCGTCATACATCTTTTCCCAGCAGAACTCCGGCAGAGCTCCCTCCTGGGCTCGCAAGTTCTTACCTTTTAGCATTGTCTCGGCCTGGGAGCGTCACTTCCATCGCACTACCACCATGCTAGTCGTGCTTTACTGCCACGCCTTCCCGGAGCGTGCCCGCCGTTGGGTGACCAGTCTTGCGCAGAGCCAGCTGCCAGCAAGACTGAACTGGGACCCCCATTTCTCACCCAAATACACGCCCTGGCAGCAGCGCATGTGCATGTCCCCTGATGGAGACGTGTACAAGGTGCTCCACACGCCAGAGAAGGCGGAAATCGTCACTGGTGTGATCAAGACCGTCACCGAGACGGGCATCGATCTCAAGGAAGGCAGTGCGGCCATCGACAACACGAGTCCCCAGCATCTAGAAGCCGATGTCATCGTCACCGCAACAGGGCTCAGTATGAACTTTGGTGGCTTCATCGACTTGCGCGTGGATGGTGAAAAGGTCGACTGGTCACGCAAGTTCATCTGGAATGGCTGCATGATCGAGGGCGTCCCCAACCTTTTCTTCATGTTCGGCTACACGAATGCTTCGTGGACCTTGGGTGCTGACGACTCTGCGACTATCATGGTGCGAGTACGGCAATATCTCGAGAAACAGAGTGCACAGACGGCGTGCCCGCGGATGTCCAAGGGCACTGACACCAGCGAGCCGGTCAAAATGTGGCAGCTGTCGTCGACATACGTTCAAGCCACTGGGGACAAGTTTCCCAGGTACCTCAAGCAGGCACCATGGCGGCCTAAGACGAATCCTGTCAAAGATTGGGTTCACGCCAACTACGGAAATGTGGACAAAGGCTTACACTTGATGGGTTGAGGATGAGATCATTACTAGACTCATACAAATATAACGTATTATGACCACGGACGTTGGGTACAGAGTGTCCTACAAAGAAGTGCATCGCTTTGTCCTGCCGTCATCATATCCTGCAATTGAGCATGTCGTTAAGTGTACACAGTACAAATGTCTTAGTGGTGTACTGCTACGTGGCCTTGTGAATATAGGCTCAGGTTGGTAGCTGTAGTATCGTGGCTTCCAAGGTTCGAATACAGCACTGCCGCGCCTATCCGCGATAGCACCCCGAAGAACTTGTATGTTCGTCACAGTGCTTCCGGCATATTCAACACAATAGTAGCATTGACAATCATCGTCAGCTAAATTTCTGAATGAAATGCTAATACTGATTGCCTACCTCCGGCACGCTGTCTCGTGGAGTCCATAATACTCCACCGCTCCCTGCCGTCTCAAGTGCAAGACCAAAACGCATCGTCAATGGCACCCCATCCTTTGGCGTCACCACACCTCTGGCGCGCAGTGCTATCTCGTGAGTACTGCCACGAACGAGCCTGCAAGTCAGCTCCGTACTGCACTCAACTCCGTACCACCGGTGTCTGTACTCCCCCCCCCCCGGTACTTGCAACCCTGCATCCAAACCCACGCAAAGGGGGATGGGGAACCACAATCCCGCACGCCCTCGACTTCTTAAATTTTGGCTCTATCAGTCTACACCTCAGCGTTGCCGTCGGGGTTGCTGACGTGCTCCGCCGCGCCGTCCTCACCGGCTGTCGACGCCGCGGTGGTCTTGTGCTTCTTGGCGGGGGAGTAGTCTTGCGCGCCCTCGGCCTCGCCCTCGCACTCATCGTCGGCGCCACCAGCAGCAGCAGCGACAGTAGCAGCGGTCTTGCGGCCGCGCTTGCGCGTTTCGGGTGTTTTCGTACCCGCACCTGCCACGCCGCGACGTGTAGGTGTGGATGGAGTGGTGGAGTCGGCAGCAGCAGCGGCGGCGCCGGAAGAGGAAGGAGACGACGAAGAAGAAGAAGAGGAAGCAGCAGCGATGGCGAAGAGCTTCTTCTTGAGGGTGTTGAACTGGGTCGATGCGGTCGCGGCGTTCTTGTAGCCTGCTTTTCGAGCGAAGAGGTCGTAGTCTACCTGATTTTTCCCCAGGAGCGGATTAGTGATTGTGTTTAGGTTGAGAGGATGAGGAAAAGAAGGTGAAGGAGACGGGGGGAGGGGGAGGAAGTGTTCAAGTCGATGCCGTGAAGGAGAGAATGAGTTGAATATGGCATGGCGTGCCTCTTCTGTTAGAAGGTAAGAGAGGTAAGGATGCGATGTATTTGTCAGGGTTCAGATAGGTCTGAGATGGCTGGCCTCGAAATAACAATGGTATCAAAATGGAGAGCCCCGAAAGGTTGGCAGTATCACGAGGGCCGACGGGAGTGGACGAGGAAGGAAGGCCACAGGTCATCAAATGACAAAAAAGTGAAATTATTTACCTGAGGAGCGGTCTTGAGACTCTGCCATGCAAAGACGAGGAGCTCGAGGTCGCGGGCGGTCTTGTTGGTGGCTCTGGGAGGCATGTTTGCGGTTGTGCTTGTACAGGTGATATAGTTTTCTTTTGTTTTTGGTTATTGGTCAGGGCTGGTGGGTTTCTGTAAGTTGACTAGATGTGTCCAGGAGAAGGTCAACGGTTATTTGGCAAGTGCTGAGCTTACGGTTTGGTTGTGGTGAGTGGAAAGGTTGGGGTGGTTATGGTTATTGTGGTGTTGGTGTTGGTGGAAAGGGTGTGCGCACTGCGAGAGTTAGGCAACAGCTCAGACAACGGATTCAAAAAATGGCAAGCAGTGACTTGACTCTAGACCCATCTGAAGCTCTCGTGAGCAGGATCTGAACATTTCTCCGACCACTCTTTCACAGTGATCAGGCAGCACACTTCACAGGGCTACAGCCGGTCATGGGAGCATTTACACGAGGGACATCCTTAGGACATGCTACATTCATGCAGTGGCGTGAACTCTGGATTGACTTGACATCTCAGCTGCCGTTAGGTAGATTATCGAGTGCATGTTGGCTTCCTTTGGCTTATCTATAGAGGAGTCGCACTCGGCTCTGGATCATGATCTCGCTGCTGTCAGGGTCTCCGCGAGACCACAACGCCGTTCTGATGTTCCTAACACAGATTAACTATGGATAGAACATTTAGCATTCAGCCATTGAGTCTCCGTCTCGTGACGGACCATGGCGAACGCCGATCACTCTCGTCGGCTGCGTCCCTACCTTCGCGTGCAGCTGCAGCGAGCTCACCAGTCCCCGGCGTCGGCACAGCCGCCTGCCCAGTCCCTCAATATTGCGAACCTGCCTGCCTCTCAAAAGTATCCCGAGGACGGTGAGTTTGCTCTTGGTCAGCGTTTTCAACCTGATTTAGGGCAACCTGACCGTGCGTCGAGTCGCGATGGGTTAGACAGGCCTGCTTGCTTCGCACGCCGACCTGAGGATGCACCTCCTCCGGTTTCTATTCTTGTTCCTCGCACTCTGGCCCCCGGTCTCGGCTACCTTCCGACAGCACCTAGGCCGGATTTTCGCTGTTGGATATAGCAGCACATGGCTCAAGAATGTACTGCATTAGTGAAGACAATCTCTTTGGATTAGATTACGAGTCTCAGCATCTACCTTTGTGATCCTGGACACCAGAAGTGTAAGTTTTGATCCTTAGTGTGTACAAGCAGGACTGGAGTATTGTGATACACTTAAGCTACATCATAGACATTATATTCGCGAAATAGGTTGTAGAATAAAGTAAATGGTGCAATGCTTTGCACGCATGTCGCAGTCTCCTTGCGTAAGGCTCTTTACCATGACATCACCTTGTTTCACACATGACACATTCAAAACGAGCAATATCTCTCGTCCTGCGGCCGTGTCACAAAAAGTTGAATATCATCTATTAATCTAGGTTGTATGCTTCAAAGATCTAATTCTTTGCCGTTGACGGGAGGCACGCTCACCACGACTGTCTCGTTCATCCCAGCGCCGCGATAAGCGTATGTAAACGTCCAGCCCGAGCCTGCACCGCCGTGCTCCCCCTTGCCGTTGACCACCACGACACCGCTCGAGACCTGCGGATACTTGCGGACCATCCGTCGCACTGCGTCCTCGGCAGCAGCAGTGGGCGTCATGCCGTTGCGCAGGTTCTCGACAGCCTGGTAGCACGGCAGGAAGCGCATCATGATGTCTCCGTCTCCAGTGGCACCGCAGCCCCCGACCTCGCCGTCGACATAAGAGCCACTGCCAGTGATGGGGCCGTCGCCCACTCTCCCGGGCACCTTGTAGCTGGCGCCGTTGGTGGAAGTCCCAGCAGCCATGACCCCCCGCGAGTCAATGGCGATCATCGAGATTGTGTCATGTCCCACCGGTCGTCCCCGGGCCTCGATCAAGCCCGCGTATCCTCTACTCATCGAGTCCAAACCTACGGGCGTGTAAGGCCCACAAGACGCCGCCGGATCAGGCGACACATTCAAGCGATAATTCGGCTGGCACCCGGCGGCTCTCCATGCGTCGCACTTCTCCCTCGACTCCGCTGTGCTCAGGTCCTCCTCGACGAACCCGTTCGCCACGGCGAACTCAGTCGCGAGGTCCCCCGCCAGCATGGTGTGCGTCGTGTACTCCAGCACCCGTCTCGCCACGCTGATGACGTTCTTGACCCGCCGCAGCCCCGCCACGGAGCCGGACTTCATGGTGACGCCGTCCATGATCATCGCGTCGAGGGTGGTCTCACAGTTCTCGTCAGGCGAGCCGCCAAAGCCAACGGTGCCGTCGCATTGGTTCGCCTCGCACGTGCTGCAGCCGGTCTCGACGGCGTCCAGCGCCGAGGTGTTGGGGCTCAGCAGGGCGAGGTAGGCGGCGTCTGTCGCGGCCGTGAAGGGGCCGCCCCAGGTATTGATCACAAAGGGGAGGCGAGGGGCGGCTGGGGCGGCGGTGGTGGCTGCTGCTGGGCTTGGAGATAGCCAGAGCAAGAGACCGGTGCTTAGCCCGCGGGTGGACAGCATCGTAATAGCGAGGGTGGTTATTGCCAGAACGAAAAGTGCTCTGCGCAAGCCTGTGAACGGCCGGGAGGGCGAAGGAGCGTCGTTTGAGCAAGTGGGCGGGTGCTTTGCCATGACGGGCGGGTGAGGGACATGTGCGGCGGGCTCAGGGACAATATGTACGGGATCGAGCGACAGAAAGAGAGAGAGAGGAGAATGGCAAAATGCCAAGGACGCAACCGATGTACAAGGTCCAGTCGAACTGGAATCAAGCTGCCTTTCCGGGCAATACAGCATGCAGATCGCGGGACTTGGCCATCCTCCAAATGCAGGACATTCTTATCGTCGCTCTGCATCGTCTTCGCCCTAGCCGAGATCGGGGAGTGCCAATGATGACTAAGCACCGGTACGGGTTGCCTTGATCACAAAGTACACTTGCCCGTTGTCGGGGAAGTGAGCTCAATTTTCGGCGATATACGGTTCTAGCTAAGTCGATTGCCTTTTTCTCTGCCAGTACCTCGACCTCTGAGCTGTAGATTTGGTTGTGTACGAGGGTTGTCTTCGCTAACTTGCGACACAGAGTGACAAAATAACAACGCCTGATCCCCAGAGATATGGGCGAGGTCAAAATAGCTGGGGCTCAAGACTCTTAGTCAATACCATAGAAGGTTTTCATCACGGCGACTGGATCAGAGCTTTCCATGGTGCATAGCATCAAGGTAAAATGCATTGCTTTGACCAGGCTGTGGTTTCCGGTATGACACCTCGTCATAAAAAGCACCAAACCGCAGGTATAAATTACGCATGGTCCACGCTTTGCCTGTGGTAAGATTCATTTCCCATCGTCCTTCCCAGATTAAAAGATTTGCGGCATTTGTCTTGTACGCATAAACTTATGTTAGAGAAGTAGGCAGTATTCAATTCCCGCCAAGTCGCATTCTCATCTCTGCAATCCTCGCCAGCGGATCGCAGCCATTCCAGCGCTCACCAACCTCGCCGGACCCAGCGGCGGTCAAGGAAGGTGGTCCAATCTGCTCCAGCGCGAAGCTGGCAGCCACTGTGCCACAAATCGCTGCCTCCCGTACATCGCGAGTCCGCAGTAGCGCAGCCGTGAAACCGCCGAGAAAAGCATTACCGGCGCCGGTCGGGTCGACAACCTCGGGCGAGCCCGGCGGGTAGAAGGGCGGCAGCCAGTTCGCGCCATCAGCCCCGGACATGGTCAGAACCCCATGCTCGCTCGCACGGATGACCACCAGGCCCGTCCCGGAAGGACCGATGCCGCTGTCCAGGAAAGTGCGTGCGGCTTGCTCGGTAGTGCGCTGTGAGAAGCCATCGCTAGCCTCTGAGTGCTCGCTGCGGCCGTGGAGGAGATACCCGAGCTCGAGATGGTTGGGCGAGAAGATGTCGACGAGCTTGCAGGCGTCGAGGTGCGCGGCTAGATTAGCGGAGTCGCAGGCTGGCGGTGCCGGTTCCCAGACTATCAGCGGGCGGTGGAGAATGCCTGCTTTCTTGCGCATTCCTAGGAGTTCCAAAATCTGCGCCGTGATATTTTCGGGCGTTGCTAGGAAGTGATATGCTTCTGCGTGGAGCAGTTTGTGGTGGTTTTGTAGGTCAGCGGGGGAAGGTTGCAGAGGGGGCGTGAGATATTTGAATTTCTTCTCTGTGTGAATTCGAGGTTAGGCTGGGGTGTACACTTTTTAAGATGCAGAACTAGGAGAGACTGACTGCCAAACACGTCATCTTGATATTCGAGCAGGCCCCTCGTCGCGGGCCGGTCGGTGGCCTCAACGGCCAACTGGAGCTTCCAAGACCTTAGTGTCTGCAAGATGGCAGGCAGTGTGCCTTCATCCGCAAGGACGAGCCAGCCTGTTGCTGTGGGATCGTCGCTGCCCCTAATAAGTCGTGATCCGAAAGATGCTATTACTCGAAAATTAGCAATCTGCTTGGACAGAAGGACCTGGGAGTTCGGACTCGATGGCTGGGGCTGCCAGGCGGAACGGGAGTCGTGGAACGGAGAGACCTGCCGTAGAGGCCAGACCCGCCTGGCACGTCGTACACAGTCGCAGCCGCTGGGAAGCGCAACTCGTCGAAGACCAGCATGCCGAGTGACACGAAGGTTGGGTTCGGCGCGGGGCCTTGGATTACTAGTAACTGCTCCTGAGGCATGGTTCGATGAAGGGTTTGTCTAGTTCGCAGAGGGCACCTTGGACAGCAATTGCCTCTGAAGAGCCCGTTTCAACAGTCTCCCTCTTTCGGACGAGCTGTCTGACTACGTCTGATGTTTATTGTGTACGTGGTTGCAACTTGACTCTGGAATTGTTCAAGGGTCATCATGTGGGCCAGGGAATGCTGCCCCGCGAGTATACTGGGCCGCAGAGGGGCCACTGATCGTTCTTGAGGATATTCTCCACGAGCAAACAGGCAGACAGGGCTTGACAAACATGTGTGATGGTGCACTACATCTTGATGGGTCAATTCCTCTCGGGGCCACCTACCCTCCAGCCTGCATCTTCATCGACCCCTTCGGCGCCTTGATCTTGCTTGCACCTCCATCCACCACAATCTCATGTCCCGAGACAAACCCAGCATTAACCAAATACTCCACGGCATCGGCAATATCCTTGGGTCGTCCCGCCCGGTTCGTCAGATGATCCTCGACATCCTGCTCCTCATTCAACTCCTCCCACTCGGTTCCCTTCTCGTCGCCCTCCTTACACTCATGGGCGACCTTGATCCGCCCCGGCGAGACGATATTCACCCTAATGCCCCACGGCGACAGACTCACAGCCATGCTGTGCATCAGTCCCAGCTGGCCTGCCTTGCTGCTTGCATAGCCCTCCTGGTTCGGATCACTGTGGTGCGCGCGGAAGCTACTGATGTGGATTATGCACGGCCCGGCCTCGCTGTCCTCGTCGTGCCGGGCTTCCTGGCTATCGACTTCGTGCCGCATGTACGGGATGCAAGCCTGCGATACTGCAAAAGGGGCAGTGAGGTTTGTGTCAATGTAGCTGCCACGTGGTTTGCATCAGCTTCTTCACGCTTTATCCGCTGTCATGTTGGTGGTGGGATGGCTGCAACTCACGCCTTCCACTCCTCCAACGCCTCCGGATCCGCCATAGTCTTCCCGTCCTTCCAGAACGGATGCGCGATCCCGCCATTGTTAACGAGGACATGGATACGCCCACCGAGAAACTTGGCTGCTTCGTCGACTTTCGAGCGGATATCATCCGTGTCGCGTAGGTCGCACAGTCCGTAGCTCAGTTGCCCTGCGTCATAGTACTTATTCAGGTGTTTCTTGACGGTGTGCTCGAGCTCGTCTTTCTGGATATCGAGAACATAGACGCGGTAATTGAGCTCGCAGAACCGACGCACGATGCACCGACCTATGCCACGGGCGCCGCCGCTCACTAGGGCTGTTTTGGATGACATTTTCGTATGATTTGAGGGTTGAGATTCAGTATGCAAAAGGAAAAAAAAGGAAAAGTAACTGGAAGGTATCATGGGAGGACTCGACGTGGTTTTGCCAGGGCGACAACCTCAACGGGGCAGTTTTGTGCACGTCATGGTGACAACTTCCTCAAGGAGGGGATGTACAGTTTCCGCTTATCTACCAAAACATAGAAAAGAGTCTGATTGGACCGCCTGCGTGACTGGGAGCAAATGCTCCGTCTAAAGTGTTTGCTTGATATCCTAATTGAGTACGTGCAGCTGATGCTCATTGGCCAAGAAGTCATTGCCGAGCGATCGATGCTCGTTCCGTATGATCTGACAAGATAGCTAGTGTGATTAAGTTAGGATTGCCGGACCATACCGACACGTATCAACGAACCGCCCTGGTTTTTCCAAATGAATCGAATAAACAACGCGTCCACTGTCCAATCAGTTCATTTCTCCAACTATCGATACATTTACATGCTGCCGATCAGAATCAACGGCATTTCTGTCCTTATCCGCTCCGCCAAAGAAAAGCCCCGCTCAGCAAAGCAATAAGCAACCCAGGTAGAGCATGAAAAACACCCAGATCCCGCCGTCTGGCGACCCGAACCAGGAAGAACCCATCAGTCCCCGCCACCAGGACGCCTATCGTCGCTAGAATCGTAGCCATCTCATCCCATTTCCCCTGCCTCGCGAAGACCGCGAGGGTCACGCCTGTCCCGAGCTGTCTGACGCCCATAAGCCTAACGTAGGCCTGGGAGGTGAGATCGTCGGGCAGGGACCGCTGGGGTTTGCTGCCAACCTCAGATGCCCTGGGTTTGGGGTCGAGTGGGAGGCCAAAGTCCGCTGCGAACGAGGCCGGGCGCAGAAGACCGCTGGTGCCCGTGTATATCGCTAAACCGGTGAAGGTGAGGCTGACGGTCTTGAAGAGTGCTGGGATGTAATGGTCCATGGTGGCGCGTCCACGTCTGGTGTGTTCTCGCAGTGGCAGGTAGCCTCTGAGCTGCTGATTGCCAGGGACTTCTTTTTCTCGGCGAGTGATGACGCTGGGAAGAGTGTGCTGAGAATTACACAAAAATGCTGGATCCCATAGCTGAGAACGGCAAGTAATGAAAGTGGGGCTCGTCGGACAATAGTGTTCTCCGACTTGGCAGCTTTGGCCTGACAAGCAGCTCAGCGTGCGGCGAAGGCTTCCCGTGTCGATCAGCTCTTGTCGATATAGTGCGCTTAGCCTACAGTTCGGGACTCGAGGCCTCAGAAGAATGCTAAGGTCACGACATGTAGTGAATCGCGATAAGCTTGAAAGTGTCAGGCTGATTCAAGCACGAAAGTGACAGGGGTTTTGACCGAATTGTATCCACGCATGTAAAGTGTGTGTTCGACTTGGACTTCTTCGGGCCGTAAACAGGCTCAGGGAAGCGTTGGGGAAAAGCGAAAAGCCCTTCACGTGGAGAAGTCTTTTTCTTCAAAATGCCGCTCAATACAATAGTTAAGCTTGATATTGTTCTAAAACATCTATCCAAGTTGACAGCTTACCATCGAATAGTCGTCCGTAGAGATGCTACGTTACAAGGTCGCATGTTGAGCGACCAGGATTGTACATCGAACCCGAGCTTTTCTTCAGCTGTAGCACGTAAATTGGGGTTCTACGGAGTTTTGAACACAGGCTAGCACCCTACCGAACACACCTCAAGTTAGCCTCTATCTGTTTTCTCACAGCGTTCACCAAACTTAGTCAATATCACAGTCCTGCTCCATATATGGAGTAATCAAAACTAGGTTCTCGTTACTATAGAAATTGAGGTCCAGGACTGTTCTTTAAGAAGTTGCAGAGACTAGTCGATTTCACGCCCTAGCCAATGAGGCAATTCCGTACCAAGATCTATGTTTGATAGGCCCAGGAGGGCCGAGGTGGATGCATATTTGAGGATCGCAAACCTTGCTGCAATTCCCATGTCTGACGCGCGTAACACCCCGCTACTTCCTCATTAGAGCTTATCTACATCCTGAAGTCATGGAATTTTCCATTATCTTGAACGATCCCGATCTAGAAGAGGGGATGGGAAACAGACCTCTATGGGATGACTTACGGAGCCAAGCCAAAGTGTTTGATAACCCCCAGCTGTAATGGAAACCTTCTAGGGGAAATCCGAACGTCGACGCACTTAAATATCCTTAAGAACTAATGCCATTACTTGAGAGGGTAGAGATAGCATTTGTAAGTACACCCGTCGTTCTAATTTGACTCTTGCTCATAGTAAAAATGAGGCCTGGGTTAGAACACTGCCCGATAAAAAGGAACGGATCGTAGAGAAATGCGCCATATAGGTAATCCGGGCTCGAAATATTCTAGCTCTTCCCCCAAAGAATAGATTCGGTTACTTTCTAGCTTATCCGACCGAGATTAAGGTGTTACCCGAAGTTTGGGAGAACGGAGGCGGAACCTGGGCTCCATTCAAGAAGTTAGGATCTCTGGAGGAACTAATTCTCATTGGCTCGGGGCAAGCCTTATACATTGTTAATAAGCTAAAATTCGTTGCTCTCTTATTCGAGCCGGATAAGGTAAAGCGTAAGCGTAGGGGAGGAGCGCCCTAATTAATAAGACGGACTTGCGATAATATTAAACGGTCGATCGAAAGGTTTTAGTATAACAAAGGTAGAACGACTCTTTCAAAATACTTTCTACCTATATATTATATTTCTACGATGGATTATATAGTACGTATCTCCAAAGGTATCTACTAGTAGCAATGGATAAAGGGACGATGGCGACGAGACGAAGTATTTTTGAGGTTTTTGTAAGCATTCTACTAGCTACAGCTAAGATACGATTCGAAATATTATCGGCTATATAGCTTGCCTGGTACCGGCCAAAAACGATATCGACTTTTATAACTGGCATATAGCCCAAAGGGCAGGGATAAATATATCCCTAGTACCTAACTAGTCGTTCCTAAGCTCCTTATACACTTATAAATAGTATATTAAAGCTCACATTCATTTATTTATAATTATCCTTTATTTAGATGGGCAAGTATGAGTTCCCCTATTATATCCTCATTCTTATGCTCTGTGAGCACGTAAACCTCATTGTTACACAAGACCTATCTTCGGGATTGCAATTAAACCGGCCATACCCAAATAGGACACCTTGTTCCAGTAACGGCCCCGTGATACAGAAGCCCAGGGACTATCCCGGAACAGATCTACCGTTCAAATGCAAAAAAGAAAAGAAATTCAACCGTAAATCTAGACAGCACCAGCCAGATAGTAAAACAAATATACACATATCGCGAGTACCCTCCGTCAGTTGCTAAATATTGTTTTTTTTACGGTTTTAATAGGGCGGGAAGCTTAAATTTGGCACTTTGGCTCCGTAGCCAACTTATTGGGTTGAATCCCTACTTGCCTGCTTACCTAGCAATAGTTGTAACGGTCGCTATGCCGCCTATACTAAACAGTACGAGGTACTGGTGTGCTATATTAACCTTTTCATCGAGCGGGAGGCTATACGTTCTTCCCAGTAGTTCCTATCTTACTTTATATTATTCCGCGCTTGGTTAAGCAATAACTTAACCGTATCTTAAAAACAAAAGTAAGGAAGGGAAGATCTCAGACTACGTAAGTAGTTACTACTATGGCCCGAATAGGGAAGGCGCAATAAGGTAGTAGAAGCACCTAGGTAATTATCAATAAGTGCGATTATTGCCTGGTGTTTTGTCCCAGTAGTCAAGGTCTATCACAGGTGCTAGTCCGTGACAGTTATATGGAATGATTAGAGCGCTTCTACAAAGAGCATATCTTACTAGGCAAGGATTGCGAAGGTAACGATGCAGGAAACCTAACCTAATCTAGTCTAACATAATTCCTTCATCAATAAGAAATCAAACGATATAGTTAGCTTGTTTGGGAAAGGAGTATTTTCTTCGATCTAGCAGTTCCAAAAGAAGCTCAGACTCAACAAAGTAATAGTTATTTTTGGGCACGCTAGGTGTCTAAACACCGAAGGGATAACGACGTGTATAGATGGTCTTACCCTAATATCTTTACCCTCAGTTGATAGCAAGAATCCATCATATCGATAGCCTCTATTACGCGCTCTTGTGCGTACCAGGTATAAGCTAAGTTGGCTATGCTGGTTAGTATATCGGGATGATGTAGTCCTAGTTTCTGCTTGCTAGTCTCTATTACTTCTACCTCCAGCTCCTCAGCCTTATCCCATCGTCCTTAATTCTAGTACGTCGAGGCTAGGTTAGCTATAATGGTTAGTGTATAGGGATGATGTAGTCCGAGCTTCTGCTTATAAGCCTCCATTACGTCCACCTCCAGCTCCTCAGCCTTGTCCCATCGTCCTTAATTCCGGTACGTCGAGGCTAGGTTAGCTATGCTAGTTAGCGTATCGGGATAATATAGTCCTAGTTTCTACTTGCTAGTCTCCATTACTTCTACCTCCAGCTCCTTAGCCTTATCCTATCGTCCTTGATTCTAGTACGTCGAGGCTAGGTTGGCTATGCTAGTTAGCATATGGGGATAATACAGTCTAAGCTTCTACTTACTAGTCTCTATTACTTCCACCTCCAGCTCCTTAGCCTTGTCCCATCGTCCTTGATCCTAATACGTCGAGGCTAGGTTGGCTATGATAGTTAGTATATAGGGATGATGCAGTCCGAGCTTCTGCTTACGAGCCTCCATCACGTCCACAAACAGCTTCTCCGCAGCCTTCTATTGCCCCTGGATCATAAGGGCATGACCTACTATATCCATAGAGTGAAGAGTATCATTATACATTACTCTAAGTCTTTTGAACCTAGCTTCTAAGGTACTTTCCGCCATCTTCTGCGCCTCGGGCCCTTAACCCTTCTTCTAGAAGTACTATCCAGCTCTATAAAGGATAGCGGACTACGCGGCTACCGAATCTTCTTTCTTAGGCCGTTGTCCTACAGCGGATATAGTATGCGGCAGTAGCTCTTAACATTTTGGCTAGTTCTCGTACTCCCCTGTTGGAAACTATAAGGAAAGGCGATTAATAAACTCGTACTTCCACCTATCCTCCTAACCCTTCGCTTAAAGCTATTTCCGCGTAGCTAGCTGGACCAGCCTATATATCTATAATGTCCCCCCATCGCCTATAGAGATAAACGAGTAGTCTATTAATATCGAAAGGTCTTGCTCGAATGCCTCGGCAGCACTAAAATCCGATTCGCTCTCGTTATTACTAGACTCCTTATTATAAGTATATACTTCGTCCCTTAAATTAGTTATACCGATACTCTGCTAGGCTGACCTAGTAGCGCTATCCTCGTAGTTAGACGCTCGTAATAGACTCTCTAGGATACCCTACCGATTACAGAAACTTATAATCGAAAGCAGGTTGGTTGCTAACTACCGAGCTTCCCGAATATAATCGAATAAGATCTGCTATATAGTAATAATGGAGTTATTGGCTTTATGGTCCTAGCGTAGCTGCCCTCGATCGTAGTCGAGAAGACCGACCTTCTTCCGATCGCTCTACTCAAACTTTGTAAGGTATTGTTCAATAGAACACCGCGGCGTTTTGTAACCTATATAGGCCGTTGCTTGAACGATCGCTAGAGGTATATACTCGAGCGCCTTAATAAGACCTTACGTGCTTTCGATATCCGTTTGCTTTACTAGTCCTCCGAGCTTCTTTTCTACCAGAAACAACGCGTCGGTCGTATTTATAGGCCCGACCATGACGATATTGCATTTTTCGGCAAGCCGGAACGCTACATCCCTGCTTCTAGTAGTAATAAAAATAGCTCTATATTAGTAACAGGGAAGATATAATCTAAGAGGTATACTCCGCCCTTAATTCTGCGACTGCCCGTCACTACCGATATTCGAGACGTCGAAGAAAAAGCTAGCTTCGTCTAGATTGTCTAATATTATAACCTATCTTCCTTTTTCCTCTTCGCGTAGCTAGTGTAACAGGAGTTCGAAGATATTGCTTTGGGAATCTCGTCGCCCGGGAATCTTGAGGTACTCGGCGACGTCTCGGAAGCTCTGTTTATAGCGGGCCGCGTTGCTCGCGTAGATCCAGAAGACCTATATCCCGGGCGATCGTTCTCGCACTCGGTAGGCATACTCGATGGCGATCTACGATTTGCTACTAGTGCGTTAGCTTTCGCGATCGCTTCTCATACACGCGTAGTATAAGCTATGCCTACCCGACACTACCCAAGCTAAGTAGAGCTGTTTGCGATACTAGTTTGGCATATAGGTCCTATACCCGTTCGATTTCTTTTCGCTCAACAAAGTCTAGGTCGCGGCCGAAGGGTATAATCGCTATCGGGCTCGGCGGGGCCACCAGTCGTTCTAGTTAGGGACAAGCATTAGCGCTAGTCGTACTCGGACGTTTGGTAACATACCTAGATGCTATTAGCTAAGGTAATTTAAATAAAGGACTTAAGAGAAACTAGTATATCAAACAATACTTTACTTTCAAACAACATACGATTCAGATAGACATCCCCATGGACGATACCCTAAAACAAGAGACTATTATCGTTCACCGTAGTATTGCCGAACTACTGCTAGCTAGCTTTGAATGGCTGCCCCGCTAGGTCCGCCATAGTCGACGGTCAGGCCAGCAGCCTAGGTCAGGTTTGGGATTTCCGTCTTCGATTAAAATTATATCGTCGTACTCTAAGGTCGAGTATGCACTACGTAGTAGGATGTACGCATTCGTGCCACGATAAGAGAAGAAAGGCGGCTAACCCTAGGCAAACCAGAATCGTTAGAGGGATTAGCTAACAGCCGCTTTGTGCGGGGTTATTACGTGCTGCTAGCATCCACGAATTAGAATATCGGACTCTACGGCTAAGAATTATCACGAGGGCAATTATAGCTACGGAGCAAGCCTGTCCTTTGCCGTCTGCATCGTATTCCTAAAGCTATCTTTTCGCACAACTACGTTACGAGCCACATCGCTATATGTCGCTATAGACCCGCTAAGTATAACGGCTAGTGTAATCGCCGTAGCGACCCTCACGGCGCAAAGTACAAAAGCTATCTACCAGGTCATCGACGGCTTAGTAGAAGCGCCACACGCCATCGCGCACTCGAAGACTCTCCTCGCAGGGACACAAACCGCGTTAGATAGTCTCATACAAACGTTAACGGCAACGCAAGATACACAGGCCAGACTTAGGTCCGTTCTCCGGCCATTAGCACTCGACCGGACCCTACGGTCTACGTAGCAACTTTGCGACAAGTTCGGCACGACTATCACGAAGTACACCAGTCGTTCGACCGATACGAAGTTCAGCAGTCGTAACAGGATCTTGGTGAACTTTCATAAGTCGCAAATCACCCAATTCAATCAAGAATTAGGCGACTGCCAGAAGACCATTTCTCTAGTACTTAGGACGATCACCCTGTATGCCCCCCTGTCAACCGGGTTGCGCGCTAGAGCTAACTATCTGCAGAATCGTAACCAGCGGCACGTCCGACAACCTACAACAATTGAGCGAGCGGTTCCAAGCCCATAAACAGAGGCTCACCTCTCTAGTCGCCGAAATTTCGCAAAGACTAACGGACCCAGGAACGATAAAGCCGCACACGTCGGGAGAGGCCCTGCGTGATATTACGGACGACGGACAAGCCAGTCTTCGGCCGACTTTAGCGCTGAGGAACACCTATAAAGCTGCTTTACAGGCCACCCAAGCAGCACGAACGGGTCAAACTTTCGGAGATATCCAGGTGGATCAGTCTATAGCGATACAAGGGATTATAGGGGAAGCGCAGAAGGGCGTAGATCAGTCTTTTGGAAACTTAGTCGCACAGAACAAGAGCCGGGCATTTCAAGGACAAATGGATACAGCTTCCTTTGCCCAGATATTCAAATAACGAGGCGCGAAGACTTGGTCATTTCTATCGAGGGTGCTTCTACCAGGCCAGCCAAAGCCCAGCGTAAAAGATTTCGCCTAGTCAAGATCAGAGAGGGGAGGGAAGTCGGGAGATTAGCTATATCTAGCATTCCATTAAGGGTATCGTAGCCGGTTTGTACCTACCCGTCGTCTCCGACGGAGCGTTGCGACCTACCAATGCTGACCATCACACCTTCATCGCTTCTTAATCTAGCATATATAGTATTCATCTTAACGGGCTCAAGTTTGAGCTCAATATAGAAACCCAGCAGTATGCAGAATTTAAAGGCACGCTCACCCCGGCGTCGAGTGATGTAAGACTCTACCTACGGTCTGCGCTACAACACAACATAGAAGCTACACTTACGAAAGCGGGGGCTAATAATAATAATAGAAGATACTATCGAGGATGTTGGCGTAGTATCCGGTATCTACTGGAACCAAGTCCTAGAATTTAGGGCAGCGACTATCGTGACGATCTCAGCACGCGGTCCGCCTTATCTTAATACCGAGTATAAATAGATTATAGAGCCTGAGTGGGGATCTGTAAGTCATGCTAAACGGCGCCAAAAATAGGGACTACTTAGGTTTCTAATAGTAGGTTACTTACTCTTGTTTATTTAGTACTATTTGTAGCTTTACTTTTACTTATTCTCCGACCAGTCAGGGATAACACTAAGCCTAATCCTAGCTTTAATCTTTAATCAAGTCCAGCTAGCTAGCTTCAAAATAATCTCAGCCGCAGCTCGATCCTATCACTACCCCAGCTAGAGAACTTAAACGCGGACCAGAAATAGAACAAGCTCCCGCCCTCATATATCTACTATTTTCTTATATAAAAGCTTATCGCGTAGAGCACCAAAGGGCATAGATAAATACATCCCTAATACCTAACTAATCGTTCTTAAGCTCCCTGTATACTTATGAATAGCACATCAGAGCTCACATTCACTCATTTATAACTTTCCTTTGTTTTAGATAGGTAACTATAACTCCCTCCATTATATCCTCATTTTCATACTCTGTAAGCACGGAACTCTCATTCTCACAGAATAGTTACCACCACACTACAAATTCACCCAAAATCCTATCAGGCAGCCACAGATATTTAGAATATTCATAGGACCGAAATCTAGTTCAATCTCCTTTCAGTACTCCGCTTCTAGAGGGTACTTATCGTAGAGCAATCTGCACGGTAGGCGCCACAACACGCCGCCTCTCGTAGTCCGTACGGGAACATCAACCAGTGCCTGAAAAGCAGATATATATATCGGTCGCGCTTATACCGCATTGTAGTGGGTATAGTATCGGCTACTCCCTAACAATCACCCGTTAGAAATGGCTTATACTATACCGCAGTTCTATAAGCCATTCGAACATACTTCTTCATAATTACATTTACAACTACTTTCCGTATCGCAACTTACCATAGCCTAAACCAAGCTATAATATCCTACGCCCTTACATCTACTAAACGGATAATCAAGTTAATCTAGGATCGAAAATAAAGTCTTTGGGCTTTAACTTAGATACTAAATTACAGCGATGAACTATACAAAATATTATTGGATAATAGAAATACAGCTAAGCTTAGAGAGCGGCCGCTCTCGATTAATTAAACTTATCGCATACCCGTTACCGCAAATATATTTACTTCAAAATAGGAAAGGGTCGAGTCTTATCGCTAACTACAAGAAAATAAACGCCTCGAAACGTAGTTTCGTACCTACTTCTATAGAAGATGTAATACGCGCAATAGAATTCATATTGTATAGTCAGTTCCAAATTTGCTTCTATGAGTTATTATTAAATATTCCGACTATAGCTATTATAAAATTATCTAATAACCAGATAGTAATACATCCTTCTCAATAAAGCTAAATCTAATACTATCTTGCTTTCTTCGGCCGACCTTTTATTTTCTCTAATCGGAGCTTCTTATATACATCCACTAGCTCTGGATCGATGTCCTATATTAGCTCCTAGCTACTGTCTAATTCTAGCTAATCTAACTACTTAACCTTATATTTCCGAACCCTACCCTATACTTTTCGATTAAGAATGCGCTCTATATAATATTAGTTATCAGTAGTATCGAGGGGCGTACCTTTACCCTATTGACGTAGCTCTTCCGTTTCTATAGACCCCCCTTAATATTGAACTTTATCCTTATTAAGGGTAGCCTTTAATACTTAGTTAGGATTTAACTCTATCGCTAACGCGCTCGGAAAAGTATCGTTCTATATCGCCGAAATAGTTTCGTATATCTAACTTAGTAACATAACTTTGGCGGAGGCTAAAGATATTAGAGCTAAAGAAATCGTCGGGATTAGGTATATGAATTCCTAACGAATTCTCTTGCTCCCGAAGTTATAATTCTCCTCTTATTCTCTTTTACTCTTCCTTTTACTAAGAGAGCTCCCGGTAACTTTGATAAAACGATATTTTAAAGTAGACAAGGGTATTATCTTAATGGAGCATATAGAATCCTAACGAGTTCTCTTACTCGCGAACTTACGGAGCTTTTTGTCTTCGCTTTCCCTCTTTCTTTCATTAAGGTCGTACTAGAATTAGTTTAATCGGCAGCCATAAGCGTCCTTAATGTAGTAAAGGAGTACTTAAAGCGATACGAATAATACTCTTCCCTGACAGTATAGATAACTACACCGTATCGAAGAACTGCCGCGTCCCTCAATTCTTCGACTCTCGACGCAACGGCGCAGGTACTTTTTCCACGGGGAAATGTAAATAAATTAATGTAACCGAATTTCAGGCGGCATCGCTTCGTCCCCGATATAGAATAGATAAAAACCGGGTGTGGCAAGCACACCTGCGTAGATAAGGGGATCGCAGAACTTCGGGATAGTATCCAAGTTATCCAAGTGTCCTAAGTAATGTGCTGTCCATTCCGTCTCCCCAAAAACCCATAGATGGCATATAAAGCAAAAGTTCGTCGGGCCAGATTATTGCTTCTTGTAGCAGTTATAGACATGTGTCTAGTCGTATTCGCCTTAGCTTCTACCACAGCTGCACTTGTCTAGTTCTAACCCTAGCCGATACAGGACCTCTTTTTTCTGCGTGCAAAGAGTAATCAGATCGAGAAGGGCGCTTCGACCAAGCGAGTCGCGTAGCTAAGCATACTTGAACAGATCCTTTGAAAGACGATCTCTCTCAGGGATTAGATAGCGAACGCGGTCGAAGAGACTCCGGAGGTAGCAGGGTTCCGTTGTTTCTCCTGAGGTTGCCGAAAACTACTGTTCTTATAGCTCCCTATATGCTTCCCGCTCGAGTTTGCGTCTCTCCCGATACAATTCAAGTTTCCGCTTTGTCCTTTGAGGATTACTAGAATTTCCATCCTGTAGCTATTTTAGCTCAGCTCGAAGCTTTTTCATTAGCTCTGAAGCTTCGAACGCAGCACGGCTCTCTACAGGAAGTACTAGGAACAAGGAAGGGCGTCGGGAAATCATAAGATCTTGGAGGAGCTCTAGCACCTCCCTGCGAGACTGGTCGTGAAAATATGCACCCTGTCCATCTGCTGCAAGAGTAGACGCATAGTGTTTATCGAAAGTATTGTTATCGCTATGTCCTGCATGTTTCCGACGCTCGGCTTCTGTGTGGTGTTTTGCTGATCGGACAGTTAGTGTGTAATATTCTTGCCTACAGTTAGAGATCTGCACTTACAAACGCTCAGTAGACTGCTTGCTCTGAACTCGTGCGGATGTGGCGGATCCATGTAGCCGGCTCGGAAGCCAAGGTCTCTGATACGACCTGAAATCGAACCTGCTCGTTCGACGCCTTTGCTATGAGCGTTGGGGTAGAAGGGTTCATCCTCCATGCCCTTCGCCCACGGAATGATGGAGACACTTTCCCCTGCATTAGGCTGCCTTGCGAAAAGCGTTTCAATGGTCTCGTGTTCGCCGAGCGCCTTCTCCCCTAGAATGAAGGCCAGATGAAAAAGTATCCCGTTCTGGAAGAGGGGACCAGGAGCTTTCCCTTCGTATAAGACATGTTTCGGCCTAAAGAAGCTGCATCAGCCCAGTTCCTTGTGGTCCGGCTGGATAATACTCCACCTTTCTTGAGGAGTATACGTCATCCCCTTAGCATCACGAACAAACTGGAGACCAAGCTCTGGGTTCTTTTCTTTGTTGTAGAACACAACAAGTTGAACCTGCTGATGTGAGGATCAGTAAAGATGCTATCCAGATTAGCATTAAAGGGCTCCATACTCGGAACCGTAATCCTCGTCCTGAGCCTGCGCGGGCCGTTGACTCAAAGTATTCGCCGATCCTAGAGGAGGAACTAACATGGGCGTGGAGACCTGCCCAATCATAGACTCTGACTGATGGCCTTGAGTAGACATGCCAATCTTGGGCCCAAATTTGGGTAGCTAGTTGGTTGAAATGCGTCAGTGTGGCGAAGCGTCTTGGACGTTTTACTGAAGACATTGGAAAATGTTTCGGGAGGTCCTCTTGGATGTACTACAGAAATAACAGTATTAGTTCGAAAAACTCGTAGCTTTGTGGGGAAGACGTATTAATACCTTTCGGACCGATCTCGTGATTTCTTCGTGAAGGGGCTGACCGGCTCTGTAGAAACAACGAGAGAAGTCCTTCCAGTACTGGAGGACAGTCGACACTGCAGGATGGTCTACTACAGCTCCTCTGCCTTCCACTCCTGGATCAGGTCTTACACCTTTCGTTCCCATTGCGACTTCTCGTATGAATCGTGCACACCATACGGCGTCTCTCTCATCTGCTTTTTCATGGAGCGCTTTGAATCTAATAGGGACGTTAGGCTTGGTATTGTTGGTCTTGTTGGAGGATAACTTACGTTGTCCATAAAGCCATTATCTTGTCGGCGGCTATTTGCTCCCTCTTGCTGAGTTTCAGGGATAATTCGACGTCGCTGAGGTCTGGTTTGCACTGAAGTAAACCCCTTTCTTTTGCAAGACTGAAATAGTCATCGGGACTTTTTCTCTTGCCCATCCTCGCGTGAGAATGAGGTTTTTCCGAGGAGTTATAGAAAGATAGGAGTAATAAGTCCTGTAAGTGGCGATGTCCGATCTATCAGAAATCAAAGTGTAAGGACTGAGTAGGAGGAAATGCTGAGGCTCCGTTGCTGTGGATGTTGCTAATCGCTCTGAGCTGATGAGGAAGGAAGAAGGAAGAGGAAACTGATGGAGCCAGATATAGCTCTATTTATGCTTCATGCAAATGGGAATGTGCCCAATCTCTAAGGCTATGCTCCAACCGATTATTCCCGGCCCATCCTTTCTACGCTTCTGAGCCCGAGCTACTTTTGGCCGCACATATTGTGGCTTAATCGAGAACATGACGTGCTAGTCTGGAATTGATGCGTCCCTAACATTACCGTTACGAAGTTTCCTCAACCCAGAACGGCTAGAGACAGAGGAGAGACCCAGGGTACATCATTATGAGCATGTTTAGTACCATTGTTGCACTCTCATTTGCTTTACACGACTACCTGAATGTCACGACCCAGTTAGGAGAGGCACTATAAGGTACTGGAAGCACTTGGATAATTGCAAATCACTGCGACTATTGCCTGATCTTCTGCCCTATCGGTATACGCGATCTGTTCACATGTGCCAGACCGTGACACTGAAGCTCTCCTCCACAGCACAAGCAAGCTACGTGGGCTTGTAATAATTCAATAAACGTAGCTTAAAGCGAGCAGTTTTGCGGCTGGTTTCCTTTTGCACTTCGTGTAATCTAGTGAACCCTAATTTTATAGTGCCGTCTAAATTTCCATTGAATCGTTCCTGCCTATTCATGTGAAAACCGTCCGTTTGTTTACCCTTGAGGACCTCCGTTTGCGTGAGAGCTTTAACGAAACGGACGTGAAGGCGCTCTATGAAGAGAGTGAAATGGCTCTATGCAAGTTATGTATCGTATGTGTCCCTAACATCCATATTTATTCAAAGGCAGATTTTAGGAATACAGAGTTGCATAATATGTCGTCCGGTAGCATCAAGGGTGCGGTCGTTGCGACATCGGGAGCTCAGCCACAGTGACCTGAGCAGAGGCTTAACAAGACTGAGCAGGACCTGAGCAGGACTGAGCTGTCAGGGCAGTCACGTGACTGGGAAAAGCGGGTCACGGCACCACCCACCACCACATCTGGCGGCACCATGCATTAGGTAGTCCTTCAGATCATCACCTTCACCTTGGCTGCCAGATTCTGCATCGTCGTCGACGACAGGCTCCATAGCCATTGTAGCCCCGAATACAGTCATTTGTCCCCAGATCCAACACTCTGTCTTGCAGCCATCGCGAACGTCACATGAGCTGTGCCTGAGCGGGGCTGAGCAAGGCCTGAGAAGACGCTACCCGCATTCGGGTTTGAGTGCGATTCAGATTTGTCTGCGACTTCCGGTTCCGGCACGTGTCGACAAGGGCCTTCTACTATAGTCTCAGTGTCTATCATTTAAGTCTGCGCAAGCGAATGCGACGCTACCCTCTCAAGCAACAGCAGTTCCTTAATAGATGTCCACATCGAGAACGAAATATCTACAATAGCTTCTCTCTATATCTTGAAGATGAACCTCGCCAAGACTTCCACCGCTCATGGTATCAATGCGGCTTGGATAACTCTGCTATGATGCGATAAGCGCAAGGTCCAGCAGAACTTCCCGCTTCTCATCGACTTGTGTCCGCTTGAAGTAGCGCTCGCAGCCATAACTGTTGCATGTCAGCGTGACTGTCTTCTACAATGCATACTGGGCCCAGCAATTTGGGGGACTCTCTTACCTCCAGTAGGCAGTGCCAGTCGCCACACGTTGACAACCACGGACGTATTCATTGATAGCGTAGTTGAGCTTCTCGTCCGTTTCGCTCCATGGTAATCTCTCCTCGGCGGCAACACAGATAGCGTAGTGCTTTCGAATCAGCCCCAGCACTTTATCTACGGCACTTTTGAGAGATGTGTTCTCGTGGGCCATGAAAAGTGTCACTAGATTCTCAACTAGAAAAAAGTTAGCGCATCGATATCGTGTGAAAACGGTTAGTGACTCGTCAAGGAACCCCTTACTTTGTCCATCTCTCTGTTTCGCCAAAGATAAAGGTTAGCCACCGAAGCCGCCTGTATAAATTCGAGAGGGCAAGACTTACAAATTCTTTTTGCAGCGAAAGTATTTCGTTCAACAACACTACCAACCTGGTGCATTCCTGGACAATGCATTCCATCGCTTCGTGTCTGTTTACTCACAGAATAGTTTAGCAACCACAACCTCGTACTCGACGCGCGCCAGCCGGGAAAAGGGGGGACCACGTACTTCCGTACCCAATCCGGGAGTTCTATTTCCATAGCATATTCATTCTGTGTGATAGCCGGAATCACGCCAACATCGTCACTACGCATCTTGAAGTGCGCCCAGGGGTCCGGTAACCCATCGGCCTGCCGAACATCCTGCTGGATGGCCACACCGTTGATGTAATCGAGCTGTTCTTGGAGATAGCGCGCCGTTGACACGGGGCCCATACCAGCGCGTTGCGCTTCGAGGATCGGGTAGAGCATCTCCACGGTTCCGCGCGAATTTGGGGGTGGGGTGTAGTTTGGGTTGGGGCCGAGACAGTCCACCATACATTGACTCGTCTCCTTGCAGCACTGGAGTGTGCCTTCTTTGTCGTCGGTGAGCTCGCCGCCCGTATCAATTTCATCATCCCAGAGGAAGACCTGTAGAGATGAGGGATGTTAAGCAAGATTACTCCACTGGATGTGTGAAGGAGAGCAAAACTAACCCAGTACAGAAATTGGGCTAGAACGAAGAGTTTGTCCCGCGTGCAGTGCGGGTAGTATACGGCAGCCAAGAGGGTGTAGTTACCGCGGGTGCGGTGCTTATTTTTCTTGTGTTCGGCGACGTTGACCCTGCCGGAGTACCAAATGTCAGTGGCTAGTATTATTATGGGTAGATGATATAGTCTTACGTTTTCAGCCATTCATCTATCTCCACATTGACGGCATCAATGTCGGGATGAACGTCGCTCGGCCATGCTGGCATGAGAGAAAGTATATCGGGGACGAGAACGCGCTGACCCGCTGCTCGTTTAACCACATTCTTACGAATGTCAATCTCCTCAAAGACTGGTGTATAACCGTGCCCGGTGAGACTGTCAATGTTCGGCGCCATTGTAGGAAAGGATGACCAGAAGATCGTCGCTGCGTAGGAAATGTATAGCAGTTGCCGGGGGGGGGGTTGTTTTTCTTCTCCAGAGCAGATAGGTTCTAGTAGCAACCGGCTATACGAAGAGCATGTGACTTGTCACTTGAAAGTTATGCAGACAACTTTTTTTCCCAAGAGTCTGCAGTCTTGTGGCTGGGTACCAGCTTATTATAACATCATGGCGACTTGTCGCACTGTCAATTTCGCGTATGGGCTGATGACGACAGAGCAAGGGGTTCTGCCCATGCCTAAACATTTCTCGGGCAAGCCAGTCCGACATCAAGGATGTGCAGAGGCTAACAAGCGGCGCCCGACAAGAAGGCCATGTAGGTATGTGACCATTCGCATATTGGAAGGCACTATGACGCAGCCAAACCAAGGAGAACACAGACTAGTAAGCTTTCCCAGTTCGACTGCATGCCCTCGTGCGATGGCTGTTGGATTTCCGGTGCGAAAGCCGACGGGTTTCCATTGGTACTTGCGTAAACTCAATATGTCAGGGATAGTTTAAAGTTTCCCGAGACACAATTGCGACCTCACCGCGATTCAAAGACCTTAGTCAAGCGTTAGTCTGACTCGCGGTACCTAGTTCATTGCCGTAAAAGATCGTGATTGTTCTATGGGAGTCCTTACCATGGTTATCTGGCCTTGATCGGCCCGGCGCAGTCGCAGTTGTATCATGGCCACCAATGCGGTAGTTACCTACTTTCAACCGATTCCTCACAGAATGGACCCTGTCTGAACCAACATGCAGCTGGCCTGCTCTCCGCCCTTCCTTGGGGATTGAGATATCCCCATATGCAGTCCGAGAGAATCTAAATCCGTACGTGGAATCTGGTGTTGTGTCCAGCCTGTGACTCTGTGGATCTCCCTCTACCACCAAGCCGATGGGGCCCTGTATTTCCAGTGGGCCCTTACCAGCAGTTGTATCTTGCGGTGCATAAGCAAAGGGTCACGTGCCTCAACCTTATCATTCCTTGCCGCGTCTACTGCATACTTGATGCACGCGTAGCTCGTGTCCTTGCAGCGAACATCCCAAGCATACACGAGTCAAGCCTAATATGTTGCTCCCTAGTCCCTGTCCGCCACCTGCAGGGCACTTTGGCTACGCCACAACGGTTCCTTGTGAACGTTGCTGCCGACGGGCACAGCCAGGGATCTGGCACGGAAGGGCTGATCGGTGATATGATGTACGTGTATCTTTAATGCATAGCCTGCACCTCTAGGAACGCAACACTTAGCTGGGTCTAATCTAGCAGCATGTTCTTGTGGCACTATTCAAAATTCTGTTCAATCACCACTCCTGTAACCTATTCCGACTCTTTGACTGGTCGATGCTTTCTCCTATGTTTGGTTTGATGTTATTGCCTTGTCCAGCAAGTTGATAAATCGAAGTCGGGAGCTTAGGCCACTCCTTTTCGCCATCCTCTGAAAAAGCAGAACCTTGCTCGGATTATCCATCACATTGATCTCAAACATAACGCTCTGCGGCCGCCCAGTGACACGTCACCATCCTCAGACCAGATATTACAGAGCGTCAAGGTGTGCGCGATAATCAAATTGACCTGCTGAGAAGTGAACCACCACCCAGACACGCGTCTTTGTCGTGGTCGTACTGCATGATGTCGTATGCCAAGCGAGGAAACCGGAACTTTTGTCCCTTTGCTTCCGTGTTGTGCTTCGTGCAAAGCTTGTAATTGGAAGTGGAAACCGTCGGATGCACGGAGGCCTTCGCCCCATTCTGTTGGTGTTTCGTCCAGGACATTAGTGTTTACCAGGGTAATTTCGCTGGCGGGTGTGTAGAAGTTACCGTGGACCGTGACAGGGACCATTATCTTGCGCTGGGAAGTGGCTACGTATTGTCGATGGTGAGAATGTCAACTTATGTACTTGTTGTGCAGTCAGACACAAAAGAACTACAAACCTTCCCGCTAAAGTTTGACTGTCCCTGAAGGATTTCTTCATGAAGCTGTCAAGCCTTCCCATCTGCGTGATATGCTGCTTCTTCGGCACCTGACTGTCACCTTGAATCCTGACTGCGGTGATCTCCTCCCGCCAAGAAGCTGCGTACTCTGGTCGAGCAGCCCGTCGTACAAAGCGGGGATGATCGCCAAGCGAGTCGCAGTAAGCATCTGCAAGTTCGCCAGCTCACTACCGTCGACATCTTCATCCCCCCGCTTAATCGCACGATCTTGAAGCCCCTGTATCAGGTTATTCCGCTGCTGCGCGACATTGTGGGATACTTATTCACGAAAGCGTCTCCGCAGTTCAGGGGCAAGGAGGCCATTGGCCTCGGCGTGGTGTCCCCAAATCCCTACCATCCCTGGCACAAACCATTGCGCAACAAGCGGGAGCCGTGGTCGGTATTGCTTAAGCTTCTCACCCCAGTCATAACGCCCATGGCAAACCCAGTTATAGCAACCCATGGCGAACTTTGTACAGTGGGGCACTCATGAAGTCCATGGGTGTCCGATGTGCTACCCGGACGCGTCAGCCACCCCGAAAAGCCGCTGGATCAAGATGGCAATGTCACCTTTACAAGCTGGAAACTGAATCTCGGTCATGTTCCGGGCTCGAGCGGAGATACCCACATCGGGCAGTGGCTTCATTCCGTCCCCTTCGTGGCACCTGTGTTCCTTCACGTCGTGTGGACATGGTCGGGGCAAGTATAGCCTCGGCCCAAGAAACTCCATTTCCGATTTGAGCAATGGCAGTATCGGCTTTTGCGCACTTGCCTGCAGATTTTCAAGACAACTTTTGACTTTTTTTTAACCCTCTTGTGAAACTATGTCGGCTTCTCGCAGACATGTGAGCTTATTGTACCGGCGTTTGCGCCTTTCCTGCCCACAAAGGGCACGTTGACTGCCGTTGCTCGGGCAGATATGTTCAACAAGATCATAAATCAATGCAGCTAGTAGAACAGCAAGCCCCGAGACAGGAGCGACCGGTAACACCAAGAACTCCATGCTTGCTGGTAGCATGCTGCAAGGGAGCTGATAAGAGCTGTTACTTAGAGGGCCAGGCAATTGTTTCCGGGGAAGCCCTTGGCGTATCCAAACTCGGCAAGGGCCGACACTTTGTGGGAAATAGAAATGGGATCAGCTGTAATATCGCAGACCGCTCTAGACATTCGCGACCGATATCCACGTCACGCCCACTTTGTTCAGTCCCGTTCAAACCACTGCACCACCTAGATGTGGTAATTTGCAGTAAACTGAAGCAGTCAGCCGAATTGACTCGGTGATCTGCTATTTCTCTAATCATAATAGCACCGCGCACTACATACCTGCATCCTTCACTACAAGATGTGAATCCAGAAAATCACTTTACTTACAACCAGAGCCAGAAGCTATGGAACCTTCCAATCTCGGTAGATCTCCGCGAGAGCGCTTTCCAGATCGTCGAAGAGGCCGAGAGAATTCGTCAATCTGGTGACTGCGTAAGTTCGCTGTCAAGCACAGGCGTGGCACGGATACTCGAGCCAAAGTGCTCGTATTCCCGCCCAGAGAGGACAGAAGGATTGCATTGACACATGACCGGGATGTGCAGTATGCGGATTGTGAGCTTTGACCCTGCAAAATTGTGCCTATGCTACAAGGATACGCGTGGCTCGTAAAAAGTGTCGTTCCGGGAGGGAATTATAGTGCCAGATGGGACTGACATATATCTCCCTTTACATAGTGGGTCAGTACACAGCTATTCGAAATGAAGAACCCTTGGCATGCGTGACGTATATTGTAAGCACGTGAGGACAACTTGAGAAACACACTTTCGTCACAACAGCCAATCAACAAAGACCGTCCTGATTTATTCCACTACCAATTGCTAGTTTCTCATTTATCAATTACAAAAATTGTGGAATACGAAGTAATCACTGTATCCACACCTTCATCAACACCATGCATGCTCGTTTTCTTTATCCACCCCATCGTCGTCATTACCATCATCATCATCATCATTATTATAATTCCCTACGACATCGTCAATACTCCCCCCACCACCTCTGCCTTACCCTCTCCATCTCCAGGGCCTTTTCATCTTTATCTAAGAACAGTTCCAAAGCTTCCACCCAATATTCTCTCATGACGTTCGTAAGGTACGCCGACGTATACTCCCAATAACCTGGATACCACCCGGAGAACTCCCAATCAATGATCCCGACCACCTTATCGCCTCTTACAAGGATATTCGACGGGTTTAGATCCGCATGTGTGAATACCGGCACGTTGGATCCCCATTCGACACCCATACTATCCTGTCTCTCTGCCATTTTCCTGATTTGCTCCCAGTCCTCATCGGAGCAGGCATGTTCTACTCCCGCCTCAATTGCCTCGAGACGTAGCCCATCACGAAGCCACTCATGGAAATGCTTCATCGTGTCGAACGGGCCGAACCGTTCCAGGGGTCGTGGTAAACGCGTGTCGATTAGCGACCCCTTGGTTGTACTAGCAACACCCATCATCCCCTCCGGCGGCTTGAGTGCGCGCAGTTCGTCAATCATGGCCTTCAGCTGACTGCAGATCGATTTCCGAGTTCTGTCGTCCATATCGCGCCATACGCAGCCCACCATGTCACCCTCAATCTTCTCCATGACGATGTGAGTCCTTCCTCTGTGTACGAAGGAGCAGTGCACCTTGGGCACGGGTATCGAGGTGTGCTCGGCGACGTAAGCCATCGTCGTTGCTTCGGTCAGGTCCACGGCAAATCCCGTCTTGAGAATTCGCGTGCTGTTGAGCTGGATGCAGCAGCTGCCATTCCGCGGGTAGCGGCGCGCTGTCGTGTGTTTTGCGAGACGCGTGAGGTAGCGGTTGACGCGTGTATTATTGATTGCATGTGGTGCTGGTTGTGGTTGCGGTATGGAGGGCGGCGCGACGGGTGGATTTGAAGAAGGACTGCCACCATGCGGCTCAGTCTGAGGAGGTGTGTTGGACATTGTGAAATGCAAGCCACTGGGTATGTGGTGTGGTATGCGATAGATATGGTAGGAGCAGGGAGAGTGCTCCTTAACATATGCTGCTTTTGCTCTTGCTCTTGGTGGAATTGTGATGTCAGCAGACCGTGGAATCGCGCAGTTCGTGCGGTGGGAAGATGACAAAAAGGCTGGAATTCCTAGGTGGATCTGGTTGGTAGTGAGATTCCTCTGGTCGTCGCGGTTTCCTGTGTGGACACGCGCATTCCTAGGGGTCACCTCTGCAGGCTAACACAAGCCCTTGCATTCTAAATATAGGCCTCCATTAGCTAATTGATAGCGCGGCTGGCTTAGCGTAGAGGGCAGCGCACTGCTTGTACCTCTTGGGCGGGTGGTGACCTTATGCATGTGGAGACAAGGCCCGAGCTCAAGTTCCCAAGGTACGTACAGCGAATTCAAGGGTCAAGTTAGCGGTGTTGGTTAGTTGGAGTTGGATTGCTACCAACTTAATGAAAAGGAAGAAAGGAATGCCATATGGTGGAATGCTACTATTATATGTGGACGACACCCAGAAATTCCTAGAAGAAAGCAAACCAAGGTTCTTTATGATTGTGAACTTGGCCTTTGCAAGCTTTTAGTGCTGTCTTTCAAGACCAACAGCATTCCACCTTCACTATTCCTTTGTCGAAATGCCACGATCATACGTGGACGCCATCCGGACATTCCTTGAAGAAATCAAAATAGGGTTCTTGTGATCGTGCTCTGCAAGCTTCTAGTGCTTTCGTTCAGGACCAACAGCATTCCACCTTCGCTGCTTCTTTGCCGAAGTGCCGCTTATGTCGTTATTCAGAGCGCACGCACGACCAACGATAGCGAGGCGATGATCTCCTTTGTGCAGGTGATGAGCTGCCAAGCAATGTTGGGAATCTCCAAAGAAGCGTTGGGAGCGAGATAAAGTGTATATATACCGGCCCATACCATCATTTGATCATACACAATCAGAAGAAGCACCATCACATTCGCCCTCATACTAGAATCACCTCTTTCAATATTGCCGGGATACCTACTCAGAACACTGTCAACCATGCCTCTCCTCAACATGAACAAAGACCGACTATACGTCGCGGTTTATCCCACTGGTAAGCAGGGAGAATAGTATGTTTGAAGCCACTCCTTCATCTCTTGGTTAAAGATTGTTATTTCTAACCCGACCTTTAGTTACCACTGGGCCTTTATTATTACAAGCAAAGCCAATGACGGCGTCGGAGAAGTAGGCTACCGCCATCATGCGGTGAATAAACCAGTAATTGACTGGGCGTATGACACCAGTATCCTGAAAGATGCTAGTGTTACACTGCAGCTTCTAGCTCGCGTCCTTGTCGCCAAGATTGACGATAAGGCAAAGCTTGCCGAGATCTTCAAAAGGATAGAAGTGAAGCAGAATGATCCCGGCTGGACCTGTCGCATCTGGGCCAAGACTGCTTGGGAGACAGCTGTGAAAAGTGGTGCACTGAGCAAAGACAAGGAGCAGGGTCACTTCACTTGGGCGCAGATCGAGGCCACGACAAAGGAGTATGTTGCGAAGAAGAAGGCGGAGGGTCGCTATGATCAGGGCCAAAACATGATGGCTCCGAAGCCCACGTTCGACATGTTGCAAGGCAAGGAGATTTTGGACTAGGCGCGCACGCCATTTCTTTTCAACCTTTCCAGCCACCAGTGGGTACCAGATAGCTCCACTCGGTGTGTAGGAGATCTTTTGTGGTTGGATGTGTCTCGGAGATACTCGGGGCTGGTAGCGACCAGATGACCGCTCTGCTGCGAACTTTGCTCGTTTTTGCTTCACTCGCTTTTGCAGTTCACGCGGTGATTTTCTTTTCCTTTTCCTTTTCCTTTCCCCTCTGTTCTGTTGTCCCTTTTTCGTTTTTTCTTTTTCCCTTTTGCTTCATGGGTTTCTCTTCCCAACCTATACAAGCGACACATTCGTTTTCAAGTTCCTGTCTTGCTCATCTTGTTTCTTTTGGAGTTTAGTCATGTCGTTTAGAGTGCAATCAAGTTCCTACAAATTGCCACGGCCGAGGGACACATGACAGTCTCCGTGCTCACATGATCGCAACAGCGCCTCTGTAAAACACATCATGCTCGAGGTGACTGACTAGTCTCACTTGACTCGATACTAGGAACAACCAACTCAGTTGCCGACAGTCTCTATACGGAAGGATGTTATATATAATGACTTTGAAACTAGTAGCTGAACTTCTTATTAATTAGTTGGATTACAAAACTTAGGTTAAGAAGATTGCGGTTACGGTCAGGTATTGAAATAAGAATGCTTGTTGGTTGTTGCTGCTTGCGATGTGTTTTATGGGCATCGGTTGAATCCAAAGTAGGCACCGAATTTGTGGTTCTCTCCGCCAACGGGAGACCGCTTGCTAGGCAAGAGGCAGTCCAACTTTAAATACTCGCCCGATTGTTCACGTTGTATTATAGGTGAGTAATATGTCTGTTTTGTCCCCCCCCCCCGGATGAACACTTCTCGCTTAATCGCGCGTTACCTGAATAGCTTTTGTTGGTTGCAGCAGACACAGCAAGAAAAAGCCCAGGATCTCGCAATGAGATGCAGGTCTGGCCATTAAAGGACGCCAAGGTGCTGTTCAGCTGCATGCCATTGTCGTTTAAATCGTTATGTATATATTAGTGCCAGCTTCTTCGATTTTGGCAAGCAGCCTACTGTGACGACCCAACCAACAGGTCGCAGAATCGGGCCAGGGACTAGGGCAGGTTCGGCACGTGGGTCGGATACCACAGGGTTCTTATATCAGCAGCAACAATTACGTTAGCAGGACTGACTAGAAAGGATATATTAGATTGCAATATATCCAGATATATCTAAGGAAGCTACGATAAAGAATAAAGGATATATATAGAGCGGAGGATCTCCTATAGTTAGATAGTTACTTCTTTATACTTTAGCGATTAATCTAAGTAGTATTCTTACCCTTTACTTAACCTAGTTACCTAATTAACCGAGAGTAGTATCTCTTCTAAGAGATATAATAACCCTAATACTGAAGAGAGAATAATAGCAATTAAGTTAGCATATTATTCCGGCTTTATCTATCTATTAGAATAGCAACCTAACCCCCTACTTGGCCGAACCTAAGTAGGATCGTGACATTGAGATTAGCTACGGGATCCCATAGGAACTGTGCCTCTGGTGTGATAGTGATACTAATTCTTTGCGTTTTGCAATCAAACACGTTTAAATCGTGCGACCTATGATCAAACAACGTTCTGAGGACGAATCTTAGCGAATCATAGTCGGACTGGTCGGCGAAGCAAGAACCAAACTCCTCCTCTCGTCCCCAAGATACGTCCGCCTGATCCGGTTCTTCCACTGATTCAAGGTGAGCCACCTCACCTCGCCAGCCGTGCCATCAATATCTGGCAGCGGGACACTGCCCTTCGGCATACCAATGTAAATGCTCGGGACCCACTTGGGAATTGGGAACAGCTCATGAGCAGGGTCGCAGCGCATGGTCTTCGTCTTGGGCAGGATGCCCTTCTTTAGCTGCGGATAGCAAGTCTCGCAAAGCTTGACCACGCCAACACAGTCTACGCATGTGTGCAGAACCTCCTCGTCATTCACCACCCACTTCTTGCCGCAGCCCGCGCAATCGACAAACCAATCTGGCTTGGTAGGCCCTGTATAGTGCGGCTCATCATCCGCGTCGCAGGCGTCCCCAGGGGTGGTTGGTGGTTTTGGCATGGAGGAACCCGTATCAACGTGTAGGATGCCCCGCACCGGAGCTGACGTGCGCCTCGAAACTGGGACTGGAGTCTCTGAAGACGTTGTCGACCCATTGGTATTGGTCCGTGTAGGCAGCTGCCGCCTCCTGTCAAGATTGGTCATCTCTACGTAGCCGTTGCTGCGGGATTCATTCGGCTCGGTCCGTGTGCGCTGCAAGAAGTTCTCCTCCTCGTAGCTGTCCTGGCTGTAAAAGGTGCCTTCACGCGACGAGTAGGGTGTCGGCTCAGAATGAGTTTGGCTTGGGAATTCCGAACTGCCCCAAACTTCACGCGCGGTCTTCCATTCTTCCCACGCCCTGAGTGCCTGCGACTGGAGAGAGTTGCGGAAGTTGTAGACGATCCGTGCGTTTTCGCGGTCTCCCACGGTAGTCAAAACCCTTGACAGAACCCAGTAAGCGATGTCGTCATTGTCTTCGTCCTCGTCGGACAGCATCTCCAAACTTGCGCGAATGACGCGATGTAGCCAGTAGGTGGACAGCTTCGTGCTTGTGCCGCGTTTCGTGTGGAATCTGATGAGACAGCAGACAGGAATGATGATGGACCAAATATCGTACTGATGATCTATTTCGGGTGACAAGGCTGCGAGCCGCTCACCGTACGAATCAGCTTCTGCTTGGGTCGTGCTGGCTTCAAAAGCCAGTTCCAAGTAAGCCTGAGCAAGGGAGTCAGTCATTGCGCTGACTGTTTCCTTGGGCAAGTAATCGTCCGGGTGCTCTTTGACCATAGTCAAGGCGTCACTGCGGATGCGCAGAATCTTGTCTTTGTGCTGGTCGCTGGCTGCTGCCTCAAGGACTTTGGCGAACGCGTCTTGTACGATGAACAGCAACCTGGTCGCGTCTTGTTTCGCACCGAGATCAATCGCGAGAGTGAAAAAGACCTCTAGCACATCCCATCTGTCCGTGGCATCGGCAGCCTTCGCAAGGAAGTTGTCGCCAGTGTGCGCGACTGCAACCATAAACTCATTGACAAGTTCATCATACCACGCCTCCCACGATTCTTGAGCGTTGTTGATAGCTTCTACAAAGGCGATGATCTCGTCCCAGGCTTCTCGTTGCTCATAGTTCTCGAGGATAGTGACGTAGTCCTTGAAATGGGTATAGTCATACTGAAGACTTTCGCGGTGAACCTTGGCAGCCAGAGCAGAGTCTTCGCCCACATCCCAAAGCCTGTCGCCAAGCTCGAGCGTGGTTCGTGCAAGCAGCGACGAGTTGGCATGATCGCTTAACCACGATTGTTGTCGCGACCTCGCAATGTCCATGTCCTTCTTGGCCCTCCGCAGAAGCATGATGGCCTCTTCATTGGAAGTTTCGGTCTGGCTTGCGATAAAGTGGCACGCGTGCCAGTTCTGGGGATTCAGTCTGATTGCTTCGCGCGCTCGCCTTTGATACTCCACAGAGTTTCCCTGTGTTAATTGGAAGATGGCAAGCGCAGCATGAATTTCCCACAGCGATTGTTGCCTCGAATCGTCCTTGGAGGTTTGGAGGGCCTGGGCGCACCATGCTTCAACCTCGAGGACTTCTTCCAGTGTGAACAATTCGCTCTCGAATTGTTCAAATGTGGTGGAACCTGGAATAACGTAGTCTTGCCGCATATCAGTCATGTTTTTGGCTCTCTCGTCACCCTGTAAGATTAAGGTCAGCGATTGGCTTCTGTCATGTTGCCTCAAAATACTTACTCTTGCAAGGTAGCCGCGAATAAACCAGTGGCCCGCGAGGATCTGGCGCTTAGTGAACTCCATCCGTCGATAAAGATGTTTCGCCATGCGTCTGGCAGCTGGTTTAAGAATGATCCTGTGAAAATCCTTCACCTCAGCGTTCCTGACCGCTTCAACGAACTCTTCTCCAGCAGCACCTGTTACTGCGCCAATTACGTTGCCGTCTTTGAACCAACGCTTGAGCTCCGCCAAGCCATGATCATGAAGCGGGTAAAGCCATTCGCTGCGGACGTCCCTCAGTACAGCGCCCTCGCCGTGCCGCCAAGTCTCCATGCTAACATTGAGGTCGAAGGGCCACAAAAAGGTATCGATTCCACACTCGTCGATGAAGAGCTTCACAAGCAGTATACCCGCAGACGCTTTCAAATCGCGGTTGGCTAGTGATAGGTCTGTGTCCTTCATATGGTCTAGCAGCCACCAGCACGCGTAGTATCTGAGCCGAACGTTGAGTTTCAGCTCAGGATCTGTGAGAATGGTCAAACAGGTTATGATGATTCGCAAAGAAGAGTTATGGGGGTCAATGTGAACTCCTTCTCGTCGGACGCAGCCCAATTTGTCGTTGAAGAACTTCTCAAAGTCGAAACGGTCATAAAGCTCGGGCGGACAGACATTGTGCAGAAAGTGGCGGACAATGTTGACCTCAGTCTCTGCAACCCCCCTGTTTGTGGCAATGGCACCCGTGGAGTAGCCGTCTTTATACTCATCATACTCTGGGATAGAAGCGACATAATCGATCGAGCGCCAATCAACGTTTCCAGAATCTGTGATGGTGAAGAGCGGGTATTTTTCGGCCAGCTTCTGTGCGAAAGGGAGAAGGGAGATGCCAAATCTGGGAGGCACGTTTCCCGTCGGGCTGCTGGACCGAGTGCCGTTCTCGATGGGTGACGCAACCCCAAGCCCACTTCCCAGGCCCAAGGTTGCCAGTTTCGGAGATTGCGCATATCCCCTTGGCGATGTAACGAAGCGGCCGGCACTGGAACTCTCTGGTGTGGAAAGAGAGTTGCGCCGAGCCCGGCGATGCTTGACAGAGAGTAAGGCTTCCATCTCCTCTACCGAGAACCATTGCCTACCTTCTTCAATCCAGTATATGATCTCGTTGATTTCTTGGATCTCTTTGGGCGTTCGCTTGGTGTTCAGCTGGTGAATTTCCGCAAGTATCAGATCATCTCTCGTCTGACCCGCTCTTCTCAGGATATCGTTTATATCATCAACAAGATCGACTGTCGACAGTGCATTAAGACTGTTGTTGAGTTTGATGAAGTCGCCGTGGCACTCTTTTTGCAAAGTGTCGAGGATTGTCTTTCGCCAGTTAGCGATCCCCGGGCGACTATCCGAATCTTGAGTGATTGGCATCTTGTCCATGCGATCGATGATGTATCTCTGAACGTCATCCGCGTTGTGATCCCGAATCGAAAGTGTGTTGAAATAAAGGTTCGTCGACTTCTTGAGGAAGCCATTGACAGTCTCTGGCCGAGCGTTGAGAAAGACACGCATTTTCTTGTTATCTGGTATTTCACAGAGCATCTCCAGGAGTGGTATGAGTTTCTGTATCTCCTCATCTACTCCATCGATGAAAAGATAGAAGGTAGTGTCGGGATTCAGGCGTTCCTTGTTGTGCACAAATAGCTTCCGCCATTGGTCCACCGAGTTGCTGAAGTCAGCATGTCGATCCAAGATTTGCTTGAAAGTCTTGGTCATTGCTTCGTAGGCAGTGGCAATCTGCCATAGAAGAGTCCGTGTGACGACTTCCAACAGCGTGCCAATGTCCTCGTCATCCTCTTTCCTTCGATCGGCTTCGGGGAAGTAATATGCACAGACGACCCTCGAGGTCGGACCAGGCTGATCTGCTGAGAGGAATGATCTGAGAATATTGGCCATGAGGGACGTCTTGCCTGAGCCGCTGTCACCTTGGGTGACGAGCATGTACTGTTGCGGGTTCTCAGATGCCAGCCAGTCCATATATCCAGCATTGCTTAATATCCACTTGCCAGTTCCATCCACAAGGCTGTTCTTCCTGTTGTCGTAGGACTTACGCCAGTAAGGAACCGGTTCTTTGTTGCTTCCAAGTGAGGCTTCTGGAAATCCGAGCCTCGAGACGATGTCCCGACGCCAGTCTTTCATTTCCTCATCCCGGCGTTGCTTGCGCTGTCCCTCAAGGAGAATATCCAGTCTGCCAGCGCTGTCTTGCACTATCCTCCACGTTTGTGCGTTCACGAGGAGTGTCTCCTTGCTGTTGAGTCGATCCATCATGCTGAGAAGATCTTGAATGCCGTTGTCATTGAGAAACAGTTGTCTAGTAAAGGCGAAGAGACGCGCGTGCTTTTTGCGGAGCTGGATAGTCTTTGCGCATACCTCAACGAATAATCGGAGATTTTGGCATGCTAAGCAGGTGAGTTTCGTGTCCATCTTGTCTTTGTAATACGTGAGACGCTCTAGAAACTCAGTACACTTCTCTAGAAGCTCTGCGAGATTTTCGAACATGCCCTCGTAGCCCTGCCATGCCTGGATGACGAAGGTAAGCGCGTTGAAGCACATCTGAGAGGGTCCAAACACCTGTTGCTTAATGTCAGCCTGAGCTCGGCTACGATGAGAAGGGTGAATTGTTCACTTACGTCGGCAGCCCCATCAGCGATCATGCCACCCACAGTCTGGATGCAGAGCAAGGTCTTATTCGTTACGTCTTTCACCCAACCAAATTTGTCGGCAGCTTTCTTGGCCGCCTTGTCCGACGCGATCTTCTCTAGTGTGCCTAAGACATCGTTGATATCAAGCTTCCGGAGATTGGCCGGATCGCCGCCGGCTAGTTTGATGACCTGATTCTTGAGCTCTCTCCACACTGACTCAAGCTCCCTGCGCTCTAGAGTCGAGGCTGTGTTTGGCGTGCTTGGTGTGGTTGAGAAACCCGTTCCAGCCCGGGATAGCTGTGTATGCGCCATGACTGATGCCACTCCACAGATATTACTGGATATTTGGCTTTGTGGGGCAGTTTCGGCCTGGACGGTTTCCAAGAGAGCAAGTTGGCGAGAAAAGGACGGACACCGCAGGTGAACTCCCTGGGTCCTTGACTTGAAGACTACCAAGAATGAGTTTGAGCACCCACAAGCTGCCGTGAATGTTTGGCGTCGAAGACTTTGCCAGTTGTGTCTGGAGAAGAGGTCCCACGGCCACGACTTGCAGCGGTGTGGTGGGGATTTATAGCCGAGACTGCATGTCAGGATGTCAACGACACTGAAGCGTGTTGGTGGTTCAGGGGATCCGCCGCAGGGGGTTGCTTCATCCTCGTTGCCTGCCCCGCGCCCCGTCCAACAAAGCCACGACTGCACGGAAAGGACTGCAAATCAGCTCTGGGCGTCAGGATCTCCAAGGACCTCTGACGTGTGAAAATTCGATGGTCTGGCGATTCTTCTGCTGCAAGCATGTCGATGAGCCATGCGTCATCTGACACGCCACGCAGGCAGGTGCCATTTAGGGCTGCCAGCCCCGCGTCGATCGGCAACAGGCCCATGGGCACGGATCGGCCCTTACAGCATTGCCTGGATTGTATTTTGGGAGCTGCCACAAGCGCAGTTTCGTGACTGGCCAGATCGCCGAAAGGATGCTCCATGTGGCTGTTGTTGGCTGCAACAAGATGCGGGTCGACTGGTCGGTCCAGGGTCGTGCAGGCTAAGCCTTCGAAGGTTGGCAAAGGGCGCTTCTGCTAAGCCCTTGTGCCGGTCTTCCAGTCCTCGTTGTGCTGTGCCGTAATTAATAATTACTTTGTCTTCTTCTGTCTGGGCTTGTGCGTGACTGGATCCCGGATTGGAGGGCGCAACATATGCAGGCGCAGCCACCGGGAGCGCGACCCGGTCTCTGTTCCAGGTCTCGTAACACAGCCCCAGGCAGACTGCGAGTCATCCTCAGGTTACACCGAAGGCGAGGAGATTGTGTGTCAGTCTTAGGCGCCACTGGCGTTGAGCTGAAGGCTGCAGCTGTTGTGCCTGCCGCGGGTGGTCTCCCGTGGGTGGGCTCGGCACCTCATGTATGGAACAGTAGGATTTCAAGAAAAATGGGAGCTTGAAGGTGCAGCGTGGTATTTCTGCCAGTCGGGTTTGCCAACTAGGTAGAAGAAGATCATGGGGCGATTATGGAATCGTGTCCAGTGGCGGCAGCGGTGGAATGAAGATTGAAGACTGAAGACAATGGTGTTGTTGGGCAACCGAGCGGGGAGGAAGGCGCTGTGGGGTTTCGCTCGTGTCCACTGATCAACGTTGGCAAGCGGAGGGAGCGCACAACTGTGCTTGTCACATTCCGTGCACGCCCTGCCAGAACAGCAACAACCGCGAGCCTGTTGACAGTCTGTTGACAGCCTGCACGTGCATGCACCGCTCTACAGCATCATCATCTGCAACATGAAATGCATCATTTGGGGTGCCCATCCTATCTACTTGGGCCCAGCAATTATCAAGCCCCCCCTCCCCCTTTCTCGAGAAACCCAGCGTCCTCGCGTCCATCCCCACAAACGGCCCCCGTCTATGTCGCCTACCGAAGCTGCCTCCAATGCCATTCATTGGCGCGCTCATCAGCTGCCTCGTCGTGACTGTCCAGCCCCAGTACGAAGCATCGCCGCCAGGCTGGCCAACCCGTGATGACCGCGACCCAGATCAAGGATACCACCTCCAACCGGGGTGTTTCCACTCCAAGCTTTCAATCTCAGCCTCTGAGAGCCCACGGAGCTGCTCCTCTGTGTCCACTGCGTCGCGTTTCTTGTTGTCCCGGTTCATCCACAGCAGCGAGAGGAAGCTGACCAACAGGATCAGACTGCTTGCCGCCAAGTTCAACCCATTGCCGATGCGGAAGTTGGGGCCGTCCCAGGGCAGGTAGCTCCATGTCGCAATCAGCCCACCGATGTTTCCACCCATCATGTTGACTGCTAGACTGATGCTGCGAGACGTGTCACTGGCTACAAAGGCCGCAGCGTTGGCGTTTGTTAGCGCACCAACCGCGAAGCAACTGCTAGCCGTCAGGAAGGTAGCGGCATAGCGAGTTGTTGCATCGTTGGTCGCCAAGAACATGATGTATCCGATCATGACCATGGGGGTCGAGATGACGATGAAGATTTGTCGCTTGTCGAACCGCCAGGCCAGCAAGGGCAGCAGCAGCTCGAAGAAGGCCCCGACTACAAAGGGCGGGACTGAGTACAACTGCTTCTGGATCGTGGTGTAATTCGGGTAGATGGTGGCCACGATTGTCGGCGTGAAGAAGGCCAAGCCCTGAATGGTGATGTTGTTGAGCAAGAAAATGAAGGTCGTAGAGATGACTTTTCGAATAGCAACTTCGTCAGCATCATTTGCAACATCCAGGTCGGCGGGATTACTTACCCATCGGGTTCCAAAAGCCAAGCCACATCTTCTGCTTGCCTACTTGGTCCAAGACCTTTGTCTGTGCGGGACGCTCAGATTGAACACGCGCAACAGCCAGTTTCTTCTCTTCCTCGCTGAGCCATTTTGCCGTCTCTGGTCTGTCGGTAAGGGTCATGAAGGCGACAATGGAAAGACCAACGGTGATGATGCCCTCGATGGCGAAGATCATGCGCCAGCTTTTCAGGCTGCCAAAGCTGTTAAGGCTCAGGATGCCCGACGCGAGAAGCCCTCCAAACGCACCGGCAAGTGGTGCCATGACGATGAAGAGGGAAAGTCGGAAAGCCAATTCGCTTCTGCGGTACCACCGTGACAAATAGTACGAAATGCAAGGCATCATACCCGCCTCGAAGATGCCGAGGACGAAGCGCACGCCACATGCTTGGCTAAGGTTGTGGACAAACGCCGTGAAGATTGAGACAAGCCCAAATGCGAAGGCCAGAAGTGGGATGAATCGTCCAGGCCCCATCCATTTGCATGCAAGTGTTGATGGGATCTCGAAAAGAATGTACTGCTGTGCATCAGGAATCGTGTTCTCGACGGACAACGAGGGTCACTGCTTGACATACCGAGATGTAGAAGATGGAGAGGAGGGTGTTGTAGTCGTAGCCCTTCATGCCGAGGTCGGCTTCGAGTCCTGCGAGCCTGGCATTGCCTTCAAGGTAAATTCGGTTAGCAGGTGATGGTTGACGTGCGGCGTTGTTCCGAGTTGACTGACCAATGTTTGCTCTGTCGATGAAACAGAACAAATATAACACAGATACCGTCGGGACAATGGCCCAGTCGATCTTGGTCCGCAGCCTTCTTTCAGCATCCTTATCGAACTGTTCCGGCGTTGCCGTGTAGCTATCTCAACTGGTAAGCTGCCGATTCGTCAAGAATATGTCCGGTTCTGAAAGTTGCACGCATACCTGCCAACTGGTCCTCGCCCGAGCTCAGCTGAGCTTTGCTCATCGCGCAGATCGGAAGCCTTCTCGGTTGATGTTGACGCCATACTGGTCCACGGTGTAGCAGGACGATCGCTGTGGCAGGAGTATCATGTCAAAGACTTGCTCAGCGACTGGCTGGCTCGTCGATTCCTTTTAAGCAGCACCCGACATTCTAGATGGTACCTTGAGTACCGAGGTGTGAAGAGCTTCCGTCCACGGTAGATGCAACCGGGAACAGCAACCCACAGGATCTCCAGGGCCGCTCTCCACACATTTGCAGGCTTGCCACTGCAAGCCGTACCCCTGAGCATCCTCAGAAGTGCCGATATGTATGCCAAGGAATTAGAAGGAAGAAGCGTCGGAAACTTCACAACAATGGTCAGCTGGTCTGGATCCACCAATTCTAAATCGGGCTGGTCTAGCAAGTCTCGTTCGCTCCCTGGATTTGGCATAATCAGTCCATGTCGACATGATCACGCAACTCGGGCCAATCTTCTACCGCTACCTGCTTGATAAAGCGAGCGTTGCATTTGCATGAGGGTCGCCATGTTGATTGTCATCAGCGGCTACAGGCTTGGGGACACATGTACAAAGGTCACGCAACGAGTCGTGATACATTACACAGTACGCCCTGGGCATGTCTGACCCTCGCCGCAGACCAGACAGTGGCGACAGACAAGTTTGTTGCTCCATGGCGGGCACACACACACACACCCGTCCGTGCTCCGCGTTGTGTGGGGTCCCCGCGTTCTTGTTTTCACATGTGGCTGCCCAAGTCTGGGGCGCAGCTTAATTCGAACTCTTGACATTGTTCTCGATCACGCGGTGATGACCAGTAATCTCGCGAGCGATTCATACGCTGGCTTGGCCGAACCACACACAACTCAAGGACGACATGTTTTAAGTTTGCAGGTGGAAAGTCTCCCTGGGACCCTGCCTGCTGTGATGCACACACGCGCGATGTCCAATGACGGACGAGCACTCTTGCAAAGTAAAACGGCTCTGGGTCTTGGCAGAGCCTCCAAATGCGCAGAATCGAGATACAACCCTCCCTGCAGGCCGCAATACCCGCTGCCGACGTCCCCCGGCATTTGGGCTCGGCAGTGGGTAGACTAATTGCTTGGGGGCCCGGTGTGCTCGAATTAGCTGGGGCTGCCACACTGGACAAATGACCAGAATCCCTACCGGTAAAGCCTATTAGGCTTGTTCTCAACGATTTATGCTTGTTTCTCGGACCGCTTTTGACACGACCCCCGCCCCCGTCCGTCGGCTCCGCACCTTTGCTTCTTAGTGGGAGGGAGGGTTCACTTACGTTAGCCGTAAGCCAGGATGGCAGTCCCACACTCGTGCCTAATCTAGCAAATGTCGAAAACGACAACGCAGGGGGGGTTCCAACGATACTGCCTGCCTGACTGCCCGCCTACCAATCTCTATGGGGCAGATGCAAGATTAGCGGCTTGGCACTCCCGCACCAGGGACTTTGATGATACTTTGTAGACCTGTGAGGGGGGAGTCAAGAGCGGTCGCAGGGCTTAAATTGTCCCCAACCTTTCCTCCCCCCCCCCTTCCCCGTAGGCATATCGACTTGGCGCTCCATGCGTACGGCATATTCATCCGTGCAGCGCATTAATCGGGGCAGCTTGTAAAACTACTTGCGGAGTATATGTAGTCTTTATTCCCTGCTGATACGACGCTGTGTGCGTGCGATTGTTTGTGCGTGTGTTTTGCCATGCGCCCGCGCTCTGTGTCGTGTCATCATGCCATACCGTTGTATTTGCTAATCAGAGCAAGGAAGGCCAGTCACAATGAGAGGAGGCTAATACCTTTCAACCGTTCGGCGCATGTGTTTGCTTTTCCCCCATATCAGATTAGCAATGTCCATACATCGGCAAAGTCTCCGAAGATGGAAGGTGTGTTGTTGCACCAGATGCACACACACACACACACACACACACACACACACATACATCCGCAATCAAGCACCCACTCCACACCTCTTTAATGTCCTATAGGTATCATTCAATGGTCTTATGTGCTATCTACAACTTATGTAAACCCTCCCCTGCAGTAACTCCACGTAAGGAGGTTTCCTCCGGTTTACAGCCCCATCAGCGGCTGCCCGGCGACTTCCTGCTCAAGCTGGTGCTGCAGCTCGTCCTGCACGGACAGCATATCTGGGTCCGTATCTTGCTGCCCGTGGGGGTGCTGCTGCTGCTGCTGCTGATGCTGGATGATGTCGTTCTGCTGCTGCTGCTGGGGCTGGGACTGGGACTGGGGCTGTTCATGCTGCGGCTCCAGGTGGATGTCCTCTTGTATATCATGCTGTCCCTGGCCATGCTGTGCCTCGTGCGTGCGGGAGAGAATGTCACCCTGCTCGGAAATTACGCCCATCATCGACGCGTCTGCCTCGTCGCCGTTGTCGTCGTCGTGGTCGTCGTCGTTGCCATGGTTGTGGGGTATATCCACTCCACCACCGCCGGGAATAACGTCGAGCTCAACGCCGCCTTGGGGTGGTGCATTATCACCGTGAGGGTTGTCGCCGCCCTCTGCGTCAGCCCACTTGCGTTTCCTCTTCAGCCGGCTCGCCTCCGCGTCCCTCCAGTCCAGGACTTCGACATGTGGCCACCGCCGCTGCCAGTGCACGATCCATTGCTTGCCTAATCTCTTGACGCCGTCTCCTTCTCCAGCGCCGCCCCCTTCCGCTGCTCTTTTCCCGGCCCCCTTCCCCTTGTTATTCCCGCCATTACTAACTGCATCCTGCTTCCTCAGCACCCGCTCCGCCATTTCCCAGACGTCGTCCTTACTTGCTGGCAACCCCAGCGCAGCTTGACATCTGGCCCACTCTGCGATAAGGCTCTCCTGGCGCAGCGTCAGGCGGGACATTTCTCCCTTGAGGTGCTTCGGCTCGCGACCTCTAGCGCGGGAGTTGAGGTTCGAAGGGGGCACGCCGAAGCGCTTGGCCGCGTCAGCAACGGTGGTCAGGCCTGATTGTACTGCCTCGATCGCTTGGAGCATTTCTGCTTCAGTCCAGGTATAGCGCGTCGACGGGGTGGGTATGTGCGGTTGCACGTAAGAAGGATCGAGGCCCGCGAGAGGGGGTGCATGATGTGGGAGGGCGTTGGAGGCGGCAGCAATTTCGGGGTCAATACTGTGGTCATCGCCGGCAGTGAAGCTGGCATTCATGCCGGTGTTAGCAGCGGGAATGTCCTCGCGTCTTCGAGTGATGATCACCGGGGCAGCACTCTTCGTAGGGCCACTGATCCCGGAAGCAGGACCTCCCGCACCGACACTGACACCGACACCACCAGCAGTGAAAGTAGGCGTAGGAACAACAGCCTTAGCCTTCGCCACGAGCGGCGGTCGTCGATCTGCGACCCTCTCAGCGAGGGTAGTCTTGGGCACACCGTACGCGCTCGACGCCTTGCGGAGCGACATGCCCTTCTCGAGGATAGCAGTGACAGCCAGCTTGAGATTGTCCTCGGTGTACTCGCGGTACTTCATCTTGCGCGTCGGGCCGCTTCTAGCACCAGATGGGCGAGGGGTAACGTGGCCCCTCGCTTGGGGCAAAGGTGGTTGATGTTGCTGATGTTGCTGCTGCTGCTGCTGCTCTGGGAGCGACGTCGGGATGGTGTTCATGCCGTCAATACCGCTCACTAGATTAATAGGCCCGTCTTGCGGCGGTGCTGATGATAGATGGACACGAGGCATGTCGTCGATGCTGGGATCGATGAGCATCGGCGCAGGCTCTCCAGTGGACATTACCGTCGCGTTATGCTGGTGTTGGTGGTGGTGGTGATGGTAGTCTTGCGCGGCGGTCGCGGCAGCTGCCATGTCATGGCTGCCTGCGAGAACTCCGTGATCTATCCCCCCACCAATCTGGTGCTGACCTGTGGTATCTGCCATGCCATCGTGAAAGTTCGGGACATCCAGCCCGTCGTGGTCCTGCTCGATCAGAGACGCGTCCATGACCCCCAACTCAATAGTGATGGGCAGGCAACCTTAGGGTTCTTGCAATTGCAGGCACTGCCCAATGCCTAACAGAATCAGGACAGGCAGCTGATCGACTACAGGGTTTCTTTGCTTGGAGATCGTGAACGATGACAATGATGTCGCGTGTAAGTGAGATGCTCAGTGTCCCAATTTCGTCCGACGGTCGATTGTGTCCGGATGGTGGTTGAAGTCTGAAGGAGATGCAGAAATGGTGTCCCAAATTGCTCATGGAATCGGAAGTGGGCAACTGTGCACAGGTGGGTTCTGTCGCGAGCGCCTGACCAATCACCTTCGAAATCCGCGGGCCAGGACACCTGCAGCACTGATGGCCCCTCGGAATGTGACTGTCGAGGCACAATTGAGCGCGCGCACGACATTTCAACGAGCTCTAAATGTCGTGAATTTATTCTTGCACGTACAGATCGCTACTCTAGGTAAGCCCGTATGTCGTTTTGAACGCCTGCAACCATGCTGTGCCGTCTATGAAATACTTCAGTGCCAGTCACGTCATCCCATATCCGCGACATCGTTTTGATGTCCTCCTCCTCAGTATATACATACATAAATAGCTTTGGAGCTGACCTGCCCACCAAGCTCAAGTGCCTGCTACCAGGATATCTGGTTATTGTGACGGAAATATTCTCATGTCAATGACTTGGCCAGTGTACCAGTTCCCCGCGAGCTGAAGATGCCCATAATGCCAAAGCCCGCATAGAACAGCATGAGCGGGTACGCAACCAGCCCTCTCATTCCCCGCATCCTTCCGACAGCACAGAACATGGCGCTGGCACTTGTCGTGCACCACACAATCGCAGCCGTTGTGAGAATGTATCCGAAGAATCCGTCCATGGGCACGACAATACCGACCAAGCTGATCAAGACCAGTGGCAGGAGACAGTATCCCAAAACACTGGCGCTTCGCACAAACGTCAAGGTGCTGCTCATGTGGTCCTTATCGCCGCCTGCACTGTGGCCAGGGTCGCCCGGGTAGCCGCCGCCGCCTGCGTACGGAGGCACTGCGTGCGCAGTCTGTGATGAAGTCGAGCCGTCTGGTGACATCAGCGACAGGATTGTGTGCAGACCTATTGAGCCGACGAGACCCAGGCCGTAGATGTAGCCAAAATGGACCTTGCCACTGAACAGTAGGAATGTGCCAAACATCAGGAAGAAGAGGATTGGGCCTGCGAGGTCGGAGTCGTCCATAATGTGTTGGTCTATCCGCGCGAAGGGATTCAGGACAGCTAATGTCTAGAGACGAGGGGTGTCAGTATTTCAGATTATCATTTTCACATGCTCACGCCCAGGGCCCGCAGAATACCTTCTTCTGAATATGAACAAAGTTGACACCCAGCTCCTCAAGCAACGGCGGCTCTCCGTCATAGCCCTCCGTCGAGAATGCAGCTAACCAGCCTGTACGCAGACCGCCCTGCTCGCCCATCCGCCCGCTGACACCGGGAGGGGCGCCAAAGCCTCCAAAGCCGCTCTGTCCGCCAGGTGGGGAGCCATAGCCGTAGCCACCCTGCTGTGCTGCGCCGTGCGCGCCAGGCACTCCTGGAGAATATGTGGATGGGTAGAATTGGAGGTTCGAGTCGCCGCCCCCTTGGAATTGATTTGGTCCGCCGTAGTATTGTGCCATAGTTGTGGACTATCCTCCTCGTTTTTTCTCGGTCGATGTGTAAAAGTGTCGTGCAGCGAGTATCGTTTAGGAATGAAACTTGGCTGGTGTTGTTGTTAAAATGTGGTCAATGGTCGGTTGTGGTGGGCACGAGCAGGTGTCGAGGCCCGAGAGTAGTCGGCTTGTCTTGGGAATTCGCGGCGGCAAGGGCCTCGGAGCAGGCAGCAGCGATCCGCAGTTGGGTGTGCTGGTGTTGAAATGCGCAGTCGTGTTCGATGTCAAGAGTCGTTGCTTGGAACGGCTCAAGCTCCAGCTTCCACACTGACAGCTTGACGCCCGTGAGCTGGCCACAACCGGCTTCGTCACTTGGTGGGGTCTAATTGGCCTACCCGGTAAGGGGGTCTTTCTTTCCAGCGCAGGTAGTGCGACTGCTCCAGTGCTGACAAGAGGTCGGCGACTCGCAGTTTCCGCAGGCCGCCGGATGGTCTGAAATGCGCTATACCTACTCTAGCCTAGCGCCCATCGGAGCGGATCCAAAGATTCTCGCGGTCCTTTCAATGTTCGAGCGGCAACTGACGACAATCAGAATCTCCACGAGGACAACCACGCCGAAACAGCCTCGCTGCTAGCCAACACAGTCATGGTGAGTTTCCCAATACCCTCTCATCCCGGCCCTCCTCTCTTGGCCATCCCAGACCAAAACCTCGCCCTTCGTCCATCCCCATAACTACCAAACGCAACTAACACTGCCCCCCTCCTCTCCTCGACAGGCGCACCGACTCATAACCCAAGTCGTCCTGATCGGCGGCCGCGTCCTCGGCCGCGCCTTCAGCGAAGCATACAAGCAGGCCCAGGCGTCATCGAACTACCAGCGCGCCCAGGCTAAGATCAACCCGAACGCGGCCTCCGCGAGGGCGAGCCTGTCCAGCGGTATGACGCTCGGCGAGGCGTGCCAGATCCTCAACGTCAAGCCCCCGCAAAACGGGGTGACCAACATGGAGGAGGTCACGTCGAGGTTCAAGGCGCTCTTCGACGCGAACGACCCGCAGAAGGGGGGCAGTTTCTACCTGCAGAGCAAAGTGCTCCGGGCGAGAGAACGGATAGAGGCGGAGGTGCGGCCGGCGATGGAGAAGGCCGCGCAGGAGGCCGAGGTTAAAGAAGGGTGGAAGCCAAAGGTTTACAAGGATCGGTAGAAGGGGTCGGTGATGATTATGATGATTGATGATGATAGGATCGGACGGACGACCGGCAGCGGCGGTGGCGGCGACCGCGGCAGTGGATGGGGGTCTACCCTGGTTTTGGGAGGACGGGGTTACTCGAAAGACAACTATCCCACGCGACAACTCCACAAGTATTGTCCCTCAGATTTCGATACCGCTACCGAACGCTGCAACAAACCACAACCTACCATCCCGACCGGCTCGAGTAAACTGGGCAGCCACCCGTCTTTCATGGCCCTTCTCGACAAAGATGACAACGACATAGACAGCATCTCCATTTCCATTTCAGCGTCTGAGGCAGAGAGACCTCGTGTATCAAGAATAATGTACATGTACCAAAAAGAAGAAGGAAAAGCCAACATGGGCACGAATGTCACAAGAGCAAGCAGAGTCCGCGCAGATTTATCACGAACACTGGAGCTCTATTTGAATTATAGTAGGATGATATACATACCACCCAATAAGACCACTGTACAATATGAAACCAGGCGTCGTTCTGATTGTTCCCCAAGAAACAGTTGGGGCGAGATTCGCCTTCCTTAACCCTAACTAATGAGTAGAATCGCAGGCTATTCATGAACAGATCCAGGCAGACGCAAACGACCTTGAGGGCGCATGCATCCGTGCAACACACCACGCACCCCATCAGTCACTGACCGTCGCTTTTCCCCTCAGCCGGGCCCCAAACCTCCAGAGCCCCCAAATCATAGGTAAGCCAACAGCCAGCTTCAAGAATCCCAGCAGGCTATTTCCCCACCCGTACCCCAAACCAGCATACATCTGCGGCGCGAAGAGCGGGAACAAGAAAGCCGTCAAGCTCCGCAGGAACTGCGAGGCCGCGAGCGCGCTCGAGGTGTGCTCCTGGTACGCGTCCATGACGTACGCCTGCTCGGGGATGCCGGAGAGCTGCATCCCGAAGCTGGCGACGAGCACGCCCGCGTCGACGACGGCCCAGTGGGCGTGCTTCTGCGCGGCCTAGCCGTAGAAGAAGAAGCCCAAGGACGCCGTGGTTATGCCGGGAACCCCGAGCGGGATGCGGAGCTCCGGGGTGTGGTCTTCCTGTTCCGTGTTGGCGGCGTCGCGGCTGGGTGTCGCAGGGCAGAGGGGAGGGGTTCGCTGCAGCATCTCTGGGTCTGTTGATGGGGAAGTCTCGCGGCGGAAACGGGCCTTCATGATTGGGTATAGCATGTCGAGCAGCTTCCCGCCGATGAGCGAGCCGAGGAGCTCACCGGCGGCGACGGCGATGTAGTGCAAGCCGCTCATCTCGACGGACTGTCCGTATTGGGTGGTCCAGATCTCCGAGAGGCTCGATAGGAGGATATACAGCAGACCGTAACTCAGGGCGCTGGCGATCGAAGTAGCCTGGATGATGGGGTGGAAGATGAGAAGTCTCAGTGGTCGTGTCAGTGCGAGACTGAGCCGTTGGGTCAACGAATGGTCTGTCTCTAGACGCTCAAAGACAGTTTGGTAGCGGTTGTCACCGGTGGTCTTTCGAAGGCGGGCTGCTCGCCGTTTGAGGATGACCGGGGCATAAGTCTCGCGGAAACATATGAACGACATAGCTACCATCACGGCTTGGAAGATGGACGTTGCCCAGAACATCCAGCGCCAGGTCGTGCGGTATGCCATGAAGCCGCCGATGATTGGGCCTAGAAAGGTCAGCATGTATAGGGATCAGATGGCGTAAGACAAGGTCTTTAGCAATTGGAGACTAAACGTACCGACAGCAACGGCGAGAAGCGGGATCAGTAGGTACAGTGACAATGACTTGCCCCGCTGCTCTGGACGCCATACATCCCCCAGCACTCCTCCAGCCAGAGCATAGATCGAGCTTGCACCAAATCCTGCAAGGAAACGTGCTCCAATAAGCAGCTTTTTGGTCGTGGCGAAGCCGCACGCGATGTTCCAGACGAGAAACCAGATATTGGAGGCGTGGAGAACCGGTGCACGACCATACATCTCGGACAACGGACCAATGAAGAGCGGTCCAAAAGCTGTGGCGAGGAGGTAGATGGACATGGACATGACAGCCTCGGTGGACGACATGTGCAGCTCCTGTGCTATCATGGGTAGGGCGGGAGCCATGATGGTCGACACCATGATTCGGTTAAACCCAGTGGCCGAGAGGACGTCGGTAACGGCCCATTTGCGTCGAGAGGGCCAGTTGAGTGGATGCGAGGCATCGTGGGAGTTATTGAAGGAGACGAGGAACGGATCGGTCTCTTCTGTCTTACTGTCGGCCTTTTCAAACGTCTTTGACGGACGGTCTGGACTGGTCGTTGGAGCATTCGGAACTCCGCCGACTGGAGAAGAGGCTGACTTCATCTCAATGTTCAAGTCGTTGCGGGCAGCCATTTTGGGCATCTGGGATGGGATGATTCTGCTAATGATCGATTTGAATACAGTATGATATCTGGGACATGATATAAGAAATGAGTGCTGGTTTCCTCGACATGATGGCGGCAGACCCCTCCAATTTGTACTTGTACTCGACAGGGTTCAGGTGGGTTCGTTCGTGAAGCCCGCGAGAGATCTGGCTGTGCCTCGCGAGCGCAGAAAAGGGCAGCACAGGCAGCAGCTGGCTTGGGGCGTCCTCGCACGGGGAGGTGAGGTGGTGTGGCTGATAGAAGGATCAAGATCTGATAAGCCAGGGTCCCCGGGGAAGCTTACCAACCAAGATGGTTATCAGATCCTCGGTTCTTGCCTGTGTTTGGCTTGGCTAAGACAAGCTGGAGGACCGGCAAACAAATGCGTCTGCTTATTCGCTAGCTGTGCTGACAGCATCCACACCCGCGGTCCGCGTAAAGCTTGGTGAGTCACAACGCCATTCGAACTGGGGCAGATTGCGTATGTGCTGCCTAAGGTAGTTGGGGCTGCCCATGTCTCCAATGGCGGCCAGGACTGTGGGAAGTGCGCCATCAGCAACGACAGGTAAGGCAAGATCCGTGTAGTTAAAACTACTGTACAGTTCTATGTATATAAGTAAGTACTTGAGTATTCGCGTGGTTGCATGCAATGGAGCTGTTCCAAGATTGCACCAAGGGTTTGCGTCTGCGTTTGCGTTTGTAGGCTGGGCCGCACCTGCATCTTAGCGACTTCAGTGGTCGCCCCTGGACACCCCCCCTCCTTCCAAATCATTACGTGCCTCTGCTAGTTAGTGCAGTTAGGTGCTGTGCCTTTGGAGCACCAACACCAACCTGGATAGCACTGGAGGCGGCAGCTCACCTGCCCCCATGCACTTCTAACCTGCAGGCACACATGCTGACTGCAGCATCAGCGCAACCACGTTGCATTCAACCGGTCTCGTTCCTACCACATCCGCCCTACGCCAGATGCGGTCGCATGCTTCAGCATGCTTCAGTCTTGCCTGTCACCGAAGCCGTGGAACAATGTCTTGTCGCCAAACAGCTTGTCGATCGTGTACACCTCGATGGCGAAGATGGTGTTGCTGATGATCTCAAGCATTTTGGGCGTCTGCAGTGTGTTCTGCTCCAGCAACGTCTCTTTGTCGATCTCGAGCGTCGAGAACTCGCAAATCTGCAGCCAGTCCGGACTTGGCAGCTCGGCCCCGTCTCCCGACGCCCACCACCCGTGGTCCAGCTTGTACCGCGTGCTGCGCAGGAATCCCTTGCACTGCGTCATCACCGGGTTGTACTGCCGCCGCCGTCGTTAGCCAGCCTTTCGAGTCTCGACATCTCCCCGTCGCACAGACTGCACTCAGACATACCTCTTTGTGATACCACTCGTCAAAGTCCTCGTCTGTGACCTCGGCACGGAAATCCCAGGTGACGATCAGCAGGCACTTTGTCTCCTCTATGGCCCGACCAGGCAAAGGCCCTCTAACGTCAGCACTCCAGGAATATAATCAACCGTCCCAGTACCATTTTCGAGCAGCTTACCCAGTGTCGTCTCGCCTCCAGCCTCATGGGAACTGATGATGTTGTAGAACCTGCAGTCAAAGTCGGCATGGTCGTAGTACTTGCTGCTGCCCGGCAGAAGCTCAGTCCGACGATCGAGCTCTTGCTCGATCAAACCACTACGGATGAGCGCGAGATCATCCATAGCGAAGAGACACAGATTTGGCCACTCCTCGCTCTGATCCCTGGCGGTCAACCGCACAGCACTCTTGATCCCCTCCAGCTTGGTCAAGACTGGAAGGACATCGTTATCGTACCATCCGAGAAATGTCGACCAGCTCAGCAAGTCTCGTTTCTTGATCTTGGAACCGACCCAGAAGAGACCAGGACCTTTCAGGTCGTACAGTCTCGGATTCACTTCCGTTGACGTTTTGCCGTCGTACAGCTTCGTCGAGACATCCGAGCCTGAAGTCATGGTTCAATAGGCGCGATTCGCGGTGGAAAGAGATGCTGAACAACACAAGGTATGAATGATGTCGCAATCTTTGTTTGCAGTCGGTGTCGAGTACAGTTACCAGCACAAGATTAATTAGTGACAAGCTCGTGAGTGCGAGTCATGAGACAGCTCCAAGGGCACCTTTGGGAAAGGAGACATAGAATCCGACTCCCCGATCCGCTAACCAAATCGAGCCCGCGATGCAAACTCCTGGCACAGAACCCTGACAACCCCCTAAATCACTAAATCGGGCACATCCCGTGGTGGTGCCAGGGGTCCAATGTGCTGGGAAGGATTCCCCTTCCAGCTCTCCGGACACGACTGCCTAGCAACCTGCGTAATTGCTGGCAAGCCCGATCCGCCAGCGCATATGTTTCAGACCAAGCCCCTCAATAACGCCGGACGCGAGTGAGGCGAGGTGACATTGTCATTCGCCTGCCTGGGTCGCCCCCAGCAGCAGAGAATCCAGCCCAGGGCAGGGTAGGTAACTACTTGGAACCACGATAGACCGGGCGCACAAAGGAACCTGCATGTGCTGCTAACCTTCTCTGTCACGTATCGGATGCGCCTGCATAGCACCCTGCGACGACAGCATGATCCGCATGATGCGCCTCCGAGGCGACTCCCGGTTCACCGCCGGACCACAATCTAGTCCAGTCCTTCGACGACAGGGCATGGGACTGACGAAAAGGCTCGCTGTTCACGTCGGCATACATGCCGGAGCCTCGTCGGGCATGACGGCAATGAGTCTGTCAACGCTGGGCTCCACAGTCCAGGCTCCCCCGTCACAACCTCGCGGTCAAGGCGCAGTCCACTGTCCCCACCGAATCAGCACACCAACTGAGCCCTGAGGCTGGTGCCAGAAACCTTGTTGCTCCGACATGCGTGGCTGACCTACCGTAGATACCCCGCACGGTGAGGGGAAAGCCATGGTGCGGCAGTTGTGAAATCTATATGTCCGAAGAAAAGAAAAATCCACAAGCTTTGAGAGCGTAATGCCCCTACATCAGAGTACACGCCTTCAGAGTCATAGCCCAGCAAGTCAATGCAAATGGTCCAGCGCACAAACACAGAGCCAACCTAAAAAGAAGCAGTGAACGCTGCACGCATGGCGTACAGGATGTTCCATTGGATATAGAGCTCAGCACCAACGTCCATGCCAAGATCGCAATATGCACAGCAGGAGCTTGAACCACCCGCAACGTAGTCACATCTCTCCATGACGTGACGGGGTCTTTTTCTTTGTTCTTTCATCCTGCTTTTGAGCAGCCGTCAACGGTCAAGAAAGAAGCCGAGAAAGAAGTCAAGTGGTCGGAGATTTGGCAAGTCCAACCCGTCTTATCATCCTCAAAGCTTTCGGATCTCCAAGGACGCGACAACAAGGGCTAGTCGCGCAACAAAACGCCGCCAGCTTCCATCGACAGGCCTCTCTTAGGCCTATCAGTACAAGCATCACAAGTATGGCCCTATCATCCCCACCAGCAGCCGAGAAACTGTAAAAGTCACTGCGACATGGTGAAAACCATCTTGTAGAGGTTATGCCAGATCCCAATAGCAGTCATTTTCACTGTTTCTTGCGCACAGTAATGTCTGAGCGGCGCTATCAGACGTTGTCATGTGTCTGGGGCAATCCTGTCAACCCTGTGGAGATATCCATCAAGAACACAAGGCTGGCCAGTACTAGAGGGCTCTACGACTTTCTCTGCGGATGTAGTCAGTGAGGCGCGCCGAGTCGTGCGCGTGAAGAAGTTGGGAAAGCGAAAGCGCGACTTCTTCGGATCGACGCAATATGCATCAACCAGCACGACATGCGTGAGTGCTCTGCGCAGGTCTCCATCTTGCACGAGATTTATTCCTCGTCGACAGGCACAATCTACTCGTCCGAAACTTCAATCGACGTTCGCTACGAGCATGAGCTCGAGCTCGAGAGTCTTGCTAAAGCTATTTCGCAGTTGCAAAAGGGTGACCTGCCATCTCATGCTCCTGAAAAGTGTTACAATAATGGACAGCGTTTGGAAGACCTGTGAAACAATTGCGAGACATGACTACTGGTGGTGTGTCTGGTTTAGGCAAGAAATCCTGCTGAGTGTAAATGTTATTTTGTGGCGCGGATGAACTCAATCTTGTTTATCACTATGATTGACCATTAAGAACTGAATACAAGTTTTTACGGCAACAAACACAAATGGAACCTTGAAATCCTTCAGTGCCAGGTCTTTGGTAGCGACAAGAAGAAGAGGAAAAAGAAGAAGCTAGCCTCAAGTTGCCTGTTCCTCATTTTTTATATGATGTATAAATGCCGACGTTCAACAGGCGCGGCCCCTGCGGAAGCCTCACGACCGGTAGATAGGTGTCTCAAGCCATGTTCATGAACTAGCATGACGATTTAGGCTAGACAGTGGCTGAGCTCGCCATACCCGATGCCTAGCTGCTTAGTCCACCAGTGCCTGCAGATATGGCAGACCTAGCAGAACTCTTCCATGAACCTTTCCAGAAGGTACGAATATCTGTAGACTCGAAACGACTAATGATGACCGGAAGCAATCATCTCGGGTAGGCACCGAGTCATGCAGAGGAAGGAGACTCTATGTGAACCGTCCTAGGATGTCCCGCGCCAGTAATGCTCCACCAGATGAGCCACTAGGGGCTATTATGGTCATATTGGAACGTGCTTTGTTCCTAGCCCGATGCATGGTGAGATGGCTTAAGACGTCCTGCACGGCGATGCTGAAGATAATCCAGACGGCAATGCGCACCATCTATTTAGGGTGATCTAAACGCGCGCGCGGCAAGCATGCCACAATCCCTAGTTAACGAAACTCTCAACCCTTTTGTACTTTAGGGCAGTCGATATGTGCTATCTTACTTTCTCAACATCGAAACAGGGTCGGACGTGTAGACCAGGTTTCCGTTGAGTTTAGACCTATGCGAATTTGCAAAAACAAGGGTTTTTTTGACCACATCTCAACCTCTCTAACATGTCACACCACCTCGTGCGGTCCTTCTCATTCTGCCGATCATAATGACTCCGAGAATACAAAGTCGTTTGATTTCTCCATTAATCATCTACCTACTAGTATTTTCAGAACTCCCGATAAGTGCCTCTACGAGGTAGTGATATATATATAATTTATAGTGCTTGGAAATCTCTATTTACTATCGCTAGATAATGTGGGGTGACCATTTTTGGAATATCAGCGAAGCAAACAGTTTGAAATCAGCGAATAAACGCAAACTCTTTCTCCATGGTTTAATCTGCATAAGTGTAGAGACCAGTGTGCGTATCGAACCAAAAATACTCATATTGCCATACACATTTGTCTATAGCGACGATGTTTGAATATAAAAAATTGCGTCCCAAAGGCGCCGCTGCCCGATTGGCATTATCGGTCCACGGTGGGGTGGGATGCGACGTGGGGCAGTGATGAACTATTCACTCAGTTTTATGTGCCTCGTCGGGTGCTCACTGGTGCCGCCGACCATGAACAGCTTTCCCTCCCCCCCTTCTGAGCACTCGAGCATCGCTGCCAGCCCTGACGTTAACACGTGAGCACAGTCGCATTTAGACATAGCTCCAAGCAAGTTCTCTTGCCATGTCGTCCAACGACGAAGAAAACGAGCGTCTAGCGCACGCCGACTACTGGGACAGCCGATACTCAGAGACCCAGGCGACTAGCAGCGACAAGCAGCTGCACGAATGGTTCCGCTCCGCAGCAGACTTGGAAGACTTTTTCAGCAAGCATCTCTACACGCCCAGGCCACCGCCAGCATCTTCGGAGCCTCCACCGGCCGGGACAGCTGCCCCGGAAGACCCTATGATCCTCCACCTCGGCTCCGGAGACAGCTTGGTGCCCCAGTACCTCGTGGACAAGGGCTACCGGAACCACCTGTGCGTCGATTTTAGCCACGTCGTGGTCGAGACCATGGCCAAGCGCCACGCCGAGCTGGGTTTGCTCAACACGGCCATTCGGTGGGAGCAGATGGACGTGCGGGCCATGAGCTCGCTGGCCGACGGCTCCGTGGACGTGGCCTTTGACAAGGGCACCCTCGACGCCATGATCCACGGCAGCCCGTGGTCCCCGCCGCAGGACACGCTCGACAACACGTCGGCCTACCTCCGCGAGGTATCCCGCGTGCTCAGCAAGTCCGGCGGCGTCTTTCTCTACGTCACGTTCCGCCAGCCGCACTTTGTCCGGCCCTTGCTCACGTGCGAGGGCACTAACTGGGACGTGGAGGTGGAGCTTCTAGGTGACGACGCTGGGTCGTTCGGGTACTATGGCATTGTGTGTCGGCCAAGAGCTGTGGAAAAATAGGAGTTGGGAGCATTTAGAAAGGGGTTGGAGGGACGCGGGAGTATCTCAGTTTGCTGCTAGCTATATAGCGTTGGAGTTTGAGCTCGGCATCCTGTCTTCCTTTAAAATGTCCGCGCGTGTCCAGTGAGTGTCTCCTCTGTGCTGGTTGCTGGCAGTCGCTTGATCGACGGGCTTGAATCCGCTGTGCTACTAGCTTGTGGAAGCGCGCCGATAGTTAAACTTGGGGGGGGGGGGAGATCTATAAGTTGCTCCTTCCTCAAGATGCTTGAACTATGACCCCCGGGTCTTCATCTCTCGTCGGAGTGGAATCGATAGATCATATTCCCATTGCACAATTAGACTATTCACGTCACACCTTAGTACAAAGGCTATTCGGAGTTGGACTTGGACATGGACATATTCACAGATTAGAGCATGTCTGCAATCTTTGAAAGTCCAACGCACGATATTCGAGCTGCTAACGGCTCACACGTTCAAGTTTTATTGACGAAATTGGGATCTCTGGACCACATGGCATTGTCGTCTTGAAAACATCTAACATTGAGGACTTTCAGCAGATGACGACGATATCTAACATGTTGTCAATGTCTATATCTGAGGTTCTGAACCAATAAATAGGCGGTTTGCTCAACGGCTTGAAATAGTAACAAAACTTGAACCTCTCGGTTTTGGTCGATTAACATCTCGATAGTCCAACAACGAGCAAAGGCATTGTGATAGTATTTGTGAGTCAATGGAAATCAGAGAAGTATAGTGTTTCACAGGATCTATGGGCAGCCTACAATGAACGCTTGGACTATCTACCAAGTCCCCTATGCAGAGCGCCCACAAAAATATTCTTATATTGCTTGTATTCATCCTGTAGCCCGGTGCTCTCGACATCAGCACCTGAAGAGATAGATGAAGTTGCACGGACATCTGCAGCGCTTGGAGAGCACAGCGCGACAGGGATTTCAGGCGGTTGCAACGCTCCTGTGATTGGCCCCCCTCTCGAAAATCGACAGACATGTTGGTTGGGCCCTTGTACGTTGCAGACACGGCTGGACCCGGGCAACCATAACCCAACCAACATTCTGGACTTGCATGCATAGCGGAACCACTACTTGGCGTTGGTTGCCGTGGGCAAGATGGGAAGGTGATGCTGTCCTCCGTTTTTCCTCCTCGCTCCGCAAAGTTCGACTCGCTTGGCTACCGTTCTCAGGTTGATCCATGTCTGCTCAACTATCGTCATAGCCGCCTCGCTAACCGCCGCAATGGGGTGGTTCACGAAGACCCGCGACCGTCTTAAGCGTAGTTCATCTCGAACTCCACCAAAACCAGCCACTTCTTCAATACCAGTGCCAGAACCCGCTCTCCCAGCACCCGCGCCGCAGTCCCAACCGAGCACGGACGCTACGGTGCAAGGGAGCGAAGGGGCTCCAATCGAAGCTCAACCAGACCCAGCCTCTGACACAACAAGTGCGCCACCTAGCGACGAGACTCATGCTGAGGCTCAACAGGAATTAACTGTCAACACCACATCAGTGCAATCCAGCAGCACGGCTTGTCTCGAGACACAACCGGACTCGCACGTAGTTACAACGTTTCAACATGAAGAAATACCTCAGGTGGATGCTGCGCAGGACCAAGCCAAGCTCGAAGACATAGTCATCATCAAGGGCCTGACTCGAGCCGACACGGTCGCAACGCTATTGGAGAACCAGAATGTCGATAAATGGTCGGCCGCATTCGAAGAGGCAATGAAAGGACTGGATGACATGAAGCGCGCCATTGTCATGGAGAAAAGCGCACATGACATCCACGAGCTCTTTGCGCGGCTCGACGACGCCGACTCGGCCAACAAGAAAGAATCGCTCATAAGGAAAGGCATGGACAGGGTTCGCACGCCCTTGACTTGGCTCGATGCGGCACTATCTGCCGCCAGCCCCTTGGCAGCTGTGGAACCCGTAGCGTCCACTGCCTTTGGAGTTGCGAGAGGCGTGACCACGGTGAGTCACGATGATCCACTCTCCAAAATCAACATTTTGTCATTCTGTTCCGGGTCATTTTGACAATTGGACCTCCGAAGCCCCAGGTGTCTGGGCGTTTGAATGTCTCGGTCCCAGGGCTTCCAGAAAAGGATTCATGTCTCCCGGAGCAGCCATCAATTAGACTTTACTCGATTGAAACTACTAACAATACGTATGTTTGCTAGCTTGCAATCGGTATCTGCGGTGTGGAAGCACGACTCAGTGATAATATCAAGCAAATGCTACAGCAGATTGCAGTCATTGATGATTGTGATGATGTTGTGCAATCATTCGAAAGCAAAGCTATTCACAATGTCAGTCCATCCGCCCCGTCCTTTGCCCTGATGAAAGTGCCTATGCTCTGTAAGATACCGAGAGAGAGGTCTTGGCTGGGCGCGTGCGTCGGCTATCACCCATACACGCCTGCTGTTTGCTTATACTAACATGGCAACTGTGGTGTTCGGTGTTTAGGCTCTTGTCACTGTCTACAAGGATCTGTTGACTTTTTATTGTTCAGCGACCGAAATGTTAGCTCGCCAAGTCACCGTTTTGGCTCTGCTATCTGAACAGTTAAATGAACGACTCCCTCCTTTGGTCAAAAAGTATGTAGAGGATTCCACAGTCCTACGCCAACACGTACAAAACGCGACAGACGCAATCATGAAGAAGATCGAGAAAATCGTCACCAATTTGGAAGGTACGTCATCTATGAACAGCCAAATCGTGTTCAAGCTATCCTGCTGATCACTAGATGAACAGTTGAAAGACTCTTGGGGGCACACAGTCTTAAGGCAACATGGAACAAGCATAGATTGACTACGCAAAGCATCTCCAAAGAAGCCTGCAAGTGGTCTGTGGAAGACGCGACATTCACAGCTTGGCTCGGCGGCTTACGCACTACCGGATCATCTACCAATCGGCAGATGCTGGCTCTCTTTGGAACCATGGGCTGCGGGAAGACGCTCACGATGGCCTTCTTGATCGAGCATGTCCTCAAAATCACACTCGGCAATGATCAGAAGCACAGAGATCGACAGCACAATGAGGGCAAGCAGAAAGTCTTGCAGGCCTATTATTATTGCACGAGCGATGAAACCGGCCGACCACTAGCAGTCTACTCCAGCCTGATTCAACAGCTTATGGATTCAAAACCCTCTTTGAAGGTGCTTTTCATGGACTGGGAAGAGGAACAGAGGGAGAAGGGCGTGCGGGGTCAAACGCAAGACCCTTCTCTCCTAGCTCAATTCCTGATCAAGGCGATCAAGTCTATTCACCGGCCAATTTTCATCTTTGTCGATGGTCTAGACGAATGCAACGATCATGGCGACGGTGGGGCTGAAGATATCATCTCGTTTCTTCGAGAATGCACCGAGGCGTCAGCATTCGTCCGGGTTTGCGTTTCGGCACGTAATCAGCAGTATATGAAGGATTTACTGGCCGGCAGTCTGACCATCTCAGTGCCGCAAGGAGAAAGCCGAGACACCTCAATTGTTGAGCACATTGTCCAGGATAAGTTGCGGTACATGAAACCTGACTGCCAGAAGATTGTGATTACTGGCCTGTCCCGGAAAGCTAATGGCAGCGCCATCTGGGTCCGCCTAGCTGTGGACTTACTCGCGAAGCGCAAATATCGACATCCAGGCCCAGTCAGCCAGTTCATTCAGGAGATCCCACAGTCCACTTTCCAAGACCTCTACGGCAAGCTCTTTAGTCAAGTCACTGAGGACGATGAGGTCAATTCCTTCACGTTATCAACTGCGCTCGAGATCCTTGCGATCGCGGAGAGGCCCATGAGTATCGCCGAGGTGAGCTGGGCAGTGGCCCTGGTTCAAGAAGCCCGGGAAGAGGGTGAGGCTGGGAGTAAATTATGCCTCGCTGGCCTGATCCCCTTCATCGACCCGGACGGGCTCTTGGAATTCTTGAATCCGTTCATTGTCAGCGTCGGCCTCGATTATGACGACGTACATGCACGGCAGATCCGCCTCAACCACCACTCAGTACGCGAGCATGTTATGTTGTGTTCGCCGCAGCAATGGCCCAGACTAGCCGCAAACCCTGAGCTCGCGCGCAATAAGTCACAAATCAGGAGCTTCCAGGAAGAGCTTCACGGCCGACTCGCGCGTCATTGCGTGCGGTATTTGCTGATGGACGATCTGAAAGGCCTCAACCTCTTTTCACGGGAACACAAAAATACGCAGATGTTTGACGAGCTGGGCGGCTTGGGATTCCTGGACGACAGCTCCATCCTGGAGAGCGACACCGAAGAGCATGCGACAGGAAGTGGATCAGGTGATCAGGGGATTAGTGCCGAGAGTTCCGAAGGAACGCAAGCACAACACATTAGCTCGACGGCTTTGCCTGACGCAGACGCTGACGCAGACACTGTGGTGGGCTTTTACAATCCTGCAGATCGCGGCTTTGGAGAATTCTTTGTGTATGCATCGTGTTATTGGCTCGAGCATATGCACAAGGCGAACATCCAAGTCGAGGACGATGGACTTGTTCGTCGAGGAAGCTCTGATAGTGGCTATGGGGTAGTGACAAGCACGACAACTTCGGCGACGTCAAAGGTTCCGATCTCCTTTCATGAAGTCCAGCACCTCGCCAGCGAAGAGAGCAAGCAGGCTCAGAACTGGTGGGAGCAATTCTATCGTTCTGACTGCACACTTGTCCGCGACGAGACAAGACCACGGCCGCGTTTTCGCGATGCTCTGACCCTGCTTGCACTCTTCGGTTCAGACAGTCAGCTTCGCGAAGCAGTACAATACCAACTTGTTTCGCCTGCACCCAACAACGGCATCCTGTTAAGGCTGTTACCGTTTCGCAACGCAGTCGAGGAAGTGCTTCGCATTGGGAATCCAGAGAGGCTGCCTCAATTACTCTCATATGAGCGCGGCCGCGATCTGGCAGAAGTCGCTAGTCTATTCGGGCAGGTGCTTGAGGCCTGGGGGCGAGATCAATGGATATCGCCTCATTCTGGCCACGGTAATGATGCGAAATATGCTCTCATATTCGACCATATGCTGAAAGCTTCCGACTTTCTGGTCGAGCAAGGGTGGGGGAACGAACTGCTTTGCTTGGCTGCGAGTCATGGCTGCTTACCTTTCATAGAAAGGTTGTTCATTTTGGCAGAGCAGTCCGAGGCTTTCAAATGGGAGATCCTACGATGTGACGAACGCCAGAGCCCCTGCAACCACCAGTCAGTTGGGTTGGCAGCATGGAATGGGCACACCACCGCGCTTGAGTACCTACTGGCCCAGGATGGTGTGGCTGAGGGTCACTTGCGTTACCGTGACAACAAAGGAAACACAGTCCTGCATATGGCCACACGCAAGGGCGATGCTAGAATGATGCAGCTTCTATGCGAGCGAATGCCTGATGCGATCGAGGAGAGAGCGGACAACGGCGACACGGCACTACAGAAACTCGTCTTCGACAGGCGGGCGGTCGAGCTGATCACTATTATGCTCGAACTCGGAAGGGCCAATGTACGGAGCGGATACAATGTGCCTGGAGCTTGTAAGGATTGCGACCCCGAAGACTTGGTTACTGGGCCAGACGGTGATCTTAGTGATTGGCACGAGCCACTTCGGATGGCTGCGCGGTATGAAGACCTGGAGATGTGTAGGGCGCTGATCATGAGCTCAGGCCGGCTGGACTTACTGTGGGTGGTGGCGGTAGAGAGCGAGGACATTGCGGCGCAACTGAGGCATGAGTTTTGTGTAGAATAGTCACCAGGGGTTCCAGGGTGTCAGTGATGGGGAGATTTGGATGGCAAAGCCCGCCATGCGAGTTCGAGGTTCTCTGGCAACCACACTTGGTTGAGTCGGTCTGATTGAAGTGTGCGTCACTTTGCGAAACACAGTCTCTCATTCAAACATTTACTATTGGTCCATGACAGAGGCCAAGATATTTTGATGCCATCTCCCATGATGTGAATCGGAATCATGGGCTTCAAGATGAGATGAAGATATTCGAAATCTGCTAGTGAGACATGTAGAACTTCCCATAGAGTGGAGATGAGAAGGTAGGAGAGCTGCCCGGATAGATGAACGATCGCTAACAACCACGTATATAGCGTGCTAGCGTTGAGCCATGTTGCCCTCATATATCAGGTACTTGATAAGAATGAAGGGAGGGCAAGGACAAAGGTCCAGCGATCCAGAGATTTAGGCTAAGAGATTGCGAAACATAGCTCAAGATGCGCAGCCATTAAGTCAGTGAACGGCAAAATCTTTTTCGAAAGACGGAATCGATATGATTCAAGCCGAATACTGGCATTTCAGTTGCCATTTGCTAGTGGCAGAATGGCACACGGCTTTTGCGATTAATGAGCCGATCTGGATGCTAAACGAAAGCCCAAGCGTCTTTATTGTAGCCAAGCATCTAGCGGTCTAGCACAATGACAAACGACCAACTCTGAGGTATTTCCGAAGGAGAACAACTTCGGGGCGAGTGAGAGCATTTGGTCACGCATTTTTGAGACACGACACCATAAAGTGGCCATAGCGCCGGTGAACCACGGCAAGTCTGCTTAAGCTGAAAGGCGACGTGCAGCTAATGAATGTCCCGTGCCTACCTGCATCCCGTACGCCGTTCTTGTCATACACACGCCTAGCTAGCTGTCGGCCATCTCTGAGGCAGACTGCCGGAGCAATTCATGTCCCAGAACATGGCAGCCCATAATTGGCCAGCCATCGTCGTATTCGTTAGTTGGCTGACCGTCGATATCAAGGCCCTGGGCGACCCCTGGTCTCAATGGCGCAGAATGAGGTCTAGCATTCGGACCTCAGACATGAGGGGTGTGACTTGGGCGTCATATTCCATTCAACATTCAACGGCCCCTGGTACCAATTGTCGAGAACACGGAATTCGCAAAGACTTCGGCCATGCCGAGATCCCTGTGTCCACAAACAATTAGCACTAGCTCTGAAGATACGTGGGAGTTGACTCATAATCCGCGCCTTGAGCACGCACCGTCAAATAGAAGTGAACAAAAGTCAACACGGCTAAGGCACAAGAGGTAATCTTGCCCCGTATGAAACTGCGTGGCGTTCTGAGCTGAGAGCTCGCGTCAGCAACCTGCAGACTTAAGGCCAGGCCCCCACAGAATAGGCGTGCCTACCCGTCCGGCTTGCATACACGAGAAGCATTCGTCCTGGCTTGTCCTACAGTCTGCGATAAATATGGTTTCAGCAGGATGAGATATACGTGTTCGTTGGCTGTGCTGTTCTTGCATTGACCAAGCCCCCCTTCTGAGAGTCACGGATCATGCCGGCTTATGCTTCAAATGGCTCGCTACTCGGACATTCATGCCTCCGTTGTCTATCATCACATGTTACATTTGTCGTCTAAAGGTCACCATCTTGACACCCATTGAGAGCTGATACACGGGACTACGGTACAAAATGTTTCGTACATCATTTCAAAGAGCTCGGACTGGAGTCTCGCGGGTAATACCCCTACCTGTCACACTGTTGCAAATTGTCCGTCTTGTACCACCTACAAGCTTTTCACATGGTACTGAGAGACACCAGAACTCTAGGCCATGGAGACCCTTTGGCGCTTCTGTTCGTTTTCTGGCGACTGTAGGGCCCCAAGAATCTCGCGAGGCAGTTCTGAAGATCGTCAAAGGCCAAAAGCTTCGAATCCCTGATGTCGAAGCGATATTCGATGGGTGGCCGCGGCTGGTCAATCCACACAAGGATTTCGTGACAGAAGGCATCAACGAGATACTTAGCAAGTACGGACAATCCCATATAACCTGGATGCGCCTGTGCGGACCACATACCATAAAACCAATCATGCTGACAAGACCACTACGCACCACGCAGATATACAGCTTCGCCCAACATCAGGCACAGACTGACAGGCAACCAGTTGGACGTGGTTGTCGCGGGCTGGTTTCCTGTGGCCTCTCGCGAGCGGCTGGCGGAGCTGGCTCAGTTCGTGTGCTGGATGTACATCGTCGACGACGAGATTGACGAACTGGCAAAGGCGAGTATCGAGGACTTCAAGCACATGTGGAGTGAGATCCTGCGAGTCATTAGCGAGAGCTGCGGTCTGCATGGTAATCAAGCAGGAGCCAGGTTCCGCGAGAGCGAGTTCCAGTCTGCTGAGACGTTCCGTCCCTTCGGCCCGATGCTCATGCAGCGGTACACACCCAGTAAGCAGCCACATCGTCCTCATTGGTTCACTGGAAGTAGGTTCGAGGAGATGAGGTGCGGTAGAGGACTAATCATTTGGGAACAGAACAACGGCAACGTTTCTGGGACGAGCTGTACATCACAGCCGATGCGTACATCATGGAACACGAGTTCACTAAGGAGGATCGCATTCAGGATTATGACGCTTACATAGCCGGGCGCTACGGCAGTTGTTGTATGGCACAGAACCTGTCTATGTTCGAGTGAGTTGAAACTTTGGCCCTTACTAGCGTCGTGGGACTAACATGGACGTGGAGATATGACAATGAATCAAACATCCCAGATGAGATTATGGATTCTCCTGAGATGAAGGCTTTGTGGGACGAGACTATCCACTTGCTCTGGATGTAAGCCACCGATCTTCCTTACTGTGCTCAAGTGACTAACACAAGATAGTTGGAACGACATTGTTTCGTTCAAAAAAGAAAATGTGAGCTTAAGCACTAATATGCCTTGCCGCCTCTGAAAACCTTGATCATGCTGACCAGGCTTTTGATGTTTCTTAGGCCAATGACTTCTTGGAGAATTTGGTTCTCATTGCATCCAAACCAAACTATGACCTCCAGAATGGCATGGACCACTGCGTCAAGCGCATGACTGCAGCTGTGTCCAGGGCCAACGATGCAGTTGCGGTCTTAGAAGCCAAGTATCTTAGAAGTGGCAATGAGCACAGCGTGACTGGGTTGACCTATGACAGTCGTGTTGCGAAGGACGTCGGGAAATTCATCACATGCTGCAAAAACATTGTCACGGGAAGTTTCATTTGGGGGTAAGTTTGTTCTACCTGGTGCAACTCCGAGATTGACCTGAGGAGCCGATTGTGGTAGGACCGAGAGATGCTGACAGATTTTGTAGGCGATCAACCCCGAGATATGGCTCGTTGGATAAGAATCGCGCTGCTGATGGGAGCATCTCATTCAGCACGGGTGACAAGATCACTATCTAGGACCAACAATTGATGATCTAGCGCGTCAGTGAGACTGGGGGGTCATGCAGAACGTAGTTCGTTCGCGTAGTACGGCTTTTTTGTGAAGGCGAAAGTTAGAGATAAAAGGAATGGATTGCAAAAGCTAGTCGGATGGACGATTGGAGCGTTGGAAGCACAACGAATGGGCCCAACCAGGAGTAGGAGATCGCGCGAACTGTCTAGAAGCTGATTTAGCACAAAAGAACGAGCTCCTGCTAGCAACCACAGCTTTGCGACACTTCTACCATTGTGCCGAGGATGTCCACACCACTTGGAAAGCGGCTGATGACGCGCGGTGCTTATTCCGAAACTTGCATGCGCGGATTTTGTATCCATTTGAGCACATGATGCCGTCATTGAGCAGGGGAGGAGGCCCCATCACGAGTGTAACGCTGTGGAGCTGTTCATCGCAGGTTACGTGGAGCACCGCATTCTTCAAGGAACCGACATGGAATTTTTCGTTTCTTGGTAGGACTCCAAAAAGCTGATCTTTCCTTCCTTGGCATTACCTCGTCGTGGCCATTCCTTACTGGCAAAAAGACTGTCGCAAACACCAGCCTGGCCCTCGGTCCTCTGAACATGGCGACAATGGCGTCCACTCAATACAGTGTGCACAGCAGTAGCGAGAACCGTCCCGATGAGTGGAAGATTGAGCAGGGCATGGCGGGTGCCGCTCTGCCTGTGCTGGACATGACCGGTCCGGAGACAGTAATTATCCCCCCAGCAGCTCCCCCGAAAGACTTCAAGGATGAAGAGGCCATCAAAGCAGTTGGGGACCCCAACTTGCTCTTCCAAATGGAGCGTCCCGGCTGGAAAGGGTGAGTTTGTCTGCAACTACTCCGACAAAAACGTTCTTCATGCTGACCAGTTCGGAAATAGCTACGTCGAGTGGGAGGAGTACCCAGAGAAGAAGGCAGCCGCACACAAGATCTTGACGGCTCAGAGCTTTACAGGACCCCCTGAGTACCAGATGGGTCCGATTCCTCCCACAAATCCAGTCCTGGCTGGCGAGCGCTGGAAGGAGTGGCATGCTGCGATTGGAGGCGAGCTCAGCGTGGTGCCCGATGACTCTTGGAAGATTGTCCTCGAGGAGAAACACCCGGATATGTTGCATATCCTTCAATTCCCGTACAATGGTGAGCCACCAAAGCGCCTTGTTACCAGCAAGCCGATCACGCCCAACCCCCTGCACTTTGTCCGCAACCACGGCGGCATTCCCATCATCGAAAAGGAGAGTTTCAGCTTTCTGCTCAATGGTCTGGTCGCGAACCCGCAGTCTTTCACGCTGGACGATCTCATGGACGAGACTCGCTTTCCGCGCCTCAAGAAGCACGTCACCATGCAGTGCTCCGGCACGCGACGTATCGAGCAGATCGTCAAATACCCTGGACAAGGCGACGAGCTGCCCCAAGCACCATGGGCCGAAGGCGCTATCGGCACCGCAGAGTACGAGGGCGTGAGCCTGAAAAAGGTGATCAAGGCTTGCGGTGGTCTAATCGACGGTGCCAAGCATCTCGAGTTCTACGGGGCCGACACATATTTCAAGGAGAACGAATGCATGAACTACCTTGTCAGTGTCCCGTGGTCAAAGGTCAAGGCAAACGAGGTGATTCTGGCTTGGAACATGAATGGCGAACCACTACCGAAGATCCACGGCTACCCGCTTCGCATCGTGGTGTTTGGCTACATTGGCGCACGCAGTGTCAAGTGGCTGTATCGCGTCAAGGCCATCAAAACGCCCACGCGCGCTCCCGTGCAGAGCAAAGAGTACCTGTACTTCCCACAGCAGGTCGGCAAGCACAACATGCACTTCACCGACGGCATCCAGATCCAGGAGATGCCAGTAAGCTCGGCCATCATGTCGCCATGGACCAAGCAGGTCGTCATCCACGAGGGCTTCATTCGATGCAAAGGCTGGGCATACTCTGGTGGAGGACGGTGGCCAGAACGAGTCGAGCTCTCCGCGGATGGGGGCTTCAGCTGGTACGATGTTCCGCCCGAGAACCTCTCCAAGAAGCGCAAGTGGACTTGGAGGACCTGGGAGTTTGATCTCCCCTGCGAGGTGGAAGGGTGGATTGACATCTTGGTTCGATGCTGGGACAACGCCCTCAACACTCAGCCTCCCGATGTCCGCACAGCATGGAACTGGGGACTCCACGTGACGAGCTCATGCCACACCATCAACGTCTACAGCGTTAACAAGAAGCGCCCTAAGACTCGGGCTAGGCTGGAAGACATGGAGAAAAACGGGGTTTCGCTGGCTCCGATCACTGTACCTCTGAGCATCCCAGCCCAGTCGTGGGATGATTATGAAGAGTTCTGGAAGAAGCATGATCCACGTGATGCAGATGAATATTGAGTTGCCTCAGCTTGCATATGGAAGGGTAAGACTTTAGTAGCATCGAATCTCATGCCACTTAAGCCTTGCCGAGGTTCACGGGCGAGAGGGTATTGAGTCACAGGATATGAAACGAGGAATGATGTATCTGCAGGCCGAATGATATGTTCCAAACTCAGAATTTCGGCCTTAGCTATTTCATACACAGCGCGCTGTTATTACCATAGCAATTCTTGCACCTGTGCCATTGCTGCATGGGTAGGCCCCCAGCTCATGAGTACAGGATCATGACCTTTTCGCTGGCGTGACCTTAACCATAAGAGCTGGCTTATCCCACAGAAAGAAAACGCGCTGATCCATCCAGTTCCGGCTCTCAGGAAGAAGCTCCAGGTCAAAGCGCCACAGCAAACGCGTCAGAATTACACGCATCTCGGCATACGCCAGGCTAGAATTGAAAGATGCCGTTAGCTTCTTGCCACCCTGTAGTCACTTCAAGGCAGGCTGCGGCTAGGCCACTCAGAATCTGGCCGCAATAGCGATCATTGTGTGTTTTCTATCGTGAGGAGTGAGATCGGCGACACTTACTTCTTTCCAATGCAGTTACGAGGTCCGAATGAGAACGGCTGGAGAACTTCGCGTTTGTCGTTCTCATAACGAGGGTCAGTACCTAGCCAGCGCTCAGGGACGAATAGCTCGGGATCGGTCCAGTTCTGCTCGCAATGGTACGCTGACCACTGTGGAACAGAGACCTTGGTCTGTAATTCGGCACAGCTGCTGTTAGTGAAACTTCTTTGCTTAGAGCCACATCGTTCACGCCGAAAGACGACGGGGTTCCCAGGGTGCCGGGGGGGGGGGGGGGGACAAATCTTGGCGAATTGAGAACAGTCACTCACGCCTTCAGGAAGGAAATAGTTGTCGACAGTATCACCACCAGCAGGAGTGACACGAGGCAGCCCAATGGGCACAGGTGGATCTGCAATCATAGATATGTCAGCATTTTGGACTCTGTACGCACATCCAAAAGCGTGGCTTACACATTCGGAAGGCTTCGTTGAGGACAGCCAGCAGATACGGAAGGTCGTTAACAGTATTCATATTGATTTCATCCTCTGACGAGAAGCGCCCCCGAATCTCACGCACGAGTTTGTCGTATTTCTGCCTGGAAGTGAGGAGCTGGAACGTTGTGCCGCTGAGCTGCGTGGCCGTCGTCTCACTGCCAGCGGCAATCAGGAGATTTGCGTTGCTGGCGATTTCGTTCCTGGTGAGACCCTTCTCGTCGTTGTGGCGGAGGACGTAGTCCATGAAGTCGTTTCGGTCAATATTTCCACGTTCAATGCGTTCGAAGGCTGTCCTTGCGCTCAACTGCGCGTGCTCCATGAAAGAGCGGGCAAACTTGGACGGAATAATCCAATTTCGGATGATTTCCAGGCTAGGATGCCTGCGGAGAGGCTGACCTTTAGTACCGAATATAGCAATCTCGAAAACGATAGAAACCCAGGTATTGTAGGTCCCGTTCTCCAGACAGCCAAAGGGTTTGGCAAAAGCAAGGTCGCCGATGAGATCAAATGTCGTGTAGTTGAACCAGCGCATAATATCGACAGGCTGACCGGCCTTTTCGGCCATCTTGGAAATGAACAGGTCGACATAATGGCTAATAATGTCCTCCTGTGCGCGAAGAGCCTTCTCAGAGAAGGCGTGTGCGAGTACCCGACGCTGCCGTCTATGGTCTTCTTTGTTGGCTTGGATAATGTTGGTAGCGCCATTTGGGGGCTTTGTCATAAACAATGGGTCCTTCTCAAAGAGCCTATCGCTCTGTGATTTGTGGCCGTATACCGTCTTCCACGTCTCTGGGGCAATAGACGACACATCGTCGGGTGTGTAGCGGAGCGTAGGACCATACTTGTCATGGAGGGCCTTGAGTTTTGCGGGCCACTCGCCCCTTGTTACATAATAAAGGTAGAAGAAGTCGGTGAAAGCGTAAAGCTTGGGGCCGGGGATCTTGGCTAATGGAGACCAGACGAGGAGTCGGAACGCGCGCACCACCACATAGCATACGGCCTGCGTGAGTCGACATGTCAGCCATCCATTTACCGCAGTCAGCACTGATGTGGTGAAATTCTGAAAATTGACTTACCAGTAGCGGTAGGGCTAAGGCGAGGGAAGACAACAGCATTTTGTTTTAGCCCACAAAGGCAGCGGTAGTATGTGAAGAACGCTTGTCCTGGTAAAGCTTGTTATGTCTGTGTCAGTGGGCTTCACAGAAGGTGATATGCGCTTTGGAAGAGGAGCAAGCGGGGCTTGATATAGGCGGCAGCACTCACATTAGAGTTCGGGGTTGCTGAAATCCGGGCCGTCATGACTTCCCTGTTCGTGTCGTACATGGGTTGTGGCCAGTGCTACTCCTTTTAAACCTCCATTCCGCACTCGTGCTCCCGCGCAAGGAATTTTAGCGACTAGTGCATGACCCTGAGAACATGTCACGCCACAAGACCCCTTGCACAGCATGAGCAATCATGCCTATCGGTTTACGATTTGCCATGGTGCACTTCTACGAACACGGGTTTGGAGTGTTTTGTGTCTCGTGCGTAGTTGTGGTCGTTGCGGTCTCTTTTTGAAGCTGTATATGGAACCCAGCGAACCTTAAATAAAATACCCGGGATACCCGCAGCCGGCGGACCGTCTCGGTACACTTGCCGCCCCTAACCTCGGGAACCGGAAATGCGCTCCAACGAATCAAGTCTATGGATTGCCGCCCGCTCAAGGAAGGGCTTATCTAAAGCAATCTTGAGACATGGCAAGCAAGCTTTCCCAATCAATATCCAGAACAGATATTTGCAACGAAGCGGTCTGTTGCTCTCGCTCTGTTACTCCCGCTTGATGCACTCACTCCATTTTCCAGGCGATGGTAATATCCAAAATTCAAGTCTTCCAACCACAACTAAGTACAACCGCGCAAACGGACATTCGTTGAATCAGAACCATCAAATATAATCGGCAGTCTTTCCTGTCTCAAGCGTATCGATATACAGGTACCCATTCTATAGAAGCTCCCGAGGTCATCAGCAACATCATCTGAATATCGCACTGGATGCCAGGCGAGACATATTGTCAGGTTTCACACTATCTTCTTCTTCGTTGACGAAAGAATAGCGTGTGCTTATGGACTGATAGCCTCGTCGTTATCTTCGATGACTCTGCGCTGCTCTTCCGGATAAATATGGTTCTGGTCTCAGAGCACACAGTTGTGCTCCTTCGCTTCGACTACCATCGCCCACATCAGCACATCTACCCAGCAGCAGGAGTCTGCCGATCTAGGTCTTGCTCCTCAGCCTTCAATCCGAAGATGTCGTGATTCCAAGCCTCTGCATATCCGCATCGCGTCTTGGGTGATAGTGGCTGACTTTGGAGATGGATATGGCAGCTTGTCAGGAAGATATTGTTACTGCAGTCGTCCAACATTGCCACCCCTCTTCGTCGGAAGAACCACAACAGTAAATCAGCGCTGCATACTCTACTGGAGTTTCTTTGGTGGCGTTCACAACTTCTGCAAGTCGTGGTTGGATTGCTGCGCTGTGCTGGCCTATGCGGCCAAAATCAATCACGTTGACAAATCTCTGATACCAAAAGCAGCGTTTCTTGACTTCATGGGACGCGAATTCATCTAGATCCAATCTGTGTTTCTTTGACTCAGTGCCTCTCGACTATTGACCGGTCTAAACCTCAACCACTTCGAGCTACCGCCTAGCAGCATGGTCAGCCACATCACCAGTAATCCCAACCATCGAGGGATCGGGCACGTACCAGGAGCAGTCCCCATGACAGACACGACTCGAACATAGTTGAGCCGCTTGGCCCTAGCAGTACTCGCGTTGCAGGACCAGCAGGCTAGCAGCAACCAGGCCTCATACTCGGGTAGTGGCACGGAAGCCCCAGCGTGCCCTCCACAGCTTATTCCATTCCCAGAGATACCTGAGCTCGCCCGTCTGGTAAATCCTTCAAGGTACTCATATATCCCGGCGAAGCCATCACGCCGCAGCGCTGCTGATCGAGCCGGAGCTTATGGATCAGTGAAATGATCCTCGGATTCGTAACCGTTAGTGAGTGTGCAGTTCGTGTCCTGGTTGTCAAAGCCGAGGTGAGAGGAACACGTTATGCGCGGCCGTCTCTCGTACCCTCCCGAGGACCACGCCGTCAAAAAGTCAGTTTCCTACAGTTGCGAAGAAAGTGGTGGAGTTTCAAGATCCTACTTGCATCCGGGCAGGCATCGTATCTTCTTTTCGTAGGCGGGATTGGGGCCTCGAGTGGTTTGATAGATGGTCTGATAGATGGTTTGGATGGATAGAAGGATGGGTTAAAGGTCAAGATTGCGAGAGAATCAAGTTGGGAAGAAGACCTGCGGATGCGGGGACCTTCTGCAGGTGAATTGTTTGCCGTTGTCGTCCTTGTCGACGCACTGTGGCGGGGGTGCTTTTGCTCGGCTCAGTCAATCATTGGTCTACCTTCTGCGGGTTATTGTTTTTGGTGCTGCGTTATTTCCTGGAAGTCCTGACGACTGGCACAGAAGCAGTTGAATCAAGACCGAGACTGACGCATAGTACTGGCAGGGTTGACGATGGCTAGGAGCTTGGGCTGCTGCAAATGTGGGAGTGAGGGGAGGATGATTCCGCGATCATATAGACGAGAAAGGTTGACCGTGGGGTTTCATTGTTGGCGATAACGACTATCTAGAGGTCCCAGTGCAGTTTTATCAACCGCATCACTTAAATCCCTTCCGTGAACCTGACCATTGTTGGAGAATTTCTCCTGTGTGCGAGGTCTGTGACAAATTCATGCACCTGTCAAGCGTACTTGCGTGTTCCCGTGATCCCATGCTTCCATGTCTGAGTCCGAGAGGATGACTTTCATTACATCAGACGTTGACAAAGTTCAGAATCCCTTGAAGAAGAGCTTGATAATCAAGACCTTCAGAAGGTGGAGGAACGCGCCAGTCACGTGGACGAGCACGACCAAGACCGCGCTGAAGATCAGCACTAGGAGGAAGATAATGCGCCACTCGACGTGGACCTCGTAGGCGGTGGTGCCACCCTTTCCCGCGAAGGTTAGTGACTGTAGCGAGAAACGGGGGAAGAGGATGAATGGGACATTGCTCACCATAGCGCGGGGGACTCTGAAACGGGCGCTGTGAGGGCCTGTGGTGCCCTGATCGTTGACGACGTAGTGATCCGCCATGTCTGATGTTAGGATCTGGTTTGCTAGGTGATCTGGTCGTGAGGAACTTTTCTGAGGCGCCGTCAGTACATGGGGTGTTTCTTGCGAGTGCAACGACGAGTTGGTCTAGACGGAGGTTGAGAATGGAAAGGAGAAGGAAGTACTAACTAGTTGCTGGACCGCGATGATTTAGCTTGCGGGATGTGTATGGGTGTGTGTGTATAAGTGATGAAGCTGAAGCGCGAGGGGGAATAAAGTGAGCAGTCGAGCAGGCGAGGGAAGTTTTATATGTTCAAGCACTAGGCTGCCGGCCGCTGTTACTCTGGTTACGCCAAATGATTGCATCTGCCAGCCTCCGCTGGACTGCACGTTGGCCAAGGTCAGTCTTCAAAGCAAAGCCCGTGGGCACGTCATCCACAGCCTGCTCAAATATTTTGTATTTCCATTGTTCGGCATCTTGTCATTTATCAACTTCAGGTTTTGCAGTGCATAGCCACCGTGAACGAGCATGTTCGCCATCAATGAACTCCTCGCTGGTCTCTCTGTCCAGTCTGTCTGGCGTGGTGGACGCGCCTTGGTCCGACTTGCTCCGTCCCCACGAGAACAGGCTACGCGTGATAGGAGGGGACACGAGGCGACGAAACGCAACCATGTCTGCACACTCATTTTTCTTCCTACATCTTGATATGCTAAACTTGCCGCGATTAAGTAGGCGATCGATTCCAAGAGGTGACTGGTATCTGATTGTCGCAGCTCCGCACACAGGCCTTGACGCTCCGCTAATCTGAAGGGTCACACCAAGCTTCACCGAATTATGAGAGAGCACCTTCGGCCCAGCCAAAGTCAGAAGCGCCATAAGGCTTTGCCCAACGACTTGAATACAGCAGACGACGCGCAATAGGAAAGCCACAAAACAACACCCAAGCAGCCAAGTAGACCAGTCAAAATCGGTAGCATGAGGACGAGCGCCACAGCCTACCGACAGCAAAGCGGCACGTTACTCGAACGCCTTCTGTAGCGCCGTGTCTCGTATCGCGCTCTGTAAATGGCTCGTTCCGCTTTCGGATTGTCCGACGGGATCGTTGTTGTTGTCGAGAGCAGGTTGAGGTCAAAATTTGAGTCTGAGTCTTCGGATGGGGGCACGTGGAAGATGAAGGTCACATCACGGAGCTCACAGCCGTTTTTGTCGTCAACCTTGTCGTTGGGGTTGGGGTTCGGGTTCGTGTTCATGGGGGTCGTCAAGCGGGAGTTCTGTGACTCGGTAGGCACTGAGGAAGTCCAGAATTTGCGGTACTACTATTCTGTAGTAGTGTCTGTAGTGGTGTAGAAAGGCACCGAGAGGAACCAAACCAGTGCATAGGTGTGCCTGCTATTGACACCAAACTACATTTGTCGTCTGTCGCTTAACGCAGCTTGGACGTGATGAGCTGAGCAGCCAAGTGTATGTGGCGCAGTGTGAGATCAGTTTAGGGCGGGTGGAAGAATGGCAACATGGACGAAAAGGAACCCGCGACTACTTAGCTTGTCCCCATCAGCTTGTCCGTGCGTCGCGCAATAATTCCAGCAAACGAAATCGCTTGCAGGCGCGACATTTCGTTCGCAACACTCTGCAATATCAGTGTTTCGACGTCACGAACGATTTCCTGACACTGCCGAGCGAACTCCTCCAGGCCTATGCAAGTGTTCATCCTATCAGAGGTGGCAACCGTTGATTGTTTTATTTTGTAGCAGTCCGGCTTGTCTAGCTGAATTATTCAACTACATCGTGGTGTGATTACGCTTCCTTGATCAAATCCGGGACACATTCCCTCTCAGTCATTGGCCAGCCTATCTGCCTGCCTGAGACACTAGCTTCAGACCACAAACTGAAGGTAGTCTAGAATGAACATAATTGTGAAGTATGCCAGTTGATAGAGCATTGTCGCAAACCCGCATCCCATGAACACCAGGATCCCTATCAGTGCAAGCCCCACGACGAGTATCATCCCGCACACTAAAAGAACGATTGCCAAAGCTACCCGAGATAGTACCGCGATCCAGAGCAGACACGCAACCACGTGGGAATCGTCGCTCTGCGCCCTACTGTCCACTGCCAGCGGTGGCCCGAATCGGTCATGGTTTTGTATGGCCTCGAAGAAGCGGGATCCAGCTGGGGATCCATGCTGGGCTGGAAGACCCTGGTGTGTGGTGTCCATGATGCGCGCGCAGCGGACAGTTTGAGGGCGTTGCTGCGAATATGCTCAGAGGCTGTAGTGGCGTCAGTTGAGGATTGAGGTAATTACCCCGGGTCGGAGGGGACGGACCTGGTGCGTGCCTATGGCTAGTTTTCTTATTCAGAGAAGTTCTGTGTTTAAGGGTTGGCCGTGAAGGCTGTGCGGAAGTGGCCGTATATTGCAACTTGGCGAGAATGTAGCTGCGCGGGCGTTGGGGAACTTAAGTTTGTGTTGACAACACAAAAGAAACAGATCCAGTGGCCTGAGGCAACATCTTCTTAAGCAATCGCCCGGGCGTTGGGAACTATAATCTTCCGGCTATCCCCAGACCAACAGCCATGCTGAAGTTTCAATCACTTATTTCTATTCGTTTCTAGGATGTGATGACACCCATCAACGACCCCTCTCCCACTCCCTCTGCTCCTTCAAGAACTCATCTTTCAACTCCCTATACACCTCATCCTGCTTACACCTCTCCCAGACTTCCCTGAAAACCAAACTAGCCGCTTCTTTCTCCCCTTGTCCCTCATGCCCTCGACTCCTCGGCAGCTCCTCCCTCGTGCCGGGCTTGTACTTCCTCCCCCCCTTGTGATTAGCATACCTCTTGGCCCTTGTCATGCCCATCTGTATGAACTTGCGCGCCATGTCCATGCCCACAAAGTCGGACTCGTCGCCAAACTGCCTGAAGCGCCGCCACAGGTCCGCGGAGCTCCTCTGGGCGACGGGCACTGTGCGGAAGCGCCACAGGGGCAGCAGGGCGGACTTGTAGGGTTCAAAGGTCAGCACGCCCTGCTCGCCGCGGGCGATACGGTAGGACATGCGCAGGGCGTGCGGGGTTGTTTTTATGAGTGGCTTGGGGGACATTTTGGTGGTGGTAGTGGTGGAGGGAGCGGCAGAGGATTTGGTAGGTGACGGCGGTGCTGGGGTGGAGCTGTCTTGTCGCTTGGGCGATGGCGAGTCCCTTTCGGATGCTGGAGTGTCTTGCTTGAGCTTCCCTCTGCTATGGCGTGGTGAAGATGATGATAATGATGATGGTGATGACGGTTGTGAATCGGACTGTGGCTCTTCTTTAGGCACGGGACTTTTCCTGCGTGGTGCGCTCTGTGCTTTCGTGTGGAAGGACGCACGCGTTTTGGGCGCCATCTGGGCAAGTGTGACTTGATCCGACGGTGTTATATGTGGTCGCTTAAGCGGAGTGTGTTTGTTTGTGCTTAGGCTCGTGTGCAGAGCGCGTACCGCCAGACGATAGTTGATTACCCTGATGCTCTGGCTCGGGCGTGGTGTGGCCGCGTTTTGTGGTTTGTGAGTCGTGGTGATGTCATGTCCGCGCTTGTTGTCGGGCGGCTGCGGCAGGGACCACGCGAAACTCTTGGCTGCTCGCACCAGCCCGTTCACATTGTGCAACACAAGCGCAAGACATGAGTAAAGGTTCCTTTCATTTCGCACTAGTTGATTGGTACTGTGACTGGCAAGGTTGCAGAAAACTAGACTCCCTCAAATCTATCTGTCCCTCGTGCTGTTGTCTTGTGCCAAACATCTCGCCACCAACCGCTGCTGAATATTGTAATAATTTACACTAACGTAATCCACAAGCAACCCGGCCACACAAGCATCCCGGCCACTTTCCAGGCACTCGTACGACAATATATAAGTCAATTCAACCACAACACATTAAATCAATTCAAACTATTTAGAACCTTCTTCTTTAGAGGTAGACTCAACTTTCTGATAGGTGCGCGCATTATGACCAGTCTCGCCATAAACGCCACAGCGTCGCGCGCGCGTCTCTGTCCTCTTCTTCCGACTGCTATTTTGACTCGTTTCCGCCTCTAACTGCTGCGTCGCATCGATCTGATCCTTTAAAGCCTGTGCCTAATTAATCGTAAGGGGCCCTCCTTTCTATAATTGCTTTCTCTTTGTATAGCGACGACGGCTAAGGCGGTCATTTGCATCTCGAAGTTCAACGAGTTCATAGCGCATAAGCGTATGCTCGTGTACTATTAACGCCGTTCCTTTCTTTAGCTGCCGTAGGCTCTCAATTATTAATGATGGAGAGCTTCCCTGGTGCCGTGTAATACGTCTCTTAATGTATTTAGACTGCGATTCGATCTCAATTAGGTTGTTTAGCGTCTTTGAGACCTAAGGTTGTAGTAGGCTAGTAGAGGACGCTAGAGGCGTTAGCGTGCGAGGCTTAATATCTAGCTGCGAAATAACGTATTCCGGGTCGTACGGTACTAGACTAGTCGCTCTAAAGCCTGCCTGGATATTTGACGATGTTATTATAGCGTTGTACGCCTTATAAAAGGCAGGGAGGAAGTCCTCCTTCGCGATATAGCTAATATACGCCCGTATAAGACCCTCGATTTCCTTACTATACGCCCGTTTCAGAGGCCTAAAGCACCCGATATCGAGAGGCTAGAGCTTATGCGACGAATGAGCAGGCATATAGAGCGTAACTATATTCTCCTCTTAATAGTACAGCTCAAAATCGGTGGAATAGTAGCTCTCGTAGCCGTCGAGGATAAGGAGCCGGTAGGTACCTTTTGTACGACTCTTTATATAGAGATCGAAGTATTTTACCTATACGAGGCCCTTCTCATTCGTCGTCCAGCTATTATCGGTAAGGTCGATAACCTAGTTCGGCGGTAGAGGGCTATCTAAGGTCTAGGAGTCGAGGTAGACTTTGCCTGCGAAGAGGATGTACAGCGGGATTAAATTACTAGACGCGCCGACGCCCTGAATAACTATAACCTATTCCTAGGTTCCTTGTTATACTGCTCTTAGCCTTCTACGTCGATCGGAGGTCGTAACGATAGTTTCGGCAGAGATCTTACCTATCGCGAAGCTAGTCTCGTCGAAGTTATAGATATCGTTATTATAGATACCGTATTTCGCGACTACGTTCTATACAAGTAAAAACTACGCGCGATACGCGTCTAGATCTTCGCAGAGAACCCTCTGGTAGTCGATTCTTCGATTAAAACGCGTTCGGAGCTCAGGTCGTCGTCGTACAAAGTTTGCAGTCCAGTTCTTTCTAACGCGTAGCGCGTCGCGTTCTCGAAGGAGTCGATCGGCTATTTCTCGAATACTACTAAGTCGCGGTAGAAACGATCGCGAGTCTAGGTCGATTATATATCGGACGATACTCTCCTCTTCGTACGGAGTCAATTTCTGGTTATATAGGCGAGAATCGCGTTTACGTAGTGCACTATATCGTCTGTCTTAGAGCGTTGATCGAGGTACTTTATAGATCCGCGCAGCCTTTCGGACGCTTAATTCTGAGTTAGACTGAAGCGCATTTAACGCTAGAATTAGGTCGCTTTCGATTGATTATTGTCCCATAATAACTGGTGGAGGAATTATAGGAGAAAGAGGGTATATCTAGAATAGTGGGAAAGTGGCCGGGATGCTTGTGTGGCCGGGTTGCTTGTGGATCACGTTAAGCTCTATCATATCTAGAATTTAGACAACTTATGACTCCGTCGACTAAAAAACCGTGCCTCTCGGCTGTACTAAAGATACAAGCTGTGTGATCAGTGTGCTAGCACAGCACCTTCGCTCTGTCTTCCGTACGCGCGAAAGAGGTTTCCAAATATATTATCCGAAAAAGAAACATATTGAGCACAATCAGTAGAATAGCAAGGGGAGTTGCAAACATTGCTAAGTAACGCTACAAAGAAATCTATCCACTGATCAAGAACTCCGACACCCGCTCAATGCTTCACACACAGTCTCAGTACTCCCCAATGATCCGCTTCACACAGAACGGGTTCGGCGTAAACGTCCCGTTCGGGTCAGCCTTGCCTCTAGCCCGACCAATCCTCTCGTACACCTCCTTGCTGTCGTAATACTTGCGCCAGATTTTCTCATCGCCCAGATCCCAGTCATACGAGCCCCATATCGTCGCCCGCTCTGCGCCGCGGCTGAACCTCCCCTTGGGCCCAGTCATGACCGCGTCGTTCTCGGTCTGCCACGCCTCAGCCATGGCCTTCGCCTTGGGCGTCGGGTCGTGGAAGCAGTCCATGACCTGGACGACCCTGGTGTCGCGCCAGGCATAGCTCGTGCCGTTGTCCCTATTCCTGTAGAACTGGGACTGCTCCCCGCCGTAGATCTGGATCTGCGCGACGAGCTTGTTGCTCAGGTACCGCTCGTACTCGTCCTCGCCCCGGGACGAGCCGAGGAAGTGCTTCTCGTTGTAGATGAGGTCCAGCCTGTCCACCACGGCGTCGACCCAGCCGTCCCTCGCGAGCGTGTTCGAGGCCGTGGTCCACGCGCGTTTCACGTATGGGAGGTCAAACTCGCGGTGCTTGGTCATGATCCATCTGCCCGACATGTGCGCCATGTCCTCGTCAAACTCGTCAAAATGGAGCGACTCCTTGGCGAAGAATCCCTTGAGCTCGCGGAACTGGTCGAACCACGCGTCGACGCTCTCGTCGTACTTGTCCTCCGGGGAGGTCGGGCACCAGGACGCGTAGAGGACGATGCTTGCGGGGAAGCTCCCGTTGAGCCAGCTCAGGAACTCGTCGGCAAAGTGCTCCTTGATCTTGTCCTGGATGTGCTCCCACACGGCGGCGTCGCGGAGCGTGGGGAACGCGTAGGTGATGGGGAACTCGGTGCTCATGACGCTCACGCACAGGTCGAAGCCGCGCGGGACCGAGTCGTCGTCGGCCGCGGTGGCCACGATCTCGAGCAGCCTCCGCAGCACGGGCGCCGAGTATATCCACAGCGCCTTGATGCCGTGCGGGCCCTTGAACCCGTTGGGCCCCGCGGTCGTGCCGGCGTAGTGGGACGCCTGGTACACCTCGAGCGTGTAGTGGGTGATGATGCCGAGGTTTCCCGGGCTACCGCCGCAGATGGCGAAGAAGAGCTCCGGGTCGGACTGCCTAGTGACGTCGCGGATCGCGCCGTCGTGGCAGATGACGCGGATCTTGCGGATGTGGTCGCCAAACAGGCCGAAGCCGCGGCCCATCTGCCCGACGCCGCCGGACTGGCCGTGGCCGCCGAGGCAGACGGTCGCGCACTGCCCGTGGGGCACAAACAGGCCGTTGTGGGTGAGATACTGGTTGAACTCCATGAGGGTGTTGCTCACGCCTGCGTAGACGAGGGTGCGGCCGGGCTCGAGGGGTTCCGAGTCGCAGGCTTCGAGGACCATGAGGTCCTTGTACGTGTCGCCGAGGTCGATCTGGATGTTCTTGCCGCCCGTAGAGGAGGCGCCGCTGTACTGGTGGCCGCCGGTCTTGATGGCCACGGCGACCTCGTTGTCAACGGCCCACTTGAGGGCGTTGATGACATCCTCGTCATCCTTGCATTGGACGATGGCACTCGGGCGCATGTCGTGGTCCTTGCCGTGGGATGATGTGGCATATTGCTCGTTGAAGAAGGAGTAGTCCTTCTTCTGGTTGGCTGTGCCGTCACGCAGGTACTGCATGCCCTGCACGCCTTGGATGCGGACCATGGTGGCGAAGTATGGTTGTTGTTTTTATTCTTGTTCTTCTTCTTCGTCTTGCTGTCCTTGTTACAGCCGTGGTTTGGTATACAGGATGTTGAAGCTCCCAAGGATCAAGATGGTGCGACTATAACTGCAAGTTAGGAGCCTGCCTGGAAAGCCAGGCAGACATGTCCGTTTAATACAAAGGTCACCAACCCAAACCAGCACTTTCAGCTTGTCTGCGTCATATCATCTCCTCATGCAAGACACTACCAAGTAGGCTACCGGACTCAGCCTTGCGGGTGGTTCTGCTTCCCTCGCATTGGGGTCGGGTTCGGCCAAAGGGACCAATGGGGATTGTGAGTTGCCGTGCCATCGTGACTGACAGGGCCGAGACGTGCCTAAGCAATTCCCCCCAAGTCGGGTCTCGTACCCACTATCTCACGACGCCGGCAAGGGAAAAAGCAGTGACTCTCAAGGACGATTGGTCCTCGCTTGTGGCCGAGATGCATACGCGGCCGCTCGGCAGCACCCGCTCATCTTCGGTATACCCGGTCAGCCCTGTAAGGCGACCAGGCGACCAGGCTGCACACGTCTTAGGGCCGAATCCCTGGCCGCTGGGTCGTCGCTGACCGCGCGTTGGATAAGGGCCGAGGCGTCTCAGCCCCTGCCTGGGGCGGTTTTTTGTGGCTGTGGTTGGCTGGACAGTCCGGTCAACTCTGCGTGCTCAGCCTCCAGTCAAAGCTGACATGTGGGGAGATGAGGAACGGGACGCTGGGAACGTTGCGCTGGGCAGTGTAACTGGCCCGGGGCTTAGTCTGGTTGGATTCTGCAGCATTTCATTTTGGGTTGGGTTGGGGGGTTCCTTGCCTGGAGAAAAGCAGTCAACGGTCGGCTACTGCTTGAGCACTGGAACGGCAGCATGTCCCCTGGTCGTTGACTGGTTACGGATCAGCTTGCATAGAGCTGAACTGGCGCAGTCGTGCGCAAATAAGCACAGCGTCATCGTTTTGATCACCGCTGTGACGTACAAGGTCGTGCTGGGCGATGATTCAGCACATTGCACATGCATGTAGATATGCCGTCTGCACAATAGTTAGTCGAAGAGCTTTGATGTGGTGCTAATAAAGTCGGCAGCCAACTCCACACCAAGCTGAGTCTGTCATGCAATGCACGGCGTGGATCTGAGTGAGGATGCGAATAATAGTGATGGGTGATGGTGATGGTGATGGTGAAGCATCTCTACAGCAGGTAGATACACGATGTGTGTGGGCCATACGCTATGTGAGTGCACGGACCATGTCACAGAGCTAGAGGCCGTCTCGGGTAGATTTGAAGCCGAGCTGTGTGTTGTGGAGGACGAGCGAGAAGCCCCCCAGCGAGGCCCCAGTGAGGCCCCATTGTTGCCCCATCCTCTGCCCCGTCTGCTGCTCCATCTGCCCCACCTGTCCCCTGAGCCCTGGAACTGCCCAAACGTTCTGCATGTGTGTTCCAGCGCACCTCGCGCACGTGTCCGGGCTGTAGCCCGCCCCGCTCCCTGCTTGTGATTGGCCACGTCTTTTGCGTTGGCCGGTATCCGAGCATCAACAAGTGCCGACCCTCGGCCAAACTACCTCAGCCCCATGCCCAGCTCGCCTAGCTATTGTTCATGCACTGTTGTTGTTGTTGTTGTTATATACTTCAGGTCCGCTGTCGAGCCCCCTCTTCGCGGCCGCAAGAGGGGGAAAGAGCATAGACAGCTGCGCAATGGCTAACCTCTCGACTCCCGGCTCGCTCGTCGTGCAGCCGCACACGCCCTTCTTCCAGGCTCTGCATAACGGCGCTATCGCGTGGTCCATCAGGAGTCTCCTCACCACCCTCACCACCTTCAGGCTGCTCGGCCAGTGGTGGACCAAGGACCCCAACGCCCCGGACCTCGTCAAGACATATGCGTGCCGCTCCTCGCTGCCAATCCGGTACTTGAGACCACCACCACACTTGTCGTCCAAGATCCAATCGCTAACCACAAGTCTCCCAAAAGAATCTTCTTCCCCAAGGGCTACGAACGCAACAGTAAAGTCCCACTGCCGACGCTCTTTACCATCCACGGCGGCGGCTTCCTCATCGGCGACCCTTCCGACGACGACCTCGTCAACCGCCGCGTTGCCGACACGCACAACTTGCTCGTCATCGAGCTCAATTACCGCAAGGCCCCGTCCTCGCCTTTCCCCGCGGGCCTGCACGACCTCGAGGCCATCCTCCTCGCCATATACGCGGACCTCGACAACGATGGAAACAATAACAACAACAACAACAAGCCTGGAAATGCCCTTCCGATAGACAAGTCCCGCGTTGCCTTTAGCGGCTTCTCCGCGGGCGGAAACCTCGCCCTGGGCCTGTGCCAGCTGCCCAAGATCCAGGCCACCGTAGCGCCCTCGGCAGTGATCCCCGTCTACCCCGTGGTAGACCAGAGCATCGCGCCGGGGGTGCGCGCCCCGCGGCGGCACTACAAGCCCTCCCTGCCCGGTCTACGCGGGAGCACGACGGACCTGCTCTCCAAGATGTCCCCGTACTTTGTGTGGAGCTACATCCCCTACGGCCAGGACCTGCGCGATCCTCTGCTCTCCCCGGTCTACGCGAGAAGGGAGGATCTGCCCAGGGGCGTCTTCATCGTGGGCGCCGAGCTGGACCAGCTGTGCCACGAGGCGTGGCGGCTCGCGTGTCGCCTCGGCGGGAAGAGGGTGCCCGCTGACTCGGACGAGGAGAGACCGGGGCGGGAGGAGCCCGGGACAGAGGTGGGCAAGCTCGTCGTGGGTGACGGGGACGAGCGGTTCTACTGGGAGCATGACGAAGGGGGCAAGTCGGAGCGCTGGCTGCTCGTACCGGACGCGGTGCACGGGTATAATCTGTTCCCGCCCAAGATGTACAAGGACTCCATCGCTGTGGAGGATGCCAAGGCTAAGGCGATCGAGGTTGAGAGGATGATGGCCGAGTGGCTGAACAACGTCATCTGGAAGAAGACGTGAGACATCAGCACTGCGCTTGCGTGAATGGTGCTTGATATGTGTGAACTTATCATGTATTAATGCAGTCTTGATAAAGATAGCCAATGATCCAAAGACCTTTGAACTAGATATTTGCAACACCCATAGACTGCGTAAAGAGAATGAACGCATCGTCGACGACCGCATATGCCAAATATGAGCGCCGGTTCGAACTGTCGACGATTCGGAGAGATTCAGTCTTATTACATGAAAACTCAACTGGCTTTGAATCGTTGTTCTGTTACTTAAATCAGCTGCGGCGGGGCGATCCGCCAATATCGGGTTACGAGGAATGACCCGCATCAAGGAGCAATTCGCCTTGATTATCGAAGTTGTGGCAGATTTTGAGGCTGTGTTGAGGTGTGCCTTTGCATACGTGGAGGTCACCAGGATCGTTGCGCAAGATGAGGATGACTTGGAATATGGCCAGTTTATCAATCAACGCCGCCATGGAAGGTCTAGCAGATCCTTACCACGCGGGACAGACTCACCTTGCACGCAGTTCTCAGGGAACTTGTTGTATTCTCCACCAAGCACCCCGCTGAGTCTAAATTTCTCCACGTCGGCATCCTGCACCTTGGAATCTTGGTACAGGATCAACGGTATGAGGATAGCCACGTCTCCATTTGGCCATCTCATATCTGCCGCCAAAGAGCTTACTTACTCGTTGGCATGCACGACGAATGACACGGGGGTTTCAGCGGATGCGGGCGTAGCGTCTCGCGCAGGTCAGCCTCGAGGTAGGGCGGCTTGGATATGCGTGCGATGGAGACTGGTTCCTGTCCGACGGCGGTATGGATTTCCTTTGCCAGGTGGCTAAGGGCTTCTGGATTGTGGACAAGTGCGTTCGAAGAGGAAGGAAAAGAGACCGCGACTACGTTTCGGGGGCTAAAGTCGATATGTACTAATAGCATTTAGTACCAGTATATAGAGGAGACTCCTCATCATGCTCAACCCGGACCTCGGCCGCCCCGTAGCCGGCCGTTCCCTTCGCGACATTGCCAGCAAGGACCAGGTCCGACCTATCTTACCCGGTGACACAGCGCCGACCGTCTCCCTCGAGGGCCTTCCTGAGCCCATCGACCTGCACGTCAGCGAAGCCGGCGACGCCCTCTACTGGGCCGACCGCGGCGAGCTGCCCTTTGGCAACCCGCTGAACCGCGTGCGCCTCTGACGCCCTCATTGGCGCTAGATTTAGGCACAACATCTTGTCTCGGAACTTTCGACGAGGATCCTTGGTCTGGCCCGTGATGATGCGCGGGGGCGTTGGTTCGTCGCCGATATGGGAGGAACGATCTGGTCGGTTGGTCCACAACGGCGCGGACAAAAAGATCGTGTACAGATAAAACTCGCACTCTGATGGGATTGGTACATATTACTAGCATGAAACCTACATAATGGTCAGCGTGTTTTGTAATTATTACTCGATATCAGCCAACAGGTTTCTGATGTTAAAGATTGAAGATAAGGACTAGGAAGACCATGCAGTCTTCAAATTCAGGTAAAAAAAACCTCAAAATAGAATGTGACGACACAAAAGGCAAACACACGCATGACGCCGATATGCCGCTACACACATACAAGCACACTTGGTCTGATTGGCAGCAGTCATAGATATTGGTACGTAAGCTTTTGCACGGTTCGATCAAGCTATATCAATTAGCTATACGCGAGCCTTCAGAATGATGCACACATAGTTGCAGCTCCGTCGAGGTCTATCATAGCTTGGTTTCACCACACATCAGGCAGCTTCGACCGCCTCAAACCTCTCGTTCGGGCATGGTCAGAGTCCGACCGTCAAGGTCTGTATTTTGGTGCCTCTTTCCTTGGCAGCCGGATAGCTGCGAGACGTGGTCACTCAGCTCCAGGCTACGGTACATCTCCGTCTCCGCTGCCAGAGAGTGGCTAGCGAGATTAATCACTTTTGAAACAAGGATCTTTTTACAAGGCCATATGACTTTTCAGGTGACTCTCCAGATACCAGTTGAACTCAGCGCAAAGAATTGCTTGCGCCGACACATGTGGTGTTTCCAGGAGCTCCAGCACGGGGTAGGGTGGCGGACGGTGTTGTGAGCTCAGGAATGAGAACAACTCCGTTTGCGTGTATGAGGCTTTGACGACGGGAGCAGCCGCAGTGCTCACAGCTAGCTGAGCCTCCTCCGTCGCCTTGTTTGGCACAGTTGTGCGTAGTATGCGTGCGGAGTAGCATGTGAAAGTTGCGCGGTCGAGCCGTACGCATCTGAAGTGAGACCTTTTGGTTTAGCCAAAAGGACTGTGTGGCTGGCCAGTAGGCTGTAGATGAATTTTCTACGCTTAAGGGCGCCGCTGGGACGTTCTTAGCCTTGCAATCGCTGGGAATCCTTTGCAGTCGTTGCGCAATGTCTTGGGGAAATTGTGCTGGCTGGCAAGCAGAGGAATAGGATTAACCTGCGGGATACAAAGATCTCGTTCGTTGGCGACGAGGTGAATGTGTCTGTGAGTATTCCTCACCTGTTCTCTCGCCAAGAGACACCATTCCACCAGTAGCACTTCTGAACCCTCTCTCTCCAGAACCCTCAGCACTGTCCTTGATTTGCCTGACATGGGCAGCCTAGACACTTATGGTGTCCTAAACAAGACACTCACATCTGAGAAGTTGCTCGTCTGTGGTGAAGAGAGCACAAAGGTGGCATTCGAAGAAGCTAGTAAAAGAGGCATCCATTGCCTTTGCTATGAGTAGATATGTTCCAGAAGTAGAGCCGCCGCTGATATTGAAGCTTCGCCACAGGTATTCATTGGCAATCTCACCTACTGCTTTACGACATCCGCTGCCGTCGTCCTGGCAAAGTCGACCGATGAAATCCGCGCCACTGTCAACTTCGCGCGAGACCAAGGGGATTCGGCTGACAGTGAAGAATGGAGTACACTCATATATGGGCCACTGCCTGAATGATGGCGGTATCGTGCTTCTGGGACCAGAGGGTATCGATGGCCAGCTTTTCCGAGTGTTTTTGTGTTATTGGACGTTTCTGTCGCCGTGTTAAAAGCCTCATTCGGTTCAGAGAGCTGCCAAGTAAGCCTTTCGCAGACGACCCTGCCCTATGGATCGCACAGCTTGTGCGTCCTCGAGGTGAAGCTGAGAGCTACTCCGAAGTCGCCGCCTCGCCTGCTCCTAGCGTGAAGCCACTCACACACACTGTCTAATATTGCTTGCCGATGAAGATGTTGCATTTGTCCTCCAGCCCGTAATAGACGTCCTTCCAGAGCAGTCCGCACTGCATCTTGATCGTCATAGTATCCACGTCGATGATGCACTCAGACATGCGGTTCATGTCGAGGAGTGGCAGTCGACGCTTAGTATGACCGTCATTTACAACAATTATGAAGCTGACGCCGAAAAGGCTTTCGCTGGCATTCTGTCCGTCAAGCCCGACACTGTCGAGCTCAACGAGATGGCCTGGACCGACTGGGTGCATAAGTCCGAGGGGCTGAGACCCCAAGAGCTGTATCGTCTACCACCGCCATGCCTCCTTCATCTTCGCAGTGGGCGCTATGACGTTAGAGGTTGTCATCGGGGTCTCTACTCTCATAGATCAAGCCGCGCACGTCGTCGGCGTCACCAGCGGGTCCGACTCAGACGAGTCCCATCTCCCCGGGGTCCACATTTGCGGAAAAACATCGCGTGGCATCAAGCCCACGGACACGGCGTACTACGCGCAAGTCGGCCATTACATGGCCAATATCAAGATGCAGTGAACGAACCCGGCTAGGGTGGTCGCGGTCAAGAAAGTCATCGCAAAGAGCCAGACCACCCTTGTACACCATCGAGCAGAAGGCCGCGTACATTGACTATATTGGCGGTTTCGTGCTGCACGGACTAGAGGCATACTACGGCGGGGGAATGCCTGCGGCTGCAGGCCGTCGAGACACGCTGGGACCCGAGCAACATGTTCTGCAATTGGCAGCCCGTCAAGCTTCTGGGCAGGGGACTGAAGCCCAGGGTCGCGCACGGCATTCTTCGCGTGCCGAGCAGGGACTCAAGCCTGCAACAGACCTGCGCCCACGTAAAGATCATCTGCTGGTAGGAGAAGTACGCGCCCCTGTGCACGTCAGGCCAGCTTGGAGCTGCAGTTGATCAGGGACCTGTATACCCCCTTGTCAACTTCTTTTTGCCTCCTGGTCAATTGCAGCCTTGACCAGCTTGGCACCCGTCACCAGGAATCTGCCATAGCGGATATCGAGAAGAATGCCGAGATCCAGGCGGAGATCACTCGGAGGCGCGGGTTGCGTCCAGGCACTGCGACGTGATAGATCATTAGGGTTTGCCGCCGAGGTTCTATCACCGAGCTGCTCTCCACAGCGACGGATATCACCTTGATTTCTCGCAGGCCTCGGCTCAACGAAGTGGAAAAGCAGAATTGGGAGAAGAAATGCCTCCTAACCAAATTTTTAGTTCGGAACTCTGGCATGAGGGGTCTGGCTCGAGAACGCCCTCAGGTAGCGTTTGTGCAGAGACTGGTAGTGGATCAGACTGTCCACACTATACACAGTGACATCGGTGAGCATCAGGTGCCGAAATTCTTATGATTTGCGAGGTACAAAGGCCTGCTGGCCACAGAGCTCGAGGAGTTCTTCCGCTTGCGTGACATTGTTAATTATTTCTCTGTGTGTAAGCTCAAGCCGCTATCCGCTGGGGAAAATTTACAAGGGAAAAGAGCTATAGACGCGCGGAGTGACAAATTTGATCAGCTCCAAGACTTACTATACGTATGTTCATAATGTCCTCAAGCCTCTGCTCCAGTCGCTCGACTTCTGACATGCTGTGCTCTAATGACCGCACGCGCTGGGCGCAAACCCTCGACTTCGGACAGCACGATCGCGAGCTGGTCCACAGACCGCGACTTTTCCACAATCTCCTCAATTAAGGGAGCAAATTGCAATCTGTGAGGGCCTCACCACCCCCCGTATTCAATCATTTTAGTTTGCTCACCTTGGACCATTGGGTCCAGGCATGACGCTATGACACGGAAGGCGTAGACACGTGGCTCACAGGCCTCAAGCATCTGATTGGTGGGATAGTGCATGGAGTTGCGGAAGGACGTCGCCGACGCGCGGCATGGCCCCGTACACTTTGGTGAGGACCCTTCGCGGTTTGTTATAGTTTAGGTTAGGGGTTGTTTGTGGTTGGCATCACGCGTTCGCAGAGGAGAACGAAAAAGGAGGCTTGGGGGGGAGAGGGGGCGCTTGTTTTGCCGTACAATGATTGATAAGGTATCTCGGTCAGCCCCAGGTGAACGACGTAGACGCTGGCTGTTATTCAGCAATATTATCAGAAACACTTTTTCTTTTGCGCCGAATCATTGTCAATCTACTGGCTCCCCTCCTCCGCGATGGAAATGTTGCTTTGCGTATGAGGAAGTAGCAGGGTCAGCTCCCTCAATCTCGCCACGTACTGAGCTGCAGCCTGCTTGTATGATAGGCAGGCATCACGGACCGAGTTGGCCGTCGTGCGATATGCCCCCCGGCCGCGAGGTTCTCGGTGTTGGACTCTTTTTCGAGTAGCTTGCGCATGACGACGTTCGGTCCAGGGGTTCGGGCAGGATCGGGCCCTTACCGTTACAATGCGGTACCCCAGGCACGGAGATTGCCAAGACCCTAGTCTGGGGCAAGTGCCACCACGTCTGCGCAGCGCCACGTTCCGCTTCGGTGGACTGTGGGGGACAAGCCCTTACTGAACTGGGTGGCTCTCTACGATCTAGATAGTATTACTAGAAGATGATATAGAGTGTGAGCGTCTATGATCGATGACACGTCATGCTCCTGCCCGTATGCTGGTCGTGAAGACTGTAGACCGACGTCAAGAGCTGCTGCCTGAACCTTATTGTGCGCTTGGCTCCTTCTCTTCTGCCTAAGAAGTAGATGGTTTCAGATGGTCCAACATAGCACCACGATTCCCATGCTCAAAAGTCAGTTACTCCGTTCTTCTTCTACCTTGAGACGTGGGCCTCATCGGTGAAAGGAATGGGTTGGTGCGGGCTTTTCTCTGTGCCTTATGTCAGCTGATTGCTAGTTATTATCAAAGATCTTATGGCTAGGTTGACTACCTTTAACCTGCAGAGAACAGCCACTTCGGCAGGATGGCATCCGAGATCTACTAGGATCACTAGGCATCGATCGCAATACTACTTTGTGTGTAGTATTGTAGCATTCAGGGCATGGGTAGCGTTTACTGATTGGTTAAAAGGCCGGCCCGTTGCCGACTATTTGCCGGCTGCGGAGACGTTCCACCAATTTCTTTTTCTGGGATGTAGATTGGGGGGTGGACGTCATCCCATGCCGACGCGAATGCATAATACACATCTGCTAATCAACATTGGGCTCGGACAGATAAATTGCGGTGCTCGGAGGACGGACTAGCATTAATCTGCATTTAAGACTGGGCCAGCAGACAAGGCAAGGGAAGACATCCACCCATTGGCATGAAATCGCAACTGAGCGAGCTTAGATTGAGGACCGTGTCTGACAAGCGGGCATGGTTGAGTTGAGCATCAGTTGAGTGGCTTCTATTAGGTAAATGCAAATCCATACAGGCTTCATCCCTGGATCTCGATCCCAGCTATCCTCCACTATGCCTTTCACCGCCCCCTAACCAACACGATTGCCACTGTCACCAAGGGTCACGACAACATCCACTAGCATTAGGCCTGACTGTTTTTCAAACTACATTCTTACTGCAGAGTGCGCGAAGACTAAAAGGAGACTATGTCAGGGTAACTTGGATCGCGTGGAGAAGAAGGCAAGGTACGTCTGCAGCACTCGGAATTTCCGGACCCAGCGCCAGGGTGGGGCGAAAGCGCTTCGGCTCCCGTTGCCACTGCCTTTGCAGAGAATCCTTGTTTCCCTATAGTCGTGCGCACGTCTTCCCAGAGTGTGGAGAACCCGGTGCCTGAGATGACGCGGCCCGCCCGAAGTGCCTGTCATGAACCCAGGAGGGAGGGAATTAGCCCGCTCCGTGCAGCACACGGCTAGTGATTAGTTGGCATTGACCCGATGGTTAGGTTTGGGACTATGCGCTCAATCAATTTGGGGGGGGGGGGGAGGCTGCACAACGCGGCACGATCAAGATGCGATTAAATAGGAGGCACATCTCCCTCGAAAGACAAAAATTTCTATCTCCACCACCCAGGGCTTCACCATCTCAATAAGACAAAATCATCTTCTATCGCCAATCATGCTAAGCGTGCTACTGTTCTCCACTCTTGTTGGGGCGCGGTTTGTAACGCCCCCTTCTCAGGTCTTCAAGAGTGCCCCTGGACTCTACGCACCGGTGTTGTCAGTCAACAAGTCTGGAGCAGCGCTTGCTGATGGATTGCTATTGTTCACTTCCCAAACTTCAGGGCCAGTCATGATGACTGACAGTGGGGAGCTGGTATGGAACGTTCCTAAAGGATCAAGCACCAATCTCTTCGTCCAGAGTCTGGACGATAAGCCGGTATTGACATACTGGAACGGCGACGGAAGCGATATAGGACGTGGTTACGGCCAAGTCAACATCCTCGACACGAACTACGACCAGCTGTACACAGTCTGCCCGGACTTTCCCCTTTTGACGGTTAAAGGTTGGACAACGGGCTGCAGTGTCGACTTACACGAGTCGCTCATTACTTCACGCGGCACTATTATAACTACTGCCGTCAACATCACCAACGCCGACTTGACTCCTGTAGGGGGGCCGAAAGATGGATGGATCTACGACTCCATGTTCTTGGAAATCGACATCAAGACAAATAAAATCTTGTTCAGCTGGAGCCCCTTCAAGGCAGGAATCCCCCTCACTGCCTCCAAAGAGCCTCTGTCCAATACGGGAACGTCAGCGACCAACCCTTACGATTGGTGTCATCTCAACTCGATCACAACTTTGAACGATGGCTACCTGGTTAATTCCCGTCACCTCTGGACTTCGTGGGCTCTTGACAGCCACGGCAAACTGCTATGGACGCTCGAAGGATCAACCGGCGGCGACTTCACTCTACCCAAAGCGGCCAACTTTGTAAGTCTCACATACCTCAAGAGCATCATCACGGGACTTGATGAAGTTTTCCATTCCCCCCCTTCTCTTTCTAACCGGGCAACAGTCGTGGGAACATCACGTTCGCCTCCAGAAAGTGACCCCCCAGTCTGTCGTGCTGCACATGTTCAACGACATGAATGAATCCGGCGACCTCCCTTCCAATGGCCTTCTTCTGGACCTAGACCTCGTGAATCGCAACGTGACGCTCCTGAAGCTCTACATCGACCCCAAGGACGAGATCGCCTCGACGTCTCAGGGCGCCTACAACCTCCTCCCCAACGGAAATGTGCTCCTCGGATACGGGGAAGCCGGCTATACAAAGGAGTTTGGGCCATGCGGTGAGGTCCGCATGAGCATCTCCGGCATGCCTTCATACCGCGCCTACCGGCTTTTATGGGATGCCACTCCGGCGGCCTATCCGCCCAATACGACGGCCACGGACGGGCAGGGTTGGGTGAGCTGGAACGGGGACACGAGAACCACCAAGTGGGTAGTGTATGGCGGTGCCTCTAACGACTCACTGGTCCAGATTGGAGAGACCGCACGGGCTGGATTCGAGACGAAGTACAGTTTTCCCAACGGCACGGCTTGGGTCCAGGTCGGCGCCTTCGCTGGGGATAAATTCCTGAGAAACTCGACCGTCGTCGCTGTCAGTCAGTGATACGATTAGATGTCTTTGAGCTCGGTAGTATATATACGAACCGCAATTATTGCTGTCCACAAAGAGGCTTTGAATGCCATACTGAATTGGTGTGACTGTGACCTCTTGCAAGCCATGACCTCGCGGATTCCCCGGTGTCTGATTCCAAACACAACGCACATCGACACCCATGGCCTTTTTACCAACACGTACCATGACTGCCACCAAGCACAGCCGAAAGGAAAAAGAACGCCACTAAACAGTGCTTCTCCGAAAATACCGCACGCGGTCTCTTTGCGTCTGGACTCGAAATTCGGGCCACAGACTACATTACACAGGGGGTCAGCGGTGAAAATGAGTGCCAGCGGTATAGGCACACGGAGAATTTAATGCAGTTTTGTTGTACAGTTATAATTGGGTGTCCATTGAGGTCGAGCTATGACTGATTTCGTCCTCGCAACATCTGCAAGATGAAGACAACCTGTTGCAATTGCCTCCTACTACAAAAACGTGGACTTGGGAGTTTTGAATAGTCCTGCGCTACTATTTTTCATCGATTTCGAAAGAGTCATTTGATCAAGGCCAAATGCGTGTTCCTCGGCTTTCTTACAGCAGATATGGATCGTCTCGTAGCCAAGTTCATGAAAATTAGATGCTCGCGGCATTATTTTCACTCAGCCTACCTGGCGTTGAATTGTCTTCAAAAGCAGCCTCGTTCACGCACCATGTATGCAATAGGATCACGTATCTCGACGTAGATTTGGGTAGAAATCATCCGAGCACGCGCGGGGTGAGCATCGAACAGACGCATCGTGCGCGGTCGACGAAGGAAGATGGATATTCTGGCGCATGGTCCCTGATGCAAGGGCACACATAGTTCTGCTCGGGCCCCACGGGTACGGGTACGCGCGCCATGATGTTCATTGCTTATCATACATTTTAACTTGTACCTGTCAGAAGTCGTGACTGCTGTGGCGGGTGAAATAAAGTGATCTTGCGAGTCGGGCTGATCTAAGCTTAACCCCAATCCGATTGAAGTTCCTGACTCGTGCAGCAAGCTTCATCGGACTCAGCATCCCAGATTCCTATGTCACGCTACTCTTTGTCTGATGTAGGTGGCTGTAAAGAAGACTGCGGTCACTAATGAGCTAAAGGCCGGACAAGATTAATTTAAAATTTAAGCGTAACAAGCCCTGCTCAGGGGACTGTCAATGCCGTGATAGCGGAGAATCTGCAAGGGTGATAAGCACCCGGGAACGACAGGCTTGCTGAACTTGGCGCCAGAAACGGCGATCCGCTCGTATTCTAGAAACCCAGTCTCGCCGGCGCAGCAAAAGTGGACTTCGTGGCGCTGCTCTGACCTCGCCTCGCGCTCGAGTGCTGGCTGCCAAGACATAGCTCCAAGGAATACGGCAGTTGCTAGCCGTCTTTATGACATCGCCATGTGTCACCATATGCGGGCCATCCGCGATAAATATCCCGATTCTTCCACAGGGCACCGTTGATTCTTCTCCTCGAGACACATCACACACTCGCTTGCACAACGCACCACACTATCGTTTAAATTAACAACGCCATACCCTGTTTTAGCCTCACTTTACCCAGAGACACAATTTAAGCAATGAAGACAACACTGCTCCCACTCGTTGCGGCTGCTGGCGTCGTCGCCCTACCAACACTCAACATCGACGCCTCGACCTGTACCAACCCCGTGAAACGACTTGAGTGGCGTGAGCTGAGCGCCGACGACCAAAAGGGCTACATCAACGCTGTCAAGTGCCTCAAGACTAAGCCCTCGCGGGTGGGCCTCAGCAATTCGACGCTCTACGACGACTTCCCCTACGTGCACTTCCAGCTCAACAACTTCATCCACGGAGGCGCCCCCTTCCTGCCATGGCACCGTTACTTCACCTACGTCTACTTCGAGGCGCTGGCCGAGTGCGGCTACACCGGCCCTGGCACATACTGGGATTGGACGCAGGACACGGCCGGCCTGCGCTTCTCAGCCGTCATGTCATCTGACCCCGAGCGCGGCTTCGGCGGCGATGGCAGTTACACGCGCACAGAGACGAACCCAGACACGACCTCCTCCAGATCCCTGCACTGCGTCGACGACGGCGCCTTCAAGGACCTGCGGCCGTACTACCTCGGCATCACACCCGTCGACCTAACATCCGGCGGCCACTGCCTGTACCGCGATCTGCCCGAGGTCTCTGAGCCCGATGCCTTCGAGGCCATGATGAGGTTGTCGGTCGAGCCCGAGCCGCTTGCCAAGACTCAAGCCTCGGGCAACTGGACCACGTACCACTCCGCGTTGGAGGGCGGCCCGCACGGCGTCATCCACGCCTCGCTCGGCGGCGAGATGAACCCGACTTCCTCGCCGAACGAACCGCTCTTCTTCCTGCACCACTCAAAGATCGACCAGTTGTGGTGGCAGTGGCAGCAGGACGACCTCGCGACCAGGACTGTCGAGTACAGTGGCGTGGCCAACCACTACGGCGAGACGGGGAGCCGCGAGGTGAACTTGGACGACGTGCTCTCTATGGGCGGAATTGTGCCGGATGTAACTGTGCGGGAAGTCATTGATGTTTCCAAGGGGCTTTGCTACACTTACTGATGTAATGTTTGAACTTTTGATGTGCATGGCGAATGATATAGATAACGAGTACGTAATTATAGACTTGATGCCTCCCCCCTTATGATATGTAGTACCAACCGCAGTTTCAAAGCCCGGCCGTGTTACCTGTTTCTCTCATGAACGTAGCGTAGCCATACAGGACAAAGATCCTGCCGCAGCGTGCCAGACCATAGGGAACGGTTTGATCTTGCTCTGATTACTTCTGTCCCAAGGTGAAATGGTGAAGCAACAACTTCTTTGCTCGTCAAAGTATCGGGGTAGAGAAGTTGTGGCGTTCAAATAGGCGTTAATGCTGGCAAGGCATTAGCGGTATCGCTTTTGCTACAGAAGTATCGCGTCGCTAGTGAAATCCTGGTTTAGCGATAGTTCTGTGATTGTCAGTATCGGCCGGGTCAGCTTATCTCTGGCTTCTTACAGCAGCAGAACATGGGAAGGTGATGGTAGAGAGTACAATGTGGAGAGAGTGAAAGGTGATAGAACGACAGTCACAGAATAGCTGACCGTCCGGAACGAGCTTACAATCCACCAGGTTGGTCTATGTCGTATATCGGATCATTCTGGCATCGGGATCCGGACCGTCCCGATATGATGGCGACCTAGTTGCGTTCTTCTAGGATTGTCAGCTTATCTGCGATTGAGGCTTTGATATCTTCCGCGAATCCTTCGCTGGCAATAGTGAGTGGGCAAGAATCATCGACGACATCATTGGGCTTGGAAACGAGGCGCGCGTAATGTGGCCAGGTCTGGAGGACCGTGACCTGCCATCTGTCACTGACCTTCTGACTCACGGACCATGAGGAAATTGGGTCCGTGTTCAAGATGCTTCCGGGTCCCGTTCCCGTCGGGCGGGAGGACTTCTTGTGGTGACTAGCGCGACTTCGCTGGCCTCGTAGTTCATGTCTTGCTTGGTGATGTTGAGCCCGAATGACCACAGTCGGACCTGCTGCGCGTCATCGGAGCTCTAATCGCCGGGAAAGGGGCGATCGGGGCAGGGTCTCAAAAACTGGACGGTGCCATGAATACCTAGGTCCGAACTTGAGGGTGGGACGTAGGCGTTTGTTGTTCGCGGCGATATTGTCTATTTGACCGCGTCTGCAAGCTGCTACGCGGATAGCTATGAATAAGCTCAGTAATAATGCGGCCAGCATGGTGGGCAGGATTGATAATTTCGCGTCAAGGACAAGAAGTCTCGGAGAAATCACAGAATCTCCGTTTCGTTGGAAGAAGGAACTCCTGGCAATCTTATTGTATAGACAACTGGATGGTTACCGCTGAACGTAAGAGGATCCTCGTAGAAGCTAGCAGGCATTGCGCTTAGCACTAGATCTCAATTCCTGACACAGTCATGACGCCCGGTACCGCCATGACCAACTTTGGTCGTACTCGTTGCGCAGATCACGACGCAATCTTACACGCATGATAATGACCTGTTTCTGGACAAACAGGAACTGCCTGGCAGAGCACCAGTACTCATAACCGCAGTAAATGCATAACCTGTCGAGTTCCGTGCATGGGAGACGTTTGACGCATTGCTGTTTAAACCGCTTCTCTCCGGGATACTGGTTTTGGCGAAACCAATCCACGCAAGTGTGCCGCAAATGTCTCAAGAACTCAGCGAGGAGGCGCATTTTGTCAACATGATAGCGACAACGTCCCGTATTCAAAGATCACTCAAGGTGTGTATCACTAATCAAAGACTAAGAGAGGGGTTAGAGGGGAGATCTCAGGCTGGATAACTGCCCGTACCACCAGGCACTCGTGCCCTGCAGCGCCTCAGGTCACCTGTCACTGAGTCTGCCACTTTTCCTCAACATACTGCTTCAGCTGCGCGCCTTGCCTGTCAAACAGGGTCTGTAGCCGTCCCTGAAAAGCGCGGACAGCCTCAGATACCGGATCTTCATAGTACGTCTCATATGAAACATATCTAGTCCACGCCTCCTCCCCTTTCCCACCTTTTCCCCTCACTGGTGTCAAGATATTCGGATGCTCAGCAACGACAAATTCAGCCTCTATGAAAGTGTCCGAGCGCCATGCATTCATCAAGAACTTTGACTTCGCCCGCGGCAAGTCCTGTAGCACGGTGACGACCTCCTGACTCTCAATAATGATTGGGTCGTCATCGCCCAGCATCCCAGCCACGGCGAACTTCATCGGCATCCCGACGTACACGTCCTCAGGGGTGGACGTGACGTTGGCAGGGTAGCCATAGACCCGTGTGACGAAAGTGTTCCATTGCTGGTAGTTTTTGAAGTCGATGAGAGCGTCGTAGACGAAGTGCGGTGGAGCCTGGATTGTGAGCTCTGTGCAAATCATCCACGCCCGGTTGGTGAAGCCATAGGTTGGTGTTGGTAGTGTCCCGTTAATGTTGGCTGGAGAAGAGCAGCTGAGTGTGCCCCAGTCAAAAGTGCCGAGGAGGTCGTCGTTGTCTTGGTGGTGGGGAGGGACAGGAGATGGTAGTGGTGCTGCCAGTGCCGGTGCAAGCAACCAGGTGATAAGAAAAGCAGTCAGGAGCATCGTGAGATTTGCGCCGAACTTATTGCATAGATGGTGTTATTTCAAGTCCGCCACCGCATGGAGAAGGAAGGAGACATTTAACGATGTGGCGGGTAGCTCGCTGAGAGATATATCTTAGAGAACGATCTACACCGCTACGCAGGACCCCCGTGTAGCATATGCAGATGAGGCTTTGCGGCTGAACTCCTCTCTTTTTGATGATGTCATCGCACATACGTACCTCGGGCCGGCCTAAGTATGATTGATCAATGGCGTGGCCCATGCTCAGCCCGCCTGCACCAGGTCGCACTGCATTAACGACGAGATCAGCTTCAGACACGTAGCACCAGTAACGCTGCACATACGATGTTGTACACAGGGCGAAGCATGTAAGGCAGGCATGTTTTGTAGACGGCTGTCATTCTTCTGCGTCTCGAATGAAAAATGAAATAGTTGAAAAAATGGCCCGGCACTCATCCTCAACACGCTCGCTACGTGAATCGGTAATCTCCGGATTTATTTTCCAGTGGAACCTTATCAGTATAGCCTGACAGGAAGCTGCTGGAGCCGTACCGTTATACCACTGACCCAGGCCCCCAGGCGTCCTCAGAGTGTTCCTCAAGGTATATTGACGGATACTGTGTTTATTGGGGACTATGATGTCTTTAATGGGTGTTGTTGCCTGAGTTATTAAAGGTTCCCGGTTGTGTACCCAAAGCGGCTTGTGTTGAGTGCCATTGTGTGGTTAGTTGGCTGGAGGAACTATGTTCCGCAGAGTCAACAATCTAGACGTGGCTGTGACGGGCTCCGGGAGAAGTCTTGTCAATGGTTACTGAGCGAGATGATGTTTTTGATCCGTAGTGATGTGCCACAGATCTCTTTCACAAGAGTCCTTGGTGGTCTGATTCCCACATCACACGTGCCACATCTATGCAACCTGGCCTGGCAATACGACCGTGGTATACCAAGCGGGACTCATCGGCCCGAAAGTTGTTCAGCCGTTAGAGCTGGAGATATCTCAGTACAAGCATCTTCTGGCCCCACCAGCGACTTGTGGTACAGACAAGCGCATGTTGGTGAACAATAACCACGAGCCATTCCGTAGTGGCAGTCTACACAATTGAGAAGCAGTTTTGTTTCAGCGACCGATGAAAGTCTTGTATGTGCATTCAATATAATCCATAATTCTGTATGTATCGGGAGACACGAAGCGTGGGTCGCCATACGTCTCGAGGACAGACCACGCCAGCCTTATCCGAAATGGATGATGGTTGAAGACAGGGAAGTCAGCCCTGGTGGACCTTATGGTCCACACCCAGTTCCATCTAGCGCAGACTTTTTAGCGTGAAGATGTCCAGGGTCTTCTGCTACGTCCGAGACCGGCTGATGCCATAACTTGCACCTTATATGACACCATACACATACACATGAGGGAAACACACTCAGACGCCCGCGATTTCTTCACCCATTCCAACCCTCTTTAACGAATACTACTATCAATAAGATGTCGGAACCTCTATCTAACAAAATTCTCGTGCTGCCCCGCCCTGGCAACGTGGCCGCGAGCAACGAGTCATCCCCAATCCCCGCACCGCAGGAGTCAGATTTCACCAAAGCGTTTGGGGCTCTCCTCCCAGAGGCACAGTACATCATCAAGCCAAAAGGGAAATTCGCGTACTACGACCTGCCGCCCTTATCGTCAGTTCCGTCTACCGCGCAATCCTGTCCCGTCCAGCGAGTGCTCATCATCCACGGCATACAAACCCCCGCCCTCGGTCAATACCCTTTATCCACACATCTCCGCAAAGCCTTCCCCTCGACACACTTTGTCACCTTCGACCTCTGGGGCCACGGTCTAACCGATACCCCGTGTGTTCCACACGTACCGGAGCTTTTCCTCGAGCAGGTTGACACTCTTCTCGACCATCTCTCTTGGCCGAGCGCTCATCTCGTGGGCTACTCCCTCGGCAGCACCATCGTGGCTGGGTACACCGCCACTCGGACGCATCGTGTGCAATCAGCAGTCTACGTTGCTCCCGCGGGACTGTTCAGTATCAACGACTTCTCCATGGCCGAGCAGGCCTTTCTACGCGGCGAATCCGTCGAGAATGGCGGCGGGGTAGTCGACGAGGTAGCCACGCAGAATTTCATCATTGGCTTCCTTGAGGGCGGGAAGCTGGTCGTCCCCGGTGACACAGAGGCAAGGATCGCGAAGGGCGAGGTAGTTGCCGAGGCAGTAAGGGACTGGGAGATGAGGAACCATGCTGGACACGCGGCTAGCGTGGTTGCGATTGTGAGGGAGGAGAATGTCATGAACCGCGATGAGGTCTTTGAGAAGGCGAGCAGGACTGGAAAGCCGAGGTTTGCGGTGCTCGGGGAGAATGATGGGTTGTCGAGCCTGGCAAAGGTGCAGGCTGTGGGTGTCGAGGAAGTTGTTGTTGTGAAGGGGGCTGGACATGACGTTGTGAGGGTAGAGGCGGAGGAGGTTGCCAAGGCCATCGAAAGGTTTTGGAAGAAGCTTTAACGATGTGGATTTGAGTACTACTGTTTGTGATGCTCGTGTATCATGGGGACAATGCATTGTCCCCATGTTAGAGCGTATTTAGAATAACATGGCAGATCTTACATCTCATTGATGGCCTCGTCCGCCTGGCCTCAAACCAGTCGCAGATCTCCCTATCCCTCCTCAGCTGCGCTTGTCCTCTAATTCTGGACCTTGATATACCACGGTTGTGAAACTGTTCCTCCATCTACAGATAAATCTGTGATCCTGACGTTGTAAGGTGTGGACGAGCCCATGTTACCCAACATACGCACCCTGATGCCCTCCGAATTGTTGACCATCTTGTCCAGGTTGCTGCGGATAGCGAGCAGCATGGCGAATATGGCCCACAGGGCACCCACGGCGAGCAATTTGATGACGACGTCTATGATGCTCAGGATGCGGCTGGGTTTGGCTGTCTTCTCCATGATGCTGGGTTTGGAATCGGGGCCTTGTTTTTGGTAGTTCAAGTATCGCTCTGCTGATCTGTTGATAGACTGCTGATGCTTGAATGTGAGCTTGTTGCTCAGGATCGTGAAGAATATAGCTAGCGGCTGATACTGAGTATTGTAGATAGTCGTGGAACTGTGTAAGGCTTCTTGTGTGATCTGCGGATATATTAAGAAACGAAAAGAAGACGATGCGAAGAAGGATGGGACGTTGTTGTCGTTCGTTCTATATATGCCGCGCTGAACCCAAGGATCGTCTGTGCCAAGACAACACCAGGCAGAGACGCCCAGCCTGCCAAGCTGTGAAGCTGCCCACGCTACACTCAAAGGGCAGGATCACCGCGCTCGGATCTGCACAGCTGAAAGCTGATCAGCCCCTATCGGTGAAAGGATAGCAGCTCTTTGTCTGACAACACGCAAATGAGTCTGTGAACCTTTGGCGATGCTCGAAGTGGTCGCTTATGGAGTCTGCGTCAGGCAGGGGTGAGGCTATCGGTGTCAGACTGCCAGACTGCCAGATGGCCCCTTCTCGTTGCTCAAAGCACATGTGCTTGTCGATCCGCACTCACTCTGACTCTGAGTTCACCTTTGCCAGCTTGCCAAGCCACCAAAGCCCTCTCTGCAGATGCACTCCAGACGAGCAGCTCTCGCACGCGGCCAGATACGCCTCTTTTGGCTCGACCCTGCGTGTCCAATCACCAGCACGCCAAGCAGCAATGATGTCACGGTCTCTGCCGCCACCACGGGCAGGTTCGAACTCCGCAACCTTGACCCATCGCAGGGTATCGTGGCCACTTTGGCACGACCGTTCAAGTGCCTTTCGTACATATGGGGCGATACGGCAGGGCCCCAGCAGACCATCAAGGTCGATGGCGAGGAAGGCGAGGTCACCAACAACCTACACGCCACGCTGCATCACCTCAGGGCAGAGACGGCTCGGCTATTGTGGATCGATGCTCTGTGTATCAGGCAGGATGACCACAAAGAGCAGGTCTCCCTCATGGCCGTGATCAACCACCGGGCTCGGCGAGTCGTCGCCTATCTCGACGATCCCTGGCCCGGTCATGGTCTTGTCTTTCAGTACTTTGCTTTCGCTGAACAATAGCCTGGGTGTCACTAAAAGCCATCAAAGGACGGAGGGTCCTTTCTGCAGGTGAGTGCTTGCCTTTATGACGTCCCCCACGATGCAGCAGCAACACCCGAATCAAGTGGGATTTAAACCAGGTACTAGGGCAAAGTGCGACTCGCCCTCTCTTCCTCGACAGTTACGTTCGCTCTTTTTTAGCAGGGATGGGTGCAGCGTGTATGGATCGTCCAGTAGGCCTGGTCAGGACGGCCCAGTTCACCAGCAACCGTACGGCATGAACCGACCGCCAAGTTACGTTGTCAGCTGGGCAAATTCTTTATCCTACCGCTTGTACACCTGCTATCGCTGTCGAGCCACTGCGATATATGGCAGGCCTGTGGCTCACCATGCAAGCCCAGGCACAGTCGCAGTGTTTCAGCTCATGCGTAACCTCGCACACTGGTCTGGTAAAAGATTGATGATACGAATGATGTCGATACCGCATCCCCCTCGGGCACCTTTGTGTCCTGGATTGTCTGTGTCGGCTCGATCGCTTACCCCAGTAATTCGAACAGGACGGCCGAGGGCAAGATCAATACCATTACGAAAACTTGTGTTGAAGGTCCGGCGATTAGCAGACGCGAGATCGAGGGATCTCTCCGCCTTAGCAGCTGAACCACTTCTTTCACCACCAGCTTTTGACAGAGCTGGACCCCGTGAAATTGTCCTCTAGCGAACTCTGTGTGGGAATCTCAGCACCACCGGCGAGAGGGGGACTCACACGTCATGGCGCCGAACAGAGCCAGAAAGAGATGACAACGATTACGTGAAATCGTGGCATAGAAGGATCATCTCAGCCTCTAACGAGAGGACTGGAGGCTTGGACGTCATTGACAGCCCTTGTACCACAGCCTGTAAGAACCATGAAGATCACGACAGTCACTCTCACGCACAAGACTCAACGTTTCGCAGAGACGAGAAGATCCGACACAAGCCCGTCACGCAGGCCCGCCGTTACACTCGAACGATAACGGCGTTACGTCTCAAAGCTAGCCTTGACCGCGAGGATTTCGATTTCCACTTGCTCTGTAACATTGCCGGGCGGCGCTTTGTCCGTACTGCAAGCGGAAGGCTCGGTGTTGCAACGCACACTACACAGCCAAGGGGGACTTGGTTGTCGTGCTTGCGGGTGGGAAAGGGCGCCGTACGTGATCCGCGAGCCGTCGTCAAGCGTCAGCGATCGACTCGCAGGGAGAGCGAGTGAGAGTCACAATCCGTGGCGGGGGCCTAGGAGGGAGGGCACAAGACAACGACAGGCACGCGATACATTGTGTGGAGGCTGAGAGCGGTCGAGGTGGGCCGGAGGTCTGCTACACGTTTCTCGGAGACGTATACATTGATGGTATCATGGACGGCGAGAGGGGTTGCCACAGTGGGAGACACTTTACCGTGTGTGAATTCATTGTCTCGCGACATGATCTGATTCCATATTTTGATACTCGATTCCGTCCAAAACTCGGCACCCCTTGGCTGATGACCTAAGTCTAGGCATTTGACGGAGAAACACGTACCTTGTTTTTCACGGGCTGAGCCGAGGGAAACTGGAAGCGCCCGGGCTTTCCTTGCAACAAGATTGTCTTGGACCAGGATACACTTTTGAAGCCGTGTCGTTGACAGCTAGTTCAGGGATAACCCGTCTTTATAAATTCTTGGATGTCATGCTGTCGCTGCAACTCCCGTGGGGAGCGACTTCTTAAAGACCAGCCGCGATGATGCTAAGATAATTGGCGATTCATGTCTGGGCAGAAGAAAACATGAGAATATATTGCTCTTGCGAGTGCGTTTCTAAACATGCTGACGGCAGCAACAGAAATTAACTCTACAAGTTACGAGGGGTGAAAAGAAAAACCAAAACCCCTTGTAACGCTTCTCGGCGCCTCGCTCCCAGTGTACGTCCGCCGGTCATTTCAAGGTCGATCACAAGCTCAATGCCGAAAGACCTCACGCTCGCAGGGCTTGCGGCCCAGGCCAGGTCGAGGAGGCTGGATCACAGCGTACCACTCAATTGGACTCGCTTAAGGTCCAGTCAGTGTTAGTGTTGGTGCCATCATTCCAACCTGGATCGCGATTGAGAACAAACGGATTAACGGTGCCGTTGTGTTGTATGGTGTCGGCCCCAGGGAGGGGCCCAGTTGCTTCTGGCTGGTGCATCTCCGCGCTGGGAAGCGATATCCCGAGTCCAGAGTCCGGCTGCGTGCAGACTTCCAAGAAGCGCCCGTACGAGTCGCCGAGCTCTTGGTGAGGACGACTGCTAGAGGCATTAGAGACATACTGCCACTCAACCTGCAGCTGGCTCCAGAGGTCCTTGAAGTCACCAACGCTGGGTACGTCGAAGAAGTAATCAGGGGGTTGGTGCGCTTCTGAGACTTGGATCTTCGAGACTAAGTGTTGGCAGATAATTTTGATTAGATTCCCGGCGAGGTTTTGCTGCACGAGACTCGCTTGGTCCAAGTCGCACTTTTTCATGATCTCGAAACGATCGAGTACCAGGTCTTCATCATTCGTCAGCGCATCATCGTGAGCCCACCTCTTGATAGTGTCAACCATCGGTGTCTCAAGAGTGTGGTCTACCACTACGCTGTCTTTGATGCTGTTAGTAAGAGAAGTGTACGAAAAGGGCAGGCAGAATGCTTTCGCCAAACTAGCAAGTGCTTACACGGCGAGACCCGTAAGTTGTCTTCCCCAAACAATATTTCGGCCGCCTTCCTCCATTTATCTTCATTACTGCCAGTCCTGACCTTCTTGTGTAACAGATCTCCCAGGTTGAGAGGCAGCGGAATAACATCGTGCTCAGTTGTCCGACAAGTCGACGTTGTGTGATGCTGAAAATGCTCGCGGTAGTCGCCGTTCGTGGGAAACGACTTCAGGCATCGTTCGCACCATTGAGCGCTCCACACGTCTTTATGCTCACGCTCCAGATGGCTCCTGTAAAACCCTCCCAAACGAACGTCAGTGCCTTTGGCCGCTGGAGGGGATTCTGCAACGAAAATATTACTGACCGCATTTGGGGGTAAGCTCCAAAAGCGTTGTAAGCGCACTTGGCATATTTTTTTGGCCACTTCTTGTAGAGCGGACACGCAAACTTCCTTTCCAGTGAAATCACTGCCGGCTGACTGGCTCTCGGTCGCTTTTGGCCTCTTCGGTTATCGTCATGTCCTGATCCATCATGGTCGTCTTGATCTCCATTGCCTCCGTCTTGTCCTGGAGCCCGAGCTCTCTTGCCGTTCTGATGATACGCAGATGGGCCACCGACATTTGTGAAATCTTGTGCATCACTGGCGCGGCCGCTGTTCCCCGATGGTGCCGCGTGGCTGTGCACCCCGTCAACTGGTCGTGAAACCGAGTGGACCGGGAGAGCTCGCTGCCACAATTTAAAACGCTCGTTTCGGACATATGGCTCCTGTATAATAGCTTGTTCTTTGGTGACTGAATGTTCGATGCTCCCAAGACCCCACGGGCCATCACTTGGACATTTGCCATCACCATCTGCGAGTTGCGAATGCTCACAGTGTCCTTGGGATGAGGGTGTCTGTGTGCATGGCGAGTTCAGCCCGGCAAAGTCGAGCTCGTGATTGCCGTCCAGGTTACCGTCCTTGACATCAAGAACTGTCGCAGTGGACTGCTCTGGTACCTCGTGGATACTAGTCGCGCGGCTTGAGTAGAAAGCCGTGCCATCGGAGGTCGTCAGAGAGCGTTGCATAAGTTCAATAGAACTATCACTTGAACTTGGTGACGTGGAACGACGGCATATTGGATGATCCCAAGCGTAGTGCTGACCATTGTCGTGCCACTTAAGTAAAGGTGAAGAACATTGGGGATCGGCCTTGTCGAGTGTAGAGATGTTCAGCTTTCTGAAAGACTCCTGAAGCTGATTGCGTTCGACAGCCGTATAGTTGTTTCGTGTCGTTGGGCCCACCAACCCATTGATATAGCCTTTGACCAAGTCGTCTTGATCCTTCAATAAACTCTGTAAGCCTGGGGGAGGCTCTTGATCTTGCTGATCAGCCACTCGCAAGTGTGAGCCCCGCCAAGCTGGACTCGTACCCGCGTCCCGGGCCGGTTCGCCCGCCCGCACGACTTCGCTGAAGGTCGACGAGGCATTGGTGATGCCGTGGATTGATGGGCTGGGGAGTGCATGTTTGAGACTCGGTGCCCCGGCGGCGATGCTGTGTGTCAACCCTGCCCTTAGAGGTGGTTCCAGAGGAACGTCACCAACCTGCAACTGTCTTGATAGAGGCCTGGTGAGGCCCATTCCGACGGGCGGATGGTTGGCAGAGAGTGTATTTGGTGGGAATGGTGGAGAGGTGGGAAGTCGAAACCCAATCAGAAGCTGGGTGCCGATGTGTGCAAGGACGAAGATTGGAGGAAGGTGTGACGGCCAAATGTGCGAGAATCGTCACACTATTTGAAGAAGAAGCGCAGCCGAGAAGAATGTGCGCCCACGACCGCGGCGCGCGGCCGAGGGCCACAACAGAAAAGCGAAGCTGGTCTGAAATTGGCAAAATGTCGACAAGACGTTGACAAAATGTTGACAAAATATCAAGTTCAGCCTGCTGCGGGGGGGGGGGGGGGCCTTCACCATGGGCCGGCAGTGCCTGATTGGCGCGTCCCCGACACCGCCCCATCGAGCATACACGCACGACGCGCTACTGTCCGCAAGACACAGATGTGCTGCCACTTGCACTCCTGCACCTCTGAGCACTGGTTACTATCGTCAGGCTATGGTTCACCTGCTGAAACTGTCCTCGGTATGTGATTGCGTTGCTTGATCTGGCGATGATGGTTGCTGCTCCGATGACGTCTCCCCCCCCCCCCCCGCGGGGCTCCCCCCCTGCCCGGGAAAAGGATTTGATATTACGACAACAACATCTCGATTGCACAGCAAGATGTCGAGCTCGCTACAATTCTGAAAGGCACAGTTGGACACTATGCGTCGATTGAGGTGCACGATCAATCTGTCTCGGGCGAGTCGCCATCGCAAGCTACGCAAGCAAGTGCGGGGAGTCGAAACGATGCTTGTAGAGACCCGCATGGGCTGAGCTACACCTCAAGGGGGACCCTTGCAGCCGATGCGATGCGATGCGATGCGATGCGACGTGTCGTCAACTGCTCCTCGCCCTGCGACACGATCGCGCCTGCAAGCCATTCCCTACCCTCATCCCAGGTTGCCGTCCGTTGTATTTCAGAATTCCCACGTCCTGGCCTGTGGTGGGCTGTCAAATGGCCCGACTTATCGGGTTAAATTTTTTGCGTAGTAGTGGCTGCGACAGAGACTGTTGTTCTTGGGCGTCAATGGAAGGCTGTTAGCTGGGCTCCTTAGCTCTGTCTCTGCACCAAGTTGCAAGACTCTTTTCAACTCTTTTCTGTCTAGCTAGTTTGATATTCTAGAACCCCACCCAAGCCTTAGCTGACGTGGGATTGCAAACATTCTTCAGCGTTTGTGTGTGTGTGTGTGTGTGTGTGTGTGTGTGTGTGTGTGTGAATGTGATGGTTCCCAGGCTCGGCAAGTGCCGTGCGCATCCCCGCCACTTCCCGAAGGGTCGGGCCCATCAGTAACCCGACGGAAAGACCCGCGAGACCCGCAACCCTAATTCGGAGGATTGGCTGCCCTAAAATCAACGTCGGTGCTTGTCTCACGTCCCACTGGCTCCTGAGCTGTGATGGCTCTGGCAGACAGGAGGACGCTAGCCCTGTTACTCTCGGTCTGGCATAGCTCTCGTAGCAAACATCACAGGTATCCACACCTAGCCGGGATTGATTGTTGGGTTCTCTGATGCCGTGGCACCACCGCCCATCGGAAGCTCTGCAGCGGGCCTGGGGAAGATGTGAAATACCTACAGTACACTAATTTAGTCCGTTGAGCCAACCCCTGAATGTGTACCCGGGATCAAGTCCGGGTCTGAAACTTACTGACCAGGTACATGAACTGTGTTTGGCGTCCTCTGTGGGTAACACATTGTTTACCATTCTCTTGCTCTTTCTCCACTGTTTGCCCGACGCAGAGGCCGGGGTTTTGGTGCTCCCCTACGTGCCACCAGCCTCCCCGGAAGCGGGACCCATTGATCGCGAGATGAGTGCTTCAATTTATTGCATCAAAAAAACATACAATTCGAGGCTTGCACTCGGGCGAGGGAAGTTAAAGCCTTGCGTTCAAGTCTACAAGAGGTGGTAGGGTCCCCGAGGATAGGTAATGAACCAGAGAGGGAGCTTCCCAGATGTATCAGGGACTTACTCCTAGACCTGTGAGAAAACTGATCCTGTACGATGGGAGCGATCGTCAGGCCGATTTGGATGACCCCAATCGCAATGGAACATATGAGCTCCGTCGACATTTTGCTGCTGCAGCTGATGTTGTATTGGGGCGAGGTCTAGCGGTCTTAGACCCTGTTGTGTGCGGACCTGTCTTCGATGTAACTGGCAGCGAGGCAAGAAACTCCGCGACTGTCAATTGCATTCAAGATGACATGGACGCTGACCGGTAATGCTTTCGGTGCTTTCGGAAAGAGAGCTGCAAGGTGTCGCCCGCCGCCCCGTCGAGCCGCTTGGCCGTTGTCTGTTCCACCACTAAGACTACTTGATGAATTTGCCTGTTCCTCTTTCGACAAGGACTGCTACTCATTGTCCTTCGCAGGTACTTCATTCCGCTATGGCTACAGCTCGATTCTCCACGTCAGATCATCAACGGCATATTCAACCACGATTGTGGGAAAATCGCTAGCACCTATCAATGCACTCTCTGCGACAGGTGCTTCACACGAGCGTCCAGTCTTCGCTCCCGTCTACACTTTCACGGCGACCAGTGACCCTTCGTCTGCAGAGTCTGTGGCAAAGTCTCCACGAGAAGCCACGACCGTAAGGCGCACGAGTGGCTCCATCCTGTGGTGGAAAGAAGTTTGTTTGTCAAGGTAACCTCGAGTCTGGAGACCAGCGGTGGCTATGGAAGGAGAGTTTCCGGGCGCGCCCGATCTCCAGCGCCAGTTCAGGTGTCGGCTTGGCCGTGACTGCAAATAACGATCACTTAAGGGGGCAATCGCCGAGCAGCAACGCCGGCAGTAGCGTCTCTTCAGAAGTGGGCTTATCGCTTCTGTTACTTTTCCAGCCTACGGGGCTGGTATGGTCAAGCACCCTGCTATCGAACTCGAATTTGAACGGGCTACTGCGCCACTTGCAGCAAGTTATGACTCGGCTTTGCTTGTAACATCTTTCATTGAACTCACTCACCAACTGTCATCTTTTTCGATAGTGATCGCTCACGACATCTCGCAAATTGAGACGGGGCTCAGAGGCTACCCGCCGAAAATGCCAGTGCAGGGAAGCTTTCCTGACCCGGGCATTCCCACAAATCGAGTCAGCGAGCAGGCGAACGAGACAATGGGGCGCATGCAGAGGCTAAAGCGCAGTGCATGGGAGCTCTCTCGCGTATCCAATATGTAGCGACGACAGCACCTTGTCTCGACAACAACACTCGCAATCACCAACCATTAGAAGACATGCTTCTGGATGTAAAGACGAGAAATAGTACCGTTTATTGTTGCGGTCTTAGGTAAAAGGGTTACGGCTTGGGAATATTAACAGGCCGGGGATTAGATCGGCTCTCCATATCTTACAGTAATACAACAAAAAACCAATCCACTACAAATTTTGGAGTCAGACTTGAATGGTCAAGTCTTTCAACATTCCCTCACAGGCGGCCAGCCAGCCCAGGAGAACGTACATTGGGATGGCGAGGACGTTTTCTCCATTACTCCACCACAGCTTTTTGAACGCCAACCCCTCCCACATGAGAAACAACTCTTGACAAAAAATACACGACATCCCCCAGTGAGGCACAGGAGACCGACTCAACCTTTCAATGTTCTAGGGCGGCGCAGAAGAACAGTCGCCCGCGACGGCCCGAGGAACAGCGACCTGTAGGATCTCAAAGCCGAGAAGGGTGGCGAGCAGCAACACTTCATTCTGTCCAGATGCGGAACCCAGCCTGGATTCGACCGCCCCCCTCCCCCTGCGTCTGCGGCCGCGTTCAAGAGGGCTTCCTACGTCAAGACAGCGGCGATCACCCCGACTTGCCCCATCGGCCTGCAGCATTGGTGCACCCCGCTGCCCATGGAAGGCTGCGTTGATTTGAGGGTGTTCATGCCGCCAGGGACTTTGTAGGCACACCTGTGTAGTAACGCAACGGTTCCGGGGATATGTCTCCACGATGGCTTTGAAGAACAGTAGCTAGGAATCTGAGGCACCCACAGCCCTGAGTTCTGCTTTGCGGGGAGGGTTTTGGCGTCGCGTTACATGGCCATGGACTGAGATGGGGTACCGGTGCAATGGAAAGGTGACGCTGGTATCGGATTGACAAGACGTCAAGTCGAGCCTCCAGCGGCATCCTTTGGGCTCAAACGACATGTCGTGCTTCATTGGCGCCTGCAACGAGGACACACCTCGCCGCAGAGGAATGACAGCCACGGCTAACCTTTCTCTTGTCCTGGATCTAAATGACCGATGGAAGGGACCGTTCCTTCGGTGCTGAGACCTTGATCGTTGTGTGGCACTTCGCTGGGATTCAAGTAACCAGCTTCTTTTCCTTTTGGTGGTGTGCGTCGGATCTCCCGCACGTGCAGGCCCGACTGCAATCAACGTAGCTGCTCCCTGCATGATGCAGTCCCAAGCTGCGCGTACCCGGGAGCTCATGTTAACTTGCATGGATGTTGCATGAAGAGCGACCACTGGCAGCTGCCCGCCAGTCAAAGGCAATGCGCGTATAGGTGGCTGAGGCACTGTGTCGTTACCCCTTGGTCAGTGTTGTGGCTGTCTTCTTCTGCATGCAGGACATCCCCGGGGCAAAAGGGGCAGACCATCATCCATGACGGGTTCTGTTTGAGGTGCTTGCTGAGGACGTGGTCGGACCAGTCCGCCAAGGCACCCTCCTCGAAGAAGTGCAATGTGCAGTCAACATGGCCGAAGTGCCCGGTCGGATTCGCAGGGTCGTGGTTTATACATGTTGGCGTAATGGGGCTACGGTCTCGTGTCATGAGGATGTCCAGAACCTTCAAGGAAGTTTCGAGCCCAGCGAGGTTCGTAGTTGTGAAGCCTGGCTGCTTGACAGGTTCTGCGAAACCGTTGATACGGGCATGGCTTGTGTTGATCTCGTCTTCCATGAAGCGTTGCAGAGTGGCAGAAGGTTCTTGTGCGTGATAGACAGTTGTCTCTGAGGATGTTCCGCCAGGTATGCTTTCACACGCTGTTGAGGATGAGAGGGATTCGATGGCGTTATCGTTGTGTTCGGGTACCTCAAGGTGTAGAGGGAGGACAAGAGTTGAGCAAAGCGACGGCCGCAACCGAGGAGTGCGTGGCATGCCGTGTTCCTGCTGCTCAAATGCTGCTAGTGTGTCAAGAGAGACTGAAAGGGCATGCAAATCCATCGCTTCTATGTTGATAGGGTCCATGCTGACTGATACTGGACGACGTGGGTAGGTTTTTCTATACTGAAGAGAGGGACTGGCGAAGGAACAATGGGTACAGGCAGGCTTATAAAGAATATGTAGGTGTGTTCGATGGACCAAGCGAGCATTGTGTAGTGTCTGCAGTCGAGCGCTGCCGAGCTTATATGCTGAGAGAGCAGCCTCCAACGTGGGACCCCCATCTCAAAAGGGAAGGGACCATGTCGCGATGCAGTAGGAGGGGAGGGGGGAGAACAATGCCTCCCCGATTGGGAAAAGGGGCCCCCAGAACACTCTTTGTAAGCACATGTAGATGGCAAGCGAGATCCCGGTTTGTGTCTATCCTGAGAGCACTTGGCAGCTCCTCGGGTATACATGGTGACGACAACTCCGGCCGAGCTGGTCATGATGGTGGACATCAGCCGCTCCCCCATCAATCTTCAGCGGTACAGGCTTCGTCCAGCATTGGAGTAGCCCATGCCCAGGGCTGCAAGTGGCTGATTTAGGCATTGTGTCGGCTGCAAGCGGTAGCACACGCGAAACCTTATTTCAGAGACTTGCGCCCGGGCTGCTGAGCCTTGATCCCCGGACCATGGCGGTTTCCCAACGGCCTGGCGCGCCCGAGGCATGCTCGTAGACAGCTCGCCAGGGCCGGGCGTCTTGTGCTACCTGAGGAAAGTGTCGTTGTGGTGGTGAACCCTGCGGTCGGAAGTTGCCGTGAGCAACGACAAGACTGCACGCACTGATCTCGATCCTTTGAGCCACCGCGTCGGGTCCGCCAGCCCCAGGGTACGTCTAAGGTTCGGGAAGTCAGTTTTAAGATGGTACCCCCCCTGCAGAAACCCCTATACCAAGACGTTGTGACAGGGCCGGCCCCAGACTGGTGTGCAAGCGAGCATGGAGAGTGGCTTCCACCGGCTTGCACGCTAACCGGCGGGAAGAACCACGATGCACAGAGGAGGCTTAAAAGTGGGAGCATATATCGTGTGGTGGCTGGACAATGGCTTTCCTGTCAACATACCTTGCGGTGATCTAGCCCAGACCGGTCGGTTGGTGATGAAGTCGGCCACGCTCAGCTGGGGTAAACCGCCTGGCCGCAAGGTACCACGCCGCGGAAGAACCGAGCGCTGTCTGACAGTGCTCATGTTGATGTGACAGGGAGGTCCGATTCATACTAGTCCTCACACTATGTGCGATAGCGTATGCAATACTCCGTACCACACCCTCATTTCCGCTCCTTTCCCAAGCAAGCAAGTAATAATCTTTCTTGCTGACGCATTGCCCTGGATGTAAGAATCGCCCTTCGGATGCCAACTTCCCGTCAGTGTAGTGCAGTCAAGCACCCTAGTCTAGAACCTGGACAGAAGCTGTTGGATAGCTATTCTGTGCTGTGCCTATGCTGTCTTGTCGGCGCGATGCCTACCAGACACGTCTCCCCCGGCAGCATTCTGCCGCTGCCGGTACCGCAACGTCGATCTCAAAGACCCATCCGTAGCTGAATATTGGATTTCCTCATCAGTCCAAGTGGCTAGGAACCAGGGCACGCCAGCTGAGCCATTGAGCCGATTGAGCCAATCATTTTGTTAGCCAGACTGGCGCCCAGGGGGAATCATTAGGGAGGAAACGCTCCGGGGACGCCAGTTGTGGTAGCCCATGGGCGACTTTGCCGAAGCAACTTTGGAGAATGCCAGACACTTGCTCTCCTCCCTCCTAGAGAAGGAAGTGGGCTGGGTGACAGCCACCTGCAAGACATCAATTCCAGGCCAATCAAGTGACGGAAACGGGAAATGTTAACAGAACTCGGGCGGACCCGGCTCCGACGGGACGGAGACCAGTAGCTTGGCCGACATGGTGGTGTGATTAGTGAAAGCACAAACAGCAATTGAAGGATCGGGCACGGACACGCCGCAGGAGACGCCAGCGTGCCAGGTGAGAGAGAGAGGGAGAGAGAGCCCCGGTAGCAATATGGGCCCGCCATTCACTTGACCGGACGACGATTGAGCCCGGTGGACCCGTGCCGACCGACCATCAACGTTAATCCGACGACGACGTACGGGATTCTTGGGACGAGAGAGGACGGACCCCAAAGGGGAGGGGGGGGGGGTTCCACCTACAGCCTTGCCCAAAGCCCCCCTAACGAACGTGGGCAGCGGTCGGGCTCCGTGCTCGTGATTACTAACAGGGCACGCTGGGCAGTGCTGTGTGCGACCTCATACACAGCTAGCCTCTACGGGGGGTGGGCGAGCTGAATCGATGAAACAAAAGAAAACGGCCCGCCTCGAGTTGCTTCGCCGTGCCGTGCCGTGGTCCACGGTACGATACACCACGCCATTCGCTCGCGCGCGTGGCTCGCCTCCCTTCGCACACTTGCCTGCTTTGAGCGTCGGGTCAGATCAAATCATGGACAAGTCGACCTAAGGCAGCTCTCGAGCGTGCGCCACTTACGCTACATTGCGTGGTGCAGACCCAAGCCATGAAAAGTCACGGAAGACGCCCTCTTCCGAGTCTGCATATATCCGGTCTGTTGAGGTGCGTTGTCAGAATTGTGGATCTTATATTGGCTTTTCTGAGTCAAAAAGAAAAGAAGGAAAAAAAAGAAAAGAAAGCCAGTGCTTCGATAAATGCTTCAACCCACCCCCCTCCCCTCCTCTCCCCCGAAATACAACAGTGGTCTTTCCCCAGAGAAACCCACAAGCCCAACGGGAAACGGCGGCTGAGGGGTGGCACCACACACGCGCGGGAAGTATGGACGCGGCCACTACAGACCGCACCCTGACAGCGGGTAGACATGAAACGATGGCGCTAACCACCGGAGCCGCGTGCCTCCCGAGAGTGTGGTGGCTCTGGTGTGATTAAGCTTTTACCAAGACGGGCTTAACGCCCCTGGCGGCGCTGGATGGGATGAGAGAAGGACAGCTAGCAAGGGCGCGGCATGCCAGGAACCCGCGCTCAAGGGTTGGTCATAATGCGGCGGCACTGGCAGCTGGCGAGGTGCGCCTGGCAAGCCAACCAAACCACCCCGTTGGTCGAATTTTGTGGCCCCCGTTATCAAGGCTAGCTTCGAGGAGCATGCGGTTGAGCTATGAGGCTAGGCAGCTGTGTTTGTCATCTGTCTTTAGACGTCGCGATGGGAGTGTCTCCCTGGGAATCTTTAGTAACTTCATCAAGGATGAACAGAGAACCGATGCAAAAGGGCGGAGACTACTCCCAGCATAAGCAGTTACCGTCCATGACCATTGAGAAGCCCAAAGAAAGAAAATCCAAATCCAAATCTTCATGGACATGGTAAGGCTTCTGCGAGTGGTAGGCCGCGCCAGACTACCTACCCCTTACGGCAAGTGAACGGGCCACCGAGCTCTCTAAGTCGCTTTTTCCCTTGAACATAGCTTTCGTCACACAAACACGGCAGGGGGGGAAAGGAAGGCCTGTCTTTCCAAGGCTTCTTCAGAACTGGTGAAACATCATCTCCTTGCCAGATACGGTGGCGCTAGCCTTGTAAACCAAGGAAACAACCGCTCGAACCGGAACGTCTTTCCCAGCCGCAAAGGTTTGCTTGCTTGCTTTTCTCCGAACCTTCGCTTCCCTCCCCGCTCCCTTGCAAAAACCTAATTTTTTCTTTCTTCGACGTCTAGTTTCTCCGCTCCTCGGCCGCTCGGGGGGAGGGGAGGGGAGGGGGGGGCCGCGGAGATACACACGCACAGCAGCTTGGTGGCTAAGAGGGCACATGCTCGAGGAAAACAGGCAACCATGGTCTCCACAGGTGAGAAGTGCAGTTCATCCAATGAGAAAAATCGCATAGCTCTTCAATGACAGTGGAGTTGCTTCACAGAATAAATCCGGACTTCAGAGGGGGGGGGGGGGTTATGCAGATCAAGAGCCTTACATTATTCAAGGGAGTGCCCCAACAACCAAAAGGCACGCATCGACCTTACATAAACTGGAAGATCGAAGGGCACAAGTCTGCACCGGCCGTCCTCTTGTCACGGCAAAGGCAGATCTAGCCGAGGAGATTGGGAGCAATGGCACACTGTCCCTGAACACGCGCATGCAGACGACATTGATGGGTGCGAGGCAATGAAGTGATGGCCAGTAGCGTGCATCCTAGCTTCTCTGAGCCATGTGTGTACAAAGTTTCAAAGGCAATGGAGGTTCGCTGGACGTGTATCGTCCGTCCCATCAATTGTTCGTGATATCAATCGTCCTGGAAACATTATGACTACACTCAGCGCGATGTGGCATCGCATGCTCATAGCTTCGGTAATGAAAAAAAAACAAAAACAAGAAAAAACATGGCCAACCTCTCATGCTAAATGAATAAGCCCAACTTGAAAACCCGCCCCGAGACAGGTACGCCAGACAGCAGCCCAGACCCTTACACCACGACTCCGGACCCGTAACCAGCCCTCCGTCCATTATACACCATTTGAACATGTCATTACCAAATAAACCACCCCAAGAAATCGCACTATTTTACCACCGATTTCCCCAAACCTTCGCTGGCAGTAAAAACACAGTTTGGTTGTGATACAGCGCATGCGTTCCTCGTCTCAAAACTCATCAGTGTTCGGGCCGGTACCGTACCCGGAGTCCGCGAATGGATCACCGTGGAGATGCATCGAGCTGTCGTACGGGAAGGCGCTTGGCTGGGAGTCATATCTGGCCATGCTTGGCTCCAAGAGATTCCCACTTGAAAGCGGCCTCTGGACCTCCTGTCGGTCCTGCACGGCGATCCACTGAGGGATGACCTGGTTACGATTTTGATTCTGCCATGCAATAAATAACTGAACACATCGCATTTGACATTGGTCGATGTCCGGACCGACGATAGTATCAGTACCAGCTGCCTGGACGAGGGCCAGTGGACGCTTCGAGATAATGTGCCCACTCAGAACGGTAGCCAGGTTGAGAGCAATCTGTCGCTGGATGGGACATGCCGGATGCGGGAAGCAACTGGCCATGACATCCAGACAGTCCTGCGGCACGCGCCCGGACGCACACTGTTCGACAGTTCCAATCACGTCGCTGTCAAGGATATGCTCGTAAGCCCGGTTGTCTACAGCCACGTCAGCGACAGTCAGAGGTCGTGCTCACGCAAAAGGATCCGGTGTACATACAGGGCAAAGGCGTGGAATGAGTACCCGGGAAGAGCAGACGGTACATCTCACCCCACTTGCCCTCGTCTGTCTCGGAATCGACCTCGCTGCGCAGTACCTCGTGCGTGGTGACGGCTCGGGGAGTACCTCCGTACTTGGCCGGATCGCACTTCCCTGTGTCGTCCTTGTGATGCGCTTTGATTTCGTGCGTTTTCTCGAAGATGAATCTACACTTTTCGCACTGGCCGATGGGAACCACTTCCGAATGTTTGTCTGTGAGATGGCGTCTGGGGTCGGGGAGTATCAGGATGAACAGTTAGTAATAAGCCATTGAGCACCTCAAGAATTGGAAAATGGAGATGGCCACTGACTTGACAGCCTCGTAATCTTTGACTGCTGTGTAGGCGCAATCTGCGTACCTCTGTTGGTCGTGCTTGAAAAACGGACACGCAAACTTTTTTTTCAGGCTTGCGACTCGATTCTCGGCTGTTCTTGGTCGCTTGCTATCGTCTCGATCATCGTCGTCGTCCTCGTCGTCCTCGTCGTCCCCAGGATTGGCCTGCTGGTTGTGCTGTCGAGCTCTCTTGCCGCTCGGACGAGAAGGTGGCGTCGCTTTAGCATTGGCTCGAGGCTCTACCGCACCTCTGCCATCCCCCGAGTGTACACCATGGCTACGTATCCCCTTGTGGGTTCCAGCCGCAACTTCTGGGCGCTCTCGGGCATTATGGCCGTGCCCCTCAATCAAGTCATCGCCATTGGCAGTGAGCACGATATCAGGCTCTTCGAGGATGTCCCTGATGCTGGTCGCAAAGCTGGAATGTGCTGATATATTTTCGGTGTCCTCCAGAGAAGTGAGCCCCGAGTCGGCAGAATCCTGGCTCGAAGCTAGAGACGCTGTTGTTTCGGAGACCAGATGCGCTGAGGTCGAACGTGCATCACCACCGTACTCGGCAACGTGGAGAGGAACAGGAGCATGTTTTTCGAGCACTCGCTGATCTGTGATATTCTCGACCAGACAGCGACGGGACGGGACGTTGACACAGATTTTGAGGCGGGGTCTCGTATTGCCATCGCGAGCCGCGAGTAGGTCTAGTTTCTCGGCTCGCGCTAGGAGACCATTGACGTAGGCGTGGCTCGTGTCGTTCTTGTCGGCGAGGAAATTGCGCAGGCTGGTGGCTGCTTCCCGTCTTTGCTCGGGGGCCATCAGTGGGTGTTTCCCATCGTCCAGGCCTTCAGCAAGCGTGAGAAGCGCGTCGACATGGGTTCGGATATTATCAAGCGACTCGTGCGCAAGGGAGGAAACAGTCGTCGGAGCAGGTGAGGGTTGCAGTATATGAGCAGGCAGATGGTGATGTGCGTGACTGGTGACATCCATGGCGGATGTTGAAGGAGAGGACAGGCTGGCGTTTGAGCTGGCTGGCAGAGCCTTTGACTGTGCTGGGAGGGAAGAAGTGCGCTGGCCCGAGAGGATTGTCTGGAGGACCGGTTGTGCAAGGTGCTTCCCTCACACTCGGACGATGCCAACGCCATCATATATATTGACAAGAGCGCGGCGGGTGTGCACAACAAGACCCCAGATGCGGCTCCGTGTTGTTGTGACGATTCGTGTCCATCCGACAGAAGATAGGACAGTTAGAAAAGAAAAGGTTATCCGGTGACCCGAGTCAAATCAGCGCCATGATAGTAAATCTTATAAAATGTTTAGGAAAAGCGAGGAATAGCCATACTAGTCAGCTGATGACTGGACGGCAGGCGCTCTGATTGGGTCCGGAGGAAGCGGTCGACGTCGACATACACAGCACGAGCCAACCAGCCAGCCAGCCACCCCGAAGCAGGGACGCAAAGTGCGCATATTGCCAGACTCAACAGTCCAAGGTGCGTCATCATTCAGGGATTTGCTGATTGAGGCTCGCAAATCCATAGTCCCTTTTGCTCCGGCAAGCAGGCGTGTCGGCGACCGGACGACCAAGGCCACCACATTGGATCTCGACGCCCCTTGTCAGCACATCACCTCGGCGGCCGTGACCCTGGCGCGCTTGTGCGATCACCAAGGGGTCCTGTCGTTGTATACTACCACCACAACCAGACGCAAGGGCAACCAGGAATCTGGGTCCCAGTAGACTGGACCTCCAAGCCAACCGCGGCGACCGGCGCATAGCTTCAGACGAGTTGCGTGATACGGAAGCGGCATGCCGTCCACCGTTGACGCGAGCAGTACTTGGGGTCCGCAGCATAACCAATCCCACCACCACCACCACCACCACCACCACCACACGCACGGGACGGAGAAAAGAGCACTAGCCCAGGGAATGCGTACCTTGCAGAAGAAGCGGAGCCGCACATGCAGCCTTGGTGCAGATACACAGCTTGTTGACCAGGCGATCGGTTGGCCAAGGTTGCGTATGATGGTGCGTCCGTCAGGCCTGGTGGTGGGAGATGCCACCGCCAAGCAGGCTGTCCGCCGTGCGCCCCCGAGCAAACCGCTGAGGAAATGAGCGAGGCCAGTAGGGCTCGGGAGTAAACAAAGATGCTGGAGGCGGCGACGCACAAACAAGACGTTGTGCCTGTGTCACAGACGCAGCCATCATGCAGGTACGTACGTGCTAGACTCTAGTTGCAGCCCCCCACCAGCCACCAACCAGCGAGCTCTGTTCACTAGAGGGACAGCCCGTCATCCCCCGGCTTCTTCCGCCAATATGGAGCCGCCAGCACAGCGCAGGCTGAGCACCGGCCTGTGCACGAGAGCACACGCACCGTACCGTAGTAGGGCTGCCGAGCCGCGACCCAGACACGCAACCAAGTACATCCCCAGGTACCTACCTACCTGAAGGTCACAAGAACCTGGATACCATGGAATGAATCGTCCTAGTCTCGTCCAAACATCCGAAATGGTGCGAATACGGCCTGGTGGCCTCCATGTCGTGGGGCTGGTCGTCACCGTCCGCCCAATGGTGTCGTCGACCCTGACCGAGAAGCATGTACAGGGTACGGAGTACATGGGAGAATAGAATAATAGCTGGACCTAGCGTTGCTCGCCAGTGTGCCCACGCCATCAGGCGGAGCTGTACTATGTAATTAGTTGGGGGGTGCCTCCCTCTCCCACGTCGGTACCATGACGCGGCCAGGGTCAAGGGATTCTTTCCTTCGATTTGTGACGTTCGTTGCACCTAGAAGCCGGATAGACTGGCATTGCCAAGATAAGCTCGCGTTGCAGGTCATGTGGCTCCAACAACCCAGCCCGGCAGGGACAGGAGCATCAACAATGGCCATCACATCAGCTACAGCACAATTCACTGTCGACACTGCGCTCCGCGTCGTGACTTATCTCATGCAGACATCAACTCAAGGGGAAAAAAAAAAAGCCCACTTCCTTGAGAGACTACATAGTCAGACTCCGTGCTGCTGTAGAGGAGGAGACGAGATGCTATGGAGGTCGATCTCATTTCGCCCCTAGTCGGATCTGCTCGACAGGACCGAGGCGACCCCACAACCCGGTGGCACGTCAGCTGCAAGGTGGACAGACGAACCAGCCACGTACCGCGGAAAAAGAAATGAGCCCAGGCAGAGAAACGTCCAGAACGAATTCGAAAGGAACGACCCCACATATTCGTGTGAATGTCTTTTTTTTTTTTTTTTTTTTTATTATCTTAATCTTTTAATACAAACCAAAAGTTGCAATGAATCGACCCTGTCGTGGCCCAATCCTAATGGGTCAGATAAAGCTACGCACACCGGAATCCCAGTCCCGATCCCTTCAGATTCCACTTCTCCCCCACCCCCCCTTTTTTTCCCGCCTTTCAGGGGACCAAAGGTTAGAGCTAGACGGCGCCCACACTCACTCCGGATGTACTGGTCAAGGTAAGGCTGCAGTGGAGAGGAACTAGGGGAGGGGGGGGGGAGACGGGGATCTCCGCAACTGGAGGCCATCAACCGCCAAGGGAATCTACTCGGCCGATAGCTAGAGTTAAACCCTTGCCTGCACCCTTGGTGATGCGCTGTCACATCAGTTGCAAGGGGGGGGGGGGAGTGAAAAACAGGACAGGGGCCATGGCACAGCTTTCTTTGCGACGAATATTAGAATGGAATCAAGAAAAGGGGCGCGATCAGGGTTGCCAGGATGGAGCACGGTTTTCCTCATCACGGGCTTGCCTCTTGATGATGCAGTCGAGATCATGGGGAACAAAGTGCGATCATAATCGTGTCTGATCCATTCTGTCTTCTTACAGTAACACCAAGGACTTTCATTCTTCGTGTGTGACAATCTAATACGAGCTAGCCATGACGACAGACAACACCAACAAAGAAAACCCAACCTGTATGCTATGAATCTATTCCCAGATCCACCGCCCTGTCCATCAAACTCCAAAATATTTCATGACCACCTGGGAGTCAAATGCGCCATTCACCATCCCTCAGTGTTTGGGCCCGAGCCATACCCCGAGTCCGTGAATGGTTGGCCATAAGCTCCGATTGAGATATCGTGCAAGACGGTGCTTACGTCTGAGTCAAGATCGGCCAGGGGTGGCTGCGCAGCAAACCAGGTATTAAACTGCCACTCATGACACAAGGGCCCCCATAGCGCCTGGCATTCCTCAACGATGATACTGGTGGGAATATCGTGATGAATTGGCTTGCCCTCTAACCCTCGGGCCTTGTCGAGCATGTGCCGGCACGCGACGGTTAGTACGCAACCGAGTAACTGTTCCAGGACGGTACTCATTGGATATGGAAAACATTGGCTCATGGCCTCGATACAATCCACTGAGAGGGCGCAGTCGGCGTTATCCTGCATGGCGTCGAGTACCGGAAAGTTGAGGAAATACTCATACGTCCAGTTGTCTGAACAGTGGTCAGCAACAGTACCCGGTCAATGTAATTGCTTAAAGACATTCAAAGCGTACTTACATGGTACAGGCACGGAACGGTCTTCGGGAAACATCTGTCTGTACAATTCCCGCCATTTGTCCTCAGTCGTCTTGGAGCTTCCCGTGTCCTGTTGTGTGGTAGTGGCGGAAGGCTTGGACTGATACTCGACTGAACCCAAGTTCGCATCGCAGTTTTGGATGTGCGTATTGAGATCTATCAGCTGCTCGAAGATCAATCTGCACTTTTGGCATTGGCCTGCAGGCACTTCGCCGGCGTGCTTTAAAGAAAGATGTTTCCTGTCCAGGGGCGTTCAGGCATTAGTTAATATTCTGGCTGTAGGCTTGCGCTGGATTGGGCTACTGACTTCACTCCGTGCATATTTTTAACTCCCGAATAGCCGCACGCCGCATATTTCTGGTGGTCATTCTTGAAGAATGGGCAGGCGTACTTTGGCGGAAATTCAGTAGGTGTGTTTGTTTCTGTCCTTGAACGACTCTGATCGTCCCCGTCCTCAATGTGTTGTGACTCGTCGTCGCTATCGTCTTCAGCACTGGCGTTCTGGTGTCTATTCCGAGTTCTTCTACCGTTTGACAGAGTAGAGGGCGTGCTTGCAGAGTTGGAAGTCGGCTGTGTCTTTGATTCACTAGCCCTTTCCTCTGGAGCCGTTCCATGGTGACGCACACCATCAGCAGCCAAAGAAGCTGTGCCGGTTGCGAGCGCTAAGGCTGGTCCATGTTTGCTGCTTTGTTCGCCGTTGTCGCCCGGAAGCTGTGAAGATGAAGCTAAACCCGCAGGCGTTCTCGGTGGTGATGGGGCTAGGGCAACTGACTCAGACTGGTGGCATGCATATTGAATGTACAGTGGCCATAGACAGCAGGCTTCGAGCCAAGGAGAGTGGATTCTCAGGTGTCCCAGGCGCTGCCTGAGAATTGCCTCGTCGCAAGTGCTCTCGCCACCATGAAAGAGTTCTTCTGGACAGTAAGGGCATGTCATCCGTTTGAGGGGCTCTTGGCCGAGATGACCGTGGATGATATGCCCAACCCAATCTTCAAATTCGACTTCTTTAAGTGCGAAGGAGCATTCAAATTCGTCTCCAAAATGGCTCTTGGGAATCGTGGGCTCGGCAGCTATGTCACTGTATGGACTCAAATCGTGATCCTCGGTAGGCTTGTTTCTCTTCACGACCAGAATGACGACGTCGTCTTGCTGCCGTGTCTCGCTAATACCGGTGGCGACACTGGATCCCACCGAAGCCTGCTCGCTGTCGCTCAAGGAAGCTGGAGTCGAGTCGAGAGAGCTGTGGTTAGATGCGAGTGAAGCTGACTCATCGCAAGCGGAGCGTGCTGAAGACGAGCATGTACTGCGAGGTTGCTTGCCACGGCGGATAGGAAGGGAGGTTGTTGTGGCGAAGCGTTCGACCTGGGACACCCCGTCTGGAGATTGCCGAACTGGGTGGTCGTAGGATGGGGATCTGCTGGCCGGGTGCAGGAGCTCGTCGAGTTTCTCAAATTGCGCCACCAACAAGCGCTGCTGATCTGCAGAGTCGGCAAGGCCGTTGAGATAGGCGTGCCTTGCATCGTCCTTGTTGCTCAGGAAGCGTTGCAGACTTGAACCTGGCCGCCGCTTCTGCTGGTGAGGTGTCCATGGGTGTAGACCCCTGGCCGGGCTCGCAGCCACGAGTGAAGGCAGTTCTTTGGCATCGAGGGGCTCGTGACCGAGCGGGTTGGTTGTAGGAAGCTGGGATAAAATAAGTGAGAAGGGCTGATGTAGCCTCAAGCTCGACGAGAGGCTGTGTGCCTGACCTGCCACAGCAAGTGAGCCGAGAGACAGAGCACCAGCATGCAGCTGCTTTGACACTGGCTGGGTGAGCCTCATCCTGGCGAATGGGGCCGGGTATAGGTATTTGTCTGTGTGGCTGAGGTCGGCGTTTTCTGATGAGAGATGATGTGATGTAGTTCAAGAGAAGCCAGTCGTGCTGGGAATGATAGGAGCAAGTCCTCATCGTCAGGGCCGTGGACAGCCATGTTTATATAATGATACCAGTGGCATCGCAGGAGGTACCATGGAAGGTTCGAGTGAAGGTAAGAAGACGAGGTGGACTAGCTGGGAGCAGTGAGAATGCGGCGGTGATGCTAATGTTTCTGCTGCTGCTGCTGCTGCCATTTTGCTGGGAGAAAAGAGAGAAAACAAGCAGCATGGCAGATGTGTCGGGTCGAGACTGCCGGCCCCCGTCGTGTGGCTGTCGTCGTGCAGCGCTAATCCGCCCCTGTTGCTACGACGGTTGGCTGGGAGGTCCGCACGCACTTGGGAGTATGATCAGCATCGACTTGCTTGAGCACTGCAGACGAACCCCTGGTCATATTGGCGTCATGTCATCTGCTCAAGGGCCAGAAGCGGACGGACATGCATCTTGGGAGGGCCCAAGCGGCGGCCATGTCGACGAGGGCTGGCACAATGGCACAGCAAAATACCCACGATTCCTCCCTGGTCGTTTGAAACATGCACTTCGCACCTGCAATCTGAGTCTCACTGCCCGCCCGCTCTCGCACCTGGGCTTCACAGAAGCAAGCGGCCGTCGCTATCGTAGCGAGCTCCCTTTACCGCCTCCGAGCACAGCACGACGGGGGGGGGGGGGGGGGGGCGAAGCCATCGCCCAGCCTCCTCCACATGTCTGCTCGCAGAGCCTCAGCCTTCTCGAGGCCCACGTACCACCCGACCGGCTACATTACCCGCTCACAGTGATGCATGCTGCGGCTCGGTTCGAATTCGAGCTGCGGCTGCTCTCATGCCGCTGTGGACGTGCCATCTTGCTCTGGCGAGCAGAAATCCGTTACGACTCAAAGGGCTAGACACTCCAGCTCTAACGGAGGCTCCAAGAAACGAGGACTTTGCGGTTGGTGCTGCGATTGAAGGGATCAGTTTGGATATCTGGGTTACAGCCGGACAGCTCAGCGACCTTGCTTACAACCACGCTCCTAGGAAATGTCAGGTCCATAACAGACCAAGCCTCCGTCAATGAGAGCATTCATCACTCAGTCGCCTCTTGTGGTGTGGGCTTCGGGCAGAAAGTCCCGACGTTGGCAGATCTGGACTTTGGACTTTGGCGGAAGAAGGGCCAACAGTCGTTCCGACGTTGGTGACTTTTGGCACGCGAAGTTGGTCCTGACTGTAATTACAATAGCGCAAATTTTACTGGTCGACGTGGATGGACCACCTCCGCCCCCCCCCCCCCCACCTATCGATGCGGGCCGCTCGCTGCTGCCGCTGCCGCCAAGGTGCAACGTCACCAGTTTAGGCACACACACACACACACTCCCACACACACTTACAAGACGACAGCGGCCAGAATCTTGGCACCACGGCTCAGCCGCGCGTGTGTGTGGTACGTTACCCGAACCGGTAGTCAAGAAATGCGGCTCTGCGAAAGCAAAGCGCACCAACACACACACGGTGAGGAATCGGACGACTCCGCGCTCGCAGTCCCTGCCCCTCGATTTGCTGTATTATAGACTAGTTTGTAATCAAGTCACCGTTATTCTAGTTGTTCTTCGTTTTATTTGTCTCAGAAGAAAAAGCAAATACAGCTATCCCACGGGTCCAAGACATGTTTCATAGCACCTGATGGGGCCGTCCAATCTCGCATGCTACATTCGTCGTTCCCCCCCGGGTCTTCTGCCTAGTTCACGACTGCCATGCTGCACCTGGACCACGCGAGCACTAAATTGCACTTTCTAGCTTTTTTTCTCTCTTTTTGCTTTTATTTTTCCATTACGGGCCTATTGGTCTGTGATGAGATCTGCTCGTCACCTCTCCTTCTTTTCGTCCTGCAGGTGACAGTCTCGTGGATCAGCGACACGTCAGGCGGGTCAGGAATGGGCAGATCCACAGTTGAGAGTGTTTCCAAGTGGAACTGTGATTATTATTAAGGCGAGCACACTCATTCTGATTGTCGGTGGCTATATATTTCTCGTCCCGCCACCCTAAAAATGCGTCCGAACATGCATATACATACTTTATTCACTTACATGACCACCCACTTCAAACCAAGTATTCCAAGCACGCAAGAAAGAGCCAAAAAAGGCCAATGCTATCATGCCAGCTTGCACAAGCTGACATGTTGCCAGAAACGGGTTGTCTCGCTAAAACGGGAGCTAGAAAACAGAACCAACTAAGCTCGCTCGTATGCGTCGTTTCTCCATTCCTTGTGCGTATTTCTTCAAGTCGCGCATCTTTCCAACGAGACCTCTAGGAGCGGATTAGGTGCAGTAGGACAATGACGTGTTGTGCTGAAACAACATCACCGAGACAGTGCCTCGCGCTGTTTACAACGCAATAGCCAGGGCACCGAGGCCGCACGCTACTAGGGCTCTGGCGCCTCCGGAAAGGCGCGCCGCAGAGTTTGGTGCAGACGTCGTGGTGGGGCTATCATTGCCCTGCGACGAATATGTTGGCGTTGAGGTCCCTGGAGCAGAAGTGATGGTGGCAGAAGCGTTTGTTGCCGAGGACAGCTCCGAGCTCTTGGTCGATGACACCAACGGAGTTGATGACGATGCAGCAGTTGTGGAAACTGCAATGACTGAAGTCGAATCAGTCCAGCTGGGGCTCATTGTGACGACACCGCTGGGCGTCTCGGTGCCGATGGTGGCGTAGTCCTGAACAGTGCCAGAGAGCGATGTAGGGATGGCCGTGTGGAAGTCTCCACCAGTGTTCAGCTTGGCGACCTTTTGCACCCACGAGGCGAAGTCTGGTGTAAACTTCTCGTAGTACGACAAGTGGTCCGCGAGGACTGCACCAGTCGTGAGGGTTAAGTCACCACAGATGGGGTCCGTTTCGACACACTGGTCGCGCAGAATGTCGGCCCAGCCATTGAGAGTGTCACGCATAACGCCAGTCCGGGGAAACAAACCCGACATGTTGGACCCGGTGCCTGTGTTGTAGGACTGGTCGCCAGTGTGACGAACGTTTCCGGCAACAATAACCGCGGCGACTATGATGAATGATTATCAGCAGCCTTTCCAGCCCCCCCCCCCCCCCTTCCCACACATATAGACGTGGTGTAAACTTAGTTTTAGACTTACTCATGTTGCCAGGTGCATTGTCCCGGCTCAAGGCTGGCAGGTCAGGTTGAACGCAACCATTGTAGAAAGTGCCACCAGCACCGGCAAGGATGTCGGTTATAACCTGGCCGCCGACCGAGTAGCCGCTGAGGATGAGCTTGGACTTGGGACACCGGCTGGCATAGGCCGCAAGCTGTTGGTGGCCCGCAATGACTCCGTCATAGGCAATCTGACAGTAGAGGTTTGTGTAGAGGTTCGAGAAGATGAGGTCCTCGTAATCACAGCTGTCTACGCCGTCGCAGATCGCAGCAACGAGTCCTCCCTGTCGGCCGGGGTACGGCTCATTGTTGCCGCGAGCGAGGAAGATGTGAGTGTCGGAGCACTCGGCGGCTGCTGTGCGAGGCTCGTTGAAGTTCTGCGCGACGCTGAGGGCAGATGCCGTGGCGGTACCTGCGAGCAAGGCTGTTGCTGCAGCTGCCCGTGTGCTTTCCCGAATGCCAACCATTGTCGAGAACGTGTGTTGGCGCCGAGGTTCTGGGTTCGACTGCTGTTTTTTTCTTTTTCTTTTTTTGGCGTTATCGTCCTTTGATCACGCGCAACGACGGTTTTGACCTCCACGAAGTATAAATGCGACCAGAGAATGGAAAAGGAAAGTACAGATGTCCAGAGTCAAGAGAGGCAACGTAAACGAGAGGTCGCCGGCAGGAAGATCAATGCCCACCTGGACAGTGGGCGACACGCTGCCAATAAAGGCACTGAGAAGGAATGCGTCTGGGGGTGGATTGCGTGTGCCGGGTACCCTGGACACAACACGACATCCGCTGCCATCTGCAGCCAATCTGCCAGGCCTGCCTTATCTGCCGAGTCTTGCCTGTTTGCCTGCTTGCCTCTGACTTTTTTTTTTGATTCGGCCCCCTGGAAAACCTGGTAGTGGTGGTGGTGGAGCGCTGCGCGGCCTTTTGCGCTCCCCATCGCCTCTTCACCCGTCTCATCGCCAGGAACCCGTCGGCTCTGTCTCGACTGGCCATTATTCTCCACGCCGGTGCGCGCCCCCTGCCTAAATTGGCCCGAAACCCCGTTGTCAGCTGCGGCCTAGCACTCTTTGAGCATTGGCGTTTTCGAGTCGGATCCCGTCGGCACCTTAGCTCCGGCACCATGTGCGCCATTGTCCCACACAAGTACACCCGCCGGCGCAGCCCTGTGATAATTAGTGCTCAGCCGTAGGCGTAGTGGCCGAGCGCTCAAAAATGTTGGTAAATTTTCGTGGGTGGCCAGCCATTGCTAACAGCGTTATGTTTCGTGATATTATCTGATATTGGCTTTGTTGCTGTGGTCTCTCGGCCCAGGCCGCTGTCTCAGCCCAACATCATTGCTCAAGCGGAATAGGGCAATGGTTCTTGAGCAGGTGCATGAACGCTCAATGCCACGCCCGCATGCAAGGTACGATGACAAGGATTGGCTGCCAAGAGATTCTCTCCTTCCAGCTCTTTGGGGTAATAAGCCTCCATGCAACGTTCCCGAAGTGGTGCTCAATGCGGATATTGTCTCCATTCTCGGAGAGACTGAGACCTGGCGTCGTGGAGATCTGCACTGACTGGTTCAGGGGTAATGCAGGGCCGCGCCAACAACCGTCATAAGCACATGCCGCTGTAATTGTGCGAGCGGCTTGAAATGTCATGATTCAACTCGCAGTTGCTGCTCGGACTAAGCCTGATGCCTTTCAAATTGTGAGTAGTATGCGGGCAAGGCGGTCATGACACGATCTGTGCGAAGTCACTGATGTGCTTCATCCCTGCTCAGATCAGACACAGTCGAGTGGGCCATGCAAATGTGAGAGCTTGCAAGGAACTTTTCATCGCTTCACAACTGCCCACTGACCCTGCTGCTACGCAACGCAACTGAAATTGAAAGATGCACGGTTGGGTAGACTGATCATTGCTTGGCTGCAAGCCTCGTCTTCAAAACCGATGGATTTATCAGATGCCGGTAGCTGTACGATCCCTTCTCGGTCCGGCTCTTGTCACAAAATGTGTCACGAGTCGACGAGAGTGGAGGTAAGGTTTAGCGAGTCAGTACACACGCCTGTCAACTGCGGACGTGACTGACAGCACGTGCTGTGCCCACCTGCAAGAGTTGTAAACTACGTCATTGATGCTGCTTCTTACATACGACAGCCCTTAATTGAGCAAGGAGCTGTCTTGTCGGTTTCAATTGCAAGGGCTGACCGAGTCGTGTAGATTTTCCAGCTCATATCTTTCGTTTCACCAGCCCTTTGAAAAAGTCGAAGCTGTTCTCGTCACTTTGCAGTGCCCACATCTTGCCGGTGGGCTTGTCATCGCGATTGAGCTCCTGTGCCATGAGCATACCCCAATCTCGTGTGATGCCGACTATTTTCGCTCTCGCTCCAGCCTCCTGCTCGAGCGTCACAATCTGGTTACCATGCAGCCAACAGTCGTAATAGGCACCCTCCATCTCCCTTGTAAAACCCTGCCGGATGAAATCTCGATAGAGAACTTCCATCTTGGTCACGAGACCTGCTAGGAGCCTCTCGATGCTGAAGGCTGGCAGATGCTTGGGTAGTAAAGCGTCGAGAGAAGTCGTAGGCTTGCCATTGGTCGTATTGAGCCCGATACCAAGAACGACCTGATAGTTGCCATCAGAGTAAGCGCAATTGGCGAGTATGCCGCCTATCTTCACATATGATGGTTTCGGCGAGGAGTCTCGTGGGTCTGCTGCATAAATGTCGTTTGGCCACTTCAGCTTGACAGGAAGGTGTTCGTAGCCCTTGCCGTATGACTTGATGGCCTGGACGACGGCAATAGCTGACAGATACTGGATGAAGACAATAGGACGAGTTGCAGCAATTTGTGCCGGATGATTGATGACCACAGACATTAACAAGGAGCCGGGAGGCGCGATCCAAACGTTTGAGCCGCGTCCTCGTGCCGCAACGGATGTCGTACAAGTGAAAGTAAATCCAGACGGCAGTTTTGATAGTAGACCATGGTTTTTCTCAAGAAGAGTATTGGTGCTCGTGACAACTTCACCGTACAAGAGGTGGTCGCCCCAGTTCTCAGCCTTGACGTCCTTCCTCCTGGCGTCGCGAAGTCCTGAGTAATATGCTGCGTGGTTAAAGTATGGCGTCTCTTTGGGTTCTGGCCAAGCCTCATCGTGAATGACCACATTCTTTATGATGGAGCTGTAGTCGATCGTGCCCTGTACCTGAGAAACGTTCGCCGGGGCTGCGGAATGAACAGTGTCGACCAGAGCTTGCTTAAGCCCGTTGACGGACCATCGCGTATGATGCTTCTCGAGATGAAATGTGTCTTGCTCGCCTTTGATGAACTCCTCACCGTCTTCTCGTAAGATTATATCGTCAAAGGTGCATATCAAGTCGTCCATATCGGGGCTGTTGATGCATGATAAGTGGAGTTTCGAGAGCGACGGGGTACTTGAAGTGTCTTGGCTTACTTCGAGACCTAACTTTGTCAAGCAGGCTTTGAGAAAGTCAGTCCTTGTCTGATCAGATTCTCTGATCTCAGCAATGAGCGTGTCGTAGCCAGGAATGCTGTGTTGCGGACTAAGATTGACCGCAGAGAATTCCGGATGGGGGCCTGTCAAAATGGCTGAGCCAAGACCGACTTTTGCGAATACAACAGCGGCTTTTTCCTGACCCCCATCTACGTCAATATCGTCACCGTATGTGGCGAGGACCTCGACGTCCGGTCCTTCGGCTGGTGTGACAAAGACAGACCCTCCGTTGTAGTATGAGGTGAATTCGTCCGGCACGGCTCCTGCACCCTTGAAGGCATCCTTTTTGGTGAGGACGCGCACAGCCCGTGCGCCTTTCTCACTCTGGTACTGAAAGCCCTTGAAAGCTCCACCGCGTGCTGTGCCGGGATAGAAGGCAAGCTCCCTGGACCCTACGACCTCGAGGTGTTTGTCGCCAACCTCGAACTCGCACTTCTTGCTGCCATAGTAGCCGCCGGCACAAAAACCAAGATAGGCGCCGCCAGTGCGGACATACTGCTTGATGACAGAGTTGCCGTGACCGTTGAGCACCTTGCAGTAGCCGAGATCAGCACCACCAGGGAAGACGAGGAGGGCACAGGTCGATGTCCAGGGCTCCTTGAGGATGGCAGTCTCGGTGACGGGGATGACGGCGTAGTTTGGCGAGAGCAGGCGACGCAGCGAGAAGAGAGCGTGCTTAACGCTCTCAACAGTGCTGCCACTGCCGGTGTAGACAAGGACGTTGAGCTTGCGGGCAGCCATGGCCCCGCAGTTGGTGCTGCTGAAGCTGGCCCTGAGCCAGGCGGTGGCGGAAGCTGTGATATCGGATCAACTTGGTGCAGTCCACGGTCCGAGGTCAATTGGAGTGTGTATCGTAGGAGTTGGTGGTATGGAAAGATAATAAAACTGTGGCTGGATCGTGAAGGGCGTGGGGGCTTCAATGTCATATGGTTTGGCGCTGGGTGATCACGTTGGGGCAGGAACTCAGCCGTTTGGCTGCTGCTGCTGAGTGTGCCTTCCCACTTCTTCTAGCCGAAAGTAGCCTCTTTTCCCGCTTTGAAACGACCATGTACAACAAGGGGTCGCAGCACAGCATTGACTTGGCCAAGTACTCGAGTGAGCAGACTGCAGCATCACAGTAACGTCACGGCATCCGAGCGTAGTGAGAGGAATGGCAAAGGACGAGAGCAATGCCGTGCAGAGCACAGCGCCTGACGACGACGAGCCGGACGAGTGGTACGCCCGGACTCACCTTGTCGAGATGCGACGCAGCAGTGGCAGTGGGCACTGACAACCAGCACAGGGACAAGCGCATCTTCAGCACCGGCTGCGCAGACGAGAATGCAAAGCTGACAGACTGCTATTTCGACAAGAAGGACTGGCGGCTCTGCACGCAAGAGGCAAGTCCTGTCACGATGCTGCGCACGTCGTCCACTTTATGTGTGCTGACATGGATCCATTCGCAGATGGCCACGTTCAAAGAGTGCTGGAAGCGACACAACAATGACCAGCGGACTTCGACCAAGGACATATGAACGTCTCCTGAGATAATAATTAGATCAATGCCGAGGAACGAGCTGCTATTGTGGCTTATATCACCATGTATACAATTATATAATCCACATCGCTGAACACGCAACTCTCGACTTGCCTGAAGCTCGCAAGGTATAGAAGCCGAAAGTACCTAAATCAACAGCCTTGACCGTACGCCTGCCATCAAGTCTGCCCTGTAGAGCTGGCGCCGGGTATGTATATTTTCAACATGAAAGATTTTCCCTAGCGAATCTCATCATTTCAACGCTTTGAACAGGTTTTCTCTGTCTCGCGCCTCGATGCTTGTCCTGGACCTCGGTGGTTTGCACGACATGACGCATCATCCTTATCGGTGCCTCGCACCAACCTTATCGCACCACCCACGCTCTCAGCGGGCCAGCGAGAACTTGCACGCCGCCAACCCGCCATCACCAACACTGCTCGCAGCTACAAACACTGCCGCCACCATCACCACCAGCAGATATTGAACCACTGTTGAGCTCTCAGTCACATCCACTGGCAACCCCCCAACATGATAATATCACGAACGATGCAGCCCCTGCGCATCGCAGCAGCAGCCCGCTCCATACCCCGGGCACAACTCCGTCATGTTACCACCGCAACCAAGCCACGAGCCTACCCCGTCGCAGCCTCAACAACGACCAGCACGAAGTCGACGACAACAACAGCAACACCAAGCCCCTCATCCGCCGCAAAAACAACAACATCCACCACCAAACCCACCACCACCTCGCGCACACCCCTCCCTCAAACAACAGGCCAACACATCCCCAACGCCCCCGGGTTCGGCAAGCCGTCCGCCCTCGCGGGCGCACCACCGTTGACACACCTTGAGGACCCGACCAACGCGGCGCCCGACCCGGCCTCGATAGACGCGGCCCAGCGCGAAGGCGACGTGATCGACTGGTCATCGTCATACCACGGCCTCGGCACGAACGCCTTCCCCGTCGAAACCTCACGCATCCTCATGGCGCCCATCGACCCTGAGGACGTCGAGGTCAAGCCCGACGGCATCATCTACCTGCCCGAGATCAAGTACCGCCGGATCCTGAACAATGCTTTCGGTCCCGGAGCGTGGGGTCTGGCGCCTAGGGGACAGTTGATGGTTCAAGAGAAGCTTGTTACGAGGGAGTATGCTTTGGTGGTTCACGGGCGGTAGGTCTTTTTATTATTCTTCTTCTTATATATCTCTCCCCCGTCGCCCACTCCACTCGCAATCTCCTTACCAAAACAAAAAATGATCACTACCACCAACGTGTCAACCTCAAATCACAACAAAAACTAACCGCACCCCGGTCAAAACAGATTCGTAGCTCAAGCCCGCGGCGAGCAGCAGTACTTTTCCGACGACGGCGTCTCGACGGCCGCAGAGGGTTGCAAGTCCAACGCGCTGATGCGGTGCTGCAAGGACCTGGGCATCGCCTCGGAGCTGTGGGACCCCCGGTTCATCCGCAAGTTTATGAAGTCACACGCCCAGCAGGTCTGGGTGGAGCACGCGACCACCAAGAAGAAGCGCCAGATCTGGCTGCGGAAGGACGACGAGGTGCGGTATCCTTTCAAGAAGTCCACTGCGGGCGGTGCCTTTTAACGAAGAGAAGAAGAAGACGAAGAAAGAAAAGTAGAGCGGGGCCCAGTAAAGGGACGGTTGAGTGAATGAGGTGCTTAAGGGGTAGAATTGGTTTCGACGTCCCAAGGCCTCGTTTAGCTTCCCCCAGGGGGGTGGGGGGTGGTATTAATATCAAATGTGACACGAAACTGAAAAGGGCAAAAGACGAGACCGACTGTACAATAAAGAAAATTTCGTTTCTGGTCTGGCGTTTAGAAGCGAAGCATCAAAAGGACTGCACGAGGACAAGGTAATGGCCACGGTTTCGACCACATAGTCGTCGCGAAAAGGATATATTTTGTCTGCGTGGCAACGCGACCTCGCGGTCAATTTTCATAAGTCAGTTTCTGTGAACAGCCATGTCTGCCTTGAAAATGAGCTGAAAGAGGCTTCCTGGCCTGCCGATCTTCAAGTCCGTCAGCAATGAAGCGTAGACTGTTTTTGATAGCGCCACCGGGGCAAACAATATATCATTGTAAGACTGCTTAATACGATTCAGGTGCCGCCAATCCGCAGAACGCCAGAGATGATCACTTCCAGCACAAAGACCAGACTCAAGTTACTTCTGGAAGCCCGAGCTCCGCCCAGCGCCATCGTCAGGCCTTGGAGTCGCCGCGCCAGTGGTCGTGTTCCCAAACCCAAGAAACCCCCAGGCCTTGCTGGCAACGCCGGGCGTCTCCTCTCCCTCGGCCATCTGCGCCCGCCTGCGCATGCCATTCTCGTCCTCGGCGCCGCTCTCGGCATCGATCTTCTCAAAGTCGACCTCGCTACGGGACTTGCTCAGGCCGCTCCACACGCTGCCGCCGCTGGGTGGGCGGGACGGCTCATTAATGTCGCCTGCCAGGGCACCGTCGAGGCTGATGCTGTTAGGCCGGAGCTCGCCCCCGCGAGCGTACCCGCCGCGGCTCTTCTCGATCTCAGCGGCTTCTTTGTCGAGGGCGCCGAGGACAAAGTTGAGGCGCTCGCGCTGCGCGGCGATGAAGCTGATTTTCTCCTGCGCGTCGCGGATGTTCTGCGGGATCAAAGTGTTGGCTTGGCCGGTGGCGCTTCGTGCTCCAATCGAGGTGTTGCCTGACCCGGCTGCAGGGCCGCCGCTCCCAGCTGCGGCGCTCACGGCACCAGCCAGCATGTTGTAAAAGTCGTGCCCGGCGCTTCCGGCATTGTTGGCCGCCCACCGCGCCGCAGGAACGCTGAACCTAGCTAGCAGTGCCTGCGTGTAGCCTTGCGGGGCCTCGCTGGCACGACGCGGTTCCTCCTGAGGTGCCTCAGTTGGAGCGAGTCCCAGGACTCTAGTCCGGAATAGCTCGATGGCTTGCTGCAGGTAGGCGAGACCGGCGGTTCGGAGTCTGTCGTGGGCATTGGCGATGAGCTCCTCAATGGATGCCTCGTTCTCTTCGAGGTAGGGGTGGAGGTACGTTTCGTAGATTTGCCGGGCGCCTTGAGTCTGCGGCAGGACAAGGTAGAGGAGGAAGAAGAGGCGCATGTATGCATAGAATGGAACCCAGAAGAGGATAAACCCGGTCCATGACTCGACGAGGACGACGCAGGACAGGACGGACCAGTACATGAGCCATGGTGTGAGCTGAGCTGGGTCTGATGTCTTGAGGGCTTTGTAGGAGGCGAAGAGGGGGAAGAGGAAGGATGCGATGGAGCTAGGGTTGCAGAATAGAGGTTAGCCAGACTGTTACGGAGCTGGTTATATTATCGATATCAAAAGTATGCCACCACTCACGAGAGAAAGTTAGGGACGAGGTCAAACATGATGACGATATTGCGCCGGAAGGCCGGCTCGGGCACGGGAGAGCACTCTGTTGATTCAGGTCGGGTCGAGAGGTTGAGGCGTGTATCGGTGGGGTTTTGTACGCAGCGTAGTGTGTACTATAGATCCGAAGAGGAGGATGTATCTGTGGACAAGTTGGGCGGACTGCAGGCTGAAGGTGTAAGAATAAACGAGGCAGGACAGTCGGGCGCGAGGTGCTGAATAGGGTCTGTCGGGACGCTTAGGACAGGCTAGGATAGGATAGGATATGCAGGCAGAAGGCGATGACCTCAGCCGGGCAGAGGGACAGACGGTGCCCAAGGTTGGAGCTAAGAGCGGATGGGGATCTGGAGCTGGGCTGTCGAGAAGCAGCTGGTTGCAGCCCTTGTCTTGGGTGCGGGGATGACGTCGGCAGATGGTGAGGAGGTGCTGTGGCAGCCCTGCTTGAGGTCTCACGGTGGACGGATCCGGCGGCTCGAGTATCACACGCGGTGCGGTGGGAGGAAGAGAGAGCCTCAGCAGGGTGCACCAAGAGGAGATGGAAGACTGTCTGTGTGGAGGTCGGGCTGGGAATTGGGAATCGGGGTAGGGATGGGATGGGATGGCGGGGTCATCATCAGCAGGCACGTGTGACGCGTGACGGCCTCACGCAGCGTAGAAAGCACATACTACAGATAGTATGTAGTACCCTGGGCTAAGGTCGCGTGGGCCCCTCTCCCCCCTAGTCGACCTGGTCCACCCGCTGGGCAGGCGTTGTGCCGCAGGGAGCGGTCTGCCCCGTCCAGCGCCGCTGCCGCTTCCACAGGGCTCCCCTCCAGGACTCTCCGCCAGGGCTCCAGGGCTCCAGGACTCTCCGCCAGGGCTCCAGGGCTCCAGGGCTCCAGGGCTCCAAGGGTCTCGTGGGGAACAGCCCCCCCGCCCCTCCCCTCCACTACCCTCCCCGGATCGCCCCTGGGAACACAGCAGACCAGCTGATCTCGACGATGCTTGCCGATGACGACCACATATTAGCTAATGGGCCCACCGGCGACAGGATGGACTGCGAGAATTCAAGGACGGGTCTCTCGAACCCGCGCACTCGCGAGGCGTCTTCTCAATGATCGTTGCGGCCCCTCCGGAGAAAACACACCGTTCGAGTTAGGCGCGGCTGGCCAGGGTCTCGGAGACGGGCTGCACTTGCACATGCAGTCTGCATGCTCAAGAGATCGCTGCCCAATCAGCGGTACACGACCACCCGTCCAGACGTCCTGGGTGCCTACAGTCGACGTCTGAGGAAGCAGTGAAATTGGGTTTCTGCATGCAAGGCATTTATCCCGCCACTCCAGACTCGTTGTTGATCCAAGTCATGTTAGCTTATCATGTTCCACTTCCCAAGGACGCATTGATTGTGGAGGTTTAAACTGATTGAAATGCCGCAGCATACAATCAAGTATACAACGGTGCCCGACAGCAGAGCCGCAACGGTCCCCAGGATGTCGCCTTGCCAGTGCTGAAGAAATCCGTATTATGGTAGAAGGGTGAGTATTGATGAGATACAGAATGCATGTTAGCAAGAGACTTGCCAGGCCACTCTTGGGTTGATGAAGTTCTTCACCGACTGTACTTCAAAAGAAAAAAAAAGAAAAAAGGCCAATCAGACCAGAAGTCGAGATCCACTCCTGCGACCACACAGTCACCGCGGTGCATTCTCGAGTTATATCCACAGACTAAGTCCCAACGACCAACTCCAGAAATCAAGCAGACCGCAAACCCGCTTCTTAAATCGTACGACTTTGACAACTCGTCGTACGAGCCAACATTTCGTCTGACCCAGGTCGTGTCGTATAGGCTGCTGGCCACGCCGCACAGAGGTCCAATTGTCATTGTTAAACGCCAAGATGGCGGACAAGTGAGCCGTGGGGGCACAACTGTTAGTCGGCCGTTGAATGCCCACCTTATTATCAAGGACGTGACCAGCGACCCATATATATATATGCCAAAGTTCAAGATGCCCGCAACAATGGAACCAAACCAACAAAGAACCCATTTCTCTGCAGCAGATTACCGCCCATCTCGCGGAGGGGGGGGGGGGGGTTGTTTCCCCCCCCCGTCAAAATTTTGTGACAAGTTAGCTTTGACATTGTCATCACACAGCATTGCCGCACAGCCCAGGATGCCAGAAAGAAAACGAAACAGATTAGCCAACGAGCACCCCTTCTTCAGCCAGACCATGTTGTGGCAGTTCAAACTTATTTCACTCACCATGCTGGACACTCCATGAACGAGCCGTCATATATGCCATAGATCATAAATCATTTTATTTGTTTGGATTGGACGGTACTACATACGCGGGACAGACTTATCTCACGAATCTCCAGGAATGCCCAACTCCATCGGGAGAGAAAGCCTTATCCTCGTTCCCAATGCCCCCCACCCCCCCACAGGCTGGGACCATCAGCTTCATCATCAAGTACGGCAGTACATTTCCAACATGTCGCTCTTCAGCTTCTCCAAATGAGACTCTGTAGTATTGGTGGATAAAAAGTGCCAGCGTCTGTTTTCAATCAATCATGTAAAGGAGTCGGGGGGCAAATCGATGACAGAGAGAAAAAAAGAGAGAATCTGCACACAAGACAATGAAGTACCCGAAGCTGAAAAGAAAAGAAAATGTAGCAAGGTCAAAACTTCAGAAAGTACAGGAAAACCTTGGGTTTGTGCGTTCACTCTAAACTGTAAAGGTGTGGATAGTTGCGTGAGCAGGCATCAACACACTTGAACACAAGGACGACCTCTCGCTACGTTGCTATATATATGAATGAGAAGAAGAAAGAGTCTTAATGGAAGCTCTTTGGAGAACAAACACAGAATCAGGTCACCAACGGCAGAGGGAGGTACAGTTAACCCCCAAACCGCAGCAGCTCTCGCGACTGGACTCTTTTGCACACCGAGTGTCCCCCCCTCCTTCCTCGAGACCTCCGATCCCCAAAAACGGCCTCGGATTGCCTCCAATTGCATATCATGTTACACACGCCGCTAATATTGCCACGGATATAAATGAAACCACCGGCCAGAAGACCATATATTTATTCTTTCTTTTCTTTTCTTTGTGGCCCGAGGAGGGGGGGGGCTGGGTCCCGCCCTCCAATTGCGTCCTGTACTCGTGCTATCAACTTCCTCGACAAGTCTATCATTAGCAAGTGTCTTGGGAAAGTTTTGCTCGCCGAGTAATTCTTAAAAAAACTCTGAATCGAATCATGAGGGAATCACTGCAGAAAATCGATTATAAACAAAAAATATGTGTACTCCTGCAAATACATATGAAAAAAAATAAATGCAATCAATGACACAAAGTCCACGACAAGTACGCCTATACCAAACAATCATCGGCTTCCTTTATAATCGCGGTGGAATGTCCTCGCGTCGCTGCCACGCAAGACCATCTCTTCGATAGTCGCCACATCAACGACCATAAAAAATGAAAGTCGTGGTGTGGTGGGGGGGGGGGCAGAGTGGTTCAAAAGGATGGCACCACCCATGCGGAAACAGAGCGAGGCGTGTAGTCATGAACCTGAAGTGCGATAGCGACTTCAAAAGGGTAAAGTAGGCGGGCGATGATGCGATCACCTTTGTGTGCACCTCCTCCTGTGCTACAACGTATAGCTGCAGAGGTGAACACTGATAGACACTACTAGAACGTGAGCATATGAACGTAGGTACAAACCCGTAAATCTTGTCCGCAATATATTTGCTATGATACGACTCGCGAACTAGTCAGTACTTTCACAAGACTACATGTTCACTTTAACCACATTCGAGAAAGCTTTAAAACAGCAGCGTGTTCGAGGTAGATCTGCGGTCGTCTCGGAAGCATTCAGATTCGAACTTGCCAACAATGTTTATTAAGTGGCTAAAGGGTATCGATGGTAATCATAATGTAGCTAGACCTCTACTGATTTTGACTTCGTGTGCAGCTCAAGCTGCCTTTGCACTCAACAATGGAGCACCTTAGCATTGTCCAGCTGGACAAGCAATAGTTGAACCATATTCGGCACCACCGACATTGCCGAGAGTAAGAGCAGCGTTAATGACGCCACCAAGACCCTCGCCCGCAATCATACCAGCAGCAATAGCGTAGCAGTAAACTATGATGAGGAGTCAGTGACCAAGATCGTTGCGACATAGAGCTTGAATGGGATGACTTACGTTCAAAGTGCTGAGGCCACTTCTTCAGCCAGTAGTGCGAGATAATGGCACCCATGCACATGGCAGTGGAGTAGTGGGTAGCAGGGAGGACAAAGGCAACACCGATGGCCATCCAGTTGGGAAGCCAGTTGCGGTACTTCTCGCGCTCACCAATCAGGAACGTGCGCTTGATGTAGACCTGGATGACACACCAGATACCCAGGGCGATGGAGAAGTAGCCAGACGAAGGTGGGATCGGGACGTTGGGGAGAGTAACAGCTTCGGCAACGGCTCTCCACGCGGTCACCGAGGGGACGTCAAATGGGCATACAGTAGCCTCTGCATCGAGAATGCAGGGATAAGCCTTGGCGAACAAGATGAAGATACCTGGGGCCAAGAACATAGCGACCACGGTACCAGCGGCTTGGGCGTACCATTGGAGCTTGGGAGGAGTACGCAGGAGGAAACCAACGCGGAAATCACTGACAAGTCCGGCAGACATGTCAGCACCAGCGGAGGCAACAGCTCCCGCAAGCAAGTTAGTGGTCAGAGCAGTTTCTCTAACCATGCCCATGCCGTGGGTGACACCACCGAAAACTAGCTGGGAAGCCTTGGCGGAAGCTGTGAGAGGGGTGACGTCGGTGACAGCGCCTCCGTGGATGGCCATGAAAGCGAAAATGACACCAAGAAGGGAAGCGAGAAGCGCAAGACCGGCGTTGATATGGAACTGGACCTCGAAAATGATCATGGTAACGGCGAGCACAACCACAATACCGGTAGACCAGATCCAGCCGGGGACCTGCTGCTCAGGGGTAGCGAAATCCTCAGTGATGGCACTGCGGTCGTTCTCCAGCGCAGCCTGCTTCTCAAGCCAAGGGCTGGACTTGCCACGCTTGGACAAGCTCTGGTGCATGTTGCCAGCGATACTGGTCCAACCATACTTGATGCCAAACCAGAGAATTCTCCAGTTGAAGACAAACTCGGCCATGGAATAGCAGAGAAGGACCATAACACCAGGCCACAGAAACCAGTAACGGGGGCTGGGAATGTAGTCTGGGTCGCCCATGCCAGACATACTGTTGTAGCTGGTAAGACGCTCCCAGTTGGGGTCGTCCTCTGTGCGCGGCTTGCCAACGCAAACACCCGTGTACACGAGAAGAGGGCCAACGAAGCCCCACGCGAAGAAGCTGCCGATAAAGTAGGAGATACCGACGTTGAGGCCAACGAGGAAGCCAGAACCAATGAAGGCCGGGGTCCACTCAATGTACCAACCCCAGTTCTCCGCAAGAATGGCGGCGTTGTTGTAGTTGCCCCAAATGTAAAACCAGGTGAAGATGTGCCAGTCCCACAAAATTCCAAGAGCGTAGTCTGAAACAACACGAAGGACGAATGAGATCAGGAAAGCAACTCCCAGAGCCTTGATCTTCTTGATAGCGTCATCAGCGCCGCTGCCAACAGCGTGCATAGAGCGGATGGTGAAGGCGGTGGCAGTGGCGGATGGGAAGACAAGCTTCAGCTCGCGGGCAACGTTGACGATGAAGAACTTGCGAAGCGGTGTACCGAAGAAGAGACCGAAGAATGACCCGACCAGAGTGAGGGTAAGGATACGACCGAAGTCATCGGAGACGTTCTTGGAAAGCAAATTCAACTGGTACATGGCGGGGAGAGCGGCGACAAAGAGACCAGAGAGACCACCGGCACCAGCTGCGGATGCCTGGATGATGCTGTTCTCTTGGGGGCCGAAGGGACCACCCAGGAGGGGAGTCGAGTGGGGCAAGGCAGTCGACAAGAGCTTGACGATACCGTAACCAAAGCTAGAAGGACCAAATCATTAGCAACATCCTTTGATCTACGAGTGACATGTATCAATACTCACATGGCTCCGAACATGGAAGCACCAAAGGTGAAACCAGTCTTGAGACCGAGGTAGACATTGGAGGCGTTGACGAGCGAACCGAGAATGATACCGACGAGGACGGCACGGAAGGTCAAGGGGTTCTCCTCCTCAGCAATGCCGGGAAGAGGGGCAAGAGGCTTGTAGATGTCCTCAAGCTCAAACTTCTCGTCAATGGAGGGCTTGAGAGGGTCGTCGGGGACAAGGTGAGAGGCAGGCTCCGTGTACGATGCCTGCTTGTCGTCGGCCGCCGTGTCGGCAGTGACGGGGTTGGCGTCAGTGAGGTGGACGGTGGTCGCCATGGTAGCTGCTATCGAGGCCACTCGAATAGGGTCGACTATGGTGAAGGCGATGAGAAGCTCGAGCGTCAAACAGCCCGTGGGACAGATGAGCGGGACGAGCTGCTTAAGTAGAGATATGCCTCCTGGGGTGGCCCTGGACTGCAAGTGGTGCCATGGGTGCGGTACGGTAGGACAGACAGGTCGCTGCCTCATACAACGAGGGCTGTCATGGCCGTCTGGAAGCTGCGCAGCGGAAGGTCGAGGCCGATATCAGTCACCTCCACTCGATGCTGGGGAGCAAGACCCCTGGGAGCTGTATACACGGGCTTGGCGTGCTAGGGCTGGTTGGTCGAGAAAGCCTATCGAGGGCGGCGAGCCGGGGAGGAAGAGGTCAGAGTGGGTGGCAGAAGACGGGGAGGGGGCCCTGATCAGGCATTGGATGCAATCGAGGAAGCCCTTGGCCATGAGAGGCAGGTCGCCAGGACCAGGGCCTTGGCCACGGGGCCGGGCATGAAGGGGAAGGGGAGGGGGAAAGGAGGCTGCCGGTCGCGTGCGTGCGGTGCGGGCGGCTTGGACGTTGGCGATGGCTGTCTTCTGTCTTGCAAGGTTGTCTTGGTCCTTATCGAGGGCTCGACTAAGAAGGCTTGCGCACCGGGCTTGGCAGTCTGGGGTCCGCCCCTGCCACCCTCCTTCCAGCCAGCAGCACCTGCGCCTTCTCCACCCTCGGGCCTGCCCCACCACCTCGAGATACCTGCAATACCTTACTTTGACATCCATACCACTGCGGTCCAACATCTCGAGTCTCTTTGCCGCATCGAAGTCGCCTTCTCAGAGTGCCCAGGAGGCGAACATGGAACCATCATCGAACCAACACGTCCAGGATCGCCCACACAGCTGCCAGCGCCAATGCCACACCACTCCCTGATTGGCACATCAGTCCGGTCGCCTCGCCAGCCTGAACCTGAGGAAGGTCAAAGAGATCTGCAGCCGCAAGGCTGTTGCTTCGAAACAGGTGCACAATCCGAGCGTCTGCTCGGATCCCATACGACGCTGCCCGGCCTGCCCTCCGACTATTCCTGGCTGGGGGCGAGTCCTTCTCTCGGGCCGCACGGCTTCTAGACGCTATGCCTAGACTGCACGACTTCCAACACATACCGGCTACCAGTGGCTGCTCACGCTGCCTGGGTGCCGACTTCTTCGCCACAAGCCTGTCGCCCTGAGAACCAATCAGACTGCCGAATTACTGCATCTCTTGTCCTCGAGCCTCGACACCATGGTCAATCTCTCAGCTCCTCCTTCCGAATCTGCGCTCCTTGTAGCAGCACGTGCGAGCACCAAAACACCTCCCCCCGTTGGGTCAAGAATCGTGTGTATCGCGAAAGGCGCGCGCCAGTGGGGTTGTCCCAAGACGAAATGCAGCCACCTGACAAGACAAGCGTTCGTGGTTTATTGCGCAAGGTATCAGGTGCTGCGGTGACACGCGATCAACGTTGGGGCTGAAAGCATATCTGCGTGTCAAGCCTGGCCCAGTTCTGGGGAACCGCAGCCAAGGGATGGCACGATGCCGGGCGCCCCCCAAAGCGGAAGGTGTTTAGAGTGTGGCGTACATCGGGCCCGTTGCGCCAGAAGCCGCCAGTGTGGTTGTGAGTTCCCAAAATGTGTCAGTCGACCAGGTATCATGGTCATCCACCAACCTAATAATTAGCGCCAGACAGGGGTTCCTCTACATAGCTTATGCGCCAGCAGAGCCTCCTCCGCGGCACTGGGGAATAATACAGCTATCTCAACAAGCCGCCGCATTATGCTATCATTTGGGAGCGTCTTGGCGTCCGAAATTGAATCTCCTTCATAATGCTTCTTATGTGGATGATGAGCATGGAGCACTTGGTAGCAATTCGGCAAAGCTGGCGGCATCAAACCCTTCGGCGTCTCTGGCTAGCCTGGTGCCATTCTCATCAACCAGCACGGGACTTGACAGAAGTCTTCCTTGCGGCACAGCATGGATAGGTTATCACGCAATTCAGCCTCACATACTACACTGTGCAGCCTTTCAATACAACTCACAAAGCAGCAAGGAGGCTATCGCGACCAGTCGATTCTGCGCGCTGTTCTTGGCCCTGGTCAAGCCTTCGCCAATGCTTGGGTCTCCGAGGCCTAGTTTCAGCTGATGGACCACCCGTTGCTTGCACGTCCTGGCAAGCCACGAGGAATCGGAGAGGTGAACGGCGCCAAGCTGCAGCTTGCGTGCGTGCTGCTTCAAGGGTTGCAGGACCACCGCATTCAGCCAACGCAAAAACGACGATCGTCTCGGGTACGACTCGAATGGCGCAGCTGATGATTGAAACAAGACTCGCACCTGTTTTGAGACACTATGAACTGCAGCTCAACATTCTTGTGTGTGGAGGGTTGGGGCCCTTTTCAAAGCCCTGGGACACGCACTTACCCGAACTAAAATGGAGCGGTAACTGGTGGCAGTTGGCCCGTTCTTACATCCGGCGGTCCATCATTGTATCGACACATGCTCGACATGGTCCAAAATGGTCACAATGCACCCATGCTCAATCGATGGTCCCATGTCAGGGATCCCCGGATTATACAACCTTGTCCCACGTTGGCGTAGCTGTTCAGCTCGAAATCCCTTAATGGGCTCAAGTGGGAGAACCGCCGGTGCGGGTGACGAGCAAGTCGACCTTTAACAATCAACCAACATCAGTGACAGAGCACGACCAGATGAGTGATTGAAGTCCACCCAACGAGATCCGTCGCCGTCTAGACGAGACTTCCTACAGCAAGAAAAATGCAATGTTATCAGAGTGACAACATTGGACTGTCCAAGGGTGAAGACACAAACCACATTTTTGTGGATGACAAGCGGGACCCCTTCCCGGATCAGCATCAGGATGACCGACCTCCAGCATGGGCTCATACGTGCCGGTTTCGCACGGCATCTCAACCGAAATGGGCAGATAGATGACCGTCTCGCCGTCAAACCATGGTTTTATCAGTACGAGCTGGTCTCAGTGGCCACGGATGGATGAGTGCAGCACAAGCAAGCAAACCAGCCTCGCCAACCTCCTGCTTCTCTGCGTATAGCGTGAAAATCGCGGGGTCTGGTGCCAGCGGACATTTGGCTTTGAGCATGTTTCCCCGGTCGTGCGTTGTTCACTGACTAGAGAGTAATCTAGTTGAAGCCGCTCGGCTTGAGGGCATCGACTCGACGAAACTCGAGCGGCGTGCCAAGATGCTGCCAAGATGTCGCCAAGGCCGCCAATTTGCCGCCACTGTTCTTATCACATGCTGGGCGGGCTCGGATTTTTGCGCACCCCAATTAAAACCCAAACAGGTCACAGATAATGGTGGACATTGAAATGGTCGAGAGCGGCGAGCTGATTGACAGCAAGCGATTGTCGCGATGGCGTTCTCGCGTGGAACCCTCGACACGCGACAGTCTTCGGGACCGTGCAAACTTGTCCTAGCGCGAGTCACGACATCACGGCCCACTTCCACGAGACCAGGAGCCGATCATGGGCTTCTGGTCACTGCTGACAATGAACGTACCTATGCCATAGTTGGTCCGCCGGTCATCGTGGTAGCGTTCTCGGCCGGGTAGACGAGCTGTGGAAGAATTCGCAGAGTTGTCTCCGCTTTTGGGCTGATGGTATCAGTCACAGAAAATCAGTTAATCAGTCACGAGTTGCAACCGACAATAAAGATGATGCAGGGCTGATCGGATTAAGGAGGATGCCGTCTCATTCCGCCGCATCGGTGCATGTTGGGAGATACAAAGGCATGCATAACCCACCAATAGATTCATCGAGAGACTCGAGTCGTACCGCATCTTACTATTATCAGCTGGTTCACGCTTGTCATGGATGGATGGATGCGACCAGCCAATTCATCCCATGTACCCCTGCGTATTGCGATAACACTGCCGTCTGATACTCCTTGCTACATCTGTTGGATGCAACTCATCGCCAGGCGAGGGCAAGTTGGTGGTCCCCAGGTTGTTTTCAATCCTGGTCAACTCGACGTCGCCAAGCCAGGCCACTATCATCTAACCTGAGCTGGATCTTTCAACTATTTGAAGAGAAGCTAAGCCTGGAGCTGAGATGTCGCCACACAGGATTGCCTTATCTGCAAACACCCATGGGTACCTGGGTGTTCAATGATCGTTTGTGTGCGATTACCCGGTTACCCGGATGGGAGGCTTTTCCTGGATAATCGCCACCGTCTCCAAATCAGCGATCAACAAGCAATACGCCTCGTTGGAAGCTTCATAGCTGCGTCAAAATCTTCTCGAAGCGCGAATAAATTCTACTCCGAAAGCTCGCCACTCACATTTCGCGGCATACCCTGGAGTTCTCGGTCATAGTCGACTTCATCTGCATCTGGCTTATCACGCTTGGGTGTTGATCAGCACACCTCACTCCAATCTTGGACAGATCACGATCGGCGATTTCCATCAGCAGAATATTACCAAAATATTGGTTCAACAGAGGCACACGATTGTGTGGTCGTTGATGGGAAACTGGAGCGTTTGCCCGCCCGCGCATATGTTATGCCGAACAAGACTTGACCGCAGATGGCGTGATTCAAGAAAGATTGTGAGTTTGACATCAGTCGGACACATCCCTTGCTTACACGATCGATAATGGACGCCACACTTCCTGCCGCGTGCAGCCATCGCACCTTTGTTCAAGGACAAGGCGAGACTGTGAGCAATATCGAGAGTGCGGTAAACGCCACTCAGGAAAATATGCTCGACACTGAAGGCCGCGCTGGCTTGTGTGGTCAGTAACAACTCTAGAGGACTCATGTCCATGTCTCAACACAATTGTCGCCCGTTTGCATACATTTGAATGCTTGTTCATTCTCAGCTTGGTCGTTGCTTATCGCCCACCTTCATCAAGTAATCCACGCTACGTCTCGGAGTATGGCATAGGCTCTGAGCCGGGCCCGACTAGTTGTTCTGGATGTCTCCCGGCGGTTCAGAAACTTTTGTAGACTCCGTCTGCATGTTATATTGGAGGGACGCCCTACGGCTGTTCCAGACCAGTTTGCTGGCCACTCCACCAGGAAAAACTTGTCAGTATCTAAGTGATTGCTCATTCGGGCGTTGGGTCTGCGTACCATGTTGTTGGTTGACGATCTGTCTACACGTGATCTTTGCTGCAGCAGACTGGACAGGTGGCGAGACTTGTATACTTTCGTACACAACCACAGCCAAGTTCAATTTCCTATCGCATCCAGACATGGGCTCTAAGACCCAGCCAATGCCTTTCAAACCCGATCGGAAAGACATCATGTCTGACATGCCGTCAACCCACATCATGCCGCTGCTCTGACACACACACCTGCGTGTATCGCACGACATGTCCCTGGTTCGTCCTCATACCGCATGTCCGCATCCAGGGTTGTATTTCGGCACAACGTGCACGACCCTGTGGCGTGAGTGCGGTGGTGTAACCAGGTCGTGACGCCACGGCTGAATATCGAGATAGCACGGTGAGGCAGGCAAGACAGGCTCTCGCTGGATGGGTACGTGCATATTGCAACCCTTTGCGGGTCGTCTCCGTTACACACACACACACACACACACACACACACATACACACACACACACATGCTTTTGGGGTGCGGGGGTTTGACTGTATGCTTGATAAAGACCGCGGGCCGGAAATGCACTTTTCCTGGGGAGAAATGTAGCTTCGCCCCAATGGTGGCGTCCTGTCGTGGAGAACTTCCTGACTCCCCGAGGAAACCTGCTGATTGTAGAGCACTAAAACTGTGCTTTGAAAACCTCAAGCCGAATGCAGGATTGAAAGCTCACGCTGTAAAACCGGCGGGGTAATCGTCTTTTCCTCGCTACGAGTAGTCGAGGAGGTGTGGGCGTGAGCTCAATGCAAGACTATACGATATGCTTGAGCGCGGGCAGGACTTTTGGAAGGCCAGATTTATGAACAGCTCCTTTTGGCAACTTATGCGAGTCCTCTGGTTTACTTCGCTCATCTAGCCTAGTTCTTTTCTTGCAGGGGGTTTGAACTTCTTGGAAAAGGGCGACTACCTTCTCATCATTGAGGACCCAAAGAACCGCCGAAGTCGCTGCCATTCCTAACAGTTAGGGGCAAACCATCAAGGCGCGGCTTTCAGTGGCTGTCGTTCACCAGTGAAGGTTGTGACCAGTCGGCATCCTGAGTTGATCTTTCCAACAAAACAAAACATCTTGGTCATGCCAACTTCTTTTCTTCTACTTTCGTTCGGGTTTTCTCTCTCCGGGGCTTATACAAGAACATAGCTCCATGCCATACTGTCTGCTTAGCCCGCACAAATTGAACTTTACGTGTGTCATTCTCCTCCTTCACGTTCACCCTCCCAGACGGTCCAGACATATATGGTGTCCCATGAGAGCTCATCTGGATCCTCTCATTTCCATCCGCGCGGGAGGGTGGGAACCGCGCAATACAAACCTCGAACCTTTTTTTTTATCCGCGGAACTTTTGGTAATGTTGCACTGCGCGATGATATTGCAAAGTATTCTTTCGTAGCTGGACGGTGCAGCTGACTTGCTGTTCTCCAGATTATCCAAGTGGGATGCCCAAGTACCGTCTAAATCAAAAGAGAAAAAGAATCACAACAAAAGTACATCGAATAAATAAACCAAGCAATCTTTATGCCGTGCTTAATCAACTCGCACCCCCCCCCCCCCCCCAATTGAACGACTGCGAAATCGCAAACCAAAAGTTCACCATCACCCTTCTTTCGCAATTCAGCTTCGCAGGAAATACCTCACCAGGAGCCTCACCCACACACAGCGCCAGGGCAGCGATATGCTCTTTCTCTTCACAGCCCCCCACTCTAGACTGGGGAAAACATTCTCTCTCTCTCTCTCTCTCTCTCTCTCTCTCTCTCTCTCTCTCTCTCTGCGCGCTCCGACTCTCATAAAGACGCGCGGGCAAGGCGTACTCATGTCAACCGGAATAATCAGCCAAGGTTCGTGTGGTTTTTTGGCCTGGGAGATACACACACACACACACGCACAGTTTACATCCAGACACATAGAGCGCCTTCTCTGAACGTCCGGTTTTCCGTGGGACGGTCTCTCTCGCGTGGTAGTCTGAGGGAAGCTTTTCCTGATCATCGTTTTATTCTACTTTTATCATTTTCTTCAGCCACACTGGAATGATGCCAGTGTGGGTGAATTGCCAGTTATTTTTTTATCACCATAAATATCATCGCATTATTTTATATCTCGTATTCCATCCCCCTTCTCGCAGCTCAGTCAAACATACCGAGGATGAGCTGAGAAAATATTGAACTGAGCACATACTCCGGACTATTCATACGATTAAAAAAAACAATTCTTCCATATTTCACCCCGTTGGCAAAGAAGAAAAAAAAGCAAAAGGAGCGCTCTATCTGATTACTTCCATGCCACCGCGGTTCAGAGAGCGGTGACTCCTGCTAAAGATCGTCTGGTACCTAGATGTTCTAGGAGTCAAGCTGCCTCGCTTCATTTTTCTTTTTATAAAAGGGTTATAGCTTGTGTAGGCAAGCAGTAGCTCGTGTATGGATATCTTTCAAGAGCCACGGAAAAAATAAACAACGTTGCATCCGAAACCCGGGTCTTCTTTCTTTCTTTGCCCGGATGTCGCCGTATCAGCATGAGACGATTGAAATCAGCCATGGTGGTTCAAGGACACTGCGCTGTGCAGCAAGCGTAGTCCACAGGCTCAGTACCGGACTCTCGGAAGACTTTTCTTGTCCATTCGAGGGCGATAGTGGGTGGCAGTGATGATGGAAAACACAGCAACGACGACGTCAAACCTTCCAGCTAGGAACCCAATGTCACTGGTGCGAGCACAACAGTCGCAGTCAAAGCCCAGGCACAATCGATATCATGCTCGATCACATGCTCAACACATACAGTAGAGCCCGAGTCAAGTTCGAACGATGCTGCCAAGAAGCTATTACAAACATGCCGAGCACTGGTTTCGTCTGGCGCGAGCCTCTCAGTGGTCTACCCTCACATGGCATGGTGTGTAACAGACAGATCAGCCCTATCCCGTTCCATTAAAACGTCACAAATACGCGAGAAAGGTTGCACTAGTGACATAGCCGCGGCAACAAGACCGTGCTGACTAGTAATTTCTCTACCAATGAAATGCATTGACCCGGAAGAGGAGATCGCCTCTGCCCCAATCAGTGAAACGTCGTCTGCGTTGGCCCTCGTTGGGCGCAGGGCTGTCAGCGGTGGTGACCTTGACCTGGCTCGGGAGTGGCTGACGCTCATGGATCACCTGGGGCAGGAGATTGGGACATACAAGCAACAGAGGACCATGCTCTCGAGGCCTCCGAGCTGCCTAAATTAGACGGGAAGGGCCGAGCCAAATTTAATAGGCTCGCAAGCTCGACTCGACAAGCACCGGTGTCCAACCACGCAGCCCTTCTGCTGATGCACATTGCAATTGTCTGTCATAGCTTGGATTCACTGCCCTGGTGTTGAAAACGCTGCATCCTGCAACCAAACCCACCAGAAGAGCATGGGATGAAACGATATCGAGTGTCACTGTAGTCCAGACGGGCCATCCAGCAGGTGTCACCCTTCTGAAGGTGGGTCGTGCTAAGTGAGGGATCTGTGGACGGCGAGCGTGCTCTGCGAAATCCACTTCACATGACAAGCGGTCCGACTAACGTTGCGGCGTTCGATCAGTCACGTTACGGAGGCACAGAATAGCCACGACATGGTGCCGTGCAAAGGAGTCAGTCCTTCCGCGTGGTAAAAGCACGACGCCGGCACGGAGCACTCCGCACTGAAACGAGCCCGCTGTACAGGAGGCATCTCTCGTTGCTCTCGCGAGTCAAGCTCTTTCTGTAGCCGACGTTGTTGCCAGAGGCCTGTCTGTTACCAGACGGAATATTTTGGACAGGCTGAAACCGTGTCGAACTTGTCCAAAAAGCAATTCGCCACCTGCCGAGTGCTGCTCGCATTCCCCTTTCGCCAGTAGATTGCCATATTGCGTCACGCTGAAGAAAGAGCATCCGCGTCAATTTCCGCCTTGGGCTTGCAAGATGCCACAAGGGCGCTGCAATTGGCTGCGGCGTGCGATGACCGTCAAGTCGGCAGCACCAGTGTTGCTGACCATGCCAAGCCCCGTTTTACATGAAACGTGGAGGGCGCCATGCCGCCTTTTTTATTCGCCCGAGGTGGATCGAAAATCAACGCCAATGTGCCGCGGGGCCGACCAGTTGGAGCGTGAGACTCCGCAGATGGCGCGAGGGGAGCGCCGTGAGTGGCCAGCGCAGCAGTGGGCGTTCCTGACTACTGCAAGAAGGCGACGGGACAGAGTTCCTGGATCGCCAAGGGTGCCCCTGTTGACGCTGTCTGGCACTCGTGGCAGCAGCCCCTGCAGATCACACCCGCGAATCCGTGGGCGACCCTCGCTTAGAGCCTGAGGGTTGCTGTTGATCCGTCTGTTGTGTGCCGCAGGACAGGCATCACTCGACGTCGGTTGTGGCAGCTGCCTCTGTTGCTGGATGCTTGTTCTAAATTCTGCTGATGGATAAGATGGCAGAAAGATGGGTAATTGTAAGAGTCGGATGCGGGGGATCCGTATGGAGAAGAAGCAAGCATTCTTTTCGTGGGCTGCGCATGAGCGAGACAAGGCTGTATCTGATCTCGCACTCAATGCGGCGGAGACTGTGCGGGCTGTGTCCGACGGAGCAGGCAAGGGAGGTCTGGCCCGAAGAAGCAGAGAGACCAAAGACACTGCGCGAGACAGTCGCCGAGTCGTATTCTTGATTTGATGGCGGAGGAGGGCCGTGTGTGTCTTTTGGTCTATTGTTTGCGAGGTGGGATTGAGGGGGAAAGGCACTCCATCCCTCGTGGCCAGCGGCACCCATACCAGGCGGGACGTGCTGGTGGTACGTGGTGCAGAGTACCGGGGAGGCCCCAGTCGGGCGGCCTGTGAACCTTGAAGGCTGACGAGGTTGTCGTCGAAGGGGGGGGGAATCCATCATTATCAGTGTTGGGGACAGCAGAGAGAAAGAGAGCGAGGGGTGGGTGCGTATGCGTGTGGGTGTGGGTGGGTGGGTGCAAGGGCTTATGCGAGCGAGGAGTCGCAAGGCTGCCCGGTTGCTTCTGTGTGAAGGCGGCCTCTGCGCTGGGGTGCTGTGCTCGAGTGCTCGGGCACACAGCACGCAGGGCTGGCCAGTGCGCCCCACCAGCGCCACTGCCCTCTGTGCTGTGGGAGTTGCTCTGTAGTGCCCAAGTAGGTAGGTACGGATGACTTGCTCTTAATCTAGGTGACACCCACCGCCGCCCTCTGCCAACTCTCTTTTGTTTCAACCTTCGCTCTGTCTCCCATCCCACTGTCGACTCACCCACCACCACGGCGCGAGTAAGCTGGTCCTCTCGTGCCATCCCCTCCTTGGTTCCTCCGCATCCTGTCTGCCCAATAACGTCATCCAACCTGGTGTTGTTGATACACGCACTCTCTCTACATCTCCCCATCTCGAGCCACGCCAGGAGCACTATTCAACTTCACCACACCATACCACACTCCTTCGTCACCACACATATACATCCTACCAACAATGTCTGGCCTACTCGACGGTCTACTGCCGGGCCTTGGTGGCGGCAACACCAACGATGGCAATGATAACAATAACAACAACAACAATGGCAACAACAATGGTGGCGGCAACAACAACAATGGCGGAGACCTTGGAGGTCTACTGCCCAGCCTCGTCAGCAGCGACAGCAACAGCAACAGCAGTGCTGCACCCACGCCCTCGACGACAAGCCAAGATACGACATCTCCGACTGCGACATCAACCAAGCCTCCTGCCACCACCATCGCCACCACCGCTGCCACTTCAACCACGCCTCTGCCCACGACTTCCACTACAACATCGAAGCCAACCACAGCTACAAGCACGACTGTTGCGCCCACGACGACACCTGTCGCAACGAGCAAGCCTACAACGCTGGTAACTCTTCCCTCGCCAACCACCGCAACTCAGGAAACCACCATTCAGTCTCAGCCCGAGCCTACGACAGCATCTCCTGTCGTCATCACCACCAGCACCCCTACTCTATCACCATCCGCCTCTGCCGCCCCCGTCACCACAGGAAGCAAGGACACCGTCGCTGGCCTACCAAAGACCACAGCCATTGGCATCGCCTGCGGTGTTGGCGCTCTCATCTTCCTCCTTGCCATCGTCTTCATGGTGCGCCGTACTCTGCGCAGCCGCCGCGAAGGCAACCGACAGGTCCTTGACAGACTCGATCTGACCATCGGCACTAGCGAAGCTCCTGTCGCCACCGGCAAGAACATGTCGCGGAGTATGGAGGACCTCAACCGCAGCTGGAACGCAGGTCTCGAACAGTACCACCAGCCGACAAGGTCGGAAGCCAAGGGTCTAGGCTACTCGATGTAGGCGATTGTTAGGAAACGACATTGGGATCTACATGAGAAGGGGACGTCCTCGCACGCGCAAACATGAGCGGCGCATCACAGGATAAGCGAGGTCGTCATGTACAAACAATTTCTTTTCTGTCTTTTTTTTTTTTCTCTTTGGGCGAGACGTTATCAAGCACTCTTTTCGTTATTTGGTTCACTCGTCAAATGGCACGGGTCCTCATCTCCATCGCGATGAGGTTGATGAGCCGCGAAAACGATCACACTTGCGCAACCTGGGCGTGCTGCATACCATGAAGAAAGATACGAGCAATGCATTCCGGACGAGAGCTACCAGGCGCGCAAACTCAGGACAATACGCACATGTACCCTCGAGCACGATATGATACCCAGAATCTTGAACCGGGCGCGGAGGAACAATGGAAGAGACTTGATGCCTTATCCCACGCACACATCTGGGCCGGCGCAACCACAACATGCGTTTAGATACACTAGCCACCGCTCCGAGACAGTCGGTGGCCGGCGCTTAGGGGTTCATGAGATTACTTTCTTATTGTAGTTGCCTGCAGCTTGTTACACCAAGCGCAGTAGAATATGGCGAATGAAAAACGAAACAGTGATCGATATCGTGGTTTTTATTTATATGTGTGATTAAGCTTTTATCTCATCCCTTTCTTGTATCTCTTATTCCTGTGCAACAAGTTGATGTATCCCGCTAAAAAGCACGTGGTGTTCCACACTAGTCGTCCCCCAACTTCCACCGAGCTTGATAGCCACCCTCGCTTCTGCCATTATCCTCCTACGGCAGCATTTTGTAATTTGTCACATCTGTACAGTCTACATGCTCTCCAGTGCGACAACCGAGCGGCTGTGACGGGTGACAATGGTGGAGCGAGCACTGGCCTTGAGCTCTGCGCCTCATCAATTGGCGTGGTGGCAGTATTGGCATCTCGAGGAGAAGAGGCAAGCCAACGCACATGGGCTTTTTGACGACGTCTGTCGAAACAGACAGAGTACGTGTCAGAATTTATAATTGCACAATTTAATACGGATAAGAAGAAAAAAACCAAGTCTTGAGGTATCGATCTAAGGGGTAAATCATCCAAACGCTATATCAATGCAATGCTCTCCTGCTTCTTCCTCAGCTTTGAGCCCCGTCATATTACAAATCCTTCTTCTCAACCAGAAAAAACAACAGCAACAACAAAGAGACTAGTGCTCTTTCTTGAGCTCGTCATCCTCCGAGACGATGTTGCAAGACAGATCCCGCAGCCTGCCGTGCCGGTCGCAGGGTGCAAACTGCCACCAGTCGCGGTGCGCCCACCAGAGGACGTTCCTCATGATCCACAGCGCGACGGGCGGCGCGGGGGGGAAATTGGTGTGTACGCCCCCTTCGAACTCGACGTCGTGCATGACGATGGGGCATACGACGCCCTTGAACAAACCTAGGTCCTGCTGGTGCTTGCGGCCCTCGGCCGTAAAGTCTGCGCGGAATCCTTCCAGCTTGTCGGCGTGGTCGCGCAGGGAGAGCAGCGTGGGTATCTCGTCGGCCAGGTGCTCCTGTAGGGTCTCGCCAAAGGAGTCGATCATGGCGACGATTTTGCTGCCGTCGTACTCGCGGGGCTCGAGCAGGCACCGCTCGATGTAGGCGCCCAGCTCGGTGATGCCGTGCTCAAAGGCCGCGTGCTGCGCCTTGTTGCCGTCCATCAGGCCCTCGACGCCCGTCCGCGCCTCGATCGTGGGGAAAACGGTGTCCTCCTCGCCCCGGTGGTGGGCGGCCAGGCAGAAGTGCCACTGCTGGCAGAAGTTGAGGAAGGCTCTTAGTTTTGCTTGCTGCGTGGGGCCCGTGGGGATGTGTGGTGCTTGCAGGTAGATTGCGTTGAGGCCGCGGATGATGAAGTTGTGGACGCAGGCCATTTCTGTGGCTATGTTGGTGAAGTCATCAGGCTTTTTTTTTTTAACATCACGTCGTTAGCTTGATGAGTTGTATTTTTGTTTAGAGATCCAGAGGAGGTTATGCTCACCACTTCACCTTTGGCCAGTGAGGACATGGGCGTGGGGATTGGCGCAAACGGCCTGTCTGCATAGATGGGAGCCATTTTGATGAGGTTTGCTAAGGGATCGAGTGTCCCTAACGTCCCTAATGCCGAGTTCTGCGATGATGACCAAGGCTGATGTTGACTCTGTGTGTCACAGAGTAATGTTCCAGTTGTCTGTGGATTTACTTGATTGCCCAGATAAATGTGATGAATATGGATGTTATCAACGAAACAAAAAGCATGGATAACGCCAAGGAATCAAGACATGTATTTAAATCTAGCAGCTATGTGAACCCCCCCCCGAGCATGATATCCGGCCAAAGCTCACCATCCGAAACGACTGCTACGGAGTGCGGAGGTCTGTCGTGGTCACCGTTTCAAGAGAAAACACAATCTGATGGGCGGGCTCGCTCCATGGTCACGCCATGGAAGATCAACGTGGTGGCCAAGGCCCTAGTAATCCACAGGCGTGTGCATTGTAGAACATACGAGGGTTGTTAGCTGGCCTTATATTCGGTACAGCTGGATTCCAGGCTGCTTAGTACTGCAGGTTCTGGCTTGTAGTTGTAGGCGCTGTGGCAGGCGCTGTAGTAAGCGCGAGAGTAAGCGCTGTAGTGGGTGCTCTCTGTCCCCAAGCGCCGGTGAGCCCACCGCAGTGCAGTCAGTGGCCCTTCTTCTCTTCTCTGCTCGGCGAGCCAGGCAGGGATCTATCTAGCCCAATCAGAGGGTACTTTGGTGGGGCGTGAATTCCCGCCCAGTCGTCACCCAAATAAGCTCGGAGCAAGTACCGCTGATCGACGACGCAGGAGGGGGCGAGTGGGCTGGCTGCAGACGTCACTGCAGCTCAGCAGCGCTTGGGGAGATACCTTTCGTGGAGACTGGGAAAGCATAGCTCAGCTTCCTGCCCTCGGTCGATTCAAACACCTCAGACGCCAGCATCAGAGGCATTGGCGAGCCGGGGTCAGGGCGTTATAGATCAAGACCTCTCAGCAATTCGCGCGGCGAACATATCAGAGAGCGCAAAACGTCACGCTGGGAGGCGGATCGTCGACACGGCATAGGCTCCCCTCCTGCGGGCGGGCGGCAGCTAATTAACCGCTCTCCATAGACGCTTGAAGTCGGTGGTATGACACACCGCAACAGAGGTCTTACCACGTGGCACAGCTTCGGGAAATGCCACCACCACGTCACTTGCACTTAGTCAGTACCGGCGAGCACATCGGGCCTTGTCGCAGCTGTGCTGTCTAGGACATGCCACTCTGGCTGGTAGCACTCGCACTGACACTCTCACTTTCGCGACCTGCTGACTTGCTACACAATACATGGTCCTATGCACATCCTCATAAGACATGAATCCAATCAATCTCAGTAGCGGTGTGTCAATGTAACTTTCATGCGATTGGCACTGTTCCCTTCAAGTGCTCCCCGCAAGCCAAGGTCGCGTAGCCGGAGTAGCGGGACCTATAGAGGGAGGGGACACCACCCGGCACTCTCCGCACTCAGGGTCTCTCCGTGGACTCCAACCACCATCCATGACCACAACCTGCAGCAAAACGCACCAAAGTTCTTAAAAGTAAACTATGTACTCAAGTACATACTTCACACTTATGCACCTCCAGCCTCCAACAGAGACCCCTCGACTAATGCCCAATCTAGAAATTTAGCCGCGTGGAGCCATACCACCCCAGCACAATGCACTTGTGCAGCCACTTTTCCCCCGCACCCGAGTCTCCGGCTTCGCTTCCCGCTGGGCATGAAGATCATGGAGCTCGTCAGTACCCCTCATGATCAGGCATGCTCTTGGTCTGGATATATCTTGATGATGCCTTCTCCGTAACCTCTTGGTGGTCGAGCAACTCAATAAGCAGCCGGCCACGTCAATCCACCTGCGAGACGACCCTCAAGCCCATTCTATCCAAATCTAGCGTACATTTCTTGCCACTTCACAAGCCAGGTCACAACAATGGGCTCAAACAGTGGCGACCTGTTCGACATCCTCCCTGAGGATGAACGGAGGGAGCCTGGTTCCGCCAACCTCAAGGTTGCTAAGTACCCGGCCCCAGCCGACATCACTGGCGACGACCCGACCAAAGAAGCTGAGGCCATCGTGGACAGCCTCAACAAGGCCCTCTCCTCCAAAGACTACAACGCCGCCTCGGAGCTCTTTCACGACAACTCATACTGGCGTGATCATCTTGCCCTCTCCTGGGAGTTCCGCACCCTTGATGGTCCGAAGAACATAGCAGACCTCCTCAGCAAGGAGTGCCGGCTTGTGGAAGTAAAGCTCGACGCATCAGCGGCACACAAGGCGCCTCAGGTGGTTCCAATCGATGCCCTCGGCACCGTGAAAGGCCTTGCTTTCTTCATCACCTTCACAACGACCCTAGGTTCGGGTCAGGGCTTCGTACGGCTCGCCAAGGCGGACGGAAAGTGGAAGATCTACACACTCTTCACCACATTGCGGAAGCTAAAGGACGTCGACGAGCCAAGGGCAGCAAAGCGCCCGGTGGGTCATGGTCATGGACCGAATAAGCCGGAGAACAACTGGAAAGAGTTGCGTGACCAGGAGCAAGACTTTGAGGGCTCAGACCCAGCAGTGCTCATCGTTGGTACGTCCGATCTTTGAAACACGAAATCCGCGAGCAGTATCGACTGACCACAAGCCACAGGTGCCGGACAGAGCGGCCTTACCCTAGCCGCTCGCCTCAAGATGCAGAATGTCAACGCCCTCATCATTGACAAGCAAGAACGTGTCGGAGACAACTGGCGAAATCGATACCGCCGCCTGGTGCTACACGACCCGGTCTGGCTGGATCACCTGCCCTACGTCAACTTCCCCGACCACTGGCCCATCTACACGCCCAAAGACAAACTCGGCGACTTCTTCGAGGCCTACGTCAGCCTCATGGAGCTCAACGTGTGGTTGCGAACCGAGCTGGTCTCGTCGGAGTGGGACAACGCCAAGAAGCAGTGGACAGTCACGGTCGAGCGCACAATTGGAGACAAGAAGACAACGCGTACCTTCCACCCCCGCCACGTCGTTCAAGCGACAGGTCACTCTGGCCAGAAGAACTTCCCTACGATCAAGGGCATGGAGAGCTTCAAAGGACGGCTGTGCCATAGTTCCGACTTTCCTGGGGCAGCGCCCAACTCGAAGGGCAAGCGTGCGATTGTGGTCGGATCATGCAACTCGGGCCATGATATCGCGCAGGACTTTTACGACAACGGGTACGATGTGACAATGGTGCAGCGGTCAAGCACGTTTGTCGTATCAACCAAGAACATCTCAGACATCTTCCTGAACCCTATTTACACGGAATCAGGCCCGCCGGTCGAGGACGCAGACATCATGTTTATGGGCACCCCTGCGCCGCTGCACAAGGCGCTCAACGTCGAGGCCAATAGGATCTCATTCGAGGCGGACCGGCCAATCCTAGAGGGCCTGATGAAGGCCGGCTTCAAGCTGGACAAGGGCCCCGACGGCGCCGGTCTCTTCTACAAGTACTTCCAGCGGGGCGGGGGCTACTACATTGACGTTGGCACCAGCCAGGTCATCGCGGACGGCGGAATCAAGATGAAGAGCGGCACTGAGCTGAGCGAGATCACGCCCGAGGGGATCCGGTTCGCGGACGGGGAGCTGCTGCAGGCCGACGAGATTGTGTTCGCCACGGGGTATCAGAACATGCGGACGCAGGCGCGCGCCATGTTTGGGGACAGTGTTGCGGACAAGGTCGGCGATGTCTGGGGTCTGACTGAGGAGGGCGAGTTCCGGACCATGTGGCAGCGCTCTGGCCACCCGGGGTTCTGGTTCATGGGGGGAAACCTTGTGCTTTGCAGGTACAACTCACTGCTGCTGGCGCTGCAGATCAAAGCGCTCGAGGACGGGATCGCGACGTATGACAAGGTGTAATTTGAGGAAGAGACGTCCGACGGGGATGGGCCTCTGTAGTGATTGCCACTGAGTCAGCAATAAATGCTCAAGTGCTTCAAGTAATTACATCGTATGCCGTGCCATGCACATTTGCGAGTAGCCAGGGGTACTTCCACCCATCAGCACCTTGTTGAGACCCCTGGAGCTCTACTACATAGTACAAAGTGCGCGGTACAAAGTACATGGTGTGGGAGCCCTAGCATGAAGCATCCCAAAGTGCCTCGGCTGCAACTCCGGGCGCAAATGGCTGGTGCGACCAGATTGCCGTGTCCGGCAGGCAGGAACGCGCAGAGGATGCGGGGCATTTCTCCTGCCGATTGCATGACGTGCCTGACTCTCAAGATTGTCCGCACGCCGACGAGACGCCCATGCTTTTTACACGCGATCCCGACACTCACTTTTATCTTTCCCACCTGAGACGTATGGCTTTGCGACTGCTCTAGGTCGGACATTCGCAAACTCAAACGCGTAGTGTGACTGTTTACTGCATCATCGACAACCCTTTGCCCGCGGAAGTTCCCCCTGCTACGTACCTCGAGATTATCCCAGCACTCACAATCCCAGAAACACATTGCCACCATCCTGCTGCAATCATCAATACCACACAAGCACACACGCGCGCGTGGGCTCGTGCTATCAGAACCACGACAGTTCACGCCAAGGTTCGCGCACCTACACCTGGAACCCCCGCCAATTCCCGTTTCTGTACTTAACTAGACGATAACAGGGGAATAAGTCAAGATGCACATCCCACTCAACGCCCTCGAAGCATTCCGCATAATCGCATCCCAGTTCAAGCGTCTGCCCTACCCCACGCATGACTTCACTGGGCAGACCGTCATCGTGACGGGCGCCAACACGGGTCTCGGCCTAGAAGCGGCGCGGCACTTTGTCCGCCTCAATGCGTCCCGCGTGATCCTCGCCGTGCGCGACGTCAAGAAGGGCGAGGACGCGGCGGCGTCCATCGCCCAGTCCCAGGCCACCGCAGCGGGGGTCACGCAGGTATGGCCGCTCGACCTCTCCCTGCGCAGCAGCGTCGAGGCCTTTGCCAGGCGGGCCAACACGGAGCTGGACAGGCTGGACGTCGTGGTCGAGAACGCAGGGATGTTGACCAAGAAATTCGCCATGGATCCTGAGAACGTGTGTGAGGCTACCATCACCGTCAACGTCATCAACACGCTGTACCTGGGAATCTTGCTGCTGCCCAAGCTGAGGGAGACTTCGGTTAGGTTTGCAGGGAGCGACGGGAAGCCCAAGGAGACGGTGTTGACTTTTGTAGGCTCGTTTGTGCATTTCCTCACCTGGTTCCCCGAGCGGTTGTACAAAGAGGGGAGTATCTTTGAAGGTCTCGCCCGCAAAGACACCGCGAGAATGTACGATCGGTACAACGTCTCGAAAATGATGGAGTTGTTGTTGGTGAGGGAGCTGGCGGGGCATGTCTCTGCGCGGGAAGCTCGAGAAGGGGTGGACAAGGCTGGGAGAGTCACGGTGTCGGTGCTGAATCCCGGATGGGTGATTACTGACCTGCAGCGCGAAGGGGTAGGTTTGCCGATGGCCCTCGGGAGGAGGTTCGTCGCGAGGGACACGGAGCCGGGGAGTCGCACGCTTGTACATGCTGCGCAGGGCGGGAGCGAGACGCATGGCGGGTTTCTATCGGATTGTCAGGTCGATGAGTAAGTCTTCTCTCCGTATGTGTCTGATTTATTGCTGTGTTCGATGTTTGGAAGCGGCAGCGAGGGCGAAAGTAGTATGGCTAACATGCAAACAGGGTATCGGGCTGGGTCAGAAGCGAGGATGGAGCGGCTACGCAGAAGAAGCTCTGGGAGCAGCTTATGGAGATGCTGGAGAGGATAAATCCGGATGTGAGGAAGAACTTGTAGACCTGGGGTTTTCGTAAAAGCGCCGCTGAAGACCTGATGTTGTCCAGTAATAATACCCCTTTTCTTTAGTCCAGACCAGGCACGGTGATAGACTTTGTTGCAACCGGTCATTGTGATGCTTGTCGAATGAGAAACAATTTTGTTCATTCAGTTTGGGTTACTTTGTACAATGCCAGCCAATAACCAAGAACGCCCACACGATCCAAGCATCACCAGTCATAACGAATTACACAAATATACACAAGTCTTAACTCCAGAGTTTCTCCTCTTAGACAGAAATCCTCTCTCAACAGACCCCGATCACTTCTCACAGCAACTCCCGCCCTCATTCGCCGTCGCCGGCGCCGGCGCTCCAAAAGCCAAACGACTCAACTTATCCCGCGCATCAACCAACCCATCCACAACCCTCCCGACAACCCCCTTCTCCCCATTCTCCGCCCCCTGCGCCGCCGCCGCCGCCTTCCGCGCGGCGACCTGACTAGGCGTACTACACCAGCTGGGCGGGACGTCGAGGCACGGGTTGTTGGTGAAGAAGTTGCGCGGCCGGAGCAGCAAAGTGATGGGCTCGACGGGCATGACGGGGAAGTCCTCCGGGGCGGGGAAGTGGGTGACGCCAAAGGTGTGCCAGAGGACGACGTCGGTGTTCTCGATGGGCGTCGTGCCGTCGCCGATCCACTCGGGCAGGCCCAGGGACGGCTCGCCCGAGGTCTGCGGGACGTGCCGGCCTGCTGGCCAGAGTTGGTCGTCTTGGTCTGTCGCGGGTATGTTGGTTAACGGGCTTTTTTTCTTCCCTTTTGAATGGCGTCTGTGCCATTCCACACACACACACAAACATATTCGGAACAAGACTTTTATCTTTCCGGATGAAGAAAGGGCGGGAGGGGTCAGAGACTTACACTTTGTAACATGGACAGCATGCCTAGCGAACCCAGCCCTCTTCCAGACCAGCCCGCCCTGCTTGGGTAGCAGGCCGGGGACCTCCCTGCTGACGAGCTTGTAGCTGGCGGGCTTGCCGCTGTACGGGTGGAGCCTGCCCGGGTTGCACATGTCCCAGGTGCGGGACGTGGCGCCGTCGTAGTCGGTCCTGGACTCGCCGGTGGTCCGGAGGACGGTGCGCCGCGCCGAGAAGGCGTTGCCGTGCGGGTTGGCCGGCGAGCCGCACGGCTCCGCCGAGGGGACGGCGTCGCAGACGGCGACCGAGTTGGCGTGCCCGTCTATTTGTGGGTCGATGCGCAGGCAGAAGAGGTGTTGGTGGTTGTGTGCGTTTACGCCTGTGAAGGAGGGGGGGAAGGTTGGGTTAGACAAGATGTACTCAAGCATGTAAAGATGTAATTATGTCCCGGGGTAAACGGAAGCCAAGTAAAAAAAAAAAAAAAAAAAAAAAGGGGGATGGGGGGGAGCTGACATACCTGGGTAGACCTGGGTGCCCCAGCCGTGAGTGTCCTCGTCCGGGTTCATGGTGTACGTGTTGAGGATACCGGTGAGCTTGATCTCGGGCTGGATGGTGCCGTCTTGCTGTGTGAGTGTTAGTAAGCTACGATCATCATGGAAAGCAGTGTGCTTCGTCGCAAGCGACTTACGTGAAATATCCACTATTGAATTAATAGAAAGGTTAGCAGCCGTTTTCAGTGTATCAGATATCTTTGTCTGATACCGTCGCCAATCCCCGAGTCATATGGGGGGCGGGGGGCCTACATACCTGGATGGCGTATTCGTAGTTCGCCGCGGTGAAGATCTGCTGGATGACGAGCTTCCTGGCGCGCGTGACGATGCTCGAGTCGTCGCGGAAGTCGCTGTGCTTGAACAGGATGCCGCTGTCCTCCTCGTGGATGCACACGGCGTTCTTGATGGTGCGGATGCTGCCGTCCCGCGCGGGGAAGTCGGCGTCCAGGTAGTGGATCGAGCCCTTGCAGTCGCACCCCAGCGTGAGGCTGTTGGTCATGTAGCCCGCGCCGTACTCGCCCAGGTCGAACGCGTGCTTGCGCTGGTGGGGGTGTTCGGGGTTGCCGCTGGGGAGGGCCGTGTGTGGTCAGCAGAGATGTTGCGGGAAGAAAAAAGAAAAGGAGAAAGGCGGAAGGGGGAGGGAAGGGGGATCTCACTAGGGGACGACCATCTCAGCAAGAGATAACCGGTAGAAGATGGGCCGCTCGTTGCCCTTGTCGTTAAAGGTAATGTTGTTAAGCACGATACCCTCGCGGTAGTTGAAGCCAATATGGAACTTCCAGTTCTGCCACTCGATCTCACGACCCTTCATCTCAAACGAGACGCCCTCGGGCTGCGTGATGTTGAGCGGCTTGAGGGGCTTGCGGTAGCCGCCAGCCTTCTCGACGCCCTCGACGTGGTAGTTGATGGGCTGTGCCTTGCTCAGCGGCCTGCGGATCTCGGGCACGTCAATGGCGACGATGGCCTCCTTCTCAGCGTCGTAGATCGGGCAGAAGTCGAGAGGGTACTGGTACTGGCAGTCGTCCGGGTGCGGGCGGTAGTACATGAGGGCCTGCTGGAGGCGGACTTTGCTGCCGTGCCGCTCGTCGTAGCCGATTGTCCACGGGTCGCAGTAGACCTTGTCCATGTCGGACTCGGCGATGCCGCTGACCTTGCACTGCTCGATTACTTTGGGGTCTTTTCGACAGATGTGCTCGACGAGCTGAAGCTCTTCCATTGTGATCTGAGTGCGGAGTGTGTGGTCAGCTGTGATGTACGGTAGGTAAATCCTCAGGGTGTCTTGGTCGCTGGGGGCAAGAGGCCACTCACAATCGGCTGCAGCCCGTCAAGCAGCTCCCACTTGGTGATGTTGCCGGAAGCGAGATCAACCAGGCCATCGTAGACCTTGCCGCCGGGCGCGATGACGACAGTGTCAGCAACTCGGGCGGGCCGGGGAGCCTTCTCCTGGTCCGCGAGCCAGGCAATCATCTCCGCCTTGCGCGGCTCGTGGAGGGAGACGACATTGAAGAAGACGTGGCCGTGGGTCTTCTTGACCACGGCAATCGCAGCCTCGATCTCCTTCTGTGAGAGAGGATCAAAGGGATGAGGGAGGGGGTCGGCGACGAGAGAGCCCATTGTGGCGGCTAGGGTGGTGTTACGTTGTGCGACTTTATGCTGGTGGATGTGGGTTCGACTTGTCAAGACATCTAGATATATATATATATATATATATATATATATATATATATGGTAAGGTGTTTGAGTGAATCAGACACGAAACACTGGGCCAAGCAGTTCAGTACAGGAGGGGAAGCGATCGCAGAACTCCAGAGGGGTGGATCAAAGCATATATATTGTATTCATGGTTGGCGGCTGCGGTAAAGTTGGGGACACAAGATATCAGCAGCTGCTTAATTGGTCCGCATCAGCGTCATCCCCTCCAGGCTGTCCAGTCCAAAGCTTTGGCTTGCCGAGTTAGACAAGCTCAGCTTTCATGTCCCCGCGGCGCTGATAAGAAAAACAAGCACCCCCCGCACGTAAGTGCCATGCCAGCTAATGATGGCTGCCCAGCTCTGGTAAATTTCCCCAAAAGTCGACCCGATCCTCGGGGAAGCATGAGATAAGGACACTGCAGTGTAGACGATAAGCGGGAGGCGTTGTGTCGTTCTGAGGGGTAGCGAGTGTGGGGGAGCTGTTAATTGCCACAAGCAGCTCGTCCAGCCTGGTCAAGTGGCCCGGCTAATTTAACCTGATTGGGACATGTTATGCGGTGTCATGTCTATTTGTCACTACAACGACAACAAAAGTGTGTACAACTTGTTTCAAAAGATGGCTCAAGGTGAACAATACGGGACTGTCCTGACAAGTTGCCAACCATCACATTCATCACATTGGCGGACGTGCAAGCCATCTGCAAAGTACTCGGCCTGTATGACGTCATTGGCAGAACACATTACTTGCACTGTTTTGTTTTGTTCTGTATCTTTCAGACCTAGTATCACGAGAGAGAATCAAGCAGCAAGCAGAGCTCATCATCGATCTACTTGGTTGTGCTGCACCTGTTTGGGAAACACGGTGAAGTTCCTAGCGGCGCTATACTCCAGCTATCGCAGCGGGCTAGCTGGGAGGAAATCACTTGTAGAAAAGAACACTACATGAGAGCCTGAGGATACAAGGCGGCTTCAACTCGTTACATAAACTAACAACATTTGGCAGAATTAACTCTCATTTATTCAACTGGCAGGCCAAAGGTTAAAATTGGGGGGGGGGGGGGGGGGGTCTACTATCAAGTGACATTATGTAACGACAATATTCTACATATTTCACATGTTCCACTGTTTATAACCCCGTTCTGCCATCGATCCTGCAAATTACGTAGTTCGTGCATCCACGAGCGGATGTGAAGCCTCGCAATTCTCTTCTTCCAGCATACTCAACTTGAAATCTGACGGCATCTCTATAGTTTCACATATGTTCAAGGTCTATGTGATCCGGCCTCACGATTCAAATACCTCGACCTCAACCAGACGCCTCACTCGGCCTCAAAAGCCAGCATGCAGCAAGAGGCACTGGCGGATCATCTTCCTCGTCCACAAACTCCATGAACCGCTTGAATCCAACCTTCTCCATGACCCTGAGACTCGGCACGTTGTCAGCATCCGCAATCGCCACGACGCGCTCCCGCATCTCAACAACATCGTCCTCCCCTCCAGCACCCACTAACTCGCCGTCAACACCATCACCACCAAGCGCGTCGAAAACATACCGCCTCTCCATCTCGACAACGACTTCCTCCCTAGGCAGCGACCACCAGAACCTCAGCACCTCCGCCAGCAGCTCCGTCGCGTACCCGCGCCCGTGGTGCGTCTCGTTGATCCCGTACCCGACCTCCGGCCACCCGGTCCCGCGGTTCAGGCGCACGATGCCCATCATGCCTATAGCTCTGGTCTCGAAACTGACCTGCTCGTCGTCGTCGCGTTCGCTCCCCGCGGCGGGTTCCTTCTGCTTGATGGCGAAAGCGTAGGTTTCCTGGTCCCCAGGTGGCACGAAGCGGTCCATCCACCTCTGTGTCTCGGAGATGTCGTTGTCCGGGCGGCCCTGGTTCGAGTGTACCATGTTTGAGGGCGTCGTGCGGATCCAGTGGTAGTCTGGCAGCAGGTCCTGGTTGATGGGGATGAGGCGGAGACGGGGTGTTTCGAGAGGTTGGCGGGTCGATAAGGGGGGAAGGGGAATATGGGGGAGGGTTGTTTTGACTTTGATCTTTTTTTGCTCGGCGGCGGTGGTGGTAAGCTGGTCTGGTGATGCCGCCATCTTCGGAATGTGTTAGACAGAGGGCGGTTCCTCAATGATTCGTCTGAAGTCCCAGGATGAGTTGTGCTGAAGGCGATATAGATGAATTATGGGACGGGACGAAAGAGGCCTTGTAGCTTCTCGGACGATATCAAGACCGCTAGGGAACATCAAATAGATGGTTGTGGATTGCTGATAGTTTCTAGGTCTTTGCTCATTAATATTGTGCTCCTCCGGCTCACATGTAAGACGCTCTATACCTACCTTTAGATATGCATGCCTCTTACTAGATATGTCGTTGCGCACGCCGCACAAGATGACTCACGGGATGACATGCATACGAGCAACGACTGTCCCAACGAGGAGCTGTATCCCTGCCCAAATATCGAAATGAGCGGTCAGAAGTGGAGACCCTCCAAGCTTGCATCCAGGCACACATGCACGCGGGCATTGATTGGCAGGGAGAGCTCGCATAGCTTCGATGCCATTTCTGCAGTTGTCGTCTTTGTCGAAATAGGCAGATTCTGGCAGTCCACTACTTTGACCGTTTTGACAGTCTCAAAATGGTGCCTGCGGCTGCTGCTGCATTGTGTAGGTCTCAAAATGTGGTTGAGAGAACGTATACCCAGGGCTTCTCTCTGATGTTTTGGAACCTAGCCTCTAGTTGGGGATCTCTAAATTTACGACAAGGCGGTATCACATGTGCATGAGGTCTTGGCTCTGTACGCTATAGTGTATTTTTTTGGACTAGATCGCAGCAATTGGTCAAAGCTGATATAATCATACTATATCTGGATTGTCAGTAAATATGCATAGTCAGGTATGGAGTGAGACTGCATACCAGGGCTTGACACTGATTGGAATTTTCTTCTCGCCTCGACATCATGCAAGGGCTTAGGAAAATAGTCAGACAGAATTGCTCAACCAACACTAGTCCGCTGCATACGATGGCGTGACTGACTTACAATATACTCCGTCCTTGGCTCATCGTCAAGCTCAGCCCGCTTTTCGACTTGTAGCGCTCTACCACTAAAGCAAAAGCAAAGGTCTCCTCTCTTTGTAGTGGGCATTGTACTGCTTATATGCAGCGCCACAAACAGCTCATACCAAGGCGTTGCTACGTACTATTACTTGGTGACCCAAGTCTTCTCATCACACGGAGACAAGCTCTGGGAATTGTCCGCGTAGTCCGGCTCCGAGGGGAATCAAACCCAGGAAGCACTGTGCTAGGCCGATTCTCCGATAGGTACAGCTGATGGCAAGGATCAGATCAGATAAGATCTTTTGATTATGGCTTGTGCATTAGCTCGTGGCCAAGAAACACGGTGTCGTATCTCGACCCTGGCACACCTAGCGGGCCCATTATGACCCTCGCTGAGGCAATTTGCACCGACTGCTCCACCCCTCTCTCCGAGGTTCTCCAAGCTCATGCACTCGGAGCACCGGAGCATCGGAGCTGAGTACAAAGACGAGTCTGCCTTCTACCTCCTCAAAGCCATCGCAGGGATGAATGACACTGGTGGTGGTTGATATGCTACAACAATGCAAACCCTCTACAGCACGGTGCGTGCAGGTGTTCAAGGCTGTCCTTCACACGGCTGAGATGATGAAAGCGTAGAAAGAGATGATAGCACGGTGCCCTGATACACAACGACACTGTGCTCATTGCCGCGGGGCCCCACCGAAATAAGTTATCTGATCCGCCCACGAGCAAAGATTTTATCAGATCTTCCAGGATCAGCAGCCGACATCGGGTGATTCCGTCACCACCAGCAATGCAACGCGTGGAAGTTGGCCCTGCTGGCCTGCCAGCCCCTCTTGGCATGTGCCGACGAGCCACCCCCAGCTGCACAATGCCGGCACTTTTCCTGGCCTACTCGCCGCCTCCCTGCTGGCTGGACATGGCCGGCTTTTCGCTTCCCGATCAACTCTCGTGAGGTCCCTCTCCTTCAGGGCCTCCTCAGAACACACACGCGACAGCTTGACATTATCGTTGCGTGCTGCCATCTTCATCATGGCTGAGAGCGAAGCTGACCGTCCCGCCGCCGGCGAGGTCGTCAAGAGCAAGAAGCGGCCCCTCTTCAGCTTCTTCAAGCTCATCCTGGCCACCCAGCCTGGCTGGTTCGACATCTTCACCATTCTCGTCGGCACCTTCTCAGCGATTGCCGCTGGTGTGCCCTTCCCACTGCTCGTCATTCTCTTCGGTCAGCTCGTCGACAACCTCAACGGCGCTACCTGCACAGCCGAGACTGCCAATGCCAACGCCTACGAGTATGAAGACATTATTAACCAGACGGTCATCAAGATCTGCTACATTGCGGCGGCACAGTTCGTCCTCATCTATGTCTACGCCGTGTGCTGGAACGTCCAGTCTCAGCGCCTCACCCAAAGGCTGCGCGACCGCTACTTCCGCTCCCTGCTACGCCACGAGCCCAGCTTCTTCGACGACAAGCATGCCGGTCAAGTCAGCGCCCGTCTCAACGATGACTTTGCCGCAATCGAGGGCGGCACAAACGAGAAGGTCGGCAGACTCCTCGGCCAAGTCAGCTTCTTCGTCACCGCCTACATTGTCGCCTTTATCAAGCACGCCGTGCTCGCAGGCATCCTCATCTCTCTGCTCCCTGCCTTCCTCGGCCTGACACTGGCTGGCAGCTATTTCTTCAAGAAGTACAATACCAAGAGCACCACCGCGTTTGGAGTCGCGAGCTCCATCGCCTCCGAGGCGCTGAACAATATCCCAATCGTCCAGTCCTTTGGCGCAGGTCCTAGACTCGAGCAGAAGTTCGCTAAGCAGATCGCACTTGCCCGCAAGTACGGCATCAACAAGGCTCTCGTTGCCGGTGCGCAGGCAGGCCTACTGTATTTCATTGCTTACAGCTCCAATGCCTTGGCTTACTGGCAGGGTGCCCGCATTGTGTCCGATGCCATGAACGGCGACGGCGATGCCACTGTTGGCCAGGTGTACACTGTGGTGTTCCTCATGGTTGATGGTGAGTCTTTGATGCCTGTTTTTCTTCGAGTGTAACGTTTACTGACCAGCTTGCATAGCTTGCATCATCATGGGTGGCCTTGCACCACTCTTTCCCATCTTCGGCGCCGCATCATCCGCTTACGACCGCCTTTGCGAGGACATGAACCATGTCTCAGCCATTGACGGAGTCACAGAAGAAGGTACCAAGCTTAGCTGGGAGACCCCTGGCACAGTCGAATTCCGCGACGTTGGCTTCGCTTATCCATCTAGACCTGATCAGCCTGCTTTGAAGAACGTTAGCCTTGTCCTTGAGGCCGGAAAGCACACTGCGATCGTCGGTCAGTCGGGAAGTGGCAAGTCCACTGTGGCAGTGCTGCTTGGCCGCCTGTACAATCCCAGCAGTGGCACTATCCTCATGGATGATTCGGACATTACCGCTCTGAATGTCCGCAATGTGCGAGGCTTTCTTAGTCTGGTGCAGCAAGAGGCTGCTCTCCTCGACCGGTCCATCTTCGAGAACATTGCCGTCGGACTTGTCAACTCTCCTCGTCCAGAGCATCAGGACGTCAGAGCCATGGTTAGTGGTGCTGAGCTAAAGGTGCTTGTCGCTGACGCAGGCAAGGACATCATGCAGGAGGCTGCCCGTCGCGGCGGTCTCATAGCCAAGGTTGCCGAACTGGTGAAGCATGCTGCCGACCTTGCTGACTTGTCTTTTATTGCTGGACTCGATCACGGCTACAGCACCCAGGTGGGTATCGCAGGCAAACTCGTCAGCGGTGGACAACGTCAACGCATTGCCTTGGCCCGGGCCTTGATTCGCGACCCCAAAATTCTCATTCTTGATGAGGCGACTGCCTCACTCGACCAGGCCTCGGAAAAGCGCATTCAGGCGGCCATTGACCGCGTTGCTGTCGGCAGAACCGTCATCTCCATTGCTCATCGTCTGTCCACGATAAAGCATGCCGACAAGATTGTCGTTTTCCATGAGGGCTCAGTAGTCGAGGAGGGCACCTATGATGCTTTGCTACAACAAGGCGGAGCGTTCGCACGCCTCGTGAACCTGCAAGGCATTGACTCTGGCGATCATTCGGAGTCAGCCTCTCTGGCTAACACTGATATCAGCTCTGTCAGCCACGATATGGAGAAGGAGGGTGCTCCCATAAATGCTATTGACGAAAAGGCCAAGCCCACTACCACCGCAGAAGAGCCCATTACTGAGGCTAAGCAAGAGACAAGCCCTGTGGAAGGAGTGCCCAAAGCAACCGTGACTGCTGGCATGCACAAGCTGCTCAGACCCAACTACAAGTGGTTCGTGATAGCACTACCAGCAGTCTTCATCGTCGGCTGCACATACACTGCCATGGGCCTGATTTTCGGCTACACCGTCAGTTCTCTCAGCGCCTGTATCTCCACCGCCGCCGAGGTCGCTCAGCTTGGTATGTTCTACGGTGGCCTGATGTTCATGCTTGCTGTCGTTGAGTTCGGCGCCAATGTCGGCAGTTGGACCGCTTTCGGTCGCATTTCTGAGGATCTCGTCTATCGTATCCGCGTGCTCAACTTCAAGAAGCTGCTAGAACAGTCTGTTGAGTGGCACAACTCGGAGGGGCGCAACCCAGCAGTCCTGCTTGGATACATCACGAAGGATGGGGCAGCCCTTGCGGCTTTCAGTGGCAGCATTATTGCCACAATCTTGTCTGTCTTTGTCAATTTTGCAGTTGCCATCATTGTCTCGCACGCATATGCGTGGAAGATTGCCCTGGTCTGCTTATCCATGGTGCCTATCCTCCTCGCCGCAGGCGCCTTGCAACTCCGCGCCACGCATCAGTATATGGAACAGAGCCATACAGCATTCGTTGAGGCGATCGGCATCACCGTCGAGGCCGTCAACCAAATCAAGACCGTCGCCAGTTTCTCGCTCGAAGACCAGGTAGTCGAGAATTACCGCAGGGCCCTGAAGTCCCCTCGGGCAAACATGATCAAGCAAAGTCTGCACACCTGCATTTATCTCAGCATCTCCAACAGCACTGGATTCTTCATCTATGCGCTGTCATACTGGTGGGGTTCGCAGCTCATCATGCGGGGGGAGTACACCCAGACGCAGTTCTTCGTCGTGCAGGTCTCCATGCTAGTCAGCGCGCAGCTTTGGGGTTACATGTTCACGCTGGCGCCGGAGTTCTCGCGTGCTCAAGGCGCGGCTGCACGAGCCATGAGCCTCATCAACATGGGCAATGAGGGCGGCGTGGACGACATCAAGCTTCCCACGATTATCAAGATTGGTAAAGACGGTGAGGAGAAGCAGCACTCGGTCAAGACCAGCAAGGAGGTTGAAGCCGCCGAGAACAAACTCAGAAGCACCATAACCGCGGGCAAGAACGTCGGGCTCAACATTGCCTTCCGCGACGTCCACTTCGCCTACCCTTCGCGCCCGCAGCACAAGATCTTGCAGGGCATGTCCTTCAACATCACGGCGGGTCAGTTTATCGGTCTTGTCGGCCCTTCTGGCGCCGGCAAGTCCACCGTTATGGCGCTCATGCAGCGTTTGTACGTGCCCTCTGGCGGCGGCGTCGAAATCAACGGACTCAACATCTCCACACGCCAGGGCAACGGCAACACTGCGTACCGAGACGACATCGCTGTCGTGCCACAAGACAGCGCCCTCTTCAGTGGCACGATCCGGTTCAACGTCGGTCTTGGCGCACGACCTGACGAGGAAGCTACGGACGCCGAAATTGAAGAAGCATGCCGCACGGCCAACATCCACGACACTATCGCCGCGTTACCGCAGGGTTACGACACTGAGTGCGGACCAAACGGGATGCGTTTGTCTGGTGGGCAGCGGCAGCGTCTGGCCATTGCGCGCGCGCTGGTGCGAAAACCTGGACTATTGCTGCTGGACGAGAGCACTAGTGCACTCGACGCGGAGAGCGAGAAGGCGCTGCAGGTTGGGCTGGAGAGGATTGCTAGAGGCATTACCGTTGTCGCGATCACGCATCGCCTGCATACGGTGCAGAAGGCTGATCTGATTTACATGATTGAGGATGGCAAGGTTTTGGATAAAGGGAGCCATCGAGACTTGATGGAGCGGAGTGAGACTTACAGGGTCAATGCCTTGCAGCAGATGCTGCAGTGAGGTTTTGTCGTTGTACATGCGAGGGGAGAGGGAAAGCGTAGGTGTGGTCCGACTACAGGTCACTCCAGCTAGCTTTCTTCGCGCACAGAAAGAAGAAAACTTGAATACAGAGAAATGAGACTTGGTATCTTGGTCGATCAGTTTGAGCCACCTTCCTCCCAACGGAGACGCTCTCGCTTCCCATCCACACTAGGAAGAAAGCCCACCAGCCTGTGAATCTTCCCATCCGCCAAATATCGCAGAAACCATGAATCTCAGACCCCCGTGGATCCTTAGCAGAGTCTGATATAGGGCACTTTAAGCTCTACGGTTAATTGCACCGCCTCAACCTGGCTTTTCGCGGACAACCCTGGCGAATGCGGCTTGAACCTGATTTACCAAACCCACCCACAGTGTTCTGAGGTGTGGCTGAGTGACGTCGCCAGGCTCCCTCGCGTCAGCGCGAGACAGTTGGAGCGAGCAAGGACCCTTATGACGTCATGCAATCTGCAAGGGTCCGTGAGCTTGCTTTGCAGTGCACGAGACGGTTTGTCTGAGAAGGGGGGACATATAAACTGCCTCAGCCACGACCTTGGTGATCACATAGAAAGAAGACATCTACAACAACAACACCAAAAATCATTTGAGAAGTCTGAGCTGCAAAACTGCACTGTAAGTCCCGGACCTAAGATCTAGTGTAGCGGCGCCTAACGGACCTAGTATCACTAACCATCGCCACCACACTACAGCAACAACACACACACACACACACACACACACACACACACACACATATACACACATAACGCACACAAAAACAAAACCCAACATGCCTCTGGACAACTCCTCGCAAAACACCGGCGTGACGGGCGCGGCCAAGTTCGTCACGTCGACGCTGGGCAACGCCGTAGGCGGCGTGGGCAGGACGGTAGGCGGGATCACGGGCGCCGCGGGGCGGGGCGTGGGCGAGACAATCAACAGCACCACGGGTTCTGCGGGCAAGCCCGTCGGCGACGCCATCAGCGCCCTGGGCAACGGCATCCAGGACGGCGCCGAAGGGGTCAGCAAGGGCGTCGAGAGGGCTGGTCAGTGGCGGTCTTAGAGAAATGTTTTCTTCCCGCCCCCCTTTCTTCTGTTGGGGGCTTCCCAGGAGGCTGCGTGGTTGTGATGAATCTTTTGGTTTGAATTCTGTGTGGAAGGGAAGGTATTGGTCTTGCATATCTGGTTGAAATGGGGAAATGTGATTTACGATGTATATGCCTCTTGCCGTGAGGATGCGGTTCTGTGCATCCCCGGCGCGGGTGTCGGGTAATATAGGGACAGGGACATGGGATTCCATCATTTTGAAAAGCATTATCCTTGACATCGCGCGTTCCGTCAATGGTGATATCGCGGGCTGTAGCCGCATTAATTATATACAAACCAATATCTGAGTGAAATACACCTTTTTTCTTGTTGGTGCAGAAGCATTGATCGATTAGATACACACCCATAGTATATGGGTTAAAACAATCACACCAATTAATCAATCAATCAACAGGATGCGGGGAAAGCCTCACCAATCTCATTTGCAGGAGATCCTGGGGCGAAATAAACCGCGGACGGAGAGAACGCAGTAGTTGGGGATATACCCCATTTGCATTGATCAGTTTAAGAGGAGCCATCGGGGAACGAAAAGAAAGAAAAAATAGTATGTATATCTCCGCAGCGTGTGTGTGTGTGTGTGTCGATTTCGAGGGGCATAATATCTGAAGCGACATGTGGTGGTGGAAATTGCCATCTTCTCGACTATTGATTGACGGGGCGTCCAGTGCCTCTTAAGCCCAGAACCCTACTCCAGCATTCTTTTCTCGCGATGAGTTTCCAGAAGTGTACTGCCAAGCCTATTTCTTTTTTCTTTCTTCCCCAGAAAGAACAGTTTATTGTTCAGTATTTGATATGGGGGGAGGCGCACACTAGCTCGTGATACTACTGGCTTCGAGACTAGATAGTGCCTAGTCGGAATGTCTCTCCCGATGGTCGTCGTATTCGTGTTCTGCCTTGCCAATGACCTGCACGGGTAACAATATGTTTTTGTGACCGTGTAACGCTAGTTTAAAACCATAACCCCCCCCCCCGGAACAACGGATAGAGAGCACGGACAACATGTCTCAAAGCGATGCTCCGAATCACTTGAATAAGTTCGCAAGCCCCCAGGAAGGCTGACGTGCGGTAGGCAGACTAATCCTAAGCTGGGCGGCGGCGGCGGGAATAAGCTAGTTCGGAAACGCGCCGGACAAGAACATACTGGGAGATGCATGTGCTGTTGGTTATTGATGCATTAAATAAAGCTCTACCGCGGAATATTTACCTCCTTACTCGAGAATGCGTATAAAACATGAAAAAAGTCTATCACCCAAGTTTTGCCTAATAGCAGCCTTTAAACTCCGCGCTTGTGAAACCTTCTCATTGTGTTATCTTCCTCCTTCATAGTATCCTCATTTCTTCCCATCACTCCTTCCGGTGCCCTTTCTCGTTGACGGTACTTGATCTACCACCTTCGACTCTTGTCGAGTGGCTGCCAAACTCCCGAGCGAAATATGCTCTTGAACGAGGGCTGATGGATGCATCTGCTGCAAGGGATTAGGGGTCGACCCGATTCTGCGATGTTCGCGGGAACACGATGCGTAAGGCCGGACCCGCAGTGATAGCAAATCTCCCGTCGCTGGCTGCTTGCAGGAGGGAGCGCTGGCCCCAGTCCTGCCCCGATCTTAGCGATATCTATTGCTGAACCTCAAGCACCGACGTGCTCGTAGGATTCTCCTAGCCTGAGAAAGTTCGCTGGGGAAGGTCCGAGCGCACGGTTGAGCAAACCCGGGCAATGCCCGAACTAAGATTACCCACCGGAGCTTTGGTCAGCTCGGACGCGACCCTGAGTTCGGCGAAGTCGTGTTCTCTGTGCGGCGCGCGTGGTTCTCGGCCATCTGACAGTTGTGTTGGGGTTGCTGGCGTGAGCAACTCCCAGCGTGCTGACGACAGGGCGCGCGAGAGGGCCGTTGTGCTTGTCCGGTAATGCTGGCGCCATGAGCTGGTGGAACACGATTTGCTGACAACGCGGCGGCAGGTAAGTGGATAATGCCCTGGACAGGGGCCGAAGTGTAGCATGTCTTGTCCTGGCGTGCCCAATGACCGAAATCTGGTTCCAAGATCCATCTGGCCACAGCAGCTTTCATTGTCACTCCATGCTCCACATTGACGCAGCACTTGCCACACTTTCCGCGTGCCATCTCGGCCCGTCAGCAAAGAAAATAGCCTGTCTGGCCAGCGTGTGGAGGAGCTGCTTCGCCGGCACCAGACCAGGTATGTTCGTGCCCGCCGTAGTCGAGTTGCTTCCAGGGAGGGGGCCAGAGATGCTCGCACGAGAATACTGCTGCGGAGGCGTGGGCGTGGGCGTCGTGTTGGCCGAGGATTGCGAGCCGGCGCCGCCGTTCATCATGGCGCCGTTCCTGAGGGCGGTCTCGAGGTCCTGCGCGTTGTGGCTGCCAAGCATGTGGCGCAGCTGCTCCTCGACGGCGAGGGCAGTGATGTACGAGCTCGCATCAAGACCTGCAAGGGCCGTGCTGCTGCTCAACAGGGACTCCATGGACATCATGCCCGCGCTGTGGTGCTGCGGCGTTGGCGGCGTGACGGACGAGGAGGACAGGCCGCTGGCGTCGAATAGTGTGCTGCTTGACGAGCTGCTGCCCATGGAGCGGTCGCGTAGCAGGCCCGGGGGATGTTGGAGTTGAGATTGAGAAGGGGGATACGAGGATGCCCGCTGCTTCCGGAAGGCTAGGCGGCGGTAAAGATGGTCCTTGACAACAGCTATTGACTGTGGATTGGTGACATCAATGTGGAAGAGGTGGTAGACCGCAGCAATTGTGTCGGAGGTAGGCGCGCGATACGTAGTGTCGAGAGATCGTAGTACTTGCCAGGTATAGCCCATGGTTGCCCAGTATACTTGGCCTGCAATGGTGTAGGCTCGGGGACCGAGATAGGGTATTATGTCATCGGGCGGCTGGCTTGGGAAGCTGGCATTACTGCCATGCTCTGCCCGTGTTGGGCTGCCCCGAGAGGGCATGTATGGCTGTATAGAGGGTTCATACTGCAGTATCTCGGGACTCTTCTCGCGTGGTAGCGAGTCAGTATAGCCCTGCGAGTAGACACCCGAGAAGTTAGAGTTGTGAGCGGACCGCAGCTCGTGGATGGGCATGGTGTTCATTTGCGTCATAGGGGGAGCAGCAAACATGTCTGTGTGACTGTTCACATAGCCGTGGTTGTGAGCAGGGTCAAAGCCGCCGTATATAGCGCCTGCGAGTCCCGGTTGCGTAGTGTCGACATGAGACGATCTCAGCTCAAGGGGAGTAGGCCACGCGGAGCTGCCACCGTGGTGATGATTGCCCATTTGCGGATAGGAGCTGCCCATGGGTTGCGCAGACGACGGTCGAGGGCTCTGTGTCGCCACGCTGCCGTGCTCGAGGTCGTCCTCACCATGCTGTGGCGATGATCCCTCGCGGGTGCTGCCGCTGGGGTTGAGCTCTGCAATGCGGCAGGCTTCCGCGATGGCGTCCTTGAGCTCTCGCTGGCTCCGGTAGGCAGCCGTGCTGATGGTCAGAATGGCTTCTTTCAACTTGGCGTTCTCATCCTTGAGAATCCGGATCATGTCAATCTGGCGCTGACGGAACGCCCGCTGGGCGAGCTTGCCGCGCTCTCGGCGGACCTGTGTGGCAGGACAACATCATGGCACCGGTTAGTCTAGTTTAGGAGGAAGCATTGTCGGCAGCAGCGTGTGGAAAGGGTGTGCCAGTGCGACGGCGACGAGGTGATGTGTAGTCGAGAGCAGACCCTGAGAGACACGGGGACCAAGAAAGGGAAATAACAAAAGTTGTCTCCAGAGGGTTCAGACGAGATGTGAGTGAAGAAAGACATACTGAGATCTCATCGGAAGCAGCTTCCGTGGCTCCACTGGATGTGCCTCGACCTTCGGATCCGTGTCCGACGTCCGGCATTGTTGTCCCCCGCCTCCGCTTTGAGGCTGGTTCTATGGTTGGACGCCTTGACGTCTTGGTCGTGCTCTGGTGTCCGGTGATAGTGGTTGTTGTCTTTTGGCCGTGTCCGCCCACCGACCCTCCATCGAAGCTGTCTTGAGACTCGCTTGGGGGAGAGATGGGGTAGCCAAACGGGCTGTGCGCGGGAGGAGAACTAAAAAGGCTGCCAGAGGCCCGGTGCTGTAAGGCCTGCATGGGGGAAGGGGGTCAGGTAGGCAGGTAGCAAGGGAAAACGGGGCCCGGGGCGTCAATCTGCGAGTCGGCGCGCTGGCTTGGGACAAGACAGCGACAAGGTAGACAGGCAGGTAGGTAGGTAAGTCGGTAGGTAAGTAGGTAGGTAGGCAGGCAGGTAGGTAAGTAATTAGGTCGGCCAGTCGGCCTGTCGGTCGGTCGGTCAGTCAGTCAGTCAGGCGAATCTGTGCCTGCCGTCGACAGACTGTTATTGTGGTCTCTCTGTTGTCCAACAACAAGGCAGAATGTTCACCAAGATGCTGCGTGCCAATCGAACTCGTCAGGACGCTTCTGCCGTAGTAGGGCTCGTGGGCCGAGCCCAGAGTCGAGGTCCGGTCCTGGTTGGGGGACGGCGGCGTGATAAAGCCTGGGTGCGCTGGCCTGACACCTCCTGGCCCCAACCATCACCAATGGGCACACCTCAGCGGCGGCCAGTCTAGTCAGGGGGCCGTCCGCTGGAGGGAAGCTGGTTGCGCGCTGGCGTCTCTGTGCGGAATGCCTGCGTTGCGTTGGGGCCCCGCCTCGAAAAAGACTTGGGCGTCTTCCCACACGAACCGCGTCTTGTTTTCCGGGTAATGATCAAAGTTATCCTCTCGTCGTCGTGCTCCACCAGCTGCTCGGTGAATTACCTCTTGTGCCAGGCGCCAGAACGATGATGGCGTAGGCTTAAACTTAATCTCCCTGCGGCCCTGACACTGGCAGGCCGGGTAGTGTGCCAATGAACAGCGTCCTACCCAGGACGGAGCACGACAGGTCGACAAGTGGCAGAACGACTAATGATTTCAGGGCCTCGGTAAGGCACGGGCCCGTGCAGGACACGCAAGAGTGAGTGTGCGGACGGCCTGGCCACCTCGAGGCAACAACAACAACAACAACAACAACAACGACAAGGACAAGGACAACAAGAACAAGCCTCATAGCCGAGCTGACTCAGGCCTGTGGCCATCACGTACCACTCCCGCACCGAGTATCTACTGCCACAAAAGAGCCATCTCAGAGATCTCCGCGACCCGGACCTATGGGCCAACCGCTGACGCCATCGCGTAACGGTGCCGTCAAAGGGGTGTGCGTCTGCGTGCGGGCGACTCCCGCGTTCGTGGAGCGATGGGATGGTCCATACAGAATCTCTCTGGTCTGCGTCCCGCCTCCCCTCTTCCACGAGCCGCACTTAATTAGATACAGTATTCTTGCGTCGGACGGCACGGCTGTTCGTCTGTCCTCTCGACTAGCTCTTGTTCATTTGGAATCCGTCTGTGACCTGCCGCAACACACGCCCATTCGATTTGCTCTGCAAAAATCAACAGAGTCATGCTGAGCCTGTTTTCCAAGCCGCCACGAGTACGGAGTACTTATTTGCTAGGGCGGGTGCGGGTGCTAGCTCGTACTGAGGCACTTGCACCGGAGTGTGTCTCTATCAGCGTGAACGGCACTACTAGTCTCGGTTTCTCCACATCCAATCTGAGAAATACTACCGAAGGGCTGGCAGTTCGTCAAGCCATGGAATGAACACGAGAATTCGTCTGTTCCCTAAGCACACGAGATCCTTTCTCAAGCTTTGACGCCGGACCCTCGGTAGCCAATTGTTACTCCAATATGAGCAGGAAGGATCCAAATTTCTACGATGCGTTGGGGCCATGGCTTCGGCCGGCGATCGATGTAACGGTCAGGGATGCGTCTCGATTCAACGCAAATGCGCCTTGCGGGGCCAATTTGCGGCCGAGTTCGGAGCTAGTTGTGCCGCGAAGCAGATACCCAAGACTATATTCCTGCAGCACGGGCGAGCGGAAAGGGTAGGTAGACATTGCCTGGCGACGTCGTCCTTAACCCACCACCAACGAAAGATGGCTCTCTATAGTCGTCCCATCTCGTCAGCCCTAGCGGAGACTTTTCCTTTCGGTCCTCAAGTCATAACCCACCCCAGTCATTTCTTTTGCCCGGATGGATGCATGCGTGATCCCTGATCTCCAACAGTGACATAATCTTGCCTGCTGAAGAACTTGGGCCGTCCAGCGACTTGCTGTCGAACAGGATGGCCCACTATGGTGACGGATCCGCTACTTACAACCAGCAATACGCACGGAAAATTCTAGACTCTTGGCCTGTTTTACATTAGCAGCAGCGTTGCTGGTCAAGATGAAAGGGGATGCCACAGCTGCTCTCGGCCCGACGCCTCGCAGTGGAGGGCTGGCACATGGAATTTTCCGTGTCGCTACCGTCCGCTAGTGAGACATCACCGCATGCTAGATAGAAGCAAGCACTCGAGCGTGCGGCTGCTTTCTCGTGAGGCTTTTCGCTCAGGGGCGGCTGAGCAGGACCAGCAATACGGATGCAGACATGACAAGTTCGTGTCGACTCGTCGTGGTTGCAATCGGCAGAGTGCGTGCCAGGGCCCCTTCCCCGATGCAACCATACCTTGGACCCTCCTCCCGCCATGTTCTCCTGACATGCTGGTTCACTATTGGAAACCTGCGAACACTATTGATGCGGGCGCACCCCGCACTAACCACGAGTAGGTCTTGCGCCCAGGGGGCTTTCGGTGGTGGCGTCGGGCTAGGGATGTCTCTGATGAGGCCGAGGGCAGATGAAGTATATCCGGTCCGGTCCTGAATGGCGGGTTGCCTGCCAGACGGCGTCATGTCACCTGGACTGGTGCGCTCCTGGTGTGCTCAAAGATTACGTAGGGGCAGCCTTCTAGCCCGTCTTCGATGACCGCACTGCCGGCCACAGCCAGTGCTTTTGGATGGCCGTGGCGCGGGCCACGACGACACCTTTCCCACCTAATTACTTTGTAGACTAGCCCCGTCAGGCCAAGCGTGACGTGCCGGTGCCCGAAGGCGGATCGCTAAAAGGAGTTCTAGATGCGTCGAATTTCCACTTTTCTGCGCAGGAGGCCGAGGAACTTCGTGTGGTGCCATATGATCTGCTCCGCCCGCTCTGGCATGCATCGTTCAGGGGTCCCTTCAAGTCACATTGTGACCACTGTTACCGCTGTCTTGTCTTCAGGAGACAACATGATGGACCGCCGATGTCCCTACCTGAGCTTCACTCTATTTGCCTTTTTGTTTCCCTTCCAGAGATGAGCAACCAGAATCAACCGTCGGTATAATTACCAAGTCATGAGACACTGTCCAACCCCGGCGACTATTGCACGCGCCTGACTCTTCGCTGCCGACTCGGTGACAAAACTCTCCTGCTGCAGGTGACGCAACCCACGAGCGGCCTGGGCTCAAATGTCAGCACTATATTGTTATCCTACATGTCTTTGGGTTTGACACCTGGTCTTGAGAGGGTTTGAACGCTGCCGAGACATCCGTCCCGCCGCTCCCCCGCGTGGTGTGTCTCCCAACAACCTTGGCATATAACCCGGCTCCCCGGTGCCACATCGCGTCCCAGCGACTTGGTACTCCTCAGCCAAAGCGGCGTAGGTAGGTCAGCCACCGCTACGGTAGATGGTTTTTGCGCGCGGACCGTGAGGCGTTCCGGGGCACTGTGCTGTTTAGCTCTAGACAGACGTTGGCGGATGCAGCCAGACAAGGGAGATTCCGTGAGCCTCATTACCCAGTGCTGCGGGACATCGTTGACGGACACATCCGTTGGCAGATCGAAATGTCACTGAGAACGTGCCATCTCAATCTCAATGCTGTCCAGTAGTTCTAACGTCTGCTAGTGTGCCGTGCGGGATTTACAGCGGAATGTTGGCATTGGGACGAAGTGCCGTGGTTCGCCGAGGTTCATTTGACCCCCTTAACTGCACCTGTGCGTCCCGGGCATCATCTGCGATCTGAAGCCCGCTTGGAGCACCTCAAGAGTGAACGCCATGCAACCTCGGCGAGGCCAGGGACGGTGATGACGGCCACACGAAGGAAGGGATATCCAAGCCACAGGACCATACTCGCGAGCCAGCGCTTGGCACTGGTCAACATGTAATCGATCACGTCCTCGTTGATGCCCGTCCAGGTCGCCTCAAGGTGCACGGCCCGAGCCCCCGGCAAGCAAAAGGCCCCATCTCTCTAGTCCTGCGAGAAACGGTTCCTTACATACGTAAGCGGCTACATCTCCAGCGCAGGTTGACCTGACGCGGAACAACACGAGGAGAGCATCGAATGAGGTGCAGGACAGGACAGGTGACAGCAGCGAGGCAAGGTCTGTGCGGAGGATCCTCTGGTCTCCTGGCAAAGAGTCCCAGAAGGCGGCGCGTGGGGACGCGGAGGGAGCGCCGCCTTCTTTGGCAGGCGACCATTCTTGCCTGGCCGACGGCCCTCGCCGTCACATTCTCTCAATCTTGCCCTCTTCGAGCGAGCCTGATCACCCCATTTGCGGCACACGCTTCTGCCTTGTGGCCGCCCTTTCGGCAGGGCCCAGATTGTCTTAGTTCAAACCTTGTCCAGCCACATCAGACACAATGCCTGCGCCCGCGTGTGTGCCCGGTCTTTTTTCTTTCTTTTTTTTTTCTTCTCGCCCTGTTTCGCACTCCTCAAGCCACACCCTCCTCCTGCCGTGCCTGCTCCCTGCTCTCTTGAATTCCCCAAGGCTGCTTGCTGCCACTGGTGCTCGGCCTTGGAGCCTTTGAGGCAACACATACATAAGTGCGTCGAAGACCGTGCGCTCCGCAAATCATCTGCCGCGCTTCCGCGCCAAGCACTGGCGCCACCTTTAACTTTCAACTGCCGAGACGGGCGTCGTTGGTCATTGTTGGTCAGCAATCCCAACGTACCGGGCTCGATAAACGCGCGGGCCAGTCGACGCCCAGCAAAGCCATCCTTGACGCCCTGCCTCCCGGTCACAGCAACAGGACGCAAGTCGCGCGTACTCACCAATGGCATCGTCATCCTTGCGAGGAGTGATCGACGCCAGGGTACCGCACGGCGCCGGGCTAGGCATCGAGGGTCTAATACGCCATGCTGTCTTGTGACCCTCCAACGATCTGCTACCGTATCGAGCGTGAGTGCCAGGATACCTCCCCGTCACTTAGGCCGCCATCCACCGCTATCGGCGCTTCGTTTCCTGCCCAGCCCACGGTCCACGGGCAACCATCCAAGACTGTCATGACAAGATCGACGCCGTCCAGGAACCGCCCAAGCCCTTTCTTCACGCACCTAACTGATTGGTGATCCGCTAATCGACACTCATGTCTCGACATCTCCTCGGCAACTTGATCCGTCCCCCGAGCCACAACGGAGTTTGTTGCTTTTGCTGGCATAGCCTACCCTTCGCCATCCCCAATCGTCTCCCCGTCTAGGCCCGAAGTGGCTTAGACGGGTTCTAGACATACCTAGATCCATCCACTTGCTTGCTGAACGTCGATGGGGCTCAAGTTAAGAGAGCCGAGTCCTTGGAATGCCTCTGATCCAAATCTTGTGCGTGTGTGCAAGACCCAAAAGATTCCGTAGATGCCACGTGCCTTCAAGACAAACCATAAGGTTTCTGCATACTTGTGTCAAGAAAGCTGACACATCTCCTCGTCAGCATGCACTACCGTGAGAGAGCGAAAAGCAAGAATGGGCTAATTTCTCAGAAGCTTTTGCCTACGCCGATAAGGCAAACGCGTGTTTTCCCCCCCTCTCTTGCGTAAGTATGCTTGCGTGGGCGGAATCAAGTAGTTGGTGCTTTGCCGTCTTTTCTTGGCAGGATACGTCACCATGTCTTGTTTCAGCGTACCGCTCGATCCCCACGCCCATTTTTTCTTCTCATTGGAGGTGGAAAAAGATCCGCCGCGTGTCCCAGATCTCAGGAGATTTTACTTACTCGGAGCGCTGCGCCCCGACGGTGGGCTTCAGCCATGTAACCGTGTGCTTCGACTGGCGCGCATAGGAAAGTGTCGGAGCTCTGCGGACCGTTGTAGGGAACATCGGAGCATACCGTTTTGGCATTAGATAGCCGGGCGGCTACCCTCTTGCGCCGCTGCGCTATATAAGGTGGGAGTGCCGAAAACGGGTTAATTAGCACCTAATTAAAGTAGGTATGCAGATATTTGCTAAACACAAACGCCTCGTGTACGCCAAAGAATTTCCTAGTCGCGCCGCCCAGCATACTATCTCTCCCTTTGCATGGAAACGGACCACTGGAAGAATTCAAAGCCACCTTGTATCATTGAACAATAAACACAGTTGTCTTTGGGGGAAAAAAGAATACCCCGCGGTAAAAGAAAGCGTCGCTTCGGTCGAAATGAGCACCTTTGCTTCGGCCGAAAAGACGAAATTGCGTTAGCCTCGTGGAGCTGAAACCGCCGCCCCTTCATATAGACCCGCCGGGGTAAGGGAGGGGATTAGTAGGCAGACCGACAGAGCAAACCACGATATACCCTGCCCAAGAAAAAAAGTTGCCCGCAAATCCTTCGAATGCGATTCGGTAAAGTTACGCATCTGCGGCAAAGAGTCTTTGCGCAGGGAGTGACCCCTGTGAAGCGTAAATGTAATTATTGTTTGGCGGTGTGCTTGACCAGGTGCGCACAGGCGTGGTGTGGCATTCTAGTGGCGCAGGTATTTGGCATGGTTGTACTATAGTCTCGGAAAAGGAACTCGTGGCTTATGGCATACATGACTTGCCCTGCTCATGTGCGCACATCTTGAAGCCGTGAATGAATCAGTTGCGGCCCTGGCAGGCAACAGTGATGGTCAGGAGTTTATCGTGGGGACTACCTAATACTGCTGACAGTGCCGGAACTCATTGATCATTTGGTAATGACTAGTACACCGGTCTGATTATACTCCATGTCCTGGCCATTGAATTCGCTAACCATCTGTGCGTTCACTTGGCAACCCGTAATGTTGTCGGTATGTTGTTGCGAATTCAGCCGAGCAAAAGCTCTCCTGCAGACCGCCACCCAAAAAAAAAAAAAAAAAGCCAAACCGCACGTTCATTCTCAGGGGCGTCACGCCTCTCCCTAACGTTATGGATGGTCGTTCTGCTCGTCCCTCTCCTCCACAGGAGAATGTGCCTGTCCAGCCACTCGGCAGAAGCCGGCTTGGCATGTATGCTTGACGGCAGTCCCACCAGCTTATTCCGCAGAGAGGATGAAAGATGTGCCAGCCAGAAGCTGCTGACAAAGCTGGTAAACGCCACGATGCGTCCCGACTCGGCCGATATTGTGGCCTAAGACTTTACGAGGCGATCAGTGCGGCTCATGGCGTGGACAAGATGACAGACCAGGACAGTCTCGATGGCCTGCACCAGATGCGTCCCCGTCCTTGAGGGCCAATCCAGGCCGTTCGAGCTACTGTTACGGCGGAGTTGACGTGGCAACTCTCGTCCTCGGCTGCTGCCCGGAAAGCTCTACAAGAAAAATACGTGTGGCATACATCTGGGCATCGTGACATGATTGCTTTCCTCTAAACGGCCCGGGTCAGTGCTCCAGATTCTCCTAGGCTAATATTGTGTGCTATGTCCTCAACTTGTGATGTATGGCGCACACGTCACGAGCTACCTCCTGGTCCGCGATGCTGCCGGGACACGTGCGTCAGGTCAAGCCGCAGTGTTTGGCCCGGCGGCGGCTGCATCTTGCTGCAGAACAAGTCAGCAAGCTCCGTTGCCTTGAACGTCACTTGTCGCCGAGCCTTGCCGGGTCGGAGTTTCCTGATATGTGTTGGCGTGATCTCCTGATCTCACGACTCGTTGAAAAGGTTGATTGGATCTATTGGGTGTGATTTCGGAAGAAATCTTCCAACACAGCCGATGTATGTGGATCCTAGTGCAGTTCATCCACTCTTCACGTCGTACGTTTGAATTGCGTTCTTTACAACTCCTCCTTTTCTCTGAATTTTTTCTTGCCACCCGGCTCCCCCTGCTGTTAACGCTCTCTTTTGTTCTTCTGTGCTCAAAAGCACACAAATCCTCTGCATTCTTCAAGGCACACAGAATAGCTCAAGCTCTCAATGTTAGGCAATGTCGTGTCGGTGTGCCTTCATGGATCGTTCTCGACACCCTCACCTTTCCTGAAAGCATTTTTGGTCATCACCGGCGACCAAAGTGAAGATGCCAGCTTCTGAATGCAGTTGTGATCATTGCCCTCTCCTTTCTCTTTTTTGGAGGGGGGAAAAGGCAAAACTAGCAAAAGCCACCACTCTGACGCTTAAATCGTATGAATTGATGCTTAATCTACTTCCGAATTCCCTCAATCGCCTGCCATATAGAAGACTCGTGTGTATGTATGAGCTGAGATGTATGAAAAGTTCCAGTTGTGCCCTGGTTATGTTGACATTTGTCACTGCTCTTGGTTCTGTTCAGATTCAGATACCATTTTGTGATGATATGAATTATCAAGAATTTCTGCTCCATCGCCAAGATCTGCAAAGGACTGTGACGCTCTTCTCGTCAGAAATTTCGATACTTCTGTTTACTTATGTCCCTCTCCTGTTTCTGCTGCTTCGAGAAGCGTTTATCTTCAACTGGGATGTGGTTAGTAAATTCTTGCCTATTCTCTGACTCGCAGCACCGGGAATTATCTCTCATCCGTAAATCACTACTCGACAATGCATTCCTTTCACCACTTCATCATTTTCTAACCAAGGAATTTTTATCAGATGTTACATCCTCCACGGCAATCCCCTCATTCTAGCTCATGTGCCTATGTTTTGACGTTTTCACAATATGCAACATTTTCTTTTTTTTAAAAAAAAACAGATCCTCATTGCCATTCCCGAAATCACATCCCCTCACCAAAGTCCGTGGAATCTCACGTCTCTTAACCATCAAGAGCACACCCAACACTCCACCCTGAATCCGACCACTCTTCTCAACACCGCCTTTCTTCAAACGCAGTCTTTCAATCACTCCAAAACTTCTTAAGCACATCCCCCGCCCTCCTTGCCTGCGAGATTCGGATTCGCCTCTCGCCAGCGGGCAACATAGGTCGTCGTGCCCTAGAGAAAGAGGATGCCACTTTCTTGAGGACCACCTCACCCCCCTTCACTCGCATAGAACACTTCCATCAATAGAGCATCCGGGTGGCACGTGCCGTAAAATTCTCGCGCGCGCGGAAAGTTGGTCTGATGAAAGACATCAAGCCCATTCACACCGGTAGATAGGTAAGTACCATCCTCGCTGGGCAAGAGCAGCAGCGGCCACCATCCCTACGACACGCTTGACCTTCTGCACCGCATTTTTCAAAGGGAAATAGTTTGGGATCAGGCCTAATCGTGCCCACCCTTCACAGAGCTCGATTGTGCCGCCTGCTATGAGCACGCTCATTGCAGCCGGAACCACCAGTCTTACCTTGTGGTTCAGGTCAGCAGAAAGGGTTTCGATAGTTTCTGCGGAGGACGATTCGAAGCAAAATGGTCCGCCATTTTGGCCGTTGTCGTTGTTGTGGTTGGTAGCAGTGAGGAGTTCGAGTGCAGCAGAGCCGCGAGGACGCGCACGGCCGTTCCCGGGCCGCGGCAGATGTCGAGGATGGTGTCGAATTGACCGCCCATGAAGGCGTAATGGTCGACGATCAAGTTGTCCGGAGTCTGGTGGTGGTCGTTCCGGTGTTGGACGGAATTGAGGCCGTCATCCGCGATGTGGTGCCGGATAATTGGGTCCGCTTCCTCGGAGGGCGGCGCGGAGGAGTTGGCAGCGGCGGGCTTCAGGGTACTGTAGCAGCGGCAGAGGGTGCGGGCGGCTTGCTGCCGGGGACGAGGGGCAGGGTGGAGGTGGAGTTGGTGGCCGTGGTGGCTGTTGATGTCGTCAAATGTGTGGCAAAGACATTTAAGGGATTTCTTTGGTAGTTTTGACCACTGTGCAGAGTCTCTGGGGATGGTGAAGATGCGGTGAGATCGTCCATCGTCTGGCTTTTGATCAATTCACGTTTCAATACAGTCGCTAGGGAGGATGCAAAATGACAACAATTTGACAGCTTGTTTGCTGAAGTAAAATCCATGCAGGAACATCGGCCACGGCAATATGTAATTAGGATCGCAAATCCCGTGCTGACACAAGTGGATTCCTCATCACCAGATAACGAATGATGCAGCTGCCTCAGTAGTTAGTCCTCTGAGGCCCCAAGCAACAGGACACCCCAGCAAAGCATGGTACTGTGTCATGAGAGAGGCCGCCACTTGGACTATGATCCTGGGTAGTGGTGTTGGTGCTGCAGTGTGGCAGCGCCTCCTGGCCCACTCGTACCGGGGTGATCACGTTTGGAGGTACTGGCTTGGGAATACCATCGGTCCCTGACGCAAGCAGAGCTCGATGACCCATGAGGTTTAGATGAGTGTCAGATGAAATGAGCATAGTTCCCGCATGGCGCTGCGAGGGCTTTCACCTTACTTCTAGCGATCTGAGGCATGTGCATTGCGTGCTGGTGGCTGCGTGAAATTCGACAAGTCAGATCACAGCTTGCCTTCCTCGTCAGTGAAGAACAAGTTCCTGCCATCATCGTCCTGCTTCACAACGCCACGACATCCGATGGGCTCGCGTAAAGTGTCAGTCAGTCTGACCAGCGTCGACTCGTCTCCGTGGTTGGCTACGAAGCGAGCTCTGGCCCCCGACTCTAACCGGCCTACAATGTATCCTTGGTTTGGCTTGCCTTGGCGGTCAAAGTCAACAGTGTAGGTCTATCGTCATGGTAGACTGGGTCAGTTTCTCGTGTGAACCATCATGTACGCAACGCTCTCCTCAGAGACATACCTCTATGATAGCTCGCCCCTCGGGTTTGACGGATATGGGAGGGGCAACTACTCCCTTACTGAAGTCTGGCAGAGGATTCTTGCGCGGGTACATGTCGCCACCAGCACGAGGATTTCGGGACAGGCAGAGGGCATGCTGATACGTCAAGACACCACCATTGGCAAGTAGCAACCCGGTCTTCACGGTTCCCTTGCGAATGAGCCGCGTGGTCTCGGTTATGGCCTGGACAACATATACAGTGTTAGCATTGGTTCTGATGCCAGAGCTCACACACAGTCATGGTGAATTCCGTTGTACTGCCTAACAGCAAACTTACGTGCATAGAGTAATTGTTGCCTGCTCCTCCAAATGAGGTCAAGCCGCCGAGAACAGTGATGGGCTTCTCAGGTTGCGTGACACTGAGACCGAGATGCTTACACGCCAGCTTCGGTACGATTGGAAAGCATCTGAAATAGCAGTCAGCCATCCATAGTGACGGGAAGGTCGCCGGCGAGAGACAACAGCCGATCTACTTACGAATAAATGTCGAGACAGTCGACGTCATCCTTTGTGATTCCTGAAACCTCCAATGCAGCGTCAAGAGATTGCGCGATAGCAGGGCTCGAGAAGTAATTGGGACGTTCCCAGACTGGACTCGACAATTATGGTTAGACATGGGCTGAGCTGGCCTTCTTGGGATGCTGTCGGCACTTACATTGGCTACTGTCACTCGTCCCGGCACCTCCTAGTAAGTACACCCATTTGTCTTTGGCAATGCCAAGCTTTTGCGCATGTTCTGTGGAGGTCAAGATGCACGCCCCAGCTAAATTGACAGTGTTGAAAGCGTTCATGAGCAAAGGGTCTATCATTGATTATTGTTAGCTGTTTGCGCAAATGGAGAAGCTGGAAAACGTGCACATACATGGCATGCAAATCATCCTGTTCTTCGGATTCGGAGTTCCGATTTCACTGACAGTCTTGGGAGTCGCTCCGGATCGCCAGCTGTAAGGATGCTGGCAAGCGATCGCGTCAAACGCGGCATACATCTCCGCAGAGTCTCGTGTGTTTTCGACGAATGACTGTCCCTCGTGGTTGCGGAAGGCATTTTCGTACATAGGGTACACCTGAAGTGGCAGACCTGCTCCATGCCGGCCTCCGATACCTGTATGGTGATATCAGCATCCAATGCACGGCAATTGTTGTCTGCCGGCGTGTACTCACTCTCGCCGAGCCTGGAGGCATCGCTTGCGCTAATGGTGCCAGAGTTCGGATCCGGAGTTGTCCAACCAGGCGGCGGAAACTTGCCTGCTTTCCGACAAGCAGCCACTGCGCATGAGATCAGCACATATTGCACACGGACAATAAGCGTTATAGACTATGTTTTCGATGCGAAAACTTACAAGAGGCCAAGGCCTCACCACCAGTAACAACGGCGATGCGGGCCTCGCCTGTTGCAACACGGCGAGCGGCTTCATCACACAGGAGAGCTGGCTGGTTCCCGCCGTGATACTTGCCGAGCTCTTTATGGTTAGGAGTCGAGCTGAGCTTCTGCGCCAGGAGGCCTGGAAGATCGGGATACGGCCATGTCCACGGCGGTACGACTGAAATGCTGTCGAGTTGTGCCGAAAAGTCGTGCTTGGTAATGCCAGAATCCTCGAGTGCGGCATTGATGGCGCGGAGCATAAGCTCGGCAGGCTCGAAGGCGTCGGCGGGCTGGAGAGACTTGTTGCAGATATCGCCGACGCCCACGATGATGGGAGTGAGCCGAGGTTCAGCCATGACTACTGGGCAGTGCTGCGATCGTGCGGTTTTGGGAAACGGGTCAACTCGAGCAGGAACGGTGCTATTTTGGATATGTTAATGGCAGAGGTCCAAACGGATCGTAGATCCTAGAAGCAGGGAAGGACGATCGGCGAGACGAGACTTTGGATGTGTTTGAGGTCATGGAACCTTTCCGGGTTGATCACGGCTGCGCGAAGATGACTGCCGCGTTCCCCGCACCTGACAAGACCCTGGTGGAGGCCGAGATCCCTGTCTCGGCATGATTCCCCAACTTTTTGCCTAGGCTCAGAGTCTCGTAGTCTCATACTGCCAGTCGGAAGTGATGGTCATGGCTGTCACCGAGCTGGGCGCTCGAGCTGTGTATCGCATGGAGCGTCATTGCTGGCGAACATGTTGTCCCCCATTAGCCGTGGTGGTCGCTGCGAGGACCACATTACGGGTTGGGGATCAAAAGCCTTGCCATATTCTGCAGTATGAGCAAGCTAGTGAGGCCTGTTGTCCGCTGAGTGATTGTGGGAGAATGATGGATTAGAAAGGGCACCAAGACTGTTTGAAGGTCGGGGACACCATCTGGGGCTTCGATGGAAACTGCGCTGCATTCAGCTGCACAGACAGTGAGGCGGGTTCAAACATACTGTACGACAAAGCACTGTACGAGACTGGCGCGTGCCTGCCCCCGCAGCATCAGCGGACCTGCTGTGGCATTTCGATGCTAACCCGCCTAAAGCTGTGCTGTGCTGTTTGTTGCCTAACAATCCTTGCCTGGCGTCATCGCGCAAGCACATGTTCATCTGCAGAGCCTCACAGCCATCATCACCTCCAACCATTCGCTTCACAAGCCCAGCTTGTGCTTCAGACCCCGACACAGACATCCGGCGACGTCTGCGGTGTGGTACTCATCAACAGGACCCAGCGACACCCGCAGCCCTTCGGGCGACTTCACCGCGAGCGAGCCGCGACCTTTCACCTCGCAGCATTTCCTCGTCAACCATGATATAGCATCATCGACCTGCGCGTGACCCGACGTCGCCTCCGCCATCATGTCGGCAAACGCCTCAAACTCGCTTTCCCAGTATCTCGAGCAGCTGCGAGGCACCACTTTCCAGCGCCTCTACCAGCAACCCTCCACCGTCTTTGCCATTTTCCGCCGCATGCTACCACATCTCGGTATGCTGCTGACCATGCGCCCGAGTCCTCATCAGCACTCGCCAGACCAGGCTTGCTAACCTTGACGTCTCAATTCCAGCCAAGACGATTGTTATGGCCATTCTATACATGCCGGCACCCTTCCTTCTATCAGACCTCGAAATATGGATCAGGCCGTCGGCGAAACGAGAAAAAGACCAGGCTATCTCAGCCCTGCGAACCCTACACATAATATCACGAGACACTCCACATCACATCACACTGTCACCAAACTTCCGAAACAGCCTTAGACTAGCCCTCGAAGGCGGCGGCGACCACAACTCATTCGGTGTACCATCAAAACAACCGGTACCCCCCGAGATCGACATCGCATTTTTAGACAAATATGCACGACGGAAATGGGACGACATATTGCATTTTGTGGTCAACAGTGTTGGCTCTGGCGGCGGTGGTCGAGGCTCGACTGGACCTAAGCAGTCCGTGAAAGACCTCTTACTCAACGGAAACCTGGTTGAGCAGAAGCCGGGGGTCGGGGTCAACATCACACAGGAGGGTTTCACGTTCCTGCTACAGGAGGCGAACGCACAAGTTTGGACATTGCTGCTGTTGTGGTTGACAGCTGTTGATCGCGCAAACGACCATGCTAAGAAGAAGGCGGGCGCGGACAGCATCGGTCTAGAAGGTCCAGACATGCTTTCATTCTTCTTCCTGCTCTCATCCCTGGAGCTCGGGAGAGCCTACAGCACCGACGCCCTGACACCTGCACGGCGAGATCTGCTGCCGAACCTTGCGGATTTCGGGCTCATATACATCCCTCACGGCAACCCGTCCCAATTTTTCCCGACGCGACTCGCAACGACATTAACAAGTAGTGAGACGAGCCTGCGCTCCGTCAGTGCAGGCTTCGCGGCAGCCACAGCAGGCAACAAGAAAAGCAATGGCGCCAATGGAGACGATAGCCCGGCGCCTGGCCTAGCAGACTCACAAGAGCGCAACGCCATCATTCTGGAGACCAACTTCCGACTGTACGCCTACATCCAATCACCGTTACAAATAGCCGTCCTCGCGCTCTTTTCCGACCTCAAATTCCGCTTCAAGGGCCTGGTATCAGGCCACCTGACGCGAGGCAGTATACGCCGCGCAGTAGACATGGGCATCACGGCAGACCAAATCATAAGCTACCTCGCCACGCACGCGCACGAGCAGATGCATCGCGTCTCGGCCACCAACAACAAGCCCCTCCTCCCGCCCGTCGTCGTCGACCAGATCCGCCTATGGCAGCTCGACACGGAGCGCATGCTTACCACGACGGGATACCTATTCAAGGACTTTGACAACTACAAAGACTACCTCGAGATCTGCAACTTTGCGGACGATATCGGCGTCGTGTCATGGCGGAACGACAAGAGAGGTATCTTCTTCGCTAACAAGACGGATCAGATCAAGGATTTCATGAAGGCGAGGAAGAAGGTCAAGGCTGAGGAGCAGGGTGGTGGAACGAATGGAGCGTAGTGTATCGTGGTACAAAGCGGCCCACAAGGCGCCTCTGTAGGCACCAAGCAGAACATCATGAACACCAGGAAGACTAAGTTATCACGCCTAGAGAATGGATTACAAGGGGGACAAAGATATCCCTGTATCGAACAGCAATAGAGTTGCATATTCCGGTGGGCGCGCCAAAGCATCACTGCCTTTGGATGCACTAGACACGAATTACACAGAACAAGACATATGTTTGATCATATTGATTAGCGCTCTAGTCTATCTCTAGAAGTAATGACATTCGTCTCAATGCTTGATGCTCGTCAGAAACGCAATAAGAGTGTGCTCTAGAGCTGTACAAGTCATCCCATGACAATGCCTACCGCTGCTGGCCAAAGGAAAACATTAGACACAGCAAGTGCAACTACACATATAGTTATAGAAACCGATTCTTCACACATGCCACTTCCCATCTTTTCTATCGCAGCAGACTGCCTCGTTTCCGACGACTGAATGAGCTAGCATGGACGATGCCCTTGCCAACACTAGAGCTGCTGATCAGCAGCCGTTCGACCCAGCCACGATCTTCCATGCTTCCGCCCGATGGAAGTAGGTCCTCCTTGTTCAAGAGCCGGGCGAACATCTGCTGCCATGCAAAGAGGCTCTTCCGTGCCTCTGAGGTCTCGCACATTGTTTCGAGGTGGCGGAACACTCGCTTGAAGCGGACGTCTTCGTCTTCGAGAGCAGCTACGCGAATCATATGGTCCATCGTGTTGCGATCTTTTGGTAGGGTTGAGTCGTCATCACTTTTTGTCTTTGGTGCCTCCAAAGTTGCTCTGCGGTGATTGTATAGTGATGGCATTGTGCCAAGGTGAGGAATTAGTGAGGATGTTCTGGCCGGTGCCGGACGCGTTGCCAACCACGGCTCAGAGCCTTGGGAGCGTCGATCCTGGAGAGATGGACGAGTCGCAACAGCCAAGTCAATCGTCGAGTCTGCAGGAGACTCGAGAGGCGAGAACTGTTCATCTGAGGATTCTGACTTCGTCGGGGATGGCGGGATCCTATCCGGTAGGCTCTCTGACATGAAGCGATCGTTCAGTGCCATGAAGCGACCCGACCAGTACTCTGAGCACTGCGCCTCGTAGATGTACCGTGGATCCCTCTGTGGTTTTGCTGGTAGCAAAGTGTCATCCTCAAAGCTCGTGTTTGGAATCGAGATGGCGAGTCCCGATGCCATGCCGCCACCAGCGGGACCGGGCAGAGCGACGACGCTGTTTTGTGTGGTGGCCGAGGAGCCGGACGTATTCCTTGATGCATGCGATGATTTGCGTTGACTGCTCCTTGCCGAGAGACCAAGTGAAGTGCGAGACATGGAAGCTGTCAGATTTGAGAGTACATTGAGCGTCCTAGCTCGAGGGATGCCAGTTGACGGTTTGGGCTTGATTTCTGATGATTGCCGTGGATCCATCTCATCTTGCTGTAGCCTGGTAAGCTTTTTGGCGGCAGGAAGGTCGAGGCTGTTCTTGTGATTCATGGCTACGGTGCTGGCGTAGGTGGAGGACAGATTCTCGTCCTGGTAAGAGGGCTGTGGGGGGAGAGGAGGAGGTGTGCTAAGATACGTTCGTCTGGTTGCTGTGGTGTTGTAAAGTCTTTCAGACAGCGGTGTAGGCCGTGGTGTGTCGCCAGAGTAGCGAAGTGTCTGGTTAAGATTTTGTTGTCGTGATGGTGTGTCGACAGGTTTGTTTTGAGCGGCCATCACTGTGTTATGTGATCTTTCAGATAGCGGATCAAGTCGCTGGCTATCTCCGGAAGGCTGGCGTAAGTTGTCAAAATTTACTCGAGGTGTAGATGCAGCGGCAAAAATGCCCACTTTGGCTCCTTTGGATTTGTAGACTCCCTTGGAAGATCTGTTAGAACCAGGTCGAGAGATTCCATCGGAACGGCGGTGCAATTGCTCATTATTTTGTCGTTGAAGCGGAGTATCAGTAGTGATCACATTGGTTTCCGTGTTATCGTAGGGTATCTCAGACACCACACCAACTCCCGATCGTAGCGATTCACCTGAGAGACGATGCCTCTCCTCAAGGGTCTCTCGTTGACCTGGCACAGCAGTACATATATCCATGATAGTCTTCGATTGCCGGTGTCGGGGCTTCGGCAAGAGTATTGTTCCTGGAGATCTCGTGGCAGACACGGACTGGAACTGTGTCGTTGGAGGGCTTGTCAATGGTCCACCGGTTGTGTAGCTGGCAGAGTCGCGACGAGTTTCCTGGGTTCCTTGATTGCGGAAGACGGTGCCGTAAGACTTTTGGAACGTTTCGGATGTGAAGCGGACACAGCTTGGACCAACCTGGGGAGGCGGACGCACTGGCTGGAAGTCTCCCATCGCTGAGGAAGCCGGTCGATGTCTGGTTGTGCAGCGTCGTGATGGTCATATGTGGCTGGTTGAGACACCGGCCCAGATTGGATGGAAGCGGCTACTGGGCTTGGGACATGTTCAACAGGTCGAGTGTTCGACCGGAGCCACGGTGCGTGCTCGTTGAAGATAGAGCTTGCGTGGTCGACATATCGTCTTGCCAAGGCAAGTGCGACTGTGACGATGCCTTCCCATGCTGGATCAGGCAGACTTAAATAACGCTTCTCTGGCACGTTCCAATTACAACACATCAACGGGTTATTCCGAAGCAGCTTCACTTTTAACATAACCAGAAATATTCAATTCATTTCACGGGAAAGTGTGAGCAAAGCAGCTGCGATCGACTGGCTGGGGTTTTTTTTGGGGGGGTGAGAAAGGATTGCACGAGGAGCCATCGCCATGTCACACATTGCCTGCCGGCCAACCGTCACAATAGACCTTTTCCGAAGGACAATCAAGTGAAAGACCGCCGATACATCAAATCCGTTCTCACCGCATACTTCAATCCACTCGTCACCGGCTGTCCTGAATGCCACAGCATCCGCTGCTGAAACACCAGCACGCGACCAACCTTTGGCACCACATCGACAAATTTCTCCTCAGACAGCGATCCAGGAGGGCCCCAGAACCGGGTTGTCCCCCCTTTGGCAGCAGCAGAACCAGATCCGTCAGCCTCTTCTTCACTACCCGGCCCGGCACCATCAAGACTGTCGCTCAAGTACACCTGACATGTGAGGAAGCTCTTCTCGTCTTTATCTGTCCCCGGCCGCGAGAAAACCTGGTCGCAGTGCCGATCGTGGTGCATTCCGGACTCATAACGGAGGAAGCTGAGACGCTCGTTGGCTGCATACATATCCCAGGTTGCTTTGTGTCGACCCTGTGAGGCTTTGAGGTTCGTCGCGCCGGCAATGCCTTCAGACCAGTCTTTGACAGGCATCCCCTCCTTGGCGGCCTGGTCAGGTCCCGCTACCGAGTCGACTGGGGGATACTTGCGTGCCTTGCGTAGACAGATCACGCCTAACTCTTCGAGGTGTGGACTGATGCGTGCGTACAGGACTTCCGAGACTTGGGGGTTGAGCACGAGTGTGCGGTCGACTTCGCGGAAGGAGTTTCCCTGGACCAGAGGTGCCCAGTGGCCCTGTGGCAGTGTCCGGATGATGGCACATTCACTAGGTGAGAAGACATTATCCAGGACTACGGCGAAATAAGGACTGTACTCGGGCAGATCTGTTTGGGAGAAGTCGATGGGTGTGCAAGAGATGGCGTTTATGCGACCCGGAGTGGTTGCCGATGTGAGCTGGTTGTGATCATGCTCGCTCAGACTCAGCTCGAGGATAACACCCCGAGGGGTCTGGATTGTGCGTGGGAAATCCATCTTGGCGGCGGTTGACGGAGAGACATGTTGAAAGGGTGATGGGTTATTGCTATGTATGCTCGCCCTTGCTTATTGACCCATGGTTGCAATGGCTTATGATGGAAGTCGGGAGTGTTCTTGGAAACGTTGTGATATCGCAAGACTTTATGCAAACAACAACGAGGGTGAGCCTGGTGCCTGGTGTGGCAGAGTGCTCACGTGGCTATGCCCGGGGCCGCTGAGGGTGATGTATTCTGACTCATTCTGAGCCACGACGATGGCTGTCAAATCCCTGCGGTGTCCGCGTCTACAGTATTGTATCATCAGGCCTGACACTTGTTGGTCGGTTGAATTGGCTCCCTGGCGCTGACTTTCTTGTCGTTCTTCCCCGGAGAACAGCGCATCTGGATGCCGCAGGACTCTGGCGAGAATGCAGCAGACGGGCGACCGCGCTAATCATGACATCAGCCGGTGGCATGCACCCCGCCAGCGCTGGGGAGCCCCGTCCACGCCGGCTCCGGCCCCGGAACTCTACTGCGCAGTTGCCCCGTCGCCTCCGCAAGCTGTTGTCAACGCAAACAGCGCAGCGCAGTCGCCCACGCCGGATTGGACTCTTGTCCTACGTGTCTTTCTGTTTCTCCTGTGAGCCTCACCCGCAGTAGCGGTCAGGAATCTTGCGGCTCCTGGCCAGACACCGCTAGGCGCAGCCCGTGCGACGTGTCGTGCCGCAAGTGGCGCCTCCACCACGGTTCCTGCATCGTCGGCGCATCCAGCCGAGCCTCCCCGTGCGACAGCGGACGCACCTCTTGAGGTCCTCGCAAGCCATCGACGCCCCAAGCAACCCCTGTGCTCCGTATTCGCCGTCTTGGCGCCTGGCCGAGGTTGTACATAGGCCACCGTCGGTGTCGCGTGCCTCCATCTTCCCGACTAGTCCATTCCTTTGGCACTCTTAGTCGTCCGTCGACAAGGCTAGCATCATGTGTATCGTCGTCCTTAGCACGGCGCACCCCCGGTACGCCCTCATAGTGGTCGACAACCGCGACGAATATGTCCTCCGACCCACGACACAGCCATACTGGTGGACTCACCGTGCTTCGGGTAACCGTATCCTCTCCTCACGCGACCTCTGGCGCGCTGAGCGCGGGACTTGGATGGGCATAAACCAGACTGGTCGCTTCGCAATCCTCACCAACTTCCGTGAATCAGCCCAGGACGATCCAGACACGTCTCTCGGCAACGTGAAAAGTCGTGGCGTCATCATTAATGAGTGGCTGGGCGCAGCACAGTCAGAGAGCCTCGACGAGTTTGTGCCCAGAGTCACGAACAGTGGCGTCTTTAAAGGAATCGGCGGCTTCTCTCTAATCTGCGGAGATCTGTGGGAAATAACGAAAGGAGAAGGCATCAAGCCTGCCTCAATACTGTCGAATCGGTGCGACCGGGCCGATCAGGTTCCGCGTGTCTGCGGCACGCGTGGGGAGACTGTGTCGCTGAGTAACACAATCTACTCACAGGAGAGCTCGTGGCCCAAGGTGAGGCTTGGCAAGGAGCTTATAGAAAAGGCGATCAGCCATGCAGTGGAACAGGATCTGGACGAAGACGGCTTGACAGAAAGACTGTTCGCTGTGCTAGACCACGACACGATGCCAAAGGATCCAAACCGAACTATGGGCGAGTTCCGCGATCTGCTGAGGACGTCAATATTCATCCCTGCATTTGCTGATGCGGAACGGGAGAAGTGCATGGAAGAAGCAAGACGAAAAGGGCGTGAAAACAACTTGCCTCCATTTGAGAAGGTCCCGCCAGACAGCCGGAACGACGAAAACGACGACTCAGAGCCGAAAGAGGCCTTCTTGCGTGGAGCATACGGCACGCAGCGACAAACGATCATCTTTGTTGACTTTGATGGAAATGTCACATACAAGGAACGCGCACTCTGGGACGCCCATGGGAATGAGCTCAGGAGGGGCGAGGCCGACGTGGTCAAGAAGTTTCGGATAGGCGAGACCAGCAGTTGACTATTGACACGCCGTCACCTGGGCAGCAAAATCTGAGGTCTTCGCTGGTGGTCTTCCAGGTCTAATTTGACTCCAGAAGCCGCAGCGTTGCTCTCATGCCTTCCAAGCTTGGGGCAAACACATTCCAGATCTCATGGCTCGCTCCTGCCCCAGCTTGGCTGTGCTTCACCAAGTCACGGCGACCAACCACAGCCAGTCCCAGCACGTTTTGAGGTCAATCATGCCATCATCAGACACTGCAACCCTTCATCCGTGCCTTGACCTGGACTGACCTCTATCATGCGCATCAAGCATCTCTATCGAAATATCACCACCTAGTGTACTTGTACTGTTCTTCCAAGCTTTCATACATCCTTCTCTTCCGTACATTCTCACTTGACCCGACGCCTTTTTCTAATTCCCTGGCGCGCCACGCACTGAGCAATGGCGCAAACTGGCCGCACGCCTCGTCCGGATGGGCGCCTCTCCGTACAAGACCTCGAAGACGAGGAGTTTTTCAGTGCACCGCAAACTCGTCAAATCAGCATTGATCCTATCAAGACGTCATCGCATGACCGCGATCCTACCAGACCTCACTACGCGCCTCTTTTTCCAGTCCAGGAGACGAACCATCCACTTTCAGAAACGCCAGGCACGACTGCTGCAAGTGGCTAGAAGCACAAGTTCACCACACCCTGGATTCATGACCACGACCCTCCTCACGACCATCTTTCATTCAAGGTCCTTCGCCGCCTACTCAAAGGTCAGCCACCTAGCGGCCATCCTGCCGGCTTAGAGACCTACAGCTTTGACCATAACTTGATCGCGTCAGAGACGCGCTTGGCTGATACGACTTCCGACCGCCAGGTGCCGCAACCGTTCTCACCCAGCAATGACAGGAGTAGTTCCGTTGTGGCTGTTTCACTAGAAGAGCCCTTGCGCAAAGACACAGCTAGCAGAATAATGCCCAGTGTTGCCAACACGGCCGAATATGGTGATGAAGAAAATGCAGAAGCCATCGTCGAGCGTATCCAACACTACCTTACCAGCTTGCGCTACCCAACAATCGATACCACCGGCATTACGCACCCAGCTGATAAGAACACACAGCCTGCTGATTCCAGTACCACAACCGCAGCCGGAAGTGAGTTGTATCTCGTGAGCATTGCAGACATTGCGATGATCCTCGAAATTGTCATCACAGGCATGAGCAACCTTACACATGACCACGCACAGGTCAAGCGCAAAGGCAAATTGCTTGTGAGCTTAACACATGGACAAGCAGCTCCGCCAGCGGTGACTTTCAGCTCTGTTCGACCATCGTTCGGCTCGTGCTTGAGTAACGACAGGTCGCCAGACCTACCGTTTGGTCCCGACGTGGCCACCATTGTATCACGGCAAAGCGTCACAGAGATCGACTAGAAGTTGTCCGAGCCACTTGCCAGTGATGCCCTGACTAGCGATGCCATTAATACCGCAAGCAAGAAAATCTCTGAAATTGCTTTGGGAACCAGCAATCAAGCAATTGAAAGCCCACCATCTCCTAGAGATGATACGACAGACAGCAATGTGCTCGCGCCCGTGTCGCCAAGCAGCATTGGTGCCTGCCTCCTCTCAAGGCTGCAGGTACTCGAAGGCCATCATAACAGCTGCTCCCATAAGTCGCCAGATGCGTCAAGTCTTGATGCTGTGCCCTTTGCGGATGTATATGACACTCACGTGGCAAAAACGTTGTCGCCCGCTACCGAGAGCGATATGCACGAAGACAGATGCCCAACACCTCCGCAGTCACCAACCAGCCCAACTTTGCACAGCATTGGTATCGATGCCCACATGCACGCGGGAAAGGGGAAAAATGGACCGGCCATTGGCAAGAAGCTTCAAAGCTGCGACTCTGGACCAAGCAGCGGTCCACTGGCGATGCTGTTCGGCGCACGCCCAACTAATGCTGGGATTGGTGATCGACCTAGATCAACGGGGACTGGTCCCGGGACTCCAGGTCTAAAGGACCACTTGAATGCAACCAGCCTGGCAATCTCGCCGACTCCAACCGAGTCCAAAGTCTTGAATATGCTGAGGCGTTACAGCTTCTTGCCCATGATCAATCAGACTCCCGAGAGTTTGCGCCAAGCAGAAATTATACCCCAGAACTTACATCAAGTCCCGCTGCGTGTCCATGGGAGGAGCCGGCCATCGAGTCAGGAGTTGCTTCAGGAAATTCTAGACAACGCATGCCAGGCAGTGAAGGCACAGACGAAAGACTGTAGGAGACGTCATGGGTAACGACGAGAGGTAGAATGTTCATTACAAATCAGTGTAGCTCAAGCTCTGAACTCGAAAGAAGAAGAGACACCCACGCATTTGCTACCGCATCAACTTGATATTCGCTCGTCTATCATGTATTTGTGCCCTCCACCGTAAACTAAAACACATACGGAATAAACCTCGCTGTCGTCGAGTTCCACGACTCCCATTCCTTGCCAAACTTTGCCTTGAGCATCCTCTCCTCCTGCCTAACCCGCACCCTGATACCAAAGAACCCCGCAGCCGCAAAAGCCGGCCACACGAGCCCAAGAGCAAGCATCCTGATCCAGGGCATCCACGAAGGCGGACAGAAGCACGCAACAAGTGGTGTATCCCAGCGATAGTAGAGCACCGCGTTCCCGAAGAACAGGGCCGCGAGCCCCGTGTAGCTTGGGTGCTGAACCAGGCTGTAGATGCCGGTCGTGACGAGCCGGTCGGGCTCCGCGAGGGCGAAGGTGAAGTTCTGCGCGAGTGTCGAGTACGGGACCAGACGGAGAGGCGCGCCTATGAGGATGATTATCGCCAGGGGGAAGGCTGTGTAAGGGGACCACGTTAGAAGGGCAGGGTTGAGCATGTTGCCGATGCTGCTCCCTAGGCTGCCGCTTGAGTCGGTGGAAGTGAAGGAGAAAGTCGACGACGCCGACGACGACGAAGCGGGGAGGGCGCACTGTGGCGCCGTCCAGGCTTTAGTTGCGCCCGCGAGCCCGGGGAGGGTATTCGTTTGCGGGTCGTAGTTGTAAGTCAGGAAGGCGACGTATGCGGCGAGGAAGGCGATGTGGCTGAACATGAGGCTCGGGCCGTGTTGGGTCGTGAGCTGCATTTGCTTGATCAGGTCGTCTGGTGCTGCCTTTGGCTGATCGGTGGTCGTCTGCTTCTGCTTCTTTCTTTCTTCGCCGTCGGCTGGCGGAGGGATGTGTGGTGGTGTTACGCCGACAAAGGTCAGGTATGCCGCCAGCAGCATTGTGAGGGACAGCAGGGCTTGGGAGGCTGATGCTGGCGGTGGTATCAGCGACGACATGATGGGTTCGTGATGTGTCGTCTTGCTTCGCGCCGGCGAGGAGACCGTTGTGGGAAGGGCTCGGTGGAATCTGCTTGAGGCAGGGTCGTTGCGTTGATGGAGAGGGCCGCTGTTGGTAGTTATGAACTTGTGATAGCTGGAGATGATGTTTGTGCTGTCGGAGAGGCACTGCCGCGATTGTCGCCAAGTACCAGCTCGGAGGATACAGAATGGGCTAAAGGCCTGGGCCCAAAGCTCAAGCTTGGTTGTGCCACTTCGCAGCGGTAAGAGGGATGTCGGCGGGATTGCCAGGCGACGTGGCGGGCTGGTGGCGTACAGTGAGGCGACTCTGGTCGTTCAAGAGAAGCAGCCCTATTCGCGATCGTAGATCCCTGAATGACCCTGAAAGAGAGCAATAAATCAAGGGACTTTGTGGAGAAGAAATATTTAAAGCTAGGCGAAGCTACTAGAGCTCTTGCTGAACGAGGGGTTTGAGGGAGGCAAGGAAGGGGGAGGGGGGTTGGCTTACTGCTGTTTCATCATATCATGACGTAATCTGATCCTTTTGACGCTAAGATTTTTTGGCCGCGGAACCTTTTCCGCAGGATGGGTGTGGAGGCATTCCTGTCCGTGGTCGCCTCACCTAGCATGTTTGCAGGATCTAGGAATTCGCCTGCCATTTATAAAAAACGACGTTCCGGTCAGGGTTTTGATGACTTCAAACGAAAGCGAAATTGGCTTATTCGAAAGGAATCCTTGTGGTTCCCCGAAATCTCGCAGCATCTAGTGTTCTTCATGAAACCTATCGCGGACCAAGCTCGGCTCTAACTGTCACGTCTTTTTAGAAACAATGAGCCATTAGGACATTTGATTCGTGCTTATACTCGGCCCCGAATGCGAAGGGATAGAGTAAAGATGCAGCCTGAAGCGTCTTGAGCATCCAGCAGATGTTTCAATCTGTGGAAGCTTGTCTTACTGCCAAAAGAAGTCTACAAAGAGCTTCACTAAGTATAAGCCGCTGGTACCAAGCTTTTGAGTCTGCGCACGAACAAATATAGTTCAACAGTTTCGCAATCCCTGAGAATATAGCCTCCAGCCGTGTATATGTTGAAGCCTGCGGTAGTCAGATTTGTCAGCCGATCTTATCAAGACCGGTACCTATACTCAGACCGTGGCAATGCATCCCATCTGAGTCGTCTAACTAAACCTGGTCCTCGACTAAAGCCAAGTCGGGTGATTATGCATGTCTTGAAAACAATGGTTAAGCAGAAGACTAACCCGTAACACTTCGTATGAAGTTTTAGAAATTCAATTCCTTATAATCCCATGAGCATGACTGCAGTTTGCGGCGACTAGATCTGTAAAAGCTAGATGCATGCCATATTATTCCCCGAACTGCTCATTGAAGGCATAATGCGGATATGGTCAAACAAATCAGCAAATAAAATTCATGGAGAAGATGCCACTCCCTTCCCGGCCGGCAACGATATCCACAGAATACCAGATCCTCACAGGCGCGTGCTTGGCTACGATCGGTGTCCAATACGGAGATCAAAAGTATGCATGTTTCGATACAGGCTCTTGCGTCCCATACCGCCCATTCGCATCTAGCAAACCTTAATATAGATGCAGGTCGAGACCCCTGTGATGATACCTATGCGGGCCGATCCATGTTCAGGGCAGGCAAGCAAGCAAGGGCCATCTGCCGGCGGCACCCAACATCAGGTGGACGGTGACGCGATGCAGTACGGCCGTGCTAGACGCTAGATGAGAAAACACGTCGGCATCCCGTTCATTGCCTTTTGTGTAGGTCGTAGAGGTGCAGCAACGCCTGCAAAGATCCCAGAACAAAGGTCCAGCTGGGCTTGGCTTGCATCGCGATGTTATGGTATGCACACCGGTGAGACATCGAAAGAGGCCATGCTCATACTCCACCAAGCACCCGCACGCTGTCACTGCATGCTCATAAACCTTGAAGAATCGCCAGCATCACACACGAGTCAAGGGGCGGTACAGAGTCCTCCCCTGCCCCGGCCGTAATTGGTCCTTGTCTACAGATACATAGTGCTAGGCTGGCTGACGAGAGTGCCTCATACTGAAAATCGTAACGGGCGATTGTACCTAGTATTTTAGGCAATTGTTCCATTCTTGACGTGGGGCACAACGCATCCCACGCAAGTTGGGCAAGGTCAAAGATGGGCTTGCTTGCCAGTTGGTTGGTTGGCAGAGGATAAGCTTAACAGTGGCTGGGATAATCACGACACTCCCGCTGACCCTGGCCCTTGCTGTTTCTTCGCTCCTCCTGACCTGGCACCTGAAAAGTCCCGGGCTTGGCTGCAGGCATTTGGCAGGGGCCTTGCGGATGAAGCACCGCCCGGCTCCGAAGAGGCCTCAGGGCTGCGCAATTCCAGACCAGGCCACACTAGACTCGTGCAGGCAGCCCTTTCTTTTGCCATCGTGTTATAGAGTACAGCACCCAAACGCTTGGCGCGAGCCGTCACAGGACACGGCACAATAAGCAGAGTACGGTACAGTATCGTGAGCAACAGCAGGGACACATTGTGACCAGCAATCCTCACCGTAAGGCCCCCCGCCCCCAAGTGCGCCCGATAGCACGACTGGCAGACTGCATTATTCGAGACAGGCGCCACATGGCTCAATTTCTTTGGAGAAGCGCGTTATCGCTCGAGCCTTTTCGGAGAACTGAGGCGGCCGCCTGCTTGACGTTTGTGTCAGTCGAGCCAAAGGTACCTCTTTCCTCGTGCGTATTGTGCCGCCAGAGCCTCGTGCAGACGGTGGCGCTTTCCTTCAGCCGCAGCTCGTGGCTTAATGCGGAGATGAGGATCCTCTCAGCTCGAGAAGCCCGTATACGAACGAGCAGAGCTGTCGCTACAGAAGTGCTAAGATCTGCTCCAGACGAACAAAGTCTGGATCGCTCTTCGCCGACGCGCTTATTATGTGCCAAGACAGGCAAAAAAACGGCAGTCTTCGCCATGGCGGCCCCGCCGTCGTAACTGGTGCCACATGTTGGGCATGGGACCAACGATCGCGGCAAAGCCAAAATGAGGAGTGGCATGACTGGGATGACCGAGGTAACCCGACTGGGCCAAGTACAACGTGCAGATCTTTCGTTGGCTCGAAGCCCGGCAAGCTGGAAAGCCAAGGAGCTAAAACTGATCGAGTAACATCCGCTCACGACTAGTCTTTTCTAGGGCTTCCAGCTGAGGCGATGACAACTGCGCAACCCCCGTCTGTACGGTCTGGAAGCATTACTCCGCAGCAGCTGAGCCATTGTCAACAAACCAGAATGGACTCATTGTCATGGATTAAGCGAAGTGGCGCAAAAGAAAAGTTTGTCGCTGCCAGCAAGAAATACATGGCAATCATTCTTTGTGTTATGCGGAGGTCGTCCAGGGTCCTTTGGCTACGTTGCTTCGTCCCACAAGACAACGCACGGGGCCATTGTTACGGTAACGAGTTCAAGCTGGCTCACCACGGACCAGTTTACCGGTGCCATTACTGTCATAATCTGTCGCAGGGGACAATAGCGTTCTCTCAGCTCATTCAGGAGAAGGGCCCCGGCTCATTCTTGGCGATAAGCCATACGATTTTAGGGTGCCAGAGTCTAACCCATCGTAACCACGAGTTCATTGCTACAGTATTAGCCTCCCCTCCATTTCCTTGGCGCTTATTCTTAGGCCCAAGCTCGAAAGACGGGAGCACATCACATCCGGTGATTTCCTCTTTGGGCTGCCAACGATAGAGCTTGACAGCTGGACAAGCATGGTGACCGCCTGAGTTCTCAACGCGTGTGCCCAGCTAATCCACTTCCTGCAGTGTCAGCCGCTCCGGAGGGCTCTGGACTGGAGCACAGCATTCTTTATCCATTTACAAGAGTGGCACAGCCAACATGCGCCCCTTCTCGACAAGGCTAGCTAACTGGAGATATGCAAGCCATAGCAGCAGACCCTGTGCCCTGAGGCAGGCAAGGCCCGCGGAAGACCATGGAGTGCGGGTACCCCGGAATCGAGCTGCTTTTTCGTTGCAGTCCAGACTGTGCCTGCCAAGAAAATCCAGACTCACATGCACATCTAGGTACCCTGTTCTAACCAGGTGGTCGTGGAGGATATAAGATGTTCCGTGTCTCTCGCCTCTCTGACGATATGGTGTGAAGCTTGTCATCTTTGCATTCTTCACCAGTCTGCCTCGAATATTGTGGCTCTTACTTGACATTGCTACGGTATACTCGTTCGTTGACTTGCACTGCCAGAGGACTCGCCCCATATCTACTCCCGTAACTCATCTATCTCCACCTCACATCTCCCACGATGAGATTCTCAACAACACTTGTCTCCCTGGCCAGTGCCACCGGCACCTTGGCCTACCCTGGCATGGGAAAGATCATGTCTGAGATCGAACAGCGTGACGAGATGCTCCGCGGCCGCTCGATCGAGCTGATCGGGGATCTCGTTCAAGGCGCCTATTCACCCGCCGGACAAGCGATCAAAAGCATCCTTCAAGGCTTCGGCATTGCGGTTGCCGACAAGACACAATACACAGCTCCTGGTCCCCTCGACTCTGCTGCCTGCAAGAAAGACCAGCTCTGCATGTGGAAGTACCTCGCCGACGAAATGTACGCTGTCTTCGCAGACTCAGAAGGCTGTACGGACCTCGCCCGCGGTGCTATTCGCCTGGGTTTTCACGATGCGGGAGCTTGGGACAAGAAATCGCCCAACGGTGGCGCAGACGGCTCGATCCTCCTCGCCCCCGGCGAACTCGGACGCAACGAGAACTTCGGCCTCGAGACCATCGGCTCTGTGACAAAGGGGTGGTATAACAAGTACAAGCCCTACGGCGCGGGCATGGCCGATATCATCCAGCTCGGCGCCAACGTTGGCGTGGTTGCCTGCCCCGACGGCCCACGGATCCGAACCTTCGTCGGACGCAAGGACTCCTCGATCCCCGCGCCGGACGGCAAGCTTCCTAGCGTCAACGCCGACGCGCAGTCCCTGATCGACCTCTTCGCCGCCAAGACGTTTACCGCGACCGACCTCGTTGCCCTCGTCGGCGCGCACACCGCGTCCAAGCAGCGCTTCGTCGACCCCAGCCGTGCGGGATATGCCCAGGATACGACTCCACACTATTGGGACACGGACTACTACCTGCAGACGCTCAACGCGGCCAAGGGCATCTCTTCCACTCCCGCTGCCAACGGTGCGACGGTGACGGTCGCGGAGGTGGCTGACGGCACGGACAATGACGGGCCGAGCACCACAGATGTCTTTGTGTTCCAGAGCGATAAAAACTTGGCTTTGTACTCGAAGACGAAGGTTCAGTGGGCGATTTTCGCCGGGAAGTTGGGGCAGCCTACTTGGGCTTTGGTAAGTTCAATCGTCCCTTTTTGTCTGGGAGAAGAGTATACGAAGTGAGAAAGCTAACAGTTGTGGGGTGTTATAGGCTTATGCTTCGTCGTACTTCCGGATGAGCATGCTTGGTGTCAAGAACATCAATCAGCTTGTTGAGATTTCCAAGGTCCTACCCCTGACGCGGACGTAATCTGATGGACATTTGTACCTGTTTGGTTTCGCTTTGTTTGCGTTCTAGCGGTTTTTCTGATATACCACCGGCTTGGGGGCCCTCCTATTAATGTATGAGTAATGACTCGATAATATCTGTATTGACATGCTGCAAATCGGTGTGTATAAAAAGAGACTTGATTCGCCGTAACACGAATGACATCCTACCATTAGAAGAAGGATATCGATAGCTCGTATGGCCCGGACCGGTGACTTCGATAGGCACTTGAGCAGTACTCAAAGTTGTGTCCTTCTGCCCATATGCAGCTGCACATGCTCTTCTGGACCATCATTCTCAACTGTCAAAGTCATTGAATAGATGTCGCACAGAGCACCAAAGGGCAGGGATGAATACATCCCTAGTACCTGACTAATCGTTCTTGAGCTCCTTGTGCACATATAAATGGCCCATCAAAGCTCACATTCATTCATTCATAACTTTCCTTTGTTTTAGATAGGCAACTATAACTTCCCCTATTTTATCCTTATTCTCATGCTCTGCGAGCACGTAAACCTCATTGTCACATTAGATTAGTGCATCCCTTGCTCTGTGCGTAGCTACCTGCGGCTGCCCCAATGGTTGGGACCAGGACGTCGGCTCTGATGGTGTAGGCACGGTTCGTGATTGGGTCAATATTTGGATTAAGGCCTTCTATTCTCTTTCATGGTTTGTGCTCATCGGGGTTGGAAGAGGGGAGGTTCACAACGCGCTAAATAGGTTCCTGGCGGTCCAATTTGTTGCAACACCGTGTGACGTAAGCCGCCAAGAAGGGATGCATACCTGCTGTGTGATTGTGATAAGGTTATGTAGGTTGGCAACAAGGGTGCAGTGCAGATGTTAAAGATTGCATCGCAGAGCCTGCTTATGGGAGTCGGGCAGCGTCAAGTCACAGGTGTGACTCCCTATGGGCAAATAGTGTCCCATATATGGCGCCACAACGGGTTTTAGGGCGCCGCCGTAGGCTCACCGTGTATGCTTGTTTTATATGGCACTGTCGGTACTGGCGTTATTCGTCTGACGATTCTGACACTTGGAGTTTTTATCACTGTTCTGTACTTGTATATCGCCGTAAATAGGGGAACTGCCGCCGGCTCTGTCTTCAGTAGTATCCGAGTGCCCTAGTGGAATTACTCAGGCATCTATACGACCACTGTACTCTAGACTATCGTGTATATTTGCGGAAACTTAGCTAGGCCTACCTGAGTCGGATTATGGGAAGGTGTCCTTATGCCTATACCAACGACTCTTGCGGGCTTGTTATACTTAGTCGATGTATTGTATTGGTAGCTTTTAGAGTGTGGAGAGAGAAAAGGATCACTTGCCACTGGAGCCGTATAAGCTTCTGATAGCAGGAAGGTTCAATAGTCGGACGATGTTCGTCACATCGCGTCTTTTCTAAGCGACGACACTTCTAGATGAGGATATATAAGTAAGCAAGGTCTGAGTGCCAGTACTAGTAGTGGTAGCTCGCTATATTCAATGGTGAGAAACTGGTGCAAGGAAGACCTTCACTATAATGATCCTTTACTATATGATAGAATGCGAATTTCGATATTCACTATGAAGCACATAGCCAATACTTGCAGTGGAGATTATATTATTTAAGATTTCCCTCTTCCCTGCTCTTTTTCAATTCTCTTGGACATAGTCGCCAGACCAGGGTTTGAAAGTGTCGCTTTGCCTCCCGGAACCCATTGATGGCCTGATTATAAGCAATTGTGCAGCCGATTAGTCTTCCGCAAGCTGCGCGAGGTCCATCACGAAATGCGTTGTCCCTAGTGTTAGGCGACTCGCCGGATGAGCATTGAACTCCTCGGCGCACATGTCCTTACTAAAGGCTGGACTCGGTACTGATGCCGAGCACAGACGGTTTACATTTCCACTGGGCCGACAGCTATTGAAAATAAGCATCAGATTAAGCTTCGAGCTACAGGGACCACATGATGCACCTTTATTCGTCGTCTGGCAAGGGTCTGCATCGCTGCACAGCATTCATAAGTCTATAAGACATCTGCAAGGTCATTCTACTCAAAAGTCCCAGTCGATATCTACGCAAGGACAAGTAGGCGAAACTCTAGCGTCAAGCGAGGTGCGAATTTCTCCGTAGCTGATCGCACCTCTATATAATATCAATAGTGCCGTATTCCACACCCGCGGCTGCTTCACCCTGCATAATGCCTTCGACATAAGCCTCTCCCACAAGAACCCAACGATCGCCAGGTTGTTCGGTGATCCTGTGTAAACTGTCTTGAATCTCGGCCAGTCTGGCCTCCTCTCTCATCTTCACCGCCGACCACGTGACTTTGTCGCCATACTCTAAGTCTTCTTCTACATGACTGAGCTGTTCTTCGACCCTCGCTTTCGCCCTCTGCAAGTCTTCCTTCTCCAGTGCAAAAATGAACGGCACAGAGACACCCGGAAGCAGCATGACAGCATCTCCCTCTTCGAGCCAGAGAGGTCCGAGTAAGATGTGTCCTTTGTTCGTTACACATATCCTGCGCCATGTGAGCATCTCGATGGACCTCTCCTCGAAAGCGCGGCACTCGTCCGACATAGTTCGTCGAAATTTGCCTTCAACCACCAGATTCCACGTGTTCACGCGGTCATATACGTTGTCCACGATTCTAGTCGTCTTTGCCCGTGCGCGGTCGAGGGTGTCGCGGATGCTGTTGCTCGACTTTGTGTCAATGGATCTTTTTTCCAGCATCTCTTCAAGCTGCCTCTCCTTGGCGGCCTTCCTCTCCAGCCTAGCGCGCTCTACGTCCTCTTCCCTGGGCACGATAGTAACAGTACCAGTAGGTAACCACCTCAAATGCGGGTAACGGGCTTTCAATGCTTGAAGCTCAGATGTAGCTTCGGTCACCTGTTCGAGGCCCTCCTTTAAGTCTTCGTTGCAGATCCTCCACTTCTTGGCGTCCTTGTCATCCTCTGCAGTCTTCAAGTACTCGATATCGTGGCCTCGTTTCGCAGCGTGTGCTTCCAGTGCCTGCATGATGGTCTGGTAGTCCGAGACACTTCGCTGTGTCTCAGCAACCAGTTGTTGCACTTTGGACTCAATGCTCTCGCATAATCGGGTCCCAGCCTGGAACGGGGTGACTTTCTGCCCGTCAATATGACCAGCCACCATCGCGCAAGCGACCGCCTCTAGAAGACAGGGCCTGGCGCGCGATTTGGCGCTATCCTCCCTGTATCCCTGAGCCGATACCGAGTGGAGGCTTGTGTCCTGATTCGTGCTGTATAAAGTTGACGGTTGGTCTAAAAAGCGCAGCAACCTACGTAGCTCCGCGAAACCTGATGGCTGATCCCTTTCGTATCCGTAGGCGTAGACGTGGTCGAAGACCGCAGTGTTAAGGGATAGCCTCCTGCCATCCGCTGAGATCGAAACACTAGTGGAGAGCGGTACTCCGGCTGCTTGGGCCACGGGATCATCGGACGCCATAGAAGCCTTGAAAGGGATTTGAGCATCGGGCGATACCAGATCCACCGTGAGGCATGACTAGGTAGATTAGAAAGGTCAGTTCAGTGCCATCTTTGTGGACATCCCGAAGACGATACCGCAGCCTAGTGACGCATGCAAAATGTCAAGCAAGAGCCAAATTTGCTCACCATCCATGACCCGACCGCTGGGGTCCAGCTCGGCAGCCCCGAGAATGCCTCCAGATCACTAGGACGCAGAGAATCCACGTCTTTGAACTGATGCTTGTCCCGGAGGCGAGCCGCTAGCCTGAGCACTTCCTCGACAGAGGCATGCGACAGGAGACATGCCGCCGCATTAACAAAGACCTCAGCGTCCGAGGCTAAGTAATTGGGGGCCAACTTCGTCCAGAGCCCCTTTGGCGTTAGGCTCTGGTTTGCAGATGGAGCTGGGGCAGAGAACTTGCTGGAGAGATCGGCGGTGGTAATAGCCTCGCTTGACTCACAACCGCTAACTGGCCGGCGTGGTAGTGGCGGCGGACAAGTATCAACCACCTGTAGATGTTGGTCGATGTCTAGAAGGTCTTGCCTAACCAAAGACAGCCCAGCAAAAATGTAGTCCTTGCCTACAGATGCTAGACGTCCATTACAGGCGCAGAACCACTGTATGAGTGTCCACTTGTTGCCTCTAACGAACTCCTTACGGGCGTCAAGGGTTGTCGGGAGAAATCGCATGTGCCTCGTCAGGGAAGAGCCCAGAGCGCTCTCTATGGCTTCAAGCTCGGGCCCCATGGTTGCAAATTCGGCCGTCTCGCGACCCGAGCCCTTGTCGACACACCACTTACATGCAGTCAACAACGTTGCAAGACTAATCTCATGTTTGCCGTGCAAATACATCACATCCCTTGCCAGGCACAGTTCTTGGACAACCCAAACTCGCTTAAAGTACGACCGAGAGGCGAGGTGGAATGCTGTCAGAGCAGCTGATTCGATTCGCCAGTCCTCGGCCGCGCCATTGCCAACCTTGTAGACATATATGGGATTGGCGGGCAGAGGCTCATCGGATCGAGAAAGTTCTTCGAGTGTTTTCAGGCCGTTCTCAGCGATTCGAGAGAACGGACCCAGCCAGACAACAACCAGTTGTGCAGATTGGTAGATGCGGCCCATGATCTGGATCTGAGCAGAGAGCTCGGCCGAGTCGCTATAGCAGTGTCAGCATGGATTCAACGCTCACAGAAAGTGATTTGTAATCTACCTCTGATTCATACACATCGCATCAATCCAGAGCCAATCGCCTGGTCTGCCTCTGCGCAACTGCTTAAGCGCCTCGAACAGGTTTTCAAACACCATCATCTGTTGGCCATTACATATCACCTTGCGAGTGGCCCGCAGGGAGTCATCAGTGTCCGGCAACAGATAATCGACCGGCTGATCCCGAATGGACTGCACGGAGGTCTGATAGCCCCATCTTAGCCAGGTAGAGATCTGGGAGCGTTGCCTGCGCCATGTATACGACAGGGCCGTGAATCGAGGATTGCGGTCCAGCTCTACTGTCCGCATAATCAAGTGGATATCGTTATCGTCATCATGAGCGTCACCACTGATAGCTTTGCCCGATTTTGCGGCCTTTTGCATGGCCTTGGAGGGCTCCAGCTTGAGCAGGCGAATGCTCGTTGCGGTAGGCAGAGCCTCGTATGGAAAGGGCGCAATTTTGTTCCGTTCCTGGGAGACCGGCAATCTCAGTCGGGCGTTCCTTTCCCAGAGCAGTTCGATTTCTTATGCATAAACAGCTTAAACTCTCAAGGAATGAAGCAGTGTTGAGGGTTGACTTACGCGGTGGGCATCTTTCGACCTCTGTACCACCTCCAGCTCCTTGAAAGATTTCGTGGCAGCGTCGGCACCGTCAAAGGCGGCTTTCGTCGCCTTGAAGAAGTACTCCATGATAGATTTAGGATCCCTTTATCGGAAATGATTCGAGCGCGAGCTGACTTGCGAGAACATGCGTTGGTGGCGGGGAAGTTGGAAGTGATGAATGTTAGCTCATCAGCCGTGCCCCGCTAAAGTTGGCTTACGTGCAACGTGTACCGCAAGTCGCTCGCTCTGTGACGATCCGACCAACAGATCGCAGGATTGGGCCAGGAATAAAAGCAGGCTTACGCAGGCGGGTCAGAGGCAATAACTCAGTGCAGCAGGATGATTCACTTGGTTATAGAGCTATACGGCGAAATACTGTCAGGGAGAAGTATGGTGGTAGCTCTTATATGAAATGCAATAAGGGATGAACGATAGAGTATTGGAATTTCTCTAATTGATAGCTACGCTTTCATACTTGAGCAACTAGCTTAGTTCTCATTCTTGACTATTATTGAAATTAGTTACCATCTGGATTAAACTAAGTTGAGCACAATACCATACTACAATGCTATGTCACGTGCGCGAGAATGGTAACTAAGGCACCTGAGACTCGATCAGAACAAAATAGCTCGTGATATTCATTTTAGAGAGAGCTATAGGACTTAATCGTGCGGTTCGATTTCGAATACCCATTTAAATAAGACTTACAAGCGCGACAAACGACTCACCTTCGGAGGATTTTTGGAGCTTATGTAATCACAGATTATGAATGTCTCTGAGCTAGAGCAAATGTGTGGATCTTGTCGCAGGGTTTGAACCTTTCCTCAGCAAGGCCCGAGTCCATCTTGAGAACAGTGACAAGGACGGCAACATGATCACTTTGCCGGATACATATGACGATATCAGAAGCTACACGGAATCTCTGCTTGCATTCACCGATACTTCCCTGTTCCGCCAGATTACGGGAGACATCCATGTCAATGATGCACTGATATACGATGCATGGGGAGCTTTGCCCTCAGAATGGACACATTGGTGGTCTTCTATCCCTGACCATCGTCGGGTGCAACAAGACTTGATCGACAGCATCGACGAAGTGTCCGCAGTCGGACAGATCACCCACGACGTTGGGACTAATAACACAGATCTCCCTCTACAAGGCCGTCCCGAGTCACTGACAAAGTGGCTCAAGACGATGCGGTGCCTCTCACTCCCTCGCCTCCAGCCACCAGGACCAAAGATCAACCTTCCGGCCATCTTGACGGATCGGATGAAGACAAAGAAGATAGATGAAGTCTCCGCTGCTGCCGCTTACATACACGGCGTCTGCCAAGGCAATGGCATCACGCACATCGTTGACATGGGATCAGGGCAAGGCTATCTGTCAGTGACTCTCGCTTTCCTCTTCCCAGAGCTAAAAGTCCTCGCTATAGACGGGAGCGAGACGCAACTTGCCGCGTCCAGGGCAGAAGCTGCCAGCCTTGAACTACCCGAGGAGCGAATCCAGCACACGCGCCGCTACATCGACGGGTCCGCCACTTTATCAGAGGAGATCACTGCCTGGGCTGGTGGGGAGAAGTGTATGCTCGTTGGGTTGCACGCCTGCGGGAACCTCTCAGAACATATGCTGCGATACTTTGTCACGGTACCTTGTATCACGCAGCTCGGTGCAGTGGGTTGCTGCTACAACCACATCGTTCCACGCTCTGCGTCCTGCCCAGATGGCTTCCCCATCAGCGAGAACATGAGGGCGCGTGACGTCAAGCTCAGCGCCACGGCGCTGATGACAGGCTGCCAGGCACCGAACAACTGGGAGAAGGCCGACTTGAGCAAAGAAGAGTCCGAGTTCTCGAGACGACGGTTCTATAGAGCCCTTCTGGAGAAGATCTTTTCCGACAAGGGAATCGAGCTGGACAAGGAGAATAGGCCGATCTGGGGCGTGAGGAAGGGCGACCTGTGCAGTTTTCCGACATATGCTCATCGAGCAATAGACTGCCTCGGCATTGAAAAGGGTCAGATCTCGGACGAGGAGCTCGGGGCTTACGAGGATCGATATCGGGACTATAATGGCCGGATAGCTATCCTGTGGACACTTAGCGTCGTGTGCTGCAAGGTTGTGGAGAGTGTGATTGCACTCGACAGGTACTTGTTTCTGACCGAGCATAGGGCGAAAGGGGTAGAGGTTTTGCCTATATTTGACTATGCAGTATCGCCGAGAAATTTGATGCTTATAGCTCATAAGAGTCTTTAGGTAGATATGAAGAACATTCTGGAGACCAGCTTTGGCAAGTATAACTCATACGCAAACGTGAAGCACCAGTATGGCAACTGAGCTGTTGTATGGATGTCTACTTTGAACTGAGGTGACACTGCTTGTGAAAAGAAAGAAAATTGAAAAAGAAAGCTTCCCCACTGATATTCACACACTATTACTACAGCAAAGCGACCGGAACCCAATTAATCAGACGACGCGTGCATTCCACCTCCTCACCGCGACAGAAGGGTCATCCCTCTTGTGCTTGTCGCCATCAAAACCCCAACGATCAACGCCCGAAGTGCCCCATCGCCTCCACCAGCGTGGTCCATATGACCGGCCCTTCACAGCCGTCCAGTGGTTACTTGATGATTTCCGTACTTTCGGTCTTCCGTGCAGGCCTATAGCAAATGGTCAGCTCCAAGTCAGGCAGCGAGAGCCTCGAGGCGCCGTTGCGTAGTACTTACATCTGCCCTTGTACTTTTTCGTCAACTCTCTCTTCGTGAACATGCGACACTCGGAGCAGTACCGCAAGTCTCCCCCAATCCAGGTGCGCAGCCTGGTATGCAGAGGACAGCTTATACACATGCAGTGATGACACCCGCGGCCCCTGCAGACTGGGTGATCATCGGGGTATTTCCGGCACTCGAAGGTGTCGTGTCCCGCATACCTCCCCCCAATAGTGTATTCGTGCCGACGCTTCTGATGGGCGCGGGGAGCTCTGCGCACGCTGGCCGTGGGCATTTGCTCGCCGCAGCCACATATGAGGTCGTTTGCTGGAACGTTCTGGTCGCACATGTCCAAAGAAGCAGGTTGTGGGATCATGGGGAGTGTCAAGTCTCGAAAGTCATGTGATGTCAAGGAGAGACATATCAGGTCGTTTCCTTGACAGAATGACATAATGTGCAGCCGCAACTCGACCGGAAGTCTTGAGAAGAGGGCTGCTGAGAATTGTGATGGCGGGACAGAGGGATCTTGGCAAGGGGAAGACATTGTGAAGAAGATTGTTGTCGAGGCGACAGGAGTTGGAAAACAAACTTCTCCTTCTGTAAGATACTGACGGAATAGTAAATAAATACTGAGGGCTACCCTAGTTGCGTCGTTGCTGCCTGCTTTTGAAGTGGGACTGGTTTCTAGCTGTTAGGCAGACAACTCCACCCAAGTGTCTAGCCACAACCTAACAACCCAGTCCTACAGGGGTCGCTCCAGAGACAGAGACACCCAAAAAAAAGAAAAAAAGAAAAAAGGCAGCAGATCACGCTGTGGGACGTGTGCAGCAGCGAAGACGCTGAGGATCCGCAGCTGTTGCTCGCTCCCTTGACAACTTGACTAGGCCTGTTACAGTCTGCGCGATCGTCAATATCGGTCAAGGTGCTTTGTAATCTAGTGGCATGGATATTTCCATCTCTGTGTCTTTTGAAGTAGACTATCGCGATGACATCTTGGTGGCACAAGAGCCGCCTGGGACATGTGTGGTATTGAGAGAGCCAGTTTCGTCACGCGTACCTGCCGATTATGGAGCGACAACCTAAAATCGGGACGACATAATAGCGAGGGACTCGCAGAGTATTACACCATTCTCGAGCCCCACCGTCGTCTTTAAAGAAACCTGGAATGTAGCCATGAAATGGATTCAGGATTGCACCACAAACTATTGTGCCTGTATCTCAGAAGCGAGGATCGAACCATAGCATCCGCCCCACCCCCTGAACTGACCTGGTCTGGTCAGCCCAAACTCTTCCCCAGACACATCCCGGCCAGTGGTGACTCAGAGTCGCGTACCGGTCGTCTGCACCCGAGTTGAGCTCTGATGTCACTGCTGAGGCTCTGCGCGGTTCCTGTAGCTGCTTGATCCCAAATCTTAATGAACCGCATCATGATAGCAGGCTGAAAAAAACTTCCAAAGGCCTTCCGCGAGGTTATATGCGGATGATGCTAGTTTGCTATATCGTTGTTATAGGCAGATGTCTGGCCCCGATCAGCCAGTCCAGTACTGAACCCCAACAGTACATATAGAAGACGCTCATGAAAGATATAGGATGTCGTATTTAACCATTCCGCTCCGCAAGACACGACGACGACGCAAGACAACAAAAGGATAATTGGCACGATGTCAATTTGAAAATCAAGTAGTGACATAGAACTCCTCTTCCATGCAGCAAACAAAACCAGCGGACAGCGAGGAGATATTCATACAGTGCTACACAGCACAACTCGCACTCCGACGAACAAAGGCAATGCGCCTTTTTAGTGGGACCAGCCGAGTTTCTGGGACCTCAACTACCGAGCGGGCGTCGCCTGCCTCGGCCAACTTCTTTTTCGGACACCACCAAACGACCAGCCAAAGCCAGGTCGAAATGTGCCCCATGCATCCTCCCCAAAGCATAAGCTGGTCAGGGGGAACTTGAAACATCAGAAGCTTGGAAGTCTGAATTGGGAAGAACATCCAATTCGACCGTGGATTTGTGTCCATGTAGCGAAAACAGGGCGGCGTGTCACTCTTGCACTTTCTGCGGCCGGCGACCACCCGAGGTTGTGCTGCTTAAAGTGCCGGACAGTGAGCTCCTGTGGGGCCCTGCAAGCTCCACGAAAAGGGGCGCCCAGGGGGGGGTCCTTCCCAAAGCTGCACCCAGTCCCGTGTCAACACCAGCCAGACCCTGGAGGGGATCAATTGTACGCAGCAAAAACCATCATGACCAAAGGGATAAAAGTTTGCGGGCAAGTCTCACTCAGCGCACGACTGACTTTTCATTGTACAAGTTCCATCTCGCTAGCTCTTGTCTTGCTTCAACACATCATTCACGTGTGCCTTTTGGCTTTTCCCGCACTTGATTCCAGGAATTTTCCGTGCAGCAAGACACCTGTGAAGCACTGGACCCCTTTCCTTCCCACCTCAGGCACCTGTTTGTTTGACACGTGCTTGCAGCACATCTTGGCACCCACTTCCACACCAATCATTACATAAGCCAACAAGCGCCTCGGTTTGAGCCGAGCTGACTCATCCTTTCATCTTCACGTCAACCTTCAACTACGACTTTGGCAATTCGCAGCACGTGTCAGTGCTCACCATGGCCTCCATGACAGCCAGGCAAGTGCCTGCTGCTACTCTGGTTCGGTCAAGTCTTGTGGCTTGCGCCCGCACCTCGTTGTCTCGGCCATTGCCGTCACAGACACTTGTTCCTGCCCTGTCGCAGGTGCACCATGCAGCCCTGCCGCAGCATGGTCGGTTTTCGTCACAACAGCAGAGATGGAGCTCTCATTCCCCATACGGTGCATCAGGGTCAGCTACCCCTTCGCGCAAGAAGGTCACCTTGGGCACAATCCGATCGCTGCACAAAAAGGGAGAGCCCATCGCGGTGATGACGGCTCATGACTTTCCCAGTGCGTTTGTAGCCGATGCTGCTGGCATGGATATCGTCCTCGTCGGTGACAGCCTTGCAATGGTGGCCCTAGGCATGGACGACACGAGCGAGGTCACGGTCGATGACATGTTGCTTCATTGCAAGTCGGTGGCGAGGGCGACCAAGGGGGCTTTCACGGTCAGTCTCCTTATCCCCCCTTGTGGCCATGTGTATTGCTTGGGAGGAGTCGCACAACCCTACTTTGGTGAGTCGAACTGACAGCAATGCTCCAGATCGGTGACCTGCCGATGGGCTCGTACGAAATATCGCCTGAGCAGGCACTTGCTACCGCCATCCGATTTGTAAAGGAGGGCCGTGTACAAGGGATAAAGCTCGAAGGTGGTAAAGAGATGGCGCCGACTATCAAGAAGATCACGCAGGCTGGCATCCCAGTCCTGGCACATATTGGCCTTACACCACAGCGGCAGAATGCGCTCGGTGGCTTTCGCGTTCAGGGCAAGACCTCGAGTGGTGCGATGAAGGTCCTCGAGGACGCGCTGGCTGTGCAGGAGGCTGGGTGCTTCGCCATGGTCGTGGAGGCAGTACCAGCTGAAATTGCGTCCATCATCACAGATAAGCTTTCGGTGCCGACAATTGGTATTGGCGCTGGCAACGGCTGCTCAGGGCAGGTTCTTGTGCAAATTGACATGCTTGGCAACTTCCCGCCTGGCAGATTCCTGCCCAAATTTGTCAAGAAGTATGGCAATGTATGGGACGAAAGTCTGCGAGCACTCGAGGCATACCGGGATGAGGTCAAGGACCGGTCGTATCCGGCGGCTGAGCATACCTATCCCATCGCAAAGGAGGAGGTGGAGACTTTCGCAAAGGCTGCTGAGAAGGTCTAAGTCTTGTTGTGAGGTTCTGGCGTATCAGACTTGCCGTTTTCAATTCTCGCTGCAGCCGACTGGGGTTCGACATAGAAATGGCGTGGTCCTCAAGGACATAGATCATTATCTTGTTAGACTGGGATGATCAGCCAAAGGCAGGCGTGATCGAATAGACCACGACGAGCTGCCCGTTGGAGTCTTTGAAGCACTGTCTAATGCATCAGCGAAAAGAACGGTTACGTGTGGGAGAGATGTATGAGCCACGAGGCGATTACTGCGGACTCAAAGGCCGAAAACTTACCCTGTGAAGGTTCCCCACGACCTCATCCAAAGCCGGCGCGAATGCGCTGTTGACATACAAGAACAGTCCTTCGGTAGGCGCTAAGCGGAGCGCTTTGCGCAGATGCGCCACGACGGCCTCGAACTTCTGGCTGGCGCTGATCTTGCGAACGCTGTTACGGGCAAGCTGGGGAGCACCACCAACAGGCTTGAAGCGGACGACGACTTTCTCCTGGTCAAACTCTCCGGCGGTGGCTAGGGCGGCGGTGGCGTCCTGTGGCAGTGCGGTGAGCACGGCCGAGGCCGCCATTGTGAGTGGGATCTCGGGCGAGGCTGCTCTGCCATCGTTGTCGACGTCGTCGGCATCGATGGGTGGTGACGGGGTTGCACCGCGGTTGGGGATGTCTGGGTAATCCATCCTGACTGAGGGTGCTAGACGTTTTGCCTCTGAGATGAGCTACTGTGCCCGAGGATGATTATCGTGGCTTCGAACCTGAGGTCGGGACACACGGGCTGACGACGAGAAGCCCAAGTCTTGTTGCAAGTGGAGCTTGAGATGCTGGTTCTCCAGGTTGTCACTTGAGCGACTCTGGAGGGCGAGACCCCAGTTGACTTCACTGTCGTCAATGGTGGGGCGCGGTTGCTGGCTCTGACAAAGGCATTTCTACTGTACACAGTCTGCCAGGCCGTGCTTGGACTGTCGCGGTGTCACAGCCCACTTGGGCACACGTACGACAGCTTCAAACTCGCTTACATGTATGTACTACAAAGAACATTCTGCCAAATCTCAGTCACCTGTTCTGTTCACCAGATGATTACAAGCAGTTTGAGCTCGAGCGATTGCGAGTGCCTACCTCCAACCCGCGACTCAAAGATAAACAAGGACGGGCCGGGCTAGGTTCATGGGTGACAAATAAAGCTTCTCCGATACCCAGCTGCAGGTTTCTGACGAGAATAATGCATGGAACGTGGCGGCAGGGCTGCAGGAGTTGCAGGAGTTGCAGCACACGCATTCTTTACGAGTAGGGAGTAACTTCGGTGATGCTCGAGATCAGCGGCTACGCGGCACCTGTCGATAGGCGGCCCGAGAGCGAGACAGGCATTTGCTGTGGGTGGCCTCAAAGTGACAGCGCGTCTTGGCGGTCTTGGCTTTTTGCTCCATCTCACCTTGCATATTTCACCCTACTCTAACAGGATTAAGTCTAAATGCTTGCCTGGGACGGCCGACTGCTCTGGCCCGACGGAAGAATTTTTTGGGTATTGTGGTTACTGACGCCTGTGCAGTATCCGACGGTCGCTACCTACCTCATAAGTACTCAAGTGCTCAAGTACTCAAGTACCTTTGGGGGCCCCTTCTTCCACAATTGGACAAGCCTTACGCGGCGCCGGGGCTGATGGATGGCACGAGTCGCGTCCCACCTTGCATAACTAAGGAGATGCAGCCCGCCCATGGGTGATTTGTGAACAGAAAAAAGGGGCGAGGGGAGGATAATCACATAGCAGCTGCACAATGCGTGCGTGAGATTGTATCTGGGGACCCGCCCCATAAAGCCTTCGCTTGGGCATTCTGATACGCGTGGCCGTGCTGGACCCCAGCCGCAGCCAAGGCTGACGCTCCTGGGCCGTGCATGCGACCTGGTCCTTGGTGACAAGGTACATGTAGCACTACGGATCGGTATCGCTCCGTACGGCGCAGAGTTTGGACTTGCGCAGCCTTGTTCGCAGCAGTTGGAGCACGCTGCGTAAAGTGAGGTACCGAGTACGTACCGCGTGCTCGTACTCGTCACCAGTCTCCAGGGCTGAATAGAGCAAGGACCCTGGGGGTACCATGGACGCTCTTGCCTCTCTGTTATCGTTCCTCCTAGCCTATCTCGGGTGCCTGGCCTTTCGCCGTGACGACGCCACCCCTCCTTGTGTTGTGCTTTGATTTTGATGCCTTTCTCTCTCTTCAAGTGCTCGACAACCTGAACATCAGACCCGTCCGCATCCTGCCTCTGTCGAGGTTGCTCTTTCTCGGCGCCGCCGCAGATTTGCAGCAAATGACATGTGAGAGCCCGCCGTGGCCTTGAATTCACTCACATACACTTCACCAGCCATGCTCGCCTCGCCTGCCAGGAGCCGGCCTCTGGTCATCGTAGGCGTCACATCCATCGCGCTCCTTCTCTTCTACGCCCTCCTCACAGAGACACAATATGTCACATCGGCTCCAAAGCTCTCGTCGACCCTGACCGGCTCGCACCAAGATACTACCACTGGCACTGGCACTTTCACTGTCCCTGCCGACTACGGGCCCGACCCGAATGCCTGGCTCGGCAGCACAACAGAGTCCGATGCAAAGTTCACTTATAAAACTGCCGACGGCTGGACTTTTATCCCCGAGCGCGATGAAAGAAACCTCGGCCTGAGCGAGGAACAATGCAAGGCCGCGTTCCCGCTTCAGTACTACGAGGTCGAGCGTGCTCGCGATTACCACGCCTCCCAAGGCGGTATCAACGAGGATCAGATCGCACTATGGAGGACTGAGCCCGACAAGGCCCACGGTCAGCTACGCCTGCTCATCTTCGATGGCGACCTGTACGTCGTCGGTGAGAAGCAGGGCGTCGTCGATCGCACACGGTACCTCGACGGCGCGGCCATGATCTATCGCGCCATCACCGCCATGCCGGATCCACGCATCCTTCCCAACGTCGAGTTTACTCTCGACCGAATGGACCACCCGAACCCGGAGCCGAACCGCCCGGGCCGCGTCGCCTGGGGTTGGACGAGACACAAATCCGACAACAACACATGGGTCATGCCCGATTTCAACGGATGGGCCTCGTCGTCATGGGATACTGTCGGCGGATATCGCACATTCCGGGAGAAGACCAAGAAATTCCTCACGCCCTTCGCAGACAAGACCAAGAAGGCACTGTGGAGAGGCCAGATCAATGTGGGACAGAAAGTGAGCGTCGTGCGCAGCAAGCTGCTCGAAGTCGCTAAGGGTAAGAGCTGGAGCGACGTCGACCAGATCCGCTGGGAGAATGGCAATCAGGGCGTCGTAGCCATGGAAGAGCACTGCTCGTGGCAGTATCTGATCCATACCGAGGGTAACTCGTGGAGCGGACGCCTGCGCAACCTCGTCAACTGCAACTCGGCCATCATCATCCACACCCCGCTCGAGTACACAGCGCACTTTTACTCTGTGCTCAAGTCCGCGGGACCCAACCAGGTACGCTTCATTTTGCACAGCACTAGTTTACCCAAATCAACCATCACAATGCAGAACAACAGATCGAGAACACTTGCTAACCCTGCCTGTTCCGATAGAACTATATCGCCGCCAAGAACGACTGGTCAGACCTCGACGAGATCATGACGCACTACCTCGCCCACCCGGCCGAGGCGCAGAAGATTGCCGACGAAACAAAACGCACCCTGCGCGACCGGTACATGACACCTGCGGCCGAGGCGTGCTACATCCGCCAGATGGTCTTTGAGTGGGCCAAGGTGCAAAACTACGAGCCCAAGCTATACAAGCAAAAAGACGGCAAGGAACACATGCGCGGCAAGAGCTGGGAGCGCTTCGCCTTCCTGACCCCGCCTCACTTCGACCTCCCGCCCCCGCCCGACGATTACTGGTTCAAGTCGGACAAGGTCGAATTTGAGGATTGATATATCAATTTTTTTCCAATGTAATTTTGCAACAAGTAGAGAGGAACTTGGATCCATGTGGAATCGGGTTAAGAAGCCCACAAGAAAAGAAGTCTTGTTCAACTGTCCAAAGAGTCCTCGTAAATGACAAGTTCACACACGGGAGGACGAGCAAAATCCCACGCGGCGCCGTGTCTCGGAGGATCCCCCCGGGGCCGGGCGATGATGCAGGGAACACGCCATCGCAGTGTAACGCGAGTGACGTTGCGACGCACCATAAGCGAATTGTCTTTATGTAACCATGTGGTCGCAAGGATGTAAGTCCTCTGCAATACCCGTGCGAAAAGCCACTGTCGTTCTTCATGCCGAGCAAGGTGCACTGAAAGAATGGAGGACGTGCACGCCAGAGTCACGACGTCTGTGTCCCAAACCCCTGTTATTGACAGACCAATATTTTCCGACCTAAGGAATTATTTCCGGTTGATGTACAATCAATATTACTTATATTTGTGTATGTACGCCTGCCGGACGGCCGTTTTCTGCATGTTTGGCCAAGGGGAACAAAGATGCCAGACTAAGTACGCTAATGCAATACATATTTCATCCCACTCCATTATTATTTTGTACTTCCGCACCCCAACGGCCTTGCTTGCTTGCTTAAAAGAAAAAACAACCTTACTGTGCGAAGGCTTTGAGCCGAGCATCAAGTCTGGCGAAGAACTTGTCCGCGAACTCCCTGTCCACGATGCCTTCCTGCCACGTACAGCCCAGAAACAAGCCCTGCCCTTTGACGGCGACGGGAGTGACCATGAAGATTGCGCCCGTGACCATCGCGCCGACGGTGAACCATGACTTGGTTATAGTCCAGTTTGTACTTGCGCCGCCGCCGAGTTTACCGTCGTCATCGTGGCCGGACTGGCTAGGGTCGCCATTGATGACGCCAATGTTGCTCAGATTCCACGCCGTGTGTCTAGGTTTCTTGGTGTTGGCGGTATGCTGCGCGCGCCAGTCGCCCACGAGCGCCATCAGGCCAGCCGCGTCGTTCTTCACGCCTCGGTCAATGCGCTCAGAGAGGTTCTGCTTTGCATGCCTTGTGGCGCGGAGGATGGCCTGTTTCGCGGCATCGCTCAGCGGGGGTTGTGCTAATGGGGAGGAGTCAGCCGCAGGGATCTCCGCGTTGCGCATCTCGGCGACGATTTCTGGGCCAAATTTGTGGTCCACGGTCGAAACGTAGTTTGCCATTGTCCGGGATGGATTTAGACCTGGGTAGCCTGGCGGGCTGGGCTTGAGGAACCGCCTGAAGTTTAAAGCCGTGGCGGCCTCGAAGTACCCTGGCGGTGCTAGTGTTGCCTTCCCATCGAATGTTTTGATGGGAAACAAAGGGGCCATGGACGATAGGCACAGACCATGGATCAGGGCTGTCAATGTGACGCCGCCGTTTGGCTGCTGGCGACAGAGGCTGAGGACCCTGTCGAGAGCCGGCCCGTCGAGTGAATGTGAGCGGAGAGTATGCGTCTTGTAAGGCACATTGGTGATGATGGGGCACCAGGTTGTACCATGGGTTTGTGTCGATTTTGTGGTGGACTCGGGTGCGGAAGAGGACTTCTTGGCGGGCTTGAGCTCTTTCCAAGCTGTTTTCACGGTGAAGCCTGCGGACACTGGCAGAGATGTGATATCATGGAGATTTGGCGTGAAGTTGTCCTTTGTCAACATGTCTGTGGACAAATCAAGCACATGGTCCTTGAGTGGGAGCTGGGATCCGCTGTCAGTCGTGACAGCCTTGTTGAGGTTGGCAAGGAGAGTCTCGTGGAAGATCTTGGCGCCCATGCCGTCGAAATTGGGGTGGTTCCAGGCAAAGACTGCCTCTACAAAGGGGTCGATCCGGGCGTCTGCAGACGGCGCAATTGCAATCTGGGCCGCTGGATCAGCCTCTGAGGCTGCCACCATCCTCCGGCGCAGCAGCGTCATGCGCCAGCCAGGCTTTGTGTCGAGGTTGGTGAACTCGGTGTCATGGTGCTGGTCGATGATGCGCTGCAGCGTGGCTTCGTAGTCGTGCTCGGATGTGCAGTGCAGAGTCTGCCAGTCCATGTGGGCGGCAAGGTTCACGGATGGAAGCCGGAGCCAAGAGGGCTTCTTTGAGGTTGCATCGAGGATGCCCACGCGTAACAGCGGGTGGTCGAGGACGGTCTGTGCGACGGCATGCTCGAAGATGTCCCTGATAGTTTGCTCAGGCCGGTCTAAGGAGGTGGCGGGGATGGCGTAGCGGCAGGTGACGACGATGCCGCGCAGCTGGTGCAGGGTGTGCCATGCGGCGTGGAAGTTTTCGCTGGATGGCAGAATCGCAGTCAGATGAGGAGCTGCGGGTCGAGAGTGAGGCAGTCACGATGCACGAGGTTACTCACAGGTGGCCAAGCTTGCGGATGACGACGGGCCGGGGCGGGCGGGTGCCGTTTGCGACTGCCATGGCGGGAGGGAGGGCTCTAGCGACGTGGGGCAGCAGCGGCCCTGCAGTGCCGGAGTACAGAAGGGGGTAGGCGTGCTAATTGCGGCTTGACCTGCCTGAGACAACAACAACCTGGGGGTCGGTGCTGAATAAAGTCTGTTCCCACGCCGGTGAATGCGGACGACTTGTCAACTATAATTATCAACCGTTGTTGGGAAATATAGAGTTGCAAACTAGAAGCGAACAAGCTTCTCGCCACTGTATCTATTCCAGATCTAGTTGGTCGCGGTCTCGGACTGCCACCGACTGCCCCCGTACGTCGTCTTTATTCTGTTGTCGGATCCAGGGATGGCCCTGCCGAGTGGCGCAGGCCGCGGGCGCCGCAGCGCACCTTTGTATGCACCTTTGTATGCACTTTTGTATGCACTTTTGTATGCACTTTTGTAAGTATCCTGGCCATGCCGGGAACCCACTCCCTCGTCCTTTCATCACCGCCCTTGGATATAAGCAGTTGAATTCCGAGTTCCGACACCACCAGCTAACCGACGATGCGAATGCGACCAGCCATGCTGGTAGCCTACTGGTGACCTGGCTAGTGCTGACTGCCAAGTCCCAAGCCAACTGCAAGTAGCGAGCCAAAGCGAGGCCGCCGGCGCATACACTCTTACGTGGCCGGCACTAATTCCACGGTACTGTTGTCAACATCCGGCCATGCTGCTCGCATGTCGCTGATATATGTCGCATGGTATGTCGTATGGTCTCGGCCCACTTCGCATGGCCGCAGGAGGCGACGGGCTTCTGGCCTACAGTATTACATGTATGCATCGACAAATTGTATCCCTCGTCTCGCATGTTGCGTGCTGGCTCTGGAGAGGCAGGTTTTGGCACAACCCACGGACCAGTACCTCTAAACGACTACACTTAGAATCACACAACCGAGACGTTCATCACATCCTCAGCTTAGTTTCCGGTGTCGAAACATCCTCCCTGTCAAAGATCCCTCCCCTGCCGGCCGCCCTGTCAAGCTTCATCTGCCGCACGTCGTAGAACTCGCTGTTGCCAGATATCTTCCTCGTCCAGTCCGTCATGCCGCGCCTCATCGCCTCGACATCGACCTCCTCTGTCTCGAACTCGTGCAGCGCAAACCACTCGGGCACGCGAGTGGGCGCCGTCGCCTCAGTCCCAGCATTTCTGTCCGAGCTGCCGCCCTTGAGCGCACCTGATGTGTCGCTGTTGCGGGCCCATAGGAGTCTGTATTGCGTCGTGCGAAGATAGCCGTTAATATTCGCGAGGTCGTTGAGATGCTGTACGGGAAAACGTCAGTCAGCAATTAGCTAGACGGGCTAGAAACACAGCCTGGTCACGAAATCCCGAATCTCTCATGTTGTCATCCGTCATGAGTGGGTAGGGCAAGGGAAGAGACCTCACCTCCTCGCGACACCACCGATCGAAATCCTCGTCGGGGTAACCCTCCTTCAGCGCGGCTTGCGCTAGGAACACGCTCTTCGTATGCCCCGGCCCTTTCTTGGTCGGGTCGTAGACCTGCACGAGGTTGTAAAACCGCACGTCAAAGTCGACCAGGTCGTAGACCAGCTTGGAGCCGGGCAGCAAGTCGCTGGTCACACTAATGCGGGCGAACTCGGGCGTCTTGAAAAAGCCGACGTCTTGGACAGGGTACACTTGTACATATGGTCGCCGGACGGGGGCGTGCTGGTCATCGCTACTGCTGCTGCTGTTGTTGTCGTTGTTGTTATTATTGACACTGGAGGAGCGGGCAACCTCGTCGATGTACCGGATCGCCGTGGGCATCCCACTCGTCGCTAGAATCTCGGGGATGTGGTCCTCGTCGTACCACTTCAGGAACGTGCGCTCGTCGAGGAGCGGGGACATGATGCGTGAGTTTACAAACATGAGGCCCTTACCTGACATGCCTACGGGAGGGGCGGCCATGATCGCGGGAAGTGACGGCGGTGGTGATAATGCAGATGGCAGGGGGGGGGAACTGTCTATCCCCTGTGGTTGTTGAGGGTCTTGCGATGCGAGTCTTGATGAGTGATGTCCTTTATGACTTTTCTTACACTGCGTATCGCCTGGTCTCCAAGACTGTTTCGAGTCCAGGTCAGTAGCACGGTGTTGCGTTGCGGGGTTGGTGCCATGTCTTCGTGCGGTTCGTCCCCAGGGCCCGCCATTTAACCAGCCACTAATCCAGAGTAAGACGGACGAGTCCCAAGGGTTTGGAGACTACACGTAGATCCGCTTTTGGTGCTGTGGCTCCGCAGCGGTCAAGAGGTCATCATAATCGTGCAGGACCGTGTATGAGTCTACGCATTCTTGGGGTGTGCGGTCAGACGTGGGCGTGGACGACAGCCACTGGCAGCTGACACGAAGAAACTCGAGCCTCATCTATTCTGGATGTGCGCAATCACGGGTTCACGGAGGGCACTTTCGCAAGTTCCTGAGCTAAGCTTCTGCCTATTTTCATTACGGCCTTGGACGTGTGGTGACATAAGATGTTTCATTGACTTCTATTGAACATCTTCGGTCGTTGATTCAGACTTGGGCGTGGCTTTCCCAACTACGTCTTATAGCTCTCGCGTATTTTGTGAAACGCTAGCTTTCCAACAAGAAAATTTCAGGAAAGCATGAGCACCGGTTACCAACAACATACCCCAGCACCAGGACAAAGACAAACCAAACCCATCGTGTACTTGGCCTTCCCAACCCCCAAAATTCAACACACTTGCAGAACTCACAAGCCCAAGCCGGCAATGGAACTGTGCCAGCGTCAACACCCAGTAAGCAGAAGCCCAAGAAAAGGCCCTCGCGCCAGCATTTTACAGGTCACACCACAAGATATGCCTCTCTGCCCAGCGCTCAGGAGCTCAGGCGCCACGCTCATCGGGACCATGAACACTCTCTCCGTAGGGAGTGTCCTCAAGCCAGCTCAAGATGCGCTCGTCACGGGCGGAACGACGAGCCACGCCCTCACGGCGACTCATGCCGCAAGTACACTGCTTCTCTGCTGCCTGCGTGTTAGTGCCTAGCGTCCCAGAGTTCGCGGCGGTTGGCGAGGTGAGAGTCGGTGTTGCGCGCGTCGCGGCTGCAAAGGTCGGCGGCGTTGATGGCTTTGTTCCCGCTTTGTTCAAGTAGGAGCTCGTAGCAGTAGGCTTGGCAGTCTCAGGGCTTTGACGAGTAAGCTGGGCCTCGCCGTTGTGCTCCCGTGCGGTGGTGAAGGATTCAGTACTCGGCACGCTGACGGGTCTGCCTGGTTTGCTGGTGTCGTCACGCTTGTTGGTGCCGTCGTGTTGCTGCTGCTGCTTCTGTTGCTGCTTCTGCTTCTGCTGCTGCTGTCCATCCGCCTCGGCCTTCTCCGCTGCACACTTCTCGCACAAGATATACCCCGTCTCTCTGGGGTCGGCCGTGGCGGCAGTGCCGACACCAGCCGGGCGGTCAGGAAGTCTAGGGATCACGAGGATAATCTCGTCTACATCCCCGCCATCATCAAGACCACCCCCGGCGATGGTGGTGCTGTGATCATTCTTGACCTTTTCGAGGTCGGCAGCGACTGGGGAGTGAGGAGCAGCCTTTCTCATCATATCTCCTCTCTCACACGGCCTGCCGCTAACTTGTGCAGACTCGCAGGGCACGAGCGTGGGTTCCGCTGCCAGAGGGACGAAGCCCAGACACTTGGCGCAGGGCCGGCCTTGGAGATGGCGCTCGCACATGTTTTTTCTCGAGCTGAGTTATACGTGTTAGTGGTGCCGTCGAGCTGGTGTCCGAGAGGGAAAGAAGAAGTTGGGGAAGGGTATCGGAACCCTTAACAGGGGGATATGCTGTGACAGAGGAATGGAAGAAAGGTGTACAGTACAGTGAGACTGGTGAGTGTTGGTGATCAACTTGAATCGTTTGATGCTAGTGCTGGACAGGTGATGCTTGAGATGCCAAGTGGTTTGTTACTCTCGGGGCCTTGCTTTGTGAGTCGTCGATCGATCGATTGAGTAGTCGTTCCTCTTGCCAGCGCATGACAAACTAAAGTAGATCTCGAAAGAGCAAGAAATAACAGCACAAGCACAAGACTTATACGTTATCAAAACGTTCCACAATAAACAGTCCGCAAGCCCACCTGGAAGCGTGCCTGGCGCTCAGACACGCTTCTTTCTTCCTTGGAATTTCCTGCCCGGCTTCCTCCCCGACCTGAGCCTTGGAGCAGGGCGCCCCAGACACTCCCGCAGTCAAACTGATGGTCCAGGAATCAAATTGTGAGAGAGCCATGCCTGGTCTTCCAGGCTTCTTCCGACTTCCTTGCCTCAATCGACTTGGAATCTCCTGGTCGGTACTCAGGCAGTTTTTAGGCATAGCCTGAGCCTACTTGGGAGAATGCCTCCCCCCCCCCCCCGACTCATGATGAATCGTCCGGAGATATATTTTGTAGCCTTTGCCTCAGGGACGTACAGCTCAGTTTGAGTCACGGTTGCGAAAAGAGGAGCAATTCTGGTGAGTTCCTGAATCCTTCTTCACCTTTGCGCTCCAGGGTTTTTTCTTCTTCTTTTTTTTTGAAAGGGGGGGGGGAGGGAGACCAAGAGCGCATTCAGTCATATGCGAGCGCGTTCGAGGAGATACTTGCTTGTGAACACGCTGTCAATGAGGTTCCCGGGCCACAATCTTCGGCTGAGCTGATCCCCTCCGCAACCTCTAGCTTTTGGTATCCGACAATCATAACACGACATGATACTCGTGCGTGGGTGGCCCTCCCCCTTCTGCGAAATCACAACATGTTACGAGTCAAGAAGTCTGGAGTAACATGCCACCCTTCGTACCACTCAAAACAGGTGAGCGAACCCGAGCCTTGTTGCCACACTGATTCGGCCCAGGCGGTCCAGGGACCAAACTATCCCTCATTGACGGTAATTTCTGCAATTCTGACCTTTGGCGATGGACATTTGACAATGCAGAATTCATACTTGAGGCGCAGCATGTGTTTCCCAACGACGACAAACCCCCGCTTCCTTTCACCCTCACCCGGATCCTATATATCGCCGTTTACAATCCGTTTCCACGGGGTCTGTCCAACGACATATCAAGCACTCAAGCTAAGCTGATGACGTCCAACTCTCAAACCCCTTTCAGCCTTACCCTGCCCCGCGTTCAGATCATCAAAAGGAAGCCACTATCTAAATTTCTCCCCCGACGTGGCGAATACAAGTACAAGACAGTTCAAACAAACGATGGACTCCTCCTCGTGACGTCTGCCCTAGACCTCCCTCCCCTTCTTTCCCGACCGGGCACGCGCGCCCACGATAACTAAATAGTTGTTCCCCTCAAGGCAATCATGATGGAAAATTTCCTCGTGCCTTGTTAGAACGCAGCGCAAAGAGGGTCACTCGTTCGGTCTCAGCGACGCTGGCGTGTACCTTGAGTCCATATATATCAACCAGTGTCGAGAGCGGCGACAAGGGACCGTTTGGTTTTTTTTCTTGCCATCGCGTTTGGCCAGGATTGCATGCGTGAGCGTTTATGTTCGGCGTAGGTAAGCAAAGTCCCGCAGGAGAGCCCGGTAGCTCTGTGTTTGAATCATGGTCTTAATCTACAAGGTGTCGTGTCCGTGCGCGATATCAGTCCGTCAGAATGTGGCCTTTGGCTAGTCGTTTGGCCCGGTCGTGCAGGAAGAGGAGCAAACAATGATTTTAGCAAACACGTGTATAACATTTACTACTGGATGGCAACTCTAAAGAATCGTATTTTTTGTTCATCACTACCTTGGGTATGGCTTGCTAGAGATCATTAACCTTCGTAGGAGGCATTGCAACACCAATATCGGACACCGTGCTCGGATCTTTCGTTCTTGAGATCCGGACAAGATTCTTGCAAAGAAGGAAGACGAGGACCGCGAAAATTGCTTCGATGAAGCAAGAACCCCGATGAAAAAGGCCGCTCAACGCGCTGTTGTGTAGCCTCTCTGATATCAAGCGATTGTGCCATTAGCACCGCAGCAAACCCTTTTTGTCCAGTCCACGATAGCCGCGTCTCTGTTCGTGGATAATTATCACCATGCAGCCCTTCTTTTCCGATGCCTGAAACGCCTGCCAAATATGAACCCCAACGCCGAAAAGTTGCAAATCGTCGCTCCGCACAAACAGGTGACGAAGCTATATCCGAGAGGGAAGCATGCTGATTGTGTGAACCATTGCTGGCCTGGGCAGCACGGCGTTCAAGCGTTCCTCTTGGGCCGTCCCCGCTTACGGAGGTGCGCCTCCCGGCCGCCTATGCTGTCCCAGTATAGCTGCAATAAATCAGGCGCGATCTTCTTGATCTTGGTTTCCGTTTCCCAACTTGTCTGGTTCTTTGTGGTAGGATAGCCGATCCACTGGACCTCGACCTGGAAACCGCCACGTTCACCTCTGTCGTGATTCACAATCCGGAACACGTGATATATCGGTGTGACTTTTGGCTTCGTGAAGACGATTTCTGTGCGACCTCCTTTCTTCTTCCAAAAGTCGTAAAGTAGTTCACTTGCGCCATCCTGAACTTCTTGTTCGGGCTCCCAGGTGGCGTCGGATGCCTTCTCGCCCTTCCAATGAACCAGGACATCTAGGCTGTCATCCTCGATCCTCTTCCAGTCGAGAATGGCCTCCACTTCGGCAATCTCGAGGTCATTGTCTGCGCTGGGAACGATGACTTCTTCCTCGGTGTTAGTGGCCGCGGATTCCGGTTCGGGTTCTGGTGCCGGTCCCTGCGACTTCAGAGGAGTTGATTTGGTGGCCTCCTCAGACACCTCCGCAGGCTTCGCTTCGTCTTTCGAGATATTGGTCGGCTCCGCGAACGGGTCTATCGGTTGTGCAATTAATATCAGATTGGCATTTTCGAAGCAGTAAACAGATAACAACTGTAGTCGAGAGTCCCACTCACCCTCAATGGCGCTCATAAAAGCTACAGGCGCAGTTCCAGTAGCAACAACCGAGTCATGGCTGTGGTTGTCTAGTTCCGGTTGAAGGCGAATAGCATCGGGGGCCAATGCGCGCTCAAGATTGGAGGGCGCATCGACACGGGGATCGACAGCGGGCGGGATGTCGTTCTGGATGGCGCTCTGACGGCTGCGACGCCCTAGAGGAAGATGTCAACAACAGTGTTACCGCGCGACTGTTACGCCCGCCCATGGCGCGATGGAAGTAGATAGGCGGGAAAATTGCGACTCACTAATCTTACTGGCGCTGCCGGCCGTGGAACCGGAACCGAGAGACTTGCGCGCCTTACTGGAATGGGGCGTTGCGAGCGCGCCGCTGCGGTCTACGGGAGGGGCACAAAGACCTGTAGTCAGTACAGTTGTGCCATGTAGGAGGATGCGCCGGAAAGCATGGGCCGAGAAAACTTACCATCTCCACCCTCAGTCACATCATAGACATCGCTCTTTCGCTTCTTGGAGTGATCGCTGTCTGACGATGGCGCCATGGCGTTGTCTGCGGGCTTTTCGGGCGCGGGCTTTCGGGGCGACGAAATACGCAAAGTCTGAGTGAGGTTGGTAAAGATTGCCGACATGGTCAGCCAAGCGCTCAGGTTGCGCCGACGAGCCAAGCGGACGACGAGGGAGGATAGCTGGCTGTGGGAGCAGCGACAAAATCGGCAATGGGAGAGAGGAGAAATGTGACGAGGACAATTGTGCAGACAAGTGTCGGAATATGAAGTCGAGGTTGAGGGGAACGGCCAGGAAGGGGGGGCGAGGACAATGGAGGACTGACTGAATGGGAAAGCAGGTCCCGTCAAGTTGCAGGTGAGATGCAGCTGATGCAGAGCTGTGCTGTCCAGACCGGCGCAAGCTCCCACGGACGGTAATTGGCTGACGGCCGCAATGACAATGACGCCGCCTGTGCCGGCTCACGGGCGAGGAGGGAGAGCAGGAGCAAGCACAGTGTCGATACGGAGCCTCTCGCGTCTGGAGGCACTGTACGCGCCTTCCCACTTGGATCGGGTGGTGCGCTAGTCTCGTTCACTCGCTCGTGGGCAATGCAAAGCATGGAAGACTCGATGCAACACGCAAGACGCGTCTGCAGGACGGAAACAAAACTATAATCAGGTCGAAGCCAACCCGCTGTATTCATTGAGAGGTGATTAACGCATGTCGACAGAAATCATGATGCACCTTCCCGTGCACTGCCAAGTCCTACTGTGTACCCTAGCAAACCAGCCCTCCTCCTCACCTTATCCCAACGACATCTGACTACTCAAGCACCTATCTCAAGCCCGACCACTGCTGCTCCACCCCGTACGCCTGCCACTGCGCGCACTCGTTCTTGAACTGATTCTGCTGAGCACCGCTGATCTGCCCCTTCTGCGCAGAAGCCTGCTCCAGGAAGTTGACTCCGAATCCGCCCTCGACGTGCCACGCGATGTGGCAGTGCATGAGCCACGCGCCAGGGTTGTCGCTCTTGAACGCAAGCACTAGCCACCCGTTGGCCGGCGCCATCGTCACGTCCCTCCTCGACGGGTTCATGGTCCTGAGCGACGCCTGGTCCCGCGACGCCACAAATGGCCCGGCACCGTTGGCCGAGGCGCCGACGACCCAGAAGTCGTGACCGTGCAGGTGGATCGGGTGGTCGAGCACGTTATCGTTGTTGATGACCCAGAACGTCAGCTCGTCCTTCTGCGGGATCTTGATGACCTGCAGCGAGGCTGGGAACGTGTTGCTCCCCTCGAGCACGTACTCGACGATGGGCTTGCGCCAGTCCACCACCATGGTCGTGTTGTCAATGGTCCAGATGACGTTCTGCGTGCCCGCCTGCACGGCGAGCTGCACGTCCAGCTCAGTCGTGTTGTTGACCACAAACTTGTCCAGCGAGATGTCCTTGCTCACGACGGGCGTGTATGAGAGCGAGTCGCGGCAGCCCAGGTTCGGCGGCGCAGTGCCCCGGTCCGTTGGGTTCCTCTTCGGGTCCGCGCCTGCGTAGTGCACAATGGCCGCCGGGTACGGGTTGGCAGAGGCACCGCACAGGTTCTCGGCGGGCAGAGTCACGTTGAACCAGTAGTTGTCGATCTTCTGGTTCGCCTCGATGATGACGTTCACGCGCTGCCCGATGCCGAGGAACAGATTCTGCACCGTGGTTGGCTTGACGGGGACAAAGTCCGTCTCGACAATGGTCATTGAGTGCCCGTTGATGGCGAGCTGGAACATGTTCTCGGTCGAAGGGTTGATGAGCCGCAGCAGGTGTTTCTTGCCCGGGGTCAAGGTGATCTTGGAGTAGGCACCGCCGGGGCCAGCCGGGTTGATGTTGCGACCCTTGAACATGATGTTGTCGCTGTTCGGGGGCGGGCCCTTGCTGGCAATGTCGGCGTACAGCTCCTCGACGGTGCCGTAGTAGTAGTCGCTGATCGGGTACGCGCCGAGGTCAATGTCGTAGTTTGCCGACGACGGCCCGTTGATCACGATGCTGCCCCACACGCCGTTGCCGTACTGCGACGAGTAGTGGCTGTGGTACCAGGACGTGCCGTACTGCTGGGCCTTAAAGGTATACGTCTTGCTCATGCCAGGCTTGAGCGGGCACTCAGTCACACCAGGGACGCCGTCCATGATGTTGGTGTGAAGCTGCCGCAGGCCGTGCCAGTGGATTCCCGTGCCCTCGGACTTGAGCCTGTTGGTGACGGTGATCTGGAAGGTGTCGCCCCAGTTGCCGCGCAGGGTCGGGCCGGGGAACTGGCCGTTGACGAGCATCACGCTCGACTTGACTACGCCATCGGGACCTTTCCAGTTTGAGATTTCCTCAATGTCCCAGTTGTACTAGAAGAAGAAAGAAAAAGCATGTTAATCATTGCCACTGTGTATAAGTGCCCGGTTCAGAGGCAGTGGGAGGATGTTTTCATGGAGACTCACCCGACGAATCGTCCCTGGAGGGGTCTTGGTGTCATAGTCCGTGTTGATATCATAGCCCGGCAGCCAGCACTGGCGGTTCCTGGGGCTGAAGCAGCTCCCAGAGACACTCGTCGCCAGGTCAGTGGTGTCGGTGTCGGTGGTCGTGTTGGCGGCCGCGATGCCAGTAGCTTCCGGACCGGGTGCTGCGGACCCGGTTGCCGAGGGCTGCGGCTCGTTGGCCTGCGCGAGCAACTCGTTCTGCACCGCGGTAGCAGCAGCTGTGCCCGCCGTTGAGATGCTTTGGGTCGTGGCGTCGGCCCGCTGGAACAGGTTGTCGACTAGGGTTGGGGCAGCGAGGATGGATAGGGGGTTGAGGAGGAGGAGAAGGCCTCCCCTCAGAGTGGTGGTTGACTTCATATTTGGCTGGTGTGGTGAAGTCCACCGGGTATAAGTCGTAAGACACGATATAAAGAACTTTGTCTCAACGAGGGTATGAAGAGCTATTGTGGTGTTGAAGGTCCAAGCTCCAAGTATGGCTGATTGCTATACTCGACGGGATGCTCTGTCTGAACTTCAACTGGCTTGATGAGGATGGGAGACGAGTTAATAAATACATAAATCTTCACTTTCACCTCATGTATGCTGTGGCGTCACCCGGCGTGCGTAATCATACACGGCAACCTCTTTTTTCGAGCCGGTCCACAGCGGCTGGCCTTTCACGATCCGGCCCCCCAGGACTCGCACAGCCTTAGACGTTGGTCATGAAGACCAAGATGATGATCCACTCACTAATGCACAAACATGCACGTCGAGCAGCAGGCGCGCTGAAGTCCCCTTTGAGTAACTGCTGGGCCATTGTGTCAGCACGGCTTCCACGGCAGGAAACCCCCAGGATGCAGGTCCCTGTTCTCACGTGTGACAAAAATGGAATTCAAGCATTTCCTAGGCTGACTGCGTGTGATACGAGCAGAATCTGGGGACAGCTCGGGCCAACGAGTGGCTCGCTCTTGCGAGGAAGAAAGCGGGCAAGTCTTGCGGGGTGGTCAGCATTCGAGATATTTTGTTTCTTTTTTCTTTCCGACTGGGCTGACGGGCCGTCACTAGTGTAGCCGTCTTCCGCGACGCCATGTCTTGTTCGTGTATGCATCATCAGCCTCGGGGCCTGGGAGGCCCGTTTAGGACCGAAACTCAACTCTTTTGTTCCCCCCGAATTCCTGGCTACTAGATACGATATGCAGGTTCGACGGTAGCCTATGGGATCGCGGACGATTCGGCCAATGAACGGCCGCAATGGACTGCGGCTGAACCCGGAAACGGTGCGGTGCCTGCGGTGGGTGGCGTATTCGTGCTGTAAGCTGAGCATACGTAAGTGGGAGTCAGGTTGGCCAACTAGTGGACGGGTGATGCATGGTCCCGTGGGCGGCGAGGACGGGATCCCAGCCGCGCGCGGTAGGGGCCGTCCACATGAGTCCTGCTTTAGCGAGATAGATTGGCAAGCCGCATTTTTCAGCCTCAAGCTCCCTGCAGCAGGTATCTTTGTGTCGATCAAATGGACACTGTGCACGTGGCATCCGGGGATGCTAATAATAGTGTTGCGGCCGCGGGAGGGGAAAAGGCACAAAAATTGTTGCATCTTGTCTTTGGAAACTTGGCATTTTTAGGCCTTTCCGGGCACTTTCGGGCATTTCTCGCCTTGTAGATCCCGAGTCGAGGAATTTTTCCGTGTTCTCACGGCGGTGAGTGACCAGTCATCGACGACTTGGAGCACAAGCTTTCAGGCGTCCGCTAAGTTTTTGGGCTGCCGCGATGCCGCTAAGCCGCTAAGCCACTTAGCTGCTAAGCATTTAGTCCAGTCAAGATGTAAGCAGTGGGTTTCTAGGTTTTGCACAGACACAAGCTGGTCAGCCTGTCTCTGACCTGCAGGCACTGTGCTCAGCTGACGCTCCGAATTAGGTGAACGCGCGGGGTGGGAGAGACTGTGGGATGTTGTGATTCTTTGGTGGCGTGACATAGTCCTTGCTGCCTGCAGAAAGGCTGTCAAAGTGGCGTAAATCGGACCGGAGAGGCAGTCAACCTTGCAGACCATTATGAGTCGTGTGTCGATGAGGAATCAAGACAACAGCCGCTCTGGCCTCGTCTGTAAGAATCAAGGATGTATGGTGCTGGAGGAAGCTGCAAGTCTTTGTCAGGGGAGGAACCTCCGGCGATGTGTTGCCTAGCACGATAGGCTATGACCGGTGTGGCGCAACCTGTTCCGGTTTTGCACTTCCATGGTCAGAGTCCACACCGGGCTGGCTGACCTTTGTGATCGTATAGTCGGCTATCCTTGGCCGCTGCCCTATAGGTTACGTAGGACTGAGAGGTTGCATCCCACGTGCTCTACCACGTGTTGCTAATATATGCCACATACGGCACCAGATTCCCGGGTTTAACCCTCCCTCAGACGAATCGCGGTCACTCGATAATGGCAAGCGCGTCATCTAGGGCTATTGCAATCATCCAGCTGAGCTCAGCTGAGGAGCTGCGTGGGGGCGGCTGTGCAGAGGTTTCGTACAGCTTCCGCCGTCCTGCAGCTTACCTTGTGGGGGCAATACTTACACTTTCGGCGGGCGAAGCGCAACATAGTATCGTTTTTGGTCTGTCTCCGGTCGTGGAGCCTGGGAACTGCGATTATTCGGGAATCAGACATCTCATTTCCGGGTACAGCCAAAGCCCAAATTGGTGCTGACTGTGTCCAAAGACATCACGATTGTGTCACCGCATCAAACAAGTTTTCATGCTCCTATAGAGCCCGCGACGCGCGCTTCGTCACGTGAGATCTATATTGCTCTTACCCACACTACACAGTACGATTACAGACACAATATTTTCTCAACGCTTTTCTTTGTACTTGCCAAGTAACTGAGCCCACAAGCAAGTAGATATCCTGGAGTTACCTGTTATTCCCGTACGAGCACACCACAACAAACAAACCCTGCACAATTTCCCGAAGTCTTGCATAACACGAGAGCCTCATGTCAGCTCGGCTTCCCCCGGTCTGCCAAGAGGACTTGCTACACAGCTAAGAGCTACCCATATGGACATACAATGTAGTTCGTATATCGACAGCAAACCATTGCCAGCACATTGGAGGTCTGAGGAGCGCGAGCTATCGGGACCACTCGGCACCAAAGGAAAGAAAAGAATAAGAATGAAATGCTGGCCCCTGCGACGGTGACTCAGCGCGACATAGCATTTCAGGCCATTGCAAGCCTAATCGGGAAGATCGTCGCGGGCGTGTAACCTAGTTGTGGTGACACAGGCAATCTTAATGCGGGTGATCGAGTTCGGCCATGCACAACATCGAATTACTTTCAAATGTGGGCAGGTTGTTACACAAAGACGGCTCGATTATTGAGGGTCTCCCATTCTAGATCAGGACGAACGCTCCAGGGGCGGGTAACAACTAGAACTCTAGAGCTTATCCGCGAATTTGTTCAAATCACGCTCATACCAGTACAGACTGACGACGCCTCCCCAGAGCAAGAGGTTTAATCAGACAGCAACGGTCGAGAAATTACGCTGGTCGACATACATGGGCGAGTGCTCGCAGAGCATGGATCAGTCATACTCAACGATGACACATGAACTCCACCGGTGAGAAAGAGAAAAGATCAGATGAAATGAAAGGATGCGCGCTTAAGGAACGCCACCTAATTACTTCAGGGTAACACCGAACGAGCACCAAAATGCATGTCCACCCGCTTAGTAAGAAGTATCCTCGCTGCACACCCTGGCGATCCACTCCCACACCTGGCCAGCGGACTTCCGCTCTGAAGCGGTTTCATACTTAGTGATTCGGTCCCCTTGCAGATGGAATGTGAATACGAACTGCTTCCAGAACAAACTGGTCACCCCTTACGGGTGGGACGCGAACAAGGACTATGCGATGCGGCAGATAATCCAGTACAAAACTCGCTAGTAGTGGGTACGGTCGCTTCTCCTTTGGTGGTAAATCGCTACAAACTGATTCCAGAACAACCGGATCCCCTTGCCGATGGGACAGAAATATGAGCTCAACGCCGCTTCCAGGCCATGCAGTTCATTTGTGGGAGAGTGGCCCATGTTCCTGACCCGGAGCCGATTCTATGCATCGTGCACCACGTGCGGCAGGGATTATGGCCGGGGGGGTTCGCGAGCTGCATGTTGTCGATCAGGGCCGACCATGACTGACAGCATATTTGTAGTGACTGAAGATTTTTTTTGTTCACAAGCACAGAGAGAAGCATATTCCATTTTGACGTACTGGTAATTTGTTATAAATTCTGTTTGAGCGTGGATTTGGTGGCAAGGTCTGTACCATTTCTACATGCTCTCTGATTCGGTACCTGGACCTTCGAGCTTTTCCAATTATCGAGTTGACTTGGCGTCAAGAAGATGAGGTCGACCCAGTGCTTCATTTTCGGCGAAATTCCCAGGGCAAAACTTGCGCACTTCTTTCTTCTTGGGTCGTCAGCCCAATACCTATTACTTTTACCCTCCTCGTCTCCTGAACTCCCCTGTTGGAATAAAATACAAGGAGCGGAAACTGGAGAGAATCATGAGATGCCGAAAAGCCTTAGCTGAGATGCTCTTATCCGAGATTTGGTGACAAGGGAGTCCAGAAAAAAAAGAACTTTGGGGGCCAAAACACGAGGTTTCAAAGTTAGCGGTCTGTGAAGCAGAACCTCCTAGCAAGAGATATAGAAAAGTATAATATACCTCCATGCCTCTACATCACTATATCTCCTGAGAGTGCGGTAAGGATTATGTCTGGAAGACCCGTAAGGCTACTGTGATGAAGACAGCCTATAGAGCGCTTGTTTGATTAGTGGTACCTGTATGCAAATTGAAGTCATGAATACCAAGGCGAATATTGGCCCCTAGGCTGTTAGTCGGGAGTACTTACTATTCGATACATATTGGAATGGTCGCGGAGTATTCCAACGCTGGCGCCTGCTAAGTGGCGCGCATCCCCACAATTTTGACTGTAGAAGAGGTCATCGTAGCCTTATGGTGTGTTCCGGGCACACTTTGGATGACTGCCCCAAGCCAATAGTATTATCGTCTATAGCAAGGATGCCACTTTGTAGAAGAATCCAAGAACCAGCATGCGTTTGGACAAAATAGCTAGCATCATGGCCGAGCTCGGTAAATATCGGTCTGTTCTGACGAAATTCTCCGACATATAGTGTAAATGATTTGGACGTCGCATTAATGGCTAGGAACCGCTTTGAACGGCTGCCGCCGTTCATTCGCCTGCTGATGCCCGGGTAGGTGTCGAAAGGGGATCATATACGACCTCTGAGTATACCTGTCGAGGGATAGTTGACGTTCGATATTGCCAAACACAGTCATGTCTTCGGAGTGTAGACAGCACCAGTAGTAGATTCAGACCACGAGACTTGGCGGGCCGTAAGCAGCAGTCAAAGTCTGCCCAAATTGGAAAACATGCTCGGAGCATTCGCCGCAGTTGAAGTTGACTGGCACAATTTTCCCGACCAGGAGAAAGTTTTGCCAAGCAAAAAAGCTCGAAAAATGATCCCGTCTTCCGAAAACGCGCGTTCTTGAGGTGGTTAGTTGGTACGCGCAACAGAGTGACCACTGCCACAATCGGACACATTCATGTAAAGCAAAGCCGACGTGGCAAGCTGGACCTGGCGCTAGCAGTTTAGCCGGCCACAATACTACACTGAGGCTGCCAAGCTGGACAAGCAAGATGGATGTGGTTCTCACAAGACCAGATATGGCAGCGATCATAGGACGGCAAAATCGCGGGCCAAGACGGACCACGTGAAGAGATAATATATAAGAATGTCTTGGCCACTGTGGTGGCTGCAGCCGGGAGAATTACCCCAGAGGCTGAGATGATCGACGGCGCGACAGAGGGAGGGCGTACGGGTGGTCGGAGCTGAGGTAGCATTTCGCCAAGGTGGATAAAGGCAGGCAGAGGCAGTGACGGCGTGGGTAGGGGACGAGATGAGGCGAATGGAGAAAGGGATGGTGGCCCATGCATGTCATGCCAGGCCCCTGGCCTCTGGCGACGGAGCGTGTCGATCCGGATGCCGTCCATTGTTTCATTCTTGATTGCTGGGTGGGCCGGGGCCTGGCAACCGCCGCTCGTCCGGGAGCCGACGTGTGTGGTCTAACTTGTTCTGGCGTGGTGCGGTGTGTAGTCGCTACGTCTAGTTCTAGGCGACACGCTTGCTGGAGGCGATGTGAACTGCGTAGATGTAGATACTTGAGTATTTGGATATGCATGCGAGATTGACGGGGGCAATAGTGTGGCTGCCGGCAGAAGCGAGCGAGCAGCCTGCAGGCTGTCAGTTAGGCAGGGAGACAGGCAGGCAGGCAGGCAGGCAGGCAGGCAGGCACGCACGCAGGCACGCAGACAGGCACAGAGACGAACAACCCTGGGAGCCGTTTTAGGGTTAATACCTTAGATGACAGGCAGGCACGGCGGGGCAGGTGGCTTAGTCTAGACGCCTGCCGAAACGGGCGGCTGCACTCCGGAGGCACATGCACAACAGGCCAGGCAAGAAAACAACCTTAGATTTTACCTTGCCTTAGGCCCGCCATGAAACGAGACAACGGCGCCTCACCCTCCGCATCACCGTCACATCCCCGGCTAAACCCCACTGCAAAGTACCACAACCACAACCACAACCCACTCACCACACCAGTCCACCGCAGCACCACCACCACCACCACCACCGCCTCCTCTGTCACCGACAGCTCCCATCACGCCCCATACACGTGGAAGAAAAAGACTCCGTCGACATGTTCCATCCAACCCCCGGCACCCCTGCTCCATCTCTGCAGCTCGCCCTGGCCGCGGTCCCGCCGTGCCACCGTCTGGGAGCCCCATGCAAAGCAAAGCAAAGCAAAGCAGAGCAGAGCAGAGCAGAGCAAAGCAAACATCAGGCATTATTACAGCTAGAGACCCAACGGGCCTCTCTAGAATAAATAGGCTGTGCGCATCGCTCTTTTTCAACTCTCAGCGATCTCTTCCCCCATCATCATCGGCTACTCCATCAACCGACTGATACCTTCGACAAGGATCCGCGCCTCGTCTCCATCGCAGCCATGTACTCGACCTCTGTCTTGCTCGCCGTCCTCCCGGCGCTCGCCCTTGCCCAGGCTCCCGTCTACGGCCAGTGTAAGTCGAATCCAGCTCTGTCGTCACATGCATAGTGCTTCCATACTGACAACTCTCCTCCGACATAGGCGGTGGCCAGGGCTGGACTGGCCCTACTACCTGCGCCTCCGGCTCGACCTGTGTCGCCAGCAAGTGAGTGCTTCTTCCAAGCTAGCACACTCGCAGCTCTCTCAAATCTATCAGCACTAACACTCACTCCCCCCCGCCAGCCAATGGTACTCGCAGTGCCTGCCCGGCAGCGGTGGTGGTGGTGGTGGTGGCACCCAGCCGACCACCACTGCCCAGCCCCAGCCTACCAACGGCGGCGGCAGCAGCGGTGGCAGCGGCCTCGATGCCAAGTTCAAGGCCAAGGGCAAGCTCTACTTTGGTACTGAGATTGACAACTACCACCTGAGCAAGACCGCCATCACCGACATTGTCAAGAAGGACTTTGGCCAGATCACTTGCGAGAACTCCATGAAGTGGGATGCCATTGAGCGTATGTTCCAGTTCCAAACCTCCCCTTTTACTGTCTTGCATCCTCAACTAATAAAATCGTCTCTTCATAGCCTCCCGCGGTTCCTTCAGCTTCTCCGCCCCCGACTCCGTCGTCAGCTTCGCCCAGCAGAACGGCAAGCTGATGCGCGGCCACACTCTGCTGTGGCACTCGCAGCTTCCCCAGTGGGTGCAGAGCATCACCGACCGCAACACCCTTACCACGGTCATCCAGAACCACGTCACCTCGGTCGTGACCCACTACAAGGGCAAGATCCTCCAGTGGGATGTTGTCAACGAGATCTTTGCCGAGAACGGCGGTCTCCGTGACTCCGTCTTCAGCCGTGTCCTCGGCGAGGACTTTGTTGGCATCGCCTTCCGCGCCGCCCGCGCCGCCGATCCCAACGCCAAGTTGTACATCAACGACTACAACCTCGACATTGCCAACTACGCCAAGGTCACCACCGGCATGGTCGCCCACGTCAACAAGTGGATCTCCCAGGGCATCCCCATCGACGGTATCGGCTCGCAGGCTCACTTGGCCGCCCCCGGCGGCTGGAACCCGGCCTCTGGTGTCCCCGCCGCCCTCAAGGCCCTCGCCGCCGCCAACGTCAAGGAGATTGCCATCACTGAGCTCGACATTGCCGGCGCTGCAGCCAACGACTACGTCACCGTCATGAACGGCTGCCTGGCTGTCCCCAAGTGTGTCGGCATCACCGTATGGGGTGTCTCGGACGCCGACAGCTGGCGCTCCAGCGACAACCCGCTCCTCTTCGACCGCAGCTACAAGGCCAAGGCCGCCTACAACTCCCTCATCAGCGCTTTGTAAGCGTAGTGCGAAGACGGAATAAACAAATAGGGAGCAAAGTGATGGATGAAGAGAGGTGACTTTTGAGCGCTACCGCTCAAGTGCAGAGAGCGCAGGTTAAGGTCGGCAGTGCCTGGATCATGGATTCTATCAGTACATATATTTCTTTACATACATACATACAACAGTCGTTGACTCTGCTCCCTTAGTTCGTTATCGTGTGCGCGGTTGAGGATCAATCGACATCGTGACGATGTAGCTAGTCTTGCTTAGTCTGCACGTCATGCACCTTCTTGCCCAAGGCACAAAGACCAAGTTATAGAAAGATAAACCCACTGCTAATATTCACGTAAACGGACCAGGATTTCACTTCGCATACTTGACATTTCTGGCGAGCTTCACTCACTATGGCCCTAAAAAGGGTGGTGAATATCGATGCACTGCTTGCTTGTGCCAAGCAAAGCGGAACACGCACAGTACAACTTTGCCAACAATGATCAACCAGTCTGGCGCTGCCACCCAAGGCCTCTTGTCCAAAAAAAACAAGGTCCTCATGAAAAGATTGTATCAGCCAGCATATCTGCTGTATTTTCCAACCTCGAATAGTCCATATAATGTGTGTAAGTCATCGTTCAGGGAGAGGTCGTGATAAATGTATGTGTGTGTGTGTGCGTGCGCGCGCGGAGCCGTGCGGAGCTGACCACCGACGCGTTACCGGAAACAACTCCGATGCGGGGAGGAGGCGGCTGAGGCCGATCTTCGGGGATCAGATCCATGGACACGGGGCGGGTGGGGGACCTCAAACTCGAACCATGAGCTTCATAGCTCACTCAACTACACACCACCCTCTCTCTTTCTATATATATATATATATTATATACATACGTATATATAAATGTGTTTATTTGAGTGAGCTTTTATACTGCCTCATCTTTGCTGGCTCTTATTCCTTTGCCCAGTCTCACTACACACACACACACACACACACACACACACACACACACCGGGAAGCAAAAAAGAAAAAGAAAGGATGCCGACAGCGATATTCCACAATGGACGCTTCTTCACCTCCTCCCTAGGCGGGGTGAACCACGCCTTCGCATCATGCGTCGTGGTGGACACGGAGACGGGCCTCATCACACACGTCGGCGACGAGGCCGATTACAAGCACACTTCTGCACCTACTACTACTACTACCAGTACTACTAGTACTACCACACCCACGGAAAGCAGCGGCGGCAGTGGCAGCAACACAAATCGCGAAACCGGCAGCAACGTCACGAGACACGACATGCACGACCGGATCGTGCTGCCAGGCTTCATAGATGGACATATGCACCTCCTGATGATGGGCCAGTCCCTGCAGAAGTGCGGGCTGGAGGCGTGCAAGTCTCTGTCAGACATCCGTGCCGCCATCGCAGAGTTTGCGAGGGCGAACCCGGATCTGCCGAGGGTCATGTGCAAGGGATGGATGCACAGCATGATCGCTGCCGACGTGGAAGATGGTGGCAGCCCGATCCCTCTGGCGAGCATGCTGGACGACATCGACCCGCGCCCGATATTCATCGACTCCAAAGACCTGCACTCGGCGTGGTGCAACACCGCCGCGTTGGCAGAGCTTGGTGTCTTGGAGCCAGGGTTTCCCGATCCGGAAGGGGGCACGATATACCGCGACCCAAAGACGGGCAAGGCGTCGGGGTATTTGACCGAAAGCGCTGCCGTGGTGCTCGTGTGGCCTCACGTCGCCAAAAGGGCAACCATGGAGCAGAAGCTCGAGGCAATCAAGGCTGCGGTGGATGCGTATAATGCTAGTGGGTATACGGGGGTCGTGGAGATGGCTATGGATGAGAATGCTTGGGAGGCACTGCAGGTGCTGAGGGAAAGGGAAGGAAGAGCTGGGTTGCCCATGCGCTTCGCGATACACTGGCTCATCACGCCAAGTAAGACGGAAGCAGAGAATTTGGCACAGGTCGATCGGGCTATCGCTCTGAACAGGAAGTTCAACGCTACGACAAGCCCGGACTGCCGTATCGTGGGGATCAAAATCATCTGCGACGGTATTGTTGATGGGTGTACCGCCGCGCTGGTTGAGCCGTACGCGGACCCCAAGGCCACGGAGTGTGCGCCCATCTGGCTCCCCGAGGAACTCGCGCCTGTGGTACGGAAAGCTGACGCCGCGGGCTTGCAGTGCGCTCTGCACGCCATTGGCGATATGGCAGTACGCAACGCCATCGACGCGCTCGAGCACAACGCCCGGCCAGGAGGAAGACATCGGATCGAGCATCTCGAGCTCACGTCGGAAGAAGATGCCGCGAGGCTGGGGAAGCTGGGCATCACGGCGTCCATACAGCCTGTACACGCGGACCCAGCGATCCTGCGGGCATGGCCGGCGCTGCTGGGCAAGGAGCGTTGCGGCAGGGCGTTTGCCTACAAGGACTTTGCCGACTCTGGGGCCGTCCTGGCGCTCGGCTCCGATGCCCCAACTGCGCCGCACGCGCCGATGCGGAACTTGTACACGGCAACTACGCGGAGGTCGGCCAGAGAGCCGGAGCTTAAGGATACAGTGAACCCACATTTTGCACTCGACTTGGCGGTCGCAGTGAGCGCCGCGACGGCGGGGAGTGCGTACAGTTGCTTTGCTGAGTCATGGGCCGGGAGCATCGCCGTAGGCAAGTCGGCTGATTTCGCTGTTGTCGACATGCAGTGGGACAAGAACGAGCTGCCGGCGGCCAGAGTCGCGCAGACATGGTTTAAAGGCGACATGGTCTTTGATGCTAGCATGGCGACATGAAGCAGACTTCAAGATGCCTAATGGTCACCAGTTCCTGTTTCAGATTGTCTTTCTCCGTAACGTGTACCGAACAGCCTCTGGGCATGTTCCGCTTTCTCGAGTCGTCTCAATGACGCTTTGATTTGTAAGGTTGGTTGTGACCATCAATAGACAGAATTCGCTTCTTCAGCCCTCCGCACGCACTTTGGGGTGAATGCTGGAACATGTTTCAGGCCGGATTTGGCTGGCTGATCAAAGCCGTGCCTAGACGACATGGCGCTTGACTACTCTTCAAACTTGAACCGGGCACTGAACAGTTGTCAGCAGCCAAGAACGACGAATACTGAGTCAAGGTCTTAGCACCCGGCTCTGGCAACTCGACTCGGAAACTGTTCAACACTGTCTGCTTTTCTTTTCTTTTTTTTGAGCTTTGGCTGTATGGCAATGGTAACTCCGCAGCGCTGCTAACACAGTCATGCTGAACACTTTCCATGTGGAAAGCCCTTCTCTTCCAGCCTCACCTAGAAAGAGGCTGGGCTGGGTCAAGTGGAACAGTTCCGTTACTGTAGAGACCTGACCACTTGCATTTGCTTCCATCGTTGAACTCTGTCTTGGAGCCGCTGGCCCAAGGATTTGCGAGATTGAAGATAGAGTAGCATGGATTTCGTGCAACTCAATCCAAACAGCCTCGCCGTCGCACATGATTACCTATCATGTGGACAGAGTTGCTTGAGCAAGCGAAGGACCGTATATGATTGGCGCTGCTGCGCCCTGATCGGCAGCACAACAACCTCCGAAGCCAAGCAGCCAGCTTTGCCTCCCCTCTTCTTGTCGCGATACGATATCCACTGCCGAGCCGCTGGGCGCGCTTGTGGTATTCCCACACAGTGGAAGATTGGTGCTTGGCGCGCCTCGGAAAACCCTGCGTAGAGGATCGCCGCACAATTATCGGCTCGGATCTTCGGTGATCACGGATTTGGCCATGTAGCCGTATTTGCAATACACCCAAATGCTTCTGGTTGGCAAAGATCATTGTGCGTAACAGGGAGGAAAATGATCAAGCTGACACCAGAACAAAGGCTTATCACTGCAGATTTATGTCACGCTGTGGCCGTGCACAATTCTTGTCAGTTTTGACCTCATCCTGCAAGTCTGTCGGGTAGATCCCACAAGGTGAGCGCGAATGACAATAGTGTCTCGCTTTTCTTAGTCAATAGCACGAGTATGGACCATGGCTTGCGGGGTTGTCGATACTGGGGTAGTTTCTTTCAAAGAGTCTGGATCTTTGGGGTTACTCCGCAAGCATTATGAGATGTCTGTTCGTGGGGAAATGCTGGAGGTGGATCTTCTCCCAGGCTATGGACCGCCTCCCGCAGGAACTTCATGTAAGTGAAGGCACTCAAAATCCGGGGCCCGGCGCCAACTTGCCAGACGATAGGCCACACCAAATCGGGCAGGGCGGGCGAGAGAGCAGGGATTCGTGGCCCGGCTTGAGTGCCACCCGTGGCTCTTGTTCGGAAGTTGGCCGTGTTCCGCCGCGTCCAAGAAATCGCCCGCCGCCAAGCTGGCCGGGTTATTGCGGTCGTTTTGTTGTCGTGGAACATGCTTTGGCCTCTTCTCGTACGATCCAGACGATTGCGAGGGGGTGGACACTAGGAATAACCCCCGGGACATCTCGCGAACAGGCTCCACACACATGAAGCTCCCAACGGCGAGCTCCCATTTTCAGCACTACACATGCTGGGCATGCATCTCGGCAAGAAAATGCAGCACCGTTCCTGAAGCGCAGGCTAGATGCGCTGAGACGTTGCAACTATTGGGATAGAGATTCACAACGAAGCGTGTGTCTGTCGGCTTGCAGGGACATCGGCTCAGGCGCGCTCACTTCATGTTGCAACTCCGCCGGGGCGGGTTGTGGTCGGCGCCGGGCATGCAGTCGACGCGGTCCGGGGGAGTCGGCGCTGAGACGGAGGGGCGGGGCTGGCTAATTCGGAGGAACAAAGCGAGGGAGGACCGCATTCAAGGCCTCCAAAGCGAAATTGCCATGGCATGGCGAAACGCTGCTTGCTGTTGCTTGCTATTCCTTGTTTTGCAAGATACGGCGGGCGACGACGAGTGCCCAGCGATTGCCAAGACAGTGAGACACTTGGCGGGTGATGAGACGATGCATAATGTGGTGGACTTGACGCCGGCGGGCCAGTCGACGACCGTGCTGGGAGGCTGCTCCGTTCCGGTGCTCCACACATTGACGCTGGGCGATGCTTGGGGCCTGCCATCAGAGGCATGGCCTTATCGGCTGTTGGCCGAGATGTAGTGGCATGGAAAGCATGGGAAAGGTACGAAGACGGAGCCGCGTTTCTTGCCTGCTCTTGTTGATCTATTGCTGTCACTGGTGGGTTGAAGTTGATGTGCCTCTCCCGTCCTACGTTGAGGACTGGGATCTGGCACAGACTTACCATATCTCCCAGATTGCAGCTCTAATTAGGCCAGCAAATACATCCGCGAGTCGTCTGCTATGAAGCGCGATACAGTGGTAGTGGTAGTGGTAGTGTCGGCAGCCTAGCATCGTGGCCGTGACGAATCCATCGACGGACGGCGGCAGGAGTCAAGCAGCAAGACTGCGCCCGCCGCCAGAGGAAGCCCCGCGGAACTGACAGACACCGCTTAGTTTGCGGTGACGATGGGGTGATGGGAGGCGTGGTGACTACGCCGAGACTGCACACAACAGGCGGGCCTGTCTTGGAAGGTGAGTGAGGAGAATGCCAAGTCGACGATGCCGCTGCGTGCAGGGAGGAGGTGCTTGGCAGCAGTGCGCAGCATCAAACGAGAGCACATGACGGGCCATTTGCCATCCCGCGGCGCACTGTACTCTAGACCGCACCACGCTGCACTGCGCTGCACTTACACCCAACGGCCTGAGGCTGCACCAGACTGCTGCGGCCTTCCCATTGCGGCGCCTTCCCCAGCTCTTAGGGTTCCTCGGGGCGGCACCTTCCCTGGCTATAACTAGCCTCCTCCCTCCCGCCCTCGCCTCGCCTTTTGGGGGGAAAGAATCACGATCCTCTTTTGGACCAAACCTACAAAAAGCACTCTGCTGCTTACCTCCATCTAGCTACTACTCCGAATTCACCTGAATGGGCATTGAGATTGACATTCCTGTCGAGGAGTCGACTGAACCTCCTATACGTGGCTATACCAATGCCACGAACTCCAACCCCCCGGGCCCCGTAAACCAGGCGGACCACCACTTACACCTCAACACCACCACGACCAGCTCGTCGGATCGAGGTCTCGCACCCGCACGCCACCATCGCTCCACTGTCTCCTCGGCCGCTCCGACCATCGTCGCCTCGCCTAGTGAGAATGAGAAATCCCCACTGCCTTACACCGCGGCAGTTCCTTCCACCGATGCTGTAGTCGCCATCGTCAGTAACGAGCCTCACACTCGCCGCCCCGCTGAGCTTGAGGCACTCCTCAAGACCAGCGTCCAGCATGGCCTCAGCAGCAGTGATGCGGCTCATCGCCTGGAGCAGGATGGGCCCAACAAAGTTGAGGGAGCTAAGGGCCTTTCCCTGTGGACGATTCTCGTGAGGCAGGTCTCCAACGCTCTGACCATGGTCCTCTTTATCGTCATGGCCCTCTCCTTTGCCATCCAGGACTTTATCGAGGGCGCCGTCATTGCCGCCGTCATCCTCCTCAACATCGTCGTCGGACTCGTCCAAGACTACCGCGCTGAGCAGACGATCCAGTCTCTCTTCGCCCTCTCCGCCCCTACCTGCAAGGTCATTCGCGACGGCCAGATCGAATCCATCAAGGCTGAACATCTCGTCAAGGGCGACATTGTTCTCCTCAATGTTGGCGATATCGTGCCCGCAGACCTGCGCCTCGTCGACGGCCTCAACCTGTCCACTGACGAGGCTTTGCTTACCGGAGAGTCCCTCCCCATCAGCAAGCACGCTGATGCCGTCCTCTCAGAGGCCGATGTGCCTCTTGGTGACCGTATCAATATGCTCTACTCGGCTAGCACCATCACCCGCGGCCGCGGTACTGGTATTGTCACCGCTACTGCCATGAACACCGAGGTCGGCAAGATTGCAGAAATGCTTCGTGCCCACCCCAAGGTCATAGAGAACCAGACTGCTATGGGTAGGATCCTCAATCGTATCAAGGAGTCTGGTCGCAGTATCCTTGGCCTTGTAGGCACTCCCCTCCAGGTTAAGCTGAGCAAATTCGCTCTGCTGCTCTTTGCCCTCGCGATCCTCCTCTGTATCATTGTCTTCTCCGCATCCAAGTTCAACGTCACCTCGGATGTCCTCATCTATGGCATCTGTGTGGGTGTTGCCGTCATTCCCGAGTCTCTCATCGCCGTCCTCACCATATCTATGGCTGTTGGCACAAAGGCCATGGCTCGTGGCAACGTCATCGTCCGCAAGCTTTCAGCCCTCGAGGCTGTCGGTGGCGTAACCAATATCTGTTCTGACAAGACCGGCACCCTTACTCAGGGAAAAATGATTACTCGCAAGGTTTGGCTTCCGAACGGACTTGGTGCCACTGTCGAGGGCTGCACCAACCCCTTCGATCCCACCAGTGGTGTTGTCACCTGGGACGGGGAGACTTCCGATGACTCTAAGGGAACGAAGACGATTTCCCGTCTCCCTCCTGATGCCCGCGCCTTTGTCCAGTGTCTGTCGCTCTGCAATAATGCTGTTGTCACTGATGGCAAATCGGCTGCCGCTGACGACACCGCTGAGACCTCCACCGTATCCAGCGCCGGCGCCACGAAATGGTCTGCTGTGGGTGAACCAACCGAGATCGCTCTGTCTGTCTTCGGCTTGCGCTTCGGCATGAGCAAATCGACTGTATCACAAGCCCACGAGACTAAGCTTGTGGCCGAGCACCCCTTCGATTCGAGTGTCAAGCGCATGTCTGTTGTCTACCAGTCTGCCGGCTCCAAAAACTACGACGTGTACGCCAAAGGTGCCCTTGAGGCTATCCTTCCTCTCCTCAACGCTTCTGAGGCTACCAAAGCCGAATTTACCGCTAAGGCGGAGTCACTCGCTGCCCAAGGTCTCCGTGTCCTATGTATTGCTCACAAGTCCGTTCCTGCCAGTGAAAAGCTCAAGGAGGAGCGTGAGGCTGCCGAAACTGGTCTCACTGCTCTCGGTTTAGCTGGTCTCTATGATCCTCCCCGTCTCGAGACTGCCGGCGCTGTGCAGAAATGCAAGGTCGCTGGTATCTCTGTCCATATGCTTACTGGAGACCACATCAAGACCGCTACTGCCATTGCTCACGAGGTCGGCATCCTGTCGGCTGACCTAACCGCTGCGGAGGCTGCCAGTGCCACTATGCCTGCGGCCGCCTTTGACGCTCTGACTGACGCGCAGATTGACGCCATGGACAAGCTCCCCCTTGTACTGGCTCGCTGTAGTCCTTCTACCAAGGTTCGCATGGTCGAGGCTATGCACCGTCGTGGCGCGTTCTGTGTCATGACTGGCGATGGTGTCAACGATTCTCCTGCGCTCAAGAAGTCTGACGTCGGTATTGCTATGGGTCTCAATGGTAGTGATGTCGCCAAGGAGGCTGCAGACATGGTTCTCACAGACGACAACTTCTCCTCTATCGTGACTGCTGTCGAGGAGGGTCGTCGCCTGTTCGATAACATCCAGAAGTTCCTTCTCCACCTGCTTGTCTCAAACATTGCCCAGGTGTTCCTCCTCCTGATTGGTCTCGCCTTCAAGGATGCTCAGAATCTTTCTGTCTTTCCCCTGTCGCCCATTGAGATCCTGTGGGCTAACCTGATTACTTCGTCCTTCCTGGCGCTTGGTCTTGGCCTTGAAGAAGCTCAGCCTGACATCATGCTGCGCAAGCCTCACTCGCTCCGTGTTGGTGTCTTCACTAAGGAGATCATCATGGACAAGATGGCATACGGCACATTCATGGGCGCGCTTTGTATCGCCGCCTTCGTCTCAGTCACATATACACCTACTCCCGACCCGCTTCGCCTCGGTAGCGACTGTAACTCTGGCTACAACGAGACTTGTGAGATTGTTTTCCGCGCCCGCGCCACCACCTACTCTGTACTCAGCTTCTTGCTACTATTCACCGCTTGGGAGGTCAAGCATTTCACTCGCTCACTCTTCAACATGTACCCCGAGCGCTGGACCGGGTTTACCTCGGTCTTCAAGACAGTCTATGTCTCCAACCGCTTCCTCTTTGGCGCTGTTGTTGCTGGCTTTGTCATCACCTTCCCCGTCGTTTACCTTCCTGTTGTCAACCACACCGTTTTCAAGCACACAGCTATCACTTGGGAGTGGGGTGTTGTCTTTGCTTGTGTCGTTGTCTACATCGCGCTCATAGAGCTGTGGAAGGCGGGCAAGAGACGTTTCGGTGTAGGCACCATTGTGTATGGCGCGGCTGCTGATGTCTAAACTGGGGTGGAAAAGGGACAAAAGTGAGAGAATGGTGTCAGATTCTTTTGAACCAGTGGCGACTTCAAAGCGCTACTGGGCTGTTTCTTATATTACGCTAGTGCCTACAGATGGTCTACCCGCACACTTGTGCTGTTGGGTGTTTCTTGTTCGCACTCTGGCAGAGCTTGATTTGTTTCGCTCTAGCCAAGGCCTTTCACAGCCTTAGTCCATAGGACCAATGTTAACTACAGTCACTCTTTACATAATTGACTCTCTTGGGATTATCGTGAAGTGTATGCCATATTTATATGATCTGGCTGATGCTGTTAACAACCAAAATTATGTTCTACTGTGAACTTTGACTGGAGGACCGAACTCTTCCAAGACACATGGATGTGTGCTGCCTTCTCCCAACAGGACTCCTCAACCGGTACTTGATGTGTGAAATCAATCGACCATTTCACTCTGTGGAAGTAGCTTTCCGCACAAGCGTACCAATATATCGTCGTGACGGGCATGCTGCAATAGAGAGAGCAGCTGGGCAGCTATTACAATGTATCTCCCGCCCACCAGACCACCACATGGCCACACTTCAATCTTCGTCCTAGAGGAGCTGCAGCAACCATGCCGTAATAATACCATAGTCCCGCCTCGAAGGGTGGGGGTTGTTGGGGTGGGCTGATGTGCTGACCCTCAGCTGAGCAGGCCCATATCACCTGCAGGCTGCATCTGCTGCATACAGGGCGGGGTGGGGGCTTAATCAAGGCTGCATGTGGCTCATTTGCTCGGATCATTCAAATGCGGCTCGACACCTGCGGGACTTAGGGTACTGACATGGACGTATAGAAACCATACGCCCGCACACGCAGGAGGGGCAGGCATTCTTTAACATTGGGGAAGAAAGAGTAAATGCTAAGACTCGGTACAGTCCATGAAAGAGGCAAGATGCAAGTCGGAGACAATGAGACACGACGGGCATAGGCACAGTAATCTGTCTCAGCTGCTCAGTGATGGCGCACCCTCCCTCTCGGTTCGTAGGAATCTAGACCTGGGTCAGCCACACCCCATACCCATCAACCCGCCCTGGCTCAAAGGCGCGGTTCATTGCGGCAAGGCTGAGAGTGCCCGCTTGCCCCCCCCCTCCTCCTTCCCCCTGACAGCTTCCCCAATCTTGGAGGACCTAGCGTTGAGGATGGTCCCCGGAAGGAGAGGGGCTGTGTGGAATTCCCCGTGTCTGGGGCACTTCTTCAGGTCGTCGCGCTCCTGACAATTAATGTTTGGGATCTGCGGGCTTTTTTATTGTTTCTCTCACCTTTCAACCGCCTGGATTGTTTTCGCACTCATTCGTTCTTTTCTGTCGTTACTGTGGTTTTGCCTCGAGAACACGCAATTTTGCGTTTCACAGTACCTGGGGCTTCCCCCTCCCTTCACCCCCTTGTGTACTTGAAAAAGTACGCAGTATCCTCCCAACACCAGATTTTGATCGGCGCTGCCGTGTCACACCAGGTCGACGATTGAAGCATTCTGGGCATTTCTTGGACAACAAAAAGCTTGGCACATGCAGCACAACACCAAAAACTTCCCAGCACGCAGCACACACACACACATACACCCAAAGAGCACATACGAGACGAAAAGAAAAGATAAAAGAGAGGGTGAAAAAAGATGATCTTCATCATCATCTTCGCCATAATGGCAGCAGCCACCGCGTCGCGCGAGGTCACCGAGCGGTTCCTCATCCGCGCCTCCAGCACCGCAGCGCCGAGGGGCCCGTGGTACGTGGGGCATCAGAAGGGCTATCGGCCTTGATAGCGGAATCAAAAGAAAAGGAAGGAGAGAAATTTCACCAACTTTCGTGGCCGATCGGTCTGTTATTTTCTTCGAACAAAAGAAGAAAGAGAAAAGAGGGGAGGGGGACCTGGCTCTCTGGACGCGTCGGAATCGCGAAGAGAGAAACATTCGCATCTTTTGTCAGCGTTTCTGGACTGCGGGGCGAGGACCTAGGAGGGGCGAGGGACCCGAGTAAATCGCAAGCAGTCCCAGTCGCGGCGCTGGAGTGATGGCGGGTTGCGCGCGGGTCGTTGCGCGAAACAATTAATCAATCTCCCACGGACAGGACGAGCGCTCGAGCAAATGCGCCTCGAAGCATCCCCCCCCCTCTCTCTCTGTCTTTGCAGAGCCGAGTTTCCGTCGCAGAAAAGCGCTTCGCCTCGACTCGGGCAGACTCAAACAAACACATCGAAACGACAGCCGCTTGGCCCGGAGCTTTTTAGGCTCCGCTTGCAAAGTAACCACGCTGCTTAGAAACGCCGCGCGGCTGCCCACACCCGTCTCGTTACCTCGTCGTCATTTGCAATCGGGGCAGACAGACAGACAGACTGGTTAATTGCGCACACCTGTGCAAGGAGGAATAGCTACACGAAGACTGCCCCCCCTCCCAACAAAAAAAAAGACACCGGCAAAAATACTCGTGACATCCCCTCGACCAAGCCCTGCGGAAGCTGTGTGCGACTGGACCACGGGCGTGCAGTCACGTTCATCCGCATGTCGATCGGATCCTCCGAGGGGATATCACCTCGTTCTTGGGGGAGTTTTGTTGCCTACCTGGGAATGGTTGAGCTGCAGTATGTGAAGCTTGTGTGCACTTGGAGAACGATATCAGTACAGGTGCTTATGCACGCGTCTTGGATGCGTGGCGCAGGAGCAGAGATGGAGGCCGGCTTTGACGTCAGCTGTTGGGTGTAACGGCCAATTTCCGACTTGATGTTGATAGAGAGGAATAAGTCCTGTGCATAGCAAGCAGCATTATTGTGGTCATGTTCAAGTCGTGAGCTGTCGGTAGGCTCGGGCCAAAGGATGATGCATTCGAAGTTGCAACGATACTGTTGGCACATTGGCATTCGTGAAGAAGCAATTCTACTTTTGTCTATAGTACAATGTCAGATGCGAGACTCGATGAGTAACTATTTACAGCAGTCTTCAGGTTACGTCCGCCGACGTCGGCTGTCGATTCTTTACAGGAAGTTGATGCCGACTCCGACTTGCAGGCCTTTTCTGCCCTCCTCGCCTTTCCTGAGGACAAATGGCAGGCTGAAGTTGAGCTCGAACCGTGCCACCGGGTGCGCGTAGACGAGTCCAACACCGGCGGCGAGCGTGGGAAGCCCTGTCAATATGTCCTGAGCCGCACCTGTGATGCCCTTGTAGACTGTTGAGGCACTCATGGTCTGGGACGATGAGGACTCCTTTGAGGATTTGGACTTGGTCTTGAGGGCGACTGACCGTCCGCCGTTGGCGAACAGTTGTATCCGAAACGGAGAGTCTGCGCCGATGCGCGGCAGCGGTATAAGCATGTTGACACTGCCAGCAGCATAAACGTCTCCTCCCAAAGCATCACCTCCATCCCGAGGTCCTAGACCGCCAAGGGAGAAGCCGCGCACATCCGTCGGACCACCCAGAGTGAAGCGGTCATTGATGCGGCTTGGCAGTGCATCGTTGAGACCGTATGATAGCGGCAATGGATACAGCATGCCAGCCTTGAAACCACCCCCAATGGACAAGCCAGAGAATCCCTTGATGCCAGGAATCGGTACGGGGACAGCACCGCCCAGCTCAATCTCACTCTTGGAGAATGCGACGTCGCCGCCCAGCGGACCCCACCCGGCAAGTTCTGACACCGTCTTAAAGAGGTAGCCGTTCTGCGGGAGCATAGCGTTGCCTCTTCTATCCCTCGTGAAGATGTATGAGAGTGCTTTCTTGACGGAGTCTCCGGCGTCGGCACGCACGCTTGGACTGGCTGTGGCTGCGAGACCAGTGAGCTGCCTCCACGAGCCTGCGAATCCAACCTGATGCTGATCGCCCGCTGCGCTCAACCAGTTGAGCTTGATACCAGCACCTTTCAAAACCTCCTCATGGCTAGCCCATGGTTTTTGAGTGGTACTGGCTAGGCCTTCCAAGCTGATCCGCATGTTCGGGTTGCTCCTCACAGGCGCTGCTAACTCGGCACTGTAAGCGGAGCGAGTTCTAGTTCCCGCCGCGGCATTGAGAGCCAAAGTCTCGGCACCACCAAAGATATTCCTCCACAACAACGATCCATAGGCCGAGCCTTCGGTGTTGCCAAGATCCGTGCCTGTCTTGAGGAGAAAGCGCGACTTTTCCCGTACGGCGAGCGAGACTTCGAGGTCCGTAGGCGAGGTAGATGGGTCAACTTGCGAGGGCTGTGAAAGGTGGACCATGATGTTGGGGTGGAATATATCTGCCGTATTCCAATAGAAATTATTAGTGTGCATTCCTGGCTAAGCTGTGGAAATGAGAAGCACCCACCAAACTTCTGCAGCTTCTGCGTAGCCTCTCCGACCTGCTCGAGCATGGCAGCCATGGTAAAGTCGGCATCGCGGCTGCCAGTGATGAGGGGCTCGAAAATGGGGTCGAGGAAGTCTTTTCTCGTGTTCTTTGCGCCATGGACTTGGACGGAAGATATCGTCACCGGCAGGGTCTGGTTGGACGAAAGCTGGGGGGAAAAGCGTCAGATGGTTGCGCATAGCGTGAGTGGTGAACCAGACATACCAGGTTGACAAGGCGTTGCTCCGAAGTGGCCTCGGGGCTGGGCGAGAGAGCACGATGCTCGACGGCGGATTTCTCCTTGTTCAACATGTTCTCAAAGAGCTACAATGTAATTCATGTTTAGCATTATTGTTGGCGGCCTGGCGTAGAATTGGCTTCGGCTCTGAATCATGGTGGTTGTGGTGGGGTGCTCACATCGTCGCCTCCGGTCGAGGCATTGCTTGCCATGTTGGGCATGTGCGGTGGCACAAGCTCAAGGCTTGGAAGGTCTGCAGTCCTTTGCCGGCGGATGGAGAGGAAGCGGCTCTGCTGAGAAGATGTCGGATGTCGGGTTGCTGGTAGTGGACAGGTGACTCTACATAGCAGAGCCGAGACGTGAAGTTGCTTGGCTGGGCAGCGACAATCGGGAACAACCGCCAGCGCGGGTTGGAGCTAAGAATTACCAGTTGCATCGTATGTCGGCGGGTCTGGTCCCTGCCAGGGTCGAAGTCTGCTGCTATGTATGGCCATGTCGTCAATTCCCCACCATGCAGCCCTCGCAGTGTGCAACCTGGGCTGGCTGGCTGGCAGGCGACAAGCTCAGGGCCGGGCTCGAGTGTCGTTGGATCTCATGCTTAAAACAGGTCGTCTCCAACGCCATCGATGTCCCAGAATCCAACGAGCGGGAGGCGGGCGTGGCCGCGATCGGTGGTGCCCTCGTGGTCCGGTCTTGTAGACACCTGCGCTAGCTAGAGCTGCAGCCCGAGCCGCACAGCGAACAGGGCCTGGCCTCGCCCATGCTTGTTGCCTCGCCCTCCTTGTCCCATTCCCACATACATAGCCAGACGTCACATGCTTGAACTGGTGGACATAATAAGTGGCCGACTTGGTTTGCCACTCCGCTTCGCCTTTGTCGTAGAAGCAGCCCATTCTTTTAGTCTGCCGCTGGGCACTTGCAATCACCTGCCCGGCCCCGAGAAGCCGTGCATGCGACGCCTCCCAAGGGGCCAAGCCAAGCCCAGGGTACCCTGCCTGCCTGCGTTGCCCGTCCCAACCTTGGAAACCTCGACAACACATCATCAAACACCATTCTCACACACTCTTACTCTCGCCTTCACCGACCAACGCCCTCCCCGACAATCTCGCCCAATCTGCCCCATCTGTAGCCAGCCACTTCACGCAACCGCTGCAGATCTCAGCCGAGTACTCTGCCAATAAATAACCCAAACACGGGCACCACCGGTCGACTTACGTCAAGCGTGCGCACGCCGTTACTCAAGCAGGGCCAACCCTCCAGCGCCGCCCGCCTCTCCAGTACATTCTTTCCCAGGCGACACGACCTCGACAGACTTTGCACAAGGTCTTCCGCGACTGTTCAACGATGGCCAGCAAAGCTGCTCACAAGCGCGTATGTCCCTCCTATCCTCTCCTCCCAGTCACACGCCGGTGGCTGCGGACGAACTCACCGCCGAGTCAGGGCCCGAAGACTCTCAATATTGGATCACCACGCTAACATCTATCCAGTTGACACGCGAGTACAAAGCAATCGCCGAAAACCCACCGCCGTATATCCAGGCTCACCCCTCAGAGTCAAATATTCTCGAGTAAGCAGGGCAGCGCGAGCCGAACTCAGCCCGTGGTACTAACCATCCACTCTCTCCATAGGTGGCATTACATCATTACGGGTCCGGAGAACACTCCCTATCATAATGGCCAGTACTGGGGAACCCTTGTATTCCCTCCGAATTACCCCTTCGCTCCGCCAGCGATTCGCATGCATACGCCATCAGGCCGCTTCCAGCAATCAACACGACTGTGTCTGTCGATTTCCGACTTCCACCCCAAATCGTTCAACCCAGCGTGGGAGGTATCAACGATCCTCATTGGTCTGCTTTCATTCATGACCTCGGAAGAGATGACTACGGGCTCAATATCAAACACCACGGCAGAGCGCAAGTTTTTGGCTGCGCGCTCGAAGTGGTGGAACTCGACGGGAGGTGGATCACACTTGAAGAACCCCGCACAAAAGGGCAACGTCAAGGCAGGTGATGGTGGCGCCAAGTTCAAGTCGGAGTGGCCCGAAGTCGACAAGGAGAACTGGGAATGGATGAAGGAGAATAAGATCGACCCTGCCAATGGAACGCGGACAGGAGGCTCACCATGTGCTCCGCAACTGGCAGTGCCGGCTAGTAGTGGTGCGCAGACGCAGGCAGTGGTAGATGCAGTGGTGCAGCAGCGAGATGCCGGTGCTGGATGGGTAGGTCGCAACAAACTCCTCCTCGTCGGGGGAGCAATCTTCATCTACGTCATGATTGCAAGACTCCTTGGGGACGAACGGGCTTGATTGTTGGTGGTTGGCAATGGAAGCTGAGTTTTGGTTGGGCTTGCCGTACTGTATGTATGTATGGATTAGTGGGCGGCATCGAGGGCGATTACACGTCGCGTATGCTTTTGATTGTACAAAAGATACTCGCGGACAAGCACAAGCAATGGGTTGAGCAGTTTCCCCGCCACGAGTTGCTAATAGCAGGTTTTAATGATAGCGTTTTGATGGCTTCCTCACATCATTGTTTGCAATCTATTCCTCTGAGGAAGTGGTGCGCGTCTGGTCATTGTCGTGCTCGATCTGCCTTTGGGTCTGCCATTGGTCACACATAACCCATCAGGACTCTAGTCAGGCATGTTCGGAAGATTTTATCTACCCGGTTCAGGGTTGTTCATTCATTTACACGGGTGTACCTAAGTACTTACTTAAGCATTTATTAGGTAGCGTTCTCAGGTTGGTTTCCCAAGGTCAGGCCATCCAGTCACTCAAGGCAGCTACATCATCGTCAGGTGTCTGTTTGCACCTTCCGGGAGTCGCCCAACAGACTTCCTTCACCGCAAGCGATTGGTGGCGGCCTCCTATCTTCCAGTCCTTTTTGTCCGTCCACATCCCTCGTCGACACGTTCCGTCAACCATTGTGACACTGAGCACCCAGCATTACTGACCTTATTCGTGTCGTTCTTGGCATACAATCTCTTGAACACACGAGAACAGTACCGGCATCCCGCTCGTCACCGGCCAAGATAGAGCCTTGGACTAGACATCATCCGCATCACCGTCAAAGACAACCTTATCAACTGACACCAGCAGTTCGAGGATATCTTGGGCGCACTACATAGGCTGTGGCATCACAGTGAGTCTAGCTGGTAGGTGCGTGTTCCGTCGTCCTAATCGGGGTCCACCTTCCTCCAAGGTGCTGTCGCCATTGCTTCACCTCACCCTCACCACCACCCCACGGGCACTTGACCACACGGGCACGGGAAGAGTATTGACAACTCCTTCCAGTCCTACATTATATGTTTCGGGCCATCCACGGCACTTAGCATAGACTTCCGAATCTCCCCACAACATTGGACTACGTCAACTTATCAGTCTCACTCATCACAATGGCGAACACCCCGGACTTGACCATCGAGAGTGGTCCATCCTTGAAGGGCAAGAGGACTGCTTGTAAGAGGCAGACAAACAATTACAAGTCTTCCCCGGGGGTTTCGCCGCCCTTGCCATTCTTCCGCTCAACCGTCGTGTCTACAAAAAACTCACTCCAAATCGAGGAGCCTGTTGGAATGTCGCCATCGTCGCGCTCTCGTGGCGATACGACGCCAATCCACAACTCCTACATCAATGTCTTCGTTGATGGCCAGACATTCCAGTCCTCCAAGTCGGCTCTGATGCTAGCGTCTCCAATCTGGGATATCATGCTCCGGGATACTCCTGAGAACAACGACAAGTATGGTACTCCACCGACTATCAACCTCGATGGGCACGCGAAAGCTGTAGCCACGTTTCTGAGCATTGTCCACTATCGCTTTGCAGAGGTTCCTGTGACCCTAGGCCTATCCGAGCTTTACGAGTTGTCACTGACAATGGCGCAATACAAGTGCACACACCTCACTTTTCCCTGGGCACGTGGATGGTTGTCTCATCTAAACCTGACATCGGTTGATTCTATACCCAAGGAAGACGCCTACAAGTCTCTATGGATTGCGTATACTTTTGGCGAAGAAGCGCTGTACAAGTCGATGCTGAGATCCATCATTCTCAACATTAGTTGTGATGCAGATGGTCATCTTGCCATCGCTAGCGGTGCTAAGTTGGTAAACATGATGCTTCCTGCCGGACTTCTGGGTGAGATTGATCCTGGAACCACAAGACCACGTTGCGATTCCGCGCTAATATGAACGCTCAGATATCATTACCGAGACCAGAGCTGTCTTGCTGGATACGATGTTCAATGGCGTCTCACAAGCGATCGGCGCCGAAGATGCGCCGAAGATCTGCCGGGTTGGCAAGAACGAAGAGCAGTGCGAATCCATGGTTATGGGCTCTCTTATGCGAGAACTTCGGCGACATAAGCTATTCCCAAATATCCCCAACGCTGGAGACTACGCAGAAAGCGTCCAGACCCTTGTCGATACGCTTAAGGCTATCAAGTCGCTGGCATTTGTCGGTCCGAACCCAGTCCCGTCTGAGAGCCACGCCAACTGTGGTCTTGGCCTTCGCGACATAGTCCTTAAGACGCTCGAAGAGCTGCCCCTCGTGCTCACTGATGAGCATGAACAACACCTGCGTCAACAAGGGCTTGAATCGGGCGTTGCCATGATGACTGCTGCCCCAGGGACCGAGACGAAGGCTCAGCGCGCACAGGAAGCGCAGCAGGTGAAACAGGCAACTCAAATTATCGCGATCAAGGTGCCGGTGTCTGACCAGCCACCAGCTTCGACATCAGAGACGCCTGCCGCGAATCTCGGAAGCACTGCAACCCCACCGCTTCTCGCTGGTCCCGGACCTGCGGCCGATACCATGGCGGGAGCAGAAACGACAAATGGCTTCCCACCATGGTAAATTGCTATCATCTAGAAGCATGGCGTGACCCAAGCACGGTTCATAAGTAGTTGCATGTGCGATTGACTTGGTCCCAGGAAACTGTGAGCACCAAATGGATGGAGAAGACCGACTTTCCCCAGACGACCAGACTTGCAAAGGATGAACAAGATTACTACGACTGGAGGACGGAGAAGGGCGAACGTACATATTTGGTACAATTTGTACGGAACAGGCGCCAACACATACATTGTAGGAACAAAGTGATACACTGTACCTCCCCCTTATTATCAAGTGAGAAGATCAAGTGCTGCTCGCAAAAGCCAAGCACGACATCTCAGTCCTCCATCCCGTGCCAGCAGCAAAAGACAATCTCGGCCGAACTAGATCCGGACACGGCACTACTCATCACGCAAGCACCGTTATGTCCGGGTTGCCTGGTTCAGCTTGTGTGCCAGTCTTGCGGTCAACCCGGGCGCCCCAGACTTCAAGACATCCTGTGACTTCAAGAAAACATATTTCAAGCAGAATGGTTGGCCACGAGGGCTTTTGATGACAAGACATATTTATCTATGGAGTGATACCCTGGAGGCCTGAACAGGTATTTTGCATGTGGTTATGTACAGACTCGCATCCAGGAGGCCTGGGAATGCGGCCAACCTGGGGATGCGCTTACAGGGGTCCAAGGTCGAGGCGGTGGCCGGCCGTCTTTGTGGGTCAACACCGGGCACGGCGGCGGTGTGTGTGGAGAGCCCGTGAGAATGGGCCGCATGCGCCATATGGTCAGGTGGAAGAGGGCCTGCTCGGGTCATTTATTGTTCTCTGATGGGAGGACTGGCTAGTTTGGTCATGGTGTACCGGATGGTAAGGCGTAGCACAGGTCTCAATCCAGGAACACCCGTTCTCGATGGCCCACCCAAAACGCTGGCATGGCGTGGTGGTTGAGTGATATTGTGGGGAACTCTCCCCTTTGTCGTCCTCCCGGACTGTAATCTCGAATGTTAGCTGGCATCGCTCAACCGAAGATGCCGCGATGTATATTTTGTCATGTGCTACTGAGATGATCGTACGAGCCCGGAACGGCATAACTGCCGAGATGTGGTGTTGTGGGAATTTGGTCATCGCAACTGAGCACGAGTCTTATCGTGGATGGGTACGTCATTGAGCACGCGAAGGCGGCTCGAGGACCAATGCGACAGCAGATCAGGTACAGCCATGGGGCAAACGGTGCACCCGATGGACATGGGTATAAGCAATTTGCATTTGTCGTACAGAAGGCAGAAGTCGTGTTGGTGTAGGCGTAGCCAAGAGCGGTGGGCCAGCTGCCAAATTACCGTGGTCGCTTTTGGTTTGGTTGCCGGTGGCATAACCGCATTCTAAGAGTCACCGAAGCTTGTTGAGCGCGGTCATGGGCCAATCGGCCGCGATCGAGGCGGCTCTAGGAGAGGTGGCAGGCGGCTGAGATGGCGATGCAGCTGGTGTTAGCCAGGGCGGTACGGAGGCGGAGCGGGGCCTCGGCGCGCCGATGCGTGAACGATTGGCTGGTCGGTCAAGTGAGTTGACCAATCCGGCAATACCAAAGCCCTGCCGGCTCTTGATTGGCTCCAAACCCCTGCGGCTCTCCGTGTATCCCCCTGAAGCTGCGAACCGCTGGTTGTGCTTGATGTTTTCGTTCGGGGGTGTGGGAGTCATGCTGCTTGTCCAGGACGTCGTTAGCTGCTGCGAGAGGACTGTGGCCAATTGGAATGCAGTCGGCACGACCAGAGATCGATCGTTCGTTCAGCCTCTCTTTGATGTCCACTTCAGGAAAGCAGAAGATCCTGGCGAAGAGGCCGCAAATGCTACCCATCGCCTTCCCGACCTCGTGCCCCCCCTTGTCGCGCACGATATCCGATTTCGACTGGTGGCTTCTACTCTCTCGAGAGGGGTGGCATCCTAGATCCATGTCCTGTCGGTCTAGCGTGTTATCTCGGCTTCCATATCCCCCGCATGTTCCCCAGGTCCAAGCTCAACCGGCCAGCTTTTTTCTTCTTTCAAGTATAACCTTTCCTGATAGGACTCTCGAAGTATCAAATTGATTTCTTGGATTTCACGACGCTCAAACACGGCATCTTCTCACGTCCAGGGCCACGGGTACATGTTATCTAGTTCGGCCTAGATTCATGAGCCGTCTGGCAACTTAGCCTGCGTCTGCTTGACCACCAGCGGATTGCGAGCACGACGATGAACACCGGCGATGAGCTTGTCATCGCCATGTGGGCCATGACTGCCCTCTCTCTTTCCCTTGTTGGCCTCAGGATGTACACGCGAATCGTGGTCGTCAAATTCGTTGGTGTGGAGGACTACATGTACACTTGCACGGGAGTATGCCAGTCCACCCTCGTTGACTTATGGCTTCGGCCACTTGAGGCTTAGCACTGACGTTTTTGTGTAACCCACCTGCAGATATTTATGCTGTGTTTCACCATTGGTATCCAGATGTCCGTGTATCATGGGTTAGGCCAGGACTTCTGGCGATTGTCCCTCGACAACTCTTCCCAAGCCATCTTCTGGTCATATGTCGCCAATAGCTTCGCCATCATCGGCAATGCTACAGCCAAGTTGTCGATGGGCTTTTTCCTGCTCCGAGTCGTCCAGGTTACCTGGCATAAAGTCGCCCTCTTTATTGCAGTCATCATCACCACCGCCACCTCCATCGCCCTTACAGTCATGCTTTGGAATCAGACGACACCTGCCAAGGCCAGCTGGGATGTTCTCAGGACTCCAGGCGTGTGGAGAATTAACATTCAGCCCTCGAGCGTGGGATTGGGAGGTAAGGCTTTGGATGTCCTTCATTCCGCTGAGAATCTGTGGTGCTGATTTGTTGCACAGTCTGGTCCAGTATCTGCGATTTCTTCTTCGCGATCTTTCCTTGGTTGTTTATTTGGTCTCTGCGTATGTCACGCCGTGAAAAAGTCATGCTCGCTGGCGGCATGAGCGTGGGTGTTGTGTAAGTGCCATACCAATTGCCGTTGGCCACAGGCAGGGTAGTCCGTATTTCTGGTCACTGACTTTGTTCCCAGTGCTGGTGCTTGCGGCATTACAAGGACTGTCGTCTTGTCCCGTCTCAACGTTTTCAACTACACTCGTGAGTCAATTTATCTCTGTAAGGCTGATGGTGGAACGTGTGCTAACCTTGCCTTCGCGACGCTTTCCAGTCAACTTTGTCCCTTACTTTGCTTGGGCCGCAGCCGAGATTGCTGTTGCCATGGTGTGCATTGGTGTTCCGACTTTAAGGCCCTTGTACCTCAAGACCAGAGGTCTAACCATTGGCAGTGGCTATGGCCGTCACCAAAGTCGGGCAAGCAGTACATTGCCACAATTTGAGATCGTCGAAAAGAGCGCCAAGCATAAGCGGATCGAGAGTGGTAGCATCAGCATCAGCAGCCCTGTGTTATTATCGACAACCAATCTTGCCACGAACTTCATGACCCCGATCTGCCGGACCATCTCGGCGAGCAAGGATGGGGCACCGCCACGTCTCTCAGAGTCATGCACGGGGCCTAGACCGCCTATGCCTGCGAGGTTGTCGGGCTCACCAAGAGCCAGCAAAGACCATATTCATGCCCAGCCAAGGGGTTCCGCTGCACACCCGCAAGACCAGATGCACCATGATCAGTCAATGTTGTCACGCCTTCCACCACGGAGTGACAGTTTGCGCAGCCATATCGCGAGACCGTCTACAGCTACTAGTGCCCGGAGCGGTGGTGATGGCGTCATTTGGGTCCGAAACGAAGTCGCTATCGAGCACGACATGGCGACGCAATGGCCTTTGAGATGAATATGAAAAGAGGTTTGCGGTCGGGACTGGTGTCGATCGACTGGCGTGACCGGGAGGCGAACTGTGCCAAGATGCGCAGAGGATGGTAGAGGACAAAGGGAGCGATCCCACCTGCTGCTGGGCAGAGATAACGAGGGAAGGAACTCATAAGATACCCCCAACTAGAGGCCGGTGCTGTTGTTAAGACGCAGACCAGGCACACCGACGCAAGTCAATACGCTTCTTTGGTTCCTTTAGCAGCATCGATACGAGATGAAATGTAATACAGGCACGATAACATTGATATCCTCAACTGCATTGCCAGTCATGAGTCCCTAAGGATACCTTTATGCCATGAAGCGTGACTCTGGTGACATCGCGGGGCAAACGGAAGGAGCAAACTCCAGCCGCTCAGAGCAGGGGTGATGACGCACTGGGCGGCAGGTGCTGGTGGTGCCTGAGGCCGTGGCCCACCAAGTGGCAGCTGCGCTTTCGGCCCCAGACTGCCCATGCCCAGGTGGAGAGCTGCAGCACTCGGTCGAAATTTCTGACGCCCGGCTCGGTGCTTCCACCAGGCTCAACACCGGCGTGAGACTGCTAAGACGGTGCGGATGGAGCCAGGACTGGTCGGCTTGGAAGTGCGCTGTCAGAAGGAATTGGCCTGTGCAATGCTGGCGACAGAAATATCCTGGTGCTCAAGGCATCGTTAGCTGCTTCGCACTGCCGTCTCCCGTGATAAATCTTTGCGGCTCTCTGGGCTTCCACCTCCAAATTTGAGTCGCGGGCTGCCGCTCACCACCCCACATTTTCCAGCTCTCAGCTCTGACCTCAGGTCCCGGCCACGAGCTTTGTCTCCATCCGCAGCTGCCCACCCGCACCGGCCGGCCCAGCTCTCCTCAAGCTCCCGCAGCTCCTGTCTGCCCGCCGTCAAGCGCCAGCCAAAACGTCGACCGCCACGACGACGGCTTCTCCAGAGACGCCTGCCTGCCCTTAGGTATTCCCAAATCCACCCTTGGCCGCCGGCAGCCACAGGCACAGGCACTGCTCGACTCGTCGTCGCCACTCCCTCAGTCTCGTCGCCGCGACCAAAGCTTGTCCAGCTCGTCCACCCGACGTCCACCACGCCAGCATCCCGACCTTCCAACAACAAGCCTTAGCCAGCGTTTGGTTCGACCCAAGCACCCCTCGATCTCAGCAGCCCGGCGTTCGTGTCCTGGCTCCTGCTATAGCAACTCGCGCCGGCAACAACCCCACAAACGGCTGGAACGCCCTTCCGATCGAACACTCCTAGTACAGCGGCAAACGTCGTCACTTAACCCAACCGCGATCTAGTTCGGGTACATCTCCGCATTCTCTAGGCTGTCAGCACAGATGCGTGACCATACCCCTCGGCCTTGATAATACAACCTCCACTGCCCCTCTGGCCATCGCCACCGATTCACGATCTACAGCTCACCCATCATGGCTCCCGCCAAAGCACCCATCGCAAGGGCCGCAGCAGGTCACACCAAAACCTCGTCACTCAGCTCACGTTCTGTTGTGCCCGCCATCCCGCTTGCGATGATGCCCAAGAAAATCAGCAAAGCTACCAATGCTGCCAACAGCAACGGCGCCGCAGCTACGAACGCGACCGCAGCAAGGTCCTTGGACGCCGCCCTGCTTGGTCATGGCTCAGGCAACTCTCCCGAAAGACTGTCAGCGACCTCGTCAGTCCCTGAAACGAGGATGAACGGCAGCAAAGGGGTAGATGTATCACACCAGGCGCCAGATCCGCTCGCTGTCCAGATGCCTTCCAGCAACGGTGTTCACACCGGCAATCAAGCCAATGGCACGAATACTGGCACCATCACCGCGAAATCCGAAATTTCAGATACTCAGCTGTCCAACCACGCATCTGTGCCTCGTGCGGACTCAGCCTCGGCCGATAAGCCGATGAGTAATGGCGAATTGGTTATTTCAAACCCAAGTCAGACTCGGGGTAAGGACAGAGCTCCCACTCCGACGCAGCCTCGGCACGATCACGTCGCTGACGATGCCATTGCCTATGCAGATCACCCCCATGGAGCACATTCGCAAGCAACTTTGCCCTTGGGAGGCCCTGGCCCGTCTTTTCCTATAACGTACTCCAGCAGCGAGGCAGAAGCTCCAGCGACCGTCGCTGTACCCAAGATTGATCGTAATCCTCCTCACTTCCATCCCACGCACCAAACACGCCTGAGTAATGGCGCCGAAATCATGTTTGGGGGCTTTCCCGACTCACACACCCCGTCGCCCGCCCCGATGCCCCTTGGAGTGGCTGGATTCGTACCACCGCCACATCCTCCCATTAATGGCAGCCGGCTGCCACCCCATCATGGACACAATCACAGCCAGTCGAACTCTGTCCACAACGGCCATTCTGTAGCTGTGCGAGCAGATGGGGGGCCTGCTCTGACAACTCTTGACGGGTATGGGCAACCTAATGCACCGATGCAAGCTCGTGGCGAGAACTTCAACCCCAACCCAGCTCGCTATGGTCCGCCTACGCCCCTGAGTTACCATGGTTCACATAATTCAGTAGACACAATCAACAATGTCGAGGTTAGTGGAGCATTTGTGCCGGCTCCTGGTATACCGCATGCAGCCACGAACCAGGCTCTGGGATTCCATCCACCTGGTCCACCATTTCCTGCGTTTATACCACCAAATATGTACAACGATAGATCTCTTGTTGCGGAAGATCAGCTCATGGGAAGTATCGACTACTTTCGCGCCCAGTTTGGGAACACGGAGCTATCTGACAGCACGATCGAGCTTGTGTACTCTGACGGCCGTCGCCCTTCAGTCAAGCTGCCCGGCCACAGGATCGTCCTCTGTCGCAGCCCTGTTCTTAAACAGCAGATCATGATGGCCCTCCGGCAGTCTCAGAGCAGTGTTGTCACTCTACTCTCGGACGACAAATTTGTGCGGTCTGATGCTTGGTGGATGGCTTTGCAGCGACTGTACCTTCACCCTCTTCTCAATCTACCACCCTTGACTGGTAACGCCAATAGCGCGGAGTTCGCGGGCGACCACGGCGATCGCTTCGAGTTTTGCCTGGGCTATGCTGCGTCTGGACACCTGCTGAAGCTGCATGATGTCTTCCTTCGTGGCCTGCACATGGCTGCTGATCTGATCAACTGGAATACCGTCGAGGTTGCGCTGGATTTTGTCCTCCAGAACACCCGCCAGCGTCATACAGACTACAGTTCAGAGCAGGACGGCGCTCAACAGGCCTTTGTCGAGATGGAATACGGATATGGTCCTGACACAAGGGTCTTGCTGGATGCCATCATCGCTTTTTTGATCGCCGCTTTTCCACCTCAATTCACGCTCGACACGAATGTTTCGGACTCGATTCCATATGCGCGTATCCCTCAGATTGCCTCACTATCGATGCTCAACTCGACTGTCGACCACAGCTCTCCAGCGATCGCACGTGGCTCCAACGCGCAGCATCGGTCAACACCATCTCGTCTTGGTAACATCAAATTTGGAGATCTGCCTGCAACCGATGCCCATGACACGCAAAGCTCTCATGCTCCGCCTTCGCCATACTCTTCGACACTCTCACGTATCCTGCTCAACCTTCCATTCGATGAGCTCCGCGCAGTGCTCTCCTACGGGCAAAGTAGCAATGCGAGCTGGAAAAGCGCTCAGAGTCGCATGCGTGCGATTCCGAGCGTAATCGCAGGAAGGGAAGCCAGGCGCCTTCGTGCCCTGCAGGCCGTCCGCCACGGTGCGTTACCCGACGCTAGAGCCGTACAGGAGCGTCTGTCAGCCAATCGTCGTTACGCTATCGTCGAGCCTTGGGACGTGCTGAATTGGGTCGAACTGGCTACCTTTAACGAGAACAATGAACCCGTCGGTCTCGCGCGAAACTGGCAGCCGGCTTTCTCGATCGGTAATCGACTCAGTCAACCACACGCGCCTGAGATTGCTCAGTCTATGGTGTAATGGCTACAGCTCGTCGAATTGGACCTCACCATGATCGCTGCATCTGGCATATCATAGTTGTTGGCTATCTCGTGCCAGGCCAGATGCAATCCGCTTTCATCGGGGACGTTTTCGATCTACAGACGTGGGCAAGCTTTGCACACCGTTGTTGTATAGGAGTTTCGTTTCGCTTGTATTCAGGTTGCTGGTTGGGTTGGTTTCAATTTTCTGCGGCATTGCGAAAGGTGTTTATACTTTGGAGGGCTGCTTTTGGTCCTTGGTTGTCTCACCTTGGCTGGAACGACGCTACTTGCGCCGAAGCCTCGTGGGGCAACATTCATATTATATCCAAAAAGTTGTGTACAACAGATCATAAAAATGGGGCGAGAAAGGTTGGTTCATGGTATGGATATTCAGGGATATAGCTTCCCAAGGTCTGGGACAAGGCGCAGGTCATGCAATTTCGTGGTGAAGCAGTCCCAGGTAGAAAGTGTTTCTCGGCAGGCGGTAGATTTGCTGGAATTGATGCTCACGTGGCATAATCATGCTCGCAGTGGTTCAGACAGTTTGATGCGAGGCTATCACTGTGATGTGTCAAAGAATGCGCCGTTGGGATGGCTGCGGCATACCTGATAACCTGCAGAGTTCCTGTATGACCAGCCCTGTCTATGTCGTTGTACGGATGGGCCGACTTGGCGGGTAATTGTGGGCTCGGCCAGGCTATTCTTGTTCCGAGGGGTTTGTTGGACCCTTAAAGATCCATGTCTCCTCAAGCAGTCCGTTGCAAAGACCGTACTAGTAGTCTCACGAGTCCGTCCAAAGAGGCCCTCTCGCTTCCCTGAACGACTCTGGCAGCACATTCACTAAGCGCACTCCAGCACACACAGCGCCATGTCTGACGCCAACGCCTCGACACCGCGGGTGTTCATTGTTCGTCACGGTGAGTTTCGCATCACGGAGTCTTTCTATGACTAGCGGGGTCTACTTCGGCTCACTTGGAGCCAACCACCCCCCTCCCTCTCCCTCTCTCCCTCTCTCTTCCTCTCTCCCTCTCTCCCTCTCTCCCTCTCTCCCTCTCTCTTCCCCCCCCCTCTCTCTCTCTCTCTCTCTCTCTCTCTCTCTCTCTCTCTCTCTCTCTCTCTCTATGTGTTTGTGTATGTGCGTGTGTTCCTCGAGCTTTCGCTGACTCATCAGCCGTTGTGGTTGGGGGAATCAGGAGAGACAGAGTGGACCATCTCTGGCCGCTGCACGGGAAACACGGCGGATGTACCCCTCACCCCGCGCGGGGAGGCACAGGTCCGCGCTACGGCGGGATTGGTCGTCGGGAAGGGGAAGCTGATAGATCCGGCGAGGATCGCGAGGGTGATTTGTAGTCCGCGGTCGAGGGCGAGGAAGACTTTGGAATTGCTACTTGGGGATGGCTTCGCGGCTGATGGTGGGGTGGGAAGGGGACGAGGGGATGGAGGTGAGAGCGATGGGGGGAGAGTTCGCTTCACGGAGGATATTAGGGAGTGGGATTATGGTGTGTATGAGGGTTTGTTGCCGGGTGAGATTGCGGAAATGAGGAGGGAGAAGGGGAAGACGGGTAAATGGGATATTTGGACTGAGGGTGCTGATGGGGGCGAGTAAGTAGTTTTTGGTCTTTACAGCTGTGGTTGGGTCCTGAGGAAGAATGGAAAAGCTAACGTGTGAGAACAGGACCCCTGGTCAAGTGGAAGAGCGCCTGGACCGGCTGATCGCTGAGGTCAAGGAGATCCAGAGACCAATGATCCATGGTGGCGAAGCACCTGACGTCGTCATTGTAAGTAACGGACGACGACCTTGGTCTTGTGCATGAGCCTCGATCGGTCACAGCAGTAGCTGTGGTCATCTTCCGATGTGGCAATCTACGCGTTCTCGTGCCTAAAGCATGCTGACAGGGAGAATGGACAGGTTGCACACGGCCACATTCTGCGGGCTCTTGTCAAGCGGTGGCTCCTTTTTCCTATGGACTTCCACTTTTCTCAGATGCTGGAGCCTGGGGCTGTGGGCATTCTAAGCTATGCTCATCACAATATCGATGAACCTGCTTTGCTTGTTGGCATGGGCTTCCCACTTACGAACTAAGGATTCCACTGACTGCTACAACAAGGCCGAGGCACACGGGGGAGAGGGGGCACGAGAAAGCTATATGATGTTCTTGATCTTGTTTCGACGTGCCTGGCAATAGTTCTGTGGGGTTTGGAATGGATAGAGAGTATAGTCGCGAGCTATCCACAAAACGTTGATTCTAGGCAAGCCAATAGATCCAGACAGTGTTCAAGGACTTCATAGATCTGTCAAACTGCCTAGGACTGCTTCCGCCTTATTGGCAATGTCTCAGACTGATTTGGATTACCCATTTACGGTGAGTGTGTTGGGCATAAATAATGGTTCATGGCGATTGCGTAGAAAGCAACGGGGCTTTTGAGACACACAAGTCTTCCAAAAGGAACCCAATGAAGAACTCTACAGAGATTTCTTCAATTTCAGAAATCCCATGTCTGCTACTACGAGTCATGCGGACTCATTGCAGCAGGAAGTTCGTCCTTACAACACAACAGCTCCCTAGCAACAAGGTATACTCCAAGCGGTCATATCTGCCATTATCGTGCCACTTAGTCTCGATGCCAAGAACCAGTATAGACACAGATGCCATAGTATATATTTCTCACGACACGCCGTTGCAGCGCTGGCGGTCTACCACGACCTTCACTGAGGGTGTGCATGCACGGCGGCTGGTATGAGCTATATTTGTCTCCTGAATGAACCTCCTTAGATTGTTCTAGCGACTAAAGGAACCTTTTGTCAGTTCTCTCTGCCTTTGAACACGGGGCAACGACAGCGTCGGACTCCGTCTCGAGCCACGTCCTTGGCCTGGTATGCTTCCGCACGTTGACAAATCACTACGGACGGACGGAGCTAGTCTCCGAGGGTTCGTCAGCGCTCGTCACGGTGGTGTAACCCTGGCGTGCCTCGGAGGTTCGGCCCACCCGAGCTCACGGGCGCTTGGCTGACCGATCTCACCATGAAATTCTAGTCGGTATCTACTCGGGACACGATGCGGGGTGTTAGACCGAGCGCCCGTGCACTTCCGGACAAAGTTTAACTACGTAGCAATGGTCTGCCGTGCTGACCCAATGCTTTATCTCCGTTCAAACGTCCAGCAATTGGGTGAAGGGGCAGGTTACTTGACTGGTGTTCATGTATGACGGACTATGTCCGTTAGCGCCGTAAGGCTACAGATGCGCGAGGTAAGGGGTGGAATAGGGGTTGAGAGCCAATCAGAAACTGGCTTTTTTTAAGTTGACCCCCCCACTCCTATCTTTGCCCGTGCCTGATGTGCCGGCATTTGTCAGAGCTACATTAACGTCTTGTACCGCTATCCATATTTAGCCGGTAGATCGGCGAAAAATACCGACACAGCAGAGGCGAAGAGGTCATACACTAGGTGCAAGGGTAGTGTGGGTCACCCATGTATTTGTAACCTTGCGGCGCTCGCGGACATAATGCCCTCCAGCCGTCCGGGCTCGCGCAGGTGGGAGTCTTGAAGTAGTCTGATCCCAGTTTGGCGGCCTGTCAGATATTGTGAAAGTGGAACAGAATGCTGTGGTCGCGGTACTCGTCAGCACTAAACCCCGTAAGCAAAGCTACCCCCGATTGGGAGCTAGCTAACGCCGTCGAGTAGGCCACATGCGCTTGCACAAGCTAAGCGAGGCAAGGCACATCGGTGGAGTTACTTCCTTCACTGCCGTGACCCCATAGGCGCCACAACACACACACGTAACTCGGCATTAGCATGTGTTGTGATTTTTCTCCCCATGTCAGGGCTCGCTCGCTACCGTGGGAGATCGTCGCAGGATCCAACAGGAAGGTTCTTTTTGGCTCCGCTAGGGCTGACAGAGCAGAATGTGGTTTGAAATAGAGTTCCTGGTTGCTCACCGCAAGAGGCGTTGATGGTATATACATATATTAGAGATCCCTCGGTCGTTGCTGAAATTTGTAGCAAAGCCTGAAGTATCCAGATATCCAGCCCGGACCATCATCACGAAACAAACCACGACATACACGACAACAGTATAGTATCCTTGGACGTCATAAAGTCACAGCAATTGCTATCCCCAACACCAACACCACCACCACAACAACAACAAAAACCTCAGCAACAAAATGACTTCCAAGCCTTGGCACCAGCAGCCCGACCTGCACACCTTCGCTCCGTACCGGTCCACTCTCCTCTCTCATCCCGGAAACCTCAAGCAGGCGCTCAAGGACGCCGTTGCGGACCCAACCAAGACCCTCTTCGGCGTTGGCCACGGCATCCCTAGTGTTTTCGTCACAAAGGTTCCTTCTTGCCTCCAGTTCCAAACCAGTAGCCTAGAAATCAGAGAGCTAACACCCCTTTCCCCAGCTTCTCGCCTCCACTAAACCAGACTTCATCTGGATCGACGTAGAACACGGCATCTGGAACCGCCTCGAGCTTTACGAGTGAGTATACACGTCTGCGCGTCCTCTACTTCGAAAACCTTCCCAGCTTTCTTTCCATGAGGAAATGTTGCCAGCCAGACAGATGTGACTGACCATGTCCCGCACCCAAAAAACACAGTGCCATCCAAGCCGCGCAGCACCACTCCGAGGGCACGGCCCACGTCATCGTCCGCGTGCCCAAGCACGACGAGATCAGCCTGTCGACGGCACTGGACGCCGGCGCCGCGGGCATCGTGATCCCGCACGTCGAGAGCGCCGACGAGGTCAGGCATTTCGTCAAGGAGATGTACTACCGTAAGCCACTCTGCCGCTGTCTCCCCTTGCTTCCTCTCGATATACCACACTGGTTGCTGGGGCATTAGAATACTGACACCTCACTTTTCTTACCACCCCAAAAATAGCCCCCATTGGTGGTCGCTCCTTCTCCCCATGGACTTTTACCCCCGGAGTCAACGACCAGTCGCTGTACCCCAACGACTCGTTCAACATGCAGACGGCCAACAACCACGTCGTCCTGATCCCGCAGATCGAGAGCGTCAAGGGCGTCGCCAACGCCCTCGAGATCGCTAGCGTGCCCAACGTCGGCGGTCTCATGTTTGGTCCCGGCGACTTCATGGCCGACGCGGGCATCCCAGTCACCCTCGGGGGCCCCCCGCATCCGGTCATGATTGATGCCATGACCAAATTTGCCGAGGCCGGTGCCAAGGCTGGTGTGCCGCTCCTTGGGTATGTTCTCTGTCTCATGTGTACAAAAAGATGAGCTAGAGCTAACGTGTGATGAATAGTGCTGCTCACCAACCTGGGATGGTGCCCATGCTGCTCGAGCAGGGATATCGCATCATCGCTGTCGCTTTTGATGTCTGGGGTCTGGCCGGTATGGTGGCTGATAGGATCAAGGAAGGCAGGGCGGATGCCAAAGCGGCTTCGACGAAGATGAAGGCTGCCAGCAACGGTACCTCTAATGGTGTTGAGGAGAATGGGGCCACACCCGATGCCAAGTCATCATGAGCTTCAGCTTGCCGAGCGAGGAGTCTCGTGCGCGACCGAATGATGGGGTCATGTGCAATGATGGATGCGAAGTGTAAAGTGATGATAGCGTTCGACGGCGTAGGATTAGAGTTATAGACCAATTCCTTATTATTTTATCAAAGACAGTGCGTCAACTGCAACAGAATCTCTTGGGGTGTCTGCTGCATTTGCCGTGGGTAATCAACACTAGAAACCAAACGCCGCACAAATGTGCAATTACAGAGCGAGCCGGTTTCATCACACAAACCCCAAACGCCTGACATGCGGTTCATAAACACTCACCCATCCCAATAATGCTCCAAACTTCTTTACTCTTCGTTCCTCTCATCTTCCTCCTCTTCAAAGCCCCAGTCTCGGTAGTCTGTACCTTGAAGCCAGCTCACGCCCTTCCGCCATGATGCTTCACGGATAGCTGCGGCGTCACGCTCGTAGACTGCTCCTGTCACGGCAAGAGCAAGCACGAACACCCAGACGTCGCCGCCACGCATAGCCTTCCACCAACGTCGCTTGACACCGACCTTCCATAGGGAATCAACACTGGCGCGAGCAGTGTACATGAACATGCCGTGACCACTCTTCCGCTCAATGAATGCCCAGAGACCAGCGAGGAAGCCGCCAAGAAAGAAACGCTGTGTGGAGAGAAACTTGTGCGGCAGCCAGTTCTGGAAGAAGCAGATGCTGGCCCAGAACGTCGAGAGGGAGCCAGTAACGAACGTTGACATACGTAGAGACTTAGCGAGGAGCTCGTTGATCAGGTGTAGCGGCGAGTTGTAGAGCAGTTTGAACTTCGGCAGCATCATGAGCGAGGAGGCCAGAATGACGACTCGCCCAATGCGAGGCAGCGTCTGTGCCCAGAATGTGAGCAGTGTGCGGGCACAAGATGGGTCCCCGGGGTGTAACGTCGCGCAGCTAAGCGATGTGATGAGCGGGTGTGCCTGTGCTGTGAGTGGTGCCAGTGCGACTAGCGACGCAGGAAGCGTCTGCTGGCCAGGGAACATGGCAGGCGAAACGAATGAACTACTTCGAGTCAGTAAAAAAGTGACTGGCAGTTTCGAACGGGCAATGAGTGTGACTTACGGCCACTTGAGCTTGGCCATCTCGGCAAGGCTGTCTGAGATGCCAGCGGGATCAAGCCATTCCATACCTGCGGGAAGATTGGCTGGGGCTTCCTGCAAATATGTAGAACTGCCCTTGAAGAGCAGCGCCAGCAGAGGTGCCGGTGCGCAATCACGATCAAAGATAGCGGCATGAAACAGCTGACCAAACGCAAGGGGTTGCAGCAGCCAGCTCCCCCACCACCAAGGACGCTCGTTCTGCACGAGCCCTTTGCCGCCTGCACGAGCTCGGAATCCCCAAATAGACCCATCACCCTCCAGCATGTTCCAGCCGAATTCTAAGGCGCGAAAGATCGTGTAGATGGCTACCGATAAGCGAAACTGGCTGGATGGATAGATACCAAGGGCAAAACCAGCCAGACTGGCGCCCACAGCAGGGGCGATTGGTGAGGTAAGGGCTTGCGCTGTTCGCGGGTTGCGCTCGCGGAAGGGCGTGGCTGACGCGTCCAAGAGATGGGCTCGTAAGCGGTTGAGGAAGCGGAACAGCAAGCGATAGAGCAGCAGAATCGTCGACAAAGACAACGACAGACGCATTGTTGTCGACTTGTAGAATGGCTCCTTGGACTTTAACGCGACAGCACTGCGACTTGGATGTCAGTATTCTCCATACCTGTTTTCTCGCTCAGTTGCATGCCCACTCACCTTTGTCCACCTTTTATCCGGGCCATCAGGACGTCATAAGCCTTCATGCCTATGTTTGTGGCGATGAAGACACGCAGTGCATGCCGTATCGCCCTGGCGTTGTAGGTGTCGCCAGCAGCTGGCTCGTTGGCCTTGGGCCTAGTCCCTTTGCCCTTATCGGCGCCCCTTGGCTGCGGTAGATTGTTTGCCACCGCGCTTGAAGAACGGCGCCCAGAGGAACCGCCGTCCATGTACTTCTCCATCGCGCTGGGCGACGGTACCTTGCGCCGCAGGACGCGGGACCGCGAGAGGACAAACTTGTGCAGCTTCTCATATTCGCGCGAGGTGATGGTGTAGCGCAAAGCGTTGCGCAGGACCGGGTCGGCTGCTGAGGGAGGCTTCGATTTCGAGCCGGCCCTGGGCCTGGAGAAGCCATCGTCCGAAGCGAAGGACGCGCCAGGCCCGGCGGCTGAAGATGTGGCCATGACGACGACGGTGATCAGGAGCTACCTGATACGGGCATCGATGGCGCAATCAGGGTTGCTGTTGGGTCGTTGTTGGATAGTGGTGAGAAGCTGTGAGCGCAAGCTGTGTGGCGGATGGGCGGCAGTGACAGCATCGACAGCGCTACTGGCGGCGCCCACGAAGATGGGTGAGGTTGTCGTGGAGGTCGTCTGTCGAGGTTGTTGCGTGTGGGGTGGTGATGAGATAAGACGTGCAAGCTGGAGGAAACCTGGAACCTGGGAAGGTGCAGGTGCAGCCTGGCTGCCTCGGCTGGAGACCCGGGTCGCGCTTTCCCCCAGGGCTCCACCCACATGCCAATCACGCTCATCCCTGCCTCCCAATCTCCCGCCCGCCGCCAGCTCTGCAGAGTTCGAGCACTGACGCCAGTCTTCGCCGCATTCCACTGCCACTCAGCGCAGCACATTGCACTCCGTGGTATCGTGGATAAGTCAGGCTTCACGGTATGCTGTGGCATCCTCCTCGTCAGCTACCGCTCGGGGTCGTCGGCATGTCTGCCTCTTGAGCACACACGCTGCACCACATCGTACAAGTCCCCCTTCGTCGTGACCTGGTTCATCCCACGGGGTCCGCGGCACTTCCACTCCAAGGTCGCATCTGGGGAGCCATGGTACCAGGTTCACGGTGGGCCCCGACCAGACTTCCCCTCAAATCATGACAGTGTGCAATTTCGTTTCACAAGGCTTGTCATGCACATGGCTCCAACAACAGTCCTCGATGCATCGAGAAATTATGCAGAATATGCGACTGAGGTCTACGTCTATCGATTCAAGGTCACGCGTCGCGCCAGTCTGGGACCAACATGGACAGCAGTGCACTGTGCACTACCCAGAAGCATGTGAAAGAGGGGCCGATGAACCTTCACAGCGATATCACGACGAATTCCATGGTTTCCGGCTCTTCATGGCGCCGTCGTTAACTATTATCGCCATTATGGGCTTTGTCAGATGGATCCAAGGTTGTCGGCTCGATCACGCTCAAGCAAAGAATGCAAAGTGGCTGTCAGATCAGGTCGACTATCGGAGAGGGACAGAATGATATCTAGGACTAAATTCCTGCTTCAGCTAACATACCCGTCCATAACTAACACACCTCGAACCGACTATACAGAAGTCGTTCTCCATATGCAGATCACCACTACAACCCATTTTGTTAAAATCATGCGAATCTTCCATACTGAAACGTTGAGCAAATCTTGACAAGCATAGACAGTGAATACAACTACAGGATAAAAAAATCATCCTCCGCTATCACACAACCCTGATCAATATGTAGTACCGTCCTGGACGGCGCGTCATTCCGACGTTCAGGCTGTCAGTGGCTCAGGCCTCAGGAGTTTAAAGCCTCCAGACCTGCCCGAACTCTCTAACGACGGTCCTCTACTAGCAGTGCGCTTCTATGAGTCTCATCCTCGAAAATCGGAAGAGTGTTCCTATCATGAATATATTCCGTTCGGACAACGCTGGACCTGTCGCAACTGCCAGGATTATGACGACACCTCTTTGTTGGTCGAGACTGGTGGATACCAAAAAAAGAAATCCAGCGCCACCAGATCCCCTCCAAACACGTCAAAATTGCCGCGTAGTATACAATGCATAATAAGCCTGCTACACAGTGGAGCATGTTCCATTTTGCCCTAGTGGTGAGTTGGGACAAAAACGAAACCCGAGGAAATATAGTCACTTTTCATCATCAAGACTATGTTCGCGGTAGAGCTTGGGTGGCCGTCAAATATCCCCGGGGGGGGGGGGGGCTGCAGCCGTGAAGCAGATTACCCGCGACGCCACATAGTCTCGTGTTCTATTTCGATATTGGTTGCAAGAGCCAAGAACGGAGGCCGCTCTGGATTGTTACAATATGTCACTTATTCAGGCGACGTCACTAATATCAGATTATCGAATACGCGGCAACTCTTTTGTCCCGCGCAAGTCATGCCACGCCAAGCCTCTGCACCGCTGTATTCCCAAACTCCAGCAATAACTGACACAAGCCCAAATGACCTGCAGACAATTCAATCGAAGTCCTCTTACTAACCAAACTACCCATCACATACGCCCATCAATGATCAAGTGTGTATGCTGCATCGCCACGGCCAACCTGGCCCGGACGAGCAGCTAGCTTAATTGATCGTGCCCATAGGCTCAAAGGCCGGCGTGGTATAGCAACAGATCGGCTACAAGTTCACGCCTCTGTGACGCGGTTCCTTCTCCCGACCAACATAACGCTGTAGTTCAGGCGATCCGACAGCCGGCTGTCGAGCACCTCGCGTAGGATTGGAGCGTCGTCAAGATACCAGTAGCAGCAGCCGTGGTGTTGAACACGGAGTGCGTCACAGCTCTGAGTATAGTCATGCGTTGGAGGGCGGTATACCAGCCGTGATAGAAGTCTAGTCAGGGTCATCGTGAGATCGGGAAGAGAAGGACACGGGGCGAGTGGTTTGGTATGCTGCGATACTAAGATCAGCACAAATGAATACAACGAATGATAGCAGAGATGCGTCACCGAGTTGAACTTACTAAGGACTATCAGTTACGTCTTGCATGATCAGCTGAATAAAATCAAGCACGACAACAAATTCCCAATCCACAAACACCCACGAGAGTCCCCGGTGGCCGATTTGCCTTCATCGCGGACTGTTGGGTGTACTATCCGGTGCTTCCCGATGCCCAGCCCGTCATCTGCTCGGTATTCACAATCGGCAGCTTCGTTTCAGAGGAACACTTACTACATCCCGAAACAGTCACATCGATGCGTCATCTGTCGTAGACCCCTTCGCCCTCGGAGGTCGGCACGATGCTTTGCTAAAACCCCGACGCAGCTCGGGAGCAGCCGCCAGAGGATATCCGTCCAGGTCCCCGAATAATGTTATGCAGATAGTATAGTCAGCAAACCCGAGCATAACTATAAAACGCCGACCTTCGAATTCCGTGGAGGCGGAAGTATCTTGATGAATGTTGGGAAAAGCGGTGACCGCCGTTTGCCGCTGGGCCCGGGCGAGTAAAGTGAGGGTGGTTGTGCTGTAGTTCCCCGATATACTAGTGCACATGGTACGATCTATCACGGACCCTTTTTGGGGCCCTGCGCGTCGGATGGTCAGAAACAACCATGTGCATCTGGTGGAGGGATAGAATCAGGGTCCTGGGGGAGTGTTATGGCAGTTTCAGCAGAGGATCGTGCATTTGCTTCCGTATTCGTAATGAGGCTTCGGGTCGGCAACCCTGCATGAGAGATACCTTGTCGTTAAAGTGATTTTATCAGTGAGATCGTGTTTGAGCCTTGAGCTTGTCAGGCCTTCTCCATGTCTTGAACAAGGGCAGGTGATTTTGGAACTCCTCTGTCGTTTCATTGCAATCAGCACTCTCAATTTGTAGATTCAGACGCGCCTCTTTCAATTTGGGTCCGAGTCAGCACCGGAGAATCGTGTGCTTGTAAGGAGGCCTGTAGAATACCGCTTTCAAGTACGCGTAGCCATCAAAGTGGCACCAACAGATTTACAGTTCCTGTTGACAACAAAGAAAAGCCCAAGCAGCCGGTCCGAATTTTTTTTTCGCGCTTGGTGTCCGGGCCACATCTCAACCTCGCTATGGCATAAGTGCTCATTGACTCTCACCAGGTGAGAAAGACCCGGTACTTGACGACGGATAGAGACTCGTGTTTCGGACACGTTTTCGGCAGGGCCCAAAGAATAAATTATCTGCCGAATGTGGAGGCATAAAAAAGCTCATTGTGTAACATCTGAATGCTGCACGAGACGTTCTGACTCATCCTAGAGCACGGGTACGCTTTCAGCCAGGTTTGCTCGAGCCAGCCATGCTCACCGGCGGAGACCGTGGGCGGCCGTAGGCGGGCCTTAAAAACTCGAAACAATGAGCTACGGAGTACGATTACGGATGTGGTCGTGGGGAAGGTGTAGACATTATCCGTTGCATGACACGCTGTTCGCACATCTCCTAAGTGCGAACCCGCGCGGTCGGCTCAAGGGCAAATTGAGTGGTGCCATTCTTGGGATAACCGTTGTCTGAGCTGGGATTTCGGTGCCCCATCTGGCGGCCAATTGCGATTACTAGTAGATTGCCTCCATGACAATATGTATGAAAGCGAGCGCCGGCGCTTGCCGGGCGGCGGAGCGGGAAAGCTGTCACGGAATCCAGCGGAAGGACTTCCGGCCCCTGTCCATCGAGTCAGCAAGGAGCTGTGTACTGTATTGCAGAGCTGTCCTGGCCTGATCTGCCTATGTTATGGCAATAGTGATGCTACCTGGTCTCTACGACCCCGTCGGAAGAGCGGAACAATCTCGTTTCGTGGCAGGGCTGAGCCCGCCAGCAGGTTCACCTGTCACAAGCTGCCCATTGCAATACCGTGTCACGCTACGGGACAAAGGGAGTCGCCGGGAACGAGGTGGTGGCTCGTCATAGTCCGGCGGACACCGGCGCCAGGCAGTGTCCTATGAGCAAGTGGAAGGACAATAGGTCGCAAAGTGAAAGCCGTGTCTTTGCCTCGAGGAACACGTTGTTCGCATTCGGATCAGGAGCTGACTGTTATGGCATGACCCAAGGTGCCTCGCTGATCCTTGATAGAAATGATATCGCAGAAGTTTCTGTTCATCGTCTGAGGAGCAGTATGGCAGCTAGTCCGCAATGCTCAATGGAGGGTGTTCCTAACTAAAGCTGACATACGGATACCTTTGTCTCGGGTCTCATGCAAGACGTCGCTTGACTTATCTTGTGGCCTAGTTCTAGGCCTGGCTATGGTTGCTCGATTACACAGGGGAGTCTGCCGGCAAGGACAGACGGGATAGGTGCATTGACGTGCATTGCCAAGGCCGGACTAACAGATAGGTTGCGTTTTCTAGAGGAACATTCAAAACCCTTGCTGCTGGAGGGGTGACATTGAGAAGCCCGCGAGAAGCGCCAAGTTGGGGGGTTTTGAGTTTGTCCTTGCCAAGAGCCACGAGGCGGGTGGGACCTGGGTCTACTGCGCTAAGTAAGTTTCCGGATCGCCGACAGCGTCTTTGGCAGACATCTTGGCGACTAGAGCTCTAGCTCTATTGTACCCACCCAGGTAAGTGCTGAATTGACATTCTCGGGCTGGGGATATTACAGTACCTTGGAGACGCCGTCCAGGCGCTGAAGTGTGGTGACGTTGGACCACGAGCAATGGAATATTAGTATATTGTGAATGTGCGCGAGGGGCCAGATGGGAGGAAAGAAAAGAAGTCGAGGGCGTGGTGGAAGAACCCTTTGACTGGGTTTGATGGGTGTGGGGGAAAAAGATTGATGCTCCTCTAGCACAATTTGGCGCGTCATGGTTGGTCAGGAGGGAGGAAGGCAGGTGTGGAAGCAGCGAAGGGAGGGTGTGTGGGAAGGAAGCGAGGCTGAAGTGGAGGTGCCCGACGATGGAAGGAGCCGGAGCGACAGGGGCAGGAGCAACGGTTCCGGCCAATTGGGGGCGGCATCGGCAGCTGGAGCGGGGCGCTCATACGATTTGGAGGGCCAGCCTCGCAGATGGCCTGATCTGGCCGGGGCCGCCCCCGGCCACGGACCCCGGCGCGCTGCCTGGTCAGGCCATTTCGACTCGTCGCTCATGCCACTCGTCCGTCCGTCCGTCCCTTTTGTCCTGTCTCTCGCGCATACTGGCGACCAGGCGAGTACGTACGTAGGTACGGAGTAAGTAACACGACACGACACGCCAGCACCCAGGCGCAACGTTTGGCCGTCGCAAGCTCGCTGAGGCCCTTGACGACAATGATGACAGGTCACGGGTCCTGGCGGCGCTGTCAAGACCGGCCCGCCGTCCGTCGACGCCAACGGCTTCCGATGGCCACGGAGGAAGCGGCGGCGGCGGCGGTGGCTGCTGCGGTCTGCAATGCTGCTCTGCTCCAGCCTGCGGTGCTCGCCTGGATGCAACCATGATCTGATCCGATGGCACTGGGCCGCGACGGGCCCTGGTCTCCAGATTCTGCTCGTGCGTGTCCAGCGCCCGTAGCACACAACCTTCTGCACATGCTGGCTCGCTGCATCGCTCCTGACCCATCCCGACTTCAGCATCCGGGAACATCCTTCCCTCCCAACAACGGCAGCAACCGCAGAAGACCCCGACTCTACTACGACTACGTACCTTGTTCGCTTCGTTCGGCTCGGGCCACAGGCTGCTGGCCCTTGGTATTTACACAAGCGCCATCCACCTCCACCTTCGTCACCGCGATACCACTGGGCTGTCCATCTGCCACCATCAAACGATTCTCCCATCTGCCCATTGCGCACCATCACGCTATCTGCCCATCCGCCACCCACGCCCACCACTACAGGCTCTGCCAGAGTTTTTCCAGACGACCAGCAGACTCCGATCCACCCTGGGCAATCCGTCATGGACCCAAGTGTCATGCAAGGCATCGACGCTTTCCAGTCTCCCGCTCACGACGTCACCGCCACCAGCTCCCCTGATCACCACACGACCGCCGGCAAGTCGCACCACCTCTCCAAGAAGCGCAAGTGTGCCGAGCCCAAGCCCCCGTCGACCCAGGATCTCTCTGCCCTCGACTGTTCCGACTACTGGCTCCGCTTCGACAGCGATACCGAGAGCCTCATCTATCCCCAGGACAACGACGCCTCCCAATCAGCCGCGCAGTCGCGCAGGTAAGTTTGACAACAAGATACCAAAGGTCTGGTCATTGGGTGACTACCCCCACCCCGCGCCTGGTGCCGTCGCTCGAGCAGTCTCACTGACTACGTCTCCCATAGTTTCTTCAACACCTTTACCCCCAGCCTACGGGGCGGATTAGCCTACCCAGGCGACCTCGGTTTGAGTAATCGCTCGCCATCCAACGACTTCCTTGACGACAGCCCGCTCGACAACGCGCTGTCAGAGGAGGAAGACTTCTTCTCGGCACTTGCCCTTGACGAGGAGCTCAGAAGGACCGAGGCTGCGCCCGTCCCCAACGAGGTGCCCCCGAGAGAAACCCTTTATTCCACTCCATTGAGCTGGGAGCCGCCGCAACCAGGTGTCCGTATGGAGAGCTACCTCAACATGAACCCGGCCTTTAACAACCCGGAGCAGCGTCGCCTGCTGGCGATCGCCATGGGTACTGGGCAAGCATTCTCTCCCGACGGCAACCGACAAGACCCCATCATGGACTTTAGCTTCGATGACATGACCAGCCCTGCAAGCACGGGTGCGCGACCTCGCAAACCTCAGCCCCCTAGCAGGTCCGACTCAATCGACAAGCAAAAGCCGAAGCCTAAAAGCAGTGAGAGGGCTGCACACAATGACATCGAGCGCAAGTACCGCACAAATCTAAAAGACCGGATATCTGAGTTGCGTGATGCTGTGCCATCACTCAGAGCCATCCCAGAAGATCACGATGACGACTCTGGAGCTGCTGGGTCCCGTTCGGCACCAAAAGTCAGCAAGGTGAGCAGGAGAATTCCTCTGACATAACACATGGATATAGCAACTAATAATAGAATGCAGGGCACAATCTTGACCAAGGCAACCGAGTACATTCACCAGCTTGAACGCCGCAACCGGTCCATGGAGAAGAAGCACGAGGAGCTCAGCCGCAGATTGCAAGCATTCGAACAGCTCGTGGGTGCAGCTCCTTCAGGTCCAACATGGCAACCACAGGGCTATGGAACAGCCGTCTTCAACCCCAGAGCTTTCTCATAAGCAACAAGTATGATCCGTGGCGCGTCAAAGATGACAACAACGTCCGGTCACATATCTCTACACAAAAAAGCATACCCTCATGACTTTATGACATCATATCATCTTTCTGCATGCGGGCATACTTTCGGAAGCGTCAAACAAGGCGAATGCCTCACCATCATTAGACACCTCGGCGTTCGGGTTTTGTTATTCTGGGTTACAAAAGAAGGTGTATACATAGTTCTCTACACTAGCCCACGGGCAGATGTTCGTTTTCAGAAGGCGTACACGGTGGGATATCCGTTCAATTTTCACCATGCGCAACAAAACAGCGGCTCTCGGGTTCAACTCTCTCCCCACACATATCTACATCTTTATAATATTGCTTATAGCAGAAAGGCAAAAGGCTTTCTTCTCGCTGTCCTACGCTGCAGTGGTGAATTTTGACGAAATGTGTGAGAGCATGTATGATACGAAATATCAGGCAGAATAACGAGATGAGGCTCAACTTAGGCTGATCACATTTAATCACTACGTTGCGAAGTTTTTTGTGTTTTTTGTGTTTTTTTTCTCTTTTATTGGGTTGCATTGCAATGGAATTCAGCCATGTGATCTATGCGCTGAGTTGGGGTACTTATGTCTCTATCCAAATCAAATCATGAACTCCACGTGCATTTGTTATTGTATATGCCAATGTTTACTGAAACTACTTTACAACTATCCCGCTTAATGGATGTGCTAGATTCATTTAAAAATCAGCATTGGAGACTTACTGAAGACCTGCGAGTCTTAGCGGTATTGTGGTAGGGCACTTGTTCAGCTTTTTAACTCCGAAGTGCCTCTATATCATCAACCTCCTTGACTGCCTCGGTGGTTAAGATGAGGGGGTTCTCTTCGCCTACACATATGCTGTCCTCGATTCTTACACCAAGACCTCGAAAAGCCGTGGGGAATCGGTCGTCATCGGGAACGTAGATCCCAGGCTCGATGGTGACGCAGTGGCCCTCCCGGAGCACTTCCCCTCGCGAGTAGCCCGGAATATCATGCACATCAAGGCCAATGTAGTGGCCGACGTGGTGCGGGAAGAGTACGCTCATCTCGTTGCCCCTAAGCTCGAAGCCAAGGTCTTTGAGCTGGTCCCGCATCGCGGTGTCGGTGATGTGGTGGATCTTGTCGAGGGTCATGTTTGCGCTCGCGCGGCAGAGGGACACAGATGCACGCTGGGCCTTGAGGACGGCGTTGTATAGGTCCTTTTGAGCTGGTGAGAATTTGCCTGACGCAGGCCATGTCCGTGTTATGTCTGTGATGTATGTGCCGTATTCGCCGCCTGAATCGACCAGGATGAGTTCGTCGTCGTTGAGGATGCCGTTGTTGAGGACGTAGTGGATAAGTAGTGCTTTAGGGCCCCCAGCGATTACGGGGATATATGCGTGCCCGTCGAGGCCGCGTGTCTGGTATTCGTAGTCGAGAAAGGCAGCTAGGTGCTTTTCGTATTCCCAGTGTCGGCTCATGGCTGCTGTTATGGCACGACCTGATTCTTGTCCAGCATGTCGCATATTGGCGATCTCGGCTGGAGATTTTATGGCTCGGAGGGCGTTGATGTGCTGACGTAGCGCCGTCGTAGGGATATTGTCGGCTGCGGCACGGATGACGTTGCCAAGCTTCGTTGGAACGCCATATTTGGTGAGTTCAGCGTCCGTATAAATTTTAGAGACGCCATTAAGCACGTCTGGCAAGACGGCCTCGATTCTGGCGATATCGGCAACCTCATCGGCGTTCCATACGTCTCTAGCGGCGTCGAGCCCACTCCAAGGACCCGTCCATTGCTCCGCTTTCGGGTTCTTTGGTCGGCAAAAGAGGTGAAAGATGTAGTCGTCTGGGCTGGATCCTGTCTTGCGCAATACGGCGAGAGCGTCTGGCTCGGAGAAGCCTGTCAGGTAGAGGAAGTTGGATTCCTGTCGGAAGGCATGGAAGACTGCACCAGATCGATAGGTTACGGCCGCGGAAGGGAGAAGGACCGCCGAGTTTGGCGCGAGGTTGCGGCAGAGGGCAGCGCGGCGGTCATGGTATTCCTGCGCAGAAATCCCAGGCGTCAGCTCTCCTGGGCGGAGGAGGTGCGGGTGTGTTTCGTGGACAGGCTGACCGAAGAGAAGTTCTGAGGCTGAGACGGCTGTACTGGAGGCGTACGACCTCGAAGGTGGTGGTGCTGGTGAGCGAAGAAGTTGTGGGTGTCGCCATAGAAGGGCTGACCCGGGCCCTTGAGGCCACCTGCAGCGAGGAGGACAGGTTGAGAGAACCCTCCTCAGGACCCTCACGGGCGAGCGAGCGGCCATAGCGCTGGGAGTACTCGATGTCAGTGACAAGGCTGACCATGGGCCATCGCGACCTGTGGGACAGAGTACGTCGGCAGGTTGTTGGTGTTGACGCAGGGTAGTGTGACGTATCACGAAGACAGTGGTGCTAGTCCAATATTGGACGTAGACCTGAATGACGAATGAAGGGGGGGGTTACAGAGCCGCTTTTTTGCCGGCGGTTGTGATTGGCTGCAGCTGCCGCTACCCCAGCTTTGTGCTTTAACTCGACACAGCGCATTTCTCGTCCTTCAGTGCCTGCGGCGGGCCTTAATACAGATCAATTCGAAGCGGCAAAATCTGGACCTGGACAAGCCTCCGACTGGACTGCACCAAAGGATGCACATGCAAGAAACACTTGCTGCTCCTTGCGATGATGACTGGAGTGCGAGGAAGTAAAGCGAATCCAGTTGCCTGGACATTCTGAGCTCTGCGGCATAGCTATAGACGTACGTCAACATGTTTGGCAGCACGATGCGATCGAGGAAGTGAGCAATCATAGCGAATTAAGATTGATTCTCGGCCGGCAGCAGCACACAGACACACTGTGGACGTCAGGTGGGCGGACTGGTGCTTGTCCAAGTGGAATCGGCAATTTCGCAGCTGCAGCAGGGCGGTTTTTGTGCCGCAAACATTTGAGCATGAGCGTAAACAAGCTTCCAGTTTGGGAAATGACGACAGGCATGGGCGATGGTTGCCGTGCATGACGAGCTCTGCACGCCTGCTGCAGGACACGGTGCTCCAGATGTCCTTGCATGCGAGTGCTCGAGCAGCGGCCGCACTTTTTGGCCTTGTATTTATTTATCAGGCTCGGTGCCGAATCAACACGAGGCCCTTATTCTTGCTGACCAGTTGGGGTATTTGCTCTCAGGTAGCTTGTAGTAGCAGTAGTAGTAGTAGCGGTGGTGGTGGTGGTGGTAGCAATAGCAATAGCCGCAGCAGCAATAGTAGCTGTAGCTGTAGCTTTGAAATGTTAAGGGGTGCCGTGTTCGTGGGATGACACAATTGAGACACCAGGCTTCTTGCACCAAGCAAGCCGCGCTCAGAGTGGGTGGGGGGTCCTGCCGGTGTTTGCACTGGCTGGGACCAGATGCAAGGGAAAGAGCGTGTTTTCAGTGGGGCTCTGGCTGCGTTGCTGTGGCCCGTCGCGTCAACTTGACTCGACCCGCTTCCGCTAGGCCTGACTGTCGCCTGAGCGGCCCCCGCAGACACGCTTCCGTTCACTCACTCGCTCGCTCCGTCCCCGTCCCTTCCGCCTCCTACCACTCAAAGTCGTGACTGCACCTCTTCTCCATTGAGTCTTGACACAACCATCGGCTCCCATTCCTCACGCCTTGCTGCATCGCCAGTGCTCCTACCAGCTCTGCCTGTTGTCCGCTACCCAACGTCATCTTGTCGCAATCGTCTTCTACTGCCACCCACGGTCTGCAACTCTCGCGACCACTAGCTCGCCGTCCGCTCAGCCAGCAGGCCCGACGCGGTGCTTCACCCGACACGCTTTCTCTCTCTCTCTCTCTCTCCTGCACGCACGTGCTGCACAATCCAGCCACCAGGCCGGCTCCACCACGACCGCAAGCTCCAGCACAGCTCGCCCCACAGCAACACCACCTTCCATCCACAAGACCAAAACACAACCACTTACCTCCTCTTTCCCATCCAGTCCTGTCCCAGACGGCATCGCTGCTGAGTCTGCCCGACGCCCGCCTCACCGGACCATGACACGATAGCCACTTCACTTGCCTCCCACTCGTTCTGTACATGGCAACGGCAACGCTTTCTCCTTCTCCTGTCCACCCGTCCCTCTCTCGGCCTATTCCCGCCATGTCTGGCCGACGCGTACTTCCCCTCCAGACCAACATTAACGCTGCCAACTCGCCTCTGAGGCCCTCGGCCGCTGCTGCCACCCATGCTGCGGCGGCCGGTATGCCGATGAAGCCTCGCCGCACTCTGCCACAGCCAATTGCCGCCCACCGCGATCACCACGACTCGTACGCTGAGCAGCCTCCTGCCAAGAAGCAAATCGTCGAAAATGTGCCTCCTTCTCGACTTTTCAAATCGCCCTCGCAACAGGCTCGTGCTTCTACGAGAAGTCAGCCTCTTTTCCAGCAACGCGCTAATCCTGCGACATATCGCTCCAAGGTCGATCTCGAACGTACACGCCCGCAGCATGCTTCTCAGCAGCTCCATCATCACCTCGCCACGGCCGCTAATGTTGCCGCTGCCGAGCAGAACAGTCGGCAGGCGGATAAGAGCGTCGAAGACTTTCGTAATTGGCAAAAACACCATCGGGCAAAGTTCCCCAAAATGGTTTTTTTCTTCGACCACATTCCTACAGAGGCTCGTCACAAACTGGCCAAGCAGATCACACAACTGGGCTCGGTAAGTTGTCATTCGCGTCTCGATTGCCTTGCATCTCCTCTCGATCTGTGGATGACAGTGCTAACTTGTTGACAAATTTCCTATAACAGCGTGAGGAAAAGTTCTTTTCAATCGAGATCACCCATGTTATAACCACGCGATCGATCCCTACGGACAAGGGTGTTGTTACTAGGGACGGCAACGACGGCCTTGCGACGACAGATAGAGAAGATGCGCATTTGCACCATGAACAAGAGCAGATCCAAACCATCGACCCCAAGAAGCTGAGCAGGCCGTCCGAGATACCCGTCAAGCGGAAACTGTTTGATGCCGAGCTTCGCAGCCGGCAGGTCCAGCCACAGGTCCAGCAAGATGTGCTTAGGGTGATGCCGAAGCGCAACACTGATATCCTTCTGCGGGCAAGAGAGATGGGCAAGAAGATCTGGTCTCTCGATAAGTTGCAGCGTATGCTGCCTCTGCTTCTTGAACAGGACCCGTACGTGAGCATGCAGATGACCTACGGGAACCGCACGCAGACCCACGAAACTCGCGCCACGCAGGACCGCAACTTGCTGCAGCTCCTCCACAATGAGCGTGTCAATGGCCCTTCCGATCGCGACCCGACAGTTGGAGCAAGGGAGTTACACTACTTCAAAGGCCCCTATCTTTACATTTACGACATGGATGAGAAGCAGAAGCCCATCATGGTGCGGGAATATGAGAAGGTGGCTGACAAGGCAGATGGGGACTGGCCTCAATTTCGTACCGCCGCAGTGGGTCGTTGCCCCTTTGTCGAAGATTATGACCACCGCGAAGCTAGACATCAACGCCCAAAGCCTGCCGCTGCTCGACCCGCGGTGGAGGTCAAGAAGCCTGTCGTCCAGCCTCCCGAGGCCCACCAGATTAGGACTGTTACAGGCAAACGAACGTTGAGTGAGATGGAGCACAGCCATAGTCGTAACTCAAGTGTCGCATCAGTCGAGTTGGCGCAGAATCTCGCCAACAAGAAGGCCGATCCACGCGGCAATGCTTTCACGAGCCGTGCTGCGTCTGGAAGGGTATTCGGCGGAGAGCCCGTGGCGTCTGGAGTCCAGCCGTCCAACGTCACGTCTGCCATCAGATCGCAGATGATATCATCGACCGCGGCGACACCAGGCGTCATTACTGGACTGAGCAAAGAAGTGCATGGCCTACAGAGGCAGGTGCTCAAGCGCAACAGCACAGCTACATCTCAGGATCTGAGTTCACGGCGCACTGCCGAGCCGCCTGCTCTTCGCGAAGAACCAGGTAACAAACGTCCTTCGACGTTGGCACGCACGTCGAGTAAGCGTCTTGACCAGGTCGATGAGGCTGTAGCAGGCAAGGGCAACGATGAAGACGCCAACCGAGCTGCCCCGCAACTCGACAAGCGGCCCGCGCCTGCGCCAAAGCCCAAGAAGCGGGAGCTTAAGCCTGGCTATTGCGAAAACTGTGTAGAGAAGTACCATGATTTCGACGAGGTTTGTGATAGTCTATTATGCTGGACTGTGGCGCAGAATACTAACTTATTCTACAATAGCACATTGTCAGCAGAAAGCATCGTAGATTTGCGGATGATGACCGCAACTGGGTTGAACTTGACGAATTGTTGGCGCAACTGCAACGCGTTCCAAAGCATGTCCCTTTCCAGCCACGTGCCGTGTCCTTCACGGATGACGACGAGCAATGCTAAGTACGGGTGACGAAGAGGGCATGGGCGTCTACTCGTCATCATGACTGCGATCCATTTTATCGACTTCCGCGAGAACATCCAATGGCCTTTCACTTTCCCAAAGGCATACACTACCATCAGCACATACTTTCGAGAACCGTCTGGCATCATACGCCCTGCGATGATACCCTTAAAACTTGTTCATTGGCGATTACATTTTTCATTTCATATTTTCACAACTATCTTTCGAGTGCCACATCACACGTGAGTGGCACTTCGGGATATGGCGCATGGCATCGCAACGGAGTTCCGGGCATCAAAGCATGACTTCATTTTCGAGCACTCATTCATACCATCTTCCTAAGTTTATACATATTGGGGATTAGTACCGGTTGGCAGACTGGCTTGGGGCCGCTGAGCCACGCAATTCACACATGATGGGAAAAGCAGGCGGGCAAGCCTGTGGGTACACAGCCGAGGCGGCTATGCTTTTGTGAAAGGTACATGGGGTAACGGACCGCAGATAGTAGTAGGCGAGAGCAGTGGGTTGTCGGATGGTATTGAGCCACCGAGACACTATCGGTCACTCGAAGTGATCAAGACGTTCGCGGGCTTCACGCTGGGTTCAAGGAGCCGGGAACAGACCTGATGGCCTTGACCGCAAGGACAAGCGAGAACATCTTATCAATTCGATCAGATTTATGTCGGTGTAATGTACGATTATGGTCCATGCTGCTTTCGTTGAATTTCGCTCAGTGACCACAACACTCACCCTGAACACTTAACGATATCGTAGTTTCCTCTTTGCTCCAGATTTGCGAAGTTGCCATGCCTAATTGTCAGCTTCAACGAACTGATCCCCGAGGAATTATTATCGTACGTTGGCAAACATCATCGTTGGACTACTGTTTGCTTGATGCTTACCACCATACGTGCTCGTGGCCAGCAGGACATCTTAGCCTTGAAATATCTGCAACTCCGCCTACCATGCCAACCGACACAGTAGTTGTCACCATTGTCGAATCCTGTGGCGTGTTACCAACACATCCAGCGTTATCAGTGTCCAGATCCAGGGCCTGGTTTGCTCCAGGGTAGTACATATTCCTCCAGTCTGCATTCGCATATGTGGCTTGCTCCTAACAGTCAATCACGCGGGATCGCCATTCTCCATTGACTTCAAGATGCGACGATATCACAACTCTATTTACTTGAAGATACTGGAGACTCACCCTTCCCTTATTCTTTAAGCAAACAAATATGCACAAGACCCCGTAGGGTTAGAAGTTGTACACCAGCATATTTGAGTCAGCTTTCGATCGTACTTCCGCGATTGACCTCGGTGATTTGTGCTTAAGTCACAACCGCCTTCCACGATCTCGTCGTTCGAGACGCCGATGTACCACTAACTTTCTCCACCAACCCGGCTGCCGTCCTGAGTGGGCAATATTCTCATACGATCTACAGAGTCGCCGCCCCCGGTCTATGCCCAACCTCCACCGCCGCGGAGGTGGGCATCACTTACCTACGCGATAGATGCCATTCCTGCAGAGTGAGCTAAGGGCTAGACTGCTCATGTCTAGAATTCTCGGCGGTATTGTCGGCTAGACGCCGTGCTGAACAACATCGCGGCATCGAGCACACTAGCGACGGAGTTCGGGCAGATAGGACTTAGCTGGAATAGGTGGGATGCTGGACCTTCCACGACATTAAAGAGGCATCGGCTGGACGCTGTTTATCGTGTTACCATACTGATGTCCAGATCGGTCTTTGTCACTTGTTCAGTGCTGAGAACATGAATGGACTTGCCTAAGAAGTGTTATTTGGGCGAAGCCCTCAAAAATCAGATGGGGTCGTCATCTACAAGCATCCGTTCTGAATGCGCGAGCTCAATGGAAGCATGGTGTCTGGGCCTACACCCCCCTGCAACACGCTCGTACAATCCTTGTACAGCTGTCCGAGGTATGTTGGGAGGGGGCCACATTATCCATGTTGTGCTTCTCGATGTGCGGTTCTTGAATGACTATCCCTAGCCGAGTGGTGACTTGTTTTCTTTGTCTTGAGCAAGTGCAGAACGTGGACTTGTTGGCCTTTTTTTTTTGGGGGGGGGGTTCCAGGTCCTGTATGACCTTGGCCATATTTGTAGAGCCTCGATGGATGTGAGGCCGTCGATGTGCGGTCAGCAGTGCAGATATGGGAGTATCGATATGTCACAATGAGGTTTACGTGCTCACAGAGCATATGAATGAGGATACAATGGGGGAACTTATAGTTGCCTATCGAAAACAAAGGAAAGTTATGAATGAGTGAATGTGAGCTTTGATGGGCCATTTATAAGTGCACAAGGAGCTCAAGAATGATTAGTCAGGTACTAGGGATGTATTCATACCTGCCCTTTGGTGCTCCACGCGACACGATACTAATCACGACTCTTTCTCGCACATACGATCATAGGATCGAGAAAATTGAGGATCTCGTCCGCTCCCCTGTACACAGGCTCGATACTGCAATCTCTAGGAGTAGGGAGCGGACCCTTAACAATTTAAAGATATAGCTCGGTACCAGATGTAGCGTTCAGACGGGATATCCTGCCCCGGTTCATTGGCTGTACATCTACTTTTTCCGCTACATCGGCCCCGCTCTGTTACGGTCTATAAGGACTATGACATAGTTGTGTGACAATTTGGTTTGTGCGCTCACAGAGCACAAGAATGAGGACACTATTGGTGACTTATATAGTTGCCCTGTCTACAAAGGAGACACTTATGAATGAGTGAATGGGAGCTCTTCAGGGCCATTTACTTGCGCACTTGGAGCTCTGGAATGCTTAGTCAGGTACCATGGAGGTATTCATCCCTGACACTAGGTGCTCCACGCGACAAGTTGTAAGGACTGTCCACCAAAAGCTACAATTGCCTGGGACCACGAAGACCAATCAGGGCCCTCACTTGGATCCACTTACCTTACCATTGGTGTTGGACTTGATTGCGAGCTTGCGACGCGTTATTAGAATTTCTTCTCTTTCTCTTCCCCAGTTTGGAATCTTCGTCTGTATTGCCCAATGGATTAAGCTCGTCTCTATGCCCTGAACTAGTCGTAACAGCGGGTCGCTTGTGGATTACGTTATTAATAGATCATTTCTAATACTAAGCTAAATAGGTATCGTGTATAAAATCGGATCTCTAGATAATTCTGAGCACTGATCCTTTCTGAATGATACACGCGTGACTCAAGGAGTGAGGGGGTGTTATATAGACCTTTAAAACTTACGATCTCTCAAAATACTGTAATGGGGCAGGGCAAGAGCACTTCAGTACATTGCGCCAAACCTCATTGGGAAGGGGGCATCATGTATTTAGAGAAGTCATTGCTACCGCGGTTAGGCACCTCACACCGAACCAACATCGCACTTCTTTTCGCACCAGCATTTTAGTTCAATTCCAGGCATCGCCCAGACGACTTCCCTCACTTGAACAAGTTATATAAAGGTACGGTTCTAATTCATCGTGCATACGACGTATTGAGGAAGCTGCAGTAATTGCGGAGGAGGTCCTCACGTACGCCTGCATCGCCAGTGTCAATCCACCGCGCTTTAAGGCTACGCGTTACAAGATCTATCGGTTTCTCGCTCCTGTAGGGCTCCATTGAGCAAGGGATCGTCTGGTCATGCCTTGAAAAGTCAGAGCAGTTAATGAGATCGAATTGAATCCTTTTGTCCAGACATTATGGCAGCTGCAGCGAGACACGCCACCATGTCTCAGCTCAGGGTGGCTCTGTGGCGGCCTCACTGCCTTGTAGGCGCTCCCCCCTGTGAGAAGGCCATATTGTGGTTGCTGTGATATGTGGGCTGCATGTGCCCTGGGACTGCTGAGTATGCATGACTACGGGCATGCACCTCTTACGGGCTGTGGTATGGCGCTATCCACGCTGCATCCACCACTCATCATCCATCATCAGGCACCATCCACCTCAGCCCATGCAGAGCAAGCTGCCACGCACATCTACACCTACTGGAAATACTGAATTGGACAGGACTTGTTGAGAGCAGCTCGTCACGTGCAAGACAGACACATCTCAGGGTCAGAACCAAGACCAGTGAGCGCCACGATTGGGAGACCGTAGCTCATCATCACACTTCCCTCAAGCAGTCGCCAGACCTGTCTCAGACACGCCCATAATGGCGGCTACCAGAATGCTCGCACGCAGGAGGCAATTTTCTGCCGTCATGACCAAGGACAGGATACTGCCGGACCAGGGCGGCGCACCCAGGTTCAGGCTCATGGCCGAGCTGGCAAACGGCGGCTTTTCGCAGGTCTGGATGGCTAGGGACCTAAAGAGCACCACCAGGTCCGTAGACTGCCACGATTGATGGATGTCATCGCAGCGGACAGTCACTTGCTAATGATCAACAATGGAAACTCCTTCGTGCAGACCATACGTAGCCGTCAAGTGTTGTCGAGGCACTACCTCGGTGCCACTGGCGGGCAACACAGAAGATGAGGTTTGGATGCTGCGCAAGCTTACCAGAGATTTACTTCGAGGAAACAGGAGCCATCTGGGCGCTGACAACATCCTGACCTGGGTCGACGACTTTGTCATTACCGAGCCTGGGCCCCCCGTCCTCTACCACCAGTGTATCGTTACCGAGCTCGTTGTGCCCTTGAGCGACGAGTTCCTTGATATACGTGACACGGCCCCTCTCATGCGACAGCTAGTCGATGCCATGCATTTTCTGCACGACCATGGTATCGTCCACGGAGGTGAGTTGCAATACCCTGCCGTGGCTAGGCCTCGCTCGAGCCCATACCGCTCAATAAGAAGACACGGACTTACTATTTCCCCGATTGTGTGGTCCATCAAGATCCTCACCCTGGCAACATCGGTATCGCTGTCGAGGGTATCAAACAGGTCTCGGAACAAGACATGCGGAAGGCTCTTAACGACGATGTCGCGCTGGTCTCTGCGCTCGAAGACATCGAGGACGGCGATGGAACTGACTGCCACGACCTCGTCCCCAAGGACGCACGCACGGCGCAGCTGATACTATACGACTTCGGCAGAGGCATGTACACAAACCCCCACAGGCCAGCAGAAAACCCTCCCTTCGCTTTTTGACCCGCGCAGCTGACAAAGAGAGAGCAGCATATGAGGCATCTAAAGACAACCTCCGCGGCACACCACCACACGAGCTGATGGGAGACAATCCCGCCGCGTGCCGGAGCCCAGAGGTCGACATGTATCGGCTCAGCGAGGGCGCAGTCGGCGTACACTGGAGTTTCGGCTGCGATGTTTGGGCGCTCAGAAGCATAGTCAGTACAATCTGTCGTTCTAATCTCCATCACACCCCACCTTGATCGCTTCATACGACACGACAACTGTCCCACGCACCAATATCCTCTACTAGTACGTATGTACTAACGACACATTGTTTGTTCGGCTCCAAAGTTGTTCAAGCTTGCGCGCCCGGCGCTCGACTTCGTGCCTATTTACGGCGAACACAGGACAGAAGCGTACCGCGTAGTCCAGCGCTGTCTGCCTGGTGGCGCTCCGCCTAGAGCCTGGCTCGACTATTGCGACATGGGTCCAGCCGTGCTCTCGTGCCTACAGGAGAAGAACGCACACAAAGGAAGCAGCAATAGCAGCAGCAGTAGCATTAGCAGCAGAAATAGCAACAACAGCAAAACAGATGACGAGACGGTTTACGACAAGGACTGGGTCCTGCGGGAGATGGCGCGTCTTAGCGATGAGTTCTGGCAAGGTAAGGCGACGCGAAGATCCTGGGAAGACCGGAGCTTTCCCCTGCGCGAGTTCTGCTGCATGGTCAGGGGCATGATGTTGCTCGAGCCTACTAAGAGGGCTACTATGGCGGCTGTCGTCCAGCACGAGTTTTGGGTAAAGTATGACGGTATCAGGAAGGCCGACACTGCTGTGACTGGATGAAAAGGTCGTCGTTCTTCTAAACGGTGAAGTTGAAATCCGAGCCTGCAGATACTGCCCCGAAGAGGTGTTGAAAGCGAACATTTCGGTATTATTGTGTACTAGATATGGCCGTTCTGGAGTTTTTTTTTTGTGCTCCCTACATACCTCTTAGTGCTTCATGTCAAGGGCGCCAGAGAATTAACCATACTCACTTCCGATACCCTCATCATCTGTGCTATCATATTGACCTGTTTGAAGTCCTCTATGACGTATAACTATTCAACTGTCCAGGCCTCCACTCTCTAGGACGTCTTGGTGATTCTAGCCACGGGGAATAAACGGATCACCTCCTTGGGCGTTTCTAATGCGAGGACCATCTTATACTGGATAATTCTGTGACCGCTTAAACTAAAAGGGAATTATTTAGGCAGACATGCTGCGCATACAGCGATAATTCCAACGTGGCGATCGTCTGTGAAACGACAAAATGCTCAGCTAACGAGCGTGTCGCGGGGGAAAAGCCTGATGCGCCCTAGGACACAGAGAGGTCGATAGGGAGGATCGCGATGACGGTAGGCTATTTTCGCTAGGAGGACTAGTTGCGTGAGTTCGCTAGGTCAGAAGGGGGAAATGTAGCGTTATCACTGTCGTGGTTGTGGGTGATTTTGGTTGGGTTGTAGGAGTGGCGTTGTTGCTAGGGCGCGGGCGGTGAGTATAGGTTCCGGTAGTGGCGTTCCACGGCGGTGTGGTCCGGAGGATCACTACTTACGGCTTTCGAATGGCGCGAACCAACCTGGCCCGAGGAGCACTCTGATGGGCCAGGACTTTTGAGGGATGGTCTGATCCCGGCAAGAAGAATCGACCTGGAGAGAAATTGGATCCCGAAATCAAATGATAACGAAGTGGTGATTGTTGCTTAGTGGTATAGGTTCTGGAGGTGAGGTCGCCCACTGTTTGGTGACTTAATAACTGTCTATGTACATATGCTCTTAGGCGCTGTTTATCGAATCCCCGGTGTTGTATGTTTTTTGCCTCTCGTGGTTGAATTTTTAATCGTTTCCTGTCTTCCGACGGTCTTGCTGTGAATGTCAAGGTTGAGCTTGTTACTGTCATCTGCACTAGTACTTATAGCGACAATGTAACGGGCAGTGTCGGTGTGGCACGTTGCCGTGTCGTTTTGCTGTCAGTGTGTTGTCATTATCATACAACGATGGCCTAGGCTGGTGGCGGTCGTTGAGGGTGCTCGGGCTTCGCAATGATGAAGTTATTCCACGGTTGAGACGTCCTCTTTTGACCCCAGGGGCATTGATACGAACCATGGAGATCTGAGCTGCTTTGGTGTGAGTTCCGCGGATGTATTCGTCACCTGCTATGAAGTGCAGGGGATGGTCGGAGGTCATCGTTAGAGGTTAGGGTCTGTATTGAAGTGGATCGAGGTTGTCGGGATCGAGCTAACCAGGTACTACGTAGAGACTGCTGGGGAGATCTAGCGGTTTTTCTTAATACAAAGTAAGAATACCTGCCTGCGGTGGCGGGTGCGTCTGGACCGGAGCATTTGCTACGAGGACTAGACAGGCCACCCCAGACACATTTGCGGCAGTCAGCGCGCAAGTGGGGCGATCCCGAGGACCCTTGGATATCGTCGCGATCACAAACTACTCAAGCAGCTAAGTATGCGAGGCATGTGCCGCGGAGCAGTGGCAGACTGAAGGGCGAGCAAGGGCTCGAGAGCCAGGGGCCGGGGGGCGGGGGTGGAATGGCACGTTTAAGAACTTTGCCATCCTGCTTTACGATGCGCTTGGCCACGGATTCCCATTGCGAAAGTGATCCTCGTCTACCACTCTGTCCAGACCTGGCATTTTGGCCATCGATGCTCGAGCAGCACGGTCTCACCACCAACCTCAACCCCAGCCCCACGACACATCGACACATTGATACATCGACCTCTCAACCCACCCAGCCTTAGCCATAGTCGTAGGCTCAGGTTCATGCGCACATTGGTTGTCCCGCTAGCCGGGTAGTCCCGCTGCGCTCTGCGACAACCACCTTTTGGCCACTCCGTCCTCGAGGATGCCTCCTCTCGCACATCTGCCCTTTGAGCTCCGCCATCTCATCATCGCCCGCATCGCCGCCGACAACAAGCACCAGCGGCATGTACTGCCCGCTCTCGCCTGCGTCTCCTCCGAGTGGCAGGCCGCCATCGAGGCCTTCACCTTTGCTCGGATCGATCTCACCCCGGACCGCCTCGATGCGTTTTCTAGGATACTTGTCGGCCGCCGACGTGCCCAACTGCGGGTGTTGTCGCTCCACGTGCCCCTCGACCTGTACTCGTCGCGGCTCAACGACGACAAGGAGCTACCCGACGCTCGCAAGCACACCTCGGCCACTGTGGTCAGACCTCTCGAGCGGCTCTTCGACATTCTTCACGATTGGCCCCAGCCACCAGCCGCACATAGAGTATTCCTGCTGCTCTCGGTCGACTCTGCGAGCGACACTGCCCGAGACGAGAAATGGAATCATACAGGCCTCACACATCGCGCTCGCAGCAGTCCCCTCAAGCTCGAACGGGTGCCCATGACTCTGCGGCCGAATCACGTCATACACAGCATAAGGTGCACCGGCCGCCATCTGCAGCCGACGTCCCTGCTCGCCATCGGCTCTCGCTGCACCGTGCTCGACACCCTCGATGTTGAGCTCAACCACGACTCGTCCAGCGACAGAGACGAAAAACAGAGGGCTGGTCAGTCGAGCCTCAGCTTATTCCCACCTCTTCTGTGGCAACAAAACTGACATTTGTTTCTCCCTCTCACAGTATTCGCCGGCAGTCTCGAATTACAAACACCACGAATACGACACTTACACCTTAGGCGTCCCAAAGCACTTCCCGGCTCCAACACAGCACCACGACGGCAGCCCTGGTCGGCATTCTACTCCGGCCTCCGACGCTTCAGCCAGCAATGCGAGTCGCTGGTATTCGACGACTGCGTGTATGCACTCGAGTTCTTTGCGCCCTTCCTACGCGAGACAGCCGCCTCAGATCAGGATATTCCACACTGGGCTGGACTGCGAGTCTTGCATGCGCGCAACTCATATATGCTGCGGAAGCCGTATCTGCGCGTAAAGCATCAAGCCAATGCCCTCACTGCGGTCCACAAACTATTACTAGCGCTGGGACAGGCTGTCAAACATATGCCGAGCTTGGAAAAAGCTCGCTTATCACTATGCATCTTGTCCAACGTAGGACTGGAGTGGATCACCCTGACATACTTGTATGCCGGTGGCGCAGCTAAGCTTGGTATAAGGGGCATCACGCCGAGCAAGACGGCTACAGATGCCTGGGGCAAGTCTGTTGTCATGTCGCGGGGTTGCACGCTGGAAATATTGATAGATCCTAGGGACGCCGGCATGTCATGAGAGTTGCATACATACGACATCATCATGTGCAGGCAAGCGCCTGACACGATATTGTAATAACCATCTTCAAGTTGCGGCAACACAGTGGCGGTTCAGCCGGCGCCTGGACAATGCAGACGGGCTGATACGAGCTGAGGCTCGATGCTGTACTACCTTACTATTATTTCGTACCACGGCACGATGGGCACGGAACGATGAACACGTACCGCGATTTCGGAGAGTTGAGGTCACACAAAGAGTCTAACCCAGCGGCAGTGATGGACCTCGAGTTGGAAGTAGCTTTATTCAGGCGTTTGCGGTGCAGAAGGGCCATTATTTTTTAGTTTACCGGACCAGTCAGGGCCCAGGCCGCCATCTATCCAACAAGGACAATCACTTGTTCATTGTTTCATACCCATTGTGCACTAGCATATTCTGTATATAAGAAGATAACATACTCACAGCGCACTCGAAATGAAATGTCCTTGCAGAGCTTTATCCTCTGGTGGGAAGCCAGTTTATCGACAAAGATATATATATATACATGTAAAGTGCGTGGGCAGCTCGACTGGGTTTAGGGATGTGAAACTTGGGCTTTCCGAAGCTCGGCTATCTGGTGTACCACGCAGCATTACCCACGCAACTGCAAGCACGTGCGGTCAGTTGCGATCACTCAACGAGGGGGAAACCGGGCTGGCTTCCAATCTCTTTGTGAAGCTCTTTCTTGTTCACGTTGTCTTTGCTGTGGCTCAGATTCGAAGGTCAATCTCCTGCTTCCTATGTGCATCAGCAGGTTCCTTGGTTCGCACTGCTAGGCGCCCAAAGCTTCTGGCAAGTTTCATGATTCCCGAGTGGTGGTAGCCTAACTGCCCGGCCTACGTTTGTCTGAACAGCATCACACGTGAATGCGTTACGAGGCTGGCAAAGTCAGAGTGGAATGTTTGTGCTCCCAACCAGCTGGCACGGCTACGTGGCAACAATGTAGCTCCGAGCATGCAACGACGCCACATTTGCTGCCTCAAAGTCGTGTAGCATGGTAGACGGCAGGGCCAGCACAATATTGTGACCGACAGCGTCACCCTCTGCTCATCATGTGTAGCAGTCTTGCCGGCTGTGACCATGTTGCGGTCGCGATAGCATGCGTGCCTCGGGCATTTGTTCCGAGACTGTGTGTTATGTTTTCCAGGCTGCAAGTCGCACACTGCCCCATGATATGACTTCTGCTCGACTTGATAAAGACCTGAGCATGTTCATACTTTCCTCACCTCGCACTCAATGTGTCTTCTCGTCTCATTCCGGATAACCGCTCGTTGCTTGTTTCTTCAACGAACTCAAGGCTCGTGTCTTAACATGTTGCTTCCGCCAGCAAACATTTTGAGCATCGTCCTCTGCCTCGCCGGCATTGTGGTCACAGCTCACGTTAAGAAATGTGACTTTACGGTCGAGCCAGGACAATACACCGGTACGCCCTTCGAGCACTCCCTCCCCACATCCATCAGCTCGGAAATCACATTCTTCAAAATCCGCGACCCGACTGGCGAATTCATCTGCAGCTCCTCAGACGACAACGATGCCTCCCAGCCCGACCTGAGCCTGCTGAACTACATGTCCCTCAACACCGCCAACCAGCGACACGACCCCAAGACCCTCCAGCGCGTGGTGATCGCCGTCCACGGCCTGAACCGCGACCCGTGGAACTACCACGCCGCCGCGATCCAGGCGCTCAGCAAGGCCACAGCCCAAGATCCCGGGAAGAACCTTGACACCGTGGCCATCATGGCGCCGCACTTCCCCAACGGTGAGGACAAGGGCTTCGCGTACCCCTGGGACGAAGAGGGCGGGGGCCTGGCGGAAAGGGCGTACTCGGCCGCCCTGGTATGGTGGACTTCCGCATGGTCCGCCGGCGCGGTGAATCAGCTGCCCTCGCGCACGAGGAGCGTTTCGAGTTTCGCCGTGCTGGATCAGATTGTCATGTGGTTCGGCGATCGGGGGAGGTTTCCTAACATGCAGCAGATTGTCGTCGCGGGGCATTCCCTAGGAGGGCAGATGGTGCAGCGGTACGCTGCGGTCGGCAAGAAGGCGAGGGAGGAGCTGGGTGTGCAAGTCCCTGTGGATTATTGGGTTGGGGATCCGAATTCGCTGGTGTGGCTGAATGAGACGCGTCCGTTTCCTGTTGGGACTTGTCCCAGTTTCGATGACTATCGGGAGGGTTTCACGAACTATGAAGGATATGGTGCCGAGCATACGGGTGTGGATATGAATTACAATCTTGAGCTGGTCGGATGGGGGAGTGAGGCGATTATTGATAATTTTCACAGGAAAGCGGTGCACTGGGCACGCGCGACGAGGGATCTGGGTGACCATCCAGGAAGTGGATGTGGTGCTTACACTCAGGGGAAGGATAGGAATGAGCGCTTCTTTGCGTTCATTAAGCAGTTCCCGCCGAGCTGCCGGGAGGGCGAGGGGTGCGATACTGTAGACTTTGTGGACGCCGCACATGATGCGCCGACGTTGTTTGCGGATGAGTCTGGTCTGGCGAGGCTGTTTCACGATAACTTTTACGGCCAGGGAGAGTATGCGCCTGATTTTGGATATCCGAGACAGACGCTGTATGATAGTCCACATCCGGATGTGAGGCGATTAGGAGAGGCTTTGTTGGGGGCCGATGAAGGGATTTATGCTGGTGGGATGAGACATAGGGGTTGCTGGTCTGACCTGGATAGAGTGCAGACAGAGAGGACATTAGACGAGCTTGTGTACGATGGGCTGGAGAACAGTCGGTCGTACTGTACGGCAAGGTGTGCGGATGAAGGGTTCAAGATTGCTGCGGTTGGAGGGAGCGTGTGTTATTGCGGAAACAAGATCAATCGTCAGGCTGTCGAGGTGCCGCCATCTTCTTGTACGGTGAAGTGTCCTGGAGATGGAAATCAAGTCTGCGGGGGAGATACTCGACTGAGCGTGTTCAGCCAAGAGGTGCTGGTCTGAGTACCACTTGGGCTTCTGTGGCGTAGTGAGAAGATGTTGATGTTGTCAGTAGAAAGTGATGGCTTGATTACAATGATACAGGTTGCTAGCAGGTAGAGGACGCACAATTATCTGAGCAACTGGCCCAGCACATACCAAATCCTATCTTACTCTGTTGATATATATCCAAAACTCAGGCTACGCTGTAAATTTGACCTATATCCAAGACTTGTTTGGCGTCTCTGGAATCATCTCAGTGAGGAGATTGTACCCACCTCCAGGCGCGGTATAATAAAAAGTGACCTTCCTCTCAAATACAGTCTCACCAGTCTCGGGATCAATCCGCGTATCCAGCACTTCCGATGAGTCGGTCGAGCGAATCCTCTGCTCGTCTGGTGGTCGGTAGTCCCATTTTTCCAAGGTCATAACTGTGAGGGGCACCTCGTCGTTGCTTAGCTCAATCTGGTGCTCGAGCTCAATGGCTCGTTTGCCAGACGTGTAGTTCACAGCAGTCGACCAGAGGCCCTCCCTCGCCACGCTGGCGGTGCGAAGCAGGGTCAGAGCGCGGAGTCTTGTGGCCAGACAGCGACATTTAAGGACGACGTAGTAAAGGCCGGGCATGAAGCCCATCTCGAAAGTGAACTTGGGTTTCTCCGTCGGTATTGGGATCATGTCTCGGCTATTTTGGTTGTCGCCGCTGGTGGTGCTGCTGATGCCCCTCCTATCGCTTCTGCTGCCACTCTCACTGTCACTTGTGTCGCTGGAGGCGCCCTTTCCCCGAGGGCCTGCGCATGGACGGTCTATGCTGGCAGCCCGATCTACGAGCTGTTGAAATATGGGTATGTACTGGTCGTACATCATCTCGTTGTCCTTGAGCGTCGTCTCGATCCATATGCGGGCGCTTCCAGCCATAAAGAGCATGTGTGTACAGGAGCTGACCTCTGTCCTTGACCCAGCTGCCTTGATTTTATGTAGTGGAGCGAAGCTAGCGTGCCACTGCCTGAGACAGCGCATGAGGTCAAGCTGATCATCGAGAATGTCCTGTGGGACAGGCAGAGAGGCGTAGTTGGGAACGCTGGCGCGCTCTATCATGCCGTAGCGCAAAAGGTGGATGCTGCGGTTGACGATGCCGTCGAGGTGCAGCTGGGCATCGGCAAGGTCGTCAAATAGGGGCGGGATGGGGTCGCCAAGCTCGGTCATCTTGGGAAAGCGCGGCTGGCCAAAGAAAAAGGGCATGATATTGAAGCGGCGGAAGATGGGGGCAAGGTACTGGCGGGCCCAGGGATAGTTCTTCTGGACGTGGGCGAGAATGACAGTGCCGTGGCGGCAGTGGGCGGCGGCGGCGGCGGCATCGCCTTGAAGAACCTCGATGCAAGTGAAGAGGACGCAGACGAGAAGGACGAGGGGCTCGTTGCGCATAGCCCTCAGCTCGCGAATGGCGGCGTTGTAGTGGTGCAGCGCAAAGGTGTTGGCGGCGAGTTTGCGGCGGCTGGTGGTGAGGGTGGTCGGCTGGTCATAGAGAGCGCTGATGGCAACGAGGGAGTGGCGGACGGCAGGCTCAAAGTGGGAGAACTGCATCACGAGGTGTGTCCAGAAGTAGGGATCCAGCGGTCCGGCCAGCACGGGGCTGAGGCCCTCGGTGAAGCGCTGCAGCGCCCACAGCTCGGCCGCGTCGTCGACGCCCTGGAACGCTGTGCGCGGCCGGTACCACAGCGATCCTGCCGGAGCCGTCGTCGCTTCGGCATATCCATCGCACTTGCGGCCCGTCGACACGCACCGCTCGCAGCTTGGTTTGCCCTCGTCGCACTTGATCTTGCGAACTCTGTGCCATTCATTAGTGCCAGCAAATACAAGGAGGCATGAGGTAAGCGGAGCGGTTGGGGCAGCGGTCGGAGCCGGCTTCCGGTGGGTGCCCGGTTGGCGTCGGGGCCGGAGTCGGAGCCGGAGCAGCTGACTTACTTGCACGTTAGACAGCCCGTCCGAACTTTTCGGGAGCCTTTCCGAGCCATACGGTGGTGGTCAACAGTCTCTCGAACCACACGGTGATAAGGCTTGCCTTGCCAAGCTGCCTGTCGGGGCTCAAGGGTGAGACACAAGAGTGAGACACAATAATGAATCACAAGAGTGAATCAGATTGTCGGGCTGGCCGTCAACTTGGTGGCAGTCCTCGAGGACAAAGCGACCTGCAGTGAAATGGCAGACATCAAGGAGAACAAGTGAGCGCTCGCTCGCAGCACTCGTCCCAGGGGGGCCAATTCAAGATACTATGTATCAATCAGCCAGCCCCTGCTCCAGTGTCGTGTTGAATTGGCTGGTTCGAGGCCGTCTGGCACCCGCACTGTGGCTGTGACCCGCTGATACTCCAATGATCGACTGCGCACCCCAGGCTCCAGCCCTGCGTAGGGCTGAATCCCGCCATTTCTTGCAATTGCCTGGCATGCTGAACACTACAGTGTGGCTTGGCTTAATTGGGCACACTTGGTCTGTCCTGCGCCTCCGTTCTCATGTCTGCCTGTAACCTTCGTACACTATTGCTGGAGATTGAATTTCCAGAGTTCAAGTGCTGGCTTCCGGCTGTTCTCTCTGCTATTGCTGGCGAACCCAAGCTGAGAATGTCTCTAGTGGGGACGCAGATATTTTTAGCCACTCGCACGTTGCAGTGATTCGATCTGGTAGTGTTTCCTTTACCGGATTGCGGAAGGTGGAGCTCGTTTCCCTGCGTGCTGATTAGCTATCAATACCGATGAGTCGGGCTGTCTCCAGGTTCCATGCCATGCAGTGAGGATTGACTGTTCGGTTTTTGCCAATGTCCGCGAGCGGCTGATTGGACTGAGAAGGGGTTTCATAAGGCCGGCATGAAATCAGTCACCATCGAGTGGGATTGATCTTGAGGTCTTAGGAGGGGGGGCTATGACGCCAATTGTGGCAGTGGTGACATCCGCTGACCATGGCACATTGATACAAGGGTCGGGCAACCGTCGCCCACCGCTGCAAAGTGTGATGCTTCACGCAGAATTAGACTTGAGGTTCAGATTTCGGCGTGTTCCGCGGGATCGTGTAGGTCATCGCCGAGATCCGTCATGGCTTGATTGAAAGGCAGTTGAAAGGCAAGAATCACCACGGGAAAAAGTGAGACCTCGACGACTCGAAACGTCACATGACGTGACAAGCTTGAAGAAATGACACATGATAAGGCGGTCACGGTGTTCAAGTCGGTTTCAAGAACAAAAAGCATGCACGATATGATGAGACAAGAAGGTATTCTGCAGGGGTTTGCATACGGGCGCTTTGATTGGTAAGGTCTTGAAAAAGCACCGCGACGATGAGACAGGCTGCTGGTGTGGAATTTTGTCTATGGGGCTTGCTCTGATTCGGGGCTAAATTGAGCCCAAATGCACTATTATGTATCTCATATGTGTCTGACATCCAGTCGATTCACTTCGACTTGGCGGGAGGTATCGTTACACGCGGCAGTGAGGTCGTCCGTCAATAGAATGACGGTCTCACTTCGTGTCCGAATCATCGTGCTGCCAATCTAGTACTGGGAGACTGGCTCGGGAGTGAGGTCGACAGGGTAGTAGTTCTGGCCGATAGGGCTCTGGCCTGAAGTTTGAGAACCACGTCAGTAACTACTCGCGCTAGGAATATGAGACAGGGGCGGCTTTCGACTTACCATCGTACCAGGAGATGGCCCATCCACCAGCAACAGTAGTCGGCACGGCCACAAAGTAGCCGCCAGCAACGTTCCACGTGAAGCTGCTGCTACCGCCCATGAAAGAGTAGGCATAGGCATTTCCTCCGAAGAAGTCAAAAGGGCGGTAGATGAGAGGTTGAAGACCAGAGGCGCCGCCGAGACCAACGACGTAGTCACCGGTGCTGCCGGCCTGAGAGACGTGCATGATGACTTGCTGGCCGTAATAGCTTGGGGTAGTGTACACCTGGACAGGCACCGATCCGGCATCCTGGAGAATGAGAGCTCCACCAGTAGCTGCAAGATATCTACCAGAGATCTCGGGGTTGTCACTGTTATGGTGTGGTCAGCCGTGCCATTACTGATAGGGGCGAGGACATTCGTTACTGATAGGATTGCCTTACCAGTTCACGCGGATATTGACTGGCTCAGTGGCCCCTGGGAAGAAGTTTGGGTGGGCGAGGGCAGTAGTGGCTACAGCCAAGAGCTGAGAGATGGCGATGGAGAACTGCATTGTGCTAGAGTGATATTGATCAAGTTGTATGTTGTATGATCGTGGGAAGAGAAATCCGGCTGAGCCAAATTATGGTCGTTGAGGTGGTGAGTGGGAATGATGAGAACACTGTTGGATGATAGTTTCTCGTTCTGTTATACGGGTAGGCATGCCTTTATATATCAATGTCTGACCCATTGCTCTTGCGCAACGACGGGACACCAGCAAATGAAGGCCTGAGAGATTCCCGATCAAAGGTGCCCTGAAGACGGCATGCCGTCGTCCAAGCAGAGGCAGCGTACTACAGGATAGTCAAGAGCCGTCGCCTTGGCGTGAACGGCAGGAAGCCCATTTCAGATTGAGAGTGGCAGATCTAGTGTCACGGTGCATTGGATGAGAAGCGGATGTGCCGCTCTTCAGTAACAAAAACGAAGCCATCACGGGCCATCCCCTATGATGAGATCTAGATCCCGCTTCATGACGGAATTCTAAAGCGGTGGAGACATCGAATGAGCTCTAGCGCGATCTGAGAAGTGGACTCCGCCAGATGCAACTGCCGAAGCGCGAGAGCTATCCTACCTACGGGTGGTGCTTTGCAGCAGACGGATGCAGTCACCAAGTTGGCATCCTCATCAACTATTTCAAGAATGTAGAGAGCGCCAGCAGTGTGAGTTTATGTAAATTTGAACTAATCATGTTCTCTAATACTCTTCATAAGTATAGTATTCTCCAGAACTTGGGTCACGTAGATAATAATATATGAAGCATCAGGAACCTACGTGTTTAGGAATTATGACAGAGCTTTGGGTTGGTGAAGACTGCTCTTTAACAATGTCCTGCATTTCACTTTTACAAATTGATGAATTGACCTCCTATGAGTATTGGAATGTTTCCGTAGTGAAACATAGACGTAGTAGGTATGTGGTGCGCAGTGCTGTTGTCTTTGAAGAAATGGCTGGTTAATTACTGCGTCAATTTGGTGATTGCATCGGTCTGCTGCAAAGCACCATATTTGCGTGGTGCAGTGATCTGAACGGACTCGATCGAAGTGGGGCGTGGCACGGACACGAGCACTTGCCGCAAGACCTTGCCGTGTTTTTTATGCATAATTCATACGCAGATGCACAGCGCGAACACCAGTAACAACCGAACAGGCATCGTTTCAGGAGAGCCATGCTGAGCTCGCCTAGGTGTAGTAGGTCAAGTACTTTATGGATAGACACGTAGACCTGCAGTCCTCATGTCATTTGCCCTACTGGTGCCGTTTGGTCGTTGTCTCCGTTGGAGTTTGTCGAGCTGGCTGTCACCTGTGTCACCAATTCTTGAAGCTGCATGCCAACCAGCACCTGGCACGGATGCCCGCCGTCGCTCTCAGTACATAGCTACCCCATGGTATGAATGAAGCCCAGGCGACCCTCTTGGACATGATAGACGCGCAGATGAGCGTGGGTGCGGGTGCGGGTGCGAACGGCTGGCTGCGCGGCGCCTGCCAGTCTCGGACGCCGAGGTCTATTCGGCACGACGATTGGCATCTGCCATGATGGCCACCTCGGAAGGCAGCGAGCAGCTGGGTGGTACCGGGACTATCTATGGTAGCACATGGTCGACGGAGTATTGGCCAGCACCGACGAGGCCACGGGGAAGGTGGGATTGGTTTCTTGGCCCGGCATGTGAAGATGGTACAACACACCAACAGCTCGACGGATGAGTTGCCTTGTGATCCAGAACAGAGACACCCTTGGGAGTCGGGAGTCTGGACTCTGGACTCTGGACATGGACATGGACAACAGAGAGAACAAGGACTTTGTGTGTGGACGTGTGTGCGTGTGTGTGTGTGTGTGTGTGTGTGTGTGTGTCCAGGTGTTTCCAAGTTTGAGATGGCGCGCCTCGCCGTTTTCGCTGGCCTGGCGGGACGCCAAGTAGCAGGTCATGGGCATTCTCGATTAGCGCAGGCGCGGCAGCCAACCACAAGTGCGCCCGCACGCGCCCAGCAGATCTCGTGCCCGCCCTGCCTGTCGAGGCGCCGTCGAGAATTGCGAGATCGGGAACAACCTTGCCCTGAATGTTCCACGACGCAAGAAACCTTCGCGCACGCCGTCTTGTGGTGGCTGTGAGTGGCTGGCGGGCGACGGCTGTCCCCATGCCGCCTTCCCGCACCTGCGCCTACACATGCGCCTGCGCCTGCTCCTGCTCCTGCTCCTGCACCTGCTCTGCACCACATTCCAAGTCTGCACCTGCCAGGCCTGCCTGATCCAGTTCAGGCCTGGTCGTCCGTCCAGTCCTCCCATGACTCCTGCACGGCGACACGACCACTTAACTACATAGTACACCATCTGCCGACTTCAGATGATCACAAGGGCAGCCGGGCCCCCCTGTTGCATGTGAAAGACACGGGCCTCCGTCGCCTTGCCTTCGCCGCCATGTCCTGCATGGCGACAGTTACCATTGCGGCAGAGGATATAGTCCTCGGCCACCCTTCTCTACACCTCACCTCTTCTCTCTCGCTTGACGACGACGGCTAAAGCCTCTCAGTCTCTCAGAACCCAAGTCCAGCGCTTTAGTCACCCCGGCAGAACCCGGCCCTCTGCTCTCCCCACCCACCGCTAGCAACTCGACTAGCAGCAAAACCACCCTCCTCGTGCGCGGTTGCCCCTAGTCAGTGGGTCACGATACCTTCATGGGCCAGTCCGCCACCCTGACCGCTCTTTGGTTATAACTTCGCGCAACAACATCGACCTTCATGACAACCGCAACCGCACATACCTTCCAGTGCGCAAGCAACACAGGCCGTCGCCGTTCACCTCCTGTCTATCACCGGGTCGTCTCCGGGGCAGCATACATACCGCCAAATTATTCTCTCCAATCTCATTGCACTGCGCGCCTCTTCTCCGCTCAACAAGCTCCACGAACCCGCATGGGAGATCACTGGCCGTCTCCAGTTTAGTCTCCACTCGGCTGGCCTCCGTTGTAACGCGCATATGCTTCACATGGTTTCTGGCTGCTCTTACCAGACCGCAACTCGCTTCATTGGTCACCCGGAGACAGGTCCATTCACCGCGGCTCAATACGTCAAAACCCTATAATTCGCCCGCATCCCCTGCGGCTCCCAACAGACGCACAATCTCGACAATTCAGGTGTTTTCTCCTTACGCTCTGTCGACCTCCCCCAGCCCAGGAGCGTCCCACTTTGAGCTCGTTTTGTGGCCATGTAACTGTTCTCTTAATCCAGAGTCTGCAACTTTCTTCTTTCTTCATGCTGCAGATACACCCAATTACACCATCGTTACATGATCAACCTGCGTCATGTCTCGCTTAGCTCACCTGACTGCGCGCCATGACCCGTATCGGTCTGCGTCGCCTGTCAGTATCGCCGCTTCCGACACAACATACCACAGTTTCCAGGACATTGAGCTATTTGCTCCCAAGTCCCCACCGACCTGTGTAGACGTCCGGGTAATTAAGCCAATGCCCTCCCGAGGCCCGGAAAGGCACGTCGAGCCTGCACCGATGCGAAGGCAGGACTCTGGTTATGCATCGATTCCGTCTGGGTCCAAATCGGGCAGTTCAAATGGCTCATCGGGTCGCCGTAGATCTACAGCGTCCAGTCGCTCATCACAGACCAAGATCCCATCACGGCCTTCTATTCATCGGGCCTCGAAGTCAACCCCAACTCCACACATCGGGCAGACCTCCGGGCATACAATACATCGAGTCCGGTCACATCAGCAGCAGCGGCATTCGTACTATCACTTTCCGAGCCTCGAGGCCGTCCCGGGTTCGCAACCAGATCCAGAGCCAATGGAGGACATACCTGTCTACACGCCACCGCCACAGACAACTCACTATTGGACCAGCGACCACACGCGCCGACTGGAATACGCCGCCATTGATGCGGCCAGCCGGGGGGTCAAGGGATGGGCGTTGAGGCACTTGGTCCCGGACTGCTTTGTGCCCAAGTCGAATCGGCGCTTGACCTTCGATGACGACTCTGGCAGTGTAAGGCGCTACCGACTGGAGCTGGAGTGTGATGAACCTGCAGAAAAAGAGGACAAGCCTCGCAAGAGGAGACTTGGCTGGCTGTTTGGCCGCAGCTGAGCGGCAACTCAGGGAATGACAATTACGGCAAGACACGAGGATTATGGTGACTTTTCTTGAGCATATATGGCTGGCGTTTGGAACATCTGATCATTCCTTTTATCCACGAAGGCCGCAGATCGCTATTCTTCGTGGCGGAATTTCATGGCTGTTTGTCTTTCAGCGAGAGCATTGCGAGCATGGTTCGAAAGCCTTGAAATTTGAGATTGAATAACGGCAATACCACGAGAGACGGGACTGGGATACTACTTACTTTCATGTTGATCTATTTAATGCCTACCACATTCTAGCAGTTTTACAATTGGAACATGAATTTACAGTATGCAATCTCGAGACAACGTGATCGAGCGGCGAGCGTTCTTTCTGTCTTTTTTCTAGTCCGTCCTGGTTGGGAAAGCACCTGTTTCATTTGTCTACCGTCCTTGGGCTTTTTTTATGCTCAAACCCCATATCGAAACGAGTTTCTGAACAGGGCCGGGAGTCTTGGTGATACATGCGCAATTTAAAGGCAAAAATCATGATCATCTGCTTATAGAAAGCTCTGATACAGCCCACAGGTCTGATGCATTGGATTGTTGTCCTAGCAAATACCATCATTTTGTCACTTTTACACAGGGGAACAGAAAAAGAAGAAGAACCTCGAACATGTGGTGCAAGCCGACACGACGAACGCATCTATGATAGTATGAACTAGTGAAAATTTTGCCCAGTTCTTGCATACATCTATCTCACTGGCAAATATACGAAATGAATTCGTACACACCAAGAGATTTCGCCATGCCATTGATTCGCAACACCGCTGTCTTCGGGTTAATGCACTGGATAACCGAGAATAAATCCTAGTTGGCGCCTTTACTTTGGTGAAGCAGAATGTGCTGAAAGCCTCGCCTACTGGTGGATAGAGCCCAAGTGCTTTGTTTGTCCCAACTTCAGTCTGGCAATATCTCAAAAAGATCTCAGAGTAGCCTTGTCCGGCCATGAGGCTTGCACACAATGTGTCACTTCCTTGCTTGTCCTTGTGAAAAAGTACTGCCGAGATGTGGAACCCCAGAGTTGTGCTTATTCTCTCATAGTGCTAGATCTTCCGTTGGATGTGTAAGCTAAACCCTGGGGGCTCTCAAGTACAGCAACGCGACAAGATGGCAGGCAGTCAGGTTATGAGAGAAACAGTCTTCGGAAGTCGAATAGGGGGGCTTTCCAAAGATACCTCAGGCGAGAGGGCGCTGTCCCTTGTTCAATGCTCCGTTTCAGATTCCGCATAGTTCTTCGTAAGACTGCAAAAAGAAAAGTGGTTTTAAAAAGTTCAAGGATATTGACACGTTTTACGTGGCATAATTATCATTCTCCCCTTATTAGGTACCCCCTTCAGCTGTCCCATGGCTAGATTCTGAAGAGCGGGGGAGGTCAGCTGAGCAATGGCAAGCCGTGCCGCACCGGCTCCGGCCTAAGTATGTAGCCAGCCGTGGCAGTGGAACCAGGCGACGCGCAAGCACTTGACCTGATGTCAGCTCTGTCGCCAGGGATTACTTTTAGGGGTTCACATCGCTTAGCCGCATCGTTATGGGCGAGCTGTACCATGTCTGCGACTCGTACCTAACCACATTGAAGACGGAGCTGGATGGCTGCCATTATAAACTCCAAGACCGGTTTCCGAATCCGATTTCTCTTTTCTAACATTCCAGCTATTCTATCTGCCAAGCCCGTGAGCCCATGGGCAGTGCTGGGGGCTTCGTGGATTCTCAGGGTCGTGTACTTTGGTGGTCAGAAATTACCAAGATTCCGAGAGCACCTACCCATCGGTGAGATGTAGTGAGTCGTCCCGTGTCTAGGTTCCTACCTACTCAAGGGGATGTTGCGGGACTCTGCCGTGGGTAACTAACCGAGAAATATTGCTTAGAACTCATGCATAATGTACTCTGGCCAAGAATATGTCTCATGTCGAGCTAGGTGCTGCGATTATGCTGGTGGGTTGTGGCCGATAATGTCCGGTCCTAGTTTGCCTACCTCGCCCGGTATCGGGTTTATGTCGTTCCTCGCATTGCGCTCATTGCCTTTTAGAACAAGATATGTTTGACGGGAAACTCAAGAGTATGTATGGCTGGCTGGCTGGCTAAGCTCGCGCGAGCATGCGGTACGCGGCGAGAAAAGCTAAGGTGATGGCACCATGCGGAAGTTTCAGTCAGGATTCAGTAATATTGCATCATGGCCTTAGTATTGTGCGCCAGTCACGCTGCTCGCGCAGATGGAGAAGGTGCTCGCGTGCGTGGTTCAAGGAGCTTATGAATTCTGTACAATGATCGTAAGGTGAACGAGGAATACTGGTTGTGGCCTGGTCACTAGGATCGGTAATTCGCCGATGGACTTTTACATCTGTGCGTCGAAGTCCGGGTGGGTACAACACTTGATGCCAAATCGTTACGAAGCGATGGTTCTTGACCGTCCTTACGAGGAGCAGCCGACTGTCGGTGTCGGCTCCGACACTACGGGGAACGGGCTGACTTATTGTGATTATTAACAGAGCTCGGGCCGCATGAGCACGCTAAGTGAATGGTCGTCGATGGACGGGATCTGCGTTTCGAGCAGCCTATTCAGGTCGATCGGAAATGGCGCTTGCCCAGACCTAAGGGGCAGTCGTGGGGAGTACCAATGGCTCGGGTGGGAGGGCCAAGCCATTCCAAGCCTGATTGTCAGACCTTGGCGAGGTGGATACTTTGAAAGAAAGAAAAAACAAGAAAAAAAATAAGAACGTCTCAGTTAATCACTGTTCCAGTAGACACATGATTGGGGCGTTTTTCCGGTCACCCACCTTGCTTGGAACGATAGTCCCCTCGGTCCCCAGAAGGAAGTCTACCAATTTTGGGTGTCTGGCCACGCACGAGCTAGATCCGTCTGCGTTAGCACGTGGCTCCGTGCTTGTGCGTGCATGGCCGAGTGGCGACAGCCCAGAAGCCTCCCGTCCAATGCCAAATCCAGTGCCACAGAGAGATACAGATGGAGCAGCTGCCAGGATATTGAGTTTATCGTGCGGTAACGGCTGGTCTAGCGTCAGTGAGGGAGCTGAACAGCCCAAGGGACGGAGCAAGTGCCAAGACGCGACTCGACGATGCAGATCGTGATGTCGTTGTTAAAAGGATAGTCTCATAAGCTCCGCGACTTGCCCGTCCGGCTTTCAGCCGCATGCCGCTAAGACTAAGGCTTGGGGGACTAGAAAGCTTCGACCGCCAGCAGCCGGTGAGCTGATTGGTGTAATACGAGTAGTGCGACTGCTGGTTACATGAAGCTGGGCGGGCGTGGTGCTGGATCTGTCTGCCTGGGCGGCTGTCTGTTGCCATTGGCTTGCATGCAGGCCCCCTTTTTGGAGAGCAAGGGCCGTGCACGTCGAGGATTCTGAGGATGTCGAGAACTCTGAAGATTTTGAGGATGTATGTGTCCGATGCAGCTCTTTGCCAAGAATTGAGGCGAAGGTGGCATTTGGCTCGGCAAGAAGGCAGGGGAGGGCGAATGGGGCGCCTTGAGATTGGGAGTTTGATGCCGAGGGTCCCAAGTCCAGGGAAAGGGGGGGGGGGGGGAATAAGGAGCATTGCGTGCAGCTTGCCAGAGAAAGCATGTGGGTTGCACGTGTGAGGATTGCCGAAAAGAGCAGAGGAGCAGAGGAACAAAAGCCTGTCCAGCCAAGTTAGCTACCCTGGTCTGAGTAAAGAGACGGGAGGGCACCCAGAGGACGCGCTGTCGAGTTGAATGGTGATGATTGCCAATTGGGGAGCGGGGCGGAGAGCCGGAGAGTAGTGGGACGTGGTGGGGCCATCTGGTAACGGGCGGGCTCGACGGATCGGCGGTGATCGGCCGGGGCGTCACGCTCGGAGTGGACAGACAGTTGGGTGGCTCAAGTGGGAGGGAGGTAGGTTGGTAGGCGAGGTAGGCAGGTTGAGGGCTTTGTTCGACAATCGCCTCCGGCCACTTGCATGCATGCATGCATGTCAAGTCCGCTCAAACAGTCCTGGTGTTGCAGCTTCTGGCTGGCAGAGGACAAGAGGACCAGAGGATAAGTCGCACGGCAACGGGTCGTGGGTGGTCCTGTGTCACGCACGCAGCAGGCGTGCAAAAGACTGTCTCTGCAACACCAGCAGCCGGCTGCGTGGAGACGAGCCGGTCTGGACGCGGGTAGACAGACAGGCAGGCAGACAGGCAGGCAGGCAGGCAGGCAAGCAGGCCGGTTCCAACAGGGGAGGGTCGGGGACTTTGGGCCACAAGAGAGCAGATGGCAAAGGAAGGGCGGGTCACAGCCGAACAATCCTTGAGGATGCAGGGTCCAGCCCGGGGGGAGGGGGGAGGGGGGGGGGCAAGCAGCTGTGGCGATCGGCAGTGGCGGCGGCCGCGATTACGTCGGTGGTTACCCGCCCGCCAGCAGCCACCCCAAGTGCCGCTGGGTAACAAGCCAGCGTGGAAGCCCCCCGACAAGTCACATCGAGCAATTTGGCCATGGCTCGCTCGCATGGCACATCCAGTGCTAAACTCCGTGCCGGCCTGGATCCAACATCCACCGTCCATGCAACATGGCCGGCCGCCGTCGTCGAATCTCGCCTGCCCGTGCGACCGTGTTAGACTTTGCCCTACCAACGGCCGCCGTGCGATCATCGCCTGGCCTGCCCTCCCGGGGGGGCCCAGCTCTGCCTTGGCTTCTCGCCTCCATCCATCAACCGCCTGTCACACCAGCTATCCCATGCTATGCCATTGGCATACCCCTCCCTGTCGCTGCTCGTCCACATCAAAAATGTGCCTTCATGGCGCGTCGCTCGTCGAGCATCGCTCTCCATCTTTCCCCTCTCTCCTCCTCCTCCTCCTCCTACTCCTCCTACTCGTCCTCCTCATCCTCCCTACCCTACCCGCCTTGCAGATATCACCCAGATGCCAAGCCCTTCTCAGCCATCCGAGCCCTCAGCCACAGCATGTCCATGAGATCCGCGCAGCTGTCTCGGTCCCGTCTCGAACCAAGCTGTCCCGGCTGAGCACTGGTCCCCGCCAATGCCATCGGCTTCGAGTCCCCGTCTCTGGCTCCCAGATACAGCGCCTCGCGTCAGTCTCACTTACGACCACCTCCAGTCTGCGCGCTCTGCATTCCACCCCTTCGGCCCCGGCGTCGTGTCTTGTCGTGGCCATCCCCGGCTGCCCGGCCTGGCTGCCATGCTACCTGCAAAGCCCACCACGCCGGAGCTCCAGCACTCCTCCCGCCCTCCGTCTTCGGCACATCAGTTCCATCATCACCACCGCCAACACTCACACTCACAACCACCACCACAGCAGCAGCAGCAGCCACAGCCCCAACGACATGGGCACCACCACCATCACCAAGGCCACGAGCACCGACACAGCACGCAGTACTACTCACCGCCGCAGCCACAGCATGGAACCTCAAGCCCAGCACCCAGGCCGCTGTCCCCCCCATCTTCCGCAACGGCCCTGACCGGCCCTGCCCCATTATCACGGCCGCCTCTGCTCACCACCTCCGGCCAGCCTGGCGCCTACGCACAGCAACCTTCGCTGCCACAATCGCCTGCGCCAACGCCGGTGACAGCTCCCATGCCTGCCGTGACGGCCTCGCCCTTGTCGGCCTCGCCCACCTCAGCTTTCAGCTCAGCCCCTGGCCCCGCTGCTCGGCCCACGGGTTCCAAGCGTCCAGCTGCTGCCGATCTACAACGCAGCGTCAGTACTGCTCCTCCCCTCAAACGTGCTGCAACTTCCACTCCCGGCCCAGCACATCTTCCGCCAGGTACTACTAAAAGATCCCGGCCCCCTTCTCCCACGTCCGCCCTTCTTCACCAGGAGCCTTCCCGCCAGCTTCCTGGTCCTTCTGCATTGCCACAAGTCTCCCCCGTGGCTGCCAACACACCTACCATACCTCTTCTGCCAGTGCCTTCCGCCGCCATGATGCACCAACCCCTTACCGCCGAGCAGTTGCACGGCAAGAGCCCTGAGCAGCTCATCCACGCCGTCCTCCAGCTGCAGTCCCAACACCATCAGTATGTTGCACATATATCTTCGCAATACCAGAACATCAGTCAGCAGCTTGCCGAGTTGCGTGGCAGTCTACATGCTTTCTACAGTGGCCAAGCTGCCAGCCACCAAGCTGCTGCATCCGTAGGTCACTAACCCAACTAAACATCTGTTCCCAACTTGACATGCCCGGAGACACTGACAAGATTTGGATGCTAGGCAATATCTCCCACTTCGGCCCTTACCACGAGTCCCCTCCGCGATCCCTTTGTCAGTAGCCGCCAGACCACGGCGCCGTTGCCACCGCCAGTAACGCAGCATACACCAACAACTTCACAAGGCAATCCAGGCCCAGGCCTGTTCCATCATCGGTCATCAACTTCACATTCGCGCAGTGCTTCACAAAGGCTCCCGCCCATGTCACCCACCACGGAAGCAGGCATTCTTCCGCGTCCTGCTGGCCAGAGCGCGACCACGCCCAATGGGCCACCTACATACGACTATCGTACAGTTGCCACTGTGGAGGAAGTCTGGAGAGAATACAAAGAGGGAATCGACGGCCAACCAGCGATCGAGGACCTCGATGCAAGTTGGGGCTCGCGCTGGCGGCCTGAGCCTCGGGGTCGCACGTGGTACTCGCGACGAAAGGTTATTTGGGACAAGATCAAGGAGTTCATGAATGATGGGTTAGACGAATCTGCCGCGGTGCAAGAGGTAGAAAGGCTACGCGATGGTGGAACCATCAATAAGCTCATTCGGCTCTTGCAAGACGAGCGCAAAGATCGCGGCTTAGACGATAGTCTTCTCGCGTAAAGGCGAAGCTCGCAGGTTGGTAGCCACAGCGCTACATCAACCTAAACTTCTTCATATTCTACTTAGCACGTATTTTTTTTTGTTTCATTTTAATGATACCACTGCGAGCGGGCTTGGCCGCCCGAGACGCTATTCACAATCCCATACTCTTATCAAACCGTATTTTCTTGTGTCGGAGAGCTAGCCCGAAATAGCAGGCAATCTCTCACCATGATTACTTGCGACAATGCGCCCGGAGCAGAAAGTCGGGGATACGGGACGGGATCCGGCCCCACTAACATCGGCCCCAGAAGCTTGGGCTACCACAGCTCGCGTGCTGTCATTCTTGTGCATGAATAGCCCCATAATTTTGAGTCTTGGCGGGGCAACCTTGCTACTGAAGGGCGCGGCCAGATGGCACATATCGAAAAGTCCGAATGCATGAAAACTGTCACTTGGACATACGCAGATGCCTGGTTGATCAGCAGATCTCTAGAAAGAGAGAGATAGCATGCAGGATCCTCCCTGCCTCCCCGCGGAACAACGTTCGAGAACCCCGCCCTTTTGCATGCGGGAGGCTGTCACACGAACCTCCTCAACATGTAACCACGAGGGTAGTCGATCCCAGATTGACGCACCACTTTCTGTTGGTGGAAATTATTGGCGGGGGAGACCAGCAGATGCCTTTGTCCCCGAGAATTAGGGTAGATCGTCAATGTTTGTGTGCGTGCTTAGAGCCACGTGGTCCCGCTATTTTCGTGACAACGTTCGGGGTTGCTATCCTGTCTCCATGCGTGGGGAACTTTGCATGATGCCACTTGCGGCGTTAAGATGCGTGCCGGAGCAATCGTTGACATCTCGAGTGTCAAAAGATGAATGAAATCGACGTTTTGAAGTAACATTGGTGGTGTCATCTCAGGGACCAACATGGGTTGGAATCGTCATTGTACACTCAATGATGTGAGGGAATCAGGTTCCAAAGATGACAGCGGGCCCCTTCTTTCAAGATCGGGGCTGCCAGGTGGGTTGATGGAGGCCAAGCTTTTGCTGGACGGATCTAGTCTCGTCACGCCTGGCCTATGTGTTGTGACTGCCAAGACCTTCAAGCTTTACTTGGCATGCTTGTTTGCCGCGATGTCCGCGATAGACTTTCCGTTTTGCGCGGAGAGGCCTGTCAGTGCCCACTCGGCTGTTCGGATTTAGCGAACAGACCTTGATCTGCTGTGTATGTAGTACTAGGGGATCTGTTGGGGGACGTGCTGTTATTCTACCCATGTACCTTTGGCACCCTTGTTCAATGAGACCCTGGCAGTTCTGCAATGCGGCTTCATGTACAGAATGCATGCCGCTGGTCAGCTGACGCGGATCTTTAAAGACCCAGGTTATGTTTCGTGGACCTCAGGCTCTGTTGGTGGGCGTTATAATGCAGAGACTAACTTTTCCTTTCTCGGATTAGCGTACGAATCGCCAGTTTTTGCTTCCCTTTCAACACCACTTTCCAAGCTTTCTATAAAAGAGCCCAAGAAATTGGACTAGAGCTCCTGATAGACTAGTTAGTAAGATCAGATTAGTTGTATTCGGGTAGGAATAAGGTGAGAAGAAGCAGTAGGTATTAGGATGTGAACTTGACTGTATTTTCGATGGGATAAATCCCCTGTCTAATCCCTGTGGGTTGTACCGCTTGAAGAGGAAACATTGCGACATCAAAACGACCACCGGTAGTGTTGCCGGGTGCTGGCAATTGCAGGACCACAGCCTTCCACGAGGCAACTGCACGTGTAAGCCTATGGAGGCTGTGATCCTGTCGGGCCGTACATTTGTGACGAGCCGATTGTTATTAATGCATCGGAGTTTGTCGGGTTGAGAGATCATGTCCGCCGACGGCTCTCGGCCGGCTTGCGATCCGCGATGCCTGTCACTTCCGCTTACTGTTGGGGATAGCAACGAGACGTACTCAACACGCGATTCTCTTCAAAGCAATAGGACGCCAGAGTGTCTACGGTCCTAACAGCTGTTCATTTCTCCGTCGACTTTACATATCCAGAAGCCATCTACAAGACCCCCGCAGGCACAACATGCATGCGATCATTCTGGACGCAGCCACTCAGATAGCCCTGTCGGCGCGAGCACGATTGTCACGATAGCGTTTCTCCTTGGCTGCAGCCTTTCTCCTTTTCCGCCACTTCCGATTGAGATCGCCACGGTTATCCCAGAAATGCTTCTGGAAGTCAGTTATTGTGGAAGACGCGCTGCTGGCAGCTGCTCGCGACGGGTGGATACCGTCTAAGTCGAGCATCGCTGGGTCTTTCCCGGACGCATTAAGCTCGTCGTTTGCACCTGTCTGATGAATTTCTGCCTCGTCTTCATCTTCCTCGTCAACTGTTTCCTGAGTGGACCACGGCGCAAAAGTGCGGTTTGGATGCGCCGTGTCTGGTGTGGGAGCAGCACTCCGCATAGTTCTGAACTCAAAGTCACGTTCAGTGAAGGGCGTCATAGGTATCTGGAGGGTCTGTGTAGCTACTGTGTCTTCGTCCTCAATGTCATCATCGTCATCATTGTTATCGAAAAAACTGAAACCCTTGGACTCCTGAGCGTCTGGCGTGGAGGCTCCGCCTTGTGGCTTTTTGTAAAGCGCTTCTAGAGGATGGATCTTCACGGGCCCAGGAGTTGCTGGAGGTATCTTGATTGTAAGATTGTTGACAGAGCCGGCAGATCTGGGCCTTGAACTATCCGCCTTCTGAACCGGCTGTTCCGGGATGTTGGATACGTCCTTCGTGCCAGCAGGTTTGGCCCGGAGGACTGATTCCGCGTCTTCATCGGAATCAGAACTGTCCTCGTCTGAGCTCTCTTCTTCCGAGCTCGTCGTATCTTCAGCATCTTCTTTATGCGCGTTTCGCTTCTTGCTTGTGACAGGTGGGAGCTCCTCTGCACTTGACGAGTCGTCGCTAGAGGTGTCGTCGGACGGTTCCTGGGGCGGCGCAACGATAGCAACCTTTGTTCTTTTCTCTCGTTTTGGCTTCGCCGACACGACGCCGGCTGTAGGAGGTCGCGTGCTCTTGCTGGTCTCCACCACGTTCCCATTCTTATCCACCCAGCCTTTGCCGTCCTCGAAAGTGAGGGCCTCGGCTGCCGAGTTGACAGATGAGTTGACCTTCAGAAAGGATGGGAATTTATTGGACTTTTCGAACTCGTGTATGATAGTGTCGCGTGCTGTCCTACGCTTCTTCTTCGTTGGCGCTGCTGCTGTCTCATCGTCATCATTTTCTGCCTCTGTTGCGATCATAGGCTCTGCTTTTGACGGCAAGCGAGCCTTGAACAAACACTCCGGCTCGTCTGTGTATTTTGACTTCTTGACTTCAGACTTCTTCGACTTTTTCTGGGCGACTAAGGCATCTTTCTTGTTCCCCTTGCAGTCCTTGGTCTTGCCCGACCTCTCCCGCTTCTTCTGGATCATCTCAGCTTCGCTTGTTGTCCAACCACGTTTGATCTTGCGCCCATGTATCTCGGTGCCGAGGATTACGCCTTGCTCTCTCTTGCGTTTCCTGAGGCCGCGCGCAGCGATTGGCTCGTCGTTGTCTTCCTTGGTGGCTGTTGCGGTGGTATCGGCAGCGGGTCTGGCCACTTCGATGCGTAGCTTGTGGCCACGTAGCACAGCGCTGTTGAGCTTCTTCTTGAGCTTGTCCGCGTCGTCCTTGGGGAGCTCCACGAAGCCGTAGGGCTTGTCGGGAAACGCTTGCAGGGTATGGTAGGAGAGGTTGCGGGCCAGAGGACGGACAGAGGAGGGCACAATGACCTGGAAGAGGGACTCGTCAAAGGGCGTGATGTGCAGCCTGGTGTAAGGAGCGGGCTGCTTGTCCTTGGCGCCGCCGGCGAGCATGATGCGCGATGCGCGAGTGGACGAGGCGGTCTGTTTGTGTTGGGTATGGTGCGCAGGAGGAGTGTGCATGCCTAGATTGTCAACTTTTCTGCGGGCTGGCTGGGACCAAGAAGGATCGGCACAAGTGCGGCAGCTGAATGTGGGGCGCCACTGCGACTGCCCTTTGATCCACCAATGCCATACGTACCTGCGCTGACGGCTACACCATGCCGAGGTCTCCCGCCTCAAGTGCTACTACGCCTTCAGACAATATACCAGAGGTTCAATTGTCAGATTTAGACTTAAAAATACTCATTCTCCAGCGATGGCCACCAAGCTGAGTCCTACGCGCTTTGTGCGCTCGGTACGCTCGTCCAGACCGAAGATCCTGGTCCGCCTGTCCTAGCAGCTGACATGCTCGTCCTGGTCACAAAGGTGTTGAAATCGTTCATGGCGAATTCGGGTTTGGAGCCTCGGTTAGTCGGAAGCACAAGCATTTTATCTTTTGGAAATGATGGGGAAATTAACAACAGCTGCGGGCAAAGGTTACTTGGTCCACAAGTAAGCACCGCTATCCAAAGACACAGCTTCCAGTTGCTAATGAGATGCTTCAGCTCCGGGTTCTCAGTGCTACACAAGGAAAAGTGGAATTCGAGTTAGACATCACCAAGGACCACACAGTCAGTTACTCGTGATCCAACCCAGATATCTGCGCCAAGCCTGCATCTTAGCTCATCTTGTCAACTAGAATCGCCTGAAAATCTTACATGGCGGGACCATAGCCAGCATGGTTGACTTAGGAGGCTCGCTCGCTGTGGCTTCAATGGGTTTGTACGCCACTGGGGTCTCCACGGATCTCAATGGTGGGATATAAACCTTCCGATGGCCAACTTCAATTTCCATCTCCGGTATGCTGACTTTATTGTGACAGTCACATATCTCAACAGCGGGGGCAAAACGGGAGACAAGATTTTGGCAACCGCAACCTGCGAGAAATGTATGTTGCTCGATGATTCCCATCGACGTTGGTATCACAGCCAAGCCTATCAAAGCTGACAATCATGTATAGTTGGCAAGAGTCTTGCATACACGACTATCACATTCAAGAACAGTAAGGGTGAGCTTGCAGCCCGGGGGAGCCATACAAAGTAAGTCATGTTCAACTTTCTGTGAGCACTCATGAAAGTCCTTGCTGAGGATAGCCAGGTACATCGTGCAAGCATGGAAGTCACAGGGCGAAGAGCTTTTCATGGTACCTGAGGGTGCCGAGATTGATGAGGATGTAGGCTACCCATAGAATCCAACAAAACAGAACTGAGATACTACATCACCATAGTGCTGGCCATCAAAATAAACATTCTTTAATGTGCGTTGTTTCATTTCAACTATTGCAATCTATTATGCTTCCCAAGTGACCAGCCTAGCGCATCTCTCCTCTGTACAATCCCATCTCATCTTGGAAAGCCGATACCTTCTACAAGCACGACAAGTCTGTAATATGCGGGTGAAGCCTCGACCCGGGTCACGACTGCTACCGAGGTCAAATAACCTCTGTGATATGGACATGTTCTCCATCTTCCACTGAGCTCCAAGATATATTGCTGCTCACAATTGTATGCTGGCTGGCCATGACTGCGGCGCTGGCGGTATCACTTGTAAACTCTTGACTAGGCTTCATCTCCAGAGCATAGAGATCGAATGAGTTGGAATTCGTGAATTCACTCATTGTTGATAGAGATATCCTGTCGCTACAGGCACAAGTCACCTGCAGGCTCGGATAGTCAGCATGACTTAGTGCCATATGACATGCAGCGTGGTCGTGGTATACGATAGGTATCTTGCTACAGCCTAGGGAACCTGCAGGTATCGTGGTCTTTACAGTTCCAGGTGATTTGTGAATCGAGCCAGAGATCGTGAAACACGCTCCGTTGTGCTCGGGTGCTGCGTGGGTTGTCTGGTGGCTAGATTTGGTGGACAAATGAGGCTTCACTTCAAATCCGTATGAAGCTTGCGGAAATTGAACTGATGTACTCTGCAACGAAAAAGATATCGTAGTGCCTTTCATCGGTTTCGTGTCATGTGAAGCATGTCGAATACTCCTCAGTGGATAACCTCGTCTATCGCTCATGTCAGGGAAAGCCCCCGCCTTCTTAACATCACAGCCACCTTTGCTCGAAAAGTTTCCAAATCGCACTGGTGATGTAACATAGTCCCAGTGCTGAGTGTGTGCACTGATGGCGGATTTTCCCACCCGTCCGGAGCTTGTCGACCATTGTTTGATGTAGCGCTCTCCTGGTTTTGAAGGCGCAGGTCCATTGTATTGGCGGAAGGCTTTTGGACTAGTGCCTTCCTTTGGTCTGCCGTTGATGACCTTGCGAATGATGAAAGCATGTCTAAGGGATCCGGCAGTTCGCATGTTCAGGCGTGAGTCGCTCGCAACCACTGCGGCTTCGATTTCTTGCTCGTTACTGTTTTTCTTCTTGCCCCTAAGAGTTCTGAGTTCGTGACGGGCGATCAAGCAGGATAGTGCGCTCGTCAGTACAATACAACAGGCCAGACTTGTAGAGAACCAAATAAGTGCTGAAGCAAAGTAGCGGTCTTGTCCCCACTGGGACAACTCAATCGCCATGAAGGTCACAGAGCACCAGAGGCACGTTCAGGCAAGGCAAAGTCCTATGATCATCGGCAGGAACGATCTGACGTCGAATTTGCTCATGTTTTTCGCGGCTTTCGACGAACATCGAAGACAGCGATGCTTATACCATCGAGTATGGCTTGGCTTGGTTTCCGTGAGGGCGCTACTTGGGTTTTCCAGTGAGATCTTGATCTGGTCGGCGGCTGCCATTGTGCTGTTCCGAAATATTTGGGGAGAAGGACGCCATCAGGTGGCCTCTATCAAGCACCGTCACTCAGAAGATTCATGTAATTGGGAAATACGGGATACGGTACCAGAAACTGGTGTAGACTAGATTTTGGCCATGGACAAGACTGCTTGCTGGTGCGTCTGTCGAGAACCATCTGTCTCTGTGCACTGAGATCAAATGTTCACTGGTCCTGTTCCTTTCGCGATCGCGGTCTGTGGCCATGTTGCGACAGTTCTTGTGCGGCCTGTGATCCCGGATTGTTTCATATTCTGCACAACGTGACAAGCGAGCTTGTGCCTTCTGAGTCCTGCAACCGAGTCATTACACCAAATCCGACATTCCGGGCACTGCACTTAGTCAAATTGAATGGCTTCAGGATGTCGAGGCCCAGCAGTGGCAGTCTGCTGGAACCCCAAAGCTGTCCCGCTTGAGCTGGGACCGTGCATAGAGACGTAATTGGTTCGTGATATGCTCACGGTAAGATCTATCCGTAGACCTCTATGGTAGCAGAGATGAGCTGAACGCCTTCCAGCGGTCAAGCCTGGCTTGACGTGGCTCGACTCAGTCCTGTAGACTGTTCAATAGGTTTAATGGTCGTCAGTCAATTACCTGTAGCGTTTTCTAGGTTTTGGGATAGTTCCGTGCCACAAACCGCCGGAATATGCGCTGCTTTGGACGCCAGGCGGGAGCTCGTCTTGTGACAAGTGAGAGACGGGACTATCGATCACGCGGATGGTGTGCCGGCTGCAGTATTTGGCTTTAGACCTGCGGTTGTGCGATGGCGAGTTGCGCCTCTCGAAAGCAGAGAACGCAGGGCATGCGCTACGTTGGCCACTTACTCGATCAATATAGATAGACTTGTAATGCGGAGTATTCTCCAAACGTCATGGTGAAACGCGCGGTGTGGTCAACTTTAAGAATGTTGCGAAGAGCAGTTTGGCACGGTATCTCTGGTTGAGGTCACGTCGTAACGGTTCCCTATTGGGAGCAACGTCTAATTTGCCCGATTATGCACAACATTGCGACTCACCGAACGCCCGCAAGAGCTTTTGCACGAATAACGCAGCACGCAAGTATGCACAATGGTCGCGGTGGTATGTCCTGCAAATGTCAAACCGAGATATGCTTGTGCAGGAAATTGTCATTTGATTTGTAGAATGTCTCCAAACGTGGATCGTAGAGTGCTTGGTAAAGAACGACAAGTGAAGCCCGTCTGTGTATGCCGCAGATGTGGCCAATAACACGCTCAGTCAAAACCCCTCCACGTACTAGGCCGCATCCTTCCGACATCAGCCTGATATGATCGTGCGCCGTCGTCCCATCATCAAAAACTCCATTATAAACAGCCATAGTGAGATTTTGGCATGTTGCTTATTTGCCGCAGCCGGAGCAAGAGCAGCTAGAGCCGCAGTTGCTATAAATGGAAAAAGTGGTTAGTGATGAGCGACGGAACAGTGCAGGGTTGTTGTAAAGGGAGGGGCATGACGTACCAGGAGGAGGCACCGGAGCAGCCGCAGTCGCCCTTCATTTTGATGGTTGTGTGGTAGTGTGATAGGGATGTGTGTAGATGTGATTTAGTGCTTGTGGAGAACTGTTGGTCGTGATGTGGATGGGAAAGAGTATGGAGTGAGAAGAGAGCGACAACAGGCACTTATATAGACGCAAAGACGACATGAGGAGATGGTTGCGGTGTTTGTGCGTGGACGGGACTGCGTGAGGGGCAAGGGGCCAGGGCGGGACCTAGTGTGGAGCAGAGCCGCCACTCACATCACTCGCTGCAGTGGGGGGACACGGCGTGAAATCAGGGTCCCGGTGCGATGCTCGATGCCTACCTAGGGTACCTTACGGTAGGAACCACTCGCATGCCCCGCACTGCGCGCTTTGTGCGTGCGTGCCTCATGTTCGACAGAGCTATCAGCACCCGCCCATGCCAAATTTGCCACACAGTTGCACCCCACGACTCTCCTGCAGCCACCACGCCTCACGTCCTTTGCAAGCCTCGTCACCTGAGCAGTCAATGCAACCTGCAGTGTTCACGCATATTCCCCGTCGCCTCCCGCCAAAGCACCCCCAATGTCATCACAGTGGCCATCCCCTTCACCACATTGTGCATGGTGATTCGTCCCGGTCTGGTTAGTCGCCCAGCCTGGCCAGCCTGTGCTGTTCTTTGGTTAATGCATGTCAAGCTTCGTCTACTTAAGGCTATGCTAAGCGAACCCGTTCCGTTACGTCGCGCCCATCGGGCATCGTGCCTCGCCTGACTTCGCCAAACTCCGTACAACCACCCCCCGGCAGTGTCCGTCGTCCCGCCCCCGCCGGTCTCACCAGCTTCCAGGTCCCGACTCCACTACCTCCGATCGCCGGCCGAATCAGACCAGATCAAATCAGGCCAGGCCCGGCTTGGTTATGATTCTGGCCGCCATGATTCGGCAGCAGTCTTGTTCCTCCGGTGCTACGATTCCGCCGTCCCGACCTCGGATCCCCCCGGGCAGGGCGTTCTTGAGGGAACCATTTTCGCTCGGGGTGGCCACGATGTTCCTGCCTGACTATTCTAGATCAGCACTACTGGCATTAGACTTCTCGTGCCCCTCGCCTGACCGACAATAATGGCGTTAGCTTCTGATCTGGTGCTGCCTCCGGACCACAGTATCGTCGCTGTCGAAACGCCCGAGCAGCTCTCCCAGTACCTTACCTCGCTGAGAGCACTCTTGCAGTCCCATGTCAACAATGACCCCTCCATGTCGTCCATCAGCTTCCGCGCTCCTCTGACCGATGACGACGCCAACAAATATTGGCTTAGCATTTCTGATCGCCTCCGCGACGAGGCGGCCGGTCTGACTCCCCGGTCCTACTTTCTCTTCGTCCTGACCGTGGCAGGGAGCCCCGACGTTCTGGCTACGGCGGCCGTCATCGCCGTCCACAAGCCCAATCACATGCACCGTGCCGAGATTGTCAAGGTCCTCGTCCATCCCTCTCAGCAGCGCAAGGGGCTCGGCCAGGCTGTCATGAGGCATGTAGAGGCTTTTGCCACGACACAACTGCGGCGTGAACATCTCATGCTCGACACGGCAACAAAAACGCCTGCCGTGCATTTCTACCGCAATCTCGGATGGAAAGAATGGGGCACCTGCCCCGAATACAGCGACTTCGCTGACGGCACGCGCGGCGACACGACCTTCTTTTACAAGATTGTGCGCAGCACCTAAATGGTCCCAGTTGTCACAGTCGCGCACGTCCAGCAAGTTGGTGAATCAGAGTATCGACAGGTGGTTTACACTCGGGTAAGAGAGCAGAAAAGTATAGAAGGGAATAAATTCACTGGTACAACCTAGACAAATCGATTACGCATGCTATATATTACACAAATCAGCGCTTCGTGACATTCACAGCTTCGCACGACCAGCTTGCAGTGCGGCGGCATCCTCCTCAGTAAAGGGCACATATGTGTTCCCCTTGCCCAGATTCTCGACCCAGTACAACGGATCGCTTCCAACTTGAGAGTGATCAATGCCAGCTTTGCGGAGTGGTGCCTTGTCCTGCTTGTTGTTGTGCGTGGCGGCACGCTGCTTGATGTGTCGAATGAAGATAGGCACCGCGTACTTGGGAAGGTGTTTTCGTGTGTGCCTAGAAGGTGGTCAGTAGATGCCCACGCCATGGAAAGTCAGTGAATGTTCCGGGGAACTGCTCACCTCAAAAGGCCGGCATAGTCAAAGTTGGTCACAGATTCGTCCAGGAAAATGGAGGCCATGCCGGCTTTGCCGTCATGATTGGGCAAGGAAACGCCATAGACCACAGCCTCGCTAACGCCAGGGTATTGCCCCATCACCTGAGAGACCTCGGCTGTGGAAACATTCTCTCCCTTCCAGCGGAAGGTATCGCCTAGTCTGTCCATAAAGAACCACCGGCCATCTTTGTCCCGCCTCAGCGCATCTCCGGTTCGGTAATACTTGTCACCACGCTTGAACACGTTGTGCACGAACTTTCCCTCCGTCGCCTCCTTGTTTCCATAGTACCCGCCGAACGTGGGAGCCAGAGGTGTGCCTTGAGCGACAAGGATTTCGCCACCAGCCTCAGGAGAAACGCGCTTGACAAAGCCAGTCTTTGGGTCTCGAACAAGATCGCCGGTGTCCGGGTCAATCGCGACAGGCACAAAAGTGTCCCGGAATCTGCGGCGGTAAAGCCAACCGTGGTGACCTACCGCATGAGCTCGGAAATCACCACGGCATCGGTTGTCGAATGAGAGTACTCCCTCTGTGCTGTTGAAGAACTCATACACAGTGGTGATGCCGAATCTATCACGGAACGCCTTCCAGACATCAGGTCGCAAACCATTGCCGTAAATGCCATGCACCTTGTGTTGCTTGTCGAGTGGCGAAGGAGGCGCATTCAGCAGATACCGCAGCGTCTCGCCTACATATGCGAACCAGGTGGCCTCAGACTCGCGAATGTCTTTCCAGAATCCGGAAACGCTAAATTTGCGGGCAATGAGAAGTGTTTGACCGGTCAGAAGTTGTGTCATGCCACTTATACCACCTGTGCCGTGGTACATTGGCATACAGACATAGTAGCGCTGGTTATCTCCCTGTACGAACGAGAAGCCACATTCGCGGCTGACGCCCGCGGTGGTGGCAGCAATCATCGGAATCACTCCGGCCTTGGGTAAACCAGTCGTTCCACTCGTGTACAGCAGCCCAAATGGCGAAGTAGGCTCGACAGCGGCCCGCAACTCGTCGGGAGGACGCTCAACGCTCGTGCTGTTGAGCTCAGGCAGAGCTTCTGCAAGCTGGATGATTTCGATGTTCAGCTCGCCCAAATCTGCCCGCACAGCCTCAAGTCTCTCCAGTAACTCCGGCTGGCCGTCAGCCAGCAAAAGGCTGGTCCCCGCGACCTTGAGGCAGTGCATGAGTGCTTGGCTCGTGAGGTTGTGGTTGATGAGAGCTGGGGCGGCACCAATGGACCAGAGGCCCAACCACGCCAATGCGAATTCGGGGCTGTTATCCATGAAGAAAGCGACGAGGTGCCCTGGTTCAACACCATGAGCGCGAAAGAAGTTGCCATACTGGTGAACACGGTTGTATGCCTCTGCGTAGGTGTAACAGCCCTTTCGGGACCAGATTGCCTCTTGGTTGGGTGCAGCGAGCGCACTTCTCTCAAATGCATAGTATGCGGATATTTGTTTTTTGCGCACTGGGCTTGGAGTCAGTTTGAGGGCATGACAGGACTTCATGGAGGTGACCGTACTCAACTGCGCGATGCGGTTCTTGCCCTTGTTGCGAGCCCGCAGGTCCTGCCAGTCTTGGCGGAGATGCAGCTTCGCGTCGAGGTAGGCGGCGGCAGCTGCCGTTGCGCCCACAGATGCAGCTATTCATGGCCAAGCTGTCAGTTTCATTGTTGATTCCTCGTACCGAGTTGGTGCATGCATGCATGCAAGGAGGTCCTGTCGCACGTACCAATTGTCGCGGCGGCGGCCATGATAACAAGCAGATGAGTCGATGTGGGTAGATGATGTTCAGACCGTTGGAAACATCGACCGCCCGTGAAGATGGTCGCGGGAAGATCTTATGCTGTGTCGAGACGTGCTGCAATCGACTCAGGAGGCCCAGACTGACCGTGGCGCGGACCACTTGCGGGTTTGAATCCGGGGTAACCAGAGTGGGCCAAGGGGGATAACTTTACGCCGGAGCCGATGTGACACGCGGCTAAGCAAAGCACCCCGGCAACCACCCAACACTCCAGCTCCGTGCCCGGGTGCCGCGACCGCCCCCGTGCCGACGTCTCCGGCAATTGCAGCCAACCACGCGCACGCGTCCCTGGCGCGCGTCTAGGGCCGCAAACCCCCAAGTATCGCAACAGCGCCAGACCACAACGCATGAAATGCCGCAAGACGAGTCCCTACGGCTTTGCTGCTTCTCATCAGTGCGCTTACGGCGTCTCACGGCGCACACACTGAGCATGTCGGAGGACCTGATCAAGATCTTGCAGCCCTTGGCAGCTCATGTACTTGCTGAAAGCCCATTGTATAAACGACGCGACCTCGAAGACTGCCTACGACAAGCTCATCAGCCTTCCTGCCATCCACGGGGCTGGAATGGCAGCCAGGTAGCTTGGCTGCGTCTGTTCTTGAAATCAAGGAACATCTTAGGTGAGACTTCACAGTCATGGGGGATTCATCCTCTCCGCCTTGAATAGTCAGCACGACGACGCCAGCATCTAGGCAGGGTCTTCTTGATTCAAGGCCAGTCCGCTTCTGGTCTGACCGACTGGTAAGCAGCATGTGAGTTGATGGTGAAGTGTGGGTGACGCCCTCAATCTCCTGCCGTCCACGTCTGTACGTCTGTCCGCGAGCTTCTATATGATCCTCCCAACACCATTATCAACATTGTTCTGTCCTTCACTATCACTACGCGACAACGAATTCCCTGCTTCACTACTACCGACCACTCCTCTTAACATCAACACTACGGTACTTTGGCGTTCCTTCGATCTACAAGACACAAAACGTCTACCTTCAACATGTTCTTCATCATTACCAACTCCATCATGGCCCTTGCCACCGCTGCCCATGTCGCGATCGCCTTCTCTGGCGATGCCACCTACTACACTCCTGGCATTGGCGCGTGCGGTCAAAGTCACGGTGATGGAGACAGCATCGTCGCGCTGGCTCCCGTTCACTTTGACAACGCCAACCCAAACCTCGCCAGTGTATGCGGCAAGTCCATTATAGTCAGTCGCAATGGTAAGAGCGTCACTGCAGTCGTTGTCGACAAGTGCCCAACATGTGACGATGGCTCCGTCGACCTCTCACCCTTGACGTTTCAGCAGATCGCCAACCTGACTGAAGGCCGCGTTCACGTCGACTGGAACTTCGTCTAACTTCTACTGAACTTTACACCAAGACATCACCCAACCCATGGGTACTGTGATATAGACAAGCTGGTCAGATCACGCACCGCAAATCACCATAGGTTATACAAGGAATAGAGGAGCCTGACAAACCGTGGGTGTGAAAGGCACTTCGGGAAGGATGCGAATTGGTGGCTGCATCCACTCATAACCAAACTACTTCGAGCAATCAATAAACGTCCTCTCGGTGTACACGGAACTGGCTTTCTCTCATTCATAATTGTACTATCATGTATTTGTGCAGGCGAATAATGTAGGCCCAAACCCGACGATGCCAGGTTAATCTTGATCTGTGCTGTCCCATATTCATATCTGGCGTTCGGCTTTGTAACAGCATCATTGTCGTGTACTCACTCTCAGGGGCATCTCCATGGACGACGTCTGCTTCTGCTATGATTTGCCTTGGCATTATAAGGCTCTGTTGTACTGCCTGGGACTGTTTTCGGAGGACCGAAGACCTCGTCCATAGCCCCGGAGAGTCATAGGAATACCGCGTCACGCCGTTGATGGTGTGTGACAATGCATTTTCCGTCGAGCCTGATGCAGCGCTTCGTGCCTGCTAAATTCCGTCTTAGGGCACTAACTTTAGCTAATGGGAGATCGAACCAGACCATGTTGGTCTCGACCTCGTGCAAGACACGACCGCCTCTGCTGACCCAGGTCTCCGCCACTCGACGAGACACTGCATGAGTTCTGGGCAAGTGAGGTCGTACACACAATTTCATTGCCAAAGCCATCGAGTACGACGTACTCGCCGCTGCTACCAACATATCTGCTTACCTCATCCCGCCTTCGACACCTTTGTGAATCCTCTCCAGATCCTTGCTATAACGCAGTGATTCTTCCATCATCTCAAACAAGACGCCTTCAAGCTGCCTCTTTGTCGTGATCAGACTGCACATGTGTTACGGGGATGCTTTTCCTTGCAGTCTTGCATATGGGATGACATGCTTCAGGGCAATCTGCCCAATACGTATGGTACGTATGGGAGCTCGGTGTTGCCCTTTGTGCTGAGGTGAACGATGATTGACAGGGAATAGGCGATGTTGTGACCACTCTAGCCAAAGAAACTCTAGCTGCCATCGTCCACATGACGCTGAATGATGTTGTTTTTCATGAGGATGCAACCGCGGCGACTTTCGAGGTTGACATAGCAGCCCGTTGCGGACATGGAACCGGCGCATTCGTCTTCACCGGCGCAATGGCAAACCATCTGGCCCTCCGAACCCTTTTGTATCAAAACCCACCACACGATCCTTACCGATGCTCATTCTCACAACATACACTGAGAAGCCGGCGGGGCATTATTTATGCCCGGAACCATTATGCAATAGATTTGTCCAGCGAATGGTTGCAACCTTGCGCTCGAAGAAATCCAGAAGCACGCGATCTTGACCACGACGTCTACAAACGTCCTGCGCGAATGATTACAGTGGACACTGTTAGCACAGGCGCAAGGGGGGTTTGAGAGACTTCGCTCAATGTGCCAACTTGACGGTCCTAGGATTCAGCAAGAATCTGGCGGCTCCACGGGTGCCATGGTTGTTATATTTGTTCAATCATGCGTTCTAAGTTTACCCCTGGATTAGAAATCACCTGGCAGCACAATCAGGGAGAGCTCTCATCCGAGTGGCACCCAAAGCTTCCCTCCCGTGAGTACCGCGTTGTGCAGAACTACAACCGAGGCTTGACCACTTGATGTGCTGGACCTGGGTCTTCAATTTGCCATCCCCAAGCTAACCCACACTTGTGTGCTGCTGTTTTAGGAACATAGCACCGCAGTGACCTGTCTCATACTAAAATTTGTATTCTTATATGGACAAACAAGTATGGCTCTCATGTCGAATGTGATGGCCTGTCGCGAGGCAGGTATCGCACAACGGAGGCCAGCCAATGAACACTGAACAGCCAGACACCAATTTAGGCGTTGCTCAAGCTTCGTACCATGAATCTAATGACATTGTCGAGAACGCGCCACAAGAATGATTATACCATGTTGTATCATGCTAGTACTTTGTGCTTCGTAAGCTGACGACGACAATACGCACGCATTTTGCCTGTAGGTCCGAGCTCAGGCAGCTAACATTGCTAATGGTGAGTCGTAGAAGTACCTCTATCCAGTGCATATTAAACACTTGGTGCGGGCTTTGGTGCGCGTTGCAACATACGCTCACATCCTGACCAACGCAGCTCGATGCAACGGCTTATAGCAGAGGCAGCATCATATCACTACTTCGTGGAGGAGCTGTCTTATGACTCAGCAGTTGTTTGATCACTCAATATACTTAGGGAGGCTTGAGTTCGTGCATCCGAGTCCAAGTGTCTATATGCTTGTCGTATTTGAGCCCGAGACAGGTAATGCCCTATCTCCAGTGGCAATGACCACCCAAAACACAGCTCGTATGGCGAGCGAGGGCCTGGATGGCGCAGTACATATTGTTGAGTGTGTAGGGCTTCTGCGGAGTCAAGATGAGTTCCTCTGCTGGGGTTCGGAAGGCAACCATCACTCTCACAACTGGAGCTTCCCAAAGAAACTCTACACGATAATCTCGATCATGCTACTCGAACTGTACAAGTATATTACATTAAACTCGATCACCGCTCGTCGGCTGACCAAGACACTTCCAAGGACTGTTGTATCCTCGCTGGTGTAAGAGAGCCTTCAATGGCAGCTCCAATACTCTCAATACTCACCATAAATGCCAAGCTGCCATAGCTCATAAGGCTAGGTCTCGTTAAGGCATACGAGAGTTTGAGGCACTCGTCGCATTTGTTTCAACGTACGCTCAAAATACACAGAGAGCGAATTGCTTGCAATGAAACTGGTCAGGACAAGTATTAACTTGGGCAAGCTTTAGGGGCTATTTAGTACAGTCGGTGTCTGAGCTTGCTGGACGTTTGTTGCCCTACTTCGATTCGAACTTCATGCTCAGCATTTTCTGCCTGGTAACTTCAGTGGGCAGCCACGTAGCCTCGGTATAAGTTGGTTACTTCGTGATAGGGCTGGCTTCTGCCACGCCATCAGTCGTCATTGCGGGAAGCATCAAAGACCTGTTCAACAATAGAGAGAGAGTTTGGGCTATAGACTTTTGGAACTCGTCGACTACAATTGCATTATTCTTGAGTGTTATCTACTCGACACACATTATCGCGCTCGCTGGATGGCAGTGGATCTGCTACAGCGGGAGCATCTCTTGGAGCGTCGTGTGCCTGTTCACCGAGTCTGCCATGTGCATCTACAGCTCAATGGCTTCACTGCAGCACAGTCATCACTCGCTTTTCTGTCGCTTGCGACAGGCGTGCCCATCACCCTCACACCACGGTTTACCGACATAGAAGGCTCCATCGTGTGCAGGCTAACGGAAAATACATTGAGCCGTGAGGTGAGATCACTTCGAGATATGCTCACAGGGACATACATGCTGACTATAGGGCGCCTTTGTGAGATGCAATGAGGACAAGATGCAGGGCTTCGCGTACGCGGCACCAGCGCTGATGAGCAGGCTCGTCTGGTCTGCAGTAGGCGTGCCTCCAGCCGCAGCGAGCGTGCATGCCGATGCTGAGCCTAGTGCCCATCGGGTACGCAGTCAACAAGACAGCACACGCGCTCAGCGGATTCCTGGCCGAGTCGTATGTACTCTACAGTGCTTCCGTCTTTCCGGGTCTGGGTCTGGCGCGGATCATTGTCTCGGGCGTTATGCCGTTGCTCGCCCACGAGCTCTATGAGCACCTCGATGTCAACGTGACCAGCTCGGTCGTGGCAACCGTCTCACTCATCTTCGCCGTTGCAGCACTCGTCTTCATGAGCTGCAGCAGAGGATTGCGCAATCGCCGCCCAATTTCGCCGGCAATATGACATTGCCGTGCATCAGAGTACACATGTTGAGCCCGATTTCAGTTGGGCAGAGGGCAGCTGCTGATGGGAAATTCGGGGTATTGCGGTCGTGTCCGGAATCTTGGTGTCCGAAATGGCACCATATCGCACCTGCCACCCGCCATCATTGGAAAGTGGGAGGAGCACTCCTGCAAGACAGCCATGGCCACCGCCAGTAACAACAGGTTATCGTGAATATGAGAATATCAGGTAGAGGAGTGGAATGAATTTCGAATTCCGCAGAATTCAGAAATGTGATGCAAATTTCCTACAAGACAATTCATGGCCGGCACTTTGCGTCATTGTAGTCCTGGCCTGGTGACCTTGTCAGGCAGTCGGGACAGGGTCCTTCGAGACAGATCTATCCTGATTACACTGACCCGAATTCAGCATTGCGGGGGCAACCTCAAGGAAGTGACATCTGTTCTGTGGAATACAGATGCTCCAAGGCTTCCAGTACCGTGATTTCCCTCTTCTCGCGCTGGCGACGCGCATTGCGAGGAGCCATTCATTACTGCCACAGACATAATGGACAGATCGTGTCCAACTACCACGGAAAGGCCTGCTTGCAGTCTATGCGGCAAAATCGCCACAAACGGTACGAGACCTGTCTAATCGGTCCCATTTCGAATCACACTACTCCCGCTGACATACAACGAAGAAACCACGCATAGGCGACATGTCAAGTATTGTTCGCAGGCACAGCGTCGGCCACGCAAGCGTATGCGGTCTTGCCTCGCCTGCAGCTTCGCAAAGAAAAAGTGCTCATTTGGCCAGCCATGCACTCGTTGTGTTTCCAAGGACATCAGATGCCAATATCAACAGCATGACCCCATAGCAGTCGCCCAGGAAGTGGCGACAATCATTAGAAACGACTTGGATACGTCGGCATATGGATCTTTGACTTTCCAGTCCGCGAAGCTGGATCAGAACCCGACATTAACAAGTCCCGAGATAGCCCATATGGCTACGATGGCGTTCCAGGAGATCACCTATGACGAGCTCAAGGTTTTCTATATCGCTCTTACCGGTTCGCAGATCATGTCCAACACTGCCTTCGTCATTATGGGCACTCTATCGTCGGGTCTGTCATCCGCAACGGCATCCATCATCGAGGGATTCAACAGTAATCTTCATATTGCCTCGCCACTGGGAGCAGACTCGCCAGCGGCTCAGCGAACCTTAGCCCTGTATACTTCAGGGCTGCCGCCCAGCGAAATACACCTGCTCAAGCTGCGCGCTGACTTGCACACTCTGGCACGCAACCAGATCCCCAGGCATGGTTGCAAGCTTGCAAAATCCTTACGACAGTGCCTCGTTGTTCGTGGGCTTGACGTAGTGCGCAATGATGCTGCGTTTCACGGCGCGCGTACAGCAATACTCGACGGCCTCCAAGCGTACCCACTGATGATGACGCGACGCAAAACATTTCCGCCCTTCATACATCACTATTGCGACCCTGGTAACAAGTTGCCAGTGGCACTCGCGGCATGTAGTGATGTCGCGAATATGTTTGTTTCAGCCCCTCGAGGACACCGAGAGAATGTCTGGGCTAGAGTGCGCGCCCAGCATGCTCTATTCCGTACCAATATTGATATTGCCTCCAAGATGGATATTCTCAGTTATATCCAAGCTGATCTCATATATGTTCTGATGCGTGCTCTGGATGATCAGTCACCTGGCCTGGTCATTGATATTGATAATCTGGAGATGCATCAAGTAAGTTTTTCCGCTCAAAACCCTTTTTTTTTTCAACATGTCAGACTATGAATGCAAGCTGATCTGCCCTGGCAAGATCTTATGCGTCAAAGCAATCAATATGATTGAGTTCGAGAGTGTGTTGCTTCTGATGAATCCTCGACGTGACATCGCTTGGGACGAATGGGTATACGACGAGACACGCCGCAGGTCGGTAACTCCCGCATCTATGACACTCTGGATCTAATAGAAATACTAATGCAGGACTACGCCCAATGATAGGCTGGCTTGCTTGTGGTTCATCATCAGCCGTGTCGTTGACCTTCGCCATGGAATATTATGTCCAGGACTGCAAGGCTGCAGGGAGATGCCGTTGCCAGCACCCAAGGCCCTCTGGGAAGCCAGGAGCGAGACTGAGTGGCAAGAGGAGTGTCTGGAGGCAGAGTTCAATGCCAGCGAAATGCCAACAACTATTGGTGACCTCTTGGACGCTCGCAAGGCTGATGCCAGCAGCAGCCCAGCATTATTAAGATGGGTTGCTGGATGTGATGGCCTGGGTCATCTTCTGAGTTTGGCAGTGTCAATGATTTGAGACTCGCCACTGAGCCACCCTAAGGTTGGCAGGCTAAATCCGCCTCTTCCGCTTACGACCGCCCGCGACTTTCAAATCATTTCTTCTCCCAGAGTGCGGGACGCTCACAGGGGACGAATGACGTCGGAATGTTGTAAACATTTGGATGCCCTAGTTCTCGGTCCCGCGGCCCCACCACAAGCTTCATAACCACCGTACCAGCCATCTTGCATCCAGATCCGACCCGAAACCACCCGGACCCGGATGCGGCACTCTTTCTGATCGTAGCTCCGTCTAATCTGACTCCGAACAGGAATTCAAGGGTTGCATGCTCACCCAGCTGCATGACACGGACGGGTTTAATCTAGACAGCGATCAAAATAGCCCTTCAATTGGGCATCATTGACGATGAGCGCCATGATCAAAAGCTGTGGCTCTGTCCGGAATTTACTGCAGAAGCCCTGCAGCTCAGCGCCATGGCGACTGCGCTCAAGTATATCGCCAGCGGGACCGCCGACGCAATCCACGGTCCGCCGGCATCTGCGCACATCGTCTCCTCTTCATACAGACGGTGTATTCCGTGGACTGATAGACGATCGTCTGCCAACGCCATGGATCGAGGCCTTCAGGGCTCAGAAGGAGGGCAACAACCCTGGAGGCAGCCCGGGAAAAGAGTCACCAAGCGAGCGAGACCTCTCGCCAAAACGGATGAAGGACAGCTATCACCGCGTTGTGCTGCCCCTAGGCCAGGATCCATGGCTGTCAGACTCCTATATCAACGCCAGTGGCCACATCCGACTCGGCACGATACTAATGGACCTCGACGCGCTATCTGGAATTGTCGTGTACAAGCATACTGGCCCTGGCGTCACTACGGTTACTGCGGCTCTCGACAGAGTCACGATCGCCCGCCCACTTACGGAAATCTGTGATCTCGAGTACACCGGTCAGGTCACCTACGCCACAGGTCGCAGCAGTGTCGAGATCACCTGCAAGGTCGCAAAAGCGAGACCAAATGATCAGCCGAGCAACCCAGAGGATGTGCTGCTTACTTGCACATTCACGATGGTCGCACTGGACACTGCCACTAGAAAGCCCACAACTATACCGTCTCTAATCTGCGAAACCCCCGAAGAGAAGCAGATTTTCCAGCAGGGCGAGGCCAAGTCGCAAGCTAAGAAGGAAGCTGCCAAGATCTCACTGCTCGAGACAGAGCCAAACGACGACGAATCCACGCTCGTTCACAACATCTGGCGCCGTCAGGTTGCCTACCATGACCCGAACAACCATATGCGCCAACCGTCCAACGTCATTGCCATGTCCAAGACGCAAGTGTCTGATGCCTCCATCATGCAGCCTCAGTATCGCAACCGCCACCAGACCATGATCTTTGGCGGTTTTCACATGAAACAAACCTTTGAGCTTGCTTTCTGCTGTGCTGCTTCCTTCGCACACGCTCGCCCAACCTTCATCAGTGCTGATCCATGCACTTTCCGTAACCCAGTGCCGGTTGGCTCTGTTCTGTACCTCACTGCCACTATTGTCTATACGGATCCGCCGTTGATCAATGGGGATGGCTCAGAGGGCAAGCAGGTTGATCCAGAAAGTCCGCTGACACGAGTCCACGTGCGCGTGGATAGCAAGGTCCGCGACGTCGAGCACGGCGTTGCCAAGCCTACAGGACAATTCAATTACACGTTCTCAGTCCCTAAGGATGTCAGGGTCCTGCCGCACACTTACCAAGAATTCATGATGTATGTGGATGCGCGACGGAGAGTGCACCTCGGAGACGTGCAGCATCAGGAAGAGAAGACACAGTCCAATGAGGGGAGCGGCGATATGACCTCTAAGGGCAACATCATGGGCTAGCCGTTGTCATTGAAGCGCGGTGGTTGGACGGTCGTGCACGATCCTCGTTGCACACCGTTAATTGGACATAGCCGAAGATGTTTTATCACTGTCGTAATCTTAGTCTAATAAAACCAACTTGGCGTCATCGTGGAACGCATGACACTGCGCTCTAACAAGCCAGCAAAGGTGGTTTACACGAATGTGGCAAAATACTGACCCATCTCTGTTCGTCCACACCTCAGATATCTTGGAGCTCTGAGGTGGATATATTTACATGTATCGTACATATCTTGACGATCGGCATCGATATTGGCCGTGTTACGCAATAACTGTGGCATAACAACTGTTACACACCGCCTGAGTGATAGAGCAGCTCCTTGTTCCTTTCAGCAAAACCATGTCCCTTGAGTGGCAGATCCCGCTTCCTCAGCTCTTCTTCGATCACCTTGAACCGACCCACAGCCTTGTCCTTATCTCCACGAGTAATCCTTTTCGCAGTGAATGTGATATTTGGTATGTCCAAGACTTCAGGTCGACCAACCTTTATCTCTTGGGCCAAACTCTGTGCTTTTGGTTGCTGTTGAACCAATGCCAAGATGGAACTGCCATTGGTGACACCGCCAAAGCCTGAGTCGGGTATCCGCCGACCGCTCAGTTGGAAGAAGCGCTTGTAGACCTTAAAGAAGCAACAAGGTCAGTCGGCATTCAAATACGATATTCAAACGCGCAACAGCCATATGTGAGCAGTAGACAAAGGAGACGATTGCGACTTACAGCGAACTTCATGACATCGTCCGACAGCGATGCAGATTCCCAGGAAGAGTCCTCAACCTTATCGGCTTTGGGCAGTAGCAATTTGGCGCTGGGAGCTGCAGTGCCGTAGGTCTGTGGTCTTTGGAGGTCGGCTACAACTGCTTGCAGGTTGCCGGTTGGACGGCCATCAGAGTCATAGGTAATAGCCAATGCACGACTCAGCTGTCGCAGGCCACCAACCGGCCACGAACTGGTCAGCATGGAGTCGAGCCCGGCTTGCCGCAGAGCATAAGCTTCATTAATAGCGCGCCGAAGTATTAGGCGCAGAGCTGCAGGTTCGGAAATCTTCCGACGTGGCTTGAAGCTGGTGAAGCTGGTCTTGTAGTTTTCTGATTTGTCCCACCACCCGTCAAGGCCGCCGACCCTCTCCAAGTCACCAGCAATGGTGGCAGGGACATAGCTAGGATCGGAGACATCCTCGGAGCTCTCAGCCTGCGAGGCTACTGGCGGTGGACGATAATGTGTGTCGTCCAACGACGGTGCCAGATCTGTGCCCCAATCGGCTTCTTGCTCGGTCAGCAAGCTCTCGGGCAAACTCTTTTTTTCGAGACTCGTAGAGGTCGTGGAAAAGCGGCGGGCCGGTGTTGGTTGGCAGATTTGGTAGCCGGCATTCTCGTGCCTGTATAATGTGCAAGAGTAGGCAGATGATACTGTCCGTCTTGAAGCTGCTGTCGACGAGGCAGACTGTGTTGTTGTCGAGATGATGCCAGAGAGCTGGCCCGCGGCCTGGCGGAATTGTGATATGCGCCGCATGATTGAGGCTGCGCAGTTGTCCGGGGCGGTCGTGGCCACAGCGTGGCGTGGGATGGCGATCGAGAGCCTGGAAAGTCGAGGCGCGGAGATGCCTTTTTTCTCGAAGTTCGCATCCAACTGCGGGCAGTCCCCGACCTTCCAAGGTTCCAGCCGGCCCAGCGGCGCCGGCCCTTGGGTATGGGCAAGTATCTTCCTGAGCCACTGACAAGACCCACTTTTAGGCTGACCCAGTCTCTCAGCCACACCAAAGTACCTCCTCTGTCTGTCGAAGTACCTAGTGCCTGTGCCCTAAGGCTTCCTGTGGATCTTCACGTCTCGACTTGGAGCACCTTGGCCGGCCCTGGCCGACCGTGCTTCATCAACACACTGCAACAACGCAGAGCAAGCCACTGCCATGTTGCGCAACGCCAACAGGAGTGTCTGGCCGGTGCTCGTCACCCTATTGATACTTTGCTCGTCGCTGGTACAAGCAGGTGAGTTCTGATGGGGTTTCTATTTGGCGCACATACACATAACATTGACTAATGTGGCTGTTTGCTGCAGCTGCGCCTACCTTTTGCAAATGCACCTGCTTCAAGAACAGTACCCTCATTCAGCTTGGGCCGGAGTCCTCTTCCTTCTCCTCCTCCTCCTCCCGTAGCATCCCCCTGCAGCTCGATGCCGAAACATTGACAGGTCGCTCGGCTTCCGCCTCGTGTAGCCAATGCACCCGTGCCTTTTGTCTATCTCACAACCTACCGATATGCAAAGACGCCGAGGAAAGCGACACAATCGCCACCTGCTTCCAGCGTGACAGCCGCAAGGACGAGATCATCGTGTGGGCATTCATATTAGGCACTACTGGTCTTCTTGCTTGGGCTGCCGTCAAGAGGCTGTCAGAATACCGCGATGCGAAGAAGACATCATTGCCTGGCGCTGCTTCGGCCCGGTCTGCCGCGCAGGCTGCTAGTGGATCCACGGCTCAGAATCGTGGTGTGTATGCGCCTTTGGAGGATTCCGACTCACGCAGTTTAGGGACGCGGCGGTGATGGTGGCATTCCGTGTTGGAAGCACAAGCAGGGTAGTCGAATGAAATAATGATACGCGAAGTCGGCATGTGGTTCTTCAGCGAAAGTCACGACGCCAAATATTACTCTCATGTTGGGAATCAAATGATCAATTACGGTGTCTCAAGATCTTCACATGCCCGCTGGTCGATCATGCTTCGTAAACTTGTATGAGCGATGTCTCACCGCCAGGCAAAAGAAGCAAATCAAACGAAAATCCTTCCTGAAACGCCTCATTGTTTTCGCTGCTCAAGATGGCGAAGGTGTATCTTTGAAAACACAAAACTTTTCGGCCCTTTGCATAGACGACGCAGTGACAGGCATCCTCGAGATGCTATAGCTACACGAAGGCAGCAGCGCTCCGATACAGAAATTTGTCCGTCGTTACCAACTACAATTCACTGGCTCGGCAGGACACCTAGTCCTCCTCGAGGAGCGTGGCCTTGTGGTCAGCAGCACTGCTGTCGACAGCGCCGTTCTTTTGTCTACGCGCGCGCACGGCATCTGCGAGGTCGTCGAGAACGGTGACGGTGGTGTCCCAATCGATGCAGGCATCAGTGATGCTGACGCCAGGCTTGAGAGCAGACCGGCCCTCTGCGGGGACCTTCTGATTACCCTCATTGATGTTGGACTCGATCATGACACCAATGATAGCAGACTCTCCATCACGGAGCTGGGCAGCAATGTCGGCAGCCACCTTCGGCTGGTTCTTGTGGTCCTTGTTGGAGTTGCCGTGCGAGCAGTCGATCATAATGGCCATCTTCTGACCTTTCTTGGCAAGCACCTCCTTGGCGCCTTTAACGCTCTCCCGGTCAAAGTTGGTGCCACGAGTACCGCCACGGAGGATGACGAAGCCATGCTCGTTGCCGGCAGTGCGTGTGATGGCGGCTAGACCCTGCTTGGTAACACCCATGAAGTGGTGACGGGCGGCGGCAGCGCCAATAGCGTCAATGGCCACCCCAAGACTGCCGTCGGTACCGTTCTTGAAGCCGATCGGGAATGAGAGACCAGAGGCGAGCTCACGGTGAAGCTGAGACTCGGTCGTGCGAGCACCAATGGCACCGACAGAGATGAAATCGGCGAGAAATTGGGGGGAGATGGTGTCGAGCATCTCGCTGGCGATGGGCATTCCTCCGTTGGTGAGGTCGGCAAACATCTGGCGCGAGAGCCGCAGGCCTTTATTGATCTGGAAGCTGTTGTCAATGTCAGGGTCGTTGATGAGACCCTTCCAGCCGACAGTGGTACGGGGCTTCTCAAGATAGGCGCGCATGACGATGCAGAGGTCGTCGGACAGGCGGTCCGCTACGGCCTTGAGGCGGTTCATGTAGTCGGTGGCCATGGCCGGGTCGTGAATCGAACAGGGGCCGACAATGACGAGCAGGCGGTCGCTACGGCCCATGATGATGTCGGCAGCATCGCGGCGGCCCTTTACAACGGTGTCGAGGGATGCGGATGAGGCAGGAATCTCGGACATGAGCAGCGCAGGCGGTATCAGAGGGTCCTGGCCGAGGACACGAGTGTCATCGGCCCGAGCAGGCGCCAAGTCGACTCCAGGCATGATGAGGTTAGCGATGTTCGGTGTGATGAACGGAGCTGGGGCGCTGTTGAATAGCGTGTGAGTATGCGCAGGAGACGAGCTTGAGGAACGTGTCGTGCGTGTGCGTACGTCTGTGCGAGGTGGGATATTCAAGTAATGAGGGTTGTTCGATTATGGTCTACTTGCGAACATTCGGGTATAAATAAGAGTTGACCAATCGCTCCAGGATGTGTGTGCCTGGCGAGGCCGAGCGTTGGTGCAGACTCACAGAATGCCGATCCCGGCCTGAGCAACAAAAAAATCACTAGGCTCTACCACTCAGGGACGACGCGGGGCGGCCGCCACCTGCGACCCCTCAGCTCACCCGGCTCACGGCCCGCCACGCAATCAAATGTTGAAAAGAACAGCTACCTCCAATCCTTTCGCGGAATATCAATTGGCCAGAGTACTATGCGACATGCAGAAACATCAACCCGGTGATCTCCAATACCTCGCTAAGAACCTGCAGGTGCTGGCAGTCCCCGAAGGGTAGGGTGACGCATCGACGAGGGGTCACTTGCAGACGTGCATCATTGTGGACACGGACGAAGCGGCAGGGCTAGGGTCCTCCTCATAGAGCCCTGGCTTCAACCTTACCCTAATGTCAGTTAAGCCAGCATGGTCGAGCTGTTCGCGGCCATTGAGGCCTCGGACATTCATCATCAAACGCCCCGCCTTGAGATTGTCCGTAGGCATCGTCTTGACTTTTGCTCCCTCCCGCCACGACAATATCTGACTAGCGAACGATCTCATCAAACTCGTTTCGTACACGAACAAGGACGTAAACTGCCTGCTCCTGCATCTCCCTGCATCGCTCTCACCGCTTCCGCGCTAACACGGCCTTTGATATTGCTGCCCGAAGTGAAGGGAAACGACGCGCACCAGTCCAACACGTGCTGCTGCCAAAGACTGCCACAATCGGGCCGGACAGACTGGCCCGCGCAGCCAGTCAGTCCTCTTGTGAATAATCAGCTTCCCGTCAAGCCACGACTGTAACTGACCAGACTTTCCAGTGATGTGTGAGAAGTTGCGCAAGTATTAGAGCCCGAACTTGTAAATATGCTGTATATGGATAGATAGGTGCGCGTGATTCGGGGCATGACGCCAGTCTCCAGAAACCGGGCTACTAGCCGTATCTGCCCAGTACACGCCCTGACACTCCAACGATCTTGCCCATCGCAAATGCCAGGAATAGCTCTCAGCTATGCCCCGCTGATATGGGTCTCGTCCCGGCTGTCGGGCGATTTGGTCTAATTAGGGCTAGCGTGGGCTCTGTGCTCCAGCTTACATAATTCGGCAACGACACACAACTCCACCACGCCCCTTGATATCGAGACCAAAAATTCAATTCTTAGTACCCCGACAACATTTTCGGCTTCAAAAATTTGAAGACACTAGCAAAATGAATGCGGTGAGTGCGGATCGAACGCACGACCTTCAGATTTATGAAACTGTAGTCTGAACTTCAGTCTGACGCTCTCCCAACTGAGCTATCCCCGCTGATGGATGAAAATGGCTTAAATATCATTGAATACATTGTATTTTAGAGAGAGGGAGACGTATCGATATTGTTCAGGTCAATTTATCTTGTTATGAACTCGATATCACTCTTCAAATCATTTTCATATTGTCCCGGCTATACAAGCTCCATTGTCTGGCTTCTGTGGTTACAGCCTGTCTCGCTAGCTGCTTGGGCAAGATTTACACTATCTATGATGCTGTTGGAATACAATGACTTGACTGCTGTCAAGTGTTTCCCAGCATAAACCATCACCAAATCATGAGATCCACAGTTCATCATCGCTAGGGCCCATAATGAACGCACCTGGACGATCTGCAAGCAAAGCTAAGCACAAGGGTAGTTTTGGGAGACGAAAAAGAACCCATGCTATTGCACGAAGCTTGACGATCTGCCCAAATTGTCGGCCAGGAAAACTCCACTGAGCTTTGTAATGGGTACTGCCAGATTGTGTCGTTCTTGCTTGGTTCTCTAGATGAATGGTACCGAGGCAGAGGAGTTGATTATCTTTCAGATGAGTACTATAAATGGCTAGGAAATTCGGGGAACACCGACACCTTGTTGTCTTTGGTCTACTGGCTGGCACACCCATCCAGCACAATTTGTGCCTGAGCCCTTTCAACCGTCTCCAAAGGGGTCAATGATCACTTCGGGTGACCTGACATTTCAGCCATCTCTTCTATGGATGACCCGTTATTGCCATTGTGCGAGGAAAGGCAGCCTTGAGATCGGGGGCTCTTACCGATCGTGCTTGACTGGTTATCAGTGAGTGTGCAGACCACGTGAGCCAACACGAGTTCGCTGGAGCGATACACCAAGTACGCCATAATTCAGACATTTCACTTTCTATCGGTATGAATTACTGCTAGTCGCCGGCCAACCTGAATTTCCCTGTACACTGCTCTCGAAATTATTATGGTTTTCTTTTCTATTTGAAAGGGTAGGGGAAGGCGGGTGCGACTTAGTCTATCTGTCCCATATGCTAGATGGACCGGGACCCTGTATCGAGCCTTGGGGGCTACCGAGCAGATTGTCTTTTGTAAACCCTAGGTTATAAGATACGCGGAATAGTGAATAAGTATGTCTCGAGCAGGTCGCAGACTCCTCGCGCTTCAGCCGACGCTCAGCTAGTCCAAAGAAGTAGCCAAGCTCGCACAGTCACTACGGGAAGTGTGACAGTTGAAAGTCCTACCAACGATTATGCACACATGTTATCAAAGTTTGGTCCATATGAAACTGCTCTCCTGCCTCTCGCTTGACTATACGGTCTCGGCTGGGACTGCGCATTGATCTGCTGGCGCCATCCCGACGACATTGCGAAGCCAGGCCAGAACTCCCCATTCGCTGGAGAGAGTGCTGAGCTACAGCTAACAAGGCAGACCCCAGGCCAGTGGTCTAAAGGCATGCGCTGCATATCCCCATGCGGATCGCTGGAGTCACCAAGCCACGATTACCATAAAGCTCGACACTAAGCTGTGGACAGTGTGCAAAAGAGAAACCGTGTCGGTGAGCCTTCTGTATGGTCCCAATCGACGCAACGAACCTTACTGTCCTACACGTAACGCCGCTCGAAAGCCGCGCGTGCCCTGGCCGACTGGCAACTTCAAAATGACCAACTCATTCTGAAGGACACCAAAGTTCCAGCCCCCGATATGTCCTCGTTTCTCAGTCCCCTTTCTTGCTTTTGGATAAGGAAAGCCTTTCATCACCTGTATTTTATGCCCCAACGGCTGGAACTCATCAGCCCTCAGCTATTGCGATGCTTGAATAGTAGTGTTAACCTATTGAATTGGCGAGACGAGTATTCCCGCTGGACCGAAAGTTCATAGCCAGACCAAAGCCATATATAGCCGATAGCCATAGGCATGCTGCAAAGATACATGAATGACGAGTGTCGACCGTCTGCAAGATGTTGAAAGCGATCTTTGGGTTGATTTTCGGGGACATATACTTCTCGATACGTCGGATAAGGACAGGTCACTTAAACGATTTTGGTCAAATAAATGACTTCGGCAGGCATCCATCCATTATCAGGGGCTATTACAAGTTGTAGAGCTACCGCAAACACAACATTCACAAATATGTCGAACGTAATGTAGTCTTACTTGTGCGGGTAGGGAGTGATACTCGAGAGTCATTAGCACTTCATATCCGCACAAGTAAGACTAGCTACTGTCATTCGGCCAGGTTTGCAAGACCGCTGTCATTAATAAACAACAACGTAGGCAAGATTGTCAGGCTTGTATACGTTAATTCAGACCTACACGTGTTTGTTTTACACCTATCTGGCCTCAATCCCGGGTCACCTGAGAGCACAGTTTCTATACCGACATACAAGTCATGGTCTCGCATCGAAACATGAATAGTACGCAGAGTTTCCAAGCTCTGATATCGAAGAGAGCTGGGGCAAACATCTACCAAATTTGATATAGAATGATTTTTACCGCTAGAAGAAACATGACTCGATATGTTTACTAGATAGCGGGCCGGATAGGATAATATATGATATGGCTTATTAGACAAAGTTACATTCAAGATTTTTCTTCATACGCTAATACACACGGAGAGCAGCGATAGCTGGCAGCTTGGAGTGCGAGTATCAGTCTTAGCGGACGGGCACTTTTAGAAGGTATACCTGTAGGATAACATTCGATTTTAAGGAAACTAAAGTAGTACCAAGCCACGCTCGCCCATGGATGAAAAATATTATCTCAAAGCAGATATATTTGAAGTTATTGTAGGCATACTGACTATACAAAACCTGATGCAACTCGAACTATATTAGAAGAGAACTACTGAGATACAGTTCTGCTTGAAGAGGGGTTTCATACTCAAAACTATTAAACATCTCTTCCCAAGGTGCGAATCTTTAGGTTCAGTAGGTATAGTTGTAGTAAAAAGGACTACTTGATCCTAAATTATTGAATGTTGTCGTGGGGCGCTAGAACTGGTGCATATAAAAAGACTCGTTTCCCCGTACTCTAAAAGAGATATGTATATGAAAGCAGTGATCGTTGTCCTATATCTGCTCAGACCTGAGGCCTTCCAAGTAATCGACCAGTCTATCATGGTCCCTCTCTCATGCAAAAGGGACGGACGACCAACAAGTATTGGCCTATTCGTAACGGTGAGCACTACCCACACTTGTGCACTGCTTCATTTGTGAATGTTAGATATATTTAATAGAGTAGTCGAGAGGAGCTAAAGTTTACTAGTATAGTATCAAGAAATAATACTACTTAGGCTATAGTATATTTATTCTACTATTAGAGTATAAAGATTATTCTCATTCATAGGTAGTAAGTAACAAGAAGGTTCTTGAGTAGTCCAGCGATATAATGATATTGGAAAAATTGCTAAGCGTATTACCAGAAGCTTAAGCAGTAAGGGCGAGATACTGATATCGGATCAGATAACTGTCTCCGGTGGCAGAATCAATGGTACTAGTTTAATTTATAAAAAGCCTGAGTAGAATGGGTTCACACTATATTTACTACAAGTCCATAGATGTACTAGAGCTTAGGGCCATCAAACCGCGATGTTCATATCAAGCCGATGCTAAATGTTTACCCATAGGAAGTTAGTACAAGTAAATAGATTATATAACCTAGGTCTATAGTAACAACATCTTTGCATACTAGGACCCAGAAGTGACATTAGTGTTTATGTAGTCAAGCTATTCAATTGACCGACGTATATCGGCAGTCTCAGATATATAAAGTCCTAAGATAGCCTACCATTACGCGTACACACTACTATATATGACTGAGAAAAACGTAGAGCCTTCTAGATTTATATTATTATTATTATTAGTAGTAGTACGCTATACCTACTATCGTGGGTTTAGCGGTGCGACAAATCTATCGTATAATAAACCTTGCCTATACGGCTGGACTGAAAATATACGCCACGTATTCGCTGCGCCCTTCTAGACTTAAGTCCGGAAGAAAAATCTAATAGCGACACAGAACTATAAAGAGATTGATTAGACGCAACTGATAGTATTCTAATTTAATTGGAGATAACTTCTTTTCTCTCTTCTCTGAGCTTGTTGGCCACTAGAAGCTTATTTCAAAGATGTACCCATGATCGTACTTGCATAGCTATGTCCTCTACTACTGTCCATTCCTTTTTGATTGTAATAGTACTAGGAACATGGTCTTCAACAGCCTGTCTATTTTAATATCCCTGAATTCGAATAACAGAAAAGATAAGAGCAGGATGTGATAACGTATTTCCCTAGACTATATTGTTATAATTATATTGTGAGACTCACTAGATCCAGGTGGTACTATAAAGTTATATCGTCTCCAAATCAGTACTATCTTAGTACCAATATGCTCGTCAATACTTGTTATGAATATGATATTATTATTAGTAGTAGCACGCTATATTCTATCTAGGAGTCACCCAGACTGCGAGTCCGTCGTGTAATAAACCATGCCTTTTAGCTAGACTAAAAATACACGCTGCATGCTCGACGCACCAGTACGGCGCCTACGCTTTGTCGTCCCTACACGTGATACGAAATGGCTCTCACTAGCCAAACTTGCCAAGGTGGGAGGAATCAATACCTCCCCAGTAATGATGCGCACCCGAAGACGCGCTGCGTAGTGGACAGTGTGTTGTCATCGCGTTCTCGTAATGGGTGTGCGTTTCATACCACTGATTGAGGAGCGCTCGGAGTCGCTCCCTATCCTCCTCCTTAATAAATTCGGTTATGTCATTTCTGATACTCTCGGTCTGTGATCTCGTATCCGACGATTGACTCATATCGGTACCGACGCTCTCGCGCGTCTCTTGCGGCGCTGTTGTTACGGCTGCCGCGCTGAGGCCTGCGCGGGCGTTGTGCAGGTTCTGCTCGAGTCCTGCGCCACTCTCCGCGATGACCATCGGTTTTTCCATACTGCGCACACACTTACTGCGTACGCGATGCGAGGACGTCGGGCTGTCACTTCGAACCTGAGGAAAATTGTCCGAATGATAGTTATTGGAATAAGGAGGTGGTCGTCGAATAATGTATATATCATTATAATATATTATTATTAGTAGTAGTAGTACGCTAAACCTAATATATTATAATATATACGGTGAGAAAAGAAATCAGACGTCCTATCTGCTTTAGTATACTTGTATATGGACATAAGAAAAAGCAGCGCTGGCAGCATGACGATCATGCAGCACGTTTTCAGGTGCGCAAAATCAATAGGGAGACATTAATACCTCCCTGCCTTAATAAGCTTAGCTACTGAGAGCTTACTCACTCATTCTACACAGAGATAACCAAACGTAAGTATTTATAGTACTGGGGCATCAAATATGTAGTAAATACTCTTCTTCTAGCTGAGAAGAACGATTTTTCACACAACGGGCACACACGTCAGCCAAATCCTAAGTGGGGTACTACATAGTTCCTGAGTTTCGTCTTAAAGCTTTTCAAAAGCTACCGTCAGAATGAGTCTTTTGCTAGAGTACCGACTAGTATTGTTTAAGCATATAACCTATCTTGGGATAGTTTGCTATATACTACGCATTTTTTAAGAACAATAAGAGTGAGGAGGAGGGGTTAGAAATATGTACTTCTGGAGTTGAATTCGAAGGAAGAGAGATACTATACTAGTACTAGGTAGGTATTAAAAATTTATTAGCTTGTATCATTCGGAGGATCACATAAGGATCAAATAATATAGACGTTCTAGTGATAGCTGTTTCTACTAGTTAGTATCATATTCTCTTCCCCCAAAACCGAAAGTGTACAGAATGAGGCTATTTCTTGTTATACGCAGGGCTCAATTAATCGCGCGTATATCAAAGAAAATTTAAAAGCTGAGAATACTCATACAGTTCTTCGCGAAAGGCTAAATTGATTCTATGATGACTTATTGGTATCTCTCTCTCTGGAAAAATATACATACATATATCTGATATGTGACTTGTATAGCTCACGTAAAAGACTTTACTTTAGTAAGATCTAGTTAGTTTTACTATCTGTATTGAATAGAGTAGTTTACAAATGCTTAAGAACTTTACTTCGAACGGAATATATACAACCTCACTCGCCTACATGTGGCTAGGCTAACGAAAGATTCAAGAATCATAGGGCTATTCATAGGAAGTATAAAAATATGATTAAAAAAAGTTCTGTCCCATACGTAGCATATCTCTGAGCTACGTTCGAAGTATACCGCCAATTAAAGACTATACCTAACTTGCTCATAGATTCATTTCTACTCATAAGGTAGTATAACTACGTTGTGCTTAGTAGTAATATTGCTTAAAGCTATTCGTAACAGCCAGACTTATATATATACACGCTGAGGTCAGAAAAATATACACTAAGAAAACTCTAGATACTGTAGACATATTCGTCCTTATAGCCAGTAAGAATAATAGTAGAAATGATTAGTATTTATACTAATACATATACAGTACTACTGTTTTCGATACCTATTTATAGATAAGCTGGCCTTAGAAGGTTGAATATTCCCTCTCGATTATACGTTTATAACAACACGATCTGCTATAGAGCACCAGCTAAAGCAAACACTATTTTGGGTCTGCTAAGAGATAAAACCGGAGCCTATAAATAATAAATAGAGGATCTAAATCACAAATAGTAGTTTGCGACTTTTAGTAGAATTGTAATACTATAGCTTACTCATAACGTGCTATAGGTATACTACCTTCTCATATATCAAGGTGAAGATCTACTAGCTCTCGGCAGTATAAATACTTAATATACTATTATCTATTACCCTATATCTCTTCAAATACACTCATTAACTCTAGGATCAAAGGTTTCTCCTATATCGAGCTCTTCTTTTCGTCTATATACTAAGTCAATACATCTGTGTTCCGACACCAGTACAGTTCCGGTATATCTACCTCAAGTTGACATCCTTAGCTATGGGAGATTTTCGATCGTATATCAAAAGCTCAAACAATTTATAAAACTCTCTAGTATGGTATAGACTTTGTGCATTCTAATATATCTCTTCTACTCTCTACCGCCCAGATACTCAATTTACCAGAAATGATTCAAGGTCCAATACTTTTTTGAGCTAAATGGGGTCGTAGTCTACGAGAAAACTCGCATCGCGCCCAACAGTGGCGGATACGGATTGAGAATTCACGGGAATACTCTCGATACATTCTTCTAGCTTCCTGTAGAGTCTGGTAATACTTGAAGCAGATGTCGTCGTGTCCTGAGCTTCAGAATACATAGTGTTTAAGTGGAAAATGGGTACCAGCATTCAAGAAGTCTGAGTTATAGATCTAATGTATCTATACTAGGTAAGTTTCTATAGTAGCTTTGTCTGAGGGAAAGGCAGTAGTACACTAGGTCTCTATAGAGTACATAAGATACACGATAATAGTTAGCTATAAGGTACTCGTAGGTAGAGTTCTGAGAGCAACGTTCTAGAAATTGAAAGTATAATATAGCTTGCCATCTCTATTCAAGTAATATACTAATGAGATATAGCTTCTAGTGGATGCCTAGCTGTTCTACTTTACCAGCTTATACGAAGCTACCATAGCAAGTAAGTCAAAGATGAAATTATTTATAAAAATCTATAGCATATCTAGAAAGCCACTCCATGTTTTGTAAATATAAAAAATAAGCATTTTCCAAGCACCGAATATTTCGTCTAGTCTATTCCAAGTCTTATACTCATAACTTAGAGTTATTCTATTTCAAGGAAGAAAGAATATAGGGCGTGTTTTCACAGGGAGGACTGATTACTATTAGCTTGATCCATATGCTTTATTTGAATATTGGATTCTTAGCTTTATAGTCCTACTAAGAGACTATTAACAATACGCAGGGGTGCAATTTAGTAGCTAAAAGTAGTACTACTAGGACTAGACTTGGCATTCTACTTGTAGAAATGCTACTTGAAACCACTTAGCCCATTAGTATTGAGCCAAAGACTATTACTTCGTATTTCTACTTTCCTAGAAAGCTACCTAGTAGTACTTTATACAAACGTATAACGTGATTATTTAATTTGTATGATAGTGGAATCAGGGTCGATCCTAGATCATTACCAGATAAGCTTTCTTTATCATCGGTACTAGCAGTCGCTATTGCTAGATGAATTCAAGCTACTATTCGCAAATGACTAGCCCAGTATCTATATGCATTAGATGTAGGAGCGATCTAAGACAGATATAGTTACACTAATAGTGTAACACATCGCCACTATATCACTACTATACTACGAGAGTCATAATAATAATAATATTATTAAAGATTTCTATCGAAACCCTATAAATTCTCAGGGCAGCTATAGCAGATGAGATCCTAGGAGGCTACTATAGTAAAAGGAAATTAAAACTATAAAGTCTAGTCTAGTAAAAGAGATACACGATTCCCAGGCTATTCTATTATAGAAGGTAGATCGATACATAGCTACTATAGTACTAAGCTACTTGACTATCTATTACAAAGAGCTTATATCTTCGTAACTACTATGGTATACCTGTAGAAAGAACAACGTATTATCACTATAGCACTAGTCCTATATATTATTGTTCATCATACTGAGGTATTTCGTTTCGTAGTATCCATAGTATAACGAATGAGGCAATAAGCTAGGGAACTAGTTTCGGGATAAAGATGGTATAAGTATAAGACGCAGCCATCTTAGAGTTAACTTGTATATATCTACTTGTATTCCTAAGACAGAATGCAGGATGTAGGTACAAGCAAATAGACTATAATACATTTACGATATAAACGACAAAGAATAGAATAACATAGCGAGCTGTCTCTGATATTTCAGAAGTCACAGTTTGATAGGGTAGCGATTAAGCAATTTTTCTCTGGCGATAAGCATAGACAATATGACTGAGCTGTTCGTACGGGTAGGTCTCCCGAGAGTATAGGACCACGAGAGAGTCCTAATACTCTTAGTATAATAACTATTGTAGCTGAAATGGGTTTTAATATCGTAAGGTTCAGCGCGGCAATAGTACATGTGCTACATCATGTCACTCAATACTCTTTATCTTTCTCACGTAATATTAGTATCGTCGTCCAATTAGCTAGACTGCAAGTATTATCTATAATAGAGTCGAGCTAACGAATTGGGGCTAGAAGGGAGCTAGTATACAAATTCCTCCGCTTTCTCATATTGTAGTGTATTCTAGGTAGAATAATCCACTATGAATTAGTTCATATCATTATTATCGAGATAATAACATTAGGTTACTATATAAGATGTAGGCTATAATGGTAGTCCGGGCAAAGATTATATAAGCTTAAGAGCACAGCTATATAATAAATCATTAGTATTAATACTCGAGTAATAATTAGCAGCTATGTACTTCTCTGCAAGAAATTACGCATTATATACTCATTACTAGCTTCTAGTAAAAAAACTCTCGAGCTATAAGTTCTTAGATCAATGAGTAACATTGGGTTAGTGCTAGTAAGTAATAGTACATTTGTTTTGTTTTTTTATTAAAAAAAAAGTTATAATACTATTAGTATATCTGGCTATAGACGCCTAGTATCCGCAGTATCCATCAATCTTCTACGCTATCAAGACTTTGTAAGGTACTATTCCTAGCCACTTCTCGAATTAGAAATGTTCTTTATAAGAAACTTTCATCCAAATAGAGTGGTCTGTTATATCCAATTTTAGCTACAGAGGTAGTACTGAGCGGATATATAAGGAGTTTTGGGTTTGCAAAATTTACCATTTTTTATTATGCTTAATTGCAGGCCAGCTTCGAGCATATGTGTTGTCTGGACTGAGCCGCTTCTATTAGTCTATCGTGTTACTATTATTTAATGTTCTCCCCTACCACACGAGACACCCACTAGATCTACACGTAATTAGAGGCTATTAGTACTTGCAATTAAGGGTTCGAATACAAGCCGTATAGGTTAAAGAACGATGATTTAATACGGAGTCACTATTTAAAAACGTTTAGGTTACCTTTCGTGTAACTCTAGAACGCTCCGACGGCTCTTTACGCGGGCCTAGAGGGTACTCTTCGCGATACTAAAGCCTTCGGTAGCTTTACAACTTAATAATAGTTACTTAGAGGTAATAGCCTCGAGGGCGAGCTGGCTTTATATTTCCCGGTCCGAACTTATCGTTCTAGAATTAGGCTTACCATAGTTTGATAAAGGAAGGAAAGGCTTGTACCGTTAGTAATTCAGAAAAGGTTAAGAGAATTGCCGTCCCGTTTAGCAGTAAAAAACGTTGTAGATAAAAAGAAAGAAAAAACCTTACTATAAAGGGTATAAGTATAATTTGGACTATAAGTATTACGCCCTACAAAGCGAAGACAAAGTACTGATTCCGCTTTTGGGACTTTATCCTACAATGTAAAAGAAGCTATAGATTAGGAAAACGTAATAAGGCACTCTTATCAGCCGTGAGATGAACCATGATAATAAGCTTACTGTAGTATCTATATACTAAATGCACTTTATCACGCTTATAGTAGTTGATACCTTATAGACGTTCACTCTATATGGCACCTATACCACTCCGCTGGATATCAAATAGAGCATGTAGTTTTGCTAGAAACTTAACTCTCTATATAGTTGTTGTGTTTTCTATCAATATAGCAAACGCTACGCTTGGGCATGGCTTAAGAAATATACCACTACTTAAGGAGCATTCTCTCATTTCGGCGAGTCTGGCTAGAGAAGGCTACCATTTCTATATAACAGAAACATTGATAGAACACGTTGCTTAGGCGTAGAAAGTACGATCCGTATATTAGCATTTCAGCATTCTAGGAGACAACGCTTATAATGCGCCAGGATCATACAGCAGGTCAGTACAATACAGAATCACTCAAAGTATGGGTGCTTTTATTCTTAATATCGATGTTATTGTACTACCTGCTTATAGTATAGTAGAACTCCTAAGTATTTCCTTTCTTAAAGTCTATGACTATGCTACATAGTTATCGCTACTATCTACAAAGATATAGCTACTCAAATAGTGAATTAAGCTGGATATATAATCCATTTACCGAAGTCAATCTTAATGCTCCATATAAAGTAAGTGTTGAAAACATATGCTAAGGTTCCACTCGACTCTCTCTCTATATTGGATAGACTTCTTATACTTATACGCTTGTTCTTAGAGTCTAATAAGTAATAGTGGTACATAGTATTATAAATAATACGGACCCTCAGTAAGTTACAGTTTCTAGCCTCATATAATTAATAGAACCTGCATAGTAGGTATAGCGTACTACTAATAATAATAATAATTAATAGACTACGAGAGATAGAGAAATTCTCATATTTAATACATGGAATAGTCGATTTCTATGATAGTACGAGGATGTTAAAGAGATATGCACAGATCCAGTATCGGTATACGAATATAGTAAACCGTTACATCTATACTCAATAATTAAAACTATAAAGACTAGGTCCTTCTATAAATCAGCTCTTATTTATAAACCTACGTTATGATTATAAGTAGGGTTGTGTATAAAGATAGTAGATACTCATATATCACATGCTCCGGGAGTATCAGGGCACTATCGAAAATGTGTTAGTGAAGGCCAAGCTGTTCTTCTTAGGTTATTCTTGATTCTTTTATCGTGTAGTAATCAGGTCTGCTCTGTGTAAGATATAGTATGCTATATTTAGAAGGACTGCAAAACATCTTCCACCATCCTATGACGGTATATATACTATAGGGCTTTTAGGGAAATTAATGAAGTTAGACGATTATTATGACCCTAAAGCTCTCAAACACTGAACTAAGAGACTAAGCTATAAGACCTACTGTATACTTAAATAACTCTACACCGTAGTATAAAAGTAAATTTGATCTTCCTGTTATTACTTATTTCATCTTTTCCGAGCCCCTGAAATAATGTTTAGTGCTATGCCTGCTTCGTATTTCATCTCTGTAGATATTTAAAATGGAGATTCTCTGGTTTATCTGTTTTTAAACCCAACCCCTAATACCAACTTCTCAGAGCCTAGAGATGATAATGTCAAACTCAGATTATATCAAATATACGTTAGCTTGACCTACTAGTAACCACTAAGAAGTAAGTTAATGGATACATCTTTATAGTTCGGTATCACATCTGATATGCTTTAGTTATAATAATATGTAGTTAGTGATAGTCTAGTCATCTATGGTAAAATTTTAAGTAAACCGACTCTGCAAATTAAATGCCTAGTTCTCAGTAGACTTGGTACCTCGATCAAGCATCAGGTACTATTCTAGGAATAGGCTGCCGGCTTGAAGCAAGGCGGCTAGTGACTCGTAGTACTTAGGAATAGGATATTTTGTCATGTACTAATTGGTGAGCTGCGTTTCTGACTGTCTGGCCAAAGGTAGCCAATCAGTATTATTTTGGATACCATCACAAATGTGCTAGGTAGTTGATTTCAGGGATTTGTCTCGTGTCCTTGGCGTCAACCGGCGCAATCCAGCTGGCAGGCCGAGGCATTTCATCATGCCCATCTACTGTAGCTGGATATAGTTTGTTTCACGTACTACCATCCTATCAAGGGCTTCTCTCCCGCATCATGGGGTCCTGCCTCGGAAGACAAGATAAATAAAGAGTCTACCTCGTGAAGGAGAACTGCCCAGAATAAAACCCGCCCGAAAGCGGGCCTTTGTGGGACACGCCGAGCAGGCGACAAGCAAAGCTTAGTACGATTAAGCCTTTATGTCGAGCGGTGGAGTACCCAGGGGTCGGGCGAGAAAGCGCTATAGAATAGGAAAAGAAAAAGAGAGGGCTGGTAGAAATGACAAATGCCTCATAGTGGTTGGCAGTGGTGGTGCGCTGGCCAGCCGAGTGGTGATTCGCCAGACGAGACGAGCAAGACTGCGCGGGGCTGAGAAGATCGAGTGGAGAAGTGGTCATCTGCCTAAGTACCTAAAGGTATGACCTACCATCAGAGAGATGCAGGCAGGGTCTGCACTTGACGGTGGAGGCTTGGCCTGCTGGGGGCAAGCTGGGCATTAGCAACATGGTGTTGGCTTGAGAACCGTCGTGCGCCTGTGCTATCCGACTGGGAGTACCGCGATTGGGCACAGCGCCTGTGCATGCTTTAGTAGTGTGCGGGACGGTACCCTCGGCTCTCCAACTCGAACCTGGCTGGGCGAGTGCATCATTTGCACCGCTTGCGGCGCCTCGTCAGCATCCGCACCAAGGTAAGGTGAGGTCACCCTGCCTGCACAAAGTAGGAGCATACTTGCGTACCTAGGCCAAGGAAGCAAGCAGACACGGACGGCAGCAGAGCCTGTCCCTAGCGTGGGTGTCCCAAGGCAAGTCAGAGGTGGCGGGCGGGCTGTGCAGGTGACGGGCAGGAAGCCCGCAAGGCATAAGGACTCGCGGCGACCCCGCCCAGCTCCGGGGAGCACATGGGTAGGTGCTGGTACAAGGTACCTCTGTGTCTTTCGGACACTTGCAAGTGCACTCAAGGGTGGGCGTTTGCCGTCCCCGTCTCTAGTAATCTCGAGTAGACTTAGTCCCCATACCCATGGGATCCCCGCCCGCAGCAACCCGCCCGCCCTGCGCAGGCAGTCTTGGAGGGCGATTAAATGCCTCCTCGCCTGTCCCGCGACTGCACCTCCTCCTCCCACCTGCCTGCTCTGCCACCACCCACCCTGCGCACCGCCGGTCCCATCACCATTTTGTTCTGTCCGCCTTCGCCGCCTCTCCTCCCGGGCTGCTGCCCACCGGCGACTACTCGCCTGCGCCCCTTCGAGAATGTCGCCCGCCGCCGACAACACAGCCGCTGCTGCTGCGGCCTCCTCATCCGCAAACTCCAAGCAATCCTCAATCCGTTCCGTCGACGTTGCTTCAACAAAGTCGCCCGTCCTCGCGCCTCAGCATGGCGCCCCCGCTGTGCCCTCCATCGACGTCCTCTCCCGCCCCCCCGAGAAGGCCTCCATCAAAGACCGTCTGACGCGCATGTTTTCGCAAAAGGACGATCTCCCCCGCTCCGTTCCGACGCCTGCCGATTCGGCTGCCACCTCAAAGCGACCGACGCCCTCGGCCACGCCCTCGACCGCCAACGGCAACGGCAACCACACACCACCCAAGGTGCCCACGCCCGTCCGCAAACCCTCCACAACCGATGCCCCCGCGTCGTCCCGGGCCGCGATAAGTCAGCGCTACATCGTCAACCCAGATGTCCCCGGCGGCCATGAGCACCATCTCAGAGGTGCCAAGCGCCAAGAGAAGCTCTCTGACATGTGGAAGTCGCTCCTCGGCAAAAGGCATGAGGACACCCCCGCTGCCGACCTCTCCCTCGTCTCCAGTTGGGTCGACACCATTAAGCAGGAGAAGGAGGCTATTGCCAACGATCGCAAGGGTGGCCCAAACGCCTCGACCACCCTTGTGGAGAAGTACGGCAAGTGCCAGGAGGTGGTCGGTCGCGGCGCGTTTGGCATTGTGCGCATCTCCCACAAGAAGCTCGGCAACAGTGAGAAGCTCTTCGCTGTGAAGGAGTTCCGTCGTCGCCCCGAGGAAACAGAGAAGAAGTACAGCAAGCGCTTGACGGCAGAATTCTGCATCTCATCGTCTCTACGTCACCCCAACGTCATCCATACTCTTGATCTACTCAAGGATCAGAAGGGGGATTACTGCGAGGTCATGGAGTTCTGCTCAGGAGGCGACCTCTACACTCTTGTCCTTGCTGCTGGCAAGCTCGAGGTCCTCGAGGCAGACTGCTATTTCAAGCAGATGATGCGTGGTGTCGAATACATGCATGAAATGGGAGTGGCTCATCGTGACCTCAAGCCTGAAAATTTGCTTCTCACAGCGCACGGCGCACTCAAAATCACCGATTTTGGCAACGGAGAATGCTTCCGCATGGCCTGGGAGAACGATGCACACATGGTTACCGGACTCTGCGGCTCCGCACCGTACATTGCACCCGAAGAATATGTCGATCGTGAGTTCGATGCACGCGCGGTAGATGTTTGGGCATGTGGTGTTATCTACATGGCAATGCGGACGGGCAGGCATCTGTGGCGTGTTGCAAGGAAAGATGAGGACGAGTTTTATGAAAGATATCTCGAGGGTCGTCGTGACGAAGAAGGCTATGGCCCTATCGAGTCTCTCCACAGAGTATGTCCCCCAGCTTGTGTTTTCTGCTAAAATAGCTGCGTGTTGTGATTCTCTGCACTACGTCTGCTGGTGGTCAAGCTCAAAAGGCCTCTGTTACTGACGAATTCTACCCAGGCCCGCTGTCGCAATGTCATCTATTCCATATTAGATCCGAATCCTTCTCGACGTATTACAGCATCTCAGGTTCTCAAGTCCGAATGGGGTCGCGAGATTAAGCTCTGTAAGGCTGGAGAGGAAGGGTTGTGATCGCCGTACATGGTTGATGAATTCATGTTTTGCATTATCTTCTCGCGGACCATAGCACGACGATACCACGATAGTTCTTGAACCATTTTGGAGAGGCAAGAAACACTAATTGGGGTGGGAAAACGTGGCTAGGATTCATTGCAAGGAGTTCGGCGCACTGATCCTGTTTTCTGGTTCTTTTACTTCGTAGTCATACACTTTCGCTTCGGACAGTAGAGATGCGATCGTGGTAAGATTGTTGCTGTATGTGAATATAGATCAGTCTAGACAAAATTCATGTTACAAAAGCAATTCCAGTTGAAACGATCAATGTGCTTCATATCACTACCTCTTCTGGTGGATGCACGCAACCACTGCCACGACACCATCTCTGGTGAACTTTTGCCTTGATTGTTCTTCTACAGTGATCCGAAGTTGTTACTGTTGGGTTTCGTGATAGCTTAATGGCTACTGTCCTGGTTGTTGAGTTAGGGTTCTGAAAACGTCTGTTTGCTCAACTTACAATCGCCGTGTGGTTTCTGGCCGTAAATGGGCCAATTTCGGTTATTGACATATTATTTGTATAATCACATTACCTCATTTTAGGCCACATCTATCCATGGATGCTGCCCTCCGTGTTTTCTCCTCAGGTCTCACCTTACTCGTGTTAGGCATCTCACCATGGGATTAGAACGAGATACCAACAGGAACACACGCATGCTAGGCGGCGCAATAGCCACACAGCTGGCTTTGATGATCACTTTACAGGTGTTTAGCAGTCTGTTTCATGTTGAACCAGCGTGCAATCATAGCTCATACGGCACGTGTATTGTAGCTGCCTGTGATCGATAATTTTAGCAGTAAGCAATCAGCCTTGCCTTTACGTGTCAGAAGGTACCTCCGTTTTCGTAACCCATTACCCGCCGCGGAGGATAAACTGTTTTCCAGACCAGTGTATGTGTATCTATTATTCTCGACGAACTCTTAAATACCGTCCGTGACCAATATTAGCTGTAGAACTTCACCCCTACAGGATGAGGGATTGTGATGTCAGAACTGACCATGACGTTTGGCGATCAGACTTCTGGTGCGTGAAGGTATAACAAAGTAATGTAAACGTATAGGCTTCAATGTTGTCCTTCAACTCGGGAGTGTGTACGCACTGCTGGTCAGCCGTTCTTGAAGGAGCTCTCATTGAGACTACTAGTGTGGCCGTCTTTCCGAGTCTACCGGCGGCAATTTGTCAGGATTTTTACATGTACCACGAAGAGTAGTTCTAATGTAAGTCGGATAGTGTTTGAGCTCGTTTGGCGTAGTTCTTAGTCCCGAGAACGTCTGCCAGGCCCTCGGAATTATATTCCGTCGGTGTGATCCCCACTCCAAGTTGCGATGATAACTTCGAAATAGAATGGAAGAGTACAGGCAGGTACAACATAAACCAGATTTCACCAGGACACCTCAAGCGCTTTAAGCCGATGAGGAATAGTAGGGATCAAGTCGTCCTTCGAGCAAGCTCGCTGCTATCGCAAATCACGAGTACAGTCCGATTCCACATGCACATACATAGAGGCGTATGACGGTCAAGCACAAGCTGATGATGCAAAGATCTGTGACTGTACCACGGCCCTTCTGTCATTTTTCCCCATCCGCTGTAGATCTCATTACAGCTCATACCAGATGTGCATGTGGGCGATGACCACGTGACTTCCCAAACCCACGTATTTGTTCTAATTCCTTGCGATGTGGACCAACGGAGGCGGCAATTTAATGCTGCTTCCATATCACAAAATTAATAACTTCTAAGGAGCACCCGTGATGGTTCTATATAGCCGTCGGTCACTATCGTCCTATTATTGTGGCTCTGAAGAAGGGTCTGTAATCACTCGCGATATTGAGCTGCGCATGGGCAACTAATCAGATGGGCCGATAGCTTGAGATTGGACCTTCGTCACCGAGGATGTTGACCTCGACTAGAAGACACCTCTCAATAACATGGAGTGCAAAGTTGTCTATTGATAGGAGAAAGGTCTCTGCCATGTATATGTGGCAGGTGCTATATACTTACAACCCGAAAAGCGCCGCGGTCAGACTCGAGCTGACTTCAAGTATACAACAGAAGAGGTCAATCGCGACCACTGCGAACGTCCAGCAAGTCGGTAGGCAGTAGTAGGTAGCTGCTGAGTTCCCCCCCCCCCCCCCCCCCCCCGAACTTCAGTGCTTTAGTGCCCATCTGAGCAACATGGGTACGCCGAGATGAGAGGACATGACAACACTTATATTCACTTTTCAAGTGTTTCTGGGCAGAATGACTACCCCCGGATAAGACGGTCGTCGGTTTTAGCATATCCATCCAGAGGGCTATGTAGTGCCTCGACTTGCACATTGATTGGCGAGGTCTGCAGTCAATGAATGAGACAGACGCAGTGCTATGGAATTGGAGACGCCAGCGACCCCCTCCGCGGCCGCGAAATATACCCATAAACCCTCATGGTCTTCACCATTAACCATAACGCCGTTACAACTCCGATGCCACATATACATTTTAAAATAAGTCAGTATTAGAACCGCCCCACAACCACGCGTAACCATCAATGGTTTCAAATCAACCCCAACGCCAAATAGTCCATAGAAAATGCCTAGCAGTGTAACCACCGGAGCAAATCGCTCGAAACCCTACACGGCCGATAATGGATGCTGTGTGCTCCACTTAGACAACGCTGAAGATGGTCTCCATGTATTGCAACCAGCTGCTCCCGAGTAGCCCCTTACTGCACAAAGTGGCTCCTTACGAGTGAAAGAGATCCCATGCCCTTTCACATAGCTGAAGGAACTCTTCCCGCTTTGCCCTTTGGGTCTCTGGGCTGTCGCGTCCAGCGCCAAACGGGCCCCGTCTCGCAGAAGACCTACCATGGCCGAGCGGCGGGCTGGCGCCATCTTCGTATTCGGCGCGGCGGCGTTTGCCCATCCCAAGGCTACCGTCGTGGGCAACATTCGACCGTGGCGAGGGCGGGGTTGGCGGTTGGTGGCCGGTGTAGTGCACGAGCTTGGGCAAGAGCTCCGGGCGACCCCCAGAGATCTCGTGCTGCGCCTCCTCGGCAGATTTGTATTCTCTAGGACGTGCCGACTGGGGTCCCTGAGAGTGATGCGCGGGCGGTAAACCTGGCGAAACCATCGGCGCATGGCTGGCCCCAGGGTGTAATTGACGCGAGCTATTGCCCTCCTGAGGAGCAGGAAGACCTGAACCAAAGACATCGGCGATGGGTGGCAAACGGTTGGATGTTTGATGAGCCGGGTTATGTTGGATGTGTGAGCCATGAGAAAGGTGCGAGGGTTGTTGAGCGAGATGCCTGGTAAGCGGGTGAGGGTTGTTCCGTCCCGTAAAGGTCTGGCCGAGCGGAGCAGACTGAATGACACGCTCATTGGCAAACTGCTCATGGGATGGCGCGACAATACTTAGCCCAGCAGGGGCCTTGTTGCGACGAGACATGCCGGGTGTCTTGGCCGCGAACTGGTCGGGCACAGCATCTTTAGCACTGTCTAGCGTGTCGCCCTTGCCAGACTGCTGCTGAAGTCTAGCCTCGATGATGCGGCGCTGTTGTTCGCGGACGTTGAGGCTTTGCTGGAGATGCTCCTGCATGACAGGGTCTTGTGTCATAAAACCTGGTGACAGACAGGCAAGACCGACTTCCTGGATGCCTAGTGAGTCGCGTGCACCAAGCGCGGGCCTGGCAGTGGCGGCGCCGGAGCCGACATTGCCCTTAGACAGATCAAGCTTGCGCGGACGATGGCGTGTAGACGCCAGTACGGGTGATCTCGGCTCCTTCTTGACGACGATCCGGGGCCCTGGGAGAGCACTGCGGGAGTTGCTAGAAGTTCGAAATTGCGTCAGTGATGAGCCGGTATTGCGCGCAACGAGCCGACTGATACTTACGCGCTGGGAGGTGAGGACTTTGGTGCCTGAGCGGCCCGGGTCGGGCTACGGCTGCCGGACCGCCGAGCTGGGCGCGGAGCGATGGGGTTCGGCGTGTTGGAAGAGGCTGGCGTATTGCCTGGAATACGCTGCGCAGCAGGCGAGGACGAGAGAGCAGGGTGGTCGGAGGTCTGGTGAGCATGAGTCGGGTTGGGAGGCGGCGCAAGCTCTGTGAAAGTGCGCCGGTCAAGGCCAGCCGGAGAGGGAGCCATAGCGACAGCAGCACTCATGATTTCAAAGAATGCGAGAGGCTTGAAATGGCACGAGACCGGTCAGGCAGAGACCGGTGGTGATATGTGCTACAGCAGTCCAAATCTGTGGATGGGCGGCAAGAAGAACAGACACAGACAAAGGTTGCAGCGGGGCGGGGCGGATGTGTGCGTCGAGGACGCGGACGAGGACGCCGGCGATGGTGATGCTGGCGATGAAGCAGGTGAGGAGGCAGCACCGATGGAGGGGAGGAGGGGGAAGAGGCGGAAAGAGAGACGTGTTGCTGACGAAAAGAGGCTATCGAGGATATCGAGGGTGGGTGGCCGAGGGATGGTGGTGTGAACAGCAGCACCTTAGGGTACAATGTAGAGTGCAGTAGTGTAGTAGCGTTTGGGACGGGGCGGGCGCGGGCTGTTACAGAGTGAGCAGGGGCGTGCGGCAGGACATGTGGAATGAGCCAGGGGCAGGAGCCATCCCATGTCTCGACGGGCGCTCAAGGGCCCCGACTCGACCGTCAGCTTTGGAAACTGTCAGAGTCAGACCCGCTCTTAAGCCAGCACCACTCGCCAGCCCAGCCCAGGCCAGACAGGCCAGACAGGTTTGCTTGCTTGCTTCTTCTGTGGAGGACCTCCTGTACCTTATCTTAGGATAGTTGTGGGCCCTGGTTTTGCTCAATTCCTGCTTTGGTGTCCTGTGTTTCTGCCTCGCCGCGTCGCCGCCTCCTTCCGGCTGGATCTCTGGGCCCTTTGATGATGGTTCGACAGGCGGCGTCGATCTGGATTGGGCAACAGAACTTGATATTGGTCATCCATACGTAGATACGAAGTAGTAGCCTTGTACGTCGAGTCGATCAATCAGAGGTGAGCGAGCTGCACGAGCACGCGTTGTGGGCGTCGCGCAGGCGGGCAGGGCGATTGGCCAGCGGGGCTTCGACAGCCGCCGCGAGGGCCCCACTCTATGCTATCCTAGCCAATCACCAGCCCTCGTGAGGGCTCCTGCTCAGGTGAATTCAGGTGGCCTCTGGGCGTGGGCACTTGGAGGGCAGCCCTGGAGGGCAGGGCTCCTCGCTGTCCAAATGCAGCGGAGCAGTCCTGTCACAGCTTGAGACGAGCAGGCACCTGCAGGGCGCTATCTCGACTTCAGAGTCGCCTAGCCGTTCATCCGCCTTTCCATCTCTACCCTGTCGCGTGTCTGTCCTTGAAGCTCACGACGATTCTGGCGACTCTGTACGTGCGGATCCAGATGGCAATCTACGTGGGCCAGCAGATGCCTCGGAGTTGTCCACAAGCCTCTGCGCGGTCGACACTTGAAACATTGGATCGGCACACGCCCGACCGCTCGTCTTGTAAAGTTGCGCCTGACAGACAGACACTCGGCCCACCTCCATTTATTGGCTGATGGATCGCTTGATTGGTCGAGTCCTGACTCTCTGCCTGACTCTACCTGGCCCCCAGGTTCTCTACCAAAGGCTCAGGTGAAAATGCCTCCAGGTACTTTGCAGTGACGTTGATGGATGCCAAGTGCTGAGCGAGTGTCCTGACCTGACCTGAGCGCTGAACAGTCAAAGGCCTCCTCTCACCACGCCCTCAACCTTGGCCGTCTTCATTTCGAAGGAAAACCAGTCGACCCTGCGCCGCACCAAATAGACTCGGCCGATCCCAGCACCCAGTTCCAGGCGACGTCCAAACTAGTTGCTCCGTAATAAAGACCCCGTTGCCCGAGGCCTAAGGCCCACGATGGGGAATCCCAGTGCCCAGCCCTGGCCGTCAAAGTCCCGCACACCACACATGAAACACTCGACATGCAACCTGCTGCATCACCAGCCGCATCGTTTGCCTCTGTGACTCACCTGCAATCTCGTCAACTTCACAGTACAAGACTAGATCCTCGTCTCGAGCTCTGAGTAGACGGTTCGGCAGAGCACGGCCATCAACAGTCCAAGGCCTGCCGCACGAGCGCCACGTTTTCCTCCAGGATCTGCGCCGCTTAACTTTGAAGGCTGTCGCCCATTCGAGTCGACTCTGGTGCAGGTGCGCTGCAACCTGCCCGCCTCAGCTAGCTGTCCCAGCTAGTCGTCATGTCACACATGGCCCAATGCCCTCTCACACCCTCCAATCATGCTTGCACTAGGCAATAATCCTCGTACCGAGGTGGAGTTAGAATCTGCCATTTGCCTTGTCCCCGCAAATCCGAGTTTGGACCAGACACGACGATCGGGGCTTTGACGTTGGCGATATAGAGCAAGCCTCATCACATCCATGGATGAGCACGAGCACAACGCTCGCGGTGCTTTCGCCCTCACTCTTTATAGACATGTGTTTGCGATCAGGAGGATTCAGAGGAACAATGGCAGTTGCGCAAACAAGGCACCAATACTGCAAGGGAATGCTCTATGTATTTGCGTGCAGCATACTGCCACAGTATCACGACGTGTCCCTTGCTGGCGGGGGGCGGCTTCCCCAAAAGGCACGTGCATTGCAGCGGAACATGCACGGCCGAAGAGCTGTGGCGGCTTTTGTTTGGCGTGGCTGTCAATGCCTTCCAGCCTCGCTCGCCACAGGAATACCGAATAGTCCTTGTACGCATTGACGGCTGTATCGCGTGACGGCCTTTGGGATATTGATGCTTTCCTGCCGGCTTCGCCCAGCCTGCATCACCAGGTGTAGCTGTATCTTGAGTACGGGGCTGGCATTGATGAAGTGGCATGTATCAAGAATCAGGACGGGAGCAAACACGAAAACAAGACCTTCGAAAAGACAATGCAGCTGAACAGCAATCTTATGCAGGCAACCTTACCGACGATATATCACCGACAGCAAAGTGTCTCCTTGGCTCGCATGTAAAATCCATGCAGCCAATGCCTTATTGGTCCACGGGCATAGATGCAGAGCAATAGACCCACACGCAGTTCTTCGGCGTCTGACGACACGAGCAGCCACTTGCTACAAGTTCGACTCATCTCATGTCATTTACTGCGCACTGCAGCAGCTCCAGGGGAAGACGTAGTTTGCCAATTATGAAGTTACTATCGTTGCACCCAGGTTCAGTCGAACTGCACCCCACAATTCAAGTTCTAACTGGAGCTTCGGTCATCCCGGTACGTACTCTGATACATGACATATGCCTCCCGAGGTCGAATGTGAGGCTGCCAGCTGTGGACCAGCTGGGTTCCAGACCCATAAAAAAAGTTGAAGTTTCCTGAGGCGACCAGGCTTTGCGGGTGCAAGCGCAACCACCAGCCCTGCAGATTTGATATCTGTGAGAAGATTGGAGACCATCAACATTGATTCTACCCACTGTTAGACGTCGAAACTATCGCGGGAACGGCCAGCCTTCGGAAAGACGCTGTCTCCATTCGTCTGCCGTTAGAGCGCCAAGCCAGTCAGACCTGGCGACCCCTTTGCAGCAAGGCCAAAAATCTCATCTCATCAAGTACCAACGAAACAAGCAGCATCATGCCGGGAAGAACAAAATCTCGCACAGAACAGTCAGGCGATGCCACCATGGACAACTTGTCTCCTCCATCTACTCAGAAGGCCCTTCAGGAAGTGGAGGACACCGATGATGCCATGGTAGACTCCGGAGAGGGGCAGGAAGAAGAGGAGGAGGAAGAATTGCCAAAGGTCAAGATCGTGAGTGAATTAGTCATTGCTTGTCATGAACGAGTATATACACTAACACTGACAACAGCTGCCCGGCTCTTCGGACACGGCAGCCTCATTTGAATTTGAGAAGGAGAGCCACACACTGGGCAATGCTCTGCGATACATCATTATGAAGAAGTATATGCGCCCTACAATCCTGGAAGCCTCTTTAAGAACTATCATACTTACAGCTAGTCGACACAGTCCCAACGTTGAGTTCTGTGCATATGCCATCCCCCATCCATCTGAACAGAAGATGAATCTGAGGATCCAGACCTACAGTGAGTTTTCCTGGTGCATACTATGCTATGACCATGCTAAGCTAACTCTGGTTCTTAGATGATTACAAGGCCACGGAGGCTCTCAAGAAGGGCCTGCAGGATCTGGAGGATCTATGTGACGTCGTCTCCGAGGAGTTCTGGACCCAGAGGAATGCCTTCAACAAGCAAAGCGGGATCCAGCGCGACTAGTCATCTTGTGCAGTGCCGCATCAACGACTCTGCCGCAGCACTGCTAGGATGACTGGCAAGTGCGTGCATTGCGATCAACCAGTCTGGGGTAGATTAAGTTTCACCCGGTGTTAAAGGAGTTTCTGCATAGATGGGTGTGTTTTGATGGAAATTCGACTTGATGTTCCCTGTCAAGTCAAGAATCATATGGCGTACAGTTTGTATTACTATGTACAATGACTACTGCTTTGACAACACCTGCGTGTATTGGTGGCTTTAGTTCCGGCCCTGAATCGTACAAGTCATTAGTCAAATCAATTGTAATGCACCGTGGCTGGGCCATGAAACAGCACAGGAAGGGTCTTACCTCAAGAAAACCCTTCATGAAGGTGTTTGGAAGACGCTCGTTGCCGCGGAAGCTTTCCTCGGGGAAGTACGACATTACGTGGGTGAGCTGCTTCCAGTAGTTCATCATTTCCTATGTCGCGATCCACGTGAGTACTTTGATAACCGCTTTGAACCAGTCGAGTATGGTACGTCCTGCGTCTGTCGACATTTTTGCGTTGTACAGAAGCCGGTTTCCTTGTATGATTACGACCTAACGCCTCGACCGTTCTGCTCCAAGTGTGACTATTCCGGACGTCTACTGACCTGGTATTCCGCGTTGTTCTGCATAAGAAGAACATCGACGACTGGAAGTTTGTTGACATATCTGTGACGCTCAAATTCCTGCCGCATTCGCGTCCGCATTACTGAGACGGGTAGAGGTACCGAGTAGAGTTGCTGAATCTCGGGCGCCTAGAACCGTAGTGACATTGGTGCTAATCAGCAAAGGCGCTTTACCGTTATGCATATGGTATCGCCGGCATCGTATCATGCCCATAGGGCAATCAAGTAAGGCCAGGTCGTTGACGTACTGCTCGGATCCATTCTCTGTATGCAGAGAGAACTCGCCGCTTCGCATCGTTCCAATTGGCGGCTGCGAGACAGGTCAGCGAGGTTTAGCGGGTTTGGTGGAAGAGAGCTCCGGAACTAACACGTCCGCGTGGTGCGAGCGAACTGGGTCGGTGTGACTGCCATGATGTTTGAGTCTCGGTCGTCGTCGTTATCGTCGTCGTCGTCACAAGGAACGACGAGCTGATTCAATGCCTGGATGTTCCAGGTGGGCTTGCATGGAAGCGGGTCCGGCCAGAACGCTTAGGTAAGTCACAGTCGTGGGACCCGACGGTCTGCTGGGGTGTGGGCGTTACCTCAGCATAAAGTTGCACGCGCTTTCAATTCTTCTCTCACAGAGAACTAGAATACACACGACCTAGACTGCAAGAGCTCTTCGGATTTGTGGTAGACCTCCTATTTGGGACCCGACACGAGAACCACTGGCAGCGACATTCATTTCTAATCCTGAACCAGACATCATTCGACGGCGAACGGCGAACACTCTACGAAAGCCCTGGACCACGAAAGCCACGGACAGATCAAATCAGCAGCCACCTCATACGCTATCCAGAGGATGCCTGCGATAAGAACTCATGCATCACGAAATAAGAAACCACCTGCGGGCTTCGATAATATTCGCGATGACTTGGAGGTCTTCAATATCAAAATGAAAGACGCGCAAAACGCGCCAACAAACAACGTAGCCAAGTCGCAGGCGACGTGGCCTATCTTTCAGATCGCCCATCAACGCAGTCGATATGTGTACGAGCTATATTACGAGAAGGAGGCGATTAGCAAGCAGCTTTACGACTGGTTGCTGAAAAACGGATATGCGGATGCCATGCTGATCGCGAAATGGAAGAAGCAGGGCTACGAGAAGGTACAGACACCCAGGAACCGAGACAAATCTGCACGATGATTTACTGATTGGGGACGTTGTAGTTGTGCTGTCTTCGCTGCATTCAAACAAAGGAGACCAACTTTCAATCAACTTGCATATGCAGGGTACCAAAGGCTCAGATGAAAGACGAAGGGGACATACAATGCGCAAGCTGTGGCTGCCGTGGCTGTGCTTCAAGCGATTAAGATGGCCTTCATGGCGAATCATGAGATACCCATTGATTCTTTACTGGTTATGCATGGCGTTAATGGTTACAAAGGCGTAAGATGCACATCATCTGGAAGCAAGCAGAACATGCATTAATGGTAGCGAGGATGCAAGCGTCCAGGTCTACGGCTCAAATTGTGGTTTCCCTGAAGCAACATGTATGTTCTTCCTGGTACAGAGTTATGTCGAGGGCATCAGACAAGCCTCCTTGAGTTCTGCTCAGTCCGCGAATACTTTACGGATCTTCTAGAATGCAGGACTGCACATGTCGGTCTGGGGCATTTGGGCGTCTATCGAGAACACAATTATCTGCGATGATTTCTTACACTAGCCCACTGCTGTATCATATCTCAAGCTAAATCATCGTGATCACCTCTTTGCAAAACCGGACCTTCTCCCCGACCGACCAAACCGTACGCTTGGAGGGACGAAGTGGAGGGAAGACATTGCTCCGGTGAGGTCTGCCATCTCATCGTCGGACTGTCCAGCAGTATCTGACCCGGCCTCGCTACCAGTGTGTTTTGGTAAGCCTACGGCCGCTTTGCCCGTACTGGCACAGCTGGGTTGTGCTGGGCTGAGAGTACTGGCTGCGCTTGAGGACTTTCGGCGGTGATGGCCATGGCCAAGGAGCAGGGAGGATCTGCCGTCAACACCTTCCTTGGTCACGGCAAAAAAGTAGTTCTTGGGAAACATGTGCTTGTCAATCGCATGCATGCGGCGTTTCTGTGGCGTCCTGCATTTTCGGTCACAGTCTTCTGCGAAGCAAGAATACTATCAAGGATACAAAGAGTCAGCCAATCATCGATATCAGCATGGTCAATCAATGTCCAGCGCAAGTGCTCATCTCTTTCACTTACGGTGTGCTCGCCATTATCCCTCTGCACAGCTGCGAATGGGTCGTGGCATTCCTCAAAGTGGAGGTCAAGATAATGGGCAGAAGGTAGGTTCTTGTGACACTCTGCGCATCTGTATATATGCTCACTGCTGTAATGCGCCTCGTAGTCACCGTATGAGCGGAAGGCAAGCGGCTCCTTATGTGGAGGGAGAGAGCACCGCATTGTGGCAACTGAGCCCGTGGAAGATTCTGGATCGTCGAGTCCGACAATCTTGCAAGCCGGGCCTGCTGGCTGGGGAACTTGGATTGGCTCAGTAACACCTTGTTGGTCTGAGGCACTGCGTGAGCGTTTCATGTCTTACACTGCCTGGAACTGGTGAAGTGACGAGGCAGAACTAACACGAAGGACGAACGCAGCCACGTAGCGCTATCGCTATTCTGTTGCTGGTGCTGCTTGGCTTCAAAAATGCGTCAGGTAGACTGGCGAGCCGCTGTGGCTGTAGCACTCTTGCTGGTAGAGCGCGGACAAAGGACAGACCTGTATATACGGCAGTGGATTATCGCTGATGATGTGGTGAATGAATGAATGAATGCTTGTGACCTTGCAGATGGCAGATTTGAGCAGGAGTAGTATTGCAGATGATGGATGTGTTGGCTCACGGCGGTGCCTAAAGACGGCTTGCATATGGCGGTGTCGTTGAGGTGGATTCGTCGGGTTGAACTGGTAAGTACCGTACACCCGCAGGTTGACGGAACCACATGCGCATCAACTTCCGAGCACACCTAGATTCATGGTAGCAAGCCCCTTCAAGAAGACGACGTGGTTCTCATCCGATATGCTTATACTTGTAGCTCTGAAGAATAATGGCGACATCTCATGACTAGAGAGCCCAACAAGATAAGACGGTGCTTGTGGACGTGAAGATTGTTGAGATGCGACACTTGCGGAAGTGCAGCGACGCAATATCTGATGTTAGCGGCAACCATCCTGCGGGGACAGTAGCTGTCTGTCACCTGTAAGCTCGTACGTGCGAAGGCAACACTTGCATTGAAGTCCCTGAATTTTCAGTCGGCAACCCAAACCCAATTCCTTCAGGCCGTGCCACCAGCAAGGACCCACCTGCCGTTCTGTCGCATGCACAAGCGACTGCACTGCACTTGGCTGGGCACCACCATCACCACCACCATCACCACTACTTCTTTTGCGACGACGCATCACCATTGCCGCTGTCGCCCCCATTCCTCGCCAGTCTCATACTTGGATCGCCCCGCGCAACCAATCCTTCCACGCGCGCCTGCCGCACTGCCTCTATATTATACTTATCATTCAATCTTAACCGCGAGCCATCGACTGGGCATCGCCGGTCTCGCTGCGCATCACCTCGCCAATGTCCGCGTCGCATATCCTCTACCGTCTCCGCCTGGCCTCTGCCCGCCTGCTGGATGATGGGTCGTCCTTGCTCTCGCGAGTACAGCTTGGTAGTGTGTGATCTTGAGCCCAAGAACAAGCTTTAAGCCTCTCCGCCCGATCCTCCCGGTCTGCTTGCCAGGCCCCATCTCGCGGACACCATGGATGTGCCCAGCGCCCGCTCTATGGCGCGTGCAAGTTGGAAGTATGCCACATATGGCCATTTTCAGCACTCTTGTGAAGCCTTTCCGTGAGCTGACTAGGCTCTAGCGACGTCCAGAAAACCCGTGCCAGCTTGCATGCCCAAGTCACTGATGTGAGGAAAGATCGTGGCATTGCTACTTATACAGCCATTTTTGAGGCCATAGAGCAGAAGCTCTCCCAGTAGGTTACACTACAACGCCTCTCACAGCCGTCTTATGGTACTAACCCCGTTTGCTCATCGAAACAGGCTGCGTCTGGCCTGCATGCAAGTCATCTTCCATGACTTCGAGTATGCCGCCGACAAGAAGGCGGAGCACACCCTCTGGCAGGCTCACACTTCCGTCAATAGTGAATATCGACGGGTTGTAGGGCGTCTGGGCGGCCAGAGTCACGTTGTCCAGAAGCGCAAGGTCGAGCGAATGTACAAGGACTTTCTCAAGACTTCCCAATCCTTTTACTGCGGTTACGTCCAGCGTCTTGCCAGCCGCTTCTACATTCCTGAGCTGTCCCAAGCAGCGCAGGGACTACAAGTACGACCAACGGGGATGCCTTCTCGCGACGCTTCGCTGCCGGACCCGATGCGTACTCGTGTCACAAACTCGTGCCAGAGAAGCCTTGTCCACCTTGGAGACCTTGCGAGATACCGTTGTCAAATGTCAGACAAGTCCACAAAGACAAGCTTCGATACTGCCTTGGCGTATTATGGCCTTGCGAATGTCGTAGACCCTGACAACGGGTCTGCTCATCACCAAATGGCTGTGCTGTACCAGCTCCAAGCTCAGCACTTTGAGATCGTCTACCACTTTCATCGCGCTATTGCAATTGCAAACCCACATGAGCTTGGAGTAGGGAACCTTGAAAGAGAATACCGTGGTCTGCACGGCCCCTCCTCTTCTCAGGCTGGAACTTCTGCCGATGCCATGGTTTTCTGGTTTGTGCGTCTCCACGGATTCTACTCACAGGGAGAAGCTTTTTCGCAACAGGTTGAGCTCGAGACGGAAGTCCTGCACAGGACCGAGCGCGCCTACAAAACAGGAACCCACGACCAATCTCTGCTTCGTATGGCACTGATCAATATTGCCGCTTACGAGATTGGTACGACCAAAGTCAAAGAAGCCTGGACCTTGAATGCCTCCCGTACTTGCCAATTCTTGCTGCGCTGGACTATTCGCTCCATTGTCATCCTTCTGCAGTTGATCAAGACAGAACTACAAGATGACCTCCGCAGATCACTTGCGTCTATCGCAATGTCTGACATGGCCGGGCACTCCACTACGCTCAACCCGTCAATCCATGGTCAGCTTGGTCTTTTGCGAATATACATAGCCTGGATTTATACCGTCAGAACCGACATTGTGGAGTATCGCGATTTCCTGGAGCCTCATGTCAGCGAAGCATATCGCTTGCTGGCCGACACACTGACACTACTCAACAGCTACTGCCAGCAAGCTACCGACACTGTTACATCGGCATATCTTTTATCCGAAGACATTGAGGCAGTTGGCCTGCGCCCACTGGAAGATCGCAGGCTACCACTTTTCTTCCACATGCTTGAAAAACAAGGCACACAAACGTCAAAAAGGTACAAGGCACGGAAGCCCAGGAAGGAAATCGCTGGCGTTAGTCATCAGGAGCACGATGAGATGATTTGGCGTGTGAGAGACATCATTTGTTGTGGCGTCCTCCTGGCTGGCAGTGCGCATTTTCCAGTCTCAATAACTGCCGTCAAATATCCCGATGGACGGCAGACTGAAGGATGGGTCTTCACTGAGGAGCATCCAGCAGCGTCATACATAACCGAAGTCGAAATGTCATGTATGCTTGAACGACTGGAGCGGCCCGGCCCCGCAGCTGCGAACAGCCCGCAGACGTCTCGAGCTAGCCCAACACCCCCTTCACCACGTCTTGTGAGTGTCTCGAGCTTATTCTCGCGGACACCTGCGTCAGACACGGAGAAGCTTGCTGATCGCTTCACGGGGGAAGCTGCCAGCGACCGTGATGTCGCAGACCAACCCAGTTTGAAGAATTCCATAGTCACGCCTGGGGACTCTGAGATCAATCAGGACAATGAAATGCTCGACATGGTCAACAAACTACTTGATCCAGCGGATGAGGGCGACACAAGGAATGCTAGCACATCCCAAGAAAGCAGCTATGGGATGAGTACGTCGACAGCGAATGCCATTTTTGGTCACATCCCGCATAACTTGGGTCATGCATCTCCTGTAACCCGAGAGATTCCGAGCTTGCCATGGGAGCACTTCTACAATGCCAGCTGGAAGGAGTCACCTAGCCAGGCTCGCGGGCAGCCAGGGGAAAGCAGGCCATCTTTGGTCAACACTTCATTTAGTGGTCGGGAGATTTTGGCCACTGGTCCAGATAGACCTGGTGGCCAAAGGCTAGATCCTGGCGCTGGACTTCGCGACCATGGTCGTGGGGTAGAGGGCTCGAGCGGGGATGTTTCTCTGTCTCGCTGGCTACCGTCGTATAGCCGTGACGTGGAAGAACGTCCCCCAAAAGCACCAAACTCCAACTCGAGGCATGCGGTCTTGGAGACTCTGGCCCAGGCACTGCATGCGGAACATGCCCCATCGTCCAGGAACTCAGGGCTTGCATCGATGCTCACACAGACGGATCCACGTTTAGTCTCCTCTGCTGGTGCCCTGGCTAAAAAGTACAATTCGACGAGTTCTTCTTCACACGAGACTTGGTCCCAGACGCGACATTATCCGGCTCCTATGTCTGGGGTTCTCCCACTCACCCCAGATCCCGACAGCAAGAGCCCTGGTCCGTTCAAGGCAGGTGGGCCCTTTGCTGAACAGGTACAATTCCATGACCAGCAATTGCACCTTTCTGGATTCAAAGGAAGCGATGGTAAGCAAAGCACTTCGCGAAGCTTTAACCTTGCTGGCTATGGGCGTGTTGGATCGCAGGACACCCGCAGCTTGCCGTTGCCGGGATCGCTGGGCAGTTCGGTGACGTTCTCACATCCGAGTAGTCTCTTTGGCGGTACACCAGACGCTATTTCTGTACCCAGGGCCGAACTCCGTTCTCACCCCGTTGCCCAGGGCATCTTTTCCAGCAATTCCATGCCTGCAGAAGAACGTAGCCTTGGCGGGGGCCATTTGCCGTCTCACCAACATTCCGAGAACATTAGCAACAAGTGATTAGACTTTTGCCATATTTGGAATTCTAGTACATCCGTGTCAAATATCTGACGAGCCTGTCTATTAGGAGTGATGATTGTGACATCTAAACTACACGAGTAGACGGCAGCTAACTACAGTTGTTGTTTTCCGATGGTTTGGATAGATAGAACTGCAAGATGACAGCAGAACATGCCCAACAAAGTAGTTTTGCTCAAGAAATCGGCCGAGTTGTTGAAACACTTTTCCCTCAATCCTCGACGAATGTCTGCTTTATTCCTGGTACAACGCCAGAACACCTCGGTAAATTTCAATGACGTGGACACGACGAGCTGGTGCCCAGCTCTGCCGACAACCCGTTGAAGGGTCGGTGCGAGACTTGCATCAATGATGCTGATTGTGATGCGGGTCATCTATGCTGATGGTTTGTAGGTTTGCTTGGGGAACGGGTATCTGCTTCGACGTTAGATGGAGAGGTACGGTATCAGAGTGGCCACCACGCGGCTCTGCACGCGGTGATGTGACTTACGAAGGTCCTAGCTCCTGGATGCTCAGCATGGCAAGCCATTGTCCCATATCAACTGCAGTCTCGAGCGACTTGCCCTCAACCAAACCAGCGAGGAAACCGCCAGCAAACGCATCTCCTGCACCGTTGGTGTCGTTGATCTTCTCGCTGGCAATGGCGTGCACGGGGAACTCTTTCACCTTGTCCTCGCCTTGGATGGCCACAAGAGTAGGCTCGGTTCCCTGGGTGACAACGACGGTACGCGGCCGCGAGGTGTTGGCCTTAGGCAGATTGGCGATCGTCTTGGCAATGGCCTTGATGTCGGTTTTAGACTCGAGATCATGGCTCTCGGCATAGGCGGCAGCCTCGCTCTCATTGCAGATGACATAGTCCCAGAACCTAGCGCTCTGGTCGACTGGGTCCTTGAAGAATTGGGGGATGAATGGCGCGCTAAGGTTAACGACGAAGACCTTGTTGTTGTCGGCAGCCTCCTGGCCGAGAGTCATAATAGCAGGGACACAGACGGTGTAGTGGTAGCCACCGACGTAGTAGAACTGGGCACCTTTCACAAGGGGCCAGATCTCAGCCGACTTCAGGTGATCAAGGTCATAGTGGTTGGCAGCAGCAAGGTCGGTGCACAAGCTACGGTTGTGGCCGGTAATGACCACTCCACAACGGCCGGTCGGCTCCTTGGGATCGACACGATACTCGACGCGGAGGCCGACCTGCTTGACAGCATCCTTGAGAATTGAGGCGTATTTGTCGTCGCCCACACCGCCGAGGTATACGACACTATTGGGCTTCAGGATGTAGCTGGCACCACGAGCCGAGTTTTGGGCGGCACCGCCAGCAATCAATTTGGCATCGTAGTTGTTGAGAAGGTCCTCGTAGAGGCCCTTATGCTTCTCCTCGGCGAGAATGGCATCATTGGCCTTGAGCTCGTACTTGTCGAGAAGCTCCTGGTTGCCCACAGCCTGGATGTCTGCAGAGGTGAAGGTCGTAGTTAGTGTGGTCCTCGTGGGTATGGAGACAATTGGATGGTAGAGCTGTACCCAGGAGGGGATTCTCGAGACAGAGAAGGGTGAAGTCGCTGGAAGTGGCCATCGTGACGGAGTAATGTGCAAGAGTGGTCGTTGGCTGAGGAAATCAGGTCTGGGTTTGTAATTCAGTAGCGGGATGGTATTAAATGCATGCAGTTCTGGCGAGCACTCAGATGAATGTGGGCGTTAGTGGGGTGCCTGGCCATGGGCAGCTCGGAAATCTCAATGGTGGTGGGGTTTTCTATTGAGATGAGCCCCGAGTCTGGAATGCTCCGATGCTGTTGCCCGCATGGCCTTGGCATGCAGGCTCAAGCCAGGTATAAGTACATATGTCAACCACCGTCCATACGCTTGTACACCGCATCTACCGTTGGAATCACAGATATTTTTGCGACTCGGATGGAGAGAAGTCTGATGGAAATATTATACATCGATCATCCACAAAGAGGCATGCACGGAAAACGTGCAACCGTTTGATGTGGCATTGCCTGGATATGCTACATCTGCTAGGTACATGCACTCGTTGGTGCTCACCTCTGTCTCAAATGTAAGTGCTCGAAATCGACCATGCACGGCCTTCATGTCATAATGCTTCCGCTCCAAGCACTGGAAATTCCGTGGCCCTTGCAAGTCCAGCAGGACCACTTAGTCGTTCCTGGTGGCTGGCAAAATGCTCGAAGGCTACCGACAACCGCGGCATGGCCCCGTCAGAGTCGTCACGCAACCTTTCACCTGTACGCCAAATCGAAGCTTTCATACCGGGTACTCCCATTGAGTCTATCTTGTATCGACCCACCAGTACCTGAGGAATGCAAAGTGCAAATGAAGTAAACTCCAGCCCGCCTAGATGAATCATGACCACGGCAATCGACTTTTTACTCCTTCGTCTTCTGAGTACCACGCAGCAGACCTGTCCGTCTGGCAGCAATGAGACCCGCCTTTTGACCCTGAGCAGCATATCTCGAAATGGTAGACGCTTTACCGATGTGTTGATGGTTACCCTATAAGCACACGTGTCAGCGAGCCTGTCAAATGAACTACCAAGACACCCGGCAATTTTCGTAGTTCCTTCGCCGCCGTCTAGCGCATCTTCTAGAAGGGAATTATGACTTACACCACCGTGAGGGTGATCGACGGGGTTCATGGCGACACCACGAGTCTTGGGCCAGCTGTTGCGCTTGACGGCGAACTTGTGCTTGGCGCGCGAGGCCTTGAGCAGGGGCTTATCAGTACGACCGCCACCGGCAACGATACCGATCATGCCACGGGCGGTGCTGGGAACAACCTTCTTGGCGCCGGAAGGAAGCTTAATGCGGGTCTTGCCCTCGTCGGGGTTGTGGCCGACAACAGTGATGTAGTTGCCGGAAGTGCGGCCGAGGACACCGCGGTCACCGGCACGCTCCTCGACGTTGGAGACGACGGTACCCTCGGGCATAGAGCCGAGAGGAAGGACGTTGCCGACAGTCAGGGCGGCGTTCTTGCCGGCGTAGATGAACTGGCCAGTATACATGCCCTCATTGGCGATGAAGGTCTCGGTGTGCTGCTTGAACTTGTAGGGGTCGCGGAAGGAGACCTTGACAAGGGGAGCACCACGGCCAGGCTCGTGGACGATCTGCTTGATCACACCCCGAATGTATCCATGGCGCTCGGCGTAGTCGAGAGTCCGGAACTTGGCGGGAGCCTTGCGCAGGCGGGTGTTGGCGGCTAGAAAACGTCAATCGTGAGCCAAAGTGTCTTTCTCCGAGTCGTAAACTTCGTTCAGTGCTTCCACATCATTCTATGGTTCCCGCAGCATTGGTCGATCGTCGTGTCGGTGCATAGCATTGTTGTCCTTTTGCCAACCCGCCCTCCTTCTCTGCGTAAGGCCGCACTATCCCCTTATCCTAGTTTCTTTCATTGTCGTCGCGATGCTGCGGCCGGGTGGGAGGAGTTTGCGCACGGGATAGAGACGTTCGGGTGTAACTTACTGAAGATACCGCCGTTACCCTTTCTCTGGTTACGAATCTACAAAGACGGCAGAAATCAGCATCGGGAGCCTGGCGAGCAGTCGGAATTCGCAGCGCAGCCGGAAGTTGTCGAGAACATACCACGCGACCCATGGTGCTGGCCTAATCGTGACGTCTTGATTTGTGGTGGTTGGTATCCGCAGACAATCTGCCAGAGTATGGGAGTGTTCAAGGCGCAAAGTGCAATGACACCCAGGAATTCCGTATGATTTTTGGCTTGGGTGCCCGGGTTTGTGTGTTTGACCCTAGCGAAAAACAGAAACTTGCGGCCGCGGGGTGGAGCGGCAGAGGTGGCCCAAGCGCTGCGGTTCATCCAGTGAATATGCTGCGCCATAGTTGAGGCTGCTTCAGCCACATCCCTCCGTCTACCTGATCCACTTTGCAGGTCGCAGCCACTTTGCATATGCGCGGGTTCTGAGGTGCACTTGAGCTGTCCCCACCATGGCTGCTTCAAGACCAAAAGATTAGCTAATCACCAGCTCAACTGACACCCTCTGGCTGTCAGGCTAGTGGGATTGCCGTGCTCCACCAAGACCCCGACAATCCATCCCTTTCCGTTGGTGATAGAGGTACTCCCTGGTTTGGCGCGTCTCCATCACGACTCGACACTGGCCGCGACGTCAAGAGTCCTTCGCCTCATTACACGCCATCAAAGCAACATAACCACCAGTCCGCATATCATATCCCATCGCATTGCATGTCTAGAGCCCGCCGGCCGTATTGACCAAATCTCCTGCAATTGGATTTTCCGGTCCGCACCCATCGTACATCATGGCCGCCCCCAAGCATGCTATTGAGTTCGACAAGATCATCGATGCTGGTAAGATCAACCTTGTTCTTGTCCACGTTGCTATTTGTTACTGTGGCGCAATCTCTAACCACGAGCAGGCCGGGAGCGCAAGAAAAACGAAGCACTGGCTGCGCGCATCTTCAATCGCGACTCGAGTCGCAGATCCAGTGTACCGCCCAGGATGTCCAGTCCTGGTGCCGGTTCCCTCGCTAGTCGCGTGGGTGTTAAAAAGGTAAACCTGAGGTCCGGCTGGAGTCACAACGCAATATGGCAACTGCATGGGCCTGTTTACTAACGAGTATTTTTGTTGCTAGCGAGGATCATCAACAGCCCGTTTGCCTAACGGTAACATTAACGGTGAATGGACACATGACCTACACAAGGCAAACAACAGATCAAAGCAGTCTTCACCAGCGCCGAACTCGCTAGCCGCAAGGATACACGCGCCTGGCACGACCGTGTCAAAAGCGCCAACTCAACAGCGACAGAACCGTGCTGCCAGGCTCGCCGACGCGTACAGTCGCACACAAGCCAATGCGTCGCCTCAACCCACGAACAAGCAGCAAGGACAAGGAATGACCATCAGAGGCCTTGCCGGACCATTCCCCATCATGGCGCAGAACTTTGCGCCCGGCACCACAGCTGCCGACATCGAGAGTGCCATGTCCCCAGTGGGCGGGTTAGTCACGACATGTCGCCTCCTTAAGACACATCCCATCGTCATCGCCGAAATCATATTCGAGAGCAAGGAGGGCGCAGAACGTGTTATCCAGACTTTCAACAACCAAAATGTTCGTTATATCACCTACTCATGTTTGCTTATGTCCTGCAGATCAAAACATTTCTTTAATTATTCTATAGCTAATGCAATCTTATGCAGGCTGATGGCAGGACTTTACATGTATATCCAAAATCTGGTGCCGCATATCATCCAACGCCAGGCTCAGTGCCTTCCGCGCCGCGCTCCCAACGCAGCAACGGCAACATTGTCGATGGATCTATGGGCTTCGACGATCCGATGGACACGAGCGAAACGTACGGGCAGAGTTTTAGGCAGCAGAGCGCTGCTGGGAATACCAGCAAGAGCAATGGACTATACAGTGACTCAATAGTGAGGGAAAACAGGAATAGCGCTGCAGGAGGTTCAAGAAGAGGCAGGGGTCTCAAGCCGCGTGGTGGTATCGGCAAATGAAGTTCTGATGAACGGGTCGCTTTGACTATGAAAGCCATAATCTAACTTTTGCGCCACCTTTACGAGTTGACCTACTAGAACGTGCAGCGGCATGTCGTGCAGGTGGGCAGAGCCTCGTACCTCACAGCAGCTATCAGGTGCCATTGCATCGGACCAGAAAGAATTTGCATCCTAGTAGACACGTATCTCCTACGCCTGAGTAGTCATCATAGCGATAGGATCTCACCTAATGCTGCATGCTTGCTGATATGTTCATATGGCCACATTGTCCATCATAAAAGGCCCATATAAGTAGCCTCTGGTACCAATGCCATGAAATGCAGTCTCGGGCACGACTTCTTACCGCCCAGCCATGATTTTATATATAAAAACTTCCAGCCTATGCAAATGCTCAATTACCAGCATGGTGCCTCTTAACAAGCTCGAGGTACCACTCTCCCATAGAGTTCTCCTCGCAATTTCTCCCAAGGCAACGAAACTAGACCAGGCAATAATAAAGCCCAAATACTTGACTGAAGACAGGAAGCTCGCCATGCTCTACTTGCGAGCTCACAAGCCACAGTTCTCCGATTCTCGTCTATCGAATCGACCGCTGAATGTGCGCTTTCTCGCTCTTATTCGGCCTGTACAAATAACCCTGCATGGTTCCTACGGCGCGCAAAGCTTTGCCGTCAACAAACAAGCAATTCGCTTACTTCGATTGAGGAACACGATAGATAGTGTAGCAAAGCACTCGGAGCGCGCAATAGGTCGGATACACGCAAGCTCATGTGCCATTTCAAATTGGCACATCTGCTCATGTCCCGAACACGTACACCGATAATGCTTTGTGGAACCATCGATGAATCCTCATTGCTGTCAATGCCAGGGGTTCTGTGCATTATATCCCTCCTCCAGAGTACGCTCTTCAAGGTTCCGGATGAAGTCCCTGTTACCCCTTGCGCCGCCTCGCTGCGCCCTGCTGTCCCTTCTGCCTGCGATTCTGCTTGCGCTTTGGTCCTGGAGACCAAGCCCACTCTCTGAGGATGGGGGATAGTATGCAGGACTTGGCTGGAGACGGATCGGCTGGCTAGGGTCTAGGTGGCTCGCGACTCGCTGTATGGCTGCTGGGATACCACTCTGCTGCTGGTCCATGGTAGATGCACGTTGACGTCCAGCCCTCACAGTAGCCTGCTGGTAAAGATTCGGTTGGGGCGCGCCAGAGTAGTTGGCCGATGGCATCTGCGCTGTTGGTGGGTTCATGCCCATCTGGCCATATGCTGGCTGTTGAGAACCATACGCTGGGGGGGCGCCTGAGTGGGTTGAGCTAGGTGAATACATGCCATTGTTGGAATACACCGGGTTTTGGTTGTGAGTGGAGGCTGAATACTGGTTCTGCTGCATTGCATATGCACTTTGCTGCACAGCTGCTTGAGCCTGAGCCTGTGCTGCTTGAGCTCTCTGCTTGCTAAGCTCGGCAGCTTGTTGTTGCTGCTGCGTCCCAGGCGCCGGTGTGCGGTTGAGCGAGCTTGATTTGAGGTTCATGGGTGGCACGAACGGGCCGGTATACTTCTGCTGAGTAATAAATGGATGCAGCTTCGCTTGTTGTGGTGACCATCTTTCCAATGGGCTGATGGTGAGCAAGCCTCGAACAAAATCAATGAAAGCTACGCGGTTGTTCATTTCTGAAGATTGTCGCGTCAGTAAGCGACAAACTCGATTTTGTGATCGGATCGCGTGACTTACCTCGCTCGATCTCGCTCTGTTTCATATTCTTTCGTGGCATCGGATATGACTTGATTATCTCTGGGAGAGTACTGGCCTGGAAGTACTTCTTGCTCGGCTGTTCCTTGGTTCCGCGTTCCCTTGAATACTGCTCCATGCTCTTCAAGTGATAGGTTTTGCGGCCGAACTCATCCTGCCTCTTTTCGAAGAAGTCACCTGACTGTTTGCCAACCTCGATCATCCAGTTTGGAGGGTTCCCCAGCATCTCATTGATGCGTGAGACCTGATTGTATTCAGAGGAGCCAGGAAACAGTGGCAGTCCCAAGAATAGCTCGACAACGATGCAGCCCAGTGACCACATATCGATCGCCGACGAGTATGGCAGTCCGAGGAGAACTTCCGGAGAGCGATAAAAGCGAGACTGTATATATGTATAAACAGTCTGGCGCTCATCACAAGCGGAGCCGAAGTCGATAATTTTGATTATCGGACTCTCGAGGTTCTTGAGGAGGATGTTCTCGGGTTTCAGGTCGCAGTGGATCAGACGAGCTTTATTGAGAAGCGCGAGCCCGTTCAGCAGCTGCTGTGCGAAGACTCGGACAAGGGTCGTGCTAAGACCACGGAACTGGTTCTGTTTAATAAGCTCGTAGAGGTTGACGCTTAGCAGCTCAAAGACCAAGCAAAGGTGCTGGCGGTGGATAAAGGTATCTTTGAGGCGCAGTAAGTGATGATCGTCATTCTTGTCTAGCTTAGTGTTCAGCTATGGTCGAGTGTCAGTTTCTGTCTCCGTGTGTATCCCCTCCCCAACAACAAACAAAGGGTGATACGCACCAGGTCAAGAACAGATACTTCCATCATGCTCTGGTTGAAGTAAGCTGTGCGATTCTTGATGACTTTCACAGCAACGACTTCTTGTGTCTTGAGATTCTGACATTTGACGACTTGACCGAAGGTACCTTGACCGAGGACGTCGAGGATGAGGTATCGATTCCTGCGTTTCGTGTAAGAATGCAATCTCCCATGAAGAACTGGATAGGAGAATATGACATACTTGTGACCGGCTTCCTCAGAACCAAGGATATCGTTCACGTAGAGTATATAGTCGCTGTCTTCATTGTCATAGCCATCATTCTTGGTACCCTTGCTCGGCTTCGTCAGGACTCGCCGTGGGTTGCGCGACGACTCGTACTTGAAATTAGGGTTACAGATCCGATAAGTGGACGGAAGGTGACAGGTCAATGCTTGCAACGGCTGTGGCCGACGACAGTCAGCTTGGACTCCGTGTTAAGTGATAGCGGGATATATAGACTTACGCTGATGAACCCACCCTCAGGATTGGCACGGCGGAAGGGTGGCTGCGAGTTGACCTTTGGCCTCAACTCAGTGACGGCGCTGATCTTCTTGAATTGAGGCACCGGACGTTTCTCTGGAGGCGGCTGCATGGTATGTCGAGATGGGTTAAGCTCGTTCATGAAACTGCCGTCAAGCCCGCCTGCGTTCATGAAGGACGAAAGGCTATCCTGATTGCTAGAGTATGGGGACAATGGGGGAAGCTGGGGGGCTTGGCGGCTGCCATAATAAGGACTCTGCGCTGGGTATTCTGCACGAGTGGGCGATTGCCGTTGGCTGAGTGGCGCAGAGTATTGCACTTGGTTCGCGACGCCTTTAGAGCCGTATGGCGAGTTGGGTGACAGGACCTCCATGGGCGAATATCTCTGAGCAGCAGCTGATGGCTCCTGTGGTGACTGGAGGGTCGAAGATCGGCTGCTGGAAGGATGAGACTGATGATGTGGTCGGATAGGGTATTTGGTGGTGCCGTACGGATCATGCGCGTCGTGCATGGGGACGTCGCCGTTGCCATCGCGGACATGAGATGATGTGGCACTGTTTGGGGAGGAGAGCGGATTGCCGACATTCTGGTACTGGTCGTACTTGTAGCCAGCTGGAGGTTGCTGGCTATACTCGCGGCCAGGCGTGCCCTGGTTGCTGGAATTGTACCGCCTCGGACCTCCAGCAGGATCTTGATAGCTCTGCCACTGATCCATGGCGGGTCGATTCGAAGGCGAATGTGGACGCAGCGCCCGGTCCTGTGGGAATGTGGTGGCCGAATTGGCACGCTGTGGTCAGGATCGGCTGTGTATTGAGGCACTGAGCCTCAGGCGTGTGATGGCCGCTGAGGATGGAACAAGCGCTGTTTAGTCCGCTGTTCTATTGCTGCTGACGCAAACCCGCGCTGCAAAGCTGGATACTCGGGTGAAAAGGGGAAGCTTTCCTGCTGACTGCGGACCAGAGTCGTGGGCAAATCGGCGTCGAAAGCCTGCGATGCGACGGGCTGTTGCAGCAGGCGGGCACAGCTGCGAGGGGCGGCTGGACCTGTGGGCGCGACCCTGGTGCCAGCGAAGGCGGCGCAGAGCAAGGCACAGATGGCCGGGATGGCGAGATAATTGAAGAAGCGGATAGGCTAGAGATTCATGATCAGAGAGAGGCTGGAGAGGACAAAGATGAGGCCGCAGGGCGAGTGCAAGCGGACGATGAGGTAGTTGGGCTGAGGGTGCAAAGTGGACGCGCCCGGGCTCGAGTTGGATGAGCCAGAGGCGGGAAGAGGGGTGCAAGTGGGCAGCAAGCACGGCTTGGGTGGAGGAGCACCGGTACCAGCAGACTTGAGCAGCGCTGCCCGGCTTGAGAGCAACCCGGTGGAGCACCAGAGAGAGCAGAGCTAGTGTGGAGGCGGGCGATCCTGAGGCCCTGCCACCGGTATCGAGGCGCAGAGGGGTGCCCAGCTAGAGCTCGCAGACTGCAGACAAGTACACAAGCATGAACAAACACAGGCCAATCGTACAGACGAGAGTGGTAGCAACACCTGGCAGGCAGACAAGTGTGATGCAATGGGTGGGAATGACGAGTCCTGCTGCGGTTGGCATGGATTGCGCCGGTCGGCGGCCTGCGCGACAACCGACTACGATCCTCACGCATACTTTCGAGCGCCCGTGCTTCTGACTTGCGTCAAGCTTGCTGCCCAGCCAAGATGGACCCCATATCTTCGGCAGGGACCAGCACGCCGTGAAATCCTGTCAAGCAGCACAGACGCTTGCGGCAGCCCTCGCCCTCATCCACACTCGTTCGCGCCGGCTGTGGAGTCGGGGTGTCAGAGACAACAGCGCCAAGGGGCACATGTCGGCGACTCTGCGGCAACCAAATGGCCGTCTTGGACCAAGACATTATCCTGCGTCTTCCCGCTCCTGACAGTGCATTAGTTCAGATGACCAAAACCGCTCCTCTAGCACCGAGTGTTCTTCGTGCGATCAATTGAGAAGGCCCAATATGGCATACCCTCCCGTAGTTGGGCTGCGTTTGGCCGTCATTATCGCGACCCAACGCAAGACTATGCTGGGTGCAGGGGGGCTTGATGGGCGCCAGGCACTTCAAGGAACCTGGAAGCTGTCGAGGGTGGCATGCGAAGGCTCATGGAAATTGCTATTGTGCCGGCCTCAGTCCTGACCGGCCGTCCTGGACTTTTGCTTGTGATAGTGATGTGCACTATCTTGAGCATGGGCTCATCGCTATCACCCTCTCCTCTCAACCGTGAGCTGTAGTGATTGCATCATTGCGGTACATCGCTGCAGGCTTTTTCAGCCCATTCCCAGCATATCGCAGGTCTGTACAGTAAGTACACGTGTAGGTGACAACCATGGTTGCATGAGGTACACAGCCAAATCAAGCTTTCATATTGGTATCATCAGGCGGCCATTTACCCCCGCTGCTTGGCATAACACCGTGGCACTGTGGTTTACGGCTTATTGTCACAGTACGGGCAAGGTTCCTCCACCGGACTACCATCGCGGGGCTTGCATGTTCGTAGAGAACCGGTGATTTCGAGTTTGGAGAGAGTAGATGTGGGCAATCACTGCGCCAGGTAGTCGAGAACGTGCACTTCAGTGTCGCAAGCCTCAGGGCTAATTCCGCCACATTGACATTTGCGCATTGAGACTCTAAGGGCAACGGACAGAGATTCTCTCTCAACAATCAGTCAAGGCGAGCAAGGTGAAACGCCTGTACCAAGAAACAAGAAAGCCTGGGGGCAGCACAGGCTTCCGAAGACAGCGTAAACCCCAAGGCTCCGCTTCCATGCCACGTACGACAGAGACAAACAACGACCAAAAAGAAGACGCTCAGTGAGGTATCAAGAGGTTACGAGAGAGTGAGAGTGAGAACATAATGAGGAATCTGACAGAACTTTTGCACGGTCGTGAAGTCATAGGCAGGCTGCTGATCAGTCGCTCAGATACAAAATCAATCGACCCCCAGCGCCCAAGATTGGAAAGCACAAGAGACGTTCGAGATGGAAAGAAATAACAGTAGCTCGATCAGAAGAATACAGTGGTTTTCATAGTGTATCCATCTGCTGGTTCAAGAATGTCCAATATGCGTGACGAGCTGAGAGCTTGGATGTGATGCTGATGCCGAATCTGAGAGATGTCGTAGACGTCGTGACATGGTGAACCTGTGAAAGCTCGCGAGAGCTTGTCGTACCAAGAAAAACAAAAAACCACGGCCTAGCCCTGGTAACCGTTGTAACCGTTGTTGAAGTTCTGGTTCGGGCCAGGGCTCCATTGCTGGGCCGGTGCTTGACCGCGGCCGTATCCACCAGCACTAGGCGGACCTCCGTAGCCCATGCCTTGTGCTGCATAGCCGGCTGGTGACTGAGCAGCTGGACCCCCGAAGCCTTGCTGTTGACCACCGTATTGACCTGGGCATTTGAAGCGACGTTAGCGATTTGGCTGACTTGACGCCGGTACGGCACAGACTGTGACTTCTTACCGCCATATTGGGGAACAAATGTGGAGGGCGTACCAGGGTACGCCGACGAAGGCTGAGCGCTTTGAGGGCTGAAAGCCTGTTGGTTAGGATCGAAACCTCCAGGAGCGTTGGGTGTCTTGTCTTTGCCCCACTGATGAGACATCGCAGCATCGTTAGTAGACTGTTTCACCTGGAGAGAAGGAAACTACTTACGCTACATTTGAGTGGTCGGCCATTGACCTGGTAACCATTCAATTGACAAATAGCCATTGCAGCATTCTCATGGCTGTCCATTTTGATGAAAGCGAATCCGCGATCGGCCTGGAATCGAGACTCAATCACATAGCCGAAGTTCTGAAACAGCGGTACCAAATCTTGCGCAGTCGTGTATGGTGTGAGGTTACCAACGTAGCATGTGGTTTGCCAAGCTGGTGTCTGGCTGATGATCATATCATAGCTCTGGACGCCGTGCGTTGGGAAGTGATGGTGCCCATAAGGCGTCGTAGGCGTCATGCCCATGGCGGACATGGCCTGTTGTTGAGCAATCGACGGTTGGCCCTTCTGGTTGGCCCAGTTGCATCGTATAGCACGGGAGCCGAGCCACTCGCCATCCATAGAGCTCAAAGCCTTCTCAGCATCGCTGCGATCACGGAAAGCCACGAAACCATAACCGCGAGTTCGACCAGTCTTCATATCCCACATTACACGAGCTTCCGAAATGGTACCGAAAGCTGAGAACGCCTGGAGGAGTATGTCGTCATTAACCTCATTAGACAGGTCGCCCACAAAGATATGAAAGTGACCAGATGTATCTTCCTTGTTGGTGGTGTTGGACTGGTAAGCCCAATTGACGCGAATCTCCTATCGACCCAGTGTGTTAGCGCCTCAAGAAAACTATCCTGTGTGATAACACCTACCGACTGATGTACCCTACGCCCGTTAAGAGTAGCCATGGCACGCTCAGCCGCGCCAGGGTCATCATACTCAACGAAGCCATAGTTGTACCCTTTGGCCTATTTTGTAGTCTTGTCAGCACCCGATTCAGGCAGTCGCTTACAGGAGGTTGCTAATGTCAGGACAGCTCTTGGCCTGCGCGGCTTACGTTCTTGTCGGGAATGATCTTGACATTCTGCACATGTCCCGTAGTCTCGAAAATCTGGCGCAACACATCCTCGGTGACACGGGGGTCGAGGCCACCAACGTAGAGCGCTCGCTTATTAGGTTCGGGCGCGGCGCGTCGGGCGAAGGCGGCTGCGCTGGTTGGCGAGAGCACGCCGGTATCGACAGCGGACAGCGGCGAGGTGATGGCAGTCGGGATAGGGTTCGTGTTGGGCGGGATGTGAAGAGGCGGCGGGGGCATGTGGCCTGGGTTGCCCTGACCGTTCTGACCGCCTTCAAAGCCAGAGGGGCCAGAGTTGGCTTGAGTCTGAGCCATCGCACCAGCCGAGCCAGGACCGTTGTCGGACATGTTTGGTGCGTTGTAAAAAGATGAGAAATGTCGAGCTGATGAGAGAGACTGTAGCTCTGTGTGGTGCAGCTCGAGGCCGGAGGTGGGGACAAGCGGGTTTAGGGGGAAGCTCGGCGCGGGGTGCCTGAGAGGGTTCGCAGGTGTCTCAGGGTCCTGCAATTCAGCAAAGATGCGGTCAGCAGAGGTCTATGTTCAATTAGCGCTGCAGTTGGACTCGCATGATTGTGACGCCTCCCAGATGTGTTTGCACCAAGGGCTGGTCTGTCGACCTGCAGGCAGATCTGCGAGTTGACGCGGAAGGGCCCAGGGATCTTCTGTTGATACGTACAAGAAGCGAGAAGCGCTGTAGGAGACAGCAAGACTAGATGTGGAGAGATGCGCAAAGAGGCTCCGGAGCAGGATGGGTGGTAGGATCCAAGAGCGCGCAAGAGGGGAAGCTGGCAATGATAGGAAACAGCTAGAGGAAAGGAAGCACGGGCGGACAATGGCGAACCTGGAAGCGCAAGGAGATGTGACAAGGGAAGAAAAAAGTGGCAGGCCGGACAGGAACCGCAGGCGCTTGTATCACAGCGACAGAGGACGTCGAGTGAGCACGAGGATGCGAAGGGGGGATTAGAGGCAGTTATAATAACACTGCCTCGAGCGGGTAATGGCTCCTGGCAGCCAGGCCAAGGTGAGCTGAGGACAGAATAGCCTGGCGAGCCCGGCCTGGCTGGACTGACAGCAGCGGAGCCTGCGGGGTCGCTATTGTCTCCGTCCGTCCTGCTTGAGCAATCACCCAAGCCAGCCCAGGGCCTGCTAGAACTGCGGCCCGGCCTATCACAGGCAGTTCCACCCCCATCACAGCGCTCCCGAGGTTGTGGCGCGTGTGACAATGGACGCTGCATAAGGTAGTAGAGGCAAATCGAGGCTTTCCAAGAGCTGTGTTTTCAGATGGCTAGGACAATTATACTCCCCTGTAATCTGCGTGAGTTTCGAAGAAGCCGTCATAACTCACGAACTTGTTGGGTGAACCAAGCGTTGTTCAGAGACGCTTTGATGAATGAGCTTTTACGCGTTCTAGTTCTCGCTCCGTGCAATGGTACAATACGTGGCTCTTCCACGATTACAGACTCGGGCGATTCCAGGGACGAGGCAGAGTTGATCTGTTCGAGGCAACGGAATGATACTAGCCCCAGGCAGTCCGTGGGCGCATGGAGCGGTGGATGTGGTGGGTCTTCCCATCGCGGCCCCTGCCAACGCGCTGTATGCATCCCATGGATTCAATGTTGCTTGCCCTTTACTGAGGTACTTTACTTGCGCTAAAATGAATACCTAAGCGGCAGGTACTTTACCTAATGCACAAGGAAAGCGAGTCCGGTGTTAACCAACGTTTGCACCCGCTCTGTACCTTCCGCTTGAGTGCGTTCGATGGCATTAACCCAAATCAGAGCAGCCCACCAGATCTTCAATTTCTCTGTTTTTCATCTCTGTGAACAACCTTCTTTTCTAACATCCAGACTCCCGTGTAATCCCAAATTCGCCTTCTCGCAAGCATGGCTCCTGCCAAAGCAGATTCGCTGTCCACCCTCGGTTCATCCCTCGGCGAAGTCGTAAGTGCTATATCTTCGTGTCCTTTTTGCGCAATCCGTCCAGTGCTGATTGCGTGCAGCTCGTGCAAACCGGCAAGGCACTCAAGTCATGCGCCAGGGACGAGCCAGGGGGCGTTTCTGGCGTGAGTAGTGCGATCCGGCATCGCTCTCAAGAAGCATTGAAGACCTACCACCTGGCACTCGACGATATCGAGTCTGAGATTGTAAGCCAGCCCTTCCTAGTAGTCTCTCCCCATCGCAATTCCAATTATCAGCTGACTTGCTCTAGCTTCGAGCGAAAGCTGCTCTGTTACGTGACCTCGCCAAGTTAAGGGCCGCGCGAGCTCCTCCGCCACCACCCACTCCTCCTCCAGAGCAGCAACAGATACGCTCGGAGGACCTCAAGCATGAGACAGCAAAAGCGCCCACGGTGGCCGTAGCGCCCATGCTCGACATGCCTTCCACAGCAGCACACACCATGAATCACCAAGCATTCGTTCCGGAGCCAAAGATGAATCCTGTGGTTCCATTTCCCGATATGGGGTCGGATATGTCTTCATCTGACATCTTGAGCATCGCACACAACGAGACCAAGCCCCTCAATCGCATGCCCACGGCTTCCATGCAGACTCCCTCGGCTAGTACGCCACAACTCAAAACAGAGGCCATCCCCTCGCCGGTCCTAGCAATGGGCCCTCGAAACACAGAGGACAGTCTCGCACATCGGCCAGGCATGCCTTTCGATTCCAAGGTGGCAAACTCAAGCAATGAGAGTGCACCAGTAGCGACTATGTTTGACCTGACGGCCGATGGCACAACAGGTGTTCACAGCACCAGCAGTGAGGCTCCCGAGTTCACAAACATGCAGTTTTCTCTGGACACCTCAGCGGCAGGCATACAGAATGCACCTCCTGCGCCAATGCCAGCCTTTGACCTAACTACTTTCACGAACACTGGGCCACAGGGAGAGTTTCCCAATGGGCCAACCTTCGACTCCTTGGGCAATGACACGAATCTGAATATCTCTACAAGCACTAACAAAAGGCCTCCTAATGGGGGCAAAAACCTCGACGACGTGTTCGACCTTGATGGAGGAGCAGATGGCATGGATCTCGATCTTGATCTTGGGAATGGAGGTGTTAACGACAGCACATTCGATGATCTATTCCTTGACACGGGCGACAATACCGGGATGGGGCAGTTCGACAACGCATTTTTTGGGCTCGACTAGATAGAGCTTGATCTCCGATCGGGGCGGACTTAAATGCGGAGTTCCCTTTACGCACAGCACAAGACTGTGCACGACCCGGAGTCAATACCGCAACCCAGCCAATTCTCGTGCCAGTATACTGGGCGCCTATCGATATACATCATAATGACAGATATTGGCTGAGAGAGAAAAAGATATTTGTGAGACCAACACGACGAGCACTTTGATGACACGAGGAAAGCTTGTGTCTTATGTCTACCCACGTTCTGAAGCCTGCATCGGTCCGGCATGGTTGGACCGTTGATGCCGACACGTCACGGGCCCTGCGTGACGGCAAACATGGGACCCAGCAACTCGCCAATCTTGGGATTGCGTACACTGGTCCAGTTTGCATTCAAGTAACCCCAGGACTCATCGTAGTCAACGGTACCACCACGAATATAGTATGTCCCTTGAAGAGACCAGAACGCCCACTCCATGTCGTTGCTAAGGGCATACTCCTTCAGACAATCGAAATACCGGCCATCTTTGTCCGATAGTCCATCAGGTCGGCTGCCTCCGCCCATCGCGAAGCCGAATTCAGAAAGGATGAGTGGCGCTGTGTATGGCTTGCCTTGCTCCAGCACGAACCCGTTGAAAAAGCCGTATTGATTCTTCAGGAAATTGCAATCGTCGAAGTTGACTGAGAAGGTCACAGTAAAACTGTATGCGTGCCATTCCCAGACATGTTTGTTTTCCCAGGCCGAAAAGTCGAGGTTCTTCGCCTTAAGGTGCGTCAGATCTGTTGAGGACTGCGTACCACCGATCAGGATCAGGGCATCTGGGTTCAATCCATGGATACGCTCCGCGGCCTGGGCCACGAAGTTGTACCAATCCGATCTGCCATTCGTCCAGCCCTGCAGCAGCCATTCTCGGATCTCGTTTCGAATCCCGAAGCCAACAACGCCCGGTTGTGATGTGGACCACTTGGCCATTGCCTCAAGACCGTCGAGCCATTCCTTCGTCTTGAAGTAACGGCTGTTGCCGGAATTATAGCCAAAGGCTTCATCCCACCAACCGTTTCCGTCATCAATATTACCTGATTCATTGGTAGATTAGCATGTGGTCTGGTGTTTGCGATCATACGTCCAAGTCGGAACGCAAGCTTGGAGATGATGGAGAAATACTCACAGCACCAACTCGCCTTGCTGACGTGGTTGTCGAGAATAGTCATAATGCCTCTTTTCCAAAGAGCACTAATGGCAGCTGCGAAGATATCGCGGGTCGTAGCATCAGCTAGCGTTGGGTTAACCTGCGCGATCTGGTTGTACAGGCCGATCGTCTTGTCGACACTAACACCTGCAGAATCGGCGGCAGCACGGAAAGAGTCTGAGATCCTGACATCCTGGTTCAGTGCGTGATCTATCGAGTAGGTCATGCGAACGCAATTGAAGCCCTGCGACTGCACAAAATCTGCGATGTCAGTAATGGGTCGCTTATGTAAACCCTCTAGGGTGTTGGTCTCCATGTGGCCTGCCCAGTTAACGCATCTCAACTTGACTCTGTGGCCCTCAGCGTCGAGGATCCATCGGTTTGATGTGCTGAGTGGTAATGGAGTTGACGCCGAAGTGGCTATGTAAAACAAGATTGGAAGCAAAAGTAGCTTCATGGTGGGAAGTTCAGTAGCTGCCACGAACAGCAGCTACAATCTATGGGACAAGTTGACAATGGCTCCGTGCAGAAACACGTCCACCTCGACTACCACATAGTGTGTAGATTGGTCTTAATGCGAATATATTGGACAGAGCTTTGACTCAACTCGAGGATGTCCAACTCTCTTATACAAGCACCGTCCTCTTTGGACTTGGACTACCGACTATACACCATCAGAACAGCAAGCTACCACACTCCATCATGTGGCTGGCGACATGACTTGACAGTCAACCATGGCCGAGCCCCAAGAGTGAGATGCCTTGTGTGTGAGTGGCACTCATTGGATATCAGCTGCCGCCTTGGGAAATCACCGAAGAGGAATGAAGGAACCGAGCTGTCAGGTTGTGAAGGCGATGCTACCCAACTGAGTAGATCACCCTGGACCGTAGAAGAGCCTTGAGGCGATTCCTGAGTCTAGCACAGAATCGCTATATTTTGTGAACAAGGGCTAGAAGGTGCCACTTCCAAGCTCAGCTACGATCTACGCGCCAGCCCCGGAAACTGGGAATGGACAGGCGCAGTCCGAACTGCCGAAAAGCCATCTCCAACATCTCATTGGAGGCGACTACAATTGTGAGCACGATGGCTGGTGGGCACTCCCAAGTCTTTGGCAAAGTCGAGCGGGGACAAGGCCCCTTGACCCTGCCTCTTCGATGCAAAACCGGGGTCTTGTCGGATGACCGCTACGCATATGATTGGTCATGCACAGCAACGCTCGAAGCGGATCACGCTACCACGGCCCGTCGGGGTCCTCACAGGACCACACGCGATATGGTGCTTGGAAAGTGGAGCAGAAGATGCGGTGTCTCGGAGTCGAGGTTTTTGGTGCATTCTGCGACTGGCAGTTTACAGTTAGCAACTACCGGTGTCCGCGGTCAGAAGACAAACGCTGACTGATTAGCATGTGCTTTGCTGTCCTCAGACAAGCAGAATGTCCTGCTGCCTCTTCCCCAAACGCAATTCACCCTTTCTTTGAAATGACATGTCTACTTCATCGTGCAGGTCATCCTTCGTTAAGAGTTCCTTGGAGTCCCGCCGTGCCGCGGTCTGGTCGAACCTTTGCAGCAGTAATAAGCACTACAGCTGTTTATCAGGGGCGTTCCTGGCAATGTGCATGATCCTCCCGCTCACATCATGGGCACGGTGCAGTAGACAATGACAGACAAGGCCAACCTTGCTCATGATTCAAATATGCATCACACAGCTGCATGCATGCATGCATATGGCATCCCTAATCCTGCTTCGGCGTAGTCAGATCTTGTTCCTTACTGACATTTTTGTTGACGTCGTAGTTCTATTCCGAATAATTTCTCAAGAAAGCCCTGCAAGTTGTCCACGGGACGAGCTGCCTAAGGTGTGACTGAAGTGCATCTAAGGTGGGGTGGCTGACGCGAAGAGCCCTTACGCAATGGTGCGTGTGAGCCAATGGGAAAGTGAGTTGATGCCAAGCAGGCTAATCATTCGCACCTTGGCTCGTGACTGTCAGGGCATAATGCTCCAGTGGCACGCAAATGATCATCTTTTAGGAGCCACCAAAGAACGTTGCGCCACGTCACTATGAGCAAAAGTGTCACGTGCCAGTATGCTAGTCGAGATTGCTCTGTGTTTGCACAAAGTGTGGAATGGATATATATTGGTCATGCGTCAAGTGTATATCGTCGTTATCATAATATTCGTCCCGCAGTAGACCAGAAGGTACAAATCATTATCTGCGTAATCGTGATAGCCGTCATACTGACCAGCTGTTTCTTTAGGGCTCATCAAAGCTCGTTCAGGCAAGTGCCATGATTCCAGAACAGACGACAGTCATGCTGTAGAAGATGCATATTGAGGGTACGCTCTGGCCCTGTGAGGCGTTATTTCGTGATCCGTCAAAGCTCGGGTCGTTCATTTCCCCCTCCTAAAACCTTTAATTTGTGGGCGCAGTAGGTGCCGATGGCATTGCCGTCGCTGCTGCACGCGCTTCAAGCTCTTTCCGCTTGTTGAGGAGACTCTTGAACGCGCCAAGACACTGTACCAGGCTTTCCTCCTCGTGCGCACACAACCTATAGCTCTTCTCATCTGTGATGATCTGCATGCAGTGCGTCTTGGTTTTGCTGACAGGGTCAATGTCTACTGTGTTCACAATGGCTGACAAAGGCAAAATGAAGTATGCCGTGTACTCGGACTCGTCCTTGTAGAGGATGAGATTGCGAGGTCGTAGTACGGCCCAGCAGTCCTTCCATTGCCGCACGCCACGCTTACCCTTGAGGAACCAAAGCCAACCTTGCCACACGACTCTGTCTGGATCCTGTTCGGCGTTCAGACCGCTCACCTGACTCAGGTTCCTATTTTGGAGCACAGGCCGATTTAATGAGCCAGGGTCCAGGCGAATGCCTGCTGTTGAAAAGGAGCCGACAGCAAGATTTTCTGCAGAAGCGCCAAAAGGCCGCTGTGCCTCCACGTCCGAAAAGTCAGAATGCGATGCGAGCTCGGCGCCCGACATGCCAGCTGGCTCCAGAGGATGTGATTGTCGGCGAGCCGAGTGAGGCGCGAATTTTGGCCTCCTCGTCTCGAATGGCTCAGGAGAGCTCGAAGCAAATCGATCGAAATCTGTGCGCCGTGGAGGCACATTTTCGGAGCCGCGGGCTAGCATACTGGCAGGAGCATATGATTGGCGTCGAATGATAGGGCTTGCCAAGAACATTTCCTCCTCTTCCTCCTCAATACGTGCATCCTGCCGGATCAGTTCGATCCATTCTTGTGCGTCTGCCGCAGTCTTAGCTTCAAAGTGGTAGTTTTTCGCTGGCGAGTAGAGGCCAAACAAGTTTTGTCTTCTCTGTTTCGGATCACGCAGCATTGTGACCGCTGATAGGTCAGTCAAGTAGACCTTGTGGCGGAGCTTGCTCTCGGAGTCGGACTTGTATATGGACAAGGTATTGGGTCGGAGTACGAGGTAGACAGTTTTCCAGGCCTGGGCAAGAGGATATTGTATTAGCTGTGGTCCCCGATGTTGGCAGTTGACAGGCCTACGAGGGATAGCGTGCGAAGACACGTACTTACCTTGGTTTTCTGTGTGCGGCGCTGGACATAACCCGCCTTGATGACCCTGTCGAACTCGAAGCTGCCGTTCTGGTTGACGGGACTCGTGATGGGAACTACGAGCTGTGCTTGCGAAGATGGATGGACGTTCTGCACCGAGGTTGACGCAGGAGGGATGTCAATCTTGGTGCCACGGATAGGCAGGGCCGCGGTAGGCACGGCAGCCATTGGGCTGATGGATGATTCTGCCATGACGCTCTTCAACTCGGACAAATTTGTCTGATCACACTCAGGGAAGGGGATTGCGTGCTGCGGACCCGGATGCTGTTGAAGTAACATATGAATGCCGGAGTTGCCAAGGTACGGTGGACCAGGCAGTACTTGTCATCCGCTGTCGGTAATATCGAAGTCGAAGCACGTGTGTGGTAGTGATATCGTTATATGGTGAACCAGAAGTGCAAGCCCGGGTGAAGCAGCGGGGTTCTTTGAAGCGAAAATAAGTCGTTGCGAGCAGCGAAGCGCTGTGTGGGGGAGAGCGCGGAAGGGCAACAGGCTGAAGTGTTGGTGGTCTTGCGGTCGCACCGAGGGTGGCGTACAGATAGCTGAGCAGAGAAGCGGTAAGCGGAAGTGTCTGGACACGACGGAGAATGTTTTGATCGTCGAGAACGGATGGCGAGAATAATGAGGAGGTCGGCGTAGTTGCCAGCGCGAGCAGACCCCTGACGCGAAGGCTGTCTGTTGGCGTCGTGCCGTTGCAGGTTCAGGGCCCCCCCCTGGCTCGAAAATGGGGCAGGAGGCTGGCAGCGGCTTGAGAGCAAGGTGGAGGGACAGGTCCGAGGGTCCGTGCTAGCTCGGGCGCCGATCTGATCGATGCGTGCGCTTCGACAGTAGGTATCGTGACACGTACTGAGCAGAACGAGTAGTGGTGTTGGGTGTGTGTGTGTGTGTTTGAAAGTGCTCTTAGGTGGGTGTGTTAAAAGTTGAGGTGGGCGGAGGGCGGAAGCCAGTTTTAGGTGTTCGGGGACACGATGGATGACGACAAACTTTAGCTTGGAGGGGGGTCTCCAACCTTGGAAGGTTCCACGTTGCCTGCCCCTGGGTGTGCCTTTGGCAGAGTTCATGCGCGGACCTCGACCTCGACGCGTTTCGACGAAATCGCAAGGCGCCTGCTCAGGGTCCCATGAACGAATGCGTTGGACCAGATCGCCTGGAATGCCAGGACTAACCCGTTAGCAACTGGCCCATTCCCAGACCGAATGCACGAGACCGGGTGGGGGCTGCCTGGCTTCTCAGTCCCAGTCAGACTCAAGTCAAGACGGACCAGCCAGCAAGCAAGTGTAGGCGCCTTGAAGCATGAATGAAGACCAATGCCAGCAGCATTGCACAGCCCCAAAGAGATGGGGTTTCAGTCCCAAGTATTGCCGCTAGCCGTCGAGCTGTGTTTCAACCCAGGCGAGGCCAAACTCAGTTGGTCCGTCCCACGCATCAGCCTGATGTGAAAGTGCTTTGCGCAGAAGCCCACCGGTAGTCTGGTGCATTGCACAGGGACGGAGAGAGCTTGGCCGACAACCTAATTACAAAATAGTCCAGTATGTTAGTTCTAGTGTATGGGACAGAACTAGACAGTCCGCCTTACAGTACCTGGGTGATTATCAACACGGTCTGGAGTGGTCGCACGATGCAACCCCCAGACGGCTCAGTCAGGCACAGTGCATGGCGCCCGCATCACCGGTGCCGGGCCACCACTTGCAGCTGCACCAGACTTGTCCCCCAGACTCGTCACCAAACCTGAGGCTGTCAAGCTTTGGCGTCAGCTGCACCAGTCATCCCCATTTGTCCAGAGCTGCAACTCTGTCGAGTCCCGTGCCGCTTTCCTTCGAGTGCCCATCCAGTCGCCCTGCCGTTCTGTCCTGAGCTCGTCTCGCTCATCTTGCTCACTCCGCTCGTCCTGACGCTCAGCCTGCTGCAGTCCAGGCACCCAAGTGCCAGAATTGTGTCTGGTGACCCGCGGCTGCCATCTTCAAACCACCCGAGCAGGTCGGCTCCGGCTGGCACCGGGTCACGCCTCTGCTCCACCTCCGCACCGCGACATTGACCTCCCATCCGCCTAGTATACAAGACCTTATCTGCTTTACTTACATACGCTGTTCGAACACCCTGGCACCGCCAGCTCCTTCCTCACCTGTTTCAACTGCCTCCATCAGAGCACTTCCTGGTCAGCCCGTCTCGAAATATCGCTATCTCTTCACTCGTCTTAGATGACCTCGCCATTAGCCAGCAATCCCGTTCATGCGGACCGCCCTGGCGCGTCGCCAAGTCACCCTGCCTCGGGCCCTGGACCTTCCTACCTCCCCCACGACCTCGATGACACCGCCGCAGGCAGTACCGAGCAGTCCCCCCTGCTTTCGCCGGCCGGCGCCGAGCACGACCACCTCATCCATGATGACACTGTCGATGGCTCGCCTTCGGGTGCCGATCAAAGCCAGGCCACTAAGAGCGTTTGGTACCTCGTAGCCCTTACCATCAGTATCGGTGGTCTCCAAGTCGCTTGGGCTTGCGAGTTGTCCAATGGCTCGCCCTATCTCCTCTCGCTCGGCATCAGCAAGTCACTCATGGCTCTTGTGTGGATCGCGGGACCTTTGACTGGCACATTGGTCCAGCCCTACGTGGGCATGCTTAGCGACAACTGCCGTGTCTCATGGGGCCGCCGCAAACCCTTCATGCTGGGTGGTGCTGCGGCAACGACTTTCTGTCTGCTCTTCCTGCCATGGACCAAGGAAATCGTCGGAGGTGTGCTCGGCCTGTTTGGTGCAGATGCCTCCTCTGATGGTGTTCGGGTCCTGATTATGATTGTTGCCGTGGTCATGATCTATGTTCTCGACATTGCTGTAAACACAGTCCAAGCATCTATCCGCGCATTTATTTGTGATTGTGCACCTTCACATCAGCAAGGTACGTCACTGGACTGTTCTATGCCTCAAATCATGTATGTGCTGATCAATGTCTAGAGGCCGCAAATTCCATGGCTAGCCGACTTGTCGGTCTCGGCAACATTGTCGGCTACCTTGCAGGTTACATCAAACTCACCGATTATCTCACTTTTCTCGGTCACACTCAATTCCAGATCTTGTCCGCACTCGCTTCAGTTTGCCTCTGCTCAACGGTCATATTCAGCGTTCTCGTTATTCCCGAAAGAGATCCGCGTCTTGACGGGCCAAAGCTAGCTCACCAGTCTGGCATCATTGATTTCTTCCGCAGCATCTTCGCTGCCATTAAGCGACTCCCACCACAAACCACAAAAGTCTGTGTGGTCCAGTTTTGTGGCTGGATCGGGTTCTTCCCAATGTTGTTCTACACGTCAGCATATATTGGCGATGTATATGTGCAGCCGTACCTCGAGGAGAACCCCAACATGTCTCGAGCCGAGGTCGACGCGTTGTATGAGAGAGCCACTCGCGTCGGCACTTTTGCCCTGCTCATTTTCGCCATCACCAGCTTGCTCACCAATCTACTACTTCCATTCTTCATTGATCCTACCTACGACAACAACCCGGCCATTAAGAAGTCCATGCCGGCACGCACCGCACTTACGGCGGAAGACGAGGGACTACAGAAGTGGTTGATGACTCTCGTGATCCCGGGCTTTACTCTCCGCCGCGCCTGGATGTTTTCGAATATTCTCTTCGCCATTGCCATGACCTGCACGCTATTCGCGCGCTCGGTTGAGATGGCGACTTTTCTAATTGGCTTGGTCGGCATCACATGGGCTCTGACTCTGTGGGCGCCATGGGCCATCATCAGCGCCGAGATCAGCCGGCGTGAAGTCATTGCCAGAGCGCGAAAGCAACGTCTCTCTAATGTGGCAAATGTCGGACCCTCCAGCTCTTCAGGCAGCAACTCTGACGTTAGCGAGATTGAGGACAACGAGCCAGAACCAGACAAGGCTGGCGTCATTCTAGGCATCCACAACATGGCTATTGCTGCACCGCAGTTCATCTCCACCTTCGGCTCGAGTATCGTGTTCCGCTTTGCTCAGAAACCCCGGGGTGTGCCGGGCGATCACAGCATATCCATCGTTTTCGCCATGGGCGGTCTATTTGTCCTGGCAGCAGCGTGGTTTATTCATAAGATCAAGGAGAGCTCGCCTCTGCCCGCAGACGCCATCTCCGTGGCCGAGGAGGGAATTGTCGTGGAGCACACAGGCAACAATGGCAAGAAGAGCAGGGACTTACCGCGTGGTAGTATGGACCGGGCAACGCTGGCTAGAAGCTCCAGCTTCTCTGGGGTGGAGTACTAACTGCCCGATCATAAGTTGTAGGTAGACGGTCCAACCACACATCTACCTTGCTTAGTTGTTCTAGGCATTCCGCGTAATAGCGTGGTGCGCGTCTCTGAGAGATAGCTATACTGAATCTTTAAGGTTGAAGTCAGCAATTCTGTTCCTTATTATTGGTTATAATGACCTAGAGAACGTACAAGAACTATGCAGAATCCATACGGTAAAATTTCCCCATTTGCTAGAGGTTATGTGAGATAATTTGGCGTTCTGTGAGATCCTATTGACTGCGTGGTTGTTATTTGATTTAGACAGACAGAATCATACCGGAGCAGCTTAATTATATTCCATATAACATTATTTGGCGACATACGACTCACCCAAGTAGTGCGACAATTATCATTATTTCATTTGTGCAGGCTCTAGCTATGTTCCATGTGGACACACAAAAGAATAGAATACACCGATGGACCCACGAGGCATTGTATCTGACATCATACAACCTATACACATACGAGCCTTGTTTTTCCAGAACCAGCGTTGGACTCGACCTCCCTGGACATTCTTCACATAAACTCTTGTGTGATTTTAACAGCCTTGCAAGTAGGATTGCTTGGTGGCAAAGTCGTCGCAAATCCAACAGACTGGTAATAGTAGCTACCCAGGTACTGCCAGCAGACGTACCAGTGTTTGATACCATAGTTTCCAGGCGTTGGGGCCACATCGGGCTTGAATGATGAGTCCTCGAGGTAGCTGTACGCGAACAACTTGCTGTCTTCAAATCCAACTAGAGTGGAGGTGCCGAAACCAAACTGTGGGGCAGCGACGTTGGAGTTGACCTGATACTGGAAGGACATTGGTTGTTCGGCAAAGGTGGTTGTATCGTTGAACTGCGTAGGAAGGCGCCAGAAGAGGGTGCCTGCGGGGGAGCCGTCGTCGAGCTTCGGTAGACCGGTGGTGTTAAAGTAGTACTCGAAAGAAGCACTTTCATTGGCTGGTGGCTTGCCACCGGCTGTGTAGCAGAGGCCTTCGAGAGCAGCGCCGGTGTGACAGGCAGATACGTAGCCTGTGTTACGAGTACTAGTGTGTGAGTTTGTGGGGTTCCGAAGGGGAGTCGTGATGGAAGGGAATGGGCTTACCATCAAGGTCATCGTCGCAACCTTGGATGCGGAGATAGAAAGGACCGCTCTGATCTTCTGTTTGAGCGGCGACAAGACTGCTTGTGGCGGCGAGGGCCAGGGCGGTGATTGTGACTCTCATGTTGCTGTTGGTGGTTTGTGTGAGGTAGTCGAGACTGGGATGTGGACAGAGGGTGATAATGTTGTTGCGAAATGGCTGTTTGAAGGCGCTGGTGATGGGAATGTGTATGGCGAAGGAGAGGTGCCGGAGACTGGCACTTTATAGGCAGACGCCTCGACATCCCGTCGCCTGCACGACGACACTTTTGTGCCGCCATCGTGGTGATCACTAGGGAAGACGGGAGGAGGTCGGGCCGTTGGTGGCAGCATGCATTCGAGCGTCCGAAGTTAGCCGTGGGCGTGTCACGTCACTGGCAGACAGACCCTTTGTGGGCAGGTGCGGGAGAGGCGTTGCTAGTGGCCCCTCCCTGCGCCCCCTCTGCCCTATTCTGGGCTCTAGCGCGGTGGGGGGCGGGGAATCCCAGCACTTTTCTTCTCAACTGCACATAGTCAGGCTCTCCGGCCTCCCGGCTCCCGCCTCCTCTGTAGAGAGCTAGAGCTCTAGCTCGCCGGGACGGCTCCTTCGCAAAGCTTGACTTGCAACCGACCTCGTATTCCCTGCAAGCCTCCCACATCTCCTCTGCGGCACCGTCATCACATGATTGAAGACTGCAACTCTGCTGACGCACGTACATGCCGCTGCGGCGGCCCCTTCTCGTGTCGTCGCCACCGCCAGAAACCATGATATTATATTGCCGATCTCCGGACTCCTTCGAGCGTGATCCAGCGGTTGCATTCGGCACGCTTCCCGTCCGATGACGCATGGTTCCCCAGGCCTGTAGCTCCTGGGCTGAGCTTGCGCAGCTTTCTCGTAACAGGGGTCTCCACGGTCACTTACTCACCCGCTCCCTTTGGGACCGAGACTAACCTACTGCTACTCAAGTATGCTGCCCGCCAAACTGCTCACGTTGGCGGAGTCATTGAGCACACGTTGCCGCAACGTCGCGTGATCTGCCAAGTCGAACCTCGCTAATGCAGATTATCGTTATGCTGCGGTGTCGTGGCGAAGGGACGCCTTACCCGAGGCCGAGAGCCGAGCCCCAGACTCTGCCAGCCGGGTGCACGCCCGAAACCTACGAGCCCAGCCACGGCACGTTACCACGGGGTGGTGGTTGGGATATGTGCCTACAGGACTCTAGGGTCGGCCGAAATAGAATTCCCCGTCCATCATCATCATCGTCATCGTCATTGCCGAGATCTCAAACACAAACTTTGGCAGCCCCCACACCCGCGCCCATAGATCGCGGCCCATTGATTACGGTCGTCAGCACAACACCATACACCATGGGCGCACAAGCGGACCCTCACGGGCTTCTATGCAAGCCCCGGTCACGCATGTAACCTGTCTAGCCTAGAGTGTTTGGTGTGCCAGAGCTTGATTCAGATCCCACCAGCAGCTTTCCCAAACAGGAGCGCGGGACTTCAGAATACGAGAGCTAGTCTCTTTCAGCCATTTCACTTCTCGTGGATACGAAGAATGCTAAGACCTGGCTTCTTCCACACAACGCAGAGCTACTAACTTCAGCTTCAGACATTCTTCGCCGACGACGACAACGGACAATAACACACCTGCGATAACTCGACAGATCATGCGATCATGCCAGCTGACACGGCAACCAGGCAAGAACATGGTTCTTGAACCCATAACTCATTCTTCATTTTATGCTACAATCCTACACATACCTCTCAGCGTCGCTTGCACTCTCAGTAACGCTCTCGGGCGCTTCATATCCTTGCGCCGCGATACTGCCCGGTACGCTCTCGGGGGTGTAATACTCGCTGCCAGGGAACTTCGAGTGGCCAGTGCCTTTCTTCGAGGCCATGTTGACCTGGGAAGCCTCCTTGCCCTGTTGCATCACGTCGCTCTGTGCCTCAGCCGCCGAGCCCTCAAGGCTACCAGAGTCGCCCCAGCTGCGGTTCCCTTGGCAATTCGCGGCGTCGAACTCCTGATTGCCGCCAAAATCGCGCTGCTGCTGGGCGAGTTTGTCCTCGGGACCGCCTTTGCCCTCGAAGTGCTCGCCGCGGGTTTGTCTTGATGTTGAAGTTTGGTTAACACAAAGTCAAATCAGCTGATCAGGCCTGCGTGCCGCGAAGCATAGCCATGAAGGGTAGGATTGGTTTTGTAAGTAATCGAGCAACTCACCGACCACGGTCATCAACATCACCACCCTCCTCAACAGGAATTTTGCGGTTATACCCAGCATTGGTGGTAAGACCGTCGCCGTACTGGACTTTGGCTCCGGGAAACCTGCTCTCGACGCTCGTGTCAACGCCAGCGTCGTCGTTGGACGACTGCTTACCCGCGCCCGTCTTGGCCTGGTAGCTGTTCAGGTCACGCTCGGCCTGCTCGGCAATGTTGCGGAACTCCTCGGTGGTAGGCATTCTGATGTTTTCGTGTTTAGGGGTTATGTGTCTATGTGTTGTGTTGCGTGGTGTCTCAGATGGATAACTGTTGTATCGTTGATGTGTAAGATTTAATGCTAACGGCGATGCAGATCTGTGTAGAAGTGATGACTGTCAAAACATGCAATCACACGACGGTCACAAGCACTTTCAATATATATATATATATATAACAGAACAGCCAGCCTGTCAGTCTCAGCAATTGGCATCCCACACTGCAAAGATCAACTGCGGTGCACCTGTTTGCCGACTTGACGTCAAGCAGCATAATCGTGATCTCATCCTGGGCGATGAAATCATCAACTCCAGTTTTATGCTGGAGGTCTGTTGCATGCTCTCACCGAGCAGTACCCGCATGGCCAATAACGTGTGCGCTAGACGAAACTGCCATCGACAAAGCTGGCGTCATAGCCGGGGCTCTCTTTATGTTCTCCACGGCCTTGAAGAAGTTTTGATCACCAAGGAGCTGTTCCTTCGGGTTGGACCACAGCTAGGGACCATGGTGGCCTTTTAGCACTATTCGCGCCACACCTCCTCAGCCAGAGATTTGTGGAACTATTGGACGTACACAGAATCCTGTATTTCGCGGACTTTCGAAGTCACACAAGAGCGAAACCCAAGAACTGGCCGAACTGCCAAGCATGTTAATGGCTGACCCAAGGATAGCTGCACAGGCCCATGACGATGATCCGTGTGCGACGGCACGGAAAAAGAAAGTCCATCTGCAAAACGTGCTAATGCTAACGACAGGGACGACATGAGGCGCGGCCCACGTCGTCAGGTCATTTGTCAGGCCGCTTTGCGCCACATCGTCGCACGCCACATCGTGCAATGTCGCATCTTAGTACAACCAGCTGCGACGAGGCGCCGTTCTATCGGGCTTGACATCAGAAAAATACTGCTGTGCTGAAAGCTATGTGGAGATGGTGGGAATGGAAACCCCGGATGAGACTGCTCGTTCGCTTGCTTCTCTGCCGATGCGGAGTAGGAGCTCCGGTGTGCGCGCGCAAGGGGGTGGGGTTGCTGGTGTTGATGCTCAGCGAGAAGTGGGAGAGGTGCTGTGCAGAGTCTCCAAGGTCAGGACTCCCTATCAAGAATTCGGACGTCACGTCAAATTCACCATTGATCTTATGTGTAACTTGGACAAGATCTTTGTGTTCAGCTCGCGAGCAGAAGGTGCGTATCCGTTATGATCAGCCTCAGCGGCTGCAACGTCCCGTTAGCTGAGCCCAACTGTCGGTAAGGCTGCTGCCGAGCGCCGCGTGTCTCGGCCGCATATCAGGTGATGCATATCAAGCCCCGGCCTGAGATGTATTGGATCTTGGCCGTCTGCTGTCATGTCGCTATTTATCCATGCTTTTGTCATTCTGGTACGTTGTCTTCCTAGATCAGGCATTGCGTTGTGGGGGGCTGCAATCCCTAAGGGTACTTGCAAATGAAAGCCGAAGCGACTCGGATGTCTTTCTGTGGCCGTTGAGGAGCCAGAACAAGGCAGATTGACGAGCCAGAAGCATGTCTCGCCGCTTTCAAAGATTGCAAGAAATAAGAAAACTGGAAGAGAAAAATTTCCACAAGCATGACCGTGCAGAACTGTGGAGTGCGCCTGTGCGATCTTCCGGTGAGGCTATCCATGCTCGTACGGTCCTTGGCTATTATTGACAGTAGCAGACAAGCCGCGTCTGATCCAAACCTGGGAAATGGCTCGTGCTGGGGACGACCATGGATAGGGCTCGGACGATGAGGCGCAAACTAACTTTCGGAGGTGATTGTGGTTTCTTGCTCGTGGTCATAATTGGCTGGCTATGCCTACCGTCGAGAGAAGATTGTGGCAGTGGACTGCTCCCCTACTCCCCTACTCCCCTGTGGTGCTTTAGAGACTGTGAAATTCAACGTGCCTGACAGGTCGCACTGGCTGCCGTGCCAGGTAGCATGGGCGGGAGAGGGTTTCGCTTTCCGGGGACCAATGTCTCAGTTCCTGAGGTTGCGAAGGACCAATGGAGCAAATGCCAACTTCTCGATTGGGTTGGGGACGCCGAAGCTCTGCGCCTTCGAGGAATGGCCGATGATGACGGCGTGGTGTTGGGGCACTCGCGGCTCATGTCTCAGTTGGCTGGGTATCATGGAGAACATGCCCTGGTGAGCGATAGGAGCGGAGATTGCGACAACACAGGGGAGCGGACACGATGGGCGACGATGGGATCGACTGCGGCTGATGAGACTGGAGGCGCAAGCAAGGGCTGGCATCGGGGAATTGATGCGCACTGGCGAGGGGGACCGGTCCCGGTACCGGTACTTGGATCAGGACAGGAGGAGACAGAACCGGGCGCCTGGATCGAAACATGATGATCCATGGACTCTTTGAAAGTTGTAACGCGTTGCGCCGTCGGCAGGCCTGGTCTGAACCTTGAGGTGGGTTCTGAGATGCTGAGGTCGGTTGGGCTTGCCATCTCTGAGAGGTTCGACCCTAGCCTGGCAGGCTCGAGTGCAACATGGCCCTTGTAACCCTGAGCTGTGGAAGGAAGAATTGGAATGTCCCTGGCGAGCTGGGTCGTTTCTGGTGGCTGATACTGTACAGTGCCCCATCTCCGTCATCTGGCTTTACTCTCATCCTCTCATTAGGTGGCACACAACTCTGGTGAGATCGCCCGTCTGTGCAACCAGCATCCCTGGCAGCTGGTCATATGGATCCTAGCCCAACCTGCCTGCCTGCCTGCCAGCCTGCCAGCCTGTGACCTGCCAGCCTCCGCCGGTGTCACGACTCTAGGACTGATCGTCGGCAGACAGGAAGCAGCATGACCACTTGCAGCTGGCTGGCGTGCGGGACGGTTCATGATGCACTGATCGACTGTCTCAACCGGGCATGCAGGCGAGGCAGGCATACTGCACTGGGCAGCTGGTGCCAGGGCCCTGGTATTGGGTGACTGCATTGTGTCCAGGTAGAGAGGTGCAGGAGGCTCACGGGCCCGTTGCGCTGGCCAGTCGTTCCTGCAACGCGCCTTGCCGTTCTTGTTGCCTCGAGCACTGACAACCTTGGAAGGGTTGCAACCTCGCTGGGGTGCCCCGGAAAGATTCCCAACCATCGACTCTCCACCTCCACCACCACCACCACCACCGACCGCCAATAATTCACTACAGCACAGCACGGCACTCCATTGCACTCCCAACTGCGCTCAGGGCTGCCGGGGGCTGCCCAGTCCGGAGTAGGGACGGACCTTTGCCCAGCCAGCCTCTGTAGGGTCTGCTGCCATCTGCAGTCCCCAAGACTCTCAGTTGGAGCAGACATGGAAGCTTCACGTTCCACGCCCGCTGCCTGCGTGCTTCTGCGCAGATACCGCTCTGGACACGACTCTTGACAGACAAGTCGCCTTCTGTCTCTGTGTCTGGCTCTGCCCGTTCCTGGCCCTGACTCTGGCTCTGCCACGTTCTTCTCCACGCCCACCAGCGGCATTGCTCAAAGGAGCCTCTTTGGGCTCCGCTGTCTCAGACTCTCAGCCGTCGTTTCTTTTTCGGCCTGCACCTCACTTGCACGGGCCTGCCTGCCTGCTCTAAGCACCAGGATCCCATCTCATCTCTGGCCAATTCCAATTCCCTCCGCGGCCTTTCAATTGCTTCCCAAGATTATGCGCCAAGGTCCTTCGCTCTCCATATAACTTCCCTCGGTCCGGCGCCTCTGTCCCCAGACTCCAGACCACCTCCTCGGAGCCTTCCAAGGGCGCATTGTGGCACCTCAGGACCCTGTATTACCTACTATCTGCAGCTCGTCACCACCTTCACGTTCCTTCACAGCCAGACGCCGTACGCCGGCCGATTACGCTTCATCCGCCTAGCAAGATTTCCCATATCAGCAGGATTCACCTGGAGGATCGAAACTCGCAGCATTGTGCCGGTCCTTACCCCAAGATTGCCTGTGGTGTCACTTCGGGCTTGAAACAAAGGGCCATGAGCACACACCATGTCGCAGGCGCACAATCGTTGGGGTGCCGATGGGGGCATTTCCTCGCCATACGCGCATGCTCAATATCATGACCAGGACCCGCGAGCTGACCATGGATCGCAGCATGCATCACCCTCGGCCCATCCTTATCCTTACAGACCAGACCAGAGCGATCCCTTGCAAAGGGCGGAGAGCGCTGCACCATCTATCCTACATCACGACCATGGGCTCCCACCACCTTACCACGTGCTGAGCGGGAGGACCACTCTGCCCCCGACAAGAAGTTTGATACATCCCCCACAAGCAGGACACGCGAGGAACGAGACGGCCTATTCGTTGCCATCTCCCACTCAGCATGACACGAGGTTCATGGGGGAGAATTCTCGGGGCTACGAGTCGGCAACTACTCACTCCGAGGGTCAACATCGTCATGGGAGTCTAGAGCATCCACCAGCCACACAGCCTGCTAGCTATCATTATCCCCCCACAGCCCAGGCGCGTCCACCCGTGAATACTTTTCCAGGCCCAATGCACCCACCAACTTGGCCAGCCTCCAGTTTGCCTCCCCCTCCGGCAACGACAGCGTCCCTCGGCGACGTTGCCATAATATCTAGCCAACACCCACAATTAGAACAACATCGAGACATGGCCCAAAGTCGACCGATGGCTCAAGGTAGCCGATACCTGGCAACGACAGTGAAGTACAAGCTACGCGTGCGCCAGCACCCTGTGGCAGCCAGGTCGTGTGGGTTTGGGGAAAGGGACCGCCGAGTTATCGATCCTCCACCGATTATACAGGTATTGGTAGACGATCCTCACATGCCAGAAGAGCAACAACAACAAGTATTGAGTAAAGGCTGGGGCGTCATGCACTGCACAATATGGTCTGAGGACGGCAAGCGCGATTGTTCCAGCATGCAGGACGACTTTCGGACCAACAAACGCCTGATGGGCACGCCGGTTTCGTCGCCCTTCGTGGGCCACGATGACAAAGGCGAAGATGGTTGCTTTTACTGTTTTCCAGACCTCTCTGTGCGTACGCCAGGTGCATTTCGGCTGCACTTCTCCCTTGCCATACTCGACCCGACGATGAAGAAGAATGTGCCCGTGGTCGCAGACGTCTTGAGCGATGTTTTTAGAGTGCACAACGCGAAGGACTTTCCGGGAATGCAGGCAAGTACGCCTCTTACAAGGTCCTTGAAAGGACAAGGCTGCCTCATCTCAATCAAGAAGGGCAAAGAACACACGAACATCCCGCGTTTACTAGACAGTGGTGACGAGGACGAGGAAGAGGACGAGGGCGAAGGTGGCCCGCGGCCGAGTAAGAGATATCGCAAATGATCATGTGCGTTGACCGCAGGAAACAGTATTGGTTCTCCTTTGGATTCTTAACGACTTATGACGAGAGCTAAAGAAATAATGAAACTCACGTTGACCAGAACGGGATATTGGTTCTGGACCCCACCCAATCATGTCGCAGGGCAATCTCGTGGAAGGCTCGCCCCGCTCCGGCGGGAAACTCGAATGTAAAGAGACAGACAGAAAGATATAAGAATATAGAAATTGTTCACAGCAATACTCAGAAATGCTACGGTGCGCCACACTCAAACATTTCGTAGTTGCTGATCCATCATCTCGTGCTGGGAAGGTTCTCTCTACCCGCTCGAGCCAAGGGCCCAGAAGCTTAGAACTTCGCGTAAATGCTGAAACCATACACAAGACGAGGGCCTGAGCTCTCGGGATACGCGATAGAACGACGGTGTTGCCATTCGGCTCAGCAAATATTGAGACGCTCATCTCAGGGTGCGGCTTTTTATCAGCACGAAAAGTTGTCTGATGTGCGGGCAGGTACGATGGTGCAGCTCAACAAGGTGTGCGATAGGGCCGTCGCGGGGCGCCAACAACTCCCAAAGGGAAAAGTCGGGTGGATGCCAGGCGCCCCAACATTGGCAGGATTGGAATGTTCAAGGTGAGCGATTTGGCCGCCGATGCGAGTGACCTTCAAGTAGCACGGCACCACGAATAGTGCGAAGAGGTACCTGTCAAGGGTCGTGGTAGGGCTTTAAAGTGGAGAACATTGTCGCTCATAGACCCGACAAGAGTGCCACTTCGCAGGGCAGTGGAGCTTTCCAAGACTCGCAGATAGGTCACTGTAAGCGGGAATCTTGCTGGGCAGTACATGCCTTCTGCAGATTGGGCCGTCAAGGGCTTGCTCAATTGGACCCGGTGATTTTTCTCTCAACCTTCCACCCCAAGGTCGCCGCAGCTCCCCTTCAACGTCGTCTGATCCTCAAACGCAGCCCTGCCCACCCTTGCGGCCATCACCTTATATCATCGTCGTCTCACCTCCTCCGCAGCTTTCGTGAAGCCCCCGACACCACTAGTAACGACAACATGTTCTCGCGTGCTCTCAGAACCCCCAGGGCTGCTGCGCCCTTCCGCGCAGTCATCGCCCGCAGCCCGGCTGCCCTCCGCACCGTCACCACCAACGCTGCCTCCTCTCACGCAGAGAAGGCCGATGTCCCCGATGCCGATGATAAGCCCTTCCAGGTCACTCTCAGCGACGAGAGCTTCGAGACATACGAGCTCGACCCACCCTCGTACACGATGGACGTCACCAAGAAGGAGCTTAAGCAGATGTACTACGACATGGTCACAACTAGGTAATACATACCTGATTGGTGGGGAAATATGGCTGCAGGCTTTTACAGACCATTCCACTGACACTATACATCTTTTGACAGACAAATGGAGATGGCTGCCGACAGACTGTACAAGGAGAAGAAGATTCGGGGTTTCTGCCACTTGTCCACTGGTCAGGAGGCTGTCGCCGTCGGTATCGAGCACGCCCTGACCAAGGAGGACGACATCATTACTGCCTACCGATGCCACGGCTTCGCGATGATGCGTGGCGGCAGTGTCCGGTCCATCATCGGTGAGCTGCTCGGCCGCCGTGAAGGTATCGCCTACGGCAAGGGTGGCTCCATGCATATGTTCACCAAGGGCTTCTACGGAGGCAACGGTATCGTTGGTGCTCAGGTGCCTGTTGGCGCTGGTCTTGCTTTCGCTCATAAGTATATGGGTCGCAAAAACACCACCGTCATCCTCTATGGTGATGGAGCCAGCAACCAGGGCCAGGTCTTCGAGGCCTTCAACATGGCTAAGCTCTGGAACATCCCTGCCCTATTTGGCTGTGAGAGTATGTAGCCCTACAACAACGATGGCCACGACAGTTCTGTAAGCTGCGATTGACACTAACAATTGTTTTCCAACAGACAACAAGTACGGTATGGGTACTGCTGCCAATCGCTCGTCCGCCCTCACCGATTACTATAAGCGTGGACAGTACATTCCCGGTCTCAAGGTCAACGGCATGGACGTCCTCGCCGTCAAGGCTGCTGTCAAGGCCGCCAAGGAATGGGCCGTCAGCGGCAACGGTCCTCTTGTCCTCGAGTACGTTACCTACAGATACGGTGGTCACTCCATGTCCGACCCTGGCACCACCTACCGTACCCGTGAGGAGATCCAGCGTATGCGGTCGACCAACGACCCCATTGCCGGACTCAAGCAGAAGATTGTTGACTGGGGTGTTTGCACGGAGGACGAGCTCAAGGGCATCGACAAGGAGGCCCGCAAGCACGTCAACGAGGAGGTCGCCATCGCCGAGGCCATGGCCATCCCCGAGACCACGCCTCAAATTCTCTTCGAGGACATTTACGTCCGTGGTACTGAGCCCCAGTACATGCGTGGTCGCACGACAGACGAGGACTACTACTTCTCCAAGTAAAGAGTTTAATGTTTTCGGCTGTTACACGGAGATGTAAAGACTGTATGACGGGGATGAGATGATGTGCATCTGTAAGCATGGTTGCGGGGATCAAATTGGCGTTTCACTCTTCTATCTGTAGTATACGTGTAGACGGGTCTGGACCATTGGAAAGTCCCACAGGAGGTTTTATCTAATATGACACATGAACTCGACCATGTTATAACGGGTTGTTTGTGCCTTGGCTGTCAAACGTAATTATTTGCCGGACCTCCTTGAATAATTGGTTACCATATGTCTTCTATTAGCCATGGGGGGCCTCGAAAACCCAGGCTCAAATCCGGAACTTACCAAGCACGGGATGTCCGTGCTTCATCGCGTCGTACAAAAGCCGATAGCTTTGTGACTCAGCACTGCTCGCCCTTCTAAATTTACCTGATATTCGACTTGCAACGCCCGAGCGACCTTGCTAGAACTCAGTCAACTCAAATCCACTGAATCACAGTAGCCTGAGCCGTGACATATTGATATAGCTCTAAGCATATAGTATCCAGAACGGCGTCCACAGTGTTCGGTTATCAAAATCTAGATCTAGTGGCAAGCCTCTGTCTCATCTTTCCTGCGTCGGCCTAGCCTCTTTTTCATTTTTCACGTCTTCTCACTGTGAGACTAACTCGAAAGACGAAGAATGTCTACCATCAACGCTTCGCAAACCAGCTCCCCAACCACCGGCTCCCCTCCGCAACCTTAGCCACTTCCTCCAATAAGGTACGCACTTTCCCTTCTGGATCCTGGAGCCTGTGGCCCTCAAACTCAACGAAGAAAATGTACTGAAACGGCTCGACCTGGCTCGGCCTGGAGTTGATGCTCGTCAAGTTCAACCCTCCCTTGCGGAAACAGTCAAGGACATCCACCAGGGCTCCTGGTGCGCGGTGGGGAACGGTGAAGGACATTAGCGACTTTGTGGCGATCACTGGACTGGTGGTAGCCTGCTCATCGCCGCTGCCGCCGCCGCCGCTCGGTGCTGATGCCAACAAAGGTGTGGCGGCACCCTCCTTAGCATCCTTCCTCAAGACGAAGAAGCGGGTAGTATTATCCTCCCGGTCCTCGATATTCTTTGCGAGCACCACGACGCTACCACCTGCGAAGTCCGCGGCTGCAGCACTGCTTATGGCTGCGCTGGTGCCCGTAGTGTCGTCCCGCGCAAGCTCCGCGGCCCGGCTGGTCGAGCTGCAGTCTATTGTCTCTATGCCGCGCAGATGCGTGCCGAGAAACTTGTTGCACTGTCCAAAGGCCTGTGGGTGAGAGTATATGCGCTGGATATGGGAAAGGGAGTGCGTAGGGTTGAAGCAGGGTTGATTTGAGGATGTTGTTTTTGTTTTTGTGGCGATTCTGGAGTTTAATAATGGCGTTGGGGAACTCGACGGTGGAGTTGTCTGAGGAGGAACCTGTCCAACCAGACAGTGGTGTACATCCTGATATATTTCGGCACAGACAGATATGTCCGGATACACACCTGACCGATCGGCGAAGTAGTCTAGCGTGAACACGACGGAGCCGTTGGTAGAGTTTTCAAAGGGTACTACGCCGTAGTCTGCCTGTCCGGACTGAGTAGCATCGAAGACATCTGTTTTCCCCCCCTGTGGTCAACATATGTGATGCTTGAGAGGCTGTGTATCCATTGCCATTTTCACCTTGGCAGAGAATATGGCAGATAATGGGCAGGGCTTACCTTTAATGGTGACCACAGGAACAAGCTCATATTGATCTTGTGGGAAAGTCTGGAGCGTGGCCTGGAAACATCACTTGCTGTTAGTCATCCAGTTTTTGTTTTTGAAGTAGTTTGTCTCGTGCAGTGGATAAAGTCGACTAACCTGATGGCTATATGATGCAACGGGCCCAAGAAAGCACACCGTCGGCTTCTTGGTAGGAGCTTGTGCACCTATCGAAGTCATCGTCTGCAAAATTGCCCGGGTCTGTCTCATACTTGTCGAGCGCGAGCCATAAAGAGACTCCTAGTTGCACACCGAATGCCAGCGTATGTCCAACCTTGATTAAGAAGATTGTTTCCGTGGGCGACTCGCCACGAGACTAACAAGTCGTAAGTTTAGAAGCCTCAAGGCTGTGCTGTGGCAATGTTAAGATACTAAAAGGTACAACGGGCTGAGCTCAGAGCGAGCCTGAGGTTGTGGAATGTAGCCTCCTGGTTAGCTCCGGTTTCGCTGGTCGTGGGGCATACGGATTTTCTATACTCTCGCTTACAAATGGACTACGCGGCCCACCTTCGGCGTCGTAACAAGATCGAGCAGATCAACAATAATCTTCGGCACTGCAATTTGACGTTAGGAGTTGAGCTGTTTCTAGATGCGAGCGCTTTCAATACGACAATATTCATTCCCAGCCAAAAATGGTCACGATAATCACTTGGCAGTAGCTCTGCAGAGAGGGCCGCATTCTAACTGTGTTTACATTTTGGCAGACGACTTGGACAGGACATGTACCAGCAAAGACCACCTTCCGTTTTCACATCTCATTGTGCCAATATTCGTGCTGCATAAGCACAGCCCTATGATAGCTTCTGCTTCCTACAGTCTTCAGCGCTCGTGGAGACCTATGTTGGTACCCTGACAAGCATACAATCAGCATAAGCATATAGGGCAGACAGGCTCTAGCTACCAGGCCATAGTGACTTACCCCTTATCCGTGTCGCAAGTCAACTCAAGCGGTCATCATAGAGCGAAGCGGGCTCGGCGCCGCGACCTCCCGAGCGGTGTGCGAAGAATTGGCCGGACCTGTCTTCGCGAGGCGGCGCTCGGTAAAGGTCGGCGATGCAGACTTCCCACCCAATGTCACGGCGCGGGGTTGGGCGGGATTCTGCGCAAGGCGGCGCTCTGAATCATCATGCTCGATAGGTCCTTTGTCTGACTGGCTAGCCTGAGCTGGTCCCCCTGCAACGAGGGACTCCTCAAGCTGTCAATCGTCATAGTAGTCGTCATCGTCATCTTCGAGATCGTTGAGTTGTTCAAAGTTGACCTTGTAACGCAGGATACCACCGATACCACCGAAGCCCTTGACGAATTGGTTACCTTCGGTGGAACGGTCAGAGACGAACTCGAGGTTGGTACCAAAGTCCTTGTAGTGCTCAGCAATCCACTCGATGAAGGAGTCCTGAGAAATCACTTCCATCTCCTGTCCAGTCTCCTTGTCCATGAACATGGCGCGGTCGCCTCCCTCTTGAGCTTTGGTCAGATGGAGGAGGACTTCACTGCCATTGCTGTCCTTCAGCTTCCAACGAGTGATTTCGAGGTTCTCGTAGACGATCAAAGTCTCAACGGCACCAAGTTCCAAAGCCTTGAGAGTGTCATCAATACCGTAGCAGATCTTGCCAGTGTCCTGGCTGATCTCCTCAAAGTACTTGCCAATGAGCTTCTTCTCTTGAATGAACTTGACGTTGCCGAGAGTCTCGGATGAAAGCTCGATAGCCTGATTGAAGCCGTTCTCACCGCCGTATGAGACGTCAACGACCTTGATGACCTTGGTCGCGAGGCGGCCGTCGAACATATCGGAAGCATTGAGGTCGTTCTTAAAATCGGCAGAACCGGCCAAGATGATACCAGCTACGTTGACCTTGTCGTTGGTGATGAAGTTCTGGACAGCCAGCTCGGCGACCTTACGGACGTAGTTGTGACGCTTCTCTTCTCGGAGACGGGCGAAACGTAGGGCAGATTGACCACCACGGCCGTGCTTCTTAGGGAGATCGACGGAGAACTTGTGTACGATGTCACGAGTGTTACCGCTCAAAGTGCCAAAGAGGGCGCCGTTACCGTCCATGACGATAAAACCGAATCTCTGGTCGGACTCGAGCAGCTCAGACAGGGCCTCCGTGTGGAACTTGTTGTCGCAGAGGTAGAGAGAGGTGTTGATGGGCTTGAACGGTTCAAAGTCGATGTTGACCTTGCGCTCTTTGCCCTCAGATGTCAAGATTTCACCACAGTAGACGACGAGTCCATTAGGAGGAACCTTGTTGTAGAGCTTGAGTCTCTGCTGGGTCGAAGTAATGGCTGAGAGCACGGATTGTCTGTTGACACGAGACTTGATGTTGGAAGCAGTACCCTACAGCCAGGGTCAGCACGAAGTACTATGGATACTAAGCCAGATTTGAGGCATGTGACGAACGTATTCTTCAGCCAACATCTTGGCGATACGCGAGATCTGATCCTTGGGAGCTGTTCCATAGTGTGAGTGCCTAATTGAAGCGTATCGAAGCACACTGTCGCCCATGAGGCATCGTGGTGGAGGGGTAGTGGGGCTTACGGATGACGAGGGAAATCATGCTGGTGCCATTTCCGCGGGCGGCTTCGAGGCGCTTGACAAGCTTCTTGACCTTCCAGATCTCGATCTGTAAGGGGGAGAGGCTTGGTCAGTGACAATGTGCTGAAGGTCATTGCAGCTGCTGCACATGTATAAGGTGTTCGTGGTAGGGGGATCCGCTGAGCGGGATGAGTATGATGCTGCGTGGACATGGAATTTTTCGCAGCTTGGCAGGGGCAAGTGCGCGGTGCAGCTGAGGTCCGCAACATACGTTCTTCTCGGCCTCGTTGGCCTGGTCTTTGTCGGCCATGCTGGCGGCGTGTTCGTGGTCGGGAGCTTGACGTATGCGATGGTGAGGTTGGCGGTCTGCCTGCGAACCACGAAGAGGAAGTGACGGGATGGCTGCAGGATTTGTGCCTGGGCCGGACGGTGGAAGTGGATGTGGTGGTGCAGGAATCGTTGGTTGCAGGTGGGAGAAAAGGCCGGAGCAATGGGGCTCGAATTAGCGGGCAAAAATTCACATGGATTGGGCTGCATCGCCATCCGCCTGCGCTCACTTGCAGATGCCTGTGGGGCCCCGCCTCGAGTCTATTCACACCTGACAGCACGAGAAGGACGAGCAGCAAGTCTGCTGAGTTGATCCCTTCAAGGCGCAAGAAGTGTCGCGCCGTGGGCACCACTTGGTGTCTTTGAGTCGCCCACGGGCTTACCAGGTGCGTGCGGACGGGTCCAGCCACCGTGGGCGTCAAGCAGTTCAGGCACCAAACTCTGTCCTCTGCACCCACGAGGGTCACCTTGCCAGGAACCAGTATGACGTGCGGCGGGGCTACTCACGCTGAAGACAGGCCAAGGCTGGGAATTTGAGCCACAATCTAAAAGACAGCCGCCAAACTCGCAGTGGGATGCGACACGAGATTGATAGTGGCAGATCGACCATGGCATCACGGTCCAGCATTCGAATTGTGGTCGGAGGCTGGAAAACATCGTAGAGCGGCTTCGGCACGCGCGTCGTGTGTCAAGTCCTGTTGCTCAATAGCCTGATGGCTTAATGTATGAGCATACGCATTGGCAACCAACGTATCTCAAGATCCAGTTTGGATAAGTACCTAGGTGTTCCTATGGTTCGAGAGCCGAGAGTCAGGAGTCAAGCCAACATCGTGCGATGTTGCTGTTCATTCACCTGAACATGAGGCAACGTGCCCCTCTCACTCAGTGAGGCCCCGCGTTTAAGCCTGCTCTGTCAATCCCGAGCCCTGGATTGTTCATTGCAATCCCACCCTCGTCTCCCGCAGCAAGCGCGCTGTCTTGTTCTGCACAACTCACTTCCCCGCCAGATCGCGTCCATCCCGCCTACCTCCGCATCATCTTGAGCAACGCTGCTTCGAACCCGAAGATGCTGGGGCCCCTCCGTTGTCTCAGTTGCTCAGTGTCAAGAATTGCAGCAGGACCTCCGAGGTCGCCACTCACGGGCAAATGCCAATCTTACTTTGCCGACTCTTGCAGCAGCCTAATTTGTTCAGTATCGTGCTTGAGCGGCCGCGTCAACCGTCTGACCACAAGGGAGCGGTGGCTCGTCAGCTCTACACCATCACGACTGACCGCTCGCTGCCGTAGGTCGTGTGGGTAGGACAATCGCAGCTGGACTCCTCATGGACGACGAGCGTATGGACGAAGGCAAGCAGCGCCGCCTGCGGATCTCTTTCGGATCATCGAGCTTCACCACGTGATGCCTGTCGTGGTCATCCCGTGTATTGCTCTACAGCTGAACAATGTACTGCAGCAGCTCCGCAATCACAACTCGACGTTCGCGAATCTGGTCCACCAAACTGCGTAGTGGTCCTCACCAGAGCACGACAACATTGTTTGGCACCGTCATTTCCCCCCTCTAGATAAGACAAGCATGACCCTCCCATGGTCTACACCGCATGTTCCTGGCACTCAAACCTGATGACTAACTATTAGCACAGGCTTGGCGAGAGTAGAACATGACAAGATTTCATCGCTCGCAGCTGGTCTCGGAGACTGTCTATCTGCACCCGTTAAGGTGTGGCCGCTTCTTTTTGTCTGGAAAGAGCATGGTCTGTACAGGCGCATTCAACTCCTACACAAGAGCACAGCTCGCGCAGTCGCCTTACTAGACTCAAGCTGTGGTTCTTGTAATGGCTGGTTGCACTCAGGGACCGTTTGGCGCCATAATGCCGGCCTTGTGCTTGCGTGTCCAAGGAAGGCTGGCTTACGAGACCTGCTGGCATTCACGCAGGAGCCACTTATGGCAGCGAGACAGACTACACTGGTCTTTTATCTAGACGTGTCATGGTGTCTGTCTGATTGAGGCAACTTTGAATGACCAGGGATATTCTGGAAGCAAGCAAAAGCTGGCTATTGTGCCAGGTGCTTGAACAAGTCGATAGAGTAGATTAGGCAAAGTGGCCATGTAGTTTCTAGGCAGAATTCGAAAGAACAACGTGCACTGATGCTGCCCTGGAGTCGTATCGAGCGAGTGATATGGGCGGAGACCTAGTGTGTGCCAATCTCGTCGATGAGAGTGATCTGCCGGCCACCCCCAACCCACTTCCATTAAACCTCAACTTCTGGAGCCCCAGACTTTGGGACACCACGCGTCTACTGGTGCACGACCTGTATCTCGCGACAAGAAGCACTTGATTCACGCGTAGGACAATCAAATTTGCCTTGCTGGCTCGCGACCGCATCCTTGCAACTCAGCGGCTCCTCTCCAACACTCGTGGACGTCACCGACCTTTCACCACCATCCCAATTCAGCGTAAGATCGCTACCTCGGGCCGCAATCTCCACGATCCTGCGAGGCCATCGCAATAGAACAAAACGATGAGCGACGACGACTCTAGCGACCTCTCGTCCCTCTCATCCCTCTCACCAGCGCCGCCGGACGAAGAGAGCGATGTCGAGCTCAAATCCGACAAGGGGATCCTGAAGTTCTTTCACAAAGTCCCGAAGGACGCAAAGCCCCAGAAGGCAATCAAGACAGCTGTCAAGGAGAGAACGCCGTCGCCACCGCCGCCTAAGAGGTCGCCGTCGCCTCCCCATGATTTCGTTCTGGCCGACAACCCGGACATCGCTGTATGTTCCCCGCGAGCAGTTTCCCCTCAGTCAAGACGCGTTTTGGGCACGCAATCAGCTAACCTAGCAATCTAGTTCCTGGTCATGTTCCGAAGCCGATTCAACGAAGCACTTCCGAAGTCGCTGGCCAATTTCGGACCGCAGGAGCTCGAGCGCGATGTCACAGAAACGATACCCGGCGAGCGCGTCGAACACTTCCTCTGCTCGATTCTCGGTCTTCTGCTAAATCGTAAGCAAGATGTCAAGTAAGAATATCCGCATTATACAAATACTTCTGGCGGAAGCATGCACTGATTTGTGCGAACAGACCTGGCCACTACAATAGGGCCCTTGAAGATGCAATTTCCACGCACAAGAGCCAATGGGCGAAAGACTGGGAGGAGAAGAACCCTATTGCCGGTGACAGGAGTTTCACCTCAATGAATCCGACAGAGCGGGTACGACATACCAGCGAAATATTCAGCTGCATGGAATATAGGCTAACATAGGCTTTGCTTGATAGCTCACGCTGCTCCGCACACTCGTCGTCTGGACGCTCGCGTCGTCAGATGTCGTTAAGGGAATCATCAATCAGTCTTACAAACAGAATCGGCACGAAGACGACCTCAACCAGCCACTTTCTGTCCAGCCATGGGGCTCTGATAGCGATCGACGACGATACTTCCTCATAGAAGGCTTAGACGATACTGCTTTCAGGGTATATCGTGAGAGTAACCCCGCCGGATTTAACAGAACGTGGTGGAGCGTAGCTGGTAACATTGAAGAGCTCAATGCACTCGCAGAAAAGCTGGAGACGAAAGATGGAGGACCTAGAGCGAAGAAACTTGCGCAGAGGATGCTTGCAGCTGTGCCACGTTTCGAGGCAACGGAAGAAAAGAGAAAAAGACGCGAATATCGGCTGATGCGAAAGGAGCAGTTCAAGCGCCCCGAACCCGGCTTCTCCATGTACGAAGGTAGAACGAGGGGTAAGCGTATGAAGTACACATACTCGGACGACGAGGACTTCATGTCAGACTCGACAAATCGCCGGTCTACACGGAACACAGGTACACATACACCTGCAGAGCCTGCTGGTCCTGTGACGACTGCTAGCGGCCGCCAGATCAAGGCACCGTCCCGCATGACTGTCGACGCATCTAACAATATTGTCACAACTGGAGATGATGACACGTCAATGGACACGGCAGAAGACGGAGACGCGCCAATTGGTCGATCGAGGAGATCTACCGCAAACCGTCAGTCTTCGACTAACGGCTGGGACGACGAAGACGAAGATCCCAGTGAGCCGGACCTTGGAGATGATGAGGGCGATGATCACGTCTCTGATGAGTCAGAAGATGAAGATGAGGAATTTGATGGCGACGAGGAGATGGCCGACGACGACCTCGAAGATAGCCCGAAGAGTCTCGTTGTGAAGCTCAAGGTGCCGGACAAGAACGAGAAAAAGACCACTTCTGATGCCTCATATCAACATGGTACCGGTACAGATTCCGAAACAGGCAAAAAAGTCAATGGCGAGGGAAAGGGTGAAGTTGGGTTGAAGCAGTCCAGTGTGATGGGGCCGAACCATGCTGAGGGCCGGGTAACCCCAGATCCGATGGGTGAAATAAAGACGGAGTCAAAGCTCGACGGGGAAGCTCAGCAACCCCCTCTGACGCCGGCGTCGAACTCGACACTGCCTACATCGCTTGCATTTCGAGGCAGCCCAGAGAAGACACAATAGTGGAAGGCCAACCTTGTAGCAATGATGCCAACGACGACCGCACGCTGTCACAAGCAGGAAGCAGAGCTCTCCGGGAAGCCTCGACGGCACAGTTTGGGAGCACCCGTAGCGGACGCGCTGTCGGATTGAGAGGTTTGCCTGGTCATCGGACTCAAGAGTGTGGAAGATGTCGTCAATTGCTGTAAATAGCTTACTGCCAGTGCATCGGGTGCGATAATTATGACGGTGTTGGTGACGGCTGTTATGAAGAAAAGAAATCATAGACTATTTGCAGCGGCCTTCCTGCAGATCGGGACTTGTTCAACCACCTTTACCACTTCATCGTGGTCGGCGATGTTCGTGTGCATTCCTGGTGCCCTGCAATGTCAGATCTAGCATGAATATGGTGCTAAATATGCACCGGAATTCCCGAGTTGCCTCATCTTGGTGCCCATTTCCTGAGTCGAAACTTAATAGCCTCTTCACCTTCACAGCAAAACCATATCATCGCGCATTGGGATCAAATCTTCGATGAGCTGCGTGCCGAAGTGAAAGTAACCATACGCCACTGTTGTCAGTCCATTTCAACAACGTGCTCTTTGTAGCTCATCACATTTTATAATTACAAATAAGCTGCATATCCTCTGCGCTCTTACAGCCAGCCAGCATCATCATCTCCTGGCCCTGTGCCTAGGGTCCGCTGGCACTGGCCAGTTGTTGACCTGGTACCACCACCGTCGTAGCCTAGCACCGTACGAAGAACCGCTGATTTGTGCCGTGCGGTTCCAGTGCTGCCAGCCGCATATCGCAAGATTGTATAGCACGCCCTGTGTGAAGGGCATTATCACCTAAATAAGAGCGAAGGAGAAGGTCAGCATCTATGCACTTCCGGGAGATCTATCTGCCAGAGAGGACAGGAGGACAGGAGATAGAGTGGAGGGGAAGCCAGTCGACCAACTAACCTGATCCCGAAACGTAATCCAGGCCACACCCTGCCACGACTTTGCCTTGCCAATGCTATTCAGATAGCTCTGCTCGAAGCGCAAGTCAGGCATGGGCGGAAAGTCTGTCCTTCGGGCGCGCGGTCTTAGCACACTGAGCGGGATATCTTCCTCATCGTCCTCGTCTTCAGAATAGCCATCGCCCTCGATGTCGTCGTAATCCCCGGATAGCAGGTCGCCTTTGCTAGTACTAGCGGGGTGTAAGCTTATGGGTACTTTTTCGGAAGCGGCGGTCGACGGATTCAGGTCGTGCCGTGGTGAGGGGTTGCGCTGGATGTGTGCTGTTTGGATCGTCTCGGCGATCTGGGTCGGAATGCTGGCAGCCATGGCCGCGGGGACGGTGGTGGCTATGAATGCGGTGGAATTTGCAGCTGCTACAGCTGTGGGAAGCGGAAGCTGCGACGATGTGTAGCTTAATCGCCTAGTGTTGGGACGTCGCTTGTTGACCGTGAATCTGTCGCGAGCAGGGCAGCTTGGATTCAATGCTCAATTTCGTGGTGGTTATCTATGTGGATTGGATGGACCAGTCTCCTTGTTGCTTCGAGATACCCCAGCCAGCGATCGGGCTCAGAGTAGGCAAGCGCCTGGTGGGTCAAGCACTGAAGCTGTGAAGAGACACTTTAGTAGTACTAAGCCACTCTATTCGTAATCCACATCTGCTTGCCCTAGCTCAAGTTTCATGAACAACCCAAATGCTCAGGCTCTCCTTGGTAGAACATTGACAATGAACAAATCTTGAACAGGCCGTCAGACCCCGAATCATGGTACATGCAAATAATCATGATGTCACATGTTTGCAAGTAACAGTGAATGCTGAAAATACTCTATAAGATGGTCGCAGAAACCTCAAATGTTGCTGCTTATGACAATTCATATATAAATGTATGTCGTCTATCATATTGATTGTATCGTCCGACTCTATAGTACACGTCGTGGTGAGAGTACTGGGTATCTCATGTGTTATACATTGCCATTTTCTAGCACAAACCCCGCGCTAGTGCCACAACTGCAGTCGCCTGTGTCGACGACCGTGCTGCTCTTCTACCTTGCCACAGCCCAGAACTCCTCCTTTGACCGGACTTGACCGTCGCGTCGGGGAGCTTGATGCCTGGACCTTGTTCCATCTTGCCGATTCGGAGATCTTGTAGTTTTGCGAAATAGTGCTCCTGCATGGCCACATCCCCTCGTTCGCCCCTCGCTTGAGACTGATTCCATCTCATCCCAAGTCGATCGCTGTTCTGACCTTCCCGGCTGCACAACCTCGGCACACTCTTCAGACTGCTCTGGTTTCTTGAAGGTAATCTGATACACTCCCGAGTAGTGCTTACCTTTGCGTTGACTGAACCCGTGCGGTATTGGCTCCTCTTTTTCCCCTGGCTTCACATCTTCTCGTGCCTTGTGAAATGGTTTATTTTGATTCTGCTCGCCCTTTTCTGCTGCTCTCCTATCAAAAGCAGGGTCTCGCTTTACGCGCTCGTCAAAGTATCCTTGAATGATACGATTGAGCTGATTCCGCAATGGCTTGATGGCCTCGGCGACCTTTTCAGGTATCAGCTTATCGAAAATGAGCCTATCGTATGTCGCATACATCGCGCGAGAAACAGCCACAAGGTCTTGCAAGACTGCACTCTTCTGCAGCCATTCTTTCGAGTCGCTGATGGAGTCGAGCTTCAAACTGTCAATGTACTTTCGTAGTACAGTATGCGGCTCCTGTAAATTGTTGACAGCAATACCAAGCTGTCGTCCATGGGCATATTTCGATTGATCATCGAAGAATCCTTCCTTATTCTCGAACTGTTTCTTGCAAGCATCTGCTACCCGCAGATATAACTGCATAGCAACCATGTCTGGCAATACGAGCTTCGTTATCATGCTGTTCAGAATCCGCGTAGCGTTGTCGAAAGCATTCTTATTGAGTACGTCTCGTAGGCATGCCTTCATGGCTGCACGGACATGCTTAACCTGCAGGATATCTGCTGGTATCTTGTCCATAGCATTCGCTGCACTGTTGCTGCTCCTGCCTGATGAGAAAGCCTGGAAAAGTGCTGTCCAGTTCTGCGTGTCAGGCACAACACCGTGTTTGCTGACGAAGGCGTCCCAGTAAGACAGAGCAGGCGACGTTTGGCCGCTCTGAGCCAAAGCCTCAAGAATCAGTGAAAGGGAATTGTTGCCTGGAGCAGCGAAGCCTGTCGAGGAGCCCATCCCGGTTTTTCTGAGGCTTGACCAGGCTGCCGAAACAACGCTCTTTGTGGCGCTGGACTGCACGGCATCGATGTCGCTGGGCTGCGCGATCCGACTATGTTCTTCTTCCTGTGGTTTGATAGAGATGTTCATGGTCTGCTCGATTAGCGCGACAACAGACTTCTGATCAGTCCGATCTCCCAACATGAGAAGCCGGCCCATTGCGCATACGAGTGCTTCATCTATAACGATGGCGCCACCTCTCCAGCGCTCTATGACTTCGCGCCATATCGTTTTTGCCCGCTGTATGGCTTCTTTCGTTGCCACCTCCTCTGCATTGCGTAATTGCTCGTCCTCGCTCGGTTGCCGCTGTCTATCCACTAGCGGAGCGCGAAGTCCGTTGAGTACAATTGTATACGTTTGGCCATCAGGGGATCTTGATGAGTCGTTGGCAGACTCGATGATTGTGAATAGGGACTCCAGGTCACCAGCTGCTGCACAAACTTTGAGAACAGCGTTAAGGTGGATAACATTCGGTTGCACTCGCTCTCTGGTGAGCATCGACTGATACAGCTTGACGGCCTCGCTGACAGCAGTCTTGGGATGTTTAGACCGTGCGAAACCACGGAACAATATGGTGTAAGTCTGCGCGTTCGGAATCTGGGCCCGCTTCTTCATCTCCTGGAAGATTTTGAGCGCCTCTCGTAATTTCTGATTTCCCAGGGCATGGCCGATCAGGTGATTCCAGCTTACGACAACTTGCGCATGCTTGCTGGCCGCTCGTGTGAAGGTTTGCGCATCTTCAACTCGATCCTTAGATAGCAGCATTGAGACATGCTGAGCAGCAAGGAGCGGATCCGGCACCGCGGGCTTGCCGTCCTCGCTTTTGATCATCCATGGTAAAGCCAAAGTCTTCTTTTTTGGTGCGCCCAGCGTAGCTGGTGGTGTTGCGAGCTGATCTGACCTGCGGGTTTCGGTCGTTCGCGTTTGTTGGCTAGCTGACGGTCGACTCGTGAAGGACCTGTAGTTTTTAGTATGTAGAAGATGATCGTTTCGGCAGAGACTCGCAAGCGCGCGAGTCGAAACCGTGATCTTGCCCACGGAAAACCCAGCCGCCAGGCGATGCTTCACGACTTGTGCGAGCATGGTCGCAGGGGCCGCGTTGGCCCGTACAATGGCGATTACTTCAGAGAGACGAGTCTCAGTAGTGCTCTTGTTGTGGTTTGCAACGTCTTCCGTGAGTCGTAGATCAGACGCAGTGATTTGCTAGTGGGGATCGTTGTGATGTTTGTTTCATGGTTCTCTGAATTATCCCACAATGATTGCTCGAAATCGAACATTTCCATACTGCATACAAGACGAGCTGGGGAAATAATCCATGTCCCGCTCTTATCACCAATGCTACACCCGGGGTGTGTCAAATAGAGGCCGGCTTAAGTGGTGGGGCTTAGAGGCTGCCATTACGCGCCTGGGACGCGTTCGAACGCGGGTTTTCAATCCTTGGGGGCGCGTGCTTGGCCGCAATACATTCACTAAATTGGCTCTAGCACGGGCTGCCTTGCTTGATGCGCCCCTCGCCGGGCACAACACAGCCAAGTCTTTCCCCTACCACAACATTAGCTGTTGTCTTTCCTTTCACTAGGCAGAGCGATTCTGCAAACGAGGCATTGCTCACACCGAATATCAACAGTTCCCTATGCAGGCATAAAACAGCCACACGACTGCACACCTACACCGAAACTTTACTTCGCAACGGGCGCAATCATCCGGTTCCAAGTCTTTGAGCGAGCGTCGCCTGAAGATGTCCAAGGCTGCGAACAAACGTAACAAGTTCGCCGAGCTTCGTGCTCTGCGTGCTTCTGGAAAGAAGGCTTTCGACTCGTACGAAGTCGCCCAAGAAAACGCCCTTTACGAAGAAGTAGACGAAAATGAGTATAAGAAGATTGTCCGCGATCGTCTAAACCAGGATGACTTCGTCGTCGATGACAACGGCGAGGGCTATGCCGACGATGGCCGAGAGGAGTGGGATAGAGTGCATACTTATGACTCAGATTCTGATGAAGAGGATGGCCGCGTATCACATGGCAAGACTAGGAAATCAGGTTAGTTGCATCAATGTCTCTGGACACACTATAGTGCACCGCAGGATTAATCGACTCATTCTTTTCTCAAACAGAAAAAGGACAACGAGAAGCCGACAAGGCAAAGCGGGATGCCGACGACCGTGACATCAGCGCATATTTCACAAAAGGGCAGACTGCAGCACAAAGCAAGCCCAAAGCTGTGAAGACCGAAGAAGACGACCGCTTCCTGTCTGAGCTACTGGGCGAAGTCGACGCCAATGTTCCCTCGTCTGCATCTCGCGCTTCGAAACGACAGAGATCCCCCGAACGCCAACGTGCACGTATGCGATCCCCAATCCGTGAAGTACGACTCCCTTTGAACAAGAAGGCACGCTTGAGCGAAGAGCCCTCACCGCCACGGCCACAAGCCAATGATGGCAACGACGATGGCTATATCGTTCAAATGGACGACCCTCAGTCTCCAGCCATGGATGTGGCCATGAGCGACCCTGCACCGCTACCGTCCTCTCCAGTCACTAAAGCCCTTGCTCGCAAGCTTCAAATTAAGGCTGAACCTAAAGAGGACGATGAAGACGAAGAGATGCTTGAAGTCGCACACGCGGGCGCGATCAAGACGGCCAGCGTCAATCTCTCTGCATCCCGCCCCATTAAGAAGATCCTCAAAGCTGAACCATTACCCACACCAGCAAGCAGCTCGCCAACCAAAACGACCGAAGTTGAAGCAGTGGATGCATCTTCATGGAATGAGCTGACAAGTAAGCTTTCCGTGGCGAGCAATTCTTCAGCGCAGACAAGAAGCGTCGGCAAGATCGACTATCACGATGCCATTGAGGAGGACGGCAGTCTGTCGATGTTTTGGACAGATTATGTCGAGGTCAATGGCTCGCTGTGCCTGTTTGGCAAGGTTCTCAACAAGAAGACGAAATCTTATGTCAGCTGCTGCATCAAGGTCGACAACATCCTCAGAAAATTATATTTTCTCCCCCGTAAGAACCGTGTTATCCACGGGCATGAGAGTAGCGACGAGATTGGTATGAGCGATGTTTACCAAGAAGTTGATGAGATCATGACAGCCATGAAGGTCAAGATGCACAAGATCAAAGCATGCTCCAGAAGATATGCCTTCGAACTTGTCGACATTCCCAAGGAAGCACAATATCTTAAATTGCTCTACCCATATACCGCCCAACCGCTGTCAGCAGAGACGAAGGGAGAGACCTTTTCGCATGTCTTCGGCACCAACACATCTCTGTTTGAGCAATTTGTTCTGTGGAAGAACATCATGGGACCTTGCTGGCTCAAGATCCAGGATGCGGACTTTGGCAGTTTCAAGAATGCATCTCATGCCAAGCTAGAAGTGCTGTGCGATCATCCCAACATGATATCGGTCATGAGCGACACTGACAACCTGGACGCCCCGCCTTTGACCCTCATGAGTCTGGCAATGCGGACAACTTTCAACGCCAAAGACAACAAGCAGGAGATCCTCTCCATCAGCGCTCGCATCTATGAAAATATACTACTGTCCGACACAACACCAGCGGAAAAGCTTCCCTCTCGCACATTCACTCTGATCAAGCCACACGGCACACAATTTCCTCTCGGGTTTGAAAAACTCGCTACAAGCAGGAACAAAGGCCTGGTCAAGCTGATGAAGCAGGAATCGGAGATTCTCTCCTTCTTCCTGGCTCAAGTCGATGTGGTCGACCCAGACGTCATTTTGGGTCACCAGCTTGAGGGTGTCGACTACAGCATTCTGCTGAACCGACTGTTTGAGCGGAAAACTCCGCAATGGTCACGTCTTGGTCGTCTTCGAAGATCTGCTTGGCCTGCTGCCATCGGAAAAACAGGTGGAAACGTGTTCGCCGAGCGCCAAGTCATGGCTGGTCGTTTGCTCTGTGATCTGGCCAATGACGCCGGAAAGTCTGTTATGTTCAAGTGTCAGTCCTGGAGTTTAACTGAAATGTGCAAGTTATATCTGGGCGAGAGCATTTGCCGAAGAGACGTCGACAGTGACGTGGCTCTGAATACCTGGGCCGCCGAGAAGAATGGGCTGATGAACTACATCACTCACATGGAAGCCGACACTTACTTCATCGCAGCTCTCGCGCTTAGTACGCAGATTCTGCCACTCACGAAGGTTTTGACGAACCTTGCTGGTAACTCATGGGCACGTACCTTGACCGGTACTCGTGCGGAACGCAACGAGTACATTCTGCTACACGAGTTCCACAGAAACAAGTATATCTGTCCCGATAAGCAGGCTTTCAAGGGTCGTGTAAAGCAGGAAGAGGAGAACAACGACGATGATGCGGCGGTCTCCAAGAAGAAGGACAAGTACAAGGGCGGTCTTGTCTTTGAGCCAGAGAAAGGTTTATACGACAAGTTTGTACTCGTGATGGACTTCAACTCCCTATACCCATCCATCATTCAAGAGTATAACATTTGCTTCACGACCGTGGAGCGTGCCAACCTGGTAAGTGACCAATCGCACTCGCTCAGTTATTTTAGGGAAGCTGACATAGTGCAGGCCGATGATGAGGATGCCGTGCCCGATGTTCCGCAAGAGCAGGGCCAGGGCATATTACCCAAGCTGATTGCCACTCTGGTTAGCCGTCGAAGACAAGTCAAGTCCTTGATGAAGGACAAGAGCGCAACGCCAGAACAACTAGCCACCTGGGACATCAAGCAACTTGCCCTGAAGCTCACGGCCAACTCTATGTATGGCTGTCTTGGTTACACAAAATCTCGCTTTTATGCTCGGCCACTTGCCGTGCTTACCACTTACAAAGGTCGCGAGATTTTGCGCAGCACGAAAGAACTTGCAGAATCCAGGTCATTACAGGTCATTTACGGTGACACAGATTCCGTCATGATCAATGCCAATGTCGAGTCTGTTGCCGACGCCCTCAAAGTCGGTTCGGAGTTCAAGAAGGCCGTCAACGAGCGATACAGATTGCTTGAAATCGACATCGATAACGTGTTCCGACGGATTCTGCTTCAAGCCAAGAAAAAGTACGCAGCCATTAATCTTGTGGAAGTGCCTGGTGGCAAGTTCATCGAGAAGATGGAGGTCAAGGGTCTTGACATGAAGCGCCGTGAGTACTGCGCTCTATCAAAAGATATCTCTTCCCGAATCCTCAACGAGATTTTGTCCGGCGATGAAACAGAGGTTTCTGTGCAACGCATTCACGAATACCTGCGGGAGATCTCGGGCAAGATGCGCGATAATGCTGTCCCCGTCCAGAAGTACATCATCTATACGCAACTCGGAAAGTCGCCCAAAGAGTATCCGAACGCAGACTCTATGCCTCAAGTACAAGTTGCGCTCAGGGATATTGCACGAGGCAAGAATGTACGGAAGGGAGACGTCATTTCCTATGTCGTGACAGGTGACAGCAAAGACTCATCGCAGCCTGTTGCAAAGAGGGCATTTACCCCACAAGATGTCATGAAGACAGATTCTGAGCTGAAGATCGATGTGGAATGGTACCTCGGGAAGCAGATTTTCCCTCCTGTGGAACGTCTTTGCGCCAACATCACGGGTACATCTACCTCTCAACTCGCCGAACAACTGGGGCTTGACATCCGTCGATACGCCCACAATACCTCATCAACCCAGAACAGGGGTCAAGATTTCGAGGTCCACCCTCTTGAGTCTCAAGTCCCTGACGAGATCCGCTTCGCTGAGTGCGCACGGTTGTCACTACGATGCCGCAAGTGTAAGACTGCAACCCCATTTGAAGGCATACTGGCTCCTGGGCAGCGTACCACCGCGCAGGGCATTACTTGTGGAGCCTGCTCAGCACTCATCCCGACTCTTAGCATTGTTGTCCAAGTTGAGCATGCCATCAGAACGCAGGCAGCTCGATACTATGAAGGATGGCTATGCTGCGACGAGCCGCAATGTGGTGCTCGCACTCGCCAGATGAGTGTCTATGGCACGAAGTGCCTTGGCCCACAAGGCCGTGCTGCGGGTTGTCTCGGCCGCATGCGGTATGAGATGGGTGAGCGAGAGGCGTACAACCAGCTGCTGTACTTTGCTTCTCTGTTCGATGTCGAGAAGGCTAAGCTGAAAGCTTCCTCGGGCGCTACTGGGCTTGGAGGCGACGGCAACGCTGGCGCTTTGAGCGCCACACAATGCGAGCAAGTACTGGCACTGGTTGAGCACAATCGGGTGCGCTTTGGAACTGTGAAGGGTGTTGTAGACAAGTATCTGGAAAAGTGTGGTCGTCAATGGGTGCAGATGGACAACTTGTTCTCGAAATTGGGGTTCATTGCATAAGTGGACAGGCAGACTCGCGGGTTGTGCATTAAGGGATTTGGCTTTTGGCGTTAGAGCGTTCGAGACGGTCATTGTAGGAAACGATCACGAACGGGATGTAGCGGTGGAATGACTGGTAGTCTTTGATGTAATGAATATGACTTAATGTACATTTAAGCTAAACATTGACCTATGTGATCAACCCCGATCCAGCTGCTGCTGAATAAACGTAGCCCAGATTGGCGCGAAATCCCAACAATGCGGATCCCTTGATGTAGCTCGCGATCGGCACACTTGTGTCGCTGCTCGTCACTAGCGCTGTGCTTGATATGACCAATCTGCAGTCCAAAATGAAACAACATCACCGAAGTCAATTTGTCCACCAGCTCACGAAAGAAATAGTCCGTTAGTCGGAGCACACTCACGGCATGCGGAGCATATCGTAACAGGGGTTCCATTAAGAACAAGTCAACTAATCGTGTCGTGTCGTGAATGGGACATGTCATTGCTACCACATATTCCTAGTCGTTTGTGTGGAAGCTCGAATACATTGCCATGATCACGGCCTATGTACATCGACATGCTGTCCAGTATGCCGATACCGCTTTCTCCCCCAGAACTTGCGCGGCGTCAACAATGTGATCCCGTGTGCGCCAGCCAGTGACGGCGTTTTTCTTCGTGCTTATGACAGCTGGCGTCCCAAGCCCGCTCCACGAAAGCCAGTGAAGAGAATACCAATGTGGCGTCAAACGTTAGGAGGGAGAAAAGCAGAGGAAAGAAGAAAAACGCCAAGATTTTGCCGAATGCAGATCGTGAACAAAAAGACAACAACTTTTCCTCCACATGAAATGCAAACCACCTTGTATAATGGTGGTGTGGTCAGTCCAAAGAACCTGCAAGATGTTCGTTTCGCGTCCAGGAAGTTCCCGGGCCTAAAATGTCGTGGTCCCGAGAACCATTAGCTCCGTCATCCGCGAACGAGAACACCAAGGTCTGTTGACTGAGACACTTCTCTAGCAGCAAGCCGTACGGAAATCTATTTCGATGAGGTATCATGCATAATAAAGGAAAGCCTTCAAACTTTTCGCAAGGCTTTTTTCTCATCAAAACCCTCAAATCCTAGAATGCAAGTATGTTGTGTGCTGCAGGCGCCGAATTGCAAGCGTAGGCAGATGCACAAGAACGGGAGCCAATATCAAGAGAGGCGAATCTAGCTGCTCTCCTTCTCGGCGGAAGCCTCGGGCGCTACTTTGGCCAAAGCTGGCGAAGCAGCCGTGGAGGGTGGAGATGTAGGGTGCTCCGTATCCAGACCAGCCAGAGCTCTGATATCATGTTAGTTGATGGCCAGAAAAAGAAAAAAAAAGAGAGAAAAGGGGGGGAGCGCGAGCTCGGATTAGGGCCGACTTACTCAAAAGCATTTGTGCTCTTTTGTGTGACAGGAGGAGTACCGTTACGTGAAGATGCAGCAGAGTCCTCATTGCCACGTGTCATAGCCGGACCCAATCTCCTGCCACTGTTGCTTCGAGAGTTGAGCATGGAGTTCATAGGGCCAAGAGTCATTCCAGAGCTGGTTGTACGGTTAGCGCCGCCCTTCAAGCGCCGTAAATCGTCCATTCCAATCTGGTTTGGAGCTGTCTGCGGGAATCCCGAAGAATAGCCTCTGGCATCGCCGCGTCCTAGTTGCGGGCGACCAGGTCCACCGCGTGTGTTCGTACGAGCTGCTTCAGCCGCCTTCGCAGCTGCCGCAGCCTCCGCCTCAGCGCGAACCTCATCAAGTGTCTTCGGTCCCTTGTTGGCCTCCTTGGAGTGCCAGTCTGCCTTACGAAGATCGACAATGTCCATGAGCATGAATTTGAGACGGCTGGGCAGCTCGGGGTGGTCGATCATGCTCTGAATGCGAGCGAAGTAAACGTCCATCATGACGCGACCCTTTTCGGTCGCATCCAGGTTACCACCAATGGTACGGAGAAGCTTGGACAAAGATTCAATCTCAGCTTCATCGGGGACGCCGCTGTAGTCGACGAGCTTCTTGACACACTCGTGCATAATACGCTCAGTCAACATACCCAGCTTGTAGAGCTCACCGATGAACTGTACAAGACCCAAGCCACGACGTTTGAGGGCCGCGGCGATATAGTACTCGTCAGACAGCATGGCAGCTTCCATCGACTTCTTATCACCTTCAGCCTCCTTTACCTCAGGGAGGTTCGTCTTCCAGCCACGCTCAAACTCTTCTTGACATCTGTTGAGAAGATATTTCCTGAACAAGTTACCACCGCTAACAACGTTGCCCTGCTTATCGATGATGTTCTCGTCACGAATGTCGGGGTTCATAGTTTCCAGCATACGCTTACAGAACTTGGCGTACATGGACGCCCAGTGAGCTTCGTCCGTGGCCTTTTCAAAGGTAAGCTGGATGACCTGCCGCAATGTCCTGCCATCCGTCTCATCCTTGGACTGGGCCGCAATGGTAAGGATCTGGTCCGAGATCTTGTCGAAATTCTCGGGAGTCATCTTGTTCAGAGCAGCCTTGACCTTACGTTGAACCATGGCAGGATCCATGAGGTCGCCTTCTTTAGGCGCGCTGCTAGCGCTAGGCTTGCCGATACTCGTGGGTTTCCAACCAGTGGAGGAAGTGTTGAGCGCCTCGATCTTCATGCCAGCAGTGAGCGGCATAGTCTTAGCAGCCTGGGCCTCCTGCTTGTGGTTGACGTGGGGCTTGCTCGAATTACGGCCGCTCTTGCTGCCTTGTCTAGCAGAGTGAGAGCCCATGGAGCCAGAGCCCGATCGGGACGACATGGAACTCGGGAAAGCGCCTCCAGGCCGCTGGAAGCTTTGCATGGGTCCTGGGACAGGAGGGCGTGCGAGCGCGCCAGAAGACATCGCCATGCGCTGCTCAGAGGTAGTACCAGGAGGCAACGTGCGTGTTGGCTGAGCAAACGTACCCATGGGAAAGCCAAGGCCGCCCTTGCTAGGCTGTCTGCCGGAGCCTGCAGGTGTCCTGGCAGATGCGGAACGACCGCCATCGCCATCGCCGATAAGGGTCTTGACTTGCTGGTTGAAGTCAAGTGAGGGCTGCTCTGTGAAGACGCTTTTGAACTGAAGGAGGAACGAAGGGTCGTACTTGAAAGACGTGCCCTTGCGTGACACTGCAGCATTCAACGCTGGGTTTGGAGACTGAATCCCAGCTGGGTAGATGTCCGTCTTAATTGTGTCAAGAAGTCTTGCAGTCTTGAGAGATTGCAAAGCGGCACTCGGCTGGGGAGGCTCGATAGAGTTGGTCTTAAGCGGAGCAAGGTTGAGAGCGGCAGGCTTGTTGCCACGACCTCCAGGGCCGGACTTGGCCGCAGAAGCTGGAGTCGACTTCTCATCGATGGAAAGCTTGGCAAGCTTGTCCGCTGCTTCATCAGTCGAGGTCTCAGTTGGCTTGTCGGTAGGGCCGCCCTTGAGCAGAGCGTGAACATCGACCGGGCCTTGGGCGCGGCGCTTGGCCTCGCGCTCCTCCTCAAGACGCTCCATCTCCGCCTCGGCATCGCGAAGCTTTTTGTCGTTGGCAGCGGCATTGGCCTTGCGGTTCTCTTCCTCTTTCTTCTTCTTATCTTCGTCCTCAATTTTACGCTTGGCCTGTCGCTCTGCTTCTTCAGCCTCACGCTTTGCATCGGCCTCTTCCATCTCGCGAATGATACGTTCGAGCTCTTCCTCCTCAGTCTCGACAGGCTTGGCGGGTTCCTTGGCGGCAGCGGCGGCGGCAGCGGCGGCGGCGGCGGCGGCATCAGCCTCTTCCTTCTTCGCAGCCTCAGCTTTCGCCTTCTCCTTCTCCTCCTCGGCAACGCGAGCGGCTTCCTCAGCCTTGGCTTTCTCTTCGGCGGCAGCCTTCTCGGCTGCCTCTGCCTCCTTGGCTTTGGCAGCTTCTTCGTCCTTGGCCTTTTCGGCCATGGCGGCCTGCTTCATCTTCTCCTTGAACTCATTGCGCACCTCCTCGGCGGTCTTGGTCGTGCCAGTGCTTTCGGTGCGCGTGTGGCCAGGGGGGTTGGGGGCAGCTGATGGCGGCGGAGGAGTTGATGCAACAACCGGGGGCGTCTTTGACTGTTGTGTAATAGGCGCGGGCGAAGCAGGGGCCTTGAGGTGGGCGAGGTCCACAGTCTCTCCCTGAGGGTTCTTGATGATGAGAGCAGCACTCTTCTTGGGAGGCCTAGTGAATTGCTGCGGTGAAGACACGATGGCCGGCTTCATCTGAGCATGATGCATCTGAGGAGTGCCCTGGCTCGGAGGAGGGCCTTGGCTTGCGCTTGACGCAGGCCGGTGCTCGTGCGTCGAGACCTGAGATCCCTGTCTAGACATAGGCTGACCACCGGGAGGGTTGTAAGGACCTTGCCCGTACGGCTGCTGGAACGCAGGTGCAGGAGAACCTTGTCCATGCATCATGGGATAGCCCGCGTATCCACCCATCTGCATCGTGCCTCGCATGTTAGGATCATAGTAAGGGCTTTGGTAATAGTTCTGTTTCGTAGCTGTTAGCATTCTGTCAAAATTGCCACTTTCAGGCGAAAGATCGATTGCGATCTTGTTAGGATATGGTAGAAAAGGTGGTTGAGCAGGCATGAAGTCTAAATCGAAGCGTCCGGGGACGCTTTGAACCTTCTCATGATGGAGTGCTGCTCCTTCCTGTTGACCGCCCATGTGACCAGGTGCTCCCCAACGCTTGTCAGATTGAGCACCATGTGGTACTGGGTTTGCGTGGTGCCAGGTCGCCGATTTCCCCCGGTCGAACGAGCGAGTGGAACCACGTTTGGATGTCTTTTTCTTGCTACCTCGGGCTGGGCGTGGAAATTGGGACAAAGGGAAGGGGGGCATTACTTGAGGGACTTGGGTAGGCCCCATAGGAGGAGGCGGATAGTAGAAGCCTGGCATGTTGTTCGGTGGTACGTTCGGGGGCTGCTGGTGCGGCATGGCAGGGTTCATCGCAGGACTTCTGTGTGCCTGCGGCGGAGTGCCGAAAGGAGGCTGCTGGCGGGGGTTTGGGTTGAAGTTGGGTGGCATGCCACCACGTCCTTGGTTCGGAGCACCACCACGGCCGAAGTTAGGTCCTGGGGGATAGCCCATGTTAGGCTGGTTGTAGTTGTTAAAGTTACCACGGCCACGGCCGGCACCAGGAAATCCACCACGACCCATGCCAGGCTGGGGGGGGATCTGCTGCGAAGCCATATCGTTGTGGCTGTGGCTGGAGCTCCGACGCATGTGAGGTGAGGCGTGGGAGGCCAAAGTGTTGGGATCTTGGGAAGCGGAACCAGTACGCATATGCGGTCGCTACAAAGAAGCGGGATTAGATTACGGTCAGCCAGGGGATCGTGGAGACTTGATGAGAACCCGACAGTTGATGCGAGAGAAAAGGGTTCGGATGGACAGCACTTACATCTCCGTCACCGCCAAAGCTTCCAAAGGTCATTGCGTTTCCAGGGGGGGCGCCTGAGGGAGGGCGTCCACCGCCAGTGGCCGAAGGCTGAGGGATCGGAGATGGGGAGTTCTGAGGCGACGTGACGCGAGGGTTACCACCCGGGATGGCGATGGGGGCGGAACCAGGCTGCGGTGAGCTGTGAGAGGCAGCGGGAGAGTCTTGGAAGCCGAACTGGATGTTCTTGGGAGCGGATGCGCCGCTAGGGCCGTTGGAGAGGGTGACGGAAGGCTTGCGGGAGTGAGCTTCGCCGTTGGCGCTAGAGGTGCCGTGGGCAACGGCAGGAGTTGCCGCAGGGACAGAGGGGACAGCAGGCATGATGGATGACCGGCCGTTCAGTGGCGTGTTGGAAAACGACTTTGCATGTTGCGGCACAGAGGCAGAGGATCCAGTTGCCACCACGGGTGTCGACACTGGCTTCTTGACTGCGCCAGCAGCGGAAGCGTGAGACGGAGCGGCAGGAGCGTTGGCAGAGCTGTTGGCCACAGAAACCGAATTCTGCTCGCTGGAGGCGGACGTCATATGTCGACAAGACAGGTCGAATGTCAAATCCGAGTCTGCTCAAACGAGACTATTCGTCGCAAGGGCGGTCGAAGTATTAAAATGTCACGAGGCGTCGCGGCGGGAAGCGCAGGGAGACCGACGTGCGAAAGAATCGAAGGTATTGATTAAAAAAGAGTGTCGTCACGGGATCCGTGGTGATCTGGCAGAGGCACAGCTCGGGCAGACGGATGGGAAGGAGCTGGGTCGCGGTAGTCTCTGTGGACGGCAGAGACTATGGCGAGCAGAGTGGTGAAATCCGTCCTTGATGGCGAGGATCAAGGGGAGGGGATCGTATGGGCGTGGGTTGACCTTCAGAAGACGTGGTTCTGAGGTCGTCACTCGAAGGGTGGTGGTGAGGTGGGAAGGAGGGAAAAGTGGACTTTGGCCTCGAAGCGTAAATTTTTTTCTGTGCAGAGAGAGTGTGCTTCGCTGTGCGCAGGCGTGCCCAGGTGGGAGGGAGAGGGCGGCGGCGGTGGTGGGCGAGAGTGGGTGGTGGGTGGGTGCCCAGGCAGGTGGGCGGCGGGAGAACGAGGGGGAACAGACTTGGAGCAGCAACGGCTGTTGCAGCATCAAACTGGGCAGCCAGGCAAGGCCGCACTTGCAGCGGCTGGTGGGAGTGTGGGCAATGGGGCCCAGCAACCGTCACTCGGTGGGCTGCTCTCGCTCTCTCTGCCTCTCCCCACTGCCTGGGAATCCCACTCTCGCTCCCCTCAGCAACGCATGGATCCCTCCAACTCACCTCGACCCAACTGACGAGCCTGCCTAGCTGCAGCACCTCCTCTGCCCTCCTCAAAGATCGACAACAAACAATGACTGGGAACTGACTGATCCTCATACAACCCTGATCCTAGTCGGTAAACAGAAAGTCTGGCTCGGACGAGACCCTGTAATTATCATGATGGCTTACGGAGTCAACGGCTCTGGCAAGCGAAACGCTTGGACAATGAGACGAGACCCCACCATCTCGAGTCGGGGTCCCTCCCATCACAGGCTTACCGCGCGCTCGGCTGCGCAATATCAAAGGGTGATTGTTCTCTCCGTCGCGCACTTTTGGACATGCCCGGGATCGTTTGGCAACTTGGCCATGGCCAAAGACTGACCAGGCAGTGGTGGCACGGTATTCCCAGAAACCCATGACCCAGTCGCTGTGTGGACTGTGCTCATCTCGCGTTTGACACGGGCGTGGCCGCAATGCACGTGGCATTTTATCATGTCGGTCCTAAAGGGGCCAGTACGGCCGCGTTTGCCGGCAACCCCCCGCCGGCATCGACTTTGGAAACCGGCTAACTGGGGGCTTCCAAAGAGAGCGGGCAATGAGATTGATTGCCAGCACAACACTGAAAGCCTCGTGCGCTGCATGCCAACCTGCTGTAAAGGTAGCCTGTGCCTACTCCCGACGCGTGCCACCGAAATTGGCCACTTGAGACCCCGTGCTCGATTAACCGTGGCTCGCTGGGTCTCACAATTCTGGAAGACCGGGAGCCTGCCGCGGGCTCCTGCGCCATCAACTCGGTTGATCCTGACAGTGCCCAAGACCACGGATGAAGCGATTCCCATGATAACACAGCTGCGCCATGGGCTCGCCAGTTTCACGACCGTTGATGTCCAGAACGAGAATGTGGCCCTGCTAGCTTGCTAATCGAGCCAAAGCTGCACACTCACATCTCCCAACTCAATGACTGAAAAGAACGGCTTAGACCACTCGCGGTGCCCGGCAAGTTCAGGCTCCGAGTGGCCAATCTACAATACTGTAATTAATCATCGGGTTGCCACGGCGCTAAATCACAATGACTCAAATGCGTTTTGTAGAAGCTGGGAGTGATTGGTCGACATAAGCGATGACGTTGCTGATGATTGGCTAGGCTGAACCTGGAATGCCATCCTTGGCTTGCGTTTTGATCACTTTCCCAGCGATTTCCGAGCAGTACAGTGCACAATTGCCATGCTTCTGGCGCTGCAATTATGTGCAGCCTGCTCATGTGGTACAACACCTAAGCCAAACACGTCTCTTTCGTGGTGTTTCTATTTCGGTCCAGTCCGGTTGACAGAGCCGTCTAATCATGACCAGCAACATGACAATTGATAAGCTCAGATCAGCTCCAGACACGGCCCATAAGTCCAGCCATGAATGATTCAAAATCATGAACTCACCACCCACAAACCCACCAACAGTACCTGGGGGCTGACTGCATGCCGATTCTGACCTTTCGTTCGAAGTCACATGTACGCCTGCGGTAGATTTGCGACAAGGCCCTACAAGCAAGCAAGCGACATGGGAGCAAGCTCTTCGGCGCCACAACACTGGTTGCATACTGCTGCATACACCGATGGGGGCAACAAAGCAGACGATTGCTGCAACCCTTTTTTCGTCCCAGCTGGTTCAAAACAAGCATGCTCTTGTGGAATTTGCATTGATTGAATGTGCTGCCCCAACCCCGATCTGTGACCGAGGTGCTGGACTTGCAAAAGGTTTAGCCTCTGCACGCAGCTCCCTTCCCATGCAAGATGATATCAGTATGCTAGGCAAGATGGGGGGCCCCGAATATGGAGTGTTTTCCGCGCCAATTACCAGATTTCTAGGGTTGGGTACACCGAAATATATGTCTGAACAAAGATGTCCGCAGCAGTTCAAATCCTCATGACCGAGAACACAACCAGATGTCGCGCAACAATGCGCTACCTACCTGCACATAACGATGTCCACGCCACCGAGTCTGACCTCCAGGACCCAAGAAGTCATCGAGAAAGAACAGAGCCGTGTCCATTGTGTTGGTTGGCCGATCCCTCCTTCGCATGCGCCTACGTATGAGGCTAACATCATTATTTGGTGTCACGATGACCCCGCACAGGCTCTGAGGATTCACTGGCGTCCTGGAAACATCGCTATGAATGCGCGCAACCCCTCGTATCCGTCGAGGCTGTTTTTCGCGCGACAGGCAACCTCTCCTTTTGCAACTCTGGAGGCTTCTGTTCTTAATTATTTTCTTCTGCCCCCCGTCTTTATTAAAAAGAAAAAAAAAAAACAATCGCCAATTTGGTGACAACTGTAGTTATCTCGCCAGAGCCACTATGTCAGGCATATATTGTGACACCCCTGTCACAATCCCAAACTCTACGTTGCGGACTTGCAAAAATTGCGCAAACTCTCCGAGTTTCTCCCATACAGACCCCACCCAACTAAGCCGCTTCCTCTTATTTGCTCCCAATTCCCACTTCCAAGGGTCTTTCCCAAGTCGGCCCCATCCAGCCCCGTAGGCTGACCCCACCCCTCCAATTACAAACATGTGATTCTTTTCGCCGCTCTTTTTAGTCCGCGTGTTCTAGCATCAGGTATTAGAATAAGCTCACTCCCTTTCCATCAAGGACATCCGAATTGGTGTAGTGGCTAACATTTGACGCTCTCATTCTGTCCCAAGTCCGACTTGAGACTCGTGACCCGTCAAGCCCGGGGTTCGATTCCCCGATTCGGAGATTAATTGGAATACTTCTTTTTGCCTCGACTGCCCTCACCCGCATGTATTGTGATCCTGGATTCTGATCGTTTTTTGTTGTCAGATTTGAGGTCAAAGCAAAGTATCTATCCTTTCCTGGGTTCCGCGTTATCGTTGGTTGGTTGTGTACTTCAATACTTTTTTTCTATATTTTCTTTTCTTTTCCACTCCATTCGCCCTTGTTCTTACTTCAGCCCTCAGCACCGCAAAACGGTGCTCGAAAGTAGGCATTTCGGCACACCTTTCACCGATGCACATGGTTCATTATCTGTTCGTGAGACTTCTCAATGTCTATTGCTTACACTTTTGAATGCCCGGAACCCAAAAGTCATTGCCACTTTCGTGTAACAGACCACACATTCCCTGGTCAGGCGAGCCTGTCTTCATGCTTGCTGCTGACAAATGACTACCGTGCAAAGTTTGACTACTTCTGCGTATATTCGTTGGTTTATCATTGTTGCGTGCCCGAGTTATGTGCGTTAACAAGGATTCAACCTCTGCGGCTTCGAAATAATAAACATTTCTAATAACTGAAGGCAGAACGCATGCTTCTAACGCAACGGTTCCCCGACCAAGCCAGTCCGTTCGTTATTCCTGTGAGATAGCTTCTTCTCTATGCTCGGTAGAAGCCGGAGCTGAATCTTCTGCCGCTTCTGCTCCTGGTCCCGATGTGGCAGAGGCTTCCCCATCGCCATCATCGCCCATCTTAACATCCTCCTCCACCCTAGCCTCATCCACGTCAGCGCTGACATCTCCGTTGACGCCATTAGTCTCAACTTCTGTGCCGTAGACGAACGCTTCGAGTGCCTTGGCACTGTCCTCGATGTCGGTTTGCCGGATGACCATGTCATAGAATCCTTCCTTTTTGGAATGCTCGATGTCGTCTTGGGACGCCTTCAATAATTCCTGCAACTTGCCTTCGTCGTCGACACCGGCGGCCTTGAACAGACTCTCCATGTCGTCGCCGTCAGCAGGTGCTACGAAAACATAACGGGCTCTGTAACCCATATCTTTCGCATAGCTCGCGCGCTGCATGATGGAAGATGTGTTAGTGCTCCAACTTGAGATCCAATGGAAGTAATTCTGTGTGCACTTGCCTCACGATCCAGCTCGATAATGGGTACTTTGTTGGCCTCCATGAGAGCGTCGGCGAGTTTCCGATTTGTGCCATAGTCGTGGCCATCGCGATTAACCGTCTCTAAGAAGTAATCCCCATCAAGGATTTGATTGAACGCTTTCGTGTCGACAAAATGGAAGTCTTTGCCATGCACCTCGCCCTCTATTGGACTTCGTGTTGTATGCTGCACCACTCGCTCGAACACGCTCTTCTTGAGTTCGGTCAGCCGAGTTATCAGAGCGGTTGAGCCAAGGCCTTGCAGTGTGACGATAATGACAGGCTGGCTATCTTCAGGAAGGTCGTCCTTCTCCTCGTCATTCTCTACGTCTCCGCCCTCGAGGGTCTGAAGGTCTTCGAATATGGCATCCACTTTCTCCCAATCTTCTACATGATCCAGATTGGCCAGCTTGTCTCGTCGAGCAAGACGGAAAGCCCTCCACGTCTTACTCGCTTTGAGCTCAAGAATGTCTGATTTCTCTTTCTCCGAATTAGCAAAGCTGAGATCGAGATCGTCAGATGCTATCTTGTCCTGAAACTTTTCCAGTGCAGGCAATTTCCACCTGGCCGGATCTTTCAGCTTCTCCATGGCAGCCTCGCCATCTTCCTCGTGGAGGAAGTTGAGGTCAAGAGCTCCCATTGGGGTTGGTCGAAGCCGCTTATTCGTGGCTAGTCTACGCGCTCCGTCCATAGCCTCGCGAAACTCCGACGGTGAGACGGCGGGACGCTCAATAGGTGGACAGCTTTCAATCTTCCAACGCACCCAGCCTTTGTCTCGAGATAACACACTCTCGACTACTCTGAAGAAGAAGTAGCCATCAGGACCAGCTTGCAAGTACCCGGTGATGCGCTCCTTCATAGCTCTCACCCATTTCGCCTAAAGGTGTTGCCTGTCAGAATGCATTGGTGTGGTGGCAGTAAGGATTGACTCACATCTTCATCGCCAAGAACCTGGTCGGCATATACAACAGACTTGTTGGGGGCTTTAATGCTAGATATCTTCGCCTTAGCCTGTGGGGTAAGTGAGGCCAGGAACTCCATCACGATGAGGGCTTGAATCAAGATATGTCGCCGAAAGTACAGATCGCCGAGCTAATCGGGAAGGTCAGTGCAATCCTACGATAGGGAGCTGTTCAGTGTGACATACCTCTAAATCAAAGAGATCCCTACTAGTTAGATACTTTGGATTGTAGTTGCTGCCATCTCGCTCCTCCGCTGATTCGGGATGTTTTCTCTTCTGTGCTAGTATCCTGGTTTCATCTGATGACTTGGTTGAGCGCTGCATTTTGTCGACAGTCTCGAATGCTGTAAGAGTCTTCCCCATAGCATCCTGAAACCTCGCGAACTCAGTTGCGTCAAAGAGGGACAATGGCTGACTGAAATGATGCTGCAGCGACCAGAACACTGGATAGAGGGCGTCCGTATCTAGCGGCTTGTCTGAGCTCGGCTTGTTCTTGGCATCGAATGAGACTGCCTTCGAGCCTGACCTCACAGAACTCCTCTCGTCCTTTCCTGTCTGAGTTTCGGCGCCCGGGGTGTCGACTTCCATCTCATCATTGGCGAGCTCCGTCTTTTCGGGCGTAGCCTCAAATTTCGTAATATTGTCGACATGGTACTCGCCGCGTAGATTAACAGAACTGCGGTCTCCAAGCGAAAAGCTCTGGAACATGAAAATGAACACTCGACCGCAGAAAGCTGCATCTTCTGCACGGGACAGCCTTCGCAACAGCTCATTGCAGGCTCGGAGGATTACGAGATGCTTCTGCTTGAGATTCTTGGCTATTATCCGCTCTCGGCGCGATTCGAGGTAGTCGAATATCGTTCGGCACCCGTCAATTGTTTGTGCATCAAGGAGCTCCTCGACGAGCCAGCAAAGCAACGCTGGGTCGCATTGTTCATTGTCGGAAAGAACGCAGAGGATGTCGAAAAAGTTCCACACTTGCACAAACTCGGGCGAGTCTATGTGTGTACTAGCCTAGCGAAATCGGACTGTTAGCTCTTCACGACGGCAAAGAGAGGCATGTGTAGATAACATGGGTTCAGACTCACAACTAGGCTGCTGAACAGGTCGCGTGCGGCTGTTTCGACAATGGCAAACTGACGAGCCTTATCCGGAACTGGTGACGTCGATTTCGGGTCCACGAAAACCTGTGGAAGGCCCGCCAGAAGACTCTCGAAGTTGCTTTCGGTCAAGGCCGGCTCAATTGTGGATGATGGTTTGACATGGCGGGCGTGCGTAAGAGCCCCGTTTAGGAGCGTTGCAAAGCTGGACACCTGTGTCACTTCAGGCTCATTGTGAATCGCTGAAGGCATTGCGATAGACCGGGCGCATCCGATCTCCCCAGCGTCCCCTCAGCGGCGTCTTGGGCGGCGGTCCTAAGTATAAGAGTTCATGGGAACGACCGGGATCCAGGCGGTGCAGTGTAGATCTGGAGCTAGAGAGACGGTGGACTTGTCTTGTATAGAGCCTGAGATGGTCGGAAACGCTCGCTTGCTACCCTGCTCCGGTCCAACATGCAAGTCCCTGGAATCGTTGCCGTTGTAGGAGCTGTCGAAGCGATTGCGTCTTGAGAAGGTTTGTAGTGAGTTGTGTGTTCAGCTTGCCGAGCGCCGCGCTTGCGACAACACTCTTAGCAGGCAAGCACGCGCGCCTGTGTCGAGCTGATAAGGCTGATAAGAGAACCCCAATGTCCAAGCAGCTTCTTTGGGTACCTTGGAATACCAAGCACCCAGGCACCCAGCGCTAGCTTCCGCAGTGCCTGCCTGGGTGCTTGCAGTAGCTCTCAATTGGGACGCGCCTGAGCTTCACGAAAAAACCATAGGGCAGGCGCAAGGTGGATTGCATTTATACTGATCAGCATATCACACCCTCGGACTGCAACGAGTTCAACGAGTCCGTCGACAGCACCTCATAATTGCCCAACACTTTTCCGTCTCGACGACCCTCTTGGGTGGCACTTTCCGTAACATACGAGTACGAGCACCAGCGCCGCATCGAGGCCGCCCTTCGACCAGCGACCACGCTCATGCGGTAGCTTAAGTCTCCGACCGAGCTGCTCTCCCTTCGAGACGCATCTTGCGCCATATCAAATCAGCACCCCCGATACAAGGTTCTCGTGTAGTCGCCATGCCGACTGCCAAGCGCCTCCGGAAAGGCGCCGCCTCAAAGTCTCGCGATGCGCCCGCTGCTTCAAGCAGCCGCCCAACTGTCGCTGATCTGGAAGGCGAGAACGACTTCGCGAAGCTCGCCAACAAGAACTGGCTCAAGCCAACCAAGGCGACCACAAAGACAAAAGTCAAGAATGAGGTGGTGAACAAGGACATCTGGACGGTGTTGGAGAAGGATTCTTTTCCCTACAAGTCTCTGGTTGCCTTGGAAGGACTGCAGACTCTCGAGAGCTACCTCTGGCCGGGCTACTCAGAAGACTCCTCCAACAACCATGTACTGCTGCTCGCGCTTTTGACCAACGTCAAGGCACGTGAACGCCTGTCGACGTGGTCCCTCTTCGAGTCACGGCCGATAGACTTCAGCAGTCTCTTTCGCCGCATATTATCCTTGTGCCTCGATAGGTCTCTTTCCGTGGTTCTGCGCACTCATCTTATCTGCTTCATCATTCATGCTTTCCAGAGCCTCGATCTGGCGAGTGTCCGCAAGGAATGTGCCCCTCTTGTGTCTATTGCTATCTGGCATAACCTTTCGACCGAGGCGAAACAAGATTCTCTTGTGAACCAGACTGCACAGACTAAAAAAGCTTGGAAGGCTTCTGGGAAGCGATACGACTCCTCAGACGATGCGACGAAAGCGCGTCTGCGATTTGAGCGCTCCTGGCTATACACACTGACACTTGACTTTTTGAATCTCGCTCACCAAGGGAACGCTAGCCCGGACACGACATTGTACTGCCAGCGGTTCCTCGAATTCATGTCTGATCTCTTAAGCCAATTGCCTACAAGGCGTTACGTCAATGCCCTTTTCAAAGATCTTCACGTCCTGCCAGTGCTCAAATTGTCATCATTATACAACGACGAGTCTGACGGCATCGTCCAAGACCAGTACACGTTGTTTAGCCACTACATGTATTTCCCAGTGGATGATCAGACAGGAGCTCAGTTCAACCTGACCGAGACCTATGATCTTCACTGCGCAGAATTGGCAAGGCTTCAGCGTGCTGCGCTCCGGCATTTCAAGGACAAGCTGACCGTACTGGCACTCTCAAACTATGGTGCTATCGACAAACGCTCAGAACTTGCAAGCTTGCTTGCGCCATTGACCGATGGTGAGCTTATGCAGCTTGCTCGCGTGCTCCAGCTGAGGACGGAGTATCCAGAATCAGTTTCGATCGTCATCGATCGTGTCGTACTGATGGAAATTCTCCTGTCCACATTCGAGAAGCGCACTGCCTTCCAAGATAGCACTCGGCGAATGAGCATCGTTCCGACAGAAGAGGACCTCTATGCCACAAGCATACTGCGCACAGACGAGTACGACGGCTCCCAGCCGCTGGCATTACCGAAGCTGAGGCTGCAGTATTTGTCCGTGGGGGATTTCCTTTGGAGAGCACTAGTTCTCTACAGAAGCGAAGCGTTTTACGGCATCCGAAAAGACATTGATAATGCTGTCAAGCGTCTCCGACCCGAATCGAAACGGTCTGGAGAAACTACGTTCTCAGGTTTCTCAAGGATGGCCTTGCCTATTCAGAAGCCTTCTATCATTGAAGTTGTGCCTCCTCTTGTCGGTCAGGATTTCCCTTCTGCCGTACGTGCTGAGATCAGTCTTGATATGCGACGGCTCCCGGATAACGTGCGTCGAGACTGGGACTCTCTTCGCCCCGACGATATTGTCTTTCTCGTAGCTGTAGACGCGTCAACACAGCAGTCTACCTCCGGGGGTGCTACTCGACATGCTTCGGAGGCCCAGAAGCTCGGTCTCATTTCCGTTCGTGCAGCTGAAGTCGTTCAAATTATGGACGATAAGGGAAAACACATTCGAGATCCATCGGCATACTATAACGGACAACACCGATCACAATCTCGGCGCATTCAACTTAAGCTTGACGCCGCAGTATTCGTTGGCGACCAGGAGCAAGCAGCCAAAGGAAAGCCAGATGTGTACGAGCGCATCAACCTTGTAATACGTAGGAGCGGCCGTGAGAACAACTTCAAGCCTGTGTTGGACTCTATTCGCAGTCTCGTATTGTCTGACGTGCCTCTCGCATCATGGCTTCACGAGAATTTCCTTGGTTATGGCGATCCTGCTGGGGCGACATACAAGCATCTGTCGAACAAGGTCGCCAGGCTGGACTTCAGGGATACGTTCCTCGATTGGCAGCATTTGACTTCGGGCTTGCCTGGCAAGACTATTGAGCCCAGCGATGACATGTCTGGTAGTTTCGGACCACCATACATTCTTGAGTCTGTGGATCTGCCAGTCGATGCTTCAACTCCGAAACCATCTCGGAAGAGGAGACGAGATGTTGAGCCACCAGCTCTCTCTACTGAATCTCAGACATACAAGGTTTCAACCTATAAACCTCCGAATACGGGCCCATACCCAATCGATGCGCCCAAGCTCAATACTGTGCGTTTCACTGCAGCACAGATCGAGGCCATCATGTCAGGTTCGCAACCCGGCCTGACTGTGGTGGTCGGTCCTCCGGGTACAGGGAAGACCGACGTGGCGACACAAATCATCAACAATATCTACCACAATTTTCCTGAGCAAAGGACTCTCTTGATAGCGCACTCCAACCAGGCTTTGAATCAACTCTTCGCTAAGATCGTGGCGCTAGACATTGATGAGAGGCACTTACTACGACTTGGCCATGGAGAGGAAGAGCTGAACACAGAGGCGAACTTCAGCAAACACGGGCGCGTAGAATCGTTCCTAGGTATTCGTGACAGACATCTCCAGGAAGTCAACCGACTGGCGGCAAGTATTGATGCTCCTGGCGCTCATGGCAACTCTGCCGAGACCGCAGGATACTTCAACTCTGTCTATATCCGGCCCGCTTGGATAAAATTTATGGAAGCTGTCCAGGCTGTGGACATGACTCCAGCTGCCATTGTAGACGCCTTTCCTTTCAGCACTTACTTCTCAAATACACCGCAGCCGCTCTTCCCACTGGACGGCGACCGAGACACGATTATGGACATCGCTAACGGCTGCTACCACCATATCTCGAAGATATTTTCCGAACTTGAGGATGTCTTGCCTTTCGAGATTCTTCGGAGGGATCGCGACAAGGCAAACTATTTACTCACCAACGAAGCTCGAATTGTAGCCATGACATCAACTCATGCTGCGATGCGTCGCAGCGAGATCGCATCACTTGGATTCCACTATGACAATGTGATCATGGAGGAAGCAGCACAGATCACTGAGGTCGAGAACTTCATCCCTCTTGCCATGCAGAAACCGACAGACGGGCAAATGGCTTTGCAGCGGGTAGTTCTCTGTGGTGACCACTACCAGAACTCTCCCGTGATCCAAAGTCTAGCCTTCCGCCATTATGCGAACCTGGAACAGTCACTGTTTTCGCGATTCGTCCGTCTTGGCATACCTGTGATTACACTAGATCAGCAAGGCCGTGCCCGACCGTCGATTGCAGCACTATACCAATGGAGATACCCGAACCTGGGAAACCTTCCTCACGTTGAGAACACAGACGAGTTCAAGGCCGCCAATGCTGGCTTTAGATACGAATACCAATTCATCAACGTACCCGACTATAAGGGCCAAGGCGAGACAGAGCCGACACCACACTTCATACAGAACCTGGGCGAGGCTGAGTACGCTGTCGCCATCTACCAGTACATGCGGCTGCTAGGATACTCAGCATCCAAAATCAGCATCCTCACGACTTATGCCGGCCAGCGCGCCCTTGTCAAGGATGTACTTAACCACAGATGTGCAAAGAACCCCATTTTTGGTTTGCCCAAGATCGTCACAACGGTCGACAAGTACCAGGGCGAACAAAATGATTGTAAGTTGCCAATCCACCCTCCAATCGTCTGGACGGCAAACCAGGATCAATAGTTAACCAGTTGACCCAAAAGATGTCATTCTCTCCATGACGCGCACATCTCGAGTCGGATATTTGCGCGACGTCCGCCGTCTGACGGTCGCATTGTCCCGTGCAAGATTGGGACTCTACATCCTCGGTCGCCGTGAGATCTTTGAGGCCTGCTATGAGCTCCGACCAGCATTCGATCTCCTTCTCCAGCGCCCTGACAAGCTCGCCCTTGTGACGGGAGAAATGTTCCCCACCCAGCGTCCGTACGCGCCTCTCGAGGAGGCCGCTGCTTCTGAGGCCGTCGTTCCAGCGACCGCTGCTGTGGAGGCTGTTATGGAAGGCGTCGAGCATTTAGGCCAGTACGTCTTCGAAATGACTAATGCCAAGGTCAAGCAACTCCGCGCGGAACGCGGACTGCCAGCTATCTCCGAGGGTGGTGAAGATTCCGGTGCACTACCGCTTGTTGTAGGGGCCGCCGGTGCTGACGACGGACAGGATGTTCCTATCCGCACGATTGGTGACGAAGAAGATGGCGCGGAGGAGGACAGCGAGGCCGATCCTGCTGATGAAGAAAACGAGGAGGAAGAGGGAGAAGATGACAAGCAGGATCCCGAGCCCGATGTTAAGGACACTGTGTGAGTGGGCGTGTTCAGTTATTGTGTCCATCAGATCTGAACGACAATATACTCGAGTGACAATTTGATGATACATTATCTCCACCGCATTGACTACAGGAGATAACAGCTGACCTGTTTTAACGCATCGACCGCGTGGATTGTTGTACTGCTTATCGCCTGGCTGTAAGTCGCTGATACACATTATGACTCAAGTTGCACATTATCACTGCCGATCAAGACTTTCCATATGAGGTCGAGATGGGCGCAATATAAATGCCGAATCATCTATTCTAGGTAAGGTTGCAAAAACCCTATGCTTTCACATGCTCTATATAAATCGCCGCCACGCATGTTAGCTGGACCCAGTGCTACCTTCGTCATCATGGCCTCGCCCACCAGGAGGACCGCTACCCAACAACAACTTCGGCTTGATGAAATCTTCATCGAGCTGTCGAAGTAGAGCTTGCGGGTCTTCAGCAGTGAAAAGCTGCCGTATAGCTGCGCTGGCCGATACGGGCGCTGCCTCGCGGTGTCCCGAGGTCGGGTAGTTGAAGACGCTTTCGTCCGCGTTATGGTCGTGGTGATGAGAGCCACTTGCTGAGGAACCGATTGGCGGACTTGAGCGCCTCTCCGACCTCCTCGCTGGTGGCGGCAGGTCTGAGATGTCGATGTCGCTCCCCAAGTCCGAGTCTGACATATTTCCAGCAGGGTCGAGCAGGTCGGCTCGTTCCTGATCCTTTTGTGTCACAACTGGGTCTCTTTGACTCCCACTCCTCGGTCGTGCTCCGAACCGGGACAATGAATCACCGCGTGTATGTCTTCCGCTGCCATCGCCATTCGCTCCGGGATCTACGTTGTTCATGCGCAATGATCCATTGCGGTTCCTGCCGCTCCGCGGAGTGTATCCAACGCCCGTACCGGAGCGCTTAAAATATGGACCCGCTGGCGCCGATTCGATGTCAAACTCGTCATCGCTGTCGACCTCCTCCACAACACCCGTGCGGATGCCCAGGATCTCAAGCATCCGTGCAGTAGTACCACCGAAGATAATCACTGTGAGCACCACCACCACTAGCACTGTAGCCTTTAAAGCATATGAGTTCTCGCCAGTAAGAAGTGCGGCCAGAGCAACACCAACAGCTCCACGTAGACCAGCCCAAAAGAGCATGGCCTGGTAACTGTAGGGTAGCTCGTCGCTGATTGTTAAACCTCGACGCCGCGCGCGGTAGTGGTGGAACCAGTTGATTGCGCTTGACAGCGGGAACACCGCAACCCATCGTGCTGCGCACACAGCCACAACAGTGATGATGATCAACAGGGGTTGAAACTGAAGAGTATCATCTGTGAACAACGATAACCCGAGGTAGATGAAGATGAAGTTTTCAGATAACTGGGCCAAGATCTGAAAGAAGTATTTGGTGCTGAGCTGTGTCCTTCGAGACATGTTGAAGTATGCGTAATGCTTGAGTGTGATACCGCAAAATAGCAGAGAAACGATTCCTGGCCAGATGACCATATTAGCTTTGCCAGTTGATGATGTGGAACAACGAAGACATACCAGACATCCTCAAGCCTTGTGAGAAGAAATAGCTGACGTAGGCGATCAGCACGACTAAGCAGCTCTCGATCTGCGGATAGCGTCGGACATAAGTAAGCTTGAGCATGAGCGCTGTGCCAACACCAATGACAACACCGATGGTCAGACTGCCAAAGAAGACGCCCAGGAAGGTGCCGATTCCCTTGAAAAAGTCAATGATGCCGTACGAGTTAGCGTCGCCCTTTGTATAGCCATTGGCGGTTTCGAACATGACGATAGCGATGGCATCATTCAGTATGGCCTCGCCGAAGATGACCGTGTAGAGTTTCGGGTCCACTTTGTAGGTGTTGAAAATCGCCAGAATGGTTACTGGGTCCGTAGCAGATAAGGTCGCGCCGACCGAGATCGCCTCGACAAACGACAGGTCGAGCCCCTCAAGAGGCACTCGCGTATACAGCCATAGCAGGGTACCGATCACGACGGCTGAGAGGAACGTGCCAGCGAACGCAAACGTGATGATCGAACCAATATTACGAAAGAAATTGGCTTGGTGCAGCTCGTATCCAGAGTTGAGGATGATGGGAGGCAACAACAGATTGAAGAAGATCTGGTAGTCGAAGCTGACAAAGTCGCGCATAGAATAAGGACTTGAGATTCGAATGATGAGACCAACGGTCATACCTGGCTCCTTTGTCAGTTCATCTGGACAAGCCAATTTGTCCATATATGCGCCTTGTTCATAATTGCTCACCTGCGAAAATGGAAATGACAGTTTCGTGGACAGCTTGAACCTTCTTTTGTTGCAGCATATAGCTTGTGAAGAAGGCAGTTATGAGCAGGAGAATCTCAATACAAAGCGCCCACGAAGCCAGGACCTCCTTGTCGGACGAGGCGTCTCCTATGCAGTAACAGCAGTCAGCATGCAGAGCATATTGGGCGGCGCAAAATCGACCGCGGCGTCGCATGGGAAAGTGTTATTGGGCATACCATCGGGTTCGGTCTCCTCCTCTGCTCGTCCTAGAATCCGTAACAATGTGTGTCAGCTCTGCTGCCTAGCCCCAACTTTGCGACAGCCCCAAAGATTGATTGTCCTAGTTCACCGAGTGGCACTTACGGCGGTGGCTGAGTTCCAGCAACGTGCCGACAGCTCTTTCGAGCATCTTGAGCGAGCGAGAAGCGCCGTTAGCGATGCGAGATGTGGTCGATAGTATCAAAATCGAGACAGGCGTGGAGGGGCGTCGGGCGGGTGGTCGCGGGGGTAGCTCGGAGCGCGAGCGACTATGACAGAGCGTGGCCCCGCATGCAAGGCAGGGAAGTGCTGAAGACTACCGGCAGTTGTGCGCTTCGTGAAAGGGATATGACTCCGTTGTCGTCAAGGCATAAAGCAGGGTCTTGTTGGTCAATGGTCGCTGCCAGCAGAAGCGAGGGTTCAGGTGGAGGTGGTTGGTGATCGCGAAACAAGCTCTGGGCTGGGCAATGGCATGGGTAGCGGAGGCATGCGACAGGACAGCAGCGGCTCATCCAGGTCGGAGCTCCAGTGGGCGCGCGGGAAGACGACAGCTTTCAATTTAGGCCCGCTCTTAGCGTGCATGGCGCCTGTCTGTTCGCTCGGAGGCAGGACGCCCTCAAAACGGAACATAGCAGTAGGCTCCGTCCGTTTGCGGCTCAACAATGGTTCATCGATGTGTTGTACCTGCACAATGTGCAGGTTACGCTTAATCATTGAGACCTAACTATTTACCGCTGCCTATGCAAACTTCTCGTTTATATTTGCATGACACGCCTTGCTGTAATCCAGAGCAGATTATCAATTCGTCCTATGTGAAACCAGAAATGACTTTACGTTTCCAGCACGGTATCGAGCCAGGGTCATGATTGGCGCAAAATGGCACCCCTACGTCATACTCTCCCAGAGCAGAGCTGCACCGAGGCGCCAAAACGCTAGAGCAGAAGCGTGTCCGCTCCAAAGGTTTCACGTTTCCCATGGCTACCTGTATGACTGCGAGAAAGCATTCTTCAATCTGGATAATTCGCGGTTGCAGCCACATCTCGTCTAGGAGCGACGGCCTAGGACGGCCATGATGACTCTTCCCGCATGTTCAATCTTGTCACTAAACACTCTTAAGACAAAGACACTCTCTAGTTCATACCTATAGTTAACTCTACTGGTATCCGAGCGACGAAATTCCAACATCCAGAAACTTCCTCTTCATCGTCTATGCTTGGAAGACTTCGAGAGCTGTCCCACCACAACCTCGAACCCCTTCGCGCTGCCCCAAACACTGTCGCTGACCTTCTGCGGGATCTTGCGGCCCCGAAGCCGCTGATCGATAAGCCACATCCCCACGACAAACTCGCTTTTGTTCAGCACGCCGCGACCATCGCGGTCGACGAGGTCCCACACCTCCGCGAGCTCATCAAAGGGCAATCGGCTGCGCGACCAGATGTCCCGCGCGACAATGTTGACGATGGTATCAGCGTCTTGACCTGCCTTAGCGTTGGACTGCGGTACCAGATATCCACGGTTACTCGCCCACACGCCCTCGTAGCGTTTCCGCTCTCGCGCCGTGATCTCGTCGCGCCAGCGCTTTCGTGATCCTTCATGGTGCGAGTGCTTCTTGTTGGACCTGATACGGTGTTTCTTGTACTTCTGCTCGTTCGTCTCGTCATCGGATTTGGATGGAGGCTGGCGTAGTGTTTTCTTCAATCCAGGCGTTCTCTTTCGCGGCGGCGGCGTGGGTGGCGTCTTGACCGTCGGCGTTGCTCGTGCGGACGCCAATGATCCGGCCACGATCGCACTTGTTAGTGAGTCGAGTGCGGCATCAGAGGCGCGATGGCGCGGTCCAGCATGAGGCTTGTTCCATTGTGATTGTGTTTGGCCCCCAGCGGCAGATAAGGGCCGAATGGCGCGTAGTAGCGAGGGACTCGGCGAACGTGTTCGCCGTCGAGGGTATTCCGGTCCTGGCGATGGCGCAGACGACGCCGAAACAAAAGTGTCGTGCGAAGATGTGGAAGTCATTGACATCTTGCGCACCAGTCTTGTCTTTGTTTGTACGGTATTGGTATTTGGTCTTGTGGTCAATGGCACCCGCTGCCGCCCAGGGCTCGGCTGCGAGGATTGGACTTTCTTCGGCTTCTGAGGCACAGGTGCTGGAGCAGACTTCATGATCGGCGCATTGCTGGCCTGCTCCGTGGCCAGAAAACTCCCCGATGCCACCCTTACTGGTTGTGGGGACACTATCACGGTCTGTGATCTGCTAATTGTGCGTGGCGGGGGCGGCGTCAAAGGTCGTGGCTTCAATGGTCTCACCTCCGCTTTCGCAGTGTCTGCAGTTGTACTTTTCTCCTGAGACGGAAGGAAAGTTTGACTTCGAGCAGGAGGCGGAGTTGGTGGCTTCGCCGGCCTCGTCTCTGCTTTTGCCTGATTCGCATCCAGTTCCTTCTCTAAGCCAGGAAGGAACGTCCTACTTCGCACAGGCGGCGGAGTCGGCGGCTTCTTTCTCCCAGGCGGCAACACCTTGGGACTCTTCAACGTCGGAGACCTCGGCGCCGTTATGGTCTGTGGACTCGGCGAAGATGCGTGCCATGCGACAGCACTAGCCTGCCTGGACGGGGAAACACTGTCCTTGAGCACGGGACTTGTGGCTCTGCTCGAAGAAGAAGGAGTATGCGGCCGCAACACCATTGGCGCCGTCTTGCCAGCCAAGGGCATCGTCTGCAGGGAGTCATGCCGACTATGCTGTGCCGGCCTCTTGACGGGATCCTTATAATCGTCCTTTTTCTCAAACATGGAGATGAGCGCATTGGTTGGTGGCAGCGAAGACTCGTCCGGTCCGGAAACCAGGCTCAGCGAAGAACTCGCGGCGCTCGCGCTCTGTCCACCCACGCTGTCCATCCGACCGCGCCGCCGGGGCGCTTGCTGCTGTGACTGCGCAGCGGGAGTATGTATATGCGACTGTCTCGGGCTGGGACTATTCGACCGACTCGCGGCAAGAGTCGCGGCGATAAGTGACGGCGACTTCACGTCTCCAGCGGGCGATTTGCCAAGCGGCACGAGCAGCGAAGCCCCATGACTCGGAGTCAAGGCCTGCGTGATATGTGATTGTTGCCGATGCGGCGTGACGGGTCCATGACTATTGTATTCGTGCTGATTGTGGTCCTGCGAGACATTGGCACCGGCTCCTACTATGCTACTACTCCTCGCGCGCGCACTCGCCCCTGTAAGATTACGACTGACATTTCCGGAGGGCGGATGGGTTGGTGATCCTGCTCGTGACGCCGGGTGCTGTGACGTTGACGAAGTAGCCGCAACCAGAGCCTCGTGCGCCCCAAGCCCTTGTGCCGGCGTGTGCTGCTGCTGTCGAGAACCTGTGCGCTGAAAGGCAAGGGAAGCGCCCTTGAGCGCTGTGCGATACGATGCATCATTGTCGCCTGTGGTGCAGGCCGACAGTCTGCCAGGAGCCGAAGCCCCAGGAGCGCTCATGAGGCAGGCCACAAAGGGGTCGTCGTCTCCTATACGGACGTCATGGGATTCGAAACTCCGGTAATGCTGGGAAAGGCAGACGGACAGCTGCGCGGGGTGTGTGTGTCCGGCAGCGTGTGCGCGGTGCCCGAGATTGTCGGCCGAAGCGAATTGATGCGGTGGTGCTAGAGAAGACCCTGAAATCGATTGTTGATGTTGGCAAGCTGACTATTAGGAGGCAGCAAGCTCGGGAGCCTTTCGTCATCCGCATGCACGCGCCGCCCCGTTGGCAGCTATTATTAGGTCCCTACCAGGCCCCACCAACTGGGCACACGCCATGTCCAGTTCCGCAAGTCTGTCAAGCGATTAAGTCCATCTTGAGGTCAAAGTACTTAACCAGGTGATGGATACAGAGCTCGAGGAATGAATCAAGTATCGATTTGAGAGCATCTGGATTTGCTGAAATCCAGCAAGTGTGCAAAGGTCACACAAGACATGGTCTTACGTCATGGAACATTAGAATAGAGTTGTATGCAGGACCGAGACATTCAAAGGGTGACCGCTGCCAGGAGTGGGGACAGTTGTCTTGCAGTAAAGTCCCACGTTAAGAGGTGATTGATTTCTCCTTTGGACAAGCGCCGCATGCACGTCACAAAAACAACCTCCAAATCAGGTCTAAGTGATCGCTGGTGCCTGTCAATCAACTTGCCCTTTAATGGCAGATCACGCCGGCTGTTGTGTAAACCAGACAGGGACTACATGCATGCATGCTCTACGGGCATCAAATTCGAGTGGACCTCAATTGATGTAGGCGAAGAGACATTTGGTCAATTATGACTATCCTGAAGTCAGACGACGTGGCCTCCCAAAAACAACGCGAAACACTGCCGTGCGCCAAAAACACCATGTCCCCAGATCCCCAACAGAGATCGATGGTAAACACCCGCTCTGGCCTTCCCTCCTTTGGCAATGCTACTCCGACTTAAAATAGCAAGCCAGCCACCCAACTCCTGTTGTCCCTAGGATAAGAAAGCATTCGCGGCAAAATAGAGAACAAGAAGAGGGTGAACGAATGAAAGTAATGTATGGACAGATGTGCGTATGTGGGAAAGAAATGCATACACATGAAGAACAGACGATTCTGAAACCATTTTTTGAGTCGAGACGCGTGTAAGGAGGGAATTCGAAACACAACCCTTCGCTTTCGTTGAAACGTTGCAGACGTCCAATCGTGCTCGTCGTAGCGCTGCATGTCATAAAATGACGTCGCTCAAAACGCGTCCTCATCAGTCCACTCGCTCCCTGAGATAATTCGGTTGCCCTCGGCATCCACCATGCCATTACCAGCATGCATGGCGGGAGGAATGCCTCGTATCCTCTTGTGTTGGGAGCTTTGCGGTCTTGAGTACTCGTCGTCTGGCGTAAAGCGCTTGTTCCGTGCGGCACGGACCTTGGCATAGTATGCATCGGACGCATCAGGCTCAGGTTCCGAATTGTCTTCGTACGTCTCCCAATTCTCTGAGCCTGATATCACCGTAGAGGTGTTTGAAATTTGTCTTGGTGGAGGGGCCTGCGGGTATGCTGACCGCATCGATCGCTGTGGCTCAGGCCGCAGGTATGAGTGCTCGTAGCTGTTGAGCGAGTGGCGGTCATCGTAGACATCTTCTGGCTCAACATGACGTACAATACTGGACGCCAGACCAGTACCTCGGTAAGGATTTGCAGGTGTTTCGAGTTCTGGCGCCGGTACGAGCTCCCGCATCTTGGGTGGCGGCGCCCTCATAGATGGTGGCGCTTGACGCAATGTGCCAGGGGCAGCGCGAGACTCTGGCGGTGGTCGCTCGGGAGAATTGTTGCCGTTCTTGAGATTAGATAACGGGACACGAGCGGGTATCCGCGAAGGGCTGGACTTCGGATCCTTGGGAATTTGGCTGGTGGTCGCCGGCTTGCGGATTGTGCCACCGTTGTTCGCGCCAGGAGTCTTTGGGCGAGCTGGTGGCTGAGCCGGACCCCGACTGGCATTGCTGTTCGTACGATTGGGACCAGGAGTCCTTTGTGACGCGCGTGTTGATGATGACGGGACACCGGGAGTCTTGGGTCGGGCACCAGGAACTGCTCGTGGCGCTTCGACTTCAAGACAGTCAAGATACCGTTCGCCGTGTACAAGGAAAGGACGACCGTACTCGTCTTCGTACTTGATAAGAATCTTGGCGAGCTCGGCAGCAACCTTTGGCAGTTCCTTTGCGATCCTTTTACGCATCTTTTCCTCACGTAGCAGTTTGCCTGGATCTCTCTTCTCGCCCTTCTGGCCACGCATCATCAGACGGGACGCGTCCTGGCTTGAGCTCGCGAGCTCATCTCGGTCGTGTGTTAGGGTCTTGTGCTTGTCGATCAGTGCCAAAGTAGGTGCGCGTTGTTCCCGCAGTGACTCGAGCCTCGCTAGCTCGCGCTCATGAGCCTCAAGCAACGCATCGCTGTAGACATCCGAGAAAGCAGGCGTGAAATCGAGCATCTCGTCCTCAGAGAAGTATAGAGCATCCCAGAGTTCTTGTATCCTGTAGCGGGCGTCCTCAACAAAGACGTGGAGGTTCTCTCGCTTGAGCTCGTTGAGACGTCCAAGCTCGTCCTCGAACTCGTTGATCTGCCGGATGCCGCAGCCGCGGTTGCCGTTCAGGAACGCCTTCCGATCAGACTCCTCTACGCCAAGCTTCTCCCAGAGTGCCTCGACGGCAACCTTGAGGTCTCTGAGGTGCTTCTCTCGATTCTTCTTTTCGTCGGACAATTTGTCCCGCTTGCTCCGTAGACGCGCGATATCGTCTTCGTGTAGCCCGAGCTGTTCGGGTGCGTCTCTGTAATACTTGACGATGGCTGCGTCGGTCTGCGCCTGTGGTGTGCCCAGCTCAGCCCAAAGCTGAATGGTGTTTTGTGCAAGAGCCTTAACCGTTTCTACGCGCCGTGTGTACTCTTCATATACTCGTGTGAACTCATCATCTAGCTTGTCTACGTATGATGGCGACAGGTCGAATGTTGGTGGAATAGACTGGTTTGGTCCAACTGGTGGAAGGGGAATCTTGACGAAGCTGGGTTCGAGATGTGAGGAATATGATTCCAAAGCTTGGACAAGTTCTGTAGGAGAGAGTAAGCACAAATCCGCGACAACTCTTGACCACTACTGGGAGGTGGCGTCTCTTACTGTTAACCTGCTCAAATCTCTCACGATGGAGCTTGCTGATCTGCTGGTGTTTTTCTTTGAGCCCAACTAGACATCGGGACAGAGGGTAAGTGACCTTGAGGTCGCCATCGTCAGACAAGTGTGATGCGCGAGGTTTGTTGTTGTCGAGGGACGCTTCCATCTGTCGTATCGTGGTGATTATGTCGTTTGCCTCCTCGAGCATTACCCTCTTCTCGTTAGTGACGCCCCGCACATGGTTGTGTAGGGTTTCTGATAGAGCAGCGAAGAGCTGCAGGATGAGACGGGAGTGTTAGCAGCGGGGTCTTGCACGGTGGCTCGTGATTAGAAGCAGGACTTACGTCTTCTTCGCGGCGCTCACGCTCGTGGCTGGAAACGCCAATCTCGTCAAAGAGGCCATGCAGTTGGCCGATGATGGTGTTCACCTGTTGGGACAGGTAGCCGGCGTCCATAATGGGCGAGTAGAGTGGCACGTATTCAGCAGAGCCGCAGGCGACTCAGTCAAAGCGCCACAGGGATGTGCAGCAGTTGTCGTTGTTGTTGTTGTTGTTGTCGTCGTCGTTAATCCGTGCGCGGTGAGAGCTAGCATGCAAGTTGTCGTGGCCTCGAGGGGCGCGTGGCCGGAGAGATGGATTGCCCTTTCTCCCTTCGTCAACGTGATGAGAAGATCGCGCTGGCTTCTTGTTGATGCATCGCAGGCGCCGTGATGGCCGTCTGAGTGGTGCTGTCCAGGTGTCTGAGGTTTGCCGCTCCACGCAAAGCGGGATGGGTGCGTGCACGTTGTTTTGGCGCAGAGCAATCGCAGGAAGATCGACGAAGTGATGCGCAGGGTTTTAAGCCTGTCACGAGACGATGCTATGTCGAGATTGCGCAAGTGGGCGAGGCGGCTTGGTTCATGTAGCCTTGGGGTAGGAGGGGTGAGACACCGGGTTCTGTCCGACGGCACAGCGCAGGCGCATCATCAACACGGCGGTCCAGGGCTGTCTGGGTTGCCATTGTTGTCATTCCGCCTGCGCGTGGTTTATCGATAGGCGTAGCCCGCCTTACAAGGTTGCCCATCCCCGTTGGCACGACAACAATAGGACAGGGATGATGTTTCGCCTCAACAGCCTCCTCTCATCCAATCAATTCGTGTTAATTCGACGGAAACAGCTAGGCGTTCAAGCAAGAACCGCGTGCTGGAAGAATCACCGGCGATCTGGAGTTCCATACCTGGAGGTAGTCACATGTTCATCATTACAGTGGAGAATTTCTGCCCCTGTAAAGAAGAATACGTGCATCTTTCGAGGCTTCTGCTTTGCAATAGTGAAGACGCGCTAAGTCTTCGGCGTGTCCAACCTCAGAGCCTCATTGTACTTATTCAGGCCACAATCACATTGCCACAAAGCCTGTATTCAAATTGGGTTTGCTGCGCGCTTCGAGGTGAGATTTCATTTCTCAAATCTCCATCTCACTTTCCGATGCAGTTGACTACAGGTCTCGAAGAATGGCAATGAATCGTGTATACTTGATCTAGGCTCGGGTTAACAGAAGCCGTCCTAATTCTCGCAAGGACAGTAGAATCCGTATGGACAAAGAACTCAGCTTGAACACAGGTATTTGCGCTCTTTCAGAACATGCGAGCACATTTGTCACGAAAAATACAACTCCACGCCAATTCCATCCACGTTAACACGCATAGCCTCGTCAAGATCCTGTTGACCATTGGTTTCGCAGCAGTCCACAAGATACGTAAGTCTGCCACCAAATTACACAAAGATGCAACACAGAAATTACACGTTACAGTACCCTTAGAGATCTAAGTCTCTGACGAAGGATTTGAGTAGCTTCGGGAATTGACACGACCACGGTAATCACACTCAAGGCATAATCACGCTCAGGGTGGAATGGTCAGAGAAGTGAGCATCAAGGATTCTTATTTTCATTGCAGCGAGTGTCTGTGAATGCACAGTTGGGCCGTCTAAAGCTTCAGAGAGAAGATTTTCAGACGGTCGCCCGTTTTCCCGTTCCCATATCCTCCAAAAACTCCAAAGTTCATCAAAGTCATGGTTTGCAGTGACTGTAGCGCCTCTATATGGGGTTGTTCTCGAAACCGAGTGGGCGAAAAAGTGGTAGAGTTGTCTTCATGGACTAACTCTCTCAAAGAAGGGCTATGTGCTTGAAGAAATGAAGAAAAAGAGGAGCCAAGCCAGGAGCTTCTATATATCGTGTCTCATAACATAAAAGGTGGGAAGAAATGAAGGTTTACCAGCTACAACTCGATCAGAAAGTTGATGATCTAGTTGTTGAGGAGCCAGCTGCCAAGGGTGGTCCAGGTGCCAGCGCTGTCAAGGAGCTGAGCAGCGGGACTGACGAAGTTGTCGGCGGGAACGCGAGAAGCGCCAAAGAAGCCGTACTCGAGAACGTTGGGGTTGGAGTCCATGTAGTCGGCCATCTGCTGGGTAAAAGTCTGGACAGCGTTGGCGTCACGGCTGGTGCTGCCGATCTCGCTGACGACAAGAGGAAGGCCGTAGGTGGAGATGCGGGCCTCGAGATAGGTCTTGGCAGCTGCGATCTCGGTCTCGGCAGGAGAGTCGGCGTTAGTGTAGAAGTGAGTGCCGAGGAAGTTGGGTTTCTCCTCAGGGCTGAGTCTGCCCATAAAGTCGGCGAGCCAGGCAGAGCCCGCGTCGTTGCTAGCAGGTGCCGGGCTGACGAGAAGGCAGCCAGTGGAGGCACGTAGAGGCAGAAGCTTAGAGCGCCAGAACTGAAGAGCAGTATCGACAGAGATGCCAAGCTGCTCAGGCTCGTTGAAGTAGTGAATTATGCGCTGCTTGTTGTTAGTGGCCTGGTCGACAGCCGCCTGCCAAAGCTTGCCATCGAGCTCAGCAGGGGTACGGATCATGGGCTGGAACCGAACGCCCTCCGGAATCTCGGAGGGGACCTCAGTGCCCCAGTTGACGACAGCGAAGATCTTGGGAGCAGAGGCGATGGACTTGGCGCTGGCCTGAAGGCCAGGGTAGGAGTTGATATCCCGGGTGTTGGTCCAATCCCAAAGCACAAGACGCTTGCCCGAGTCGTTCCGAGGAAGGGGAGCCGCGAGGGTAGAGGGCATGGTAGCCAGGCAAGCCGCAAGGCAGGCAACGAATTGGTTGGTGAAGAGCATGGTGACGAAGTGGTGTGGTGGTGTAGAGATTCTCTAGGTGACCAGCAAGAGATGTTGCGAGAAAGGTAAGTGATGCTTGGGTCTTGTGGCACTGCCGGAAGGAATGTTTTTGCACGAAGCAGGAAGGAATGTTTGATGAACCGCGTCAAGCAGTGTTACTCGCAGAGCACAAGACAGACAAGTAAAGGATAGTGTGGTGGACAAAGGTTTCGAATAATGCGAGACTGACGGGAGGATCGCTGCATCTTTAAACAATATGGGACGACGGAGACGCTCCCAGTCCAGAGCCGCAGACAAGGCGCTTTGCTTCTCTGAAACCCACATTAAGCTTGGAAACAAGCCTAATCGGTGGACCATGCCAGGCTTGTCCCATCCGTCCAGCTGGGGCCACGCCGCCTAGACCGATGCTGGGACTTGCCCGTGGAACCGCCACGTCGTAGCGCCGGTCAGACAAGGGCTTCTGGGCCTTCCTTCGAAGGAAAGGATGATGGGCCGGCGCTGGGATGGAGGAGGCGCGCGAGTAAGCAGACCCTGGCTCACTGATGCAGTGTCCTGAGTCCTGTCGTGGACCGCAGTGGGCCGCGGCGAGAAGCCGGCCACAGACTTGTTGCGCGTTCCTGAAAGTCACCGCAAGGCTGGAACCCTGAGACCGTGAAGCCGGGCGAATAGGAAGTGGGCGCCCCCCACCCCCGGCAGGTCGGTGGCTTGCTGACGGCGTCTGGTGAGAGGAGATCCGCTTCTGTCGACGTCTCCGACTGTATGCATGGCTTCGTCGTAGAGTTCGCCCAAAGTTTTTGCCCAGTGCAGGATACACCCACCGACACCGCCGCTGGCGCTGGCGCCAACGGAGAGCCAGTTTTCTGGCGAAGCGAACTCAGGCTGGACGGCAGGGACATGCTGGCACCATGGGCCATGGCTCTCGCGGCTGGAGCGCAAAGAGGCCAAGTTCCAGCTCTGCCATGCCAAAACCGACCTCATGTGAGCCGTAGCCGCCGGCCAAGAGACCTGTGTGGTGTCTGTGCGGACCCATTGCTAGCAAGAAGGAGCCGCGGCGCTCTATTCAAAAATCACGATACAGATGGCGTTGGTAGGCCACGGCAGCTGTTGTCATGGCTGTTGGCATGAGGCTGATCGATGGTTGTTTGATGGAGCACTGGGGCAGCGCTGCTACTGGGAGCAAGAGGATCGGCAGGCAGGCAGGCAGGCAGGCATGCCATGTGTTGTGCCTGGCTGCTGGGCTGGTCGGGAGCAGGTTTGGCAGGCAGGGCAACGGGACAGGGAAGAGTGAGCAGCGCTGGGGTCTGCGGTTGCTGCAGATTCTACTGCAGCCCGCAGGCGTCGGCAACCTCAAGGTGGGCGTGGTGGAGATGCAAGTGGACGGAGACGGTGCAAAAGAGACTTGCAAGTGGTGAGGGCCAGGCCACGGGTGATGGTGGAGTGGGGCTCCAGATGTGGGCGTGAGCGCGGGTTCCTGAGTTAGACCACCTAAATTACTGTGTACTAGGCACGAGTCGGGGGGCTCTGCTGGCCATTCATCGCGCCAAGCCCGTCATCCACCCTGAAACCTTTTTTTCTTCCTTGTCTCTCGTACCTGCCGCTCAGCACCACATCGAGCAGAGGGGTGTCTCGAGCACATCCACATGCTTGACATGTTGCTCTTTGCTTCTCTTTACAGCGGCACACACATTGCGCCATTTTCCGCCAGCCTCTTCATTCGTCCGGGTCGCAGCCTGAACCACGCGGATGCAGTGCTGCTCTCTTTCGCTGAAATGGGCAGCCGGCCCTCTTTGTTCACAGCAAGCCGAAGGTAGCGTCAGACAACAAAGTCCTACCGAGCACGCACCTCCCACCCAACAAAGGGATGCTGAGGCTGGGTGCGACAACAAGACGGCACAGAGTGGCCAGCACTGCTCTCACGACTGAGCACAGCAATCTTCCCAGCCCCAACCATTATAATTCTACACGGTTTAGACAAAGAGTTGTGGGCTTCCAGCCCCTCAAGAATCTGCCCTGCTCGAAAGTCATGGTTGCTTGCAAAGTCTTACTACGTACACAATCCTGGGGCATTGTCGTCATCAGTCGCCACAACCGTTCAAAACTCTTCGTCCAAGGCTACCATACCCCGCCAGCTGCCAAGTCAAAAGTGGCGAGAGTGGGAGAGGTGATGATGCCCACTCCAGCTTACGTCTTAATCTGGCCTGTATGCACCAGCCTGCTCACAAGGCCGATTCGAGCTAACAGAACAACTGTGGCCGTTTCTACATACTAAAGAAAGACTATGCCATGTACGAATACATTTGCATGCCTACCCGAGCCCGGGTATTCAGAATAAACGGGTTTTTCGCAAGCAATGCCTGCCACTAACTACCTCGTGGGGAGTCAGCATACTCAGCACATGTTGTCCCTACCATAGTAAAAGCTAGCTATGGTACAGGAATAGGCAGTGGCAGGGCTACCCACCAAGATCCACCGCTGTACAAGGTATTTACAGTGTAAGCCACAAAAAGCATTGCTCGCAGCTTGCGTGGCCCGATAAGTGAGCAGACTGGGATACCCGACTCCAGAAGCCTAGTGGAACCCGGTACTTGTCGTGACCGACAACTCTGTTCTGCGGACACGCCGGACTCGGTAGAGAAAGGTCACATCAAAGTCATCTTGACCTTCCTGTTGAATGCAATTGCCTTTCACCTGGGAGCTGAGGGGCCGAGTCCCACTCCGACAGTCGGCGGTGCGCTGCTGCAGGAACAACAGGCAGGTGCTGTAGCTTGCAGGTGAAGTCAGCTCGGTCAGTTGTGGCAAAATGACTCCAAGTCTGTACCGATGTGGGTGCCCTTGGCCAAGCCAGAGCATTCCTGTTTTCGAGCATATGCGGCATGCGACGCTGTTCCTGACTAGTAAGCACAGACCACGTTTACTTGCACCTGGGGTTGCCCATACTCTGTCCAGTTTGCTAGCCTGCCTGCCTGTCTGCTGACAGCCACGAGGGACCCGGCGACTTGGACTATGTTCGTAGATCTAGGCGTTGAGACGAGTGCAAGCACCAAGACAAGAAGGTATTTTTGTACAGATACCACAGTGTACCGATGGGTGATGTGAGGTTGACGATGCATTGATGTAACGAATCATTTTTAACCAATGAGGCACTACACAGTAGGGCACTCATGATTTTACAGGTTGTCAACTTCAGGCTGATTGCAAGTCGAAGTCAATACTGAGTGCACCGCGAGCCAGCCTGTGCCTGTGCATTGCGGATCGCATATGGTGACACCGACTTGTCTGCTCAAAAGGGTGTCCAGCGGATAATATCAAGGTATGCGTGTGGTGTGCGGCCGTGCACTGGTAATCGTGATCCCTCTGTTGAATTCTCGGAGAACGTAACAGGACGCGGTATCACGAAAGCCGGATTCTTCCCCCGTATACGACAGTGCTCGTGGATATTCTGGAAGAAGAAAAAAATAAATTTCTGAGAAGAAACTAGCAAGGAAAACCGAAATGAAGGGTGAGGAGGGTGGCACATCTAGCCAGGAAAACCCCAACCTCATGTATCTTGTCCAGCTGGTGCATGGAGACCCGATCAGAGATTTTCCAAGTTCCACTCACATTGCACTTGCTACATTCATGAAGCCAAAGACTTGACATCAAGAGTGCAACTGCAAGACTAGAAAAACTCACGACTTTCAATCAATGAGCCGGGAGGCGCAGGCATAAATGTGCGACGGATAACCGTGACATTTCCCCTGGCCTTGCCCACCTGCGCAACTGTCTTGGTTGTAAGTATACCACCTGCCCGAAGGCCAGCGAATTGGACCATGTAATGAGCCGTCCATATGCGGGGGGTCATGCATACTCCGCAAAGACACGTCATGGCCGTTATCGTGATCAGCGTGTACACAGCAGCAGGAGTACATGTCTCACATGAAAGCTATGCACAAGTTTCCCGCTCTGTCTATCCGCAACGTCAATCTATAGATGGTCGAGGTCTCATACAGGATCATGCCAACCGCCAGTCTTTTTGCTTGTCATCATGATGCTTCTCGATTATGACCGTCTGATGCCACGGACTTGGGCGTGTTTGGCTTCCCGTAGCAAAGCTCAATGCTGCTTCAATAGCTTCACCGGTCTACCTAGCGTCCAACAGACAAGTCTCGACCTCTTAGTCCGGATATGGGGGGCATGTGTATCATTTTCGGCCCAGGCCTTTCAACTCCTCCAAACTCCGCGTAACGAAGGTTCCCGTGCTGCGCAAAACCAGACGACCCCGGACGCACTGAAGAACATTCCAACCTTGGTATGGGATGGCCCAAAACCTTGGACCTAAACCCAAGAATCTAGATTCTTTGTCGTCCCTCTCGCTTCTTGGCTTCTTCTGATGGCCCGGAGTCACCGTCGCCAGGCCTTACACCGCGGAAGTTTCTCATTGTTATCCGCAAGCAGCCACGTCCGCTCCCAGACTGCGCCTCGCCCAGGACCCTCGGAGGCTCGTAGCTGCCTCGGCCTAAGACATCTAGAACCCTGAGCGGCTAGAGATCAAAGCCCAGGGCAATCCACTAAACCGAAACCGACGTCGTGAAACGAAAGCCTCAACTCGTCTTGTCCGAACTTGTGTTTGACCACATGAGTCGTGATCAGGTCCCACCCGGACAACCTCCACCGGCATTCCGTACTGGCATGTCCACGTCACCACGTGTACATTCCCATGTCATCTGATCTATCTGCATCTCTCCCTTTCTGAGAGAAGCCCATGAGCTGGACCAGTCCGGCGAGGTTAAAGCCTGGACACACACATACACACATGCAAGTCTCGCATGTGCCAAGACCCCAGTCCGCCCGAGGACCAACAGAGTCCAACTTTAATCCCTCCGCAAGCCAGACAAGCTTCTGGCTACCACCAATCTCACAACTGTTCCATCTGGAGCAGTCACCCGCCATAGCGGGGCCACGGGTTCTCGATTCGCTCGGGTGCTCTACAATATGTATCCCGTCGGAGCTATTGCAAGCTATGCAAGGCTTTCCAAACCCTCAACAGGCACAAGGGTTCTACCGGCATCGCTTCATCCATCTGGGGTCCCCGTGAGGCAGCAGATCCCCAAAGGAGATCCCATGGCTAGCCTAAGCCAGACCTTACCTGAACGAAGCCCAATCTGTGTCCACCGCTGGTTACCGCCACCGGTACCAACACATCGGTAGCGGACGCCACTATGGTGTTCTCGACTGTCCTGAAGCCCTCATTACCACCACCGCCAAGTTCGAATTGACCGGCCAGCTAAGCCAACTGGGCCGTGGTGTCCCAGCCGCGTCTGTTTCACCGCTGTAGCCTGTCGTTTGGCATATCGTCCATAGTAGATAGAACACTCTAGACTTCGTGCTACATATTTTCAGGCGAATGACGAAGAAACCTCCGCCTTGACCCGCTCCGTGCTTGGACCGATGCAAACGGGCTTGACGGACCTCCGGTCAACCTCGCGGCATCTAGCTCGAGCTTCGCAAGAACCTTTAGAGACGTGCATGCGGGGGGAAGGTATCGGTCAAAAAGCCCTTGCATGCAGCGCAAAGATGTGGCTAGAGAGTTTTCAATTAACCTTCGCTTCCTTCTTGGAAATCTATATGGATTTTCTGAAGGTGCTCAAGCAACGTAACGTGACGTGAAACCTCTCCGCATGACCAACGGAAGGAAACATAACGCCTCTGCGGGACGATTATAGCGGACATGTATCCTCTTGTCTGAATTCTGAATCAGCACCGCTGCTGGTGCAGGCTCGATCAGCAAGCAGAGCTCGTTCACTCGAATGCACACGTCCCTTTGGACTTTTACACTGTATCTGACATATCAATTAATGAAACTTGCTTGAAATTACCCACGAACGGAATGTTATGGGAGTAGAGAGAAGAAATTGGGGTTTCTTTTTAATTTATTTTTTTATAAAAAAAAGGATTCTGTAGCATGCATCGCAAACATAATTCTGGAATTCCACAGCCAATAAATTCAAGTGCTACGGAGCCATGCCCTGACACGCGATACACCGCCATCCCGTCACGAGCAAACTCCTTCAATGGCGGGAAGGTCTACCCTACAATCAATTCCCTTTAGCAGGACGACGAGGGACAGTTTTCTTCCCGTCACAACTTTCACTGACCACGATCGCAGGGAGGGAGAGCGGTACGGGTACGCCCAGCCTGTACATGGGATATTGCAGAAATATCGACCAAGTATTATATATATATATGTGTGGTGGTCGCTCAGACGTTGATTGTAAATTCTCACCGGGAAGCATTTTCTTCTTCCATTTGGGTCCTTTGTCACTCGTAGGTTCCTTCTCTCTTTTCGTTGTTTAGGTTGAGAGCTCGCGGGATACATTTGTATCGTACGGTCTTTGACGATCATGCCTGTATTGAACAGGCTGTCAAGTTTGTGAGATATGTAGAATGGCACTCAGGTCGAGTATTCGTGATGTAATTTATACACTGATGAAGCCCATCACATGGCAGAGGAACCAGAAATTGCGACCAAAAAACAAAAAACAAAGGCACAAGCCATCTAGGCCAAAAAGCCATGATGGTACTCGCATGTTCAGCTGTAGTGATGTCATCCCCAAGAAGTTCCATTCTCTATCGATTAAGCTATTGAACATAATTACCTCATCTTCGCTCCTACTCAAACACATCCTTAAGTAAGTAACCGCGGGATACGATTTCCCGATTTAGTCCAAGACTCTTCCAGCTGTGCTAGAAGTGCTGCGATCCTTCGTCTGGGTCTTCTTCAGTGCCCTGCCTGCTTGGATTTCACCCAAGAATCCAGCTGGCCGTCCACCGCCAGAGGATGGTGCGGGCGGAGCACCACCGGGAGGCGGCGGAGGGGGTCCGGGCGGTCCCATTCCTGGTGGAGGGGGCGGCGGCGCGGCAGGAGCTCCAGATTCGGGCATCGGCGGCGGAGGCGGAGGCGGTGCCGCCGGACCGGCAGTGGGCATTGGAGGCGGCGGCGGCGGTGGTGCGGCGGGTGCACCAGGACCGGCATCTCCCACAGGAGGACTCGGGGGCGCCGGCGCCGGTGGTGCGCTGAATGGCGTCGAAGTGATGGCGGGAGAGTTGCTGTTAGACTTCTCACCGGCCGCGGAGAGAGGTCGAGGAGGACCCATGGAGCCAAAGAGCAAGGAGGCGAGATGAGCCGCGCCAGGCGCAGGGCGGTCATCATCAGAGTCCTCGTCGTCATCGTCGTCACTTGCTCCCCACTCGTCGTCAGTGTCAGGACGCTTGCGGGATATGGGCCCAGTAGGTTGAGGCACGATCGGTGCCGCAGGCTTGGCGTCCTTGGTCATACGGTGGAATGGGTTCGTTGATGCGCTGTCCAAAGCAGGCGCTGTGGGCGCAGCACTAGCAGGCGATGAAGCGGGAGCTGGCGCGGCGGGATCGGAGGACTGCGACATCATGCGGAAGTAAGGGTTGCGGCTCTCGCTGTCAGCCGTTGGAGGGCTTGTCACGATAGTGGGAGGAGTTGGTGCTGCGGCAGGGGGCGGCGAAGGCTCGCGCTTGAGCTCGTGACTGCTGAGCTGGCCGCCACCATTGGTTGTCGAAGCCTGGGGTGTGACTGTCTCTGGACCTTCATCGTCGGAGGACGAGTCGTCATCGTCCAGTGACTCGAGCTGCCGCTGCAATTCGAGCTCACGTTGACGAGCAGCTTCAATCTCCGCCCTCTGCGCGGCCAGCCTGGCCTCTTTCTCCTTGGCCTCGGCCATAGCGGCCTTTTTCTTCTGTTTCTCCTCCTGCTTCTTGAGTTTGCCCTGACGAACCTGCTCTTCTAGGGCCTTGAGTCGTGCTGCGGTCGCGTCTCGCTCCTCGTCAAGCTCGTCCTCTTGTTGCTTTGCAGACTCCCTGAATACTGTTAGAGAAAGCTGTGGGTATAGTGATGATGATGATGATGACTTACTCGAGCTGCTGTGTAGCTATTTGTTGGGCTTGCTGCTCACGCGCTAGACGCTCCTCCTCCGCATGACGGCTGGAATCTTCAGCACGAGCTGCCTTGCGAGGCGCAGGCGCCGGTGGTGCCTTCTTTTGAGTCTCCTGCTTCGCCGCCGGGGGAGGAGCACCAGATTCTTCAGCAATTCGGGCTTGCCGCTCTGCTTCGCGCTTGGCGTCCTCCTCTTCAGCTTGACGAAGCTTGGCTGCACGCTCAGCTTGCTCTCTTTCGGCCTTCTGAGCCGGAGTCTCCCCAGACTTCGCAGGGGCTTTGATCCCCAAGGCTGCGAGGCGCTCAGCCATTCGCTGCTCAGCTTGTTGTTTGATGAAAGCTGCACGTTCTTCTGGTGTCTTGTAAGCAGAATAAGAACCTCCTGGGGCCGGCGACCTCGTGCTTGTGGGTGTTGCAGATTGCGAGTGAGCAGCTGGGCTGTCGGTTCTTGTGGGTGGCTCTTCTGCACGGACAGGGGCTGCTGTGTTTGGCCGACCACCACTACGATCTTGATTTCTTATGCGCGCAGCACGGCTGGAGCGCTGCAGCTCAAAGATGAAGTCGCGAACCTCATCCTCGACACCTAAAGCGTCCTCCCAGCGACGGCGTTCATGCTCGTTTGCCGCAGTCTGACCACCTTCCTTCAAGCTATCCTCGATGCCTCGGGAGAACTCGTTAACACTATCCTCCACGTCCCGGACCATGCGCTCGTTGTTTTCCTTCTCTGTGCGGATCTTCAGGTTCTCCTCTTCCAGACGCTTCGCGCCAGAGCCATCCTCACCAGCGACGTCAACCTTTTTGCCAGTGAGTGCTGCAGTTCGCTGCTGCATCATAGCCTTGGCTCTAGCCTTCAGACGGTCTGCTTCTGTGACAGATCCACCAGGGCCGGTTCCAACGATGGCCGATGCACTGCTGGGATGAGCCTTGGCGTCCTTGAGACGGAAGAGCTCAAGACGAGCCTCCGCGATGGCGGTCTCTGTCTTTCTCACCTGGGATGCGATCTGAGGGATCTTATCCACAAGGTTCTGAAGCTGGCGCTTCAGCGCCCTGCGCTCCGCGTCTGAATCGCCACTGAGTAGGGCAGCATTGGGATGTGAGTCAATGTCGTCCTGAATTCGGCGAATACGTCTGTAAAGCTCCTCTGCTTCACGTCTATCACGGCGGTCCAACATGTCATCTTCTTCCGCTGCAGTCTCGTCCTTGAAGTCCATCGCATCCAAGAGAACCTCCTTTTCCTTTATCTTCTTTCTCAGCTGGTCAAGTGTAAGGTCATCGTTAGACGTAACCGAAGACGGGGACTCTGGCCGTGGAGAGTTGGCCCCACCAAGCCTTCTGCGAGCGCTGGATTTATAGCCAATGTTGTCGTCGTTGTTCTTGAACACAGTGGCGTCCTTACGGCCACCAGCGGCGCCAGGGACAGCCCCGCCATGGAACGAGTGGTTCTTGAGGTAGCTGACACCGGTCTTCTGGGGTAGCAACGAAGCTCCCGAGGACTTGCGGAAGTCGGATTCCTGGTTGAGCATGTTCTTCATTGTATCCAGCGCAGTGCTGAAGTTCCTTGTCGAAGGTGGGATGAGCTCAGCCGGCAGTGTGTTGGGAATGGGATAGCCGTTGAGTTTACGGTAGATAAGATGCATGGCAACCGCGAACTCATCTAGATCTAGCCGTCCTTTGTTTCCATTATCCGACAACGTCCAGATTCGCTCGAGATCACCCTTGTCGAGACCGCTCTGGCCCATGATCTCGATTGCTTGATCACCACCAATGTAGCCTTTGCTAAGGCCATCCCAGGCTCGGAACAGCTCGTCGTACCGTTTCTTCTCGTCCTTGGTTATGGCCCAGGGAATGACGGCATTGCCAGACAAACCTGCTGTCGTGTAATTCTGTTGCTCGCGGTGCTGCCCGGGCATCATTCGCGCCTGCAGGGCATCTATATTAGGAAGTCCTGTTGCAGGAGCATTGACCAAGCCCCATTGCCCAGGCCGGCCAGTAGGCTGTGCATTCAGAGGCGCAATACTGCCAGGAGTTAAGCCACCACTTCCATAACCAGTAGGCATGGGAGGCATGGGAGGTCTCGGCCCACTGTAGCCTGTTGGCTGTGGGTTGTTGAAGCCGCCAGGGAATCCTGTCTGGTTCGGCTGAAGTCCCTGAGGAATGCCCGGCTGCTGTCCGCCAAACCCTGTCTGCTGACCCGGAAAGCCAGTCATCTGCGCCTGGAGGAGCTGTGAGTTGGAAGAGGACGACACAGGTTGCGGCTGCTGGATGGTCGGCGCCTGTGTCGAGTTCTGTCTGGTGAAGTCAGGTGTGCTCGACGATGGAACCGCATTGGCAGCATCCTCAGCGACGCTGAAGCTGATGATGTCAACCATACTGGACACCTCGTTCTTGATATTCTCGGGGAGGCTACCAGGAAGTGTCTTGCCGACTAGCTTCAGGTTGCACAGATACATGGCAAGAGCGAACTCGGGAAAGTGAAGCTCGCCAGAACGTGTAGTGTCGGAAAGCGTCCTATGCCGGTCCCCGGTTAGCCACTCGTCACGAAGTGCGCGCGTGACATTTAATACTTACCAGATGTGCGACAAGGCATCGCCATCCAGCCGAGACCTCAGAAGAAGATCTCTCGCCTTCTCACCTGACATTGTCACCTCTTTCTCGCCGATTGCCGACTTGAAGAGCGTCTCGAATTTGGCCTGATCTTGAGCTGTAATGAAAGACAGCCGAATGTTTGGTATCTTGTTGGCTGGCTTTGATTGTCCTCCACGGACTTGAGCTTGTGTTTCTGCGCCGCCTCCAGTCTTAAACGAAGCAGCCATAGCACTGAAACCCGTAGGCTGTGCCATCAATGGAGCGGCGCTCGGTGGCGGGGCCTGAGCCGAGGCCTGAGGAGCTGGCGATGGAAAGGCATTCTGAGGATGCTGCTGCTGCTGTTGGAATTGCTGGGGAATCTGCGGTACCGGCGGTTGTCCCGTTTGAAAGCCGTGCTGCTGCGGAGCTTGCTGACCGGGGAAGCCAGTGTACTGAGGCTGAAGTCCCTGTTGTTGCTGTTGCCCAGGAAAGCCAGTTGCCTGAGGTTGCAGGCCAGGCTGCCCAGGAAACCCTGTGTATTGTTGTTGTAGAGGTGCTTGCCCGAAGCCCGTCTGTTGTGGCGCGAACGGGATCGGCTGCTGTCCTGGCTGTTGCTGTTGCTGGCCACCAGCCCCCATTCCGTACGAGCTGCCATACTGCGGTTGGCCAGGTCGCAAGCTGTTGCCGCCGCCGCCGAGGTAGGAATTAGAATTCGAATACATGGTCGCTGAGTTACTGCGCTGGCTGGCGCGGGATCATGCGAAGGGAGAGAACGTGCAGGCCTGCGAGACCGACAGGCGCGGTGGACGAAGACAAACCAGCACGTTGTTGATTGGAGGCGATGACGGATGACGAAGCTCCAAGGAGCCAGGAACGGATGGGCGCAATAGAGTGAGTGTCCCAGTGGGAGAGCTCCCAGCGATGCGCCTCAGCGCACGGACCATATAACCACAGGCCCCCAGCCAAGCGCCCTCGGCCATCCCCTACCCGGCACCAACCCCTGAACTTTGTATCAACACACACGATGGTATCAAGATGAGTTGGCACAGACCAGAGACCACATGATATGTCGGCCCGTGTAATGCGGATGGTGTTGTGGTAATCTGAGGACTCTTCTCTCATCCGTTTGTGCGTGTGGACGAATGACTGAAGCAGATGCATGAAGCACTCCAACCGGACTCCTGCATTGTCGCGAGCCACACCTACGTCATTGGCACGTCTAAATGGAAGTGAGACAGTTCATGTAGCCTAACGTTTGGGTTCTTACGTGGCATGTTGCCGAGTTCATATGCCCTCTTATCTTTAATGTGACAGCGTATTCATGCTTGCTACAGTGTATGTATCACACTACTGGCTTCAGATCTAATATCTTGTATTCTTGAAGGCACGGGCTTTTATTCTTCTTTTTCCTTCAACCTGAACCATATGCAGTTGCCCTGAACTCTCTGGGCCTTTTGGTGAGGAAGTATCATAGTGGAGTAACCCATCGAGACCATTGTATCCGTAATGCTTCAGATCGGGTATCGAGACTTACTTTACACGGGTTTCCACCAAGTCTTCAACCAGCAGAGGTCACCATATGATACAGCAGTGGAATAATCTGTATGGAGTCGCATAAGAAATTTGTTTGGGCATACTCACAGAAGAATGGCATCCGCAAAAGGCAAAACACACTGCTGTTACTTGTCATTAGAGATATGTGCCTGGACCAATCCGAGCCCGCTGCGCGTCATGATGGAGACTGTGCGTAACATGCTTTTTTGGAAAGGTCGAGTCGGCATTGACTTCGTTTATTCGAGGGGCGTACCAGCATACTATGGTTGGGTATCACCGTCGGCTTCGTCGGTCGCCATGCTGATGTCTATCGCGATCGCGATCGCGATCGCCGCCCCTTCGGTCGTGAGAGTCTCTGTGTCTCTCGCGATCACGCTCTGATTTGTAGCTGTCGCGATGTCGGTCGTTTCTGTCACGTCGCTCCTTGTCTTTACTGCTTCGATACTCCTCAAGACGGGGTCTTCGTTCGCGATGGCCATGCCGCTTGGCCATCTCTGCCTGCTTGATTTCTTGATCCTCTTTAGCTCCCAGCCCCATGTACTGCGTTCTACGCTTAACTTCTTTGGCCTTGGGTGCTCTCTCCTCTCCTTTCCAGCCCATACCACGCAGCATCGCCGCCCCAAACTCTCCATCGGGAATCTGGTCATATTCATCTACCGTGGAAACCTCTGCGGCGGCGGCGAGGGCGCGGCGATAGGAATCGTCCTCGTTCATGGGAGCGAACCCAAGTGCCTGCGAGGTTTCGCTGGCGATGACAATATCCTGCCCAATCTTCCTCTTTCCCATCAGAGCATCGATGGCATCTTTGTCGTCATCACGTGGGTCTTCGTCGGCCGGGGATTCGCTTGTGGAGTTGTCCTCATCAGCTGCCAGTGAGTTGTGCTTTGTGTTGGCACCATCGTCTTTCTTTGTGACGCTCAACCCCCATTTCATATCCTTTTCGTGATCTGGCAGTTCTTTGTGCTGCATTACAGCATTTGACGCATCCGATGGTTGTTCTGCCCCAGTTGTACTTGTCATGTTCCTTGATCTCGCTTCAGCTTTCCAATCTCGATTCTTGTGTCCACCGATAACCAGTGTTTCCCGCGAAACCGGTTTGGCGGAAGTTCCCCCGTTGGCATTACTGGTCTTCGCCTTTTTCTCGGCACCATCTGCGCCAAAGCCCGTCACGGCTTCATGCTTCCCAAGGCCATCATCGTCCTCCGAGTCGGAGTCTTGCCCAAGAGCATGTGGTCGTGGCCGTTTACCCAATGTTGACGCTGGATTCGGTCTGCGGAGTGTGCTTGTGGACTTTTGGGCAGAGGTGTTTGAGCTGGATCCAAACTTGATGGCGATGCGCGGCGCGTGGGTCGCAGGTTCTGACGAGGGTCCGGACATTGTGCCGTATCGAGGCTAGGGACGGGGAGCGGACGTTCCGAGCAAGGCGTGTGTTTTCGCGTAATGGATCAGCGGGTGCTTTGTGCTTGCGACGAGTTTGTTTGGGATGAGATCGGAACATACAAGGTAGCGTTGCGGAAAGGTGCATCAATGTGGATCCTATTATGCTCGTGCTAATTGGCTGGACGCGCAGCTGGGGAGAGGGCCGATTTCTGGAGTATCTCCGAGACATTTCAGTGACTTGACTTCCTGGGGGTTTTAGACTGCTCTGTACTGATCTATCTGGCCAACAGAGTACCTAGAGTCTAGAATGGAAGCAAGTGAAGCCTGACCCGCAACGTAGCAGTGGACCTTATTCAGCAGTCGCAAGGTCATTAGCGATACCCTCATCACGATTGCGCCAGGGATTCCTAGGGGTGGCGAGCAACTATAATGGACTCAAGGTGGCCTTCAGTACACGACAATGTTGACCGGCAGAACCCTCCTCTTACCTGACGAGCCCAGAGGCCCGTTGGGCTGGCTTGTTCCGCATTGTCAATAGTCGGTCATGACGCCGACGACAGGTTTACTTACTAGCTCCTGCACCCGAAAACTCTGATGTGGAAGATTGGCAGCCTTCGAGGCCGACTACCTACCACATTCTCGTGCTAGTGGCACTCTAGACATGGTACCACAGGCGTTCTGGATATACGCTTTGAGTCGGCGCCTTGACACCGCCTCTCTGGAGCTTGTATAACGTCCTGTCAACATCTGGAGACGTAAAGCATGGCATTCTGAGAAGCTAGCTCAACGGGGACCACAATTACCATGCTTCTAGCCTTGGAAGCAGAGAGCCATTTCCAACCCCCGCGCGATTGCGGCGGCGTCCACCCCAGTAAGGTGTGCCCAATAGCAGGATTGGCTCGTATCCCAGCGACCCAACTTCAGGTTTCCATCCCTGCTAGTACCTGAGTTGTGTGATTGCTCTTGCGATTGTTGACGGCATCATAATTGCATGGATGATGGGCCCTTGTGCCCATTCATGTATCACTGCATTGGCCTGACGTTCCTCTATTCTCTGGTAGCTAGGGTGACAGATAGTTAGTTGGCTGCTCGGGTTATGAGTGTCCCGCCAGTAGCCGACTCAGAAAGCTCAAGTGGTTGGGCACGTGCGTCACATTAAATACAGTTAGAAATCCCCGATAGCAGGGCATAGACTAGCTTAGAAGACCTGATCATCGTTCGTTGCCTTCTCGATTGCCGGCTTCGGCGAATTTTCTGAGTTGCCACGTATGCCACTTTTGGGGACGTACCAAGATGGCTTTCGCGCTATTGTGCTGCCTTCCACATGGGCTGTGCCTGAGCATAATTGATTGTGCTTCGACGTTGCGGAAGTAGTGATGGCGATGGAGGAACAATTGCAAGTGATGAATGCAGCCGAATGCCCCACTGCAACCCAAATTGCAGCCCCCCCAGCTGTGGTTCCCCCCTTAGAAGACGCCCGGACAGCGCAGCACCACCGCCAGGTCCGCTCGCCCCTCTGCTCTTCCCCAGAACAACAGCACAGCGCTACCAGGCCTGCCAGGTAGTTCCGTCCAGTCCCGCGCGCCCGCGAAAAATTGCAACGGCATCCTCATCACGACGCCTACACGCGGATGCCACGCACCCAACTTCAATCCGCCACGCACCCACGCCGCCATTTCCATCAGGCAAAACCTCTTTTACCATCTCTTTGACCCCCGAAAACCCCGGTGTACCATCTGTTTTCATGCAAAACGGATGTCGCTGTCGTCTGTGCCATGACTGAGGTCGTGCCAATCGACCGCACGAAGCTCTTGCACCAGAAGCGGCAAGAATGCACGTAAGAATACCACCATCGGATAGAGCTCGCTCATCCGATTCTAATGATACCAGTTTCATCGTGCTGACCCTACGTAGCTCAATTGTGCGGTCGCGCAAGCGCAAACTGCGCGAGCTCTTCGCTGTCGCGACTACAACTGATGGGGTCCCTAAACACAGCTTGGCGGATCCTGATGTGCAGCCCCTTCCTCCCGCCGAACACGACTTTCTGCAACAGTGTGATATACTACAGTACGCCTCCGCCCAATACCTCTTTGTTTCAACCTCGCTTCATTTATCTTGCGCGTCAACAACATCGTTGCCATAGTTTTCATTATTTGTACATGAACTCACACGTGCTTGTTGTGCAGGGGTAAGAAGCTCGGCGAAAATGCCATCCCGACGCGTCCGCCTTTTCGTCTAGACTTCGCATCGAAACCTACAAACCGGGCATCACCCTTGCTGGCGAACAACTCCACTACCTTGACGCCGTTGAAGAGGGAGCTCACACCTGATGTTCGACATGCCGCATCGAGCTTGCCGTCGCCAGCACCAACTCGACCACTCACTGCAGACAAGTCTCAGACCCTCCAAGGGCCGGCCAACGATGTCCAGATCCATGCACCTCACACAGCACGACAGACGCCTCGAGTTTCGCCTGCAGCGCCGAATAGTCTCCCATCTCGTACATCATCGCCAGTCTTGCTGAGCAAGCTTGCGTCTGAGTCGAAGCCTCAGAGCAGTGGCCAACCGCAAAACGGCTTGCGGACGACTAGCAATGATGCTTCACCAGTCGTTGCCCAAGGCACACTACCTCAGGGCCGTGCGATTGAACATGCGCCGACTACTCCTCTAGCCACGAATGGTACTGCGAAGCCTGATACTATACCGCAGCAGAAATTGACCTTTGGCCCACCAGCAATTTTGGCAACACCACAGCCACAATTACCGCTAACGCAACCAAACAACGTGCAAAGCGAAGCGAAATCACGTCAGCAGAATGATCCGAGGAACGCCACGGGGAAGCCTGAACCTCATCGACCAGCTCAGCAGGATGACAGGTCAACGACAGCGCCAGCATCGCCGAAACCCGCAATGCCAGCACAAGGCCAGAAGGCGCAATATGACCCAAGTACCCAGCAGACGCTTGCGAACGGCTCCGCTCATGGTCCTGCGTCCTCTTCGGCTTCTACCTTAGCGATGCAGAAACCAGCCACACCAACGCCAACGATACAAAGTAGACCTAGTCCTGTGCCCAAATCGGCATGTGCGAGTCACCAAGGGCCTGCTGTCAAGAAGATCGCAATGTCCACTAACCATAGGCAAATGCCAAGTACGGGCAATTCTGGCGTCGCCACGAGTCAGGATTCGACCAAGACCGCGATGAACGCTCCCCCCAAACCTGTTAACGACTTGCAACAGGCGAAGCCCAACGACGTTACTCGGCCATCTCAGGCACCACAGACTCACCATGTCTCCCTGAAGACAGGTCCGAATACGCATGCGATGCCTGCATTGACAGAACGTCCATACGAACCGTTGCAGCTGGGTCCGTCTGAAAACAGCCACCAACGTTCTGTTTCGGAAGTCCTAGCTCTGCCTCCAACGCCACTGCCAGGAGATGTACACATGGATTCTGGTGACTCTCTGGTTGGGCCCATAACGCCAATTTCACAGTCGTCAAAGGCGCGTCCCCGTGGTGTGCAAAAGGTAAAGGGCAAAGACAGGAGCAAGATGTCCATGGTTGTGTTCGGGAAGCAAATCGGTCAGAATGCGGACAAGAGCAAGGCGATTGTCCCAAGCAAAGCCAAGTCAAGTCAGGTACCAAGCGAAGACTACTTCACACCACTCTTTGTGCAGGCCTTCGCATCCAACTCAAAATGGATGAAACCTCTCGATCAAATACTGCATCAAGCTCACAAAACTGTGTCAACACCCGACTCCTACACCCAACTTCTCGACAACCATGCATGCAGGGTATTGCGACGGGTCTATCATTTGCAGCACCATGATAAGTGGTCACTCAGGCAGCCTAAGCGGTGCCCTGAACCGACACGGCCCCCATCGCACTGGGATGTTTTGTTGAAAGAGATGAAATGGATGCGCACCGACTTTCGGCAGGAGAGGAAATGGAAAACAGCCGCGGCTCGAAGCATGGCTTACGCATGTGCCGACTGGGTCGCAGCGTCACCAGTCGAACGCAAGGAAATGCAAGTCGTGGCAATGATTCCTCCGAAGGAAGTGACGGATATTGACATGGACATGTTGATGGGCGATGGCCAGAATGACCAGGCAGCTGAGAGCCAGCCCACCCCTGATCTTGTCCCGTCCGCTGAGTCCGAGTCCATCCTGGACGAAGAGGAGCCACACCAGAACATATTTGAGACAGTTGCACCATCGGCAATCTTTGCTTTGGAACAGGATGATCTTGTGTTCCCTTTGCAGCATTCGCCGAGTACTGACCGCCTCCTGGAGGAACTTCCAATGTACGGCTCGCCACTTACCGTGCCGAAAGGTGATATCGTCAATCCAGACTTTGATCCTGATGCAGCCTGGAGAAAGCCTGCGTTGCCTCTAAGCCGCTTTGTAGAGGGAGAGATCAAGCTCACGTCAACCGAACCGCCGCAGAAGCGCAGCCGATACCAACACGCATTGGAGGACGAGGATGACGAGGATGGCGATATCGTTTTCGGAGGTTCTGGTGAACAGCACCCGCGCGCTCAACCACAAAACCCCGATGTTGCATTGTTTCGGACGGAGAATAAGATCATGAGAGACAGACTACATGCAGGCCATCAATTCCGGCCACCGAACGAGCATTCTATGCCCTTCCAAACATTCTACGAGTCAAGAAGCCCGTCCCAGTGGACGCAATCGGAGGATGACGAGCTCAAGAACCTGGTTCGAGAATACTCGTACAATTGGTCACTAATTTCAAGCAATCTGGCCACCAAATCCATCTTCGTGTCTGGTGCGGAGAGAAGAACGCCGTGGGAATGCTTCGAGCGATGGGTTATGCTTGAGGGCTTACCGCATGATATGCAGAAGACGCAGTACTTCAAGTTGTGGCAGAATCGCATCGAATCTGCCCAGCAGTTAGTCCGACAGCAAGCACAGAACGCGCTCCAGCAAAGCCAGCAGCAACAGCAAAATCCGCAGCAACAGCCGAATAGTTCGAATAGTGGTCCTGTGACACCGTTGCCACGCCGTCGTCAATCCATTCCGCTTAAGGTTGAGCGACGACGGAATCAGAAGCACCTGACGATGATTGACGCCATGAGAAAGCTGGCAAAGAAGCGAGAGACTGCACAAGCAAAACAACAGCAAGCCGCCTCCCTGGCAGCTATGCGGAAAGCACAGAGCACAGAAGCCGCCCAGCCACGGCAGCCGACCAAGACTCCGCGAGAGTACAGCCTCATGCGATGGGAGCGAGATCAAGCTATGGCCGAGAGGCTTGCTGAGAGGGTGGCGCAGCATCAACAGAGACAAGATGCGCAACGCAGAGTACGTCACATCTCATTTTTCTCCGCATGATCATTCCAGACTAACATGTTATTAGGCGGCCTTGCAAGCTCGAGCACAACAAGGCCAAGCAGCGCAACTTGCTGCACAGGCCGCAGCGCAGAATCCTCAAGGAGCTTCTCAGCTTGCCGCAGCACAGCCCAATGGCAACGTCCCCCGTCCCAACGCACAGAGTCATGTTGCTGTCAACGGACAAGCAAGACCTCGCGTGCCGATGCACGCGACGCCAAACGGAAACACCGCTTCGCCACATCCCAATGGCGGGCTTGTGCCGCCCATGCATCCTAATGGCGCCGGGCAAGTACAAGTGCCCATAGTGAATGGCCAGGCACGCATGGCTATGCCTAATCAGCAAGCCAACCTCCAACTACTCATGCAAGCCCAGCGCATTCAGGAGCAGCAGAGACAGTCGGTACAAATTCAACAACAGCAACAATCCCAGCACCCTCAACCGCAGCCTCAGCAAGCCCAACAGCATGTACAAATGCACCAGCAGCACCAAGCGCATCAAGCGAACAATCAACAGCAACAGCAGCAACTTCAGCTGCAGCAAGCTCAGCAAGCGAATATGGCTATGCAAAATTCTCCCCCAGCTATGCGTGCTGCGGCGCTGGCCAGTCTCAACCAGAAGAATTTTCTCAACAACCCCCAGGCCCAAGCACTGATAGCGTCAATGAATGCGGCTAACGGCGCTGGCATGTCGACACCGCCTACTCCAGGCTTTAATGTGCCAGCAACCGCAGCTGGCTCTCCACCAGCATCAAATCCCGGCATCCCTCAACAGACGCACCAGACCTATGTTTCACAGTTACAGCTCATCGAGAACCAACTTCGACAAACTCAGCCCCACGCACCTCAGGAAGCAATTCGTCAGATGGCGAGGCAGCTCCTGCAGAACCGCCAGAACAACATCATGCAGTCCGCCATGAACGCTGCAGCAGGTGGGGCCAACGGGCAAACTGCCGCTGCGAATGGGCCGCATCAGTATGCTCAGTTGCTTCGAGCGCAACAGCAGCAACAAGCTCAAGCAGCAGCTCAGCAACAAGCCCAACAGCAAGTGCACCAACAGCAGCCCAGCATACACCACGGAACAGGACAAGCACCCGGGCCGTTATCGCCGGCACTAGCTCAGCAAACACCCCAGCAGCGAATGCAACAAGTGCAGCAGCAGCAGAGTGCGCAGCAGCAGCGCAACCCTAGAGGAAGTGCGACTCCGACACCTGCTGCGACCAAGTAGACGATGCATGATTACAATGTGGTGCGCTACCGGGAAGTGCCGTTGTGCACCTTGACTGTTGGTTTCCTGGCTGTGCGTAGCCACTTCCACACGGCTATATGTCCGGCCGACTACCTATCGTGCTGTAGAATAACTAAAGATAATACCCAAATAATACCCATCAAAAGTGACTCAGGCTTTCCATCTGGTGAAATAGTCCAGCTAATGTTGGCTGTGATGTCTTACTTTCGCTCAACTGCTATCTCGGCGACTGTGATACCATACGGGAGACGAAACACCCGTCGCAGACAGTAGATTAGTTTGTGGTCAAATAGTTCACACGATTACAGCCAACTCGCTGTTCGCTCGAAACGTGAGCTTCAATGTACTTAAGACTGCCTGATCTGGGTAGGGCCAGCAGACCGCGGCAAGTAGAAATGCTGCGATAAGATAAGCTGCTTCTCCACTTAAACTTTGGAAAAGTTCGGGGCCAAACTCGGTCGCTCCCAAGTCAGACCCGATGACTTTGCCCTGGAATAGACCTTGATGTTTATGTGACAACTTTCCCATATTCCTCAACTCTCCTATTGCACGCCGAGACGAAAATGGCCAAGAGAAAGAGGAACGACCAGGCCACTTCGGCCAAGCCAGCAGATGCAGCACCGACGAAGAAGTCAAAAGCATCAACGACAGCAGCGCCGACGACTCCAAGCCTCATCACCTCGCCTTACACGGTCCAGGTCATTACAGGCTCCTATGACCGGATTCTACACGGCTTCACTGTGTGCGTGGCCGATACCAACCGGGCCGAGTTCGCCGACACATTTCTCTTCAATGCGCACAGCTCCGCCATCCGATGCCTCGCACTGTCACCCGCGTCGAAACCAGAACCAGGGAGGGCGCAAAAGGTGATGCTCGCCTCAGGCAGCAGCGATGAGCGGATCAACGTGTACAACATCTCGGCACACCCGCCATCAGCATCGCGACGGCAGGAGGACGACGTGCTCTCGCGCCTCGCGCCGCGCAAGATCCTCGAGAATCCAAAGAACCGCGAGGTCGGCACCCTGTTGCACCATGCTTCGACAATAACCAAGCTCGCTTTTCCCTCAAAGTCGAAACTCATGTCGTCTTCCGAAGACTCGACCATCGCTGTTACCCGCATGCGCGACATGGCGCTGCTTTCTAGTCTCAAGGCGCCTATACCGAAACCGTACGGCCGTCCTAGTGGTGACACTGCCGCTCTGGGCGCGACGCCTTCGGGGGTGAATGACTTTGCGGTGCATCCGACAGGGAAGTTGATGATTAGTCTGAGTAAGGGAGAGAAGTGCATGCGGTTGTGGAATTTGACGACGGGGAAGAAGGGCGGCGTGCTCAACTTTGGGAGGGAGATGCTGCAGGAGGTTGGTGAGGGCAAGCACTCGTCTGGGGAGGGAAGGGCGATCACCTGGAGTCATGCGGGCGATGAGTTCTGCGTGAGCTTTGATCGGAACGTGCTTGTTTTCCCGCTCACGCCGGGCGAGGATGGTGGGATACAGCCAAAGTGCAAGGTCATGCCCAACTCGAGGACGAAGGTGCACGCACTGGCATACCTTGCGCCAGGGGCAGATAGCAACCCTGAAAAGGAAACAGAGACCGCTGAGGATTCGCTGCTGGCTGTTTCCACAGAGGATGGGCGAATCCTGTTCTTCTCTACAGCCAACGAGGATCTGATTCACAATGAGAGCAGTGCGGAGGACGACAAGACCAAGCATAAGAAGAGCGGATCAACCACTGTTCTACCCAGCGCCAAATGCATCGGCCAGATCGGCGGCAAAGAGATGGACATCACAGGACGGATCAAGGACTTCACGATACTGAGAACGCCCACACCAACAGGCGACTTTGTAGTTGCGGCTGGCAGCAGTGACGGGAAAGTACGGATCTTCAGCGTGGCGGCCAAAGAGTTGGAGAAGGCAAGGAAGAACAAGAAAGAGCAGCCGAAACAGCTGGGCAAACTCTTGGGCGCGTACGAGACCCAGAACAGGATCACTTGTCTTGAGGCGTTCATCATGATCCCCCGACCTGAGGGTGTTGAGGAAAGTGAGGACGAGTTTGAGGAATTGTCTGAGGATGGCGAGGAAGAGGCTGCGGACGAGTGAGCTTGTGGTATCAGCGAGTAATGCACTTATATTTAGCACAGCACATCACATCACAACACATCACAATACAAATAATCAGACGCAAGACGTCAGACTCGCCACAAGACAATTTGTTGCGCAGGATGCAGAAGTTCACGAGCGTAACTGCGGGATCGTAAGCCCCAATGCTTCTTGCAGCACGTGCTTTCTATCCTATGAATTGCGGAGGGTGAGATTTGAGCAAGTGGTAGGTGCAAACGGTAAGCATCGCGGATAGCTCGTGGGTACATTTCGCACTCACCCGCCAGGGCGTTCTTCTCCGTTATCTCCTGTCTGCAGCATCAATCATACTACAAGGCCGAATCCTTGAGACGCATTTATACAACAACTCGCCTAGGGGCGCAAGACGACGGTTTCTGGCGAATGCCACTAGCGAGTGGCTTCACTAAATGCAATGTCACTTCTCATCCACAGCTTCACCTCCAGCCGCGGACGACCCGCCGACGAACATGACGACTGATCATTGAAGTCCATCTCGAACCCATGAATCTAAATTCCCGAAATCGCTTTAAGGTCTCACTCCGCCGGGGCTGACAGACAGACAATCTGCGACATGGTCTCGGCCTCATGAGCCAAGGGCAATTCTCTATCGCCAGCGACGGACAACGCGCGAGACATTGCAAACATGTCGGGCTGAGGAGGCAGCCAGTACTATGGGCCATGCTCCGGCTGCGTTGCTCGCAGCAATAACAACAAAAGCTGCCCGCGTGGCCAGTCTGCTAACCACAGTCAATGTATCTCGAATGTGAAAGACACGCGGACCACCACCACCATGAGCGGAGGAGGGGCGCCGGCATGTAGGATGACATAACTGGTGCAGACGGGCGGCACAGGCAGCTGCAAGTCTGAATGGCTCTTTGCGCAAATGGCCCCGCTCGTTGCCTGTTCCGATCCGGAGGAAAGATGATGCATGTGATCCGACAGAGGCTGCAGCGGCTGCGGCACACGAGACCAGCTTGTGGCCAGCCAGTCAAGTGTGGTTTGCAGCTGCGCATGTGTTCTTCAGCGCGCTTCGAGCAGTCTTGCCCGGTCTGGATGGCGCCTCGCCAACGCCAGCATCGGTGTGCTGGGTGAGACATGTCGTGGGTGAAAAGTCAGGAACGTGAGCTTCGGGAACGAACCGCTGCAAGACTGTCTGTCACCCATGCCGTGTGGTCAAGACGCAAGACGCAAGACAGCAAAGCCGACATGAGCGACATCGACCGATCAATACGCGTTGTCGACGGAGCGCAAGATGCATGAAACAAAGCGTGCATGCGAAACGCAGCGGCGAGGCGTGGCGCAGTGCAGATCGGATGCGGTCCAGGCCAGCACCAGCCAGTCACAATGCTCGCCAATGCGACGATTGGCCTGAAGCTGTACTCGAGGACAGGCGGCTCGAGAGCCCGAGGAGCCCCGCAGCGACGGACATGTCTGACACGATACATAACACACGACACACGACATACTTGGCTCATTGTCCGTCCAGTCGTCCCGGGTGTGGATGCATTGTGGTGCCAGTGAATGGTTCGTTGCTGACTCGGCGCAACTCTGTGAAGTACAAATACATGTACGCTGGCACGGGTGGCTGGCCCGGTCGTCGCGGCTGGGCGTCTGGGGAAACCCTGCCTGTCTCCTGGGGTACAGTAATGGATCTTGCCACTCACTCCGACTCGGCTGGCACGCAGCATTGTTTTTGTTGTTGTTTCGCGAGTCTTTGGATCTTGCGTCAAGGTCTGCCCGCCCAAGCCTCACAAGACTCGCCTCTTGCATGTGCCGCTGTTGCGATTCCGTCGCCCGGTTAGGCAGAGCTGGAGTTCGACAAGTCGAAGTAAGTCACGTTAGCCCGCAGCATGCCAGGCGTCGGAGTCGTGCGTGTCGCCTTGTGCACAACGCACCTTGCAGACGCGCTCGCACTCTTGCTGCCTCCGGTCCTGTCGGGTGCATTTGACTTTTGGGTCATTGCGGTGATAGGCCTGGCCATGCAGCCAGACCCTTCAAGGTTGCTCTGCAGCCATCACCTGCCGCCTCCAGGTACACGCACCCCGGCTCGCTGCAACGGTCCCCTCACCACGCCATCCGTCGATGTCCTTTCCCATGCCTGCCGGGTTTCCAGCTGAAGTTGCACCAAGTAAGGTAAAGTATGTAGCGGACTGTGTAGCCAGCGCTGTCCATCATCTCACTCCAACGTCATGCTTCCCCGCTGCTCAGCATTGGCCCATGCCGGGCTGTCTCTACTGTACCTAATCAAGGCAAGTACACCATGTGCTGCAAGTACCTTCTTAAAGTACTTAAGTCAGTAAGTACCTTAAGGTAGTGCCCGGCGGGAGGCACTTCGGGTGGGTGCATTGTGCAGACCCCTCAGCGCCATCCAGCCTCCACTTCCGCCTCCACCTCCACCTCCATCTCCACCAAAACTGCCTGCCGTGCAGCGACCCCAGCTCCACTTGGGCACTCACTCTTCTGCAGGGCAACAGCAGCCTTTTACTTCGAGCCTGAGTTTTCCCTCGTTCCCAAGTCCCGAGTCGTCCTGGGCTTCTTCCCCTTCTGTCCGCTTCAACCTACTGTCAACTTGGAGCGCTACACGCACGCGCTGCCTTTGGCACAGCATTCCAAGATCCCAAAGTCCGCCCCGTGTCTTGGCGAGCCCACTGCAGAGAAACAACTGCCGAAAAAAGGGTCAGGTGCTTCCACGCCAGCCTAGTCCCATTGTGGCACCACCGTCGCCTGCTCCGCAACCACCACGCGCATCTGCACGACCTGGCGTGGCACAAAACCTAGTCACATACCACTTTCTTTGGACGATTCAGACTCGGGCTCAACCTGCAACTTGCCGTTCAACAACTCTTCCAAAAACCACGGCGCTCAAAACCAATCCACCGGAAAGACCCGATTGCTAGCTCAAAGGTCATCGCCCAAGGCCAACAGAATTCGCCCTCTGACCTGCCGCCATCGTGGGTGCTCACCCGGTAATACATAGTGCATATTCCGAAGAAGGGGTTTGGATCTTCTAGAGATTGAACACTTCGTCAGACCAGCAGCCGTTCCGAGCTCCGACGCTCTCTCGATCCCATCATGACCGACACTCCCAGCGACGGTCCGCCGCTCTTCAGGCCTATACCGCGACGCCCCTTCAACGTCAACCTAATGCAAGCGACTCCGCCCGACGACGCCGCCGCCTCCCCGAGGCAACCGCCCCCAGACCACAACGAGCTCAATCTCGATATCCTCAACTCCCGCCTGTTAGCTCCCAGCCGACGCAACCGCTCCAATGAGTCCAATACCATCAGCCGTGCTGAATCTGTCATGAACCTCGGTGGCTCAACGCTGATGGGCATTTACACACCAAATACATATGGCAAAGACCGGTTCTATGTAGACGACAAGGAGGATGCCACAACCCCCTGGGGAACAGGCGCGGAAACCCCTGCGCGTCACCTGAGCGCGGAGGAACCGCATTTCGAGCTACAGAATGACCGATACCACGGCATCCGACGGCGATCGTCTTCGCACGTGGTGCCGCCGATAGCGACCTCTTCATATTCTACAGTTGCCATATACACGGGCTTGCGGACTTTGGTGCTTGGTGGTCTTGGCGTGCTTTATGGCGTGGGGGTAGCCGAGGTACAAGATAGACATAAGCTCGCGCCCGTCCACGTAGACGGGCTGCTCTCTATGCTCTACAACGATTGGCGCTACATGGTGTTCTGGGGCTTGTCTGGAGTCTTGTTTGGCAGTCTGCTGCCGTGGTTCGATGATGTGTGGGAGAAGGTGCAGAACCCCGAGTCACAAACGACTGTGGATTGTAGTATCGATGATGAGGAGGATGCTGAGCGGCAGAAGGGCCCGAGTACGGATTGGGCATTGGCAGTACGCGGGATTGGCACCTTTATAGGTATCGCTTTCGCCATTGTGAGTATATGTCTATTTCCAGGCGGTATTGTCATGGGCTAACAAAACCTTTTCCAGCGCAAACTCCCCTGGGATTCTACTCTGCAACTATCACTCACGCTCGCCATGGTCAACCCTGTCCTGTGGTTTCTCATTGACCGCTCAACTCCTGGTTTCCTGGTTTCATCAGCAGTCGGTGTGGCCGGCTCTGTTGTTCTACTGGGTTTGAAGCCGGAGATGGTAGCTACACCAGCAGGGTCCTCTTTCAGCGCTATGATGGACTATGGGCATCACCACCACAACGGCAGCAACGTACATCTCAATACTCTTCTCTTAGGCGGCTGGGCGGATCAACGCACCCTTGAGACAGGAATATGGATGCTCAGCGTACTCTTCTGCTGCTCGCTATGTTTTGGCAACATCGGGCGGCGGATGGTGGTGAACCGATCTGCGCCGGGTAAAGGTCGCTGGGCGAGCATGATTCAATAGAGATCTGGTGCATGTGCGTGTAAAGTTGTACACATATTGGCAATCTGCAGGCTGTGTGGTCTAGCTCAAGGTAGATGTTTTCTTTTCTTTTTGATTTCTCGACAAGATACCAAAAAGCTCTCAACGGCCAACTTCTATATCATTCAACTGTTTATCTTTCACACAATTCATGGATGGGATCCCTCCAATGGCTGCAATCGCTCCCCTTTGAATAATATTCGTCACCCTCGAGATCAGTACTCCTGTCATCGTCATCGTGTGTTCAGGATGTGTGGCTTGTCCCCAAGCACGTAGAAAATCACTGGCGTGATCAGCTTTTTAAGCCGTCACTAGACTTGGCCCTACTTACTATCCACTCTGCCATCACACCTCTGCATGTAAGATTGTCGTTCGTCATAGACAAGTACCTGGTGCCTTAACCTTGGAAAGAAGGGGGGGAGGGTGCACGGCTATCGGGGAAAGGGAGGTGGTCAAAAAAGGTAATGAGGGAAAGCAAGCGGCGGCAGATGTGATAACTACCAAATGATGGTATTCTCATATGTCCTCGATAACATTCGAAAAGCTTGGTCGAGTAATCTTTTTCTTTTTCTTCCCCAGTGAGGAGTTCCTCGGGCACGCGTGCATGTCGACGTACGAGATTCAACGTAAGATCTGACCGCGGAGGGGCCAGCTCAGGTGAGAGGCTACATACACTTGGCAGCATGTCATGACAATGTGGCTCCGAGGAAAGCAAGGGGAACTTGGGATTTGAAATAGCCATGCTCGTTTTGGTTGCTACTAGGAGCAGGACCTGTTTTGCGTGCCCGTGGCGCCATAATAGGCTACTCTGTGTTTGAAACAGAATGGTCTACTTGTTGTTGTTCCATGTTTCGCTTGCGAAATGTCATGCCATCAGATTCAGAGGTGAATATGAGCGTCGTCATGGGAGCAGCCTCTACATCGCCCATGGACTTGTGGCAGTGTCACTGGTTCTGCGGCTGTTCAGGGGCGAGGTACATTTTTCGCTATGCCTCGACAATTACAGGAAGTTCGCGATCACGATGAGGAATTCCCTTGCGGTGATAAGATGGCGGAGCTCAGTTTGCGTGGGTCGCCGGCTCAAGTCACCAAAGAGGCGACGTGTCCGACAGACGGGATTCAGATTCAACAATATGCACAGATTTAGCTATTGCGTTACTTGATGTCACAAGGCTGTAGGTCAGGCGAGTTGAGCGTTGTGCCTGAGTGATTTAAGTAGGGCTCGGAACGCACTCGTCCGGATACAAAAGGTCCTGAGGGTAAAGCGGATGGTGATGCACTGGTCATATAATTAGACTGCCACTCACTTCGAACTTCTTATTCATGGCGTCATTAACCGTTGTGACTGGTGGTAGCATCGGTGGGTCAGCTGCCTCAAGATATGTTATCACGCTTGTGGGCACAACAGCACAGATGACACGTCGAAGTGATTCCTGGGCTGCTAGTGCCTCGCGGTGGCAACGATTCCGCAGTGAGACCTCAGGTGTTGAAGATCTGGCGGCGGTCAGTGTCGATTGTTGTAAGGACGCTTCCTATGTAGTTGTTGGTGAAGCAAGGATCTGCAGACGGATGTGATCGGCCGAGAAAGATTGTTTCCAGAGTCCCTGTCCCGGAGCCCTTGCTCGTCATTGATGCTCGATATGGGGTGGCATGGAATATCATTTTGTGCCTGGCAGCAGCGATGTCGAACCAACCATGTAAGCCTGAGAAACCCGAGCAACGATACATAGCCGTTCAACGACCCAGGCTCTGCCGCTATGCAGGAATGCCTGCTGGGTTCATGAGCTTAGCTACGCCTTGCGATGCTGGTTCGCTGCTGATCCGTGCATGAGCGGTAGTGTGAGTGGAAGCACGCAGGACCATGAGAGGGCCAAGGTGCGGATCTGTTCCTCTTTTACGAGGGAGATGACAGATCTGAATGTCTGTTTCGTTCTACTGCTCTAATTGGCCCTGTCTCAAAATACTGCTGACGGCGCCGACAAGGGCCGGGGCAGGACAACGCAAGGATTGCCAAAGACCAACTCTTTTGCAGCTGGTTGTCGTGTGTCTGACTCACTGCTGCACCAAGGCACCCACTGCCCCCTCCTCTAACCACCTTACCCGTGTCTCGGGAGAGGATGACTGATGTCGCCGGACGTCGATTTTACGAAGGCTGTGCTCTGTACTCTAGAGGTGCTGCGGCTACCGATGATGTTTGCCTCTACTGGTCGTGGCCCGCCACCGTAGAGTTGTCCATGACCCGTACACGTGCACCCAGATGGTGACTGGGATCTTGACCAGACTCGGGGTGGACGGGACAATAGCATTCCGAGCACCATGAGAGAATGTAGAGAACCTAGAGAACCAAAGATGCCGGCCGCAAGCATCGGTTCGGGCTCCGGGCAATGGGTAGTGGATATGGAGGCGGCCGGGGACATTGCTGGAGAGGCGGGTCGATGGGGCGGCCGGAGTCCGATCGCAGCAGCCGCATCGGCGGCAACGCCATCGGGACCTTCCACGTGGGATCTTAGATTTCGAGAGCTGCTCGTCCCAGCGTCTGCGCCTTTCCGCCTGTGTGAAACGCCCAGGGGGGGGCAGTTGAGCAGCATGAGCTCGCTCTCGCTTGTCTTGACCCAGCACAGACAGCCACGCCACGCCGCTCATGTTGACTGGCAGGCGGGCCAGTTGCATCGTGATGGGAAGAAGTGGCGGTGGTGGTGGATACGGAGCACATGTCGATACGGGAGGAATGGGAAAGAGAACGGCTACGGGCGAGTCCAAGTTGGCGAGGGGCAGCACGCGGCGGCTCTTGGCTGATTTGCAGTTGCAAACATCATTGGCCGCGGAACTCGCGTCAAAGACAACATCAGATCTGTTTTGTTGAATGAGAAGAAGAACCAGACGCACTTGCAGGCAGGTGCAGGCCGGCCCCACCCGCTGTCAAGGTTGCGCCTTCCAAGTCGGTGGGATGCCTAGACGAGCGTCGACGAGCACCAGCCGTCCCAAGCGGGCGGATGCTTTCGTAGCCCTCTTCGACTGATTCATCATCACGACCTGACTCTCACAAACCACTTCACATCCACATCCGCACCCACCACTACCGCCGCCAGTTGCAACCACCACACGCGCCGCACACCTGCGCACACACCCTGCCGAGCCCTGCCTGTTCCAGTGGCCCCGTGAGGCCCGACACATCCAGGATCCACATTACGGACTCCCGCACTGCTGCCTTCAGCACAACCTACGCATCAGTGGTCGCCTTGTGGCTGTGTAATCTACATAGCTCGACTCAACCAAGAACAATCAGATCAGAGATTCATGCGCGCTTGATTCAAGGGTCTCGCTCACTAGCCAGCTGCCCCCGCTGCGCTCGCCCGTCTTTGCCTCTTCGAGAGCCACCTCGTCCCTGGCCCGGACCTGGTCCCATCGCGATGCCTCGCTAGCCGTCCAATCATAGCCCCGAACGCCCGCCCTAGAGCCGTTGCAATCCCCTACGACGTCAGGACTTTCTGCCGACCTCGGGAACCCGCGCTTCAATCCTGGTTACTCCCTGGGAAGGTATCATGGCATGGGTCTAACTCGCAGCCCACACACCAGCTCGGCCTGCTCCCAGTCCGGCTATGCAAGCAGTGCAGTCCAAGGTCTCTGGCGCGGGCTAGCTCCTATTACAGAGTAGCTCCTTGCCCAGCGCTTCACGGACTACCCTGGCCGCTGGCATGCCCCAGAGATGCATGATGACTTCTACGTCTTCGACGCCGACCAGCCCGTGATGCCCACCCGCGTGCCCGCGGCCGAGTATTGCCTGCTATATCACTTTCCCTGTGCCCTGTCCCGGCCGCAGTGCCCAAGCACGGTTGAACCTTCTCCCCTCTCCTCCTACTTGAGTTTCTCGTCCACCACCAAGCCCGTTAGTACATGGCTTGCTCCGACTCGCCCCTCTCGCAACATGCCATGCCATTTGCCGTGCCTCAGATTTCATCAGCATAGGTCAGATGCTCACGGTAAAACGCGAGGCCATCTAGCAGTCACCACACTACCGTACTCAGAACCGGGCTGGCCCTCGTCACCATAAGAAGTTTCACGATATACACCAACCCGATCTGATCAAAGCAAACCACAATACAAGCTCTGTCGACTATTGCACAAACACAAGAACTCCAGCTTAGCATTTGCGACGACCTCTCGGTGGCCTCGCGCGACTCCGTGCCCGACGATCGTACGCTTCGCAGCTCGGCGGCTTCTGGCACAGAGCCAAGCCTATCCCTCATGTCCGCCGCTGTAGCCAATCCTTCGCCGCCCTCACGCTCGCCGTCACACACTTCCAACAGTATCCGGTCAGGTCGAAGTTCTGGACAAGGCTCAGATCACAGCTCTACGCATGGCTCTACCCCTGCGCCAGCCCTCGTCGAGTCCGGTGACGTAGCTGAGATTGCAGATTCTGTTCTTGACGCTGTGAGAGACTGTCGGAAGATAATAAGACTTTTGCAATGCAAAGTCTGCTCCGGTATACTCTCCAAACCTGTCACAACCCCTTGCGGCAGGAGCCTGTGCCAGCGATGTCTTCCAGAGACGCACGTTCGGCATAATATATCATGGCCAGCTACAACCAACTGGCTAGAAGGCTTTACCTGCCCGTTCGAAGATTGTGGGAAAGAGCATGCTCTGGGTGCGTGCAACTTTGATGTAACTCTATCCAAGGCTGTCGAGCTGTTTGATACTGCCATCAATGCAAACAAGGATGTCTGGGAGCAATCCGGTTTTACTGTCCATGTCTCGGCTCCTGATGAGTGGCAAGTCGCCGGCGTCCCCTCGCTGGCTCAGCGCGATGACAAAAACATGATATACAAAGGCGGCCGACTGTTGGCGACATATGCGCTTGTCAAGGCAGGCCGTCTTAAATACGAAACCGATACCAGCTACATGACGATCGAAGGAGATAACGATGCCCTTGACGCCTTAGAAAAGTCTGCCTTCATAGAGATCAAGGAATCAGTGCGCACCGAGATGGATTGTCAAGTCTGTCACGCGTTATTCCTCGATCCACTCACTACACAATGCGGCCACACATTTTGTCGCAGCTGCGTGCGACGATTTCTCGACCACTCCACACTCTGTCCGATCTGCCGTCGATCACTATCTCTACAGCCGCACGCCAGCGAAGAGAGTACGCCATCAAATCTCCGCCTCACAAAGATGCTAAATGGTTTCTGGGCCGAGGATCTAGTGTCCCGCGCGCAAACACTTCGGCTTGAACAGCAGTCCAACCACGGTGGTTTCGATATACCCATATTTGTCTGCACTTTATCGTTCCCGCAGATGCCCACTTTCCTTCATGTATTTGAACCCCGTTACCGACTGATGATGCGGCGCGCGATGGAGTCGGATCGGATGTTCGGGATGGTACTGTACAAGCGGTATCCTGTGCCCGGCGAGCCACACTTTGAGGAGCTTGGCACTCTCTTGCGCATTGTCAACCTCGAGTATATGCCGGATGGACGAAGTCTCGTCGAGACTGTCGGAGTGTCGAGATTTCGTGTCACACAATCTGGTCTCTTTGATGGTTACATTGTCGGCAATATCGACCGGATTGATGATATTAGCGTCGAAGAAGAGGAAGCCATGGAAATTGCCGAAACAACAAGAGGACAAGGTATTCGTAGCTTCGCTCCGACTGATGAAGCCTACGATCCCGACAATATCGAGCATCAACCGCCCCCTACGCCGATTTCTTTAGAGGAGCTGGACTCGAGGTCGACCCAAGAGCTGGTCGACATAGGGATCGCTTTCGTCCGCAGGATGCAACACCAGAGTGTATCGTGGCTTGTGCCGCGTATTCTTGCTATATATGGTGACTGTCCAACAGACCCTGCCACCTTCCCCTGGTGGTTGGGCAGCATCCTCCCCGTAAGAGAGGAGGAGAAGTACAGGTTGTTAAGTACCACAAGTGTGCGAGAACGACTTAAGATATGTTGCCGGTGGATCATTGAGTGGGAATCCAGCAGATGGTCAGTACTTCGTGGGCATTGAATGGAAACCCTCTATGACTGATGCGCATCTACCTTACACGAGTTAGCCATCGGGCTCCGTGTTCAGCTGCGCGACACTTACGGCAGTTTGTTGTCAATCATATTCTAATACCATTTCTTTTCCAGGTCTTTGACAGACTGTCTTGTACTGTGATGACCACTTGTACACGCCACAACGTAACAGTACCAGCCTCTTCCAGTATCCACGCCCAACGCACTCGTGACACTGAAAGGGGTACAGCTGAAGGTACTGCCAGAACCCCAACGAAGGAATGAAGTATAGATCCGCTGGCCTGAGTTTATGTACTGCTTTTCGCACGGTACTTCTATTCAACTCAATGTTTTGCATCTGAGCATAGCGTTCATAGGTTTGCATCGAAGATCTCGCGAGGTAGGATGCCCCTGGGTTCAATTCGTATAAGCACTTATTAGAGTAGAGATTTGATAATGCCAGCATATAAGTCAACACCAAAGGTGAACCTTAGGTAAGAATACAGGTCGTATTCTAGAACCGAATCTACCTCGAAGTGAGCTCCTTCACTCCATTAAGTACCAGGGCATAGGTGAGATAGACAGTCGTGGTTGCTGTATCAAACGTGAGTCTCAAGCGCTGGACCGCGCAGTGCTAAGTTATGCATGGGCCTAGCGTCAGGATAGCTGATAGCTAGGGCCAGGCGCAAGCAAGGCGCTGGGTGGGGCGAAGCCCCCCTGCGCTCCGCAGCGGGATCTGGATACCTGTTGCCAGAGAGCAGGCGGCTCCTCATGACCTACGTCCCTGTCACGAACAACCTTCTTTGCCAGCAGCATTGCGACGCAGCTCGCCTCGACGGCTTCCGAACCCGAGCGACTCTGTAGCAGGCAGGGCATCACAGCAGTACGACGAACTCGAGCGGAACAATGCCTCGATAGGCTGTGCATCGGCCCCTGCATACACAACCCCTCCACCTTGCTCCGCCATATGCCAATTGTTGTCGAACAGTCCTCGCCGCCTCTTTCCCCTGTTCGACCATTTTGCGCCGGCATCGAGCCTGTCCCGCAACAACACACGGTAGCTCACGCTTGAGCCTCGTCTCTCCGAGATGGCCTCACACGGACACAAGTTGCCGGGCATGTCCCAACGTCATGCGCCGCAGGCAATGTATGCACCCGCCCATCAGGGGCAGCAGCAGGTGCACCTTCCAGCCTCGAATGCTCCCGCTGGCACCTTCTCTCCAGGCACCAAGATCCAAGTCGGCGAGCATAAAGTTGTGATTCAGAAATATTTGTCAGAGGGAGGCTTCGCGCATGTATATCTTGTCAAGCTACCACATCCCGTTGATGGGACCGACCAGGCGGTCTTGAAACGAGTGGCGGTACCGGACAAAGAGACGTTGCGTGGGATGCGAACCGAGGTTGAAACCATGAAGAAGCTCAAAGGACACAGGCCTATCGTCAAATACATTGACTCGCATGCCTCCGAGCTTAAGGGCGGGGGTTATGAGGTGTTTCTGCTCATGGAGTTCTGCGATGGCGGCGGCCTCATTGACTTTATGAACACGCGCTTGCAGCACCGCCTGACCGAGCCTGAGATTCTCAACATCTTCACCGATGTCGCCGAAGGTGTTGCGTGCATGCACTACCTCAAGCCGCCGCTTCTTCACCGCGATCTTAAAGTCGAGAATGTCCTCATCACCAACAATGGCTCACGCAAGAAGTTCAAGCTCTGCGACTTTGGCTCTGCCGCGCAACCCAAGCCCGCGCCCCAGACCGTTGTTGAATGTCGCTTGGTGGATGAGGATGTGCAGCGGCACACGACCCTACAGTATCGAAGTCCCGAAATGGTTGATGTTTACCGGAAGCAGCCGATCGATGAGAAGTCCGACATCTGGGCGTTGGGAGTATTGCTGTATAAGCTCTGCTACTATACCACACCTTTCGAGGACCAAGGACAGCTCGCCATCATGAATGCCAGCTATAGATTTCCTAGCTACCCGGTTTTCTCGGACAGGTTAAAAAGTCTGATTGGTAAGTGCTAAGAGGCGCCCGAGAATAAGTACCATGAAACATCATTGAGCTAATACATTTCAACCAGCGTCTATGCTACGAGAAAACCAGGCCGCACGGCCTAACATCTACCAGGTCCTTCGAGAAGGCTGTGCAATGCAGGGTCGCCAGGTGCCTATCCACGATGTGAGTGCTGAAGACACGAGGCGGCCTTCACGTATAAATTCCATATCCTAACTTGTGTGGTGTAGATTTACTCTGACCGGTCACAATCGGAGCCACGCAAGACTGAGCAACAGCCTCACCCAGACCAGAGAGCATCCGTGCAGCCCGTCGTCGGTGCAGTGTTCTCTCCTCCACCTCAACAGACTCAAGTCATTCCCGATATTGTACCGATGCGGCGTGGTCGTCCCCAAGCAGCGGCGGTGCCTGCGATTACGCCGAGTCAGTCTTCCAGACCGAGTCCGTCTCCGGCGCGGATAACACAAGGCGACCCGTTTGCCGCACTCGACTCCAAGCCTGCAGCCTCCGTTGGCGACATGGACGATATCTCATCGAGATTTCCAAGTCTAGATCAATTCTCCCTGCTCCACGACAAGCAAGGCTCCACGTTTGAGTTCGAACAGGCTGCGGGACCCGGCAAGGCGTCTAAAGTGACCACGCGGCGGCTTGCTGACGATGATGATGATAACGATGTCAATAATGCTTTCGCCATAGCATCAGCTATGCCACCTGAACTTCCCTCGGAACGACATATTACGATCGACCAAGGTCGTCTTCGAGCCACTGTTCCCGGCTCGCAGCAGCCAGTAGTCCTAACTCCCAAATCGGCATCCGCACCACCGAAACCCCTATCTGAGATGAGCCGCGCCTCCATGATCATCTCAAATAACCCGGAGCTGCAAGCGATTGCGTCGCCGCCACTCAAGCAAACACAACCGCAGGCCCCCCGAACCACCGGCACTCCTTCGAACGCGGTTAGCAGCATGTCTCCGCCTCCAAGGACGCCGCAGGATTACCCACCAATTCATAGATTTCCTCCAGCAGATCAATATCGTGCTCCAAGTCTCCAAAGGCCATTGGACACTAGAAGCAGCGGTCAGCTGCGTACAGATGCTTTGCAGGATACACGGGGTCCGATGCTGCAAGGGCCCTCACCCGGCCAGCAACACCAACATCCTTCGTCGTCTCGTCCTTCCCTCGAGGGCGGTCGCCCAAGCACAGACAATTTCGAACAGTTGCAAAAATCGTCGTCTACATTAAGCAGGCCAAGACCATCGAGCACTTACTTGGAATCTAACTTGGACTATCTGCGTGATCGAGAAGCGGCACCTCGGCCGCTAAAGCCCTCTCCTTCACCTCGCTTGGAGGGCGGACCGACGACAGCTCCAGACTTTCAAGATGAGAGTGCGATCGAGTCTAACGTCGACTTCCTGAGATCGATGGAGGAAACTGATTCGAAGAAGGACAAGACCGGCAAGCACGGCAAAAGAGGTAGTCTTGCATCTCTGTCGGGTACCAAGAACATCCTGGCGGGCAAATTTGGTGATGCTTTCAAGCGGTTCGAGAGTAGCAACTCAGGCTCGGCCGCTAAGACGCCCTCTCCTCTTAAAGAGCACGATCGCTTTGATCTGACACCGATTGCCGGTTCAGAGGCCACCGATGGTCGAAGTGACGATGGCATATTCCAAGGGGAGCCGGAGCCCACTCCCGAAGTACGTCGTGAGCGGGAAGCACAGGCGCTAGCTGAAGAAGAGCGGCGTGTCGAGGCGGCAGCGGCCGAGTACAAACTCAAGGTCGCCACACGGGCTGGCTCAGGAGCTCCCGCAGCCTTGCCAAAGAGTATCGGTGGGGTCTCTCGGGCTGTAAGTATCCAAAACCGCGTGCAGGCCCTTCTCGACGAGTCACAAAACACTGTGATACAACGAACTGCATCTGGGTATGGTCAGTTCTCAGACAAAGCGACTGCTGCCAGCCGTATCGACAAAGAATTGCCTTCACTACCTCGCAAGCCGGTCATAGGAAATCTTGCAGCGTCGCCGCGCTCATCAACCTTGCCGGCCAATAGCAATGATATGGCGATCCGCGGAGGACGTCCTGGCTCAAGCAGTACCGATCCTGGGCTATCTCAGCGGCCGACTCCACCGCCCAAGCCAAGTCTCGCACCGAAGCCGACGCATTTGAACTCCCTCAACACAGGAAGCCGGCCAAAGTCCCCGCCAAAGCCGCAGCACATGCAGCCGGTACCGCCGCAGGACAAGGAAGACTACCTCCAAGACTTTAGCAAGCGGTATCCGAGTCTCGCGGCGATTGAGATGGTCGAGCAGGACTTCGGCGGTCCTGGTGGTGGTAGCAATGGTGGGTCGGACCCTTCTCGAGCAAGGACAGGCCGGTGATGCAAGCTCGGAGATTTTGATTACCATAGGGGGACTAGTATATACTCTCGACACAGGCTTGTGGGAGTGGAAAGTGGTGGATTGGGGGTGGAGGCTGTTGCCGACCCAATCATGATGCACATCTTGAGCAACGCAATGTCGGGCGCGTCCCTGTTCCCATGTTCCAAAGCATAGCGAGATTTGATACGATGATATATATTGCAAGCCAACAGCATCTAGAATATATTGACAGAATCTCACCAATATTGACAATAGCAACTTACGACGAAAGAAGACGCGAGCTGCGGACGATGATTAGTTGTGCGACGATGCCAGGTGTCTCCTACTGCTAACCACGAGCCACTTTCGTTTCTGCCTACGCCCCGTGGCCGAGGAATGGCTCAACGGAACTGGCTAAATTTTGCACTTTCAGACGATGCACATATTTAAGGACATGGTGGGCTGTGTCGAGAATGCCTTGGCTCTAGTTGGAGTTGATTTGTCTCGTATGTTACAGCCGAGTTCATCCAGAGATGGCTCTTCATAGACTTCAACTCGATTGACCACCTTGCGCGTGTTTCCGTGTTCCTATGGAGCCCCGACGTTGACTTTGTACTCGTTTCCAGCCGTATTTATGCTGCTGTGTGGCGATTCAACAGTACTGGTAGTAATTTGAGTTCTTGTTTTTTCTTTTCAACGACAAAGCATAAAATAGGACCAAGACGCGACAAGCAACACTTTGTTTGCATCACATGGTCAAACGCGACAACGCCCCTCCCTCGAAGCCCGATTAAGGTTGTGTTTTCATCACTTATTATATACCGCGATTGCGTGTGATGATACTTTTGCGTATGACATCGATCCACCACGTCTTTGAGAAGCTCTGCTTCTTCTAAATTCAGACTAATGCTTTTGCTTTTATCTTGACTCGTGTCTACATGATGATAACATCTGGGGGTATATACACCTTCGCCGCTCCATATCCTCTACCATACACGCATCCTCTTTTGTATTATGATTATACACAAAGCTTAGAAGAAAGCCCGGAGGATGCGGAGGGGCAGGTTCTTCCAAGTCTTGGGCGTCTCATCAACCTCCTCCTCATCGTACATGCGAATACCAGTCTTGAGATCCATGTCAGCGAGCTTGACCCAGAGGGTCCAGTCACGCATGAAGATCTTGTATCCCAAGTAGAATGCCAGAACGATGGGCGCAGCAAGGTACGACATGAAGAAGTCCTCGGCATCGGGCACGGCATTGGGTGAAGGGTACAGCGCGTTGTAAGCCGTGGCAATGAGGCAGATGATGTTAAGCGCGAGGCCAACGGCAGAACCCCAGATGCCGAAAGGCGCCTTGTAGGGGATCTGGTTGAGCGTGTAGCCCTGATGCTTCCAAGCGAGGCGGAAGCGGATGTGCGCAAGGCAGCAGGAGCCCCAGACGAAGAAGAAAGACAGACCGGAGAGGGCGAGAAGCCAGTACAGGACAGTCATACCGTTCGCCGCGACGGTGAGGTAGCCGAGCAGACCGAAGGCGAGCTGGATGAGGACACACCACAAGGGGCGACCGGCCTTGTCGACGTACGAGAGGAACTTGGGAGCCATTCCACGGGCAGCCATGGCTTGCATGGTGCGGGTCGAGCCGAAGGTGCACGAGTTGGCGACGCTGATGACGGAGACGGTGATGACGGCGTTGAAGATGGAGGGCAGAACCTGCACGCCAGCATCCTGGATGGCGAGGACAAAGGGTGAGGCGGAAGAGTTGGCACCGGATGAGTTCTTGAGACGCGGGTCGTCGCTGCGGATGATGAGGCCGAGGATGAAGAGATTGACAATGTAGAAGAAGGCAACGCGGAAGAAGACCTGCTTGGAGGCCAAGGGAACAGCCTTGCGAGGATTGGCAGACTCGGCGGCGGCAAGACCGACAAGCTCAGTACCGCCAAAGGCAAAAGCGGCAATGACAAAGACGGAGCAGAAGCCGTTGAAGCCATTCCTGAACGCGCCAGGGTCGGACCATGTGCTCACACCCATATATCCCTGGTTACCGACAGCGCCGACATTGACGCAGATGCCGAAGATCATGAAGCCAACACAAGCGGCGATCTTGATCATGGAGAGGACGAATTCGACTTCTCCGTAGCCCTTGACACCAAAGAACTGGATTATGCACAGGATTCCGAGGAACAGTGTGACCCAAGCAGCCGTAGGAATTGTATCGTTCCAGAAGCGGATAGTAAGACCGGCGGCGATGAGCTCAAAGGGAAGCACAATGAGCCAGGCAAGAGCATAGTCCCAGCCCATGGCGAAACCCCACGCAGGGTCGACGAATCTCGTGACGTAGGAGAAGAAGGCACCGTTGACAGGGTAGAGAACCGCGAGCTCCGCAAGCGCCTGCATCGTGAGCAGCAACATGCAGCCGACAATGCTGTAACCAATGATCTGTACAAAAAGAGAGGTTAGTGACTTGCTTTCTCATAAACAGAGAATGATGCCCTCAGATATGAATGTCGACTTACCAGAGCAGCGGGACCGCCCGTGCGGAGAGCACCACCGGATCCGATGAAGAGACCGGCTCCAATGGCACCACCAATGGCGATCATCTGCATGTGCCGACTCTTGAGGTCGGTGTGCAGCTTGTTATCACCATTGTTGTTCTCTGTTACGGCACCGAGCTCCTCGTCGGAACCTTGTTGGTTGTAGACGGGCGCGACCGTCGCCTTGGTCTCATACTTCTCAGAGTCTGACATGATGGCCGAGAGAATTTGCTGTGACGCTCGAGGCAAAGAGGAAGACAAAAGACCAGGAAGGAAGGAAGGATACAGCTTCCGCTTCCACAAAGACTGGTGGAACTCGTGGTACTAAAACAGCCAGCAGTTAAGGAAACTTTGGGGAACAGCCAGGCTTCTTTATAATCTCTTCTTTGGGCATCACTATACCCTGGATCCGGGGACGCCTATCTCATCCATCTGCATAATGCCTCACACGACCTAGCGTCTCCCCAGACTCGCTGATATCAAGGGCATGCGGCCCCTCTTCCCCAAGGGCTGGACTGCCCGCATCGTGAGGTCCACCGAAGCCCAGAACGATTAAGGCCTCCGAGTCATGAAGCTTGTCCTATTAAGGTAAGGGCCCCTGTCATGGGAGCGGCTCCTTTGTTATCTCGAGGTGCCTCAACAGCCGAGGGGTGCAGATGCGGGCTTGTGATAGCTTCTCAAATGGAGGCAGGGTCGCGAGAAGAGAAGCTTTCGAAGCCTTGCTTGTGCGTGGTCTTGTTTCCAGGCTAGAACCCCTGCCAGCTGGGGCTAAGTGCGGAGCGCCCATGTGGATGAGAGCTTATCTCGGCGAGAACGGTCTAGACCACCAACGATGAGTGGCTACAAGCGCTCAAAATGGGCCGCTTCCGTGCCAGAGAAAAGCCACGGGCAGCCACTAGTCAGTAACGGACATTCCTCCGTTACTGACCTTCCACTTGGTCTCGGCGAAATCCTGACAGACTGTATCCGCAATGCGCACTCGATCCTACACTTTCCACCTATGCCCATGGTCGGCGAGTTGAAGTGGCAACGCTAAGTTGTGGAGGCGTTCATCGCGTGCGGACAATCTGTTTGTGTAACGTAAGATGAGCCTGTATCTCTCTTTCAGCTCGTGGTCTAGTACCATCGTTGGCCCGCGAGTGCTCCGCTTGACGTGGAGTTGCCAGGCCAGATCGAACAATGCATCGGACCTGCAGACACGAAAGGGGCAAGTCCTTCCCCGGACTTGTAGGACTTCTCTACTCTGCTTGTCGTGCACCGCTTGAGTCTTGGCATCGTGTGGTCACCGTGTTGCCAGTCCTCAATCAAACGGATCAATTCAATGTGATGCTAGATAGGCAGCTCAAAGATGCGTGTGGCGTGCTTCAAGATGTATGAATTTCCAGGCTGGAGTTGGCTGACCAACGGGAACTGCTGCGTGATTGATAGTGTCAGTCACCCATGTATCAGTCTGGAACCTAGAAGTCATGATGTAGCTCCAACAGCCTCGCTAAATCTCGATGAACTCTTGGAACACCGCATGCGGATGTTGTCGGTCTCGGGTGAAGCCGTGCTGGTACATCTGCAACCACACAGAGTCGCCGTCCACTACCTCCATTGCTTTTCTCAGCCCATCATCCTTAGCGAGGTCATCTGAGACCAACCCAAGAATTGCGTCGAAGATATCATCGTCGACTCGAACGAAGGACACCAGCGTGGCCAATAGCATTCGAGCCGCTTCCCAGACTTGGGCTGCATGTGTGAATTGCCCGAGGGTGGAGCCTGTCGAGCGTTCTCCTGGGTCGGTCGAAGTAGCGTGGTCGACTCTCGGACGAGCGGCCAGGAGCAAGCTACCGACTCCTGCCGCACTCCCGCCCGTGTTTGTGCTGGCAGGGCGACGTGACATGGCAGCCAATTTCTTGCTTTCAAACCATTGGCCGAGCTGGTCCCACCATTCCGTCTTCACTCTAGAGGCCAGAAAGTCCCCGGAGCACTCGAAGAGAGAGGCAAGGGCTTTGCAGGCTGAGATGACCACAAACATTTCCGAATCGTACAGCCTCTCAACTGTGACGGGCCATATAGAATTAACAATGGGTAAGAAAGACTCCTCATCGTAAGCTATTGCCGGGCTCACAACACAGAGGAGCTCGAGTAGTGATTTCCTTAGCGTTGGTGTTGGTGAGGTCATGTAATGCTGTGTAAAGACCATGATGCGGGCGAGAATCTTGAAAGTGGGTGTCTTCGGTAAAGGTGGCTTGTCCTCCACGTCTGCAACCCCATCACCTTCAGCTTCACCGTCTCCGTTTCTCTCGTGTTCATCTAATAGTTCTTTGGCTGTCTTGGTCGAAGCCTGCTTCCAAGGTGATTGAGGGTGGGCCACGTGATTGTCGTCGTCTTGTTGTTCGCGCTGGTGGCGCTGTCGGCGCGCTAGACTGATATCAAGAGTGTTTAGAACATCATCGAAGTCTATTTGCCTTGTAGCAATCTGTGGTTGGCCAATGTTCCGCTTCCCCGACTGGTCAGTAATTTGGAGACTTCCAGAGGCAGCACCTTGTTTGGCGATCTCCCCGAGCACACCAAACAAGCCTTCCACGAGGGTAGGGTAACCGTGATAATTATCTAAAGCGCCAAAGATGGACGCCACAACGTCGTCGAGGTACGGTATCAGCCGAGGCCCAGTGAGCTGCACCATCATCTTCAAGACTTGAGTGGAGGCAGGGGTGATATCGAACGTGTTCAGTCGGAGAGAGTAGGAGTTGACCATGTAGTCAGCATTGTCCACAACGAGATCAGTCACGCTCGGGTAACCACATGACGTTGCGATGCTGTTTAGGCTAACGATTGCGTGTTGTCTGAGAAGCGGCGTCGCAGCACCCAGACATGTCGTGACTGGGTACAAAACGTCAATCAGCTCTGGCCGAAACTTTTCCTTGAGTCGTGAAGCTGCGAATGTTGTGACTTCTATGGCAAGAGCCTGCAAACGCCAATCTGTCATGTTGTCATCGTCTTGCGTGTCCATAATAGAAACGGAATACGCGTACAGCTCGTCAAAGACCGTTTCGGCATCATTCTCGCTCTCGCCAGCGTCAGAGAGATCAAGAAAGTCGTCCATGCCTGAGTCGTGGGCCAGTCGTGACTTCAGAAGCTCAAAGCAAAGCCAAAACGCAGCAACTCGCTGCTCCCCATATGCTTCACGGCTGTGTGAGAGCATAGTTGTGGGCAGCCACACAAATTCGGAGCTTGTGCCGAGCTCGTGCAGGAAGGCTACAAGTGCAGACCGTGTCGAGCTCTCTTGTGTCCTTGAGTAAATGATTGGTGCAAACGTCGACTCCAGCTGGTGTTTGTGTTCGGCATCTTCGATCTGAAGCAGACTAGCACCGTTTTCTGCATCTGATGGCCTGCCACTGGCAAGAGCTGCTGCAGCTGTGTCGCGGAGAGATGCGGCCAGAGAGCTGTCTAACACAGATGACGTGATCTGGAGGCTTGTGACCATCTTGTATCCTTTCGCAAGGTTGGATATAGCTTGCGCCTTCAACTTCTCGTCACTGGCCTGCATCTGCCTGGCCAAGCTGGCTTCCCAATTGTAGACCACAGTTTTGATAGAGTCGCACAATTCGGGATAGATCCGAGCGAGGTCTTCGAGGCTTGTTTCATGAAGTTGCCGTTCATTTCCTGGCTGTGACAGAATCATTGCCGTCTCGACCAAGATCGATGCGCAGTTGCCGAGAGATTGGTGGCACTCGTCAAGCAAATGCAGGCACATTTGCGAGACTGCCGAGCGTACATCATCTTCAACGTGGTTCCGAAGCTTTAATACATGTGCAAGGGCGACCTGGACCTTTGCAGAAGTCGCCTTGAGCCACGATGTCGTAAGGACTTTAGTGTTGTCTTCGCTCTTTTGCTCTCGTTGATTGGTGGTTGGTCCGGTAGCCTTTGGCAACAGGGCCATAACACGAATGTCCCCAAGCACCACTGTCAAGATAGTTGTCATTGCTTCTAGACCTCGTACCAGAACCTTTCGTTGTGCTTTCGGCGCAATCGGTGGCGAGAGTAGCTTGCTCAGTGCCGAGATGATGCCGGGTAGGAACGTTGCAAGAGCTGGCCGGTCCTTGATTGCGACATATAATGCTCTTATAGCCTGCAGCGCCTCGAGCTGTATCTCAGCTGTCCTCCCATTTGTGATTCCATCTAGGACGACACTAACGGCATGCCCGAGAGTTGGAATCGCTCTCGCCTCGACCATGGAAGCAGCCCCAGTAGCGGAGGACCCGGCAGCCTGGACAACAGCTGTGAATGCCTTGAAGGCCTCGAGCTCAGTCTCCTCGAAGATCGGCCGCTTGGTCTCCTGGCCTGGACTGCCGCCTATGATAAAAGCTAGCAGGATCATGAGCTGCTGAGCGAGCTCTGCGGGTAGTTTGCTCTTCCATCCTACGTCGACCAGAATTGTGAGACACTTGATGACGAGTTCAACCAGACGGACGGGAAACCCTTCTTGATGGCGTAGGACATTTGAGAGCGGTAGGAACACATAATCGGCGAGTTTGTGGTCAAGCACGGGTGTGCCGCTACTGACTGGCACTTGGTCAAGGAGCAGATAGAGCTCCTCGACCTCGTGGATCAGATCTTTGGAGGCTGCTCTCTTGTCTGTAGCACTTGAAAGCTTCAGGATCGTGGTGCAGTGTGGTTTGAGCTATAGACTGGTGAGCAATCTTGCGCCGGGCATTGTTGGTGTTATGCGGCGGACCTGTTGGAAGAATGCGTTTTTGGCAGCTGCATGTGGATCGCTCATCTTTGCTTTGTCATGTCTCGGCTGGACATTATGAGAGCTGTATGTTCAGTTCTGCAGTATCACTAGTATGGAACACAGAAAGGCGGTAGAGGAAGAACCACCGTCGTCTTCGTTGCGTCTTGACACGGGTGAAGTGACGAGATTGTTGTTGTTTGTACGTGAGAGTCCCGAAGCTGCAGCCCACCTCGAGCGATGCAAGTGCTCAAGTGGTGGTGGTGCTTTGGAGGAGTGGGACCGGTCACTACGCCAGTGTCCTGGTCGGCATCCGCGTTGTTGCCTGCAAGGTGCGCAGTTGATTTGAAGAAGCCAACACCCACCAAGTGACGAGCCCAAGACCTGGCCAAGGCCCCTCCCCTGGGCTGACAGTCAACATCGCATCTAATCAAGCCTCAACACGAAGCCTGCTCCCCTGACGAGACCTTGAGACTAGTCGTGGTGCCTGTGCCTGCAAGCTAGCAGTATGCCACGCTCACGAAGTCCCTTCGCAGCGAGAGTGCACCGCTACAGGTCGCCACATACACCGCACGCCAATGCATACGAAATCGGCCTTTCTGACGCAAAAAATGCATATATCTTCATAGGCGGCCTAGGGGATGGGCCCCATACTGTCTCATATCCTCGCGCGGTCGCCAAGCATCTCGAGACCTTACCAGAATTGAGCTATTCTGTGTTTGAAATCCGGATGAAGAGCTCATTTGATGGCTGGGGTTTTTCCAGTCTCGTACAAGACGCAGAAGAAATCTCTGCCCTAGTCAAGTATCTCCGGGGTCTAGGACGAGAGAAGATAGTCCTCAGCGGACACTCCACCGGGAGCCAGGTGCGTCAGCCCGTCAAGACTTCTAGAATAGCCAAGGTATCACTCGTGTCAACAAATGCTCACGATACCACTAGGACATCATGGAGTACACATCCCCTGCACATGTAGGAACACTGGCACCCGTAGATGGGTACATCCTCCAAGGCCCTGTCTGTGATCGTGCCGCCATTGCGCTTGAGATGGGGATGAACAAACTGGACGAGAGTGTCGCTGCGGCAAAGATGATGATCGATGCTGGCCGTGGGCTTGAATGCGTGCCGCGTGACGAACTGCCCAGCTTCATGCGGAGCTCCCCGGTCTCGGCCAATCGGTGGTACGCCCTTGGAGCTGCCGAGTAGGTGTATTCCTTCAACTATCTATACTATCCACATTACTGCAATTTGGCAGCTAACACCGAGTAGTGGCGTAGATAACTTCTTTGATCCAGACCTGCCGACCGAGGTTGAGGAGAAGTACTGGGCGGGTGTTGACAAGCCTGTCTTGATTTTACATTCTGCAAAGGACGAGTTTGTCCCGACATCTCTAGACAAAGAAGCTTTGGTCAAGCGATGGATGTCCTACTGTGGTCCGGGTATTGCTAGCAGGTTATCAGGCACGATTCCTGGCGCCAATCATCGTATTAGCAGCGAAGAAGCCGAGGCATGGTTCGTCAAGACAGTGGCGGAATTCTTGCAAGGTCTGGAGATACCTGAGAGCAAGATTTGATGCGCAACCAATCGGGCATTTAACGTGAGGGATCAGGGCGTTGAGGTGCTTCCGGGCGTCACCCAGGAGCTACAGGGTAGTCCCCGAGGAGCTCGCCGATTATAGTGGTCTGTTCGACCTGTAGTGCGAGAGCATGTATATATTGGCTCCTTGGAATTACTCAAGCTACAAGTTTGACAGAAAGATCTTGATGCGACACTGCCATCAGCCCCTCCCGAGATTAAGTCATCATCTCCAGAAAGTCTCATTACCTTGCCTGGAACTTGGCACAATCCATCTCTGAGCGAACAACCAGCATGTGTTACGGCGCGACCTGTTCAACCTGCTGTAGGTGCTGCATCAGCGAACCTTACTGCTTTCCCAAGCCTGTATCTCAGTCATCTCCTTATTCTGACCTTTAGACAACTCCGTACAGCAAAGAAGTCGTGGCGTGGTTGCGGCAGCCACATACCGTCGGCACTGTCGGGAGTGCCCGAGTCTAAGTGGTGCGAATGCGAGCCTCGTGTCACGGTCAACGGCAAAGCGTATCCCCCGGCGGCCAAGTTTGAGATCCCAGGAGCCTCGTGGATTAGTAGTTGGTTTGGAGGCAGTACTAAAGTGCAGAAGGGTTCTGGCAAGGATGATCTGTAGACCTTGAAGTTGCAGTTTCTCATGCATTGCATTGCATTTGTGTAAGCGAGCTTGTCGATTTGTCTCTACACAGATACGAGATAGCCCAAATTGAGACTAAGAAAAGCGATAAGAAAGGCCGTAGGATCACCAGCGTTGAGCATTGTGTTACGTCGCAGATTCCAAGGTGGAGTTGACTCTTGCTAGACATCTAGGCATTGCGGACCGGCCCCGCGTCGTGGCTCCGATAACCGCAGCTTAGGATGCCCATCCCTGACTAACATAGCTAGAATGATATGTGCGCCTCGCACATATACACACACACACGCGCGCGCTCTTCCTCTTTCTCTCTCTGTGCTTGATAAGTCCTTGCCTAGCATCGCATTATCCGACGACTCTACGTTTCTCATCCAGCATGTGTCTGTATATGCTCTCGGCATAGAAGATGCTGCTCTTACAGCCCTCCGTGCTAGCTGCAGCCGCCACGGGCGGAGCAGCTTGGTACATCTGGAGCTGCATCACCTCACCTCTTTATAAGATCCCCGGCCCATGCTATTCTGCCTTCACGAGTCTTGTGCTACGGTACCACGAGCTCAGAGGCGAGCGAACCAGCTACGTCCACCAGCTGCATCTACTCTTTGGACCCGCGGTCCGCTTGAGCCCAAATGAGGCGGCATTCACTTCGGTCGAGAGCATCAAGGAGATCTACACCTTGGGCGGGAGTGGCTATGACAAAACAGAATTCTATGATCTGTTCATGGTCTATGGACGACGGTGAGCAGGCTTCGTGATATTCTGTGAGCCTTTGATTTGGCACATAGGTGCTGACCAAATCGCTCAGAACAATGTTTAGCACACTCAACAAGGATGATGTACGCAACCTGCCCCTTCCCATCGCTGGTATAATGCCGAGCTGAGTTCTGACTGCCCTTGAATGGTAGCACGCGAAACGGAAGAGAATCCTCGCCGATCGTTATGCAAATACAAATGTGCAGCGGTCTGCTGCCATTGATGGTATCCACGAGCGAGCTGGCAGGTTCATAGACCGTTGCACAGCTTCTGTTGGGGCAAACATCGACATATTTGTGAGTCTTAAAACCTCTCTCATAGTCCAGGAATAGCTTGGCTGATATTTATCGTTAATTCAATCACAGATCAGTTTGTCCACCCGGTCCTACTTATCAGGCGTTTCGGGGTGATGACGTACTGACTGGCCCGAATGGCAGACCTGCACAACTACGCCTTTGATTGTGTATCTCACCACTTGTTCCATCCATATGGCTCTGATTCTCTGAGAAATCCGCAAGATGAGGATATCCAGAAACAAGTGACGTTTGATGACAGCCTACAGAGTACGTATCTCGATGTACTCCAAAGACCTGATCATTCCTCTTACCAAGATTTATACACAAGCACTGACTCGTTCCAACAGACAGAGTAATCAAACATCACTACCCGCTCCTCCACAGCGCGATGGGCAGCCTCATATCCCTTTTCGCAAAGCCTCGCGAGACTCCTTTGGCAGACGACCTCGTCCTCGGCGCGACCGGCCACTCAGATCCCGCGCTTTTCACCGTAGTCAACCGGATGCAGGAGAAAGCTCACGGTCTAGACCAGACAACAGTCGCAGCAGAATGTCTCGACCACATGGCCGCGGGCATCGACACGACTGGTGATGCACTGTGTTTCCTCATGTGGGAGCTGTCCCAACCACGCTCGATGGCAGTACAGCGCAAACTCCAAGAAGAAATCCGCCAGAACACCACTGCTACCGCCACTAAAAGGAAATTCGACGAACTACCCTACCTCGACGCCGTGGTCATGGAAGGTTTGCGGTGCTTCCCCGCGATTCCAATGTCGCTGCCTCGCTACGTGCCTAAGGGTGGGCGGAGCATTGACGGATACTTCGTCCCCGAAGGCACGGTGGTCAGCTGCCAGGCCTTCTCTACGCATCGGATCAACCAGGACGTGTTTCCGGAGCCCGAACTTTTCAAACCGGAGCGGTGGTTCGGAAAAGAACACGAGATGGAGCGAAAGAGGCTCTTCTTCGCGTTTGCGAACGGTGGGAGGGGGTGTATCGGGAAACAGTCAGTAAACTCCTCTTTCTCCAAAGACAGCCGTTCGCAGTATCACCGAGGGGATACCCGTTTGCGCTTCAATTCCCTCTTTTGATGACCTCTACTAGTCTTCCCTACCAATCTGTTATATACATACACTTATCGGGCCAAGCCGGACTAACACGCACCAACAGCCTCGCCCTGGCGGAGATGAAGATTCTCCTCCAGGAGATATACGCAAGATACACGACGTTACCGGATTACACGTGTATGACGGAGGATGACATGGCCATGGCGGACCAAATTATCTCGTCGCAGCCCCGGGGGAAGAAGTGTTTTCTGAAGATGGTGCCGATTGAGGACAGCGAGGAAGACAGCGACAACGAAGATAATGAGTGACCTGCCCTATCGCGAGAATGATGAATGAAGGCAGTATGCCTCGATTCTGGGTCTGTAGAGGCAGGACTAAGGGGTATTCACTCGGCACAAACAATCAGCAGATGTGCATAGTCGAGAAGACAAGATTTATCAGAGCATGTTTTCGCGCTCTTAGTGGTGTTCAGCAGTATGTCTGCGGTGCGTACATTCAATCTCTCTGTGTGCACATGTGTTCTCACTACTTCTGTACCCAATTCTGGTGCACCAAGAAATCACGTTTTCAGACGACTGCTACCAAATCGCGTGCCGAACGGCCCTTGCATGAAATGATAACGACGGTCGAAAATGTGCCGCCGATACTTCATAATCTCTTCAGGTCCTGGGAAGAAAGAAAGAAAGAACTTGGGCATGCGAGAGAGGGCAGGCGCGTCACCAGAGATCACTGCAAGTGCTGCGGCTGTCAGAACACTAGTCAAGAGCACAGGCCATTTTACGTTCGTTTGGGAAAAGCCGGAAGGAGGTTTGAGCATCACCGAGACATGAATAATGAAAGCTGGAATATCTGACATGATTATTTTTTTTGGGGGGGGGGGGGGGTTGGCGACTATTCTCGTTCTCATCTCCACTTGTGTCGAGGACTTCAGAAGCTCACTTGCCCAGTTGTCCCAAAAGTCGGGCGGGATTTCACTTGCCGGTTTTCTCTGATCTCACGTGCCAAGGGAGCACTTCCACAGCGACAGCGGAATCGTTGCGAGTCCACGTCACCATGTCGCTCGTTCCGTTCCACACATCGCCTCCAGCACAACGACGCTCGTACAGGCCCGCCCCGGGCCAAGAATCAAACACGAGCGAGGAATGTGGCGAAATCCAGCACCATGTCTCCCTCCGACACCCCAGAGCTTGGCAAAGGCCCTGCTGCGGCTGCTGCTGCAACGAACCAGTCGCTCCCAATTATACACAGTGCTCGGTCGCCTTTGGTTACATTGCCTGCCTGCCTGCCGCGAGCCCGCATGACAGGCACAAACCCACGTTTGACATACTTAAGATTGCCAAATAAGCGGCCGGCAGTTGTTAGAAACACGGGGCCCCCTCAGGATGCTTTTTATGTGGACCCTTGTCCGTGCCGCTCGACAATACTATGTAGAGCGTCTCTGGGCGGAGACTCCTCCGGAACGGAGCGAACCCGTCCGGAACTTTCTCCCTCCTGCGGTCCTGCAGAAGAGTGGTCTTCTTCTTCCACGCCCCTGACCCGTGTAAGTATGTTGCAGAACTATAGTCGACACTGTGTACGCGTGTGGGAATGTTCACATACGTTTGGAGTGCGGCCCAGTGTTTTGCAAGACCTGGAGAGGTTCATAGTGGTTGGCGAAACGCATATACAGGGAGGGATAGCTGTCGAGGTGGGTGACAGAAATACGCCATAAGGATACGTCTATCGAGCTCACTGAACAGTGTTCATCTTGGGCTTTTTTTTGACACCCCCCTCGGTTGCCTAACAGCACGTCTCTTTGACGGCCTGAATCTGGCCAATATCAGCGATAGAAGCTATATATGTGATTACAGAGGGCCAGAGACGCTACAATGGAGGATTGTCATACGCTGTGCGCCGCACATACTAGGCCCACAATACGCAGAGCATTCGCTAGCGAGATCAAGGGTGTGATAGGGAAACTCACCTTGTAAGTCCCTGGTGTGACATGACGAGGCCCCTATGGAGCCAGGACAAGTCTATTTTGAGCAAGGTCGCGCGGCCAGCATAGCATCATATTGGCAAAAGGCTTACAACTACAGCAATAGGGAGCCAGACTGAGGGATCGAGGAGATTCGTTGGCTGCAGGTGATCAAGGATGCACCTGGTCGGATTCCTCAGCGGTCACCGACAGTCCCCTTGTAACCACCGTGGCAGCCACACTTGACACCTGCAGAAAGAGCCTGCCTTGTCATTACTGGGCGAGGTCAAGCATCGACGACGGTCCAGTATTCCAGTGGCGTTTGGTGGTAGGGATGTTGTTCGTCATAACTGACAAAACAAAAACAGTGCTAGTTATCAACTCGACAGTGCCATGCGCTGTACAGTACAAGCAAAGCCCAAGGGTCTTGACATACCCAGACATGATCGCTTGAAGAGCATGCAGCCACATGGCTGCGGTAGTGAAGATCCGAAAGCAGAGAATCTCGGCCCTGGTGACCAACGTTGGGAGGGGATGGAACGGGACGGGGATGTCCGGCGGGGCGGCTGGCCGGCCGGCCGGTGCATGTAGCGCCGACTAGCATGGTCTGAGCCGGATCATGACTAGGACAGGCTTCGCAGATAGAGTCATGAGGGCCAAATGATCTGCCGATTTGCCCAAGGATGGCCTGGCCCGGCTGGGTTCGGCTTTTGAGGCTAGAGTCCAGCACGGAGGATGTTGTGTACTCGGAGCCGGCCTGAGCTCCGGAGCCAGGGGGGGTTGCGAGAAAGGCCGGCGGGTCAGGACTCGAAGCTCGTTAGGTTTGTGATAGATCGAGTCAAGTCGACGTCGAAAGCTACACCTGCTCGCTAGGAGGGAGAAGCACGAGTACTGGAGCAGTCCTATCGGTACAGAAAAGCCCGGTATGGCAAGTGAGCTCCATCCTGTCGCTTGCTCAAGAGCCTGCTGTGTGTAGGACAAGTTGCGAAGACGCAGGCTCGCAAGCCTGCCCCGAAACGGTAATTCTCATGAGAGGGTGTGGGCCAGGGTTGCGCTGGACCTGAAGCCCCCCTCCCTGGTGGCAGCGGCAGGCGACACCGCGCGTCGCCCGCCAGCTCCCAGCTCCCAGGGTGTTGGGTCGCCCTTTCCGTCGGCGCCGGCCCCGCCGCCGGCCCCAGCCCCCGGCGCCTTCCCCGGCTGCGTCCCGGGACGCCCACACGGGGGCTTGACAGCTGCGGGCGTGGCCTGGCCACGCCCACAGCTGTCAAAGGTCCTCGCGTGCAAGTGCGGATTCAGCCCATGACGTGCTTTGCTCGCTTTGCAAGGCGACAGCGTTCCAGGCGCCCGTTCTGTTCCTGGTGGCGTGCCTGCCTCCACTCTTCGGGCTTCTTCAGGCTCATCCCGCCCCCTCCAACGGCTTGCTTCAAGCATCTCCCTGGCACAACTACGCCCCCGACGTCGTCCACGGCATAACTCCAGCTCTCCGCCAATATCCTCATTCACTAGTCCGTGCCGCCCGGCTGCTGCCCTCAGTTAGTACATACGTAGGCTAATCACCTTTCTCCTCGAGCTGCTGCAAAAACTCGCTGACCAACATCTCTGGAGCCACGGTCAGCTGACAAGCAGTGGCGCACCTTGGACATGCCGTCTCCCAGTCTTCAGCGCGGCACAAAGTCTTGACACCGACCAATGGCATAATCCCTTGCATCCCAACATTGCGCGAGCTGAGCAGCCTCACAGATTCAGGACCCAGCCAGGGGCCTTCTGCTCCACGAAGTCAAGGTCTCTCTTACGGCCGAAAGGCCCAACAGTGCACGACACCAAGCGGGTGACGCCACTTGCCTGTTGCAATGCCCCGGCTGGCGTGCGGAACGGGCCTTTTGTCTCGAAGGCGGAACTACTAAAAAAAAAAAAAAAAAAGAGAGATTAGACAGGCGTCAAACTATAATTCCCTTCCTCACTCAGCTAGCTGACGCACGTCTAGCGCCCTTCTCGCTAGGATATGCCTAGGATAGAGCAAGGGTTTAGCCCCTTGGGCCTATCAACGCTTCTCTGAAGAAAAGTAACCCCATCTCGGCGACCACCAAAATTGGAGCCAAACTCTAAAGTATACATTGTCGGAACGGTCCACTGGCTGCGCATATGCTGTTGACCAGGAGTAGCAAAAGCAGTCCTGTGTAGATCTTCACCGGCCTCGCCGTGCACTGCTCCAGACCTGGCGAACCAGGAACTTGCACGACAAGGAAATCAACGACAGCTGCTCAAGTGTGCTCTGCCTCCCGCCTGCCAGCTTTGTTTGGAATCCCCGCGTGCTGGCATGATGCACGCTGATTACCATCACCATGGATTTGTATTAACCATCCCTGGACCAGAGCTGGGGACTACGGTACGCGACTACCGGGAACATGGTCCCTGGCACCTGTCGCTGCAGATACTGACACGACCAGGCCGCTGATGAGACGCCCAGGACTTACTCGCCTGCCCGCTTAGACTCCTGTCATTCGCATGTCCTCGGCTGATCGCAATGCCTTACTGGTCAGCTCTTCCGCACAACTGCCGGCATGCTGTGCCCAGCTTGGTCACATGTACCTGTACCTGTGCCTCCCTCACCAAGACGAGCGGCGTGCCCCCAGTCCCTAACCAAAGCCTTTACGCATGGCGTTGCCTCCATGTTAAGCCCCGGCATCCCAGCCGGACCAGGGTCTACAGCAGAAAGCGGTACAACACGGGATCAGATATGTGATGACCTGACCGAAAACAGACCATAAACGCGAGCAACAGGATCTGATAACCATCTGTCGGAAGCTCTATCTCTAACTGGTTATAGCCAATCGTGGCCAAACATATCTCCTCCTGGCCTGTCGCCCCGAGGAATCAAACATCGCTGGCGTACTCAGCCCCTCATTTACGCTCATACGTCCTGAGGAGATGCCCATTTGGTAGACTTGAAGGAAATTCGTTACATACGTACATTGCCGAGCCATCTTGGGCGGCGAAAAAAAGGTCAAAACAGCCTGCCTGCGCCAGTTCTAAGCTCGTCGACCCCCACAAGAGCATAACTCCCAGGACTATCATGATGATTTATGCCAGATTCCCATGTCGCGCCCACAGTCTCATAACAGTAGATCGTCCAGGTTGCTTTCCGCTTTTGGAACCCCCGTGTCCACGCAAGGGCGAGACGACAGTCGACCCTGGCCACCCAGCCCAGTCTCCCTTCCATGCCACCCATGCATCGCTACTGCAAGTCCCGGCGTCGGGGATCTTCCTGCGTCGCTCGTGTCGTCAAGTTCTGTAAGCCTCATTGGTTGCGTCCACCACAATACATCATCCGTAGATTATGCAAATCGCATAAAAATAAAAATAAAAATAAAATCAATCGTCAGGGACACGCCCATGAACGTGTTCCGAGGAACATACCAGTATTAGCAACGCTCGATCCCAAACCAAAACCATGAAGAAACAATGTCAGGGTCTTGTAGTGAAAAGACCCGGCTTTTGAAAATGCATCAGTGCGTGCCACCCAGAATTCCTTTTGCTGTACTTTCATAAAATGTCGCCTGGGGATGTGAAAACAAAACCAAACAAGAAAACAGAATTACCGCCCTTGGCTCCTTGTGCATGCTGTCAAAGGGGGGATGAATAATAATAAGCTCGTGATCTTGTTGTTGTTGCTGGGGCTTGCTAAAGTGGCGTCGGTTCTGCTCCGGCTGGTTGAACCTAGCGCCCTCCCGGATATTGCCCAAGTCCTGCATGGTGACCCTCGAGCTTGACAGGCCCTGCCAGTCCTGGGCCGTGGTGTCCAGCGTACCCTGGGTACGTCGCTTGGTGCTGCAGCGACATGGCATCCAGGTTCGTATCATGCAAGTCCGCGCCGTGCGTGGGGTGGTGCGCAAAGCTGCGCGAAAAGTCGTCCATCCCGAGGAGGTTATGCGAGAGATGTACGGGCTGCTGGCTAGTTACGTGATTTGTCGGCATTGCGTGCATGGTATACATCGTCGATGGATGCGCAGTAGCAGCAGTGGTATACCAATTCGCAGTGGAAGTTGTTGGACTCGTGAAGTCAGTACTTGCGGCCTGGTAGTTTGAGTTCCGTCGTGTTGGGACCTCTGAGGTTGTATAGAGAAAGTTATCTGCCAAGTCGAGGCTGTCGTGCTGATGCACTGCTACCGGCCCCCCAGCGTTGTCGAGGCCGCCCATCTGTTGATAGCGAGCGTGATCTTCAAGGAAGGCATTCCCCGCAAAGGCGTTTCCACTGGCGTTCATCCCTGTCGACAAGGAGCCATGTGAGACTATTATTTGTGGTGCGCTAGGTTGCCTAAGCGGCTCATTGACGATGGGGAAGGCTTGATTTTCATCGTCATCAATCTGGGACGGCGCGTCTTCCTCGCCACTGGCGCGATCATCTGGTCTGACATGTACACAAACAGATGGGTCTGAAGTCTTGTGTAAGTACAATGAAGTTTCGAGGGAATGATGATGCACGTACCAATTTCGCCCCGCTTGAAACGTTCTTCCTGCTTGGCGACCTTGAAGATGTCTCGGAGATATGGCCTCTTCTTCTCATTGTTGGGGTTCTCCTTGTCTGTGAAGAAAGTCGACAAGGCTTCCATAGTGATTTCGTCCAGCTTTTTGACGTCAAGGTTGACTTTCCGAATCGCTTGGTATTGTGAATCCTCTGAATCTATCACGAGGCGAAGGATGTGGCACAATAAGTATACCCTCTCTGTGGGTGAGATTAGCCTTGGTGTCATCATATGACCAGGACCTGATGCATACCTCGCTTGTACAGATGATCAGGCTCTTTATGGCGAACTCTTTCGTCCTTGGAGTTACCCCAGGGCTTTGGCCACCAATCTGGTGCCTTTTCGTCCTTGCCTGTGTAGGGATGTGTAGACTGCTTTTTAGGCTCTACTGCCTTGACCCAGGCCTTGGCGATCAACTTGCACGCGGTTTGTTGGCAGTTCTTAAACTGCTGCTCATAGAACTCCCATATATCTTTGCTGTTGTCGATCCGTATCCTGCGTCCCTTCGGTGTGGGAGCCATCCTTGGCGTTGCCGGTTCCGACTCGTCCTCGTACGTTGAAGCATGACGCAATCTTTTTCTGGTACTTTGAAAATCATCGATGTCCAGGCCACCAGCACTCGATTGGTAATACAGGCTATCATTGCCCGCGCGTTTCAGTACATTGCCAGTGTACGGAACTGACGGGCTGTTGCCATAGCTTGTAGTGCTTGACGATATCTGATCCATGCCTGTTGATAGAGGAGTGAGCGACAGCCATTTTCAACCACAAAGATTACATGAACTGACCTTGAGTTTGTGTGCTGTTCTTCAGCTGGAGGAGATGGGCTTCGAGGCCTTTCTTGTCGACAAAACGGTCAATGTCTGGTGGACAGTTCGCTGATTTGAAAACGTGCGACTCATAGTCCTGCTCGATGGCAACGACCAAATATCCCCGCCCAGGAATATTGCAATAGTTGCGTAGAGCCTCGTCGATGGGCTGCTTCATGGTTAGTCTACATCCCATTGTTCCAGAGCAACGTGCTTACCATAGGCGGGCCACGCGAAACTTGCGTAGCCTCCCCACAACGTTTCTCGGGCATTCCCATGCTCACGCCCATTTGAGCCGCGACCTTTCCTGTCCATCCATACCGGCTCATACGTGGTCGAGTTTGGTTACCCATCTTGATCAATGGTGATTTTGAGATGCCGAATAGCTCATCTGAGATAAGAAAAGCCAATTGATGTTGATCGACAGCGTCCTGCTGATGTTATATCAACCCACAGACTATTTCGAACCGAGACAGATGATTTGAAATAGCCCGATGGACCAGGTGAGAAAGAAAGCAAGTGGAAGACTGATAGTACTGTTGGACAGCACGCACAAGTGCAGTCGGATAATTCAGGCAACGTCAAGTGATTCGGGTCGTGTCAGACCGTACATACAGTATCCTGTATAGAGGCCTTTGAGGTGACGGTCGGATGCAAGAAAGACTTGGGAGGTGAGATCGACTGGTGGCATAAAGGCCCCGTCACTTTGTGAGCAAACAGCTGTGTGCTACCGTTTGAGGGGCCGGAAGGTAGTGTCCGGAGTAAAGCACAGGCTCCTATGCGATCTCCTACCTCCGATGAACTTCGAAGTAGGCGCACGGCGTCGTTCCTCAGCGCTATAAGGACAAAGGAATGTCGCAACCAGTGTGTTGAACGGTGTGAGAGGGCTCTTGAGAAGTTAAACTGGCGCAGATCGACGAGGGTCGGAGAAGAACAGTCCTTGTTCTGCAGGCTGTTCAGGTATGACTCGATCTGGCGAATCCTTACACAGGGTGGTCTGAGGTCGTCGAGATACTTGGGCCGTGGGGGTCGAGTGCTTCCGTCAAACTTTGACAACGGCTCTGTGTAACATGCGATGGACACCGTCTGCTGAGGGTACCATTCGAATCGAGCCTTCCGGGAAGCTTGGGCGAGATGACTTGCTGCCTCGTATCTGCCAAACAATGATGTGGTACGTATGATGTATGACAGAGGATGGTGCTGCTCGACTGCAGACCGTGGTTCTAGTGCGAGGGCGTATGAGAGACCTTCTTTGTACAGAGAGCGTCGGATACAAGAGATGGTCCTGAAAGACCAGAGCTGCTGAGAACTTGGTGAAAGTAGCTGAATGGTCAGGAAAGCAGAGAGTGACTCTGACAAGTACTAACACACGGGGACCGCTGTGTGTATATACAGCACCAGCAGACCAGGCAAGGATCGAGGCAGGGACAGATGCGAGACAAGGGTTGTGGCCACTGAGAGGGATGCAGTCGTCCACAGGCTTGGACTGTAGGCAATCACTGCGGGCAATGTGTGCGGCAGCGAATTCGACCGAAGGAAGGCTCCTCGCCCGTCATAGGAGAGTCCCGTTGGGAAGAAAAAGAAACGCCTAGTTGGAGAGGATTACGAGCGTGGCCGAGAGCAAAGCGGAACCACTACACTGCAGACTGTATCGCAGACTCCATACCGTGTGCACGAAAGAGACCCCGGAAGCCAGCGCGCCCGGCTTGTGTGCAGCCATCTCCACGCAGGTATCGGTACCTATGAGCAGAAGGGCCGGGGTTGGTGCATGAGTGGGCGTGATCCTTGCTTGCAGAGGACTGGACAGCACCCTCCTCCTGGTTGACAGGGTCAGCCGAATCAAGGCACGCAAGAGGCGGCGGTTGCGAACAGAATTTTGAGAAGTCTTATCGCATGGGGTCAGCCTAAATGTAATACTGCTGTTCCCTTCACAAGCATCTCGAGCGCTATATGCTGGTAGGCCCTGCTCTGCTGAGAAGAATCATGTTTGGCAAACGCCCCTGTGGACTCCTCTATTCGAGCGCCGCAAAGACGGCTCGTTGCATATTCTCCCTCGGCGGATGTTGCTGTAAAGTACCACGAACGGGCCGTGGGCTGGCGGGTTGTGGTGCTCCTCGACACTTGTACACTGTACCGAAGGCGACGTTAGCCGGGAACAAATGCCTCCAGTACGTCAGGCCTGTACTTGCTGTACGCAGAGGGGGGTCCCTTCGCTTCTAGATGGGAAGATCTCATCTCACAAGCTGCCTGAATGGCGGCGGCGGGTGTGTGGGACGTCTCAGGACGGACTGAGGGGTGTGGACGAAAAGCAACGAGGGCAAGCATCGTGGGCAGCCGCGGAAGTGGTTGTTTGGCAGGGCTGGTGGTGGTGGGCAGTGGGAGGCGTGCTTGTGTGGCAGCCAACCCCCCAGCAGCGACCAGGGCACAGGGTATAATACCACAGCACAGGGCCCTGTCGCCTGTGCAAAGCCCCGGCCGCGGGTGAGGCTAGCGCGCGGGAGGGGTGGGTGGTCCCTGCCTTGGCGGCCATTTGACACTTGCATCAAGGTGCTTGCCTCCCGAGCAGCTGCCCAGGTGCCCCGGCCGTCCAAGTAGAGGTCAGTCCAACGAGATGAGATCCTGCGCCCATCATCGCCATCCACTTCCAATGTTCGCTTCACCACAGGCTTTGCTGCTCGTCTTGCCGGCAGCCCCAGCCCAATCCTACCTCTGTCCCAACCTGGAAGCGTTGTCGCTGACCCGCGCAGCTGGACCCGACTCGGGATACTGAGAACATCTTCGTTCCCACCCTCAGGCTCCGCTTCGGCTGTGACTTGTTCGCGAGCGGATTCTCATGGGCAGCATCGCACTCAATGTGCAACCCGGCAGCGATATCACAAGACTGGCTGATCCAATCGCAATTTCTTCCTGGCATGTGCTGCCCAACTACCCCAGGTCAACAACGGCTGGTGCGCAGCGTCTTGCAACACGGAGACTTTCAAAGCCGCGATTGCGTATGATAGTCACGTTGTGCCGCGATTTGGCCTGTCCACTAACTCGATCCAGGACCGAGTGATCTGCTCAAGGGAAATGCACACGGTCCGGTTGCCCGGGAATCTAGCCGGTGTTTATTGGCTTCCGCACCATGACTCAGAGTTTTTGCACCAAGCAGGAGTGCATGGGGATTCATTATCTGAAACTTTACAAGCTTGGTCGTGTTCGCCGGAGAAACCTGAGGATTTCCCGCCGGGGTGTCTCTGCACTAACATGTGCTCCTAGGTCGTGCTCTGAAGAAGCGATATATCATATCCTGATGCGCATACGTCGAGCAACAGCCGACTTCCATAGAGCAAGTTTTGGCAGGTGGCTCTTGAGCTCCCATGAATTGCATCCTAACCAGAACAGTCGAAGAATGCGAAGGTAGCTGTGGGGAAATGGTCTGTCACCGCATGTTCAAACGACTCTTTGGTGTCATGACGAGAGCTGTTTAGCAAAGCTACAAGGTCACTCTCGACCGGTTCTTCCGCTGGGTAGAAAAACTACCCTCCCAAAATTTCTTGGAGAGAGGCCATCCATTTCCTCAGCGGGTTGAGGATGAGGGTGCGTGCTAACCAGCCAGAAGATTGCACAGTATCCGATTAGAGAAATAACGTGCCAATAATCAATTACTGCCACAGCTTTTCTCATATTGGCCTCGTTCTCTGGGACAGGGCAGTGAGCATGGTTCAACAAAACATCACCGTAAATGTTTGACAGAATAAATGATCTCGACAAGTCCAAGGTCGGCTTTGTAGGCCGCATTGCCATTCATCGAAACGACAGGCTCTTTAACACGAAACAAACACAAGCTCGGCAATATAGCTCCCAAAGTGGCAAAAATGATAATTAATGCGGAAGTGCGAGACATGCCACATGGATCAGTTATGCCCATGCCTCGATCTAACGTCACATTCTACTATGTACGGAGTCGCTCCCTTCCAATAATTGCCTTTGCTCCCAGCTGGGTGGCAGTCCAAGGATTATCAGCCATATGCACGTCGCATCGGAATGATGCCGGAGCACTGGGACCCCTGGAGCTGCCCTGTGTCTGTGTGCTGCCTGGCTCTACGCAAGGTTTGCCCGATATGGCGCAGCCGCAAACATCGATTTGATCAACATCGCTCACTTGGTGCGAGTAAGGCTTAGCGAGCCAGCTTCCCTTCACGATACCTACCCCGCCAAGGCATTGAGCCCTGTCAGCCGTTTACTACCTCGCCTATCTGGACCTTTTTCGCTGCCGATGGGGTAATTGTCTGCACAGTCCAGCCGAAAACGACTGGCTCAAATCGACAAGATCAGAATCACAAGTCCTGTACAGTGGTGCCAAAGCTCGTCTAACTGAAAGTCAAGTTGGTTCTTTCCTTCCGCTGACAAGCTCATGATCAGCGTCACAGGCATTCATTTTGCCAGTGATTTTCGAGGTACAGCAATGTATGCGACGGCGCTATGACGACCAAATTCGACAAGTTTAAACAAAGGATATACCGAGCGCATTGTTTCTAGGCCTTGCCACGAGGACAATTCCGCTTGCGGACGGGCAGAACAGGTCCACGTAGTAAAGTTTGTCTGTGCGAAGAGCTTTCTTAAATTCCCCAGAAGTGACAGGGTGATGAATACCACGCCAAATGTTCCGTCCCCGGTCCCATTTTAGCGGCTCGCAGGGCTTACCGACCACAACTTGAGCTTGCTATGGCCAGATGCGGTAACCTATATCGCACAAAACAGCATACTCGATTATTTTCAAAAGTTCCCTGGTGTTGTGCGTGAGTTCAACATTGAGGTCTAGACACGGATCAGTATCGGGGCGCATCTGCATGCGATTTTCTAGAAAGCGGCACGCACTCAGTCAAATTGAGATCAGGGCAGATCGAATCCAATCGCAGACATGCAGGCTTGCATACATGCATACATGCAAACACACATGCACACAAGACGCGGTCTGAGATTTAAATTGCGCGCTGTTGTGGGCATTTTGGTGCCCAAAACTGGGACAAGTGCGCGACTTAATTGTCTGATTGCTTCGACACACAAAGGCACGCCCGGCATGTGACCGTTGCACCGCCTGAGGCCACAATGCCCACCTTACATGTACATGGTAAGTGCAAGTACCATTAGTCTGCAAGTGGGGGCTTGTCATGGTCGCAGGCATGTATGGCTGCATGCAGGGGAGGGGACGGGGAAAAGGGATCTCAGATCCCGGACATGCACATCAAGGAGAGCTGCGTAGTGGAGGTGGGGGAGGCTCTGGGCTGATGCAACTGACTGACGAGCAGCACGTGAACCTGACCAGAGACGCGACTGGCATGGCTACGACACAGGCACGAACAAAACATGAGGAGCAGCCAATGTGGGCAACGCCATGTTACATTTAGTCGTGGGGTGATATATTGGCGTGTAAGAGCAAAGGCAAAGCAGTCATGCTGTTCGCGATCTGCCGGCTTCGTTTCCGGCGGTCACGATCGCCGGCCTCCATGTTGAGATCCATGCTTCTTCTGCCCTTTTTGCGCGTAGATCATGGGGAAGAGGTTTGCGCATCGCCGAAAAGTTCCTTGCGCTGAAAAATGGCAGTGTTCGACTCAGGTGTTCAGGTGAGCGAAGTGGCACCATGAATCGAGGTCTGTTGCTTGTCAAACATGCAAGGGTATGTGTTTGGGTGCTCGCTTGCTGGTCCTGGTACATTTGGCAGAAAACGGGCGTTAGCTTCATGTCACCATCTGGGATAATCCATGATACTGAGAGCGCTCTGATATCCGTCCATTGCGTTTGCTCGGGTGATATGACTTATATGGAAGACGTTCGCGACAAGTTGGTACCTGCACGCCTACAGACTTGGCTCTTGACTGACGCAGACACAGCCTCCAGGGATTCAAACGATCCCCGTGGGGGCCAAAGGGCATCCGATGATACGAGGAACGGGCCGTTGTTAGAATGAACTCTAACAGACGGACCGCATTGCAAACTCCCTGGGATGCTTTGTCTTGGTGGAGTGTTAGAAGAACCCGAATACGAATATATGGGACATGCTATATCTATTCTCATGGCTGGAGGTGGAGAAGTCTCCGCGGGCGAGGAGAGACAATTCTTCATAGGTGGTGACAAATGGCAGTCGACATATTATTTTGCATATCTCGCAACCAGGATGCAATGTCAACAGAGTCAGCGCACACCATTGCTGTTGCCGTAGAGATTGCTGCAGCCTGACGGCTACACCCTAGCCGGATCAACGAGGCTCGAGCCGCGAAGTGGGAAACGACGAAATCGGAACACAGACGAAGGGCCCTAATCGCCCTTTCATGCCGCCTCGCATCACCCTAGCGCAATTGTGATTGTAACCGGTGATGCGCGAATCTGGGGGAGCAGGGTCCCTGCCCCGGAAATGTTCAGCGGGCGTCAAATCCGAGGTGGCTGCTAGCGGCCGCCTGGTGACGAACAAACTATTGCTTGGGCATGTCTACAGCGCAGAGGACGGCGATAGTTCCAACGCTGATGTTGCGCATCTGCTCACTTTGGAGCATGCCGGGGAAGGTGAGGTGTGCGCTTCCGTGGGTATGGGGACCGTATCGGCGGAGACGGACGGGTATCGTGGCGTGCGGGCCGCACTGCTAGGTGGCACAGAGCTGTTGCGCTGCTCTGCGCCTGCCGATGCACAAGAGGCCGCGGAAGACTGCACGTTTGCGGTCTTGGTCCGATGGCTTCGCTCAGCCGACCGAGAATGTTGCTGTGTGGATGGTGGTGTGCGACTGTACATAGTACGTCGGAGCTGGGACCGCACCGCCCTCCCGGACTAGACTGAACTACACAAGGGGATGTGAAGGGATGCTGTTGGTCTTGGATGGATGCATGACTCCAAGGATTGGCGAGTCAAGAATAGCAGCTGCTCAGCTGTGGCTGCAGCAGTGAGGGCCACTGAGATGGGATGATTGGTGTTGAGTTTGGAGCTGACACGACCACGCCGGCGCACCGAAGCTCGATTTGCTGGGAGTGAAGGTTGACGCACAGCCGGCAAGGAAAGCGCAAGGTCCATCCTGGGAGCTTGAGGCCAGCCGCCGCTGCCTACAGGTGCAGCTGCCGTTGTTTGGACAGCTGAGCAAACACCTCCAGAAACACCACCTTCTGCACACACACCACACCACTAAAGCTACCAAGTACAATATCCACGCAGCACCGAGGCCGCTTCGCTCGATCACATCTTCAGAGGGTAGAGAGAGTCACAAACACCATCGTCATCGACAACGACATCCAACCACTTGCAATGCAGGCCTCGCCCCTGCCTGTGACGACGTGGCTCGCGTTAGGGCACACCCCAGCGTTGCAATCGTAGCCCTCACACAACAAAAGAGTGTTGCTTTTTCCTGCACACGGCCCTCCCCCGCACCAATGCCCTGACGCTCCGTCCCTCGCTGCCTTGCACAGAAACCGTCCCCGTCTCGCCCGTCAAAGCAGCCAGCCATAGGCACAGGCGGCCGCCTGGTCTGGATTTTACTCGCATTAGTGCCATACCACCCCGCCCAATGCTGAGCATTGTGCAATCGGCATCGACTGCGGCGACGGCGGCGGCGGCGGTGGCGGCAGCGGCAGCGGCAGCGGCTGTACAAGCACATAGAGACGGGACGAATCCATTAGCACAGCTGATTGTCGGCGAGCAGCACTGTGCCGCCGTGCAGACGAGAAGACAGCATCACCTCTGGCAAGACTGAGCAATGAACCAGGTACAGCGGCTACCACAGCCGTCGGCGCGCCAGCTTGGGCCAGTCACTCCCATTCGGTCGACGCCCGCATGTGCGTGTCTTACATGATGCGAGACTCTAGACATCTGTTGCAGACCACGAGGCCGCCACACAATGCAGTACTCCATGTCTCAGTAGGTAGCCCCTCACCTATCTCGGCTTCACCTCGCACCACGCCGGAGCGGGTGGCTGCTGTCTCAGTTGCAGGCGGCTTTTGAGGAACTTTTCTTGCCTAGGCACAAACGTCCTGCGATGAGCTAGTGAGCAAGACGTTGCGCTCCCTTACAAAGCTGAGGCGCCACGGCCTGTTGAGTGTGCATTGAGACCCACTTCGATTCATCAAAGGACATCAATCCATATGGCAATACCTGTGGCTTAGCTCAGGTCGCTGTGCCTTTGGCAGGCTCCAGGACACGCCGCGCTGGCTCGAAGGCTATCATTGGGGCTCGCAACAAAGCCTATGGCCAATCGTGGCTCGATACTGTGCTCGAATCGCAAGGATGCTTGGTACTAAAGTCCACTACAACCTCAGAAGACGACTTTGGCCCATCTCATTGCTTCTGAATAAGCTTTGGCGCGAAGAAGGTGCAAAGTCCAAAAGTCGGTGTAATTCGGCACATCGTTGAAGGGCTGTCGCCCGTCTTTGGCTGACAGCACACATCATTGGCGAGGCTTGCATGTCGCACGAAGGTCGGGGCGTGTGTGTCGCAAACTCTCTATGGTCAGAACTGCTGACCTCTCACTTCGATGAGCCTATGCAGATATGCACATTTACATTCCAAACGACGAGGCACGCTGCGAATACTCTCTCGATCCTAGCAGCAGATCATCCGTGTAACAAAGCTTTGGACCGTGAGCGGCCACCGTCGGCACTCTCGTACAAATCCATGTGGCTCGGGTCGCCCTGGACTGCTGGGCGAGGTGTGGGTTACATTCCACGCATCCGCGGGAGATCGCGCCGGCGCCGGCGCGAGGGTGCTGTAGGAGGCGGGGGAAGCAGTTACGCCATCACAGCAATGCGAAACACTATGCAAATTACAGCGAAGTCGATGCAACCCTGCCTTCAACCTTGGTTCCTGATTCCGAGCAATTACACCTCTTTCCAGTCGCTTTTGCGGCTTATGCGTGACCCAATTTATCATCCGAGATCCAATGGCTGCTCTTCATGCTTGCCGATTCGGCTTATTCCGGGCTTGTCTTGAGGGATAGGTCCAGACAAGGTAATCCGCGTCTGGGACCCTAGCAGGACTTCATCCCTCCATAGTCGCATCGATGAGACGCCGCAGCCTCTGATATTGCTATTAAGCTTTGGCATGCCTGCCGGCACGAGCTGAGCAACGTTTCAGGTTGATAAGCCAAGCTCATGAGCATATATCAGCGCCTGGCATGCGATTATAGTAGATGATCCTTATCTATCCATATACGGAAAAGGTTCCACAACGCGGGCATTGCGTAGAACTGGCCAATTTTGTCCTACGAAGCCTCACTAGAATATATACACTGCACGATTGGCCGAAATGGAGAATGGATCGCACGAGATGTTTCTGCATTGCTTTCCGTTGACCATTCTCAGGTGCTTTGCTTTCTTCTCTTTGATCGCAGCCCATGGGCTTCACCAATAGCGCGCCTGATTCGTCATTACGCAAGACGATATTGGATCAATACTGGTTGCATTTATGGCATGGCTCCATCCCGCGCGGGCTCTTTTCTGAAATTGACGACATAAAAGCCCCCACGCCTTCGACTCCGCCTCCACGGGATCTGCAGGTTTTTTAAGTTTCGCAACATGTTCCTTTTCCAGCACACGGGAGGCTTCAGATGAAAGACGGACAACTTGATTTTTCACCATCACATGCTATCGGAGCCATTCTCGGATAACATGAACGAACAGGTCGTGAAAGCGACCGGTCATGCGAACCCAGGTACCTGCAGAGACGTTGAAGAGGCCGCTGAAACCATGACCTGCGACTCCATTTGATCCCTGCCGCTGATCTTATTCGCCATACACACGTCACCCTCGGAAAAGACCCGTGGCCGCCGTCGGAATGCTGCCTCAGCAATGCTTGCGCAACCGAGACATGTGCTTGCTGTAGAATATCCCACATAGATTCGGAAGTAACTTGTGCATGTGAGGCATATGCAGAAATAGTCTACTGTCGAAGCTGCTCCACGATCAAGTGCCGCTTGGCAAGGCACCAACTGGTGGCTGTCTCTGTTTGGGAGGGTCCCACAGTCTCATGCGCGGTTCGTTCTCCATATGTGCCCGTCCTCTGCACAAGGTTTCATATACGGGCAAGATAATCTTGAAGGCGTTGCTATGTTGCTTCGTTGATCTCCCAGGAGGGCAATTGCCCTTCGTGGAGCGTTTGCACCTTGATCGGCAGAACAAGAAAGTATTTCGTCTTGGCCATCTTGAGCTCATTAAGTATGGATACACACTACAGGGTCAACTTCATAGAGTGAGTTACGTAGACGCTCATGCGAGGACAGTATGCTGGTAAGTGGCCATTGGCTGAACTTGGGAATAATGTTTTCCAGGCCGATTGTTGTTGCTTGAAGTCTGAGCATAACCGCAAGGCTTGCTAGTTTAGCTTCGCCAAAGTATCACAGGAGACTCTGTCCTAGCTTGCTGGCTGAGCATGACATATTCGCGAGCAGCGAGGGACGACAACCGGTCATGACTTCGCACCAGCAAACTTGTAGATGGAAGTGGCCCAAGACACGGCCACTTCCTTCGGCGCTGTTTGGGTGGGATTTGAGACTGCGAGGTGGCGAGCAAACACGCAATTGTGGACATTACACAAACAACTCCTCTATCCGTTCGAGTATCGCAATTTTCTTCTATCATTTCTAGTTCGACTTTGCTTGTAGGTCCAAGTGTGCGAGTCCGGCAACGAAACGGGCGTCGCTGACGGGCCACACAACGTTTCAATTAAGTAATTTTGACACACAGACTTCAACATTCCACCTCGATCAAGAGAGAGGGTGTGTGTGTGTAGTCACAGCATACCCTCTATATGCGACCGGTTGTCATTCAGGCACGCTATAAGACTACCTCATCCAGGGGGGGCACACGGAAAAGGATGTATCTTGTACCTGAACCCCGCGCCGCAGCAACCTCGCCTGCCGCCTCCCAAAAAAAGAATCGCTACGCACAAAGAGTAGCAAAAACGAGTCTTGATAACCAGGGAAAGAGCTTCTGGACTAGTAGAGCGTCCCTTACCATTTCTCGTTTACTGTTTATCATCCACCCACTTCTCTCACCTTCTCTTTTTCCGTGTAAACTCTAGTATTCCTTTTCGTTTTACGCAGAAATGATGGGACAGAAATCACTCACACATTACAGAATTCTCCACGATTCAATTAGAGATACACAGCGCAGTTTTTTGTGTATGACAACCCCAGCCACACTGAGTCCGACCTCGAGCCAAGAAGAAAAAAGAAAGAAAAGAGAAAAAAAACGTTGAAAGTAACAAGCGGGAGGTTGCTCAGGCGTTTGGCCTTTTCTTTTCTTCTCTTTTCTAGACATAGAAGGGTCCAGACATCTAGACGCCTAGAGATCACCAGAGGTCTCGAGACAAGAGAGGCGAATCGCCGCGATCTCTAATTTGGTGACCTAGAGTTGTTCGTCTCTGATGCAAACAAGAGGAGGGTTTAGTCTCCCAACGGACAAGTTACCGCAGGTACATTCATGTACGCACCGATGACCCCGGAAAATAATGCTTGAACATTTTGTCCGGCACGACACAAAACCTCGAGGTCCTTGCAAATTGGTCAACAATTGAGAGAAAGCTGCTGATTGCTTCGCGTATTTACGCGAGTGTCCATTCTATTTTACTTTCAGCGCACTGGTGGCGAACAAGACTTCGGTGATGTAGTAAAGCAATACGGTATCAATACCAACACCAACAGCCACGACAACAACAAGTCCATCACCTTGTGCAAAACTACCCTACTCCAAAAATGTACGTATAGTTGGCTCCATGTACAACCTCTCATTGATACCATTAGCCCCAAGACCCCATAGTGTTCAAGGTACTCTTTGCACCATTCGCTTAGAAATACAAAATGCATCACGTGAGCTGTCCCGTGAGACAGACTGGACGCGCGTGCAGTGACACACAGATAGTTGGGGCGAGGAGGGCCCACCATCGCGTCGCACACATGTACCTAAGTATATATCTCGTGCTTCGCCCATAAAACGCATCTCAACCATCAAGCTGTACGTAGCCAACAGTGTAACACCGCTTGCGTCCACAACAGGGTGTGGCTAGGGCGAAGGAAGGATTTGCCGAGATTACTGTTGCTGTGATGCTGGTAGTGTGTCTGCTGCACCATTCAACCGCATGGAGCCGCTTTGCGCAAGTGCCTTGGGGTCCACTACTCAGTGTCCAGACCGGCTTGCTTGACTAGCCCGTGGAAAATGCCCTTCTTCTGCAACAACGCTTGGGGTGTGTCGAACTCGACGACCTCACCCTTGTCCAGAACCACAATGCGGTCGCTGTCGAGGATGGTGTTGATGCGGTGCGCAACGGTGATGATGGTGCGATGCGAGAACAAGTCCGAGCGCAGGGTGTTCTGCAGCATGGCGTCCGTCTCAACGTCGACGGCTGCTGTGGCTTCATCGAGGACGAGGATGTTGGACGGCGTCAGCATGGCGCGGGCCAAAGAGACGAGCTGGCGTTGGCCTTGTGACAGGTTTGAGCCTATAGTTATTTGATGCGTTAGTATATGTCGAGTACGGAGGAAGAACTTTCGGTGACGGGACGGCATGGAAGTATTTCTGCCGCGGCCCGTGGCGCACAAAGCCATGTGACACGGCAGTCGTGGGCGCCACGAGGATCACCGTCACGCATGCGGACACGCGTCTCTGAGTGACACGGCGTCGGCGGTGCGCGGAACCTTTCGAGCACGTTGCAAGTAGAACACAACATGCGACTTACCAGCTTCGTGAACCTTGGCGTCAAGACCGCCCATGCTCGTGACGTGGTCCCTTAGGCGGGCATGTTCTAAAGCAGATCCATGGTTAATAATGTTGTTGGCAGTATGTAAGACACTCAGGGTTATCGACTCACCCAAGACACTCCACAATTCAGTATCGTCATGAATGTTCCCAGGGTCCAAATTATCCCGAACGGTGCCCTCAAAGAGCGCAGCGTCCTGTGGAATGATGGCAAGACGTCTTCTCAGATCGAGCAGGCCGACGTTAGATGTATTCAGATCGTCAATGCTGATGTTGCCTGCGGCGGGCTCAATGAGGCGGAAGAGAGCCAGTGTCAAGGATGATTTTCCAGCACCCGTTCTGCCCACTACACCAATCTTCTCGTGAGACTTGATGTCGAGGTTGATGTTCTTGAGAACAAGATCTAGGCCTGCCCGATAACGAGTGCTGTAGTTTTTGAATTCGACCGAGCCATTCGCGGGCCAAGCGACGGGTGGGCGGCGGCCGGGGATAATCTCCTCGGCCTCACTCGGCAGAGCAGCATACTCGAGGACACGCTCGACTGACACGATGTTGGTTTCCACCTCAACGGTCTGGCGAACAATCCAGTTGAGAGAGCCCGTGATCTGCAGGGCATATGACATGTAAAGACCGACCATTCCATCGTTCAGGTGACCGCCTGTGGCCAAAGTGATGACGGCAAAACCGGCAGCAGCGAAGATGACAATGGCACCCAGGAACTCTAGGCGGACAGCCAGCCATCTGTTTGCGCTAATGGACGGGAAGTATGCCTTCATGTTAGTGTCCACTCTCCACTCGTTGTCCAGCTCGAACCGATCCTGCTGCCGATACGCCCTGATTGTGCTAATACCACCCAGGGATTCTTGGAAGTGGGCGTAGATAGGACTCCGGCTGACACTGTCCAGTCGCTTCAGCTCCCGCGAGGTTCGAAGATAGTAGCGCTGCACCCAGTAATATGCTAGGCTCAGTGGGATAATGAACGCAACGAAGGGTGGCACGCCTACGGAGATGACCGCAAGGGTGAAACCGGACCGCGCCAAGTTGACAAACAGCATGTTAAAGGTCCTTGCCAGAACCTCATCCACACGGTAGATGTCGCTCGAGAAGCGGTTGAGGATTCTTCCTGCCGGTGTTGTGTCAAAGAATGACATTGGCGACCGAAAGATTGCAGTGGCCATGGCCTCGTGCAGCTTTCTCGATGCCTCAATCGAACAGAAGATCCAGAGAATCAATGTTTGAAGGACCGTCAAGATTGCGGAGCCGATGCCAAAGCCAAGATAGCCACCCAGGTACTTGCCAACCTCAGGGTTGGATCCCGCGTAGGTATTGCGATCGGCCCAGTTCTTGAGCCACACATTGCCACCTGAATGAAAGAAGTCAGCTTTTGTCATGCTCAGTGACCACCACAACTGAATCACAACGTACCAATCTGTGCCGTCTGTGCGAGGACAAGAGTAGACAAGTAGATGGCAACAGCCACCAAGTTGCTGTTCCTGGCATACTCCTTGTAGACTGTTTACGAAATCAGCAAAATAGTCCTTATCAGCTCTAATCTCAGCGAGGAGAACTCACCACTCCACTTGACTTTGCCCTGCTCGGAATGTTCCTTGGCCTGCCTTGTCTTCGCACTCGGATCGTCATCGTCAGTGAGCTTGCCTCTCGGGCCCTTGAAGCTGGCTCTACTAGCTCGCCGGAGGGTCGACATGCTACCTCTGCGCTTCTGCGTGCCTGAGGGTCCGGTCTTGATGGGGGCAAGTTCTGGCAGAGTCTCTTGAGCCTCTTCGATTTCCTCCTTGTCCTGCGTCGTGTCCGGCTCGATGTAGGTTGACGTCTCACTACCAGATCCTTCAGGGCTGACTGCAGAGGATGTGCCTCCAGATTCGTTGCCAGATGTCTTGAGAAGATCTGCAATGCCGCCCTTCATGGCCATGAGCTGGCGGAAAGTTCCACTTTCGACAATCTCGCCGTCTTTGAGCTGGCAGATGTAATCCGCAGAGGTCAGGACAGATATGGCATTTGTGGCCAGAATACGACACTTGGAGCCAAGCAGACCGCCTTCAGCAAGGACGTTCTCAATGATGTGTTTGCCAACGTGAGAGTCTACCGCAGACAAAACGTCATCGAGCAGATAGACGTCAGCTCGTGTATAAACAGCTCGAGCAAGCGCCACACGTGCTTTCTGACCTCCACTGAGAGAAATACCGCGCTCGCCCACGACCGTTTCGTCCCCATCAGGAAGCTGAGCGAAATCGTCGAGCAAAGCACAAGCCTTAACAGTCTTCTCGTAGAAGTTCGAGTCGTACCGATGGCCGAAAATAATGTTTTCCTTGACCGTGGCATTCATGATCCAGGGTGACTGAGACACATAGGCCACCTCACCATTGAGCCTAACGTGACCTTCAATCTTCCACAGGTCGCCAAGAATACTTTGCAGCAGAGACGATTTGCCAGTGCCAACTCTGCCGACAATGCAAGTGAGCTCTCCCTTGTTGGCTGTAAAGTTGATGTCACGCAGAACATTCTTCGACTCGTGGCGATTCCAGGAGAAAGTCGCGTGCCGGATGCTGACGCTTTCGTCACCAGCTTGCTCGGCTGCCGGGCCAACAGTGACAGCATCAGACTGAACCTCTTCAGCCATAAGGAAATCCGTGAGGCGGCCTACAGCGACGGAGGCTTCCACGATGGACGTAATGACCATGGGGAGAACCGACAGGGGGAAGGTCAGGAGGTTGAACAGAGCCAGCGCAGGGAAGACGATATCGGTGCTCAGGGGTTGGTCTCCAGTCCATACGAAGACGGCAAACGTGGAGCACGACACGAGGAATGGTGTAGTGGACCATGTGAAGTTGGCAAAAGCCTGGGCCGCGCCTATCCTGCGCAAATTCGTCAACTCAAGGTCGTTTCTGACGTAGTTGAGTTTATTCATGAAGGCTGTGCCCCATGCATATAGCTTGATACTCTTCATGTTGTTGATGATCTCAGCGATCAGACGGCTTCGAGAGTCCTTGTTCTTCATCTGCTGCTTCTGTAAGCGCTTCATAAATCTCGCGATGAAACCGTTGACGGGGATCATGACGAGCATGACCCCGATACCAGCAAGCATGGACCAGCCAACAAGATTGTACAGAGAGATCATGCAGATGGCGATCTGGAAAGGTGCAGACCACACCTGCTGCAAAAACTGCGCAAGGTCCTGAAGGCGTTGAGCATCGACAGCCATGTAGTTCACAATGTCGCCTGTGGTCTTGTTCGCGCGACCCTCGTTAGATAGTTTCAAAGACTTCTTGTAGATGGCTGCTGTGAGACCAGACTTGATGCGCATGCCTGTCACAATGGCAAGTTGGAAATATTGGTGCTGTGCCAAGTTAGCATGCATTCAAAGGTGCGCGTCATGGAACACCAGGCACAATCTACTCACAATCATTGTGGTCTGTAGAACAGCGATGAGAAACATTCCGATGGCAATAGCAGCACCCTTGATCGGAGGCTCGGGCGTGCGGTCGGGTTTGCCGTAGGACCCGACGAAAGCGATCAGATATCGCAGCAGCTGGGGTTGCGTGAAATTGGCACAATCACTGATAATCTTGAAGAGGCCCGCGAGCACGTAAGGTCCACCATAAGCTTTGCTCAGCACGATCCAGAGGTTGGGTTTCTCTTTGTTCTTGGCCTCATGCTGCCACGTCCGGTCAAACTTGGCACCGGTGTTGGCGACCCTGTCGGTAGTCGCCAGACCCCACAAGTCATCCTCGGTGAGGTAGTGTTTGTAGCCGACCTTCATGAGAGGCGTCATCCACGAATAGGTCAACTTGGAAAAGACGGTCGCATACTCCTCGGGACACTCCTCGCCGCTCTCGTCCACCACAGCCTCGTATGCACTGGTCTTCTTGGGCAGGAGCCACTCCATGAGGAACTCCACCAAAGACAAGCCGACTCCAACGGTGAAGGTGACAAAGTAGGCAAGGTTGTGGTGATACATCTGCTGGGAAACAAGGGAACGTAGCTTGATGGCGTATGCGATGAGCAGGAGCAGCCAGTAGAAGAGGACGACGCCATTGGCATTGCGGAGACGGTCGTGTTCGAACCATTGTATGGCAAAGATGATGCCGAGGGAGAGGAATGCGACGAGGGTCGTCAGGACACGGAAGTCACCAAACCAGACATTTGGCATGCTGATAATCTGGAAGGCGAGCTGGACAGCGACATCGGCAGCGATTGCGACAAGCAGAAACTGAGCGGGAGGGCAAGAGCACCAGTCAGCAAGATTCTTAGACACGCAGGAGAACGAAGGAGAGAGAAGAGTGGAGAGTGGGCAGAAGAGCCGAACCTGCTTGAGCCAGAAATGCCAATCCTTGGGGATATCGGCGGCCTTGCGTTTGCGCAAGACATACCAGAGGGCGAGCGCGCCGCAAACGAGGCCATAAACGGAAACGGCAAAGACGCCAACGTCGATAAAGCACGGAGTGAAGTCATAGCGGAAGGGGCTCAAGGGACCCCAGCCCTCCTCGTTGCCGCAAAGCGGCTGCTTGAAGGAGTCGAGGGCGCCGAGGTAGCCATTGCCGAGCTGGGGGAGGCGGACAGGCGAATAGCCCGAGAAGGAGCCCGAGGCAAGGACGCGCTGGGGGCCGGTGAAGCCGTGGAGAGACTGCATGGCTGCCACTGAGGACCCGACACGGCGACGCACGTCTAGCTGGCAGGACAGCAAGGCGCGAGAGGCATCTGTGAGCGTCGTTGTTTTTGTTGTTGTTGCGCAACTGAAATTGGGGGGGAGGGAGCGAAGAAAGAGGAAAAGCGAAGCTGGGAGCGCGGGCGGAAGCCGGGTGCTTTGTCAGACTGGTGGGTACGGGACAGTAAGTCCCTGCCTCTGATGTCGTCGTCGTCGTCGTGGTGCTGTCGCATACTGGGGCTCACGGGGCCGCGCTATCGCCAACTGGGCTAGCCCGGGCAGGCCAAGCTCCGGGGGCCGACACCGGTGGGCCTGCATACGATGCTAACGATCTCAGAGTTAGCATGCCTGCCGAAGTACTCAGCTGTGCTTGAAAGTACTTGAGCCCGTGAAGTTCCCAAGCAGATACAGGTAGACTGGCAGGCGGGAGCGCATCAGCGAGACAGACAGTCTGAACCAGCATCGTAAACCACTGGCACAAGACCTTGGGTGCACAGTGTCTCGCCCGCCTCAACATGGCATGGCTACTTACTTGAACATGCAGATGTGCATTGTCGCTGAGATCTAGAGCTGCACCTTGTCCTCCGCCTCTCCCGCGCCGCCGCCCCCCCCCCCCCAACCAAAACGGATAGCCAGGCCAGCGCCAAGCTGCATCTTGCACCTGCAGCTCCAGCTTGAGCTCCAACATCCATGACCACTTTACTTGGACGGCTCCATCGCGCCCTCGATCCAGTATCTCCATCTCGCTCCTCCGCACTTCTCGACTCCAATTTCGACCTCTGTCCACCCCGGTGCCGACACGACCACCACGTACCACCCGCCGCACCCGTGCAGTCGCTCTGTGAACCACCTCGATCCGCCGCCCTCTCGGCACGCTCGCCTGGGTGCCGCGGCGCACGCACGCACGCCTGTCCCGCACTGCCCGCGGGCCACCATTGGCCCCTCCTCATATATGCATCAGCCTGGTGCCTCCTCCTCGCCTGCGGGTTCCTCGCCCGCGACCTTCGCCCTGCCCTCGAAACGCAAGTCTGTTGCCGCCACCTCGAACCCGAAACGCCCCAAACCTGGCAAGCCCCAGCTTGAACCTGCTGCTCCTCAACCTGCTTCTCAGTCTGTCGACACCATGAGCAAGCTCCTAGCCCGGCGGCCCGACCGCGTTGACCTCACCAAGCCTCGCATCTCCCTTCAGCCACAGCAGGGCGTCAGGAAGCTCACCATCAAGAACCTGCGCCCTGCCGCTCGTCAAGACAGCCTCGATCAGTACTATAGCCGGGCCTTCAAAGAGCTTCAGGATGCCCTCGGCTGCATTCTCGACGACAGGCCACCTCGGCAGCCGCTTGAACGCCTCTACCGAAATGTCGAGGACCTCTGTCGCCACGGCAATGCCAGGGAGCTCTACGATCATCTGCGCAAGGTCTGCGAAGGCCATCTTCAGCATAGTGTCCTCCAGCGCATCGACCAAGACGCTGGCAATGCCCATCAGGGTGTCCCCAAGCTCAAGAGTGTCCACAAGCAATGGCTCAAATGGCAGAAACAGTCAGCCACGATACGGTCTATTTTCAGCTACCTGGATCGTGCTTTCCTGCTCAACCAAAAGGACCTCTCTCAAATCAACGACATGACCATTGCGCTTTTCCGACGAGCCTGCTTCAAGTACACAGACTTGAACCGCAACGGACGTCTTCCTGGCCCCGACGCCATCGCTGGAATGTGTGATCTAGTCGAGTATGACCGGCGTGGAGACGCACGATTTGACAGCGACTTGCTCAAAGCTTCGGTGTCCATGGTCAATGTGCTCAACATTTATGGCAAGTATTTCGAGCCAAAGCTCTTGTCCTCCTCACGTGCATACTTCACAGAGTTTGCCGAGGAGCACAGTACAGCTAGCCTCAAGTCGTATATCACTGCTTGCGAGGGCCTGCTCGCCAAGGAGGATTTTCGTTGCAATGCGTACAATTTTGACAGCACTACGAAGCGCCAACTTATGGACGACGCCCACAACACCCTGATAGTTGAATACACTGATAAGCTGCTTGATGGAGAAAGCCTAAGCAAGCTGCTCGATGAGAATGAGGTCGAGGCACTCAAGGCGCTTTACGAGCTCTTGCGGTTGTCGAATATCCAGAAGAGGCTGAAGGAGCCATGGGCGGTTTACATCAAAGCCGCGGGCAGCAACATCGTCAATGACACTGCGAGAGGCGAGGAAATGGTTGTCCGTCTGCTTCTTTTTAGGAGAACTCTTGACGTCATCATCAGGGACGCATTCGATAAGGACACCGACTTCTCATACAGTCTTAAAGAGGCGTTTGGAAGCTTTGTCAATGACAAGAAGATCCTCACTTCGTGGAAGACCGGAACATCCAAGGTGGGCGAGATGATTGCCAAGCACATCGATTTGCTTTTGCGTGGTGGATTAAAGACACTGCCCAAATCACTGCTATCTGACAATCAGGACCGTGCAGATGCCGAAAAGAGTGGGCAAGCCAGCACAGGCGACGAAGATGCTGAGCTTGATCGGCAGCTCGACCAAGCTCTCGAACTGTTTAGGTTCATCCAGGGCAAGGATGTTTTTGAGGCTTTCTATAAGCAAGATCTCGCAAGACGACTACTCCTGTCGCGAAGTGCCAGTGCAGACGCCGAAAGGAGCATGCTCACCAAACTCAAGAGCGAGTGCGGGTCAAGCTTCACGCACAACCTCGAACAAATGTTCAAGGACCAAGCATTGGCGCGTGACGAGATGGCTTCGTATAAGGCATGGCGGGAGGGTAATGGCCACAAGACTGACGGTCTGGACCTCTCTGTGAACATTTTGTCCGCCGCCGCGTGGCCTACGTACCCAGACACCAATATCTTGCTGCCTGATAACGTCGCCTCCCAGGTTGAGCAGTTTGACAAGTACTACGTGAACAAGCACACCGGCCGTCGCCTAACCTGGAAGCACTCACTGGCCAATTGCGTAGTCAAAGCACGCTTCAACAAGGGCACTAAGGAGCTTCTCGTCAGCGCCTACCAAGCAGTAGTCCTGACGCTGTTCAACCAAGTTGAAGGGCTGGGCGGTGAGAAAGAGATCCTGACCTACAAGCAAATCTCAGATGGCACGGGCCTCACAGGGGGCGACCTCGAGCGCACCCTGCAGTCCCTAGCATGCGGCAAGTCGCGCGTGCTAACCAAGAGCCCTAAGGGCAAGGAAGTCAACCCCACAGATACTTTTGTGGTGAACAAGGCCTTCACCGACCCTAAGTACCGTGTCAAGATCAACCAGATCCAGCTCAAGGAGACCAAAGAAGACAACCAGGCGACGTACGAGCGCGTGGCGCAGGACAGACAGTTTGAGACGCAGGCGGCCATTGTGCGCATCATGAAGTCCCGCAAGACAATGACACATGCGGAACTTGTCGCCGAGGTCATCAACCAGACCAAGTCTCGTGGAGCTGTCGACACCGCCGAGATCAAGAAGAATATCGAGAAGTATGTGTTCCTGTTTTTTTTTTCTCCTTCACCAATTTCAAAGGAACGATGAATGCTGACAATGACGCTTCTTCGCCATGTAGGTTGATTGAGAAGGAATATCTCGAAAGAGAAGGCAACTCGTACGAATATCTAGCATAGAGTCTGCTCTAGACTGAAAATAAAAGATGCCCGACCAAACCAAGCTCGTCATGCTCGATGACCACAAGCATGCAATTTCATGGACCACAGGAAATATGGATAGAGATTTGAATCGACACTGTCCAGCGAGGTTTACGTGAATGTATGTATGTGTCTGGCGATGAATTAACCATCGTGAACATCTGAATGTCCCTCTAGGGGGGCGAGAGATAACGCCGGGCTGCGCTTGGCCTTTCCTAGCCACATAATTAGACAGATAATTCGGGTGTAAAGGAAGTCGAGACAGAGGATGTTTAGTGAGAGCGGAGTGAATGATCAAAAAAACCAAAACCGATGCGGTTGCGATATTCTCGTGGATCAAATTGATACTCTGACCTCGGCTATTGTAGAAATAAAACAAAAACAAATTTGTCCCAGTAGATACGACTACCGCACACAAGACAGGACGGGTATCATGGCAGCCTGTTTGTGACAATGGAAAACAACTTTTGACCAGATTCCCCCGTGATATGCTTCTAAAGGATATTTCCATATGCTAGCTTTCAGATCTGTTGAGGGCCAGGCCCACCCCCTTTTTACCATCACTCCGTGTCAATTCCACAGAAGGACTGCACCACACCCCACTAATATCATCGTTTTCCATTTCAACCACGATCTCATCCCCTTCATCCTACGAGGCCATGCTGCCATGTCCGTATGTGGTTTTGGTTGGCGGCGGCGACATTGGCAGTGGTATGCTGCGCGGATCTTGGCTTTGATGAGGCTCTGCGGACTTGGCAGTCGGAGTGGTGTTGCCAGTCTCAATTGCAGCGGGCGGCGCCTGGGGTTGGGTTGATGGTGCCATCGGATGATCTTCTGGGTTTCGCTTGATGTCGATGCTCTTGCCGCGAGTAGTCAAAAAGTGGTGATGTCCATGCTCGCCAGGAGGGGATTTGGCTCGTTTTTGCTCGGCAGTCTCTTTGGCCTCCTTGACTTTGCTCTTGATCCAACCAAAAGGATTCCGAGAGCCATCTCTATCTCTATTGGCTGCATCGCTATCAGAGAGGGTTGAAGCCACGTCATTTGAGTCACCCGTCCAGCTCTTTCGTGTCCTGTGCCCACTGCTACCGACAGTGGAAGTGCTCATCTCTGCGTTCCGATTTAGTCCGAGATTTGGTGCTTGAGAAGCCGCACCTTCGTCTCTCTTTCTCGAAATTGGCCAGTGCCGTCTCTTATCTTTCTCATGACTCTCGCGAGAGCCAAGAGTTGTGCTCTCATCGCCACCGTGTTCAGCATCAGACCCTTCATTAAAGGAAGAATGCAAGGACCCTGGAGTGGATTCTTTTGGCTTCAGCGCATCATTGCTACTGGATATTGGTGTCAGTTGAGAACTAGTAGCTTGAGTCGGTATTTGTGATGCTCTTGGGGTTGAGTCGGCCGTATGCTCGGTGCTCGTGGTACTTTCTTGGCGTAGGAGATCTCTGCCCAAGTTCTCAAACGGTGGCGGCCCCTCGATCGTCGGCGAAGGGGCCCCGGAATAGGGTAAAGATGTTGTCGAGCTGTGCGCACTGGGATTTGCGCTACCTGTCAAGCGCTTCTTGCGCAGTTTATTAGGTTGGCGTTTGTCGTTGTCCCCCCCAGGCGAACGTTGAAACAGTATTTGTATACCTCGATCTTTTCCGGGCGGCGACATTTCAGAATTGGGGTCGAGGAATCCCTCTTGGTTGCGTCCTGCTTGATACTGGGCAGGTGGAAGGGCCGCGCTCAAAAGCGAGTTGTCCTTGCTTGGAGTCTGCGGATCTGGGGTCGCAGGCTCCTCTGTTACCGTAGGTGGCGCCGCACCGGCCGCAGAAGCGCCCGGAGAGGGAGATGCTGGGGTCATGGCGATGGCGGCGTCTCCTTGCCGAGGTGGGAAACGACTGGCTGGTATATGGGGTGACTTCTTCGAGGGGACAGTGTTACTCCTGCCCAGACCGCTGGATGGTGTCGACATGAGAGCTGGACTATTTGGAGTTGAGGTTCCATTCGAATGTCGTGAGTGCCGTGAATGCCGAGAAGAGGTAGAGCGGTTCCTCCTTACCATGCCATCGCGACTTACACTTTCAGCAGCAGCGCTGCTCGTGGATGCAGATCGATGGACGCCAACAGAGCGACTGACTGTTGGGGCCGGAACGCCCTTTTCAATTTCTCGTTTGGTCTTTTCATCCGTGCCCGTACCTTGCATGCCAATCAGGAAATGATCCTGGTTCTCGATGAGGAAAATGATGACGCATTGGTTCAGACGGTATTCCTCCGGCGCCATCGCATGTGCCGGATGCGAGAGCATGCCGGGCTGGAAAATCGCCGCCAAGTTTTGAGCGGTCATGCGGTTCTCGTCCGCCTTCGCGGCGAAGACGGCTAATAGATCCAGGATGTAGAGCAGTAGTTGGCGATTGAGAGGGGGCAACTCCTTGATTAGCTGCTGGTACCTGGCAATGGCAGCCTCCTCGTTGAAGTTGTCAACGAGCTGCGCACCTTCGGCGTCTCCTACAGCTTGCCGCGTGTTGCCCCGAAGCGGCTCTCGAAAGCGCTCGTAGAGATCAAGGGGGACGACTGGCTCGGGCAGATCGTTCAGATAGCGTCTCAATACGTTTGCAGCATCGTGGACAGTGTAGCCGTCCCAGACCAGACCTTTGCCATATCTGTCGGGCGAATCGAACTGCTGTTTGAGTTCCTTGATGCGCTTCTCGGAGCCGCTAAGTCGAAATATGCCTTCGATTCCAGTGGCTTGAACATCATGTACTTTAGTAACTTCCGGAGACATAGAGAGAGAGAGAGCAAGAGTTTCCGCAAACCTTTTTCCTTCAAGAACACACCGCACTTTGCGACCACGATTGGCACGTATCCGTAGATGTAGCTTTTGCCATCCTCGTCCACGAGTGAGATGGCAACATTGGCATACGTGATGCTCTGCCGGAGGGGCACGCCAAAGATGCCATGTGGCCGAGCTTCAGGGACTGAAGCTCCAAAAGACAGTTAGCGACGCAACCCATAATAACGATTGTGCACGATCAGCCAGCCGTAGAATGTACCATGACAATCTCGCTGCCATGTCGTAGCGGTCATGCGCGGAGCGGAGAGGAGAGCCTTACTAGGGACATCCTGTGGCCGAGCCTGGCTCTGAAAACGCTTCCACCAAGACTTGAGATCACGCTTTGTCGGCGGCGAGGCGGGATTGGAAGCCGGGGTTGCGAACTGCTGAGGGGGGCTCGCGGGCGCCTGGCGCTGCTGGGCCATGATGTGAAGCCTATCGCGGGAGGCCGCGACCTCGAAGCGGGAGAGGTTGCCTTTTCGGTTGGATGAGGTTGAGTATATGTGCCTAGCTGACGGATGACGTTGGCAAGAGGCGGGAGCGCCAGTCGTGGTGAGGCTGCTGATGGTGGTGGTGGTGGTGGCGGTGGTGGTGGGTGGCGTCGAGAACAGAAGCGGGCGCAACTGTCAGCAGAACAGCGGGACGGGAATGATGTTTGTCTAGACGGGCTAGATGAGCGAACGAGCGGCGGTGGCAGAAGGATTGGGCTGGAGCTGTGAGGGGGGGGTTTCAAGTGTCAGAGACCAGCAAGAGAGCAGCAGCAGCAGCAACAGCAGCAGCAGAGGGAAGTGGAGAGAGAGCTCGAGGCTGGCTGGCTGGCTGGCTGGCTGGCTGGTTAGCTCAGGGTAGGTAGCTGATTAGATGATGGACAGTCGAGGCAGACCCAGGCGGGATCGCGGGGGGGACAAGGGAGCAAGAGGGGACTGACCTGGACCGCCGCAGTTGAGGGCTTGCAGCTTGCTCGAGCTCTGGGTCGCCAAGAGTGACTTGAAGCAGCGCGCACGCAGCTGGCACAGAGCTTGACAGGCGACCTCACCTCACATGGACTTGACTCTGGGGAAAGCTCCTCCAGGGCTGGTGCACCAGACAGGGCACCAATGGCAGGCCACGCTCCAGTGTGGCTCGCACCTGCCACGACGAGCTACATAGTACGTCGTCATGCATCCACCCACCTGGGCACCCACCACCACCACCACCACCACCAGCCCAGCCGTGGGCGCGTGCCTGGCCAGGCTGCACGGGGCTCGACCCTGCCCTTGGCTTTGCCAGCAGCAGGTGAGGCCCAGCCAGGATGCCTCTCGGGTCCGCCTGCCCTCCAGCCTGCCTGTCTGTTCAAGTGCTCATGCCTGCGCAACAACACCCATTCTTCCCACTGCTATAATCTGCCTAACCGACACAGCACACTTCTTCTCATCGCCAGCCTCTATCCACCCGATTTCTCACCACAAACTGTGTCTTCTTGTCTATCATCCCGCAGAACTGGCCCCCGCCCACGTCACAGCCATCCAACCACTGTTATTTGTACATGCCGATGATGGCAGTGGTGCATGAGCACGAGGTTGAAGTCGAGGTCGAGTACTGATGCCAGCCAGCCAGTTTGCATGCGTGCGACAACCTGCCCTGACGATCACCGGCTGCCCTTGGCACGTCTACGTCCCACCGCCTGCGAGTCCCCGGCACAGTCTGTTCAAGCGCATCTGCCACGGCATGAAGCCCGGGAGAGGATCCGTCTATCGTGACATGGTCACCGGCGCCGGTTCTCCCACTGCCCATTCCCGTCTCGTCATCGGCCACTCCTTGAGTCGAGCTGTCAAGAGCCGTCAAGTCAAGCCTGCGACCCTGCGTGGCTGGTCCACCACTCCCTTCCGTCCGGTCTCTACAACACACGTCACCCAATCCCACTTTCCGGGCATTTGTCTACTTCTTCGTCCAGCCTCCATGTCAACCCCCCGCTCCAGGGCCACCTCCCCTGTTGTTATGCTGCATGATATGCTGCAGCTAGGTACGGTTGACCCTCGCCAGCAAGAAAAGGGCACACGCAGATCACCGTGGTCCAGTCCCATAGGCCGTCAGCTCTTTTAGCCCTTGGGCAATCTGCCACGCGATTTTCACTAGAAGCAGCCACTTCAGGACCCTGAGCTACAGTAGAGCACTGCACAGCATGACCCGTCTTTGGAGAGCCGACACCCACTGCTACGGTACCGTTCTGTCACTGTCCTTTCTTCTCCTCCTCCTTCTTCTTATTCTACTATCTACTTGAGCTCATGTTCTGAACGGCCTGGGGAGGCCGCCGTGAGTACAGTCAAACTGAATGAAGCGGGCAGGCATGGCCCACCTCCGTCATCTACCGTAGCGGGACAAACGCACAATGACGTCCCTCCCTGTCTCACGACAAGTGCCGCTGCCTGGGATTCCTTCCTCGTTCTCGGCCGGCATGTTGCAGCACACCCTGGTCAATTGTGCCCCCAGCCACAGAGGTTCCGTCGACCTGCAGTTATGATCAATCACCATGATCACATATTCACCATGATCACATATTGAGCTTAATTTCAGTTGGTGTGCATATGGCGCAGTGGCATGTATTCCCACGCCTAGTTGCGGTAGGATCGAGCGAAAAGCACAAGCAAGCCCTACGTCGTACGAAAAGATGGGCCAATGTGCTGGACCACACGACGTCAAGAAATGTGCATAGCGTTCTTTGTGAAGTGCATCGACTTTGCAGTGTTGCAACAGACACGTGAGACGCATCATAAGATCAGCAACGGCAGAGGGGAGAATTCTTCTTTCGTATTCAGCAGCTCCGCGCCCGTGGCTTATCTGCACCACAATCTTTCTCGCTTTCTGCGGAATCTGCTGCGACTGTTACGTTGAGCACCTGTGCTATTCCAGCCGCCGAACCCTAGTGGTGTGACAAGAAGAAAAAATAAACAGAAGAGGCTGCCAGTGGAGTATCATGAACCCAAGCAGGAAATGGCAAGATGCTCTTCGCAAAACTCCCTTGCGTGGCTAATAATGGCAACAGCAGAGAGAAAATCAAAAACGCCCTGTGTGCCCAATGAGAAATGTGAGAACGCCGGTAAATGTGACCGCTGTGGGGGCCAGCTCAAACCATGGGACAATTGCCAACGTGCCTGCGTTGTGGTAACACCGCAACTCTAAATGATGAGCCCCAAGCTTGCCCAAAAACCCCTGAGGAAGTAGAAAGAACAAAATCAAAAAGTGCAACAGTCTCGAACCGTGAGGCCCTTGAAGTCGCGCGCAGAAACACAATCTTGTAACATGTCATCGTACGTCGTGGCCCAGATATCTCATTGCAATCTGGTTGCCTGTCGCCTGAGCTCGCTAGCTTCACGAGACGCTCATCGGGATGCTTCGTGGGGTCATTTCGCCGCTGCGCCGATGCGTCAGGCTTTGCTGGGCTTTTGATGCATTGGCAATCATCTGCATCTTTTTACGAAGAGCTGAAAGACGACCAGAAATCATTTTAATCACTAAGTACAAGCGTTAGCAAGGAATTGTCGGATAGCCTAGTCAGCAACAACAACAACAACAACAACAACTCACTCTTTTGAACAGCCTGTTGATCGTCTTGGTTCATCTCCGATGCACCTTCGCGGCTGACGTCCCGCTCAGCAAGAGGGCTGCTGGGCGTTCGGGGCTTGGTGTGGGAGTCCTCATGATCCAAGACGGCTTCGAGCATTCTTATGGCCGTAATGTAGGAGATTTCGCACCCTCCCAGATCTTCGTTGGCAATCTCATTGATGGCTGCGGCACGGCTCATCTCGAGCGCTCGCTCGTACATGAGCTTCTCGGCGCTCAATCCTGAAGAGAGCACGATGCCGTCCGCAGTTGTCGAGTTGGCACCAGCACTATCTGCAGGCATGGTGTGGTTGTCAGGGTGGCTAGGGTGATCTTCAGGTAGCTGCTTTTGCGCGTCCACCAGCTTAAGCCTTACCAGCTCGGCCTTCTCCAATGTCTCATTGAAGCGCCGTCGAATCCACTGCACAGCTGAATTGACCCTATTGATGAGGTTCTGCGCTGCTGCGGCCTCTCGAGCGGCGTAGTGGGTGGGTGAGCCTGATGAATCGAACCGCGTGGCCTTACGCCCCCACCATGTACTCGCGATATCCATCGACTTGGCAAGAAGCGATAGTGCTTTCACATAGAGCACAAGAGCCTCCTCGGAAAGCACGACGACTGCTTCAGGAGTCAAGCCGTCATCCTCTTCCGAGCCAAGTTCTTCCGCAGTAGCGCCGCCAAGACCGTGCTCCATTGAAGGCGCCAGGGGCACCAGTTGCCTATACTTGACTTCTGCAAATCCCCAGACCACATCACTTCGAGTCGCATAATCTTCGATGCACTGAGCAACCCGCGCATCTTCATCCAGCGGACCACCACCACGTCCGTCCGTGAGGAGGGCAGTGGTCGTGTTGAGAGTTGGGTAGGTCGTTGGAAAAGGGCTGTACAGATGCGGTGGTGACGCGCCCTTGCCGAGAAGATGGGAAGGGTACTTGAAACCAAACAAGCGGACACTGGCATCTTGTATTGCTTTGGAAATGACGGAGGTCGTTGAGTTCGGACTACCTGATAAGCTCTTGTCGTAAGAGCCTCTGCGATAATGGTCAACCTGCTGCCTGCCTTGTGCGATCTGTAGAGCATTGGAGGGATGTGCTGGGACAGCGCCCGTTGTTGAGGTCGGAATGCCCTGCTGAGTAGCGCGCCGGACGACATGGCCAGTCCGTAACGACTGTGGCTGCGCTCCTTTTGCAGCGAGTTCGTCTGCAAAGGCATTGACCTCGACGTGCTTCTTCTCAACGACGACATAGTCTCGCTCAAAGGCAATATCTTGTGCGGTCTTCTCCTTCTCGTCGGAAGTGATTTGTGTAGATTTCGGTCGCGTTCTCTCTTCCGGTGAGTAGGATGTTGACGGCGGCTCCTCACGAGAGTATCGGTTCAGAGAACCGTTCGACGGCCTCCGCCTGTGATCTTCTACCAGAGCTGGGCGGTTGGGTGCAGATGAGGACGGTGCAGGCGGTGGCGGCCGTCTGATGCCAAGGCCAGGTGCTATATCGTCCCGGGGCGAAGGTAGTTGGTAGGAAGTGCCATAGCCAACTTGAGTATCTTGCCTGTCGCTAGGATGTCCTATCCGTGGTGAATGCCTCGTCGCCTTTTCCCGCGGCGAGGACGATACTGGAACTTGCCGGTTGGGATCCTGATCGCCTGTATAGCGGCGATGTATAGAGAACCTGCGCGAGCTCGATTGTGTTTCATCCAGCCTAGGAGAACTGCGGTCGACGGTTGATGGCTGTCGCCTAATTTGAGGAACGTCGTCCTCCACCAAGCCAGGAATGTCCCCAGTGATGGCCGAATGAGCAAAGAAGTTCTCGAAGCTCATCCTCTCGACAGGATTACGCTTGAGCAACGCACGAATGAGTGATTTTGTTTCCGAGGTGACCTGGCAGTCTCGCGAGAACTTGATTTGGTCTTCGGCATTTTCTATCTTCCTAAGGAGCTCGACGTGATTGCTGGCACGGAATGGCGGTTTCCCTGAGACCATCTCGTAGAGTACTGTGCCGACAGACCAGAGATCAGCCTTGGCATCGTAACGTTCATAGCGCAGGATTTCCGGGGCCATGTATAAGGGCGATCCGCACAAGGTTTCAGCTAGAGAGGTAGCAGGCAGGACACGAGCAAAGCCGAAGTCCGCGAGCTTGAGCATAGGGAGAGAGCGGAGGCCTACAGCCGGGATCATCGAGTCTTGACTGGCACTGAGGACAGGCCGAGTATCCCGATTAGCCTCCCGATACGTAAGTGACGGGAGGAGAAGGAGATTTTGTGGCTTCACGTCGCGATGAACGAAATTGCCCTCCCGGAGAAACTGGAGAGCACTGGCCAGTTGTTTCATGAAGTGGCGGATGACAACCTCGTTTAGCCCAGCATTTGGTATGCTGGGATACTTGCGAGCCATATCGCAGGTTGCAGGGTGAGTAATCAGCTTCTCTCTCTTCTTGATAAAAAGAGAAAGGTCACCGAGCTCGCAGTATTCCATGATGAGATTGATGTGCGTGGTTGACTCGAGGCAGTCGTGGAGTGCAACAATGTGTGGATGTCGTAAGTCTTTGAGTATTTTTATTTCGCTGTACAGGTTCTCCTTGAGCTTCTTGTTAAGACGGCCCAGCTCGACCGACTTGATCGCAACAGCATCGCCAGTAACCTATACGATGGGCGGGCAAAATGGACTCTGTCAGCTTCTGTAGTGAACGACCTAGAGGAAACGATATCATGCTAGAATAGAGAGATGCATGTCGCACCTTGTGTTTGCCCATGTAGACCTGAGCAAAGCTTCCTTTGCCTATCTCGGCGCCGATGACGAAGTTGCCGACAACATCATCGCTGACTTTCGAGCGCCGTGAGGAGCCCGAGGAGGTTCGACGGTCGGCCATGATTCCCCGGGGTGATAGTCGACGAGCACGGAATGTCGAGTACGGGGGGATGAGCCCACAGACTTAGGAGGGCGGCCGGGGATTATCAGTGTCGCGAAGCGTCGTCATGTAAGCGACTGAGACGGGTGGCTAGTCGGAGAAGTTGGGGCTGGTTGGAGACGGGTTCGGGCGGGCGGGACGAGGACTCGAAACGAGACCAGGAGGCAAGGCAGACGTGAGCCAAGCTCGATGCAAGCTGTAGACGATGTCGAAGGACGAGGTTGAAAGTCGAGGATGGAAGACCTGGGGGTGAAGGACCAAGTGCCGGAGCCTGGCCTTGCGAGAGAGCGATGACAAGGGACCTTGGGGAAGCAGCAGCAGGGACGGGTCCGGATCGGCCAATGCGCTCGAGTGTCGGCAGGGCGTGTGGTGTGTGCTCTCGTGGTGTGTGGCCCGGCAGAAGGAGGGCGAGGGCGGCGACAGCCAGGCAGGGCCAGGCAGGTACTACCTAGTCCAAGTGGAGACCGCTAGCTGGAGGGCCTTGATGGTAAGTGACTACCTCAAGGTACTCAAGTACTTTCTTCACCTAAGTAAGTACCTAGGAAAGTAGTGAAGGCAGGTAGAGAGTGATGCACTGAATGTGCCTCGAGGCCGCGTCGGCGCCTGGTCGCAACTGGCCGCCTGATATGTTATGCGCTACACCAGCAGTGCGGGCGCAGCGAGAGCGGGCGGGGATGGCAGTGCTTGGTTGCACGAGGGCATCCGGGTGGTCTATGAGGTAAGCAGCCCCGTGGAGATGTGGTCGTGTCTATAATGTGTTGGACGAGAACACGGGTGGTCCCCGGAGGTGATCCAGAGCGAATATGAACAGTCGGCAAAAGGGGAGAGCGGGCAAAGAGGCGACTGGCACCGGGTCTGCGAAAGAAGTCGAGAAGAAGCACCATTGATGAGATGCAATCATTGCAATGACACCAAGGCACGCCATCCAAGCGGAATCGCAGTCATGCACGGCGGTGGGGACGCGATGTGTCAGGCAGGGCTGGTCATAAGTACCGCCCACGGGGCGAGGTACTCCCCGGGTACTTGCGCCTGCCTGCGTTGCGTCCATGGATTCGATCCAATGTTCCCCAGCCAGCAGCCTGCCTCCCGGTTTCAGCGCGCTTGCCTCTCGCAGGGCACGGGGAACAAGAGGCCAAGGCCAAGCAAGCAAGGCCAACGGGCCAGACCAGTTGGCTCGTGCCAGCCACCAGTCGGTACAGTCTTTTGCTCCTCGTCTGATGTGCGATGTGCACGACAAGGGGGCAGCTGTTGTGCAAGCCAGCTGGATACTGTCTGAATGGCCAGTGCGAGGGCGACCACAGCCTCTCCTCCGCTTGTCTTTGGTTGGATAACAGCAGCAGCAGCAGCTATGAGATGGCAGACATGCCACCATGGCTGTCAAGACGGTCTAGCTCTCCCAAGAGGCTAAAGTTGCCACGCCGCGCCGAACAAGCTCATCTTCGAAGACCGTACTATAAGTAATGTAGGTATCTGGACGGCACACCACACCTCAGCCAGATCAGGGGCGGCCTCCGTGTTGCTGCGCTCTGCTTACCGCTACCTGCCTCCTAGAGTAGCTCTAGGTAGATACATGACCTATCCGTCCATATCCAGCCAAGATCCGGGGAGGAGGTGATGGCGCTTAATACACGATACGCAAGCACAGCACAGCAGAGCACAGCACAGCAGAGCACAGCTTCGACGACCGTCCGCACAACACCCAGACACCACCAGCCAGTCACAGTCACGAAGCGCCGCAAAGGGCAGGCGAATGGGTAAGAGTCACTGGACCACTTGACCCCCGTCGAACAGATAAGGCACGATCCAAGCGGCGCTCGCGGGCAAGGTGCGTAGATATGTGGACACTGCCTACAACCTACATTATGCACTGATATGCCAGGCAGTCTGCTGATCACGAGTCCAGCTTGCGCCAGCCCCCTTCTGGCGCAGGCGACGAGGGTGGCTTCGAGTATCTCGTGATCCATGTACTCATCACCTGGGCCGGTACTTTGCGGGTACCAGCAGTCGTGCACGCGCTCCAAGTCCAGTGCTGCTGGCACAACATACTTCAGTGACTATTCCTCGACGGCATTCGACATTGGAACTGAGTCCAATTTCGGTGGCGTTCTACCATGTTTCTGCCTCCACTGGAACTGGAACTCCGTGGTGCGCACATTGACGAGGCAAGGAGGAGGCAGGCACAGGCTGTCATCAATCAAAAGAAGCACAACTCGTCCACAGGCACATGAGACATGGACGAGGGTCTCCCAGGACTGCTTGACGACGGTGGCTCGCTCCACTGTGGGCGGGCTTCAGGATGCACAGGATGTGCATCCGCGATGCAGGCAGCCTCTCCACCCCCATATCCTAGCCTGGCACGCACCCACACACCCGCAGACGGCCTCGTGGAAAGGTGCGCCCTCGCTTCACCAGGCCTTCTCCTTCCATGCAGCCCCCTTGTTATAATCACACAGCGCGATAGACGGGCAACTGCACAACGGACTCGTCAGGACGCGGTAGCAGCTGCGGATCCCTGGTCGAAGCAGCAGCAGCAGACACCGAGCCTGAGCCACGCCGTCGAGTCGCAGTCTCGCTTGCTGCCGCAAGAGGCGCTGCTCGACGCAACACAACGCACGTCTTGGCGGCCTTTCGACTTTGGATGCTGAAGTATAGGCCGTCCCAACAATTTCTGGTGCCGCCATTTCCTGGCATGCGACTCCTTGTGCTCGTCGACTCCCCGATCGCATGCTGGCCTAATGATGCGTATAAGCTTCGTAGCAGTCAATATGGCGTCATAAAGACACAATGGCACGGGGCTTGTCTCGGACGCTGATCAGTGGCCACGACCGCGTGCCGTGTGCACGACTACAGTAATACGTATTGAATGAGCCTGGGCGAACAACTCACAACACACGCAGCTTGGCATAGCTGGAAGCTAAGCACGGGCAGGCCATGCAAGACAAGCTGACGAGTAAGTTGGCGTTGGTGTCGCTGGAACTGACTCAAGGTGGATTGTGCTTGCCGATGACACTGCAAAGACGGTGAGACTTTGTGGTTGTCTATTGATAGTCCCAGGCATGAGGCCATTCCCCGGCCTCGGCCTAGCTTGACCTTTTTCTCTCCACCGCCATCGCAACGGCAAGCCCGTCACGGTGGCTGGCGCGAAGTCAGTTGTCCTATGGAATCCGCGTGCCAGGGCTCGGGCTCGCCAGGTTCGTGGCTGAGCTCTGGTGGCTTCACTATCGTTCTGGAAGGCCGCCAGCCTTCTTTGAACGTCGTCGCGGGCTCATGTCTTGTGCGTTCATGGTTGTATGTACAAGTAGTACTTACATCCAGCCAGCCAACATTCCAGGTGGCAGCTCCGTCATTGCATTTGGTTGTCCTACAAGCCAGTCGCGAGGTATTGGCAGGCTACCAAGTGAGAGTTTGTGTTCTGGCGTTCCGGTACACGGACCTCGCACTAAACACTACCTAAGCAGGTAGAGTCTGGGTGCTCCCGGAGTTTGGCAAGCTGCTAATTACTGGTGAGGCACTTGACAACTGGCACTGTCCACAAGGCATAAGTTGTCCGCTGTCCGGGCCTGCGCACCGCCAAGTCATGGGTTCCCCACACGCGATATGCAGGGGGTCCACCGATCGGCTCGTCGCCCGCGCTCGCGCTCAACTCCGTGGTCGCCGGGCCACGACAGCACCCTTATCATCAGCGGCCTCTGCTATGCTAAGCACACTAGCAGACGACGACGGCACCTGGGCCTCTCAAGATAAGGGTCTCAGGCTACTACAGAAAGCTGCAGCCGCCATCGACGCAGCGAATCGCCAATGCAACCCAGCTCTGTCCGCGTCCAAGGGCCACTCTTCGCTTGACACATGCCAACGGGGTCTTGCCTTATCGAGGCCTTTGGCGGCTCGTGTTAGCTGGCCATTCCTAATGGATGGTGGCCACAACCACAGAGACCCTGAACAAAAGCACCCTGGCCGCTCGAACCAGAAGAGTGCCTCGATGGATGGCGACCGTTAGTATCAGGCGGCATGCATGCGCCTCTGACTCCCTCGGGGAGTAAAAAATGAGCAATTTGATAGGCCACCAGGTCCAGAAACCCCAACTAGCCACGGCTACTTTTTCAACCTCGAGGTCCTATACTTTCTGGCTGCGTGTACGACCAATTCAAGACACGCAACCTTGCCGGCTAGCCAGGCGGTATCTCATCCCAGCAACACGGTGCGTGCCACATATCAAGCACTTGACGTACAGCCAGCGTCCCATCACATACTGGAGGTCAAGGGGACGACCAGCAACACAATAGCATGGCCATCTAGGACAGCTGTGCGCTCCCCGGAGATACAAGTCGCTTATATCCACAGAGTGCAAGGCTTACCGCGCTACATCTCTCTACACAACCCTCTGGGGGGATGAGAATAAACGTCCTCAGGGTGTTTCGGGCTGAAAACAGGAACCAAGCAGTTCATCACATCTCGATGCTTGTGACAAATCGACTGGCCAACATACGTTGACCGGCCGGTTGGTTGTATGCCTGTTCCTCCTCCTTCTCCTCCTCAAGTCTGTGTGTTTGCCTACGGGTAGCCCTGGGATAGGACTGGCTACCTGCATGCACATCCCGCAATACCCTGCGGGGGAAGAAAGAGAGGGGGGGGGGGCATGCATATCTCACCCATGCCAAGTCAAGAAGGTTGGACCCCGGCGTGAATACCCAAGTATCCTCTGAGGGAAATATGGCAAAAATAACAATAAAAAAATGATCTAGGACTTTCAAGGTAAGGCAGCAAGCACCTAGAAAGCAACTATCAACAAAAGTTCACACTTCAGTCAACCTTGTGCCCGCCCCCCTTCAAGGGCCAGGCCCCCCGGGGGTTGCCGCGACAAGCGGGCCAGCCAAACGGGTACTCGACCCGACCCGTTCTCCCCGTTCATGCCCTGGGTCGCGCGCGTCTTGGAACAGTGATAGGCGTCTGCAAGTCACATAACTGGTCGCCTTACCTTGTTAAAACACGAGATGTAATACATAGTACATGCTCTTCTCTCCCTGGCAGCACAAGAGGGAAAAGCCAGGTGTGGTGAATATCTACGCAGCAGGCAACCGACCTCGACCCGAGCAGGCAGGCGGACAGGTAGATAGGCAGACAGCCCAGCCCAGCCCAGCCCATGCAGAGAAACAAGGCAACCAAGTACATAAAACTAAGTATCCAGTAAAGTACTTGGGCAAGTGTGCCGGTACAAGCCAACCTAGGCACCCACCACACACATGTTACTCTATCCGTACTTTTTCTTTTGTACATGGTACAGCAGTTTACCAGGCAGACAGCACGGCGGCCAGCCGAGCAACATAACCTGCCGCTGGTGGACAACCACACACACACGTTAAATGCAAGTAGGCAGGCAGCATCAAACTCCCTCCCCCTCCCCCCCTTCTTTCCCCCCCTGTTATATTACGTACTTGACGCACGCATATACTACCACCCTACCCTAGGACTATCACTACCACTACCACTACCCTATCCTCGCGATGCGGCGGCTCCAGGTTGCTCGCTCGAGTCATGGAAACGGGCTGGAGTGACTTTAGCCGCCTGTTATGTAACAGGTAGGTAAATCCGACTCTCAAAGGTACTGGGTCTACTTGAAAGTCGTTGGATCTCTCTCTCTCTCTCTCTCTCTCTCTCTGTGTGTGTGTGTGTGTGTGTGTGTTTGTCTGTGTCAATCGCAGTCGGGCCTGCCGGCAGGCCTCCGCTTCCCCGGTCATAAAGTGAATACATGCGAGTTCTGCATAGACCGCCGCTCTCATCACTGCGAATGGGCAACGAACACGGTGCTGCGTGAACCTTTTGGATGTACATAGCTACTCCTGTTATCTGAGCAGATACGAGACCTGATGTGAGCACCGAAACGTGTCTGTGAAGATCGCCTGTTATTTGTCCAGGTTAAGACACCTGCATATTTGGCCCGTGTGATCGAGCCGAGGCACTGCAACACTACAAAAGCTTGGGCGTGCTTGTCGATCAATGATACGCGATATGTGGGGGTCGTGTTCTCGCAGTATCTCGGATATCTGGACGCAAATGGACAGAATGTAGGGAATGTTCAAATATATCACGGCAGTCACTGAAATGAAGAATTTGTGGTATCGAAGCCTTTCTGTCTCATTTTGCATGAGCCTAATCTATGTCGACCGCGCGGGCGATGCGTCTTAAACCCTTCAACCATAGTGACAAAATGTCGAGGGAAAACGATCCACGACAAGCGCGGGATATGCAAAAACGTATGTAAAAAGCGATTTTCTCGCTAGTGGTATCATTGTAACTCCGATTTCCCAGTAATGCCCAAAAATGCTAAATGTTGGTAGCCCGATAAGGTTGGAAACGAGGACGACCCGTGGTGTAGGTTTGCCGGTGTGTGCTAATTCATGCGTTGCAGAGTTTTTGAGCTTGGTGTTTTTTTTTTTCTTTTGTATCAGATCGAGGCCGTCACCACAGTGGCTGGCCACAGTGAGTGACCCTTAGTGGTGGGCATCGGAACTCGGAGGCATGTTGGGAAGCTCCTTGAGCGCCTCGCCGATGATGTTGACTGACTTTCGCAGTTGCTCCTCAGTAATGACCAGAGGGGGCGCGAAACGGATAATGTTGCCGTGTGTGGGTTTGGCCTGCACCAGTTAGTCGATGACGTGAAGTCCGGGTTGGTTTTGGGTGGCTTACCAGAAGTCCCTTGTCTTTCAGCAGCATGCAAAGATCCCAGGCAGAGTGGCCGTTGGTCTGCTCCTCGTCAATGACAACAGCGTTAAGTAGACCCTTGCCACGGATGAGCCTGATCAGGGGCGAGTTGAACGCAGCCAGGCTCTCACGGAACAGGTTGCCGAGCGACTCGGCCTTCTCAGTCAGCTTCTCTTCCTCCATGATCTCGAGGGCACGGATAGAGACCGCGCAACCGAGAGGGTTGCCACCGTAGGTCGAGCCGTGGGTACCGGGTTCGACAACCATCATGATTTCCTTGCTGGCGAGAACGCAGCTGACGGGGTACATGCCTCCGGAGATGGCCTTGCCCAGAGTCACCATGTCTGGCTTGATGCCAGCCCACTCAGAACACAAGAGTCTACCCGTTCTACCGATACCGGTCTGAATCTCGTCACAGATAAAGAGGACATTGTGCTTCTTGCACAGAGCCTGCACCTTAGCCAGGTAGTGAGCATCAGGGACAACCACGCCAGCCTCGCCTTGGATCGGCTCAACAATGAACGCAGCAGTCTCCTTGCCATGGGCCTCCAGTGCCGCCTCAAGATCCTCGAGGTTGTTATAACGAATTTTCTTGCCGGTCGATGGGCACGTAGCACCGACGTTGGGGATATAGGGGCCATAATTGTCCTTGGACTCTGGATCGGTCGAAAGGGTGACGGCGGTCATCTGCGGAGACTAGAGTCAGCAGTTGTCTCGTTTGCGAACGAGGGTTTGGCACTGAAATCTGCAGAAACTCACTGTGCGGCCGTGGAAGTTCTCCTCGGCGCCAAAGATGAGGGCCTTGTGGGCAGGGACGCCCTTGACCTTGTACGCCCACTTCCTGGCGATCTTGATGGCGGTCTCGACAGCCTCTGCGCCCGTGTTCATGGGGAGGGCCATGTCATAGCCGAACATGGCGTGGACCTTCTCAGCCCATTTGGGGAAGACATCGTTGTGGAAGGCGCGGGAGCTGAGGGTGAGGCGGCTGGCCTGCTCGGTGAGGGCCTTGACGAGCTCTGGGTGGCAGTGACCCTGGTTGACGGCGCTATAGGCGGAGAGGAAGTCGATGTAGTGGTTGCCCTCGGGGTCCCAGACATCGACACCCGAAGCCCTGGCAAAGACAACAGGCAGTGGGTGGTAGTTGTGGGCGGCGAACTTGTGCTCCGACTCGATGGCGCCCTTGGTGGACGAGGCGTGGAATCTCGAGTTGCTTTGGGTGCCATCGCCGGCTGCGGGGGCGTTTGCGTGGGGCGCCATGGCTGTCTGTGGTTGTACTTCTGAATGTGTAGTCTGTGTGTATTGTGTCTGGTGATTGTGAGTAGTGGGCCTCGTTGGAATTGGCAGTGCTGGATAGCGTTGAGAAGAATAGGAAAAGATTTGGAGTGGGATCAAGATGGGGAAGAATAAGAAGCGAGCGAGCGGCCTTGTTGACACGACACGAAAGGATGGATGTCGAAGCAAGTGTGCCAGTGCCAGTGCCAGTGCCAGTGGCGGCGCCGGGGCCGGCCTGCAGCGGGAGGGGCAGTGACGAGGCCCGGGTTTTAGGTAAGAACAATCAGTTGGCAACAGGCATCCCCGCGACACTAGACCCCTAAGCGCAGGTTTACACGAGAACCTCAGTCACATGGGAGACTCTCGATGCCGGCCAAGCCTGCCGCCCGTGCCAGGTTCCGCAGTGTGCCGATGCAAAGCGGCCGCGACGGCTGCTGCGTGACGTTGTGTGGTCAGTGTGGTTGCCCAAACCTCAAGGTTGTGGTGTCATGTCAACTCAGGACGGTCAGCACAATGGAGACTGGGGAGATTTATGGGCGCATGCTTCTCGGCTGCTGCTGGCGAACGTGACGTGACGTCCGAATTGTAATTAAATTCCAGCCAGAATTCCGAAGAGAGCATGTGTGTATGCACAGGCAGATGCAGAGCCAAACCAGTTTCTCGGTTTTAATTCAGCCTGGGGACCTTTGCCGTTCGTCCTGTCCCTCTAGGTACTTGAGTAACTACAATCTTCTACTAAGAGTAGATGTGTCTGGGGACTACAGCGAGACAGCCAACAGCCCGCAGACTTGATGAGCCAATTGACAGGCGTCCATTGACAACTGTGGGGGAAATGGCCAAGGGTCGCGACACAGGGTTGCGCCACAGCAGCCCCAAACTGGCAGGAGCCTCTTGAGCCTCAATTCGAGACTGGCCGAAGTTGCGTGGGGGTTCATCGTCCATGGTTCTGCTATGCTACATAGTATGTAGGGCCAGAGCTCTAGAGCGAGGTGTTGACTGCGCTCGCTTATCGATCACAAGCTGCCTTATCGCAACACCGCAACCCCAGCCGTGAGACCTCGGCCGCGCGATCGCCCTCGTGCATGCCCGCCGGTATCGCAGTGGACGTCCCTGTTATCTTTGCTGGGGAGGGGACAGATTCGCGAAAGGCCAGACCGGGCGCCGACACAGTCTCGGCCACCTCCGCCGCCGTCTAATCTCCCCGGTCCGGTCGTGCCCCCCTTTTCCGTCACCACGGGTCCGGCCAGCTCGGCCCACATCTTCCAGTAGGCCACGGACGACCTGTTTTGACTGCATCTGGACTTTCCAAGCATCTGCCATCTGCAAAACCATCCTCGTGCAGTACGACATCCTCAACTGCAACCGCCATGGCCCCCAGCAGGGCCGAGGACAAGGACAATGCTGTTGTGGCAGTCCCGGCAACACCTCCCGAGGCTACCGCCACCGCCGATGACACCGGACTCTCAGACCTCGTTGTGCAGCAGGCCAAGGAGACACTCTATGTCATGTTTGCATGGCGGTGCGTCAACGCGTTTGCCTGTCGCACCTTCTTCCAGCCCGATGAATACTATCAGGCTCTCGAGCCTGCGTGGCAGATGGTCTTTGGATCAGATAGTGGTGCTTGGCTTACTTGGGTACGTTCTGCTCGCGTAGCATATTCATCTGCACAAATGTACTGATAAACCGTCCCAGGAGTGGAAATATGGCCTACGGTCCTCTTTGCATCCTGCCATCTTCGCCATGGGGTATGCGGTGATCGACAGCTCGCTTGGTGACCTCTACTCGGTCAAAGCCAAGTGGCTAGTGGCAATGCCTAGGGTCATTCAGGCGGGATGTGCTGCTCTTGGTGACTGGTATAGCTGGAGACTTGCAGAGAAGTTTTATGGACATAGCACGCCAATGTCGTGGGCCGTGGTAGGTACTTCCGTTTCCATCTAAGCAACAATAATTTCAACCTTGCTAACTAATGTCACGTAGGTGGCCATGACTATGCTTAACCCATGGCACTTCTACACGGCCACAAGGACTTTTTCAAATTGCCTTGAGTCGACTCTGACCATTGCCGCCCTCTACTACTGGCCTTGGGAACTTCTTGGAGTTCAGAAGGCAGTTGAAGGGGCCTCCAAAGACGCCGAGGCTGCGCCCCTAGCCACATCAAAGCAAGTCAGCAGGTACGGAGCACTCCTGCTCAGATCAGTATACAACGCTCGCATACTGACATATTCCATCCTAGTCTGCGCCTGTCCTTCTTCCTGGCAGCTCTGGCGGTCCTGCTTCGCCCTACTAACGCTCTGATCTGGTTCGCTGTCGGCACCTTGATGCTCACTCGTGCCACTCTGGATGGCGAGTCGCCCCTGACCCAGCGCAACACCTTCGTCATCATTCGCGAAGCCATCATTGGTGGTATGGCCGCGATCGGGCTCGCACTGCTGGCCGACCGTGCTTATTTTGGCGAATGGACGTTCACTGCGGTCAACCTCGTACATTTCAACATTGCCCAAGACCTAGCCAGCTTCTATGGCCAAAACGACTGGCATTACTATCTCTCGCAGGGTATTCCGTTAACATGCACGACACTTGCCCCCTTTGTCCTCACCGGGCTCTGGCAGTGGACCAGTTCTTCCCAGATAGCACTGCCCCTCAAGACCCGCAACGCATCCAAGGCACTCAGCTTCGCAGCCTTGACCAACATCGCCTCACTCTCGCTCATCTCACACAAGGAAGTCCGCTTCATCACGCCGCTCATGCCCATCTTCCATGTTATCGCGGCGCCATACGTCGCATCCTTCTTTACCAATGCCAGTGTTATAATGGCACAGTGTCCACCACCGCGACTAAGATGGCGACGTACACCGCTGCTTGCGCTGGGCGTTCTCGTCAATATCGTCATCGCCGTATATCTATCCTGGTTCCACGCTGCGGGACCAAACACTGTCATGACTTTTCTTCGGGATGAGTTCCAGGAATTACATCCAGAAGCGCTAGAGCTTGACATGGATAGTCGCGTTCCCAATGCATCGACCCAGAAACCTGCCGGCGCTGTAGCGGACAGCACCCTCGCTCTGGATGAGCTCTTCGCGCTGTTCCTCGTTCCATGCCACGCCACGCCCTGGCGCTCGCACCTTGCCCATCCGAAACTCACCGCGAAAGGCCTCACCTGTGACCCGCCTGTGCACACGCAGCCCGGGTCGCCCGAGCGAGCGGCTTACGTGGACGAGACGAGCCGGTTCTACAATAACCCCGTGGCTTGGTTGGACGACGAGCTGTGGCCTGTCGTAACTACTGACAGCAGCAAAAGAGCACCCATGGCGCGGTATATAGTCGCGTACGATGGCCTCGAGGACATGCTCGTCAACTATTTCGCCGAGCCGAGCAGGCATCGGAGCCTGCATAATGTCACTGGGGTCGAGAAGGTATGGACAGCCTGGAATGGTCTGTTCACCGACGACGACCGGAAAGCAGGGAATCTTAACGTATGGAAGGTGAGAGGTGTGTATGAAGAGCGGGACCGGGTGAGGTTGGATCAGCGGAAGAGGGATCTGGATCAGCGAAGGGACGCGAAGATAGCAGCTTATGAGAAGGAGGAAGCAGAGGCGAAGAAAGAGGAAAGGAAGTAATCTAGTCCAAATGTAATGTACGTGTATGCATTGTTGAAAATGATTCGAATGACGGCAGTGTTTTGTTTTTGTCATCTGAAGGAATGGATTGGACCTTCTGTTACAAGACCTCATTGTTCAAGTGTAACTAAGTTCAAAATCTTGGTCTCTGAAGAGCGACGAGGGAGGTCCCTGGAGGACTCTCACGACTACTTGACAGCTTGAACTAACAAACCTTGAGATGTCCATGCGCCCACACGTCTAAGCAAGCTGCACATCAAAAAGATCGAACACTGCTTTTAACTTCTTGACCTCTTCCGCGCAGGCCGGACATGTTGCCATCCGTCAATACCGGGGCATTTGGGGACCCGGAAGTAAAACCCATTCTTCGAGGCCCGGCGTCTTTTTCTTTCTCTTTCTAGGTTGTCTTGCTGGTCCCAGCTCGGTTTTTTTTTTCATGGCCATGATGCAATTTCTCGCTGCGATAAATCACCAGACAGGAGAAGCTATTGAGTTGTGGTTCTTTTGCTTCTTCTTCCGTATGATCTTCCCAGCGCTGGCGGCTCTTCCGTCCTGCCAGTGGGCGAGGTGAGTAGTTGCTGAGAAAGAAGCTCACGACCGTCGTACACCCAAAAAGCCAACACTAACTCATCGCGCTTACCGGCTTCACTCCCTTTAAAACAAAATATATTCGGGGCCGCTTTTTCAATTGCGTAGTCGTGGGACATTGGTCTAAAAAGTTTCCGTCTCGCGCCACGAGCGCAGGTCGGGGGGGGGGGGGGGGGGGCCATTGTTCAAAGGAAGAGGCAAGACTCCAGAACCACACCACCTTCTTCATCAAGCGTGGAATGGTCCGAGGGCTGTGGCTTGCCTCTCGTGATCTCTCTGGGTGCTGTTAGATTGCCGAAGGATTCTAAGCACCTTCCCGAAAGCAACAAAAGGCTTGTTCAGCCGGGTCGGTCTAGTATTGTTCTTTGTCTAGGGCGCCCACGGGCGGAGACGTTGGGATATATTCCGCTTTGTTCCCCAGACGGAAGTTGGCCGAATGTTCTTCATTATTATTATTTTTTTTTTTTGGGGGGGGGGGGGGTAGCTTGCCCTAGTGCACTGGAAAAATTGACAAGTGATGTGACAGACAGGGAGGGCTGGCGGAAAAAGGGTGCAGGTGGCGGCGCCTGGGGTTTTCGCGGGGTTGGCAGGCCAAGACTTTGTTTGGGGAGCGCAGTGCGGAACTGGTCCGGCAGTTGGGAAGGGCGGAAGGTTCAGCTGGTGTCGTGCCCTGTAATTGTTGGGCCGGACCACATTGCACCGACCTAGTCCCAGGGTGGCAATGTCAAAAACTCAGCAGGGCATTCTCTTCTGGATCAAGTGACCCAGACGAGAGAAGGGAGAGGAGTGCAGGGAGAACGGGGAGGCGAGAGAGTGCGGCTGAGAAGCCACACACGGGGAGGGATGGTGTTGGCTGGACTTTGGACTGGACTAGACTGGACTGGCTGCGGGATATCAGGGACCTCCCCCCCCTTCCCCTTCTCCGGGACGTCCGGCAGATGCACATGGGCTTGCTGACGAGTCGGACATGCTATGATAGTGTTTTGTCCACGTCAGCGAACCTAAAGAGCGTGCCTCAAGGTTTCGTAGCAAAGTGGTCAAGGCCATTGATTGCACGGAGGACTGGGAGCAGGTGAAATAGCACAAATTGTAGTACAGGGGCGACAGGGCGACAGGGCTTGTGGATGCCCGAGAGACCCGCTGCTAGGGCGACTGCCCCGGGCCGCGGATGTGGGGTTTGATGGGGTCCCCCAAGGACCGAGGAGGCCGAGGCCGCCCTCGCAGGGTGCCAGGGTTGGCTCAAGCGACATGCATACTACCGATTGTGTACACCGGCACCGGCCAAGCGCGCACCACGACAGCACGCCGCCCGTCGCAAAAGCCCATCCACAGCTCTCGTCAGCGCCCGCTGTTAATTAGACCGCCAGAGTCTCGGGGCGCCGTCTTCTTCTTCTCCTCCCCGTCCTCTGCTACACCTCGCTGCCCGTCCACGACCATCCCTCCCACAAGCTCGTCGCGACTTCCCACGAGTCACACCCGCAAGCCGCCATGGCCGTCACAAAAGAGCCGGGTACGTCAAGCCCTTTCTTTTACTTGCCTGTCCACCCTCGCCCTTCTCCTTGACGGCTTCTCGTTCAATAGCTAACCCACAACTCCTCTCTACAGCTGCAGCCCCCGGCAGCTACGGCGATGGCGCCGGCAAGCTCGACAACAGCGGCAGCGATCGCTTCGACCTCGAGAGCCCCGGCATGGTTCCTCAGTGTCCCGCCCACACCACTGAGCGCAAGCTCATGGCCAAGATTGACTGGCACATCCTGCCCTTCGTCATCATTCTCTATGTCCTCGCTTTCCTCGACCGTGTCAACATTGCCAATGCCCGCTCTTTCAACCTCGAGAAGGACCTCGGTATGGATGCCGGTGGCACGCAGTACAACACTGGTGAGTTGGCCTTTGACCTCCCTTGACCCGTTCTTCCCCCAATATTGCCCCGTCTCCAAAGATCTTCTGCTCTAACTAGCTCCTAACAGCTCTCGTCATCTTCTTCGTCCCCTACGTGTTATGCGAAGTACCAAGCAACATCTTCCTCAAGCGATTCTCTCCCAAGGTCTGGCTTCCGGCGTGTATGCTGGGCTTTGGTGTCGTGACGGTTTGCCAGGGGCTGGTACAGAACTACTCGGGGCTGCTCGCCACACGCTTTTTCCTGGGCGTCTTCGAAGCCGGCTTGTTCCCCGGCTGCTTCTACCTCCTCAGCATGTGGTACAAGCGTTTTGAGGCCCAGAAGCGATACTCGCTCTTCTTTGCCTCGACTTCGCTGGCCGGTGCTTTTGGAGGCCTGCTCGCTTCGGCCATTGGCAAGATGGATGGCATCCGCGGGTATCACGGCTGGCGCTGGATCTTCATCCTCGAGGGTCTACTTACCTGCGTCGTCGCCTTCATCTTCTACCCGTTCTTCCCCGAGTTCCCCGAGGAGGCAAAGTTTCTGCAGGAGGACGAGCGCGAGTATGTCAGGCTCCGGCTGCAGGCTGACACGGGCAAGAACGGCGCCGAGCGCCAGACGAGCTTCCGCGACTTCTTCACCGTCATGAAGGACTACCGCATCTACCTCGGCGGCTTCATGTACTTTGGCCTCATCGTGCCCGCCTACGGATACGCCTACTTTGCCCCGGCCATCATCTCGACATACAACTACGATCCGATCCAGACGCAGCTGCACTCGGTTCCCCCATGGGCTGCGTCTTTCGGCTTCTCGCTCGTCATTGCGGCTCTGTCTGACCGATTCCGGCACCGCGCCTTCTTTGCGCTTGCGCCACTGTCCCTTGCTATCGCCGGGTTCGCGATTCTCCTCACGATCCACAACAACACGCCGGTGCAGTACATGGCTCTGTGCTTTGTCACAATGGGATCTTATGGTGCCATGCCCATCATCGTCTGCTGGTAAGTTCTGGGCCCCGAATACAGTCTCAATCTCAGCCACAGACTAACTCATTGACACAAACAGGTTCGCACTGAATCTTGGTGGTCACCACCGCCGCGCCATCGGCACAGCATGGCAGGTCGGGTTCGGCAACATCGGCGGCATTATCGCGACGTTCGCCTTCCTCGCCAAGGACAAACCGTTCTACGTGCCCGGGTACTCGATCTGCATTGCCTTCACTGTCCTCAGCGCCATCTCGAGCGTCCTCTACCTGCTCAGCATCGTGCGGGATAACCGCCGGCGCGCCAAGACGGTGACCAACGTTGGGCTCACCGAGTATGAGAAGTCTGAGCTTGGTGACCTGAGCCCAGACTTTAGGTATATGTACTAAGGAATGGGGGTTCATATTGGATCGCCTTGGCTAAGAGAACGTACATGGGGTACCGGATATTAATGTCGATTAGACAATGTTTGGCTCCCCCCCCCCCGGGGGGGTTGGCCATTTATTCGCAAAGCGATTTGCTTATATAGACGTATTACGCGGGATATGAGATGACGACTTCTTGAGAATCTCAAAAAACCAATACGCGGAAACCCAGATATATATACCCTTTGTAATTCATGTACAAGTTTTAAACACCCCACCCTCCGCGCCTTCTTCCAATTATCATCCTCGTGCATGTCAAAATCGTGACATATACGCACGCACAGCTGTCTATCAGCGACATTTTTCCAATGCTTGAATGTCCTCATGGAAGCAAAGAATAATTAAACATCTCTCCGAAGGAAGGCATAGGCAAAGACAAGAAACCCAGACACATGACAGCGAAGGCGGAAAGGACATCCGACGTGTAGGGACGGGATGGTGGTAGCCGAAAACCCCTCTCCCGCGCACGTTTTGGGGGCGGCGCTGTCGGCAGGGCCTGTTCCGGGAGGGAAGAGCCTCGGGAGCAGGAGAAGTGGGGGAGAGGAGGTGGAGTTTTGCAGTTGAGGAGGCTTTCTGAGCTTCTTTCCGAGGGTCGTCAAATAAGAAATAAACTTAAAAAGGAAGAATTAAAGAGGGTTTAAAAAAAAAAAAAAAAAAAAAAAAAAAAAAAAAAAAAAAAAAAAAAAGGACTGTTATGGCATCTCATGTCGCTGTTGTTTGCTTGATGAAGATTAGATTTGTAAAGACGGAGGTTTAGAGCTTGTAGTGCGGGCTTTAACCATGTTGCGGAATGACGCGCGCAGCAGCAGCAGCAGAGCGTGTAAGTGGGCTGGCTGGCTGTGTGATGTCAGTCAAAAGTCAAGGGTGTGATTTTGGTGGAGTTCCGTTTTGAGACTTCGAAAAAAAGACTTCTCTTTTCAAGCCAACCCCAATCAAAAGAAAAGTTGCAGGGAGGTCGACCCTTCGAATGCTGCCTTTTCAAGTTAAAAAGATCTAAATAGATACAACTCCCGAGATCACTCCCTCATCCGTGGCCTCCCTTGCTTTGTAATTCTCGGGGGCAGCAAGATATAGTAGCATCAGCGTGCTTTCCCGTCGGAAGGAAGCTCCTCAGTCAGGGTTGTCAAGAATGGTCTGCTGCCCCCCTCCTCAAGCCCCAATCCCCGCCCACGACCGCGATCGCGAGCAAAAGTCGCCGCCGCACTTCCTTCCGACAACGGAGCCGCTTCCGCACGCGTACCCGCTGCCGCCGCCGCCGTGCGCCGAGTGAGTATAACTCCACAACCCCCCAACCAGGGGAAGGGGATTCCAATGAGGTGGCAGCCGGGAATCTTGTGCCGATCTGACTATCTGGACCAGGGCTTTGTGTCTCTCTGATTTATAACGGTTGCTATTTCCCACCCAGTATATCCTTCTTCTAGACTCCTTCTAGCTCAAAACGTTCTCGACCTTTTTCTTGATATCCAAGACTGAGAACTTGACGACACGAACCACGGTCGCCCGTATCTCTGACTTAAAAACCAAGGACAATACATATATATCACCCATAGCAGGCGACAAAAAAAAAGCATTCTCGACCGGTGGAAGAGCCCTCGCCGTTTTTTTTTTGGTTCTACCACAACATTATTACTTTCCCAATCTCGACGTCAACAATTATAGGCGACATATCAGAAACAAAAATGGCTGTCAACAAGGCCGCCGCCAAGCTGCGCGAGTACCTCGCCGACCCGGAAAAGGTCGTCGTCTGTCCTGGCGTTCTCGACGGCCTTACGGCCCGTGTTGCGCTGAACGTGGGCTTTGACGCCTTATACATGGTGAGAGCTCCCCCCTCGTTTTTCCTCATGACCACACTAAAAACACCAATACCCTATCAAATCATGTCAAATCGCTAACGAACTCCCCCTTTTTTCCCCTGCGACCAAAGACCGGCGCAGGAACAGCCCTCTCCCGACTAGGCCAGCCCGACCTCGGCCTGACGACGGTAGACGACATGGCCACCAACGCGGGGATGATCGCGGGCTTGGACCGCAACATCCCCGTCATCGCCGACGCGGACACGGGCTTCGGCGGGCCGCTGATGGTCGCGCGCACGACGGAGAAGTACATCCTGCAGGGCGTGGCGGCGTTCCACATCGAGGACCAGGTCACGACGAAGCGCTGCGGGCACCTGCTGGGCAAGGAGCTCGTCGACCAAGAGGTGTACGTCGCGCGGATCCGGGCCGCCGCGCACGCGCGCAGGGAGATGGGCAGCGACGTCGTCATCATCGCCAGGACCGACAGCCTGCAGAGCCTGGGCTACGACGTCGCCGTCGCGCGGCTCAAGGCCGCCGTCGAGGCGGGCGCGGACGTCGCTTTCCTGGAGGGGATGACCACGAAGGAGCAGATGGAGAAAGTCGTCAAGGACATGGCGCCCACGCCGTGCTTCCTGAACATGGTCAGCGGTGGGGTCACGCCGCTTGTCGACGCGGCCGAGGCCAAGAGGCTGGGGTACAAGATTGTCATCTGGCCCATGGCTGGCATGACGAGCGTGTATCTCGGGATGAGGGATATCTGCAGGGAGCTGAAGAGCACGGGCAAGATCGAGGAGAAGTACGAGGACGGGAAGCTCGTCGGTGGTGTGAGGGAGGTTTTTGAGAGTGCTGGGTTGTCGAGGTGTTCTGCGTTCGACGCTGAGATGGGTGGGACTTCTTTCAAGAATGGGGCGTAGGCCATGTCAAGGAAGAGAATTAGATGGAATGGAGCGGTGCAATACCAGTGATACCACAATGAAGATGAACGCAAGTAGGAAAATAGAAGAAGAAAAAACAACCCGTCTGGCAATCGTGACACTTGGCGCTTGACTTGTGTACAAACAGTATAATGGCTGCTATGTTGTGTTTGGGAGCCAGGACCTGAGCTTTTGTGAGTCCCCGATCCCGAGTGATCTCAGCAATTATGGCTAGCATTCGAAAATGCTCGACGTTCCAAGATGGGCTTGTATTACCCCGGAGCGATTCTAATGGAAGATTGACATTGACCAGCACTTAGCCATGCCAGCGTGTATACACGTTGATCATCTTACGACGACCATCATGCTTGCATCCATGTACTATATGTCACCCGAGATCGTGATCGCTAGCCACGAAGTCTCGACACGAACAGAGTCATCTCTCAAGGCAAGAAGAAATGTATGATGCAGCTGTCCTGTTGACTCGCTGACGGGTGTATTTTCCAACGAGCAAATCGTGAAGTGGGTGGTGCTCCCGGATTTATGTACAATGTTCTGATGCTTCCCGCCCCGGCACGACTTTTAACCTCCGCTACCATCAGATTACCGCCTTGCTCGCTGGTACCGCAATTGCGGGAACTCGAGCGGTAACGACAGCGTAGCAACCTGCTTGTGCGTGCCCTTCTCGTCGCCCTTCACAACCTTGACCTTGCCTCCAATCTCGCGCCAGTACTGCGCAAACTCCTTCTCGTCGACGCCCATATCGTAACGCAGAGCGCTCGTCTCGATCGAGTAGTTACCCACAATCGCCGCCAGCGCGCATGTCCACGTCCGAATCAGGTCGATCTCAAACTTCCGCATCTCTCCCTTGTTCGAGAAGCGCCGGCGGATGTTCTCCACCACGGGCGAGGGCACAGGGTCGAGCAGCTGAATCAGCTTCTCCTTCTGAGGGACCATGAATACCCCACGACCCCTTGGCTTGGCAGCACGCTGGAACTTGATCAGACAGTCCAGATACCGCAGCACGCGGAGATGCTTGACAGCGTTGGGACCGCCAGCCACGGCCTGCAACCGGTGTGACACAAAGACGTTGTTACCGCTGCGGATGTCTTGGCCCTTCTTGACGCTGTCCTGCCAGTCCTTGATCGGAATCGAGTTGAGAACCTCAGCGCCAATCATGTACTCAGGCTGGTACACGTCCTGGATCTCTTCCGCGTTCATGTTGCACGGTGGTACTGGCTTGGCGGCATCGGCAGCGGCTTGTAGGTCTTCTTTCGCGGCCATACCGCTCGTGACCTGCTGTATCGACTCCATCACCGCCAGCGACGTGGCGTTGAGCTTGCTGGGGCTGCCGCCGACGCCGGCAATGGCCTTCTCGGGGGCGATGGCGTTCTCTGTTACCGCTACGAGGGCCTTCTTGGCCTTCTTGGTGCCGAAAGCATGGCCGAGGTCGGTCCGGAGGTCGTACATCGTCTGTCAGGGTGACGTTGTTAGTCATTAGCACCGTACCGCATGATCCAAAACAGAACACTCGCAGTAACCACTCACCTTGTTCAAGTCCCTCTCGTTCTCCTTCTCCGGGTCGGGTTGCTGAGCCCTCACAACGCCGCGAATCGCCATCTTCCGCGCTTCTATAACCGATAGCTTCCCAGTCGCAGGGTCAAACACACCAATGTAGTGCTTGAGATGCGATTCCCTGCCTCCGGGCCCCTCCTCTCTGCCTGTATAGTCGAGCTTCTCACCAGCCGTGGAGTGCAGCATCAGGCTATTCGGGAGGGCTTTTGACTTGCGTGCGCCCGTCGGCGCGGCCTTGGAGTATGCCTGGAACTGTATTGAGGGCGGTAGGCACAGGCCTGGCGTGGTGGCTATGACTGGCGGGCATTCTGTCACGCTCCGTACTGACGCGACCTTGACCTTTGACGGCTGCTGTGATTGTTGTGATGATGATGAAGCTCGAGGCTTAGAGCTGGAGGGCTGTGCGGCGGACTTCTTGCTCGGTTTCGACACGTCGTCGGTCCGCTTCCGCTTCTTCTCTGTCGATGTGCCCATGGCTGTTGTGTTGTAGTGATTGCAACCCCTAAGGTTGATGCTGGTCGAGTTAAGAAGGCTGGTGATTGCAATTCATGCAGCTTCCGCTTGCTGCTTGGGCCAATGTAGTCTATCAGGTGGTCCAAACCAGCTGCGAAGTTCTTTGTCGGATGCCGAGCACTCCACTGGTGTCAGTGAACTCCTTTGAATGCGTCGAAATATGCCGTGTTGATCGTTGAATCAATTGGGGGACGGCCTGGGTCGGCGCGGCTAAGAAAAAAAGTTTGGTATCTTATCGCCTGGAAAGTTGGGGTTTGGGGGCCGCTCATCCCCACATGCCCGCTGGAGCTTTCAGGCGCAGCCTGCTGGGCCTGAGTCGCACCAGTCGAAGCTACATCAGTTAATGCCGTCTTCAAGTAAGTTGATGCGGCTCAGTAGCATCAATCGAAACGGCACATATTTATTCCAGCAAGAATTCGTTCTAGTGATCATCAATGCCATTACCCCACACCGGCAGCTAATGAACGTAGCAGCGCGAAGAGTGCAACTTGGCGCGACATCTCTTCATGCATAGGTATGGACTCGTGAGGGGCATGTGACGTGTGTTTCATATGAAAATACTGAAATTCAGGACATGCAATCGGCTTTGACGATGATACTTTGCGTGACAAAGAGGTCTCGACAGTATTTCTCTTCATCGCTTCTCAAAAGACGCACTTCACGAGCATGGCATATACCTGAAAATCGAGGTTCTGGGTCGCAGACACTGTCAATTGACTAGCAATTATCTCATCGCATCATCAAAAAATCGTTCCTAACAGTGGCTCTGCCACCAGGCGTATTCATAAACGTCGTTCCAGCTCGATGATGGTTGACCACCCCATTGTCCACCTGGGCTCAAATTCAACATTTGGTTCTGTCGCACATCGCCGCATTTCGTTGTCTACGCCGGGCCTTGCTCATGTTGAGCGGCCATTGCCGATTGGTTGCGTGATCGTTGCCGGTGACTGAATGCGTGCGCGAGAAAGTGTGTGATCCGAAAAGAGAAGTTGTCATGATCATTTCAGTTGCTCAGAGGTGATGGGTTGAGATCGAGAGGGGCGATTCGTTTATTTGCTGAGATGATTTGTTAGTGAGATCCCGAGTATGACAGACAGTCTGGTGTTGCTTACCTGCGCGCCCGCATCTTTCTTCTCTTGCGCTTGAGGCGTCTGACTCTCTTCTTTCTCCACTTGGCTCTCATCTTGGCCTGTCGTAAGTGATGTCAGCGACTGTTGCTTCGTCCGCGGACTTCAGGTGGCACACGAGCAGCCAATGGCTGCAGAGATGGTACCGGCAGCGACTGCTAGACCGCTTCTGATGGCCATTGGCGCCCGCGACGACGTGTAGGATGGGGTTTGGCGGCTACTTACGGTTTGCTGTGATGAGAATGCTTGGTGTTGCAAGTGTCAGGAAGGTGGGAGGGGTCGTGAGTTTGACCAGAACATGATGTAGGGAGCAGGGCGGATGCGGGCCGTCCAGTTTCGGCCTAGCTCCAAAGGGCCGGTGTGCCCTTGCCCTCGCTTAGCACAATTTCCAGCGCAGGTTGTGCCAGCTGCACCTTCCTGCCCGCACTTGCTGCACCTGAACGACGTCAGATGGGGCGTCTTGTGCTTGGCAGAGCACGGACCACACACGGTCAGTTCGCCATTGAGAGCTGGGAGCTCCCCTTGTGCATGGCGGCTGGGCTGCCGCCATGCAGGAGAGCAAGCTCCTGCTCCTGCTCGTGTGGGGTAACTCCGTCATGCTCCTGTTGGCTGCCTGGCGACCAAGCGGCTGCAAGGCACTACGCAGCAGACGGGACTGTTCGGCGTGGAGATTGTCATGGAAATATCGCGACAATGCTGGGAGACATTCGGCAGATGTGAAGTACTTCTGGCAAAGTTCAGTCAGCTCAAGACCCAACAAGTGTTTGCTTGAGAACGATGTGCTGAATTTGTGTATGGTTACTTCTCGGCTTTCGTTCAACCACAATGATGCTCACGTGCCTCCGTACTATACAGTCTGTCAACAATGATGATAGTTGGTCGTGTGGCAGTAGCTCTTATCTTGTCTCGCTTCTTGTGCTTGCGTGATGGGACCCAATGTCTTACTGGATCCTTGATCATCACGCGAGACGATCATGATACAAAACGCGTCTCAAAAGGCTTGATGAGATCAACAGCAAACGATCGACATGCTACTTCTACATCCAGAGGCAAAGATGACTGAGAGGGCGGATCACCGCAACGTTCTTTGTAGGAGCTCGTTATGCGTAGTCACTTCCAGATACTTGCCTTCTGCCAAACTGACAGTGTGCACATGTGGTCTTGCAAAGATGCTGCAAGTGGTGGCTGCCGCTGTTTGCTGCAGATCGTGTGCCTGCTGCCGCTCCTGCCTCGCAAGATGTTCATCAGAGCTGCCTGGAAGTGCAACCAATCTTGCACTCCTCGTCAGATGTTCTCACTCAAGCACACATAAATCCATCCTATCAACTGGTCATGTAACGCCTGCTAAGAAGCTGATGACCACACTACTTGTAATCAAAAGTACCGGCTTCAGAGCATTCGAAAGTAACAGCTTCTCGAGCTCATGCCCAGGCGGCTGAGACCAGTTGGCAAGCTCATTACACGAACAATGACAGAGCAATACACCGTCGCCGAGCTCGTTTGCACGCTACTCCACGATGACATGCCAGGATACTTCCCAGTTGGCAAGAAATACCTTCCCCGTCCCCTTTCGTTTCGAAACTGATGTTTTGTCAGGAAGCGGGTTCCGGCAAAAGGATACTCAAGTTCAGCCGCACGACTCTCCTTCCTGGAGCAAGGAGCTGCTTTACAAAATTCCTCCAAAAACGATCGTGTCAATCGGGCGGGACCCGGCAGCAAAGTATGTTTACAAACTGTGATAGCAAGGTCTGATTGAGGGAACTGACTTTGGCTGTGACTTACAGTACTTTGATCGTCGACAACCCCTATGTCTCCCGCTGTCATTTTGAGATCTACTCCGTCATATATGACGACGAGGTGTCAAATACTGCAGGCCAAATCCCCATGGTGTATGTGCGAGACTGCCAATCTCTGGAGAGAACTTACGTCAATGAACGGCTCATTGGTTCCAAGGCCCAAGGCCACAATCCAGGCTATCTTCTCAACCATGGGGACAAGATCGAAATTCGTCCTTACTGGTTGTTCCGCTTGAAGATGAGGACTGATTCAATGCACAAACACACCTTCAGCCAAGTCCAGATCAACGAGATGTGGGTAAGTCTGTCCAAATGCTCCCTGCAGACATGTTTCTCGTCCTGACAGGCCAGCTCTTCCGGGATCGCTACACGATAACTGACCAACGGCTTGGAGATGGCTCCGTTGGTGCAGTCTTTCTTGCCTGGGATACACGGAGCAATCGACAGCTTGCGTGCAAAATCCACAATCTCGACAAGCTAAGAACCCTTGAAAGGCAACAGCAAGCAATTCGGCGCGTCAATGACGAAAGCGATCTTTTAGGGAAACTCCGACATGTTCGTCAGACTTGCATCCTTGGTTGGGGTTTATTTCCTCTACTGACACTTTCGCAGCCCAACATCCTCAGATTCGAGTACGCATTCAGGTCGCCGCACACACTATACACGTTCATCGAGTTAGCTACAGGCGGTGACTTGTTCTCGACGGTCCTTTTCCACGAGGAGAACCTGCCACCCAAGCTTGCGCAACTGATCGTGTATCAGATTGTGCGAGCCATACGTCATTTTCACAAACAGAACCTGACCCATCGGGACCTGAAACCGGAGAATATTTTCTTCGCAGACGGTCCATCTGGCCATGGTCGCGTCATCGTCGGTGATCTCGGCTTTGCGACAGGTACCACTTAGGGAAGACACCTGAGCAGAGTTGGTACTGACGCATACATGGCGCCGTAAGTGGACTTTTGTATGCAGCACATGAACTACGCATTGACGATACGACAGGGAAATCTATAGAGGACAGCATTATTCCACCCCCATCGATATGTGGTCAATCGGGATGATCACTGTCTTCCTACTATTACCTGATTCAAGACACGAGTTACAAGAATTTAAGCGCCTGAGTCAGGAGCAGCTTGACGAGCACTTTCGGGGGCTTCTGGCAGCCCATGCACAACATGGCGAGCCACTCGATGCCCGGGCTGTAGCATTTATTAAGAACTGACTCGAAATCGATCCCCAGTCGCGTCTTACAGCTTCCGAGGCCAGAGAGCATCCATGGTTCGAAGGGCTTCGCGATAGGAGAGATTATCAGCGCATTCGCGAACAAATGGCGAGCCGGCACCGCAGAATAGGTCATATTGCACCGCCGGTAGAAGAGCTGCCAGACGTGCAAACGATGGCAAAGCCCTACTGCAATATGTCTGGAACATCTGCAGAAACACAGCCACTTGTGCCATCAGAGCTTCTGGTCCCAGCGTCACAGAGCTTCAAGACCGAGCTAACGTCCGTTCCTTCGCCGTACTTCCAAGCATGAAGATTCTGCAAGCATATGTCACGCGGATCGCGGTTATCTTCACGATCACGACAGAGAGAGCGGCACGGGTGCCAAAACTAGGGGTTATTGGCACACATTGTTAGATACAACCCAATGCGGCAGGCTTGGTAAGTTACACATGATGTGGACAACGGTTGGCAATGCGGATGTCTGAGGGTCGTATTTATGGAGAGCTCTTTATGACTACAATTAAGTGTTGAGATTGCACGTTCTCGAGGATTTTGAAAGGGGTTTACGCATAGCTTACCCCGACTTACCTATGTAGAGACAGAATACCGAATATTGTATTACGCATGCTTAGGGAGGCAACATCTTCTCCAAGTCCAGATGGTGATCTTATTCGTCTTCGTGCGTTACAATTTGGCACTATAGTGTCTACATGCATGTCACTTTAGCGACTCACGAGTCACTTTATCTTGTCTCAACTTTCATGCCGCGGATCAGTCAGTACCGCTGAGCTGTTAGGACATGTCAAGCAAAATCCCCATGGTTAGTAAATGCAAAAGCTGTGGAAGTATCGCACCACAAATATTCCTGTGCATGTTGGCAAGCACCCTGTGAGTCCCCGAGGCAACGATACTCGTTCTGATCAAAAGTGTATGCCCTGTTGGCGCATACAGTCGATCCTCCAGGGTGGCAAGGTCGAAGAGATACTGGGCCTGGTCGTAGTGCTAGTCGTGCAAGTACTATGCTCAGCGTCAGCAGGCCGACCCTGGATGTCATGTATCATCAATCTATATTCCTCCTCAAGGTCGATGTTGACAGCATCACCAGCCGCTGCCACGCTGCCGCCGCCAGCATTGAAGTGGACCCTGCTGTTTCCCCCTCATGTCGACTTGTGTCTGTCGGTAAGCCAGCACCAATCTAGGGTTAGCACGAGTTCTCTCACCGTCATCGCGTAGAGCGCCGTTCGCCTTGGCGGGCACGCGCATCTTGCGCGAGCTTGCGCGCGTTGATCGAACCCGTCTTGCCGATGGCGTCGTCGACCTTGCTCTGCGCGTCGGCGGTGATGAGGACTTGTAAGAGCAGATGGTGAGCTGTCCTGCGCTCCTTCACAGAAGGCCCCCTCCTCCTCCTCCTCCTCCTCCTCCTCCTCCTCCTCCTCCCGTCTTCCGCGAATCTTAACCACCGCGTCAAATTTCTCTCTTCAATTTCCTTCAGATCGCGACCGCGCGGACCCAGAATCCGTCGTGATACGGAACTTGGGCCCCTGGGTGTCCGCGCTGCTGGTATCAAGATCCAGTCCGTGTACCTCGTTCGTCCGGGGTTTTGGGGGGGGGGCTGGTACCCGTCTGTGTGTGTCGCGGGAGGCTAGTTTGGGCCAGCGGGTCGTTTCGCTCGCGCACGAGCGGCGGCTGCGCGGTGATGTCGGGCTCACAGGTAGGCTATGTGTAGTATATCCTTCTACCCTCTGTGGTCATCTTGTCGGCGGTAAATTATTGGGGTGGAGGGGGGTTGAAGGCACGGAGTCAGGTTTGGGCGTTGGTGATATTCTAGGTAGTACGTGGCGGTCCCTGGTGCTGAGACTGGGGCTGGGGATGGACGACGGTGATGGGGAATTCGTTCTGCGGCGGCTGGTAGCTTCGTCCGTAGTAAGTTGTGCTGCTGATCTCGTGCGTGCTGAGGGGAGGGGGGGGATCAATGCTGGGTTTTCCACATGGCTCACAACAAACGAGAGGTTTGGATTGTGACCAGAAGTGCGCGAGCAGGGACTCTAGAAGAGGGAGACTGATGCATGGCTACCTATGATGGTTTTGTGCCCTTTGCATGTGTGAAGCGGGTTGGGTGGTGGTCTATTTGCGACCGCACTGAGAACTGCGCCTCGACTAATGGCAATTGGCTGTTGGGCAAGGTTCGCACCCCTTGGGTCATTAGGCCAGATCGTGAGGGATTATTGTTTGAGATCAAGTCATTTCCTAAAGTCAACAAAGTCTGGTCAGACGATTGCCAGAATCTGAGGCTAAGACTGGATAGTGGCCAGTTCATGGCCTGTACCTGCGTAGAAACAAGACTCTTGTCAACACTGGACCTCTACATAGGTAGTACTGACCCCAGGGTGGCCCGTCCGTGAACACACTGATCCCGCAACCTCTGCTGTACCACGCAGAGCCAACCAGCATTACCCCAGGGGAACAGCCTCAGAGCAATACGTCATCGAGGCATGTCGTGCAACTGCCCTTCAGCCTGAACTGTTTAGGCGGGGTGGTGGTCCCTCGTCACAAGTCAGCAGACAAACATTGTCACGCTGACCAGGAACGTGCAGAAAGTGGATACAACATGGGGCGCGGGGGGCAAAAACAATGGAAAGGGCGGGCAAACGCCCCAAACCCCAGGTCCCTGCGGGTTTCGACAAAGACGTTTCGAGAAGGACAGAGATAGAGAGGGGGAGAGAGAGGGAGAGTGGCCACCTGATGTTGGACAGAGAGGACAGCACCTCATCCAGGGATAACCGTCCGAGGCCTACGTGCAGTGCAAGCGTAGGCGGACACGGAAGTGCAAAGTGCCGACACACAACTCGGCTGGCAGACTCACGATGTGTGGTCACAAGTCATGTCCAAGTAGCATCCCCGTGTCAGATCATCCCGGCAAAAACAATGCAACAAATGCAACGGAGTGCGAATCCGACCCGATCCAGCCTCGCCAGCCCCAATCAACAAACTCACTTGATCTTTGGTTGCGCACGTGTGTCACTACATACGTGCACATACTTGCTTAGAAGTAGGTGGTAGTATTATCTCCGATCCCACATTCAGTTACGTGATGGTGTGACCCGTATGGAGTTTGAGCGAGCATAGCGGCTGAGTGTCAGGCCGCCGCCACACCATATGCAGTAGGTACAACAATACCGAACCCCAGACGTTGCCACGGACCGACAAGCGCGAGGGTGGCCTCGGGTGGTAGCAGGCTTGGGGGGGGGAAAAAAGGCCCGACAGGCTGCTTATCTATCAGTGGACGAACAGGCAAGCAAACGTGGTGAGGAACGCCGAGACGCGCCGAGTGAGCGCTACCTACTGACTTGCACACCGTAGCACAGGCTCGACAGGGACGAGGCGGGCAAGACGAGGGGGGAAGAGGGGCGGGGGTGTTTGTCAGTGGCCACTTTATGCAAGTAAAGGCAGACGGCGGAGATAGACTGCTCGTGGGCGCTGCGTGAGGCGTTTTCTGTGGGTTCTGATGAGTGAATGAATTTGGTCACCGAGGGACCAGAAAGGGCAGGCTGGTGGGGGAAAAGGGGGGGGGTGGTTTAGTACCTACTTAGAGTAAGTACTTTGTATCTTTACATAGTACATACATACATGGATAGCTTATTACCACGATGGCGGGCGACGAGACTACGACGCCATGGCACTGCAGGCTGCTCCACGCAGGACAATGACAATGACAATGATAAACGCCAATGCCAAAATGGAGACCACGGGCAAAAGGTGACCCTCTGCTGTATCACAACAGTGAAAGCCAAGAGCAGACAAGACAAGGAGCCTCCTGCAGGCAGGCTGGCCCAGCAGCGAAAGGTTCGAGAAGGCTGCAGTGCAACACGAGGCACAACAGGCCCGGCGGCAACAGCCATCGATGATCGACAGCCAACAGTGGCGCTGAGGTCCGGACCCGGCGGATTGATCAGGCGGCGGCAAAAGTCGGGAGCTGTCAGCAGCCATCAGCAGGCCAGGAGCAGAAGCGCCGGCGAGGTAGCGTGTGGTTCAGCTTCAGCCGGAGGCGAAGAAAAATGCCTTTTTACTACCGTGGTATGTACACTACACTAGGTAGGTCGTTAGAATAGCTCTCGCCGGTTGGGCCAAGGCGGGCACGAGCGAATCACATGTCTCAAGTCTAGTCTGGTCTGGTTTGGTCTGATCTGGTCTGGTCTGCCCGTGCTGACGGATCAAATTGAGACTGCTTGAGACTCAGAGACTCAGACCTGCTCCAGCAAGGCTTGGACTGCTTTTACTACCACAGTTCTCGTTTCAAGTGCAGCTCCCCAAACAGGCAGGAGCAACCACGCCAGACAAGAGGTGCGCTCTCGAGCAGTTGCGCAATATTAATAATGAAAATGATAACAATAATACTAATAAGAATCATCGTCATCATCATAATACTTGAGTAATCAATGAAGCACGCAGCACCAGACACGACAACGCATTCACAAACACAAACACCATTCCACAGCAGCAGCAGGCGCATGGTCAGCAGTCCCCCGCCGGATTCGCAGTTACCAAGTAGCGACAAGCGGCGCGCCGGAGGAGGGAGGGCGGGAGGGAGTTGTTCTCGGTCAAATAGCGCCTGGGCTCACGCGAGTGACGTCGATCGGAAGTTCCAGGTCGCCCGGAGACCCCGCAAAGCCCTGGTCCTTGCTCTGTCTCAACCGTCGTCGAGACTGTCGGGGCTGTCGAGAACTGTTAGGGCCCTCGACCCTCCTCTTGTAGTGGAGTAGTGGAGCACTGGCACTGCATCAGTGGAGCCTCCCTCTGCCCGGCCCACCCCGGCCCCGTCCAAGCCCTGCCCAGGCCGCCCCTTCATTGGCTCACACAGCGACTGCCCCAGACCTTCTTGGCTCCGCTTGGCTTGCGCGCCTGCCCCGGCCTCCTCCGGACACTCGGCACCCTCCCTTCGCCTCGCTCTCCATCGTGCTCGTCTCGTCCGTTAGGACCCTGCGAGCAAGCCACCCCTCCACGCTCCCCCCGTTACGCGACCTGCGAGACAGGAGATAAGAATGGCCGAGCCCCGGTTCTACCGCGACCATGGTTATGCGGCTCTCGACTTTCCCATATACATTAACGTTTCTATTCAACCCTTGACGACAACTTGTTAGCGCAGCCCGACCAGCGATTTGCGACCAGACCCTTCAAGTTTCCATGTCACAATAGCACAACCAAGAAACAGCCCCGAATCGGCTCACGTCGCCTCGATCTGTTTGATCGTACGCTCCTCAATCTACGATCCCCACGACACCCACCATACCAGATACAATGTCTTTCTTCAAGAAGAGATTTGGCAGCAGCAAGACCTCTCAGCGGTCCTCTACTTCCGATAACGACTCAAGCGCCGCAAGTTCGCCCAAAGCCAGCACCGATGGCGCGGGCCTCTCTCTCACCAAGACGACCTCCTCCTCTAGACTCGGCCGTGTCTTCTCTGGCGGCTTTCGCTCAAGAAAGCTGTCGACCAAGGGCGAATACGCGCACCTTCACAAGCCATTTACACCCGAGAACCTCGAGCATCAGAAGATCCTCAACGCGTTTGAGTGGAACTTCGGCACAAAGAGGAACAGCTTCGACTCGAGCTTCAGCGGCATCAGCCCTTGCACATCTCGGCGAGGCAGCATGTCTGACGGCGAGCGGTCACTACCCCCGCTCGACTGCGCCGATCTGAGCGCTCGCATGGCTAAGAGCTCCATCATCGACGAGGACATCGCTCCGGACGCTATTCCTTCAAACTAGGGCACAGCCTCGCCCTGCTTCCTTTCCTTCTAAGGTCATATGTCCTTGACTTGTCAGGACAGCCGGCCACATTTACACAAAAAGTCTCCCACTGCAGGCGACATGCACTCATGCAAGCATTTACGACGGAGTCAAATATTTACACATATATGGGAAACGCGGCGTTCGGCGTTTCAAATTTCACTCTTTCTCAGCGGCAGGCAGGCCGCCACATTTAATGCACCATCATGATCCACGAGACAAGCGTGCGCAAGCGCGGGCATGTATATATACAGGGAGGACAAATATCTCTTTTTCGTTCTTGGAATAGACAAAAAAGGACATCCGCATCTTCCTCTAGCTTTGGGACAACGTAGAGAGGACGGGGAATAGGTGGCATTGAAATAGAGTTCTCTAGACCCAGGAAGGACGGCGCGGCAGCCTGTTCTTGTTCCTGATGCTCCCCTACTGTTCTTGGAAACAAACTATTATATGCGGCTAGACAAGCTGCGAACGAATCAAAAGTCACTTCACCACACCACTTTGTGCCTCACCAATGCAAATGTGCCTGCATGCTTGACAGTGGACAATGTTCTTGCTGAGCCATCAACATTCTGATGCTTCGTGTCATGAGTAAAGCATGATCCGCCACAGGTTAAAGATATTCAATGTCGTGTGGCCGCAACCCATCACGCATAGGGTCAACCTTGTACATCACAGTCCAAGTTCTATATGATACACCAAGGAAAGAACAATGCCAAAATGAAAGCAGGAAGAAGGAACGTATTGCCTCAGCATTTTCAGTGTAAATGTGGTACTCCTTGGGATAAACCCCCGCAATAGGAGGGAATATACCTCATAGACTGTGTAAAAAATGCGTCATCATCGGCAGATGCAGTGGCCCAGACCTACCTTGGCATTTGGGGCATACGAGAGACGATAATGCGTCGGATGGTGTAGCTAGACCTCATCCGCTGACCGAAGTGTCGGACGCGCACGGCATTGAGGGAGCTCCAATTGACGACAATCTCTCGCTTTTCCCCGGGACTTTGTCAACGTGTCGCGCTGAGAAGAGGGGCTCACTTGAGCTTTCTCGGCTTATGGTGAGCACGACGCAGATAGTCGGGAGTCCTGGAGGATTTACAGGCCTTCCGTAAGTCGAATCCGACTACCGCGAGCGGCTTTCATCCAGGACCAAGCGCACTCAGTTTCGGGAGCCTCGGACTTGGTAAGTGCGAAAGACGAAACATGGTGGATGAGCCATGCTCGCGCGCAGTTTTCTAATGAGCCTCGCGATAAGCTCGCAGCAACAATCAGCAATCAGTCTGCGCTCCGCCCTTTGGAATAACGCACGTGACTGGACCCGCTCGCAGCCATCGTTCTCAGACAGGCTCAGCCATGCGCACAGACCAGGCGCCTTCCCACAGCTGCCCTAATTAAGCGAAAAACCCAGGAAAAATCGAGGACTGGGGCCCCACTCGCAGCGACTGTGCAACGCCTGGCACCACCACTCGCAAAGAGCCTGCCCTCCGACTCTAGATCCCTCACGACATCCCCCCTCTCGATCGACAATCCCAAGGTAAGGCAATTCAGGTTCGACAAGAACAAGGTTGCCCATCATGTCGCTCGTCTCCAGTGAGAAGACGAACTTCCAGTTCGTAAGTCGCCCTCCACGCATTCCTGTCGACGTCCTGCCGGAGTTTTGAGGACACGAGCCGCGCGATTCGATGCGCACCCATCGCGAAAATCTTGGCCGTGTATCAGAGCGAAGGTGGACAATGACTTCACGACAACGGATCATGGTTGCTAACGTGGTGCAATAGATTCTCCGTCTCCTCAACACGTAAGCCTTGCCGCCACCTTCCGGACACGATTTCAGCATTGCACAAATTAGCAGATATCGATCTCGAAAATTGAAGGTTTCACGACACTAAGACTCTTTCTTCAATAGGAACGTTCGTGGTGAGGAGAAGGTTATGTACGCTCTGACCCGTATCAAGGGTGTCGGTCGCCGTTACTCCAACTTGGTCTGCAAGAAGGCCGATGTTGACTTGAACAAGCGGTATGCTCAACCCCAACCACCACCACACACCACGAAGCACGGCGTATGTCCACGACAGGAGGATCTCGGCACAAGAGGATGATTGGAGGATAGCACAATGCGCAGCACCAGCAAGAACTCCTGTCCTGGGATATGACGCCAAATTCTTGGGACTCGGGAAGGAAACAATCGACTAACATGCAGTTCTTGTGTCACCACAGTGCCGGTGAGCTCACCTCGGAAGAGCTCGAGCGTATCGTCACCATCATCCAGAACCCTACCCAGTACAAGATCCCCAGCTGGTTCCTCAACAGACAGCGCGACATTGTCGACGGCAAGGACTCCCAGATCCTCGCCAACGGTGTCGACTCGAAGCTCCGCGACGACCTCGAGCGCCTCAAGAAGATCCGCGCCCACCGTGGTCTCCGTCACTACTGGGGCCTGCGTGTCCGTGGTCAGCACACCAAGACCACCGGCCGCCGCGGCCGGACCGTCGGTGTCTCCAAGAAGAAGGGTGGTTAAGCGTTTTCGCCCCCACTACACAAAATATCACATACCGAAGGGCGTTGGAGTTTTATTACTATCTTTGGTTCAGATTGTTTCTTCCATCCGTGTCATATTCTGCGGGATGGGAGACAACAACAATACATCATGGCGTGAGGGCTGGACTTAAGGGAAAAAGAAACTCGTTGGGACTAGCAGCGGAAGACAAGACATTTACAAGCCAAGGGAAAAGAAATTCGGGGAGCTCAGTCGTTTGTTCTGTCCTTTTTGGTCATGTGGTCGGAAGGCTGTACACGATTTGATAGCATGGGTGCACTCGGGGGTGTGCTCGACCCCGACGTTACGAGTCCATCGCCTTTATGAAAAAAATACAAAGAATCAAAAACATGGTCGAATGAGGTGAATGAGCTAAATGCGATGGACCCAAGCTGTACAATACTGACTAATCCTTGACACGAGCCAGGGAAACTAATTGACGCCTACGTGCTGGAATGCGTCAAGTCGGGGGTTCGCTTGAGTCCAGGACCCAGACATCTCCGAACCACAAGGGAAGCCAGACCGTAGCAGCCTTTTGCAGTTCATTCTTGTGAGAATGGTAAAGTTACACGCTCGAAGTTTGTGCGTGTATGTGTGCGTGTGTCGAGAGATGCCGTTCATTATCAAGAGTCATCACTCAGCGTCTAGCCTCAGCCAAAACTATGGACACGACGGGATTCGACGAGACGACAGCTGGAGATGCTTGCATGATCAGTTTCTTTGCATTATACTCCAAGAAAGGGTATCTTCTAATGTGGCCCGCCCAGTGTACCGAACGCTTTTTTCTTCTTTTTAAACAAAAAACAGCAGTGGTGCCTCCTCTTCTCCGTAGATGGCAGTACATCATCATTCACTCACAGATCCAAGGGCCTGGGGATCGATCAGTCCTCATGTGTGACGGCCATGTCCAGCACCTCCACCCGTCCCTGGCCCTTGGTATGCGTGCCGACAAAGTCGGACAGGCCCTTGAACGCGCCGGGCTCGACGAACCCGACAACCTCCCACTCGCTGCCCACCATGTCCTGGTTCTCAATCTGCTCAATGTAGCTAAGGATCTTGTCCTTTACCGTGCCGGGGGCCTTTTGCTCCGACCCTCCACCGCCAGCGCCGTCATCAGCTGCTCCTCCGTCCGCCGCGCTGGACTTTGGCAGCGCCTCGCCCTTGACGGCCTGCTTGAGCGCGCTGGTTGTGCACGTCACGCGCAGGCGCATCCGCGCGCGGGTCACGGGGATCGGCTGGTGCGCTATCAGCGCCTTCATGGCGTCTAGGGCCTGCGACTTGGCTGACTTTGTGGTGACTACGCCTGTCCATGTGTGTTCGCGGAGCTTGTGGTTCAGCGTGGGGAGTGGTTTCGCCTCGCCGGCCTCGCCGGTCGCTGGGGTGGCCGTGCCGCTGCCCGCCGCCGAGGCGCCGCCGCCTGGCGTGGACTGTGATTGTGATTGTGACTGCGATTGAGACTGCTGCTGGGTGTGTGCCTGCTGGCTGAGCATGTCGAGCGCCTTTTCGATCATGCCCGTCGTGTATACGCGCTTCGTGCGGGGGTCGACTAGTTTGCTCGCCACGATGGATATGACCTCGTTGTGTACCCTGTCCATCTGCGCTGCTCGTTCTTTCTCGCCAACTTGTAGTTCCCCCTTGTTCAGGATCTCAAGGATGATCTGGTCGGTTGTGGTTTTCTTGCCGAATGCCTTTTCCAGGTCTGCTGTCGGCGCAGTCTGGCCCTTGGAGACGTTGAGGAAGACATTGGGAATCTGGAGGACTTCGTCGAGGTCCTTTTCGATGCCGGAGCGCCACTCTAGGACCTTATTCTTGTAGCAGGCTATTTCGAAGCGTTTTTTGCCCTTTTTGAGACGGACTAGGGACACGTTGGTGAGCTTGATCTGGTTCGAGGGCTGGTTGATCATGCGCGACATGACGGGCGAGTTTTGGTCAGGCACAGGGGCCTGTTTGGCTTGATCTTGGTGGTCGAGAGAAGCAAGGCGAGAATGCAAAACGCTCGAAACAAGTGATATAGACTGGTAGTTGGAGAGTGCTCTAAGAAACGTACAGGCTGGTTCTATGTGTTGTCTAGTCTTTGCTGGTGTCAAAGCCGGGTATGACGACTTTTTGAACGAAGAGTCACCCCGCCCCCACTCGGGCACGGCGGGCTGCATGCACGATTAGATAATGCGCTGGCGGCTGGCGGCGGGTCAGTCTGATTCATCCTGTGAGAAAGTGAACATTACTATGGGACTAGATAACTTGCAGCACTGCTAGGATGTTAATTCTGTCTAAGATGAAACACCTCCGAGGGAAGTGCACAAAGCATTGGCATGCTCTCCTCGACGGCCCTTGGCATAATCGCATGCGCGCACGCACAGCTGCGCACGGGATAGTCATCCAGATCGTCCGAAGCTAACCGCCGAGACGGCATTCTAGTGAAAGCCCGGTCTGCCTGGATGTGCTGGAGAGGGTGATGACAAGCCCATTGTAGGCAGTTTCCCGGAGAGCCGCCGTTTAGACTACCCTATTGTACCTTTTTAGGCCAAGTAAGTACGGAAAGTTGCAGTAGAAGCACAGTTCGCGCATGTGCGGGTAATGCAGGCACATGACCTCGGCTGCCCCTTATCGGTACCTGCATTTTTTGTGATGGCAACGCCCGTCTGTCGCACGAGGCCACGGGAACGCGATGTGCTGGCGGAGAGAGTGGCTGGAACCACATGACCGCTCCCGTTGGGGTCGTGCTGTGCTTTGGGCTGCGGACGGCTCGAGGCCAAGAGCGGTGGGCTGGCGGCTGCTTGGAGTGAGTGCCTCGAGTGCCTGGATGAACGAGCACTTGGAGCAGGCGGCCCGCAGGCGGACAACAATAGGCGGGCGCAACTGGACGATGACGCATGCTTATCGAGCGGGGCCGGATCAGGCAGGCACGGCCACGCTACTGGTTGGCCTGGCAGGCACCCTGCGGGCACTCTGCGACACTTGCAGCACGAGACTGCCCGCGGACCGGGACCCGGTGCGTTGTCTGGGGGAGCTTGCCTAGCTCCAGCTGCACCAGCCTCTCTCCAGCTTCCGTATCTTGTTTCCCCATCCTCCCCCATCTGCCTATCTCTCTCGTCCATCCTCCTCTGCTCTTCTGCTTTCTTTCTTCCTCCTGCATCATCCTCCCAGAGTTGAAGGCCTCATCTCCATCACTCTGTCATCCCCTTCCCCCCTTATCTCCATCCCCATCACACACCCTGCCCTCGTGCCGGTCATCATCATCATGAAGGCGGTTACCTCGGCCCTCCTCTTGGGCGCTTCGACTGCGTTGGCCCACCAGGACCAGCATGTCCTGGGCGGCGATAACGTCCCCGCGTTCGACTTCCAGCCTCACATCAACGTCGACTCCGCCACTGCAGAGTCCATCGTCGATGCCGTCAAGAAGCCCTGGGAGGTTATCGAGAAGGCCCTTGGTGAGGTTCCGACTCAGGCCAAGGACCTCTGGTCTGAGATGTCTCTCCTCGTCCCCGGCTTCATGGAGAAGGCCGCCAACATGATCTCGCACCCCAAGCCTCACACCCGCCGGCCCGATAGCCACTGGGACCGTATCGTCAAGGGTGCCGACATCGAGAGCATGTGGGTTGAGACTGATGGTGTCAAGCACCGCAAGCTCGAGGGCAACCTCGAGAGCTACAACCTGCGCGCCAAGAAGGTTGACCCTTCCGTTCTCGGCGTCGACGATGTCAAGCAGTACAGCGGTTACCTTGATGACGAGGCCAACGACAAGCACCTCTTCTACTGTAAGACGATCCCTCGCCTGATGCTACACCATTACAAGACTGCCAAGCTAACACAATATCCGCAGGGTTCTTCGAGTCTCGCAACGACCCCAAGAACGACCCCGTTGTGCTGTGGCTCAACGGTGGCCCTGGCTGTTCTTCCATGATGGGTCTCTTCATGGAGCTCGGCCCATCAAGCGTCCAGAAGGATGGCACTCTCAAGCGCAACCCATACTCATGGAACAACAACGCCTCCGTCATCTTCATTGACCAGCCCGTCAACACTGGCTACTCCTACAGCAACAACCCTGTCTATAACACCGTTGCCGCCGGTAAAGACATCTACGCCCTCCTGACTCTCTTCTTCCACGACTTTCCCGAGTACGCGAAGCAGCCCTTCCACATTGCCGGCGAGTCGTACGCTGGTCACTACATCCCCCAGTTCACCCACGAGATCCTGTCGCACAAGAACCGCAACATCAACCTCCAGAGCATTGCCATCGGCAACGGTCTGACTGACCCCTACACCCAGTACGCTGAGTACCGCCCCATGGCCTGCGGTGGTGGTGGCTATCCTGCCGTCATCTCCGAGAGCGAGTGCCAGTCTATGGACAACGCTCTCCCCCGCTGCCAGGGCCTCATCCAGGGCTGCTACGATTCCGAGAGCGTATGGAACTGCGTGCCCTCGGCAATCTACTGTAACAACGCCATGATCGGCCCTTTCCAGCGCAGCGGCTACAACGTCTACGATGTCCGCGAGAAGTGCAAGGACACTGCCAACCTCTGCTACACCGAGACCGCCTGGATCGCCAGCTACCTCAACCAGAAGAAGGTCATGGACGCTATCGGTGCCGAGGTCAACGACTACGAGAGCTGCAACACTGACATCAACCGCAACTTTTTGTTCCAGGGTGACTGGTCCAAGCCGTTCCACCGCCTCATCCCCAGCATCATCAAGCAGATCCCCGTCCTCGTCTACGCCGGCGACGCCGACTACATCTGCAACTGGCTTGGCAACAAGGCCTGGACTGAGGCTCTTGAGTGGCCCGGCCAGAAGGCTTACAACGCGGCTGAGCTGAAGGACCTCACGGTCGACGGCGACAAGTACGGAAAGGTCAAGAGCAGCGGCAACTTCACCTTCATGCAGATCTTCCAGGCTGGCCACATGGTTCCCTTCAACCAGCCTGAAGGTTCGCTGGACTTCTTCAACCGCTGGATCGGCGGTGAGTGGTACGCCTAAATGGTTGCGCCACGATACAAGACTTTAATGATAGTAATGCATGGTATTGAGTTTTCGGCGTTGGAACGCTTTGGCATCCAGGACAGATGGTACACGGCTCGACAGTGAGCCTGTGTAGCAGGAGCATACGGTGCCGGCGTGCGCCATTGAATACATTGGTAGATTGAATAAGACACATTCAAATGCATGACAGTCTTGTGTGACGGAAATGCAAGCAACATGATTGAATGTCACAACAGATAAATTACGAAGGCCTCGATGCTACAGCCAGGAGGTTCCGTACTCAAAAAGCATTGTGAAATTAATCTTGTCAACCAACGCACCCGTGACCGTGAGGCCACAGGGTCCTGGGCTCAAGATCCACGCGTGGAAGCGCTTCGCGGACCGAGCAAGGCGGGCGACCATCAAGTCACGATCATCAGAGAATGCATGCACTACCGCGTGGCTCAAACTGCCCAGTGCCAGTGAACCTACCGGCGTATTTCGTTGTCGCGCATCTCTGCGCTGGGGACGATTGATTGCTTCAAGCATTTTCGGCTAAGCCCTGAGTACAGCGAGAGCACGTTGGAAGAAGGGGCACAAGTGCGCTGCAACGGCACAAGCGATCATGGCTCAGCGGCTCATGTGTTGTAGGAAGGATCATGAACTGGGCAGACAAAAGAGCAGTGCGAAATTTCTTGGGCGACGGCCAAGTCTTTCCACTCTGCACGCGCCAGGGTTTCCGGAGGCTGGGACTGCAGGGGAGCGACAGGTGGTAGGCAGCTGGCAGTTCCTGTCGGGCTGATTTACACATTCCCAACGTTCATAACTGGCACAGCCGCTTCAGGAACATCTCGGAGCAAGGAATCTACAGGATACAAGTGATATCACTTATGGACGTTGGGAAAGGCTTGGATTGGATCAAATACTTGCATAGAATCTGTTGTTGGTCAGATGAAGCACGATAGTAACTTTTGGCCGCACCTCTTGCTGTATTTGTCAAGGCTGGGAAGCATATTTTGCACGCGATCCTTCCTAGACTGATGGTGAACTTGAATCTATCAGTCCGCGAAACAACTTATACCTCTCTGGTTCTCTGATCATCCCTCTTGATCTGGACAGGAGGCATGACGGGGGCCAGTTGTGAGAAGCGGAGGGCACGCCGGCTGCCTGTACACAGCCGGGTTGTGCGTGCGCCGGGATGGGGATAGTGATAGAAGGAAGGAGCATCGCCCGCTGTCTGGTGGCATTTTCGAGCAGGTCAAATGCCACTTATGGCCCCTCATCGTGACTCTCGTGCTCTGATATGTAGCTGCATCACACTCAAAGGCTACCCGCTCGGCTCGTTGAGAACTCTGAAAATTACAGCACAACGCGAGCTCCGCTGGAGCTTCTTTGGGAGCCCGAGAATACTTTTCCAGAGAGGCCCCGGAGCGGCACCTCACAAACATCTGGAACACGCAAGTGGAAGTTGTCCATCTCACAGGAATTGTGTTTCAACGGATCTCGGGCTAAGGCAACGCAATCTCTGTGCTGGGCGCTTCTGGTTGCCTTCGATCTACCGCGATGCCTCTTGGCCGCGTGCCGCCAGGCTTTCGGGCGAAGCTCAGTGCTGTTCTCAGTGGCAAGTTCATATGCTACGTCATCCCAGTCCTCTGGCCGTTTGCTTTGCTCCTCGCTTGGCTGAGACTGTCTCTTGGTAAGCACTTCCCGCCTAATCTTTGTCATATTGACCGCGGTCACTAACTCGATGTGCTGCATCAAGATAATCGCGACCCGTACCAATGCCAAGCACTACTCACTTCCGGACGCTGGGTTCCGCAATTATCATCCTTCGTTGGGACCCAATACTGGCAGCCAACCGGCTGTCAAATGCACATTTACACTAGAGACGAACTTCTCACTTGCTTCTATGGGCATAGGATCGTATTTGTTGGCGATTCCACTATGCGACAAGTATACGCAGAAACAGTGGCTCGCTTCAGCACTGATACGTACCATGAGGCACCCTGGGATCATCACCAGGACTTGAAATACCAAAGCGGAAATGTCACCATGAAATACATATGGGATCCGTGGCTGAACAGCACACAGTTCCTGGACACGCTGGGCAGGAGAACCGAGGCCGCCTCTCGAACACATTCGGATAAATCTGCCGACGTCAAGGCGAACGCAACTACTTCGCTCTTGATCCTTGGGGCCCCAGGTCTATGGGCTGCTCGGTATGCTGGAGACGAGTATCTCAAAGTCTTTCAGAGCAACATGGAACCTGTGCAGGACCTTATCCAACCTCTGTTCAATCCCCCAACGACCGGGCTTGCGCACGGGCAAGTTCTGGGGCAATCCATGCCCCAAGTGTTCCTAGCCCCAGTTCAACTGCTCAATCACAAACAACTCAATGACGAGAGAGCCCAAACCATGACTGCTGATCGCATAGAAGCTTTAAACGATCACCTCCGGGGAACTGCATCCCGACGCATTGTTTGGGCCCACAACTCAATGCTTGAAGGTTTGCCAGACGCTTTCCAGGATGATGGGCTTCATGTGGTTCCTCAAGTGTCAAGCCATAAAGCGAATATCATCTTCAATGCCGTGTGCAACTGGAATACCCCGGCAAACACAACCATTGGAAATACTTGTTGCGCACATGATGGAGATGAGACTGCATGGTTCAACGCCATGGAGATATTTTACACTGCCTGCTTCCTAATGGCAGGTGTAGGAAAGAGCCTAGAACGCGTGTGCAAGAAATTCATAGACGGCCCCCTTGTTTCGATCCTCGGCTTCATACTCCTAGGAAGGCTCGCGATGATCATGAACGGGACCCGCATCTTCCACAGGGAGTTCCGCCAAGTTGACACGGAAAGCATCACTCAGCTCACCATCATGTGGCTGATTGCGAGTCTGTTATCCTAGTACGACAACCCGCGCGACCGAATCCTTCCTCCAACGAGAGCCATTAGCGAGAATGCTTCGAAAACCGGTCTCCTTTCTTCATACCAGTCCTACGAGCTCAAAGGTCTAATGCAAGGCATCATCCTCATGTACCACTACTACCATGGATCTCAAGTCCTGTGGATATACAAAGGCATCCGTGTCCTGGTTTCAGCCTATTTCTTCCTCTCTACATATGGCCATACGACATACTTCTTGACGAAGAACGACCTCTCAGTGCGGCGTGTTGCGGTCGTGCTCGCTCGCACCCACTTTCTCGCTCTGCTCTTAATGGTCGCAACTGGCACTACTTACACTACTTATTACTTCGTTCCCGTTGTTACATTCTGGTTCCTCGTCGTTTGGTTCGCCATGCGTGTCTGGCAAGAAGGAAACTGCAGGCTATCACTGTTTTGCGTCAAAATGACTTTCTGCGCATGTATTGTCAACAAGATGATATTTTCATCCAAGGTCTTGACCACATTGACAACTACTCTGAACGCCATGCTACCTCTCCGCATCGACCCGCAAGAGCTACATTTTCGCCTTGGCCTTGAGCGTTATGTTGTGTATCTCGCCAGCATCGTTGCTTTTGTGGTTCATCACCATCGCGCAGAATATAGCATTTGGCAAGGACGCAATAACAAACCTCACATCGCTCTCATAGCAGTGCTATTCGCAGTGCTTTACGGCGTCGCCTTGTGGATTACCAAAGATAAAAACACGTACAATCAATTCCACCCTTTCATATCTTGGATTCCAATCATCTGTATTATCGGACTGCGCAACATGCATCCACGGCTACGATACTCACATTTACGGCTCCCGGCAATGCTAGGCCGCATCTCGCTTGAGTCATACCTGCTACAGTATCACATGCTTCTTGGAGACAATGCAACGTCGAGACTGAGAATCGGATTCTTCGACCACAGTGAGAACACTTGGAGGCTCTCTACTACGGCGTGGCTCGGCGCAAAGTTCGAAACAATTGCCCTTGTGGCTAGCTTCTTGGGCTGGTGCGTGTTTGCGAACCAGCTTACGAATGATCTCATAGGAAGTATCTTTTCATACTGGCCCGCGAAGACGCTTAGACATGCACCATCGTCCACGAAATAATGAGGCGACGTCGTTGAACCCCCCTGCCGAACCAGATGAGTCACGACATGTGGTCATCACATTGAGCTATAGATGGCATCGTGTCATTGGTTCTTGCTTCGAAGCAACTGCACCATCCTTGCGCGCCAGCATGCATCAGATGCACGTATTTGGTGATAGGGCGGCCGATTCGCATCGCCCGTGCGGCGCCAATTCTAACAATCATACGATACTGTGCAAGGCAACTCTAGCACCAGGCATCAAAGTCTCACAGAGTGCTAGCGTGAAGGGCAGCGCGGTTCGTGGAAGGAAAACGGGGTATTGCGGGCATGCATCTGGTGATAGGCAACTTAGCAATACTCGCTCAGGACCACCTCGCCCGCGTCTTCCGCATTATAACACAATTATTAGCATGGACTTTTGGCAGATGAATATAGTTGTCTGAAACATGCCGGTATCCCTTGTCGGCGCTGAGCTCTCATTTGCATTGGCCACTTCGAGTGACCACCGCAAATCTCGCCAACACACAAAGACACTCTGGCGTCACTTCAACATAGCTATGTCGATGGTCTGTTCACCTCAAATCCTCAACTCAGTAAACCGACTATATCTATAGCAAGTAGAATTCAGTTGCCAGAACACTTTAGTACCTAATGGCAATGCTCGCTTGCTTTGTCTCACTATCCGTGAGCTGTTAATATACATGTCCTAGTGTCTTTGTGCCGCATACATGGTACTCGCTAGTTGGGCCGAGGTAGTATATAGAGGCGTATCATCTGCCTTGGAATTGGGTTGCACAAGGATATCACGTTATTGTGCATGTTTCTGTTGGGCATCCAGGGGCGAGATCTGTTTGGTTGTTCTTGGGTCGTACTGCATGTTCACCTGAGGCGTGACTAACCTTGCATGTCTATAGTCATTCTACAGCATGCTGTCCTGTCGGGGAATACTCAACACAATATTATGAAACAACTGACCATCGCGTGTTTACCGCTTAGACATTTGCACAGCCTTGTATTGGAAAACTCGGCACCTACCACAACCTATTTCTGCAGAGAATCGAGTACCTTCGCCCACGGTGAATTTTCGCGATAACCCCCCCCCCCCCAGGGATAGCCCTGCCCGGGCTTGCAAAAGCGAGGCAAACCACTCCGACAAATCAAAAGCTGCAGATTGGAGTCGAGCATGCATTATCCAGCAAGTGACCTATGAGAACGAATCTCCTTGCTTGTCTCGTCTCGGCGAATGATGGGCTTTTGTATGGTGGGACAGCGGCTTACACGTCCGGACACCGTTTCGCGCAGCCTCCAACCAACTCAACGACACGTGAGCCCGCCGAGCACGCACATTTATCCTTGAGCTTCTGGCCAGGGATCGCTTCGTATTGGGGTTGATTGATGCTCGATGAGGTGCAATGGTACTTTGCGAAAAGTTCTTGGCAGCCTTCCGAGGGTAAAATGGAGTGACAAAGCGGTATAAGCCGATGACCTAATGGCCACAAGGGACGCTGATAAGCCTTACCGGGCGCTGCCCCCCCCCCCCCCACAAACGTGTTCGCGCGGCATATATGGGCCATGTAAGTCGTTCAACACATTAGTTGCACACCCAAGTGTATGAATTGCATCAGATAGATGATTTATACAAACGTGAGGGTAATGAAAATTAGCTGACCAAGAAAGCCTTGAAAATCTCGTAATTCTTTCAGAAATAGCTCCCCATGTCCGGCTTGAACCCCCCCCCTTCCCCCAATAAGATCTACAGATAGATTACCAAGAAATGGACGTGAACATGGATATGGCCAGTGATAGTGGCAGAAAACATGACGTTGTTCAAATGTGACCACAGCAGTGCAGAACCCCCCCCCCCCCCCCCCCAAAGAGCTGACATCAGTCTTTTATGCTAGGTGGGCAGAACGAGCAGGACGCCTAGCGAACTCGACCTCGACCTCGACAGTCGGGACATTACCCGACTGTGTGCACATGCGGAACAGAGTGGCCAGATTCTCACCGGTGTACGCTTTGAGGTCGTACGTGACCGCCGTGTACCCAGCACCCGCAGAGAGCATCCTGACCTTGAGCCAGCCGTCGGTCCACCACACCATGCCGTCGTGCTTGGGTGCGAATGGGATCGGTCTCAACAGCGCTGCAGTGTTCTGAATGGGCATGCGCTGTGGGGCGAGTCCGGGTGACGCTGGCTGAGCAGTGTAAGGCGTGCTGGTGATCTCCTGGTCGCTCTGCGTGGCACTGCTGCCGCTTGGGTCAGATCTGACTTCGCTGTTGGTGACGACTACTGCGACGGGAAGCGGCATGGTTGAACTTCGTTGCACCACTGCTGGTACCGGAGCCAGCTGCCCTTTGAATGTCGGCGAATGCTGCATACAATAGTCTAGGACGGTGACTTGCAGAGCCTTCAGGCCAGCTTGAGATCTGGCTAGGAAACCAGATTGGCTTCTGCCTTTCCAATTAACGGTAAAGGCAACATCGAATACCGTATCATTGATTGAAGGCAATAGAGCGGGTGAGACCTTGACATCGGGAGACGAATCCTGGCGAGGGAAGTTGACCGGGACACCGGTAGGAGCAGTAAAGACAGGGTTACCCTGCTGTTGAGGCTCGCCGCGCCTGAACTGAGCTGGCCTAGACGGGCCAACTTGCTGCGGCTGACCGCAAGGCTGTCTATCAGGCTTGGTCGAACGACATTGGGGGCCTCTTGGGGGCATCGCGCGATGAGCGATGGCCGTACCTGTGGGTGCTACAGGATGACACCCCAGTGACGTTGCTGTCGAGCATGCTGCATACGCCGGAGTCTGCAGTGTGCCGTTGGTCGGGGGTACGTCCAGACTAACCGGAGTCCGTCCTCTCGAATCAAGCTCAGGTGCAGTGACTACTTGCCTCAACGCCGTAGGTGGCTTGGCGCAGCTGGGACATACTCGGACCGGAGGAAAGGAGATGAGTCTGTGGGGGCAGGTGATTGCGTAGGTGATCAACTTTGAAGGACCACAAGGCACGATGCTATCCTCTCCGGTGTTGCTGATGGTCGAGGTCGTTGTCGTTGCCGGTGTAAGTACGGGGGCGTCTTCTCCGTCAGTATCACTGTCTTCGTCGTCAGGCAGGTCGTCCGATGTTTCAGACAGCACATCGTAGTCGCTGGGCCAGTCCTCATTGTCGTCCTCACATCTTGTGGAACGGTTGTTAGCACGACGATCTGAGACATGCTGTGTACCACCCGGAGTGGCCCTGTGACTATGCACTGTCCTCATCGACTTTTCATGCAACGACGTGAGTGCACCGTCTAGATTGTCCGACGGGTCGGAGCAGACAATTGTCCCCGGAACCACGCCTCGGACCATTGCACAGGCAACAATCTGTCCAGTAGGCCGTTTCTCTGTGATTATCATCACGTTTTTCGAGGAAATCTTCTTGAATAGAGCACAGTTGTCTGCCTCCCACGCTTTGTCAAAACTTGGCGAGCTTCGTACAGTAGGTGGCTGCTGCCTGGGGCTAACGTACCGAGGATCATCTCCCGGAGTGGTGAATATTGCCCGAGAGGGCTCGAATTCGCAGTTGAAGTCATCTTGGGAGCTCCGAGTTCAATCTTTGGGTGATTATGCCACGGGGAAGCGTAACGGACATGACACGAATGTCGGGACCGATTGGCATGAAGAAAAGCAGGAGAAGTTGGGCCAGGAGCTGATTTGATTTTCCTTGACCTACTTATACACAAGTTAGAATCATTGCCCACGGAAGTCGCAGCTATGAGGCACGGTTGCCTTCTGCATTTGCCAGGGCAGGCACTTGGTAGTCGTTCCTCAGCCTTAGGGACAGTCTAGCACTTCTAGACGAGCTTGGTTCTTTGCCTGTTGTCCATGCACAGCCCATGTCGACAGTATTTGTCTCTAGGTAACATGGCCTGGCGAGTCTAAGCACATTTCATTGGGGAGCAGCAGTAGAGTGCGTAAGGCTAGGCCGCGTGGCAAGCACACTGTGCCTAGTCGGCTGATGCTCTTCATTGCCGGCCTCGTTTCTCCTCCGAGCCAGTTATGCTCAGCACTCGGTGAGCCAGACAGCGGAGCGCCCCCAACAAAAAGACAGCCCTGATCCCAAGACGCTCTTCAGCTGGTGTCCTCATGGGATGCCACAAGTGCGACCACGTACGACAAGGGTTGAGAAGCGTCGACCAGCCGTGGTAGTCGCACAGCTGAAGCTATACCATCGGTTTCCGTCCACGACAGCAAGGCCTTGTGCTTGTGACCCCATATTCGAGTGGTTGGGCTCTACCGTATCGAGCAGGTGCTGTCGGCGCCTGCTGTAGCATCGACAACGAGGCTGGCGTGGCCTCATCTTGGTGGTCCATACATAGTATGCTCGGTGAGAACTATAATCCTTGTTATAGCCTGTTATGATGCTGGTTTCCGCGCCGATCAGTGGGGGGACTCCAATATTTAACGTGTTCACAGAAGTGACAGACACGGCACATTGCCTCAATTCCACGGTTAATGCCTACATAATATAGCATCGACAACTCCGTTGCCAGCGAAGATCCTCGTTAGTGTGGTGTATCAATCTCCAATCATTTATCCGAGCCTCGTTTTCTACCGCATTGTGGGTTAGGCGCCAATCACAACTATGCTACAGTATGGAAGCCTCCACCTTAATTGGTTACAGTCAACCTCTCCAATCGTGTTTTAACGGCCTCCAACAACATGCTTTCCCGTTCAAGGAGACCCTTGACTTGGGTGACCTTAGCTTTGCGGAGGTCCGAAGGAACACGCAGGTCGCCCTTTGCTGGGCTTGGCGCAGCGTCATCGTCTTCAGTGCCGCTATCTGTAAATTTCCTCGCCTCCTCGCTCAATTCCTCGCCAAGCGCCATCGCGTCGTTGTATCTTCTGATCGTCTGTCGGAGTTTGGGCGGTCCTTGTGACGACTTGTCACCATCGAGTATTGTGGAGCCGAGGGCCTTGACCTCTGTTACCCAAGACTTCTCCTTATCGCTCAGCTCGCGGCTGGTCGCCTTGCTGACCTTTCGACGCATAGCCTCTAGCCGGGCTTGTAGTTGCTCTCCACGAGTCTGCGCTTCTTGTATCCTCCTCTGAATGGCCTCATCATTGGTCTCGGTTGCGCCATCTTCGTCCTGGGCGTCATCGCCAGTGACTGCCTCTACCCTTGTCTTGACTTCATTCGCCTTGATGATCTGCTGCTTGAGCTCGCTCTGCAGTTTTTCACAGCGCCTGAACAATTCAGCTGCGGCAACACCAAGCCTGTAGGTTTCTTCACTAAGAACCTTATGACTGTCTGTGAACACTTGCAAGGTTGCAGGCGAGCATCGCACTTCTTGATTTACGAGCGCCTTGTAGCGACTTGAGCGAAGTTTGTCGAGCAGAGCCGGTAGTGTCGAGCTCTCGTCAAAGACATGCGAAGGTTGGAAAACTGGTCGTGGCTCGTAGAAGTCTAGCGGCTGAACCTCGGCATCCTTGTCGAAGGATGGTGATACAGAGCGAATCGGCTGGAAGTCATCCTCCGGCATATCGAAAGCCATGGCGACTGGTTCGTACGGTGTCGCAGACAGGAGGAAATACCCAAGATCAGGATCGCGAATAGCCACGGCCGCTGCTAGGGGTAGATGTGCGTCGCCACGACCCTGATTGGCATACAAGCGCTCTCTTGTGGAGCTTTGCCCGCTCACAAGAAGGTCGATCCGGAAGTCTGACCCGGCCTCAGACTCGCCCTGCAACTCACTCTCCAATCTAAACACCCAAGGCGATAGTGATACTAGTGTGATTGAGGATGGGTGTGTGACGTAGAACGAGTACCGAGAAGTCACGTCTGCACTGAAGACCGGCCAGCCATTTTCGGCATCATCGACGGCTGTGAGGATGTCCATCGTCTGGAACGTCAAAAGCGAAGGTGTCCCATTTGCCCTGCCCATCAATCTCGACCGGTTCTGCGGCGGCAGCCATTGAGCCTGCACGCCTTGTACATCCAGGCAGATCCTGAGCTGTCCGCTCGAGGATAATAAGCAAATGATGGAGAGCGAGAGTCCTTCCATCTCGATGTCTTCCAGCTCGAGCTCTTCGTCCTCGCCCATCATGAGGTCATCAGTATCGAGCTTCTCGCCGATGGCAAAGATGTCGCTGAGTTCAAGATCGAGATCGACCTCCGTGTCTGGGCTCATCTCGAGCTCGAAAGGGCCTTGCAGTCTTGGGACGATTCCAGGGCGTGCAGGACGCTGATAGACCTCCGTCGGCGGCTCCCCGGGGGGGCCCTCAATGATCCGGGGCTCTTGATTGTCCAAATCGCCCATCCAGTCAAGTTGCTGTTGCGCCAATAGCTTCGCCTGCTCTGAGACGGTAGGGTCGTCTTCGTTGGCCGCAAGATTTGCCACAATGGACACAGACAGAGATGGAATCAACGTTGGGGGCGGCGCCCATACGCTTGGCAGCAGAGGACACAGGGCGTATACGTCGCCCTCGCGCATCGCGATCCACAAAGTCATGGGCGACCATCCTCCAGAACCTCTGCCGGCAAAGCAAGCCGAAGCTACCTCCATCTCAAATGAATCCGGCGTGAAGCCCTTAGTGGTTCCGTCGGTTGAGGCCGCAAAATTCTGGTCGAGAGATGTGCCGTCTGCCAATTTCTGCAGGTCGATAGTGAAGGTAGGTGTGTCGAAGCTCCAACGGTCGGTCTGTGACAGCTCCCACACTCTGACAATGGCATCCTTGGTGACTGTAACGAGTGCGGAGCCATTAACTCCCAGTGGATGCCAGAGTACGGAGGCAATTGCCGCCCTGTCGACGACATGTGTGGTAGGACCGAGCGTCCAAGACTTCGGCTTGATGACTTCATTGCTCGGACCAGTCAAATGTGCCGAGTCTGGCAAAAGTATTATTCGTATAGTATGTGTTGTGACGACAGCCATGAAATTTGCGAAAGGTGACATGATCAGTTGCTGTATGTCGCCTCCAATGGGTACTTGGAGGGTCTGGCACGAAATTCATGGTCAGTACAGAAACTCAGGTATTGAGCGACTTCGACTTACGCGGAAGCCCTCAGCATCATCGGGGGTGGATGATTGAGATATGCCATCGTCGCCAGGAGCAAGCGAGCTCTCACGCTTGAAGCGGCCGTTGTCCGGGCTGCGATCGACTCCATCTTGCCAGCGTTCCTTCAAGTACACAAGGTCGGCCCATCTGATCTCCTTCCCAACGGCTACGAAGACTTCAGTGCCACGCCGTGCGATTGTGCGTCGAGGTCCAAGTGGTAAGCGGTTCTTGGTCGTCGCAGAACTCTTTGTGCCTTCGAGATCCGATGGAGCGAAGACGTCGTGGCCAATTGCAGGCTTAGAAAGCCAGGGCGGAGTATAGCTCTTGATTCTGACCATTGTTGTTGGACAAGGAGCCAGGAATGTTGCTGGTGGTGCTCTGTTGTTTGCAACCGCTAAAACTGCTTTGTTGAGGAGCAAGACCGGTCGTTGCGGCTCAGTGGATTGCGCCCGGTATGTGTTGCATGTCAAGTCCTGCAGGTTGTATCGTTTCACGTGCCTCGATGTTGTACTTTTATTGGCAGTAGATGGCGATGGCGAGCCGAAAGGCAATGTGAGCTGTAGAGTGTGTAGTGGCGTAGCGGTGGTTGTTTTGGTCAATGTTGCCCCAAGCTTGGAGCTGTCGGGTTGTCTGACCGGGAGCGCCAGGCAGCTTGAAGCTCTCTAGCGCAGCCGGGAAAAATTGGCCGCGCTGGTTGCTCCCGCGACGCGTCAGGCAAATGGTACCTGGCTGGCCATGCATGCTACCACTAACGGAGAAGTACCAGGACTGATCTCGAGAAGGGTGGGTCCAAGCGCATCGCATTGCGATTTCACCTTGAGCATCTCAAGCCATCTCTCATACTTGTTCTCTAATCACCATCTTGCGACTTACGAGACTTCCTCACAAACATTGGCAGCAGGCGCAACCACTCTTGGTTCACCGACGCATCATATACCGTGAAAGGGCCGCAACGATGGCGGCAACTGCACCCGTTCGCTCCACAGTCGACCGGCTCGACAGACCAAGCGCCTACTACAACCAGAAGGTAATATGAGACCAGCCCGTCTTGACTCTTATCTCATACTGATTCTTTAAATCGGGAACAGAACAGAAGGAGGAGGCCAGATCCCCGCGACCAGAGAGATGGGGATGACGAGATGACCAATGGCGCCGATGAGCCTGAAGACCCTCTCAAGAACGCCACCACTCTTTATGTTGGCAACCTGTAAGTTGAAAGAATAACTGACTACCATGATCGAGGGTGGCCCACCTGACATTATTCTGGCATAGATCATTCTACACAACCGAAGAGCAGGTGTATGAACTCTTCTCCAAGTGCGGTGAGATAAAACGGCTCATCATGGGCCTTGACCGCTTCAACAAGACGCCCTGCGGCTTCTGCTTTGTAGAGTACTACACACACCAGGATGCCCTAGACTGTATGAAGTACATTGGCGGCACGAAGCTCGATGAGCGCATTATCCGTACTGATCTGGACCCGGGCTTTGAGGAGGGCCGACAGTACGGCCGGGGCAAGAGTGGTGGGCAGGTGCGCGACGAGTATCGCGATGACTACGACGAGGGGCGTGGCGGTCTGGGCAGGGCGATCCAGGCTGAGCGCATGCGAGACAACGAGCGCCATCGGGAGAGGGACACCGAGTATGGTGACGATACATACCGGCCTGCGAGGTGATCGTACGTATCACATGTTTGCTGGGATGCCAGTCACACGCACTTGGACGGGGTGTTCCCATCTTGAACAAGTGACTTCGATACAATTAGATCAAAGCCGCGATGAGCGAGGGCCACGTTTCCCGAAAGGCCCAGGTCGTCTAATTCAACATGTAACGAATATTGAATATCAACTGTGCCGATAAAGGCAATCCGGAACTCCGTATGTAGTGATGCTATCCTTAGGTGTACAGAAATGATCTTAGCTGAAGGCAGGAACACGTTACCTGCCTGCTCCGTAGTGTTACATCTGGCAGTTTTCTTTATGCCAGTATACGTTTACATAAAAAGCAATGACATCCCGTAGCGTTTTTGTCCACCGTCTAGTCCTTGTCAACCACGGCGACCAATTTTCCTGCGTAACTATCTCGCCAGCTCAGTAACCAGGAGGATTTACTCGCTGTGATACTCTCGTCCACTTCGGCAGCTCTGAATAGAAGACTCGTTAGCGAGAGCCCCTCAAGATCAACATGATTCATGGCCTCCTGTCAGCCGGAGCACCACTTCCTGATCGGCGCCCGCATCCCAGACAAACGACCACTACCGCCTCTCCCACCCACCCGTCTCGCCTATTCCAACAAAGCATAAAAAGAAAACCACTCACTGTGAATGCCCTTCCTGTACTTCTTCTCCTTGCGATCAAACATGGTATACTTGTCGCGGGGCAGCATCTCAGCCTCGGTGGGCATCTCGGTTTTCCACGTCTCGAGCGCCTTGAGCGTCTCGCCCTGTCGCGCGAGGGCCTTGTCGAGTGTATCTACGACAGCGTCGACGGCCCGAAGGCGCTGCCGCTGGCGGGCCTTCTGGAACCGCGAGAGTCTCCAGGGGATCTTCCTATATTGCGGCAGAGGCTTGCGTTAGCTATTCTCTCCTGTATCGTCTGGGCCAGCGTTTGTGCGTGAGAGCTGGGTTCGCGATCCGGTTCGAGAGGCGTGCGCCGCATAACAGTCGTTTTTCCATCTCTTTAGCCACGAAAGGTCGAGCTTTCTCGTGTCATGGACCGACGCCGCTGCGTGCTGCACTTCTCGTGGCTCTCTGTGAGAAGGGTTCGTCGTACCATAGAAGACCTCCCGAGAGGCTGTTTGTTGGTCGGAACGCTCCAAACATTGTGTGTGATCTTGTCCGAATCGCGTGCCGGTGATCGATCAAGACAATTCAATGTCGACAGAGCTCAGGCTTGAAATGCAGCTGCGGACGGGTTTGCTTCTGTAGATACAGACTGCTCAATGGACAGAATAGCCTGAATTGTGGGGCCGCGCCGGCCCAGGGGACCTACCCCCCCACGGTGACGGTGGAGGAACCCGACTCTAAGGCCGGTGGACTTGAGATCTTGAAGCTCGGCGCGTACGAAGCTTGCGACAATGTAACGGAAGCCAACCATACACCACTTTCGAATCCAGTCGCTCCTTTCACAACCATCCCATACTCATCGCGAATAAATAAGCAGTCAATCACGTCTCAGGTCGCCCAGATTTCCGCGGCGAACTCCGATAGCCACTCTCACCATTACTCTCGACTACAACCGTCGACCGCATACAATAAAGGCACAATGTCGTATTACTTTGCGATAATAGGCACGCAGGACAACCCGCTCTTCGAGCACGAGTTCGGCACATCTAAGCAGGGCGGCGATGGGCAGTCTCACTTCAGCGAGCAAGCGCGCCACATGAATCAGTTTATCCTACACAGCAGTCTCGACATCGTAGAGGAGGTGCAATGGGGCAGTGGACAGATGTAGGCAGGACTCTCTGACCCCTCACTAAATCTTATGATACTCTGTTGCAGGATGGGAAAGAGTGGTGGATGATGGAGACATCGACCTGGGCTCAATTTCCCTTTGTGGAACCGCTCGCTGACCTTCCAAAACAAACAGGTATCTCAAAATCGTCGACAAGTTCTTCAACAACTACGTCTCTTGTTTCATGACAGGCAACAACATGAAGTTCCTCCTCCTCCACCAGCCCACCAACGCCGCCGCAGGTGGCGGGACAGCAGGCTCCTCGTCACGCTCGTCCACCTCGATCGGCGCCAACCCGACCTCCCCACAGACAGAAGAGGCAATCAAGAGCTTCATGCTTGAGGTGTACGAGAACTGGGTGAAGACCCTTATGAGTCCGTTCTACTCGGTCAACCAGGAGGTTCGCAGCCCTGTGTTCCGCCAGAGGGTTGCTGCCGCGGGGAGGAAGTATCTTTGACTGATCGGCAAATGCGCAGATCTCACCTGTAGATCGACGAGGTGACGATGATCGATAATCTGGTTGGACGACCCAGAGAATGAGGTTTGCTGGGGAAAGAGCATGGCATGGCGTTTGGCGTTCTTTATACATATTCAGATTTGGTAAGAAGAACAGTGGTCGAAGCATAATACAGACACTAAGTTGTGCACCGAGATCATTGCCATCATAAACAGTCTGAGAGCCCAATTCAAGGTCGCGTCACAGCACGCAAACAAGATGTGTGTTTGTAATCATGGCGGCTCCGTCTTAGGAGTGTATTGTATTGTCGTAAAACTACCAAAACCAAACGCCAGTACTGAATGTGTGTATCATGCCATAATGTCAAAAATCCCAGAATCCAGATTCCTCATGCTGCTCCGTAAATCGTCATTGAGAGGCCGGATACAAGGCCAGCGCCAAAGCAACCAGATACGAAGTGCCGCAATGTATATTGGCGTTTAACCACCGAAACCGTACAGAGTGCGGCCCTGGCGCTTGAGGGCGTAGACAACGTCGAGAGACGTGACAGTCTTACGCTTGGCGTGCTCGGTGTAGGTGACGGCATCACGGATGACACCCTCGAGGAAGGACTTGAGGACTCCACGGGTCTCCTCGTAGATCACTACCATGCTGTTAGCACAAGGCTCGATGGAGTCAGGCGATGAGTATGAGACTTACTGGCTGAGATACGCTTGACACCACCACGACGAGCGAGACGTCTGATAGCGGGCTTTGTGATACCCTGAATGTTGTCACGCAGAATCTTCCGGTGGCGCTTGGCACCGCCCTTGCCGAGACCCTTGCCGCCCTTGCCGCCTGTCGATGAGAGTCAGTGACATGTTCAAAGAGTCATGATGAAAGGACCAGATTGACGCGAGACTATCTGATAGCAATGCAACACCAGACGCGCCGAGCATGTCTTTACTAAGACCCGGAAGGCGGTGGTCCCAAGGGACGCGCCAGCAAGGTGTAAAGAGCTGCAAGTGCAGGCGAGATATGGTAGAGGTTAAGCCAAGTGAGATGATGAATACTTACGTCCAGTCATGTTGATGGAGTATGTGTGGGATGGTTGGTGTGATGAGGTTGGGGATAGTTGTTGATGTGTGCAGGTCGTGTCGTATAGTGGTGGAGAGTGGGAGTGGGCGGAGAAGGAACCGGATGGGGGGATATGATTATATGTGAGGAGCTGGTGCAGGTTACTGATTGCAGCACAAGGCAGGCGCGCAGTAGGGGGCTGCAAGCAACAGCGGGCAAAGGTAGGAACCAAGCGTGGAATAAAGTGGCGCTAAACCTGTTTCGGGTACGCAGCTGATATTTGGGTAGTGTGTGTGCAGTTGCGCCTGCAATTGTTGACTTGCAGCTCACGCGGGGTGGGACTGCCGGACGCGTTGCTTTCCAGCACGTCAGGGATGACAGAAGTGGGTGCGTGTTTTGGTGGTGGTTTTCGAGCTTATAGCCAGCTGAGCCCCACTGGTCCAAGCGCGATTGGCTCCAGCAGGGTCTAGTGGTTGTCTCTTCTTTTTTGTGATTGGCTGCTCGATGGGTACTACGCGGACTTCGAGGGAGCTCATCCAGATTGAGTTACCTCCAACACAGCTCAATTGCAACTTGAGCTCAGGCTCACCTGGGCTGGGTGTGACGGTATGACGCGACTCTCCCAATCCAATCTGTGGACTGGTTAGCCGTCGACATGGGTTCGACAACTCCTTTATGCACAGGGCTGTTCAGGCATCTGAGGGAACGGCTATGACTCGATGACGCCCGGCCTTCCTTCTCTCGTTACCAGATGGGCAAAAGGTTATAGGTCCCGTAATGTACTGAGCGTAGCAAGACTATCACATGAAGTCAAGTCAAGGTAAACGGTATTCGACTTTGGTGGTACCATGTGAACGTGTCGACGTTCAAATCATATTATACAGGCAGCGACGAGATGGCTGCCATGCCTAATCCTATTTTCGTGAGCCTTGTCGTAACCCATCAAGGGTTTGTCCCTGGAGTTGTCCATCATCCAAAGGTCTCCCGAAGGCAATAAGTCCTAAACGCCTATGCAATGCCAAACCATTCCATGGTCATTAACGGCTAGAATGCAATTGTCGAAAATCAACGCTCTGTCAATGAGTTGCCCCTGCTGCCTGCCATAAAGCCAAAACACCAGCGCCTTGCTCAATCAATCCATGTACAGCCCCCATTGTAGTCCGCGCTCCCCTCACAAGCAGACAATCTCTGTGTGGTCTTTGGCGTCCATGATCAAGCTTTCATCCCATCATAGAGTCATCGTACCCGTCGTCTTCGTCTTCGAGGCTTTCTATAGCTTCTTTGATTTGCTGGCTTGCCTGTCGTTGTTGGGTCAGCATCTTCCACCTCGCACTCATTATGTGCATGGACAGAAACATACCTTAGGGTCTAAATTCAGAGCGATCGTGAAGTGACGCACAGCGGAGCTCTTGTCGTTCTGGGTTTTATACAGCTTTCCAAGAAGGAAGTGCACCGTTGCCTCGTCCGGTGCAAGATTCTTGAGGATCTCCAGTTCTTTACGGGCGGCATCGAGCTGATTCAGTGCAAGCAAAGCCCGAGCCTTTTTATATCGCGTCTGCGCAGCCTGCGGGGCGAGCTCTGTGGCTTTGCTAAAGTACTGCAGCGCGGGCACGATCTTGCGCTGTTTTTCGAGAACGTTACCAATGCAACAGATCAGGACGGCATTGGTCGAGTTAATATGAGACGCCGTCTCGAAATGAGTGTACGCCATGTCATAGTTGCCAAGCTTCTCGTACACTCTTCCGATACCATAGTAGGCATTGTAGTGTCGTCGATCAGCACTGATCGCGCGCCTGTATGCAGTGAGTGCCTTCTCGTACTCCTCGTTTGATACGTGTTCGTGACCCTGAAGCGTGAAGGCATAAGCGAATTTGGGGTCCAACTGCGTGGCCCGTTTGAAGCATCGAAGAGCTTGCTCATGGTCACGGGCCAAGGACCACGCATTTCCGAGAGCACACCATGCTTGTGGCGAACGCCAGCAGGCATCTACTAGCTCGTGAGCCAAGAAGGAGAGTTCAGTCTCTTTCTTGAGAAACCACAGAATCGTTGAGTAGACTTCCATGTCCTCAAAGCGCATCGGCGCGAGAATACGTAATCTGCGGTAGTACTTTTCGGCCTCCGCATATGCGGCCTGCTCATAATGTGCTCGTCCCATTTGAGAAAGCACCCAGGGGGTATCTTGCTGGCTACGCGGTAGCGAGTTGTACGCAGTGAGTGCTTCAACGCACTGAAACTTGGTCTGGGCAAGGTATCCGGCACCAAACTTTCGGAGAAGGTCCAGCACGTATTTGATGGCCTCTTCAGCCCTCACGCTCTCTGGTGCGATCTGCTTTGGAACTGGTTGCGGCGGTGCCGGCTCTCTCACTCTCGGGGCCTCCGCATGATCGACATCCATTCCGTTGTCCTCGAGAGGCTTACGGTTTCCGCTAACCGCCCGCCCAACAGTTGTGTTTGACGAAATGGGACGAGCCAATCTGGGAATGGGGGGCCTAGCCTTCTTCAGCTCTCTTGTTGGAGCGATCGAGGTTGCGGTTGCAGCAGGGTGGGCTTTAATGTTGGGGTTCTTCGACATGTTGATCCTGGCACTTCGTCTTTGTGGAGCGCCTGGCTCCTCGGAGGGCTGTCTTGGTTGGACAGGATGCCCAGAGACTGTCCTTTTTCTCTCAATGCCAGATATGCCTACTGGAGGAACACGCAGGCCTCCGGCCCCCTCCGAAGGCAGATCCTCTTGCACCTTATCATATGCACGGAGCATACGCCTAGATCCTAGACGATGCCCTACCTTAAGAGGCGCGTCTTGGAGTCCTGCGTCTACCTGAACAGTTCTCGTTCGACGGGTCGGTACCGCTGCCTGTTCTATTGGCACATTTGTTCCCCTGCCGTTGGAGTCAGTATTTGAAGTCGTCGGTGTTTCCGTCAAATCCGGCCCGATGTCGAGTGTCGAAGCAGCCATCCTGGAGCGTGCGGCAGCAATCTTCGACAAAAAGTCGTTTTCGCCTGTCGCAAATGGCGCGGAGCTGGTCCCAAATAGAGAGTCACTCGATGCCACGGACTTGTGAGTCTCGAAAGGATCGGCCATGTCATTTGTTGAATGCTGTCGTGTGTGAGATCGTTTGCTGACATTCTCTACGGGTTGAGGGATGATGTTGTCCTTTTGCTCTGCCAGAATGCCATTGCTACTGCTATCATGTATGCACAAGTTGAGCAGACTGTCGTTAAGCTTGAAAATATTCGGTGTGCGGACGTTGACGCCCATATCGCAAAGAGCAGTGAATGCGTCCCACATGAAGGGGTTCGCTTTCAATGCTTCCTCGAAGCTGATGACAGCCTTTTTCTGTTCATCGCGCGCTCGATATAGCTTGCCTAGCAAGCATAGAATAGTTGCGGCGTCTGGATGCTGCAGCCGATTCGCGGCTCCGTGCTTACCGAAGCCGTTCTTGCCGGACCAAGCTGCCCGGGCCCGCTCCAAAGCTTGAATTCCTTCTTTGTGGTGATCCAAGGCTAGGCATGTTTGTGCGAAGAGAAAAGCGCAGCTGACGTGGCTTCCACGATGACCCACCGCCTTGCTGATCTCGTAGGCGGTCTGGTAATCACCAAGCCGGAAGTGGCTGAGGGCGAGTAGGTATACAGATTCGCTGGTTCGTGGATCGTGGGCGACGAGCCGCTCGGCAAAGAACAAGGCGTTGTCATATGAGAGGTTGTCGAGGTGGTAGTGTATGATCTGCCTGAGTTGGGCTGATATGGCGGAAGAGGACGGCGCCATGCTGATGGTGTCCCCTCGGAAGGGTCGAGGTGTGAAGAGACGAGGTTCGGGAGGTGTTAAGCCATGTGAACTGCTCCATCCAGTAAATAGTATTTGAGCATACACTTGCTGCAGCAGGACCTCTGTGTACTGTGCTCGGTCCAGCAGAATGAGAAAGCGTGTTAACGCAGCAGGCTCTATTTCAGCCGATGCCAGCCCAAGCACAACGCGCGGCGATGATAGCGGAAGGAAGTCTTAGTGTCTCGTGAGCGAATGCTGAACTGCAGTGGCTATTTTGGAGTGTATCGTCGATATACAGCCTATGAATGGCGAGCAGGATTGAGCCGAAGTCTCTGAGAAGGCAACAGGCACATCATGCGTTGTGAGTCTGGTGTGAACAAGACGAGTCGATGCGAGTTGATGGAGATGTTGTTCCGCGAACTAATGCAGCCGAAGTGGTGTCTGCGGTCGTGAACGAGGAGGGCGACGAGGTGCCAGGGGCGCTGACGTCGGACTGGTGGCTGATCTCGAGTGACCATGGGCGTGACTGTGTCGAAGCTGCCGGCGTACTCCTGTCAGGCGTCGTGCGAAGCGGGACGGACGGCGTGAAAGCATGAGCCGTGCATCGAGGTTGGGAACTTGCAGATTCGCGGTTGCTTTGCTCGATGTTATGATTGCGACCAGGAGGTCGGGGCCATGATTGGCCTAGGGTCTCATAGGCAGCGCCCCACCCGCCGGCAGGCGCCTGGCAGAGCAACCCATGGCCGGCTTTGAGCGGGCACACACCACAATGCAAGACAGGCTGCACGCACTGCCAGCCTCAAATGACAGACAGACCAGATGGGGCAGGCAAGTGCTTGAGGCGAGCTGGCCGTAAGTTGGGAAGGCACTTAGTACGCAGCCGCAACTGCATGTGTTCTCCAACCACAGCATTCCACCACTGGCACATTGCAACCACTTTGGCGGTCGTCCCCCAACCACGCACGCCACGCAGTGACATCATATCTTCGAGCTGCCAGACAATTTCGAAGGACTGCTAGCTAGCACGATACATTCCTGCAGGGACACAATCTGTCCAGCAGAACCCCTCACCATCAACGCCCACTTATCACCACCATAATGGCTCAAAAAGCACGCAAGGACAGAGCCAAGGCCAACGCCACAGCGCTCAACAATCTTCACATCGGCACCCTTGCCGTCAACGTGGTCTTTATTCTATTCCACTTTCTGTTCAAGAAGCGCTCGCTACTGGCCTATGGAATCCTGTCCGTGCCCAGCTTCATCTGCGAGTACATCCTAGAGACTACCGGCCGGCCCAAGTATGACCCGGAGACGAAGCAGCTCAGGACCGCCGGTGAGGACCTTGCTGCCGCTGGCTTGACAGAGTATATGTTCGACATCATTTGGGTCACTTGGGCCTCGGTGGTACTTGTCGTCTTCTTTGGGAACTGGGCCTGGCTGCTGTGGGCTGTCGTTCCAATTTACGGTGCTACCAAGGGCTACAGCCTCCTCGGCGCAGCACGTGGAATGGCTGGCATGCAACAGCAGGCTGGTGACACTGCTGCAGCACCACCGGCGGGAAACAGGCGCCAGAGGCGTGCCGCTTAGTGTGGCATCTATCGCCACATTCGATATAGTCTATATGGTATGATTCAAGCCTATGGATTTTCCCACCCCAGCGGTTTCAGTTCGCCAGACGATGGCAGTCAAGTTCCCTCGTCCACTCGTCCAAAATGTCCTGGGGAACATCACGCACTATGACGTGGATATGCTCAAGCGCCCGGACGCTCTGCAGGGCCACCCAGTTCTTGAAGAAGAGCACCTTATCCTCACCACCTGGGCCCAGTCGGTCGATGAAGAAGCGCCGGACGAAGTCCGTGACAAGTCGGCGGCTCTCTGGCGTCATGTCGCCCACAGTATCATCCGTCTCGATGATGGTTCTCGTCCAGACCACGATATGTCGCATATCACTGGTGATACCGTATGGCCAGTCATTGATCAGGACGCGGTAATCCGAGGGGTCCTCGAATGGTATCAGGGACGCAGCGACGAAAGGTGGCTTCCCCCAGGCGCTCGGAAGACGGTGGCATAGCAGATAGTCCGTCATGGAGCCATATTCAGCCTTGGTCTCGGCAGTCCATTTCATGTATCTACGTAGATCCGATGGCTTGCGCTTCAATACTGAAAGATCGTTCCGACCTGAATTAAGTGTGAGTTGTGGCGATTCTGTGATTGCTGGTGTGGGCTGGCGAACCAGAAAATCAAAAACCACATACGGATGATATCGGTCATGTCTGCCCAGTCGTGATACGGGAATTCTTCATCCGTGAGAGACAGCACCCAGCGGTCTGTCTCGGTCAGCGGAAAGGGTGCATCATCTGAGGATTTGGAGGTTGCAGCCGCTCCAGTCACTGCATGGACAGCTTCACTCATGGTGTCGGGCACAGACTGGCCCTGGGAACGATGCGATTGAAGTGGACGATGAGCGTGTCCTGTTGTTGATTTTGATGCCCAGCTCTACATCTAATAGAAGTGCACGACGTGGTTGGCTAGCCCGTGGTCTGGGCGGCCACACGGCTTAGGCGCAGCGTTGTTTCTAAGTAATCACGTGGCCACTTTGTAACGTCCCGTTCGCTCGACTTGATTCACCAATACAACCTTGGATGGGTTACCTTGACCATGGTACAGGAATTAAACAAAGACATTGGTTTGCACGACGGATGTCCACAGAGCCGGGTTTTATTCACGAGCAACATGTCCATAATCTAAGCGTTCCAAGGTTGTCGTCGTCCTGAATGCCGGTCATACAATGCAAGCCAGGGTCGGTACGGACTTGGGCACAGTTGGACCACATGCCTCCAGCCCTAGCAGCTGCGGTCCCGGAATATAAAACGCGCGATTCACCGAATGCCGAACTGGCTGATTTAGGCGACGGTCTCGGATATGCGTTGTATCGACGCCGAGTGCATAACTGCGTCTCCGCAGCCGACCGACCCGGCGGAGCCGGGCGATCCAAGCTTCAAATTGTTGACCGTGGTGTCTCTGCTTGGGGAATGCCATGGAAGGACCCTGAGAGTGCGTGTGGAGGGGCGTGACCCGACAGGGCTCATTGGCCCAACCGATGACCCGCGCCGCGGCCCAGCGGAGCACCTCAAAAGCTCAAGAAAGTCCCAGCACAACGCCAGACAGGTTCGGCCTTGGTCTACCAATACCTATCACAACTCTAGCCAACCTCATCTGGCCGTGATACGCAAAAGCCAGCCACAATGGGTGTCGCGGACCTCGTCATCCCCTTCACCAACAAGGTGTACCTAGACGCCATCATCATCCCCGCCGGCCTCCTGGTTGCGGGAGTGTGGATTGTCAAGCCCGACTATGTCGCCTACGCTGTTGCTGGTGCTGCAGCTCTGTCTGCCTTGAAGTTCAACCGCATGCGTAAGTAGCCATATTCTATGAGCTGTTCCCCACGGAAACATGACTAACGAACGTCTTCTTTTCCTTATGCGCAGAGCCCAAGAAGATCCTCAAGCCTACTGAATTCCAGGAGTTTGAGCTAACCGAAAAGACTGTCCTCTCTCACAACACCGCCATGTGAGTCTCGCCTATGGCAATTGTTCTCTGGCCAGCTTCCACTGATAATGATGTGTCTACAGCTACCGCTTCGCTCTCCCCTACCCGACGGCCGTTCTCGGCCTCCCTATTGGTCAACACATCTCGATCGGCCAGTATATCCCCCAAGAGGATGGCTCGTCCAAGGAAATCATTCGATCCTACACGCCCATCTCTGGTGACGACCAACCTGGTCACTTCGACCTCCTCATCAAGTCTTACCCGACCGGTAACATCTCCAAGTTTATGGCTTCGCTCGCCGTTGGCCAGAAAATCCGCGTCAGGGGCCCCAAGGGCGCCTTCGTCTACACTCCCAACATGGTTCGCCACTTTGGCATGATTGCTGGCGGTACCGGAATCACCCCTATGCTGCAGGTCGCCCGTGCTGTTCTCAAGGGCCGTGCCCAGGGAGACAAGACTGAGGTTGACCTAATCTTCGCCAATGTGACCGAGGCAGACATCCTGCTCAAGGAGGACCTTGACGAGCTCGCCAAATCGGACCCGGGCTTCCGCGTTCACTACGTCCTCGACCGGCCGCCGGAGGGCTGGACCGGCGGCGTCGGCTACGTCACTGCCGATATGATCACCGTAGGTGGACCTTCCACTGCCTTGACCTGAATAACGAGTCGGGGATATGGCTGACTTTATGTGCTTAAAATAGAAATGGCTCCCCAAGCCCGCGAACGATGTCAAGATCCTGTTGTGCGGCCCGCCGCCCATGATCAGTGGCCTAAAGAAGACTACCGAGAGTCTTGGTTTCCAGAAGGCTCGCCCGGTGAGCAAGCTCGAGGATCAGGTCTTCGCGTTCTAAGCGGGTTCCTTGGATTCGGAAAAAAAACTCCGCTCGAATCACGAGACGCCACGAAAGCGGTGCTTGGAAAGCGCAGCTTCGATAGCAAAGCAATTGGCCTGCATAATGGCGAGCATTGTGTATGTGGTCAGTCGGCCTCATGCGCATAACTGCTCCAGCCCTGGAACAACGGATCACATTGTAGCGCAAGGTGCGCATCTAGACAACTGGGGTTTTACATATGACTGGGGACATATGACTGGGGAGCCATGGCTTTGTCGGATTTTCTTTCTGGGCTTGTTAGTCTACAAGGTCCTTCCAGTCAAGTGTACATAGAGAATCCTTGATGCCATGACACGAATCCCTGCAGCAGTCCATGCACGAACGATATATTGACAGCGCATCCCGCCTGCCTTTGAAGACGGTCTGGTGATCATTCGCGGTAAGCAAGAAAGGAGCTGGACGCGCTCAGGTGCAGGTGAGGCTAGATGGGCGGTGTGTGTGTGTGTGTGTGTGTGTGAAGTTGCCATGCCATATCTGGACCAGCATGGCGATCCTCGCGAGCCCCCAAGTAATAAGTATACTGAAGTACTTACGCTCCCAATACCTGGCGCACTCCTAGGCACAAGAAATTTTTGGTGAGTTACATTACCAGTAAATAATGCAATCGCTTGCTTACGACTTTCGGCAGCCAATACCGAAGCGAGGAAGCCGGGCGTGTTGAAAGAGGGTCATTGTTGGGAACGGGCAGGTCAGTCAAAGATAACGAATCTGGCCTTTTTTGAGAGCACTACAGCGTTGCCGCCGCTAGCACTATGGAGCCAGCCAGGCGTCGAAAGGAACAGAGTTTTTGTGGGGGTCACAGGTCTGACCGGCGGGAGGTTAGTGCGACCCAGGCCGATCTCGGATGTGGCCCCTCACCCCTCTTTGACCAGTCCAGTTACTATGCGCTAGATCAAGGTGCAGCAGTTCTCCGTCGCGGCAAACCATGCAGATAGATACGCTACTTTACGTTACATCGACTTGCCGGGCCCTCGATCGACGGGCTGGTAGGCAGAACGAGGGACCTCGAGAGCGGGGGGGCCTACCACAGCAGCCGAGGGAAGCCGGTTGTGTTTGCTTCTTCGCCTGCCTCGAGATGTGACGGGAAAAGTCGTTTGGCCACGCGGGCGAGCAGATCCTTGTCGACAATGCTATCGTTGCTGTGTGTATGTGTGTCTGTATGTGTGTTGGGGGAAAGTCTTTGTCGTTTGGGTCACATGCGCAGCGGATGCAACAAATCGACGGCACCTGGGCCCCTGGAGTTCGGCGGGGTGCTGCCCACCCCCTGTCCCGGCGCGGCTGAGCTGCTTGTGACATGCGGGACCGCTGGACAGAGCGGCACCGACTGTACCTGCTGTTGGTTCGCGTGCTCGGCGGTCACCTCCTGTGCTGCTGCTGCTGCTGCTGCTGCTGCAGAGCACCGGGCATGGCATGCTGGGAGCTGGGAACTACTTGGACGCCCAGCTGTGCATGACTTACAAAGAAGGTACCTTGGTCAGGCGCGCGCGCTCGCTGCGCTCTGGGTATGACGAGGCCGATACGAGGTGGCCAGGGCGGCCTTGAGCCGTTCGGGAGTTGCGGATGTCGAGCAAGTTGCCAGAGGTTGTGGAACACTCGGCTTGCTGGAAAGAGACGAGCGGGTGCTCTGGTAGAGTAGTGCACGTAGAAAAGAACAGACAGAACACGACGGCCCGACTGAAGGACGAGATCGATCTGCTGCTTTGGCTCAAGAGCCTGCCTGCATGGGCGACAGGATGTGGGTTACAGTAGCGTAGCGTACACTGCCATGCTATGCTATGCTACAGTACACTACACCAGACTACAGTACACTACACTCCACTATACTGCACTGCACTCCACTGAGGTACGCTACACACATACTTACTTAAGTAAGTACATAGTACCCTTTCGAGGCCTATGTGCACCATAGTAATAGTACAAGGTCTATCGGTCAGAGGCGCAGTGGCAGGCTTGCAGCGCTGATCGCACCCTGCCGGGCAGGCCGAGGGCCCGGGGGCCAGGGCCTGCATGGCGAGGCATGGGACGGGGTCCCACGAGCCCGGGATGGGCACGTTCTAGAACAATTTGAAGCCCGGCGCCCAGCCCATCAAAGTGCCATGATCCAGGATCCCTCAGATGCCCCAAGGTACTGCTGTATCAGCCATCGGCACCGTATCATATCCCATCCCACCAAACACCGCACAATTTTGTGCTGGCTCGAACCCGGCTCTCCGCGGAGGCGGCCCAGTCTCAGAGGGGCCCTGGGGCTTCAGAACTCAGGAACCAAGGACACAGGAACTAGGAATTAGGAATCAGGACTCTCTCCCCGCCTCTCCCTCCCTACCTGGCCATCGACGATCCAAACGGGGCTTTGGTTATCTGGGGCACACGAGACGCGTCTCGTCGCTCGACTCTTGCCTGTCCTTTCCTTTGTGCCTTGTGCGTTGCCTGTTTGTTGTTTGTCGCTCTGACCGCACCAAGACGTGAGAGACGACCAGAGACAATCAAGTGTCGTCTGTCCGTCCCCAAAGCAGCCCTCTAAAGAGACGCAGCCGAGTCGCCTCCCCCACATCCGGCGCCCGCCGGTCTGCACACGCACACTCACACACACAAACACATACATACACACACATATGCACACACTGCATACCGACCGCCCACTGAGACACCGCCGCCGCCTTCGCTCTGTCTCTTCTCGGACGGACGACGTCCAGACTTTCGCCAGCCAGCCAGACAAGCTAGACCGGACAGAACCACTGGCTCTAGCCTGGACCGCCCGTCATCCAAGGAAGCCATTTGCTCGCCCACCCGTCTGTTCGCCTACCCGCCCGCCTGCCGTTTCCACCGTCCCTGCAACTGCGCTGCCACTACAACTGCAACGCTGCTGCAGAGTCCGGCCGGAGCTAGACTTAATCTTCACGTCATTGCCCTGAGCCGGCCGCGTCAGATATCCAGTTCTCTGAGCCAAGCTACGCGGCTCTCTCTGCCTTGCCAGCAGTCGCGCGCCCTGCCTGCTGCATGCGCCAGCCCGCATTCCAGTTGTTCGTTCCTGTCCCGTCCCGTCCAGTCCAGTCCAGTCCAGTCCCGGCAACCGAGACCAGACACCAGACACCAGACACCTGACAAGACAACACAGCACAGCACTACTCGACCCAGCTTCGAGTTGGCCCGGTCTCGCTCCTTCCTTTTGTTTCGTCTCGCCTGCCCCGGCCTCCTTCGACCTGCGCTGCTCCCATATTTCTCGCGCCAGACCGGAGAAACAGCCGTCGTCGTTCCTGGCCCGAGTTGGGGTTCCCTTTCTTGTGGGAGGAGACCAGGAAGAACTGTGGCGCTTTTGTCTGCAGTAGGCCTGTCAATTGTCGCTGTCTTTTGGGTTTTGAGGTTGTTCCTAGATTCGAGGATGCAGATGCTCTAGGCATTCCTTCACATCTTAGACTAACACACACGCACACGCACACGTACACGCACACCCCTCGGCGTCGTTCTGTTTCCAAACCCTACTCCAGCTCATCGAACCGGCACTTATACTGCCACGGACGCCATCCACATCTTGTGGTCCACGATGGCTGCTGACACGGACAATGCCAGCCAGCACGTGGCCCAGCTGCTCGAAAAGCTCGCCTCGCTCGACAACAAGGTCCAGCTCTACCGCCAAGACATGGCTCAGGAATTCCAACAGTACTCGCGAGAGCTACTCAGGGACGTCCCCAAGGACGTCGCCGCCAGGGTCGAGCAGACCGTAGCCGACTCCTTACACAACTATCCCGTCCTCAACCCGGGCTTCACCGATCTCGCCTGTTCCATACAGTCTGAGCAGATAGTCGACCCGATAGAGCGGATCGAGCTCGATCGGAGAGCCCGCGCGGGCAGCCGATCCCCGCCACCAAAGCTGCCGCATACATCCGGAGTGCCTAGAGAGCAGTACGGTGGTGATAACAGCAGTAGTGGCCCGAGGAGTCCACATGAACGAGAGCGAGAGTTTCATGGTCTGTTCACACCGAGCTATCTCCCCTTGCTTGAGGCCTCACAACCCCGATCCGGTCCCGAGAAGAAGAATACCACGTCCAACGCTTCCACAAACACCAGCACCGTCCCGCGCTCCTCTTCCACGCCCTCGCCCTCGCCCTCGCCATCTCCACTGTCTTCATCAGCCTTGCAAGCCCGAAAGCAGCGTGATCATGTCAATGTTGAACCTAACCATTTTAAAGATGCATCCGCACTGTCGTCGTCGTCTCTGAACACTGTCGCAACGCTGCGCCCAGATCCGACACGCCGCCACACCGAGGAGACTCTTTCTTCTGTAACATCAGACGATAGTAACTCCCGATCACGGCCGAGGAGTGCCCTGCGGCGGTCGTCGAGCTCGTCCACAAAGACGCAGAGCCCGAGGCGCGTCCGTTTCGAAGTCGAGGGCACCGAGGTACTACCGACCATGTCACCCATGCTCTCACCCCGCTTATCGGATCTGCTGTCATCTCCGCTCAACAACGATGACAGCGCCTTAGGCCCAGTTGAAGAGGCGACCTCATTACAAGGCAGTCTTCGGAGCGACTATAATGACGACACTCCAGTGACAGAATTGCTCGGGAGCTCACCACCCGGGCCCAAAAAGGTGTCCTCAACAGATCGCCTCAAGGCCCTTGCGCGCAGCTCAAAAGAGGACACGTCAAAATGGACAGTAGTGGGTGACTTGCAAGGTAGCGACGAGAGTGAGGATGAGCTGGTGATGGGTGGGCGGAGCAGGCAGCGAGGTGCACCGGGCCGGGCAGTTACCCCAGCACAGCCCGCCCAATCAACTGCGACTCAACCACCGGTTACGCATCGTACAAATGACCCGCGTTTACCCAGCCAGTCCAGCTCCAATTTGCCGGTGGTGCAAGAGCGCGACGAAACGGCTGATGCAGACGAGGAAGAATCCGACAGCGACGACAGCGACGAAAGCGACGAGAGCGACGAGCTTATGATGCCTACGCGAAAACCAACAAAGGGCCTGCAGCCAAGGGCATCCACTGGGACATCGGTGCCCCTCGCGCAGTCAGCCTCCACAGCAGCCAGCATCGGCACAACAGAGACCTCGAGGTCATCCGATGCGCCGAGCATAAGTAGTACTGCGACATCAACATCCGAAGATACATCCGAGCCAGACGAGGAAGAAGAAGTAGAAGACATGTTCGGTTTTGACGACGAAAATCAACCTGCATCGGCATCGGTAAATCAAACAACGCCGAAGAAGTATATCGAGGAGGAAGACGAAGATGAGGGGTCAGAATTGGATTCCCCTGTGGTCACGCCAATGCGCAAAGCGGCCGTGCCTTCCAGCCTTCCTCGAAGTGTCAACACGGCAAAGGTTGCACCACCTCCAAAGTCGCCCACGTCGGCCATATCGAGTGCCATGATGGGGACTTCCATGGGCTCATATAAGGGGAGGCCCATCATTCTCGGTAGTGTTAAGAACGAGCAGCTGCACGAGCAAGCCAGCCGCATGGGCAACTTTACCTCATTTGTTGGTAGTGTAGATGGACGTACCGGTGTCGACGAGAAGGGCAGCTATCGGCCTGAAGGGATGGCTTTTGCTGGCAGGCCGAAGAGTCTCAGCGAGCGTATGCTCAGGGAAGAGCTCGAGGAAGAGGAATCAGGCCGGCGGTCTGGCGCGACCCCAACGTGATAACTTCGTCTGTGGTCAATCACCTGTTACACGAGCTCGTCACAGGAGCGAGTGAACAAACACAAGACTTGCCTCAGTACAGCCCGGCTCGGGATAAGGCATCGACTGTAATCACCATGCGTCTATAGAGCGCAACGGACACATCTGTTAGCCGCATAATCAGCATCGATAAATAGCGTGTATCCGACCGCAAGCGCTGGGGCAAATTCATGTCGCTCTCTGGTCGGTTGTCGGGAAGGAGACCTCTCGACGCTCTCGGCATGTTTCCGCTCCACATACTTTAGCCAAGCAGTAAGCGTACGGTGGGCGTTAGGAGTTATGTATATTAGGGGATTGGAGGGCAAGGAAAAGCATAGCATATATACCTACAAATAATAAAAAGTGATCCTAATCATGACCTCGGATGAGCCATTGCCTTTTCTCGTCCTCGGCCTGCGAACAAGCTCCAAGGCCCTATTATGTTATCATCAGGAGAGTCGGCCCGTGCTGTAGTACGTTCCACCATCTACACGCCTCGCACTCACAAAGCATAGTGGTGATCGTAGAAGACTTCTCATTTGGCTCCTCGTAGAACCGACCACGAGTACTTGCTGTCTGTCTTTTCCCCCGTCAGAGGAAAGATCTTGGAAGCACTGACTACTCTTGACAAAGTGCTGTCAAATCATTTCTCTTTACTTTGTGTGTTTCACTGCCCATGCTACCAAGGAGAGAAGAAACGTGTAGTTTTGCATTAGTTTCTTTTTTCTTTTTCCCCAAAATGGCCCCGGACATGGAGAGATGATCTGGCGGAACTCAAGCATATTTAACAGAAAGAGAGAGGGGGGGGGGTAAAGAATATGTACGAGCTGTTGAGGAAAGGCAAGGCAGGTAGTAAGTAAGTATCGCACACGCTCGCGAGAGGTAGTGCTCTATTCTAGGGTGAGGAGGGAAGACATCGTCTTTCTGGTCTTCTGAGGATGAGTGGGATGAGATGCTGTAGAGGTTTTCTCAAGAACTCGACTCGCCGTCGTTTTTTTTTTTTTTGGTTGTTTTTTTGGCAAGAAATAAACACAGAACTCAATATCTCGAGTCGGTAGGAACTAGTGGTCCAGAGCGCGGGTTGTCGCAGCTAGCTAGATGAGTTCAGTTTCACCAGTGATGTGGAGAACGGACGACGTGCCCTCCGCCGGCGGTGACTCTCAAGCGGTGCTGTGGTTGAAGAATAAAACAAAACAAGAAAAGTCGAAAAGGAATAGGGGGGTGGGAATTATGTCCTTTGGATACTTGCTGAGTGGTTGGTGCCTCTTTTCCCCTTTTACACTCCTTGTTTCACATTTGTTTCTTCCTCGCTGCTCGTCTCAGGGAAAGGAGCTGGGAAATAAAATCACAGGTAAGTGATATTATATACAGATATTTATATGTATACATGATATAAGAGGTCGACAAGAAGCCTGCCTTCCTCCAAAAATTGGCTCAGACTAGTATAAATTCTAGAAGCCAACTTACCCTTTGTCTGATTTGAATATCTCCCTTGTGTTTTTTCTATATCGTGCTTTTCTCCTTTCTTCTTCTTCATCATCATCATCTTCTTCATCTTCACCTCCCTTCTCTCTCTGTGGGCGTATCTACACTTTGACAATCATGCGATCTTCTTCACACGCGAGTGGGCGTTCTTTTCGTGTTATAACTGTGAGGCAGACGACGGTATAGGGCAATTGGTGTACACTAAATCTTCTACACGGATTTGGATAGCACACGTGTCCCCTTTTTCTTTTTCTCTCTTCAACCTGGATGTCCCCCAGCCAGCCTTGGCTGAGGGAGCTTTGGGTGTTCTCAAAGTACTTTCCCTACTTGAGGCCGCCGTATCTCGCCCCCAGGAGGGAATATTCTAGCAGCTACAGATGGTGCCGCCACCCACCCAGGAGCGACAAGGAGATGACGACGCAGGACATACTGGCACTGCTGAGCAGGACTAGTTATCTATCTATACGTACATGTCACAGCGTTCTAATCTGCTGTGAGGTATTTCATCACCACCACCCACTGCAATGCAGTGGGGGCAGAAGATGCAACTGTCGACTTTTTTTTTCTTTCTTCCTCCTCTCGATTCTGTTCACCCGAGCAAATGGTCATCTTATCTCTAGCTTTTTACTTTTCCTCCTGGATCCTTTCTGGAGAATGGGGCTTTCGCGTTTGTTATTTGTGTGTTCCAAGGTCCATGGGAGATGGGACACTGGGTAAGTAGAGAATTATGAGGTCGTTGTAACTATTATTTCGTTTAGATGAAGTGAGAAATACGCAATAGAAACCTCCCGAAGGAAGGACAAGAAGAGAAAAAAACCCTCAAAGAAACCAAGGAGGGAGGACGTTCAGGTATGAAGCTCATCCCGAGTGACACGATTCTGGATCTTTGATGTTCGAGCAAAAGGAAATAGATGTACGAACCTCGAGGCTTGTCACGGAGATCTTGCGGTTTTCGTGGAATAGCATATTGTACATGCATATAGACATAGATGTAATGGGATTTCGAACATTATAGATACGACGAAACTACTCCTCCTGCGGAGGAGAAATCGACTGAGTCCCGAAGCAGTTCCATAGGACGCTCACCTCATTTAGCGATGTACTTGTCTGAATTGGATCCCTTTCGTTCTTCCAATAATCAACTAATGCCACAAAAACGCTTCTCGTTCACTCATCATCTTCCACTGGATGGTCATTTGAGACCGGACCTCTGGTGCAATATCTTGTCTTGATTCGCTTACAACATAGCACATACAAAGGCGAACCATACGAATTCCACATGCCACTTTCGTCCCAGCCACTGAGCTCAAAGCCGCCCACATCCCAAGGACTGTCTTCTTCCCTCTCTCCCCAAGCACCGCGTACATTACAGCCCATGACCTAGTACCACCTACCCACCCACTCACTCACTCACTCAGTCACCTACTTTCTTACTAAACATATCAACAAGACCACGCAGACTCTAAAAAAAACAAAAGTGTCTCAGTACCCCTTTCCCCTGCATATCTACTTTGAACAGGTCTGGCAAGGAAACATGTTTTTGCCGAACCCTCCTCCCGGCTCATGACTCGGGACATCAGATCTAGTCAAACGCCGTGCGGAAACAAAAGTCGTGCGCTGAAACGAACTAAGAAAGCTTCCTCTCTCTCGCGTGCTCTCCCTCTCTGTCTCCCTCGCCGCGATCGTGTCACACCGTGCCGAAAACAGCGGTAGTTGTCGGCTGCTCAGAGAAACAGAAGCAAGTCACACCCAAGCTGCGGCCAGCACAGTATGCCATACGCAAGTCTAATTGCAATTCTTCCCACGCCCCCCCGTTACATTGCGCGGGCGATATGTATCAAAGCCCCTTGCATATTCCAACTGGCTCCGTAAAACGCCGTTTGAGCATGTACCGTGAACGTATTTTCAAGTGCCCAACAAAACCAATTACACCATCAATATTGCCATGGAGCCAACCTCACCAGGCGCTTCTGGCAAAACACCGGACACGGTAACGAACTAGCTGCACAAGCTGCCTGAAGTTCGAAAGGACACCAGTGAGCTAGGCAATAAGTCCGACGGGCGCAGTAGTCACTTTTCTGGAATGAATCGCAAAAGTTTGCTATAGACACGGTCTTTTTTGATAAATGGCCAGATATCACTTTGGTCGCGGGCCGAGGCAGCGGCCTGCTAGGGCTTCTACCGCTTGGGAACGTTTACCAACATGATGTGATTTAAGGCTGGATGGACATCAGGAAAGCGTCGGCATCCTGGCCATGGCCGTCTGCCTGATAAGAAACTGTGATTGTCTCATGTTCACCAGGGTGGAAGCTTCGATGACCATTTGGCGTTCGCAAAGACATGTTATCATCTGTTCAGAGGCAACCTTGTACATACCTTAAAGCTCCATGGCGATGTACGTACGATGCTGCGAAAGTCCCGTTATTACGCGGCGCCGACAAGACCCTTGGGTCCGCGGATAGGCACCCTTCCCCTTCCTCTTTGGTATTGAGACACAGGGTGAAGCCCGCCATGAAAGCCGAGTTGCTCAGACCGAGGTGCGAGACAAGTACCCGCCGGGCTGTCCTCGTCGAGAGTCCGACACCCCAGTCGACCGTTGACGCCGCCACCGTCGCTGTGGCCGTGGCCTTGGCCTGGATTCTTCCGCCGCTCTCCGCGGTGCGAGGTCCAGGCTATATCTGTGCCACCCTTGCCGATATGTCAGTTGTGAATCGTGCAGGTGCAATGTGACGCTGCATAGGCGCACCGAGTGGATGCCAACGGTGATCGGTTCCAACGCAAATGAAAGAGGAAGAGGATTTGTTTCGAAGCAATCTGACTGCACAAGGTATGTCCGGATATCCTCCGATCACATGTGCGTAAGCACTGCACACTTGTCACCAAAACATCCCCGCGTCGCTTTGACTGTGCATGAGCTCCTTCGCACGATGTTCACCGTTTTGTCTCCACGCCAGCTGCATGACGGTTCCGTGATCGACAACTCTCGCTTCGACTCTCGGAACTTTTTGCATTCTATTACAGCAGGAGTGACTCGATGGCTTGCAACCCTGGCAGACCCTTGGCGCTGCCAAGTTGGCAGAGAGGCCGTGTTCTCCCACCCTCACGTCGGATAGTGGAGGAAGGCGGTCACGTTGGATGTTCGTCACCATGTGAGCGGGTTGCAGCGATCGAAAGCCTTTACCAGTGGCGGTGATGCTGACGAAAGCTGATGACTCGCGCCCGATGCTGGGCAGCATCGTGCTGGAAACGGCACACTAAACTGCATAGCCGCCCTAGGCTTGTGTTTCAATCCTGTTCTCCCGGCCGCCCTGGTAGGTAGCGGATGGGCATTTGGCTGGTGGCAGCTTCACGCCTTGGCGCCAGTTGACAACACACCATCGCTGCCAGGATCTTGCTGGTTGCCACGCTTCAATATGGTCCGTCATGAGCTTGTAGTCTCTGGTAGGCTACACCAGCTCGTTTCTAGACAAGATGGTATGCCTGTCACGGCTCGATGTATGTTTGGGTGCTTCATCGATTCAACCCAGACCGTCGGCCGCCAGGGTCCAGAACTACATCGGCAGATCATCCCTGAGGACACCCCCAGAAGCTCGTGCCCGGCCATGTCCCGCGGGTTTCAACCGGGACCACCTTCTCCTAGATTTCAAGCAGTCCGGACAAGCGCCCAACAACGCTGGCTGTGGCCAAGGATGTTCGTATTGAGTGGCTTATCGATTATAGAAATGACTTCCCGCCACGTTGCTCACTGGTTAGGGGGGCTTGCGTAATGATGCACTAGGAATGAAAACCAGGAAGTGCGTTGCGGTGGCTCCAGGCTGTGCAATGGCTGACATGCTGAAAGTTCCCGCTGGAAACCCTGGCACTCAGGACACCCTTCTGCTTCGCAGGATGGCTAGAGCATGAAGGTGCCGCATTGGTGGAGTTGGTGCTTCAAGAACCTGGTCTGTTGGGCATGGTCATCACAATGACGGCCAGTTGACGGAATGATAGTAGTAGCTTGCTTGCTTGCGGAAAGGCCGGCGGAACTCAAGTCCAAGTCGATCTCACTGCCAAATGCTAGATATGGGCGTTTGAATGCATCTGAAGCCGTGCGGCCGCTTGTTGACGAGATCGCGAGATCGATCGTGTGCGGTCCAGCGAGAGAGTTGCCACCCTTGGTAGGAGAGTGGCGATCACAACTGACTCCATACAGAGAGACGCCGTGGTGGCTGAGATCTGCTCGCATCCATGTTGAAATCCCAGCATCCCCGGGTCGGAGGAGTCGTTGTGGGCAGAGTTGGTTTGGAAAAGTGGAACATGGCCTGTCAACTCCTGCTGTGCTGAGTGTTTTGGCTAGAGCTTCTCAACCAGGTCGGCTCCACACGCCCTCCTGTCATCCGGCTGCACCGGTTGCTGACACGCACACAGCCATCGGCAAGCACCAGGCACATCTACCGCTGCAGGATGCATGCATTGGCTCAAAGTGGCGACCGGTAAAGAAAGCGGTCCACTAGACGACCATTTGGCGGGGAAAGCCTCCCTCCTCAATGACGGCTCATCCTTTGGTGAACTGCATGGCGACCCGAGATGTGCGTGCGCGTGCGTGCGTGCGTGCGTGCAAGTCAACAGCCGTCCCTCTCGACAGAGACGTCACGACCAAGCTGCTGCCCCAGCCCACTGTTTGGTATCTCTGCAAGTGAGAGTATGCAACCGTTTCTGGCATATGGCCGGGCGTATATGTTGTCAGCCTGCACAAGTGCAGTCCGTGAAAGCAAGCAATCTGCCTGCCTACCGCTGGCTGAATGAAGAAAGCCGCCCAAGCGCGTCCTTCACTAACAATTTCCATAGTACATGCTGCTGTTGTGTAATAGAGCATTGACTTGCACCCCTGTCCGTGATTGCATTGTGAGGCACAAGTGTGCTGCTCAAGGCAACGAATCAGCGTGACTGTACCCGTCCAATTCTATGTGGAAATGTCTGGGTAGCAAAACGCGCCACCTGAGATATGTAAGAGCTGATTCATGGAGCTCTCAGACATGCTCTGGACCTGCTCCTGTCATCCTAGAGTAGGAGGCTTATGATGTTTTGAAACCGCAGGTTGTGGCTCCTGGCGCCGGAAGTGACAGCTCCGACAAGGGCATATCGAAGGCAGTGACAAGGTTCCAATCTCGAGCTCTTACTACAAACCGGAGCTCTCGCCAGGTGGTTTGCACTACCAGTCAGTGGTTGGCGCCAGTCGGCGAGGATGGGCTGTTCGGTCCTTCTGCAGGTGATCGACGGGGAGAGTGGAAACATTGGCCGAATGGAACTGAATTACGGGACGTTGACAGGAGCGTTTCAGCGAGATGCAGGTGAGAGGCTAGAACTTTCTTGTTGCAAGGCACGCTCGGAGCTGGCTACCCTGCCTGGCGAGATATGATGGCGATGTGGAGCGGGAGCGACTGCTGTACATAGTACTCCGTAGTCCGTACGCGAAGTTGTGGGGTTGCTGGCACGCAACTTGGTCCTGGATGGCAGGCAGAGGCTGCTGCCAGGCCGCAGGCGTGGACAGGAATGGCGTGTTTCCCCACGTCTGTAGAGGCCCTGAACAATCTATCCTACGGAGTGGACGACACTACCCCTGGAACCTGGACGAGCCGTGGCCGATGGCTCGGATCCGGTGTATGACTGACTCGACAGGATATAGGGCTCTCGGGGCATGAAGGCATGACGGGAGGATGGCCTGCCGCGTGTCAAGACGAGAAGGCGGCGCAAGGTGCATGAACGAGGTGGACAAAAGTACGTGGCTAGTCCAGGCTTGGGTGATTCCAGTAGTGTGCTGCCAGACGGCGGAGGGATCGCACCGCATCTTGGCCTCGGGGATGATGGCTGGAAAGGGTCTGGTACGGACGACTTGAGGCATCGGAGCTGGCGTCTAGGCAGTGCTGGAGACCAGGGGCTCCTGTCACGGCTCTTAAGGTAATTCCAGAAATGTCTACTGCGTATTAGTGGGCGTCCATGGCCTCGTGGAGCGTGGACCCTGGTCCCTGCCCGCCGGTTCTTGCTGGCCAACCTGAGGCGGGTTGTGACGGTTGTCGATCGCGGCCGTGGGTGGCATGGGCCAAGCTGGGGTCGTCCGCGCTTCCAAGGTTGAGAGCACCAGCAAAGTTCCGCCGAGGCGACTGCATACCTTCCTTCATACGATACTCGGTAATCATTATTAGTACGGACGCGTACGCTACCATGCCGGCGGCGACACAGGAGTTGACGCTAGCGCCGTCTCTTCCCGGTTGGCATCTTGAGCATGCCTGCGCTCTGGCGGTTGTCGATCAACGCTACTCCGTAAGTGGTTTGCTAGCATAGAGGCGCTATACACTGCGAAACACGATGCCGTACTCGTCCGTGCCGCAAGAGGTGTGTCAAGGGACTGTCCACTCAAGGCAGTTAGTTCCAAGGTTTTTGGGGGGGGAGGGGGCTGCGTTGATCTGAGGCACGGAGCCGGACGGTTGGCGCTCGGGGCCGCACGACCAGAGGACGCTGCAGTGCGAGCCGGACGCGAGGACGCGATTTAGCGTGGCAGTCGCCGGGAGCCTACCGTGAGTCTGCCGGTGATGCTGCAGGGACCAGGCGCTGATATCTGCAGGTCAAGTGTGTGAGATGACTCGAGCAGCTGTCGCGCAACTTGGAAGGAGCCTTGGGAAGTCCGTTTCTGCCTGAACTAAGCAGTCGAAGGCGGACTAGCAGCAGAAGCCAGAAGGGTCTGGTCCAGGTCTGGTCCAGGTCTGGTCCAGGTCTGGTCAAGTCTTGATTAGTTGCCGGTCCTGGCAGGCAGGCAGGTGCGTGGTCGCCCGCTGGGCGCGGCAGTCACGACCCCCCGCACAACATCGCCAGCATCTGGCCTGGGTCCCACCGCTTGACAGGGTCCACCCGTCGACAATCTCTGAGTTGTATGCACTACATACATAGCACATACATGAATTACCCCGTACCTACGTGACTCTGTGCTTGGCTGGCCCAGCGCATCACGACCCCTTCCCCTCAGCCCCAAGGGCTCGCCATCAACTCCAAACGTGCCATCGATCCGTGGACGGATCCAGACCAGCACAGCGACTCTTCAGACGAGGCTGGAACCCGTACAATACGCCCCAGGAGCACCACCGCCGGCCGTGCAACTCGCAACACCAGCGCGGGCTCCAGCAGCGTCTCCCGGATAATGGATTGAGCCCTAACTCTAATCGTCTAACAGTCCAGCAGTCTCGAGCACGGCCATTGCCATCCTCCCCGTCTTCCTTCCCGGCCCAATCGCAAGTGCCGAGAGCGCTGGGCCATCGCGGGAACCTCGATGACGTACAGACATATGATACACCACGGGAACCCGCTCCAGTCCCCCTCTTTCAACAACACAAGATGTTACGCCGCGCCAGCCGCTGTGCACTCACGAGCCGATATGATCCGCACCTGGGCAACATCAGTTTGCTTTTCGAATGTGCTCGGGTCGTTGCAGAGGGTGATGCGATTGGGTGGCTGTCAGCGCGGCCGGCCGCCAGCATCCACTCGCTAGATCGAGCGTAAGCCACCCGCTCCAGATCCAGTGTCTCGGGACTCAGATGGACGCGCGCCATCTGAGAGTGCTTGGCTAAGCTCGGTGTACCACGCACAGGCACCACACTTGTTGTGCTTAACTTCTCGGCAAGCGACATGCGGCTATGCAACAATCCCGTTCTCATTCTTGATCTGAGCATCTCGCCAGGCCTATGGCCGCCAAGGACTTGTGACACGTCGAATGAATCTCACGACCTCCGATCTCAATGCGCATGCCAATGCCAATGACAATGCCAATCCGTTGGCCATCCTGGCTGTGACCGGCGCATCCACCAGAAATGTCCTGATCGGTAGCATAAACGGCCACAGTAATAATAGTCCATACCTGGTACACAACCTTCTAGAAGTTAGAGCAGACGCACCAGCTTGATTTGCAAATTGGGGAGAGTCAAAGCTCCGTCGCTAGGCAGCCAGTTGCCAGTCTCAAGCACTCAGCCTCGGGGCGAACGTTTCCTCTCAACTATCGAAGCACTAACTGCTTCGTATACAGCCTCCACTACGGAGTATAGTAGCCTAAAACCCCTCAGTATCCCACGCCATATGCAGCAAGGTCGAATTACGGAACAAGGCGTGCGGCGTAGAATAGTTAGGTGACGTTGTCCTATTGGCCTTATTTGGATTATGCACCAATGTTGACTAAACAGCGCCAACTCCTGACCCAAGCGGGCGAGCAGGTTACGCCCAAACCTGTCAATGGACCATCCCTGCATGCCATGCTTCCCAGGTCGAAGCGCGCCCCTGGTTCCGAGGGGTGTTCCTTCAAGAGAAAAGAGCGTGGGCCACTGGGGTGTGGTCAGCGCGGAAGCAAGGGGCAAACCCTGCTCATGATGAAATTATCGACATGGGTCTTGTCTCGCTTGTGCCATTCAGACAGCACACGCCCCCCCGGTTTGGTCCCCACTGGACCCCTACGGGCGATGCATTGCGATCCCGGTCAGGCAGTTTGATCTGATCTGAAAGCCTGCCGGCTTAGTCTCCCTGACTGCTGGTCTGCAGCAGTGACCCTGTCTGTCAGTGGGCACCCGCCGGCCGATCTACCAGGTATCCCGGCCGTAGAGACATGCTTAACCACGCGTGGGCAGGGCAATATTGAAGAAGCCATGACCCTCTTTCACACACTCAAAGACTGAGTTACATGGCACATGATGCACGAGGCAGGAATTAAGCTACTCAGTGTTGCAGTCTACCACGGAGATGATCGGAGCCACCTACGCATTGTCCAACACCCGGAGTCGTGCCCAAACATGGACAACTGCATTGTTGTGCCGACATTGGATTAATTAGCAACCTACATGCACGATCAAGTGTGCAAAAGCTGGACAAGAGCCACTGTTGCCACGAGGGTGGCGACCCTATGGCGTCGTCTGGTGAGCCAGTCTGGCAGCTTGTGGCAGCGTTCCAGTCGAGATGGCGTCTTCGTTGTAGCGATGCAACCCCCCACGACCACTGAAGTTCGTTTCGCTCCCAGGCGCAATGTCGCGCCGCGCAGCTAGTGCGACTCTGCCTGTCCGAAAATGTTTATAACACGCTGAGTTAAGTCTGCGCCAGTCCTTGGTTTCTGGTTGCAGTGCAGCCCGGGGCGCCGGGTACCTTACGCCACTTATCTCGGGTACCTTGATCTGTTGAACGGTGCAGTGCGGTCGCTTTTCCAGCCTTTGGTGGATTCATGGGCTTTTCCTTTTCGTGCGAGAAGTTCCTTGTCTAACGTTGCGCCAAACCGCAAATAGCTTGTGCTTGAGGGCTAGCAACGTCTTCACTGTGAAGGGTCTCCCGTCGCGCAATTTGGCTTGTGATTCCCAACAACTGCTGTTAACTGCGCGAGCCCCACACCAAGGGCAGTCAAGCAGCCAAGAAAGCCAACTTCTGAAATGCTCTGGACAGGACGCCCATATATGTCGCCTGAACTATTACGCCATGGATGCATGGGCTCCCTTCTCCACCTTTAGCAACAATACCCACATCCCGACCCAGCCCTGAACTCACGAGTTAAGAACTCGGATCAGGTATAAACAATCACAAGCTAAAAAATAAAAAAAAAAGACCATAAGCAAACCAAGAACGAACAATGACGATCACTAAAAAGGGAAAATCGCCGTTCCTTGACATGTGCGAAATGACCGTGCCAACGGCAGCGAAAATAAAGCCCGCCACCATACACGTCATCTTCCGAGACTCTAGACCGATGGCTATTATAGAAGACACAACTATAGGCATATTCCACAGCCCTGCCCCTTCTTCTTCGTCCCCTTCCGGCTTCACGTCCGTCACAGATCCTGACCACAAAATTTCCCGAGCGCCACCCCGTCTCCGGAGTTCTCGTCTCACAGATAACCCCTTTTTGTTGCTAAGTTCCCTTTTCACGCACACGTGCACACATATACACCAGCATCATGTCTTGCGGAACGGTGACAGCTTGGTGGATGAGGGAGGATGAGTGTCTCGGGGTGCTGCATTCGGACACCCGTTCGTGCGCGTATGCCGAATGAAGCATCAATCGCATGGGTGTAGTCTTCTGAAAGCAGCAGCGAAGACTTCAGCCCTCACACATTTGATAGGGGCCGAGGTCTGGTTGCGATGCTAATGTCTCGCGTTGACACATGCCAGTGACCCCCCATTAACTCTGTATTATGATATTACTCTCGTCCTTGTCGGAACGGTGATGACGATGCGGCAGCGGAAATTCGGGCTCAGCATATCACCTTCGGGGGAGCAACCTGCACACCGGTTCCGGACGAGGTGTTGTTGAATTTCGAGTCGCCGCAGCTGAGCGGCCTCGATGCATATGCAAATGCACATGCACATGCGCGCTCCCACATCCGGTACATGCTTCCAGAGATGCTTGTGACAATCTGGCAATCATTGACCAGGCCAGGTCGGGGGCCCCCCTCTCTGGCTCCAGTGCCTGTCTCCTCACGGTGAGGCACATTAGGCCCCCTGGAACTCCTTGTTGATGCTGTAAGATGGGACCTGCAGGCGGCCGTTCTCCCCCGTTGCGCTGGCCCATCAAAGCCTCCACTACCGCTACGACGTCCCCCATGATCGGTGGCCGGGTGCCATTCTTTTCTCTCCGGTAGCTGCCTTGGCTGTTGGATTTCCAGGGCCAGGGCCGCCCAGGCTGACACACACCCCTTGCCGGCCTGGGCAATTTTGCGCCTCACGAAGTTCGCAGGTGGCCGCGCAGACCAGCAGGGGCTTCCTGGAAAAGGTGGCGGTGATGCTGGAGTTGAGCCACATGTAAAACATCTAGGCAACGCATGGCATAGCATTCTCCATATGTAATGTACTGCAAGGCTTGAGAGTCCGCTGCCCGGTATATTCACGGGCCGGGGCGTAGCAGTGTGAGGCTCGTGCAAGACCTGGGTGCTTCCACATGCATCTCCTGTCGCATCTCTGGCTGCGAGAGAACTTGTTCACCGCCTGGGTATCCATCTTGCGATGTTGGTCAGGATGACGATATATGTGTTTTAGAGACTGTCGGCATATTAGTGGATCTGGTACCCATGAACCAACAAGGCTTAGAGGAGGCAATGAGGCGCCGTACCTTGACTTAATGGTAACTGATGGACTCGGATCATGGGCTGTTGTATGAGCGATAGCCATTGGCGCAAAAAGACCTCGTTGCTGAAGATTGTTGCTTGAAGCCAGATATCAGCGGGTCGATGTGGCTTGTGATCATTGTACGCGGGTGGACGAGCCACATTGCGCCTTCATTTCTACAGGCAAGTGCTCGGCATTTCGGAGGTGACCAGGAGTGGCAGGTCCTGCCCTATGAAGAAGCTCTTCATGATTGCGAATTGTTGGCGGTGGTTATCTGCACCCTGGACCTCAAGATGGCCGGTAAGTGCCGTTGTTTCCAGGGGCTTTTGTGTGTGGCGAAGAGAGCTGCAAGAAACAACCTGGCCAGCGGCTGACGAGAAACTCGTCTCGACTTGCTGTCATTTTGGCAGCTACACTGGAAGTGGCGATGATTGACTATTCGAGATCGGGTTGCACAGAAATTGGACATGCTGCAAGGAGAGGTGTTGGAAATGTTCGTGTTCGGATAGATGGTTTCCATGGTCTTATTCCGGATACCTGCAGCTGTTGTTTTTGAGCTTCCCGAGTTGGTTGGCATCGCCTTGGTGCAGAGTCATGGCTTTACTGAAGGGTTGACTGCAACACTGCAAGCCCAGTATGATGCTCGAAGCTCGTTAGAACACTCGCAATGGCAGTTAAAGGCAGTGTCAAGAAGCTCCAGGTAGAGACGCACGATTGGTGAGAGCGGCCTAGACGCACCTTCCCTAGGAAGTTGCCACAGAACGGAACCTGAGAAGGAACAAGCCGCCCAGACTTGGGCTCAGATCTGGCAGGTGGGGTGCCCCACTTATGCTTCCCTATGCACACTGACACACACTCACACTCACACTCACAAAATACGAACATGCACAGCACCGCCGACATGGAACCGCTTCTCTGTATTCTCCACCATCGACGGGTCGATGACGATCCGATACCTACGAGAAAAAAAGTCTCGGCAAAGTCATCTTATGTCTTGGACGCGAAACATGCACCTCAAACTCAGATTGGCAGAGACAAAGAATGTCCGCGATCCAGGTTCGTGGTAAATGTGTCTCACCACTACTCGCACACATTGCATTTCCTATGCCACTGTCCGCTGGCCCGCAGGTTACGCGAGACATGCTGCCACATGAGTCGTGGAAACTTCCGTTACCAGAGAGCCGAAGCAGAAGCAAACGCAAAAGCAACGACAAGTTCTCAGTGGAATGCACGACTTGGCCACGCGGCAGAAATAGAGGTGCTTCCGCGTGGTTCCGCACCTGCCAGGGAGCTGTCAAATGTGTCACTCGCTAGGGCAAGTGACAGATGCGCTCACGCTTAGCTGTCTACAGTGCCGGTGTGCCGCCGCCATGGGACAGACTTAGGGTGCGTCGAGACTCATTGGTCCTTTTCGCCCGCAGTCTGTCTCACCGAGCGACACTTGGACACTAATGGTCGGCAGTTTGAACGGCTGTTGCGGTGCGGTGTCTTGTCAGCTTGGCCGTGCCCGAACCACGGAACCTCCTTTGGGCTTTCAGAAGTTGTCTGACTTTCAAAACTACACACGGTCTCAGTCCACAACCTCCCGTTCTTGACATGCGCCACCAAAGCCTTGTCTTCACCACCACGAAAAGGCATGCATCACAGCACCAATCATACACTAGCCCAGTGCCCCAGCCCATTGATAGCGGTACCGCCTGTGTCTCAATGGCTGTCTCTCGGAGTCGGACGTCGACTGACAGCTGGCATCCTCACGTGCTCGCTCGAGAATGCAAGCCACTCACACCACACAGCACGCATGAGCAAGACAAGGTTCCACTTCCTAGGCTCTAGCAACCACCGTCCCACGGAGCACTTCTCTAAACGACAAAACATTATTACACGTTACTTCAGTTCAACCTGGTGCTAATGCCTCCTCCCGCCTATGTGGACGCAAGCCAGAGTTGGGGTGTTGGGGGGTGGGGGGGGGGGGTTGATTCAAACAAAACAAGATCTGACAGTCATCTCACCTCCCCACGACGGCACTGGCATGGTCGACGATAATCGCCGTTTCTGCCGCCGGAGCGACACGGCGAAAGCAAGCAGATAAACCGTGTGTACAGCTTCATCCACGCTGTGGTGCAGAGACAGGGGATCCAAAGACATAAAATGATTAATAACGCCTTGTGACTTAGCCTTCGCTTCCTTGAGTTCTGACCATTCTGGCCGCGACTCCGTCTCCCCGAAGCACAAATAATGAGAACAGCCCACGGCACGGCACGTTCGAGAGTCATCGATAGCGGAGCTGAACAGGTCGCGGCAAATGAGAGGGTTGCGTGCGTTCAAGTGTGCTTCAGCTTTGCGTGCACATGTATGCGTGGCTTGCAGTGGCGGGGACTTCTCCGTTGGACCACTCGGACAGCGTACCAGCAGCAGACTCGATGAAACCCAAGGTCAGGCCATCTGTCGCCTGATGCTACAGTATCCTCACTGAGAAAATCGTTGGCTCAAGATGTGAATATTCACCCGCCTCGTCCTCGGCAGCATGCTTCCGAAAGTGAGGCCCTCGGCATCAAGTTGACAACGTCAGGACTTCCCCGTATGTACGTATTTTCTGTGTAATGTCTCCGTCTCGAAGAGTCAATAAACAGTAGCTGCCACAAGTAGAGTGTGGCTGACAGAGCCCCGGCTGTCTCCGCGGCGCAAACCCATGAGACGGAGTCCATTGACGAATCATGACGCCGGTCAAACCCCCTTTCCCAGTCCATACAACCCATGTCCCTGCTCGCCCAGATTTCGAGCAGCCGGGCCACGAGGAGACGCGCCCACCACCGATGCAGAGGGATTTTCCCTGCACGGGACGCCTTTTGGGGGGGCACATTCCTGCAAGAAATAGACTACCGGTCTAGGGATGCATGCACGGCCATCGTACTCGTTTATGTCTCCGCGCCTTCCTTTGTTGTTGGCCTTGTGGTCTGTCACTGCCATGGCAATTCGCGATTGGCCCTTCTCATCAGATTGTCCAGGGTTCTCGGGTTTGGCTGTGAGTACCTACGCTACTATGGTGATGGTGCTGTCACGCTCGCATACTCGGTTTTCATTTGAGCTGCCCCCAATTTTCTGTTTTTCACCGATGGCGGTATTCCATTTGAGGTTGGGCTGAATCGATCAAATCCAGCGAAGGAACGACAGATTAACGGTGCTCGGATTGGTGTTCATCTTTCACCAGATCGGCAGCTGGTAGCGCGCCAGATGGCCAAGCAAGACCAACCAGAAACAGGCAGCCCGAAACGCATGTCAACACAAAGTAGCATTGGGCACGCAAACGACTTCAAAGGAGGTCAAGTGGGCTGAATTTTACATCCGAAGTATGCGAGCGCGATCTTGGCCCAGGTCCCGAGATTGATCGACCCGAAGACGTTTCAGTGCCTGTCGATTTCAGCTTTCCCACAGCCACATTTTCTAGCAAGAACAGCCAAGCTGCATTCGACCAGGGAGCGAGACTGCTCTCTGTGTGGATGGAGAGGTCGATCCTGCGATGAGGGCTAGGCCAGGAGAATCAGCAGACGGCGAGGGGGCTAGTCCAGGGGTCCTGCCCGACCAAGCCGCGGAGGGACGGGGTGTATCCCTGCTGCTGCGCCGGACTTTTGACCTTACCAGAAGACCTGGGTGTACCGTGATTCGCAGACTAGGCCCTGCATGCGTGCGCAAGCGAGCGTAGGTCAAAAGTTCCAACGTATCCGAGCTCACAATCTCTGGCGAGGGAAGGTCGATGCGCGCAGTCGTCTACTGCCAGTGTTGACGATCATATCAGCTTTGAGCAGTAAAAAGCCGACCAGCCAGAGACAACGAAACAATGACCCCTGGCAGCCCGAGCTGCCATTGTTAGAGAACTCGATTCGATGGCACTACGAAGGTCAATGTTAGCGATGCGGAGCATGTCATCCACCTATATCACAGAGTGCTTCGTGAGCAGTTGGTGTCTTGCCACGACTGGACCGTGGCCCTCAACTTGAGATGAACGACGACGCACGTGCTGAAGCCGTCCGACTATTGAAAAGCACGGGACCAGGCTACTGGCCATGCTGCGGCGCGGGCTCAGCCCGAGTGTAGACGAAGCTTAAGATGTTCTATGAGGTAATTAAGTTAGCCCTGGGCAAACATCAGCAAAGCGGGGCGTGAGCTGTCACCAGAGATCGGGGCAGGGCAGCCGACCTTGGCAGCCAGTGGATCCGCGGCGCTGGGTCCGTCTGCTAAAGTGCTCTGTGCATGTGCATGTGCAACTCAGGCGCGACAACGTCGCCCCGCCAATGAGGCAGCCTCGAAAGTGCTTGGAACAATAATATTTGCTCCCTTCTGTGCTGGTGTGCCTGGCGCTAGGCGCTGCATCTTCGATATGCTACACCAAGTACCTAGTCGGGGAAGCTACCTATGGCAGCGCGGCTTGAAATGTTAATGGAGCGGACGCTGCTTAGGCAGATGGACTATGGCGAAGAAATATACTCTTGGCGGCTCAGTAGAAAGTCTGGCACGCCAAGAGCGACACACAGACGACAACGGCAGTCGTTGTTGGAGGTATCTGACGCAGACTGTCAGCTGGGGCGCGAGGGGAGCATCAAAGCCACGACTAACTTCATAGCGCGCGGCTTGCCATCGTGACAGCTCCGGTCTCCCCGTGCTGCACGGTTCCACCGCGTCGGTTCTCTGCGCTGTTTTCAGCCGCTCTACTGGTCGACCTTGGACTGCCGGCGCCCCCACCCGCTGCCACAGGGTTGTGTTTAGATCTGATCGAATGCCGCCTCTGGCACAACCCGACTCCACGAGCAGAGGCCTGCAGACTTTCCTACATCCTGTCAAGCCTTAGCGTGCCGCTCGACTGCAGCGGGCAGGTTTGGAACCAGCTCGTCTTGTTCCACCATGGCCCCTTTCCTCGCCAGTTTTGTTAGTGAGACGGATGCTTGGTGTTGACTGTGTGGTGCCGATCACTGCCCTCCACAGCCAAGGCAGCGTCATGGTGATAACGGCGTCTCTCTTTGACATGGGCTACTGTCGTGTTTGGCTCTTTGTATGTGTCCGATCAGGCCCGCTGGTGCGGCAAGCTGCATGCCAGATCTCTGGTTCTCGGCCTGGCAGAATCTTGAGACTTCTTTCCGCTTTTGGACTAGAGCAGGCCGGTGAAGCATAGGTCATGATTATGGTATGCGTCGGCAGGGGCTCTGTAGCGGCGTGCTTAACCTGCGTGATGTCGACGGTGCACAATGACACGACAAAGACGTACGGCGTACATAGCTCGGCCTCCGCGTTATGTGCTTTGTGGCAGATTGAATCACTCTTCAAAGCACGACATACGGTACACAGCTGCTGTCGTTGTGTCGTTGTGCCGCAGCCATGGTTTCGCACGAGTCACGGCAGCAGCGGGAGCCGCATCCCAGATCCCAGCTTGCTGTGGTACGCGTGCTCTCGGCAGAGGTGAGGGCCGGTATGGGCGACATGAGGGGCCTCAATGCAATGCAAATGCTGGTAATTAGTCGACTCCTGAAGTCGTGTGTAGAGATTGTGTGAGTCGCCTGTAACTACCCGTCGAGATGCGTTGCCCGGAACCCTTGATCCGTTCGTCAATGCCGTGGGTATCTGATCGTGGTTCGGCTGTGTTTGAGTCAAGCTCTGGTGGACCATCAGCAGATCACGGTCATACACCAGACGATACAGATTCCGGAGACGTGCTTGACTGGATTCCCCATCGTTTCTCGTGTGGTGGTCGGGGTCAACAGTCGACGGCAACAGTGACAGTCGTCACATTGGCTGACGAGTGAAAGCGCCTTTATCGGGACTTTCTCCGGATAGCGCACGTAAGCGGTTGCATGCAGACATGCAAGCCGACTGGCAGGGGCAGATCTGGCTGGTCACGACGACCTTGGAAATCTTGTTGACCGGTGCCCCGCAATCGAATGACCTGTGCATGCTGGTGGACGCTGCTGCAGGTGACTTGGCTGACTGACTGATCGATGACAAGCCCAGCCCCACGCTGTCCTTGCGCAAGCCTGTTGCCCAGGCGAGGCAGGTAGCGTCGCTGTCCTGGTATGTGGTACATTGCGGCGTAAGCTGGCACGACGCAAATTCTCCCCGGATGGTCAGTAATAATGGCAAAATGACATGCTTTTCGGTGGCGTGGTGTCTAGCGGCGGCCATGTGCGGCACCGCTACAAGTCGTGACTTTCATTTTGTCCTTGCCTTAATGTCCTCTAGAGCAGCACTATCTGCTGCAGGTCTTCCAAGTGTGACTGGCAGCAACAGCGACCACGCCCTTCCACTCAGACTCTCTTGTCTCGGGGGTCTGCACCGCGATGGTCGAGGCTGCTTGTGCTGTTTGGCTAGGTGGCACATCGCAACATGGAAGGATGGTGTAGCTGCCTGTCACCTTAGACTAGTAGCGGTAGTTCGGATAATTTGCAGCAGTTCAACCATGACGCCAGACTGGAAAGGTAACTCACGGTTGCGAGTGCCAGCTGCTGGTTCTAGTGATTCGCTAATAGTAACAATCATGGCACGATCCTTGCCAGGGACGGAAGGTAAACCTTCAGTCATCTCGAAGCATCGTGGAAGGTCGTTGTGGAGAAGGGGGTCTTGACTGGACAAGGCTTGTCTCATCGTTTTGTTGCAAGTCCTGTCGCAAAAGCAATCACTGTTTTGGGGCGCAGTACCCAACCAGAGCCAGCCTCTGCCACGACTCTCTCGTTGCGACGCGCTTGCCGCACAGTCTGAATTCCCTAAAGACATCATACACCATACCCCTAGTTTCGTCTTGCAAGCCGTAAGAGTGGACTCAAACGGTGTCCCCAACCCTTCTTAAAGGCGGACTTTGGTGGTGATCTTGTCTCGTCCCGGGCATAGGCCAGCAGACTTTGCCGGGAGATAGACCCAGACACGGGCTCCTCGTGGTGCCATCGGGCTGGGACCGAGTAGCTTTGCCGTGTCATTGGCCTGGAGACATGGCCACACTTGTCCCTAAGGGTGATATACGGCGTCTGCAGCTGCAGGCGCTTGCGACCGGATCCTTTCGACTCGCATTCAGCGCCCAAGACTTGCCTTCAAATCGACAAGGTTTAAGGTGGCTTACCTGGTTGCCACTGGCACACTGATGTCAATGAACGCGGGACCTCCGAATTGGCTCTTCACGATTCGGCAAGCTTCCAGCCTGGCTCCCTTCTTTCCCATTTCGTGTCTAGCCTGCCTGCCTGCCTGCCTGCCACAAGTGTCCCAGGCAGTTCATGCGAGAAGCCTGAGCCACTACGGCCAGAGTCTAAGGACATATGAGACCGCAGCCGTGTAGCTTGTCGGTAAGATAATGCGCCGGGGAAATGCTATTACTTTTCAGCTAGAACAACTCTGCGGCCACCTCGGCACCCGAAGGCTGTTATTGGCCTAACGAGTTTGTGGGAGATGTGCATGTAAGGTCTGGAACAAGTTGCACTACTTCTTTGTTGTAATAGCGTCCCGCCAGTGACCCAAGCGTACGGTCCGCCTGTCTCCGCGTCGCCGTAAAGTTGTCGTCGTCATCACTGGTCCCCCCACCCAGACGAAGAGGTGCATATCCTGCCGAATTGAGCTAGTTGGACGGCCATGGCCGCTCATACACACACGACTTTGCGCTGGTGCCATGCAACACATGCGCAGGGTCGCAGACATTGCAAAAGGCACAGAGCCAGAAGTCGATGTGCTTCCAGGACCGGAGATGTGTGCGGTGATGCGCAGAATCCAGGCAGGTTCGCTTGTTCGCACGCACCAACGGCGTTGGTGGCTACTTTGAGGTAGGAGTCTCCGACTGATGGACCTTTGCTCGAGATGAGATGAGGACTCAGTTCAGGCGAAGACGTACGAGTCGAAGCATTATCGCCGCTGTGCTATAGCACTGGCCCATGGTTAGGTCCGACGTTAAGGAACTGAGCATAAGTTGAGGCTTGTTCAGTGGCTGGCAGGGACTGTGGCCGTGTCGCTTATTTGTTTGGTGTATCCATTGGGCGTGCCGCGCTTTGCTGGATTTGACAGCTCTCCTGCTGCTCGAACTTATGCGAGGGCATGGGTCGGCAAGATCGATCCTGGTCCCCGTCGACACGCATAGCCTGCAATCGGGACATTTCATGATTGTCCATCTCCCATCTGGCATGCCACCCGAAGGGGGGGGAGGGAGGGGCACTGCATCGCGTCACTTGTCGGCTACGCAGGAGAGGACGAGGAGGAGGATGAGGAGGAGGGGGGGGGCGTGGCCTGCTGATGGGTAGCAAGGGTCGTGCGTGCAGCCAGTCGGCTATGGAGGATGTGGTTTTCGGTCGCTCTGAAGTGCTGCTGTTGTCCTCGGATCTGGGCTTGCTGGTCTTTGTTGTGCCTGCAACGTACGTGGGGGTGGGTGACGGCGCCTACGAGCACACCTTGGCTGGGGTGAACGAATCAACGGCTCGACAGAATAGGTTTGCCTGACTGACAATGACATGACATTAGAAAGCCGCGCCAGGGCGGCGAAGCAGAGAGACCCTGGGAGATGCCGTCAGTTTGGGTTTTTGGCAAGGCCGTGCTGGTTCCGCACTCCGTAGTTACCTGAGGCGCCCTGACCCTGGCCAGCAGGCCACTCCGTAATACATAGCGTACTTGGCTAGTGAGGCTTGAAGGAGCAGCTTGTGAAAGTGACACACTGGGAGCGGGCGGTCTGTCCAGCCCAAGGATACGGAGCGGAGGAAGAGCAGAGAGGGAATGAGGATAATCAAGTGCATAATTGGATGCATGAATTGCAGGACAAAGGTGCTTGTGACAGGACACAATACTGGCGAGATGTGCGACATCTGCTGCGGCCAGCTTGTGCTCACTGCAACTGCCCCTCGCTAAGACGGTGCGCTTGCCAGTCTACATACAGAGCACCACCAGTTTCTCTTGCTCTTTCAACGTTTTCGCTGTTGTTCTCTTGCCCACCGTTGAAACCGCGACGATCTGCGGCACGACGAACGACATTGACTCTTCTTCAGCTCACCTCCGCGCCCTGCTGGCCGCACGCCCCAGCCCTCCCGCCGGTACGCATAACAGCACGCCCTGCGCGCGCGCTCCTTGCCAGTCCTGCACCCGTTAGTCCGCATGAGGAAACGCCACCGGCACCAGGGCGCCATCGTTATGGGGAGTCGCTGGCCCCTGTCCACAGCACCGGTAAAAGTACCAGAGGCCTGCTGCCGCGCCGACGAACTCTGTTCGCTGGCCTGACCCGACGGTACACCACGGGGCGCCGCTGCCCGTACCGCTGGGAGCGAGCCCGCCAGCCACTCATCGCGCGCGGCCAAGTTCCTCGCACAGCAGGGGGGCAATGTCAGATCCCCGTCCCAGGCCCAGCGAAGGGGGACCTTTCTTCTGCCCACACGCCCCCTTCCATCTTCCATCTTTTTTCCATCCACGCCAGCGCAATACACACGCCCGCTCCGCACCCCCGACCCCGGTACCCGCCACGCTACAGCACTCCGTACGTTCACCCATCGTCCCCTAGTGATGTTCCAAAGGTACTACTTGGGACCGTTGATGCAGCCCGCTGCCCAAGCTGGGCCAAGGCCGGTTTCGACAACTTCATTCATAAGCTCACAGCCTCCCAGCCTTCGAGCTGCATCTTTCGACTAATGCTCCCGCTCTCACTATTCAACCCAGTCTTCTCAACTACATCGATCCTTCTCAGGAACAATCGGTACACATAGACTAGACACCTCGGCAGTCAGCACTGTTTCAAGAATCGGCTCTTTCCACCTCACCAGAAGACACCTCCGCATACACCTTCCACAGCAACAAGAAGCAACCGACATATTCGACCTTCAAGACCAATACCATCTCACAGCAAGAGATAGAATATTGGAGATATAGATCCTCTCTCAGCAGCATCTGGAACCTACCCTTCTCAGCAACAAAATAAGCCATAGAGCCTTTGGCAACTTGTCGATAATCCCGAAATTGGGCCATGTTATGGAATATCGCCCTCGCCCACTCAGAATAGACACCCACCACCCACACAGCCAAATCACATCCGACAAGATGTCCACTCTCACCATGTCCGCGCCACACCACCACGTCGGTTTCCACAGGGAGTTCACCTGGCAAGAACCTCGTGCACAGCAGACATACCGGCCACAGGAAGAGCACTCCAAAATTGCACTACCTTCGATTCGCCAGGTATGTTCTTACCTCTCTCTTCCACCACACGCTCCGGTCTCAACTAACTCCCCAAACAGGCCTTTCCAGAGCTGCAACTACAAGCACAGCAAGACCCATCCTCGAGGTCATTAGGTGCAGCTGGCGTCTCGCCCTCCACTTCACCTACTTACCTCTACTCCACTGGAAGCATCAAGCGCAGAAGACCCTCCATCGAGATCGACAATGAGGTCGCCAGCAAGATTCCACGCCTGTATGAGAACTCGCAGGTCCTGCCTGCGCGTCACAACTCACCACCCCAGGTGTGGCGGGACTCGCACCCCGCTGTGCTGAAGAGCATTGTGCCTGTTTCTCAGCCGTCGATGACGCCTGAGACACGATCCCCTGTTGACGCTCGCCCAACGCTGCCGAGCCTGCCTCACCTCAACTTTGATCGCCGCGCGAGCGAGCTGCCACGTGTGGGAAGCATTTCTAATGACGAGTACGCTGTTGAGTCTGCGAGAAGAGCAAGCCTCGTGCACAGCATGGGTCAGCGGGAGACGATTCCCCAGCAGACTGAGCTACGATCAGTCAGTGCCAGCTACGATTATCACTCGATCCACAGAGGCCAGCCGCCTGCCATCCCATCGAGTCACCCCACGTACGAGCGCAGCCCCTTCACGCCCGGTGTTTATAGCCGCCCCTACCACCGCGATCCCTACATGCGCATGAGTGAGCTTGGTGGATCTCAGGGGCCTGAGAACAAGCAGCGCAAGCGTCGGGGCAATCTACCAAAGGAGACGACAGACAAGCTTCGAGCTTGGTTTGTCAGTCACTTGCAGCACCCATATCCTACTGAGGATGAGAAACAAGACCTGATGAGACAGACAGGTCTCCAAATGAGTAAGTTTTAGCATTGCCCCACAGCTCTCGTACCAAGATGCGTTCTAGAACTATTCCAAGGGCATGATGCCCGCGGGAAAGTTTGTCTGCTGTAGCATTTTGAAGCAGAGTTACTTGTGGCGCGGACCAAAGCTGACCAATTCCCGCACTAGACCAAATCTCCAACTGGTTTATCAACGCGCGACGTCGCCAGCTGCCTACTATGATCAACAACGCTCGGGCTGAGTCTGACGCCATGAGCAGCCGAGATAATGACGACAGAATCCTCCCCTCCACCGAGAGAGACATGTACGGCACATCCAAGCGTGTGGCTGGCCATCTCAGCGATGGAGAGGGTAGCCTATACGACGAAGAGCTATCCCACCATGGTAGACCATCCCACATCCAGCGTGGCAGCGTTTGATTGATCCATCGTGGTCATCAATTGTCCCGCGACTACTCTCACAGCATGAATTTCCCTTTGCGTGCCGAGCCACATTCAAATGCCTCTTACGCTGCTCATTAATATTTTTATTTCGACGTTCCGTCAATGCATACGCGACAGTGTGTCGCTACGCGCGGTGGACATTCACCCTTTTCATTACGTCTACCATTACGTGTTCTCTCTGGAAGTTGCCTTCATCATGTCGACAAAGCGACGGCAGGGTCTTTTGCTCTGCACTATTCTTGTTTGTTTCATATTTTAGCAGTGGCGTTCCGGTCGGTCGGGAAAACAAAAACTTCAAGCGCATGTACAATGAACCACGCGCACAGATAGACTTGCCGCATCAGGGAAGGTTTTTTGCGGTTATTGGGCAGCACCACACGGGCTGCACTCAAGGTTCAACAATTTTGGACAAGACATGCCTCACGCATAGCATAGTGCCCCGCGGCACCTCACGTCTGTACACATACAAAAAAAACCAAACTATTATCAAGCCATTGCTCCCACCCGTACTCAGTCTAACTTGACTAGACTTTACGGTGCTTATGACGTGTTGAGCAATGTGACCTCTATGTGCACATGATGGACGACCCCAGACGCCATGCCATCATCCGCGAAAGTGACAATCAACAACAACCAAGCACACCCGCACCTGCGCTGAAAATAACCATGTGTACACTGCTTGCAGCGAGCTAAACATGTAGGTGGAGGACATCTGTTACTGGCGACATTTCAAGCTGGCACGATCAGTCATACCAGATCCGCAGATATCTTGGCTCGAGACGAAGCGTGTGCGAACTCGGACAGACACCCCGCATTTTTCGTACCAAACCATGTCCTCGTTGGCAGATCCTTTGGAATGAATGAATTGCCTTGATTGAGCCCAAGACAAAGTAATGGCCCGATCTGGTCTAAGATGCTTCGTAAGGATTTTTACCTGTTTTCTTCTCCCCGGAGCCCTCACGTTCCTATTGTCCGCCCGTAGCTAGAGTCTAAATGGGGTAGCCACTTGATGAAATGAATTGTGGGAAGATGTTTTGACGGTGCATGGCATCGTGGCTTAGATGCAGTAGTCGCGCAAGGATGGTATGCTTCCTTGTGGTGGTGGTGAGGAGGAGGTGGAGAAAACCAGCAAACAGGAGGATCGGCGAGCCTTACCTGTTTCGGTAAGAATTCAAAGCATCCGACGCAGTGGCACGAGTAATAGCCCTGGCCAAGCTTAATAGTATTTCTCCAGTCTAGAGATGCCAAATAATCGCCAAGTTGTGAGAAGAGCCGGCTGAGACTCAGCCTCCAACAGGAGGGTCTCTGCGATGATCCGCATACGGGCAGCCGTCCAGCATATGCAAAGCGATTGTGCAGCGACGGCTTCAACAGCTCTTGCACTTTTGCAAGCAAGCGATATTTGGGTGGGGGGTGCAAAAAGTTCTTTGGCGCGGTGCCGATTATTACTGAAAGCTCTTGGATGACTTGACATCCGTACGGGGCGGCACTAGCACTACTTTGTAGATAGCAGTGACCCAACGTCGCGTCACCTATGCGTTAGCGTAGAACTTTAATACTGACGGGTGGCCGAGCCCCATTCAGGGCCGCCGGGCCTCGACCGCCGTGGTCCACTGGTGCCAAATTCCTGTCTCACTGTTTGTGGATTCACGCTTGTGTCTGAACGGCATGGCAGCTGGGGGGGGGAGGGGGAAAGTTCCAACACGACTTGCTGGTTGGGCGACTCTGGACAACCTCGCCGCTGCCACCGGCAGTCGACAGGGGATCATCACCACTCTGGCCATCTTGGAACTGTTTGGGTTGTATGGGCTCGTGACTGCAAGCCACGTGAGTGACGATCTTCCTCATGTTCGCGAAGGTGGTAGCTGTCAGTTCGGTCCGAGCAATGTCTGAAGGGCCTGATTGAGCGGTTGCGCAGCTTCACGGAACCGGATATTGGCCGAAGGTACAGCTCCAATAGGCAGGGGATGGTGGCATCTGAGATTTGTACCTACCAAGTTGACTTCTAAGGCGGAGCAGAAATGGGATCTAGCTTTCACACTTCTCGTCCCCGCTCGTGAAATGTAGGTGTCGCGGAGGTCTTTAGTTGGCGAGATTGGCAAGTACTTGGTAGCTGATCAAGCATCTGTGATGGCGATGTGGTGTTCAAGTCGGGCAACATTGCCCGAGCTGCGAAAGGAGCCAAGAAATTGTGGTTCAGAGATCCTGCACCACAACTGACAAGTCGTTCCGAGAGCCCATCACAAGTACTCTGTAGTCATGTTTTTGGCGCCGGGGTCTGCCCTGGCAGAACGCCACCAAGTGTGCACCAAGTCCAGCCGGTCAATCAATGACCTATCATGTAATGAATGATGTCGTAGGGCATCCGTGACCATGCTTTGAAAGGAAGCTCGGTGCCCAGGAGTACCAGCTGGACCCTGCCACGCGGCAGGCGAGATTGGCAGCTTCAGATGGGCCCTGACGGCCGTCACAGCGAGCCGCAGCCAGTGCACGATGAGCAGCGCTAAGCGAAGACAAGCTGATGTTAGTAGCAGCCGGAGTATCGCCGTGCTTTTGCCCGCCTGCAGATCAGTAGCCCGACAATATGCACTAGCAAGCACTCGAGATTGGAGGTGGGCGGGTGTGTCTGCAGCTTCAGCTGAGCTGCCCTACGCCATAGGCCGGCGGCTGGAGAAGAAAAGCTGGCAGGATGACCGATACCACACCTGATGTGGCTCGTCTCGTTTAGTGACCGTTTTGTGTGCGGAGGACAGCGGGCGGCATCCCGAGGACTTGGTTGACTCGGGTGACGGGGCGGGATTGACTCCAACGCCACGCCGTGACAGACCGGCAAGGGTTGCCATGAAGTCTGTGCACTGAGGCTGTTGTAGGGAGTGCGACTTTGTTTAGTTGGGGACGAGGGGTTGGTGGCGAGTGACGTGGGCGGTGATGCTCGAGTTGCGCAAGACTTTTTCCTTTAAAGTTGCAAGCCGGCGAACGAGCGTCGAGCCCAAGCCCAACACGGCAGGAAACTGCGATGCTAGTGACAGAGCGAGAACATCTGGACAGACGGCGCGCCTGTGTCTGACATGTAGATGAGTAAAGCTAGCAGCCTCCAGCCTTGCCAGCGTGCCGTGACGCGCGATCTGCATAGCCATGACGGGAGACGGGAAGCTCGTATGGACTCATTCAGGCTGGGCTCTTTCCGTGGCTCGCGCGGGCTCGTTCCGCTGACATTTCGGCCGAAATCTCGTGTGCCGCAAGGGGCCTCTGTGGATGGACCCTGACCTAGTGTTGCTGAAGGTTGGGAGATGTTGATAGATTAGTCTGGAGAAGGGAGCTTGCGACCAAGGCAATTATTTGTCAGCCGAGGCATGCCTGTCGATGCACTCTCGGACCTGCCTCCCTTCGGTACTGCCCAGGTGTGGTCTGGCTGGGTTCGTTCCTACCATAATAATTCATCACTGCGTGTCATGCCTGCCGCATGGGCGTCTGGTGGAGACGGCCTGCTTAGATAATCCCTCGGCAACTCCCGGTCGGCCTGCTCGTCCCAACGTGGGAAATCGTGACAGCTTCACCTAGGGCGCGGCTAGCCAGCCAGACGCTCGCATACCTGCAGGACTCGGTACACGCATCAGTGGTTGATCCTAGCCGACGGAAGAAATGGGAAACTCTGCTGCTGCCCGCGTACTTCGCTTGTATCCCGCCTAAGACATCGTAGATACCATTCGCCAACACAGTTCCTGCCAGGCACTGCCTGCCGGCCCTTTTCCCAATCAATCCCAACGCCGATCCTGGTAGACGCTCCTCGTCCGCTGTCGACCCGGTCATGTCGGCGAACGACACGGGCCCGGACGCGCTCGCCGGAGGTGACTCTCTGGTAGGTGCCAAGCGCTCCGGCCGGCCTGTTGATGCTGGTCTATGCTGATGTGCCAGGACAGGCATGTGTTGCTTGCCGGACTCGCAAGCTCAAATGTGACCGCACCAAGCCCGCCTGCACGCGATGTCTCAAGCTCAAGGCCGACTGCGCGTATCCCGAGTCTCGTCGGAAACCTACCTTCAGGCGCCGCAATGTCAAGGAGCTCGAAGCACGTCTGGGTACGTTGCGCGTCGCCCGTCTTCGTTTTCCCACAACAAGTAGTCTGATCAGTTTTACGTTGCAGCACAAGTGGAAGACCAGCTTCGCGAGGCGGCAAATGGCAAAGTGCCTGCCGACTCTGTTGACGATACCGACGTGACTGTAGAACAAGTCAACATCGATCTTGACTATGCGCAATTTCCAGCTACTGAGGACGTCTTTCTCCAAGGACTCGACTACGTTAATGGCACAGCGCCCAGCGGAGCAGAAGATGTTCCTCTCACATCCGCCTCTGTGCCCCGAGACTTTGGCGCGGAGTTTCCGAGCGAACCTTCTCTTGGACTTGATCCTGGTCTTGGGTCCATAATGGGACTCGGTGGACTATCGGAGGCTTTGCCGCCTTTCGAGGTTATGGAAGAGCTGTGAGCTTTGTCTACATTGCAAGGATTTTGACCTCGACTGACTAGATCACAGACACCGCATCTTTTTCACACGGCAACAGCACTTCATACCAATCTTGCATCCAGCGCGATATCTGTAGGTAGCAGCGATCACAGCGTCTTGTAGAAGCCCTGCATGTTGTACTTGAGACCAGACAAGCATCGAGCAATACTTGGACTTTGCGTTGTGCTGACTCGCTAATGCCGTCTTGCAGGCAATCGTTCTACTCAGCTCCGCACATGAAACCACCGATGTGTTTACAGTATGCGGTATGGGCTCTCGCGTCGAATGGGGACGCAAAGTATCACAAGTACCACGATGTCTTCTACCAGCGCGCAAGGCAATACCTAGAGGCAGATGAGATGAAGGTGCGTTACAGATTTTTGATTATCCGGATCAATATGCAATGGATGATTGATTTCGAGTCTCCAGGGCCATGGCGAGCACTTCATCACTCTCGCACATGCGCAGGCTTGGTGCTTGGTAGCCACTGATGAGTCTAGATCGATGTTGTTCACGCGCGCAGCCATGAGCTGTGCTCGAGCCACGCAGCTCAGCTTTATGATGGGATTGCGTATGTGTCTGACCTTGTTCTTCGATATCCGATGAGAGAAAACCTCTGACACCGTGGTTTTAGACCGTCTTGATTGTGGTCCTGAAGACACGAGCCCGACTCTTGCTCCGCCGAAAGATTGGGCGGAGCTCGAGGAACGGCGCCGCACGTTCTGGGGGGTGTTTTGCATAGACAGTCATGGCTCGATAGCGACTGGCTGGCCGCACTTGATCGACGTTGAAGAGGTTTGTCTACGTGGAGAGCAAGGGTACCCGTGGAAAATCCAGCTGACATGTAAATTCAGAGCGTGACCACTCGGCTACCAGCCTCTGAAACTGCTTTCCAGTCCGGCGAGCAGGTTGTGTCACCTGTGCTAAGTGAGGCACTTGAAGGGGCGCCATACTCTTCGTTTGCTGGCGCGATAATAATATGTCATTTGTTCAATCTCGTCAACCGGCATGTACATCGGGGCAAACCTACCGATAACCCCGAGAACTATGAATACGGCACCTTCTGGACGAGACATCGCAATATCGACAACATTCTCTCCAGTGCTTTTATGTTCTTACCAGAATGTTTCCGGCTCCCCGAGAACAACCGAGATCCTACCGCTATACACACCAACCTCAACCTTCACGCGGCTATCATCTGCCTACACCACGGGGCGATCGACCAAATCGAAAAGCATACTCTTTCAGACGAGGCTCGGAAGATCAGCGAGGATAGACTATCGTGCGCAGCTCAGGAAATAGTGAACATTGCCAGGCTGACCAGTCATATCAACAATAAGATGGTTTGTTTTGATGCCTCCCACTGGTTCGTTTTACTGCGTTGCAGTGTGCTAACTACGACCATAGAAGAGTCCTCTTGCGGCTTTGTCGCTGTACAGTGCAGCGTCAGTGTACATATACTTTGCGAAGACTAGGCGGGAGCCAGTCCTAGTGGGTAATCTTGACTTTCTTCTCTCGGCGATGGAGGCCGTCGCTCGAGACCATGCCATCACCAGTGGTTTTCTCAGACAAGTTGTTCTGGACATACAACGCAACGACGTCGCAAACATTGTTCGGCTGTCCAAGGTCGATGCACTTTCCAAGAAATTCGGCCACATACTCCCCAATAGCATTCCCATGGTCGCTCGGTCCCATGTATCTCGTCATAGCGAATGCGCGCCTCCTCTACCAGGGAGACTTCCTCTGGGTAAACCTGTGGGCCAGGTCAGCGCGAGAAACGTTTGCGCAGAGGATGACGATGCAGGAACTGTCACGCACGGATTTGTCCCCGTCGCTGATAACACAAGTGACGGGCCGGCTGGCCAGGCTCAACCAGACGCTCGTGTTCCTGTCAACAGGGGCGGCAACAAGCGTAGGAGAGTCTCGCTCTCCACTACCCCAGATCAATTGAGTGATGGACCTGCCGCTTTCCCCAATTCAGCGCAACATCGGCCCACGAACGGTCTTAATGGCATGAGGGCAATCGATACTTTCAGCACAACTACTACACATGTAAACGGCTATCGATCTACTCCTGCTCGACCAGAATCCACACCTCTATCCAGACCTCAGGGTTTCTCGACAATCGCTTCCGCGTCTCCATCGGGGCAGACCACGCCACTGAGCCAGGTCCATATCCCTCACCATTTAAACTCACCGTACGTAGGCACATACGGCATGGACGCAAGAACCCCTCAGGGAAACATGGCATCCATGACTCAGTCTACGCAGGCGCTGTCCTCGGGACAAATGACGCCAAACGCGACGATGTCCCCGGTTGATATAAAAAATAACGATGCACAACGAAGTCCTCTTGGTGCTTCAGAACTTGGAGGTCACCTTGCACAAGGAATGATCCCAGCTGATATCGTCACCAACACACAACAAAACTGGCAAACTAGTGACCCTCCTGTATTTTACAGCACATCATCGTTCACATACAGAACACCCGGTGCGGGCACCATATCGGACCACGGCGGCCATGACCCGAACGGTAATAACAACGTCAACGACAATAACAACAACAACATGCCCTGGAACATGTCCTCGGCTAGAGGCATCAGCTCTAATCTTGACTGGGATACCTTCGCTGCGTCCCTCGGCATCGAGAATAGCAACAGCAGCAACAACAACAATGACCGCGATTACAATGGCAGTGGTGGCGGTAGTGGCATGGTCAGTAATCACGGCAGTAATTTCATGACGAGCAGTGTGAGTGTGTCGCCGGATATTGTCAGCGATATTGGACATGTTCTTTAGACCAAACGAATTTTGAGCACAGGTCAATACCTTGGATGAAAGAACAAGATGCAAGCACGGAGCAAGAGGACGTGCGATACTATTCCGGCGTTTTAGCGCTCTAGATACCCAACTCAAGACCACAGTAAGGTCCAATCTGAAAGTCACAATTGGTCGATACCCCCCACGTAGATGTTGTGTGTAAAGTCTTTATTATTTGTGTGCTTGTATATGATCGATTCCTGGTGGGGACTCCCGCTACGTACATTATAATCAAAGTGCTTTTCCCATACCTATCGCCAATGATCGCTACTACCCAAGAAAAGAGAGACAGTTGTGCATCAATACCACTGTCCGATTGTGTACATTGCCTCCGTCGTCGGGCACTTTTTTCCATAATCTCAGCATGTCTCATACTCTAATCCTACATGCCCGACATATGATTATGCTGAAGATCCAGGGCCTCATTCAGCCCATCAATCGAACCCTCTCCGCCTGGGAAGATGCCGCCGAAATTTTCAAAGTGTCCCAGTCCGCCTAGTCCACTGGCGGCGGCGGCGGCCCCGCCAACATGGCCCAAGTCGTGCGCGAAATTCGCTGGGTCGAGATTGAACGGCATGAACCATGCTGAGGATGTCTCCGAGGCAAAGTTTTGCTGAACCATGGCAGGTGCGTGTTGGTGTTGCGGCGGTTGTGGGATCGCATTGGTATTGACACTCGTCGTTGCTATCGTGTCCACTGTTGTGTCGTTCCCACTACTCGTCGTGCCCGCGAGGGCATGCCAATCGATCTCATCGGGATCTGCCATCGTACGGGGGTCCAAATCTCCGTAGGCATTGAAGACGAGTTGTCGATCAAGTTGTGGAACAATCGCCGAAGGTGCGTTGGACATTGGCAGGGCGAATGAATCCTGCTGCGTATAGGCGTGGCCGCCGTTGTGTCGTTGTAGTAGTGGCGATACACTTGTCGGGTCAGCAGGGCTGACCGGCGAGAGACCACTGAAGCCCATCTGAAGCGGGCCCGCTGCTTGCACGTGTGCGCTATCACGACCTGGTTGTCCTGGATGCGGCTGGAGGGGCATATTCTGCTGTGAGGGTTGCGGTCGTTGAATTTGTGCAATATTGTTGGGTGGATTTCCGGGTGCCTTATGGCCGTCAATGCTGGGTGCTGCTACCTTTGCACTTGACTTGCGTTTGCTCTGCACCGGTCCTTTATTGTCTTGAGACTGCGCAGGGGACAGACGTGTCATATATTCTTCCACAGTGTGCAGCTCGGGCTTTTGCTCGAGGACGCCGTCGTCACCAGATTCACGTCGCTTGGCAGCCGCAGGGTCAACAAAATCCGACGCCGACACTCCGTGTGGATATCGTGAAAACCAGTCGCCGTACTGGAATACTGGTGATGTTGTCGTGCTATCTGTTGGTGGGGCTCCACGACTGGCAGCATCCATACATGTTCGGTACTGTTCACGGAGGTTCTCCAGCATGAAATGAAACATGCCCCAGTGTCGCTTCATTCGAGACAAGAATCTGATATTGGTTGCGAGATGCTGCTTGGCGGCCTGCTCTAAAGATGCGTTTCCAGAGAAGATGCCAAATATGTGGACTGTACCGGAGAGGAAGGCACAGTAGCCAACGAATGGTGCTGATACCATGTATTTCTCTGCGGCCTTAAGTACTTCTGATATCCTATTCGCTGCTGCAAATGCTTGCGCACCAGCTCTCGTAACGAACTCTTTTGGTGCATTCGTCTGTGAACTCCCAGTAGGTGATGATACTGCGAAGCGATTCATGAAGAGGATGTTCTGCTGTATAGCGATGTGTAGGAATAGGAACTGGTTTGCCATCCGCTCAGTATTGTGGAGGTGCAGATTCTCCGCGTTGTATTGCAAGGATTTTGGAAGCTTGCGCGGGAGCTCTTCAGCCTGGCTGAGCAACTCTGCGTACGTGGACGAGCTATCCCACATCTGATATGAATCGTCGTTCTTGCCCCCCTGATTCAGGTATGAAATGATCTTTCCCCAGAGCGCAATCGAACGTATCATGTAAGCTGCAACTCCCATGTTTTCCCGAGGATCTGACAATTGTCCAACATCGCTGGGAACTGGATGTGGCGTGCGACCATGCAAGTCTTCTGTTGGACCTGGCATGTCGAGTTGGAAAAGTTTCTCCTTGATGGGGAGCTGGATCCTGATGTCCTCTTCTTTAACGAACATTGGCCTGTCGATGCCGGATGAGGTAAAGCGGTCCATGAGGAAGCTTGCCCACATAGTGCGCCGTCGTATTTCACGGTCAACGAAGCTTAGTGGCGCTTTCGACTTTGGATGCTGTGGATCGTGTTCGAGATCTCGATGCAATTGCAGAGCAAATGCCATCCGTATGGCATCGCCACCGAGCATCCAACTTCTACCGCCCTGGCAGGTACCAAATTCGTGCAAGGCGAGGATGAGATAGCATGTCAATATGGTGATGTTAGGCCAGTCGTACCGCCGTTTCACAATATCCCGAGCCGCGGTTGCCCATTCTTCCCCGCGCAAGAAGTGCACCGTGTTCGAGAATGAGGTATGCTGAGAAAACCGTGCAGAGACAGCACAAACGCTCAATATCAAGACTGGTGGCAAGGTCCCAGAACTGCCAATAACTCGTCAGTACCAAGTGAGGCAAGGAGCAGGGAGATGCCATAAACCCACCGTAGTTTCCGCATGTAGCTGGGCTTGTGTAAAAGATGGTAAGCCTGGCCATAGACAACTTCGAAATAAACCTCTGCAAGATGTTCCTGAAGCTCCTGTGACGGCAGGCTGTCCCGACCCTCGGCCAAAAGTTTATTCTCTTCCTCTTCTTGCACTTGCAAAGCCACGGATCTGTTGATGTCGGAAGTATTTGCTGTGTTTCGCACCCACTTGTTGAAATCTGGGACTAACGCGTCTTCGGCTTTCCTTTTCTTGACTCCGTGCTTGAGTGTTCCGGGCAGTGCGGGTTTGACGATAGCACGCACCACAGTTCCTGCAGACACCTCCTGGTCCGATTTTGGAAGCGTTTTGATGATGCGATCTTCCATTCTCCGCAGCCGTTTATCGAGCATGGCCATGTAATCAGTTCTTGGCGCAGCCTTGCGAGTCGTGACTTTGTACACACATGGAAGTCGGGAGCGGATGCAGTGCTTGCAAGCAGGTTTCTCGCCTGAACAACGGATCTTTTTCCGCCGGCACGATGCGCAAGCCAGCGGCAGACGTTTCCTCTCCTTACCGGCCTTGGTTTTGAGCTCACTCCATGCTGGAGCAGCGTCGTCCTTGCCATTGACTTTTCGTCGGCCTCCCATTTCTGTGCCATCATTTTCGGTGTTGTGCGACATGTTGAAGGTATCCATCATGTGTTCGTCATGCTGGTCTTCGAGTGCTTGTTGTCCATCTTGGCTTCCTTCGTCCGAATCGGTTGTCATGTTCGCTTGTTCCCGACCTTTGCCGACGGACCCTACCACGCTAGGCCGGTGAGAAGCGCAAGACGTGTGAGAGTGGAGACCGTGCTCCTGTGTCTGCACATCTGGACTAGATATGGACGCTTCTGCAAAGTGAGGTTGGTGATGTGCATCGATATGGCTGAAGTCGTCGCCAAGGCCAGCGACCTGGAAGCCGAAATCGAGGGCGCTGTTTGACGGGGTAACAACGCCATGCGAAGCCATGTCGCCGGTAGAAGCCCCTCGGACCCGAAATAGTGGAGATGCGTGTATGTTGTAGTGGGTGAGATGTCGACAGGCAATGTTGGAGCGCGTACGCTATGGCTATGAGGTCGCAGTCAAAGGCGGCATGGGCTAGCGGAGCCTTCGGAGCAGCAGACGGCGACGGCAGGCGACAGGACCAGTGGTGAATCGACACGAAAGCCGCCAATGGCTTGCGGTCATCTCGTCACGTGCAAGCGACGAATTCGAACACGGAGTAATGTCGCGGGGCGAGTTGTGCGGTCGACGGGACGCGTCGTTATTGCTGACGGATTGGCGGAAGGCAGCGAGGAAGGCCAACAAGCTCAGATGGCAGGTTGGCGGACGAGGACGTCAAGATGATATCGGTTGGTGACGTTGGGGAGATGGCGACGATGCTAGGGGCTGCTGCAGAAGGTTGGGGTAGCGGGCAAGGCTTTCCAGTTTGTGGCGGGTCAAGCGCAGGCCACTGGTGTCGCGAACCCTTGCTGGGGTCCGAGGACGAGGACGACAGCCCAGGCCTTCAGTTGTGCTTGAGGCCAACCTTGAAGGGCCCAGGGGCTCGTGGCTCGTGGCTTGTGCCCGCCGTTCGCGTGTGGGGGAACAGTGAAGCGATGCGGAACATGCGGAGAAGGGCTTCGGCGCAGATGTGGGATGTGGCAGGGTTCCAAGCATGTGGGCGGGCGCCTGCACCTGCTTCTCCCACCTAGAGCTAGTTGGAGGCGGACCTCTTGGTCAGCATTTGACGCTATTACTAAATCGTGGCCTCCCTCGTGGTGCCCAGTGAGTGCCCAGCGAGTGCCCAGCGAGCGAGGCCCAGCCGTCCAGGGCCCATGCTTTAGACTTGGATACCGGCCTGCGCTCCCGGCCATCCATTCCATGGGATCTTGCAGGCGCTGGTGCTCACCGGCCAACACCCTGCAACACTAGCCTTGTAGGATGGTGCTGGCCAGAGCGTGCTCGGTGTGGCACCCTGTGTCTCGACTCGACTACACTCGACTCGACTCTCGTGCCCAATGGATGTCCAACGACGCGTGGCAAATGAGCCTCGTAAATAGCAGACTTCCGGGCGGCGCGGACCTGGACTCTGCACCATGCCATGTCGATGCACCTGGCGCTTGAGTCGTGACCCTGCTACGGGCCGTCTGCCGCGGTTGCCGCTGAAGACCAAGAAGTCAAAACTGACGACCTGGTGCTGATCTCGCACGCGAGCGATCTCTGATCTGAATATAGCAACTCGATCAGTGCTAGCTTCCGAAGCTGGGGCCCTTGCGCGCCTTCCAGGCTGGGCATGCGTGAACCCATGCCGGCACTTTGTTCTGACAGGCCGCATGAAACAGACTCGCATAGCATGACGTCTCGGGCAACATCCCAGAGAATATGTCGCAGTCTGGCCTCGAAAGTCAGCCTCGAAAGGTCAAGGTCGCTGCTTGCTGTAGGATATGTTTGGCCAACGTTCGTCTCCTGGTAGGCATCGAGCTGCTGGTCCGCAACAACGACATTGGCGACGGCGACAGTGATAGGGTGCTCGTCTGTGCTTGAGGAATCGGCTCCCGCTGATGCTTTGTTGATGGGGATCCTCCATGTGCCAGAGTCGTCCGGCTACGAGCCGAGCCAACTCTGGTGTGCTCGATTCACACCTGCATTGGTGACTTAGGCAGTCACCTGATGATACATGTACAGAACCTTGGGAAGGCAGGAACGAGGCGTGGGTAACATCCATGCTGTCAGTGTACCTTCCGAACTGGCGAAAACAGCAAGAGCGTGCCTCGGCAGTAATTACTTGCGGCGAACTGTCTTGGACGATGCGCGCACGTCGTCTACCTCCTGGCCCATGAGCACACACCACTCCATCAACGTGTTTCACTGTGTACACGACCGCCAAACGCATAAACTTTGTCGAAATCACCCAGAATATCCAGTCTCAAGACTCTCTAGGGAAGCTAAGAATTGGCTCTCGTCTAATCTTCTCTCGAATCCGTCTTGCACTCGCCTTACACAAAGCTGATGTACTTGTCGGTCATTTGTAGCTATCCAAGTTGCTGAACGTCCTTCCCTTGAGACCGGGCATTCCCTACCTCCAGGGTCTTCGAAGATGTCGACTTATCACGAGCTTCGCATGCTCAATCTGCCAGCTTGGTGCGGCCCCTCCACCTATAATCAGGTTATGCGCAAGGCCCACAACGACTCCATGACCAGCAGGATCCGCGACGCGGGAGTCGAACGCCTCATCGGGTTATTCGACGACAATCCTACTGCGATGGTCGAGATCATGGTCAAGTTGTCAGAAATAATGGCCAGACAGCTCAGAGATTCGGTACACTGCCTGACCATCATCAAAATGTCTGATGGAATCATTACTTTTGCCGACGAGCCCCTTCTTCGATGTGGTTTCCGTATTTATCCATGCTCCCGATTGAGGTGCGACGACTTGTCTACGAGTTCTATATCAAACATCGCAAAACTACAGACGTGCTCATGTTGCCCGGGAAGAAAGGCGAGTGTACCTGCGCGTCACCCTACACGATGAAATAGATAGGCCCTGCAAGACGTCGGTCTCCACTCTGCGTATCAGCAAGAGAGTGTGGGAAGAGCTGTATACGATCCTGTGACAGCGATGCGCGAGTTCTGCTAATGGCTTGCAGGGGTGGAAGGGAGCTAACTCAACCATGTCCCCCACGCACAACTATCCTTGCGTCTACGAAATGAGTCGGAGTCTCAGCAGGGACATTAGCCTGAAAGAGGATGTTCGGGACATTATGTTCCATTGGTGTTGCGCCTAGGCTGACACTGCAATCGTCAAACTGCAAGAGTGTCTAGCCTTGGAAACGCTCATCGTTGTGATCCCACGCAGTACAACCACACATTTCACAAAGCGAAAACAAGGCTTTCGCCCATTATTCAATATAGAACGAAAGGCTTGCTCACTGATGTTTTGGGAATCGAAGAGCTCCTTGAGCTCTGGGGTCTGAAGCATGTCGAGGTACGCATGATCGAGAGCAGAAAAGTCGAGCGGCGCACCCACAACAAACGAGTATCTGCGGCTGCATTGCTGCATTCCAAGCTCAAACTGCCAGGCAAGTCGAGTGATCAGACAATACTGTAGAGACGTAGGGCATTTGATCCTCTGCTGAAACGAGGAAGAGACCGCGGTCGCAATAAGTTGCTTTCTCATTCGCTTTCAGCTCAAGGCCATGGTCTTGAGCAGTCCAGAGGTTCACCTGACAGATACTTGTCATGATGAACACCTACACATAATTAAAAGTCATGAACGACCGCAACCCAAACAGGTCTATGTTATCACCTGTGATATGATCAGGACTCAATGTACTCATCTTCAAGTCGTGAGAACTGAATAGTCGAGTAGCCTAATCTACAGATCCCTCTAGATATAAGAAACAAGAACGCCAATGGCTATGCCAGTATCCGCATCTGCAGATGTACAGAAAAAGCAATCGACACGAAACAAAAACGACTACTCCCCAATATACACGGGAATACCATAAACCACGACCGCCGCAGCAGTCAAATACCTAAATCGGCAGGCATCTCTGGCTTTGACAATCGCCTCGACTAAGCTCGTTTCGTCACCAGCAGCAGCAGTACCATCACTAGCCGCACTACGCGATCGGCTGTGCTTCCCCTTGCCCTTGCTCTTTCCGTCGGGAGCACCACGACTTCTGGCCCCACGTGAACGAGCCTTCCCATCCTTTCCTCCGTCCTTGCCATCAGATGAGAAAGTGCCTCTAGGCAACAAACCCCATTCTTCAAACATAGCCCCAGCGAACCGATCGATATCGCGATCCGTGACATCCCAGAGCGTACCCGCGACCGCCGGACTGCCTGCGAGCATATAATTCCACACGGGACCGTGGCACTCAAACTCGCCGACATCAGCCAGACTTGCTGAACTGCATCCCATCAGCAAGGCGACGGCGCGACACTTCTCCATCTTGCGAACCGTGCGGCCACGGATGTACTGCGCGCCGCTACCGTGTCCAAAATAGAGGAGTAAGTCGGAGGAAGTGAGACTCTTTTCGAACTCAGTCTCTGTAGGGATGCGACCCTCGATAGAAGTCCAGGTCGGTGGCATACGTGACAGGGGCCGGCCAAACGTGGATTGTGTGTTGGTCAGATCGGCGCCTGGGTTGAGGATATACGAGCCGGATTTCAGAGAGATATGATGGCCCTGGCGTGCGTTGGGTGTGGTCGACAAAGGTGTGGGATCGGAGTCGACTTCCATGGCTACTTGCTCAGGATGTGTGGATGGGTTTGTTTCTGCACCAGGCATCCTCTGCTCAAGGATCAAGCGACGAAGACACGCGAGCGACGGGACCCTGGACACTGGAGATCCTCTCATGCACGGAAGAGACTCCCATGGAAAAATGTGCAATGCTTTGTCGACAATCAGGATAGTGTGGGGATTATGCTTGTCGGCGGCGCTTGACTTAGCCTCGAGCTGATACGAGTGGATGGCGTCGAAGGTGTCAACCACCATCGCATCGAAGTCAATCTCATCGTAGGCGTTGCGCTCGCCATTGAACTGCAAAATGTCGATCACGAAGTAGAGCAGGTCGTTAAGTGGCTCATCTAGATCGGCATCTGGAACAGTCGCATCGCCAAGACTGACAAACAGCTCGTAGATCCTAGGGTCAAGTGTAATCTTGGGCCCCGACGAAGCCGACTTTGGTTTCTTGCCGCGGACCTGTCGCCTTGACGGAAGGTGCTTGTCGAGGATATCCAAGAACGATCGCTGAAATCTGGCGAGAAGCTCAGGACGTCTCTGGCTGGAAGCAAAGACTCCCTTAAACCCACCAAGCCATGTCTGCTCGACATTATCTAGTAGGTCCTTCATCCGTTCATCAAGTGCTTCTCGTTCCGCCCACCATTCGGCCTTAGCACCTTTTTGGCTCATGTCGCGCGCGTCGTGGCAAGTCCTGTTGATGTCCTTGATGACCTCTAGCAGTTCTGTGCGTCCTTGATGAAAGTCGAACACGTCGATATCAGCATCTCTGGAGTTCGCTCGTTCAAGGGGCAGTCGGATTGCGAAAGGACTGTGGCCAGCCTGAAGCTTTGTGATGCACAAGTCATGCTGACCTGCGCCAAGCGACACAGAGACAACATTCCAGTCAGGCGGGATAATGTCGACAAAGTCTCGTTGAAACTGGGCCATATCCATAGCTGGCTCAAGACTTGAGCGCCTGTTGCTGTCCGAGGGTTCGATGAGCACCGGCCAATCAGCTGCTGGAGTCTTCTTGGCATCTTGTGCTAACGTCTTTCGCTCACGACGCCAGATGAGATTACGCGCCATCTCCACAGAGCATGTTGCGTGTGCAGAGTGAGTTGAGCGAGAGCTCTTGGTCGAGACAGTAGTTGACAGCAGGACGGAAACGTTCTGCAACAGTTGAGCGACACGGTGGACGAGCGAAGCATTGCCGTTGCGCGCAGCGATAGAATGGGCATCGAACAGATATTCCTGGGCACGACGCAGTCCTTCTTGGAATGACTGATTCTCTTGCAAGGTCGGGTGTGATGCTGGCGATCTCGGCTGGGAAGCACGATCAATGCTGGCTCTGTCTCTGCCTCCCCCAGCAATAGCTGGGAAAGACAGTGTGGACTCTTGGATGACGGAAAACACTGAGTCGTGTCCCATTTGCTCAAGACTGTACCCAACTAAGCTGACGGCTTGCAGAAACCTGGCCTCAGCCATATCCTTAGAAAGTGCCGACAAAGACACAGTGTTCTCGAGCATTGTTGTGGCTGCAAGCCACTCCTTTTTCTCGACAGACACCAATGAGCGCTGCTGCGTCACGGCAGCTTGCAGTTGCCGCAGTAGGACGTCCAGAACGACGGTGGGAGGTACTACTGGAGTCGGTGTCTTTGCCCTGCTAATGACAGCCCTTGAAGTTGTGGTTTTGGCGCGGGTGGTCTTGGCAGCTCTGGTTGATTTAGTTTGCCTTGTCACGGACTTCGCCACCGAAGATTGAGCAAGACTCAGCTTTGCCATGCCATCCTCAAGCTGGTTGTCCGCCGATGACTGCGCGATTCCATCTGCATCTCCAAGCATTTTGATCATGCAGTCTGCCTTGGTGACGATCTCTGAGGCGACCGCTGGGTCGGTATCGTGGTAGATCTTGCTCAGCTGGCACAGGGCGCGTACATTAGCGTAAGTAGGCTCGACAGTGTTCATCGTTGGCAGCAAAGTGCCAGCCAGTTGCGCAGCCTGCTGCGTGTCTCCTGCACTGCGGTGGATGAATGCGAGCCATGCAGTTGCCTGCAAAGTATAGACATCGGACCGAGTCTTGACAGCAATTATCCGAGCTTGCTCGGCATAGTACAGTGTTTCTTGATACAGCCCGAAGTGTGCATAGATCCAGGACAAGCGGCAAGTGAACTCGAACAAAGCGCAGGCAATCTTCCAAAAGCGAGGACCGTTGAGATCGATGGCGGCTGTGGACTTGTCCGATGCAGCCTGTCCAAGACTACTGTCATCTTCCGTAGTGTCATAGCTAGCTGTAGTAGTCGCCGCCTCTCTGTCGTTCGGTTTCTGGCTCTCGAAGCGTGCCCAGTCATGGAAAACGCTCTGCACTGCAGTTTTCGCAAGATCGAGTGCATGGTGTGAGTCCCCACGCTCCAGTGCAAGCAGGGAAGCGATGGACGATGCCCGTGCTGCGAACAAGCGCTTGTCGACACCACTGGTCTTCTTGGCCACTTGTCGTGGGAAGCCTGAGGCAGACGTTTGAGCAGCGTGAATGTGCACTTCGGCTTTCTCGTAATCCGCCACGGCGAGATAGTACTCGGCTGCAGCGAGATGAAACCCGGCAGATGCATCGGAAGCAATTTCAAGCTGCGAAATACTACCTTCGCTTTCCATCATCACCTTATGGGCTCTACTAGACTGTCCGAGCTGCAGTTGCTGGAGTATAAGTGCAGAAGCATGTGAAAACTGTCTGTCTTGTGTGTCATCAGACAGAAGCTGAGCCACTTTGCTGCAGAGCTCTAGTGCATCCGTGGCCAGGAGCTGCAGTCCTCGAATCTTCGCGAAGTCGGCCATAGACTGGAGCAGGGTAAGAAGCTGCTCGGGGTCGTCTATATGATCAAGAAGCTGCTCGTTTGTGCTGAAGGTCGAAAGTCCTGACTTCCAGTGACCCACGGCCTGTTGAACAGACACGTCATCTAGTTTGTCCTGGATGAGTGCCAATGTGCACGCAGCAAGACTACAAAGATGTGGGATATAACGTTCTAAGCCAGCATCGTCGAAGAGTGGAGACTGCGCAATCGTCGTCATGGTTGTCTCTAATTCTGTTTGCCAGCGCGAGTTGTCGGTTTCCTGTCCAAGACTCGCCAAAGTCACTCGTACGACAGTTCGAAACCTTCTGATCGGATGACGTTGCGCCTCGTACAGCTTGAGTAAGGAGTCTATGAGTGTGTTGAAAGCAGCCTCGTCTGAGGAAAACTTGGTGTCGTTGCCGAACACGAAATAAAGGTCGTGTTCAAGGGCCACGAACTTTTCGGAAACGTCGAAAAGCCAAGTCCAATCCGTAGGCTGCTTTTCAAGTTTGGCGAGATTACATACTGCCCGTGATAATGCTTGGGCTTCGGCTGTTTTCTTCCAAGCAACGGCAACAGGTTGTGTGGATAAAGATTGAACGATCTCGTGGCCGGTGTCTTCTTTGAGTAAATGGTCTCTGATGGATCTGATTGTATCAGCCGCATCTTCTTTCCTGCCCGAAGCTCTGCACAGATCCGCAAACCGTTCCCATTTTACCAGCAACTGCGCCCGGGCCCGCTCAGGTTGAGATGCGTTCTTTACCGAGTCGATTGACCTTCGAAGTGCTCGTAGTGATGCCTTTTCGTTCGTTTCTAATTCCGTTTTTCGAAGAGTCAGGTGTTGCTGGTAATAGAAATGAGAGACTTTGACAAGGTATGAGTTTGACGGGTTAGTCTGTACACTTGATTGGAAAGCATCCTCAAAATGTTCCAAAAGGCCGAGAACATCCTGCAGCACAGGATCCACCTGGTCCCAATCAATTGCTCCTTTCTCCATGGCGACTTTCAAAACCATGAGAGCAGAGTCAATGACCAGATTGGCATGTTTCTTGAGAAGCTGTCGTCGTTGCTCGAAACGAAGCAGTTCCTTTGTTGCGCCAGGTGTAGCTGGAGGTTTTCCGAGCCATCTTAAACAGAATCGTGGAAGAAATGTTGTGAAGCTTTGTAGTTTTTGCTGGATCGATTCGTGGGCTGACTTCTTCGGCGAGCCAATAAGCATGCTCATCACAGCCTTGCGCAAAGAACAGACACTGAGCAAGAGTTCGTCGAGTTCTGCCGAACTGCCCCTCAATGGGCCTTGCAGACCAGCCAAGACCTGCTCGATGAGCTCTTGCTGGTCAGGGGCGGCAGTCTTGAGCAAGAGGGACAGCAATCGAGCCGCCACAGAGCACTGTCTTGCAGGTGTATCTTTTGAGGCATCGACATTGTCCCGAACCTTCACCATCCATTTAACAGCGTCTTTGTAGCAACCTGCTTCCTGAGACATCACAGCGAGCATCTCGTATATTGGCATGAGACTGGAGCTTGATGGTGTACAGTCCAGGGCTTGTACTTGGTCAATCAAATGCGAGGATGTCATCGTGACGATGCTGTGTGCCGCGCCAGGCTCTAGCTGCGTCCGTCTCGTGAAGGCCTGCAGGCATTTCGAGAATGGCAATAGTATTTCCTTGTCCACATCGCCGCGGTGTTTTGTCCACTCCCATGCGTGCAGCTTCAATGCGAATGCAATAAATTGTGCCTCCAGACAGGTTTCCGGTCGTGAGCTCAGTTTTGGCTCATTAGCAACAGGGTCGTCTTTTGTTGACAAGCTGCATGTTAGGGATAGGATCGTCTGCGATAGTGTTTCGAGTTGTTTTGAGCATTTGCCCCGATCCGCAGTGCTCGTCTTTGCAGACTGTTTAATGTGCTGGAAGGGCGAGCTAGCATGTTTGAGTCGTAGCAGGGGAAGTATTGTCGTAAGGAGTGGTGTCTTATTCATGCCATGCAAGATCCGTAGTACTTGAAGCTGCGTCGATATTATCAGGGCACGCAGGGGACCAGCTACATCGGTCTGGGCGAAGTCAAGCAGATCAGCGAAGGACTTCACGGTAGTCGTTGCCGTCGCACTTGCTGATGCTGGTCTCGGTGGCTGTCCTGTTGGTGTGGCCAAAAGGCTGTCAAGCCGTCTCTTGAGCACGCGGATCTCCTTGAAGGCATGCTCGTAGAGTCGCAAAGCGATCAACTTGTTCACAAAGGAAGAAAGACCCGACTCCAGCTGTAATTCAGGAAGTGCGACCGTTCCTGACGATTGCAAAGTTCTCAGACAGTTGAAGGCGACATGAGCGCATTCCACCAGGGAAAGGCAGCCATTGGAGACATTCCCAGGTGTTGAGCTTGTCGGCTTTTGAGACTCGCCCATCGGCAAGGTCGACACCTTGTTCAGGGCTCGAGGTTGCAGCGGCGCCATGGGCATGGATGCGGATCGTCGCAAGGTTTTCCTTGAAGTCGGCGTGTTGCTTTCGGTTGCTTCTAAAGCGTGATTCGCCAGTTGGTTCGGCTCAGTGTTCTTCGCAGCTTCGCCGAGAGCTTTCAGCGAGGCATTGATCACCTGTGTCGCAAGCACAGCCTTCTCCTTGGGCGGCAAGCTCTCATCGCTGTCGCTCTTTTTAGTTGTGGTTGACTTTGTCGTTCGGTTAATCGCGGCAGCGCGCCCAGTAGATTTCGTCGTCGTCGTTCGTGCTGATGTTGTTCTTGTGGTTGTCTTGGTCGAGCGTGCGCTGGGCACGACTTTCTCCGACCCTTCGTTACTCTCCGCAATCATATCCTGCAATAATTGCTTCAAGGTCGCTGATACGGTCGAATTGCAGGTACCGGCTGAGACGACCCCGTCGCGAACAAGATCGACCTGAGCCCTCGAGGGCGCCATGTTCTTTGCGGTATTATTGTGCTCCTTTGAGTCGCTACCGTGGCATCACGGGAATGTTGGGTATGTTGGTGGCTTGTGTCGCCCAGCTCTCGCAACCGGGAGCTCCGTGTCGAGCAAAGTCAATATGATGTCGTGGCGTGTCTGGCGCTGACTCCTGAACGCCGTGCTGAAATAGATGTAGGTGGAAATGCGTGCAATGCCAATGCAAATGCGATGTCCAAGTCGGATGTTGTACCTCTTTGAAATCCAAGAAATGGTCCCTGAGCCGCGCCGCGTTCACGAACCCCAGATGGTGCCTATCCTGGTCGGCGGCAGTCGGCTCAAAATCAATATTGACAGGGCTCGAGCCGCTGCAGGGTCATCCCACCAACGCCAAAGTCATTAGCCCATGGAGGGCGGGTTGGCAAGTCGTCAGTGGGGGAAAACCCATGCACCTCAGCCAGAAGGAGGCAAGTGCGGTCGACCAAGCAACGGCAGCTGCCCTGGCCGGTTGGGCCGTCTTCATTGGTCAGAAATTCGAGATTTGCTCCAACGTCTTTTTTGTCCCTCCTCCGGAGAACGCCAATCCAACTGAGCTGGCCAGCATCGCATTGCAATCGCATGCCTCGACACAGGACGGCACTGGTACAAAGACACATTCGATGGATAGAACATTCGCGCTCCGTGTCGCACGAGCCGGGCGCACTCAAATCAGCCTTGGCCCCTCCAGGATCCTTGCGCGCCGGTCCATGAGCTCCGGCCCGTCCGTCGTGCAGCCGTCTTTCTGGAAGTCGATGATACCGAAACCCTTTCGGCGACGGAAGACCGGTCACCACCCCGAGTTCCTCGTCTCTCCCGACACCATAAGGACAACCACGAAGCCCAAGTCCAAGGAGTGGAACCCGGCCACCTTCTTCATCGTTATCTTCCTCTTCATCGGCTCCATGTCCATACAGATGATTGCCTTGCGCCGGGACTTCAGCACCTTTACACGCCGCGCAGACGTGCGCATCAGCCTTCTCCGTGAGGTCGTGGAGAAGCTGCAACGTGGAGAACAGGTTGACGTGGAGAAGGCTCTGGGCACGGGCGATACACAAAAGGAGCTCGAGTGGGAGCAGGTGCTACGTGAGATCGAAAGCGACGACATAATCAAGAACACGCAGAAGGCCAGCAGCAGGTCAAGGTCATCGCCGAGTTCATCTGGCTCCTCAGGACAGGCTCAGCCTGCACCTGCTACGAACAAGAAAGATACGACGACCCCAAACGCCGCCCCCGAGACGACAAGCGAGGCAAAGGCAAAACCTGCCGGCTTCTCTAGCTTCTTTTGAGTATATACATGTATCAGAATGTACCAATAGTTCTATGAAGTTGTTCCTCTGGGACATTGGCCTCACAGCACGAGGTCAGGATGCAGAAGACATCAAGACATCATGTCCTTGAAAACAGAGGCCCCATGGACCTCGGCTGTGTGATCATGATCGTCCCGTGATCGTGCTGGACCTCTTGATAATCGAAGCTCGTCAACGAGCGCAGGCAGCAGATCATCTGTCGGAATCTCAACCCTGACGCCCTTTTCGCCTTGCTGTGCCGGGTCTAAGCTTGTGAAGAAGGCATCTTCGCCCCGTACGCCCCCCAGGTTGACAATCGCAATCGGAACACCTCGGTCTTGCGCCCTCTTGACAAGCCGCCAAGCGGAATACGTCGCAAGGGAAGTTCCAAGTACCAACACCCTTGCGGCATTCTCAATCGCCTGCTCAGCGGCCGCTTTGGCCGCTGGGCGCACGTTCTCCCCAAACATAGTGACAGCTGGCTTCAGAATACCAGCATTGCTAGTCATCTTCCAGGCACCGTCGCTGTCCGACTCGACGGTGGCGCGGCTGCCATCGGCTAGCACAGGAGGACTGCTCAAACAACGTGGGCATGGCGGATACCGGAAAGTTGTATATGGCGCATTAGGCACATCTACGTCACCATCTGGATTTGCTCGCATGCCCCTCGCCTTTCGTTCCTCCGGATCTTCTGTCTCAAGCGCCCCCGTGGCCATGATCTCCTGCAGAAACGCTGCCCAGGCTGGATTAAGTCGCGCGAGCTCATCCTGGAAGACATCGCGCGGCATCTCTTCGAGACAGGATGTACAAACTGTCGCCCTGAGATACCCATGTAGCTCGACCGTAGGCAGCTGCGGATGGGCCTTTGGATGGAACGAATCGACGTTCTGTGTGATGACTGTATCCACGAGACCCAGCTCGCCAAGATGCTTTACAGCAAAATGCGTCGCATTCGGCCGCGCTTTGTGCAGTGTCGTCCAGCCCAGGAAGCTTCTCGCCCAGTACCGCTTGCGAGCCTCGTGGTTCTGGAGGAACTCGTGGTGGTAGATGGGCCGGTACGTCTTGTTAACCCGGTATGTGCCCTTTGTGCCCCGGTAGTCAGCGAGGCCGCTGGCCACGGATATCCCCGCGCCTGTGAGGACGACTGTCGGTGATCTGCTTGTGGTGGCGGAGGGTGGCAGGAGCCCGGGGAGTCGACCCAGACTCTTCGAGCTCTTCTGCTGCTGTTCCGAGTCGGCATCAAAGAAGTTGCGCAGTGCGGCGAGGGCGCCGGTTTTTGTCGCTGCGCTGGCCGGGATGATGGTCGGCGCGGCTAGGATGTCCGTGTACGGAATCCGGAGCTTAGAGCTGCGCATCTTTGCTCCCAGCAGCGGGGTCTGCTGCCGCAACGAGCCGGGCAGGATACAAGGGCACGTGGGACAGTTGAATTTGCACCACGCGCTCCCACGATGTGAGATTGGTGTTTTGCGGTACAATGCAATGCACTGAGCAGTCGCCAACTGCTTGCAGAGGAAGTCTGAGGCTCAGATGCTTGGATGACGACACGCCGAAAATAAAGTGGGTCCAGTGAAGCGTGCCAGCCTTACAGCAGCAGAAGGCGGGACCAGCCCCTGCCGACCTTTGATCAACGTTTAAAGTATACAAATGCGGACTTGACCACAATATACCTAATGACAGCATCTCGACAGTACATATAAGTGGCACTGAAGGCCGGTGATAGTTCTACCAGTGACTTGCCAATCACAATCTCTAAGTCTTGTAACAGTATTGTTGCCGTGCTGAAGAAACAGTGGCACAGAGTGACGAGGAGCGTGGCGCCTCCGACACCGGACTTGATGGTTCTCTGTCAGAGAGTAGATCTAGAGGGCTTGAGGTTCGTGCGTGTCTGGATCTCTGGCGAATTCATAAGTTGTTGGAATACTAAGAGAAAACAAGATGATAGAGGCCGTGGCGAGCGCCATCGTACCTGAACAGGATGCAAAGTAGCAGCGTCCCCGAGAGAAGTTCAGAAGCCTGCTTGAACTCGGCCACTGCCCCTGGCGTACCCGCCTGCAAGGGCACTTGAGCCCCATCCCCAGCGGGCATGCATCTTCAGTTCCCATGTCTGTCTGGTGCTGGGCGCCAATTGCGACAGGAGGGGAGCCTTGACAGTTGACGTAGCGGGCACATGCCATGAGGCGAGCCGGAGGACTCGGTTCGGACAAACGCTTCCTCTCGCATTGTTGATGCCAGCCGGCGCAGTCTTTTGTTCTTACTCCCCGCATGTCAGACTTCCCCTTCTTGCGGCAGTCCCGGGTGATCCTACTGTACAGCAGCCTGCCGACCGGATTGCGGCACCGCGCACGACGCCTTCGATGCACTGGCCACGGATCCTCGCCGTCTATCTGCCATGCCACCGCCAATGACACGGTGTTGCCGCGGCGGCGTGTCTGCAACGTCGACCTCGCTCAGCTCGACCTGGACGCGGGCTCTCCTCGCCAAGTCCTTAATGCCTGTATCTCGCTGCATGCCCGACCCGCGTTGCTTGCACACAGTCTCGCCCAGCCCTTCGCAGACTCGCCCTCGCACTGCTAGCCGCCTTTCCAACAGCCCCTGCTCTCAGTGGCCAGATCGACTCTCCTCACGTCCACAAAAACATTCTGTGCCGCCCCTGGCCTCGAGCTCCCGCCGTGTCCTCACCACGACCACCAGCACGTGCGCTCCCTCCCTCGACCGCCTGACTCTCATATCCTCATCCTCGACCCAGCCGGTCATTGCAGAGCCGGTACTTGAATCTTCCACCAGAGCTCACGCGAGCAATTCCACCCGACGGCCACTGCGTCGCTCGTTCCCAGCCATGGGGTCTCTCATGCAGACCAGAGGCCACGGCCACGGCGGCCACAGCCACCACCATCACGACAACGCCTACCTCACCTCGACCAACAAGAACGATGCTGGCGTCCGCATCACCCGCATTGGTCTATATTCGAACCTCGGCATGGCCATAGTCAAGGGCGCCGGCGGCTACATGTTCAACTCGCAGGCCATGGTCGCCGACGCCGTCCACAGCGTGACGGATCTCGCCTCGGACGTTCTCACGCTCGCCACCATCTCCTGGAGCATCAGGCCACCAACCGACAAGTTCCCCACCGGCTTTGGCAAGATTGAGAGTCTGGGTTCGCTAGGCGTCTCGGGCATGCTGCTGTTCGGCGGTCTGTGGATGGGCTATGGCAGCTTACTCTCGCTGTATGGGCACTTCTTTATGGACCCGGCGGCGGCGGCTGACATGATGGCCCATGTCCATTCGCACAGCCATAGTCATGGTCACAGTCATGGTCATGGGCATGATCACGATGACGGACACGGACACATAATACCCAGTCTGCACGCGGCTTGGTTAGCGGCAGGCACCATTGCCATCAAGGAATGGCTGTACCATGCGAGTAAGTCTTGCTTATCGAACGCCATATATGTGTGCGTTTTGTTGCTGACATTTGAACCTCTTGCACAGCCATGAAAGTCGCCAAGGAGCGCAAGTCGTCTGTCCTCGCCTCGAACGCCATCCACCACCGCATCGATAGCTGGACCGGTTTCATCACATTAGGAGCGATCCTGGTAGCAAACTTCATGGAGAGCGCGGCGTGGGTAGACCCTGTCGGCGGTCTCCTCATTTCGATAATGATTGTCAAAGCCGGTCTAGAAAATACCATCTCAGCACTATTTGAGCTTGCAGATAAAAGTATAGACGAAGACGTTCAGGCTAAGGTCGCGAAACAGGCGAGGAAAGCATTTGCCAAAATAGACGGCGGGCACGAGCTGGAGGTGAGAGAAGTGACCGGTGTCAAGTCTGGTCAAAACTATCTGATTGACCTAGAGGTCGCGATGCCCGGGGCGTGGACGATTGCCGATACACGAGACATCGAACAGGAGATCCGCTCGCTAGTCGGAGCCAAGGTCCGTGGTGCGCGCAGGGTGCGCGTACGCTTTGTTTCCAAGGATGCCGAGGTTACGCCCAAGTTTGACGAGTTTATCCCGGGCGATATCAGCCCGAAATCGAGCCCTGAGCCAGAAGCGGATGAACATGATGATGATGATGATCATCATCATCATCATCATGGTCACAGTCACAAACATTAGCTGCTCAAAGCACATCGGGGGCGCCATTTATAGAGAGAAGCCCAGCCCCAAATGCTGCTCACAACGCATCGGACTTGGACTAGAATAGAAGGTCCTGTTTGAAGCCGCGATTTAGTAGGAGCGGCCAACCAGATTAGCCCTGCTTAGAAGAAATTACTTACACAATGTTTCGTGCATGGCAGTAAGTCGTACTGAAGAATTTAGTGCTACGTTCTGGTTAACACGTTTTCCGCCAACGACCCGTCTGCGCAGTAATATCCACAGGTACTGAAACAAGAAGCCGTGCGCAAGCGCGGTGGTACTGGGGCGGTTCACTCCATGAACAGCTTCAGCCGCACATTCCTGACAGAATAGGTGACAAGAGAGCTGTTAACGGTAGCAAACGAGGCTATAATGAGTTTGCAAGGCTCAGCAGGATTGGCCCGCTTGAGTCGGCCCCGAGCTTGAGCACCTATAGAGAGCTTACAAGCTATTCAGGCTAAATGCAGTGTCTGGTAGACTGTGCGATCCACAGCGCGTGTGGTCCCTGCAGGCTGCTTCCTGTGCCAGCTCTAGGCTTACCCAACGATTTCATCACAAGATACACTCTATGAGTATTCTCTGACATGATTCCAGATTGGGGTTTAACCGAGTTCAGTGAGTAACACGCGGGTGTCTTCGACAGTCGCTGGGGGAGGAACGTGGATGAGGGGAAGGACCCCTCTTCCCCACACGGGGGAATTGGGGGCACGTCAAACAGACGTAATGCGGGCGTGATTCGTGCGCCTAATTTGTCGCTGGCTCACTTTACATTGCTCATCGTGATTTGACTGACGTGCGCGGCGGATAAGAAAGTCGCATGGAGCCGGGATAAAAGGGGTCCTTTTCTTGTGAATTGTCCGGTGCCCGACTTACACGTGCACTTGAGCCGGTTAATATCCTAGACTTCTTGTTCAGGCGGGCGTAACGTACACTTCTGTCTTTTGTTTGTACTTTCTTCGCACTTTCCACAAGAAGTTGTCCTCTGCTACCGACCGCGATCGGGATCTGAGGTCTCAGCCACCATCACGATTGTCTGACTATAACTTGCGAACCCAGCCCTGCTTGTAATCTGACAGAGCAATAAGATGGCTTCGGGCCCGTTGTACCTGGGTTTCGACCTGTCGACCCAGCAGCTCAAAGGCAAGTCCTGTTTTACAATGTTCCCTAACCCCCTTTGTCGAGCTCGATACTATCTAGACCTGCGAACTAACCTGACGCCGCTCCTCACTTACACAGCCATCGTCGTTGCCTCCGATCTCACAGTCGTCTCCGAGGCCAAGGTCGATTTCGACGCCGACTTTGGCGCCAAGTACAAAATCACCAAGGGCGTCCAGACCAACGAGGCCGAGGGCGAGGTCTACGCCCCCGTGGCGCTATGGCTCGAGAGTCTGGACCTCGTGCTCACGCGGCTGCGCGATGATGCGAAGTGTCCCGTCGACCGGATCAGGGGCATCAGCGGATCTGCGCAGCAGCATGGGAGTGTGTTCTGGAATGACAAGGCTGGTGCGGCGCTGGGGGGGATGGCGTACGGCGCCGGGAGTGGGAAAGGGTTGCTGGAACAGCTTGATGGTGTGTTTGCGCACCCCTTCGCGCCGAACTGGCAGGATCACAGTACCCAAGCGGAGTGTGATTTGTTCGATGCCCATCTTGGGGGCGATGCTAAGCTCGCTGATGCGACGGGGAGTTCTGCGCACCATGTAAGTGCTTGTGATGGGTGTCTTTGACATCTCGTTCTCCTGGGGGGTAAAAGTCCCACAAGACTATGATACTAACATTCATCTCACAGAGATTTACAGGCACACAAATCATGAGAATGCGACGAAAGCGACCCGAGGTCTACAAAAATTCCGCCCGCATCTCTCTCGTCTCGTCCTTCCTCGCCTCGGTCCTCCTCGGCCAGCTTGCACCCCTCGAAATCAGCGATGTCACGGGCATGAACCTCTGGGACATCGCTAACGAGTGCTGGAGCGAGCCCCTCCTCGAGCTCACAGCGGGCAGCAAGGACGCCGTTGCCGATCTGCGCGCGAAACTGGGTGATGTGCCTCTTGATGGCGAGAAAGCACTCGGCAGCATCAGCGCCTATTTTGTCGAGCGGTACGGGTTCAGCAAGGACTGCCAGATCGCGCCGTTTACGGGCGATAACCCGGCGACTATCCTCGCTCTGCCCCTCCGACCGGGTGATGCGATCGTCTCGCTGGGGACGTCGACCACGTTCCTCATGAACACAGCAACGTACAAGCCTGATCCTTCATATCACTTCATGAACCACCCGACGACAAAGGGCCACTTCATGTTCATGCTGTGCTACAAAAATGGCGGCCTCGCGAGAGAGAAGGTCCGTGATGCCCTTCCCAAAGCTGCCGGACAGGGAGATCTATGGGGGAACTTCAACAAGGCCGTTCTCGACACTCCACCTTTAGACGTCAAGCCTGGAGCAGGAGAGTCCGGCAAAGCAAAGCTGGGTCTGTACTTCCCTCTTCCCGAGATCGTGCCCAATGTCAAGGCCGGGACATGGCGATACGAGTGCTCCGCGAAGGACGGATCTGATCTGGCGCCCGCGAACGGCGAGAAGGCTTGGACCCCTGAGGCGGACGCGCGCGTCATTGTCGAGTCGCAAGCCCTCTCGATGCGTCTGCGCAGTCAGAGCCTAGTCGTCTCCCCGCCCTCTACCACCTCCTCTTCATCAACACAGTCAAAGACGCTACCTCCGCAGCCGCGCCGCATCTACCTCGTGGGCGGCGGCTCCTTGAACCCAGCGATCGCACGCGTGATGGGAGATGTCCTGGGTGGCGTGGACGGAGTGTACAAGCTTGATGTTGGTGGAAATGCATGTGCACTTGGTGGCGCCTATAAGGCTGTCTGGACGCTTGAGAAGTCTCCCGGGGAGAGCTTCGACGAGCTGATTGGGAAGCGTTGGAAGGAGGAAGGTGCGATTCAGAAGGTTGATGATGGGTATCGCGAGGGTGTGTTTGAAGGGTATGGGAAGGTGCTGGGGGCTTTTGAAAACATGGAGCGAATGGTGCTCAAAGAGTTTAAGAATTAGCCATTGTGAGTCGTGACAGTGGGCGAAGCGTACTGGATTCAGAGCGGAAATTACAATGATCGTAATATACTGAATATGCTGGATTGAATGCTTTGTTCCTAGTGAATAGGACATCGCAACCCGACACGGCCAACTTTACATGTTGCATAGCGGCTGCTATAAATCTAGTAGTGAAGTAGGATACATCAAACCCACTTGGAGGAAATAAAATATATCAAATCAAAGATCAAAGCCTAGCGGAATGTCACGGAATCACTCGAGACATATAACATCAAATCAAAAACACAGCAGCCACTCTGTCCACTACCACCCGCATCATGCACAAGATATTTAGGGCAGAGCTGGCGACCGGGACGGGACGGGACGGGGGACCTGCGTTTGATCGGCCCCGGAACCCCGGCCGAATGGGCGGCACACCCCCCACAGATCAAGTACGTCACCAACCTTGAAGGGTGTTTTGTTGGCTGCAAGGCACGCGGAATCTCACCACATCACCCACACACCACCACTGAACTGCACTGCACCAAGACGGGAGGAAAGTAAGTAAGTAAAGTAAAGTAACCCCCGGAATGACACTACGGGCAACCGGGGAAAAAGTGATAGGGCTCATCAACTTGAACTTGCCACATTTCCTTTTTTTTTTTTTTCGCTCGTTTCCCTTTGGCCTGGATTATCTAGGTAGGAGAGTCACATGCCAGAAGGGCTGTGTTGCAAGACAACCAACCCGGCCTCCAGAGAGCTCTTGTAGCGGGCATTCAAGTCATTTCCCTCCCCCACGCCTCCACGCCATCGCATCTAATTTATACGATTCCGAATTCTCGACCCCTTATCAAATCGTGACAGACGCCTCTTCTCAATCCCCCCATTCCCCCTTCACAAAAAAAAAAAACGAACAAAAAAAACAGAAACAGAACAGCTTCTGCGCCAATCGCTGTCCAACGAGGACTAGCAGCTATTTCTCTCTCTCTCTCTCGCGGGGGGAGTGAGAAGCAACCACCACATTCACCCCCCTCGGCCCTGTTTATGTTCAGTGCGTCTGTGTGTGAGAGAAGAAACTCGCGTGCAAGATGTTCATGCTCGGCCCCATCTCGGCGCTCGACTGCATCGTCTTTTGCATTTTCCTGGCGATCCAGCTGCCATTCCAAGTCGGCCTCTTCGAGACGCTGGGGTGTTTGATACCATGTCTGCCTTTTCTTCGTGAGTTTACCCCCCTCCCCCTTCTGGGACGAAACCAATTACTCATTTTCTTCTTCTTACTTCTTTCAACAGTGATAAAACTACCAGTCCAGTTCTTGACAACGCGCTACCTCACCAGAACCGAGCGACAGCCGCCCTTTGTCGCCATCGCCAGCGCGTTTGAGGACTTTGTCGTCCGCTGCGTGCGGTACGCGTTCGCCAACGTCCCGCCCGAGATTGGGCGCGTCTTCTTCTCCAGGGCTGTGGCGCTGCCGTTCTTGCGGTTCCGCTTGCTGAGGCATGGGTGGTGGCTGAGGAGTCCTGCGCATTGGAGGGAGTATGATGATGGGGATCAGGTTAGTGTGCCTCGGCGGGATTCTGTGTGCGATTGTGATTATTGTCTTCCAGGGGGGGGTTGAGGGAAGTGGGCGAAATATATACTTAAGTATATATGCTGACGAGCTGTGCTTGGGCTAGAAACGGTTCAAGGGTGTCTGGATCATACAAGATCCCATAAAGAGGCCTGATGTATGCATATTCTACTGCCATGGTAAGTCGCCCCCACAGAGCATAAAAGATCTTTTAGTTATGTGACCTGGATGGCTGATCTTGGAATCTACACGAAATGAATAGGCGGTGGCTTCATGATGGGCTCGTCCTACTTCTACCTTGAGTTCCTGCTCACATGGCTCAGCCTGCTCTCAGAGTCCGGCTACAAGAACCCAGCCATCTTCTCGCTCGACTACACCCTGGTGCCCGACGCGTGCTTCCCAACGCAGCTGAACCAGTCCATTGCCGCGTACGAGCACGTCTCGGCTATGGTTGGTGGGGACACCTCCAAGATTTGCGTAGCTGGAGACTCTGCCGGCGCGGGCATCGTGGCAACGCTGCTGTTCCACATCGCCAGACCGGACGCGAAGCCTAGACGGAGGGTCTCGTACGAGCCAGTTCAGCCCTTGCAGAAGCCAGGATATGCGGTGCTCATCTCGCCGTGGATCACGATGGTCTCGAAGCTACATCGGAACACGGACAGTGACTATCTGGAGGCAAATCACCTGCATGAGTATGCTAAGAAGTATGCTGGGGGCGCGGGCCTTGTAGACGACCCGTTGATATCACCGGGCAGCTGTCGAGACGTGGCATGGTGGAAGGAGGCGTTTCCCAGTAGCGGTGTCCACATCACGTATGGTGCCGAGGAGATGTTGGCGGCAGGAGTGTTAGACCTTGTGGATTTCCTGGAGCGTAACGGATTCAAGTTGACCCATCACGCAGAGGAGGGACAGGTACACGCCTGGCCTGTCGCCAGCTTGTTCTTGTGCAACACCATAGACGAGCGGAAGAAGGGCCTGGCGGAGATTACAAAGAAGGTTGAAGAGAATATCCCCATTGGAAAGGGCAGCCGGAAACCGTGAAAGATATCAAAAACAGACGGAAGGAGAAACCCGAACAGCAAAAAAAAAAAAAAAAAAAAAGCCCCAAACCATTTACGAACGGCTAGCCAAGTCAGATTAGATCAAGTAATGCCTTCATCGATCTCCCCGTGACCCTCGAAACCTTGAGACCGCACGACAAGCACGCAGTGACCGGCTTCTCGAACGGGCTAGAGGGGCTTGGGATCTCCGACAAAAAAGCTCTTTGAAACTCATCATCATCCGTGGCTGTGGTCGTAGATGTGTTTATGACCACCAGGGAAAAAGGCTTGAGAGATGCTGGGTGTTTCGTCCCAGCCAGGAGGCTGATCCCAACGTGAGACAGCCGACCTACCTGTCGCACAAGGTGCATATATCAAGAGTTATCGCAACAGCCGGATCACAAGGAGCGTGTATGGTGAGGTGCTGTCGTTGCCATGCACAGCAAGGGAGTTCTGTGCATGTTTGACAGAACCAGCTGTCATCTGCTCGGGCGGTTTGACGCACAGGACAAGCATGGACCTGGAACGTGACGGTCCGACGCACGTGGGGCGACTTGGACGTGTCAGATTTGGATCACCAGCCGTGTTCCCCCCAAATCCACCATGGCGCGTCGAGGGCAAACAATGCAGGTAACAGGGCGCGCTCAACAGCCACTGCCACTGCCACTGCCGCCGCCAAAGAACTCTTACTCCGTAGAACAAAAGGCACGATGCGTCGTCGGGACAAGTACTCGGGCAGCTGGCGGTGTTGACTCCAGAGGGGGGGAGGATGCGGAACGAGGCTGAGACCAGAGTGGAAGGCGGGCTGATGGTGCTGATGGTGTTGGTGGTGGTTGTGGTGTCGCACAGGGCTCCACCGTGAATCTGCACGCCCCGTCCTGGTCCTGCCGCGCCAGGCCTGGTAGTTCTTTTTTTTTGCCCTTCCTTTCTTTGGCGACTCCTGCCTGCCTGCCTGCCTGCCTGCCTGCCTTGTGATGCAGGTGAGCACGGCGGGGCGCAAATCCCTGGCAGGGAGCTCCCGCACAGGGCGGATATAAAGACGACTGACTGGCCCGTCGCGAACCCGCTGCTGTCAGGCACCGCTCCCGTGCGCACCTCTCGGCGGCCCCCCCTTGAACCTTCCAAGGTTCGGTTCTCCAAACTTGAAGTCGCCGCCTTCCGAGTCCCGTGCATGACAGCAGATCTCGCCTATATCAACGTCATTCCACCACGACCGCAGCACCTGTCCATCCGTGTCATATCTTCTACCGACCTGCACATTTCCCCTTCCTTTCCTCGTTCGCTGCACGGTGTGAGCCACCAACCCGTCTGCCAGTGCTCCTGCCATCGGGCACGACAATCCCTTCTTCTTATTACCTTACAGCCGGCAAGAACGGGACCCCGCCATCCTGTCCATCGCGCCTGCCAGCCTCACAGTCACACTTGCACAGCATCAATTCAGGGTTGCCCCACTCTTTCCTGGGCTGACAGCCTGAAGCTCCAGCTTGCAACTCTAAAAAGGCTGCAACACAATCTCAATCACGACTTCTGACGTCCAAACATCTGCACTCTTGATCGCGGATCGGGCCAAGATCTCATCTGTATCCCCTGCTTCCAAGCTGATCCGAGCCTACTTGAGGTTCTGGCGCAAGCGCCACCCTATCGCGACGTTCCCACTTTTTGTTATTCTACAGAGCTTCTTAACACGCAACACATTTCAAATCCGACCGCGAAAGCCTCAAAGAGCACGACAGTCGTAAAGCCGTAAATTTATTTACATCTTTCGCTCGGTTGCTCGATCGGCTGAAGCGGATTGTCCCCCGCTGTTGCTACCATGGGGTCTTACGCGCCCAGGAGCCCGGACCTCTCCTTCTTGGGCGCATCCTCCGGGACTCACCAGCCACTCGCCCACGCCCCGCCAACGTCCCAGCAAATGTACGGACATCACTCGCGGGCATCGTCGGCCGACTATTCGATGCAGTATCGCACTGCGCCGGGGCTTGCTGTCAATGGTGCCGGCTACTACCACGGCGGTCCTCCGCAACAATTTGCCGTCTCGCCGCCCACTTTCTCCTATGGTAGCCTTCCGCCGCACACCCAGCCAGTTCAACAGCCCCACATGACCTCGCAAGCACCCCCACCCCACCAACCAGCAGCTTTCGGGCAAGCTTCTCCACCTCCCACGAGGCAACTTTACCATGATACCAGCTCCTCATATAACAACCCTCCTCCTCCTCCTCCGGCTCCCTACCAAGTCCCGCCATTCTCGCCTCATCAGCACCACACACCCTATCACGCCAATAATAGCTCCCACATCCACGGCTCTCCGACACAGACACCGCCGCAACAGCGGCATCAGCACTACAACCCATTACATCACCCTCAGCAACTCAGCCATTCACCGCCCGAGCAGCCTCCGTACGCGACCAGCCATCACAAGTCACCCCAGCCGCCAGCAGGCTATCCACAAGCCGCGCTCCAAAGCTCTAGTCACGACCCGTACGTTCAGAACGCGCCTTCGGTGTCGCAGCCTTACAGCCATACCGAACACCATCAAAACGCGCCGGTCGATAGCTACCAGGCAGCGCAATTCGCAAACCCGCCCATTTCAGACCACGCCTTCCATCCCGCATCTCATAGCGCGCACACTGAGATGCCGCCTGCGAAGGCCCCCGCTCCCGCCAAGGAGCCCGAGATCATGTTCTCCCCAGTCAAGACGAAGTTCCCCACAGCCCGCATCAAGCGCATAATGCAAGCCGATGAGGAGGTGGGCAAAGTCGCGCAACAAACACCCATTGCCGTCGGCAAAGCGCTTGAGTTGTTCATGGTCCAACTTGTCACAAAAAGCGCGGATGTTGCCCGGGACAAGAATTCGAAACGCATCACCGCTCAAATGCTCAAACAAGTCATCGACTCTGGGCAGGAATGGGATTTTCTGCAGGACATTGTCGCCAAGGTGACCGACGAGAAAGAAGGCGCCAAGGGAGTCAAGGCCAAGGCAGAAAGCGAAACAGATGAGGAACTTGAGCCTGCCGAGCCAAAGAAACGAGCACGCACTGGGCGCAAGAAGAAGGGCGCTGAATGAACACGCTCCTGTCTCATGATCTTACGAATGCGTCACGAAACGACCCATAGATAGACACAATATGCGTCTACGATAACGAGGAGAGAACGCACGGCTTTCACCACGAAACTCACGACCGCCCGCTCATGACTGGGCGATTTGTCCTCAAATGCGACCATCGCATTGTCGCACGGAAAAAGCCGCCGCTGTGCGCCTCTGAAAGGAAATGTCGAACATAAATGCGCCAACAGAGTTCCTCGGCTTCACAAAGTTCAGAAGCACAAGGTAAAACTCTCGGTAGACCTAAGGACTTTGAAGAGGACGGAGCGCGAAGGATACACATATATGGCGTCATGGCTAGGTAATCTGGAATTCGGAGTACAGCGAGCAGTGCGCATGGTTTCTTTGAGCGAAATTTTGGTACAGATGCAGATACGTTGCGGGGGATAGAATGTTGATATCTGCGTCCTGCGCGGCATCTCCAAAGCAACGGACGCTATCCCAATGATGTGCCCAAGTGCCTTCGTGATGACAACTGACTCGCCCCCACATGGACCGATGTACGAGATCGGCACTCTCCTGCTAATGAACACGAGCCCCGCTAGAGGTCCGCAGGGCGCGTGCGCCGGGCGTTCGATGCTACAGCGCCAAAACTTCCATGCATGGCAGGCGCCGCCGCGAGCGTCGTAATCACATCCGCGCGATTAACAGCGAAACATTTGTCCGACATCTGCTATCTTCCTCCATGTTCACGTAGAAGACATCGAAACTGCATATCCGGATTAAGACACAAGACATAAGACACGGACTGCGGTGTAGCAGGTCTGGCGCTCGAGTCAAAAGGCCCGGCGGGGAGGCTCGACCAGTGGGCTAGCCCGGGTTTCGCGGGCGTCCCCTGTCTGTAGCATCCGACCTGGTGCCTCCTTTAGACCCTGCCGGCCCGCGGAGCGCTACGTAGCATGACTTGAGTTCCACCGCGGAGCATCCAAGCAATCTTGCAACTGCACGAGCTTGCGAGCACTCGTCTAGAGCATTGTTGTCACTTTCTCCAACCTCGACACCCTCAGACTTACTGCCGCGTCCCATCTCGACGCCAAACCACCAAGCCCTGGACGTGCACCTCCACAGCCGCCGACGCCGACCGCGACCGCTTTACCCAGTTCGGGCCGGGCTCTGTTGCTTCAACTGTCCACAAGCGCCCCGCCTCTCTTGACCGTCGACTTCGAGCCCCAGCCATGGTAGCACTCCTCCGAGCTCCAGCGGCCAGGTAACGCGAAGCGACACGAAGCGACGAATTGCCATATGGGAAGATCGAGCCTCCCGGGGGAAGCAGACTACAACGGTCATTACAGACACAATACCCACCTTCTGCGACTGTGGGCGCGGAGACCAATCTGCCGAGTAATTCGCCATGTCGTGGGATCTGCTACAGCGCTTCATCGAGAGTGATGTCTTCAATCAGAATCCGTTCCTCTCCGTGTCGTACCTCTCGTCAGTAGCGGTTGCCTTCTCTTTTCTTTATCGCGGTGGGACATGCGCCTGCCCCGGAACTAGACTCTGGCCATTCTATAGTGCACCGCAACTGAGCTCTGGCTAACCCTATAATTGCCTGTCACAGTCGTTATGCCGGCCATGTGGGGATCACATACGTGCTCTGCTCGAAGCTTCGCCAATTCCCGTACCAGGAAGTCGAGTTCTTCCTTCCACAGCTTTGCCATCTCATAATCAGCGTTGACAATGAGTCAATGGCACTGGAGGAGTTTCTTCTGGATCTGTGCGAGGAGTCAGTCTCTGCCGCGCTGCTGGTAGGTGGTCCCACTGGACGGGCGTTACAAAATGCTCGTTTTGGCAGAATTTGCGGTAATCCAAGATCTAACTATTACCGGCGTGCAGACATTCTGGCTCTTTCAGTTCTACCTGCACGACTTGTCTCGCATGCCACAGACGCAAGCCTTCCAAACTTGTCGGCGTGTGTACAACAAAGTGCAGCACATAGTATTCGGCCTCTCGGACGCCCCACGGAACGACAAGATCAAGGAGAACCCGTTGCCCGTGACGGTCCTAGCAAGCTTCGTCCTTGCTAGCGTGGGCGTGCCTCTGCTACCGAAATGGGCTGGACCACTGGCTATTGCACAGGCACGCAAGGCCCAGCCGGACGGCGATGTCGTGCACGAGACTGCCTCAACGGTTAGGGTCGCCAGAAGCAAGACGGTCACCGGGACCACGTCGACAACAACGAAACCCCGCAGGCCTCGAGAGCCGCCTGCGGAAGGAGCTACGACTGATCCAGCGCCATCGCCATCGCCGAGCGGCAACGCCAGTACGAGAGTGCCGATACATCGATCTTCGTCATCTGAAGCGAAACCGTCATCGTCGGCCGAAGCAAGGAAACCAGCATATCTCGAGAGCAGGCTTCTTGAAGCCCGACTGAGCTCGGCATCGCTACCATTACCGGAAGCTCGCTCACCACGAGCAGCCACACGGCCTGCAACGCCGGTCTCGGCAGGCTTACCACGACCAGGAGGGGACTCGATCTCAAGGCGACATTCCTCGCACATCAAGACCATGCTGAGCAAGGCGGAGCTTACGCCAAAGAAAAAGGCTAGACTTTTACGGCAGAATTATTTCCGGAGCCAGCTTGCGTTCCTTACGGCGCTAGAGGACATCTCTACTAGGCTGGTAATAGTCCCGAAGCCGGCACGGCTCAGTGCCCTCCGCGCCGAGCTGGCTCTAATTGCACGGGATCTGCCGGCTGAGATCGATGTTCCAGTGTTGTCTCCGCCTACCCTCGTAGACGGCAAGCCAGGATCGAGTCGCCATCACCGGATTGTCAGGATTAACCCCGCAGAAGCCACAGTACTGAACAGTGCAGAGAAGGTCCCCTATTTGCTGATGATCGAGGTCCTTCGAGATGATTTCAATTTCGACCCAGAATCGCCCGACAACGAGAGACTGCTATCCACGCTTATTGCGGAACAAGGAACCCGCAAGCGACTTTTCGACCTGACAGATGCCCATCGGTTACCTGCCAATGGACGGCCATCTAATGTGGGAGATGAACAACCAGACAGCGTATTTGAGCCGACGTCTGGCGATCTGGGTAGCTCTCCGATGCTGAAGGCCACAGAACCCGGGACGCCGGTGGTCTCTCCGCAGCCACTGAAGTCCCCCTTGAACCCGATGCGCTTCGCCAACGGGGCTGCCGGGTCGAGCATGTCTGAAGTCATGGGCACACCGAGGACCTCGGGGACTTCGACGTCGCGGTCAAGTAGCCCAGGTCCCTTGCGTAGAGCGCCAACCATGAACGCGCGAAATGCTTCAGTCGACCAGCCCGATTTCTCTGCCTTGGCTACACACATGCGAACAGCTTCGCAGATGCTGGCTCAGCTAGAAGCCACAAGCGGCAAGAGGCCGAAGCATGAGGTTGCTGCCATCCGGACGAAGATCATTGCGAGCATGCAGAGTCTGGAGGAGCAGAGCTTTGATCTCGACGATGGACAGGGCCCCACATTTGACCTGATCATGGCTAAGAATGCCGCGGCCTCCGCAGCAGCCTCAGTCGGTACCGGGCCCGAGGGCGAGGCCGCTGATCTAGACGATGTTGAGGCGCTAGACCCAACGAACACCACATCAGCAGGCGCGGCCCGCATGGAAAATGATGCCATGACTGGCGGCGTACAACGTAAAGGTGATCGGGATGACCCAAGTGCCGCCGTGTTTGGCGAGGCATGGCAGATGAAGAAGGAGAGGATTCGGCAATCGTCCCCATACGGATGGATGAAGAACTGGGATCTGGTCAGTGTGATTGTCAAGACCGGCGACGATCTGCGGCAGGAGGCATTTGCGTGCCAGCTCATCAGGGTCTGCCACAAGATCTGGAGTGATGCTGGAGTGCGTGTATGGGTGAAGCTTATGCGCATCTTGGTAGCGGGCGAATCAGCAGGACTCATTGAGACTATCACCAACGGTGTGTCGCTGCACTCGCTCAAGCGCAGTCTCACACTTGCCTCTATCGAGGCGGGCATCAACCCGCGGCGCCGTTTCGCCACTCTCAAGGACCACTGGGTGAAGACATTTGGCAAACCAGACAGCGAACCTTATCGTGCCGCTGTCGACGCATTCAAGCGTTCACTCGCAGCGTACAGCATGATCTCATATATCCTGCAACTCAAAGACAGGCATAACGGCAACGTACTGATCGATAATGAAGGCCACATTGTGCATATCGACTTTGGCTTTATGCTGTCCAACTCGCCTGGCTCTGTTGGGTTCGAGGCCGCGCCCTTCAAGCTCACCTATGAATATGTCGATGTGTTGGGAGGCGTGCAGTCTCAGGACTTTGCAGACTTCAAGACATTGTGCAAGCAGGCTTTCCAGGGTAAGTTGCCATCTGTCCAGAACTTTATGTTTGGCCGCGGCCTCCATCTTCGGAACAATGCTGACGAAATTTCATCTAGCTCTCCGGCGGAACGCCGACAGCATCATCGACCTAGTCAGCATGATGGGCAAAGACTCAAAGATGCCGTGCTACGCCGCGGGTGTGGGCCAGGCAACGGCAGCCCTGCGCCAGCGGTTCCAGCTGCACCTCAGCGCTGACGAGGCCGAGGCGTTTGTCGAGACGGACCTGATTGGCAAGTCCCTCGGCAGTTATTACACACGACTGTAAGTGGCTCTGGCTTTTTGTTTTTGCCCACGGACGATTGATTCTATGAATTGGAAAACCCACACCAAGTCATGAGTGTCTACGGGTAGTAATAGCCGATATCCTAACGCTGTGCGCAGTTATGATACTTTCCAATATCGGACTCAGGGTATATACTAGACTAAGTACAAATCACGCGGCGCACACCCAAGAGGGTAAACTTGGTGCCATGAGACGACGCGTCTCGCAAACGCGCAAAAGATGAGTCGAACTCAGCTGAGCGCCGGCGGGCGAGAAGTGTACGAGGAGGATGAGAAGGGAATCACAAGTGCTTGCCGGGAATACATGATGACGAGAAACATGGAAAACATGACTCGACATATACACCCTCCCCATCGGGTTTTATATATACCAAGCATAGCAGGAAAGCAAGCATAAAGCATACTCTCGCACGAGAGAGACAACACATTTAGCCATGCCTTTGCTCGTATCGGAACCATGTGCGATTGACTAATAGCTGATACTATTCATTGCTGCCATGATGAATTACCAATGGTCACCATGGCTTGGGTGAACGTAATTGACACAACAGTCGTCACTGAGGACTAAATCGTTCTCATATTTACTCAGTCTGAACGAGTGCCCTGCCACTGTTCTTCACCTCGCTGTACATTCCGCACCAAACACACCCGAGCTCGCGGTTCCAAGACCCAGAAGTGCAGTCAGCCCCCAGGCCAAGGATCCAGCCTCCCAGTCCAGCTCCTCCGCAGGCAAAACGTCACCCTCCTGAAGAGCTGAGATTTCCGCCCGAGTGGGCTCGTAAGCCTCCGCCTCCGCATCACCATCGTCTTTTCGCTCTGGGTTCGTGTTCGCTTCCTGTGTGCGGCCTCTGCGCGGACGCGGTGGATCAGGGATATGTGTCTCGTCTGCGCCAGGAGCCGTTGCTGCGCTCGTTTTAGTCTGTCGGCGGCGGCGCATGGAAGTAGCCTGAGCGTTCTCACTCGGACCGTCGTCAAAGTCTGGCTTGAGCCTATTGGGTGCCTTGTCGTTGATCTCGTTCTTTAACAGGACGGAGCCCGGTAATGCCGAGGCAAGAATGCTCCACACGTCTACCGCGCGAACGGCGGCCCAGACACCGAGACTAAAGGCGCTGAGCAGGACATCAAAGCCTACTGCCTGCACAGCAGGGTGATCGTTCAGCGACCCCAAGATCTTGCCGATGGCTGTCGTGCCACGCTCCCATTGGCTGCGCTTCTCGACATCCCATGGCAGGAAAGCACTGTGGCGGTGATAGTGCGAGTCGGATGCGTTGTTAGCCAGAGCAATGTACGATGCCTTGCCATGAAGGGCAATCGAAAGCACCGAAATGACCTGGAACATGCTATTCAATGATCTGTATGCGTCGTGTGGAGTTGCGTAGATACGACCCCAGCTAGTAGGCACTAAATAGGGCGCCAACACTGGGATAAATGTCGACGCACGTGCGAGAAAGGCGACTTTGCCAAAGGAAGGCGTTCCAGCTGTGTATGGCAGAAAAATGACGGAGCCGAAGCTCAGGGCCATGCTGATGTAAAAGATGAACGGGTGGGCGTGCCATGCATTGGGCTTTGAGGCGAAGAGCCTGTTCCGGATCCGGGCCCATCCAGGAAGAGGGTTGCTTGGTAACACAAGATCTTGATGATTAGTCGGCAGGGGCGACGGAGTCATCAAAAGAGCCAGGTAGAAGAGGTTCTGAGCGTAGGCGAGGTTGACAAGATGGGCCAGGGTCAGGAAGGCTGGCAAATTTCGAATTCCTCGACGGCGGCCCTCAACTGTGACGAGGATACTCCACGCAGAAGTTGCGAGGTCGACCTGCTGGCCCCACCAGAAACGCCGACTACGCTCAGCAACAATTTCTATGGTGTCTTTGTAGACAGCCGTGTTGCTGAGCCATTGGCCGAGGTAGAGCTTGGTGTCATCATGGCCTAGACTGTTCTTGTGTGGATACCAGCTGTGATCAATCATGTCAGTCGTGCTGCTATCTGAGATCAGGGCCTACTGGTCTTGCTAACCTTGGAGGAGCCTTAATCCCGTGCTGTTCTGCCCAGACTCTGTAAGAGAGGAGCGCCCCATCGGCGGCTGAGAAGGAAGCAACGCTGAAGGCAAGGAGGGCAAGAGTGACGAAGACGGGCACCAGCTTCGAACGCCTGTCAGTCCGGGACCTGGTGTCCTGCGATGGACCAAGGGCGCGATAAGAAGTGACGAGGCTGGAGACGACCGTGTAGGTCAGGTAGACGGTTGAGGCGAGGTGAGCGCACGGTGCTGCCACAGCAGCATAACTACTCTGAAGTTAGTATGATTCCAGACATTACGGTCGACATCCATAGTGTAGGTTGAGAAGACGATACCTGACGGGGTGCGGGAACACGACGGGAGCCATGGCAGGCCAGCTCAGCCGGTTGTTGCAGTCGCAGGAGAAGACGGCGAGGTTGTGTATTGGCGTCAGAGTCAAAGTAAGTGAAGAGAGGAAGAGAGAGGCGGCAAAGAGGATGGAGAGCCGCGAGCAGGTGAGCCCAAGGTGGTTGAGGAAAAGCAACCTTGAGCCTTGGCAGCAGGAAAGGCCCGGAGCAGAGCAGGCGTGGGCTCCAACACCAAGTTAGAGTCGCAGCTCAGGTCATGGTCTGTTGTTGTTTGCGCAGGTCTAGCTCAGCTGCAGCAAACAGGAGCCAATGATGTCACTTGAGCCGCCAGCTCTGCGCCTAAGTAGCAGGAGCGCTATCCATTGTACTCGAGCTGTGTACGGTATAGGTGTGCACAAGGCAGCTTTAGGCACTTGGCAGTCCATGCTGTCTGTCCTCTAGCCTGGTCTCAGCACTCTGACTGTGACGTTCCGACACCCGTCAAGTACTTATGCGTACTTACTTACTTACTTATAGCTTACAGTGAGTACCTAGGTAGGTACACTCGATCAATCCCGCTCTGGTTGCTGCAGGTGGCCCCGCTGTCACGCAAGCTGTCAACCCCTGGTCTGGCTTTCCAGCTGCAACGACAAGACGCCCCGCACCCTCCAGCTTCCAGCTTCCAGCTTCCAGCCCTGCCCTGCCCTGCGCTAGCCACCACGCCATCGCAACGGGTCAGCCTTCTGTCGCGGGTCTCTAATCTCCAAACTTCCTGCTCAACCATCCCCAAACCCCAACATCGACAAACCGTGGCTACTGCCTCAGTCTGTGTCGCCATGTATCACCTGGCAAAAGGCCTCTACCGCCTCGCCACGAGCAAAGAGGGTACGTCTGGTCCTCCCATCTTTTCTCTGCACCGCCGCTAACCACAACTGCCAAATCTCAGAATATTCAGTCATCCTCCTCGGCCTCGACAATGCCGGCAAGACCACCTTCCACGAGCAGGCAAAGTCCCTCTTCCTGCCCAACAATCCAGACCCCAAATTGAACACCGTGCCCACCGTCGGCCAGAACGTCTCCACCCTGACCCTCCCGGACATGTACCTCAAGATCTGGGACGTCGGAGGCCAGCACTCCCTGCGCAAGCTCTGGCAGAGCTACTACTCCTCCTGCCACGCCATCGTCTTCATCATCGACAGCACCGATATTGGCGACGGCTTTCTCGACCTCGACGACCTAGCAGCTGGCCTAGACCCCAACAATGGCGCTAGCGGGGCTGGCGGCACGGGTAACAATGCCTCTCGCAAGAACACCGCCGCCGCCGCCGCCGCAGCAGGATCGTCATCGACAACAACGGGGCGTCTCGACGAGTGCCGCTTGGTTCTCGAGGACGTGCTGCAGAACTCGGATACAGAAGGTGTGCCGGTTCTCATCCTCGCCAACAAGCAGGACCGCGAGGACTGCGTCGAGGTTGTGCGGATCAAGGAGGGGCTGGTGAAGAAGGTCTTTGAGGGCGAAAAGGCTAGCAGCATTCGCGACTCGAGGGTGCTTCCCATCAGTGCGCTTACAGGCACCGGCGTGCGCGAGGCTATCGACTGGGTCAGGAGTCGCGTAAAGTGGAACAAGGAGTCGCGGCCGCCCGTAATGAGGTAGTTCTCATGCAACTCGTGGGGGTAAACATTCCACGACAGGGTCCGGTTCTGCGGCGAAAGGATAAATGCGAATTTTGGTGGACGGTATATAACCTTGGGATTTCAGCGGGCATTTGTACGGCGTTATCGGCGATTTCACAGGCAGGGTACTCTTATCACGTGTCGCAAGAGCAACGCGAGCTCTTGTCAAATTGGTCTTCTTTATGGTCTTTGATCTCTATATTCAACGACATTCCCGTCGCAACATCGATCCGTTCAAACCATGGGTATCTTGTTTTCGTTCTCCGCAGACAGCTCCGCCAGTAGCCCGCCCTTGTCCCTCCGCTTACCATCCTCGGCGAGCTTCTGATCCAGATATGACGACAGTTCCTTGCTCTTCTGTAACGACACACTCGCGCACTGCAGCAGGACCGTAGGCTCGACTGCTGCCCCACCTAACTTGGCGATCTGGCAGATTTCTCCATGCCGATTCAGACTGATCGTACAGCTGCTTGTCCTAAGCTGCTCCTCGAGCAACGTCGCATCAAGCAGCACAATCTCCCTCTCACTCCCCGCTTCAGCCCCTTCGCTACCCACTTCTTCCCCGTAGAAGCTGAAGGTCACGCAGAAAGGCGAATGCAGCCAGCTAAGCGGCACCGGCTCGCGCTCGGCGGGGGTATATATCGTCAACACCTCCCCCTCCATACTGGTATCCGGTTTTCTGAAATGCCGTAGCGCCGCGACGACAGCGAGACAAGACGAGTCGATGAGGTTCCCGTCGTGGCTGAGCACGTGCAGGTCTGCGCGAACGGACCAGCACTTCTGCCCCGCTACTAGACAGAGGGATTCCGTGTCTAGCGCGTTGGAACGCCGGATTGTCTTTTCCAGAAGCCGTGACAAGAGGACTTCGGTCTCTGTGGGGCGGTTTACTTCGAATGCTGGGCTTGCCATGGGCGAGAGTTCCGTAGAGATTGTAAAGATGCCGTCAAAGGGCCGATCGGTGTAGGGTGTTGTTACTTCTGCGGAGACTTTGGCTAGGACTCTGTTACGAGGCGAGCGGATCGGTCAGCTGTGGCTGTAGTGTCTGCTGGCTTAAGAGCAGGAAATGGCGACGCAGTGAGGGTGGAAAGAGGGAGGTATGCATACCTTGTCTTGCCGAGCGTCACATCTGCGACGCCATATTGCTCGCCAAAGGAGAGCTCGAGCTTGCGGAACTGGTCGAGTGCGCGCCCGTCGAGACGATGACCTTCGTGCAGAGCTTGGGTCACGAAGGTCCTCTCATTGAGAGAGGGCTCGGCCTCGCGGGGCATGGCTCTATCGGTAGTATTGCGTTGCTGAACGGGCGTCGAAGTGGCTGGAAGGAAAATAAGAACGTCGCTGATACAGAGTCGTGTGCTGAGGTATGTGGACTCGCTTATGACTTGGAGTTATTTGGAGTTTGTTGTGTCAACTGTACGCTTCTTGATGTTTGAATTGCAAGTTTATGGTGGGGCGCTTCGTCCGCAAAATGGAGCTTGTCAGTTTTCCAATTGAAGGTTGATGAACGCATGCCCCGGACCGTTTTTGGAGAAATTCTGCCGGGCGGTGAGCGCGCATCCTGGTCGTTCGGCGTCGCTGGGCCAGGGTTCGCACTTGCCTGCGGAGGCTTGTGCCTTTCAACATCTCCAATCTTCAATCAACACCCAGACATCTCGTCCAACGTCCTGCGGCGCAAACTTCTGCCCACATACTTAGTCCGCGAATTCTTCCAGCTCTGTCCGTGCAAATAGTTTCAACATACACACGCAACTCGAAATCACGACGCAGCCGCCGAGATGACGACGGCTCACAGACCTACGTTTGACCCGGTTAGTAGACCTCCGAACATCGCGATTCCAGTTTACACTTCTGCCTCACTCCAATATATACTGACAAATGTTTTTGGATTTGCACAGGCCCGAGGAAAAGAAGCCCTCCGTGGCCCAGCCTACCACCAACGCCTCGCGCCCGCCCACACATCCCTTAAGTTCCGTCAACCAGGTCAGGGCGGCGCCGCAGGTGCCGCGAAGCGTGATCTCCGTGCGGAGCTCCTGGCAGCCGAGGCCGCGCACCTTGCCAAGCGAAATGGCACTGCCTTGCCTTCGACCGATGACGACAACGAGGATGCTTCGTCAGCCGCAGGTACGACAAAGAGGTCACTCGCGGCGCTGACGTCGCGAGGAGAAGGGCAAGATGGCGAAGAGGAGGAGGACTTTGAAGCGAAAAGGCGGCGGGTGCTTGAGGAGAGCAGGGACATTGACGCGGACTCAGAGGACGACTCGGATGCGAAAGGCAGCGACGACGACGATGATGAAGACGACAGCGATGATGACAGTGATGATGACGATGCTGAGCTGCAGAGGGAGCTCGAAAAGATCCGGCGAGAACGCGCGGAGAAGCGTGAACGGGAGGAGCGGGAACGGTTAGCTGCAGAGGAGGCCGAGCGGGAGCGGGATATTGCGCTCGGAAACCCCTTGCTGAACAACAATAGTTCGCTGGGCAAGCAAGACTTCAATATGAAGAGGCGCTGGGACGATGACGTTGTGTTTAAGAATCAGGCCCGCGGAACGGAGGACAAGGGGAAGCAAAAGGAGTTTATCAACGTAAGTTATCACATTGAGCGGCTATTGGGGTGTCGCCCTTTGGGATTATTGATGTTATGGTTGCTAATGATTCGCACAGGATCTACTGAGATCGGACTTCCACAAGCGCTTCATGGGCAAGTACGTGCGATAGACAGCGAGCGTTCGATTTACGCGCTTTACGGCATTTATAGAGTCAAGTTTTTACAAATGAAATTCATAACGATACCCGATCCATTAGCAATATCGCCTCCCAACCATGACACGATCCACGCCAGCGTATCCGTGCAACACTCGAGTATCATTGTTCGCCACACCGCTCTTATACGGTAATCTTCCTAACCTCACCCCTGACCCTCATGACGCCGACCTTCTTATCAATGAACCGTCTCTCGTCAGGCTCAATGGTACTCTTGTAGTACTCGTCCTCGAACGCAGCAGCGAACTGCTCAAACGAATCAATCTCGAAGAGCGCGCAGCCGTCATAGTCGTCCAAAGGAGCCGCGCCATCGGAATTTTCAGGCCCGATGGCGGAAACGTTGTCTTTGTATTGGCGCTTTAGATGGATCTTTTTAAAGCGCGCCCCCCTCTCTCTCTCGGATATCAGCACGAGAGACGATAGTGAAGGGGGTGGAGTGAAGAGGGGGGGGGAGTGGAGGAAAAAGAAGGACTAAGGAAAGTACGGACCTGCGTGTACACCACGCCGTACTTCTCGGCCCACGGCTTGACGATGACGCCGTGGGTAAATTCCCAGTGCGTGTAGAACTGCTCGGGCGTCATGTCTGGGTGTCGCCGGATGTACGCTATTGACATGAGCTTCTGTTTCGATGGTGGGTGGTTCTCCTCCCGCTGCTGTTGCAGGGGCGGGGTTATTATTGTTGTTATATCCGCCATCTTCTAGATTGAGGTCGTCCTCCCTGTCCTGCGGTCTTGGTCCTTTGTCTTGCGGGTTTGTGAGGAAATCCTTTGCGGATGATGCAGTTTTAATGCCCCGTGTTGCGGCTTTGGGGACTCTTGGTCATCGGTACAACGGAATATATTTTTTTCTTTTCAAAGAAGAGTCAAGTATGAGGTTGACAAACTTACACAATTTTCAATATTGATGTGATGCTATTTGCGGCCGCAAAGTCTTAAGAAGGCCAGCAATCGGAGCTCTTGTACTTCTTCTGACCAGCATACATGACAGCGGAAAAGGGCAGCCGGGTTGCCGGCCCATGTAGTTCCTGACAACGGGTTGCGCACCTGCACCACCCCTGCCTCCTCCCCACACACACACTCACACACGAAGGAGGGCCGCTTCCCCCAGGTGGCCCCGGATTTGGAGACCTAAAGTTGGTGTAGTACATACATGGCTCCCGCCCTGCCTGTCAGTGAAGCCTTATCTCATGCAAGCGAGAGAGAGATGTATCACATGGTTGAATGCAAGGAGAGCTGCGGGCTGGGAAGGCACGCTCGGTTTGGCGCGCGGATATCGCGCGACAATAATACATGCGAACGAAGAACCACCCAGATGGCATGATGCCCTTGCATGGCGAATGCCAGTCACTAAACGCGCGCTGTATGATCAATGGTTATTACACTGATCTCGATGTAGTACGTCGCACCGCTTGTGAGCTTAGGCCCGCAGTGTCTCATTATCTACAAAGGATTAACGCGCTGGGTATCTTGAAGGATGACATGGGCGAAAAATAATGTTTTCACTGTGTCTTTTTGTCCTCGCGCTTAGGTGTTGATATTTCATCGCAAAGGTCCTTGATATCGTCCAACGTAGCATCTATACGATCGATAGACCCAATAGCAGCTATGCAGGCTCGGGTGCTCTTGATCAACAGGACTGCACAGAGAATGGTCAGTGTGGGCTGTTGGCAACAGTATAGAGTGGAGAGGGGTCTAGTTTCGTGCTAGATCCTGGAGACTTACTGAGAGGCACTATGGCCCAAGGCATGTTGAAGCCAACATAATAAAGCCAGAAGTACTGGGGCTCGGGCCTACTATCCCAGCGCCCGGTGAAGTGGCTTTCTAGCAGAGACGTCGCGTAGTAAAGCGAGACGCTGAAGAGATGCGTCGAGCACACGACAATGCGCAGAGGATGGCGGAGGGGGCTCACGACAACAGTCGCGATCATGGCGGCGAACGAAAGTGGGCCGAGGAATACCTTTTGTGCCTCTTGGTTAGTCATGACGGACAGATCAACGCGACATGTATCTCTATCAACTTACGACAGTTAGAGCCTCGACACTGAGCATGAACGGATCCGAAACAAGATAGCGCGAGTCGGACAGTGCGTATTCTTTCCACAGCTGGGAGAAGAGGTGCTGAGAAGAGGCGAGCGTTTCGTGGTTTACCACGAAGTAACCTGGACGCGTAACGTGTAAGTCATTGCTCTGATGTGGAGACTGTAAGAGTTGGACTAACCTTCAAAGAAGCAATGCAGACAGCCACCTATCAAGAGCTTTTAGTAAGAGTCTTTCTTTTTGTGCAAGTTACAGGTGGTTTCAGACACAACTTACACAAGGTGAACCACGCCACAACTGCCAGACTCGAGGCTGTCAACCCTGGGTTGACCTTGCGGGCGATGACGATGACGGCCAGAATAGAAAACCCGAGCATGCCACCGAATGATGCCAGCAAGATATGGAGTGGCGCCTCGTTCTCGACATAGCCAGGAATGAGTCTGTCCTGTGGGAAGTACGGGTGCTGGGGCGGCAGAGGCTCTGGAGGCGGCATTTCCACCGCCGGGGCGACAGCCTCAAATGCACGACCCTGTGCAGCTGCCCACCAAGCAGCGATATCATCGATAATAGCCATGAGTATTGCAGATCGAGCTTGTAAGCCGTCTCTGAGAGTTTTGGCGGATCCAAGCAGGTAATGGGCGATGTTTGCGATATTTCTGGCGATCCCACAATGATGCTGAGGAGTCAGGGGCGTTTCGCGGTGTCGGAAAACAGGACCGGATAATTACCTTATTTGCTGATAGGGCCCTGATTGGGGGCAGCCCTGCACCATTGAGGAGTGTCGAAAGCAGGGGTCTCTCGAATGCCGAAGAGCTTGGATCAGTTATGAGCCCGGCACCTGGGCAGTGCCCCTCGTTGAAGTCCGGTAGATAGTAGATTGTGGGAACATTGAAGACACATCGTGTATTTCGCGACACGATGGACATTGAGAAAAAGAGTTACAGAACATCTAGCAGAATCATGCGGACGAGCAGACACTATCTCGTCCCACCATACATCAAAGGCAGTCCACGATGTCACATTGAACCTGTCGGCCACTGTCCCAGGCTCGTGCCAATTGAATGAGATCTTGGACGTGCGACAAGTCGTGTGGGGTTTTGGGGGGGGGGGGGGGCCGATTGAATCATGAGAGGGCTGTGTTTAGGACCCTTATCAAGACATGTTGCAAGTATCGCCCTCAACCTTGAAGTGCCACGTCCATGTGCAGGCAGGTGCAGGCAGGTGCAGGTGCAGTTGCAGTAACTGATCGGTTGCAGACTCGGTCACCAAGTCGGGTGGAAGTGGGCAGGCACGGCGCTGCACTGCGTGCTTGGCACCTGCCCTGCGTTGTGCTGTCTCTGGGGACCACGCTAGGCTACTTTGGGCGACCGAGAACGAGGATGCAGCGCCTTCCCGTCAGCCGTGCAACTGCAACTGATACGCCTGGCCCAAGGTGCAAGGTGCAAAGAGCTGTCCGTAAGACTCGTCTCGCTCGTCCCGCGGTCACCACACCCGATCGGTGACCTCCAAGGTCTACAAGGTCTACAAGCAGGTCACTTTTCTGTCCTGGTCCTCAAAACAACATCTCACTTCGCACCAGTCTCCCAGATCCCACGATGCCGGCCACGGCCTGGCCCCGCCATCTTCCGTGACGCCAGACCCGCTCCATTCCGCCTCTGTGATCGGATTCCGCCCTCAAGCACTCTCCGCTGCAAGCCAGGATGTCATCCAGCGCCCCCTTTGTGACTCTGCAGTCCCGGCGGCCGGCCGACAGCTCAAGCCTGAGCAGCGGCGATTCCACTGTATGTTGCGGCACGCTCGATACCGACCTATCTGGTGCTGCTCGCTGCCTTGCTCTAACTCCCGTCTTCCAGTACGGCTCCTCGGCCGGCGATGACAAGGTCCCTGCCACAACTCACGACACCAGCAGGGTCAACTACCATGTCAAGGACATCTCGCACTTTGCCGCAAGCTTAGAGGGTGTACGTGCCTTTTCTGTTCTTCTAGAGGGCGGTCCAGGCCACGATCTAACTCGCCACAGTCTGCCGCTAGGGCATTTCCCAACAGGGGCAGTTCGCAGCGCTACACCAAAGTGCATGCCATCTTATTACACTGGAAATCTGATGACCTCTTTGTCTTGCCGGAGCTCGAAGACCTCGAGTGCTGTTTCCGAGAAGACTACAGCTTCGAGACAGAAACATTTCCCATTCCCTCGGACAATGCCCACCTCGAGCTCATGTTGCGCATTGGCGCCATGATCAAGGAGCACGAGTCCACAGAAACTCTCTTCATCGTCTACTATGGTGGTCATGCAAAGATCGATGACTCCAGGCAGAGCACCTGGTGCGCGTAAGTGACTCTGCTCGTAGCCTTTCTGCTTGATGCTGATACTGACCAAAATCATAGCACACGGGCGACCGATTCACCCTGGTTACAGTAAGTCGTTCTGTTTGAGCTATTTTGGCTTTACGAGTGTGCTCAGAAGCTCATACGAATCGATAGATGGTCTGCTATCCAAACGCTCCTGGAGAGGTCTCTTTCAGATGTCCTCATCCTGCTCGATTGCTGTGCTGGGGCTGCCAGCGCCACTTTCCCTAGCGGCAACAGCGTCACTGAGACAATATCAGCCTCGAGCTGGGACGCAATCGCCCCAGATCCGGGTCGGTATTCCTTCACGACCGCTCTCATCGAGGTCCTATCTCAATGGAAGAGGAGAGTGTTTTCCGCGGCGATGCTCCACGCCGAGGTGCTGGCTCGGCTAAAGCACCCCCGCCCAGTCATGATCAATGGCCGCCACTACGAGGCCCGCTCCACGCCCGTCCATTTCATGATGACCAACAACCACAAGGTGCCGAGTATCGAACTCGCAAGGGTCATGTCAGACGATCAGCGACCCCCATCACCACCACAGGATGTTCAGGCTGAGGAAGTTGCATTGGCCGGCCGGTCCGCAGCACCACAGGAGGTCATCGGTTCTTCTCCCAACGAGGATATCCCGCATGTGATGATCTCTCTCGCTCTCGAGGACAACCAGCGCCTCAATATCGCCGAGTGGCAGCAATGGCTGTCTACTATTCCGGCACTAGCGAAGTACGTGAAGGTTCAAGGTGTTTTCAAGAGTCACTCAACGCTTCTGCTTCTATCTATGCCTGTGTCAATATGGAATGTCCTCCCAGACGATCGAGCATGCAATTTCATTGCATTCATTCGTTCAAACAATTTGGCCATGACGGACGAGCCGCTCGAAGACGATCCTGAACAGGTTGAAGTCGGGAATGAGGATGTGGAACTGGACGTGGACCTGGATATAGACCCTGCAAATGACCGATCATACGAACCGAGTACTCGTGGCTCGGTCTGGTCTGGTACCACGGCTTTCACATTCGAAGGTGGTCCATCTGTTGCTGGGCGCCCCAGTATTAGGTCATCTCGACCATCGACCTCGATTCGATCTCGTCCTACCGGGACGACCCCTTCCTCTGCGCGTATTCCCTTTGCCGCGATGCCTAGTCCACACTTGGCAAGGTTGCCAACTCCGATGAAGGCAGGCGCGCTCCCGAAGACGTCCAGTCTCAACCAGGCTAGTTCTTACAATGCTACGTCACCCATTCTTAACAAGCACCGCAGTAGACGGCGGACGTACTTCCCCGACGACGAGGCTTTACCCAGTCTTCCAGCCTTCGCTCCACATGTAGAGTCACGCTTGGAAGACTATTTCCTTGAACAGCCATTTCCCAGTGTAGCTGTGAAAGAGTTCTTCGCTTCGAACCTCGGGATCGAGACTACAGATATCGATGTAAGTACTAGCTCGTGGGCGCTCTGATTGCTTGCGAAAGTTGCTCACTGACATACAACAAAGCTATGGTTTCATCATCGACGAGAACAACAAGAAGTGTCCGCGCGACTCCAAAGCTTGACTTCGTTCGAGAACACGCCCGGGTCTCAGCGTGAGGGTGTCCAGATGCTCCTCCCCGGCAGTCTCAAGACTCTCTTAGAGGGCGTTCCTGCCAAAGATATCCTGCTCATCGACCTACGCTCGCCTCAAGTGTTCGAAAAGTCGCACATCACTGGCGCACTCAATGTTCGCATACCAGCGTCATTCGTCTCCAAAGCGCCTATAGAGCTATTGGAGCGAGCTCTCGATGAAGAGGAACAGCACAACTTCAAAAAGTGGAGATTGAGCAAATGCATAGTGTGTTACGATCGCCAAGTCGAATTTCCCTGGGAAGCGCCGGTAGCTGAAGCGCTCTTCAAAAAACTGAAGGAGCAGCAGTGGCCGGGGCAATGCTTTGTGTTGAAGGGGCCATTTCGCGAATTCTCTATATCCTTCGACAAACACATCGCAGGCACACAAATGACCAACGTGGCAAAAGATTATCTTGCAAGTCTCCAAGATGATATTGGAGACAAACAGGTGAGCGTTCATCACTTAATAACCATGAAACCTAGCACTGACATTCTCTAAGCAGGACGGAGACCAATACAGCGCCTGGCTGAAACGACTGGAAGAAGAGAACACAATACACTATTCAGACTTGGCCGACACGGCCAAAACTGAAAGGCTTGAACTCATGGTAGCGCGCCAGAAGGAACTCGAGGTTGACTTCCAGCAGAGACACCCGGTTTTATGCAAGAAAGCACGAGATATCAGCCCGTCAACAGGCGACTGGAATCTGAAGGCTTCAATGGTTCAGCATTTGGACCGAGGGCTTGATCTAATGCGCAAAGTGGAAGGGAAGACCGCGGTAGCGGCTCAAGAACCACATGATTCAAAGCTCGCATACCATGACTACCAGCGTACAACCAACCCCTACAAAATGAACTCGTATAGTGGATCTGATGACTATCATGGTCAGCTGAGCGACAAGGACGGCGACGAGGATTTGGAATTGGAGCGCAGGGCCAGTGAAGGACTTCATAAGGGGCTTCGTGCTGGCGGAGGTGGGCTCATGACGAGGTCGTCCACGAATAGTGGCGAAGACGTCGCCTTTGACAAGAAGACGGCTCGACCCCCTGGTGGCAGGGGCCTCATGAGCAGGCTGCTGCATAGCAGGAGATCTGAAGGGCCTGGCTGATTGCAACGAAACACGGAGACGTGCTTTCTGGGTGGTGATGAGGATATGATCACCATTCTGTCAATGAATTATGATAACTATTTGGGGAGCATCTTCGCTTGCGTTTGTTTGGCGCTTTCTTGGACTGGATGAAAACGGAGCTCAATTGCTCTTCAATTGGCGTTTGCGGGGTTTGGGCATCGAGATACCACCAGATACACACATCACATATACCTTAAATCTTGAATCTAGATCAGGGCTTCGATGCCGCAAAGTCTGACTACTCTAGGACGAGAAATATTCGAGACAAGCGCGAATATACGCATCGAGACTCCTCCACCATTTCAGGGATCTGCCCATTTTATAGTAGGACGAAAGGATATCCTTGTGTGTATGTACTGATTGCGCGAGCCCTATGTACAAAGTCTGACTATTCCGATTCTATGCTGCTCATTGACTATACACAACTTACGAGTGGTATCAAGATGCCACCGCTCAAGCAGCGGCCTCTCCATTCTTCTTGCCCTTGCTCCTCTTGCGTTTCTTCTTGCTCCCACCCTCGATGATGTTCGACTTTCCTGCAGCCTCTGCGGTCTCTTCGGCAACTTCGGGCTCCGGCCGACCAGGGTTATATGCTGGCGGCTCTTTCTCGAACTCTGGGCCAAAGGTGTCCTTGCGCCATTGCCGTAGGCGGGCCTTCTTGCCTAGTCGCTTCTTATCCTTGGCCTGCTTGTCCTCGGGCCGGAAGTGCGCGAGCTTCTTCAGGCCGGCGTATTGGTTGAGCGCGCTGTCCGAGGCCATGAGGATATCTAGGGTCGTGAGGCCAAAGGACTCGGGCTTGGTCTCGCGGTACTTGAAGCTGGATGTGATTTTTTGTTCGGCGGATGAGGATGTGCCTGGCTTGTTGTTGGTGAGGATCTCGGGGTCTTCAATGTTCATGTGTGCGTCCACGATGGCCTCGAGCTTTGCGCGCTCCTTGCGGGCCTCCTTCTGGCTCTGCAGGCGCTCCTTCTTCCGGTCTTTGGTGGTCTTTTGCCGCTTGGATGACGGGCCGTTTTCCTCATCCTCATCCTCGTCCTTGTCGCTGTCGTCGTTGTCTCCCCCCGCAACGGGTGCGGCTTGGGTCTCGTCGTCAAAGTCTGGCACCAGGTCCTTGATGTCAATGTCATCATCCCACGTGGGCTTTTTGGGCTTTTTCGACTTCTTTTCTTGTTCGTCATCGTCCTCAGACTCGCCCCCGGATAGCGCATCGTCCAGTTCCTGGTCGGCTTGTGCATAGTACTGGTCATTGAAATGCTTCGCCATTTCCTCTTCCCACTTGTCGTTGTCGAAGCCTGCATCCAGCAGTTTCTGCCAGTCCTCATCGCGCAGCGCATTTCCGGACAGGCCCGCGGCTTTCCGAATCTTGTTCAGCTTGTTCTCGGCCTCCTCAATCTTGAGTCGACGCAGGCGCGCACGCTCCTCCTTGCGCCGCTGTTTCTCAAGTGCTTTCTTCTCGGCTTCTTCCTCACGCTGCCGCTTGCGACTGCTCTTCTCTTCTCTCCTTACTGACCGTGCCGCCGTCACGTCACGTGCATATGTCTTGAGCACCTCATTGCTCTTGGAAGGGTCCTCGAACCGCAGGTTGTATGCCTCTTCCCACTCGTCTGCCTTGTCGTTGCCAGCGTCGTCGCCGTCGTCAGACTCGAATGCCTCCCAATTAGGACCCTCATTCTCTACCCATGCGCGGCTGGCCATAAAATTGGAGAGGAATAGTTCCGGGTCCTTGTCGGCTAGAGTAACGTCGGGTTTTGGCACGACAGGTGTCTTGACCCGCTTGGCCCGCGAAGGATGTACATCCGTTGTGTCCGTAGCTTCGGCATCGGCGGCAGGCCGCTGAGGTTTTGACTTGGCCTTGATGAAGTCGTCGTCACTGTCATCGCTCACGTCCTCATTAAACTTGGCGATCTCATCGCGGATTGACTTCTTGATATCGGCTTGTTCTTGTACGTAGGACTTTGGTGGCGCGGCGCTTCCTTCCTCTGCCTCGTCATCGAAGTCCTTGCCAGTGTCACCCTCTAGGTAGCGCTGCCTGTGGTAGTCCTGGATTGTGACTGGTTTCTCCTTCTTTTGCTTGGAGGCTGCGGCATCTGCGGCAGCCTGCACTTCCTCAATAGGCGAGTAGAATGTGGCGTTGTTGTCGTAGACTCGAGGGTCCTTCTTCTTGATCGCTTCCAGAGTAGCGTTCAATTGCGCATCGAGCTCGGCGGTCGCAAGGAAGCCATCTTCGTCTTCGGTCTCGTCGTCGGACGAATCATCTTCTGAGTCGTAGTCGTCTTCTGCGCCATTTGTCTTGCCAGCCTTTTGCTTTTCTTCGACTGTTGAAGGTGTTAGTGGAGTGCTTAAGACGCAGCTTAGTGGGTAGGATGGAGTGCATTGTAACTTACGCCTGTGCTTTTCTTCTCTCTTCTTGTTGTGCTCGAATCTCCTCGCATACTCCTCGTTGACCTTGAGCTCGACGCCGCCGCCCGCCTCGTCATCGCTGTCATCAAAGATACTGGCCTTCTCCTTACGCTTCCCCATGGTGACGAGCACAGTGATCTCCTGCGATCTGCGATCTAGTCCGAGGTATGCTCTCAAGGCTCTGGTGCTTATTAATCTATAAATTCCAAGGTCTTTATGAATCTGGGGCCTGGAGATCGTGATTGTGGCGGCTGGGGGTTCTCTGATCCGTCGGACGAAGATGAATGAGACGAAGCTATCGCGACAATCTGCACGGCCAGGAGCGGAACTGTGCTGCGAGCGCCTGTACTTTTTTTCTCTTATCGATTCGGCTGGCAGGGACGGCCCCACTCTGGCTTTCCTCCGTGCCGCTGGCGGGGACCGGAGCACAGTATGGCTGTCTCATCAGCACGGCCTTGTCTTCTGCATGGCAGGTGTGCTCACTGGGGCACGGATGGTGCTGGCTGGGTCCTGGGGCTGCAAACTGAAGCAAGCAGGCGCCACTGTCGCAAATGCGCAGCTGAGCCGTCTGGCCTGGTGGCAGGGCCCATCGTCGCCGCGTGCCGTCGTCGTCATTTCCCGCGCTCGAGACCATCCTGATCCTGCCCGCTCCTCACCTGTAGGCTGTAGCCTGTGCTCCGTAGACCTCGCCGCCGACCCTCTCCGCCCACTCCTGCCTTTCGACCTGTTGGGATACATTCCTCACTTGTAGGCTGCAACTCATCAACACCCCACGCCATCATCGCATCCAGGGTGCTGCCTGCTCGACATTGATCATCGATCCGCCCAGCCAACCAAGCTCGATCTTCTGCGCCTGCGCCTCTCCACTGCTCGAGCGGCCGCAAGCAAGACGTCGTCCTCGCCAAACCGACTATCTTACTGCACCCAACCGCCCTGCGTCGACGCAACCACCGTTCATCTCCTGTGCTCGCAAGCATCAAACGCATCTTCTTCCCAGCATAGAGCACCAAATCAAATCCCAAAATGGCCGACAACGCTCCCAAGCCTAGCAGCAGCGTCAAGCTGGTGCTTCTCGGAGAGGCAGCCGTCGGCAAGGTGCGTCAACATGAGCGATGCCTCGTCGCAGAAGTCAACACAGGGCGAATAATCGCTAATACATGATGCGTTGCTAGTCCTCTCTGGTCCTGCGCTTTGTCAACAACGACTTTCAAGAAAACAAGGAGCCCACTATTGGAGGTGCGCATACTACAACACGCCCCTCTTCGTCATTCGTTCATCAGAGCACTGTAGCTAACATTGCTTGCCTATAGCGGCTTTCTTAACCCAGAAGTGCAACCTTCCCACACGCACAATCAAGTTCGAGATCTGGGACACCGCCGGCCAGGAGCGCTTCGCCTCCTTGGCTCCCATGTACTACCGAAACGCCCAGGCCGCCCTTGTCGTCTATGATCTGACGAAACCCACCTCCCTGGTCAAAGCCAAGCACTGGGTCGCCGAGTTGCAAAGGCAGGCTTCACCTGGTATCGTCATCGCCCTTGTCGGCAACAAGCTCGATCTTACCAGTGGTGGCGACTCAAGCGCAGACAACGAAGGCGTCGACGGCGATGATTCGGGTGATGCTCGCAAGATCTCCACCGAAGAGGCTCAATCATATGCGGAAGAGGAGAGCTTGCTGTTCTTCGAGACAAGTGCTAAGACTGGTCATAACGTAACAGACGTCTTTACCGCTATCGCCAATGCCATTCCCGAGACTTCCCTGAAGACAGCTCGTGGACCTGGCGCATCGAACGCAGTCAACCGCGGAGGAGATGAGCAGAGAGTCAATCTCGGCGGGCCCCGGGAACCAGCAAAGGACGGCTGCGCCTGCTAAAGGAGCTAGAAAGAATGATGAATCCGCACTCATAGTGTTTCCTGTTTGCAGTCAACTGTGTGGGTAGGGTGATGGTAGTATATGCATTTCAACCTCGTTCTCTGGAGTCACGGGATCGGTAATTTTGTAGAGACTACGTTCTCGAATTTCACAATCGAATCATGTTTATCAAGCGCTACCTGCATAGTGTTGTTATGAATAGGAATGTGAGAAGCTTGGAAACTGGACCGCACATTCTTCCTAATTAGCATTACTTCATGGGTGATGTTGCTTGACAGTGACTAATCCCTTGTACATGCGATGTGCAATCATTTTCTTGGGAAACAGTTTTATATTCCGCGTTAGGTGTGTTGGAACTGTCAGTGACAATCACAGTCATGCACTTTAGTGGATGTGAGCCGACCCTCGAGGCACTGCTAGGCTGTGGAGATGCCTGTACAGTGTCGCACTGTCGCAGCGCGAGCAGATCGGGCTCTTGCTCCGGCCGTTCTCCAAAATCCTTTCCCTGCGACTGGATTGCGTCTCGTCGCCGCCGGAAAGGTCTGGTCTGTCGCTATACCACCTGCAACGTGCGTCCACAAAGCACGATCATTTCACTTTACGATGCAAACACGCAGTACCTAAGGGCGCGTCTGAGACCGAGCATCGTCAGCGCTTGTCATAGCTATCGCGCATTGACTCTACCAGCATCGTTGTCTGCGCCTCTTGCGCTCTGCGCTTCGTCTATGGCTCATCGCTGAGTTGCGCTCGCGAGCCATTCGCACATTTCTAACCCTCAATTGTGCATTTCCTGCGGCTGCGAAAGAACGAGCGCCGGGGTGGTTGCGATAGAGTTCGAGCAGGGAACCTTTTGCAGCATCACATTCGCCATGGCAGCCTTGACGGAGGCTCAGGTCGAGCTGGCCAAGTACGTCGGGTCCGACAGCAAGGAAGTTCAACGAACATCTGCTAATGACGTCGCAGTTCTCTTACCCAGGACGAGCTGCCTACCAAGCTACGATGCGCGGTCTGCAGCAAATTGGCGATCAATGCGTACCGCCTACCATGCTGCGAGACAGCCATTTGTGAGACGTGTATGTCACCGCCTATCGTGCTTGTGCACCTCACCAATACTCGCTAACTGACCCCGTCACAGGCCAGTCGACACTTCCGTCCTCATGTCCCGTCTGCGAACACTCTCCTGTCTCTGGGGCCGACTGCACGATCTACAAGTCTCTTCGAACCACGATCCGTGTCTTCCTCAAGACCGAAGAGAAGAAGCGCGAAGCATCCCGACCGAAATCCACCGAATCCGCCCCCCCGACTCCTGTCGAAAGCGCGCCACCGGCTGTACCAGCACAATCTACGACCGGAGAAATACATGACAGCGCGCCTCACAGCCAGTCATTAAGCGTGGAAGCTTCAGGTGACGCAGTGACAGATACGCAGGTCGAGTCCGCGAACGAGACGGTGCAGGATAATGCTATCGATGCTATTCATGAGCAATCCCAGCAGGTACGAGGAAGGATTTATCACAATAGATTACCACGGCGATTAACGTGAGCTCCCAGCAGAACGAGGAAAATACCGAGAACGCCGAGCAGGAGCCCTCCGAGACGACAGAAGTAGTTCCACAACAAGGCGACCTTGTGGCAGCTGACGACGGGGACGAAAATGCCGAAGCCCTCGAGGACGATCAAGACAACTCTCAACAAAATGGCATGGGTTATGGCCATGATCCGTCAGGTGGTGGTTTCAATGGCATGAACTTTGCGGGCGCGGATATGAACCAGATGCATATGATGATGGCCATGCAGAACGGCATGAACCCAGCAGCATTTGGCTCGTTCCCAATGTCAGGTACGAATCCATACCAATCCGCTCGGAAGTCGAAACCCCCTACTAATTGCACCCAGGCATGGATATGAACATGAACCCCATGATGATGCAGAACATGTTTATGAATGGTGGCTTCGGAGCGCAAGGTATGGGCATGAACGGCATGAACATGAACATGGGCATGAACGGTTTCAACGGTGGCGGCAATGACTGGAACGGACAGCAATCATGGAACGTCGGCCAAGATAATTTCAATCCAAATGCTCCTGGCATGGGAAATGGTGATTTTGGCAATTTTAACTCAGGAAACTATGCTGGTTATGGCCATCAAAATCAGTACAATGATTACAACCGAGGCGGCTACGGATTTCGAGGTCGTGGTCGTGGCAGAGGTCGTGGATTCTATGGCGGCTACGGACGCGGCTACCACAACGGCTACAACAACGCTCACTCCGGCTGGGCGCAACAGAACGGACAGTACAACAACCAGTATACCCAGGGAAATGGCTACTATGCCGGCCAAAACGCACAAGGCAGTTCTATGGACGAAAACAGTCATGATGCCCACCAATCAGGTGCCGACAATGACGCCAAAACAGACGCAAACGACAACCGAACAGCAGTCGATGCCAACGGCGAAGCTGTAGACCTCAACAAAGCCGCGGAAACTGGAGGTGCCGAGGAAATGCAGATTGATGCTGAGTCCGGAGCGCCACAACCTACTGCTGTCGCGGATGTCCCCTTGAATGCTCCCACGGGACCCAAGGCTATGCGCCAGGGACTGCCTAACACAAGTTTCCACTACCTGAAGGCCCGTGGATTCGTGCCTGGAGATACTGGATCCAACGGCTCGGCTGTAGCCAGTCCTGTGGACGATCACCACCGATCGCGGAGCAGATCTGTCCACACATACAGAGATGAAGACCCGCGCAACAGTGAATATGGCGAACGTGCTCATGGATCAAGTGATCAGAGACGACCTCGTCGTGATGAAGACAACTATGACGAGCAAAGATCAAATGCCGCGAGCAGGAGCCAGAGTCGCGATCACGGCTATGACCGCAAGGAATCTCGAAGACACCGTAGACATCGTTCCGAGTCCGTCACCGATGCGGGCGACCGCGATGCACACGAGGACTCCCGACACCGCAGCCACAGAAGCAAGCGGAGGTCGGGGAGAGACGATGACGACAGCAAAGCCCGATCACGGGATGATGTGCACGGTGACAAGTCGCGCTCAGCATCTCCTGACGAGCGCGAACGAGACAAAGACCGTGATGGACGTCGTGATCGCGACAAGGAGCGTGACTACAAGCGCTCCAGCCATCGCAGCCGTCGCGAACGGGATGACAAACGACGTGATCGCGACCGAGACCGAGATCGAGATCGGGAGCGCGAGAAGGATAGAGACCGTGATGGTGATGATGATCACCACAGACGTTCTGGACACCGCTCGTCCCGTCGCGACCGCGACTATGACCGCGGAGATCGTGATAAGGACCGAGACGACAGACGCCACGAGCGCCGTGACCGTGACCGTGACCGCGAGAGAGACCGCGATAGGGACTCTCGCCGGAGCAGCAAGGTCGCAAGCAGCACACCGCTAACACCCGTGGAGGGCTCGGAACTCCATCCGCCTAGCGGGCCGAAGCGGCACACGAGCATCTTCAACATCAAGGGCAACGCAACCGGTAGTGGCGGCACGTTGCCACACAAGCGCAAGGAGAGCAGCTCTACGACTCACCCAGCCTCGGCCTCGTCTGGTAAAGATATCCACACACTCGAGCGCGAAGCGAGAGATCGCGAGCGCCTGCTCAAGGAGGCCCAGCGAATCGCAGGCATGGCTGGGCATGCGGGGTCCAAGCGCAGTCGGGATGATGCTGATGACCGACATAGCGGGGGTCGCCGCAAGAGTCGACGCAGCGAGGCTGTGAACGCTGACGAAGAAGAATCGAGGATGAGGAGGCTCGAGGCCGAGAGGGAGAAGGGTCGTTGGGACTGAGAATATCTCGGACGAAAGAAAGCCAGGACTTGGAGAGTACACGCTGAAAGGAAATTGTATAGCACGACCAGCTCAAGCAACTCAAGTTTCCCAATAATGCTCACTAACTGCGTTGGTCTTCGACCAGCCTAACTCCACTGCATACAACAAAAACTAGGGTCTCTTGCATGGTTCGCGTCTCAAAGTCTGGCATGTTCAGTCTCGTAGGGGGCAATAATATCAAAGTCATTTGCATAGAGTGTCGAGCAGCATGTGGGAAATGAATAGAGATTGTCCTTCAGCCAGCATCCGAGTTGTAACGTGGGAGTGATGTTTGTTTTCATGCGCTGTCCGATCGAGATCTAGTAAAGTCTACGGTAATGCCTTGTCGAGCTGCTGAGCACGAAGGCCTTCACCTCGTCGACGAGATCGCCAGTCTCGCTTGCCAAAGCAGTCCCGACGTCTTGTCCCTTGGTCAAATCTACAGCCACGTACTGTGCCGTGTCGCCTGGCTGCGTCGGATCATGCTCGATCCTCCAACCACAGCGCTCCCCTCCAGTCTTGAGTGAGGACGCAAACGATGTTTCAAAGGCCTCTTTTCGGTCCTGTGCGACTACGAAACGTCTGATCCTCAACACGCTCTCGGCTTCGTCACCACCATTACCATCAGGACCACCAGCGGGGTAGACTTTGGCGCAGGCCTCGATAACCTCGACCGGGAACAGCTCGGCGTCTGCAACATGGAACAAGTCCGTCTTTTCGAGGTCTAGAAACGCAATGAACGACCCGAAGGCGGCTTTGTTCTGGTCTGAAGCGATCCAGTCCTCGTGCTGGGCCTTGGAGGCCCAGTGTGCGGTTATCAGGATCTGGGACGGGTCTTCGGATTGGTGGAAGAAGGCTGCGCCCCGGTTCTTGGCGAGGGATGATTGAGAGGAGTTGATGGCTGTGGTGTTGTCGTTGTTGTCGTGGTACCACTGGTCCTGTACGGCGAGAGTACCACGGACGGCGGCTGTGAAGTTTTTTAGGGTGGTGGATGGGGAGAGGAGAGTCAAGTGAGCCAGTTCTGTGACAGGCATCTTCGCTGACGGGTTTTTGATGGTTTCTATTCTCTTAGCATTGAGGTTGCAACTGTGCGGTTGTTGTTTGCTGTGAGCTCCGCTGTTGGGGTTGAGGTCGCGAAAGTGAGTAGAGAGGTTGGGGAGTGCCAGGTGGGATTCTATGAATAACAAAATCGATTCCGGCACCAGACAAGTAATTGACGATGAGAGTTCGAAGCTTGAGTGGCGATATATCTATAAGTCTTTGCACGAACAATGCCGAAAACTACAGATTTTGTGTCGACTTGAGCCAATGAAGCTTTGCATTAGTGGTGTTGACGTCGGCTTACTGCCTGTCTTGCTCACCGAAGGCAGCATGCTTGCGTGCGCGTTTGCACAAAAGCAGATATTGCTTGCTCGTCCGTGGAAGATGCATGGCGGGACCTTATGACATGGCTAAGGTAATGAAGAGGCCGTTTTGTAATTTATGGAAAAGAGCGTGACAAGTACAGCCCTCATGCCTACGTTTATATTTCAACACGATCACTTTATGGTTAGTATCCAAATTGAGCGAACTATTCTGGGTGCTTGGCTTGTGGTTGTGCGAATGTATTGCCAAATTGGACCCTAGTGGAAGTCTTTCGCAATCTTTCTCTCAACTCAAAGTTGTTCCCGGATGCGATATAATCGCCGGGTACAATTTCCTATGTTTTGTTTGATGTTCGTTACTCAAGGTAGAGACTTCGAAGTAGACATTTCGAAGTTGGACTGTTGCTGCTGGAGCTAGAGGAAGTTGCCAAGCTTGGGGGCACAGGGTCCCACCCCTGCCTGGAGACGCCCCTGATGAGGCTGGCTTGCGTCACAGCTTCGAGCTACAGCTACCCCGGGAAGGCCTAGCTATCTGTAATGCCAGCACATCACTTTGATCAGCGACGGTCAGCTCATGCGCGGCGGACGGAAAGTCTAGACGGAAGTTCGAACAACGACACAGTCTAGAAAAAAAAAACCAGAAACAGGACAACCGGCAAGCTCGTCAGATCGATTTAGCAGCGGATCACTACATTGCGCCATCCTGCCCTCCCAACAAACAATAGCATGCGGCAGCGGACCACCTTCTTCCATCACAACAATGATGGCATCGAACCAGCCGACCTCAAGATCACGAGCGACTCCCTATCTGGCCCAGACCTGAATGCAATCCGTGAGGACAGATTCACATTGGAATTGCAAGAGCTGCCAGGTGAGCTGCGCGGCTTGCTTGCCGGATCGTCACAGCTTCATCTTCGCTGGGAGAGCCGCCTGCGACGTGATGCGACAGAGCTATGGCCGTCTCGTCTGACCCCCGGTCTCCACGTCTTCTACACACCGAGAGCGGATGACAATGCGGGAAGGTGAGCATCCGATCCCACCAAAACCACAGGGGAAAACGTCGCCGCTGACCACAGCACAGCGGACAAATATGTAGGACTCTACGCAACGTGTTCGGGGTAACGGACTGTCGAACACCAAAGGTACGTCCCGAACGAGACTTCATCCCAGCATCGGACACCACGCTGATTGTAATCACTCGCAGGACTCCTTCACGAGGCTTCCAAAGGACGAATTCGAGCACTCGACAGCATACCACTACTACACTCCCCTCGAGGACCTCAAACACTTTGGTCTCTTCGCAGGACAGTATGCCTGCGGACCATCAGACTCGGCTTGCGCTAAGCAATTTGCAAAGCTCGACAGCGCAACCTCGTTTGATTTCTCCTACGATGCGCCCGCTGATAATGTCAAGGCGTCGGTAATGTGGCCTCATTCAAAGCAACCACTTTCCATATCCTCGATATCAGGCCACAGACTTGAGGTGGGTATCATGACACCTGACGCGCCTCCATATGTTGGGCCCGACGAGCTTGGTGTTGCGGGTCTACTGGTCGTGCTGGGAGAGCATCAGAAGCCGAACCCTACACTATTCGCCTTTCCCGCCCGACACAAGGCGTCCCGCGCCAGCTTCTCGTCGCAGTTCGTGACGCCCACAGGCTTGCATCCCTCCCTTCGGCTAAGTATTAGCTCAGGGACGCCGCCCCTCAACGATCAGACTTGCTCCCTGTACGCACATCTGACGCTACCTCGGACAATCTTTGGAGACAGGTACCAGCTACAAGATGATTTGTTCTTGGCATCAAAGAACTTAACCAAGCTCCATTATATGAGTGAACCCGTGGACCTTGAGGCTCCGGACTATGTTATGAAGCTCTGGGGTTCCAGCGTGCTATTCGAGCTGAAACCACCGGAGACAGAGGCTGAGCAACCTTGGACTGCGGAAATCCCTCTTCATATGCGTTACCTGGCTCCTAGCCCTGGCGGGTACCAGACGGCGAGCATTCCATATCCTGCAGTGTTCTGGGCGTGCGAGGCAGAGCAGGGCATCAAGTTTGCCAATAGCCCATTCGACCGTCCTCATGTTGGCTATGACGCCTTATTCAACCCAGAAACACTATTTTGGCACGTTGACCCAAAGCCTTTGGCAGGCAATCTGCTCACAATCGACGTCACGGTTCCCGTGCTTGATACGGAGAAGTCTGCATGGGTGAACATCGGCACAGCTTTCGTGGTCCTTCTGGGCTTCGGCTGGGTTTTATGGCAGCTTATCGTGGTTACCAAACGATCTGGTTTGTCGAGCAAGACTGCCAAGGACGAGCTGGCCAAGAAACAACAGTAAAGTACATACACCACGTCGAGTATGTCTTTGGATTTCTCCTCACATGCCGCGAAGCATCGGGCTGCTTCATGATCGTGGTGAAGAAAGAGCATTATATGTGTGTTGTGCTGGAATTCCGCGTTATTCGATGCCGAGTAGCACAGAAGCATTAGAATACCGCGTGTGCCATATATGAGCAACGACTCGAATTCGACGATTTTGTAGACGTGACGGCATGACCATAAATTCAGCATCTGCCAATTTCCATGAAGCAATTGCCATGCAGATCCCCCCCTCCCCCCACCACCCCCAACCGCATTCCCTCGGCTGGCATTTTGACATGGGGGAACAAGTAACCCATACAGTACAAAGCCTTGTCAGAGAGGATTATTCAAGCCCAATCATTTATGAAACAATGCCTTTTGCGGTAAACGCCGCAGTACACTTGCAGCAGTTCAATCACGACATCCCGCTCGGAATGGCGTGCGCTGAACCTGAACGACCGACCCGGCTCTTTGTTCTGGAACAGAGTACATAAGATCATTGCCAGCCCCGGGACCGGCTCGGCTCCCAGCACTCTCTGACCTCGATTCTTGCTGCTCTGGTGCCCTATACCGGGAATTGCGGCGAATGGGCGCCATACTGCGTTACGTTGCGCAACCGCTTTGGCTGACGCGTCTTTGCGCAAAAGTGAACACTAACAGTAACTAGGCGGGCGGTGTAAATGATCTGGAAGCAGTGCGTGCTTCAACACGGCACGACGACGTTATCTCCCCGGCAGCAGTTAGTGAAGCACGATCTACACTCGGCACAGCTCCCGGGTGCTCGCAGAGGGCACTGTGGCAGCAGCCGCTCGGGCATGGCTGGTGGTACACCTGGTTGTTGTCGAATGTCGACTGGCCAAGATCTCCACCACATCGCGGTCTTTCGAGTCCGTTACGCTGACCGAGGCAGGGTCAAACCAGCATACTCGAAATATAGTCTTGGGCCATACATGAAATTAACCCTTGGGGGGGGGGGCGGTTGAGTTCCGTCGACCTGTGCAACCGCGGGCTGGCCATGAATTTCCCACAATACAACGGCGGCGCAGTAGCATCGGAATACTCCTGCCACGCATGGACCTCCCGCAGATCCATATGTGTGCTATACGAGCCTCAGATCCTCTCATGCACGCACTGGTTTGAGCGTGCCGAACGGCATTCTACTAATTAAATGACTACTACTACTACCACAACTACGAGCCAAGCATTGTCACAGACAGCTTGGTGCGTATTCGTGACTGTATAGACACATTGCTTGACAGCGGAAATACAGAGGTCTCCCAGGGCAACATACGTGGCTGAGAAGGCATGGGGGTGTGGGCATAGAGTGATGTCATGGCTACGGCAGCAGGGCGGGTGAATCAGAGTCTTTGCAGAGACTTCGAGGGAGCCCGTACCTTAGTTGCGCCCGCCTCCACATTACATAGTACGTGCAAAGTCCACATCTGCGGTCAGCAGGTTGCCAACTGAGTGCGAAAAAACCCCCGGTCCGAGTTGGTTGACAACCCTGTGCTCAGCTTCTTGAGCTTCTATTGGTCGAGCACCCATTGATCGGTCCTCTTTTAGCACCAGGATCTGGGAAGTCAATTGCCGCACTACCTTGGCCTCGGTCTTGCTTCTTGCTCGTGAAAAGCATGCTCGATTGCGCAAGGGAACAAGTATGAACAAGCGGTCACTTTATGTTGCTACGGACCCGGGTGGTTCATGGTAGTCCCTCTGTCGTGAGACTCGAGTATGGCTGGGAAGCATTGGTCGGGAGCTGAACTCAATGTTGGAGACGACAGCGACAGCCTCAGGCTACCGAGTAGCATCATGGCATGACAAGCTGCTGCCCGCCTAGCCCTCTCTGCGCCACGCCCACATCGAGATGGGGCTCACCTGGGCGAACCTTGTTGTTGCGGGGAATACCATGGCTCGTGTCGCACCAATTGTTCCGGGGCGGGAGTCTTTTCTGTCGACAGCTTGCTCTGCAGTGGGATGCTGTGCTCCGACACCCGAGAGCCTCTGAGCCGGCCACATGTGCGATTCCCCTCGCCTCACAACAGGCGCAGCCGGGTCCCACTTGCCAGACGCCCCGGGGCATGTACTATGTATGTGCCCTGGCAGTCACTGTACTGTACCTATCCAGGGAAAGGCAAACGGACGGGAGGTGGTGGGGCCTCGACATCTCCATGAACCATGAGCGTCCCCGGTGGGCATCCATCATATGGCCATCTGCCGTCACTCTCTCGCCGCCGTAGTCGACTTTTGCGCCGCATCGCGGGACCCCACCGTTCACGGCGTGGTTATCGGCATGGCTGTCCCTGAGCGAAGAGGGAGCGAGGGGTCCCCGACTTCCTCGATCCTGCTCGGCTGTCGTCATGTCAGAATGCTATATATTCTGCCCGTCGCGCTCGCTGCTGGCTCCTGTTCTACTACCCTGAGCCCTGCCTGCCTCTTTGCATCCAGCTGTCAACTCATCCATCCGTCTTGACCTTGTGTGCTCAACCACACACCAACTCGAGGTTTTTCATGCTCTGGCATCACCGATGATCCCGGCTCTCAACTACTTTATGCGCGGTGCCTACTAGGACAGACATTCCTTGATCTACGTCGACGGTACAGCTCAGCTCTACCTCCAGCATACACAGCCGCATAGAGATACTCGTTAGCTCTCTGCTCCCAGTGATCCGCAACTTGGTCCCCTTCGCCCTTCCCCATAATCCGTCTCACAAGATACCCCGACGACCAATATGTCGACCAAGCCTATTTTCGTCGCGACGCACCCACGTGCGTGCTCCACGGCGTTTGAGAGGGTCAGTCCATCTACCCACCCTGCTATATATTTTATGGCGCACTGGATGTCCAAGCCCACCATCCAATCTGCGCCAATATCGGACTAGCACTAACATGCGCCTTTTCTTTGAGTGACACAGGTTTTTATGACCCGACGGAAAACACTCCAGTGCGCTCACGAGCCCTTTGGTGACAGCTTCTACTATGGCCCGGAAAGGCTGTCAGAACGTTACGATGAGAAGGGCCGCCAGGAGAGTGGCTTTGCCAACACAACCTACAAGGATGTGCTCGACCGGCTCGAAAGAGACGGTAGCGATGTATGTAACCACTTCTTGGTCTTGGTTGCCAATCAACATACTAACACCTCCCTATTAGGGCAAGCGAGTGTTCGTAAAGGACATGGCCTACTACCTCATGGCGCCCAGCGACAAGCCCACCGAGCTTGCCCCCTCAGTCACCAACTCGAGCAATTCAAGTGCCACCAACGGCGAGAAACACGCCAACGGCACATCCAAGGGTCTGGAAAACCCCACGTGCATCCCCCTCGACATCCTCAAGCAGTTCCACTGGACCTTCCTCATCCGTCATCCGCGCAGCGGCATCCCCTCCTTCTACACATGCTGTACGCCCCCGCTCAATGCTGCCACTGGCTGGGACAGCTTCCTCCCCAACGAGATGGGCTACCTCGAGCTGCGCAAGCTCTTCGACTACCTGTGCGACCAAAAGCTCGTGGGCCCGCACAAGGCCGGCGAGCAGCCGCAGAACGAAGGCGACGTCTCCATCACAGTGGTTGATGCGGATGACCTGCTGGACAAGCCGGCCGCGATCATTGAGGCGTTCTGCCGCGAGACTGGCATCGAATACACCCCGGATATGCTCTGCTGGGATGACGAGGAGAACCACAAGTATGTCGCGGATGCGTTTGCCAAGTGGAACGGCTGGCACAACGATGCTATCAAGAGCACCAAGTTGACGGCACGGACACATGCCAAGGTAAGCATATGCAACTCTTCCTGACATGATTGCTCTTGTCGTTTCTGTAACTAACAATTCCTGCAGAAAATCGCCACCCCTGAGACAGAAAACAAGCAGTGGGCAGAGAAGTTTGGCGAGGATGCGGCCAAGCTCATCCGCAAATTGGTAGATGAGAACATCCCTCACTACGAGTACCTGAAGCAATTCGCCGTCAAGGTATAGCTTGCGGGAAAGTCTGATGGTCTACATGTACAGGGATAATTGGGCACAAGATACAAGACGGTTCGGATAATCGGACACGAAAAGTGAATTCGGCCTTTCCATATACAAGGCCGGGGAGGGGGAAGACTCTTCTTTGTATAATGATTCTCATGACCAGATACAAAACAATTCATGATACCTCAGATTACGCAGTCGATAACCTTCATAACATTTACAACTCGCGAATTTACACTGTACCATTGCCTTCACAAGTGCAATTTGCCCCCAGATGATAATACCGATACCTGCGAAATTGTATACATGATGAACACGGATCGTGATGCACCAGAGTAGTTTATTGTTATTTTTATTTTTCTAAATTTCTGTTTGAAGACCAAACGCTTTTGCGTGATCCGCCCAAATGCGCAATGATTGTGTACAGTTGTCTTCTTACTAGTACAAGGTTACTCTACAGCTGTGAATGTACGTGCCTCTTGGCGACTACTGTCTACGTGGGGGGAAGTTACATTGAGGGGGAGGGGGGGCGCTGCTATAAAGGGATCGTAGGGCTTTTTCTGGTGTATGGTCCGACAGGCATTGTAGACTCTGTCTCAAAAGTCGAGTATTCCCGGAAGCATACCCGGGACGATCTGATGGCTTCCCACAATCCTCGGCTCGCAGACGAGTGCTCGCAATTGTTGCCATATCAGATCGTACAATGCCACTGTGATGCTGAGACCACTATATCTCCAAGGGGAGGCCAGGATGTCGCTGTGCCATCTGCTCCTCCTCTCCTCCCACTACTGCTGTTTATCGTTGTCGCGGCCCCACCCCCGCAAAGATCCCGATACTTCCCTCTAATAGTAGTCCCTCCTCTTCTTGGCAATCTTGGGCGCAACGCGACCACGTGTCTCCCAAGGCTGCCGTCCCCATCTCGGAGAGCTCGCCGAGGCTTCTTCCCAGGGCTTGGGGCCGTTCCCGGGCTTGGCTTGCAGCTCTGAGTTGGGCGGCTCTCCTTTGCCCGGGTAGCTTTTTACACCCTTGATCAGCTTCTTCGTGTGTCCCTTTTCCAGCACGGGGTTGGAAGGGAGCGCGGCGAGGACAGACTGCTCGGCCGCGGCGGCGTCGACGTGCGACACGTTGTCGGGCCACGCGGTCGCGTGGTCCTTTAGCTTCGTGTCGGACCAGTACACCGTCACTGGCACCCTGGGTCCCGAGCCTTGCTCGCCGGGCGCCGCCTTCTCGACCCAGATCTTGTTGCCCTTGCCCAGCCCGCCGAGGACCGCGGCCATGTCGGCGATGACGTTGGGCAGCATGTGCTTGTTCAATGCCTCGCCCCGCTCGTGCTTGTCGTACGTCGCATTGGTCTTCTGGTCCTTCACCAGACTGGGCTGCTTCGACGGCGACCACATGTATGTATGCAGAAAGTGCGCCTCGCGCAGCATGTGGTATACTGATAGCCCCACGAGGCGGTGGTCCTTGGGGAACTCGACCATTGCGAAGGGCTCCCAGTAGTCCTTGCGGAATTTGGAGGGCTTGACCTTCTTGCCGTTGAAGGGCAGTGTCCGCAGTTGTTTATTGGCCTGGGTTTGGAGGAATTGCCCATATGTTAGTCTTTGCCTGTCTGTCATTGAGGTCCATGATATGTATGGAGAGAGTTGGAGCAGGCGTCTTGTGGGCTTGTTGATAAGTGACGCACCTTGAACACACGCTGTAATGAGAATATCGTCAAGCCGTCGAGAATGTGGCGGAAGAACCATATCCGGTCACCGTGACCCAGAGGCCACTCTGCAGCCGCAAGGTCACCCGTGAGATAAGGCACCGTTTTGCCCTCTGATTCTGGCTTGCTACCCGGAGCCATGGAGGTGGGCAAGTCGGCTGCCGACGAAGAGGCAGGGGTTGTTGTGCTGTTGGTTTCGGTCGTGAGGAAGCGGCTGGCTGGCCTATTGTTTATAGCGAAGGCGCAGACTGCTGTCCGAGTAGTAGGCCGCAGGCCGGTGGCCGACAGCCTGGCCAGCTGGGCTGTGACGGCCTTGACTCTGAGCGCCATGGTCAAGGTTGGCGAAGCGGCGCTGTGGAGGGGACGTCGTCGTCGTCGGCGGCGGCGGCGGGGTTGTCGCTCGACGTGAAGCTATCGCGGCTCTGTAGGCTCATGCGGGCGTGGGATTTTGCTCGTCGACCGCGCAGGGATACGGCGGGCAACGCTGCAGCTACAGATGCATGTCTATCGATAGAGTGGACTTCAAAGGCCAGACGCAAATCTGGCTGTGATTGGCTTTTGTATGTGATTTGCTCCACTTATCCTTCTCGACAGCACCCTGGACAGTTGAGAGTCCATCTCAGTCTAGGAAATCCCTTGCATACTCAACAATGTACCTTAGAATGCTGTCGATGGACAGACAGTCAATAATGCCGACTACCTCTTATCTTCTCAAACGTACGGCGGTCGAAGCCGTTGAAAACATGTGGTCCTACTCTGAGCTAACAGTCCCCTGCAAACTATTGGTATCTGTGTTGGAGAAGGACAAGGCTTCGAGGCTAGGGTCAGTGAAAAGCTCCGGACTCTGACGTCTCAGCGACGCAGGGTCGAAGATCATATCACAAACAAGAATCAAAGTTTTGCTTGCGTAGTACTTTCAGTGGCTCGTAGGTATCGTGTTCAGAGTCTCGAAGTGATGCCTCCCGTGAGTTACGTGTTGCGAGTCAACTCAGCACACATCTTCGAGGCCATTGGAGAAGGCTGGCTGTTTTAGATTACTGCTGCAGGCTTGGTAACCATCACTCAGCTCAGACTATGTTGAAGAAGGTCCACGTCTTTTGTGAATAGCAGCTGTCAGTGTTGCAGTCCATACTTGCCTCTTCCAAGGTAGGCCCTGCTCAGTGACTCCCAGCCTGATTGGCTACAATCAGGCTTGACTCACAGGTGTGCCCCACTTTTGGGCAGGACATTGTGGACCCGGCGCTGGTAGCCAGTGGAAGCTTCTCCTGGCGGGGTGAAGCTTCGCGAAGGCCCGATGACATCGTCTGGCATGCTCCAGCACTCCCGCGAACCTCCGCGCTGCAGCCCGCGGATTCGTGCCTGAACACCAACACCCTCCTTCTCCACCACCTCACAAACGATAAAGTCCCTGTCAGCTTCCCACAACCACCACAACAGCTGTATTCCTTTTGCTCTTCAGACATCTACAGGTTAAACAAAGTGTTCTGAACACTCACTGTGACACACCTCACACACCAAACCCACACACACACACACCCACACACCCACACGATACAAGCCTTACACGAATAGGCTTTTCCCACAACACATTTCCATTTCTTATTTCTCTCCATTTAAACAGACACACAACGCCTAATTCCACTTAGTCGCCTGGTGTGAATACACCAACACACATTCACACAACATGACTTCACGAATGGAGTTCACAGACCGGGGCAAGCAGGCCCTGGAAGACGCCATGACTCTCGCCGAGCAATACGCACACTCACAACTCCTCCCCGTCCATTTAGCAGTCTCTCTGCTCGACCCTCCGCCAGACCAGTCCAAAGACCAGCAAAACCCTACTCCTGGTTCCAACAGCAGCCTCTTCAAGCAGGTCGTCGAGAGAGCACACGGCGACGTGCAAGTGCTTGATCGCGCCCTTAAGAAGAGCTTGGTACGGCTACCGAGCCAAGATCCTCCGCCAGAGAATGTCACCATGTCGCCATCATTCAGTGCCGTTCTCAAGAAGGCGAACGAGCTGCAGAAGACGCAGAAAGACACATATATTGCTGTCGACCATCTTATCACTGCCCTGGCGGAGGACGCATCCATCGCCAACGCCCTCAAGGAGGCTAACGTTCCGAAAGCCAAGCTTATCTCCGATGCCGTACAGTCCATTCGCGGCACCAAGAGGGTAGACTCGAAAACAGCAGACACTGAGGAGGAGCATGAGAATCTCGCCAAGTTCACCATCGACATGACCTCAATGGCCAGGGAAGGCAAGATCGACCCGGTCATTGGTCGTGAGGAAGAGATCAGGCGTGTTGTTCGGATCCTCTCAAGACGAACCAAGAACAACCCGGTTCTTATTGGTGAGCCTGGTGTTGGAAAGACCACCGTCGTGGAGGGCTTGGCGCAGCGCATTGTCAACGCTGATGTTCCTGACAACCTGGCTGCGTGCAAGCTCCTATCACTCGATGTCGGAGCTCTAGTTGCTGGCAGCAAGTACCGTGGTGAATTTGAAGAGAGAATGAAGGGAGTTCTGAAGGAGATCACTGAGTCTAAGGACATGATCGTCCTATTCGTCGACGAAATCCACCTGCTCATGGGCGCTGGCGCTTCTGGTGAGGGTGGTATGGACGCTGCAAACCTCCTCAAGCCCATGCTTGCTCGTGGCCAGCTGCACTGTATCGGTGCAACCACTCTTGCCGAGTACCGCAAATACATCGAGAAGGATGCTGCGTTCGAGCGTCGCTTCCAGCAGGTCATTGTCAAGGAGCCTAGCATTCCCGAGACCATCTCCATTCTCCGTGGTCTCAAGGAGAAGTACGAGGTGCACCATGGTGTAACCATTGCTGACAGTGCAATCGTCGCATCTGCCAACCTTGCTGGTCGCTACCTCACTTCGAGACGTCTGCCGGATTCAGCGGTCGACCTGATCGACGAGGCCGCCGCCGCCGTTAGAGTCGCTCGCGAGTCCCAGCCAGAAATCATAGACTCTCTGGAACGCAAACTACGGCAGCTGCGCATCGAGATTCACGCGCTCTCGCGTGAGCACGACGATGCGTCCAAGGCTCGTCTCGAAATGGCCAAGAGAGATGCTGCAAATGTTGAAGAAGAATTGCAACCTCTCAGAGAGAAGTACGAAAGCGAGCGACAGAGAGGCAAAGACATCCAGGAAGCCAAGATGAAGCTCGATCAGCTGAAAGTTAAGATGGAGGATGCTGAGCGCATGCGCGACCATGCACTCGCTGCCGATCTTCAATACTACGCCATCCCCGAGCAACAGGCCAAAATCAAAGAGCTCGAGAAGAAGAAGGCAAGAGCCGACGCTGAAATGCGCCACACCGACACGGGCAGTGCCATGGTCACAGATGTCGTTGGTCCGGACCAGATCAACGAGATCGTCTCACGATGGACTGGCATCCCTGTCACTCGTCTCAAGACGTCTGAGAAGGAGAAGCTCATCTACATGGAGAAGGCATTGGGCAAGGCTGTTGTCGGTCAAAAGGAGGCAGTCACTGCCGTGTCCAACGCCATCAGATTACAACGCTCTGGCCTGAGCAATCCGAACCAGCCACCGAGTTTCCTCTTCTGTGGTCCTTCTGGTACAGGAAAAACCCTGCTCACCAAAGCTTTGGCGGAGTTCCTGTTCGACGATCCGAAGGCTATGATCCGCTTCGATATGTCAGAGTATCAGGAACGTCATGCACTGAGTCGAATGATCGGTGCGCCGCCTGGCTATGTCGGCCACGACGCTGGCGGTCAACTCACTGAGGCTTTGCGTCGCAAGCCCTTCTCTATTCTCCTGTTTGACGAGGTCGAGAAGGCTGCTAAGGAAATCTTGACAGTTTTGCTGCAACTAATGGACGACGGTCGCATCACTGACGGTCAAGGCCGTGTCATCGACGCGAAAAACTGCATCGTTGTCATGACTTCCAACTTGGGCGCAGAGTACCTTGCTAGACCCGCAGGCCGCGATGGAAGGATCGATCCCACCACACGCGAACTCGTCAACACTGCACTGCGCAACTACTTCCTACCCGAGTTCCTGAATCGTATCAACTCGATTGTTATCTTCAACCGCCTGACACGCCGCGAGATCCGCAAGATTGTTGATCTGCGGTTACACGAGATCCAGAAGCGATTGGCAGACAACGACCGCAACGTCATCATCGACGTGAGCGATGATGCTAAAGACTACCTCGGCAACGCAGGTTACTCACCCGCCTATGGTGCTCGGCCACTGCAGCGCCTGATTGAGAAGGAAGTTCTCAACCGCCTGGCGGTACTCATCTTGCGGGGTGGTGTGCGCGACGGCGAACGTGCGCATGTTGTTCTTCGAGGCAACAAGATCACTGTTGAAAACAACCACCCCGATAGCGAGGGTGATGACTCAGAGGATATGATGCTCGACGATGATGATGCGGTGGAGGAGATTGCGCCTGAAGACATGGACGAGGATATTTATGACTAAGGGAGTTATGGGAAGTTATGGAAATTGTTCACGAAGGACGCATTATGATTGATGAAGCAGTTTGGTTTTGAACATTGCATGGATATAGTTAGCGAAAAATTTACGGAATTGTGTTATATTTCACCCAATCTATAAGAAGCTTGCACCGAATTACTGAGTGACATTGTGATCAACAGCAGTTTGCAGATAACCTTTCGCCGGGACCGTTCGCTCCTGGACTGTGAAGACCATCGTGCCAATTGAGAAAGTGGACTTTCATGAATCATAATTCAGGTACGCCAACGGCAGCTGCATGGCACTACGTCATCGATCGCTCCAAACCTCGATCTTCAGCCCCAGCCGCCAAGTCTGCACGCAGTAAGTAGTAGTGTGAGGCGGCTGCGAGGTCTTCGAGTCTATCTGACCGCCGTAGCAAAAAGCAACCAATATGCACGGAAATCTCGCCTGTTTCCGCCTAGACAGGTGAAGCTACTGAGAGCTTAGAGCCAGGCATTATGTAGGTCAAAACCCGGGGAGTCTTTATAAGTATTCAGCCCTTACGCGGTAGCAAATTCGGCATTCAGTGCCTGGTCTCTCTCCTGGTGTGTCTAGACTACCTTGAGCCGCATACCATTCTGACAGCGTTGTGTAAACGTCGGGTGATGCCGCTCCGTCTAGTCCTTACGACTCGACTACCAATTCGGATATCCTGCGCCACTACAGCGGCTTCCGAGACAGTTGTCAGGTCAAGCTTTCCTACTCTTGGTGCCGCATCAGCGCTCAGAGGATCTTTAAGCAGTAGCACAGTTCATATTAGAGAGTTTGGGTCCGTGGCAGAAGTATTGTCATCACGGTGGACGCGTGGGATCGTCTTGTTTGGTGGATCACAGTATCGGGACCACCAGAAGCAGCGGAAGTGGTATCCAATTACGAATACAACCACTACGAGGAGCAGTAGCAGCAAGAGTACGCCTAAAGCTGGGAGGAGCACCGCTTCCGCCACCGGGAAGACGAAGAAGAAGAATAAGGGAGCCAAGAACGACGACGATCTGGAAGACATCGCTGCCACAAGCAAGAACAAGACAAAACACCCACCGCCAGCAACAAAACTAGAAGACAAATCCATCAGCAGCACCCAAAGGGCCAACAAGATGCCGCCTAAGAAGAATGCCTCCTCTCCAAAAGAGGACAACCCATCCTCCTCCTCCTCATCCCCCTCCGCCTCGGCCGGCCCAGCAGGACACAAACACCCGCGCACAGCCTCAACAGACGACGTCCTAAAGCACCCGTCGACAAAACGCGCCAAGGAGGTCGACGGCCCGGAGAACCCCATGCACGAACTCAGCAAGCTCATGGATCAGGACAACTCCTCAGACAAAGTACGGAACGTTCTGTACTGGTTCCGCAGCAAGGATCTTCGCGTGGAGGACAACCGGGCCTTGCACGCCGCCGCGGAAAAGGCCTCCAGCCAGGGCGACGGGGCAGGCTGCCTGCTCGCGTGTTTCTTGTATTCGCCGCAGGACCTCGAGTGGCACGGTACTTCCCCCGCGCGGACGGACTTCATGCTGAAGGGCCTGAAGATTGTGCAGGAGCAGCTCGAGAGCGACCTGCACATCCCCCTGGTGTTTCTGACGGCGGAGGACCGCGGGCTGAAGACGGACGAGATTCTGAGGTTCGTCAAGGACAACGACGTCAGCCATGTCTTTGCCAACATCGAGTACGAGGTTGATGAGCTGAGGAGGGACATTGACATGTTCCACCAGCTCGACGGGATGGACACCAAGTTCGTCCTGCACCATGACCAGACTATCATCGAGCCCGGACAGCTGACCACGGGAGCTGGAGGACCGATGAAAGTCTTCACGCCGTATCACAAGTCGTGGCTTGCCGAGGTGGCGAATGAGCCGGAGTTGATCGACACTCTGCCCGCTCCAAGGGCGAACGAGAAAACTGTGAAGAATGACGACAAGACCAAGAGGTTATTCGGCTCGAAACTCCCCGGCGTGCCCAAATCCAAGGAGTACGCCTCGGACGAGGAGAAGCAGCGCCTCCGCAAGCTCTGGCCGCCAGGCCACGCCGCGGGTATCAAGCGCCTGCACAACTTCCTCAACAAGAAAGTGGACACGTACTCTACGAACCGATCCGATCCCGCGGCGGACAACGCGAGTCGCATGTCGGCGTACTTCTCGTCTGGCATGGTCTCCGTGCGCGAGGCTCTCGACGCCACTCGCCAGATAAAGGGGAAGAAGGGGAATGCAGACTTCTCCCAGGGCGGACCGGGAGGAGATGGTGTCGCGGCCTGGGTGCGTGAGCTTGTGTTCCGGGAGTTCTATCGCCACATGATGGTCGTTGTGCCGCACAATAGCATGAACCTGCCGCAGAACTTGAAGTTTGACTTTGTCCAGTGGGAGGATGACGAGGAAGGGTGGAAGAAGTGGTGTGAGGGCAAAACGGGGATGCCTTTTGTCGACGCTGGCATGAGGCAGATCAACCACGAGGTGCGTATATTTTGGATCGCTTTCCCTTTTCTTAACCATTTTCGGGTTCACTGTGTTGTCTTTGTCCCTCAATGAGAGAGCTGCTACTGATCATCCCGCGCAGGCATATATGCATAACCGCCTCAGGATGAACACATCCTCCTACCTTTCCCGCAGCTTGCTGATAGACTATCGCCGCGGCGAGCGGTATTTCGCTGAGCACCTGATCGACTGGGACCTGTGCAACAATACGCAAGGGTGGGAACCTAGCTACACAGTCTTCAATCCCGTGACGCAAGCTGAGAAGAATGATCCTCACGGCGACTTCATCAGGAAATGGGTGCCCGAGCTGAAAGACGTCAAGGGCAAGGCGGTTTTTGATCCGTTCAACCGCTTGAGCAAAGAAGAGTTTGAGAAACTGGGATATCCTGAGCCGCATGTGGACTTTAAAGAGAGCAAAGAGAGGTGTGTGCAGCGGTATAAACAGGACATGGCGGATGCCGACCCGTGAAACACTCGATTTCGGGCTGGGAAACCCAACGATGTCGACACTCATTCACGAGAATCCAGTGACTTGGCCAGAAAGGGTCAACATGAATACCACCAATATGAAAACTCTTCTGTTGACTCATGGCGTGATTGCGAATGCCCACGAGAAAACGATTGGAGATTCGACGGTAACCGTCGAATTTCGATTGTCCTATTGTTGCCAACTTGGAGATCACGTATTGTAAAGGTCGCTAGTGGTGAGATGGTGGGAATTCTTGACTGTCTTATTGTCCCGTTGTCTTCGATGGGTATAGCATGTCCAGGCGCCCCAATCAAGTCTTCTGAGTTGACAGTATATATGCGTGATCCTCCTCACTTGCACAAAGATCTGATGAGCTTTCTCGCCCTCGGCTTTGCTCCCGCCCTTCTGCTACCGACGGCTCTTTCGCTTGCTTTACCTCGTCCTTCAATATGTAGCGTAGCATCGTCATCCCAATATTACGTACGACGAGATCCTTGCGGCGGTCGGCCTCAGCAATGACCCAACGAAAGTGCTCTTGTGCAGCCTCCCCATCCCCATGCCGCACCCTCGCCATGCCAAGGGCCATGATGATCCAAGTGATCAGATTGGGCACGCTGCCAGGCTTAGATGCTACACTGTTATCGCTGTCGTCCTGGTGAGGTCTTTTGTGAATGGTTGCGGAATCGCTTCTTTTGTTACCATCGTCGGTGGGAAAGTGTGAACCGCTTCGGTGAGGGTTCTCCCCTTCCTGAGAAACGCTCGCTTGCCTAGAGGAGCTGTGCCCGGTCCTCTGTGCGCGTGCCCGGGTAGCCGACTTCTGCTTGGCCAAGCGCTCTGGTTTTTCAAGCACCTTTCGCATGCCGTCCTCTGCCTTATGGATTTGACCAACGCTGAGATCTGTGAGGGCCTGGGAGACGATGGCTGATGTTTCCACATCCAGGTTGCCAGTCGCAGCCTGCGCCTTACTCCATTGTAGATGCAGACTTTGCCAATGCAATACTCGCGGCGTGACCCAAGGCGCATCGTTGTGCGCAGGGGACTCAGCAATGGAATCCTCGCTGGACGCGTCGTTTTTGTTGCCGGTGCTGGCATCCTTGCCATGACTTGGACTCATGCCTATATAGTTATGCCAAGCATCATCATCATTACTGGGCGATGACCCCAGAGTCGAATTTGATGAACATGGCGAATCTGACAATGAGTATTGGTACTTGGCAACACCGCCGACTATCGTTGGCCTCTCTCGTGTTCCAAGACCCGTGATATTCCGAACTGTCAAGGCCTCTATTATCTCCGTTTCTGACGCCAGCATGATGGTCTTACAGAAGTCGTTCATGTTTTCGTTGCCTTCGCTCATGAGCCATTGCCGCATTGAAGTCCATGCTATGGCCATCGGGTGGCTGGCCGTGCAGACAATCGGCGTCATCTCGAGCAGGTAGTTGTGCACCGCCCGCGCGAGCTCAGGGCGCTTTTTGGCCGCCATATCGATACTCATCCGCATCATACTGGAGATAAGATCAGGATGCTGCTGCTGTAGAAGTGACTTTATCCGTTCAAAATGTGGCTGCAAAAGTTGGGTAATGACTGGATTACTGTCGCAGTTCAGCGCATCGGCGACAAACGTGAAGGTGTCGTGAAATTTGACCAAGTCCGCCCCGAGATGTACCACAGGCTTGTTAGGGCTGTGGCCAAGCACGATACGCCGCCAGTGCGTACGAGGCGCCTCGGATATGACTTTGTTGGTCTGAATGTAACATCGCACAGCAAGCAGAGTCCTTTCCAGGTGGCGAGTTGCTGCGGGAGCACCCAGGCGGATCGCACGAGACGGAGACACCAAAGCGCTGCAACACATGTCCACGCTGTCTAATGAGACTGCCATAAAAGGCAGCTCCTCGAGGGCCGTGGACGAGAGCGGTGATTCCGACGAACGGCTCGGACGTGCCGAAGCCCCGACTTGCCACAGCAAGTACGGATTCCGCCGCATGTATCGCTGGAATCTCTTGTCTGAGGGTTGCAATCTTCCGCCATCATCTTGAGCCGCAGCAGCATCCTGTTGCGCATTCATCCTCTTCAGCTGTTCGACTAACAAAGATCTCGCCTCGCTCTCCTGGATATTCTTGGTGAAGCCCCAGGCCCGCAGGCGCTTCTTGTACATGTTGATGCTGTAAGAGGTCAGCACAAATCTTGACGAGACCTGGCGGCTGTTCCTGGAACGAGTCCGCCTGCATCGTGGAACTCACGTAGCATGGAAATCATGTCTGTCTTGAAGAATGGCTCTAACTTCTGGCAGTGTGTGATTCTCATCCAGGTACAGCTTCTTGATGGTGGCTTTGTGAGCCTGCCACTGCGAGGGAGTCGCATATTGCTTCTTCTTGAAAGTGGTTGTAAGTGGCGCGGGCGAGAAGAACGCCGCCCTGCTGTTGCTGCCCGGCAGCGTGACGGTCTCGGCTGCGAGGAACTGCATCTCTCCACATGTGCTCTACGCAGATCTCTCACGAGTCGAAGCGGTGGGTGTCTGGAATATGCACGGCACCTGAGGCTTTCTCACGTGTGATGGATAGATCGGGACCGACAGAGCAGAGGAGGCGACGGGGACGCCGAGAGACGTCTGAAGAAAAGGATGTCGTTCCTGGGGCCGGCAGGTCAGCATGACATACTAGGCCAGGCAAGGCAGCCGTGTCATGGAGTCCTCTTTCGCGAAACCGAGATGCAATTAGTTGCACGCCGTCCATCCAGGCTGCCATCTCCAAACAAGGCAGTGCCGTCAGCAGACCCGCTGCCAGGGTTGCGCGCGCATGCCCGGCCCTAGGTCGCAACCGGCAAACTCCCGATTGACCAAATAGGGACTCAAATAGACACTCAAAATGGCGGCGCATCTCATAGGGCAGTCTGGGGTTGGGCGTAGGGCTGAATCTGGTCATGATAGGCCTGCTTGCTGACTCAAATAGGTGATAAGCTGCCGACGGAGAATACGGTGCTGGCATGGGTAAGCCAGTTATAAGTGGCAGCCAAGCCGCCCCCAACCGCCCCCAGCTGCATGCACAGTGGCGTACAAAAAGAAGCCTTGGTTGCGCCGCTGATCCGGCAATGGGCCGTTGAAAGAATGCCGTGTTTCTGATTATAGTTGTCTTGTCTTGTACTGTGCTCTGCGTGTGCTGGCTGGAAAGCAGAAGAATGTTTCCTTGCTTTGAGCTCGATGGAGCGCCTTTGCTGGTGTCCTTCGATGTGTCGATCGCCGTTGTAGATGGTTATACGTCATTGCAATCACACACAGCTCAACCTCGCTGCTTGCTCTCATGTCGAGGATTCTTCGCCAGTGTAGGCATTGCAAATTGAGGCGACCCTCAACTCTATCCACATAGCCAGTCTTCTGCAAATTGTATACTGTCTTGTGCCCGCTTGTGGCGTTCTGTAGATTTCCTTGTGTGTTCGATATCATGAGAATTTTTCAGTGTAGAGAGCGAGATATATTTGACGGATAGAATTAGAATCACTGCAACATTGTTCGGTATCACCGTGCAGCTGCATGTCGCATAGTTGTGCAAAAAGCTTGCCGCCCAGCCACAGCAGGCGCTCCGGCTTTCAGTAATACACGTCGCCCTTCATGAGGACTCTTGCTGTCCGCAGCAGATCTGCCGAGACAATTGCTCCGTCCTTCATCGTCGCACCGATCTCAACCTTTCCGCTAGGGTGTCCGATCACGATCGAGTTGTTATTGTTGTTATTGTTGTTGTTGTTGCTTTTGATCTCTCCACTATCATCTTGTCGTCGACAAACCTGAGCAGCCAGCGTACCAGGAATATTCGCCGCAGCTCCCAGGCAGAGCGCCAACGTCAACGGCACAGCTTTGTGCGGCTGGCCCATAGAGAGTGCGAGGCATTGCACATCGACTCCCTCGTCGGCGGAGTAACTGTCGAAGAGCATAACAATCTTCGGCACGCTCTCCGTCTTCGGGTCAAGCCCCATCTTTGCGGCACCAGCCTGCCGGATAGCCTCCAGTCTCTTCTTGAGCGCAGCGTCAGCATCCACTGCGGCAGGTGTAAAAGTCTGCGGCGTGATAGCCTTCCCCGCGGTCTCGAGCCCCAAGTCACTGATCTTGACGAAAACTCCCGGGTTCGACACGTCGACCAACGAGGCCGGCACGCTGCAACCACCAACCTCGTCTGGCAACTCCAGCACGTCCACCGCGTTGCCCGTAGGCAGGGCCCTGCCCGTCTTGGCGCCCGCCGGGTCGAGGAAGCTCAGCGTGATGCACGACTGAGTGCCCGGCACGCCATCCATCTCGTAGTCGCCCTCGGGACAGTACCGCGGCGGATCGCCGCTGACTCGGAACCGCGAGTGCACCACCTTGGACGTGTTGGTGTTGAAGAACCGGACCGTCGCCTCCTTGTACGACCCTCCGCCGCCCCGTTTCTCCACCTTGTTCTGGATGTCATCCACAAGACCCTCGTCCCATGCCATCGGCCCAACAGCAGAGCTCATGTTGCCACAGTTCCCCGCAAGATCCAGCACGCCGTCTCTGATCCCGACTTGGACAAAGGTGAAGTCCACATCGACATCCGGCCGCTCAGACTTGGACAAGACGCAGATCTTGGATGTCGACGAGATCCCGCCACCCATCCCATTGAGTTGCCGCGCATAGATCGGGTCCGGACTCCCCATCGCCGCAGGTAGGATGGTGCTCCATTGCTCTTGGTCCTGGGGAAGAGCGTTGCGCATAATGACCAGACCGTTCGAAGTGCCCCCACGGACAAAGAGAGCTGGGAAGCTTCGCAAAGGCGCTGCTGTTGTTGACTTCATCCTCATGGTACGCAAACTCGATGGCCGGAGTGAGATCGCCTGAAAGACTTTCTGAGAGGCTGTCTGAGCTGTCCTCATCCCTCGAGCCGCAAACTGTCTTGTATAAGACGTTTGCAACATCATTCTGAGATTGACCCCGAAGGTAATCGAATAAGAGGATCAAACAAAATGTATTTGCAAATAACGGCTCGGTCAGCGACGGAACATTTTTAAGTCATCGTGTAGTATAATCGACCTATGCTCAGGAACTCGAAGTTCAGATCATGGAAAGTGACAACGCCGATGCCGGGGTTATAAGGTGCGAAGAATAGGAACCTTGAATGCATGCAGCTCGTAAACCGAGGTGGTCTCGGTGCGACGCTCCAGCACAAGCGACCGCTGAGAAACAGGGTAACCTTGCAACGTCTTAGCGCCTTCCCGGCGCCGCCAGCATGATCTCGAAAGCTATCACAGTCATCGTCTCCAGCATTCAGCCAAGTATGAAAACCATGCGCCAGATATATGCATTGAACAAGAACAAACTACACACTTTATAAACGCAGAGGCTTGAAGGAACGATAAACTCCCATTCCCTAGATGCATGTATGTATACCACGAGCCTGAAAGGAGTACAGACACAAAGCCTCCTCGGCGAAGCAATCAGTTTAACACTTTGCAGTCACCACTTACTCGTCATCTTCGTCCACCATGCTCGTGTCAACCTTGCCATTGGCTTTGGAGCTACCACCGCCTTCTTCATCCTCGTCCTCATCGCTGTCGTCCAGGACCCGGCCTCTGCGCGCACGCTTCGGCGCCCGTTTGGTCGAAGCGCCGGCATCGTCATCTTCATCATCCTGTGCCGCACCGCCATTATCGACCTCCATCCTATCATCTTCATCATTATTGCTATCACCACCACCCCTCGATGCATCATCCGCATCAGACTGGTCAGACCGCTGATTCCGCTCAAGTGCCTTCTCCGCGCGATCAAGCGCATCGTAATCCTCGTCATCACTGCTGTCCACAACCAGCTCGGCAGACTTGTACTTGGCGTTGTCTTTCTTGGCCGCGAGCTTGCGCTTCTTTTTGGGCTGAGAATCCTCGTCTGAGTCGCCGTCGTCGGCATCGGGCTTCTTGGACTTCTTCGAGCGGCGCTTCGGCTGCTGCGACGGCCCATCGTCCTCGCCGACTCTCCTCTTGGCAGATGCTTTCTTCTTGGTGCGTCTCACCTGCTCGCCCGTTTCGCTGTCCTCTGTCATCTCAGCAGCAGCGCGCTCCTTTTCCTCCTTGAGGCGGATCTCGGCTTGTTCACGATCACGAGCGGCAATCTCTTCACGCTCCTTGGCGATTTTCTGCTTGCGCTCGAGCTCTTGCGCAACAGCCCTCTGCCGCTCTTCTTCGCGCTTCTTAAGTTCCGCCTGGCGTTGCGACAGAGCAGCATTCAGCTTCTCCTTGTTCTTCTCCTCGTACTCCTTCTGGCTCTCAATCTGGCGCGCAAGTTGTTTCCTCTGCGTGTTGCGAGCCATGCTAGCACGTTGCTCCAGATCAGCCTTGGGGTATGGTGGTTGTGGCTGGGCGGCGATCTCGTCGAGCGCCACGATGGCAGCCTCGAGACCTTCCAGGGCCTTCTCGAGCTGCTCGAGCGTGCGCTGGGTCTCAGGCACGTTCATGATGTGCTGCACGTGTTGGATCTGAACGAACGCAACGTTGAATTTAAAATGGACCTGATCCGGGGCAGCGGCGAGAGCCTGTTTCAGGTAGTCAGCATGATGATGTGGCATGGTCAGTACTCGTGTAGCTTACCTTGTGGGCATATTCCAGCGCAGTGGCGTATGCATCCAGACTCTTCTCATGGCGGCCCTTATTGAGCCACGTCCGGCCCAGGCAGGCGAGTATACTCGAGTCGTTCTCCTTTCCACCTTTGGTAAGTGCTTGCTCGTAATTCTCAATAGCCTTTGAGAACTGCCGCAGCTCCGCGTAGATATGGCCAATATTGACATTAACGTTGGGGTCTTTGACCGTCTCCCGGACCTTGAGAAAGATAGGCAATGCAGTCTTGTAGTCCTTCTTATCTTCCACAAGAGCAATAGCGATACCCTGAGCTGCATACGCGTTTTTCGGGTCCAGCTGTAGCGCCTTGTCGAAGAACTCGACCGCACGCGTGTACTGTGCAGAGCGCTTCTGCTTGTCCTGTTCCGTGTCGCGGCGCATCTCGCGAGCAGCCATGAGGTAGAGATTACCCATACCCACAAGCGCATAGCGGTCGTGCTTGTCATAGTTCTGTAGAGTGTGCTTGTAGTGGCGTAGCTCTGGGTCCTCATTGACATTGGGGTTCCTCTTGCGCGAGTTGACCTTGCCCAGGTACCAGCCATATAACGCCCGCACGTCCAGATCTGTAGGGTTCTCCTGGTACAGCTTCGCCACAGCATCAGGCCCCTCCTTGCCTGTGCCCTTCCGCAGCTTGATATATGCGAGACGAGCCTGAGCATCGGTGTAGTCATCGTGTCTCGCAAGAAGTTTCTCATACACGCCCTGAGCCTCATCAGTACGGTCCTGAGCCTCGTAACTCCTACCAAGGTTGAAGCTGATGGTGGTGACCAGCGCATCCGTGTCTATCTCGTCATCCTTCTCTCCAATGCGAATACATGAGCCGAGTGCAGCTTCGAACATGGCACTGGCCTGCGCATGCTTTTCTGCCTGGGAATAAAAGCAACCGATGTTGTTCAGCAGTTGTGGGGGCAGATTTCGGCGGAGCGCATTGCGGAGGGCAACCTCGTCTGAGGCGTCCGTGGGGTGTTCCGACTGGGGAATCTGGTCAATCTCTAGCTGTTCGACCTGCTGAAGGCACTGCAGCGCTTTATCTGGGTGATCATTCTCGTAGAGGCGTGCCAGATTGAGAAGGACCGCAGCATCTGGTGAGAGGTTCTTTTTCGGGTCTTTCCAGGCGGTGCGTACTTGCTCGAGATTATCGATGGCTTTCTTCTTCTCCGCTGTCTTATCTTCCTTGGTAGCCGCGAATTGGCTAGCAGAAACCTCCTCAGCGTAGAGCGCACCAAGCAATATCATAGCCTCGTAGTTGCGCTCCTTCTTGCCAGTGGGTTGCACGATCTTTTCGAGACGGAGCTTCGCCTCGCCGAGATCATTGTTGAGCACAGAGAGCTGAGCGAGTCCAAATTTTGCGGGCAAGAAGCCACGATCGACTCCTCCCCGCGCCTCGTCGGCACGGCGGTAGTAGTCCGCCGCCAACTCTGTGTTGCCATTTGAGTGCTCTTTCCTAGCGAGTAGATACCAGCCATCACTGGCGATAGCATTGACATCCGTATACTGGATAGCCTTGTTGGCGAGCGATTCAACGTGAGCGTAGTTGCGTGTAGACAAGAAGTAACCCGAGAAGGTCGCACAGGTCAGGGGCTGGTTCTTGTCGAGCTTGAAGGACTTCTGGGTGTACTCGGTCATGGCCTTCTTATACAGCTGAGCGAATTCTGGGCTGTTGACGGGCACGTTTCCACTGGCATCGAGATAGTATAAGCCAAGCAGAATGTTGGGCGTCTTTGACTCAGGGTTGATCTCAAGCGACCGCTCCCAGGCCATCCTCGCATCATCCTTGTATCCGAGCTGCCAAAAGCAACAGCCAATGCCGATTCTCGGATCGGGATCCACGAGGTCTGGCATTCTCCTAAGCACATCCTGGTACGCAACCAGCGCTTCTCTGTGCTGACCCAACGAGAACATGGCTCTCGCCTTGCCGAGAAGCGCCAGCATATTCTTGCCCTGAGAGACTTTGCTCGCCTGGTCAAAGGCCTTGATGGCATTGCGCAGCAGCTCGACCTTGTCCTGGTCCATCGCATCGGCTCCAGACGACTTGGAAGGGGCCTGCAGCGACGCCTTCAGCAGCAGCAGGACACCACGGGCGAGGAATAGTGGCGGGAAAGCCGGATTTATCCGCGAGGCCTCGTTCAGTGACGCCGTCGCGACCTGGAGGTAGTAGTCTTTAGTCTTTTGGTCGTCGCCTTTGGCGATACGCGGTGCTTCGCGGCTCTTCCATAGATTCATCCAGCACAGACACGTGACGATGCTGAGCTTCTCTTTGGGGTTGTTATCCTGCATCGAGTTGCTGCCGCGGTTCAGAATGTCGATCGCGTGGTCGACCTTCTTCTGCTTCGCGTAGGCCATGGCGACCGTCATCCAGTATGTCCGTGCCGCACGCTCGTTCTCAAAGAGTGTGCAGAGCTCAGTCGGGTCGTCCATCAGGGCCTCTAGATCGATCTCGACAGCCTCATCTTCTTGGTCGCCTTGTACCGGGACATCGATAGCGGAGGGGATGTTCGAGAATCGCTTGCTCGTTGGGTGGCCGTTGGCGGCGCCATGGGCGCGGCCGTTCTGAGAGGACGACATGGTGAAAGATGTCGGATCAATGACACGAGTTGATGGATTTTGACTCGTCGTTTTCGGCGACAGTTCGAAGCGGCAATCGTGACGGCGAGCGCGCCGCAAGTCGTGGCTACCGTTCCTAAGCAATGGTAAGGGGGTTGATCAGTTGTGCCCTGGAGAGCTTTAAAGGTGCAGCTTGTCACAACAAGCTCACGGCACCATCTCTCGTGGGCAGGTGTGCTTCGGAAGTGTTCGTCGGAGACAGGTCCCCAACTGGTGGTAGTTGGCAGAATGGCGTCCTGCGCGTTGCCGACGTGTCGCGCGATGAGAGCAAGCAGCGAGTTCGGAAGTAACACGCCTGGTATTAGTGGTCGCGCATCACGACAGCTTGCTGCGCGAGGCGGAATAAATTCTGGTGGACCACGCAGGGGAGACACCTGGGCAGGCATTCCAGATGCAGCTCAGGCGGGTACAGTACAATGCTGAGACAGTGTGTGCACGGTCCTGCACGGTCCTTCATTCGAACCTCATCGCTGTTCTGATTAGCCTTTGGAGGCTGGACAAGCAAGACCGACGATCGGGCAGAACATTAAATCGACGTTAGCAGTCAATGCATTCATGCCCACATTGCGCTTTATGCATTACTATTGTCAACTTGATGTATGATCTATTTGAGGCCGGGGCTGCGCTTGACATGTCTCTACACTAGCAGCTCTACCTCTGCTTACACCAACCTACCCAGAAAACATGTAAATGACCTCCAAAACGCCTGATGGTAGCTCATGGCCTGCTGGTAAGTGGTCTCCTTGGGACAAACGCATCCAATTCATTCATCATCATCTGCTGCTTTACGCAGAAGGTTCGCTAACGGGATAAATAAGTGCCATGCAGAGGGTATATGACGAGACCAAACATAACCACGCCCTTATTTGGCGTGCTTTCGGAACGCAAGCAGTTCCGAAAGGCTGGCAAGAGGACAGCCATGCTTCAGGAAGTCGTGTTGCAACAGCTCATCGGCGGAGGCGCGACTTTTCACATCGACGCAAAGGCAGACGGACAGGAACGCCTTAAGCTCCTTGCTCAACTTCTCTGGCTTCTTAAGCCGTGGAGTACCGTTGGTGGCGATGAGGTACAGAGCCTTAAGAGGCTCCTCGTTCAGGTATGGCGGCTCGGACTCGATCATCTCAATAGCCATGATACCCAGCGACCAGATGTCGACCTTCGGGCCGTACTCTTTTTGCTTGACGACTTCGGGAGCCATCCAGTATGGAGTACCGACCATAGTAGCGCGCTTGGACTTGGTCTCGGTAAGCTTGGCGCAGAAACCAAAATCGGCTGCATATTTCGTTAGCATTGATACGTGAACCACAAATACTGTGCGAACGTACTGATTTTGACGTTTCCACGTGCGTCGAGAAGAACGTTGTCACTCTTGATGTCACGGTGAATGATGTTCTGCGAATGCAGGTGCTGCAGTCCCTGGCAGGTCTAGAAAGCGGGCGGGTCAGTCAGACACGGTTGGTGCGTAATTCCACAGGGGGAAAGTCTTACCTCCAGGCAGATTGTCGAGATTTGCTCCTCGGTGATGACGGGGTTGTTGTCAATGACATCGGTCAGAGCACCACCCTCCATGTACTCCATAACGACCCAAAGCTCGGCATTGTTGTTGCGAAGAAAGGCGTCCAGGAAGTTCACTATGTTCGGGTGCTTGCTGTCCTTCATAACCATGATTTCGTTCACGATCAATTCCTTGCGAGGCTGGTGGGCAAGATCCATCTGTTTGATCGCCACTTGAGCTCTTGCGCCTTGTTGCCTAAGCACATCCCGGGCGACTTGAGAGGTCGCGCCTTCCTTGACCTTGGCAACGTACACGGATCCCGAAGCACCTTGACCAATCTTCTTCTGCTTGGCGTACGAGATGTTCGGGTCCTCCTTGGAGACTGCTTCTATCAGTTTCGTCATCACCTCCTTCTCGGACATCTGCGACATGCGCGCATCTTTGCTCTTGTCTGACGGCGGAGGCTTGGCAGTGAGCGCTGCCTCGGCAGCCTTGACACCATCGTTCTGCTGAGCCAAAGGCTTGGCGGGCACATTGAGTGGCTTGACGGTCGGCGGTAGACGCTGTCCCTGCGATTGTTGTGTCTGGCCGTTGGAGCGGGGTTGCGAGGAACTGCTAGGATTGGTAGGGTAGCGCTGTTGTTGTTGGTCGTTGCGGGGCGGGATGCGCTGCCCTGACTGATCGCGAGGCACAGAAGAACTGCTGCCGGAGGACGCCGGCATGTTGGGACGGGCGGGTGAGCTGGACTGGCCACCAGGCGCAGAAGGCGCTGGGCGTTGCGCCCGGAGGCTGCCAGCTGCTTGTGATGTGCCGACCTTGGGTGCTGGGGGCGCCGCTCTTGTGGGATTGTACCGATCAGACGATGTCGGTGAACTACCATAACCGCCACCGCCAATCTCCTGTTGAGCCAACGGCACCTTCTTCTTGGGCAGAGAAGCCTCATAATCTTCCTGTTCCCGTCGTTCGATCTCTCGTCGTTGCTGCTCTTCGGCCTCGCGCTGTCTCTGCGCCTCGAGTTGTCTTTTACGCTGCTCTTCCCTTGCAGCGTCGGCTGGGGAGTAGCCGGAACCACCAAAACCAACGTTGCCATCGGGGGGTGTAGGTCTTCGCGGAACCTGGCCGGCGGACTGAGAAGGCTGGTTTGGGAAACTGTTGTTCCGCTGCTGCTGCCCTGGGGGCATTGGCCTGGGCGGTGCAACCGACGAGCTGCCAGCACCATAGCCAAGCTGCTTGTTCTGAACGCTTCCCGGGGGAGGGGTGGGAGTCAGGCTGGGATACTGTTGGGGGTTCTCTGCGCGCTTGGTAAGGTCGGAGTAGAAGTCCAGGACCTCAAAGACGGCCTGGGGGTTCCGCTCATAGTCTTCCTTTGTAATGGCAGATGAGTTGAGGAGTTTCGACCACTCCGGAGGGAGACCGACGAACTGCCCAGTCGAAGGGTCGAAGCCGACGTGGACTGCGTGGGAAAAGTTGGTGGGGTTGCTCACGCCACCCATGGTCGGGCAGCGACCATAGATGAGGTCTATCCAGTCATACAGATCGTCGTCGCTTTTGACCTTGATGTGTAGTGTCTTGGTATTGCCATCGTCGTCACCAGGGCTAGTGGAATTGCCGCCCGGTTGCCGCTTGATCTCGAAAATGGTGCCGGCGGACTCGACGCGCCCAACATTGACCACGTCCTTGAGATGTAGTGTATATGTGACCTTGCCACCTTCTGTCTTGTGGAAGTCGAGAGCCTCCTTGCGGAGGATCAGGTATTTTTGCTTCCACGGCTGTATGAAGTTGCGGCTCTCCTTGACCTGGGCCCAGCCCTCCTTGATAATGGCCACACCGCCCATGCCATCGGTGGCATTGGAGCGCTCGCGGGCCAGGGGGAGCGAGATGGTCGAGCCGGTGTAGGTCGAGGTAGCGGTCCGCGTGATCGGGGAAATGGTCATGTTGGCCATGCTGCCGGGCAGGTTTGTGTTCGGCGTGAGGTTGAGTCGGGGACGGTCACCAGGCGGCTTCGGGGCAGGGCCTGGGTTCATGAACTGCCCCGACGAGTACATGCTGCCGTTGTTGGCCATGGTGGAGGTGGGGGGGGAGGGAGGGCGGCTCTTTAGAGGGCGCGCTCTCGCTGATCTGTTCGCCGGACGTGCGCGGGTTTGTCGCTACTCACATCTGCAGCACTGATGATACACGGGCCAGGCCAGGGTGAGTGGATGAAGGGAGAGGCAACGAGCGGCAACGAGCAGGTCGGCGGCTCGAAATGAGGGGGGTCGTCCTTGCGCTGGTTGTGTGGGTTCAGGGGCCCGGCGACGGAGACGGGCAACCTTGGAAAGGGAGGGGAGGGGGGGGAGGATCCTCGCCCGGACGGTGGCGGCGTAGTAGAGAACAGACAGCGCAGAGCCCAACCCCAGCCAAACAGGAGCACTTGCAAGCAAGCAAATCCCAGCAGAGGACAGCAGGGGAGGCAGACCACTGTAAGTATCTGGCAACATGTGCAGACCGCAGCCAGTCTTTTGGAACGGGCCAACAGGCTCAAGCTTGTTGTTTTCAAGAGAGGATATTCACACGTAGCAGTCCCGACATATCGACTCTGCTGTACTTGTGCTGTGCTTATTATTGGCCATGGAGTGAGGTCACTACCGACGTCGCTGTGCAAGATGTGTCGACAAGTTCAAACAACAACGTCGGCCGGGCATATGGTGTCTACTCGTGACTCGCTAGGCCCGGAGATCTGTTGTTATATGGGCCTCTGAGTTGTCTCGAAGTCCTCTGACTGTGGCAGTCCGCGACCGCAAGGCAATTAATGAGGACGCCTGGCGGCTGGGGGCACCACCAACACGAGCCCATGTTGATTATCCCTCGTCATCTTTCGGACGTCATGCAATCAATCTTCGATCAAGCTGTATCGCGTGCTTGCGGTCCTGGATCTTGGTTCCCTTGCATGCACAAAGGACTGCATACTATACTCCGTTTGTGTGCGGGAGGGAATGCACGTCTGGGGAACTCCTTGATGTCCGCAGCCTCCATGTTTCACGCATGACAGTGCTACCAAGCCGCCATGACAGAGCCAAGACTGCAGCACTACGCAGCTTTTGTTGCGATGGCGGAGTTTTTCCCCTGGCGTGCACATCCCAGCCGCGCCGCTAGTTCTTGCTCAGCGGTTCTTCTGACTGCCGGTATCGCGAAGGCGCCTACTCAAGTCGAGTGGCTTACATTGTCCGATACCCTGGGGGTCCAAAGGACTGCCACCCACACACACACACACACACACACACACACACACACAGCCGCCACTCCCCCAACAACAGCTAAGCAGACTTTCCTCGCAGCCCAAAGGAGCCACGGCAGCCCTTCAGAGTTCTGCAGCAGGGGTTTCGGTTGGGCAAGCGCCGTGTGGGGACCGCCTGAAGCATCGGCAAGGATGGGACACGCGATTCTCATGGGTTCGTCAGCCGGAGTTGTCGCAGCAGGGTCGCGACCGCTACATTACTGTACCCTGCCACATCCACATTCCAAATTCTCATATATACATGTATATTTTTTTGGACCGTGGATCAGCATGACATTACTTATGGCTGATGCTGACCATTTGCAACAAATGCAGAGGCAAGCCAGTTGTTGAGGCAAACTCTAGTCTGCAGACAAGACCGCACTGACCGCCGTCGAGACGCCGGCACTCTGCTACAGGAAGCGAGAGGACCGAGAGTAAGTAAACTAAGTACTCATGGGAAACTATCAAAGCTGCCAGCCTTCGGGAACGCCCGCGCCAAAGAGCGGGCTCTGCCCCGTAATCCGTATTCCGGACCTTGGCTTGGCCTAATTCATTAGGTCCGAGTCTCGATCGTGCGCAGTGTTTCCCTGCGGAATTTTATGATGATCCGCTTGGTCAGCCGCGGGTTAGTTGCCCCTAAAATTCAGGGCAGGAGCTCCTCCCGAGTTGGAAAGTACCACAGGGGCCAATGATCAGCACTCCTGGAAGGCTGGCTGTACAGTAGCCTCGAGCAGCTCTAGATGGCCAAACTCTCTCTCTCCCGGGGCCAACAACAGCAGTGGTGATCCTCGGGGTGGAGAAGCGCGCCAAGTGACGCCTGACAGGAGACACAGGAACGGTGCCCCTGTCTGCATCTGTTTGTTTCACTTTTCTCCAGCGTCGCCACCCGCTCCGTCCTTTGTTTCGCAATCCACGTTGCACCCTGGCCAGTATCATCATGCCCTCTCGCTAGCAAAGTTGCTAGGCAGCCTGTGCACCCCAGGGCTTCTTGGCTTCCAAACTTATTTCTAACCACAACCGTGTCCTCGACTGTGCAGGATTTTAAATTGTAGAGTTTCACGGTACAGGTAACCATATTGACATCGCCCAAGGCCTCACAGCCCCACTGATCTAAACGCATACTGCCAGATGGCCGGCCACTGAATGATCCGTCTGAAACAACGACGTCACAGCTGCGTCTATCCTTGGCTTGTCGTCTCTTAACCAGCGGGTTCTGTCCGAGAACCGTCACCTTCCGCACTGGTAACTGCTGAAACGCCCTTCCGAAAAGAGCAATCTCTCGAGTCCGGTTGAATTTTCCACGCTGCTCATTTTGTATAGTGCCAAGTCTGTCAACACTGCCGTTCAATGGCATTCTAGATGGCTGCGAATATGCAGCGTCGAGCCCACGTGAAGGGTAACATGAAAGAGGCCGACTGACACGCTGAAATCGCTTAACCTGTAGACTGCGATCGTTATCAGACATTCCCACCATACCAGACACAAACATCGTGTACAGACAAGTGACTCCTTTTATTCCTGATGTTCTATCTTTCACGTCCACCTTAGCGGGACGCGACCTCGATTTCCTGGCCCTCGAAAGCAGGCAGCTCGGCCTCGATATCCTTCCACTCCTTCTCGCCGTCTGCGAGTGACTTGATAGCGGCGATAATCTTGTCCTCGTCAGCACGCACCTGCTTTGTCGAGTCACGGTCTCTCAGAGTCAGTGTGCTGTCCTGCAGGGTCTGGAAGTCGATAGTGATTCCAAGTGGCGTGCCCAGCTCATCATTACGGCTATACCGCTTGCCAATAGTCGCGGATGAGTCATCGATGCGGCTCGATACGCCGGCCTTGCGGAGCTTTAGAGATAGGCTTTGGCAGATAGGCGTAAACTTGTCGTTCGACGACAGAGGCACAATCAGGACCTTTGTAGGCGCGACAGTGGGAGGGAATGATAGGACCTGTGTAATCAATTAGCCATTATGCTCATGGTATGCTCATTCAGCTTCGGGTAATATAAAACTTACTAGACGCGCCTCGTCGCCGCCCTCGCTACCACGAGTCCAGAAGCAGTGCTCCATCAGGGAGTACAGAATTCTCCCAATACCAAATGAGGGCTCGATAACGTTAGGGGTAAACTCCCGGACGTTCTCTGTCCGTGTCCGCCTCTCGATTACAATGAGCTCCTTGGGGATCTCGACCTTACCCTCACCAACGCCAGCGACCTCCAGGGTGATGCTGCCCTTCTCATTGAGCTCCTTAGCAAGACTTTCTCTCTGCTCCTGAGTCGTAGCCTCGACAGCAGCCTCAACAGTCTTGCCATCTTTCTTGAAGTGGGGGCCAAACTTCTTCTTGTTTAGGTCAATCTGCCACTCCTCGATAACCAGTGGCTCGGCGAGCCTCTGGCGCACAATCAAGGGTGAGCCAGTCTTCTTAGCGTGGACACTTAGGTCATACGCGCTACGATCGGCACAGCCGACACACTCAATCCAGCCATAGGAGGTCTTGAGCTCGGCATCCCAGCAGTCGGCGGCGTAGTGGGCCATCTCGTTGGCCATGTGTTGCCTGAAGCGGATCTTAGACTGGTCTACACCAATCTTTTTGAGGAAGAGGTGGATACGGGCTAGGAAGTAGCCAAGGGTCTCGTTGTCAACAATGCCATCCGCGACGGCCTTGCCGATGGCAACCTTTTGTACGTCGGTCTTGCCTGACAGCTGGGTCTCGCGGTTCAGTAGGACGAGCTCGATATCCTTGACCTCGGAGAACCGGGGGTGCTTCTTGCCGCCTTCGGGGTCGACAAAGTGCTCAATCTCGGCCATGAGGAACTCACGAACACGGAGAAGACCGGAGCGAGGAGAGATCTCGTTTCTGTAGGACTTGCCGATCGAGGCGGAGGCAAAGGGCATCTGCTGCTGGTTGAACTCGAGGAGCTTGGCGAAGTTAAGGAACTGGCCCTGCGCCGTCTCGGGTCTCATATAGCCTGGAAGATTGCTGCTGGGGCCAATGGCCGTCTGGAACATGAGGTTGAATGCAACGGGAGGCGAGGGCTGAACACCAGTAGCTGGGTTCTTTAGGTCGTACTTGGTAATGAGCTCGCCGAGCTCGGTACCGTTATAGTTATCGATCTTGGCGAGGATCTCCTCGTACTCCTGAACGACCGCATCGTCGAGCTTGACGACCTCAACGGCGCCCTTGATCTTCTTCTTTTTCTTCTTAGGGTCCTCCTCCTTCTCCTCGACCTTTTGCCCACGTGCCTCCTTGTCGCCCTTCAGGCGGGATTCGAGAATCTCCTCGACAAAGTGGTCGGCACGGATGATGTCGCCGTTCTTGGGGTCCTTGCACATCCAGTCGGCGAACTTGTCGACGTGTCCACTAGTCTTAAGGACCTCGTGCGGGGTGAGCACGCTGCAGTCGATCTCGAGCATGTCCTCCTCGAGGACAAAGTGCTTGCGCCAGGCGTCGATGACGTTGGCTTGAAGGGCGCAACCAGGAGGGCCGTAGTCGTAGAGACCCGCGACGCCGCCGTAGATCTCGAAGGAGGGCGTGTAGAACATGCGCCGCCGCAGCATAGAGTCAAGGACCGCCCGGTCGAGGGGCTTGCCCTTAAGGGTCGTCGCGTCGCTCATGGTGGGCTGCTTTGACGATGTCGAAGGCAAAGATCGAAGCTGAAATCTGGGCAGCGGGTACGATGTCGTGAAGTGCTGCAGTCGCACTGGTAGACAGATGCGAGCCGCGAATGGCTTTGTGGAAGCAAACCGGAGGCTCTGCATTCACCAAGTTTGATATGGCGGGGTACTTTGAGGGAGTCACAAAAATGAGCAAGATCCACTGCCGTAAGTAGGTTGAGGGGCACCTTCCGAGATCCGGAGCTGTGGCTGCAGGCAATTCGACTGCTAGCTTGCGAGTGGGCAGCAGGCAGGGCAGTCGCGCAAATGGGAACGCTCACAGTGAGCCTGATAGCAAGTGTCTGCCACCGGCCGGACCTGGCTGGTCCGGTGTGTCACTTGCTAGATTGAGGCTGCTGCAGGCGGCTGGTTTTAGACTCTCCCGAGTTTCAAGGATGGCGCAGAGAACAGAGGCTATCAAGGGACTTCCTGGTCGAACATTCTAAGTGAAAGGCACCAGTTGAAAATGGCAGTCGGCGTAATTGTGTCGTGATGTTGACATGAAACAACAACTCGCTCGTGCCATCAAGACGCACGCTAAGAAAAAGACTTTGAAGCAAGACTGGAGTCGAAGGCATTCCAAGGGTCCCCTGAGCACCATGATGCCTGCAGCGCGCCCGTCGCACCCTGGGGAGCAGCCACTAAGAACCGGGTCTAGCACTCCAAGCTCCACTGAAATTTTCCTACAATCGCAATCGCATTGGGGCGTGCTTGCGATCAAGACTCTCGACCTGACCGACAACTTCTGCTTGACCAGCCATTGACGCCAGCACCTGCCGCAAAACCTCACTTCTTTGACCGCGGGTACGAGCATAGTCAATCTAGGCACATACATCAAATCATCACGACCCAAACTACCACCCGATCGGCAAAGTCATCGTTCGTTACAATGGGCTCCGGCGCTATCACCAAGCGGGCGGGCAACAAGGTCCGCCGGCAAGAGCTGCACGTCCGACACAAACGGCAGAACGAGAAGGACAAGCGCGAAGCCCGCTTCCGCCGGAAGAAGGAGGAAGCCCGGGATCCTGAGCTCCGGAAGACCCGTATCGCAAAGAACATCCCCTCCTCGATAGATAAGAAGCGTGTTTGGGACGACGTCGACGACGATAGCCTCGGCGCCAATGTCGACATGGCGCAACTCATGAAGAAGCGTCGACTACAACAAGAAGAAGCAGAGGAGAGGGCAGCTGCTGGTCTGGACAATGAAGACGAGGAGAAGGATGCAAGCGACAATGAGGAGAATGACAGCATGCTCGGCTCAGACGACGAGAACTCCGACTCCAACGAGGACGACGAGGAAGACGAAGACCTCGCGGCCAAAGTTCGCGCGAAGCAAGCGATGCGGGAAGATAGCACGGCAGCCTCAACAACCTCCACAAACCTGGACATCACACCCGATGCGCTCGTCGCGCGCTTCCCGACGCTCTTCTCTGACGACCGGCCCGCAGAGCCCAAGATCCTCGTTACCACGAATCTCAACTCGACGCTGCACGAGGAAGCGCACCTGCTGTGCACCCTTTTCCCGAACTCGCAGTACATTCCGCGATCAGCGCACAAGTATGCTCACAAGTATTCTGTGCGTGAGATCAGCAAATTTGCGAGCAACAGGGGCTATACTGCGGTCATAGTGCTGCGTGAAGATCAGAAGAAGCCGATTGGCTTGGACATAATGTGAGCTTCCAACTGAATCAATGAAGTGTTGGTTGTGACTCTGTGCTTACATGAACTCCTATAGACACCTGCCTGCTGGCCCAACTTTGCAGCTCAGCATCAACACGTGGATCCCTGGCAAGAAGTTACCGGGACACGGTAATCCTACAAACCACTACGTACGTTGAACAACTTCCGATATTGCGACGCATCACTAACTAGTTCAAACAGCCCGAGCTCCTGCTCAACAACTTCCGCACCCCTCTCGGTGTCCTTACCGCCAAATCCTTCCAAAATCTATGGCCTCACAACCCAGAATTCCAAGGTCGTCAAGTTGTCACGCTTCACAACCAGCGCGACTACATTTTTCTGCGGCGCCATCGCTACGTCTTCCGCGACAAGCGCGCCACTGAGAAGAGCGTCGTTGGTGCTGATGGTAAGGAGCTGAAGGGCGTGGAGGACATTCGGGCTGGATTGCAAGAGTTAGGACCACGTGCGACGTTGAAGCTGCGCAGGATCTACAAGGGAATTGGTCGAGCAGGGAGCGAGGGTGAGGACGCAGTGCAGTGGGAGTGGAAAGCTAAGATGGAGAAGGTACGCACGCGGTTTAACCTGTAGACGTGTGACACGGAAAGACAGAACGGAAAGAAACACTCTTTCATCCTCACCCCCTTGGGCCTCTGGGATCCTAGACGTACTTCAGGCCATTCCACATATGATCTGTAACCCCTCTCTGTGTCTGCTGGCCAAGCCCGAGATGCAGAGACGTAGACTGAGAGACGCCATGGCCTGTAGACCAATAGATCTCTCTGCATCTGTACTCTTCGAGCCTCCGGGCCTCTGTATGCCTCATGACTGCCTTGTGTACACTTCGAAGTAATGAGTTCCGTTGAATACATGCAATGTTCTACTCGATGCAGCATGTGTCCGTCCATTCGTGTGTCAAACTTCTCCTGGTTGTTCAGTGTTGTGTTGACAACAGTGGTTCCGCTTATTATAGTGGGGGTTATCTCCAAGCGGGCTTGTCTCATGGACAAAAGTCAACTGTGCCACTTTATCGGAAGCGGCAGCCATGTTCGAGAACAGGACCACTAGCCACTTGAGAAGAGCCGTAGGGACCCCCATCTATGTGTCATGACGAGCAAAGAGTTGTGTCTAGAGTCGCTCCAAAGCTGCTCAGGTTTCGAACTCGCAGCATTTGACTTTGTCCCCCACCCCCGTAACTCCCCACCGTCAGCACTTTGCTCCTGGGCAAAATGAATATACAATATATACATGTATAGCTCGGGGGAGAAAAGGCACAGTTTAACCAAAAGAAACCAACACGTGCTCACAACAGCCAGTTGTTCACGGTGGGCCCACGACGCTCAAAACTACCCAAACAACAATCAAGATCAACAAAAATCAAAAAAGAATGCCAACTGCCTGGTTTGAACAAGCGACCTTTGCATTACAAGTGCAACGCTACTACCACTGAGCTAAGCTGGCCAACGTGAAATGGAAAACCGCTATATCAAATTGTATAGTCGTGCAATTGCAGGTGCGCATCGTATTCGAATGTACAGCCAGACACCCGTATCTTCGGGAGGAAACCAGAATATGCTGTCAACTTGACATGCCAAGCGAGACAGAAGACGACTGTTCAACAACGAGTTATTAGCTGTTTATAGCGGGCGGACTGGGTAAACTGGGGTTGTTGACTGTTTTACACTCTAGAATTGTACAAACACACTCACTGTCAACAGAAGCGAACCAAAATATCGCGCATACCTCAGGCACACCACTTCTTCTTTTCCCAGCAACGGAACCCAGTTAGGGGTAGGCCAACTTGTTCTGATGTTGAGTCACCTCGTGAAATCTCGCGTTCGCAACCACCATCACCCAAGCTTCTCAATCTGCACCGCGAGATACGGGGTTCGGAGCCGACCGTACACCCGATTCGGCTGGCAAACGACCATAGACAGCATTACCAAAACCTAGAGGGGAGAGGAGACTGCAGGATATAGGAATGCAGACCACAAGGGGAACGAGACCGGGTGTCGCTACCTTATGTTGAGCGACGACGAGGGACCACCTGCGCTCAGGCAATGTTGATGAGCGATACCGTAACAGGGCTTCTGGCCCATGTTGGAGTACTCGCTGTTGCTGCAGCTCCTCTTCAGCCTCAGTGTCCGAGCCATAGTGAGACTCGGGGACTCAGAGTCTCAGGATGTGATGGTTACCTGCTCAGGGGCTCATCGAACTACATGGGTTGCTGGCATGGCTTGTGAGCAGGATTACCAGCTTCGAAAGGAGTCAATTGTAGTGTGTTACTCTACGGAGTAAGAATGCCACCGGGGCTTTCTGCAGGCCGCGTGTCTTGGCTTCTGTGAAGGCAGCAATACAGGTGACGGTACAGCATTGTGTTGCTGACCAGAGACATATCCACTTTGAGCACTTACACGGATCAGCCTTCCCACCCATGATGGGTTCTTTCCAGATCTGGGGGCTTGCCCGTCACTCCTCCGCTACTCGCGTCACTACTCTTGTTATCGTAGCACAACGAGTGCCTCTGCACATACGGAGGCAACTTCATCTACGCCTCCGACCAGTGCATTGCTCAGCAGAGCCCGGGCCGCCTCAACGCTGTCTATGCCACGCTCGTCTCGAATTGCGCCGGCACTGGCGTCACTCTCACCGTCTCCCAGAATGCCTTCCTGGCAGCCGGTGAGGCTGCAACGGTGACGACCTCGGCTGCGGTGACGAGCGCTCCTCCTCCTCCTTTACCTCCTCCTTTACCTCCTCCTTTACCTCCTCCTTTACCTCCTCCTTTACCTCCTCCTTTACCTCCTCCTTTACATCCTCCTTCCAGCACTATTCCTTCAACAGGCTCGACGACGACGACAACTGCTTCTACACTTCAAAGCACATCAACCTCACCAACCGCATCGTCCACCCCGGCACTCAGCACAACCGACTCGTTGACTTTAGGCACAAAGATCGGAGTCGGCGTAGGAGCAGGCTTCGGTGCAATCGCCCTCGCTTTGCTAGCATGGTTCGTCTGGGCCTACTTGAAACGGAGACCCGCAGCCGGCATAATATCTACGTCCGACCAGGAGAGTCACTACTGGAACCAGCCTGTATCAATTTTCCTTCTCACAAACTCACACCCCAACGCCTCCAAACTGGGTCGGCGAAGACAGCAAGCAGTCAGGCGCCATGGAATTGGGCTCGACGCCCTGGGTGCTGCCAGTCGGTGCGACCAACACAACACGACAGGAAACCAGCAGCTCCTTATCTCCGAGCTGGGAGGTGACACGACATATGCCGCCACCGGCGCCGCTGGCCATGCGAACAATTACCCGCCAGGGAGCAGTCAAGACAGAGGTGGTGCAACATATCAGGCATACAAATCCTTCCCCGCTCTTACAGAGAGGCTAGGCATAGGGTAGCAGTAGTCCCCCGCTGAGGTAATACTCGGATAACATGCACGTCCACCCAGCAATGTGTCCCGCGCCAACTAATGATGGCTCATGGGGCCACTTGCCGCGCAATTCGCAGGCTTACCAGCCGCATTCACAAAGTCCGCCTCCTCCTGAGAGTAATGGCAGGCGATATTGATGTACAAAACCAGGACCTGGTACAACGGTCACGATCCAGCGCTATATGTACTATACCACTTTTTATGACATCACAATATTACGATTGATAGACTACTCGTCTCTGTGAGCATTGCCGTGTTGATGCGTTTCGGACAAATTGTGCTAGGCCATGTCCTGTTCACATCGGACTGACACCCATGATGACCAGGCTTCGCCCGAAAAGTCTGGTTCTTCTTCGGAGCATGTGGTAGTCTTGTGTTTGACGGCCGGCCGGCGAGACCACACAAGTTGTCAAGCGGGATGGTTTCAAGTGGTGCATTATGGGGACGGCACAGCGGCAGTTGGTCATGCTCCAAAGTTTGGGATCCGAAACCGCGTGAAATATTGCGTCCGAAAGGGAAGTGCGCATGTGCTATACTGTAAAGCATTGGGACCTTCGACCGTTGTACCAAGGCTCAGAGGTCCAGAGGTCTAGAGACTCGGTTGGTCAGGGAAATGCCGGCCGTTGTTGGAGATCCATAGATGAGGTAACGCAGATGTGGTACAGAGACATAGCCCTTACGAGATTCCTATTTGACCAATTCTAAATGCCAATTACAGTCACGCAAGATGGACCACAAGACCCTATACGGTAACTCATCACAAACAAGTCTCTTAGACTAAACAAAAACATGGCTTTGTGGCTAGGGACCTATGCAATCCATACAAAAGAAGACGTCATGCGTAACATTTAATAGTTGTTATTCGTCATGAAAAAGCAACAGTGATTTATCTCCATCACTGCGCGAGAGGCGATGCGGGTTCGTTTCCGACATCCGCTATAGGCTTTGTGGAGCTCCGTTCGGAGGGTGACATTTGCTGGTGCTCCTCTACCGCTTCGGTGGAGACCATACTTTGTGGTGTGAGATGGGCTCCGGCAAGCGCGGCATGTCTCTGTTCCTCGGTGAGCAGATGGCTAAGACCTTGCTCGAGACAGAGGCGGGGATAGTCGGGCTCGTCAGGGCCGACTGCGACCAGCCCACCGCGTCGTGGTACCCGACGCTCAGGGAACGGGTCGTGGCTGAGTTTGTAGGATTTTGGCCGGTCCTCCCCAGCGAATGTGCCGTTGATGAAGTACTTCCACCGAGGCGCAAAATATCCCCGGCTGCTGGCGTCGGGATCCTGCTTCCATTTTGCAGGCGTTGCGCCCCAGGTGCTGAGCGCCGACTCGGTTTCGGGAAGCTCGCGGTAGTCTATCGAAATCTTGACATCGTGGAGGTGTGGACATGTTGGGACAATGTACAGGAAGTCGGAAGCCTTAACGAACCAAAGATCCATCTCAAAGAAGAGTTTAGCGGCATCGCCGCGGAGCTTCTCAAGCTGCTTGTAACCCATCGAATGGGGATCTCCGCCAAAGTAGCCGGGAAGCTGCATGCCAAGGCCATACAGCTTGCCCTGTGTCAAGGCGTATCGTTCATTTTCGAGTCTCCAGATGACCTTCTTGGCGATAGTGGTTGCCTTGACCTTTTCCCAGCCGGTGTCTGGCTTCAAGTTAGCATAGTGGCACACATTTCGAGATGGACATCGAGAACCTACACCGCGATAATGACAGATCCTTCTCGCCCAGCAACAGTGCAACTTGAGTATTGAGAAGCCACTGCTCACGACCAGCTGCTGTGCCGGTCGCCGTCGGATCGATTGTGTCGTAGCGTACACCTTGAGCCATGGCAAAGAGTTCAGCGTACTGTCGCTGCTTCGGATCTGGACAAGTGTCGAGCCACCGCAGAACAGGGGGCAATCTGGACAGGCGAGCTCGTTCCTGTTCTTGGCGTACACGCTGGAGCTCAGCTTCCCGCTCAGCTTCACGTGCGGCACGCTTTCGTTCTCGCTCTTTGCGTTCTTCTTCCTCATGTAGCTTGCGGGCTTCTTCAGCTGCCTCGCGCTCACGGCGGATCCTGGCTTCTTCCTCCTTTCGTTTCTCCTCCTCGACAGCTTCTCGCAGTTTCCTGGCTTCCACTTCCTGCTTTTGCTGCTCCTCTTTCTGCTTGCGTTCGACTTCCTCTCTTTCCTTTTGTTCCCGCTCCTTCTCGAGGCGTGCCTTCTCCTCATCCTCTAACCGCTGTTTCTCTGCCGCTTCGCGTTCGCGTTGTCGGCGTTGCTCATCTTCTGCTGCTGCTGCTGCAGCCGCCGCTGCGCGCTTCTGGTCTTCTTCCAAGGCCTGCTTCTTTGCTGCCTCTTCCTTCCGTCGCTTCTCCTCCGCGGCACGCTCCTTCTCCTGCTCCTCGCGTTTGCGTGCCGCCTCTTGCTCTTCGCGCCGTTTCCGCTCCTCAGCCTTCTTCTCCTGCTCAACAGCGTCGGCCTGGCGTTTCTTGAGCGCTTCCATCTTCGCGATCTCTTTGGCATGATGGTCATCGGCGATTTCTCCTTCCGACACGTGAGCGTCGCGCATCTCGACCTCAGGAACTTCAGAAGCAACAGTGATGCTACCGCGCTCTGACGTAGTCGATTTGACAGATGGTGCTCGCTCTCGAGTCACCTTTGACGCCTTGTCCCTGCGATCAGGTTCGTCAGGTCTCGTGCGTTTGTGTGTCTCTGGAGATGCTTCGCGCTTCTTCTTTCGGCCATCAGGGGACGTGCCGGCACCATGACGAGCTTCTCGGCTGTCGGCCTCAAGTCGCCTTCTCTTAGGTGGTGCCTCGCCATCATCCTTTTCGTTGACGCCTTGACGCGGTGGTGTCACACTTGCACGGTGACGTTTGCCGTTACCCTCGCCTCCGGAATGGCGGTCCCTCGAGTCGTCGCGTTTGAGAGCTTTGGTGCGATCGTGGTACTTTTCAGAAGGCCTTTCTGCGCGCGGCTTCTCAGGTGCGTCTTCCGATTTGACGTCAACTCTGTCGTTAGAGGCTGTAGACGCCATGCTCGAGCGCCGTTGTTTATCCCGCTGGCCCTTTAGATCTCGCCCAGAAATAAGCTTGCGACGAGGTTTGAAGGCTTCACCATCAGAAGAACCTGCGGCTAGATCAGACTCTGCTCGTTTCGGTTTTGAGGACAGCGCCTTCGTTCCACCAGGGGTCGATTCTCGATCCGAAATCGTATTGACGACGACTTCATCTTTCCTTGGTCGCGCAGGGACACGCTTCGGTGACGGTGGGTCGTCCTGATGGCTGGAATTATCGACACGGCGCTTCTCTTTCACATCGCTGATTGGCTTGGCTGGCTGAGGTTTCTTCTTCGATTCGCCTTCCCGCGTGACTGACTGGCGTCGTTTTGGAGGTCGCGATGTCTCCGGGCTTGATTCCTTTCGGGATGGACGTTTCGCCTCACCGTCAGCCTCACGCTCCCGACGATTGCTCGACGCCGCTTTTTTCGTCAGGCCTTTGGCCTTCCGATACTCATCAAAGGCGTTCTTAAGCATGTGCTCCTCCTCCTTCCACAAAGGTCCCTCACGACGTCTTGCTATTTCGTGGTAGCATTCGCCCTTAAAACGCCTAGTCGGGTCGAATCCGCTCTGATTGAGCAGCAGTTTGATGACCTTTACGTTCTCCTGACCTATTGCAGCCAGCATCGGCGTGCTGTACTGTGGAGGCAAACCTTTCACAGGGGCTGGATCCGGATTCGCACCACCCAGTGCCAAGAGTAGCTCCATTACCACATTATGGCCTCCGCGAGCCGCTCCAACCAACGCTTCCGGATCATCGCAGCCTTCCCGCACCTGAAGCACGCGCGTAACTGTCTCTTCATCTCCTCGGGCGGCAGCATGCCGGAGCGTCTTCTCATCCAAGTTCATATACAGAAGATGATTGCTGGTCTTCGTTGATCGCATGGTACCGCCGCGCCGTTGAGCTGCTGCTGAAGCTTGTGGTGACCGACGTGGACTATCCGGTCCCTGGGAGGATACGGTATCTAGATCTTGGGGCTGTCGATCTTCAGACGGCCGAAAGTCGGCAGACTTGTCCTTGGCTTCTCGCAGCACGGCTCGGATGTCTTCAGCGTTGTCCAAATCGTCAGGTACTTTCTCAAGGGGTTCGTGACCTTCGGCGTCTGCTTTCCTGGGATTTACACCAGCGTCAAGGAGTAGCTTCACGACTTCCAAATGCCCATTTTCGACGGCGTCCAACAGGGGAGTCTCCTTGTCGCTGTTGCGACAGTCAATGTTACACCCTGCCTGAATCAATAGCCGAACAATATCTTCGTGCCCATTTAGTGCTGCCACCTGGAGTGGGGTGTTTCCTGCATAGTCTGCAAAGTCCAGATCCTCGGGCCGTTCACCAAGTCGTCTTTTGGCTACTTCGTACTCGCCCTTGGCACAAGCTTTGGCGAACTGGGTCTGACCATGGTTGTCAACGTGCCGTTTGTGTCCGGTCTTTGTCGCTGGTGACATTGTCGAGTCAGCAGTCAGTGGCGTTGCCAGTCGTCGCACTTTCGAGTTCCGAGGGTGAGAACTAGCGCTTGCAGATGAATCATCTGAATGGTAGTCGGTAGACTGCAGAGGTGCAGGGAGGCGCCGTTTCTTGGAGGCGAGACCGTTCGTGGATTGCGAGGGAAGTTGCGTTGATAGACTCCTTCTGTGGGGACGGCCATGGGGGGAAAGTGAGCGATCTCGTGTCGCATTGCCCAGTCTGTCGCTATGTTGGTACTTTGCAGAGACAGAACGCTGCTCACGATCTTTAGAGGTCGTCGAGTCAGCCAGGATGTCGGAGGCCCGGGGACGACGGATCTTCTTGGGTTCGTCGTCGTCGGACTCCAGCTTCGTTGATCTGCGCTTGACAGCATAGTGCTTATCACCGTTCCTTGACTTCTCCCGGTTGACACCACTACTGAGTGTGCGGGTTCTTGACGGTTCTTCGGACCCTGACTCCGATCGGGCATCACCTGATCGCCGGCGGCGATGAACGGGGGGTGATGCGGGTACTGAACTCAGGCCACTAGATCCATCCTGCGTACGTTGGGCTTTCTCGCGATCATGAAGACGTTTCTTTCCAGTAACCAGAGCTGTTCTGCGATGCTCGTCCTCGTCGGCTGTGCGAGCATGGCCATTTCGTGAAGCATCTGAACTTGGTTTGAGCGCCTTGCGAGGCGCGGGCTGGCTGTCTCCTACTTCGCCATCACTTTTGTCTTCATGTTTGATGAACTTGCCCTGTCGCGGTTTGGATGGCGAGATGCCCTCTTTACCAGCCAGTACTATGGTCTCAGCATCGGAGTTTTGGTCCTGCCAGTTGTCTGTATCTTGCGGTGGCGACGCGCCATTGCTTGCCGTCGTGACCTTTGGTCCCGGAGAGATACGGCCGTTTGCAAGAGTACTGGTATTGTTAATAGCAGCCGGTGCTGGAGGTGCTACCTTGCTGTCGGAAGGCTCATCCGCGGGCCGCGACGGGGAATTCGCCTGCACAGTGGTTGCGGACTCGACAGCATTTTGCGCATCCATAGCAATCGATTCAGCAACCAAGCCCTACCGCCGTGCACATGGTCGCCACGCTACAAGAGGTGTGACGGGGTATTGGAGGCGCGGACAGCTTGATCAACAACCCGATCGCGCCGACCGGTGTCGCGTCAGATGAAGAGATATTTTCAGATGAATGGAAGGCGTGGAGATTGTCGAGCGAATGCTTGTCGTAAGCTGAAGTTGTGCTGAGCGGTGGAGTGCGATCGCTTGAGTATTGTTTGTGTTGACTCGAGACAGCCTGTGATGGTGAGAGAGCGCGTCTGGGAGGACAGGGACGAAATCCAGAAGGGGGGATTGAACGCAAGAGTCGATGGACGCAAAGAGTGTAGCTGGAAGGGATGCTGTCGATGCGAAGAAAAGGATGCTGCAGCGAACCCGCGTGAAAGGTTGGGCTGGGTTGGAGATGAGAAAGTGCAGGTGCGTGAGGTGGTGCAGATGAGAGTTGAATTGAAGATGGGCCCAGGCGGCGGCCGCCGTGCACGCAGCACAGTGAGTGAGCGAGACTGGAACTGGTTGGTTGCCCGTGGAGGCAAAAGTGGCACCCGCGACCTGCAGGCGCAGGGAGAAGGAGAGCACAGAGAGAGAGAGAGAGAGAGGCAGAGCTGGGAGGCGCAAGGCACGAGGCAGGAGGAAGAAGGCCCCTGCCCGTGCCGGGGCTGCCTAGCGAGCCTGGCGAGCCTGGCGAGTCTGGCGAGTCTGGCGGGTCGTCCTGGACCTACCCGGGAGACAGCCCCGGCCCTCCCCCTCGAATCCTTTGTACCAACCCAACCATGCCTCACTTACAGTAGTAGTAGCTAGCATCAGTCACCACACCACGTCCAGGCTAGCTCCTCGACGAGACAAGCTTCAGTCTTTGGTGCAACAATCCAGAGACACAGCCGGTCTTCGCAAGCAACACCTGCCTGCAGGTTCTGCCATCATAGTCACCTGGCTAGACTATCATCGTCATCGTCACCATCCTCGACGGCCACACCCATCGAGGGGTGGTTTCGTTTCGCCGGATCGCCCAGGCCGTGGCACGGTCGCATCCTTGGCTTCGCAGATGCCCGCATTGACTTGACGGGCTGTCGTGAAACAGACACGCCTCTCAACTGAAGACTCTGACCCTGCACGAGCAGGGCGTCGACGCCCACCTTGACCTAGCGGATCCAGTAGTGAGATTGGCTGATCAGCACCAGCTGCGCTTCTGATTCGCCTGCTCGCCTGCACTCGAGGTATCGTGCAGTCGTGCCAGGTCTCGACAGGTAAGGACCATCAACCCTGGCGAGCCCTCCCCAGCATGCCGTGCCAGCAGGTCCACTACCGGCGCAACGGCTGCTGTCAACAACAAGTGATAGCATGACGGCCCTTTTCGCAAGGCTGCCAGGCACCATCACGGCACGCGCACCGCCTGACCTCGAATGTTACCCATAGCGGTTACAACTCCCGAACGAGCTGACAATTGCCAATCAGGCTCGAGCCAAAACCCGAAGGCTCGATTTTGAGCGAGTAAGAGCATTCAGCAGCCTCTTCGCAGCGAGCGCCATAGGGTCGTCGGCATGGCTGTAGCGGACAATGACAATGACAAGGGGTTCTCCTCGCTGCCACGGTCGCTGGACGAGGTTCGGATCGCTGGACTTCCGCCTGTCGCTTTCTATATATCCGACTTCGTCTCTGCAGAAGAAGAGAGGTCAATCCTCGCAAAAGTTGGCAAGCTGTTGTCATCGACCTCCTCGTTTCTTGGCCCTGACTTTTGCGGCCGCAGATTGCAAGTGCTCCAAAGCCCCGCTGGAAGCAGCTCACACATCGGCGTCTACAAACTTGGCCTTCCGACCTTGTCAACAACAAACTAGTTGACGCAGCCTTGCCAGCGTGGCTTCTTGAGCCCGTGATTCCAAGACTCACGTCAATCCCGATTTCAATAGACGAGGCATCATCTCATATTTTCCACGACAGTCCCCACAGGGTGCCAAATCACGTCTTGATCAATGAGTATCCTCCGGGAGTAGGCATTATGCCACACAAGGTAATGTATCACCGCTGCCAGCCATGTATTATTGACGTCCTTCTTACTGTGCCCGAATAGGACGGCCCTGCCTATCATCCTGTCGTCTGTACCGTTAGCCTTGGTGGTAGCTTGTGCTTGAACATATACAAGCCCAAGGCCGATGGAACTCTGGACGCCGAACCCGTCTCAAGGATCTTGCAAGAGCCCCGGAGTCTTCTCATCACAACAGCCGACCTGTATACTGAGTATCTTCACGGCATCGCGGATATCACCGAAGACACTGGTCTCAATCAACACACTGTCGCCAACTGGTCGCTTCTCCGCGACCCGGCAAAGTTCGCAGAAGGTGTCAATCAACGCACAACTCGAACGAGTCTAACATATCGAGATGTCATGACCGTGGCCAAGCTTGGGACTAAATTTTCTTTTCTGCAGACGAGATAAAAGTCGAGCTAAAACCGCCTAGTACACCCAAGGCAACATCCTCCACCTTCCCCGGACCTTGTCTGCACCAAACTTCTCGGAATACCATTGTTTGGTCCCATCTGCGGTCGCGCCCAAATTGGCAGTAACAAACACGGCAGCACACAGCAGAGTTTGGTTCACTTGCCTCCCCTCCGGTGCGGCAAGGATCGCCAGAGCCAAATACAAAGCGCATTCACATGTATAGTGTGGAGACACTATGAAGCGGAAAAGACCTTGGTCTGGGAGTGAGTACTTCTTGAGGTTTGACAGGTAGACGTGACACCTGTTCTGCCAGGTCCAGGCCACAAAGAACGCAATCGTCCCAAGCACCGTCTTCAATGACGGCACTTCCAGATTGTTTAGACCGCGAGTCGATGACAAGATACCGCCTGTACACATTTCGTTTAGCACGCCATTGACCATACACAGCAGGCGGGAAACTCCAAGCCGGGCATGTACTCACGATATCCTTCAGCCCACACGGCAATACTCGTAAAGAAGTAAAAGGCAAGCCCGAGCGCCCAGTGTACAAACCACATGCGTGATGAAGAGGATTGCATCACGAACCAGCTCTCATACAACCGCCTGCCTCCCTGAAGACTCATCAGAAACCATGTCAGGATGACCTGCGTCATGTTCATGCTAGGCTTTCTCGAGCCTAATCCTTGGTTCGCCGCAAAGTGCAGTATCTTTCCATCAGCAGCGAATTGTGCTCCCCAGAAAATTGAGCAAGCGACCGAGACAATGTAAAAATGCGTGAACCACGAGTGTGGGACCTTGCCGATTTGAGTAGCCCAGCTGAGACCTTGAATGAACCAGTGTTCATCGAGCCCTCTTTGTTGCGTTGAGACAACTTCCTTGTTGCCGCCAGTCTTGGCCGGGTCCGGTTGCTGCTGCTTCTGACTCTGTTGTGATCGCGGGCCATAAGACAAGAGCACCTCTTTCGCCGCATCGGGCATGATCGTAATCCCCAAGACCAAGAGCGTCGCGAGGATGTAGAAGCACTGGCATATTTGTGCTGGCGTGAGACTCTGCAGCCATTCCAACGTGGTGGTCGATAATGTTGAATCAAATAATGCCGTGGATGGCTTCTCCATCTCGAGAACCATTCCTCGGGCTAGTTCTGCCTCTTGTGTTTTAAGTGCGGTTGGAAACTCAAAACCTGCTGCAACAAGGTTCTGGCTGGTGAATTGGCCTGAAAAGCCTTATCTGTCGCCGATTTCGCTCAGATCTTTTCGGAAACAAATTCAGGTAGTTGCTGACAAGGCTTGTTATAGGTGTTGCGTATGAAAAGAGTGCTTGTGTGTTGGGCAGATGGAAAATGACAGTGCGTATTGCATATTGCGGGGCGTATGTATCTATCAGAGGATGGTAAACTCTGGTTGAGCTCTCGTCGTCAATGGTGTCTCGTAAAACTAATCCTCTTATATTAACAGACTTCTGTCCTTCGCATATCAGATAGTCAACAACTGGTAACATCCTTGAGCTGTACAGTGGTATTGATTATTGATGGATGGTTATAGAGGAGCTATTTTTTGAAATCTATACACCTTTGCTGCGTTCCACTCTGGTCACGAAGACAAATACACAACATAACAATCGCTATGTCCTGTTACATTCGAGGTTGACTAGGATTTTATGGCTCAAAATTAGCGTACAGCTTCACCCGCATTGTGTCTTTGTGAGATTTCATGGAAAACTATATGAATGCGCATGAAGCGATCTAGATTGTAAAGCGGTTACCTCTCTGGAAATACCATGGAGATGTAATGCCTCACATGCGAACGCGGCTGGCACTGAAAGTATCCAGACTCCTATCATGTAAGATATTCCGCCGCGTTCTGATTCACGGTCAAAAATTTCGCAGTCCTGCGTCATGCCCTAAAACGACCACGATACACAACAGATATTTACTTGGCTCCCTTTTTTTCTTTTTCTTTTTTTTACCACAGATGTCACCCGTGTTAGAAGGTATATATCACTTTGCGACAAATAAGAGTTGCAACCTGTGGGGCAATATGACTGTCACCATAGACTCATCCCTCGGAGGGTTTTCGAAGGTTGGGGATACATGTCTGCGATGGACAGCATTCGGATTCAAGCAGTTACCTCACAATTAACTACCAGCGTGAGCAACTTTCTCCGTCATCACGATGGCATGTGAGGGGTTACATCGACCCAGAAACGTCTAAATATACTCTAACATCTCGCAATGCAATCAGGACAGTCAAGATTATATACTTTCACGATGTTTGCATCTTGCGCCTCTCTGTCTGTCACCTTCGCCGAGCGTGGCAATTAACAAAGTGTGGAAGACTGATAAATATCTGGATACTCGTATGCACAGCGCTCACGGATGAACTCCAACACCACATGAATCGAATTTTGAACAGGTCAGGTGATAAGTAGACCTGTCTGAAAACTTCGCTGACGGTTATGTGCAATCCTATGTCGGAAATGTCTTGACGCTGTTAATTAGAGCTCGGATGGGTGCATGGATCCCCGTGACGATGCTGGCAGTATCAAAACTTCTCATATTTCAGTAAAGAAAAAGAACCTCACTTCTTTTGTATCTGATTCAAAAGACCAATTCAAGTGTGGCCTCGATCTGCATCCCCTCACTGCCTCGGACCGGAATTCCGAATGTGACGTCTAACCTAAACTGCATGTGATTTCGACCCTCGTTTGCAGACACGGACCCTACATGGACCCATCATGTCCGAGACCAACGACCAGACAACGAGCTCCAGACAACAGGCTGACAGTATGAGAAGTAGACCTCGAAACTTGTAAGGCTGTACCAGCTAATTAGTGAGCGGTTGCTTGAGGAATGCATATATCCGTACTGCGTTGTCATGCACTTAGTGCAGATATTCACAAATCCGTACACCAATCTGGGGGGCGACGCCACTAGCGTGACATCATTTTTCGGGGCCTGGGTATTGGTGGGACATGGAGGACTTTGCTGCCCCACCTGCCAACCCTCTGTTTGGACTTTGAACTTTTTCTGTGTAACATTGTCGACGGCGACGACGACAACGAGGACAACGACAGCGAGTGAGCTGAACGAAGATCTGGAACGAGACATTAGGGCGTCATCCAAGCACAAGTACAGTCTGCAACGTAGCAGCATCATCAGCCGCATAGCAGTGGACAAAGGCTCATAGGCTTCAAATCGCAACCATGTCGACGACAGTAGAGAAGGTAAGTCCTCCAATCGGGGTACAAATATAGAACTCTGAGGGTACTGATATATAATGACAGATCAAAGAGATCGAGGCCGAAGTAAGTCACGGGCCAGCCAGCTTTACACCAAAAACCTGGTGTAGTAGAACGCTCTTCAAATGGAGCGGCCAGCAGCACATGCCTGCTCCAAACCCAGCAGAATACTAATCACTAACCTGATGGAAACTGTTCCGCCCTCTTGCTACAGATGGCCAAGACTCAAAAGAATAAAGCCACATCCTACCATTTGGGTCAGCTGAAAGCCAAGCTGGCCAAGCTCAAGCGCGAGCTCCTGACACCCAGCAGCAGCGGCGGTGGTGGTGGCGGCGCAGGATTCGATGTCGCCCGTACCGGTGTCGCCAGTATCGGCTTCATCGGTTTCCCATCCGTGGGCAAGAGTACCCTCATGAGCAGACTTACGGGCCAACACTCGGAAGCTGCCGCGTATGAGTTCACGACATTGACGTCAGTGCCTGGTCAGGTCATGTACAATGGTGAGTGAAAGTGTTTCGGCCACGCTGGGGTTTCCTGGGTTATGAGTGACACTTTCTTGTGGTAAATAAGTTGACGATCTTGAAAACAGGCGCACCGTTACAAATGATAGATTTGCCGGGTATCATTGAGGGAGCCAAGGACGGCCGCGGTCGTGGTCGTCAGGTCATTGCAGTCGCCAAGACGTGCCATCTGATCTTTATCGTACTGGACGTCAACAAGCCCCTGACAGACAAGAGGGTAATCGAATCGGAGTTGGAGGGTTTCGGCATCCGCATCAACAAAGAGCCGCCCAACATCACCTTCAAAAAGAAGGACAAGGGCGGCCTCAATATCACCAACACGGTGCCCATGACCCATATCGATCATGACGAAATCAGGGCCGTCATGAGCGAGTATCGCATTAACTCGGCCGATATTGCCATTCGTTGTGACGCCACCATCGACGACCTGATCGATGTTCTTGAGGCTAGGAGTAGGAGTTACATCCCGGTCATCTACGTCTTGAACAAGATTGATGCAATCAGTATCGAGGAGCTCGATTTGTTATACCGTATCCCGAACTCTGTGCCTATCAGTTCCGAGCACGGCTGGAACGTCGACGAGTTGATGGAGGCTATGTAAGTCCTGTGCATCCCTGCCGCTCGGCTGATATTCGGTCGACTTTGATCCTTCGCATTTCCCTACGCCATATTTGGAGAATGCGATCTATTGACTGACATGTCGCCATTTGCGGTTTACCAGGTGGGACAAGTTGAAGCTTGTCCGTGTATACACAAAGCCTAAGGGCAAGCTGCCAGACTATTCAGCTCCTGTTGTTCTCCGCTCGGGGCGATGCACAGTCGAAGATTTTGTAAGTGGGCCATCATTGATTGTCGTCATTACCAGTTGTCCATTACTTTCGGGCGAGTGATTGCTTCCTTTTCGACATCAAGGCTGTTCCCTGTACAGAGCGGAGACTGACCCATGGAACCAACAACGCCCACAGTGCAACGCTATCCACCGCAGTATCGTCGAGCAATTTAAGACAGCCATCGTGTATGGCAAGTCTGTCAAGCACCAACCGCAGCGGGTCGGCCTTGCCCACGAGCTTTGCGATGAAGATATCGGTATGTGGCAAGCGTCGCGGCACAGCCCGCGCTTATTTCACTCCGTTCACACCCTTTGAGTAGTTTGCTTACCAACCTCATTCACGTAGTGACGATCCAAAAGCGATAAGAGAGCGATGCATCTCAAGTTTCTCGCATAACGCCAGGGCGACCTCGACCTCCTTCTTGTTTACCAACGCCAACCGTTCAAAGCTGGCCCAATCCTAAAAACTTGGCTTTCAAGACTGTCAGTAGTGATACGGAGAAGATGACGAGCTACCTTGTGAAGCAGGTGTTCTGCCAGTGCCGAAACGTGGCGCCAAGGAACCAGGAGGAAAGACATATTCCTGGCTGTCGATTGCTGTGATATTATGCAGGCACTATGGTTCAAAGCTCGATTGTTGGTGGACAAAGTGCGAGGGATCGACAAGTCGGCGATGCTGCCGAGTATCCATGCTGGTCGAGATGGAGTCGCATGCAGTGATTGGCAGGCTTCTTGACCCTCTCCGGACAGAACTCTGTCGTGCCGGCATGAGGCTGTCGATGCCTCGGACCCGCTGGAGGATATGCTGCTGGCATGCCCATGTTTATGCGGCAGCAATTTATGTGAGCGATCGTGGGGAAAAGGAAACGACAGAGCAGAGCAATCCTTGACACGACGCAGACATGGGATGTACTTGGCGTCGTAAGTCTTTGCGTTGGCTAGAGATAGTATGCAGGGTTCACCCTGGAGCAGTATGGACTGCACGGCTTAGCATGGGTATAGTCGGCCAACAACAGAATCATTGAGGAATGAGACGTTTGTGACGTTTCTGCAGCGTCCCGTTCTTCCCCTTCTGGCAATAGTCCACCAGTAGTTGTGCATATTTGCTGAGAACCTGGCAAAATACACACCGGCTACAGATCTCGGAATTGCCGCGCTCCGGAACGTGACCTCGGGCATTTGCATCCATGCTCACCATCGGTCGATACTCAGGACCACCTACCCCAGAGTATATCTGCACGTAGCTGCGTCTCGATTTGTTGGCAACTGGTGCTGCTGCATCATAGCCGGTGGTGTCGCGCCTAACGAACCCGGCCTCGCCTTATGCAGCCGCAAAGCCGAGCAGGATGGACGTGCAGAACGTGGAATATGCGCCCAGGCGCCATGCATGCCTGAACAGTTGGACTGCCTGTCAGCACCCATGCAGCTATGCCGCCCACATTTGGCGCTAAAGAATTGAACAGTACTGATCGCTCTGTTCTCCGAGCATGTATTTTGTCCGAGACAAGCGCGCGAGCAGGCAGGTTGGTTGGTCTCCTAGGGTCGCCGCCACATCGCTGCCTGCCGATTTGAACGCAGCAACAAGTGCGGCTGTTGGATGCTCTAATGCAATGCTAGACGACTATGAATGTATGTGCCAGCCTCTATACGAAGCTGACATATTAGCTCAATTCTAAGCCACCACCATGGACTACAGCTATCAGGGTCAAATCTGGCGGACTTGGGTTGGAGGGCCGATTCTAGGCTATAGGGACTGGTACCGGTACCTAGCGGCGCAGTGGCTTGCGGATGGACCCTAAGCTAGCAGGGAAGCAGAACCGGCACTTTTGTGGCGGAACCTGCCTGGACTCCAACCTCTCACAGCACGCCTCTTGCCGCCAGCTGTCGTGACTGAGCGCTGATTCTGCGCGGTTTACTCCGTCGCCATCAGCTTCTGCGATATTCGCAATCTTCCTTTGCGGTGACCGGTGGGTTCCTGGTGTGATCAAATATGGAGGGTTTAGAGCCCTAAGTGTCCTCAGGACCGCGATCAAACCGAGCCTGAATGGTACGGTGCCCCAAGATAGGGTTGCTGGCTGTAAGGCCACAGACGCGCATGACCTCATGAGCCATCCCCATTTACTCTCACGGGGATCGTTAGTCACTATGGTCTATGTCGGCCGATAAGTGTATCTTCACAAGTGGGCATGGAAAAACGCTGCCCAATGTGCTACTGTACTTGAAGCTGTGCGCAAGTGCCGTGAATGCCACAACCACTGCTGTTATGACAACTGCTTAGCCCTTTCGATCTGACGCGCATGTACCAATGAAGTGGATGCCGTGTATGCTGATTTTTGGATCATGACGCCCGGGACTCCCGGGAGCTAAGACAGCCTATGCATCTCCAGAGGACGAATGCTTGGGCATCATAAACAGTTGCCGACCTCGATGAAGTTCTGACATGCGACTGCTCAGGGCCAGGGCGAGACCGGCTCGACGGACGTGTCCGGGTCTTCTAACGGTGTCAGGTAGAAATTGATGATATAGCCAATAGGATATTGAGCCGTGACAGCCCTGCATTTTAGGACCAGGTAGTCCAAAGCCCAATCATGATTTGCGAAGGTGACATTTTCGCCGTGATCCTGGTCACGCTTGGGCGGAGGTGTTGAATATCGTTAGCGCTAGACAGCCACAATCAGGAGGGACTGGGATCTCCTAAACCCGACTCCATGCTTGCTAACAAGATGCTGGCTGCACACTTGAGTGGATGGCCGCCAAGAGGTTGTTTGGGCATCTGCGATCGAAAGACTTGACTTATCTCAAGCTAGTCCACTGCTGCCTGATAGCGGTCAAACTCCAGGCTACAGACGCGAGGTTTCTCTGAAACGAAAACCATCTTAGCAAGAGGCGTGGCGATCCTCTACTGTGTTGAAAGCATGGCTTGCTTGACCCCTGGCGCAAACTCAGTCTGACATGCAATGGGTCCCATATCGGATGGAATTATGGTGATTTGTGACCCTGACCAAACAGTCCCGGGAGCCGATGGCTACATCTGTTTCGATATGTCGCAAAACCATGATATGTGCTGCTAGAAAGAATGTGTGTTGTGTGCACACGTAACACCGGCAGTTTCGAAGCCGTGGCGAAATGGCGTGCAAAGGGCAATCGCGTTTGTATTCTGACAAATAGATGCTGTGGCATGACCTTTCCTGCCTTGTGATAGCGATGCCACCACACCTCAAGTGCCTTATTGACCACTGTGTGCATGCTGTAAAGCTGCAGCAGATGGCGGTCATTCGGGTTCTGGTACTGCCAACTAACTCGCAGATGTCTGGTAAGAATTCCCTCCAGGAGAGAGTCTTGACAATCTCACATGGGTTTCGGGTGATTATCCTCCATTGAGATGTGTTAGATTCGGTTTTGTGCCGCGTCAATCCTCGCTATTCGCATTCTTACGAGCGGCATCGCATGTTGTGGCAGTACTCCCTATGGGGTTACTGGAGCCTACGTGGAGACATGTTCATCCAAGGTAGAGTTCGGTTGCCCAGGAGAGGTCTACTGCGCACTCACGGCGACCTGAAGCGGCATGCCCGACGCCTCCTTACCGCTTATTGTCCCTGCCATAATGTGAGAAATTGGTTTTTCCAAATGTAACATCGAATGGTTTGATGCTCCAGCTAGACTTGTTTCGGCAGTGCCTTCGTGTTACTTGGGCTGGCCGCGAGGAGTTTTCTTGAGTAATCCTTGCCCAAAGCTGTCTGGGGCTGGCGCTTCTTACAGTAAATCCGCGGGCCAGCTGATATGCGGATCCTCCCATACCGAAATAGGCAAGCCGATGAAATTGTCTCCCCGAAAATGGGGGTTTTTGGCTGCGAAGCCAAAGCCTGGTGGCTGCAATGACAGACAAATGATGGGCTCGGCGAGCCTCGTTGCTCTGATCCAGGCCTTTCGGGTCGATTCAAAATATTATCATGGAGATTGGGTATAGTGACGAGCATGATATTGCGTTGCAATGCTTCAGGTAGGCTTGCCGAGCCCCGTGGTCAATGATGACCTGATGACCTGACGTGTCAGGAAACATCGCTGGAAGCGCGAATTGGAGGACAAGATCAGTGCTGGTGTGCCTCGCCAGGAACTTCTGTACGTTTCGGGCTGATGAGCGATGAAAAGGATAGCCTCTTCGACACAGCCAGGTGCAACGCGGATTTGGCGAGACTGAAACCTGTAGTCTAGGCACCAAGGGCTGTAGACGAGCGAATAGCCGTTATCGCCCGAGCAGGGAGTTCTGATAGGGCGGTCGACGACTAGTTGCGATGATCTTGTCGTCGGGGACATGGCGATGGACGCGAAGAGGTCCACCAGTGAGCGAGTGTAGTACTGCGGAAGCAGCACCACTGGCCAAGCGCCCCCAAGGACAGCAAAGCCAGACAGACCGGTCAAATGATTGCTGGCAGCTGCGTGTGGTCGACATGCTTGGGGCCCATCTTGCTCGGCCCTGGGGCCCCACGATATGCTGCGATAGGCAGTACAGGGCGCAGCCAGATACTGCTGTGCTGAGCCATGGCGCAACAAGACCAGAGAAGATCCGGAGGTCCTGTAGTAAGAAAATGGTCATGTCAGGAATTGTTGGTTGGCAGTACAGAGCCAGGAAGAGACGTCCAAAGGTGTTGGAGGCTTGGAGCGCGGGCATGGACGTGGGTGTGAGCGTGAGCATGAGCGTGCGCGTGAGGCGTTGGACGAGGCTCGACGAGGGTGTTCACTCGTGCAAGCTACAGTAGAGCCCTAGAGTGCAGGTGGAGGGCGGGACGGAGAGCAGGCGCCAGGGTCGGGACGGCACCTGGGGCATGCCTGGGCATACTCTAGGACCGGATAGGCGAGGGTAGCGCCTGCCTCGCGACTAGCACCGGACGGGACCCTCGAGGACCCGCTGCCAGATCTCTCCAAGGTGGCATGCCCCATGGGAGCCCTGCAGGCAGACCACTTGGGAGCTGCTCGCCACCTGCTTCTCCCCTCGTCCTCGTCGTGGCCCTCTTCCTTGTTCTCCGCCTCGTCCTCCTCATCCTCGTCCTCCAAGTCACCTTGGCCTCGTCAGGTCTCCCCAGTCGCTGCCCGGGTGGTGCCCATCCTCGGCCTCGGCCTCCCTGCTGCTTGCAAATCATGTCACTCCCGTGCCGACGCGACGTCTAGCTACCCGCCCGCGCCGCCTACTCTAACAAGGCAGATCGCCGCGCCCACAGCCTCCACGTCCCCAAGTGCCCGCTAGCGCTGGATCGCGACTCAACCGTCAGCCAGTCGTCAGCGTGAGGCGGCGTACCTCAACCAGCCTCTATTCCACTATCGGCCACGCGGGCTGCTCCAGACTCCATCGAGCCACCGTGGGAAGCCACCACGAGAAGCCATCATCAAGCCAGGCTCATGGTCCGTCTCCGCTGCCAGAGGGCCCGCTTGCTCCCGAGGTCGCATGCAGCCATCCGCTGGGTGGGAGCTCCCTGTCAGTCATGGTACGTACCTACTTTACTTGCCAGGTAGTGTACTTTACCTACGTATGGAGTAGTGCCCTGACCATCCATCTCCCCATGCTTTTGGCCCTTGCTTTCTTGGGGCATCTTGCACCTGCTCTATTCGTCCGCTCACAATTATCATCTAGGCCCTACAGTCGGCTGGTTCCATTCACTATACCACCAGCGAGAGCGTCCATTACCCTAGCCCATGGGTACACAGGAGGAGCCTGAATGGGCCACCGTGGTGGTCGCCTGCCCAGCATACCTACTAAGTAAGTAGGCATTGGCCAACGAAGAGCCTCAGCACTCGACGATGGCCGCGAGCAATGTCTCGATACTGACGGCCACCCTGGACTCACTTCTCTGGCAATGTTTATCTCTTATACCCCACGACGGCACCTACCGAAGCGAGACGCAGTCTGCAGTACCGCATGTGCAGCTGGCATCTAGCCCAACCTAGCTCTAGAGCTAGAGGCCCATACGAGACGACTTCAAATTTGACTACCTATCTATCCACCATCCTACATACATAGACCAGACTAATATCCGACTGTCCAATGTCTTGCAGCGGCGGATAGAGACTGCCGCCTGCTTCAGTGGTGGGAAAGTGCCCGGTAATACCAATCCCCAGCCAGCCACCCAAGCCAGTCGACTTTACACCAGCCTGAGGTCATGGGAGGTCATGAGGTACCTACCTTGCCTGCCCAAACGTGCCGTCGAGTCAGCTTCTTCAAGCCGCTCGCGCCAACGGCCTGCCATGCCCAGTCCGCGCACCCTCGTCTGCGCGAGCCAGGGCCCTGGTCTCGAGATGGCCTCTGGTCATCATCTCCGCCCAGAGGTAGTCTTGTGGTCTGTCCGTCCGCCAGCTACCACCACACCCCCGTTTGCTGCCTTCCTGACCTATGAGCCCAGTGACTACACACCCTCCCGCAATCGCCTCTGCTCGTACACGCCCCCGCCCCTGCAGACCAGCAGCTTGAAGCATGCAACAGCTTCTCACACATATGTACTGTCCGGAGCTCGTCCCCATGCTCCTCTAGCTACCGTTGCAACTGCCTCCCTTCTGGTTTCGGCCTCGCTTCTCGCCGTATGCTTCAGGTCGCTGACCGGCGGGCGCCCAAGTCTACCAGACGGCATCGCAGCCTTCGTCGGGTTACTCGAAGATATTGGTACAGCCTGCAGTCCAGGTAGTTCAACGTTCTCTTTTTCTCACCACCTCCGCCGCCTTGACCTTGTTCCACGGACTTGGCCTACGCTTTTTGAGGTGTGCCGTCTATTGCCGATAATCTCCCTGCTTCCGATATTGCAGATATTGAGCCTCACAACCAATATCGCCCTTGCTCGCTGCATGCACTCCAGCACATTCTTTCATTAGCACAAGGGCTTTCAGCTGCTCCCAGGCCGACTTCGGTCCATACGCTTTCAAGCCCGCTCAACTCCATCAAAGGCGCTCGCCTGTATCACACAGACTATCTCCAGAAGCTCTTCGTGAGCGTCGTGCTACGCGAATAAGCTCTGTGCCAAGGGACACCAATCCAGCAGCGTTATAGCACAGCGCTTGCCTGCTGGATTCGAATGAACGCGTTCGTTCATATCCTAAACAACCACAGGGTGGACTCGAGCTGTATCACGTCGACCTGTGTGGTACAGGTATACTGCTCTTTGAAAGAAGGATCTGAGCAGGACTGTCTAGACGGGGTATCCGCCGCCCATTGTCTATCCGAGTGCCACCAGACATTTACCAAGGGCAAGATAGACGAACAGAAGCCATGATTGCGCACAACACCATGGACCAGGACAGCCAGGGCGACCATGACAGTGGCTATCACGATGGTAACTGGGCACACATACCCTCGTACAATCCGATGTCGATGTCTGCGTTCGACGGTGAGTATTACTCACAGTCTGGAGGACAACCACTGTCGATGGAAAGCTTCAACATGCAAATGGCACCGCCACCACCTCCCCCGTTACGCCCGCAGCCGCAGAATGTTTACTCAACACAGCTGCCTCATGGCCTTCTGATCCCCTCGCATCAGCCATCTCAAGTACCTTGGCCAAGTCTGCAAACCAATCCATCTCGCAGTTTCGGCACGCCTCCGATCCCGATACCGCCAGCCTCTGCTCCTCCACGCGTACCACAAACCAAACTGCCTTCGACTACTACAACTGGGCCTAGGAAGACCCTCACCATTGAGGATCGCCGTGCCATGTGCAAGTACGCCGAGGAGAACCCCCACGTCAAGCAGACTGAGATTGGTGCTAGGTTTGGTGTTGAGCGAAGGTAACGCATCCCAATACTTCATTAGATGGCCCACGTACTAACAAGTTATATGCAGCACTGTCTCGAAAACATTGCGCAACAAAGACAAGTTTCTCAGCAAGACAGAAGAACCCAGCAGCTCCCCAACGCAACGTACTAAAGGAAAGGGTCCTCCAGATATCGAGCGAACACTAGCCTCGTGGGTCAAGTCCGCGCAGAAGACGGGCGCACCTATCAACGACGCTGATCTGGAGGAACGGGCGCGCTTCTTCTGTGCTGGTGCCCACTGCGATGGCACGAAATTAATCACAAGAGCATGGATCGAGAAGTTTAAACAGAAGCACGGCATTGGACCTAGGCGTCGAGCTTCCGAAACGGCACTGTCGGACACACGTTATAAAAACCAGCCAGCATTGCTAGCAGCCTCGACAACAAAGACTACTGGAACTACATCCCCAGTCTCACCAACGACCAAAGGGTCGACAATAGTGCCAATGAGTGGCGCTGAGCTGAGGTCTTCGCTGTCAATCTCGATGGATTTCGAAACCAACGACGGCAAGCAGCCGCAGCCTCAAAGCGCAACAACCCTCCCCAGTGCTACAAGTGAACCTGCCAGCAGCTCGTTCTCCGGAAGTGCGATCAGTCCAACTTCTGCCTACACCTTCTCCCCGAACCTTGCCGGCGGGCTCTTTGATGGCCTGGGTCCTGGACAGCACCGGCATCGGAGTCAGACTCTGCCTCATATCGATCCTTTAGAATACCTGGACCAGCCTCAGGGCATGGATTCGCTCACGCCGCGACTCAACAATTCTGCCACTGGCTCGTCTTCTGCGATGACGTCTCCTGCTCACGAGGTGGCAACTAACCCGTTCGCGTTCGAGTCGGCCATATCCACACCTGCTCTACGCCACGTAAGCAGCAGCAGCAGCCTCACCGGTCGATCGACAGCTTCTGCTGCTGTAAGCGGAACTCCCATCTCTGCCCCCAACTCGCCCACGCAAGATGACGCTCGAAGAGCGGCGGACACCCTTTTGTCATACATATCGAGCATGGCAGCACCGGGGTTTGTCGATCAGCAAGATTATGAAGTTGTAGTTCGTCTCACCGATAAACTACGCCTCCATCAGCACTCTCAGATGATCCAGCAGCAGAGTCTTCCGAACAAGATGAGCATGACCACGCAAGGGCTCGGTATTTTGTCAAGGATTCCAGAAGGCGATGCCGAGATTATGCACTCTCCATTGACTCATTTAGAACATTCATGAACGAGCAGCTCACGCTGAAACCAAACAACAGACCTCAGTAAATACCGACGCAAGTCGTAGCCTCGCAATACACAGCCACACCGCTTTTCACATTTACACTTCTGCGGATCGTATCCGAACCTGCCTTCAGGCGACAACCAAGCTTTACACATCACAACAAATATGCACACGCACTCGCAGAAATAACATCGCCCACGCGAAACCACGACGAATACCATGCCGCTAATATCAGCGCGCACATCACAAAGATTTCTATGCGCTCACGCGAACTCGCATATCATTTCCCCCCTTGTCATATTGTCTGCTTTCTACCATTTCTAAATGTTCATATTGCATCGTTTAATGTGACATATGCGGCTCTCACGGATCATGTTGAGGGAGCTGGAATTAGCATGGCGGACTGTCTCATTCAGGTGGTTGGGCCAAGGTTAGCCTCGTCGGTGATGCGAAAACTCTCATCGCTCCTTTGTAGTATGTTCTCTCGTCCACAGTGGAAGAGATAGTTTTAGTCAATATACTGCAGTTTTTTCTTGCACTCTTATCTTCTTCCAACCACCCGCACATTTGGAATGTCAAGTCAGGCAGCTCTAGCGGCATCTTGCAATATATGTGTGCGCTACGCTACTATAAAACATAAAGACGTTGAAAGAAAACTAAAGTAGACGCTCCTCGAGCAGATCAACGACGCCTCTCTCCGCCAGTTCGGGCATCAACCGTACGATAACAAGCTCTAGAATGCCGTAGAGCAGGTGCTTGTTGCAGTACGTGTCCGAGAACATGTCCAGGACGCCCGCTTCGATCTCGTCCAGGACCCGCTCGATCTCAGGGTCTTTTCCTCCCTCGCTGGATGTCTCGTGACTGAGGTGATTTTCGTCGGAGTGCGCCATCGCTGACTCCACGGACCCATGACTTCTCTTTGTTGGCTGTCCGTGGTCAGCCAGTGCGGGCGCGAAGGAGTCCCTGCTTGCCTGCAGTTGCTGCTGGCGTGCTACTCCGCCTCTTGCCTGTGTCACATGAACATCATTGCCTACAGAAGCAGCGCCCTGATGCGCAATGCCATGCTGCTGATCGCTGCGCATACGTCCTGCTCCGCGCCCCGGGTTTGTTCCTGTTCGCTTCAGATTTGCTTTTGAGGGGCCAGTGCCAATGCTGCGCTCGTCAAGCGGAACGGACCGCTTGTCCCCGGCGGCTGCGGGGCTGGCCTCTTCTTGTTGACCCTGCAGAGGAACAATATGTTTGCAGCTTAGCGGTGAGCGCAGCCAAGCCCACGCACTGGCGCCATAATACAGCCTGCCCACCGTTTCTGGGATGATCCCCCAAATTGCCCTAGCGCACCTGCGCTTCAGAGCGGCAAGTTCCTTCGCGGACGAGGGGGCCACTAATGTCGAAGTTCCTGGGGCGTTGTTGGGGAAGAGGGCGGCTCGGATGGAGCGCAGCAGTGGGGGCAGAAGATCGGGCGACAGCATAGAAGTCTGGATGTAGTGTGACAAGAGCCTGCAACAAATGTTAGTCAAGCCGAAGGACTTGTAGCCAAGCATGCGGCACGGATTGTGCAATCGCGTGGGGGCTCTCTTGGAACCCTTTCTCGCCTCAGTGCCATCAGACCGAGTTGCCCGTCAAAAGACCTTGTTGAGGCTCCATGTTTGAGGTTACCGCTAGGTTGCAGCGCATACTTCTGTCCGATAATCCTCTGTACGTCTCCAGACATGTTGCCGTTCCCGTGCATGAAAACGATAAAGCGCAGACATGGCTGGAACCGGCAAGCACCCCGGAAAACGCCAATGTCACACAGACTGGGTGCTTTGAGCCCAACTTCGGGTCCGGCCAGCACCTGTACGAAAGAGCAGGCTTGTTCAGAACAACTATGCCGAAAGCAGCGTACCGAGTACTTGATGCTGATACTATCGAGACAGAAGGGGTGCGAGATAGACTGCACTGGCGGTCTGACTAGCTGCGCAGACAGGGCTGGCGATGGCCGGGGGCCAGAGGAGCAATGTCGCAACACGACATGTACTATGCCGAGATGGAAACGAGACAAAGATCATAACCAGGCTGCCGGTTGGTGATAGCCCTGGCACCGCTTTGTGGCCGGCGCGTAGCGACGGCCTGCGGCTGGTTCAACTTACACATCCCTGCCGGCCTTCCGTGCAATCGGAAGTGCAGATGCGCAAATCGACCTGCGATTGGACGAACGCACGCGATGCGACCCTGGGAACTGCACGTCGTCCTGCAGCCATTAGACTTTGGAATGCACGTGCGCCACTTTTCAGACGGACTGGGTGTTGGACTGCTTCCGATTTCACCTATAACAAAGTGAAAACGTATGCCACTCAGTGTAGACAGCCATGTGGAACCAGACTGCAGCACTTGCGTGCTTGGTTGGCCTGAAAAGGAGGGCGTGTGAGTGCAAAACCGTTGCCGGCGAATGGTTGAAACCAAAATGCTGAGATGTATTGGCCAAGCACTTGCCGCACGTAGCAGCTAGCGGGGCCAAAAAAGGAGACATGGAGTGATGATGTAAGAGATAATTTGCTTACCTGTCGAGAATTCCATCGACGTCGGCGATTCGGCCGAGTCCATTCAGCGCGGCCCATTGCAAGAGTGCGAGCGCTCCGCCCAGCCACGGCATGCGCTCTTGAAGTTCGACCAGATTGCCAATGCATGAGAAGATGGTGAACGAGACGACGGGGACGTCCGGGGCTGCTGCATCAACCTCTGATGATATTGACGCTGCGTATGGCTTACCATCCGGACGACGTGTCGTTTTCAGAGTGTGAGTCTGGAACGAAGTCCTTGGCGGAAGGGACCGCGATAGTGCCACAATACCGAAGAGAAATCTTCCAACATTGAGGACAAGGAATATGCCTTGTACGGCCGACCAGAATAGGCGTATGAATACCGAGCTTTGCCGCTTGGTCTCTGGGATAGCTACTCCATCACTCGGCTTGCTTTCGGGATGTTGTCGCTGTGCTGGTGGCTGTTGCTTCTGGCCTAGCCTCGTCAGGATGATCAAGATCTCCCACAACAGCCACGGCTGTGATAGTTTCTCAATCACGAGGCTGCCAACGACCATCTCGGAAAGTATCTGCCCTACGATGGCGACCAGGCACTCGTTCTGTAGGTCCTCTGTCGGCAACAACAAGGCTAGCATGCCCTGGACAAGTAGCTGACGGTAAGCCAGCTCGTTCTCGTTCTGCGCTTGCTCACTGGACCCATCTTTGTGATGGGGCACGGGGGAGAGGGCAGGCAAGGGCCAGAGCGAATGATAGACCTCGCGCAGACTCGACTCCAGAGGGGGTCTTGCAGCAGAAGCATGCTTTGCGATCCGATAGGCTGCCTCATCGTGTCAGCTACTTGGTACCCTGGTGAGGACTATCACGAGGACAACTTACCTCGGACATGGGCATTGAGCAGATCCGGCAGTTCGTCCAACAGTAGGCTTTCTAGGTCGACCTTGCGGAGCCTCTGCTCCAGGGCGCGGGTGACGTGCGCAATGATTTGCACAATCTCGGCGACAAAAGTTTCGTCCGTAGTGATCTTGCCATACCAGTTTTGGACAGACTCTCGGAGGATGATGGAGATGAGGGCGTAGAGTTGGAGGTCGACATCGTTCCGGCTCGTGAGTGGCGGGAGGAGCTCCTCAATGGGCGTAGGCGCACTCCTCCCTCTGTCCAAAGACGCCTGGGGACACAGTATACGGCGTATGAGAGCGGCTGTGGTCTTGTCGGATAAGAAATCTGCCGGCACTTGGCGACTTGGCCGTAGATGAGGTCTTGCGCCATTCGTCGAGCTTGCCGTCGTGGCCGAAGCAGCTTGTGCTATCGGGCTACCGATCTCACGTCCGGGCGATGTCGCCGCTCGTCCGTCTTCACCTCCATGACTTGCACGCGGCCTCACGGGCCCTTTCGTCGTCGATATGCGGGTGGTGAGAGGAGGCGGTGCGACTGGTGTCGCAGCTGCCATGGCCCCTTAGAGCATCAGTGTAGAATGTCCACTTTTGCCGGTCATGTTCCGCCGCCGTCGGGGGAAAGCGAGAGGGTGTAGAGTGGCTTGTTGCGACAAGAGACTGTGAAGGGATGTGTGCTTCTCCAGCTTGGTGTTCTGGGTGCGAAGGGCATGCCCGACATGAGCGCATGCGGCGCCTCGAGGACGGTGTCGTTACCTCGTGCTAGCTGGGTCCGGGTGGGGGTGGTTGCGAGAGGTGTCGTTGAGGGGGACGTCACTGCGCAGCTCCACAATGCAGGCGCGCGCCTTTCAGATGTGCAGGGTTCACCTTCGAAGATGCCTACTTACTTGAAGTACATTTATTTACCTTTACCCGAGGAAGCTGCAATCACGGGACCACTTTGCGACCGCCGACTTCGTTCCGCCACGTATTTCATCCAAGAGACATCGGGTTTCTGGTAGGAGACGATAGCTTTAGAGCGTCTCAAAAGCAGTGGCTTGTGCGTCAATGTACGACAAACCCGCCTTCAGCAAGTCGTTTTGTTTCCCGAGCGGAAGCCTGTGGACTGCTTCGGTGCGGCATATATGATGCTGGGCAACCTCAGCACCGGGCGATGTCAACGATGTCGAATTCCATCATGATGTGTACAAAGTAGCATATAGCAAGTGTTTGGATATCTAAGTAGATACAGTTCGGTTGTGCAAATAGTACATATTGTTACACGCTAAGGTCTCGGCTGGGTGGAAACCTGAGATCACGTTAAGCTGACTTGATTGTTTCATCATCGGCGTCTTTCCGCATCGTCTCGTATCTGCACAAGCGTTAGTTGCAGTCTCCTCATATCCAAGCCAAGTGTAGTCATGACCAAAACGTACCTCTTGCCCCGGAAGGCCCAAACACCCCAATTTCCGCATGAGATATCCTGAGGGTCGAGATCATTGAGATCCCATCTTAGACTGCGGAATTGGTTCTCGCCTGGCTCTAAGAGCATGTCAAACTCGCCACGGCAAGTCTTGTTGACCCATTCTATGTCGCGTTCCATGTCGTACTGAGTATATCCAGTAACGATGATGGGCGCCTTAGTCTCTAGCAGTAGCGGTACAGTCTCCGCCCACTCGTGCGAGCTGGCTGGATGGCCCATGCCAGGATGGAACATGACGAAGCAGTCAAAATACGGGTCGTATGGCGCAAAATGGCCGGCTTTGTGCAGTGTGTGGTAGTAGTCCACAATCGTGCTGATCTTCATTGTTGGCCACACGCGATCTTCTACGATGGCGCCGAAGGGGTTGCTCGCTGTGCGCGGCGGCAACGGAAACTCATCATCACGGTTGCTCATACTCTCAGGGCCGATGAATATGAGGTGGAATTTGCCTCGTGGAAATAAATGAGATAGTTGCACCCAGACATTCCGGGGGAGCGAGGATTCAGCCCGGGCGCCGAGAACGAAGATCCGCACCGGTGGTGCTTCTGGCCTCAGTCCTTTGATTCCAGCGCCACCTCCCGTCTTTGGCGGATGCAACGTGTATCGCAGTGCACTCATACTCTTGAGACCCTCAGGAGTGAGCCTGTCGCCCTTGCGAACGCCGTAGGGACTGAGCTCGTGTAGTATGCTACCGACGGTGATGGGGTACGTCAGCAACCGAGTAGCTTGGCGCATGCTTCGGTCGTCGTTGATGGCCTCAAACTGGCGTGTGTAGAGTAATGTGTCCCAATTAAGAAGATTGACCGGTGCCTCATCCATCTGCGGGCCCGCATATTCGAACTCTGGGAAGAAGCGGCCAGACCGGAGATCGTGGTCGTCCTCATTGATCTGCTTCAGAGTGTCACAGATTTCTAGATGGCGCTCGTAGTCCTCGGCCCAGTGTTGTTCACTACAGTAGACCGGAATGCCACAGTCGGGACATTCGAAGTCTACGTGAGCCGGCGGCTGCGTGCCAGTACTCTGCGTTGCCGGAGCCTTGCCGTTGCTCGGTGCATGAGCGATACGGTGATCTGGGTGTGGACAGGACGCATGTTGTCTTATAAAAGCAGCACGCCGCCGCATCTCGGGGACCGGCGAATTCGTATATGAGTGGAAGAGGTCGTCTGGGTGTAGGACAAGCTTCTGCTTCTCCCCCTCGGCCGCAGAGTGGGATGTTGGGGCGACATCGTCGGCAAGCTTCGGTTGAGCGCTGCCGAACAGCGAGAATGATCTCGAGGAAGCAGGTGTCCGCGCGGAGCGCGAAGTGAGAGCTGTTGATCGGTGGCTGTGCGAAAGCCCAGCAAAGTTGCGGACGAGGCGTGATGGGGTGGTGGTTTGGCGAGAAGAGCGCAGGCAGCTGCGACAGACATTGGATGCCGCCAGGCGTATTGACGGCTCCATGGCGAGCTGAAATGAAGGCGGCTGACTGTAGCCGAGGTGCAAAGTGCCAGACTTGTCGAGCTGGGGTGATGATTGTGTCGTCAGGTCGGCTCGACAAAGCTCGAATCACACCATGGGACAGCACAAATTATTCGCCAGGTCTGTCTAGCGGGGAGCGGAGCATCGGGGCTGCTACCGCCGGCGCAAGAGTTCCCGCAGCATGGGGATCCCTCAGTTCAATGTTTCATGCGACCCAAGCCACAGCGTGGCTCAGACATCTCGGCCACAATGGTTTTAACGGACACGCCCGCAGCTCGAAAGATGCAGGCGGCCTGACTCTCTGTCGACTATTAGGGTATCTGAAGATGGCGAACCGAGGTGGGCGCTGCACTCAGTGTCCATCTGGGCTCAATACGTAAAGACTGCCTGTGGCGCAGTTGAGGCTCTCGAATGTCGACCAGGGTGGGGGGTCCCGCAGGCGGTAGAGCGTCTGCAGGCACGGAATTTGCAAGCTCTTCTCCAACGCGGCTGCTGCCCCCAAGCTTGCAGACCACTGCTCAATTTCTCTGACCGCAACGAGCTTCAGGCTGAATTCTTCGTCATTGCAGCCACCGCGATCCTCGTGGTCGACTTCTGCAACTACACATGGCGTTGTAGCTTCTTCAGCTGCGGATCGTATTTTTCGATCATTCCCTCCCTTGAAGTTCTCGCGACACTCTGGTGCGCATGGTTCCTGCGCGTCTCCTCAGCGTGAATCGTGAAAGAAGGCACGACGACACGCGCGCAACTTGCGCCTCAAGACCGCAAAGATGGCGACCACCTCGAACATGTTCCTGTACTCCCTGACGATTCAGGCCCCGACCACTGTCACACAGGCAATCTTGGGCCAGTTCTCAGGGACCAAGGAGCAGCAGATTGTGACTGCATCTGGCTCGCGTCTGACCCTCCTGCGGCCAGACCCAGCCCAAGGCAAGGTCATCACGATCCTCTCGCACGATGTCTTCGGCATCATCAGGTCCATTGCGGCGTTCCGCTTAGCTGGCAGCAACAAGGGTAAGATCTTCCGCGTCCTGTCTTCATGGCCGTCACTGAGAGATTTCAAAGCGCGAACGGTCTAGCGCGACTTTCAAGCTTGCAGTCCTGATCTTGAAGTGGTGCGGTCCTCGCCCCCCTCGATTGGCAAGGATGATACATACGCATAGTTTGACGCTCGTGCTAATGATGCCTGCTCTATAGACTATCTGATTCTGGCGACGGATTCGGGACGCATTTCCATCGTCGAGTACATCCCAGCGCAGAACCGCTTCAAGCAGCAGAAACTAGAGACTTTCGGAAAGTCGGGCGTGCGTCGCGTCATTCCTGGGCAATACCTTGCCAGTGATCCAAAAGGCAGAGCATGTCTCATTGCGTCGGTCGAGAAGAATAAGCTGGTTTACGTACTCAACCGGAATGCGCAAGCGGAGCTCACCATTTCTTCTCCACTGGAAGCGCACAAGGCCAACACAATCGTGCTGTCTATGGTTGCTTTGGATGTCGGCTATGCAAACCCCGTCTTTGCCACATTAGAGGTCGACTATTCAGAGGCAGACCAAGATCCAACAGGAGAAGCCTTGAAAGAGGTTGAAACCCAGCTTGTGTACTACGAACTTGATCTCGGTCTCAACCACGTTGTCAGGAAGTGGCATGATGTTGTTGACCCCACTGCCTCTATGCTCTTCCAGGTTCCAGGTGGCAACGATGGTCCAAGCGGAGTGCTTGTGTGCGGAGAGGAGAACATCACATATCGGCATTCTAATCAGGAGGCGTTTCGCGTCCCGATTCCGAGGCGCAAAGGTGCGACCGAAGATCCCAATCGCAAGCGTACCATCGTCTCGGGTGTGATGCACAAGCTCAAAGGTAATGCTGGCGCATTCTTCTTCCTGCTGCAGTCTGAGGATGGCGACGTGTTCAAGGCCACAATCGATATGGCTGAAGACGATGAAGGAAACCCCACAGGCGAAGTCCGAAGGCTGCGCATCAAGTACTTCGATACCGTTCCAGTCTCAACCAGCCTCAATATCTTAAAGAGCGGATTTCTCTTTGTGGCTAGCGAGTTCGGTAACCATCACTTCTACCAGTTTGAGAAGCTCGGAGATGACGACGAAGAACTGGAGTTCTCCAGCGATGACTTCCCCGCTGACCCCCTTGCGTCATTCTCTCCTGTATATTTCTACCCGAGACCGGCGGAAAATCTCAGCTTGGTCGAGAGTGTCAACTCAATGAATCCACTCATTGACACAAAGGTAGCAAACCTCACCGAGGATGATGCTCCTCAGATCTTCTCGATCTGCGGCAACGGCGCTCGGAGCACTTTCAAGACTCTTAAGCACGGTCTGGAAGTCAACGAGATTGTAGCTTCGGAACTTCCCGGTATTCCTTCAGCTGTTTGGACCACCAAGCTCACACGAGAGGACCAATATGATGCATACATAATTTTGTCCTTCAGCAATGGTACGCTTGTCCTCAGCATCGGCGAGACGGTGGAGGAGGTTACCGATACTGGGTTTCTATCCTCTGTACCGACACTTGCCGTGCAGCAGTTGGGAGACAACGGTCTCATTCAAGTGCACCCCCGAGGTATCCGGCATATCGTCAATGGTCGTGTCAATGAGTGGTCTGCACCTCAGCATCGCACTATTGTGGCTGCCTCCACGAATGAGCGCCAGGTTGCCATCGCACTCAGCTCTGGCGAGATCGTTTATTTTGAAATGGATACCGACGGGTCCCTTGCTGAGTACGACGAGAAAAAGGAGATGTTTGGCACTGTCACCTGCCTTAGTCTTGGCCAGGTCCCTGAAGGCCGCCTTCGGAGCTCATACCTTGCCGTCGGTTGTGATGACTGTACAGTTCGGGTGTTAAGTCTCGATCCGGATTCCACCCTCGAGAGCAAGTCTGTTCAAGCCCTGACTGCAGCGCCTTCCGCCCTATGCATCATGTCGATGGAGGACTCTTCTTCTGGTGGTTCCACGCTGTATCTGCATATCGGACTGCACTCTGGCGTATACCTACGTACAGTTCTTGATGAGATCACTGGTGAATTGACGGACACGCGGCAGAAATTCTTGGGTCCCAAACCTGTCAGATTGTTCCAAGTCTCAGTACAAGGACACGGTTGCGTCTTGGGCCTCAGCTCACGAACATGGCTAGGCTACTCGGACCCGATCACCAAGGGCTTCATGATGACACCACTAGATTACAGTGATCTCGAGTGGGGCTGGAATTTTAGCAGTGAGCAGTGTGAAGAGGGCATGGTGGGCATTCAAGGTCAAAACCTCAAGTAAGTCAATTGCTGCAGATTTACGAAGCGCTGCATAACATGTTTACGACGGGAGTGATGAAGAACTGGGATCTGAAGCCAAAGCGCAATGAGGTCACCAAATATTATTGTACCAATTGTTCCTACTGACCCGTCATTACTTACACCCCCATTCTTTGCACATCTTCGCATTAGACGCAAGCTAACGCGAGCTCAGGATCTTCTCTGTGGATAAGCTTGACAACACCCTGCTGCAAGAGTCCATTCCTCTCACATACACTCCCAAACGTATGGTCAAGCACCCAGAACAACCTTACTTCTACACGATCGAGGCTGAGAACAACACTCTGCCTCCGGAACTGCGCGCGAAACTGCTTGCTGACCCCGGCGTCGTTAATGGCGACGCCACTGTGCTGCCTCCTGAGGATTTCGGCTATCCTAGGGGTCGTGGTCGCTGGGCATCGTGCATCAGTGTGGTTGACCCATCTATTGAAAAGAGAGTCTTGCAAACTCTTGATCTTGAAGATAACGAGGCAGCCGTTAGCATGGCTACTGTATCGTTTGCCAGCCAGGACAACGAAACCTTCCTTGTTGTTGGCACTGGAAAGGATATGATTTTGAATCCTCGTCAGTTCAGTGCTGGTTTCATCCATGTCTACCGCTTCCAGGAGGATGGACGGGAAATCGAGTTTATCCACAAGACGAAAGTCGAGGAGCCTCCGATGGCCCTTATTCAATTCCAAGGGCGACTTCTTGCTGGCATCGGGAAGACTCTGCGGGCGTACGATTTGGGTCTACGCCAACTTCTTCGTAAAACCCAAGCTGAGGTAGCGCCGCAGCTCATCATCTCGCTTCAAACTCAGGGCAGTCGCATCATCGTCGGCGATGTGCAACAGAGCGTCATCTACGTTGTCTACAAGCACGAGAGCAACAAGCTCATACCTTTTAGTGACGATCAGATTGCTCGCTGGACAACTTGTACCACGATGGTTGACTATGAATCTGTAGCTGGCGGGGACAAGTTTGGCAATGTGTGGATTGTCCGGTGCCCGGCGAAAGCCAGCGAGGAGGCTGATGAGGACGGCAGTGGCGCTCATCTCGAACATGCCAGACAGTATTTGCATGGTACCAATCACCGCGTGAGCTTGATGACGCATTTCTTCACCCAGGATGTGCCCACAAGTATCACGAAGACAAATCTTGTCGTTGGTGGTCAGGATGTCTTGCTATGGAGCGGATTACAAGGCACCATTGGTGTTTTCATCCCGTTTGTTAGCCGCGAAGACGTCGACTTTTTCCAGAGCTTGGAGTCTCACATGCGCACTGAAGACCCTCCCCTTGCTGGGAGAGATCACCTGATCTATCGAAGCTATTACGTTCCTGTCAAGGGTGTGATAGATGGCGATCTGTGCGAGAGATTCGCGCTCCTGCCTACCGACAAGAAGCAGATGATTGCTGGGGACCTTGACAGATCGGTCCGTGAGATTGAGAGAAAGATCTCGGTGAGTCAAGTTGCTATATATGTATACAGTCAAGCTCGTGCTAATATGATGACATAGGACTTGCGCACGAGATCAGCTTTCTGAGCATTATATGATGCTGTCAAGCACAAAACAGAAAACTCGGACTACAAAGATTTGATCACTGGGGTCTTTCAGTCACAATAATCGAAAGTCGCTTGAGTAGCTATGCGGCCACAGGCACATGCTGTCCGCGCTGTTCGATGGCGCTACACACGAGGACCAATTGCAAGCACTTGATGAAGGTTGTCGTGGCTATCGTCTAATCATCTCATGGCGCCGAGCATCCGGCCTGTGCCGCGTGATCTAGCTGCCATTTTCCCTCGCCGAACACTCTCCATGGGATGATTACGCTCCCACTCCTCATCTGCCAAGTATGCCTCCATGGCCAGCTCAGTGTCATAATCGGCCTGCTCCAGATACAAGACGGCTACATCATAGTCGTGCACCTTACAGCCAACCATCCATCGGCGAATCTTGGCTTTGCGCAGCTCTTCCTCTTCGCCGTCAACGGGCTGGGGTGACAAAGAGACACCGCCCTTGTAATATTGGCCCGGTATCAGTATTGTCTTGCGAGCGTGCAGCAGGTGGTCTGCTGTGAGGTTGTTTGCCCGGCGCAGTGCATCAGCAGGCACTCCATACCGGAGAGACAACGATAGCACTGTGTCGTTTGGATGATGCAGAAAGTGCAGGGTGTCCTCGGCAACATCTTCCTCTTCAAACGGCACCGATTTCTCATCTAGGGGAGATCTCGTTGACCTAGAAATTGCATTTTGCGTCGTGGGAATGGACGTATACGGCGGTGGTGCTTGTGAGTACATGGCAACTGGATTTGATGTTGAAGCTATCACATCGTACGAGGGAGGCTCCTTAAGACCTGGTGGCAGCCTACTTGTCGTTTGCGATATTTGGCAGTACGGGCAATATGTGCTGAATCTGGGGTTTTTCTGATGCGAGCAACGAGATTAGCATATCAAAATCATGCATTCACAAATATACCGGAGAACAAGCCAAACGCAGCGACGTGGACTGGAATATGCACGTACGTGAATACAGGCACCGCAAATGATTCGTGAGCAACATTCCATGCGACAGTCCGATGGGAGCGGCTTTTCTGACAAGGCGATGTACCGCGGTGTCTGTGAGAGGAGCGTGGCGCATGTGCAGCATGATGCCGTGTTGGCGGTCGGACGAGGGGAATGTCGTGCTAAGCTGATCGTCATCTTGACCAAAACCTTCTATTTTGAAGGGGAAAAGAAGTGAAGAACGTTTACAGTCAGAAGCTGCCGTGTCTGTGTGGCTTCCGAGATGATGGAGAGGAACTGTAGCGGGTCGAGGTTGGTGGCGGTTAAGTCTTGGTGTCGAACGACAGGGGCCCTTTCAGATCTAGATGTCATGCGAGTGGAGGGCTGTGCAAAGGACCACGAGTGGTTAAGTCCGGCTCCGCGTGTCTGATCGCCCTGCCATACTTTGTTTACCTCTGCCACGGCGAACATACTACCTGGATTGCTCTGTTTCATGTGCACCCGCATGGCCCGGATACAGATTCTATTACTTTGAATAACCGATCAAGGGTGCACTTATGTCGCCGTCCCCCGACTGAAGAAGTATTCCAAGGCCACAAGTCTCTCTGGAAAAGGGGCGCCACCACATGAATCATCCGAGCTAAGCGTGGCTTCAGAGCAACCCGCAAGATCGGCACCGTCCCTCAATGAAGGAGCTGTGACCACGGGCATCTACTTAATGCTAATAGCCTCATATTAAGCCCCGGTCTAGACGTGGAACTTCATTTAATCATTGAGCCGAGCATTGGACTGCCGTGCTTGAGGCTCGACCACACAGCTCTGGGTGGGGAGGACCTGTACAAAGTAGCCTGCGCATGGGTTACGTCACGAACCCTGGGTCGTTGTACTTAGACGGGGCACTGGTAGCGTGCATAGAGTAGGGTTGGGTTGGGGTAAAGTTTAGTGGGCCAGTCCCCTGGAGCTGCCATTGTCACCTGCATAATATTACAGCTCGAGGCATCAACGTGAGCAAGCTCACCACTGAAACATTGCTCACAACTACGTTAAAAGACGATCGGAACCAGGCGGCGAACTGGGTAACTCGAAGCCCTTTTCGAAGCAGAAGAGTTCCACACGCACAGAACATCGGTTAGCCAGCTATTATATCGTCCAGCAGCAATACCCCGACGACCCCTCGATGCATTCCCACCCTGCTTGTACCCCCGATTCGTGACAACGCCTCGTTCAAGATGGCCGACAACAGCTCCCCATCCAAAGCCGGGGCGGCAGACAAGACAGGCCAGATGGCGACGCGGACATTCCGACCCAGCGGGCCCTCGGTCGCCGTCATGCTCAACGAGGCTGGGCTCGACTCTCCCTCCTTTCGGGCCACCGCCGCCCACTTCACCGAGCAAGTCGATGCAATCGAACGCTGGCTCGACGGATACGCCAAGTCCAGCGCGAAACTGTCCCACGACCTTCTTGCCCTCGAGGACTACATAAACTCGTACATTTCCCGTATCATTCCACCTTCCAACATCACCGCAATTGACCACGACTATGCCGCCCTTGCGCTCAAGAGGTTCGGTGACGGCGCACGCGAGTGGTGGGGTTCGGTGCTGGGCATGGCCAAGAAGATGGACTCCCTGTCGACTGATCCGGTGCGCAAGTTTCTCCACGAGGAGCTGCGGACGTTCAAGGAGTCCCGCAGAGTCCTCGAGGCGACGCAAAAGGCCTTCGACACGACTCTTGCCCGCTGCGTAGCGCAGTCCAAGACAAAGGAGCCCTCGTCCCTACGCGAGGACGCGTTCGCCGTATATGAGGCCCGCAAGATCTACCTCAAGGCCTCGATGGAGTTTTGTCTATTTGCTCCGCAGCTCAAGAACGCGCTCGACAAACTCCTCGTGCGCATTTCGACCGACACGTGGCGCGAGATGAAGAAGTCAAAGTCCGCCTCGGGCGGCTTTGGCAAGTACGGCCAAGAGATGGACCGAGTACGCGGCTGGGTAAAGGAGATGGAGCTCAATGAACCCGTATTCAAGCGCGAGCTGCTCACCTCGAGGAGGGATATTGGGGAGAGCGCGCTGGCTAGCTTCAAGCCGTCCCGCGAGATTGACGACTACAGTACTTCCACTGTGCCCTTCCTGGGATCTAGAGGACCTATGAATGTGGCTACAGATGGACAGGCAGCTGTCATCTCGGAGAAGCAAGGCTGGCTGTTTCTGCGTACGATATCGGGCAAGCCAGCACGCCACCAGTGGATCCGTCGGTGGTATTACTGCAAAGATGGCATCTTCAGCTGGCTTGTCAATGGTCCGCAGGGTGTTCTCCAGGGCGATGAGATTGGTGTGTTGTTGTGCAATGCTAGGCCTGCTGTAGGGGAGGAGCGTCGCTTCTGTTTCGAAGTAAAAACCAAGAACCAGAGTTTGATGCTCCAGGCGGAAACACAGGCTGAGCTTATGGAGTGGCTCGAGGTGCTCGAGGTTGCGAAGAAAAAGGCCTTCGAGACTAGTGTTGGGCGGAATGCTTCCTTATTCCCTGGTGGTGTCGACCCAGCCTTTGCTATTGCCCAGCCCGCTCTTCCCGAGTTCTCTGCCAAATTCTTTGATGCACAGATGAGCTTCGGAGGCGATGAAGGCTCGCTCCCAACAGATCGAATTGGCACACTGGCTGTCCCAGGACAAGAGCTTGGTCCGCGGGCAAGTACAGAGGGTACCATCACAATACCTAAGCGATCTGGCACTTCAGCGTTGGTACGTGAAGAAGGCGAAAGCAGTCGCGAGCATGCTGCAAGAATCATGCAGAAGCTCGACCTTCACCGCAAAGCTACATTCGCGGCTCCCGAAGCTGCCAGCACGTCAATGACTTCGATGCCTTCCGGTGGCATAGCGAGCTTGATATCGGCGAGCCACAGCTTAATACCCAGTCACCAAAGTCCTATGCTAGCTTCGAAGTCAACTATAGCACTCACGGGCCCAGAGATACACCCTGGAACTCTCGCGCCCTCGACGCTGGCTCGACCCCCGGCTCCTACCAGTCTTAGCAAGACGGCAGTCGTCTATAGCGGTGATCGCGCGTTTACAGCCAATCCTTCGCGTACTATGCCGACAGCCATCCTAGCCAACTACTGGGGTAGTAACGCCTGGTCGTCCGAGCAGACAGCCAAAATCTCCAAGGAGGCTCTGGATCCTGATGACCCGTTCGGACCGAACTCGCCTACCATCATGATGCACCGGGCGAACGAGAGTGAGACGAATACGCCAATGTCTGCGCACAAGAAAGCTGCCAGCTTAGACGCCAAGATTATTCCGCCCTCTGCGCAGGAGAAGCCACCACAAGAGACCTTCCCGACTGGCTACCCAATCGAGCTCAAGACCAATTCTGCGCAGTTCCGCTTGTTGTTCCCGTCTGTGCCGATCGACGAAAAGCTTGTTCTCGTTTTCCGTGCCACTTGGAATAGTACTGCCGATGGGCAGGCAAAAACCCCTCAGATGGCTGGCAACGGCAGAATCTACGTCACGTCTGACAATATGTACTTCTACGGCAACCAGATGGGGCTTATCGTGACTTATGCTTTCAGTCTCGACCGCATCACCGAAGCCACTGCTGCGCCTGGAAAGGATTGCGACTTTATCTTCTTGCACCTCGACCAGGATGAAGAGAATGCCTACAACAGAATCACTATTAAGGTGTACCTTGAAAATCTCGACTTGCTACACGCACGCCTGAACCTGCTCATCGATGACCTGCAGGCAGAAGAGCCCATGGACACCTCTGAGCTTGTTCAGATGCTTGTGGGCCTGGAGGGTAACACACGGGAGAAGCGTAGCCCGAGTATGGACAGCTGGGAGGATGTCTCTGCGCACGAGCGCGACGGCAACGAAAGCGGAGACGGCGGTCCAGGTGCGGTCAGCCCGAGATCGCACGACTTCGTGTACAAGTCTCGCTCGCGGGCGGTTCGCAATCCGTTCCCCAAAGTCCAGCTGCCCACGCACCCGGTCTTTTTTGAGCCAGAGGACATGCAGAGAAAGGTTGCCGAGCGTAATTTCGAGATCAGTGCCAAGGCTTGCTTCCACGTCCTATTTGGAGATAAGAGCTTTGTGTTTCCCAAGATGTATTTTGACCGACGAGCCAAAGAAATTGCTCAGGGGCCCTGGGTCAATATTGCCGAGCTAGATCGCCTGCAGAGAAAGTTCAACTTCAAGGTGGACTTTTCTTCCGGGCTTCTAGGCCAGAAAAGGGCGCTGGATGTCACCGACTACCAGACTATCGAGGTGTTCAGCGACCACGTTACATACGTGGTTACCTACGTGCGGACGCCATGGCATCTTCCACACCCGGACAGTTTCAGACTAGTTACCAAGATTGTCATCACGCACGTCGCCAAGTCCAAGTGCAAGCTCGCGCTGTTTATCAAAGTAGCGTGGTCGAAGCCACCGACTCTTGGCCGCGCCATGGTCGAGCGCCACGCCCTCGACGATGCCGGGCAAGACGCAGAGGAGCTCGCGGACGTGGCAACAGACCAAGTCAGGAAACTCGGCCACCACAGTCGGACGAAGCGCGCGATCCAGGTGTACGGCAACGTCGGACAGGAGCCGCAGGTCCTCGTCTTTCGGCCCGGCGAGAATGCTGGCGAAGGGGTGGGCAGCACGAGCAAGAAGTCCCAGGTCAACCCTCGAACCCTGACGTCCATGATCTTCGACACTACGCGTTCCTTCATGGAGAGTGTGGCGACTAGCTTGATGATGTGGGCTTTTGCGGTCGTGAAGAAGGCGTGGGATGTGGTTACCGCGCAACGGCTTTTGCTTGCCGTGCTGGGTGTCAGTATTGTGGCGAACTTGTTCCTCTCGTCGCAGAGCACTGTGGAGTGGTGGGGGGAACGGAAGGCGGCCAGGTTCATGGGCCGCATGGGTGTTACGCCCAATGTGGTTATGAGTAAAGCTATTACGCTGTCGGATTTGGAAGATGCGGCTAAGGGGTCGAGGATCGAGTATGAGTGGCCGACAGGGAGCACTTGGTAAGTCTTTATCCGTTCCTCCTGGCCCCCTGGCGTTTCCCTCGGAGAGTTTGCTCCACGATATATGGATCTCCCTCGTGATTGTGGCGTTATGCTAACTATCTAAATACATGTATGCAGTTTCGACAAGTACCAAACCATAATGAACAGCACATCCGTCGAGTCACCATGGGACGATGCCGGTGCAGGACTATCACTTACCTCGAGCAAGTCCGCTGCGCGCCGCCTGCGACGTACACGCCAGCGCCTGGGCACGTACCGCCACGATCTACTGGTCGCGATCCGGATGGTAAACACCGTAGAGCGCGAGGCCGTGAGAGCAGAGTGGGAAAACTGGCTTCTCGATGAGACGGAACGTTGTGATCAGGCTGGGACGCTTCTTGGGGGGTTGGAAGGCCGGGGCGGTGATTCGACGGGCAGTGACGCACCGGGAGATGGTGGGAAGAAGGACAAGAAGGGTAAAGGCAAGAAGGAGAAGAACGACCCGGCTAAGCTGAAAGAGCAGCAGGAGAAGCAAGAGAGGGAGGAGCAGACTAGAAAGGAGCTGGCGGCTTGGTATTCGACGTACTGCGGAAGCTGCCGGGCTGATCGGGACGCTGTCCTTGAGGGAAGAGAGGAGTCTGGGCTGAGATGAGGGTATCAGGGGAGCCGCGTATGGGAGGTTAGAGAGAAAGGGGATGCGTGTTTTGGTTTTGGGTAAGAACAAATTTGGTAATTGCAGCATAGAACACATGGGCATGCATAGCGTATCAACTTTCACAGGAGCATTCTAATATATTTCAGTCTAGATAATACTCGAGTTACTGTCTTCTTGATTTGAGCCGTCCCAATCTCTGATATATGAGAGAGAGAGAGAGAGAGAGAGAGAGAGTTGCTGGTCTGCTCTCGCTGGGAATATCTCCTTGCTTGAGAGTGCTGAATTGCCTGTGGGTTGACCATGTTCCACCTCGGATTGAGTTGTCTTGGCTTTCGTAGAGCCTGCCGATACCCGAGACCCATACAGTACCTGGGCCTGAGTGACGATGCACACGTGACAGAAGACAAGGACCCCAGCCGACATTGACGTATGTCTCTCTCACTCTCTATCTCTCTCTCTTCCATCCAAAAACGGTGCAGCAGGGTCCACACGCGGCAGCAAAGCACATGGCGGTTGCCCGACTGGGGGAGTCGCGAGGTGGTGTTTTGGGGGGCACGGAGCAATTGATCCGCTGTGGCTACAGTATTTGGGCAAGCTTGACCTCGAGCCGGTGTCAAAGTGTGGGGAAACGAGACCAAGCGCTGATGTCGCGTGGGCCGTGTCCGCCCAAGGCCAGCCCTAGGAACCTTTTTTTTTTGGGGGGGGGGGGGGGAGAGAGAAGGGCGAGCGAGCAGGATTTCGTCCCTCTGCCGGTTTAACTTGCATAAAAACTGGGGGAGAGGCCCCGGAGAGAGCTGTCATCATGGGGGGAGGGAAGCGTTAAAGTAGCCTTGTCATGCCCCCAAAGAGGTCCAGGAACAGACAGGCCAAGCTGAAGCGGCAGCGCTAGAAGATCAGAAGAGTGCATGCACGCAGCTGTGACGTCAGAACCTCCCCCCCCCCCATGCGCCCGCCCGCTTCATACGGCACATTTGCGCCGCTTTGCTTGTCGTTTGCTGTGCTGTCTAAGTACTTCCTTTAGGCTTGACTGGGTGGTATTGTCCGAGGCGGCTGAGAAGGGGAAACTCGAAGCAGGACTAACTAGGCGAGGAGGACACTAGATCTTGTTGTGGCCTAAGGCCGGTCGGGAAAGGGCGTCATGAAGACCTCAAGGTGTTTGGTTCCATGACGGGGCCATGATGCTGATCTCAGGTGTTGCTTGTTCACTGATTTCAGCATTACAGGGCATCTCACGACTCGGAGCGTGGTTTGTAGCTGCCGGCCTGACTGACAGGTTGGCACGACTGAAGCAGGGCAGACAGGACAGGGCAGGGGCCTCTGGTCGCACTTGCCGCATTGCATGCAAGGGTCGCACGCATCGACGTCGCCGTCCGTCGTCTTGCGCTAGTTAAGAACAGGCAGCCCTCTTCTGCTTCGACCTCGCCTCGCCTAGCTCACTACTTAGCAACGCTTCTTTGTTTCTGGACATCAACCTCTGCTTTTTTGCTGCGACTGCTGTCTTTATCACCTCCAGCTACACCCCGGGACACGTGGATACTTGCTGTGCTGCACTGGCCTCCCTCTCCAGTCTTCGCCCCCGGCCGCGCAACACCAGCTGCATAGCCACCAAGCCCCGGACCGGCAATTCCTGGGAGGCAGCCCAGCGTCCGACTCCGATGGTCCTGAACCGCATCAACTCGGCATATTGTCAACAAGTTCAAACAATTCCACCTAGGACAGTGATCGATTCTCGATCACGAAGCACAATATCGCATTCGCGGCTCTGCCAACCCGCTTGTTCTTCATTAAGCTTCCTCAAGCGGATCGCGGCTGCCTCGGCTCCGGAGCTCCATCTTAAGACCCACGCCGGAAAGCAACGTCACCAGTGCGCTCGACCACGCCATATTCGCAAATAGCGGAACTTCCGGCTCTTTTTTGCACATTTCAACGATTGCTAGCTGCGTGGCCACATTCTCGACTCTCAACTTAGTGGCCCAGCAAATTATCACCACGTAACTTGCACCAGACATGGGCGGCAGCGGCCCCCACGACGTCTTCAAGGCCCTCGGCCCGGCAGACTGGGACAAGGACGTCGCCCCGGACGCCGGCCAGGACGCCCTCCGCGATTTCATGTTGTCAACCTTCAACGAGGCCCAGTGCATCATTGACTCGATCCCCGTCGGCACAGGCATTACTGCGACCTCGGCGACCACTGGCAGGCCTCGTGCAGCCACCGAGTCGAGCCTATCACACGGGCCCGGTGCTCTCCCGGACCGCGCGCCGCACTCCGATGGTCGCTCAAAGATACTCCGAAAGGACTGGAAGGAGGTCAAGGTCAGCCCCAGTGAGAATCCTCTTGGCATTAATGTCTACAAGATGAGCGGCAAGGACGGCAAGGGTGCCTGGTTCGCCCGCCGCAGTCTGCACGAGGGCCTGTCCTTTGAGCGCTGGAAGCTCGGCATGGAGCGCGAGTTTGCAGAGACAATGAAGCTGAAGAAGGATCCTGGCAGTGGGAACATTCGCGGTATTGGTGCCGAGAGGTGTGTTGAGAACACAGTCGTCGACGGGTGTGGAAAGGCAAAAGGTATGGCCATCTGTAATCTCACTTAATAGCTCACAGACACTGACACTTCGTTGCAGTATATCAGCTGTCTGCCCAGTTTCCGGGCCCGACAACACCTCGAGACTTTGTCACGCTGATGCTCACATCAGACTCGGCCATCGAGGCGCCAACACAAGAAGGGCAGAAGCAGGCACGATACTTTATGGTTGTTTCCAAGCCATGTGTGCATCCAGAGTGCCCACAGAGATCTGGATACATCCGCGGCTACTACGAGTCTGTCGAGTTCATCCGCGAAATCAAGATCAACAGGCCGCTGAGGAGGACACAATCATCAACCGACACGAGGCCCAAGAGCGGTGAGCCTGATCTTGCGGCCTCAGCGGCCAAAGCTGCCCTTGAGGCATCAGCAGCAAAGGACATGGAACCCGACTCGAGCCGGCCACGCGGCAAGACCGTCGCGTCCGCGGGGGTTGGTGGCGCAGACGCACATGTCAAGGAGGAAGCAGATGACAATTCCGAAACCATGATTGAGTGGCTCATGGTGACGCGCTCTGACCCTGGTGGTAGTGTGCCTCGTTTCATGGTGGAAAAGGGGACACCTGCAGGTATCGCAGGCGATGCCAATAAGTTCCTCAAGTGGGTGTCATCGAAGAACTTAGAGGACTTTGATGAAGCCGACGAGGTGGACAGCAGACTCAAGGGCGAGGCGCAAAGTGCAGAAGAGACTGCTGCTACGAAGAAACTCCCCACAACAGATCCTACTGCCAACATGCTCGATGAGCCCACAGCCCAGCCGAAGCCGAGACTCTCCCAAACTCCGGCTCGGCGAGCTGCGAGTAGGCCTAAGAACAATGTCAATCGAACCATTGAGGAAGAAGAAGACGAAGAGCCATCACCGGAAGGTTTCTACGGTGTCATCGCTAACGCACTTGGTATGGTAGCCTCGCACCTCCCCAACCCATTTGGCACGTCAGCCAAGGGCGATGATACCGATGTCAGCTCGACTATTGCATCATCAGACATCTCAGACGATTTGGCCTCGTCCATCTACAGCTTCCATAGCGTTGGGAGCGGGGAAGGCGACTTTGTTTCCTCGCAAGAGCGAGACGATAGTGGCAATGCCAAGTACGACAGCACCGGTCTTAAGCGCGCTACTACGGGCAGCGAGAGTATCTCAATCAACAGCAAGGATAGCGGAGCTGCCGCGGGCGCAGACATGACTTCCAGCACCAGGTCTAAGCGCAGTGCTACACAACATGAGAAAGAGCTGCGCAAACTTGAGGAGCGCAAGCGCAAGATGGACGAGAAGCATGCGCGGGACCTCGCTAAACGGGCAGACGACTCGACAAAGGGCGAGAGCGCGGTGGCAAAGCTCAAAGAGAAACATGAGCGAGATCGCCAACGACAAGAAGAGAAGTACCAGCGCGAGCTGCGCAAACTTGAGCAGCGCCGGGAACACGAGGAGAGAAAAGCCGAGCGTCGTAAGGCGAAACAGCTCGAGAAGCAGGAGAAATCCGATTTGGGGATGGAGATGGAGCGCCTACGTGCTGAGAGAGATGTTGCGCTCAAGCAGATTGAAATGTTAAAGGAGCAAGTTGGCGAGCTACAAGGGCAAAATACGCTGCTTGTCGCCAGACTAGGTAGAGAGGGTATCACGATTTCTGGAGGTGTGGACGGCGTATTCTCAGATCTGAGCAACGGGAGGAAGCCTGTGTCTCGGGGCATGAGCAGAAGCGCAAGCGGGAGTTTAGGCTCAAAATCGACGGCCTCGGTCAAGGGAGGCTCGAAGCAATTGGATGCGGGTTTGCAGGTAGATGGGCCTGCATGTGTGCGAGAGTCTACTAAGGGCTGAGTATAAGTAGTTGTATGAGAGAAGTTGCGATTGTGATTTATATCATTTTCGTCATCATGGTAGCGAGCTTTCTATAATTCATTGGCACTGATAAATTTTATATTGCATTTATTCGTACATTCTTTTGTTGGCTCTTTACTAGATGATGGTGCTGTGTTGTGAAATATTCCCAAGCACAGGAAACTTCGGAAACCACGTCGTCATACATACTTTTTGATTTACATGACTATGAAAAACTACTTTCTGGCTACGGGAGCAACGGAGGTCTCGCGACGGCATGTCCTTAAGACTTCCACTCACTCCAAGGGCCTCCCCGTCTTACAAAAGAGTAAGCAGAAGCCCATGCACATCATTTTGTCTCCCCAACTCTCCAAATCGCACGAGTTCCTCGCGAATGCGCTCGCTCCCCTGATCACCTCGACTTTGTTCCTTCCCCCGGCCGATGCCAGTGCTGTCGGCGCCCGTCATACTGGCCTTGCTGTCCTCGCTGCCTTTCGAGATTGTGCCCACCAAGGACACAGCACACGTCAAGATGTGGTGACATATAGCGAACACGGCGGGCTTGGAGGTCCAGCCCAGCGGGCCATCACGACCGTCCTGGCGTCCGCTAGGGCTTTGGGCTGAGATTCCGGCTGAATCTGGGTCCGCGGCGATCTGGTTCAGCGTCTGCAAGGCAGCGAGGGTCCATGCTGATAGATCCGCCAGTACAGGTCCCCCGTCAGCAGTGGGTGAGGGGAAACACGTGGTGAAAGCGCCCTTCCAGCGGTCCGCCTCGCGAACCTCGTCTATGTACAGGTTCTGCTCCTCCACGACGAAGAGCGCGTCGTCGAAGCGCATCGCGTGGGACAGTTGTTCTGCAGCCGGGGTCCAGCTTGCGGACACGGCGGAGGAGGGGTTCTCAGATGTAGAGGCGTGTCCGACCATACGGCACGCCACGTGGGAGCGGAACTCGTCGGTGTTGCCGAAGTGCCTACACAGCCAGGCCAGGAGCTGGGTGCTGGCTTCTATCGAGGAGGGTGACTGTCCGCCTAAGATGTTCCCTGCCGCTGTGGCTGCTACGTCGCGGACCTCGTCGTCGTCGTCGTTTAGGCTGTCGTAGAGCGCGAGGAGCCATGGCAGGTGGGCTTGGTCGGTAGAGCCGGCAGGGCTGGCGTTGTTGTTGTTGTTGTCCGCTGACGGAGTAAGAGCTGTTGAGATGGACACCATGGCGCTAGCCGCGGCGAAGCGTGTGTCGAAAGTCTGATCTGCCGAGCCGGCGTTGTGCATCATGGCTCCCCAGTTGCGCAGCCAGGCAGGTAGCTGTCCTGCGTGAGCTTGCTCACCGCGGGCGATAACCACGGCTAGGATGCAGCCGCCGACCTGCATGATGGCTTCAGAGAGACTTGGGGTGATTGGGAGATTGGTGGCCTTCTCCCACAGCTGAATAAAGTCCTCGGTTGCGGGAAGTCCTGAGAATTCTAGTGGCTTCACGACAAGTACTCGGCTCATGATCATGCTCATGTTCTCGAGTGCTAGTGAAATTGGCTCGGTGGCTCGCGTCTTGAGGCATGCACTCATGTTGACATCAATGAGTGTCGGAGCAATGGTTGCGTCCGCGTTTGCACAAACCTCTGAAAGAGACTCAAGCATGGCGCAGGAGACGTTGATGTCAGTGTCGAGGGCAGCTTCGAGATCTGCCTTTAGATCGTCGCCTGTAGTTGTTCCTTGTGCAATGCGCGTTGCCGATTGGGTTTGAGCTTCACCAAGCCTGAGATGAAGAAGTGCGGATGTCCTGTCTTTGAAGCCTTGCTTCACTGTGGATTGTGGCACCACAATCAGGGAGAGTTCTTCTCCTGCTCTGAGCTTGGTGATCAACCCGTTGAGGGTATTGATGACGTCGATGTATACTGCTTCCACTTCTGTGCATGCTTGGGAATTGGCTATGCTAACCTCGAGAGTGGAGAGCATAGCTATCAATGAATTCACAGCATTTACTGTGTTGTGGTCAGTTGCGGCGACGTCAGACATGGTTTTCCTAAAGGTTTAACACACCTGAGATTTGCTCTGGCATTACTTCGCCAAGGCGTTCAAGCAAGAACTTCAGACTCATCAGGGCTCCATGAAATTTGTTCGCGGACGATGCAGACTCAAGGATGAGCTGCTGCACATCTTCATTCCATCCCGGCCTTAACAGGAACGAGCAGAGGGTACGGGCGGCGATCTCACGGACATGCCAGATGCGGCTGCCGAGATACCACGAGATCGACTGATAGAGTTTATCACGCGAGGATTCAGGGGGGCCTGCTCGTCGAATGATGTCCAAGGCGGGAAATACGGACTCGGCAGACTGCGAGCCGATTAGAACACCATCAGCCTGCTTACCCATCTCGAGCAAATTAACCAGCACTGTCGGGAGCTGCGCAAACTTGTGGTAGGGAATCCTGACGGTCTTGCCATCCCAGCCAGCTTCAATAGAGCTTTTGCTCTCGTTCGTGCCCAATAGACAATCGATTAAGCTTCGGAGCAAAAGAAGACCACAGTTCCGAATTGCCCAGCTGGTAGCATTCATTAGTATTGTATATCAGCGTGTGCAGAAGTTGAGCCGACTGGAAACTTACATTTCTGACTTTAGGCATTCTGCTGCGAGCTCCAGACACACAGTAAGGTAGGGCTCCGCCCTCTTGCTCAGATACGAACTCTTGAAGATGTCTTTCAGACAGTTCAAAGCATGGACTTGAGACAAATTTGACCCGTCTGTTTCGGCGACAGTTGCTGGTTGTCTGGAGATCCGCTGTAGCTCGTGGATCACATTCTGAAATGAAGGGTCTTCAGCGTTCGCAGACAGAACTCCAACGACTAGCGCTGGAATACCAGCTGACCGACGCGTTGTTGAGGCTTGCGTGTGTATACATTTTAGAGCGCCCTAAGTCGTGTCAATAATGCTCGCTGCCCCCTTGTCTACGCATGACGTACCTGATACCACTCATTGAGAAGATCAGCACCACCTTCATTTTTCGGAAAGTGCTGCACAAGCTGGCAGCATGTTGCGAAAGTCTGGGACACAGTTGTGAAAGCACCCCTATGTCTTAGGGTTGATAGTTCTTGAAAGGTTAATCGGCCAATGGTCTCGAAGCTTGAACGAGCTTCCAAGGTTGGTTGTGCCTTGAAATCAGCCGCAAGACGACTGGCTATCACTCTCAGGAGGTTGCTAGATACATAGTCAGCATCGAAGAACTTTCCACTGCGTTACAATTACTTACCTGGATTCGTGAATAGCTCGAAAGCTATAGCTGAGCAGATCCTTTGTGTCAAGTCCGTCCACCTCTTCAAGCTCTTCAGGTAGGTGGCCTTCGGGCGAATCATCGCAGAGAATGTGCTGGACAATGCCCCATATCTTCTGACAACATCGAATTGTTCTCGCTTGGATCTCACTCAGAGTCTGACTGTTCTCTACTGATATCGACGAAGTGCCCAAAGTACCCCAGAGGTAGCTGGAGACATTAGCTTGTTGTTAGTTTTATGTGGCAGGATGAAGTACTCGACTTACCGCAAAGTAGCGAAGTCACCATGTACTGGGGTCTCAAGAACAGCAGACGCCAAGTCTTTCTCCGCCGAGATGATTTTCGTTTCGAGATCTTTGAGTATCATGCTTGGCACTGTTAAAGACTCCGCGGATTGTGATTTCCACATGTGTAGCAGATGATATGACCGGGCGGCTCCATCCGAGTGGTCAGCACGGGCAGTTCTGCTGGCTAACACGGCGGCTCTTCTGCAGAATGTAGCAATCTCAGCCTCTATATCTATGTCCTGTCTCTTCGCCAGCGGTATTGTATGAGTTCCGTTATTCATCGGAGCCAAAGACATGATCAATCCCGCTGCTGCATCTCGGACATCATCAAATGGGTCCATGACAAGATCTAACACGCATCTCAGCCAAACAGAGTCGACGAAGGGGCTTCTGGCCTCACTAAACATGGCAAGATCTGATTCCTGGATGAGTGGCGAGTTTAGCACGAAATTCGTTGCCTTCAATGAAGTGATGTGGCGTTGGTAAGAGGCCGTGGGACTCATCTCGTTCTTTAGGAAGTCGAAATACCAGAAGACGAAATTGCGGTGTTGCCTCAGGGTCGACTCTATGTGATTAGATGTCGTTTCGTCCTGAGCTGAGAGCCCCTGAGTCTTCTTGACTGCCTTTTCGTACTCTCGTCGCAAGGACTCAAGTGCACCATGAATTCTCCTGATCATGTTACGGGAATGACCGAGGACTTCATAACGAAACTTGGAGTTCGCATCAGAATGGAAGGCAGGAAGGTGCTTCTTAAGAAGATTTAGGACCTCTGGGGTATAAGAGCGCGTAGTCGAAGGCGAGGCAATCAAGATCGCTACTGCAGAAGAGCGTGCATCATGGGATTCGTGACACAACACCTGGTCCAGGATGTGAGCGTCAAGCTGCGTGACAGCACCAGGCTTTTGTTTGAGGCCTGGATTTGTGTCAGCATGGAGCATATGCTCGTTTGTAGTCGTTGCGACATACCTTGGCCTGGCTCGTCCACAACGCCAGCTTTTTTGCCAGATTCCAACATAGACAGCCACAGCATGGCATTAAGGTTCCAACCCTGTCCACGATCTCCAGTTAAACCTTGCAGGTCCGTGAGCTTCTTCAGGTATTCTAGTGCGCCAGTGCGATCAGACTTGAATAGCGGCATCAGAATATATAGCCGGACTGCCTCAAGGAGCTCAGTATTTGCCTCGAGCGGAGGATAGATGAAGTCATGCCACGTGCTTGGCGGGTGTCTCTCGTATCCATCTTGCGACAGTCGCGCGGTCAATATTGTTACGATGAGCTTGCCCGCAGCCGGGCAGGCGTAATGGAGTACCATCCAGTCGAAGACCTGGGAGACAAAAGACTGCCATGTTGTTTCTTGGCTTGGCCGCGACTTATGGATATTTTGATAGGTGGCAAGCACATCACTCAAATAGATGAGCCTTTTCTGTAAGATATGGTCCAGTGCAGTCAATGCCGACTTGATGGACGGCCGTGACGACTTCTCGGTGATGATAGAGGTGGACTCGACCAGGATCATAGACTTTATAGCAAGGCCGACTTGCGGGGACGGATTCTGCTTGGCAGAGAGGACGAGAAAGTCAAGCACGAGTCGCATTGAGCGATGGGCGTCCTGCTCGTTCCACTCGATGAAGAAGTTGAATAATGTGACGGCTGTCTCTTCCTTAAAAGCGAATTCTCTTAGTCGAGGTGAAGAGGACCTGACAGACAACTCAACGAGCCCGCAAAGCTTGACACAGGCATTTCCTGATGACTGCTTCGGCTTGGCTGCACTGAGGAGTAGAGCTTGAAACAGCTCTTTTACATAACTACGTATTGCACCGTATTAGTGTGAGCCCTCAAATTTATATCTAGAGTGTATTTCTTACAATATCTGCTCATCTTCAGTCTGTTGTTCCAGCCATGTTACGGCGTGCTTAGGGTTGAATGAGGACGCCTCTACACCCTTAAGGATCTCTGCAAGTCCGTTAAGTGTCATCTTTCCAAACGGCTCGGGAAAGAACTGTGGTCGTTGGTCCCAAAATTCGTTCTTGCCTTTCACGCTCTCGTCTCACTGCGATATTGAGGGTGGGGTGATCAGTATGCAGTGTTAGGGCAAGACCTCGAGATGCAGAGGCTGCTTTTCGAACGAGTGACCGTAGATACAGGCTATCACAAAGACTTTCGCGAGCCTTGACGGGTGTTATTGCTTGACATGGCTTTCCTCAAGCCCATCAAGTCGGTTCTTATTGAAAAAGATACAAGGGTACAACAACAGCAGGTGGGATGTATGAGAATTTAATGTGGAGCACGCCAGTCCGCCTCCGGTTTGGGGCCGTAATATGTTCAGCAAAGGATCGTAAGAAACAAATATGTCACTCACTTACATGGTTGGCATCTCCAACCTCCGATCTACACGCCATATAAGGGTTCTGGGTCGCCGTTGCAGAGCTCTGGATAATCAACTTCACGCAGATGCTGTGGCGATGCATCCAAAGCCAACTCGGCAAGTACCGCAGCGAGCAGAAGTACACTGCGTACTGAATGTCCCGACATAGTGGAAGATTATCATCTAATTTAACAATCTCATCTGCTCATAAATGGTAATAACAAGCTGATTGTCGAGCTTTTGTGGTTCGTTGCCTGGTGTAAGCCGCAAGTGCGAGGAGTGTGGCGCACACGGTGCACATACGGTACAATCGAAAGCACGTTCTGGAAGTGCGCACAGGCCATCCGGCCGCCGGCCGAAGCCGACTCAAGGCCTGCGGTAGCAGCCCGCTCTGGCTGGGAGATTTTTTATTGTCGGCCTCCACCATACTTCCTTGCACGCCGCATCGTCACACCTCGTCTCGATCCCACCTTTCCCTGCACATCCGCCTTGACCTCGACATTGTCCACGCCACCGTGCCGACGCCTTCACAGCACTTATTGTCCACTTAGACCTTTCGGGCGTCTTCTTGTCAGCGTCACCTCTTGCCCTCCAGCACGTCACAGATCACGCCTGCTGCACCGTTGACGTACCGAACCCTCATATCACCATGTCGATCTGGGATGCTCTTCTCGGACGCAAGTCGTCCTCTCAACAGTCATCCTCATCGTCCTCTTCCTCGACGCCTACGACATCCTCTTCGCAAGTTGTAGACAATGCGCCGACCACCACAACGACAAACAACTATAACGCCAACCCCTTCAGCGCCTCGGAACCTCAAGGTGTCGATGCCTTCCTTAACAGCTCGGTATTCGCGGATCCTTCTCAGCTGCACCCGCTCGCCGGTCTCGACAGCGATAGCCTAGAGTACCTCACCCTCGAGGATTCTGCCCTCACCGATCTACCTGGCGCGCACTCGGCCATCCCATCTCGTGGTTTCAGTGACGACCTCTGCTACGGAACCGGCATCACATATCTCTCAGCGCTGACCCTGGGCGGCGCTTGGGGCCTGCAAGAGGGCTTGCGGAAGTCTGTTGGCCAGCCGCCTAAGCTTCGTCTGAACTCTACACTTAACTCGATCACTCGAAGAGGACCCTTCTTGGGTAACTCTGCGGGTGTTGTCGCCATCACATACAACTGTTTCAACTCGAGTATTGGTTACATGAGGGGCAAGCACGACTCGGCAAACACGATCATTGCTGGTACACTGAGTGGCATGCTCTTCAAAAGTACCCGTGGATTGCGTCCTATGCTTATTTCGGGAGGAGTAGTGGGATCTGTAGCTGGAGCCTGGGCGGTAAGCTTACCTCTCCATTGTCACCATGCGGGTGAGGATCGATATGGAACACACAGCTGACATTTCCCCATTAGATTGCCAAGAGGGTCATGGTACCCGACACAGACGCTTCCCCGAAGGAGCTCCAGCTGCAATAGAAGGCAGCGCTTTCACAGCTGGGCTCGAAACCTCTACCGTCCCCATTCGATACGATTTCTTCTTGATACCATGAGACGTGCGCCACTACCATGTATACTATCCGGACAGCAGCGATGTCCATACTCCCGAAGAAAGTAATGAGCCGGCGATCTCTCTTCGGTTTCGCTCAGCATATATGCGAAGATGTACTTGTGTAGATATAGAGAGAGCGCCATGGCGAAAGGCGCATGGGTTACGCAACGATGAGCAAGTCACGATCTCTCCTCCAACTGGAACCTTGCATGTACAACACGGCAGGCACACGCATAGAAAGTGCGGTACTGCACTTGCAACTCGGACGGCGTTTGGCAGTTTTTGGGAATGCGGAGGCAATTGCACCTTCTGACATGTAGCACAATATTGATTTCATCTTACTCGGCCTTGCCTTTTTTGTGTGGCATTTGAAGACTCCATATCATTGGTGGCTGCTAAACATGAAAGATTCAAATCTCGATCGATTGGCTGATCCCGCTACCCTCGTGCGCGTGTGGTCAGTACGACGACTTTGAACACTATGGGCATATGCTCTGTGAGATAGCCCATTCGTGACTGTCACACCTGACTGGGAGCCGACTCTACAATCTAGGACATATTCTCACGGGTCTGGGTATCACGAGTTTCGACAAAACTGCCGCAAAGGTCGTGTTACGAATCCGCCCTTCAGCCCGGCAGCCATCCCTACCAACGGGTAATCCACTAGCCAACCTCATGCTCAACAAGTTCCTATTACACGCGCTACACACAGATTCAGGGTCAAAGCCAAATTATACGCCGCCGATATCAAGTAAGGACTCTGGAAACAACGATAATGGGTCTTAGCACAGATCGGTGGCGATGCAGAGAAACACGCCATGCCCGACAACGCAACCTTTGGCACGGAGCTACACAAGCAAGCGCGAGGCAAAACTGCTGTGAACACGAAACGTGTGCGGTTGTGGCACTCTGCCGGCACAAAACCGGGCGAGCGATTGCCACCAAGTGGTCGTACAAAAGCGCTTTTGCACGAGACGTCAATTATTCTTCGCACTCTGTCGCGTCCTGAGGCCGTGTCTAAGTCAGGACCGACTTTTGATTCTTGTCATAGGTGACGATGATGCCTCTCGGGCACGGAAGGCACTGGGCTCTAGGACGCGTTTGCTGAGTTATATCCTGCTGATATCGCAATTGTCACCCATATACGCTATGTCGAAGCGGCTAGTCTGGACTTGATATTAGGGCGCAACTACGAAAATTGTACAGATTCAGATCGCCGCAATGGCCTAGAAATTGCGAGGCTATGAGTCTCTGGCATTATTGCTTGTAGAATGCCATTGTGGGCGCCTTTAGCTTGTGACCTTGATGGCAACAGGTCTGCGTAGGCATCAGGAGTGCCCTGTGAGGCATTGTGTACACCATGCCTTTTGGTCCTGTATGCTCCGCTTCTTGTATTAGTTTGAACTACGCCGGCCCAGGACCACTGGGGATCATTGGTCCGCATGGTTCTCTGTGTGCCAACTCGATGTCGGCACGGGGCCTCGCACGATCTCTATCCAGATCACCCTGCCATCCCATTGTTCTACCCGCCGTCAACTCACACAAACACCACAACACAGCCTGTCGAGGCAGACCAACACATCTAAACAGCTGTTCAGTTGGTCACCCACTGCACTTTTCCTGATCCTTCAGCACAAGAAGACAACATCGCGACATCAACATGTGCCTTCCATGCTGGCCGGTCAAGGACATCTACCTTGAGGACGACCCTCCCCACCAGTCAGTGCGGTACGCCTGGGATGGAGGCAAATGGGTAGAGACTACAAGGCCAAGTCGTATCTCGGTAAGGATGAAGCTCTCCCGTTGTTCTCTTTTCCCTCTTGCTTTGCATCTCTAGCCCGATCACCAGGCCTCTGTCTCCGTTGACTGCAAGTATGCACGTCATCCTGCCAATACCTGGCTCACATCTGGTCTGGGACCAACAATTTACCTTGTTCGCAACATAATCACCAGAGCAACAGATGCCTTGTTCTGTCACTCAGGCAGTTACCCCAGTAGGCCATTGTTTTTGAGCTGCACATGATCTGGCAGTGATGGCTCTGCTTTGCTGTCTTGTCCTCCTCTCCTGTACCCAGACCTTCTCCTCCGCCTCCTCTCTCGTGCCACCCACCTTCGCACAAGCAATGGTCGGTGCCCGCGAACCATGACCCCTCCTCTCGCAAACGGCCCAAGACCAAGAGCGGCTGCTCCTCGACACGCCACCGTGAGCGACCACATCGACGAAGACCGCCTTCAAAACCACCACAGACCATCCACTGTTGCCCCTCTGTCTCGCCAGCCTGGCCTCACCACCACCACCACTCCCAGCGGTGGCCACAACGACGGCAACAACAACAACCAGAAGCCCCTTCCCTCTGAGCCGACTCAGCACAGCAGCGACGTCCCAAAGCCGCCTCCTACCCCTCTTTCCCAGTTCCAGAAGCCCGGCCCCGGTTTTGAAAACAAAGTCACGGGCAGCACCAGCGGCTGGATCACCCCTGGCGTCAACGGCTTCAACCCTTCTACCGGCCGCCAGCCTATTGCACCGCAACACCAGACCGCCGGCTTCCTCGCGCAAACTGCGCTTCCCTTCTTTACTCATCCTTCTCTTGGCAATTTCGCCCCTGGAAACCGTCCCAACATGGCCGACTACTCCAACACTGTCATGCCCAACCAGGGCCAGCATTTTCAGCCTCCAGTGCCCGACACAACCTACGGCGCCATGGTTCATACTTGGCACCCGCGCTTCGATGGTGCCTCGGGACCACAATACATGATGCCCGGCCATCCCATGGCTTATGGTGCTGTACCCATGGCAATTCCACAGGTACAGCCTATTTATCCTATCCAGACGACAATTCATCTTTCTGGTGTAGTTCCTCAGGCAGTCCTAGTGTCGAGCGCCCCATGCCCCAGCCTTCTTTACAATGCAAGTCCAATACATAGCTTGGCTGGCAGTGTGTCAAGAGCGGCCACTTCTCCCATGCTAATTACCCTTCTTTCCCGACTGTTGACCATCAGACTGTGGAGTCCACAGAAACCAGCACCCATCCTCACCGGCGGCTCATCTTGCATCGTCCTTCGCGTTCTGAAAGCTTGCTCTCATGAAGAAAACATTGCTAACTTTTGCTTCTAGTACCAGCACGGTATGGCCAGCGCCCCTGTCGTCATGCAGCCCATGATGACCTCTGGCGCACAGCCTGCCGCCTACTACGGCCATGGCCAGCATGCCCAGTACATGCACCCGGCACAATTTGCCAACAGCCAGAACCCGGTCTTTGTAGGTCACAGCGGTGTCCCTCCACCTCAGGGTCCCCCGGATATCATGGGTATTGGCAAGACCGGAGCTGAGGCTTGGTATGAGCAGTGCTACAATGCCCAGACCGAGGGCAACCAGATGAACGAGCCGCAGGATTTCAAGCCTGCCGACCCCGACCCGAGTCGCATGTACCCGTGTCGCGAGGCCGATGGCGCCTGGACGCAGCGCAACCTCGTCACCATCGAGCGTCTTGATGATGCCCGCTGGTACATTGACAGCCACGGTCGGTTCTATGCTGTTCGTTCTGCTGACTGACAAGATGGGCTGGCGTCCAGTATCGGTGCGTTTTATCACAAACCCTCCTTTACTTCTGAGCGATTCTAATAACAACAGAGACAAGGAGAAGATATTTTACCAGAGCGCCCAGAGGAAGCCAAAGAAGTGGAAGAAGTAGCCGTTCACTGCGAAGATCTTCTCGTAAGTCGGCCTAAGCTGCCACCAGCGCATGCACGCCACTGACTGGAGGTGTAATTAGATCGACTGCAGCTTGTGAGGTACAGGAGTTGCGTCAGCATCATTTAATCCGGGGTACTTTCCAGGGGACATCTGGGCGAAGGCGGTTCTTCGAGACTCGCCAGGAAACTGAGTAAAGGGTGCGATTTGTTCTCTGCTCGGCAAGCTTCGGCGTGCTACAGCGACACAAAGAAGTCTTTCGACGATTCTTCTTCTCCTTTCGTACGCTCTAGCATATGGTCAGATGCACTGATAGAGTGACTTCTGTATTCTTCGGCAATGAATTGATCATTGTTTTATTCCTGACGTCCTTGTTTATCCATAATTCGTGAACTTCAGATGGTTGCATAGATCGTCATAAGATGGGGGACTTGGCCCTTTGAAGGAGGACGAGCGTGCATGGTTCAAAGCCCGATCCATACCCCTGGGTGTAAGGTACGAATGCTCAGGCCCAAGCTCGTGAAAGCCTTGGCGACCACGAGATATGCCACAGTCCAAGAAACCTAAGTACACTAGATGACGTTGGAAAGTGCCCCATAATCTTCCAAATGACCCACTTTGACCACACGATACAGCAAGTCGATTGGCCGAGGGCTCGGTGGTCCACTTCTACCTCCCTGAAATTCCTGAGCGCATGATCTCAAAACCGCGACTTACACGCATCTCCAGCACTTCATCAACCTCGGAACACGTCTTTCAAAGACGAGATATAGTTCTGCACCAAGTGACAGTTAATACAAGAGCACGAATCATGTGAACACTGGGTTTCACCGCTCAAGACTAAGCTTTAGCTGAGGTCGATCACATGTTTCTTTCTCCTACACAGTCGCTGGCAACCGTACCACAATCAGGCTGACCAGCAAGCACAACCACAATAATGGCCGCCATCAACAACCCCAAACCATGGGCGCAATCATCAGCCTCATCATCTGCAGCAAATTTGAAAACAAAAGCAAAAACAACAGCAATGCTCTCCTCAACTACAGCGGCATCACCAGCGGGCACCACAAGCAACCCTTACCAAATCACCCTAGAGACCCTCGCCCCCTTAGAGCGCATCCTAGCAGGCTTCGCCCACCGCAACAAGAACCAGCACCGCCGCGCGCGGTGGTGGGCCTCGCTCGGAATTCTGCGCCGCAATCTGTCCAGGCTCCTGGTCGAGCTCGTCGCGGCTGCTGGGTCGAGGGCCGCCCGTCTCGCTTCCACTCGTGACGACTCGCCGGCCGCAGTCGGTGCTACTTCTGCTACCTCCGCCGCGGCGGCCAAGAAGACAAAGAAGAAGGCGGCGCCCGCGGAGGACCAGCGTCTCCTCGATGAAGCCCGTACGAGGGCGGTATGGCTCCGCGACGCGCTCGTGCCAAAGTGCTGGATCCAGTTTGGCCAGTTGACGGCCGATCCGCAGTTTGCCGCGCTGGGCGTGGTGCTGCTGGGCGTGCTGGCGCAGGTTGATGGGGCCTGCTGCGCGCTTGTCGGCGCGAGGCCGCCTGGCGGGGAGGGATCAGAGGCAGTGCAAGGCGCCGCGGGAAGTTCGGGGATGAGGATTGGGGTCCAGGCTGGCGGTGACGGGAGTGCTGGTCTGGCAAAGGGAATCGATTCGAAGATGGTGCTTGGGGCTGGCGGAGGACGGAAGATTGCAAGATCAGCGGCTGCGTCTACTTTTGAGCTTGTGGGGAGGACTATTACTAGGGAGGAAGCCGGTGCTTCACTGGGACGAGGTGGAATCATCTCTCGAGACGATGCAGCGGCGAGTTTGGTTAGCAAGGGCAAGGACATAGCACCGTCACTTTTCGCGGCACAGGCAACAGCAGAAGAAACGACATCATCATCATCATCATCATCACCGTTGTTATTGTCGAAACGGGACAGGAAGCTCGCTGACGAACAAAGCGAGGCTGGTCAGGAGCAACGAAGTACTATCCAAGCAGCACAAAAACTGCTGAAGCGCAAGCGGGACACCAAGACTACCTCGGACTCGCGCTCGTCATCTTCTGCATCGATATTCGGCGTGGGTAAAGACCGAAGGGGGCGGTGCGACAATAGCGAAGATAGTCATGAGGATCTTGACAAGGAGGACCCGAAGGCAAGCAAAATTTTAAGCCAGTCTGCCAGCATCACTGGACCACCACGGCTAGAAAAGACTGCCGGCCTCGCATCGAATCATGATGACACGACAACAGACAAAACTTTCAAGAAAGAAACGACCAGACCTGCTACTATATTTGGAGGAGATGAGAAGCCGCCACGAAAGAAAAGGGCGAACAAAGTCCTCGAAGAAGACGAAGAGGATATTCAGAACAAGAAAAAGAAGAAGAAGAAGAAAACCGGCAAGGATGAGTTCGATAATTTGTTTAATTCTTTGTTCTGAGATGAAATGCTGTTTCGGATGGCTCAAACACGTATTCACACTACAGGACCCAATATACCCCAATGTGGTTCGAGAAGTCGTTCATGCTAGAACAAACCATGCAAGTATTATCCAAAAGAGCAGGATGACTGGGTCGCAAGGTTACGTGAGCGGGTCTGTTGTTTGGTCTGAAACATAGACCGCTCCCTCATCGTGTGCTACCCATCGCAGACCGCTGGCCCAAAATCGATGCAATCGTCACGCGCCTTCATGCAGGACCTCCCTGGTAGCTTGCCTGAGGTTATACATAAAGTTGGGAGCCGTGGTGTGCGACTAATGCATGCAGTCTGACACCAGTCTGCACCTCGCCGAGACATGACAATACGTGGGGTGAATATTTCAGCACGCATGTGTTCTCAGACTTACACGGGTCAAGCCGCTCGGGAGGAAAAGAAGGGTGGGCAAGGGTTGCAGAAACAGGCTCTGGCGCGGCGCAATCTCGCTCGGTAGCGCTGGCCGACGGGCTGGTCTGAACACACACAAATAGGTATCCGATGGTCTTCCTCTTCGAACAGGCCGTCCAGTAGCAGTCGGCGTCAAATGCACATGAGACGAAGCGATCGTATATTGCGGAGATCAGCCAGAGGAGGCAACAGTCATCCTGCTTCCTGCTATTGATTTGCAGAGGCGTGGGTGAGGACTGAGCGAGGTCGCGCTTGACTGGCGTCAAGGAGTCGGGCCTCGCAGGGGTGGGCAAAGAGCCTGATGGGATCCACATCCCCGTCCACGTCCACCGGGGCGTGAGGCCGTAAACTTCATTGAATCATTGGGGAGATTTGTCCGCTGCGGAGCAGGGATGCGTGAGCGACTCAGGTGTGTGAGAGGGAAAAAGAAATGTGGCTCCCAAGCGGCTTGCTGTCCCCACGGCCCGGGAGTGGTAACGGAGCTGAGATATCACCGAGACTGCGCTTATCTCCTTGGCTTGTAAACATCCACCGGCCAGCAAAGCTCAGCCTCGACTTTCGAATGGGGACGACCTACTTACATGTCTGCCATTGACGACATTTGTGTCCGTGTTGTCATCTCCGATGGGTCATTGTGGGGTTCGGAACACATGGCGGTAGCAGAAGCGAGTCGAATGATGGGAAAATGATTGTGTAGTATTTGACTAATTGCTTGAAATGTTAGCTAATTGCCATAACTACGGCCACCCTAGGCTTCTTGCAATTTGCCAAACAATACACAAGTGAGTTCAGACCATAGGAACCACTTAGCACGCGATGGGTGTCTTGTGGCGTTGTCGGTGTGATCCAAAGGACTCACGATGTTTATAACACTCACGAGCAAGGAAGCGTACCTCATGCTAATGATGGCATTCCGTGTTCTTGTGCTAGAAAGGATCTTTCCGAGAAATGGTGTCCAGCACATAGGCTAGGTGTGATTTGCTATCGTTCTTGGACGTGCCAATGCTGAAACACGCGTGACTGCTGCTGGATGGTGCTTGCCTGCGCTTTGACGACCAACAATCAAAGTTGAGGCGGATAACCGTTAGGTGCTGGCCGTTAGAAGCTTACCGCAAATACACCAGATAGTCGATTGTCGACGAAAACAGTCAACATGGCTTAGTCACACCGTGGCCTGACATGGTACGGCGTGTAGTCGGGCAGCTCTGAGGGCTGAGATCAATCCAATACGTGCAGATGCAGCGCCGGAAGGAGCCTGCTTGGCTGCACCCCTTAGTGGGCAGGGGGTGTGTCTACCCGGCCGGGGGCGCGTGGACCTGGACATACCTTGCCTTGCGCTATGGGCAAGAGCGACATGGGGCCTTCTCCAGGTGCGCAAGTGGGGCGTCGCTCCCCTTGCCGGGCGGACAGCGCCGCACTACCTACACGTACTTGGGTACATTAGCGCAACAGAGGCGGTTGCCCAGTGGCTGGCTTGCTTGCTGCTGCTGCTTGCCCCCCCTCCACCCGATGCTCGGGCTCAAGGTGCCCACTGCTCAAGTGCCCTCCAGGTCCTTGTGCGTCAAGTGCAAGCTCTTGCTCAGTGCAAAATGTGGGATCCACTGCCCCATACGCACCCACCGGCCCACTTGCACCACCCCTGACGCTGCCCTGCACCAGGCCTTGCGCGCGCTGCCATGCCATGCCCTGCCCTTGCAAGTGCCCACTGGAGCATGCCCATGCAGCGCCCAAAGTGCCTGCTCTGCCTGCTGCATCGGGTGCAGCGCGTGGCTTATGGGACAGACGGGGAGCTCCTGCTGCCCTGCCAATTCTCTGCCGTCCCGCCGCCTCCGCCTCCGCCTCTTTCGTGTGTTGGCCAGAGCCCGCCGGGCTAGAGCAGACGACCTGCCACCACACACGCCCAGCTCGCGATCCCAATTCTTCGCCCGGCCACTCACCTCCTCTCCATCATCATCCATCCCTCTTCATCCCCATCGTCGGTCCCCCCACCAGCACCGTCAACTCCATACCTGACGCGTCGTGCGCATCTGACTGCGCGTCCCGCGATCTTACTCGCACAAGGCGTCCATCGTCATCATCGTTGTCGTTGTCGTCGCGCACAGCCATCCTCCATCGCTCCAGTCTGCGCCCCTGACTCGTCACCGGACTGTCGCGAGGCCAATTCGCCAGGACCGCTACCAGCGTGTCTGTGTCGACAACATCCGTTGTTTGTCTCGAGCGTCACGCCTGGCACAAGCCTACGAGCACGACACTTTTCCGGCGCGCCTCACCAGTATCATCAGCCAGGACGGTCTGCTTGCGCCAGCGCATTCCCTTTTCGCATCGTCTCTTAAAACCCGCGAACTTGTCGAGGAACGAAGCGGCCGACCACATTTCGAATCCCAGAGATCCGGAATAAGATGTCGATGTACCCTGGCCACCGTGGCCTCCCCCACCAGGGAGGCTCATCGCGCCTGAATGAGCTGCTCGAGCAGGTCCGCGCCGAGTTCGACAACCAGGTCCGCGTCAATGAGGACTACGAGCGTCAAAGTAAGTGGTCCACTTTCGAAGCAAAGAGATGCACGATGCTAACGACCCCGGTACACAGTTCAGCAACAGATCCAGGAGGCGCAGGTCATCCGGGAAAAGGTCTATCAACTCGAACAAGCACACATGAGCATCAAGCAAAAGTAAGACAACCTTGCACGACCGGTATCTGGCCACTCAGTAGCTGGTTGCTAGTGATACTGTGCTCGTTTCATAGCTGACTCAATCTCCGCATAGATATGATGAAGAAATCATTATTCTCCGCCGTCAGGTCGAATCGTCTCGTGGAGGTGGCGCGCCCCCGCCGCAAGGCATGCAGGGTCCTCCTCAGCATGGAGGGCCCTCGAATGGCCCGCCTCCGGCCATCAATGTCGGCAACAACCTCTTCAGTGGCATCATGACCGGTCAGGGCGGCCAGGGAGGCGGTCTGCCTCCCCAGCCAGTTCCTCAAGAACAGCAAGCTCAAGGGCAGCACCATCAGATGCCTCAGGGCCCGCCTGGTCTCCAAGGACCCCCGCCGCCTTCTTCTGGCCAGCAACCGCCCTTTCAGCCTCCATACCAGCAGGGTCCTGCGCCAAACGGATTCCCTAGCCAGGGTCCTTCGAGCACCGCTTCCCCGGGGCCTGGCAAAAGGGGCCTCGGTCGCCCACCAGCTGGCGGCCCTGCCACTCCCCAGATCAACACACCAATGCCGTACCCAGGCCCCGGAGCTTCGCCTCAGGTTGCGAACCACCCGACGCCCGACCACCGAGCTATGCAGCCGCACCCTGGTGCTGGCATGATGAACAATGCCCTCGGAGAGGTCGACCTGGAGCGCCTTCCCCCGCACTTCAAGAAGACCCGCGACGACTGGTTTGTCGTCTTCAATCAGCAGGTTCCTCGCACTCTTGATGTCGACCTCGTGCACACACTTGGCCACGACAGTGTTGTTTGCTGTGTTCGCTTCAGCCATGATGGCAAGTTCATTGCCACTGGTTGCAACCGCTCTGCTCAGATTTACGATGTCAACACTGGCGAGAAGCTCTGTGTCCTGCAGGATGAGAACGCGGACGTTAGCGGTGACCTTTACATCCGCAGCGTGTGCTTCAGTCCCGATGGCAAGTACCTGGCCACTGGTGCTGAGGACAAGCTCATTCGCGTGTGGGATATCCAGAACCGCACTATTCGCAACACTTTCGCTGGTCACGAGCAGGATATCTATAGTTTGGACTTTGCTCGCGATGGCCGTACCATTGCTTCCGGCAGTGGTGACAGAACCGTTCGCCTGTGGGACATTGAGACTGGTAGTGCCATGTTGACGTTAAGCATAGAGGACGGCGTCACCACTGTTGCCATCTCGCCCGACACGAAATATGTCGCCGCTGGATCGCTGGATAAGAGTGTACGTGTGTGGGATATCAAGGGCGGATATCTGCTTGAGCGTCTCGAGGGCCCTGAGGGCCACAAGGACAGTGTCTACTCTGTTGCATTCTCCCCCAACGGCAAGGACCTTGTTTCTGGCTCGCTCGACAAGACCATCAAGATGTGGGAGCTCTCTACGCCTCGTGGCATGCAGGTACCGAACCCCAAGGGCGGTCGGTGTGTCAAGACCTTCGAAGGACACAGGGTAAGTTTATGCATTTTGCTCGCTCCTTTTGTGCAGTATGTTTCATAAGACTAATTACGGAATATCTAGGATTTCGTCCTGTCGGTTGCGCTCACACCTGATGCGAACTGGGTTCTGTCCGGTTCCAAGGATCGCGGTGTGCAATTCTGGGACCCCCGGACGGGTTACACGCAGCTGATGCTGCAAGGCCACAAGAACTCGGTCATCTCGGTCGCACCCAGCCCTGCTGGAACATTCTTCGCCACTGGATCCGGCGACACTCGCGCCCGTATTTGGTCGTACCGTACAATTGCTTAGTTGCAAACGTTCAATTGGTGGCTCGACGCGGTGTACAGGGCGCGCACAAAGGGCAAGCCGCTGCCGCCGCATTGTCGACTGTTCTTGGCTTGTGCGAAAAATGGGTCAGCTCGCATTGTGTTATACTAGAGCTTCAGAGGCTGTGTTTTTACGGGTGGGGTGAAGCTGTCGCGCAGCTGCGTAATGGCTGGTTGTTTTGGATGAAGTAAAGAGGAAATCTATGATACTCAAAGGCAATCGGCGTATAAGGTAACGGGGCACAGCGATATACTTGCCAACTCTGCCCAGGGTGGCTTGTGCTGTTGTCTTGGACTTCTTTAGTTTTGTTAGTCAATTTTCGAGCCAAATAAAGTGATACTAGAGTACAATGTGCTTGCCAAGTTTGTGACATGGATAAATGGTCAAAGGTCATACTGAGTCTATATAGAAGCCAGTGGTGACGATAATGCAGTACTTCTCATCGTACTCGACGGGCAAGGAGACGGCGGCGAAGGCAGAGGATGCTGGGAAACGAGGTCGCTTCTGATTTAATAAGGCTTCTAGAGACTCAAAGATTCCAAAATGGTCCGCAGAGGCCGTCCGATCATCTGGCGCATGTCTTGACAAGTAGGTGACGAGGTGCTTTCGGTGTGAAGTTGAATATTGAAATATATGCCTCGTGAATTCTGCTTAGTGCGTGGAGGAGACAGCCAGGGGATAACGCTGGGTAAGGAAAATAGACATGGCGTGGTTTCAGGCGGATTCTGGATGGTTTGTTGATCCTGAAACCTCGTCGCCTCTTTTTTCTCTTCTTCTTCTTCTCGATTGATATGCCGCGCACGAGAGAACCATTTCGTCGGGTAGGTATTATTAGCATTAGTGTCTGAAAAATGAGATCATCTAGTTCCAGGTTGTCTCTGTGTTTTAGGTACAAGCATGTGATACGCAACGAGGTTGAATGCTTTGCGTAAACAGGGTGGTCCTCTTCTTCGGACACGAATACGAATAAGTCGGGCAATATAGAGTGACCCTGGATGAGGTCAGTCGGCAGATGGGACCGCGATCGGAGGACCGGTCTCTTTCTCTGTCTCTCTGTGTCTATGTCTATGTGTGCAAGGCGCCGAGCCTGCCACTCTCGCTTATCAGATCCTCTCAAACCTATGAAGGCGGACAGGCTTAAGGGGGGGCTGCAGTGCTGCGTGTCTTTGCAAGGTGCGGTGACTGCGGCGTGGAGAAGAGAAGCGCGGGCGTGGTGGTTGTGATTGGCTCGGAAGCTCGAGTTGCCAGTGGTGCCACTTCTTCTCTTGCAGCTCCGCTTGGAGCTACGCTTGTTTTGGTGCTGGTGGTGGCTTCCCGCCACTGATCGGCTGCCGCCAGACCTGTTTGGCCGGCGCGGGATCATGCAGCATCTTTTTTTTTTTTATCCCTTTCTTTTTGGTTGGTTGTGATCGTGACTCGTTCGGAGGAACTGCTCGCGCTGGTTTGATGACAGGCTGTGGCGGTTGCTTAGCTGATGAGTCTATCTGGACGAGATCTGGCGCAGAGTGTTTTGCATGTGGGCACATGTATGTGATGCTGGTCACCCGAGAATGTGGCCACTGTTGTGATTCGCGTACAGGCCCATGACGGAAAGGGAAGAATGGCCTCATGTTCGCTCAGTGCCAGGCACCGCTCTCTCTCCCTCTCTCCCCACATAAAGGACCTTAAGCAGGGACTATGCAGGCCCGCGAACAAGAGAAAGCTCAGGGTCGACAGTTTGTCGGTCGCTCGGTCGGGCTGGGTCATGCGATGGTCGTGCTGTCGGGACTGTCTTGAAATCCACCTGGCGTAATTACCTTGGCTGCCGCAAAGGGACGGGTTCTGCTCTCGCGCCGCCAATCACGACACCCGCCGGTAGGGGCCCCCTTCTCCATCCAGCCGCGCCACTGCACTGCAGGCTGACCGACCGACCGACCGACAGACGAGATTGCCCTGATGGAATTTGGAAGGGCCCCTGACCTGACTGCAGTCTCTTACAGAACGCTTGACTGGCTTGACGGGGAAGCCAAGGCCAGGGCACCGGCATTGACGCCTGCGCTTCAGCACTCCCATTGCCTTAGTCAGGCCAGGCCCTTCGCCCCCGGTCCCCTTTGCGCCTTCCGCTCTCATATTAAACAATAAACATCGCCGCCTTTCCGGGCTCCTTCCTTCCCGTGCCCTTGCCCTCCTTCAGTCTCCGACTACGACACGACCGAGTTTGGCCTTCCCTCCCTTGCCAACTCTCTCGAACTCAACCACCATCGTTATCATCACCACCAAGGCGATCACCACCACCGCCGCCACCAGACGCTTGCCCACGATGGACGTCGTTCTTGAGGTCGCAGAGACCTTTGTTGGCGACTATGTCTACGCCCTCGCTCACCCGGCGCGCCCGGCGCCCTACGACTTCCCCAAGCAGACCAACCAGACTTCCCAGCAGGTCTTCTCGACCTGGTCTTACCAGCCCGCCAGCACCTACTTCTCCCTCGAGCCCTCCCAGTACGCCTACATGAGCGCCTGGGACCGCGACAACATCGCCCGCCAGGCCGTCTCCCTCTTCATGATCACCTGGGTCTTCGGCACCCTCCTCTACTTCGTCTTCTCCACCGCCTCCTACTACCTCATCTTCGACCATGCCCAGATGAAGCACCCCAAGTTCCTCAAGAACCAAATCAAGTTCGAAATAAATCAGGCCGTCACCTCTATGCCTGTCATGTCCCTGCTCACCACACCGTTCTGGCTTCTCGAGGTCAGGGGTTACACCAAGCTCTACGACACCTCCGCCGACGGCCCTGGCCTGTGGTACGACATCCTCCAGTTCCCCCTCTTCCTCCTCGTCACCGACGCCTGCATCTACCTCATCCACCGCGGCCTTCACCACCCTCTCATCTACAAGCACCTCCACAAGCCTCACCACAAGTGGATCGTGCCCACTCCGTTCGCCTCGCACGCCTTCCACCCCGTCGATGGCTGGTCGCAGTCGGTCCCTTACCACATCTTCCCTCTCGTCTTCCCGCTCAACAAGTACGCCTCGGTCGCGCTCTTCGTGTTTGTCAACTTCTGGACCATCCTCATCCACGACGGCGAGTACATGGCCAACAGCCCCATCATCAATGGTGCAGCCTGCCACACTCTCCACCACCTCTACTTCAACTACAACTACGGCCAGTACACCACCCTCTGGGATCGCATCGGCAACAGCTACCGCCAGCCTGACGCCGCCCTCTTCCAGAAGGAGGCCAAGCTCAGTGAAGCTGAGTGGAAGAAGCAGACCAAGGAGATGGAGACGATCGTCAAGGAGGTCGAGGGTGTTGATGACCGCACCTATGACCCTATTGACACCAAGAAGACCAACTGAGAGGTTTCCAACCGGGAATCAATTCTGCCAAATTTGGTCGCGATCTGAAACCACGGTCGCGTCTTGTATATACTTGGGAACACTCTCGAGCGACGACCTAGATGTAGATGGGATAAGCCAAGCTGCTGTGAGGGTTCGAAAGTGCTTTGACCTTCAGCTTGGCGAAAGAGCATTGCGGATTTAATGAGGCAAGATTGATGCGACTCAGCATGATCTAATGTGCCCCCCTCGCTGATTCTTGTTGGAAGAGGGCTATTTACGACAAAACATTTATCACCCGCGTGTCGCGGACTGTATAGAATAATGATAATACTATGGAACACATGGAACAATACTCATCCTTGTGACAGTGCGTCGTGCTTCTGAAGGCCAATGGCGAAACAAATGGTAACAAGATCGACCCATCTCACAAAATAGGGAGAAGTTTCTAGTCCTAGCCATGGCACTGACACTATAACATGGCCATCCCTGTGAGAAGTACAAAGCTGGTCCATTGCCGTCCAGCAGAGATCTCCCATGTTGTCTGCAAAGGCTGTCGGCTACCTTCCCGCCACCTGAAGGACAGAGACAAGAAAATAGTATGCTCTCAGTCCAGCTCCCCAACTAGATTTTACCCAACAACTTAACTACATACGGTCCCGCACGACAGCGGGATTTTGTCATGGGTCTGTCCAGTCCTCTAGTAGTAAAACGCCCTCCCCTCTTGATGAATCGGGAATGCTTCAAAAGGAAGAGCCGTCTAGTCCGCCGAGTAGGGGCGGTGACTTTTATGTCATGTCATCTCGTACCACACACAGTACCGTACGCAGGCCTCAGCCCTCACACTGGTTCACTGCATACGATAGATATGAGGTTGTACTAGCTGGCCTGCTCACGATTAAGCTTTCGACCAATCAGCGTGAGACTCCCAAAGATACACTGCACGTATAGTTCATTGAAGGGCTTGTGGACTGCATGAAGTTTGTTTTTTTCTCTTCATCTATGTGGGCATCTTGGCACGCCTTGGTGGAATTTTGAGCAACTATGGAATAATTATCCCACCGATGAGCGCCTACAAGAAACCGCTCCAGAGTATAGACAGAGGCAGGAAAAAGGAAAGAGAAAGATGATGGAGACGAAGGCAAGGAAAAGAGGTATCAAATAAGCCGGCTGTGTAAGCGCAAAAAGACAAATAGGAAATGATTTGCTCTGGGTGGACTTAAAGTTTGCCCCGTGTTGCGATCTTGTTCGCGAATTATGATGATGTAGTCGAGATGTGGTTAAAATGAGAGCGACAGGGGAATCCAGCCAGGCGCCGCTCTCCGCTTGTGTTGTGAAGAAAGGTTGATGGTGCGAAAGCGGACTTTCCAGAAGGACGCTTTGTGCGAACGCGCTTGCGGTGCTCAATACCGAGCCTCATAGTCTGCGCTCAGTCCTCGTAAGAACGATCCTCGAAAAGAGTCCTCGAAAAGAGTACCCTCTCATGAGAAAGTGACGAGCTTCGGATCCCTGGGTCGCCCATCAGGCCCGATGTTGTTCTGACTAAACCTTCTCTCCATATACACCCTCCTTGCCTCGTCAAACTGCATACGGCGCTTCTTCATAATTTTCAAGATCTCGGCTTTCGCTGCGTCATCCAAGCCCGCGCGCGAATCACCCGAGTCGACGTTGCCGGCGAGGCTAAACGTGTCGCTTGATAGTCCCGCCTCGATGTCCCCGCTGAATGAGGAGGGGAGACGCTGGTATAAGGACGAGTTGGTGAAGGACGAAGGTAGCCGCTCGTACAAGATAGATCCCGGGCGTGGGAGGCCAATGTAGATCTCGGGCAGGTGATGTTGCCATCGCGCTCGAGTGAGGTAGAGCGCTGTGCCGGATGTGAGGACTATGAACACGAGGAAGAAGAGTGTGTAGGCCATGGTGAGTGGTGGGGAGGGCGCGAGAGCTCCGGGCCGTGGTTTGAGCTGGGCGTTAGTAGTGTCAGAGGTCAGACAGGATGGGCGTCCGGTCTTTTCGGAGAGAGTCGTTGCGCAAGAGAGGTTGTTGACGAGGCCTTTGCGCTATCGCGCGCAGTTGACGATGGGACTGCGCGTTTAGGGTCGCGAGATTATGACGGGCAGCAGTAGCACTTTGATTGACAGGTGGTGGATCAGCACCGGTAGACCGGATATGACGGGAGCAGGGGCGCTCTTGGCGCTAAATCGGAAGCTCTAAACGAAGCCCGTCGTTGAGGGTGTCGGCAACAACTTATACAAGGGATGGGGTCGCTAAAGACCGAGGTAGGCAACAGTGTTGTGATGAAATGCGCTGCGGTGGGTGTTGCAGCGGTACGAGGCGCGAAGCTTCAACCAAAGGATCAGTCTACAAAGGGATGCCCTGAGACGCAATGCAACATGATGGGCTACTCGTGTCAGCTTAACGGCCGCTCCTTCTTTGGACGCAACTGTATGACGGACTGGGCAGGGACGTCCTGTCCTGCAAGGGTCTTTGGCAGGGAGCCCAAAATGTGTCCGACTGGGGCAAGCCGACACCCGCGAGAAAGTGCTTGCGCCACAATGCTGACGTGCACCTTCTGCTGACCCGGCTGGAAAGCTCCGACAGCCACATCCGCGATAAGATAGAGATTGGCGCTAGTACTCATTGGGCGATTTTAGCGATCACTCACACACTTTGTGGTGGGCTGTCTCGAAATGTGCCAGATGATCGGGCAGGAAGCCAAGCCACGCAGTTTCTGAGAGCAGTTCCGCTTCAATTCAACGATACCGCATCGACGACATATAACAAAATGGCCTCCACACCTGCTGACCTTGTTTGGGAGATTGTCCGTACGTCGAATCTGCCGGAACCGCAAAATTTCGATTCGAGATGCGATATGCGACGGAAGTGCTGACGAAATATTTCTTGGGCGTGTTATACAGGCAACCAGAACTCTTACCTCGTCAAGAGGAAGACTGGCGGTGGTGTCCAATTCTCTCGCGACCCCCTTAACCTGACCAACAAGCACAGCCGCAAGGTTCGTAGACTTTCCTGCAAATTTCGAACAGTGAAGAAGCATAGGTACTAACAAGGAGTATAGTATGCCGGTTTCGTGAACGACAAGGTACGATAGCGATACTACGTCCACACGAGCGACTTTTCGCGACAACACGTCTCGACAACCGAACAGAATATTGACATTCACGACTCCTCAGGCCATCGGTGTTGTCCCCAACGAGAAGGGTGGTGTCCAGGTCATCAGCAAGAAGGCCAGCGATGTCCAGAAGCCTGCCAAGTCTACCCACACTACCACCTTCCATGGCGGCAAGACCTCGCGCAGGTTAGTACCATACCCATGAGCATTTGCAGTACACGATTGCAATCAGGAACCACTAACACTTAATCTTTCCTATCATTTAGCACCTACAAGGCCATTGCCAACCAGACCGCCAAGAACAGCTACCGCCCCGACCTGCGCGCCGCCGCTGTCTCCCGCGCCTCTGCTATCCGCCAGTCCCAGCGCGAGAAGAAGCCTGAGCCCGAGAAGAAGCCCCGTGGCAAGAAGGCTGCCGCCGCCGCCGAGTCCTCGTAAGCTAGCACTGCACAGAAATGTGTTTGTGTGTTGCGACGAAGATAGGTAGCAGTTGACAGAGACGAAAAGGCGAGTCAGCTTGGGACAAGGATCTAATGCGCCGCTGACCTGGAAGGAAAGAGTCAGCATGCGATATGAAAGACCTGTCCTGGCAGGATAGTCGAAAATAAAACGAATACTCCGAGCCTTGAGAAGTGTATGGATGTTGTCTTACGACGTGCGACTTGTTCTTGATTTACAACTTGTCGCCAATCGTGATATAGAGTAAATGGGATCATTGCACATGTTGAGCGCGAAACCCATCATCGTCCACTACGATGCTTGCTAGCCCTGATCCATGTCTGAATTTGATCGCTGGGGTAGCCGGTGTGGCATGCTACCCAAGCAACAGCATTCCGCGATGGCAAGAAAATAGTCCCGGAGACGCGTAGTTACGCGCTCGGAGCTCGGAGATGGCATACTGTCATTCTGGCCATCACAAGCGCGATGCCCTTGGCCCGGCCCCGGCCTTGCCCGAGGCTCGCTATCGGCCTCGGGGCGGAACGGATGGGCAGCCTTGTACTGACTCTACTACCCCGGATCCTCCAGCTAGGTAGCGTTGCTCGGCATCGCACTGGGCATGATTATGACGTCTCCCATTGGCGACTTTAGAGCAAGGCGTGCTTTTCTCGCGGAAGTCAGAGCATCGGGTCATCCCGTGGCCTTGGCCGGTCGGGCCTGGCTGGTATCACGGGCTACCGATCGGCAGGATGACACGGCACGGAGGACTCCGGGCTGGTGGGCGGTCAACCCGCCGAACAGTTCTACCGACTTGCCCAAAACGAGCGAACTGGGGAACCTAACTGCTTCAATGATTGGCCTGATCCTCATGTTTGACTTGACGGATAGCACACTCTGGCGACCTCATTGCTGACCGTTTCTACAGTGAGCATGCGTCTTTTCTTGCAGGATATGGCAATGTCGTGTACAGACCTGCCCCAGCCTGCAAAGACTATGTATCAATCATAGTCACCCGCCGTGATTCAAGGCTAATAATAAATCCTTGTGAAGCTCAAGCGACTCGTTTCGAGGCCGTCTCGAAATAGATGCTGCAGCAGAGCTGTCTTTAGCAAGTGGGGCATAGTGTCGCGACAGGCCCGGGCTACCCCGCTTAATGCACAGCAGCCGGAGGGGCAGATCCATACCCGCTCGCACCGGCAACGGAGGGGTAGCTCTGCATCGTGGACGCGACACCTCTGCGGCCATCTTGTGAGAAATCGCGACATGCGGCCAAAGCGTTGGGTGGCACAACACTATTTCTGAATGTACTTTGTAGTACCGCCGTGCCCGACGGGTCTTGGCGCTAGCCTGCCAGTGCCATTCGACTGGATAAAGTACCGCAGCGTGATAAAACACCTGCTCTCCCCAGCCCAGCTACACTCCGGAAGACTCTTTCCCTCTCCTCTATCCTTCTTGCCTGTCATCCTACGATACCCCAAGCTACTTTCGACTTCTGCACGACGACTTCAGCTGTAGACCAGTTTGGTAAGTGCCCTTTGATCAGTCTGTCTCTGTTGACCTGTCGTTTCCTGTCTGCTGTCCTTGTATCCGCGGTATCAGCTGCTTTCTCGGGGGCACCCTGTCTCCATCCTCGGAGCTCCCAGTCCCCACCTGACGGGGAGTCCCTCGTTGCTCGGCTCAACCCCAACATTGGCTCGTCCCGCCGGCTCGTACCTGCCCTGCCGGTCGTGGTGTGTGCCTGCCGGTCTAAGACCCCTCTTTCCTTCTCTCTCTCGCTCTTTCTCTCTCGTCTTCCTTCGAGAGCACTTACATGCCGCTTACAACTTCTTACCTGCGCAACCTGCTGATTCTTCTTCAGCCTCTCCACAACAACTCTTCTCAACACTCTCCAATCCAACTTTCCACATAGTCAACATGGTCAAGGCCGGTAAGTCCCAAGCCACTCAATCAGCTCAAGACCGTACTCAACAAGCAAGACTAACACCTGCTCCCCATCCTCACAGTTGTTGCCGGTGCTGCTGGCGGCATTGGACAGCCTCTGTCCCTGCTGCTCAAGCTTAACCCTCTCGTCACAGAGCTTGCCCTTTACGATGTTGTCAACACTCCCGGTGTCGCCACAGATCTCTCCCACATCTCCACTCCCGCCGTAAGCCTCCCTTTGAGCTCGTGCGATAGCAGCCATATCTTGTCGTTCAACTAGAACTCTGACAAGAGCAACAGAAAGTCACTGGCTACCTCCCCAAGGACGAGGGTGGCAAGGCTGCTTTCAAGGATGCCGACATCATCGTCATCCCCGCTGGTGTTCCCAGTAAGTTGCTCTCAGCCCGCGTGCCTCGTGGCTACCTCCTTAACCAGCCTGACTCCCCGCGTAGGGAAGCCCGGCATGACCCGTGACGACTTGTTCAACATCAACGCTGGCATCGTCAAGGGCCTCATCGAGATTGCCGCCGAGGTCGCCCCCAAGGCTTTCATCCTCGTCATCTCCAACCCCGTCAACTCGACTGTCGCCATCGCCGCCGAGGTCCTCAAGGCCAAGGGCGTCTTCGACCCCAAGAAGCTCTTCGGTGTCACCACTCTTGACATTGTCCGTGCTGAGACATTCGTCGCTGAGATTGTCGGCGAGAGAAACCCCTCGGACTTGACCATCCCCGTCGTCGGTGGCCACTCTGGCGACACAATTGTCCCGATCTTTAGCCAAATCTCCTCAGGCGCCAAGATCCCCGATGAGAAGTACGACGCTCTGGTCAACCGCGTCCAGTTCGGTGGTGATGAGGTCGTCAAGGCCAAGGACGGTGCTGGCTCCGCCACCCTCTCCATGGCTTACGCCGGTTACCGGTGGGTGTCTCTTTCTCCTACGAACGCACTGAGCACGACGCTAACAAGGTCTTGACAGCTTTGCCGAGAAGGTGATCAAGGCTGCCAAGGGCGAGAAGGGCCTCGTCGAGCCCAGCTACGTCTATCTGCCTGGCGTACCCGGTGGCGAGGCGATCGCCAAGGAGACTGGCATTGACTTCTTCTCGGTTCCCGTCGAGCTTGGCGTATGTTCTCACCAACTGCTCTTCGCCCCTCTGCAACATTATATACTGACATGAATTCCAGGTCAACGGTGTTGAGAAGGTTACCAACCCCCTGACTGGCATCAGTGAGAAGGAGAAGGAGCTCGTCAAAGTTGCCATCAAGGGCCTCCAGGGCAACATCAGCAAGGGTGTCGAGTTCGCCCACAAGCCTCCCCAGAAGTAAATTATCCCTTCATGACCCCTTCGTGAGATTAGTCTGCCGCACAGCACGGCATGCGTCATTTGCAGCGGCCTACTTAATGGGCATGTATTTGGGAAGGTTGCTATCGTGCTTAATGCCGCAGGTTTGCTCAAGCGGGCTTGGCGTGTAGTATACGCAGTTACGCAGACTCCAAACAGTAAAATAAAGTTCGAGTGACTGATCCGACATTGTCTATCCTTTAGGTTGTAAAAATTTGCATAAAGCACAAAATAAGGGCTGTATCGACGACAGGCTGCTATGCTCACAGCTTTCGGCAGGGCACTAATCGCCACGGCGTACCAAATTAACTCACTAACACGGATAACTGCGGTTCACTACGTAAGAGGGAAACCAAAGAAACGTTCTTGGGTTCCAAGCAGTTAGGGGTTGGGCGCGTTCCTACGGCGCATGTCAGTACATCATGCATGACGAGCTGCACGATGTAGCAAATAAAATACAAAAAGCACCAATGAGAGCGTTATTCTTCATGAGTGTATCCATTTCTCGCGATGGGACCTGTCTATTCTTTCTCGTGCTGCATTATCCACATCTCTATATCGGCTCAGTCGTTCGTGCATGCTATTACCAAAGCATTTCCCGCAAGGACGCAAACCTCTTCTACAACATGTCTATTTACCCCAGGTATCCCTTTATTGGTTGGTGCAGGATGAGGTCACTCATTATCAAGACTGCTTGACCGGTATCGTCTTGATCTGGAATACTGCTCCAGGGATCTCACTGGACTCGGCATGTACAGTAGCCTGGATACCCATTGCCGCCAATGCGCCACGCAGTATACCGCAGGGGAACCAGAGGAACTATGTTGAGGATTAGCATTTACACGTACAAGAGAGGGAAGGAGAGAGAGGAGCACACAGAAAGCAAGGGAAACATACCGGCTGCGCCTTGACGACCGCCTGTCCGCCGGCATCCGTGCTCATTCGGGCAAGCGGACGGAACAGGTTATCCGTGAGCACGTAGACCCCGCGGTGGTTCGTCTTGAGGTTGTCGACTTGTTTCTTGAACACGAGCGTCCATAGATCCTTGCAGACAAATTTTATCGCGTCGAGGGTATCGTTGAAGCGCGGGCGGTCGCGGGAGAACCTGGTCCAGTCAGAGTCAGTTTGGGCAGTCATATTGGGTTTGTAAGATGGGTTTGAGCCATGATAGGAAGCCAGCGAGGAAGAGAACATCATGATGGTCGGGCAGTACATATGGCCTCATTTACCCCGACGCGGCTTCACCGGGGGTTACTCATGCCTCTCTTACTCTTCCCCCGATCGAATATTCCACAGCGAGTGAACCTTTAGCCGAACCCATTTCACCAGGCGTAGAGAAGAAAAAGGGAAAGGAACTCACCGTTCAACCAGCCCCAGCCCAACACGGTAACCCAGCGTCTCAAGCCTGTAAAAAACCGCATCCCGCTCCTCGTCCTCGTCAAGCCTCCTCGTCGACGGCGCCCCGCCCGTCGTGCTCCCCGCCGCGCCACTACCCCCCCGATCCGAATCGGGCGGCGGACTTATCACCAGCCCGGGCGCCACTCCACCTTGGGACGATTGCTGATGCGGATCTCTTTGCTGCTGCTGCTGCTGCTGCTGCTGCTGCTGTCCAGCTCCCACGCCGGGCGCGGAAGCTGCGTTTGTGGAGGAGGAGTTGGACGATGGGAGCGCGGCGTTCTCAAGCTCGTTCGCGACCCGGTACGCCATGGGGACCAGCTCAATCATCAAGAAGTCGAGACATGACGTGCTGAGGAAAGACGCTGTTGGGTCTGAGGCGTTGTAGGGCGGCAAGGGCTGATCGAAGGACGACATTGCGCCCTTGGTTTTGTGTGTGTTCTCCTCCCTCTCCGTTGCTCGTGCCGTGATAGTTTTTGTTTTTGGTGTATGTCTCGGACCCTGCGCCCAAGTGCTTTTTTTTTGTTCTTTTTGGCTCCAATTTTCGCTTTTCCGGAACGGTTACCGGCTATAATCTGTCTATTCTCTCTTGATACGCCGGGCCTGCAGACAGATCCTTGCGCTCAATCTTAACCTGCTCCCGAAAAGGCCGCGTTGTCGCCCGCGTGTCCGTCGCTTGCTCGCTCTCCGGCACGAAGTTCGCCTCGATCTTAATCTGTCCGCTATGACGCGACGCGCTCACACGCACTCGACCGAGATAGTGGACGAACTATTGTTGTCGTCCTTGCTTCTTGAGACTGATGGTTGTGTCAAACAAGTCTCTGCAGCCGTCGGTGAGGTGTTCGGTGGACGCACTGGGCTTGCTTCTAATGCGCGAGTTGGGTTGTATACAATCTACTGCGTTGCCGGAGATCGAGGGTTCTACACGCCGCCGCCGTCGTCGTCGTCGTCGTCGTGCTGGGCGAGATCAAGGTGTTCCGCGCAAGGCACTGTGCCGCGTTCGTCGAAGCCGATTTGTTCTTGTATAGGGCGTATGTTCGCTGTATGCGCGCGATCGGGGGGCTCGAATTGGTTCCTAGCTACACTCGTCTTGCTCCAGGAAAGTGTCCGTTCGAAGATGTTGTTGTCGAGAGAACCTACATGGAGCTGTCTGATCTCCACGGCTGTTGAGGAACCCCTGTGGGGTTCAATGTGGGGTACGTACCTGAGCCGCCTCGTCCACGGGGGTTCCAAAACCCTGGTGGTGTGTGTCACTGAGAGAACACATAGCATGCCTCTTGGCAAGTTCTCTTTCATCCGCCCTGCAAAGTTGTAGAAGAGTGATAACACGCTCAACAGTAGCCAAAACGATATGTCGAGCTTGATTACTGGAAGCGCAACGACAATGTAGAATCCAGCGGCTCATATTAACAGGCGTGAATAGTCCTAGTGGTATCTCGTTCCCAAAAGCAGGAGGTATTCCGGAACTCCAGCCTTCCCGTGTCCTCAATCTCAATGAATGCAACGCCATGCTCCAAGCATACACTCACAAACACACATACCACGTGTTCTATGTACATGACTCAAGATGCAATGCACACGTTGCCTCTCTTATGGGCTAGTGTTTTGCTCCCTTGCGTCTCATCTTCCTCCGTTTTCATAGCTGGAAGTTGTTGGGGAATGGCAAAGTGGATATGTTTTGCTCAGGGCCGAGATTCTGTCGCTTTGCCGGCCGCAGCACCGGCTCTTCATCGTCACTGCTGAGCGTAAGGTCAATAACCTCTGCCGTTCGCTTAGTGCCGCCTCCCGAGCGCGGAGGTATGGCTGGCTCCCGTGAACCACCGTTTGGCGTGCTGGTATCAGTCGCAAATTGTCGTAATGGCGTGCCAAAAGAATCGGGGAATCCATTGTACGAAGGAGCGTTTGAAACGATGAGTAGGTCATCGTCGTCCTCGACCTTGGCAGAGTGATCAGTGTGGCCGTTGCTTCGGGAGCCTTGCTCAGAGCTCTGTGGTCTCCAGGAGCCGTCCGGCTCTATCGTGACTTGCTCTTCAGATTCTGATGTCTGCTCAAGGATCTCTCTGGCATATTCGTCGACTGCCAGAGATGCAAATGGCGCAGATCCGTTGCAAAGTGGGCAAAGCCATTGTGGTCCTTGTTCCTGCAGCTGTAGATATGAAGTGGCATCGAAGCAGGTGATATGCTTGCACTGCGTTCCCCGGCACGGTGTCCGAAGTCGCGTGTAACTGAGTGGGCACTTCAAAGATAAGTTGAGGTGCGTGACGCCCACATCAGGGTCATTAGCCTTGTCGGAAACTGCAGAACTTCATTAGTTTGGGTCTTCAGTGAGCGACCGTAAGCACTGACTTTCTCTGATGACTGTGTCCTTCCGTATCTTCCTCTCCTTAATCTTAGCGACAAGATCTGAAATCGGGGTCGTCCTGCAAATGTAGAGGCCAACGTAGAATTTCTGCACCAAGGAGTATTAGCACGGCCAGGAAGTGCACTGGGCTTAGAAAGTCTGACCTTGGAAGTGAGAGCATATGTGAAGTCAACGGCGTTCGCATAGTTGTACTGCTTGAGTCGTAACGCATCCGTGATATCTACCGGCCTCGTGGAGCCAGGCTTTCCTTTGAGACCACGGGTGTTGGCCTTGATTTCACTCCCGTTCACCTTGATCTCAGATTGGTGGGGGAAGGAAATATCCTGATCGCCTTGGAGGTCACCAGCGCAGAAAACCATGACTCTGAAGCTTTTATCATCGACGCACTTTGTCAGTGACGGCATATCGCTGACTTTGACATGAAGCTGGACAGAGTTCCGATGCTGGCTCATAGCTAGGTTCGAGCGATGAGTTAGTGGTGAGTCTTGGGACCTTCAGGTCACTTGGATCTTGGCAAGAAACTTACCCTCGCACGTCTTCACACTTCCTATCCGCTCCAGTCGTTGATAGAACGGGCTTGTTTTGAAGGACAGATCATTTGTCGACGGAGGTCGGTACATTGTCTGAGAGTGATGGTTTGAAATGCTGTTTGTGCTGTAGCCGTTTTGCTGTGGGTATACGGTGTTCTGGCTATGATATGGGTAGCCAGGACCAGTAGATCCCCTATTCTGCGAACCGAACGACGTTGTGGCGGAGCTTTGCGGCAAGGCAGGCAGCACTGGTAATGACCCTTTGCACACGGACAAGATTGAGCTACGGATGTGCTGGTATGTGGCATGGTCTTTACCGGCGCTTTCTGAGAGAGCTGTTTGCAAGGGGCGTGTTAGCATATGTGAATGCAAGAGATCGGAGGAAACGAAAGTCGGGGGGCAGGAAGACGGCTGGCCACGCGAGTTATGACATTTACAGCAGTCGTGCCCGCGCATTAATGGAGAGCCATGGTGAAGAGACCAGCCAGAAGATGTAGGCCTGCGGCTTTCACAGGCGATACCTCTCTTGCCGGACACGTGTACAGCCCAAACCTGAAGTGAACCAAGACACCATATAGGGGCACATGTCCACATACCGATCTTTATGCGATTCTGCAAGCTGGCCTTGACGCCGCTGGTCGCCAGTCCATTGGTTGCGCAGATCGTCTGTAGTTGCTTGTTGAGGAGCGTGTTGAGGGAGCGTTCCAGCATGCGCACGTCTGCGCGTATGTCCGAGTTCAGCGCCGTGGAAGTCATCGTGGCGGTTGCGGCGCGTGTTGTCGCGTGTGTGCAGGTGTTCCGGAAGAGAAAAGGAGGCCCACGCTATCGTCGTCGAAGGGTGCAAGAACAATCGAGATCGTAGCAGCGCCTCATGAGAGGCAGGTCGGCGACCAGGCAGGCACAACTGGCGTGGTGTTGAGGCTCTATTCAGTGCTCGGTTGGGGCGTGGCCTCAGTCCTTCATGAACTGCCTTGCCCCTCCTCCCACGACCACTGTCCGCGTGACCCTAGGATTTCTAGCGCATGAATGATGACTTGGTGCCGCCGTCCTGTTGTGCTGGTGATTGTGTGAGGTTGTGTCGTGCAGATGGAAGCACTATACGACGGCAAGGCTCGTGCGGGTGGGCAGGCTGTGGGCGTTGCAGCGATGCGCTTTACGCCAGGACGATCAGCAACGCGTACAGAGGTGGTCGTTTTTGCAGGTGTCGTGAACTGCTCGATTTCCGCATTGCCGTGGTCGTGTTCAAAACCCGGGGAAGAAAGATGTGCGCGCGCACAAAGTTGTCCCCAGGCAGCTTGACAAAGACATGTGGTTGGCTCGTGTGCAAAGGGTTGGTCAGACGTCAACGAAACACGCAACGTCCATGACTCTCCCAATTCTGCCCGCTGCAGCGTCAATGTCGGCTCGGCGCACCTCGTCACCACCCTCTTCCGGGTCACTTTGCCCGGCTCAGGCTGGCCCAGGCCATGAACCCCAAGCTAGGCTGCTTTTAGTGGGCGGTCAGCACTCCCCTGTCGCACTTCAGCGCCAGTGGACCCTGACCCGGCCACCTTCAGAAGTTCAGAATGCGCTGCCGCCCCACAATCTGGACCTTATCGACCTGGACTTTTTTTTTCTGCTGGCTTTCACTTCGCGATAGACACCGACTCTCGACCTTCTGAGCGGCAATAGCAGGCAGCACCGACTCAAACTCAACCCAAGTTTCCAATCAAAAACACTCCTATCAACGACTCTCGAAGAGCCTACCGTCATAATGGCCAAGTCCTCACGCTCCAGCACGCGCAAGGCCAACAACCAGCGCCTCAAAGCCAACGTCTTTGGACCCGTCGAGTCTGCCCGCGCAGAGCGTCTATCTGCCAAGCTCCTCGAAATCGCCGCGCAGCCCAAGCCCAGCCAGGATGGAGACGACATGAAGGTCGTGGAGGACGTCGATGCTGCTACTACTGAAGATAAATCTGAGGGCGCTGAAGGTATGCATGCTTTCTTACCCATGCACAGAGAGGAAAGAGGTTATTGAACCAGAGTCCCCGAGGCTAACAATCGCGAACCACATACAGCCACGATGGACGTCGACTCCGCGAAACCCACCACATCGTCCTCCTCGTCCAAAAAGAACCGTGTCTCGAAGCGGAGAAAGACGAGCAAGATCGTGTTCCCCAAGTACAAGGACAGGCGTACATCCAAGAAGGGCAAGAACTAGAGGGGTCAGTTTTGCTTTTCGCATCATTCACATATGCAGGCATTGTTCGGCGTTCAGGGTTCTTGCTTTTCTTTCCCTCCACCAACCTTAGGACACTCAGTCGAGGTCGCAGGCACAACAGAATATATTACATTCGATACCCGACAGAGCTAGGTTATCCTGTGGTGTGATTGTGATATTTATGGTTGAGCAACGGGAGCTTCATGAGACGGCGCATGCGCCATAGCTACTTCTGGTTGCGCAGCGCCTTGAGAAGCTACTTGATTAATTTTCGATCCCTCGGCCAGGGGCTCTGGCTGACCTTGATGTGGTTGAGCCTGGGAATTCGCTTCGGTGGTTCCTGGAAGAGCTGGGCCGGAGGCTGCAGATGACCCGGCTCTCTGATTTGGTATCATTGTCGCTGCGGCAGGTGGTGCCGGCGTAGCCGTGGGCGCTGGCGCAGCAATTGCCTGAGGCTGTTTCTGTGTCGCAGGAGTGGTTATCAAGCCAGGCGCCGAGTCTGGAACCTTGTCCGCTGGGATGACATGGGCAGCGATGCCCCCTTCGCCATTATCACCGCCTGACTGGACTGGAGGAGGCTGCTCGACCGCATCTGGAGTCGGCACAGGTGGAGGCGGAGGCGGTCCAGGTGCAGACGGGTCGAGAAAGCGCGCAGGGACTCCAGTTGCTGCGGTCGACCCACTCCCCATCCAAGTCCCAAGTAGGCTACTGAATTTGTATTCGCCCTTCTGCAATTTCTGAATCTCTTTGTATGCAAAGCTATTGTAATAAGGCAAGCCAGTCTTGGGGTCCTTATAGCGGGCAGGCTGACCGGTAATAACGCAGCGAGGCGGAGGCGCTGGCTTTGCGAGCTTGTTCATTTCCTTGCCAAACAAGATCTTCGTCTGCACTGACTTCTCCTTGATGGCGTTCTCGTTGAAATTCTGTAGAATGAAGCAGTTCCGCGTAGCTTTCCCGTCTGGTGGTGGAGTTCTGGGTGGCGGCGGTGGTGAGGTTTCTTTCTCCTTTTCCTTCTTCTGCCTTCCGCCCCTTGGCTTCGCTGGTAATACGGGCAATTGGGGGTATTGCTGCCCTGGCATGGCCTGCGATTGTACGTTGACTGGTACATCAGACAGCACGGCTCGGACGTGTGGTTGCTGGCATTGTGGAATCACCATCCCAGGTGGCGCGGATTGTGCTTGCAGGCCAGGAGCTGCTGACATTTCAGGTAGTGGCTGTCCAGACAACGGTATGTTTGGTGCTGAAGCGTGGCCGATCTGTGGGATTGACAGACCACCAGAGCCAACACCCATTGGATGGGCAAGGATGTTGGACGCTGATGGATCTCCGTTCTGGGGCATTATCATAGCCAGCTGTGGAGGTGGCGCAAATGCCATGGTCGTGTATATTCCTGGTCCTAGTGCTGGCGGTTGTGGGGAAGGAAGTTGTGGTTGAGGGTCAAGAGGTACTGAGGACTGTGGTTGTGGTTGTGGCACACTTCCAGGTGTGATTGACACCGTGTCGGCCGTCAACATGACATCTGCCATCTCTACATCTTGTGCCGTAACCGCAGTGTTGGCCTTAGTAGGCTCTTGACTTGGTGCTCCAGAAGTGGACAGTGGCTCTTGCTGTTCTGTTCCCGTACTCGAGCTCGTGTCGATTTCTGTGGTCGTTGACGGTGGCTGTATCGCTCCCGATACTGCCTCACCGCTCGTTGTTGTCGGATGTGAAGGGCCGGCCGATATAGATTCTGATGTGGTTGTGGGTGCTGATGTAGTTGAGGGTGGTTGTGCTTCGCTCGTGTCGACTTGACTATGCTCTCCGGGCGCAGAGTCAAGAACATTTGCATTCGGGACCTCTTCTGTACTGATGCTCGGTTCTCGTATATCCACAGGAGCTGGTGGCACTGTGGAGGAAGCTGTCACCTGCGCTGTGGGCATCTCCTTAATTGTTGCAGCATCAGAAGGCGTCTCGATATCCGGTGCTGCCGCGTTCGCCGTCTTCGTGTCCTGGTTCGTAGGCGACGTTTGAGACTGATCCGTGGGCGGCTGGACTGCTGACACTGGTGCTGGCGCTTCTCCTGTCGTCACCGTCGATGGTCCCACCTGGTTCTCATCATTTGCTGCAAGCTCTCCTGGCGCTGCTTGTTCGCCTGGTTTTGTAGTCGCAACTTCTGACATGGGAACATCGTCTGCCACACCCTCCACAGCACCGTCTCCATCTGCAGCCAAGCCACGCTTCTTCTTGAGTGGTTTCTCCTCAATTGTGACAATCTTGCCAACATACTTGAGCTTGCCGTCTACCCACTCGCCTACACCGCTCCAGAATGTAACGACTGGACCATCTAGAGTACGATTGTTGAGCGCAGCGAGCTTCGCCCGCCTCTCCTCTTCCCTCTGCTTCTCTGCCTCCTCCCATCGATTCAGACTCTTCGCATTTTTCTTCTCGATGATGGCTGCTTCTGCAAGTCGCTCGGCCTGGGTCTTTGGTGGTTTCCGCAGCGCCTCCATCTTCTTGGCCTTGCGTTCCATGGCCTCAACCTGCTTGATTCTCTTGACCTCACGCTCAATCATTTGCTGATGGAGCTGCTCTTTACTCATCATAGTTGTCTCTCGTCGTGACGCTCGCGTCGGCATATCCGCAGCCGTAGGTAGCCAAGAAGCCCGTTCCGATTTCCTCTTCGGCCTTGGCACATGAGCAGGTCTTGCCCCTGGACCAAACCCCGCCGTCGTCGGTGTCGCAGCGCTAGAAGACGTCAGAGATCCAGACCTTGCTGGCGCGGCAATCTTGACCTTCTTGCGGAACTTGAGCGGTATAGCCTCCTGCGCTTTCCGCTTACGCGCAGCCTGTCTGTTCTCCCGTGCCTTCTTCTCCAGCTCTCTTTCGCCTTCCAGGTCATCGCCCTGATGCTGTCCATCCTCGTCGTCGGACGAAGAGTCCATGTGCAGATCGGATCCGTCATCGTCGGCCTCACTGAATGCCGCGTCGTCGCCATCTTCCGCAAACAGGAGCTCGAGCTCGTCGTCCGGCTCCTGAGCCGCCAACATGTGCTTCAGCCGGTTCCCTGCCGTCGAGCGCTTCTCGCGACCCGTGGCTAGCCATTCTATCGCCGGCGCTGGATGCGCTTGTGTTTCTCTGCCTTCCTCGGCATCGCTGGATGACGAGTCTGTGTCGCTGTCGTCACTGTCGTGATCCTTGTTGTCGGCATGTCTCTCGGTTGCAATCTTGGGCTGTTGGTCTGATGGCTCGGGCTTATCGTCTATTGTCGTCGCAGTTGCATTGGCGGCTGGTGTCAGCTCCTCCGATCCAGCGTTTCGTTGTCCGTCTGATAGTATCTGCTGCGCCTCTTCCGAGTCCTGACGCTTATCGTCTGGTGTCGCCATGTTTATCGAGCCCACGATAGGCGAGACTACCGGAGTATCGGATGCAAGATCCTCCCTATGATGACGGGTCGATGTGGCGCATAGTGAGCGCACCGATAATCTCGCCGTTTCCGTTAATCGTGGCGCCAGCCAGAATCGAATTTCACGGCGCCGAAAGATATGGCAGCCTTGAGCCTCTTCGCTAGCTTGGGTGGTGTCGATGAGCAAGCTGGATGCGAAGCCTTCAGTACTCAGCTAAATCGAACCGGGCCACTTTTTCCTTGGGCGCGGCTTCACGCGTCGTCACTTAAGCTTGTCCCAAAGCTGCAGCCCAGCAGTAAAAGTGGGTCATCGTTGACATATAAAGCTCTCAATACAATACTTCAAATTTCAGTCTCGTTATTTTTCACGAAAGAAACTTTCGACTGTATGAGCATGGAGTAATTTTTTTAATGGATCAGATGCTGCTGTTAGAAGAATGAATGCTTCAGAAGGCGACTTAATACTCCGAGCCACCATTTTGAAAATGCAAATAAGATGCACCCCTGTAGCCTCCAACTTAGAGCTAACTCCTACCTAGCCTCTTCAATGTGCAAAATCCAAACTCCCAGCTCGAAGGAGTTCAGATTGTGCTGAAGTTCATCTAAATGCAGAGGGTGATGACACAGCATTCAGACTCAAGCGAATGTCACGGCTCGGGGCCTGCCTGTTACGATATGCACACTGTACCAGAACCTCGGAAAAATCACGACACGCGCATACATCGTGGCACCCGTTTGCTTGTTTACACGATTAAAGGTACGATGATATCTTGAATTTTAAACCGCGCACCTCGTAATCACATCAAATCCATAACACATCTCGCCAAGGATCTCCTATAAGATGCTATAGAATACAATCCGTTCTTTTATCTGGACAAACCGCCAGTAGTACCAAAACGCCGCCCGCACAGTCTTGGCTGTGCGGCATGAGATGATGAGAAAGATGAGAAAGTCGTGAGACTACGCCATGCATAGTGAATAGAGGTGAAGGAAATTGCTTCCAAATGCCAAGCGCTGCTATGAGTATAACAAGTATGTGGGTGGGGAGGGGGGGTGAGTTGTGGGGAGACGATGTCTAGATTGAAAAGTTGCGCGAACAGGTGGGAACGTCTAACGGGTTTAATGGCCGGACCAAAAGGTATTGGTGCAGTGAGGATCGAGGTGAGATGTGTCGGAAGGTGCCAATTGATCTCATGATACATGCAAAGCGGTATGCGAAGGGTGAGTTGTAGTTCGAGAAGCTTGCCTGTGCCCTGCCCCGTAGCAAGCAAGCTGAATGGCAAGTGGCGCCAGTTCCCCACGTTTTGTCTTGGCTGTGCCGCTTGAACCCTGGCTGACCCCAGACATCCCAACCAAGGCACTTGGACCCCCAAGGAGTCCAAAAGGGGGAAGCCGAGCCCCAACAGTCCTGATTGAGCAGGTCGAATGAAGAGAGTCGCACAGCTGAGCAGCCGGCACCCCGGTCGTCCGCAACTAGGTGGCCTTATCGCCCAATCATGGGTGTAACAAGCTCGATGCTTCTAGGACGTGCGTAGCCGCTAGGTTTGCGGGAGGGAAGAGGACGTTCTGATCCAAGACCACTCCCTGTCGAGTAAATGTAACCTGAGCTGTATCCGACGTCGTAGGTCGAGGAGTAGAAGTTCGACGGCTTTGTGTAGGATGTGCTAGGGCTGTTGGCCGCACTTCGAGCAAACGGCCAGATGCTAGAATGGCTTGACACTGGTGAGGGAGGGCTTGGTGGGCGAATGCTGAGAGACTTTAGCGCGGAAATAGCGCTTGTGTACTGTGAGACGTTGGGTGTGGCTGGGGGAGAATACGTCGAACTTGGGCGCGATGGGGATGCACGTGGGACAATGTCCCGCGGTTCAGGGTCGCCGGCCGCGTAGACTGTTGTGTTACCATAGCTTTCATGGTCATACGATCCCATATAGGACGGACTTGTACTGTGGTCATGCTTGCGGCATCTGAAATGTCTGTTAGACTTTGATGAGGATTTAGAAAGAGCTGAGTTCAGCTTACACATCCGAGCAGTAGAGAGAACCCTCACTAGCAGCGAGGAACTGCTTTTCGCATGTCATGCTACATGATTTGTATTCAGTCAGTAATCTGTTCCACCTGTGCTTCAATGGGAAGCTAAAAAGGCCGTGTATGACGTTGTGTCTCCATGCCACCGAGGTTGTTTTGAAGTGGGAGTTGCACGAGAAGCGGTGCCTCCAGGCTTTTCCCCATGGGAAACAAGGATGGAAAAGCAGACACGCATTTCCCGTATGCTCAGACATATCTGAGCACAAGGGTGACACAAAGATTGAGATGCTGCTACTCACCAAAATTGCGGGAAGCATTCCCGGTCGTTGTCCCAGCATTTCTGGTCTTCAGACTCGCGCTCGCGAGTCTTTGGGTTTTTGCCGAGCTTCTGCAAGCTCTGCGGCGTTGCTCTCCTCGAAACCTGCGGTCGGCGTCCTTTCGAGAGCTCCGACACATTTACAGCCTTGCGGACATCAGTCATCGACGTGTGAGCCGAGACGTGACCAGATTTGCGGCGAGTGTGATGCATAGTGGATATATCGTGGTGTCCCAGGACAATGGATATGTTGATGTGCACGAAGTGCACGAACGAATGAAGGGGCCAAGGTTGCGGCTGTGAGTTTCCTCAGAGCGATGGAGAACCAAGACACGGAGGTGTCCGGAATGACCTCGCTTTTAGGATCTAGCGAATTCGAGATGGCCAGAGGGGAGCCGAGAATCAAGTTCGAATATTCCAAGTGTTCAGGGAGGCGGGCAAATGGTTGGAACAGGGCGTAGAAGCTTTAGGCGACGCTTTTGGTTCCTAACTAGCAAGCGGGAGGTTCGGCTTGCAAAATGGTGCTGACAAGTAGAGCGGCGGAGCGGGAGACGAACTTTAAGCGAGTATTGCCAGGTACAAGCGATGGTTTGCTAGGCTGAAGTGGCGGGCGAGGCGGAGGTGCTGTCGATAGAGTTTAGGCTGCCGGATTGCGCCACTTGTGTGTAGGCGAAGATGGCTGATATCACCTTTGGTGATGTCTTGCAGTTATTGTTGGCGGTGATGGTAGGGTCGGGAGGGGAGGAGGTGAGCACTGAGCAGTGCAAGATCGGCAGGCGAGGGAGCGGCGCCGGGACAAAGATATAATACGGGACGGGGCTTGGATGGAGTAACGTGCTCGAGGAAGGTCCAGTAAGGAGGCCGAAGAACACGGCGATGTGCACATGGGGGAGGAACAAGGCCCATGGCATGACCCCCGTGCGCCGCCTTTGTGCGAATGAATGGTGTACGATGGTGTGGGGATGGCGTGCGCCCTGCTGCTCCAGTGCCCCTCCTGCCTGCCGCTAGGCCCGACTTTGCCAGGGCTCCACCAAAGCATGTCCCGGGGTCCCCTCCCTCCCTCCCTGGGGCCCTGAGTGTCCCCAAGCATGGCGGTAAAGGAGCCCTGAATTGACGCGGCCACCTATTGCTCAAGTGGTGAGTCTCAGGCACACCTTGAGCGCTTTGAAGGTTCAGTTGCCGCACCCCTGCCTCTGTGCACTCCCCAAGAGTAGGATACTGGTTATCTGCCCCCCCCCCAAGTGCTGCAACTTGGCTGGTGTGAGTGGACAGCGGGCGGCTCCGTGCAAACCCACAATCTCTGTGTAAAGGGACAAGAAACACCGGAAAAAAGTTTTGAGTTGCGGCGCCGTATCAGCGTTATCTGTCGTGACTCTTCGTCCCAGCCGAAAGCGGAGATCGTGAGGCGTGCCTGCCTCGTTGTGCTCTCAGCCAATCGCACGCCTTCCTGCCCGCTGTCCATGCCGACCAGACATCCGCCAAGGGACCCTGTCTTCCTACTGCGCACACACCTCCTTTTGGGAAGCCTGCCCCCCTTTCGTTCATCTGTCCACACACATCCACCAAAGCCAGCACGCAATGCTCCTCAGCCGTCTTTTTGTCGCTATTGTCACTATCGTCAGGCACACGCCTTTTGTCTTTTACGGGGTTCCGCCCCCCGACCGACTTTTATTCATCACCATCAGGCCTATGGGAATCAGGTCCTGCCGTCTTGAATGCAAGCAAGAGAAAAATTTTCACCATCCCGACCTGCCTTGACAGGCCGACCGCTACACACGGAACACAACTCCCTTGCTGCCCGGAACCCCTTGGAAGACGTTGACGGCCAAATAACGGCCTGAGCACCAGGGCCATGCATCCACAGTCAGAGTCCAGATCATCAAAGTCGACCACAACCACAGACACTTCAGCATGCCTCAGGGGTGCTCCCCAACGCCAGTGAGCCAAGGGGAACTAGCACGACGCGCGGGGCCAGCTGACGGCCAGAGACCCATCAAGGTATCTCGGCGGAGAATGGAAAAGTTCTGGACAAAGAGAATGCTGCAATCTTTGAGCGAGGTCCAAATGATTTTTGCCGTGCGCTGGAGCACGTTATGTTGACGTAAAAACTCGTCGCCGATGAGGACGGGTTTGTTTCAGTGGCTTCCAGTATGCCGTATGCACTCTGGCAGCTCTATACACGAGACGGGCGGGTAAGCACGATGGCATCCGCAGGCATTGTCGGAGCCGTGCTGAGCATCATGTATGCACCGTGCCAGTCGTTACTGGTGGTTGTGTGTCCTCGCATCGCATTTCCATTCTCGTCCGCTGCAAAGTCGCAGTGGGGCTTATCAGAAGGTTTCTGAAGGGCCCCATCGTGAAGTTGCGGCTGGAAGGGAGCCCAACGCCACAAACACCACTCCTTGCGAGCACGCAATATGGCAGAGCTTTTGACAATCTGAGCCTGCTACACGAAATGCCACGAGGGCTGGTCAACAGCGCTCTCGACGTGTCTTTGCCAAATAATAAATCACTCTCTGCGCCCGGGCCCAAGCTTTTTTGAGCAGTCAACACCAGCAAGGTTGCAATACTCACAATGGCCTCGTGCGACATACAGGTCATCCAGGTGGCCACAGACAACGCCAGAGCACAAATTCCATTGGCCCGCGGCATCAGTGTCACGTCCCGGTCACTTTGTGGGGTTACAACAGAGTGCTTGAGCCACACGAAAGAGTGGCTCTGTCAGAGTTGCGAAACACTGCTGTTGTGGACCTTGTGGATGGTCAAGAGGGGGTGGTAGAAATTTTCGCTGGTCTAGGTCAAATTGGCTGCCAGCTTCCCCGGATTGCCCCTGCCGACGGCTCGAAAGGCGTGTGCAGATTTAGGATGACCCAATCTGGGTACCAATGAACAGAAGCTCCTGGCTGGAGCCAAGCCAAGATTCGCAACTCCAGCAATGCTCCAGCAGATAGAAGGACTGACTGCCTAGGGATTTCGTCAGCAATGGTCTGGATACGCCGCTTCCGGTACTGAATAGAACCCTGCGAAGCTCTTCTCTCTTCCAGACGGAGAAATCACCAGCCCGAAATACGACACATGCGTTTCTTGTGCCGGATTTTCACGGCGCGCTAGTTAGAGGATAGTCGCTCCCAGTCCATTCATGACAAGCACGTTCTTGGTCCTCTGGCTGGAACCTCAGTGATGAGACCCACAATACAGAAGTCATTCAAGCGGCGGCTCTTCTCCGGAACTTTATTTCGCGGTTCTAATCTTTACACGCTGTTTCCTACTCAATCATGGTTCGTTCTGAACACCATCTACTTCATATATCAGTACTGCATTGCTCGATCAAACGGAACCGATACCGTGGAAGTTGCAAGCTCTCACTTTGGCAGGCTATTTTCGGATTCCTCGGTTCTCCCGGTCGAGTTCTTCCGTCATCCACAGCCAAGAAGGCGTGTACTTGCTAAAGCGTTCCAAACTATTAGCGCATCCCGCCAGCAGCACATCGAAGTGGTGCACCCCTATGTTCGCCCGTCCGTGGGGAGCCAACCATCAGACTAACCCGCCGTGCACGTCTTTTTGCAGGCTGCCTAGCCGTAGTCAGTCGGTTTTTCTATGTTCTTGGACCTTTTTGAGAAAAGGATGTGCAAAGGCTTGGGCACGAACATCCCGGTCTATCGAAGTAGAACGAGCCGAAGAAGGCGTGTAGAAGCTGGCTAGCTTAACGCGATAGAGTAGCGCCTACGTTGCGATGCTGTCACCGCCATTTCATGCAGTCTTCGAGTATTTGCTTAAAGTTCCCTTGATTGCACTTGCAGAATTTTCTCTTCGATTGCGCGGCATCATCACGATCGTGACGCCCGCAGGGACCAGTCTAAGGTCCACCTCGCGCGCAGCAGGGCGAGACAGCGTCCGAAAGCGAAATGCATGCACGCACGGAAGCCAAGGATGGATGAAGCATGAGAGCCTGAAGAGTGAGGCAGATTCCAGCGATGCGCAACCAACGATCAACATCGAAACCATCCACGGATTTTTTGCTTCACGTCAACAAGTCATGGGGAGCACGACATAAAGAGCGCCACGAGGGCTTCGACAATCACCCACCTTCTACCGTTCCGGGCTGACCGTCATGGGCGTGCGCGCAATGACGCACTCCAACAGCTTGGCTTAGGGCTTCTTTGCCTCGACCCAGGCCGTCACAGATGGGCATTTCAAACAATCGAGTTTGCATTCTTCACCGCGACTATACCTAGAGAGTCTAAGAATTTTGAGACAAACGACAGGAACATGCCCTGATTGTTCTTGCCGTGGCTATTCCAAGTTTGGGCAAATGTTGCCCATTACGCCAAATATATTGCCTGCCACCACCAACACACAGATTGTCGACAGCACATTCAACTTCTATGCGTCCATGGCCGTAGTGAGAAGGGCCCTGGTCCTTGGACCTGATGCGCGACACCCGCATTAGCATGCGCCAAACCATGTGCGGACTACAATGCTTGGGTATCGGGTCATGTGGCGTCCACCAATCCGCGCAATGAACCCCACCCCGAGGCAGAAAGCCCTGTGACGGCAGTGTCTATGCAAGCAGCTTATGGCAACAGCGAAGTTAGGGCAAACGCAACTGTTCGACAGGCAACAAAGTGGCTCGTCTGCTTCCCTAATCTGGAACTCTGGTACCGCGATTCTCCGTCTCGGATGTTGCCCAGCCCTATCAAATCAGGCCCCGTTCTGGTCCAGGATGCTTCTCGTTTTGAGTTTGTGGGGGTCAATCGGCCCGCGAAGTGAGCACCTCATTGCTACATGCCCATAGCCACGAGTAGGGACGGTCCTGGCTAGGATACAGCATGCCAACAGGAGCCTGGCTTCTTCATTGCTGGAACTTAGCTTATCGAGTGACCATGGAAATACCATAGCAAGTGCAAGGTGAGAAACAGATGAATGCTTGACGATACCAGCCCTTGGCACTCGGTGATGATATCCATAAGAAACCGCACAACTCCGCCAGGGGGACGGAGGGCAACCAGTATGAGGCCTAGTACTACCACAGGGCGCGGGTTTCTTACATCATGGCCACACAAGGTTAAGCTGCATTTGGGTTTATCGCCTTCTCCTTGTCCTCGACGCGCATGAGAAAACAAGCTCCCATGACATGGTCAAATCCGCGGCTTAGTCTCACTCAGAGGTTCTGCGATGCAGGACGAGAATGGTTCGGGAAACTGCTGCCTTGTTTGGGTATTCTAGGTCATGTTGACGGTGTCCTTGTCTGATAAGCGTCGGCGGGTAGCTTCGGCTCTCTGGTCCTTGACCGGATCTCGTGCAGCAGTTAATTTAGGATATCTAAGGGCGACCCCCACGCGACGCTCGAGGTGCCTGGAAGGGGGCCATGACGAGGAGTCTCCTCAGGCAACATAGCGGTATTTACCCTAGCATGCAGGCTGAAACTCCACGGCGGAACAGCTTCGACACGTTCGCCGACGGTCGGAGCCAGGCGAGGCTGGCTGGGTGGTGATAACGGGCGTCGACATGACTTACCCTCAAAGCCTTGTCAGCCATGATTATTGAATAGTCAATACCAACTGGCATCGTACTCGGCAAGGTGTTACGTAGCCTATGGTATAAGGCACAGTCACACCTACAGAGCGAATGAACCTGGATCGGCTCCGGTGATAACGCGGACAAAGACACCCGAGTTGGATAACCGCTTCATGATACTGCATCCACGGTTACACCTCATGCGAACCGTACCCCGGTGCCGATGGTGCTGCATAGCTAGGCATGCTATGCAGTGCAGTCGAGCACCTGCCCTGAAAGTGCGGACCTCGGGCGTCCCTCGCCAGTAGGCAGGGGTGCAAGGGTATGAGGCACGATACCGGAAGCTGGCCGGGAGGTGTCCGCATGCCGACTGACGACACGGCAGTGGCAGCACGGGCATCCTCAGTCTGGTCCTGATGTCGTGGAACGAGCAAGTCGACTTGGCCGAATGAATATCACGATAGCATGTGCTGATCTGCGGCCGGCGGTGCCCCTTTCCCCGCACACTAACTACTGTAGGTCTACCGGTCCCCGGGCGGGTTGGCAGGTGGGCGTGTGAAGTCCTGACCTGACAACGCAGCAGCCGTGCGCTAGGCCTGCTGGTGCGAGTCAGGCCAGCCAGCCCCTGATCCAGGGTTCTGGGGAAGGCAAGGTGTCGAGTGTGAAGACTTGATGTGGCGGATGAAATATAGTGAGCTTGTGTCGTCGACGGGCATGATATGAGCATGTACTGTAATTAGTCGGATGGTTCGAACTATCTGTACTTGACGACCTCGGCGACCAACTCTGTCGGGCCGGCTACTAGGGAGCTCTCCGCAATCAATACGAGGCCGGCCTTGTGGTCAAGAGCACACCAAATCAGCTCATACCATGGACATGCGGGCGCGTGCAGCGCGTGGTGCAACCAGCGAGCGATACTATGTAGTTAGTGATTGACCAGCACGGGTGTCTGGCTGTACAGCACGGGTGTCTGGCTGTACAGCACGGGGTAGCACTCGCCTATCTTGCCGATCGCGACAATCATGCCAGCCAAGTGCGAGCAGCGAGGAGTGCCGATCACGTCCATTCCTGCCGACGCATACATACATACACAGACACAGACACAGACATTCACCGGGCACTACAGCTCTGCCGCCAAGTCTTGTACGGGATGGGATGGGGGATGGGGCATGTTGATGAATGAGTGTTTACAGGACGGTGCTGTCCGGGCCATCAGGATGATGGGAGGCGACCCTGTGTGCAGGTAGGTGGACCTACTAAACCAACTTAGGGGTCTTTCGAGTAAAGTCGGACCCGGCCGGCGCGTTTGCTCCTCGGCATGACGTCGGCGGGCAGCTTTCCATGTCGTCGTGCCGTTGTGCTCTGTGCTCTGCGCTCTGTGCTCTGTGCTGGACATGTAATGACTGACTGGCTGGCTGGATGCACCCGCACAGCCGTCCTAGGACCGGAAACCGCCCATGGCTTGCGCGCGGGGCGGGGTCTGGCCAGCCGAGCTGAGTGAGAACCGCGGTCACGAGGGCTCTTTCTCGATATGAGGCTAATGTCCAGGTATGCTATACTGTACCTTATCTCCCACTAACGACTAACTATGTACTCCCACTAACCAACTACATACACGCTCTCTCTCTCTCTCTCGCGCACCAACAACACCTGCGGCCACAGTCTGGGGTGGGTGTGGAAAATCCGGGGTAAATCACTCCCGATGTCGGACGCCGACTCGGACTATTTTATCGACGCACTCCCCCCAGGTGCCATCACACACTCTCAGTACAGGAGACGCGTACAGGTCAGTGAGGTGAGGTTCGCAGATAAGACAGGGTCCTTCTTATCTCGGGTAGATGCGGAAGTCAAGGCACAGGAAGAAGTCCTCAACTACTTCTATGCGCGTACGTGTGTGTGTCTGTGTGTGTGTGTGTCTGTGCCTGTATGTGTGTCTTTGTGTGTGTCTGTGTGTGTATAGGGCCTCGCGTCCATGGGCCGCTATCGCCGTTGAGAAAAGCAGCGCAAGTTGCTTTTCCGTCTCCGAGGCCTTCTTAGGCCCGAGTGCTCAGCATGGGCCAGATGCATGCACCGACAACCAGTGCACCGCAACTCTCGTTCACGGCGCACACACACACACACAGGCATGGCATGTTATTGCCAGAGAGGTCCTCCAGTACGAGAGTGGGGAACCGGGACTGCCCCCCCCCCCTCTTACCCTTCTCAAACTGCTTATTGAATTGTCTACCACACCACTTTCCAACATTCTTGAACCATAGCTGAGTCACGGTCAGCCAGTATCTCACTCAGTTCGACGAGGAGGAGGATGACGAGACACCTGGGCACCCCCAAAAAACGAAGATGAGACGGAAGGTCAGCCTCCGAGGTCGTTCTCGTCATGGTAACTGTACCACTCTAGCTGCACTCGTCCTCGTCCTCGACAACGACGACGACGACAGCGACACGTGTGTGTGCTTCTGGCCCGTCCCGCTAGGCTCGTTGGGCTGCGCAGCTGAAACGGGAAAGGAAGGCTGATGTGATGACGATGCAGGTGCGTGTTGGAATTCTGTGCCTGGCTGGGGGGGCGCATATGCATGCTTCGTACCTAGTAAAAGAGTGGGAAGGGGGTACAGTGGGAAATAGAAAGAGAGAGGGAGAGTGAAAAGGAAAAAAAAGCAAATCCCTCGTGCATTTCCTCCCCTTCTTCCATTTTGTGTCGGAGAGTTCTTCCCGCTTTCTGCTTCTTGGATTGAGTGACTTAGGGCACACATTCGCATATACTTTTTTTTTGTCTTTTTTCTGTATATCAATACCAGTGAGTGGTTGCGTGTTCGTGTCTGTATATATATATATGCGTATGTGTGAGTATGTGATCTCTGTCGGTGGCGGTGAGAACATTAAGTGTATGTGTGCGCGCGGGCAGCTAGTGTTGCTTTCTCTCACTCTCTGTCTCTCTCTCGAGGGAACATCTGGAATGGGGATGAAAAGACATGCAGGAGAGAGGCATTGGCCATCTGATATCTGCCGAACTCCACTTACATGCACAAAGCATCGTCGTTTTTTGTTTTGTTTTTGCATCGTTTTTGCTTTTCCCCCCTTCCCGCCTATGCCCTCCGCCCCTCTCCTCGCCTCATGCTTCGTTTTGTTGTCATGCATGGAACATACGAGAACACACGGGAAAACCAGGGCTGGACTAACCTAAAATAAAACTCGACCTCTGTTATACCCCGCGTTCATCATGGCCGTGCAAGCTGAGCGGATGTTAAGGAGATGTGGTGAGTGCGAGGAGCGGGATATTAGTAAAGACAGCGTTCTCTCTTTGTTGATGTCTGAATTTCTGTGCGGTTTTTCTTTCTTTCTTTCTTTCTTTCTTTCTTTCTTTCTTTCTTTCTTTCTTTCTTTCTTTCTTTCTTTCTTTCTTTCTTTCTTTCTTTCTTTCTTCTCCTTTACCGAAGGCCACTTGTATTACCGCTTGTGATATGACTGCAGAACTGGAAGAGGGGTCCAGAATTTTGTTGATAAACCCTACCCGTCATGGTTATTTCCCCCTCCTCCCTCTCGGCTCACGAATTGGTGTGTTTCACGAGGAGCCCTCAAAGGTTATCAAGCTAGGAGGGAATTACTGGTGTCGCATCGAAGTCGTTACTCAAAAGGGACGGGATACTGTTTGGACGATTCTTTCCTGATCCTCTCTCCAACTTGTATAGTCTAAAACGAACCTGATTGTTCCTCCCTTATTCTTCCGCCGTGGAAACTGTTACTCCTTGGCTGGGCGCCCTCTTGTAGGTGAATTTTCAGTTTTCCAGATTGTTTCTTTCTTTCTTTTTGAGTAAATATCGAGTCATCTGGTTGATCCAGTCGAGTAAGACCTGGTCTTCCCGCGCGAGCACCATGCGTGTGGATATAGGTAATAGCATGAGAATGTATCGATTGCGATATATGTATTCTTCCCACGTCCCGACGCTGCCGAAAGGCGTTGTTCGCAGAGGTATCAAAGCTCGACAGGTCTTGTCGCAGCTCTCCCCTTTCAGGTCTATCGAGATCTGGACGGGCTACTTACTGTGTTCTTGTTCTTTTAGCTTTTTGTCGTCGCCGTGTAGCTCAAGGGATATATCCCATCCCACATAGCCATCCTGGACTCAATGCCCCCAGCGCCACGAGTCAGAATGTTTTTTCGTGAAACCCCAGCACGCATAATGTATCACAGACCCTGGGCTACCTTAAAGTGATAAGCGCAACCTCTCCTTGCTTCTGCAGAATACTTTGGTCGATGATCACCTTTGGTGGTGTCAAAAACTCCAAGGAGATGTGAACTCTGTAGATGACGGGGTTTATATGCAGAATACGCCTTTCCCGGGTATATATATACATCTTTGCGGGTTGAAGAACATTACAGAAAGCAGGTTCCTTGGGGAGCGCTATAAAGGTCGTGATGACTTCTCATAAAAAGCATGAAAGTTCACTGCTACAGAGAACGGTTCACCTTGCACGCCCAGCCCCGAAATTACACACACACACGCGCGCGCGCGAGAGAGGATTCGCCAACATAGTCTGGATATATATACATATGTATATGTATATGGCCAAGTAAACTGTCCCTCCTTGCGGCATGACGGACCACAAGAAGAAATCCAGAAAGCGCTCTCCTCTCCATATCAGACCAGTGACATACCCGGAGGTGGGGGAACCCACGTCAAGTTCCAATGCGAAAGGGAAAGGGGGAGGGGGGGAGAGGCCATTTATTTGAGACCGTGAGAGGATGATCTAGGGATGTTCATTTAGATCGGTTTCGTCTTCACGACATATACATATTTATATTATATATATATAAAGAGAGAGAGAGAGCGTTGCCCTGATGCTTAGCTATATGTCGGAGCTAGGACGGCTTTGACTACGCAGTAGCGACGGTTCTTTTTTCTTTTTCTTGTGGAAAGGAGTTCCTTGACTCATAGGCTCAGGAGCAAAAGCACGCGAGTGGTGATCGCAAATGCGTCTGTTTCTTCTGTGAGAGACCGGATACACCGCTAGCTTCACATGCGTGAGTGCCCTTTTCAGTCATCATGAATATGTGCACCGGGGTACATATATCAGGGTGAAATTTCACTGTTCTATTCTGTGTCTCGATGCTGACGTCCGCTCCTAAAAGGGCGTGAGCTACAGCAGCATGGTAGAGCTGTTGATATGGATAACGAGGCGCACGTTCTGCAAATTGGCATTTCTCCTAGTCGGTACAAGTCTGATATTGAACTAATGCTCGCTGTTCTATTGCTGATTATGCTCTAGCTTATCACTCATGTACGTTTATACGACTTTATATATCATCTGTGTATCGCTCTTTGCAAAATGTGATGAACTTTGATGTGGTCACGATTTGGCCATTTTTGCTGTACCCATCTAGATCCATGATGAACCTCGACACCGCAAAACCCTTCCACATCTGCACACACATTAGTCTATCATTGCAATGCGCTCCGCATTCGCAGGTGGCAACTCTCTAAGCTGCCTAGGAGTATCATGGCGTCGTATGTGGTAGTTCTCAACATCCGGTGGTGCATCTTCCGTATGCTGGGATTGTTCTGAGGACTGCGCCCACAGGCGCTTCCATGGCGATGATATCCGCGGTTCTTCTACCACTGGTGCTAGTTGCACGCCGCATTTCTTAGCGAGCTTCTTGGCCACCATCTGAAGTGAAATCGGTGGCTGCAGATTATGGTGGCGGAAGTTGATAATGATGTTGTTGACTAAACACAAGAGATGCTCGAGACGCTGTAGGTAAATGTTCCACCTCAATTTGCGCGGCCTTATGGCGAAGCTCTGACACCGTTCAGCGACTACAGAGCTCATGGTCGCCACGACGGCGCGGCCCTCAGCAGTCTGCATTGCGTTTGATGTTATTCTTTCAAGCTCAATAGGGTCCTTCGTCGACTCTATCGCAGCGCGAAAGCCCCCTGCGTCATTGCGGCCCATTGTCGTTCTCCATGCGAGCTTCTGCCGGCGCAAGAGATATTGTGTGATGCTAGGAACTCTATCGCGAATATCGGACTGGACTCCGTTGCGAGCAAGCACAGTCCACATGACACGGCGATGAGACCCTTCGTCCTTGGTCGGTGGGCGAGGCAGGCGCGCTGTGTAGCCTTGGGAGCCAAGCAAGACAGCGGACAGCACGTCGACATCTGTCACTCGCCACGGACTGTGGATGTTGCGGCAGACCTCGGCGAAGCGTGTCTCCTCGCGGCGCGACTGCTTGTTGAATTCATTGAAGCGCTTTTTGAGGACCTTGAGCTCAAAGTGGCGGGGCTTCATCGACTTGTGCGGGGTGCCGTCAAGGTCGGGCTCGTACTGGCGGACGGCTCTGCAGTCCTCAGCGTCGAGGTCGATGAGGAGTGGAGAAGCTTCAAAGGTTGGGAACGTGTTGCGCATGGGAACTTTGCGGAGTTTTGTGCGCGGATATCGGGGGCGCCAATGAATGCGGCGATGGTGGCACGAAAGTATTTGACATGTCTGTGAGGGCTGTTGCGTGGCCGGGCGGATGTGACTGAGCGATAGCGTGCCCTTTGATCTCATGGTCGCGTAGGGTGCAGACCGCGGTCGAAAGTGCGGGCTGGTGAGGTCCTTCAGAGGACACGAGGCGGACGAGGGGAAATTTGTCAAGTTGTGGTAGTTGGAGTTGGAGCTGGAGTTGGAGAGGTGGTGAGTGCAGTGCTGTCGGAGAGGGGTTTGGCGAGGTGAGACAATGGAGGGCACCAGACTGCATTGTTCCTCCCGTGTCATCCGTGGCTCACAGCCGCCAAGGCAACCCTGAACCTTGGAAAGCCGGTGCAGGTGCCCCTACCCCTCCCGCGCAGGAAAACAACCAAGACCTGCTCGAGCAGGAGCGGCGTCTGTGCTGCTGCAGGCCAGTCGCCAGGCTGCGGGCCCCTTCCCCACGAAAAGGAACGGGCGATAATGGGGCTCTGGGGCTCTGGGGCTCTGGGGCTCTGGGGCCGTTGCAAGCGGCGCGGCGACCGGAACGGGGGCCACTCACTGCGCCAAAGCAGGGGTCCAGCGGAGGGGCACCACCTTTCGCCAGTTATTGTACAGTGCACAACCCACAGCATCAACAATGCTAAACACAGTCCAGCGTCGCAGATGATCATGTTGAAGACAAGACTGCCTTCACATTCGTGGACCTCGATAAGCTAGACCATAGAGATATTCCATAGACATGTTCTTCTCGGCGATGATTATGCGCCACTTAAGCGACAATGCCTAGCCTCCAGCAGCAAAGCCTTCCATTGCTCACGTATTGTCACTTGGCACAAGCCCAACTACGAGCTGGCCATGCACTACAATGTCACGCATGCTGGTCTTTCAATCAGCCTGCCCATGATCCAGCTTCTGTCCTGGGAATGTCTTGCTCGGCTCGACTGTATAATTGTCATGAATCAGCCTGGCGCCTTGCTGAACGACAAGTACTTATGCCTTGTCTTGGTGCCATCCTACATGCACCCCAATATTTTCTTCCGCCGTTGTGACAATACTCTGATTCTGTTTCCACTATGCTATTTTCAGCCAAGCTTTCGCTGCCCCGCCGTCAGCTGCGGTCTCTACTTGGCATCATCTACCGGTTCTGAGGCTTACCGAAAAGGCCCTTCGGTAATTCCAGATAACTGCGTCAAGGTCTTTCGAATACGCACGACATATCCGCCCATCAAGGAACGTCGACACGGGTCACAGCTGAGGTCTAAATTCCCAGATGACGACGATGGTGGCAATGAGAGTGAGTTCTTTCTAGACTGTGCCGACTATGGGTACAAGACTTTCGCACTACACATCTCGATCCCGACTGCAAGCCCCGGAATAGCCACTAGCAGTCGTGCCGCTTAAGAAGATTATGGTGCAATGAACATCGCCTGCGACAGAAAAACTAGCAAGTCGGCCCAGGCACCAGTTTTCGGGCAGCAAGCAGAAATCAGCATATGTCACCAGCGAGAAGTGTTCTAAACCTCAATATAGGAGGTCGTCAATCAGCTGGGACACCGGGGTTATCGCCGCCAGTTTCGAGATTTTCCTGGTGCAGTTCACACAGCACCGCTGGATGCTCGACGTCAGGCCAGTTACGAAGACTCAAGCAGTAACACAAAAGGAGCAAGACAAGACTCTAAAACGCTTAATGACAACTTGAAGTCTGGGAAACCACCACAAGCCGAATCAATTTCCTCTCAGTGGGGTGCGATTTCTGCAGTTATATATCATCATCTGGTCACGTGGTATGCTTACAGTGGCTATTTTTCTCTATTGTGAGCAAAGGCTACTGCTCAGGCGATTGGACCGCAGGATTGTTGCACGGAAGTTGGCTACACTATTCAGTCAACTAGACTTGCACCACTGGGAAGAGTGTTAGACTTCAGACCTCAAACTATTGAATGGTTCAAGCGTTTTCGCATTTGTCCACGCGTGATGATTGAAATGCCATCATGAACAGATCCCATTGTGATTCTAGTGCTTCTTGACCCCCTCGTTTCTGCACACTGGGGTGCTACTTAGACTGTTTTGAGGTTCAAGAGCCCCTATAGTCGCACTGACAGAGAGCATGAACGGGGTTTAGCACCACCATCTTACATGGAAACCGTGATCTAGAGATTTTGACTCTATACTTATCAACCAGACCCCTACAGTAAAATAGCTTATTTTGTGAACATGAAATACAAGCTAACAGTGCTTGGGCTCTTGTAGTCGAGGGTCCGCTTACATAAGCAGATGCATGCTCAGAGATAGATCTCCGATAAGGTCGACCGCCCCAACTGCGCGCACCCTGCGAGTCGCGCTAGCGTCATGGCCGTCCTCCATCTGCAATAACGACCAAGTCCAGCGATCGCCACAACCTCAACCCGCCACAGAAAACCAAAGCGTCGACGCGAACTACCACTCATCGAAACCACCTTTCCTGCGAAACCTCCCCCTGCAGCGGCCGACAAGCCATCATCGCTGCGTCTCCATACTACAGCCATAATCCACGATGGCCCCGAGAAAGAGGAAGACTGCTGCCGCAGCGCGCGCAGAGGAAGCAGCAGCTGTTGAGATCGAGCAGAGGCATGCCGAGGAGGAGCCAGCGCCGCAGAGTCCCTCAGGCCGGGACCAAGACACGAAAATGGCCGACGACACTACACCCACACAAGAAGTTGCGGCCGAAACCTCAAACAACCCAGAGTCAAACGCGGCGTCAAGTCCTAAACCCGAATCACCATCGGCCGCAGCGTCGTCCTCATCAAAACCAGAACCCACGACAACATCAAACCCGCCAGCGCCACCACCACCAGCATCATCATCATCAGCAGCAGCAGACCGCATGGCGCGCTTCCGCGCCCTACAAGCCCGCGCCAAAACCTCGAGCGACCAGAACCTCGCCGAGGCGACCAAGGAGACGCAGCGCCTGGCCTCGGACCCTTCGGCGCTGACGGCGCTGAACCGTCGGCGCGACATCGCCGCGCACAAGCTCCTCAAGGCCGACACGGAGGACGCAGGGGGGGACTTTGAGCGCAAGCGGGCCTGGGACTGGACGGTCGAGGAGTCTGAGCGGTGGGACAAGCGCCTCAAGAAGAAGGCCGGGCGGCGCGATGACAACGCCTTCCAGGACTACCGCGCCGAGAGCTCAAAGGTGTACAAGCGCCAGGTCCGCGAGATGGCGGGCGGCGCGGGGGCGGGCGAGAACATGGCGCGCTACGAGAAGGACAAGATGGCCGCCATCGAGAAGGCCGCTGCCAGCGGCGGGCTGGACATTGTGGAGACGGACGACGGCGAGCTGATCGCCGTGGACAAGGACGGCACGTTCTACTCGACAGCTGACTCGACCGGGTTCGTCGAGAACAAGCCGGACCGCGCGGCTGTGGACAGGCTGGTGGCGGATATGAAGAAGGCCGAGGCCGCGAGGTTGCGGAAGCGGAGGGAGCGCATGGCGCAGAACGGGGACGACGGGGATGTCACGTACATCAACGAGAAGAACAAGCAGTTCAACCAGAAGCTGGATCGGTTTTACAACAAGTATACAGCGGAGATCCGGGATAGCTTCGAGCGGGGAACTATGATATAGAGATTGGTTTTGGGACTTGGGTCAGGTTGAGAAAAGGCCTAGGGTGGCTTGTCTTGCATGAATTCAAGTGCAGGAAGGGACAAAAGACTAATGATGACATAGCGAATCAATGATTACTTCTTGAGAGTCAATTTTTGGAAGTGGATCATGATACAAATCTATTTGCTTAGACAAATCTGCTGTCTGATAAGGACCTCCACACGTCGGCTTGGGTCCATATTCCCATCGCCAAAAGTAGCTGAGCTCAACTAAACCACGGTTTCGCAGTCTTTGTACAAGTGCATCAGCTTGAGTAGTCATGTCTACACAATTTCACAACATTCCCTTGCGCCAAGCCTTTGTAGCCAACTCCTCAAGCTGCGGCACTTCGACCGGCCCTCGGATTGCCTCGTCTTCCAACGCCTCAACGACAGCCAGCGCAACATCGTCTGCCTTCAAGGGCTTGACGCCCGCTGCGCCCAGAAAGCCGCCCAGCACACCTCCCGTGATCTTGTTGAACAGCGCACTGCCAGCGGTCAAGCCTGCAATAGCCATGACGATGGGTCTGCTCGAGTCGTACATCATGGGCGCACGGATATGTACGCTCCTGAGGGAGGGAAACTCCTTCGTAATGGTGCCCTCGGCCTCGCGCTTCGTTTGGATATACCGTACGGGCAAGACCGGCGCGCCGCCCGCAGCCGACATGTATGCAAATGCCTTGGCGCCGGACTCGGAGGCGACCTTAGCAAGCATTATGGCGCTGTCGCGGTTCATGTTCTCGTAGGTGAGCTGGTTTTTCGTCTCGGGTGGGCGAATATCCTGATCTTCTTGTCCTTGCGAGTTGCTACCGTACTGGACCTTGCGGTCGAGCGGATTCCCTGGCCTTGGACCGGCCGAGAAGGCATCCTTCAGTCCCGCGATGGGGGACTTCTGCCCACTGACAACCTTCTTGTAGTCACTCTCGAGCAGGATACCCATGCTGTGCACGACGTAATCGGCACCTTTGAGTAGCGAGACGTATGTGGCAGGCCGCAAAACGTCCCCTTTCTCCCAGGACACCTTGTGTGCCCAGGCGGGGGGCTGCGGGGAGGCTGCGACAGCCTGCCAGACTGGGTTGCCGGAGCGGCTGATTGATGTGACGTCCCAGCCGCGGGCAACGGCGTGCTTGCATATTCGTGAGCCGACAAAGCCGTTGCCGCCGCAAACGATAAGGCGTTTTGATGTTGTTGTTGTTGCCATTGTGCGAGTGTGGAGTGATTGAAAAATCAATTGGAAAAGTCTTCAGAATGCCTGGTAAGAGTTCTTGAGGTTGTGGTTTGGTGACCGTGGAACTGTCCCGGGATATATCGTGGGAAGGAGTGGAAGTGCACCGCAGGAGCTACGGAGTAATATGCTGTCGGTGTGGAAGGCCAATGCTTGGGAATAACGGTGAATAGCACCGCCACAAGACTCGGGAAGGCCTTAGGATTCTCTTTCTCGGCCGTAGATGTTGGCAGCTTACAGCGTTATGCGTGGTGTTTCTGTAGTGGTGGGCTGGGGAAAATCGGGGATCCATGAACGACATCGATGTCATCACCACCACCTTTTTTGGGGAAGTGTTATGCTAAGCTAACATGGTGGGGTCTACAGTAGCCTCTGATTAGTCTACCTGCCGCGCTGCAGCAGCTGTCCAGGAACAGGAAGGAGCGCCCGCCCAAGAAATTTCAGTGGGGCGCGCCAGCGTGTGGTTGTCTTTGTCGCAACACGTTCGCCCAGAGCCGACACCGCAGCTCTCCATCTACAATCACAACAAGACCACTACTTGCACCAGCAACATCGTGCACATCAGTGGGCAGACTTTTGCATGCAGACCCCAAGCACCTGCCATCAGGACTAGACTCGACAGCCACTCAGGCCATCGATTCCCAACATGGCGCCCGTCCAAGGCAAGCGCGTCAAGGGCGTCCAGGTCTACCGCCCCTTCATCTACGGCACGACAGCGCGCCCGTTCAACGACACCGACAACCCCAAACCCCCAGGAGTGCCCATCGACCACACGCACTCATGGCAAGTCTTTGTCAGGGGAGTCGATGACACCGATGTCTTTTATTGGCTGCGCCGCGTACAGTTCAAGCTCCACGAGTCCATACCAAATCACCTGCGCACTATCGATGCGGAGACTATCATAAGAGACAACGAGTCGAAGCCACCCTCCAAACGCCAGAAAGGCTTTGTAGTGAACGAGACGGGCTGGGGCGAGTTTGAGATCACGATAAAGCTCTACTACGACAGCAAGAGTGGCGAGAAGCCCCAGACGCTGTACCACCACCTCCGACTCCATCCGTATGGTCGCACCGAGGCCGAGAAGGAGGCCATGCGCAACGGCGGCGAGATCGTGGCCTGGGTATATGAGGAGCAGCTCTTCAACGAACCCTTTGAGGAGTTCTTCAAGGCTCTGACCACAGGCGTTCACGACAAGGGATCGAACCCGACACCAACCGGCGGCAAGGGCAAAGGCAAGGGCAAGTCAGTCGCTCCACCACCAACATTCACACAAGATGGCGAAGTCAAGGAGCGGAGCGCTATGATTCCCGCAACCACTCGTCCTGGCCACCCGTTCAGCAAGGAGACTGAGGCCCTTGAAATCAAGCGCATCAAGGAAGCCGAGGATAAGGTGATCCAGATGATCTCCGAGGCCAACAAGGCTGTCAAGGCAAAGGAGGCCGAACTCGTTCGACTTAAGGCAGAAAATTCGGCTGCAGCAGCCTCCGGGGCATAGGCTGCACCCAGAGACGAAAGCATTACTACAAACAGCGATACAGGCCATGCCATCGAGGTTGCCCCGCCAAAGCCCACCACAACACAGGCAGTTGCGTATGAAGTGCACAGGAAGCGTGGTTTTCGAAGCGAGTTTGGGAGCAAGACCCCATCTTGCAAGCGCGGCGAGGCTGACGTGTCTGGCGGAGAGGACAGCCGGGCCAGCAGCATAACCATTTCGAGCTCCGAGGAAGGGGAGGTGCACGACGCATCTGACGATACAAATTCGTCGCCATCACACGTTGTCCAGCTCAGAGTCGACCCTGACGTGCTGTCGGAAATCATAGATGCATAGCAGGCATCGCCGCGCGCGTCAGGAAATGCGGACGAGCCGATCATCGTTGACTGAAGACCTAGCCTCGGCAAGACGTAAGATTAGTTAGGCAGATGGCTGCAATCGTTACTAAACTACTAAAGACTGTGCCAACAATCCATACTTGCGCCGCGGCTCGGTTGGACGATGTTGGATTTCGCACGCTACAACAATCTTGGACTCAAGTCGGGCCTGGATTGCGTGCGGCAACACTCAGAGCAGAGGGTCAGGGGATTTTGCGTTTGTGGGAAGCCTGAAGCTGTTAGCAGCACGCAATGCCTTCCCATCAGAGTGTGGCTGAACTTCAAGTTCCGTTTAGCTAGCCAGGTCATCTTGAGCAAATGCGTACACCCTAGGCAGCAAAGAGCTCAAGCAGCGTAGCATGTATGTACGGGCGACTGGCAACCGAGACAAGCCTGCTATTGTGGTGAAATACAAACAGAACCTGGATATTAGCGAAGCAGCACGCCCCAAAGGGAGGCACGATGATAGCTATGCGCCGATATACAGTAGCTACTCGTGTGGCGCACAGTCAGTAGAAACCAAGGTTTTTCAAGTGCTAATGCCACGAGATAATTATACTACTCTCAAAAGTGCACGTTCTTTGGCAGCAGCCTCATTGCGTAATGTGTGCACATTTGTAACCAGAGCCTTTTGGAAAATTTAGCGAGGATTTGATGGTATTTATTTCTGCTTCGGTCTTATTCTCAAGATCCTGGTTTTATGTACGTGCCCAGAACCATTTGGGCAATTGCAGAGCTGCTTCCATCTAATGATTCCTTCTTTGCTTGTTGTAGCTCCTCGCCGAGCTCAATCTTGTGCTGGAGGTACGATTGTTATATATAGAGAATGTCTGAGTGTTTGAGTGAGTGGTGTGTCTTTGTGAGGGTGAGCTCCCGGTAGTGTAGTAGTAGGCATATTAGGAGGGGGGAGCTCCATTAATCAGCCATGTGTCGCAGAAGTGTGCCTCTGCGAGAATGTTTGTTTGTGATGGTGTTACAACGTGATCGTTGCCCTGGCTGAGGAGGCAGGACCAGAAAAAGGAGAGATTTCCGAGTCTGCGCCGCTTCCGTTCGATAACAAAAGAGATGATATGTGTACCAGCTTCAAGCTGTGACATCCTTGCTGATTGTTGACGAATGCGACCATTGTTCGTGGTCGCATAAGTCATGGCTCCCTCCGGTGAGCCTCAAGGAATAAGGTCAAATTCCCTAGTACACCTCTACCAAACAACAGTGGCGAGATAGAGAGTCGGGATATAACCGTGCAAAACAAATCCGCGTTCGCCGCCAGACTCGACAACGAGTCTCAAGTACTTTTTTGAATGCCAATGCCGCTCCTGAACGCCAATGCTAAAGACCAAAAACCCAGGGAAAAAAAACAAACCAACATCCCGATGAAGTTGATGTTGAAAGGACGACCTAAAGGTCTCATTGTGTAGCTTCATAGGCAGGTGGGGGTGCATCTTCGCGATCACCCCATGGATCCCCGCCGTGGCGCTGTTTCTCGTCATAAACTCGCCGAGCAATCTCGCCTGCCATCTTCATGATCCATGCCTGCTCGAGGATAACTGAAGACTCGGAGCCTGCAGGCCTGTGCCGACTCGAGACGATCTTGGCGTTCGCAGCGGCTTCCCAAGCTTTGGCTTGACGAGCCATCACGGCTTCAGATGCTTGTGCAGCTTGTGCTGATGCCGTGGGGCTCACCACTGGCTCTTGGTAGATGTCCATGTTCAGGGGTTGTCGCCGGAGCGGCTCCTTCTCAGAGTGAAAGCGGACCTTACTCCGAGCCCGTTGCTGGGTCGAGTATTGTGATGGCATGGCCTCCTCGTCCTCTTCAGGAATGGAGGGGTGCATGAGTGGCTCCGAGCTCGACCCAGCTACCGAAGCCGAGTCTGAGTTCGTGGTCATATCGCCCACTTCGCTCGTAGTCTCGCTGGTGGGCTGCTTCCGTAGGTTGACCACACGCGTCTTCTTTCTTCGGGAACGTGGATTGCGACCTCCACCCAAAGAAAGACCAGCAGTCGCAGAGTGCATATTGACCAAAGACGGCCTTGAGGGAAGTTGCCCATCGCCAACGCTGCCTGTGTCTGTGAAAGTGTATGTGGTGGATGAGCCAGGCAATGATTGCATGCGTACCAAGCTTGGCGTAGCGAGTGGCGTCGAAGTGCCCGTCGATTGCCGCTCAGTAGCTCCAATCCAAGCTCTGAACATGGTATTCCGGATACCTGGTGTGTGTAGAGACAAAGTGCGGTGGGATTCGCTGAGTGCTGCGAGGCGTAGGAGATTTCTTTGTTCAAATAAAGAGTGCAGCTCGGAGCCGCCATCAGATGCCAAAGAGGCAATCTGATTTGCGTCGAGAACCTGACCAGTCGAGTTCACGGGCGTCTGTGGGAGCTTGGCGAGTGCATCCACCTCCGCATCTTCCTCGGATCCGTCTTTTGATAGCTGCTCTTCCGTCCGTGGGATTTGGTCCGGACACCACAGCTGCAACGAGAGGCGATGGATGATGGCAGGTAGTTCATCCATCATAAGATTGCGCAATTGAGTCTCGATTGTCTTCTGCAGATAGTCACGCACGAACTGGATCGAGTCAAAGGTCGAAGAGACCTTGAGCGACTCAAGAGGGTCATTGCGGAAGACAATAGTAAGTCCCTTTTGTTTCGAGAAGACCAGGATGATGAAAGCCGAGAGCTTAATCTCAGACAGAGTAATCGATAGAGGTATCGTCAACCCATCCGCCGCGGCCAATGGCTGCGGTGATGTGAAGCTCGGCTTGGCAGACAGGTATGTGTTCAATGGGTTTGCCTATGTTCATAGTCAGCGGAAGCTCTCGCATTCAATGACGGCATCGCGAAGTTGAAATGCGGCGATCAAGCCAGGGGCCCTGGGCTGAGACCCATGCAGTGCAATTTCGGAAAGTGGTTCATGCGACAGCCGGGGATATGCGGACCCCATCATTTCCAGAAAACCAGTAGAAACAGTCTCCGAGAGAACCGTTGCCAGGATTTCGGGAAGTTGAGGGAACCTTGAGTGGCCGGGAGGAGGAGGAGCAGGAGGAGGGGGGAGGGGGCACGCGTGCATGCGCCGGAAAGCTACACACCTGGACTCGCGTGCGAAGCGTGATGCGCGCATCACCGGAATAGCACATTTTGAAAATACCGCGAAATCGGTCCTCGGCAAGATCACCGATCTCAAGAATCTCTAGATCTGGAGGCACAGAGCCGAGGTTAAGCTCTGTGACGATGATGTCGTCGACTATTATTGGAGGCTTCGGTGACTTATTAAGCGCTGCCGTCAAGAGGTCGGTGGCGCGAGCGTAGAAGGAGGCATCAGCCGCCAGAGGCGACCAGTTGAAATTGAAGGCCATATTGTGCGGGATGATGACAGAGAAGTTGGGGAGGAGGAAGGCGGATATCCTATCTAGTCATCGTTGTCGTCGGCGCAGACATAGATCCTGCTGCGCTGTGGCAGTGGCGTAGTCGGAACCCGTTGGTTGCGGGGTGATGAGGGTCGGGTAGACAAGCACTGAAGCTGTGCTCCTGTCGTGAGTTGGACGAGACGAGTCGATTATGCTGCGAAGATTGCAAAAGGAGGGTTGCTGAAGCAAATAGAGAGGGTATCGAGTCGGTCGTGTGATGGTGCGGAGATGGCGGGTAGGGTTGGAAACAGGCGCGGCCGAAAGGTGGAGGAAGGTAGGCTGCAACGGGAGGCGGCAGGAACTGTCAGGTGTGTAGACGGGTAAGTAGTGTTGTGATGCGAGGGTGTACTGCTCGAGACTGGGCGTCTGCAGACACAGGTGATGGCGGGCGTGGTGGTGGTGTTGGTGGTGGAGTTGTGTGGAATGGTGGTGGTGGTGTGGTCGTCGGGACTCGAGGGATGATGATACAAAGGGGACCAGGAGCTGGGCCTGGTGGAATTTTCGGCTGGTGGTGGACTTTGTTTTGCAGGCCGGGGCATTCGGAGACTCCAAGACTGCGAGTGAGCTGCCAGGGCACACACAGCTCTGCGTCAATGGGAATGGCAAGGCACCAGGGCAGGCACAGCCCCGCTTTTCCCAACTTGGGCGGCACCTCCCGCACGCAAACAGCTGCGCAGCCACAACCACAACGACAGTGCTGTGCTCTCCTCCCACCTGTGAAGCTGTCCAACGCGACCTCGATGCACATTGATTGGCCTGCCTCACCGCCCGGCGCCTCCGATTGATTAATACTGCAACCTCTTAAGCATGTCTTGCTGTTCTTGCAGCAGCTCGTTTCCAGCGGCGTTCAACCAAGCCCAATTACCAGACAATGCTGTCGCCCAGCAGCTCCTTATTGACCAGCCCCGCGCCCAAGGCCCCTCCAGCAGCATGCGTACTTACTCACCTCTGCCTGCACGCACGCACGCACGCACTCATACCTGCACCGGCAACAGACCTTTCCCCTCCAGGCGGCACCTTTTCTCGTCGTGGGGTTCCGGGGCTGTGAAACAACGCATTGCGAACAGGGCAGCAAGCCAGGACCATGCAGGAAACACTGCACTGCGTCTCGACTCCCAGCCAACGACAATGCACCGGAAACATGGAGAAAGCCTGGGCCACATTGATGCCAGGCGTGGGGGAAGCCTGCGAAAAGTCTTTGCACCAGGGAACCAGGCGTTCCTCTGATGCCCACTTTCTCCCCTCTTGGGCAAAGCTTGCTGGCTGGGCCCGACTGACCGGAGCTCCCCGGGCCCTCACCGCCTCCCACATTGACGGATAGATTGTCGCGAATGACGAAACCGGGAGCTTGGGCAGAACCCGTCCCTGCGGTCCAAGCATCACTCACTGCACAGTCCTCGGTGCATTGCCGGCTTGGATGACGGACGCCATCTGAGCCCTTGAACTAGCAACTGATCAGCCAAACGAACGGCAATCATCACAAAAAGGACGATCATGACGCCGCCGCGGCTCTCGCGCCATCCAGCTTCGACTGCGTGGCAGCTCTCCTCTCCACCACATGGACGATCCAACTGGACTGGACTGGCATGCCGAGCCAAGGCGCGAATCACGTCGGCAGGGGACGCGCGACCGGGGCACGCGACCACTCAATCAGCATTTCGCGCAGCTGTCAGCGCTCCAAACCCGAGGGACCTCGTCATCCGATTACAGCCCGATCTTGTACCTGCTTAAGCCGGCTTCCCCCGACGCTAGACGCACAATCCTAGCCCTCGCTCACTCTCGATCCTCCTGGCCCGACTTAGGTTCTGGACAAGGTGAGAGCCCTTGCTTTTCCTTGCAAAGGCACAGAGGGCAACTTAGCCTGGCTCTAGTTAGTTTCTTGGGGCTATTGTTGGCGTCAGTATAGCGGGGTTTGCAGGCATGCCATCCATGAGATCTAGGAACTAGTCTGCAACGCCTTTCTCGAAATTCCCCCTCATTACCACCCACCAAGGACGGCGCCAACCAGGAGGAGGTTGGCCAAAGCAAAATGAGAGGGGGCCGATCTTGTGCATTGCTCTGCCTTGTTTTTATGCGAATGGTTGCCCAAGTCCAGACCAATCCAGTCACGCTGCCCTCAGGGTAGGACCCTGATCACCACCACTCCATGCGTTGTCACCCACCCACTCAGTTCACACAGCATATCATAGAAATCGCGCGTGACCAATGCCAGCAGCACAGAAGCCCGATGCTATGCATGATGCACAATACGTGCCACTCACAAAAGCAGGTGTACCTGATCGATCTTCTCTTTTGGAGGGGGGTTCTGGATGGTTGCACAACTTTGAGGAGAGGGCAGCATATGCCTACGGGCCGGCCCTTGGCAAAGCACAATCTCAGAGCTAAAGAGGGGAAAAGACCAGCGATTTGATTTGCTTTCCTACTTGCCGAGGAGTAATGAAACTTATATCCCCTTCTGGGACCCAATACTGGGATCCAACACCATCGCCGGGCTGGGGTGAGATGTCTGGACGACGTCTAGACGTGCAACAAACCTGTTTGAGGATCAGGATGAAAGACTCCGTTCGGTTCGTTCGGCAAGTATTGTGCGCGGATATGCCTACTTGCTCAAGCATGCAGTCTTGCTTGCCGGGAAAGCCCCGCGGAAGTTTGTCGACACGGCCGGCAACCGTGCTAGGCGGGGTACTCGCCGTTTGAATGAACACCAACTGCAACTGGACCTTTATGGTGACCACCTGTGTGTCAGCCCAAGCTGTGCATAAAGGAAGTAGGTGGTCGTCGTGGAGGCAGCATACGCACGTGCGCCCGCATGCATGTGTGCTTCCTTCCCCGCGGGGAAAGGCGTCGTAACATAAGTCCGGAGCTGGAGGACTTGTATTACGAGCCCGTCAGCCAGACATCAAGCTTTCGATTTTTGTAATTGACAATGAACTCTATGGACTCTTTCCACTTCTTAAGTATGCACTACCAGACCGGGATTACATGTCTGTCGGGCGGCAGTCTTTGAGATGCAGCGCACGGCGCAGCTTGCTTGATACAACCACCGTGGTAAGGTGCCAGAAAGAAGCTCAAAGATTAAATCTGCTTAGGAACTGTATTGCTTTTGTCGTCGCTAGTGATTTTATGGCTGGCTTTGGAAAGACGCTTTGTTGCAGAATGCCAGCTTCGAGCAAAAGCTGGCGGTGCTCAGATACTGTAGCATTGTGATTGATAGCGGGCTTGATATGCCTCAAAGCTCCCAACTTCAGATATTGGTGCACCCCAGAACTTGCTCTTCATTAGCGTTATGTACCATAACTACTGGAATCTCACCCCTTCGGCCCTTGAACTCATGTTGTGATCTTGCGATTGTACCATCTTAGTTTGTATAGACTCAATGATATTACAACAACTACCACTGCTTCCTGATGCTGTGAAGTGGCCCCGTGAACTGCCGTGTACTGTTCGGTCTCCCTTTACTAACAGGACCATGGTAGCCCTCGTACGGCGGCTATTTTTGAGCAGCAACTGTATTTCATTCGTCCTCCGGTGCACGTGCGACAAATGCAGCGAAAAGCTTATCTCGTGAATGATCATGCTGGGCACGCAAGCGGTCCAGCTCAAAGATGCAGTTCGTCTCCAGCTTTGGGATTTCCTTTCCCGTGTACCACCCGTTGTCGACGAGATTGTTGTGTGAGTCCTGCCAGTATGTTTGCTTGGCTTCCCAATTCTTCTTGTCGACGTCAGCCAACTTGATCAAGATTGGCTCTTCGGTATCCTTGGGCATGCGCACAAAGCATGAGCAATCCCGCAAGGTCATGGCTAGACCGAATCCCTCATCCGAAGGGTTATCAAACAGTGCCCTATCGGGATCACCGCTCACTTGGAGCTGTCTCAATCGCTCCATGAGACCAGACTGATCCAAGGCTTTGGCGAGCCGTGCCCGGTCAGTCTCAGACCACGAGGCGGCAAGCCTGTCGATTGTCGCCATCCGAACCCACTGCTCTGGGTGCAAGAGACCAAGAGGGCAGATTGGTGGACTGAGCTTCGCAGCTGACTTGCCCGCTGCCACCTTCTCTGCGGTTCGGAAAGCCTCGCGGGCACATGTCCGACACCGTATCGAGTCCTTGGGTGCCAATGGTGATTGTGCCAGCCACTTTGGCTTGAATTCAAGGGAGAGGTGGTCAGGTGACTTGCTCATGTCCTGGATGAGCATGGCGGAGCCGACGCCGATGTGGGTGTCCTCCGCGGCTTGTGCCTTCTTGCCGTCTCTTTTCCGCAGCTTGTCCAACTTTTCGGCTGTTGTTTCCGTGATCTTAACAAGGACCTGTGGCACCACGTGCTCCTCGCCGACTTTTGGCACGACAACGCCGTCGTGGAACTTCTGCAGAGTGTCGTAATCACATGGCACTATGCCGTCTGTGACCTTGGGCACACGCAAAAGTGTCTCCGCAAAGATGTCTTTGGGCAGTGGCCAGCTCGAGTCACGCTCGGGCTTCTCACGAATGACAAAGACCGTATTGGCGCGACCCTCGGCCAGGTACTCGAAGTCGTAGAACTGGTTGAGCGCTTTTGTGAGGCCCTCGGGTGTCTGCCCATGCAGGAACGAGGCAGAAGTTCCACCCATGGTGTCAAAGGTCGTCGGAGCGTGTTGGCAAGATTGTGAAGGAGAGACAGACAACGAACCGGGGGCTCTTGAGTGCAGCAGTCGAGCAGCTATATGAAATTCTCTTGCAAAGCGGTGTTGGCGGTTTGAACAGAACTGACGTCGCTAATCAGGGATTGTGAATGCAGGTTTCCGTCTTGGGAATGTGCAGATGCAAGACTGACCAACGAGATCGACTGCGGCAGGGGTGGGAGAGGGAGTTTAAACGGGGACAATGGGTGTGCAGCCTTGGACCGTATGTCGTCCAACAAGACCCTGTCGATCAAAAAGGGCGCTCCGCGCGGTGCTGAGTGGCTGCTGACGACAGGGTTGTGTGGCTGTTGAAGAGAGATGGTCATCTACTTTGGGCAGCCTGCAAAAAGGGGGCTTAAAGTATATGTATAAGTACTTAAGTAAGTTTTTTAGTATGTATGTTGAGTGGATGCAAAGCGTGGTTGCGGTTCACACCTGCATTACCTCGAGAGATGCGGCGTCGAGTCGCCGGGTGTCGTGACTGCCTGGCCTGATTCTAAGAAAGGGGCTGAAGGCAGGGGCTGGTGATGAGTGGGACTTTAGGAAAGAACGAGCGGGTTCAGGTTGCTCGAAGGTCCAGCCAACAGCTACGCCAATACTTGTGTTCAAATGTTGTTGGGGAAGTTGTGACCAGATCGAGTCAGTCAAGCGCCGACCTTAACGATGCAGATCAGCAAAGAGCCTCAAAATACTGGGATCGGACGTTCGGCCACTGGCATCAGAAGTTAACTACTGCCAAGCCCGGTTGCAGATCATCGGGAGGGCACATGCAGAATCCCACAAGTCCAGCGGCTCAGTGGTCTCTTATTACGCGGCCACAGGTATGGGACTGTTTCAACGTTACACCCAAAGAACCTTCCACCAGTGTCAGACTTCAGACTTCAGACTGCCCGAAAGTGCCCTGTCTATGGCGGCCGTAAGCCTTTGCATAAGATAGGTTGCCTCTTTCGAGGTTCGTGGACGTGTTGCTGTCCGGCAACGTGAGGGCCAAGTATGGATACCGGCACCTTTTGACTAACCCCGCAATACCTCACGCGACTCATATCTTTCCGAAGGGTCGCGTCTTCTTACGGCACACGTGCCCCCTCCAGGAACTTGGCGTGGAGCGTTATCAGGCTTGCCGAGCACGAGTCATCCATCCACGACTGATGATCGACGGTCACAAGCACTATAGCGTGACAGACCATCTGAGACATGAGGGCCCTCAGCACGATACTATTCCCACGCAAGGCGGCTTTGAAACGGTTGCCCGGGTGTACTCGCCTAGATTTCTAAATCTATATACCTGATGCTGTGAAACTGAGCATGCTGCCAGCAGCAAGGCCAGCTACGATACACAGCCCCATGAACCCGCCTGCTGCTTCCCGTTCGCCCTCCTCAACCCAATTATTGGTTGCCATCATACAGTTGGAAGCGAGCCATCCATTGCTGAGCCCAAAGGGAAACTGCACCAGCAAGAGGTAGAAGGCGTCGCTATTGATGACTGCTCCCTGACCATTGAGGTTACAAAGCGCGTAAAGTGGAAGGAACAGGAAGCGGGCAACACTGAAGACGAACAGGGCCGCCGGCTTATCGCCGAGCGGCAGAATGAGGGCCGCAGAACGTCCGCCCAGGTCACCAAGATTCCAGAAAAAGAAGGCCAGAGGGACGAACGCATAAGGCTTCAGAAGCGTAGGTGCCTGTTCGGGAGGTGTCACTGACACCACCTTGGGCGTGAGGACCGGGTAGAACATGGCGACCATGAAGCACAAGGAGACTGCACCGGCCAGCCAGTGCAACTTCCTGAACAGCGTCGTCATGCTGACCACCTTGCGAGCAGCTCGCTCCGCCTCCTCAATAGAGGTCACAGAAGCAGCCATTTGTTCAGCCATACGGTTCTCCACAAGCTGATCGTATCGCCGGACGAGCGGGACGAAAGCCACAACTGCCACAACCGAGATGAGGACTGCTGTGATGAAGTATAGAAATGCTGCCTTGCCCACATCGTTCTCGGCGTCTTGTGCATGTTCGCTTGTGTCCTGCGGAGGCGCCACAAGAACCGATATGACTTCTACGAGAGGCGGCAGCACACCAGCTATGCCTTGACCGGCCATGAGGGCCTGGGTATACTCCGCTCGTCCAAAGCTGGCCGCAAAGGCGAACGCTCCATTTTGTATCAAGCCTGCGGCATAAGCCGTGATGCCGACAATGATGAGCAGGAAGGTAAGATAGACAGCTGGCGTCAGGTCTAGGAATATGCGCGTGGAGAGTGCTAGTAGGAAAAATGCCACAACATTGATATAGAGTGCCGTACTGATTCGGAATGGGTACGATGCGGAGTACTGGATGTTACTCAGGATAACCATCGCCGCGAGATTTGTGAAGGTGGAGACTGTGATGATCGCGGACATGAAGTTATCTTGGACCCAGGGATCAGCCTGAAATCGTGTTTGGAAGTATGGCTGCGCAGCGAGGAACATGTTCCTGATTTCCACGGACATGGTCAGTAAAAGGCATAACGGAGCAGGAGGGAGTACGCTTACCATGCCCAGAGCATAGCTACGCCTAGCAAGGTGAAAATGCCGTATTCCAGCCGCGAGAAAGGTACCTCTGTCGCATCTTCGTGTTCTGCTGCTCGGTCGCTGAACAAGCTAGTTTCAGCATTGAGGGGCGCATACTCAGCATTCCCCGGCTCCTTCTTTGCGAAGAAAGCCAGGGAACCACTGTTGGGAAGGAGAGACCGCAACCGGTCCATCTTGGTCGAGGGTGAAGAGCGATTTGAGTGACACTTGGTGACACTTGGTGGACGTATTTCGTTTGGCGTTGTGCACAGAATACTGCAACGGCAGGTTATGGCTAGGGCAGTAGTTTCTTGTGAGATATACAACTGGCCATGTCGAGCGCCTCTGAGATACACAAAGAGCAAGGCTGCGGCGGCGAGAGTGGTCGTCGTGGGGGTTGCCAATGTGAATCAGCTGGCATTGTCATGAGACTGGTGACGCCGACCACGGCACGGTGGCCTGCAGATAAGGGAGGCGAGGCGGGCACAAGCGCACTGGAGAGACCCGTAGCGCGAAGCCCGGGGAACCCGTGCACCCCTGTAACCTCCCTAGTCGCGCCGAGGGCCGCTTCCTAAGGGCACTTTGGTCGTAGTTGCTGGGCACAAAGTGGACTGCAAGTTCGAGATCCGCTTCATCGTGCCTGCCATAATGCCAAGCTCTGTGGATTTCAGTACTGGCAGGTGGCATATCATTGGCGACACGGATTTTTGCTTCTGCTTTTATAGGACGACTCCTACCACTTACCACGGTTCGGCAGCAGCGGTTCAAATCCCACAATTCGATGATTCATCAGTGCCAGACAAAGACTTGCATGCTGCAGACTCCGCCAAACCCCAAAGACCTGCATCTTCAAGGTTTACGGCGGCAGGCCTCACGTGGACAGCGAGGAAGGGCAACGGTGCCGAGTTTACGCGGATGCATCATGCAGGTTACGAACTGAAGGCGGGACAATTCAGGTGCCCATGACACACGGGACGCGAAAGCACGTGCAGAAGACGACCGTCAGTTGCACGCAACCTCGACCGTAGGCATTGGCAATCTCTCACCAACTTGACGACATCAGTCAAAATTCAAACCGGTGAGGCTTGGCAATAATTCTTGTTTTGTTTTTTTAATTCATTCTCAAGTCGGCGCTTGCCATCCGACACGAGCAAATTCCATAAGAATAGCCGGATATGACCCTAATCCAATCGCTTACGGTCTGGCCTTGTGGTAGATGGTCTGGATGTTGCACCAGTGCTTGAGACCCTCAAGACCCCATTCGGTGCCAATGCCGCTCTGCTTGTAGCCGCCAAATGCGGACGACGGTGATGGGTTGGCGTGCTCGTTGATCCAGACATTACCAGCCTGGAGCTTGCTGGCGATGCGCTTGGCCTGGGTGGCGTCGTTGGTCCAGACCGAGGCACCTAGGCCGTAGATGGAGTCGTTGGCACGGCGGATGACATCGGCCTCGTCAGACCACTTAAGAGCCGGGAAGACGGGAGCTACAACGAGTCAGCAAATTAAAGGATTCAAAATACCGGTCACGCAAGTTATGGGATGACGACTTACCAAACGGCTCCTCCTGCACAATTCTCGAGTCCTCGGGCGGGTTGTCGACGATGGTGGGTGTGATGAAGTAGCCCTTGCCGCTGCTGGTATGCGGAGCAGTGCTTCCAGCAGCAATCTTGAAGTTGTTCTTTTGGATGTCCTCAAGAAGGTTCTTCACACGCTCGTATTGAGGTCCGTTGGCAATCGGGCCAAGGAAGACGTTCTCCTCGAAGCCGTCGCCAACCTTGAGAGTGTTGACATAGTCGACCATGGCCTTGAGCACAGCATCATAAACCGACTCGTGGATGTACATGCGCTTGATGGCAACGCAGATCTGGCCCGAGTTGAGCAGAGCGAAGGTGGCTAGCTTGGGGGCGGCCTCGGCAGGGTCAACATCGGCGCACACGATGGCAGCGTCGTTACCACCGAGCTCGAGAGTGACACGCTTGAGTGTCTTGCTGGCGCTTCGCATGACGGCCTTGCCGGTGGCAGTTGAGCCCGTGAAGCTGATCTTGTCGATGCCCTCGTGCTCAGTCAGGATGGGGCCGAGGCCGTCATCACCGCTGAGGACTTGCAAGACTCCGGGAGGTAGAAACTGCTGTGCGAGCTCGACGATCTTCATAGCGGAATAAGGGGTGAAAGGCGATGGCTTGATGATGATGGCGTTACCAGCCAGGAGAGCGGGCGCCATCTTGCCGGCTGCCAGGAGAGCGGGGAAGTTCCATGGCACAATACCAACCGCGACACCGATGGGAGTATAGCGGGTGATGACAGTGTGCTCTGGATCGGAATCGACAACGTTCTCGGGGATCGTGAAGTCGGAGGTCTTGGTGAAGTACTCGGCAGCACCGCCAATGTCCATCTTGGCAAATTGGAGCTACAGGACCATCTGATCAGTATCGACGGATGGGGTGCTTCCAGATACGAACACCAAAAAGCGACTTACGGGCTTTCCATTCTCCTTCACAACAAGCTTAGAGAGCTCCTCGATGTTCTCCATGATGGCACCGCCGACCTTCTTGAGAGCGGCAGCGCGCTCTTCCCAAGACGTCTCAGCCCATGGCTCTTGGGCCTTGCGGGCAGCTGCGACGGCTCTGTCAACATCTTGCTGCGAGCTTACGGGAACCGCAGGGTTCTCCTCAAGAGTTGAGGGGTTGAGAGGGTTACGGGTCTTCTCGCCCTTCTCGAGTTTTCCATCAATGACGTTGAAGAACGTCGAGAAGTCGATCTGAGAAGCCATGTTGGTATGTTGGAGCTGTGTTGTCCTATTTGGGAACGAATTGTAGGACTCAGATGGTTGCTAATGACAAGAAAAATAAAAGAATTGAGGAACTTGGGAGAGACTTACAAGCAAGAGCAGATTGGAGAAGGGGACAGCGGCATTCATATAGAGCTACTACCGCTTGCCTACATACCCCAACGCCGGTGTCATTATTCTCCAATGTTGGAGAATGGCGGCTGTCGCGTTACACATTTGTCATCTGGGACGAACGGTTTCGGGCCTTTGGAAGCCCCTCAGTCCGAGCTGCTCGACCCTTTCCTCCGCGTGGCCAGGGCAACCTCACAGACATGTGGATAACGATTGGTAGCCAAGACTGGTACTGTGGCACCGCCGCCCTTTTCCGATGCCAAACGTGGGGACAGGGTCGGACAAGATCCCTTTGCATAGAGGAGAGCTACATTAGCGCACTGGCGCGACTGGACCGGACGAGTTTCAAGGAGGGTGGCGATGGAGACAAGAGGGGCCCGGGCCGGGGGCCGTACTCCTCTTTATGCGAGCAGTTGACTCTATTTCCATCTAGCCTCGCTAGCTTAACGTTGACTGAGCATTATACTTGTGGAGTTGGGCTCGGTCTGTGTGGGTATACCGACTAGGTTATCCTGGGGCTCTCAGACCGCTCGGCGAGCAACTACCGCACATGGCAGGTGAGGCTGACGAGTGATTTGCCTGGTGCTTGTCCTCAACCCGTGGAAAAGAGACCAGACGTGCTGGTGTTTTCTTTAGCAGACGGAGGCACTTGCAGGCTGTTTCTGCAGGTTCGAACAGCTAATTAATTCAGCCCTGTCTGTTTCGTCACCCTGCCGGGGTTTGCAGTGCCACAGCCGCCACCATGCGGGGCATCTGCGGGCCAAGACAATTACAATTACCTACCTTGCCTTATGCCTGTCGCGCAACGGATGACAAAGACACCATCCCAACCATCGTTCACTCTTGCGAGCTCGCCACGCAGCAGCAGCAGCACACCCCCAACAACCTCGGTACACCACACCCGCAAAGCAGCGGCTTTGTGCTTTCGTCGACCTCGATGGCCATGTCGTCGCCCACTTCGAGAGCATCACGTCTCGCGCCAGGTCAGACACAAGTCACACAACCACCACCAGACAGGCGGCAAGGACAATCTTGAATGGCAAGGATTCCACCCCGCCCTTCCACGGGAACCAGGATCACCAGACAGCGGCGCGGATTTGGAAAAACTTCTTCAAGGTTCTCCAGGCCCCTGCCATGCGCACATAGGCAACACTAGAGCTCTAGAACCTCGACAACGTCCCAATCGGGCACATTGCCCAGTTGCCACGGCAGAGCACCGCCATCGATCAGCTCAGTCTGTCCGACGATTGCCGATGTTACAACCCGAGCCATGCCCCGGTCAGCACGAGACATCTAGCCTCCGTCTCGCAGCGGCAATACATAGTAGTCGACCCCGCACGGCCACTGCTGCAGCTGTGAGAGACCAAGCTTGCTATGCCTTTGTGCCTCGGTGCTTCTCATGTATGATGTCTGTCACAATCCCAGTGGCAGAGGTGGAAGAGCCGGTAGAGCGCCTATACACCACGACTGAACCCAAATTGTGCCATTTTGTTCCCTCCATTTTGAACAATGGTAGGTGGTGATGCTCCAACGTCTCACACGGCAGTCAGCCCCACGGATCCGCCAACTATGAAGATTGATGTCGTCGACAGGGTTCTACTCCATTTGTAGAATCCCCAAATTGGCATTCATCCCGAAGCGGCTTAGCACACACATATTTAGCCATCAGGCTCCAAGTTTCCCGATTCGTATTTGTGCTACGTCAAGGTGTACCGACCACTCGGGACGGACCGAGTTACCACCCTTGATTCACTTATCAGTTGACGAAATATCTGCTACGCGGACACGATTAATGCAGTTCTGTCATACAAACTGCACCTGCTGCACTATTGGCCTTGCTGAAGGTCGAGTCCTCACCATCGACCACGGCTCCTACGAGGAGCTATGCCGCGCACTTTAGGGCCAGGAAGTTTCTAGACTTAATCAAGTTCATTCTATGCCTCCGGAGACATGTGGCCCCATGAAAGAAAATTTGTCGAACACATCCGAGAGATGACCAGTAGAGGACGCGCGAAAGTAACGCTCAAGTGCTCGTCCGCCAGCGATCCCTACGAGCAGGCCATGTACTACTAGCTGTGCTTCCACGGGGTAGATTCGTACGTCTTGGCATTCCCAAAACAAAACCCGGCTGTGGCAATTGCGAATACCGTTGCTTTCTTCTTTTGTCGGGCGCTCAAGGTGATTAGCAGCATCCGACTCTGCTTTTCCTGGTTACGTATGTCCACGCGAAGTGGGAAACACTAATGGCCATTCCCTTCTGATGCCTTGCTGCTCGCCGAGAGGACGATTGGACTGATTGTATTTGGGGACTGTGCCGTGAATGTTTTGAGAGGTAATGTGAGGTAGCCAGTCGTATAGGTCTCTGGGAAAGGTGGAAGCGAACGTGTGATCTGTGCGGCTTCGTGATTCCTCGATCTGCGTTGGTCACACTGCTCCATAACTCCGCTCTCTCTCTCTCTCTCTCTCCCTGTCTGTCTCTGTGTGGGGTCCTTGATGGTTCCAAAGGCACATTGACTTAAAGCACGACGAAGGTCGGTAGAGATCATCATTTGTGCGGAGGCTTTGGCGGAGAATGTGGTTGTTTCATGGTGCTGGCGAAGATATACAGTCCCAGTCCTTGATTGTCTTTGCAGCTTAGGTTATGGTGACTAAAGAGAGGAGTGGCTAGTAATGGCGAATGGAGAGATGAGTTTGCATTCACCGTGATATAAGTAAGGACTTCGGACAAAGCACGTCGAGGATCTTCAGCCCGCCGAAACTTCACAACCACAAAAATTATGCTTGGGAAGCGAGGCCATCCCGACGGTAAGTGTTCATCCTTTTCCCCGCTACAATGGACTGACTACAAGTCTCCTTAATGTACCATTTAGAAATGAAGCGATATATAAACTGTCCCCTTTCAGCCAACCATCCCGTTGTCTATAGCACGCGGAAACGCTATGCTAGCAGCAGAAGCAGCAGCAGCAGAAGCAGCAGCAGCAGACTATTTACACGCACAATCACAGCAAGCTCAGCGAACAGTTCAACCTTACGTGGTTGTCTCGAGCTTCTCGTCCTAGCGTTGACTTCACCAACGCGGTATGCCAGCCATCTACTTAGGCACGGTCGGACCGGATCTGGCAACTACGTAGTAGTCACACTATGCCGAGCAGTATTTGCCTGTACAGATGTAAGACATCACGGTCAGAACGACAGACAATAAAAGCAGAAGACTAGGATGGAGCTCAAGACTATGTATACAAGAGTACTCGCGTGATTAGGGAAGAGGGGGGGGGGGGGGGCTTTGATAAACTTACTCGCCGGGTTGTTCAAAAAGACATGGTTCGTGTTGCAGGTTCCCGGGTTAACATACAGCTCGGTCACTGTTTCCGCCAGCCCAAACACCTGGTCAGTCTCCCATCGCATGCTATCTATCGGGTACTTCCCCAAGAAGAGATAAGAGAGCTAAAGAAAGACTTACAGTCGACCTCAAGATTCGACGCGGGCTTCCGGATGACCCACTGTTCCTGGTCAGGCGTGAGCGCGTCCTCACAGTTGACCTGCGGGTCGCCGCCGTCGATAGTGTTGCCGGTCCAGATGTCGATGTGCCAGCGGCCTTGGGCCCAGTCATCGGCTGCAGCGAGTAAGAAGAGAGAGACGCTTAGCTACTGGGTCGTGTACCTTGGGACAAGGACTGTTGCAACGGAGTTTGGGAGGTGGTATCGAGTTTTAAGACCAGCCAGGGCTTAGACATAGTATTATCCCAACATCTCTCCTCGGATCTCGTAAAAAGTTGAAAAAAAAAGAGAAGAACAAACGACTCACTGCATTCCTGACAGTAGTCCTCCATGCGGATATACTTCTTGATGTAAGGAAAGTACACAACCTCGCACCGCTCAAACTCGCCATCGGCCGTGGCGAATGTCAGCGGGTCACTAAAGGTGCCAGTGCCGCCGGCGATGAAGTTGCGGCCGGTGCCGCAGTCGTACGCCGTTGCGGAGCTCCCCGCGGGATCATTGTCCGGGTTGCCGTAAAAGGTGATTTTGAGGTTGTTGGCCACGGAGCACGAGGAAGCCCTGGCCAAGGCCGTCAGCGGCGTGGCGGCGACACCGTTGAGGAGGACTGGGAGGAGCGTCTTGTAGAGCATTTTGGGTGGATATCTAGCTGCTTGGAGGATGAAGTGGTGGCGGAATGAATGAGATGGGAGTGCTGGGCTGGGCAGTGTCTCGATTCTCTTGACTTTGGTGGCGTGTTTGGCCAAGTTCGTATATTATGGCTTGACCCAAAATGATTGTCCCCCTTTTTGGTCGTCTCGTTCCATCCGAACATTACCGGAAACAAAGTCTAAGCTGACGTATCCGCATAGCACCCAACGGTATCCAGTTTGCGACATCTAAGGCCGTGCCTGTCGATGCATGACAGATGACGTGCAAGGATAGTCAATGGTTCCTTTCTTTTCGAAGCAACGTTCCATGACCAACACGAACATTTTCCACGGCAGCCTCGGTATATGGCAAGCCATGTGGTTCGCTTGGTGGAACAGCATTGTCGCTAACGACCGAAACCAGGGTACGTACGGTGTTTAACCACCACCAAAGCCAGAAGCGAGATTGCCGTTGGAGTCATCCAGTGCCGAAAATCACTAAACTCAATTGCACGTCGGATGTTCCTGCGAGGCTCCAGGACTGCTGACGCGGGTTCGGACCGGGCAAAACGACTGGGTTCCCCGGACTCAAAAGAATATCCGAGTCATTCCACGATGCTTCTGCTCATGTATCGAGTCGTATCAACGACTGTTCCGGCTAGTGTGAAACGACGAGTCCGATCCTTCTGTGGGGACCCCTCGCTTACACGTACTCAGATCAGACAACTGCACGGGTCAGGTTGTATGGATGCAAAAGTTCATTCGGCTGTTTCGGTAATTGGAAATATGCATGTTGCCGGATGGTTCGCAGCTCAACTGTCTGTTTCGTTGATGTTGTAACTGGTCGGTTGTGTTGCCTAATCTCGAATAACTCTTTCACCCGAAAGATGGAAACATCACTCCACCAAAATCTGCGATGATACTTCAAGCGAATGACCAAGCTCAGAGGCAATACCTTGCCTTCCACAACCTAAGGAAGTGGGTGCACAATTGAAAGAGGTGCTTGCCTCGAGTTCGGTATGACCATCCCCTCATATGAGGGCATTTAGAATATCACGGTGTCATCGCGTTTGAGTCGCAGACGAATTGACCTATCTCTGGTTGAAATAGCAGCAACGACTATGGAGTTCCTTCCACTCTCTTCCCGCTTGCCGAGCACGCGGCGTGAAACTCGCGCCACTTGACAGGCACACCCCAGCAGCAGCTGGCCCCGTCTTCTGCGACGTAATCATGAAATGGACACCATCTGGAAGCAGGATATTCGGGTTGGCACAACTCAATCCTCAAAGCCGCGCTCTTCAATTGTGGATGTGACAGCAGCTCGAGCAGTGTTGTCATCGCCGTATTGGGGGTGTAGTCGTGTATATCCCAATCTCCGCGCTGACATAGCTTCTTGTTTGGCCTATACCCGGGAAAGAATATGTCCAGTATATCTTTGGAGTGGAAGTTGACGTCCATTTCAAATTCGAGGTGCTTGAGTTTGCCGTGTTCGACGAGGTCGCGGAGCGAGGGAAAGAGGTCGCGTTCGAGATGTATTACATCGTCGATCTGCACGATGCGCACAACTAGGTGCCGAACTTCCATCATCTCTGCAAGTTCTCTGCCTGCCAGAGGCCCCATGTTGATCTGATTGGACTTCGATGCTCTTATGACCCATAGAAAGGTGTTGAAGATCCGCCAAGCCCGATATGCTTCCTGGTACATCTGCTTGCTTGTGAGCAGGAGGTTCATCGGGTAAAGCTCGCCTCTTGAGTCTGTCCGCAGAGCATTCTCACGTTTGTTCCTGCGCCGGACGGGGACTCGGCGGGTTCCAAAATGTGGTGGATATGGGAAGACCACTAGATGCCTCAATATCGCTTCGCGCAGCTCTGAGGGGAGACGAAAGAATGGGAAAGGTAGAGCCTCTGCTAAATCCGTCGTTGCAGGGTTTGCCTTGCCTGCCGGTAGCCGACATGGTGCGCCTTGCAGGTTGGCTGACAACCTCAAAGGTAGCTGTGCTTCCATGGTCCTTGGTTTGTATGTCGAACTGCGCACCGATCACGCGTTTAGTGTCCCTCACCGCCACAGAGTCCGTGGCGAGCCGGCGGGAAATCACACATCAAACAAGGCGAGTGACGGGCCGGCGAGCTTTTGTTTGGGCATATAGATCCATGTCAATGTCTGTGAATCCTCATCTCGTGCAATACGGACAGACAACCCCTTCGGTCGACTCGGCAAACGAAAACCACAACCACACCACAATCCACCAGTACGGGCAATCCTTGTGTACAACCCTGCTAATAGCCGCGTGCTAGGCAGAATTTCATTCTTCAATCTCCTTCCAGGCTGCCAAGGAGGCGCCTGACCGCGCTAAAGGTCACATGATTGTTGGTTGACCGTTTGATGCGGGAAATAAGTCACAGGGGGCTGCCGCAGACCACCAACTTGCTGACTCCCTGATCCCGGCGTCCTAAATGCTGATAGGGCGCCCTCGCGTTTGCCATAGCCAACACACTCATACCTGGCCGAGAGGAGGGGAGGCTTTCGCGATTGATTTGTCGGCTGCTGCGCCGTTAAGTTGGTCGGCCGTGGAGGTATGCTCAACCATGCAACCCGTTCGTCGAAGCCATGTGGCATTTGCCAACGGCATGTTGGCCGTGGATGGACTGCGACTCGGCAGGCTCTGGTGCGGATGTCAATCTCGAGCTAGTATCACCGGTCTTGATCATCTGACCCTGTGAGTACCGTGGTACGCGAAACAAATAAGCCTTTCTTATCTCCGTGGAGGCGGCTCGAGGACGAACCATTGTCCTTGCCAACCATCAAAGCTTTGTCGGATAAGAACACTAGTCTTCTGCCATGGCACCTTGAACGCCCCTGAGTTGAACATCGGCGAGTAGATGCTGATTTGACCACCACTTCCACCAAGTGCATCAAGCTGCGCCCGGAATTGACCAAGAGCCTTCTCTGTCTGCCTAAGCACCAGGGCCGGGCGGTCAACACCGGGTTTAGCTCTGGCCCTGTTGGCCTTTCCGTAACCATGGCTCGTGAAAAGGCATACGATGGATATCATAGGAGCCCCAGCGGCTAAGTCTGCATCTTGTGGTGGGATAATGTGGCAGTGACCGACCAAGTCCCTTGTGGCGTACCGCGCTTCGTCATTTGTTTTGAAGGAGTCGCAGTATGTGCGGTAATGGAGATAGGCGCCGGGAAAGATACCACGCAGCTCTAGAGCAAAACCGGCACCCCATTCGCCCAGACAGTTGGTGGCGTGAACAAGGTATGAATTTGTTGGTAACGACCGAAGGGCCACAGATGCGGAGTCTAGGCTGAAAGATGTGGCTGCCATCGCGATGGCAATGAAGTACTTTGTTGTTCTTTTCCCGGTTCGATAGCGACCGCGGCTCCCGAATCCGCTGCGCTAAGCAGGCAGATAGCTGTGTTAAAAGTGCAAAAAGGTAACGTTGGCGGCCAGTGCGGTGTCAACCTCCGGATGCGTTGGTCGCTGTGTGCAAGTGGATTGAGGAAGTTGGACTTGAAATGCAGCACTGTGCAGAAACTGTGCGCGCACGTACTCTTGCATTTTGACGTGGATGTTCCTATCCAGCACCTCTTCAGCCAAGTTGCAATACGGCTCGAGTACGTGCATGCAGAAGAAACGACGGACAGGGTCAACCACCTGCCAGCGATCTCAGCTCGCACAGAGTACTTTGTACCACGAATCGATCTGCTGATATCAGTCGAGCTGGACTCATGATTGAAATCGTTCAGGGATCATGTCACCACGATTTGCAAAACGAGAACTGCTCTGTAATATGCCTTGGACCTCGTGAAAGTATTGAAGTCGCTCCTCATGGAATTACATGCACATTGCAAGAGAGACAATATTTTTGTCAAGTAGTGCACACAACTGTGTGGAACGGGGATTCATCAATAAATATTAAAGTCTACATTAATTAGGCAGCTGGACCTTTTGTACAAGGGCACATCTGATCCTGAGGCGAGCGACAGTGGCAGGTCGCGAAGGTGTACCCCTCGCAGAATTATTGCCTCGGAAAAGATTGAAGTGCACAAAGCTAGGACGCATCCTTGTGCTACCGTAAATTCTTCATGCGCAAATCTCCAGAGTCATATCCTAAACCCAGTCAGTGGCATACGTCTTGCAAGAGCCGTTGTCGCGGACGTTGGCGTTCTCGCTCAGGCAGTCTTGGTACTGCGCCTTGCAAGAATTCTGAGCGTCATTGTAGCTCTGGCTGAACTGGCCCGCGGTGCGCTTCATCATCTCAACCTCATTGGAGTGGGACGAGCGAGGGCCACGGCGTCCGCCAGGACCGCCAGGACCTCCAGGACCGCCGGGACCGCCAGGACCTCCAGGACCGCCGGGACCGCCAGGACCGCCGGGACCGCCAGGACCTCCAGGACCGCCGGGACCGCCAGGACCGCCGGGACCGCCAGGACCTCCAGGACCGCCAGGACCGCCAGCACCAGGACGGGTACCATAGCTAGGGTTGTAGCCACCACCGTAATAGGTGCCGCCAACCTTGCCGCTAGTCTTGCAGCCCTGAGCATAGACGCTGAGGCATTGGCTGTACTGCCACTGGCAAGCATCATTGCACGCACTCCTGCAGTCAGGACGACGGTATGAACGGCACTTGGAGCTATCGTTGTCGCTGTAGAGCTTGTACGGGTTACCGTTGTTGAAGTCACGACGGTCGTTGTTGCAGGTGACGACGGGAAGCTCGATGCCACCGACAGGCTTGCCAGGGCCGTAGCCGTACCTGTTGTCGGTTGGCTGCTTACAAATACCGGTTGGCGTGGGAATGATGCAGGTCGAAGTCGTTGTGGGTGAGGCGGTGGTTGTGATCTTGGTAGACGTAGTCGGGCAAGGATAGACCGAAGTGGTAGTCGAGGGTTGACCAGGGCTGATCGGGGGGTACTGGTTGTAGCACCCTGTCTTGCCACCGTTGCCGTTGGAGGAGAAGCAGTAGTCCTTGACCTTGCCACACCACTCGGCATACTTGAAGCAGTTCATGGCATTGGGCCAACCGGCCTTAAGAAAGCACGAAGCAAGCTGCATCTTACAAGTGGACCAAGCTGTCAAGCAAGTGGCCTGGTTGGTAAAGTCCGGAAGAGGGGAGGCACACCAGTTTCCGCAAGAATAATCGCACTTGGGAGGGGTGATGATGGTGGCAGTGCACGTGGCCGGGCCAGTAGCTGTGGTGGTGGTAATGGGCGTAGTCGTAGTCGAAGGGACGCTGGTAACAGGCGAGGTAGTTGTAGACTGAATAGGGCTGGTAGTCGTAGTCGAAGGGATGCTGGAAACCGGCGAGGTAGTCGTAGTCGAAGGGACACTAGTCACAGACGAGGTGGTTGTGGACAGGATGGGGCTAGTAGTCAAGGTTGACGAGGTCACCGGAGCTGTCGAGGAAGTCACATCGGTGGGGGTAGCAGTCGTAGTGTACGACTCGACTGTGCTCGTGCTGGGGCTTGGCAGCACAGGCGTAACACAGGCGTCGCTAGCAAAGAGCTTCTTGGCCACGTAGAGACTAAGCAGGCTGTCACCGCCACAGGTCTCGGTCTTGTCGCCGTTGCAAGGCATGTTGCATGTCGACTGGTCAGCGGCAAGTGCGGTGCCAGTGCCAATCTCTACACCACAGTAGCACTCCTGGCTGTATTCCATGCCAGCGTACGGAAAGCCCTTGGCGAGACAGGCCGACAAGCAGATCTCCTTGGTCAAGGTACTAGCATCGACATCCTGCTGGAAGAAAAGAGCCCTGCCAGCCGAGGCATTATCGGTCCAGCAGCCAACGGAGGCGTAGTCAGTGATCGAGACAGATGAGAGGGCCGGAGCGCTCGGGTCAGTGTAGACGCTGACAGCGTTGTCTCCGCCGCAAATTTCGTTGGCGTTGCCGTTGCACTTGTAGTTACAAGTATCATCGCTGAGCTTGTCGTTGTTGATAGTCTGACCGCAGTAGCACTGGCCGTAGTAGCCTAGACCTGCCACACGGAAGTTGTTGCCTGCCAAGGAAGTGTTAGTCATCGGACGTCTGTAACATGGCAATGGGCCAAAGATGTTGCATAGTACACACCTTTGCAGAGGGCCCAGCATCCCTCGAGAGTGCCAGTGCTGTCGTCCCAGTCGAGCTTGACGTCGAGAGCGATCGGCTGGCCAGGAAGGCCATTGTTGTAGCAGCCGTTGTAGGTCCAGGGTGTGACCGAGCCGCTGCAAGGAGGCTGCTGCTCGTACCAGGCAAAAGCCGTGGGCACGACAGCAAGGGCGACGAGCGCGCCAAGCGATTGGAAGGACTTCATGTTGACTTGTGGTTGTCACCAAATTATCGAAGGATTGAACAAGGACGAAGCGAATGTGGGTAGAAGTTTAGAGCCGGCGATGGCGTCTATGACTGCGATGGTGAGAAGAGTCGGAATAGAGCAGCAGAGGCGGCCAAGCGGGAGGTTCTTATATCATGGTAAGGCTCGCTACAACCTGGGGAACCACGCAGGCATGCGGCCACAAGCATTCTCTGCTTTCGCGTCTGTGCAAGACTACGGGGTACCTAGGTAGACGCAGCGATGCGTGAGGGAGCCCAAGCGGGTGGGCTCACGTGCGGCATGGCGCGGGCGGGCGTGAGAAGCGGACGTAGCGGCAGAGGCTGAGATGCGGGAAGCTGGAGAGGAGACCAGCGAGTCTGGCCACCATGGCGATCAGGTCTCGCCGAGTCGAGCGGCAGACCTGTAACTTAGGCCGTGATAGTCGCGGCCATGCGGTTGACGGTGGAGAGATGCTCATCTGGTGGCGCCGGCACGTAGCGGGCTCAGCCTGAAGGACCTGCAGGACCTGCAGGTCCCGCCAGGGGTCCTCACCATACCGGACTACTTTGTATGGTACTAACTACCCTCGGTACCCTAGGGCAGCTGTCAGGGGAGTCACTACTAGCGCCGCGGGTCCCGGCTTACAATGCGCCAATCAAAGGAGGCTGTTTGGTCGGGTGCAGCCCGTTCAGGGCAGGAACGAACTAACCCGTTGGCTGACTGCCTCAGGTGCTCAACAGCTCGCTCGTCTGCACGGAGAATCCGATCAACATCGTCCCCGAGAGAGAGCCGACAGGGCCTCGGCGTGTGAACAGCAAAGTACGATGCAGTATGAAGTCTCTTGATCCAAAAGCTGTATCCCCCCTGCCGCAGAGTCTGCGCTGATGGCGGGGCTCCTTAGGCGATTCGAGTTTTACCCTGGCCTGCCTGGCTTGTCAGGCATCGGACCCCCATGATGGGCAGAAGAAACGACAAGCGCTCACAGTCTTTAGCTTGGAGCATCCATGGATGTCGGATCTCGTTAGAAGGTCCGTACTCGACAGGGGTGACAGGTTGCTTTTCGCATATGCACAGCCTGGGATTACATTCCAGAGTTCGCTACTGCTCGAGTAAGCATGCAGAGCATCATGATCTGGTCGGCGACCCTGGAGGCCGACTTCCGTGCCGGAACAAGTTCATTTGAGCCTCGTGCTACCTTCAGCAACGTGTCAAGGCATAAGAAGACCAGAAGCATAACCTGCAGGCGCCAGTAATGCAATCGTCTTCCGGTTGCACAAGCGGACCACACCTGCAGCGCTAGACTTCTAGTCGCTTCTGGCAGAGCGGCCGCTCGGTTTAGCATGACTCTCGACAAAAGCCACCCGTTTCGGTGAACACGTCCCTGCGCTAGCTCAGGTACGCAACGGTCGAGGGCGACGCCAAACTGCCCTTCAAGGCAAAGCCTACCTGATTCCGCAGCGGATCTCAGCCTGAAGGCGCCTCTGGATGAAGTGCCGGGCTGCAGCCTGCAGCCACCCTCGGCCTGGAACCGCCTACTGAGTCTTGTCTCTGCCGATACCGTTCTTCCGCATTCTCCGCAAGCCTGCCAACGGCTTGGTGCTTGTGACTTGTGTCACAGTCTATGGCCCGCCGGCGAATTCAAGCAGGGTCCTCTTGCTAGTTGCGGTTGTGCGTGAGGGCCGAAGGGGCTGAGTCGCCAAATTGTGTATGGTCTACAGTGAAGGAACGTGATCTCCACACAAAAGTACAACAAAGTGTTCTGTCATGATGACATCTGAGTCAGTGCGCTCGGCCCAGAAAGGGGTTGATCGCCAGTTCGTGCATGCATATTATCGTGACAAGGTACCACTAAGGCAAAAGCAAAGGTACCCTCTATTTGTAGCGGGCTTTTACCAGTCTGTGTATACTACCACACATATTGAAGTCTGGGTGGCGTGACATTCTATCTCGCCTTTGAACAGCGGTCTCGCGGGGGACGGCATGCCGCTGAGAGTAGTAGATGTACTAAGCACAAAGTTCTGGCGTTGCGATCTAGGCTTGTAGGCAACCCGAAATCTAAATCATGTACCTGCCTGCATCCAGCACTGTAGAAGCTTTTTGCAATACTTCCGACAACTACACATCCAGTACCAGAAACGCTACAGTAAATGTCGCCAGGGTCCCGGCTCCTCAGATGGCCATCCTTTTTTTTTCTCTTTCTCTTTCTCTCTCTCTCTCTCACACACACACACATTGACTGAGGCTGAGGCTGTGTTACTGGGCTGTCAATCGGAGGCATCAGAAGGATTTCCTACACCCCCTTGAACTACGTGCAGTCTAGCTGCAAGTGACTGCGTACGGTGAGGCACGGAACCTTGGAAGGGTCGGAAGGCGCGCTTGCAGATACGGGACGGGAAATAAAGCACACGGACCCCTGGGTCGCATCGCCAGGGTCAGGCCTCGATCTCGACCAGTCGGGCTTTCGAGTCGAGGCCCGCCGACCTAAAAGCCCATCTTGCATCCGGCTCAGCTTGGCGAGCCAGCCATTCCCTTTTCAGCACAATGGTGTTTTGTTCAATCTGTTGACGCCGGATGCATAGCCTCGTTTCGGAAAGGACTGGGCTGAAAATGGTCGCTTCGCTTGCTCGTAAGCCAGACTTGGCCAGCTCCTGCAATGCATGGCCAGGCTTGTGCTAGTCTTCGATGCAAGACGGTGCTGTTGTGGTGTTCCATTTTCTACCGTGTTGCCCGCGGAAAAAATGGTGCCGCTCAACTGACAACAGCGCCGCGTCTGTCCTCTCAGCCATTCACACGTGAAGTGCTTAGTACACACATATCCGGATTCCACTCACGAGATGGTCGTCGCTTCGATCATGATGTGACCGTGCATGCGAGGCGGCTGTGACGAGTCGATCTGCCAGGAGCATCGCACACGGAATAAAGCTTGACAGGTACGTGCAGGGCAACTTGGCCGCTCGTTTCCACAATCTGCTCGGTGTAAAGTAGCTCGCTTAGTCGGCCGATCACCCGCGCTGCTGGTTCCCACTCTCGGCCGATCCCGCTCAGGGCGGCGAACAAGGATCGCAGCGCGACTATTGGGTGTGTGCATTGGGCAGATTGTTGTTGATTAATTAATACGCTACTACAGTACTCGAAAAAGGCGTGCATGCACTCCCACACTGCCCAAAGGAAAGGCCTCCCGCCAGAAACCTTGCTCGGAATAAACAACATGCCGTTTTGAGGGTCTGACGCTCTCCTCCTCAGCCTCAATCTGGCCTCAGCCCTCGAGTCGCCCAAGCTCACGACTGCTCGCCGCACAGACATCAGGGACTGCAACCATGTACTAACAAAATCGCTGAGCCTCACTGGACTCTGACTTTAGTTTCAGGAGACTCTTCGGTGTGTTGCCCGTCATCTCACGATGCTGGCTTGCTGGGCGAATCGGTGGTTGAAGGCATCAAGGTGGTCAAGAGGATGCCTGGTCTTCGTCTTCGCCTGGTAGGACTTGGGCCAGTCTCTGAGATGTGCTTCCCCACAATGCACAAGGCCATCCCCAGGACCCTTGTCTCCTCCAGTAGACCACCACCACTGCCGAGGCCGCCTTGAAGGATCTGGTGCCCACGAAGAGTACGACCTGTTAGGGTTATTCATGGTGGTTCGCCAAGAGCACCGTCTGGCTTTTCAAAACCCTGAGGACCATTGGGAACTAGAGCCAGCACACAGGGCTTCGAAGCGACTGGAGGACCCATGGTGGACGAAAGTGGATCCTTGTGGTCTTGTAAGTGACTGGTGACGCCATGACTACGACGATGTTGCGAGCGAGCTGTAGCTAGCTCTGGAAGGCGCAACTGCAAGTCTTTGTGTTCAGTAGAATGTTTCTGAGGAACGAGGCGCCCTTGCGTCATCAGTCCATCAGGGCTGCACAAGCATTATTTCCGTGACTGTTTGCTTGCCTGGCTAAGTATTGACCGTAGACCACGTCCAAATTCCTTGCCTTAACATCCGACACCGCACCAACACCACACTCCACGAGCATCAAAGGCACGAACCGTCATCATCAGAAGCACCTGAAACGGGCGCGCCAGTTCAGATAGACGACGTTCGGACCAGAATACAAGCAGACGAAAACTCCTCACCGCCTCACACCTCCGAGCAACCAAGTTCGCCATGTCATTCATGAGAGCCTCCGCCATGCGGTTGAGCATTCCCGCTCGCACCGCGCTGCCCGGTGCACCAAGGGCGTTCGCGTCGCAACCGCCGCGGTCGCAGAGCCCGCCAGCCGGGGCCAAGCAGAACAGCGAGTAAGTGGTAGACCTGGATGGAAGTTCACGAGCCTGGTTCAGGCGTGACTGTCACATTATCAGTCCTGGTCAGGCAATTTCAAGAAATGAGAAGAATACGATTTTTAGGTTTTTTTTTTTTAAAAAAAAAAGGAAAAAAACCAACAAAAAAGGAAGAGAAGGGAAGAAAATTATTACACCTGGAAGAAGAAACCCCAAGCTAACAACTGTGTTACATCGTCCTAAAATAGCAAAGCAATGTACGCCTACGTCGCCATTGGCCTGGGTATTGGTGGTGCGTTCTTCTTCCTCCTTGGTCGTCCAAGCAAGGCTGCCGCTGTTGCGCACCAGACATCGTCAGTCCCGGGCAAGCAGGACCTCAAGGGTCGTGATGAGAAATAAGCGGTATTTACATGGTGTGGCACCAGGAGCTGGAGATTTTGTTTTTTCAGAGGGCAACACAGAGAATGGAACAAGACTAGTCACAGGAAGGAAACAGCGAGTGCATTATTTAGCTGCATGTATGCGTGGTGAATATCAACAGCAAATTGAAGCTCGAGACATCTGAATTGAATATTCTCCACTGGCAAGACCACCTTCTCCAACGCCCCACATGCGGCGGTCTCGGCCACTGAACACCACCCCTGGGACCCAGGCAGCTCAACACGCGCGCGCAAGGCAGCGACGTCACCCCGTCGCAAACGCCATTACCAAATTTACCAATTTTTGGTCTTCAATTCTGGGCACAGCGCCTCACATCACCCACAATGGGCCTCGTCGAATACTCAGACTCCGAGTCTGACTCGGAGACCATTCCTCAAAACCCTTCCCAAAAGCCAACACCAAATCCGTCTACCACAGACGCTTCCTCCTCATCCACCACCACGACGAAAAAACCATTTCAGCGAATAGTCGACCGTTCAAAACCAGGCAAGATCGTAGTCAGCCTGCCCGGCGCAGCAGCAACGACAGCCTCCTCCTCCTCCTCCTCGACAGGTCCCGATGCGCCACCACCAAAACGCGCCCGACTCGGCGGGGCCGGGGGCGGCGCGTTCAGCGGCTTCAACGCGCTCCTCCCGCCACCCAAGAATGCCAACAAGCCAGCTACTTCCTCCTCCTCCACCTCCGCCTCCAACACCAGCGGCAAGGCCGCGCCGCGACCAGGCGTGAACCTCAAGACCGGCGCGACGCCGGGCTTCTCCCGCGACAATCTCGACCACGACGACTTGTTCGGGAATGACGACGAGTCCGAGCCGGGAGGCCGCACCAAGACGGCAGAGCCGTCGATACCAGCGGGCCAGAAGCCCGCAGAGGAAGTGAAGCTCGTGGGGAAGCCGATGATGTTCAAGCCTCTGTCCGTGTCGAGGAAGTCTGCCGCGGGGAAGGGCAAGCTAGCCGCGATGGCGGGTGCGAGGTCGGGTAACGCGGCCAAGTCAAGCACAAACGCCGCTGCCACCACCACCACCACCACCACCACCACAACAACAACATCCGCCGGCCCCGCCCCAGCCGCTATGGGAGAAGCGCCGCCAACACAGACGGCAGAAGGATCAGAAACGACAAGCGAGCCACCACCGAAGAAGCAGAAGAAGCAGAAAATGTCCCTCTTCTCGATATCCGCCGACGTCGGCGTAAACCCGGATGCGACCCTACCCAGCACAGGCAGCGGCGGTGCGTACGAGCCAGTATTTGCAGACGACACCGCAATGTCGACACAGGAAGCCTTTGCGCAATACGACGCGCAGTTCGCAAGCCACTCCGCGGCCGCATCCGCGTCCACGCCAGCAGACTACCGGCAACCACTGGTGTCCACGCACAACGACCTCGACTCGATAGCCACGGATCTGAACCTCTCGGCCGCCGCTAGGCGAGAGCTGTTTGGTCGCCGCGGCGCGCCCGATCCGACGCAGTCCGCGAGCAGGGTCATCAACTTCAACACCGACCGCGAGTACGCTGCCAACGAGGAGCTGCGGGCCAGCGGCGAGGCCCAGCCCACGTACAACCCCGTCCGGGCGATTGCGCCGGGCAAGCATAACCTGCGGCAGCTGGTCAACCAGGTGCAGAACCAGAAGGAGGCGCTCGAGGAGAGCTTTGCGAAAGGGCATCGGAATAGGAGCGAGGCTAGTGCCAAGTATGGATGGAGATGATTATGACCATGATGGTGGTGCTGTTCACGAAGTCAGAGAACCCATAAACGTTGGCTGAACGGAAAAGGGCAGAGTCGTTATTCGTTATGGAAAAAGGAAAACGCTACGAAGATATATATATGTACGAAGAAATCTTGGAGGCAACGCCCGCAGCTGTGAGAGCTTTCATCGACCGGAGTCACCTCTCTATATACACAATTTCAGGCTCGCGCCTGGCCCACATCTATCCACTACCAGGTTTCGACCGGTGCAGTCCTGTTCTCGTTCCAGGTCCCTTCACGAGAGAAAAGGAATCCCCACTCTCCGCGTGTGATGGGCGAGATGTCGTCGTACCCATTTGGCGTCATCGGGCCGAGCTTGTCAGACTGCCGCCTTTCGCCCTTGCCCTCGACTGGTGACAGGAGCTCGTCGATATTGCTCCAGAACGGCATGCCGTGGAATGGTCTGGCAGTGCGGTCACCATGGTCGCTCTCACTGTCCTCATCATCGGTTTCCACTTTCTCGATCTTGATCTCGATCGGAGCAGCGGTCTGGAGCGTCAACTTTGGGGTCTTGCCATTGGGCTTTCGCGGCGAAAGTTGTGGCTGTCTATGCGGCTGCTCCAGTTCGGACGATTCGTGCGCAAGAGACACTACATTGTGGTTGTCTTGCTGCTGTGTGGTGACGAGAGAAACCTGAGGGGTTGACACAGGCTTTGGGCGAACCACGATGGGCTTGGCCAGACCGACAACACCACCAAGGTTAACCGTGCTGATCTTGAGCGCGGCAGCAGGACTCGTCGCCCGACTCGCAGCTAGTGGTGTCGCACGACCAGGCGGCGGGGTGCCGATCTTGATCATGTTCCTCATCATCCTCGCCTCCTCGTATTCGCGCCGGTCCTCCTCCTCCTGCCTACGCTCCTCAAGCTGACGTGCGCGCTCCTCCTCCTCGGCTGGTGATGGCTCAAACGCGCCGATTTGCGAGGGACCGCCGTAAGCGCGCTTGTACATCCTCTCCACCGCTGAGAGCGCGCTCGGGCTGACGCGGATCCAGTCATAGCTGCGGTGCAGGTCCGATCTGGAAACCTGCCGAGGGCGTCCAGGACTGAAACCAAAGTATCCTCCAGCGCTGCCGCTGCCACAGCTCCCGTCGCCGCCAAGTACGAGGCGCCGGAGCTCGTCGACCGTTTCTTCGATTCGGGTCTGTGCTGTCGCTTTGTCTGTCACGCTAGAAGACGCAGCACGAGCATAACAAGCCAGTGCCGCCTTGAATGTATACAATCTATCGAGGCCGAGTAGCGTGAGGCCTTCGGAGCAGAAGAGGACTTCGTTCTGGATGATGCTGCGCCGAATGAGGTCTGCGTTGAGCCCGCACGCTGCGGCTGTGGTGGCGGCAACTGGGAGCGCGCATGACTGCGTGGTAGCCTCGCGGAACTTGCGACTCGCTTTCTCGAGGATAGTCCGGACAGCCTTGTCGTCCTTGTACGGCAGTGGTGTGGTGTAGATCAGTCGCAGGCCGAACTGCTCGGCAGGGCTCGAGCCAACTGCAGGTGACGTGGCGTCTTTGACTCCACCTCTTAGCGACGCGGGATCTGTCGCCGAGGATATGCTGCTGAAGATACTTCCCGGCGTGTGCGGTGTCATGGGCGGTGAGTACGGGTTAGGAGTATGAGTGAAGCAGGGCAAGGGTGAGCTGATGGCACCTGGTGTGGGAGGCCATGTACTTGCAGCGCTGACAGCACCGCCCCGCGAGGGTGGGAACATTGGCGATGATGCGGCGCTGGTGGCCCCCACGGCATACTGTCCGTCTGTGGTGGAAGTGGTGGGGGAGTAGAGCGAGGCGAGAGATGCATGGGTGCCCTTTCTCACGAGCGATCTCAAGCCGGCGATCGGGGAGCGTAGAGGGGAAGTGAGAGAGTAAGGCCCCGCGGAGGGTGGCGGGGAAGTTGGCGTGGGTGGCACCGAGAAGGAGGCTGATGTGGCGGACCCAGGGACGGACGGTGGTGAGGCAGAGGAAGCATGCTGTTGGGGGAGTTGGTAGTCCTTGCGTACGGCAACGAGGGTAATGTGCAGGTTCTTGCGGGCGAGGCGTTTCGAAGTGTACTCGAGAGCCTCGTTGAGGCTGGAGGGCAGGGTGTGCTGTGTGTCGAGGATGGATGTGCCGGCCTCGAGAGGCGAGGATATGCGCAACTTGAGCGCGGCGGCTGAGGACGGCATGGTTGCTCTGTGTGTGTGTGTGTGGATGAAGCGATAGGGGTGGATGAGGTTATGTGTGTATCTTGGTTGTGGTGATGGTGCTTGTCGTCGTCGTGATCTTGGTTGTTGGTGGAGGATGTTGTTATTAAGGAAGGCGAGATAGTAGTCGACTAATCAAAGTGACTGGATTGCCGTGCAATATGGACGGTGAGTTGGAAGGAGCGTGTTTGTGTGTGTGCTGTGCAAGGCGGCCTCGACCTCAGACACTGGCAAGTCTGGGTACAGTGACTGTGACAGTGACAGTGAGGGTGGTGACGATGGTGTCGGACAACAAGATGACGAAAAAGGTGCGAGTCTGGGGGAGTATATACTTCTTGGCCCCAGCAGGTGCCGGCCAATATATGAAACACCCCAACCGGCAGTACTCTGTGACAGCAGGGAGTCTGGTTGCACTCAGCTACGGAACAATTTCTCTCACGGCACGATAGAGATCCAACAAGGCCAAGGTTACAGGGTCGAGTGCGTTGTCTGCAGTCACCCCTGGTCTGGCCATCTGGGGTGCAGAGATCAGCACCATGTGCCATACCGACTTTGTTGTTTCGGTTTCTAAACATAGCTCTTGAAACGAGGGACAACGGCACGGCACCGGCCGGGGGGGGGGGGGAGGGGGAGGGAATACTGGTTCTGGTTCGCTGCTGGCCAGAGCTGAGCTGTGCTACTACTTTGAAGCAAGTATGTAATAACATACGCTGTAGAGTGCTGCCGATGTGGAAGCACCGCGCTTGTTGATCAACAGCTGGCGAGAGCTGGGGAGGCCAGACGGATGGGAAGCATGAGGGTCTGCCAGATCGCAGGCTGTTGTGATTGGTGTGGTTGGCGTCTGGAGGATGCACACTTGCGGAGTCGCTGGGGTCTGCATATGCACATGCAAGGGTGCGCGCGGTTGGGAGGTGTGACAACGAAGAGAAGAGAACAAAACAAGACAGATCAGAAGAGGACAGGGAGAGAGAGAGAATTTCAATTATGGACGAGGATTGTGCTGTATTACACAGGGCCAGCCAGGCTGTTGCAAGTTGCTGTGTCTTGTTGAACTGCACAAGTGTCCGCCGGCAATCACAATCACCATCACTAGCACCTCCTCCTTCTCATCTTCCTCCTTCTCCTCCTCCTCCTGCTGCCCCTACCACCATCGCTATCATCAACATCATCATCATCATCATCATCATCATCATCATCATCAACACCACCATCATCAACAGCTTCCTGCCAACCTCCCACATGCACAATTCTTCAGCCGCTTCACCTCAACCACCAAACAGCAGCCAAATCCTCTCCCCCCCCCCCTGCCTCGCTAACCGCCGACGCATGTGAGCATCAGCCAGGGTCCCCCCGCCAGCTGCACCAATCAGCAAAGGCGCCATTGTTGTCTCCGCTCTGTCTTCCCTGTCCCTGCTGGGCGGCTAAAGTAACAACAAGTCAACGCACGCTGAGTGAGTAAGAGCCGCTATGCAATCACTTCAACTTTTGAGAAACTCCAAGAATAGGACTCTACATGCGGGATCTTCACAGCTATCTAGAAGGTTATCGAACGTGCGTCTGCATGGAGGCTTCCAGTGACATAATTAGCGCATGCAGAGAGCATGTTATCACTATCACACGTACACACATACATACATACATACACACAAAGACATGAAACACGGTGGCGTGGGTTTCAGCGACAAAAGTTCAAGTAATGGCGACTCAGAGAACTGCCCACAAGTCGGGTGTGACAAGGCGTGCAAGTGAGCTGAAGATACGCTTCCGCCTCGGCTGGCTTCAGATCAAGCTCCGGATCAAGTACCCGGCAAAGAGAGCACCTGCTAAGACGGCAGGATCGTAATCTTCAACCAGGAGGGGGGAATCGGCTCGTACATCCCCTCCATATGCATAGTCCTACATTCGCCAAGAGAGCTGAAGAATTCTGCTTTTGGTGGCGCAAGAACTGTCTCACAGAGGTAATCAATTAATCACAATGGGTATTGTTTTCAAAGATATTCTTGACCACAAAGTCAACTGGGTCTTTTCCACCGTCGACACAACACTCCAGCCATTAGTTCTACCTACCTGTTTTGAAAAACGAAGATCACATCAGATCCCAGCATCATCCTGATGATAAGGAGAAATCGGATACCAAGCCCTCCAATCAGCACACGTATCCTCCATTGCATCCACCTGCCCGGCTCTCCGCCTCGCTCAAGTAACGGGAGCGAAAGACCTTGACTAGCATGCCATGCGATATTGCAGTACATCAGCCAGGCCCTGGTCACGAATTGTCGTTAGTCTCTCGGAAAGGAAAGGAAAGGAAAGGGGATAAAAAAGAAGTTAAATTTAAGCCAGCGAAGAAAGAGAGAAAATAACGCACTTCGTATTATCAGTCTTGAAAAGCAATAAGAGTGTACACCGTCCCATACAAACTAACCGTATCCCTCCTCAGCGGGTTCTTGGTATTTAACCTCCACCAGACCCGGCACAACCCCCCCCCCCCCCCTCCCTGCGCGAGGAACGTCAGAATCATGACCATGCAGATGCATAAGATGCCACCCATTGGACCATCGACCGGTCCTCGATGACCCAGTACAACCCACGCGTCCTCCTGCGCGACCCCGACCGCGTTCGCCAGCCTCGTCCGCGCACGAGGCCGTTGGCGATGACGGTGAGCCTGTGCCCGTCCACGGCGAACTCGAAGCACCCCATCCGTCTGGCTGCCGACCAGCCTGGTCAGGTACTTGCTCCCGGGGCACGAGAGGCCCTGTCGAACTCGAACCGCTTCCCCTTCGCGTGCTTGCGCCGCGGATCGCCCCGACCCGGGACAGCCGGGGGCCATATGTTCTGCCCCGTTGATCAACCCCGTTCTCCGCACGGGGCTGCCGCAGGGCGACGAGGCGCTTGGGTCGTCTTCTATCGCAGATGTGGAAACAAGGACCCTGTGAAACCAGTCCGTCAGCACCAAAGGGCCGAGGTCGACGTCGGAGTCCGCTGTCGTCGGCCCGTGGGATCACCATGGGTCCCAGCAGGCCCCATTGCTAGCTGCAGGCTGAGGTGCGAGTTCTACCATGATGCGCCGTGCTGTGTGGCTCTGAAGCGGTAGTTTGTCGTGTTGCCCGGGGCGATTGGGCACTGCGTCACTCCTGGGACGCCGTCGTGGGCATTGGTGTTGCGCTGGTGGATGCCATGCCAGCGGATTGCTGTTCTGTTGGACAACCAGTCTAAGCCAAAATCCTATATGATGGGCTCAGTATGACTGGCCCCCAACACAGGACGACAAAACCACGGGTTCACAAGCAGAAACAACAAGGCACTGGGAGAAACAATTCTTTTGCTTGTGAAAATGCATCTCAGCCTTGTCAGTTGCCACCAAAGAGCCCACCGCCTTCCGAGACAGTGCCAACAAAACAAATGTGGCCACTGATAGTTATTGAGCCAGGAACGTAGCATTAGGGCACACAGTCTGGGACCCTCACTTGAACTAGAGCCGCATCTCTCAGCCGAGTAAGCACGCAGTTATACTACATTGCCCCCCTCCCTCCTGGGGAGAAACGAGCCGAGGTCCCGGAAAACATGGAGAAGATGTCAATATAAACTACCGAGGCGAGTCCATTGTGCGGTCTTGAGCTATATGATATCAGGACATGTCCTTAGGGACATGACAACAACGAGGGCAAAATTGCAGGAGTCAAAACACCACAGCTATGATGATCATCCCGCATCACAGGCACATTCAGATTTGATCTAGCATTGAGTGCCAACATTTGGGAACAGAAGCGTAGCGTTCATGCTAAATGCACCTTGGCCTGGTCTTGGGCGATCGCCGTGCTGGGGCAGCCGGTTACCATTGCCCAGTATTTCGTTGGTGCACAAATCTCATGACAACATTGCTTGATACAGCACGACTACACGGCTTGGAACGCAAAAATCCCTACCCAGAGATATCTGGCCTTACGCATGCGTGGATCAGACTTGTTCACAGATCATTTATGTTGTTAGTAGCATCGTCAGAAGCACGTGGTTTCTTCGACGGAAAATATAAAAACAGCGCTGACTGCCAGCCTGTCATGCATGCGGATGGTTGGTTAACTGAATTGAATGAATTGATGATTTCAGTCGTGTGGGTGTGTTAGAAATGGATCGCCGCACTGCATGCCTCTGGTTCAAAGCATGCACGGTCGCACGGCGACGCCCACTTGTGCATGATTGTCAGCTTTACAAATCAATGATATTCGTAAACATGTGGCGTAGTCCGCCCAAATTTCTTTACCCAGTGACGCCGTCATACGCCGTGGCTATGCAAACGTCAACATCGTTGCTTTCATGGCCGTCGTATCGTGCTGTATTTACTGCTTGCTTTCGTGCACCCCAATGAGAATCACATTCCTGGTCCATCCAAGTCGTTCAGCTGCTCCGATGAGCCAATTGAGGCCTCCCAATCTGGATAGCATGTCAGTGGATTCATTCGTCACTCAAACAAAGAATGGACATCACTCACCAGATGCTTCGTCCTCCAGTTCGTCAACTGTCAAGGTGCTCATAGGACCAAGAACATCTGCTCACACGTCAGTACGCCACATTCTAGTCTCCTCTGCCCCGGGCTCACAATGCACACTCACCTCGACATAACTGGTGATATTCTGTGTCCATGCCGTCTTTGGTCTCTTCGTCATCCGGGGCGAAGTAGATCTCGCAATCACTGATGATCCGGAGAAGAGGGGAGACTGTGTCTCTGGCAGCCGGTATCCCACGCTCGACATGGTTGTCGCGCAGGTAGTACAGGCACGCAAGACACAGTCGTTTCGCTGCAACAGCCACGATTTCTGCAGACATGAGACCCCCCTCAGTATCGCTGAATTCTGGCGTCGGCCCATATTTCAGAAGCGCGCCCTGGATGAAGTGGCACACATCCCGGCTGACGGTATGATCGACATGACCTAGAAGCCCTGGTGCCCACCTGTGGAAATGCGCCAGGGCTTTCAGCTGCTCGCTGGAGTCCTCAGTATTGTGCAAAATGAACCGCTGGAAATCAAAAAAGCTGCGAGCTTCCGCATTCTGAATGCGGCCACACTGATCGTTTATATGTGCGCGGAGCCTCCGGACTTTGTCAATGTTCTGGCTGGAGAAGCAGTAGACACGCGCGGCTCTCAGATATGGAGCAACACTGTAGTGGACAAAATCTCCTGTTATCGCCGCCTTCAAAGTAGCAAAGATAGTCTCGTCCATGAGTGTGCTGAGACCCAGAAGCCGTCTGATGATTGAATTCGTGGCAGGGCCGTTCTGATTGAGCTGAATCAGCTTGTCGACAAAGATATTACCACGAGTGCGTGTCCACTGCTGGTGTAAGAGATTGATCTCCGTACTCGAGAACGGTATGCTGTCTTCTTCGTATGCTAACGCGAAGCGATTCTCGTCGGCTTCCAAGATCCTGTCTTCTTCAATGTCCTCATCCATATAACTCAAGAGCACATCAATCAGCGCAATGATGTTTTCATAGCTCGGAAGCCTGTTGGGCATCCTTCGTGACAGGATCGAAGCCAGCCGAGCATATTGTGTGTCCAGGTCAGGATTGGTGTCAATAGTAATGATGGCCACCACCTGATGTAGGAAGTTGCCCTGGATCAGAGCAGCAGCCTCCAGTTTACCAAGGCGTGCAAACTCGTACAATGTGCCGAACAGTTCTGGCCAGGATCGCAGTGAGACATGGAATTGGTCCCACAAGCGTAAGAACATATCCACAGTCTGGCTGATCATATTATTAGGTTCGCCAACATCCTCGCTTTCGAAGAGCTCTGTGCCGTAAGGGCCCGGAAAGTGCTTTTTCAAGCTGCACAAAGTGTTGATGAATGTTCGACTGATCTCATGCCGCACTGCCGGGCTGGGGTTCTTCTGTAATAACATCATCAATGCTTCCGGGCGTCGTGACATGTACTCGAAGAAAGCGAAGCAGCACTGAGGACATCTCTGACATGCTTGCTGCAGCAGATCCAAAAGGTCCTGGAAATCTGACAAGTCTTTCGCTCGCGAGGCAACCTGATCAAGGTGGCTAAGCCCAACCCTCATGGCCAAGTTTTCCATGGCGTGATCTGCGGATGAGCAGTGTGCCTTCCACACGCCATTCAATATGCGGACCACGAACGAAATGTGTCCAGGATCGTGTAAGCAATGCCGATGCGTAATCTGTCGGTTCTCATCTCTGATGTCAGGTACCAGGTCCAAAGGCAACGGCACCCGATAGGACGGTTCTTCGTCCGTTCCACTCGAAGCTAGGTCTTCCGTCTTATTGTTCGCTGAGCGCTGATAAAAAAGCATGTAGGCACTATAAGCTTTTTCATGCGACCCGCCGTCTAAGGGTTGACGCTGACCGGGTCCGCCGTAGCAGGCATCCTCCATGAATGAAGGATCCCAATCCGTGACTATTTCATCGTTGAATTCGACCCACCTCTCCGACGGCCCTGCACTAGTTCGTTCGCGGATGTAGGAGTAGTAGTGTCCGGATTCGGCGCTTCCGGAATGAATCAGGACGCCAACGAGCTCGAAGATGTCAGGTTCTGAAGGTTCAGAGGGGTTTGCCAGGTGGTGCACCGTGAATGGTGCCATATCAATCCGTGCAGGAAACCGAAAGTAGTCATTTATCTTTGCCCGGGTCATCGTTCTCAAATTGAAGTCAAACCTCTTCAAATGAAAGATGAGGTTTTTCGGCAATGTTTTGAAGCATGCCCTGCAGTGTAATCATCAGCACGACGGCGAATACGAAGGAAGTTGTCTATTGAACTTACCGCTTGACTGCATCAACGAACTGATCGCAAGAGCTGCATTTGTACTTGTTGTCTGCAATCGGGTTAGTATGGCACCAGACTGCTTTCGTGACTGCTACATACCACCCTGCATGATTTCCCCATCAACGTAAGCCTGCAGGCTTTCTTCCAATGTTGCTTTGCCTTTTATGTCGCACTGGATTGCCGAGAAATCCTCAAATCTCTCTGAGATGTGGTCACATTCTTTGGATTTCACTTGCTGTACAAGTTGGCCGCCAAAAATAGATCTCAAACGCTTCTTGTCCGGTTCCGATAATAGTTGAGCTTCCCATCTGTCAAAGAGGAGGTTGTAGAATTCATCGACGTCCATCTGGTTGTATATGTCGATGGGCGTCTCTTCGTATGTTGAGATCTGAGCGATACAGGATTGAGGATCCACAGAGCGTCGTCTACTCTCCTGGAGAGCTGCAAAGAGCTGGCGAGTTTCGCGAATCAACGGTTGACGCGGTGAATCAGACACACGGAGCGACAGCATGAAGTACCGAAAGTCTTTGTTCATGAACAACTGCGTCATTAAGGAGTTCAAATAACAAGTATTGGACAAATTGCGCAAGCCGGTGTATCCGCATGGCGCCCTCACTTCACGCTGTCGATCGAAATTATGCGGCAAGTCATAGAAGTATGGCGACTCGGAACCCTCGTCGAAGGGAGTAAGCCCGTCAAGATAGTTTAGTAGGCTCGCCGGTGATGAAATCTTGCTCAAGTCGAACAGTATGTCGTAGAGTGCACTACGTGTGTTTGGTTGGACCACTGGACGTGGCATAATCAGACGAGAATCTTCCATCGATGCCATAGAAGGGAAGAGATGATGGTGTAGCAATTTCCGACTGAAATCGTGGCCGAGGGATGGCTGAAGGCCCATGGCGCGAGAGAACTTCAGAGCAAGAGACAAAAGTGTTGCAAGACCGTGCGACAACGAATCCTGTAGATCGGGCTGGGTAATGTCTTCCGTGGAGGTGTGATTCAGGAGGAGCGCTCCGCATTGCCTCAGACAAGTCGGCAGATCAAGAGCTGCAGAGTCCACCTCTACGAGTCGCGTGAGAAGGTGCTCTGCCAGATGGAAGACTTCGTCACACTTGGTCGGCTTTGCGATGACGTGTGGAAGCATTTCGATGATGATAGACCAGAAAAACTCAGCAAAGTGCGCTCCCTTGCTCGCATCTTCTGCTTGCAAGCTCGTGCTCGCGATCAGTTGGGAAATACCTTGACGCACAGATCTCCGGTCGTCGTCCAATATTAGTTGCTGGACAACTTCGCCGACTTGCGGGATTGTGCGGAATGTATTCCAGAATTCTGTGCTCCTCTCAGATGAGATAAGTATTGCCTGGAGAGCTCGTTCAGCGAGTTCTGAGCTTCCTGGACTTCGCTTTGCACGCACAGAGTCTTTCAAGATCTCCACGAGCATGTCGGCAAGTGCGCCAGGAATGGGGGACACGTCGGGCAGGACGTCATTCCCATCTATGACATGTTCATTAGTTTGACGACAACCCATGCGACTACTTGTGCCAGACTGACCTTTCAATATCTGTACATAAGTGTCGACTAGGTGCGATCGAAGTAGGATGGTCAAATCCTGGCTCAGGTTTTGTCTGATCAACTCATCGTCGCACAGAGCTGCAACCAACAGAGTGAAGGCTGAGACGAAGGCCTGCTCCTGATCTGATGCACTTTGTTCTGTGTGGGTGACATCGTTGTTCGAGGATTGGGCAACATCGTTTCGCAAGCGATGCGTGTTGAGATGCTCTTTCAACGCGTGGAGGGCATAGAGTGATTTGAACGGTTGGCCGATGGGGAAAATATTCCGGTGGGTGGTAGCTGGGTTCTCGAAAACGGCCAGGATCGACTCATCAGCTGGAAGCTTGATGAGAAAATGGTAAATCTGGATTTGAATTTTTTAGTCAGGTCAAGAAACAAGAACTTGGAAGAAAAAGTCCTTTACCTCAGAAGCCAATGTTTCGCTCATACTGAGGTACTCCCAAAGTTCGCTGAAGTATTGTAGCACTTCAATCTCCAGTGTGAATGCTCCCGGTCGAATGCGTGACGGAGTTTCCGAAGCATCAGACTGCCGTCTTACCAGGATCAAACCTGCCACAATATCAAGATCCTTGATGGACTTGCAGATGTCGTCGCTTGTCGGAGTTAAAGGCTGGCCACGGTAATATAGCCTGTAATTGTGGAAGCCCGTGGCCTGTCTGAGACTTGCTAATAAGGAGGCACCCGTGTTCTGTAGCCCAATGTCAAAAGGCACAATGTCGGTTTGTTTCTCGCCATCGAAAGCTTGGTACTTCAGATCTGCCGGTTCGCCCTCGATGGCGCTCGGCTCTTGCAGCATAAGAGAGCGAAGGTCAGGTGCGGAGAAGCGACTCTGGGCTTTGAGGGACTCCAGGAGGACCCTGACGACTTTGAGAGATCTCATGAATTGCAGCTTGTGCGTGCGGTCTTCCGATAACGACTCAGGGTTGCCGACTTGCTGTTGACGCAGTGCCCCTGCGGCAGCTTTGAGCTGACGGAGACAGCGCTTGGCGACGGAAAGATGCACTTCCCGAGCTCGATCAGACGGCAATCCCTTCATCACCGCGCTTTCAACATACACTTCGCTCACCAGGACACGAATAGCCTGGTCTTCGATTGTCTGCGGCTCAGCTTGGAGGATGATCTTCCATAACAATTCAAGACTATGAATGTCTTCGCTGGATCGTTCGTCGAAGATCGTCGTGTTTGGACTGTTGACCTCCATCAAGAGAACCTCTCGTACAAACTCCAGAGCTCCACTACAGTAGTACTTTGGCAGGAGGGTAGGGAGATACTCCTCAATACAAGCTCTCAGAAATCCGTTCTGCAAGCGCGTGCGCCGCAGAGCGTTGTTGAGGTCGTCCCATGCTGCTTTGACGTCATCGAGACATATTGCGCCTGGCCCGACCAAAAGGTCCCAAAGCTTGCGACCCTGTTCTTTCGGTATGGAAGACCCATGGAGAGTGACCACAGTCGAGATGAATTTGCGCCGTGCGGGACCGAACCTAGAAGCATATACAGGGGAGAACCCAACAGCACGTGCGTTCAAGATGGAACATTCGAGTTCATCTACGAGCAACGACACGAAGTCAAAGTCTGCAATTAGTGTCGGTAATGACGTTCCTGTCGTTGTCAAGAGGAACAAAACCTGAAGACTCCCATGCGTCGTGACCGACTTGGCCAGAATGTCGTCCCGGCAGCTAAGCAAAAGTTCATGGCGGCCTGAAGCAGGGCAACCTTGCAGAATGATCTCCTTAATCTCGTTGTAAGCCCAAGCGAAAATCTCAGGGTTGGCCAAATTTGACTTGGCACTAAAGGCGGAGGCTTCCTGGATCAGTCTGAGGCAAATCTGTCGCGGCCCGAGCAGCAGGGTCTCTTGTGGTATTTTGTAAGCATGCTGGAGCAGAGAATTAAATAGATCGCGCATGCCTGCATTGAAGTTATCGATCTCCAACAATCTCATCTTCTCGAATATGCAACCGATTGTCCCAGGTTCAAAGAGCTGCGTGATTCTTAGGAGCATGCGAATGAGGGCATTAGAAATCCGCGGGTCTCGACTGGTCTTGATTGTGCGCCACAGCAGATCAGTCTGATCTTGAGTGTATGTTTTTGTCACCATGAGAAAGCCGACTATGTTGGCACTCTCCACTGTGATTTCCGGATGACATGATGGACTGAGGAAGTAGTCGATTGTACCGTGCTGTATAAGGTAGCGAGCGAAGTATTGTAGAAAAGTGAGATCGGCATCATCATCAAGCCCGGCGGCGAGCTTGTCCTGATAACGTTTCCATAGCCCAATGAGGTCGCTGCACATCGCGCTGACTGCTGATACCCGAAGCTGCATCTGCTGGGAGCGAACCAGTCTTTCAAGCATACCGAATTTGCGTTCCAGCGTAACTCCATCTGCTAGAAAGCTGTGCGGAACACTGGGGTTGACCAAGACATATTCTCTGAGCGTTTCCTCGACCTCGGGGATTTCAGCAGCCAGAATCGTCCTGTGAATTTCTGACAGCCATGAAAGGAGCGTGGAAGGGCTGTCGCCAGACAATTGGGATGCGAACTTCTCGGCAGCTTTCGTCATCATGTCCCAGGCCATCTCGAAGAATTGAAGCGCCAAAGCGAGGTCTTTCTCTCGGGTATGTGCGCCTCCAGAGCCATTGCCATCCTGCTGAGGTTGCGTTTGACAGATACTGCGGACAATGGCTTCCACCAAAGCACTGACCTTGGCAAGGTATTCCATGGTCCTCTTAGGAGATTTCGGCAACATGACAGCGAGAAACTCTGTCAAACGAATCATGCCACGAAGACCGGAATGGAGCTCCTGTTGGTGCTGGAATGCGGCAAGAATAGTCCTTGTATTGGAATCGTAGTCGTCAGAGCTACGATGCTCGTCCCTGTGCGCTACGATTGACAAGCGATGAAGGAAATTGGGAGAAAAAAGTTCAATTTCATCGGCTTCTGTGGCGATTTTCTTCTTCAGCACTTGACAGTCTGTCGTGAGTGTGAAAGAAGTAAGCCTGGCGTATGATCGCATCAGGTCAACGGCAACGCACATGGTTGAGCTCTTGCCGCAGGCGCTATACCTGGATCAAAACGTTAGCAAGGACAAGATGAGTGCAGGAAGGAGTTTTGTGTCTTACTTTCTCCATATAATTGAAAATAGCTCTGGTAGGCTAAGCCAGAATGCTTGGCTCTGCTGGCACGCCATGGAGAAGATGTCTACTGTCTCGGCAGTTGTCCAAATGAGTAGTTTCTCTAGCCAAGCCACAAGAGAGCGAAGAACCTCATCGGGCTCGTTCGCGCCTAGAAAGATGTCACGCTGAGATCAGCATTGAACGCATGTCATGGCGTGCTCAAGTAAAAGATCCACCATACCTTGGCATAAGTACTGATGCAGCCGTTGAAAAGTATCAAAGCACGTATCACCAGGAGGAGAATAATATGGGAATTCAGCCAGCGCGGCACGGAGGCGATTTCTCTGGTCTTCTGGCGTCACATTGAAAGAGGCTACCGCGCCCGCCTGTTCATCTGCAATATCATCAGGGATAATGACCGGGTCGTCGGAGCTGCCAGAAATTGAAGCCATAACTGACGACACTTCCTGTCCTTCCCGCTCAAGCATGGTGGACGGGAAGCCGTTTGTTCCGGATGAACTGCTTATCCTGGTGCCGTCGAGCGAAGGAGATGGAGGTATACTGTCTGCTCCATCGCGAGAACAGCCATTTCGAAGGTTGATGGTGACCCTGCTCGACACTGGCTCAGGTCGAGGGCCTGGGGAATCTGGCGGCGTGCTGGGCATAGCAACGTCGGGTGAGTCGATCGCCATTGCGGTCTTGGCAGACAAGTTGGTCTGGCTGCCGTTCGTCACATGGGCTTGCTCTGTCTGAAGCGAGACCAGGATGGCAGACTTGCTGGTGGCGGCAGATAGTGAGGTTCGGCGGCGCTTCCTGGCGGACAGTTCGTTCTCGTTGAACGGATTTGGGCGTGTCGAGCAAGGCTCCGAGGAGACGGCGCGTTCCCGGAGGGCCTGCGCTTGAGCCTGCTTCATTGAGCCACCAGTGCTGATGGCAGCAGCTGGCGAGCCTGGCGCAGGGGCTGCGCCGGGTGATGCTGGCATCTGCACGAGAACGCTCGCAGTCTTGGAAGGTTACGTATCAGCATGTGGGTAGATGCCTCCTTGGCGAGGCAGACTGTGTATGTAACTTGATGTCGTCGAATGTTTAAAACCGTCCAGGAGCTGCACAAAACTGTATCGAAAGGCTGGCGGAGGATGAGCCGTGTGAAGCTGAGGAGATGACGGCAGGCCTCCACACGTGTTGAAGCGGCTGTGGATCAAGCTGCGTCCAAGTCGTCCTGTTTTGGCACATTCAGACGTGCAGTGATGAGCTATTGCGACAAGTGCCTGGCAGTGGATGGCAACAAACGACTGTGCTCAAGCTGTAAGATGATTATGCCTACAGCTGCCGTAGATTTCCGAAACCGATGTTGATATCTCTTCTGGCCAGACAAAGTGCCAGAGAGCTCTGGGCGTGGAGTGTGTAATTGCAACGGTCGTGGTGGTGATGTGACGGGGTCCCTGGCGCTGCGGGGAGGGGGGCGTGCGTACAAAAGTAACAGCCCCACTGAGCAGTGCTAGAGCTCTAGGCTCCAAGCTGCCACTTGCAGGCAGGAGCTGTAGAGTGGGGCCGGATGTGCAGGCCTGACAAGGCATCCATCCATCCATCCACAGCGCAGGTACAAACCAACATGCACTTGCCGTGCGATACCGAAACGCGGTACTGCTCAGCTCAAAGTGCAGCCCTGCAGCTGAGATTGTGCTTTAGAAGCAAACGAGTTTCAGAAATATGCGGAAGATGAGTTTGGATCGCGCACTGAAGACTGGTACAGAGACAGTCAGAAAAGCAGCCTGTTGGGGCTCTGGTGACGTCACTGTGAACTTCCGCTGATCTGTATTCCGCTTGGGCGAGATGGACGGGACGATCAGGCGCTCAGCCGACGAACCACTTGACGGAAGCCCCGGAGCTCCACCGCGACATTCACGCGACCAGACGCGCTCATACTTCGCTACCTTCTACAGAAGTTTCAATAGAGGCTCGTGGAAATCCAGCCTTGGAAAACGACACCATTGACAACGAGTTGTGCGAGTGCCTGATCCAAGTACCAATAGAGTAATACTTCATATTTATGTGAATTCCTCACGCGCGAGCCACGAGTGGAATACGGCTCTGGATGCACGAAGAACACTTGCTACCTTAAGTCCTCTGTGTTGGAATAGGACGCGCTCGTGCTTGCTAGCGTGCCGAGTCCCGCGCTGCCTCCCCAAAACTCCCCTGCTCCTTGAGGTGTCCGAATATACCATGTACACCTATGTTGCATTTATGATAGTGTTGACACCCGACTTCAGCATTTCGATTAAAATGCTTTGATGGCCATTAGTCTAACGGGAACCCCAGCTGTGAAAGCTTCGAAATAGAGCCTCAAGTTGTGAGGCTCAAGCAGTGCCTTTTCCGGCGCAGGGGTCTTCAGTGGGTCTCTTCAAGGGCTTTCAGGCTTCGGACAAACCATGCAGTGTCCGCTGAACTTTAAGAACATTGAACAGTAAAACCAAGTTACAACGACGACAAGAGGATACCAGCACGATAAGTCTTCACATAGCTACACCTACTTGGTCTCATTCAATCTGCCACAAGTCAAGGGATATCCCCATCCGTCTTTGGGAAACCTGAGAAACGAGCCTACGAGAAGTTTTCTCTCTCTCTCATTATCCCGGCAGCCTGCACCTCGTCATAATGGAAAAGAAGAAAATTGTGCATCAGCTTGACACGCCATATTCAACAGCGCGATGGTAAGTGCAAACAGGAACATCCCAGCCCTCGACACCAGCTGATTATAGCTTCAGGCCAGAAATTGCGGCCGATGACCAGGAGACGAGCTTGGAACTCCTCTGCACGTGAGTCGTGCTCATGTCTCTCCCGGCACTACTGGGTTCGTCCTACAGATGTTCGAGCTAACTCATCAGCGTCAAGTCTTCTGGCACCGATTGGAGAGCATAGGTCGCGGCACATGCCGCACTCAAAAGGCAAGCGGGACAAGAAGCGGAAGCGCGAGACGACAGAGGGAAATGAGCGTGTGACTTCACCAGTAGCTCCTCCTCCGCCAGAACTCATTTCCCATATCGATGTTGGACTCGTTGCTGTAACTCGGCGGCTGCAGGAGAGCACTCGAAGGCATGGCGTCCAGGGCGCAGAGACGAGTCCGTCGCCATCTGCAGCGAACAAGAACAGTCGGAAAGCTCCAGCGGCAGTGTTTGTCGCTCGAGCAGCACAGCCGAGTATCCTCAATAGTCACTTTCCGCAGCTCATTGCCGTTGCCTCGCAGGCACGTCCTGATCAAGAGCCCATACGGCTGTTCGGTTTCTCGAAAGCTTGCGAGGCGAGGCTGTCGGAGGCTTTAGGAATACCTCGGGCGTCTTGTATCTCACTGGATGATGATGCACCTGGTGCCAAAACGATTCTGGACTATGTGCGCAAAAGTGTATCTCCTATCACGCTTGACTGGCTTACAGTAGCGCAGAGCGGCGAGTACAAACCTACAAAGATCAAACACATTCCGACGACGATCGGGGTGCGGAAGCAAGTCAAAAAGACGTAGTAGACCATTTACGAGGTTAAGTAGGACAATGGATTCGGCGAGGCGACATGGCTGCATAGCTGGCCAGGGAACAATAAAATGTCGAATATGGGCATTGTGGCAGTATTTCAACCACGAACAGGTCTGGGCTGTATTGTGTCTAAGGCAGCAAGACTTGACCGGATGGGCCAGGCCACTGCAATAACCACAGCAACAGCCAGTTCAATGTGGCTCCTTGCCTCCTCAGCATTGTGTACAAACGGAGAGCAGCGATTTCGAAGATTTTTTCGGAAACGGTAATGCCCCCTTCTTCAGCAACAGAAGTGCAACATTGGCAAAGTCCGTCAGGCCAGGGCAAGGTTGCAACTATTGTCACTCTCATTTCATGCCTAGAACCACTTCTTCCCGCTGTCGTTTGCTGCGGACTTTGATTTCAGAACATCAACTGCCTGCCACAGTCGTGTTCTTCTTACCACTCACGACTGCTTCATCAACAACCCATCCCAATCTGTGGACTACTCTGGCACTCTGTAACGCTCGTCAAGATAGCAAGTTCGTCTACAAACACCGAGAACGAAGAAACAATGCCGCCCGCCGGTGATATGGGCATGGCCAGAGAGCTTCAGGCTCAATTCTCCCGCCAAGGTGGTGGCACCGGTCGTTCTTCTCGGGGACGAGTAGGTTCGCGAGGCCCGCCCTTGGAATCACAAATACCATTCCGGCCTGCGCCCGCTTGTCAGACTCCTGCTATTCGGCAGCCTCCTGGCGGTAGTTTATGGACGGGACCACTGCTCACTACCACAGGTCAGACGAGAAGTCAAGAGCCTCCTGTTGCCCGCCAGCCCCGTGGCGGAAGCGGGTGGACTGGGCCACTGCTCACCACAGTCAATCAAGCAAGACGTCCGGAGTCTTCGCGCCCGCCGTCCTTCGCGCCTTCAACAAGCAGCAATAGTGCCAGCGCACCGGTTTCAGCAGAAATGCCTGACACTCCATACCCCACTACGTCTTCTGGACCCCCGGCCACTGTCGAGGATCATCCGCGAACACTCTTTGCTCACAACGACACGCAATATTCGTCTCCCGTTGCGGCGGGTTCGAACGCTCCTGCAATCAAGAAGGTACAAGAGTGCTACGAGCCACAGCCGCCCTTGGCCACTTCGACCAACCTCGTGCCTACTGCGCCCGTGTTCAAGCCGAGAAACACGAGTAATAGCAATTTATCTATGGACTCAGACTACAACCCCCACCTGAACGGCTTCAGCACTTCTGGTGGCGAAAATGAACATGCAGGCACGGAAGGCAAGATTGTCCAGAGTGGACTTGCGAGTGGCCGCGGTCTAAACAGCTCGAGATGGGCCTAGTATAGTTTGCCCTGCGCGGTAGAGAAGGCTCTGGACAAGGTGGTGATGAATGGTGCAGGTCACTGCAAACAGCTACCAGGCAGGCATAAGAGGCGCTCAACATCCAGGTTCTAGCAGCAATATGTAGAGTTGCACTGTGGAGAAGAGGTTAGGGCGTCGACGAACACGCTTGAACAAGCGCACATCATGCGAAATCGTCCCCTCATGTACATAAGACGGCCCGGGCACTTAGAGCAAAATCGCAACCTAAAATCTGATAACTCTTACGCTGTGTTCCCGTAGTCACACGCTGCATGCAGATTGCGAGATGTGGGTTGTATATGAAAATCACTACTTCACGGCGCCGTTGTAGAGTTTCAAAGAATGTACAAGATATCTCTTGGTTACCATGTCACTAGCTCCAAGATCACCTCTTAAAATATCAAACGCTCCATCCAAGAACCAACCGCCTCGTACCTAACCATCACTCTCCCCGACATCTACTTCTGCAGAAGACTCTTCTCAACCAGTTTAACCCCCTCCCGGACCTTAGGACAATAGTGCCTCCTCAAAATCTCACCCTCCCAAACAGTCGTCGCGAACGGATTACTCCCCTCCACGCTGTCGCTAAGCGGATTGAACGTCCCGTCGCCCTTCCGTTCCTCGGTGTTCCACAAACTGGCAATCTTGCGGCCATGAGAGCCCCCGACGTCCGTGAGCAGCGCGAGGATAGCCTGTGTCGACTTCTCGGGCGTGTGCAGCGCAGTAGTCATGAGCTGCTTCGTGAACGCCGCGAGACGCAAAGGGGGCACACTACGGATGTTCCACGGCGGGATGAGCACGGCTGTCAGGCAGCGGATCAGGAGGACCGTTGTGGTCTGCAGGTTCACCTTGTTCTTGTTGCGGGATGCCGCCGCGTGTTGATGCTGGGAGGACTGCGGAGCGTCGGGGTCGGCAAAGTGGAGTGACTTGGCGCCGAGCTCGAGGTCCGGGTTGATGGAGAGCAGGAACAGAGTTTGGTAGAGGTGTGTGGTGAAGAAGGACAGGTCGAGATGGAGGTCGGACCGGGCGTTGTGGGCGTCCTGGCCTGCGAGGAGGGCGAAGGCTGTGACTGTACAGAGGAGCGCTTCGCGGGATGGGTTGCGCACAGGAGCGTCAACTCCGTCTTCTTGGCTCTCGGGGTCCTCGTCGTCCATATCGTCGTCCGCATCGGCGAGGGCGTCGCTGTACCGAATCAGGTCTTTCAGGGCCTCCAGCAAGTCGCCAAAGAAGTCCTGATTGATCAGATGCGAGTACTTCGCGAGACCTTCGAGCACCGCGCCCATGAGCTGAGGCGTGCGCTGCTTGAGAATTCGGAAGTAGGTGGCGAAGACAAGCTTCAAGGTCTCTGATTGCATGCGGTCTCTCTCCTCATGGCTTACAAGCGCATCGGCGTTGGCCATGTCTTTCTCAAGTGCCTTTTGCTCTCTGATCTCCTTGCGTGCGCGTTTTGTACGGAACTCCTTCTTAAACTTCTTCCTTGATTGCGGCGCAGCGCCGTCTTCTCGCTCGACAGTATCTGTTGAACCCTTGCCAGAGAACTCAGATAGTACACGCAGGTGGAGGAACAGGTTGATGACGCTCTCATCAATGTTGTAGTTTCGTGCCTTGATCATCTTTGAGAGCAGCGACACGGCCTCCATCGATGGGCGACCTTCCTCGTCATCCTGGAAAAATGTCTCGAGAGCGCGCAGGCACTTATTGAAATCATCATCAACCCTCCGCGTGCTGATCTTGCCCACCAAGATCTTGACCACCTCGTTGCGGAAGTTGAAGTGCGGCACACTCGTCAAGAGCGTGCAGGCACAAGTGATGGCAATGCTTCCCAGGCTCTGACCCTTCGTGGGCTTAACACCCTCCTTTGGCGGCTTGCGGCCAGCTTTTGCGTGCTTTGCGAGCTCCTTGATGTAGTTTTGGTACCCTAGTACAAGAGCCTGCTCGTAGCTGCGTAGAGATCGGACATCTTTGGAGAGCTTTTCCTGAGGACCTTCTTCTGACTGTGGCCGAATCCTGTAGCCGGGGATGACGTCCTTGTATACTGCCAGCTGCGTCGCCATAGCGATTTTTTGAATCGCCAGGATCTTGGACTGGCCAATCTTGGCGAGTGCCTTGAAAGCACCAGCATTCTCCTCGGGAGTCTCGTTGAGCATAGAGGCTATCTTGGCGAGCTCCTCCTTCGCTTCCCGGATCTGGATGTGCTCAGGCACAGCCGGCGCTTCGTCCTCCGCCTCCGCCTCCTCCTCCTCCTCAGCTCCAGACTCATCATGTCCACCCTCAAGCCACTCCTCGTCACTCTCGACGATCAGGTCATCACGGACTGCAGGGGCGTGGTGGATGGCGTCTGCCCGCTTGATGGGCAGTCGTGTGCTTGTCTCGCGCTCCTTCTTCTTCGCCTTTTTCGCCGCTTTTGACTCATAAGTATGCTCCAGGTCCCAATTGGCGGCGTTCTTGAAGAATGACTTTTGATTTTGGCGGTCATCCGTCTCGGGTTCCGGAGTAATCCTCCGCTTCTTCGCGGGTCTGGAAGCCATTATCATGGTTGGATGAAATTTGTATGCGGTAGACTTTCAGATGATTCAAAAGCGCTGATAGACCCCCAGATTATGCTTCAGAGCAATATGCAGCCCTACAAGGCACCGCTGATGGTCGTTCGCGAGAATAAGTTGGTTGTTGATTTCACGACAGATTCAGTGAGAGACGAACTGAACCCTGGATCTTTTACAGATTTGCCCCACTCGAGCTGTCTTTCAGCCAATAGAAGCGCTTAATCGTGGCTAAAGAGCTCCACTTCCGCCAGACACCGCCAAAAAGTTACGACCGGCAGAATTCTTCGGCCTGCCATTTTGCGCTGCAACTGGATGCAGCTTGCGACGGCGCAGGAAAGAGTCCCGAAGCTTGGCCAAACCGACCGACGACAAACTCAACTCTGACGACCTGCAAATCCCCAAGTAGACGACGTCCACTGTCTCTTCTTTCCTTAGCCATCCGGCTTGATACCAGATACAAGAAGGAAGACCTTTCTGTTCAGCAGCAAGCCTCCCGACACAATGAGGCCCCTCACGGAAACCGAGACCAAGACGCTCTTCGACAAGCTCGCAAACTACACGGGCGCGTCCCTGAAGCAGCTCATCGCCCCGAGGGAGGACGGTGACCGCTATGTCTTCCGTCTGCACCGCGACCGTGTTTACTACGTCCTCCTCAGCATCGCCAACCTCGCCACTTCAATTGCCCGCGACAACCTCCAGTCTCTCGGTATTTGCCTTGGTACGTCGCAAAGAGCATCCTGCGCACAAATCAGTGTCACGGGTGCTGAAGACGCTCTCGGGGGATACAATGAAACAATTTGACTAATTTCTATGCTGTAAATAGGAAAATTCACCAAGTCCGGAAAGTTCAGACTACACATCACAGCCCGTAAGCGCCCCCGCCTCCTTCTCACTTGGAACCAACATATCCTCAAAGCATGCCGCTAACGCATTTCCTCTCCTCCAGTCCCCATCCTCGCCGAACACGCTCGCTACAAGATCTACGTCAAGCCCAACGGCGAGATGCCCTTCCTGTACGGCGGCAACATCGTCAAGGCCCACGTGGGCCGGTGGACCGAAGACTGCCCAGAACACCAGGGCGTGGTAGTCGTCTCAATGAACGACACACCGATCGGCTTTGGCGTCACTGCGCGCAGCACCGCTGAGGCGAGAAGATTGGACCCCACGGGTGTTACGTGCTTCCGGCAGGCGGATTGTGGAGAGTACCTGCGTGATGAGGACACGCTCTTCGCGGGGCAGTAAATAGGTGGATAAGAGATGGGGAGGAATTCATGTGGGAAGACGTACTGCGAGAGAGACACCGCGAGTCAAAAGGAAAATACCCAAGATAAGTGGGCAAGTTGTTGCAAATTGCACAGAATGGAGTACTGGCGTTTGGGACTTTTACGCATATATAACAAGATTCTTGGCATCATACATTCATTCTTGGCACAAGGGATCTAAGCTGGAACATCACAGTGCGATAAACATGCGGTGATCGGGCTTGGAAGTACGCTATGCTATCAGCGGTGCTGCTCTTTCCCCCTTTTGCTTCAAGTCTCCTAGTTCCGTATATGGACGGCTCGCTACAAGATAGGACCGTTCTCATATGCAGCCACGCCCTTCACCGCCGCATCCGCAAGCGCAGCCTCTGCCAGTGCTGGAGAGACCGGCCTGCTCTCCCGCATTATCAAACTAACATTGTCCCTATCCGCAATGTACTCGCTGTCCGCATACCCGAGCAGCGCCTTGATTTCGCGGCTCCGCTTGCCTTTCACCCTCAGAACCTCTGGTGCTGCATAATTCACCACAGCTCGACCAACCTCAACAGGCTGACCCTCCCATAATTTGCCATCGGGGCCAGGCTCAGCTCTGCGCTCGACGACAACTAGTCTTACAGCTTCTTGCTGGCCGAAATGGCCCTCAACGTCGATGATGCCGACAGGCAATAGCCCAGCCTTTTCTGACAGCGCCCTATGCGCGCCAGCGTCGATGTATATCGTGCCGTGCGGGGCGAGACCGTGGAGGATCCAGATGTATCGATCGCGGAGGGGATGGTCGAGGGGCGTGAACCGGGTGTGCAGCGGTGGCTTTTCGATGGAATCTATGGTGAGAGATGCTGTAGATTTCGATAGGGGGTCTTCGGTGGCATCACCGTCGCTGACTTGATTGGGTGTGCTGACTGGGTGCGACGCTTGCTTTTGTGCTTGTACGTAGCGCACGATCTTGACGATATTGCCGGGGAGGGATGATTTCGTGATGACTGTTGTCACGCCTGCTGATGTTGCAAGTCTGGCAGCGATAATTTTCGTGCCCATACCACCTGTGCCGAGTGATGAGCCAGCGCTGGAGACTGGTTTTGGTGGCGTCAGCGTAAGAACTTCCCTTTTGCTTCTGAAATCATGTCAGTGAGCTTACCATCAGCTTGAATAGACCCTATATCCTCAACCACCTCTATCGGCTGGGCATCCGGATACGCTCGTGGGTTCTTGTCGTATAGACAGTCGACGTCGGTCATTAAGAACAGGAAGTCGGCGTGCACCATGGCCGCAGTAATGGCTGACAGTGTGTCATTATCACCAAACTTGATCTCAGCCACCGCCAATGTATCGTTCTCGTTGACGATGGGGATGACGCCCATGTCTAAGAGTTCGTTCATCGTGCTTTGAGCATTAAGGTATCTCGTCCGCTGGGACACGTGTCAGTGACATTGACGAAGCAGATGGCCTGATGGAACTCACATCCGCAATGTCGTTTCTGGTTAGCAGAATCTGGGATACTGGTTGCCTCATGTGGCCAAACAAACTGTCCCACAGACTGATGAGACGGCATTGCCCTATGGCAGCCAATGCCTGGAGTTTTGAGAGGTGCTTTGGGCGTCGCTGGACATCCATGCGACGCAGACCGACACCAATGGCTCCTGAGGAGACGATGACCACTCTGTGACCATCTTTGCGGAGCTTCACGGCTGTATCGACAATCAAGCTAAGAATGGGAAGAAGAGGCTCATGTGTTGTCTCATCTACAATTGAGCTTGTGCCTGTCTCGAAATTACTCGATCAGCAATGACATCTCGTGAACATTTCGTGTCGCGCCCCACTCAAAGGCCTACGAATACAGACATTGTGCAGGGAACAGGAAGGGGGGGTTCTGCGCCTTACCGAGTTTTATGACAACCGTCAATGGCTTTGGTCCTTTCATATCTGTCGTGTTGCTTAGCTTCCCAATTCGTCCAAGAGTAACCGAAGAGTCGTGGTACAGGATTCAGCGTCTTTGGCAACAGTTTTGTTAAAGTTTTCAAATGTATTTGAGCTGGGCAGACATACGCGAAGCCATGATCGCGGCCAGGGGTCAAGGGGTCCGAAAACTGTTTCTATCAAACTGAACACGGTTCGGATCCTTCTGTCCAGCTCACTTGCAACCAATGATGATAGCCGGGACAATAACTGCCGGCTCGCCCTAGACAGCACAGACACGCCCTTGCATGCAGTGTCAATGTGTCACACCGTGATGGGCTTGTTGGCGGCGATGCAAGACCACAATGGTGACCGACGGTCATGGTTCTGGGACCGACATCGGCGGGGCCCGGCAGAATAGAAATGTCGTCGGGGGACTCTGGAGCTCGCATGGGACATGTGGGCTGACCGCCTGCCGTTTTGTGTCTGGCCCGTCGCGGAAAGGATCCGGCGCTTGTATGCAAGCTGCTTGAACTCCACCTCGAATTCACGATTTCACCTCGACTAAACTCCAACACGAGCTACCAAGAGAGCTTCACGCAGGGCAAATCTCGCTCAAGACTAAGACAAAGAATTCGAATTTTCGCCTTGGAGATCTCGGCTCACCTAACGGCCTTGGTCAGTCCACCTGGCCGCTCGCGTGCGCCGAACCGACGACCGCAGCGACTCCATCCACACAATGTCTTCATCACCCTCCGCATCAACGCCGCCGTCCGGCGCTTCCACCACCTCAGCCTCCTCTACACAACAACCCCCAACCTTCCCCAAGATCTTGAAAAACGACCCAGAGCGAACAGGCTTCGATCCTAAGACGTCATGGTGGATAAACTACTTCAAAATCCTCACAGGCTCAGTGACCCCCGAGGGACAATTCCACTACCGGGAATCCCGCTACCGCGCGAACGAGGCAGCAGACTGCAAACGGTGCGACGAGTTCCGCGACTGGGCCTTCAACCACTCCCCGACCGTGATATTCCTTCGCAACAAGATCGCCGCTCTCAACGGCACACTCGACTCCTCCAATGTGGTCTGCCGCCGGTGCCCCGCGAGGCTTACTGAGGACGGCGAGGTCCACCGCCAGGCCGGCGGGTTCAGCCCCGAGCACGGTATCCTGATTTGTGCGAATGAGGTCAGGGATCGGAAACATCTAGAAGATACGCTGAGTCATGAGATGGTGCATGCTTGGGATCATTTAAGGTACAAGGTTGACTGGTTGGGGGAGAAGGATCTTAAGCATGCTGCTTGCGCAGAGGTTTGTAGTCACCCGTTTGCTTCCCATTTTGCTCCGGATGGAGTTGGTGAAGAATATAGGCACAAGTGCATAAAGCTGATTGGAGATAAAACAGATCCGGGCAAGCATGCTCAGCGGCGAGTGTAGGTGGACGCGCGAGACGTTCACGCGCGGCAACTTCACACTTACAGAGCAGTTCCAGGACTGCGTACGCAAACGGGCTGTGCAGTCGGTCCTCGCTCGGCCTAGTTGCAAGAATGACGTCGAGGCCGTCAAGGTTGTCAACCAGGTGTGGGATTCGTGCTTCTCCGACACGCGGCCGTTTGATGAAGTCTACCGGTGATTAAGCCGGAAGTTTCTCTAGGATCTTAGGCGAAGCGAGGGAATGCTGTGCTTTCTACAGATAGCCGGCATTGCTGCTTGCCGTGTATAACAATGATTTCGTCGCTGTACATAGACGATCATCTCTCCTCCTCAGCATGGAGAGAGGCGCATAGCGTTGTCTTTCGTTTTGTTGGCGCATACCATCATCTTGGGGAGAGCCAATTACCGATTTGGTCGTTGAATATGCTCATGTATAAAATGCCTGAATAGGGAATGTCCATAAGACACTCATGATGTCACATCATTATGCAAAACTCCTGCTGCTCGTGCTAATGACCCAAAACGCCAACCCAAAATGCGACTCCCTCGTTCGAGCATGAGAAAACTGGCCCAAAACGGACACTATAAAACAGATCGCAGAGATCAAATCACACACGCATGCGCTGGAACGCCACGCTCTTTGCACAACATTATCGTGAAGACGTCAGCGTCACCGCACTCAACACAACTCAGCTCGACTTCTCTCGGTTCGCCGCCCGCTCACCCTTGACGCAGTGCTTGACGATCCAAGGGTGGGTCTGAACCTCCTCAAGGGGAATTCTCTTCTCAGGGTCAAGGACAAGGAGCTGTCGTATTTGTGTCAGCATAATGTACATATAGAAAGACGGGTAGTGTCCATAAAACTCACCCTCTTAATCAGATCCCTGGCCTCGGGACTGACAAAGGACGGAATACTCATGTCGGCCTTTGCAATCCTTCTCTGAGTCATGACGGGGGTGTCCTCAAAAGGCGCCTCGCCGACTAAGAACTCGTAAGTCAGGACGCCCAAACTCCAGAGGTCTACCTTCTCGTTGTAGTAGTTGTCGGTGCTGCCAGGCTTGATCATCTCCGGGGGCAGGTAGTCAAGCGTTCCGCACATGGTTTGCCGCCTGCTGTTGGGTGCGTGGACACTCCAGCCGAAATCGGACAGCTTGATCTCACCATGAACACCAACGAGAATGTTCTCAGGCTTGATATCCCTGTGAATCACGTGTTTCCTGTGAAGGTATTTCAGAGCGCTGGCCATCTGTGCAATGTACTGCGATGCCTTCCACTCGGGGAACCGGTTCTCCCGACGAAGGTGCTTGTACAGTTCGCCCTTGCCAGCGAATTCCAGAATCAGAAAGATACGCTTGCTGTCGTGGAAGTGGCCAAAAAGCTGGAGGATGTTTGGATGCCTCAGGTTGCTCTGAATCTCGATCTCGCGGCGGACCTGCTTCTCGACACGGCCCTGCTGCAGCTCGTTCTTGTGGAGGACCTTCAGCGCGCAGATGAAACCGCTGGTCCGCTCACGGACGAGGTAGACGCGACCGAACTTGCCCTTGCCTAGTGGCCGACCAATCTCGAACATGCCAAGATGGAACTTCTTTGGTATTGAGGGCTGCTCGACTAATGTGATGGATACACGATCGGCGTGGGCAGTCTCCTCGGACGTTTTTGAGGAGGACGGCAGCGCTTTTCGTACTGGGGATGGGGGCGCGGGAGCTTTTCGCGCCGCTTGCGAGGGAAGCGTGACGGCAGCTACGGCGTTGCCGCTTTGTGACTGGAGAGCGACCTTGTAGACGCCGGGACGTGTGCTGCCATGGGGCAGTGCTGTTGTCGTCGAGACGACCTGGTGCAGGGCATGGTTAGCAGCAGGCCAGAGGACTATGGAGGGCAGATGGCCAGGGAACATCAAGCACACCTTTGACTTGTACAGTCTCGAGCTCTCGCCAGAGTCGTTCTCATCGTTGACGGTGAGGTGCTCGAAGCGAGACTCGAGCGTGCGCGCAGCCATCTTGTCGGTGCGAAGTCACGGCTTCGGGAGAGCGGCGGTGAGCAAAGGGCAGGTGAAGTGAGAAGGGCCGGTGTTTGTTGAGGGTGATTGTGATGTGTTGGAAGTTGAAAGTCCAAGTCTAACTCCGAGTCTGAAGACGGAAGAGAAGAGTCGAGGACTAGATAGCTACCGCTCGTGGGCCGGGTTGCTTGTTAGCCGATCGGCCTGGCCAGGGCTATCGAGTAGGGTGGGTTGTGCCCTTGTTTTGCTGCGGGCTGCGACTCAAGTTCTCAAGTGGAGGGCGCGTTGCTCAGGGCAACCGCCGCGCTTGGCGCTGCTGGCCCGTGCCTGCCTAATCCGGCTCCTGACATGCCCCACTTCTCAACTTGTAGAATCCGGGGAATATTATATCATTGGACGGATGAGGTTCAAAAGTGCCTGAATTGCAACTTTCGATAACTGTCTGCGGCTGTCCTTTCAACGACAATGATCAGATCTCCTTGCAGGAATTTCACAACTAATGAATGGCGATTTATGCCCCCAAGTAATTGTCGCGTCGGCACTGCCATGTTGTACGCATTCGGATCCAAATCTTGATTGTACCAAGGCGACTCGACTCATAGCAATACTCACTATTCTTAGCCGGGCACTGATGGAAGTCCCCTGCACAAAGTTGTATTCAAGGGCCACTATGTTACAATAGCAATTATATCGGAACCACCCTAGAATATATGTCCTTTATCCATCCCACAACTTCCTTCCGCCCCACTCCTCAATTGCACAACCCCCAATGGCCCATCATCTCTAAGCACCGAAGTGCCTACTTACTGACCTTTAGGGTAGCAGTAGGCGATGTTGGGGTCGTCTTGCTTGATACATTCCTCATTGATCTCGCACGACTGGACTATCGACAGGCTGCCGTGCTCGTTGCAAAGGGTGACGGACTGTCCGTGAGGGTAGTAAAAGGCGCATTCGTATTGTCCGTGGTTGCTGCACGTCTGCTGGGCAGGCACGTTATCCAGGACCTGGCTGTCCACAACCTGGTTGTCCACGACCTGGTTGTCGGTGGAGACCTGGAGGAGAGGGGGAATCGAAAGGGCAGTGGCGGGGGCAGCGATCATGGCGGCTGCGCACAGGAGAGATTGGAAGAGCATCTTGGCTGTTTTTGCTAGTACTCTTTACAGCGGTTGTCAATGAATTATTGATGTGTTGAGCAAAAAGCTTTGCGCGGCGAGAGTTTGATATGAAATTGTTTGTTGGGTATGGCTCCCCTTGGTAATGTTAATGAATGACTGAAGTTGGATCTGAAAGAGAAATGTGGTACCGGATAGCTAGAAATCGGTCACAAGATTCGGGGTCGGGCAGGCACATTTATGTTAGAACCTTCCCGTTGCCCAGCTGACAGTCCTATAAAGATCAACCGACTGGGGTAGTTCCAGTGACATCAGAGGAAATCTCCTATCCTCAGCTGCGGCCCGCATCGTACTGAAAGATGAAATTAAAAGTTGCACAAGGCGGGACGTTTAGGGTCAAAAAGATGGTACAAGCGCAAGCGTGGGCTTGGCCTGCGCTGATTAGGCTGGGTGTTAGTTCTGCCAAGACCTCTAAAGCTACCATGGCAGGCCTGCCCGTCTATGAATTCTGGTATCGACGTGACAGCTGCAGGAAGGCTGAGCAATGGTTTCTTTTTGCGGGAGGACGGGAAGATTCAATATATTAGGGGGGTGACGAGCCTTACTCAAGGCAGAAGAAGCGTTGCAGACGGTGTCGAGGCGTCTTGGTTACCTCAAAACACGATCGAGACCCACAAGCTGTGTGGAATCGAGAGACATCCAACAGACTGTAAATCCCAGTAGAGGGTCCCCAGCGAGGCATGATAAATGTGTTGTTGTCATTGAAGTTGCAATGTGCTTTCTTGGCGAACTCGAATAGTGCAACTTAGAACAACTTGAGACCTCCAGGTCCAGGGCTGTCACGGGCACGGAAGCTCTGCCAGGCCTGTCGGGAGCTGCTGTAGTCTCCACAATCCGCCAAAGACGTAGGCGGCTCCATCATTGCATCAGCACCCGATGAACCTTCAAACTTTTTATCGATTGCGGCAACCAACAACGAAGAGCTTATGGATCGCAGCAACAACAACACCCGCCAGCACCTCCAGTCTTGAGGCACGATCGACCAGCAATTCAGCAGTTCCAGTTCCACGCTAGCGCAATTCCACTCGTTGCTTCCGACTATCGCAAGAAACTACAACTACCATGGACTCCTCAGAAGCCATCAAGCTCGAGGTGATCAAGCAGGTCCGGACGCAATATGCTGTAGAAAACGCGCGCCTCTTAGTCGAGGTAAGATGCCCTCCGTCTTACTTGAAACATCTCTCTCCTACCCCTCGCGACTCATGGCGCAAAGCGTAGCATGGTACGGAACCAGCGAACACTGACATCACTTTTTCCCCTCGCGCACAGAAAATCAACAACCACTGCTTCGAAAAGTGCGTCCCCAAGCCTGGTGCATCCCTCTCAAGCGGCGAGTCGACGTGCTTTACCCAGTGCATGGACAAGTACATGTCTGCGTGGAACACAGTCAGCAACACCTATATCACACGGTTACAGCGGGACAATGGCGGATCAGTCTAGATCGTATCTGAGAATGCATGGAGGCGGGAAACGCCCTGGGTCTAGCATGAGGGGCATGTCAACGTCAGTCGCAGCGGAATGGCTATACGAAGCTACGACCTGTATAATAGCTGATGAACGGAGACATGAGCATGCCATATCAACTGGTGGACAGGAGTGCGAGGCACTTTCGTGGGATACAACTGTACAATACCTGTACTACATATATGAGGAAGCCTTTGCAATAAAGCAAATCCGGAACATCCTGGGCACACCCCGTCGTACTTATAAACTTGCAGCTAAGAATGATCAATGATAAAAAAAAATTGACGAATTAGGGGGGTATCACTTCTTTCTCTATAGTAATGTAGTAACTCAAGCCTGGCCCTGCTTCTTTGCCTCTTCCGCCGCCTTCTTGCGCGCAAGATATCTCTCCTTCGCGCTCGAGATCTCGGAGTCCGTCTTGCGGCTCTTGGCAGCACGCTCGACCTTCTCTCGCTCGGCCTCTTCTTCCTGCATGGACCGCTTGAGCGACTGCTCCAGCTGCGCCTCGAGCATCCGCGTCTGCCGTTCCCTCATGGCCTGCTTGCCGCCCGGCGCGAATTGGCCTCGCGACGAGAATCTGTCGTCCCTCGAGTCGCGATTCTTGTCCGCGTCCCGCCTGACCTCGGGCTTCTTCGCCACCGCGCCCAAGTTCAGACCACCCTTGAGCAGCTCGCGCTGGTCAACAACCTGGCCATCCTCATTAATTGCAATACCCGCGCCCTTTTGGTTCATCTCCCTCGCGAGATCTGCATCCGTTTTCGCACCCGGCCCCTCCGCGCCTGCTTCGTCCTTGTCCTCGGCCGGGCCATCCCGCACCCTCTCGGCAGCAGCCTGCACAGTCTCCGCATGCCTCTTGTCATTCCTCTCCAGCAAATCCTTGTAGAAAGCAGTCATCCCGCCGCCTTTATTCTTCTCCGCCTCCTCCTCCTCGCGCTTCCTCTCCTCCTCTTCCAGCCGCCGGTTCTCCTCCTGCTGCTTCTTGTAGGCCTCGGTGACGAACTTGTCCTTGTCCGCGTACTCGTCACCCTCGAGCTCCCTCTCGCGCGCAATCTTCTTCTCCTCGGCGATCAGCGCGTCGCGCTTGCGCACGGCCGCCGAGGCGAGCAGGCTCTTCATGTACTTTGGTCTGCGCTCCGCGTCCTCCGCCGAGACCTTCTTCTCGGGCTTCAGGGAGTCGTACACCCCGTCGTAGTCGTAGACCGACGGGTCCAGCTCCTCCGCTGCCTCCTGGTATCGCCGCGACTCGAGCGCGCTCGAGAGGTCGCCGTACATGGACATCTGGGGCTTCTTGGTCTTGCCACCGGGTGGCTGGGTGGGTGGTTTCGCATTTCTCAGGGAGGGCTTCTGGGTGCTGCCTGGTTTTGTGGATTTCGGGGCTGGTCCAAGGCCGAAGCTGTCGTCGTCTAATTCTGTGATTGCCGTGCCTTTGGAGGCTTTGTTGTTTTGGTTGTTCGCGCTGTTGTTGTCGTTGTCATCGTCAGAATCGTCTTCGCCGCCGAACATGGGCTTCCGCTTTGGTGGCGCAGGTTTCGACGGACCTGACTTTTTGGCCAGGTTCAGGCCGAACGAAAGGCCTGGCTTGCTCATGTTGACGTTTGGGCGTCTTGCGCAATGCCTGGGATTTGTTGTTTCCGCGAAGTGCAGCGGCTGTGGTTGCGAGCGTCGGAACTTCCCAAGTGTGTTGCGCGCGCTCTTATCGATAGAGCAACTCGGACGTCATCTCGCGATGCGCAGGGGGACCGACCAATATCGAGCCACCGCCAGATCTTCCAGGCCCTCCAAGAAGTAGGGACCTACATCACTCGTCGTCACAATCCTGGAGCGCTCAATCTTTTACTCGCATGTATTCCAGCCCAGTGTGTCTCATTTGATTTGACAATAATGCGCATCGACTCTCACAAGGGTCCAAAATCCGTCGTTTCTCCAAAGAGCATAAGCCTGCATTACAGACCATCACCCGTTGCGAGTAGCTGTGTTCATGACAGGACATGCTTGCAAGATATTTAGCGACAAGAAGTCTTTTCAATTCTTCCACGTGAAGCGTTTGGTCCGCCAGAGGCAGTTGATCGACTCAGCAGCGAGTCCTCCTTTCTGCGGAGACTACCAGTGCCCCCATGCGCTCAGTTCATGCACCATAAGGATGGCTTCAAGCTGGTCAAAGAATTCCTACTTGTAGCCGCTGATAAGTCAGAGTGTTCCTTACTTCCACAAGCACAGACGTAGAGCTTATAATATTTCGAGGAGGTATAGATGTCGAGGTACACGTTCAATTTTGTGGGGGCCCTAGATACAGATCATAACGTTTAATCATGGATGATAGGACAAGTACTATGTCAATGCGGCATCAATTCTTCAACACCCTCAGTTCCGTGAAGCAGGGAATAAAAAGCTTTCCTTCTTGTCCTTGCCGGACTATGCTGAAAGTTCTATCAAATCTAGCCTAGCGAGCCGCCCTATGTCTTCCCCAAAATTGCGACTTGGCCATGTAGTGTACAGTGGCATAATCGACTGCTTGAGCGCTATATTCAATTACCCGGCTGCGCGGGACTCCCGCGCTCTTTGTCATGCTCCTTGTAGTATTTTCGGTCCAAAGTTGCAATGACAGCTAACCATCCAGCCCACATACTACACCAGGGGGGGTTAGCGCTTTTCTCGCCAACTGCAATTGTTCCAATTTCACCAGTGAAGCGACCTGTCGAAGCAAGTCTGGATAAAACTTACCACAAAACCAGCGCAACCAGCGCAATGACAATCCCCAAAGCACAAACTTCTCCGACACACTGTCTCGAGACGCCCATCAACCCGAGAACAAACACGACGAACCAGAAGACGATCTCGGCGTAGTCGATGATCATGTATGCCCTGAGGCTGCGCCATCTGCGAAGTTTGGCGATGTGGGTGGTCGTGAGCTGGTAGGCCATGAAGACAATCGATTTGACGCCCTATATTATTATTTTTTAGGTGAACAACGTGCGACGCCATCGAAAGCAAGCACTTGGCAATGCTTGGGGCTAAGGAGAACTTACCATGACAATTGCGATGGTGTCTGATCTCGTGGGTGGGCGGCCCCGAAGCTGGCTGACGCGGACGCCAGCGAGGATGATTGCGAGGAAGACGAGGGTGAGGTAGATACACTGCAGTGGCAGCTTGCGGTTGCTGGCGAACCAGGGTTTCCCCTCCAGTCTTGAGAACATTTCGTAAGCTGGGCTGAAGAGTTGACTAGTTGAGATAACAAGATTTGGCGTTTTTTGAATGCTGTGTAGTAGAATCAGCAATAAGACTGCTCATTTATGGTGGTGCTGTAAGATGACAGAAACAAGGATCGGCTTGAAAACAACATTGTGGTGAACATTTATATGATACAGAACTGCCTCTGAAAACGCGCCAAGAATATGGCTGTAGGAGCCTCGCCGTTCGACGGTCTAAACCTGACTTACACGACTCATTCAGAACGCGAGGGACAGCAAATAACCCGAGGCGGGTCCAGGCTAACACACCTTGAACATCGAACGCTTAATGGAGTACGGCTCAAAGTCTGATTGGCCACAGCTTGATTAGTGCAGTTGCCAAGACAGCGCCTCTCTAGGCAGCCAGCTGGAAGCGGAGGGCAGCAAAAAAGCAAGGCCCGTGGATTTTCACAAAACCCGAGCTCAATAACCCGAGGTGAAGGCTGCCTTTGATCAAAACGCGAGACGGAAGAGCCACCATCATGGCGACAAGCCCCGAGTCAACGCCAGCAGACTCGGCAACGCCTAATCGTCGGAAACTGCCAAAGTCCAGAGGAGGCTGCGCCACTTGCAAGAAGCGCCATGTCAAATGTGATGAAAAGCAGCCGACTTGCGACAGATGCCTGCTTGGCCGCCGCGAGTGTGTCTACGCAGCTCCCCAGCGCCGTCGTGGTCGACGATCTAGAGTGACGCAGTCAGAGGTGGTCGTCAGACAAGAGGGAAGCGCGAGGGATGGTGTCAATGGCAGCCCAGCAACAACAACTGCGACGCCGCAGGTCCGGTCGCCGATTGCACTTCTGGCATCGTTGCAAGAGGATGGTTCAAGCTCAGCGGCGCCCGGGCGGTTTGATGCCTTGCACATGGCGCTCTTCTACCATGCAATACGCAACATGTCGGCCTACATGGCCCTCGATGGCGATATGGCTCCTATCTTTGAGACTGCTCTCGACTGCGCAGCAACTGCACCTTACCTCCTCGATCAGGTCCTCGCTTTGGCAGCCCTCCATCACTCGGTGGTGGATAAGCAAAACTCGCGGCTGTACATTCACCACGCAACATCCTTACAAACAAGAGCGCTCGGGCAATTCAACGACACCAGCCAGCATCTGACAGATACCACCATCATCCCGTCTTTCCTCTTTGCGACACTAGTCGGATTCCATGTCTTGCGCAATACCCTTGCAGATCACCGAGCAAACGTGGGCAGCTTCGTCGGCGCCTTTGTCGACTACCTCCATGTTCATCGCGGTGCACGCCTCGTCACGAAGCACCACTGGGACCGCATACGTGAATCTAAACTCGCTCCGCTGCTTGAGATTTCTCGCATCAGCGCAAAGGACGGCCATCATGAGCCCGGACCAGAAACGCACGACTTGCTGGCACATCTACAAGCTCAGCCTGACCACGAGAGCGGACCAACTGCGGCTTGCGCAGAAGCCCTGAGATGGTGCCAATGGGTGTGTAACCTACAGAAGCTGAAGCCCTCGCGGCTCAGCGTTAGGGTCCACGCTGCCACGGCTTGGCCTCTCGTGGTGCCAGACGAGTTTGTCCATGCGCTATACCAGCGTCGTCCAGAGGCTCTAGCTGTGCTAGCACACTACCTGGCAATTCTGTATCGGACTCGCGAGTTCTGGGTTTTCGAGAGCTGTGGCTTCCCCTTGATCCAGGCAATTGCTGACCACGTAGGGCCGTTCTGGGAGAAGGCTCTCCGGTGGCCGTTGTCCTGTGAAGAGCACTAGTCTTGAGATACCTGATATAGTGGATCCCAGGTCAAATCATATAATGTGGTTGACTGCAGCGCTTCTGGGCTGGCTGGCTTGATCCACGCCCACGAGATGGCCAAGTTGCTCGATGTATGGTGTTCTCAATTCTGTGAGATCACGAATACCTTGGACAGTCCAGGAGTTTCCAAGAGTGTCGCTGGTTCCAGAGAGCCTGAAGCTTAACGACGGTCAGTAAATCTCAAAAACGATCCGAGTTGTCAAGACAAGAGCCATATATATAAGTTGAGAGAGGAAAGCTGCTGTGTGTTGTCGAGCTGGACAAAGGCGGATCCCTCCTTCCACTTGGGCCCCCACTGAGAGGCCCTGCAAACCGCCCCTGTGCCGTAGGTGGGACGTCATTCCCTCCACTCGCGCGCAGCACTCTTGTCTAGTACATGAATCCTCACTTTCCCGTTTCAACGACACAACCCAGCAGAGCACCACGACGGCCAGTCCAACGCTCCTGCGCGGCAGACCAAGCGAAATGCCACGATGACTACTCGGTCGATGTCGCCTCGGCGGCGGCATATCCTCTCCTCCATCAATCCAGACCCAGCGCCACTGCAGTCTCCATCATTGCGAGCATCTCGAGCGCAAACTTCCCCAGCGCGACACGACACTACGGAATCAGACGCGAAACCGCCCGCAGACGAATTCGACGCCGAACGGCACGATGAGAGCCGGCGGAGGGGAAGCGATCAAGGTGCCGGCGACCACGAAGGCGAAAGGCGGCGCGAGGACAGAAAGAGGACGTCCAAGTTTCGCTTCAAGTCGAAGTCTTCTAGGTCCTCCAGACATGCCGATTCCTCGTCACGACATACAACTTCCCGTCGGCACCACAAACGCGAGCATGAACGTGAGCGCTATGAGAGAGATGCAGCAGAGGAGGGCCTGGAGGTGAATCTCGGCCGGTACCGCGAGCGAGACGACTCGAAGACTGAGCGCAAGGAAGACGACTCTGGCGCCGGACCCGACAGCATAGAGGGCGGCGGCGGCGGCGGCGCTCGCGACAAGAACGGCGATGACAAAGACTCGGTCACTTCTCACCGACGGCATCGCTCCCACCGCTCGCACCACCGGCGCCACCACAACGAAGACGACGACGACTCCCATCACCAACACAAACGGCGCCGCCACCACCACCACCACCACCGGCGGAAACACGACACCCCTCGCTCCCCGACACCACCAAACCCGCACGACCCGCCCCCGCTAGACCCAGACGCAGCATTCCGCGAATCCCTCTTCGACGCCATGGCCGACGACGAGGGCGCAGCATACTGGGAGGCAGTCTACGGGCAACCAATCCACATCTACAACAACCACAAGCCCTCCGCCGGCGACCCTTCGTCACACCTCGAAGAGATGGACGACGAGGAATACGCAGCCCACGTCCGCCAGAGGATGTGGGAAAAGACCCACGAGGGGCTCCTCGAGGAGCGCCGCCGCCGCGAGGAAGCCCGCCAGCGCAAGGAGGAAGAGGCAGGCCAGGCCGCCCGTCTGACGAAGGAGATGGAGCGCAGCCTGCGTCGCGGGGAGGAGCGCCGCAGGAGGAAAGTGTGGCAGGACAAGTGGGCTGCCTACCTCGACAAGTGGGAGGCATGGGACGGTAGTGTATCCGGCATAGCATGGCCCGTCGCTTCTACGTCGACTCACTTTGCAACAACAGCAGGCAGTGTGGATGCGGCGGCGGCGACAATAGAGATAGACCCGGCTGCAGCGCGCGAGTTCTTCGTCACGGGCATCGACCCCCGAGAGGTCGGCGAGACCGAGTACCTCGCCAGACTAAAGAATGAGCGTGTGCGGTGGCATCCGGACAAGATCCAGCAGCGGCTCGGCGGGAAAGTCGACGATACTGTCATGCGGAACGTCACGGCTGTGTTCCAGGTCGTGGATAAGCTTTGGTCTGATGCGCGGGCATCTAGGACGGGTTGATATGTAAAAAGAACATCCGAACGGAGGGTCAGACGATATAGATACCCCAAACATACAAGCAATACAAGTGCTATGCTGCCACGGAATTATAGCCTTCATGCACCATTATCTTGACTACAACAATCTTAATGCTCGCAAAATATGCTAGATTTAACATGCGCAGTTGGGTGAATCGCGGAGAGTACCGAACTATATGTTACAAACAACAAAAGATGGTTCAGAACAGCCCGGCCTGCCGTCTAAGCCCCATACTTCAAACAATACGACCTTTCCAAAACGCCAATCTCGCCATTCCTCCTGGTATTCCTGGCTAGTCTGAATTACTGGCTCGCTTGCAATAGCCTTTGCATGCTCTCGATGTCGTTGATCGTCTCGTTAAAAATCTTCGTCACCGAGCTGAGGACTCTCATGCGGTTGTACTCGCCCCGGGTTCTCCAGATCTCAGACATGAGCTCACGAGAGATCTGCTCAAGCTGCTCAATTGTGCAGCCTGATGTTCTCGACGTGAGTTGTATCTGGAACACGTCCGCTGATGCATCATCGACCTCTACATGCTGAGAGGCAGCAGAGTTCGAGTATGGTTGTGACTGAGAGGCATCATCAGGCGCCGGACTGTTAAGCAGATTCGCCACGCTCGTCACCTGAGAGTGAGAAGACTTTGGGCCCAAAGGCGATGTGTTGTGGGTAAAGCTTTGAGAGTGGTTGGGGTATCCACGAGTCAATGCATGAGCTTGGGAATGCACCCACTGATCGTCGCTGGACGTATGTTGTGTCAGTGGCTGTGTGTCTGGAATCTGCTCGCCAGGACTCGAGTGCTCAATGTGAGCGCCGTTTGTCATCTGAGTACTGAAGTTAGACGAGCGATTGGAAGGATCTGACGTCTTCGTTGTGGAGGCGTCATTTGCGAGCGCCGAGGGAGACATCCCAGGTGGAAGGACCTGGACAGCCGACCTTTGAGACAACTGTGTGTCGGCGCCGGCCGTCGCCTGTGCGGATAAGTCAACGGGACGCTGCTCGATGCGTGGCCACTGCGATGGTGGCTGCATGGCAGCATTTCCCTGGGGGGCGGCCTGATCCACGTCTGTCATCTGTGTATCTTCCCCAGCTGCAAGTCGATCGCTGGTCAGACCCGCCGGAGCTGGCGATGGTGAGTCCTCGTCCATGCCATTGGTAAGGTCCCCAATGACCTGGAAGTGCGCGGTCGTCGTGTTGAGCCTCGGAGGCTCGCCATTCTGGGAAGCATGCTGCATGCCGGTGCCATTTGTCTTTGCTGAGTCAACAACAGACTGCATAGCCGCCTTCCTTCTTCGCCGCTCCATCCGCACCTCCCGTCGCTCTTGTTCTTTGCGGAATTCAGCCTCCCAATCCGTCGTGACGTTGTCATTGTTGAACTTTAGGTTGACATCCTGAATGTCTACCTCCACATTTGACAACAATTCCGAGGCTTTCAAGATTCTCTGCTTGTCTAGACCATGTGCTTTCGCGTCATGGTCGAGAGCATAAATATCCCGCAGGAACGCGAACGGGCTGATATAGTAGCCATTGGCCAGGCGTTCTTCGATGACTGTGATATCCATGTTGTAGAAGAACTTGCCAGTTGTTGTCTCTCGCAGTACATTGGTGCCCTTGCTGTCCTGATCGATTTCATATGGACGTGGCAGACCGGCAATGTCGGGTGACACAAAGTTGGGATCTTGCTCGGCAAAGAGGTAGTCGTACTGAGATGGCTGGAGCACAGGATTTCTGAACAACCGGTACTTGCGGTTGATCTGGTCCATGATGGGTTGCAAGTTGACCTTTAGCAGGTTGAGGAGACGGCGGTAGTCCAAGCTTGCCTTGCGCATCTCTTCCTTCGTCTGCTTCTTGGGCGGTGGAGGGGGCGCAACAGGAAGCTTTTCGAGGACACGCTTCTTCCTGTCCACTGGATTGGGAAAGTCCTTCGGCGACCGCCGAATATGCTCAATAATCCTAGCAAAGTACTCTTGGCGGTTTTCCTGAAAGCAAATTAGCATGCTGTCTTCTATTGAAAATAATGAGGGCGGTCTCACCTTGACTGGTCGGGCAATCGGCAGACAGTTCCGGCTGGAGAAACCGAAAAGATCTCTCTTGAGCTCCGGATCCAAGTACTTCCCTTCTTTGTCTGCAGTTGCAAGCAGCAGAATAGGGTCAGTGGGTTGTAGTGACCGCAAGAGGGTGAGGAAAGTCTCTAGACCATCGCCAGTCCTCGCCAGGGCATTGTACCAGGCATCGACATTTGGAATGAAGATAACGCTGGGCTGATGTCTCTTAACCTCTTTGAAGAGGCTGAGTATCTTCTCTTCGACTTTCTGTTGACATGATTAGCACGGACGTTTGTCTTTGCAAGATCAAATAATTCCACTTACCCCGACATCACCGACCACGGTGGCCAAGTCAAAGCTCTGCACATGCACGCCTTCGAGGTGGTGTAGCAGTGCAGGGCCAATGTAGGACTGCCCCATCCCAGGCGAACCACAGATTAGCAGGCGCGGTCGGTAAGTTCGTGACCGCTCGAATTCCTCGAACAGAGCCTCTCGTCCGTGTCCAAAATCCTCATCGTCATATGGCTCCAGCATTGCCTCTTCTAAGGCAGTTGCCTTCTTAGTGCGAGGGAGCACTGTATCGAGAGCCGTCTTCATCATAGCGACCTGGTCTCTCAACAAAGGTTGGATGACCTTGGGCAGTGGTGCGGCACCACTTGTTGACGACCTCTGGGATGAGGCAATAATCTTGCGCTTCGCGATAACAAAGTCCGACATCTGCACATGAATCTTGCTTGGATCTACCAGGAGCTGTTCGCTCGTCATGTAGATCTGGGGGTACGTGCGCTGAATGGCGTTCAATCCAGCCTCAGTACATAGAGAGCGAAGGTCAGCACCACCATAGCCCTTGGTCTCCTTGGCAAGAGACTGCTTGAAGTCCTGTGATAGCCCCCAGTCTTTGGTGTGGATGTCAAGAATAGACTTTCTCGCATCGACATCAGGCAAGGGGAAGTAGAACTCTCGATCGAAACGTCCAGGACGTCTCAGTGCAGGATCAATATTATCAGGTCGGTTCGTGGCGCCAATGACGATAACTTGTCCACGACCATCCATACCATCCATCAGCGCCAGAAGGGTCGAAACGATTGAGGCATGGATCTGTTCCTGCTTACTAGACCGAACTGGCGCAAGGCCATCGATCTCGTCGAAGAAGATGATGCTAGGCTGCGTCTTCCTTGCCTCTTCGAACAGCAAGCGCAGCTGTTTTTCGGCCTCACCGACCCACTTGCTGAGGGCATCAGCGCCCTTTCGCATGTAGAAAGAGATCTTCTTGCCACCGAAGCCAATCGAATTGGCAAGCGCCCGAGCAAGCAATGTCTTACCCGTTCCAGGAGGTCCGTGGAAGAGGACACCTCTGGGAGGGGTGATTTTGAGGTTGAGAAACAGTTGGGGATACAGCAGAGGTAATTGCACCATCTCCTTGAGCTGGTCAATATGATTCTGCATGCCGCCGACCTGGCTGAAATCGACAGACATGTCCACACCGAGAGGATCAGCATCCGCCAGGGCCTTGCGGTCCTTGATCTTGCCAACATTGGGTCCAGCAGCACCAGCAGTATTCAGTATGGCGGGATGTGTCGCCGCTGTTGGAGTCACGCCGACGCCTGTGTTAGCGCCAGCACGTTCGGCACCCTCGTCATCACTGCTGTCAGGGTCCGCGCCCCCAGCAGCCTCGTAGGCGCCCGTGCCCCAAGGTCCATTGAAAAGTGCTCCTTTAGAGAGATCGACGCCGCCGAAGGGGCCAGCCATGGAGAGCAAACTATGATCCCATCCACTGGCAGCTGCGGCCCTCCCACGACGTCGAGCTGGTGTGGGTACATTGTTGTCTTCGTCCTCTTGTAGATTGAATTGGTTGAGTGCGGGGATTGTGTAGTTGACAGGAGCTCGGACGCGTTTGCTGGGAACTGTCAGATGCTCCTCTGGCGTGCGCTGTCGTCGTCTTCTGGGCCGGTCAGCCTTGAGCTCTTCAAGCTCATCGGCTAGCTCGTCTGCATCAAGCTCCACATCCGATTCTTCACGGATGCGAGACCTTCGGGATCCTCTGCTCTTTGCACGTGAGCTCTTGCGACCTCTGGTGGGGGTCGATGACTCGGCCTCGTCGTCTCCGTTGTCTTTGGCCAACTCATCATCTGAGCCATCATCGTTATCGTCGGCAACCTCGTTAGGGTCGAAGTCACTGCTCGGTTCGGCCATCGACTTCCGGCCACGTGAGCCACGAGTGAGGCGCCCTCTGGTGGCGGGCTTTTCTGGAGATTCTACATCTGCAGGCTCTGCCGCAGTAGCGCCCGCTGCACCACTACGAGAACCACGGGTGCGCCGCTGAATAGGCATATCATCATCATCATCCCCCTCAGCATCTGCTTCGACCGTCTCCATTGGCTGATCCTCGATCTCCGCAGTGGCGTCCGCGTCTTCCGCAAGCTCGTCCTTGTCGTCAGTGGCTTCGACGGCAGTATCGTCTTGCATAAGATCCGGATCGCCGCCATCGTCTTGACGGCTTCCTTCTTGTGTTGCCTCCTCAATGACAGAAGGTGGGTTGATACCTTTGCCGCCACGAGTTGCGCGAATCGCGCGATGCAGAGCTTCAGGGCTCTTGCTTCTGGACGACTTGGCTGGTAATGCGTGCTTGCCCGAGTTTGACAGCTCCACCATCTCTTCGTCGCGATCCACTGTGTTTGATCGTGTCGCTCTCTTAATCTGAGTTGGTGCCTCCTTGGATGCGGCTCGAGTCATTCTGGTATTCCTCATGGCGGCTGGAGTGACCTTGAGCTTGATGATCTTGGTTGGTTTGGCTTTTGGCTTCTTAGGAGTTTCGCTTAGTTCGTCCTTGTCAGTCTCGTCGATGGGGTCCTCGTCTTCCTCCTCTGAGCTCTCCTTGTAAGTCTGGCGTCGAGTTGCTGTCTTTCTCCGGCGACGTCCAGTAGTGGCGTCTGCGTCGTCTTCTTCTTCCTCGTCCTCGTCGTCCTCAATGAAGGATCCTTCTTCGCTATCTTCAAGGATCTCGTCGTCGTCGTCGTCGATATCTGAGCCTCTATACCTGCCCCCACCCCTTTCGCCGCGTGAGGATTTCTTTGCACCCCGGGCCTGACGTGATCGCTTTCTGTTGGGTGGGCTGGGGCGAGCGGCACTTGGGTCGAAGTTTTCGTCCTCTGAATCAGACTTGTTCGGGTCGAAATCGAGGATGTCGGTCCGCTTGCGCTTCGAAGGCATTTTGAAGGGCTACTATAGTTGCTGGCTTAACCGCAATGACTATGTATTACTGTGTCGACAGACAACAGCAACACCCGAGCCTTCGCTTCGCTTTCTACTGGGCATCAAGTCAGCATCTGGGTGTGGCTCTGCATGGATTGGAGATTAAGTCATCACCAACGACAGCTGTCATTCACCGTAGTCTATAACTGCAGGCTACTTTGATAGGTTGTGCTGCTTTTGTGGAATAGGTCACTGCCGTATTGGAAGGGTCTTCAAGACATACCAGGCAATTACTTTGCACAGGCTTCCCCAAGCTAGTCCATGAGCTTTGGATCGCTCCAGTCAAGCCTGGCTGGGAATGTTGATAGGACTATCAGAGAAAAAGGTGCGCGTGGTTTCTAGGATGATGACGGCAGATGGTGCCGTGATGGTGTCGGTGTGGTGCAATCAAGGCGATAAACCGGCGAAGACGGTGTTGGCGAGCTGGTGCTGCGAGGGAGCAGTTGTCACGAGGTGCTGGAATGTGGAACGGGCCGAAGAGGCAACGAGTGGCAGCAGCAGACGTTTACCAGGGTGACGAAGCAGTGCCGGCCAAGGGGAGAACCGAAAGTGACGCGATGAGAAAGTGTGCGGTGCCGAGCAGAAAGGCGTCGTGAGGGTGGAAGCATGCGAGCGTGAATGGGTGGTGACGGCCGGAGCTGGACGTGAGGGAACCTCGAGGTCGCGCGCGTCGGGTCCTGGGTGCGCCGGTGCCTGCACCTGCGCCTGCGCCTGCGCCTGCTGCAGCTCCGCACCTGCTGCAACTGCCTGGGCTGCCTGCGTGACGTGAAATTGAAAGGCCCCTGTCAGCCAATCACTGTCCATCCACGCCCGGCCTGCTGGGCCCACTGGTGGATCTTGCGCCTGTCTGCGCCCCCGCTTGCATCAATTGTCTACCGCAACTGCTCATCATTGTCCTGCACAACGCCGGCACCCATCGCCGCCGCCGCAGCTTGATGATTAAAACCACATTTCGATTCTAAGAAGCTCAAAAGTCGACATTTATTGCTTGGAAACGTGTCGAGTTGGATCAGAATATCGTGCCTGTCTTCGCCGTAGTCGCCATCCCACGACACTTCCCAAGCTCAGAAAGCGACCTTGTGCGCACCATCACAACTACCGCGACTGGATTTGAATCTGCAGGTCCGGGCCCGGCGCCGGCATCTTGTCCTCGCCGGCACCTCGGTGGCGGACTCGGACCGTGGATCAGCCCTATGTGTCGGCCGTTCACGGTGCCGGGCGGGGGAGCGTCCCAGCCGCCAAGTCGGGAGCGCTGTGATGCCCCTAGCGGTCTGCTTATCTAAGCAGTGTTTGTCGCGTTCGTGGGATCCACCGGCCACACCCGACCGACAGGTGCTGCACTTGTACTTTGCCTTCCGGTCGAGGACGCCGCGACGCCTACCAAGATTTTTTTTCTTCCCAAGAAAAACAAACGAAAGTCTGTCTTGAAACGAAGGGCCTTGCGCTAAACAAAGCGGCTGTCGGAGTATGCTGACTGCCTTTGTGTTGGTGACGTTATGGTCGCAATAGAAGCCTTCTCAAATTCCATCATGCCAGGCTTCCCATTCCAAAGCCATGTTTCCTCACAACGACATGATCGCGCAAGAAGGGATACTTCAACTTTCTTAGGAAAATCTTGCTTCATGTCCCAAGTGCTCATCATAACCACAATGATGCAGGTAACGAACGCTACCGCAGTGCACAGAAGGCGAGTGATTGGATCACTATGTCAGACAATCACCTCCGTCACGAGGCTATAAAGCTATGTGCCCACGAATAACCTCATCAAATTACCGTACTCTGCAAGGAGGGCTCACTGGTCCAAAGCGCACAATTTGGTGCCACACTTCCATGACAAATTCCACAAATTACCACAATAGCAGCGGCATGCATAAGAGATAGAGCCGCGAGATACCTGTCTCTTCCTCATCACGCCGCTCCAATATCAGTTTCCCTTCCTCTTTGCCACGGAGGAGCTGCTCATCGCCTACAGAAAACGTCTGCACTCATTGTGACCGGCACACAAGCCAATGTCTTCTTGGCAGAAGGTAATTGTCTGATCCCGGGAGAGCGGGTTTCAGGAACAGAGCACATGACAGGGTTAGTTATGGGAGAGGTTGGTAGGGTTTACGTGAGGGTCAAGTTCGAATAGAGTCGTGGAGATTTGATTTCAATTCACGACATGCCTGGAGAGCACCAGTGGAGATGATTTCCATGTTTGGTTCACTACGAACTTACCAAGGCTCAATAGCCTGATATGAAGACCATATTACAATGCTCAGGAAGCTGTGGTGCTTCCTTCGTATGCAGATCCCACAGACTCGCAGTATGATGAAAATGATATGAAGTTGTTGTCAGATCTGAGGTGTCCAATAAAACAATTCAGAAACTTTGGGCAAATCCAGAGGCTCCGTCGCTCATATCACGAATTATCTTCTGCTTCACATCCATATGGAACAAATGGATGGACTGAGCTGTCTGACTCAAACCTCTACCGTATATCTTATAGGCAGAAGCCACCATCGTTTATGGCGTAATGTATCAGCTCAAGCTAATTGACTGCGAGAACTCGCATGGTGTCTGAGCCCGCGCTGGAAACAGCCTTGGACAGAGCAATGCGTCTGAGGTCGCGGCCCGTACTTCGAGGATAAACCATCGAGTTTCCTCGCACGTTGCCCGACTTTCGATTTTCTGCAACTTCACCTTCCCCCCTCTACAGGTTGATTCTCTTCCCTCTTGTACATAACAGAATACGATTGCGCGAGGAGGAGTTCATGTTGCTTGCCGGCAGATATCCTCCGGCCCAGTATTGAGACAGTGGTGCCTATGAACTCCCCCCATTCCTGCAGTTTCGGAGGTAAATCGACTGGACTATTCACGAATACTGTTTCAAACCATCTGCCTCAATTTTTTTTATCGTCTCAACTTACACCTATTCGGGTTAAAACTCGCAGATGGCAGAACAGAGAACATTTCAAGCAACTGTATTAAACTATATAAGATGGCAATTGAAACAGACCTTGAAATGGACAGTCACGTGTAGAGTGACGATATAAATCGTGTTTGAAAACCTGCTCGCTTTCTTCTGTAGTCAGTATTATTATAATTAACTTCAGGATCAGAAACTCGACCACAAGACAATGAAAGAATGAGAATTCTCTCAATTCTGTGGAGTTCAAGACCAACGTCCGACACATCCTGCTACAATTCCTGGAATATTCAATCCTTTTAAGCAACGACAGTTCATTATGGCAGAGCCTAAAGTCGCGACAAGATGAATATACCGGAAAGAGACTATAAGCCGAAGGGTCAGAGGCTCGGTAGCATGCAGCCCGGATGTCAAAAGACCGAAATTTCCAGACAACTATATAAATGCAGAAGCGGTACGACTATACCCGTCAAAGTTAAGCATTGTTGTCATGATCTTTCAATTAAATACTGAACAAAAATCGAAATTAATGGGTTAAATTTTTGTCACTTCATTGCTCCAAGAATAAAAGACACCACATACACCCTCTTTGTTCTCAGCTCACCCCCTATATAGTATCGACCGGTCGCAGTTCAGTGAAGAATTGATGATCATGTAGTGCTGACTGCCTCTATCTTATGGGAAGCAACAAAAGCGAATGCATCATCTGCTAGGAAGATTTAGCTTTACAAGCCTGAGCCTGTTCAAGCACATTCTTGGAATCCGAACAGGATTTTCCCGACCATCACTGCCAAGGATTCAACCAGGCCAACAAACCATGCATATTGAGGGCAGAAATAAATCAGAGCTATGCGACCCGAGCCGATAACACACACACACACACACACACACACACACACACACACACACACACACACACACACATCGACTTTCTGTTCCCCACCAGACTTACCATCGGGACACTCGAAACACAATCAGATGGGCATGAGAAAAAGGTACCCCTCGCGCTAACCAGCCTTGCCCTTACCAACAAGTCTGCACTAACTAAGTTCCCCCCAAAAAGAAAACCCCCCCAAAAACCAAGGCTCGCGCATGCCACCGCATGCCTCGTCAGAAAAGCTCAAATCGACCAATCACAACCTCACTCTCACACATTCTGTTCCTGATCTCGCTGAAACCATATCGTGCGACTCCACCACTTGCAGGGCGAGGGACAATCTTTGCACCTGGCTTTTCTTGTTCTAGATCCAAGGGGGGCCACGTCGTCGTGAGGGGCTCAGAGCTAACGAGTTGGGCAAAGGGATGGGAAAGTAGGCTTTGTTGAACAACTCTAAGACAGCACTAGAGCTTGTTTATGCACGTCATCGGCACCGTGGGACACCCAAGGTCCACAGAACGCGGACATCGCATTTGACTAACAAAGGCATGCGCGCTGGAGTGGTGATGGCTGAAACAAACCAGGGCCGATGCCGCAAGCTCTACCCGGACTTGAGACTAGTGACATGTGGTAGCACGGGACATCAGTTGAACTATTCACATGCTGACACTGAGCTGCTTTTGTATGGCATCTGTCTGCATGGCCTGTCTGTCCTCTGCCAAATAAGTTGCCCGATCGTCTCATGTGATAATCAAGGTCTCCGACTCTGACTCCAACGGCGTATGCTGAAGTCTACTAGCGAAAACCTACGATACGGGCCGGCACGCCGAACTAGAGTTTTGCGACCCCCCTCCCCTCCTCAGCCTCGATGTCGTGCATGTAAGCGGGGGTGCCTTGCTACTTGTCGGCGCAGGTCGGAGCCGTCGTCCTGCGTATGTCTGAGCCAAGAGACAGGATATGTGTAACTTTGTGTGTTAAACCCGGCGGGTCCCAGACGTGTACGTGAGAGGGGTTTCCTGCCGACGTGGGTTCGTGTCACCTAATGCGATCCCGATGACGTGGTTCGTGTCGCGAAAACCTGAACAGTCATAGAGTTCCGATTGTGCATATCTGTCTTATGATATTCTGGTGAACGTACGTATGCAAGGCTTGTTGGTCGTCTGATATTCGCAGAGGAATAGATTGTGATGCCCGTGAGCGGGAGAGAAAAGACATTGTGTAAACTTCAAACACTTGAATAATCAACTTAGTGGCAGTTTCGTAGGATAATTACTGTCATAGTGCTCGAAGGATTTGTGAGAGCAAGCATAACCTGTGTGACCCGCTAAACAATGGTCACGATTCTACATGACTAGGTCCGTACGACAGAGCACGTTATTACCTAAGAAACTCATTCCCGATGTCACTGCATCGGAGAATGCGCCTTCCAGGTCACCAGTCACAAGAAATGCTGTGCTCCTGAGCGAGTCTAACTGGCTCCACCGTTGCCATTTATTCTCAGCTCCCCCAGGATGATCAGTTGCAACAAAAGGGCGGAGCCTCATGGCCGCAACTGTCTGTGGTATACTCTGGACTATTATAAGCTCAATATCGCGCATCCATCCGCGATAAGCCTTCCAAGGTTGAAATTGGCGGCTCAGAATCTGATTGCGGCACCTATCTTGTTAGATTGCCTCGGTGATGGAACGGCCGTGTCACATCCTGTGATCATAACAACGGCTGAGTTTTAGACGAATAGTGTTGTGCTCGGTCATTCAGACGACTCTGCGAGCTGCACTTGTGATTGAGATTCCGTCGCATCGGAATCAAGCTAAGTATTGCTGCTGGCTTGGCGTGGTTACACAACATTAGACCCGAGCAAATTTTCTTGGCTTTCCCGACGACTAACACATCCATGACTAGAACCGGAGGTGTCATCAGCTTGTTCTTGCGAACAAAAACCCAGCGTCCCAGTGCTTGAGTAATTTTGGTGTCCTCGTAGTCAAACACCTCCAAACCCGTATCTGTGTCTTCATGGAGAATAGTAGCGATCATTCTAGCTTCATGTCGACAGTCGCCCAAATCGTTGGTTGGGGTAGTGTTGCGGTTGTTCGCCAAACAAATTGGGGACTGTCATAAAATCTTGTCCCGTCATGACGTCTTTATGCTGCAGGTGCGCGAAGATCATCCTGCTAGCGGACCACGACATGAAGACCACAACCAGTCAGGAGAGCAAGCCATGGAGTATTGTTTCCCGCTTGCTGCTGAAGGGTAGACACTGCGACTGGGGATCGCCGTTCTCCGCTCGACGTGAGAAATCAACTATTGGAGCATATGACTGGTGTGAATAGAATCGAACGATATCCTCCGAAACGCAAAATTCTTAGCATTTGTGATAGGAAGGCCTTATGGGCTGGGATCAACCATGCGAGTAGCCATTGCAACGTCGGCAGACCGCCATAAGAGGCAGCACAGAGTGCCGGGGTGCAGCGGAAGTGGATATGTGGTGTTTGGAAATCAAGATTCGACCCTTGATATATTTGCCCAGTGATAAGGGCTTTGGGGTGACCGCCTGTGCTGATGGGAATGGCACTGCGAGTCGGTGGTTGTGTTGTAATTCAGCGCCTAGCGCATGTTGCCCAGTTAATAATCTTGAGTGTCAATCGTGATGGGCAGCTCGACGGGCACTGACCGCAAGAGAGGTCGAATGATCGCCTGCAGGGTTGCGGTTTGCGGGTTGCGGCAGTCGTGCCACTTTTGAAGGCCTGTGAGCATTGGGCAATCATTTGTGTGCGGAGCAGGACGAGATATGTACTGCTTGTGGTTGGTATTGATGGAAGCAGCAGTGATGATGTTTGAATGAGACGACCGACACACGCCACGATTCGGCACCGTTGCAACCATCGTGCAGTGGTTGCATTTAACACGTACCTCCAAACTCTGATGGGTTTTTTCTTTTCTTTTTTTTGATCATGCACCACAGGAAGGTACGCTGCCAACTAAGTATGGCAACGTGGTCGAGATGCTACTGTGCCTCGCTCTTTCCCATCGGGTTTCGAGGGTCCCACTGCAGATACCCGTGGCACGAACACGGCCATTTTGGCGTCCGGCCTCAGCTCCACCAGCTTCCCTAGACACCTCCAGGGCTACACTGACTGTGCATTTTGACACAACCAGTCCCGTTCTCAGCACAGACTGGGCCACTTGGCGCTATCCTTTGCCCAACACATCCTGTGCCTCAATCACGGTCCGACTATCAAATTCATGAGGGAGTCCGCGGCATAGTGCGGTGTGCTTGCCGGCCAGCGACGTCGTCTCAGCTACCTACTTATTGTACTCAATTGAATACGCAAGAGCCTCAATGCCACCTTGGATCCTCGGCGCAGGGACGCGATTCGAGTCCCTGTACACTGGCCGTGCTGGATGTGCATACTTGGCGCTTCACGAAGCCGACGGCTGACTTCTGCCTGCAGGCTGTCACACCTCTGGACGCACCACGAACGCATCTCCAGTTATGCCGCCACTTGCGCGGTCATTGCGCGGCTGCGGGGCATCTTGGTCAGCCTGGCGGAGATCATGTCGTCAACCATGCGGGCGAGATTTAAGCCGCGGAGTGAGGACGTGCTTATCGAACACATACCATTTATTTCGATCACGGTTGACCGTTTCGTATATTCATCAGCCCGCAGGTACCGCGCAACACCACTGACAGAAACCACCACGTCCAGACGCGACCCGAGGGCAACACCGCGCGTGAGCGAGACATGCATAATCTCAGGCGCCACCCCATTCTCTCCGAGATTCATACGTTGCCAGCATATTCATTGTCAATGCTGGCCCCCGTCCAGTGCAAGTGGCCCGTTCTCTGGCACGCCAATCACAGCATCACGATGGACCTCCACGCACTCGTGCTCGGGCAACCTTGCAGGTCCGTGGCTTGAAGAGGCTTAGCCTGCACCGGGATTCTTACCTTAAGCTGGGCTTGGCCGGCTTGCAACGGGGGCTTCGCGGGACATTCGTGCCTGGATTGAGCCCCTATTTTGACAAATCAATACCCTGGGGCTGTCGGCCGTTGTCGAAGGCTTCAAGCCTGCGCTATTAACGAGTCCTTACGGATTAGCCAGTTTGCCAAGCCACAAGCCCAGCATCCTGGGCTGTTTCCCCGACCAAAACATCGTGTCCACCAATCCCTGACCCGTCAGACAGGCGTCCGCCGCGCGGTCCTGCATTACCGTTCCCCAGGGTGAGAGCGCTCGAGGCAATTCCCTGAGCCTCACCAGCGCTCCGGACGTTCCGCAAAGGCTTCGATAAGCGCACTTAAGAAATTATTGGCATTTCACAAAATACATCACCACCTGTCCGTGACTCAGTGACGTCTGGGTCATGCTGGTCCCCTGTCTGCATCAAGGTGTCAAGCCGACTCAAGATCTTCAAGGCTTCCTGCCCAGTTGGAAGCGGTCTGCAGCATAATTACGGAGTATCACGCTCCCTACCATATGTGAAGCACGTGGCTTCGACCTACCGATGGTTTCATTCGCGGCAACGCAGTCTGCGAGACAAGAAGCTGCCCTTTACCCGGCTGTCCCTGGCGCAGCACCGTATGCACTCTGTAGTCCTAACAACGCTGGCCCGTGCCAGCCAAGCCTAAAGCAAATGAGGGCCATGCCAGTTCGGTCAACATGCCTTCAGTGACCCTCGTCCCCGTCCCCGACGGGCCATTACTTGAAGACCGATGAGTGTCAGAGACAAGCATGGACGGCGGTTGATTCTCACTCTGGCAAATATGTACCCAAGTGTCATTTGGGCATGTGAGATGACAAGCATATCGAGGCATGACAAGCTGGGACGTGCTGGAGCCGGATCATGATTAAAGTACCCTAGACTGAGAGACATGATCCCATGCTGGTGCCTGTCCCTACATGCTAGCTCGAAGCCAGAGGAGTACGCACGACAAGGGATCGACTACCAGATTGAGTAGATGCCTCCGTATGGTAGGTTCGTACTGGCCGTCGCCCGATGCTGTGCGCGTCTCTGTTGCTCTTCTTTTCTCTGCTGGCTCACGGGCTCACAAAGATCTGGAGGTCGAGGGCACCCCTGCATCGATCAACTGCGTCCTGCTGTGCTTTCCAAAAGGTAGCTGTGCTGTGTGCTCTCTGGTCAAAGGTGCATTGGCGCTGTTGTGTTGTGGCAGACCAGAGTTGGAGCCTGTACGACAGCGAGCCAGGCCCCCCGCAGCCGGCCAATGGGGCCCCCCAACCCACCCCTGTGCCTGCCCAGAGTGCCCCCAAAGTGCTCCGTCGTGGTAAACACTGAAAGCCCTTGGAGTGCAGATGAGTCCACTGGAGCCGCGGCAGGTGGGCACTTGCACACTCCTGGTGATCAGGGCTGCTGCCGCTACCGCTGTGCCTCTCTCTCTGCCTTTCCTCGCCGCCCGACTTCGAACCCTTTCCTCGCGGCACTGTTCTGCTTCAGGCGCCGCATCACCACCTGCATCAACTCGCCCTTGCCTGTCTCCCCGTCCCCTTCCCCTTCTCCCGCTCGCCGCCCTTCAGTCCTGCCTGCCTGTCTCTCGCTTCCGCATTCCCCGCGGGCATCTCTTCCAGCGCAGCTCCTTCCTCGCCATCCCAAAGCCATCTCTTTTCTGCATCTTTGCTTGTTTTGCACATACTCGCCGCCGCCCCTTTTCCCTCGTCTTTCATCGTCCGCGGCTATTGCCTCACGGCCACCTTCTTACTGCACACGCCGCCAATCTCCTTGTTCGCTTGTTTGTTCCGTCTTCTGTCTCGCTCCTGCCGTCACCGTAACGCCGCCTGCGACAACGTCTCCCGACAATCTCTTGTCAGCGGCATCGTCTACCTCTCCAATCTGATTGCTACACGGCCCGAAAAACATCCCGCACTTGCGAATACTTCTTCAACCACGATCGACGCGAGCATTGCCTTGCTTCTCCTACCAACCACCTCGGAAGCCAGACCACGAATTCGCCATACACTGTAATCGATCCGATCGTGCTGCGGCAGACAAATCTCTTCGTTGAGCAACTTGTCATTCGTCATCGGGTAACTTTACAAGTCGTGACGCGGTCTCGTCCTTGGAAGTCAGCTGATCCCAGTACCATCACAACACGTGGATAAACTTGACAGGCGAAACATTGATCGAAGATAAGGCTGAGAGCGTTGTCTTTTCATTTTGATTACAATTCTACTGGCATTCGGCTCGGTCGCAGGCGTTCCGACTCTACCGCCATCTTGTGGAGGACTTGCAGGCATCCTCCTGGTCTTCCGTGAGTTCACAGACTCAACAGCTGCTGATTCTGTGGTCTCTGCGCGTCAACGAGGTCAGTCCAATATCTTTTTGCCTAGCAAATGTGAACAAGTGGCATGTTATTCATTATTGAACTGTTTTCACCATGTCATTGGTCATACAATTTGTTATTGATACTAAGACTTTCTGTATCTCAGTGTCATCGGTGTCGTTCTCAGCAACCCCAACAGTCCGCCTGTCTCATCATCGTGCCGCGATAGGACTTGCCCACGATTGGAGCGAGTTTGTTGATTGGCTTGCAATCCGTTGGGGGGTCCCCAAACTATGGCCGCTTTGGTTCAAACCATTTCTGAGCAATCAAAATCTACTGTGACCCTACAGTCAAGGCCACACACATACAACATGCCTAGTTCATCACAGTCCTCGGCAACCCTCTCGTACGGGTCGAGCTCGCAAAGGCCCCAGGCGACAGGGCCGAGCCAATCCTCATACCGCGGCACTTCAACCCCGATTCAGCCGTATGCCTTCACCTCGACACCAACGGCCGCTACCGCAACACAATGGCAGCAGCAACAGCAACAATATGGTGCTTATCGAGCACCAACGGCTTCGGCAAACACCTCAGCCATGACGAATCGGTCACCGTCAATGACCCAGTCCGCTGGGCAACTGGACCAGCCGACATTTGCTCAAGTAGCCTCTTCCAAAGCTTCGCCAGAGCGTTACAGGCGCCCTGCGGTGCGATATACCGATTCGTCACCAAGTGTGGTACAAACTAACCTCGTGCCTGGTCTGCCTGCATCGTCGACACCTGCCAATGCGACCGTTGTACATCTTTACAACCCCCGTGTCGTTGCAGACCGTGCTGGTGCCAACTTTGGCCAGCCTCGGCCTCACAGTGCGTACGGCTCAATGATGCCAGGAACCTCTATGGACGATATGCAAATCGATCGCCAACGAGGCACTGAGGCCCAGAAGCGCTTTCGTCGTCGAAGCATGCACACCATTGACTTTTCCGGTTATCCTAGTCCAATGACACCTCAGGAACTCCGTCAAGCCGAGGAGACGCGACGTGCGAATGCTAGCAAAAGATTGAGCCTTACCAGCAGCAGTAATCTGGACAACCAGCACAAAAATGTTTCTCGCGTTCTGGCGGTTCCAGCTGTCGAGAAGACAAGTGCGCAAGCCCGCAACGCCAGTGCGGAAAGCCTCGTCTCCAGCCGCAGCAGCAATTCGAGGCCGTCTTCGGTAAGTAGCCACATCTCTCATACTCGTTGACCGTCCCTTTGTGATCACCAAAGCATGCAAAGTCGGAGTACTTGCCGCATTTGGAGTGGATCGACCGATGCACAACCAATCCTTGCCTTCTCGCGCAGCTGTGCATTCACCGCATAACTGACAATATGCCTCGTTCCGTTGCAGTCTACCAACCGACACTCCAACGGTACTGCCCCCACAATGAGCCCCGCCTCAACTACATCCAACTCTTCGGGAGATTCGACAGCAAACCACGACCACACTCCGAAACTTGTTCACATTCCGACACGCAATTCATCCTCTGATGTTGGCAAGCGGGTCGCGACCCCATCGCCGCTCTCGAAGCCTGTCAACATGGCACCGGAACCTGCCACAGCACCCGCAGTGACAGAGACCCGTGCCAAGACAGCAAGCGCTTCTGCTGCGCCACCTAGTCCAAGTCCCGCCGCCCAGCACCTAGCTGCACTTAATGAGAAGAGTGGCAAGTCCAAGAACAAGACATCGCGGCTACGCCGCGCTTTTTCATTTGGCAGTGCTGCTGAATTGAGGAAGGTGACCGGACAAGATATCGCGCACGATGGCGATAAAGGCGTGGCGGGCTCGAGCGCTGGGAAGACCCAAACCGATCCGGCTGTCGAAGATCCGTATGAGGCTGAGCAAGCTCGAATCGCTCAGAAACAGGAGGAGGGCGGCATTGGCAGCAGCATCTATTCGGGGACCAGACTCTTCTCGGGTTCAACAGACAACCTCTCGATCTCATCTACGGCATCATCCGCGTCTATAATGTTGCGTAAGATGGGCCGCGGCATGAAGAAAGGCGGGCGGTCGCTCAAGGGACTGTTTAGACCGAAGTCAGTGATCGGCGTGCCTAGCAGCGATGCTGTCATCAATGACCCAAGCAAGCCAGCAGTCACAATGGTGACAGTAGAAGCCGAGCGCGAGAGGCCAGATACTTCTGGCAGCGCATATGGACAATCTGCAGGCTCCTCACTGCGTCCACGCAATGACAAGAATCACCTCGATGCTGGAAAATCTGATGATCGGCTGGGATCTTCTGGGACGGATACCTCCGGCCCCCGGAAGAGCATCGTTGGCGGTGAGAAGGAGCGCGCCGAGGTTCTTGCCACGATCCGCAAGGGTATTCTCAAGTGTAAGTGCTTTTATAGGACTGGCTGCAAGCTTACCGACTAACCATATCACAGCTCGTGGCGACTCTCCTAGCCCTTCGCCCAGTGCCAGAGATAAGGCTCCGTCTTTTAATCTCCCTGCTATTCCGAATGTGTCCGACTCGCCCAACTCTAGTGCTCCCAGCACGCCTACCGAGGATGGCCACAAGCGTGCTGGCTCCATCGCCATCGGCAGCGAAGACTACTTTGTCTCAGCCCTGCGCCTGCGTCAGGATTCCAAGAGTGCCCCGGTGACACCTGCCGGCACTTATCAGAAACGCAATGCTACTTTCAGCCCGCGCATTGTTTTCTACGACACCTTCCCGCCGGCTGAGTACGACCGCCGTGGTGAGATTGCCACCTGCAACCGTTTGACGCCCTTGCTTGCACAGCAGATTCGCGAGGAGCTCAACAGCTTCAAGATGGTAAGCACGCTGTCGGTTTCGTCACTTGTTTGCATACTGACTCTTCTGCAGGAGATGGAGGTTCACGAGACGTCCAAGATTTACACGCATTTCTTTTAATAGGCATGACTTGCCTCCGACGATAGACTGGTTGCATGGGTCGTTCTAGATCTACAAGTGTCTCGTCCTTGGGTTCCAGACCTGTGGCCATCTTCTCGGACCATTTGTCCCAGTCTCTCATGGCGTTGCAATCGGGCAGCATAGTACGGTGTCATGGCGTTATCTATTCACTATTTCCTTCAATACACTTAAGCGAAAGCAGCCACGGTCGAACTGCGAAAGCATACACCAGAACCAAGAAGTGGGCGTCATATGCCCTTCGACGTGAGCGACAAGTTGTCGTCTGCTGGGTTAATCAAGATCAGGCAGTGGTTTTGCCTGTCACGCGGCGCGAGCGTATATGCAAAGCAGGGAATCCGTTCGCCTTGCTGAAGATCTGTGGGGTGGCAAAAGAAAGACTGTAGCTAGTGGAGCACGAAGTCATGGCGACCGTTTTTACAGGAGGATATCTCCGTGTATGAAGTCATTTCTCCAAGCGTTCAGTTCATTACACAAAGCTCTATCACATCTGGTCACAAATACAGGGATATACGGGTTTCAATCGCTTTTTCGCGAGTGAGAAATGCTTGTTCTATCTTATGCGCTAGGGCCTGACGAGAGGCGAAATGCTGCCTTGGTGCCTGTCCCTCGGCGCGGAATACGAGAAGTACGGTCGGTAGTGAAGCCCCGCCCTTTGACGGATTTGGACATCTGACCTGGGGTAGTTGCCCTGGGCGCCTGGCTCAGAGGACAAAACCTACCAGGAAGCCTACCGCCATTGTGCAAAGGTCTTGTGACGAATCAAGCCTCTGTCAAGGGCCATGAGGATGACCCGCAGTAGTGTGTGGTGTTTGGCCGAGTTTGACGGGAATACGAGGTGATGAGAGAGTGTGTCCCACTTCTTTTTTTGTTTCTCCCTACCGCGCGCAACGCCATTAGGCGTGGGGGTCGGGGATAAAGGGCAGGAAGGACTTGGCTTTCTCGCAGGCAAATCTGGCAGATCGATTGACACGTTTGGCTGAGAGGATCGATCGCCCACGGTGTATATAGTGTGTTTCAGGGGACTTTTGTCGTTGAGCAGGGGGCAGTGGTGTTTCGGCGAGTTGCACTCTGCATGATAAGGTGGTCGCAAATGGGGGAATATTTTGGTGCGATGAGGACTAGGAGTCAATGCTTTTCGATTGCGTGCTTAACATGCTCAATCCCATATTCATAACCTAGTCACAGGTGATTGCCTCACGAGCCTGTGATAATCATGCCCAGTGGTATTGTGTCAGGTACTGGAGTTGTGGCTGTGACAGCAGACAAACAAGCATGCCCCTTCACTTTGAGCGTACCTAATGTACTACTTGTAGGCACACAGAAGGCCCTGCATACTGCAAGGCTAGATTACTTTTGGCCGGGATTGACAGCGCTCGACATCAACATGCGCTTTTGCATGTTTATCCGAGACCAGGGGATTTATGAGGCGCTCTCGTTGCCTTTAGCGTTCCCCAGATGAGTTGCGGCGGCGTTCAGTGCAGCGCCAGGCAGTATCCACAAAAAAGTACGTTGACGTTCCGCGATTCCGCAGTAAAGTCTGCAGGGTTCTACTTTTGGTCTTCCTTTGTCGAGCACCAGCAGCAACACAGCCGACAACGTCAGATCGCTGCCGCTGGTCACGCAAGCTTACCAGCAAAGGACTTGGGCAGCAGACTTCGGTGACTGCTTCAAAACCACAACCTGGAGTGTGCCAGACAACTCGGCCTCCGCTGGAGAGCCCCTCCACCCACCACCCACTTGGGGACTATTTCTCGACGCCTCACGACGATGACGACCTCCAGCGGCTCCCTGGCCTCGGCACCCGCCAAGTCCTTCTTGCGTGGTCGCGCATTCTACGAGAGCATTGGTAGTCCCAAGTTTGTGGTTGCCCCCATGGTCGACCAGTCCGAGTTCGTATGTGCCCATTCAGTTTCATGGACAAGGGGATCCAGTCTTGACCAGGACACTGCTGATATGTCTATCCTTATTCACAGGCCTGGCGCATGCTCACTCGGTCCTTCCTGACCCCGGAAGAAAGCTCCAAGACCCTCGCCTACACGCCTATGTTCCACGCTCGCCTCTTCGGCGACACGGCCAAGTACAGAGACCAGCACCTGCAAACCTCAATCACCAAAGACGCCGAGCCAGTCCTCCCCACGACCGCCGAGATCGCCTCCGAAACAACTCTCTACCTCGACGGCAACCCAACCTTCGACCGTCCCTTATTCGTCCAGTTCTGCGCCAACGACCCCGACCACCTGCTCTCGGCTGCGAAACTCGCCGCGCCCTACTGCGATGCGGTGGACCTAAACCTCGGCTGCCCGCAGGGCATCGCCAGGAAGGGACACTATGGCTCCTTCCTGCAGGAAGACCAGGAACTCATCCACAAGCTGATCAGCACTTTGCACCACGAGTTGCCCGTGCCAGTGACTGCCAAGATCCGCATCCTGGACAACAAGGAGAATACTTTGAAATACGCACAAAACGTACTCTCGGCGGGTGCGAGCATCATCACCGTGCACGGTCGGAGGAGGGAACAAAAGGGCCACCTCACGGGGCTCGCAGACTGGGAGTACATCCGCTACCTGCGCGACAACTTGCCCCCGGAGACGGTCATCTTTGCCAATGGGAACATCCTCGAGCACGGCGACATCGAGCGGTGCTTAGCTGCCACTGGTGCTGACGCGGTGATGAGCGCCGAGGGAAATCTGAGTGACCCAGCCATCTTCGCCACGCCCCCTCCCGTGGGACAGGAAGGACGGGAATACTGGCGCGGCGCATGTGGTGGGGACGACGGGAAGCAAGTCGTCGGCGGATACCGCGTGGACGCAGTCTTCAGGCGATACATGGACATCATACACAAGTATGTATTGGACCAGGAGCCCCCAGCCCGCCGGCCGCTCTTTGTCGTGGGCGACGACGAGGCGTGGCTTGCCGAGGCGGATGCCGCTGGTGCTGATGCTGCTGCTTCCTCCGCCGCGGCAGAACAACAAGAAGAAGGCCCGGCCAAGAAGAAGCGCAAGACGGACAACAAGAAACAACCGACCAAGCCCGTCTCCAACACATACAACAAAAAGATCAGCAACACCTCGCCCAACCTAGGCGCCATGCGCCCGCATCTGTTCCACCTCCTGCGGCACTTCATCGCCTTGCACACGGACATCCGGGACGCCCTGGCGCGGTGTCGGGCGGGCGACGTCGGGGCCGTCGAGGCTGTGCTGGAGCTCGTAGAGCGCAGGGTCGCCAAGGGCTTGATTGAGTATAGCAAGACCGACGGGGAGAGTATCAGGGAGTACATGCGGAGCACGGAGAAGCCTGCCAAAGCTGGCACGGACACCAACGGCAAGGCGAACGGCGGCACATTATCATCCTCGACGACTACGGCAACCGGCACACACTCGACGCCCGCAAAACAAGACCAACAACAACAACAGCAGCAGCCACCAGCACCGGGGTTGGAGCAAGAAAGCTCCCTCGAGACGGTAAAAGCCTGCAAGCGTCCATGGTGGGTGTGCCAGCCCATCGTGCGCCCTCTGCCCGCAGAGGCCCTGGCGAAGGGGAGTATCCAGCTCAGCAAGAAGCAGCAGAAGGCCCTTTCCGCTGCTGCTACGGCTGCTGAAAGTGGCGATATGACCCCTTCAAGCGCGACGATGAGCGCCGGCGGCAGCGAGACTGGTAGCCCGGATGTGGCCGCCGGGGCGAGTGAGGGTGGCCCGCTTGCTAACGGCGATGCTGTTGATGGTGTTAAAGAGCCGAGGATGGATCCGAAACAGCCTGGCTTGGTCAGTGATGACTTGGTCCACGGCTGAGTTTGGTTTCAAGGCGCAGACGGCACGGGGCGTGTACGACAATGTAAATGTATGATGGTGCAAGGCTTTGAGAGAGGTAATAGAATATACTCATAGAGGAGGGTAGACACGGCCTACGTCATAAAGGTCTTGTGGGTGGTTTTTAGAATGCCCTTCTGGCAGAAGGCATTGACGGGCATCAGGTTGGTAACAATCATGTAAATCAAGTGGACGCGATGGCACTATGTGATTATAGGCACACGGACTCAAGTCCGATATATAGATCAATTTCAGATATCCTAGCCAACCAAATACATTATACAACACATGAGTATACATATCCATTTTTCTCGATCCCACGACCCTAGTCTGGGTTGTCTTAAGACCTTTCACTGCCTTGCACCAGCCACACAAAGAAGATTTGAACTCTTCTCGAGCCGCCGGATATGATTCTGACTCCGCCAACACTAATCGTGTGCTTTATTTGGTCTTGGCATCAATGGCCTGCTTCTCGCCCTCGAGGACAACATTGTCACGGTCCTTCAGGAGAGCAGCCACGGCGCAAATGGGGCCACCAAGCACCAACCATTTGGCAGTCAGCGCGAGACCGCCAACTAAACTGGGGTTCTTGACCGTGCGCTGGTGAAGGTACAGAGCCCAGAGAACGAAGGGAATACTGCCGCAGTAGATGTCCCACTGCAAGAAGTTCTTGGCAGGTACAGCGAGCTCGCCAGCAACGTAGCTGCTGGGGTTGACCTTGGGAATGTTTGTGATCCAGTAGGGCACAAAGATCCGGGAGAATGTGCCAGCGTTGATGAAGGTGGCGTACTTGGGGATATAGCTGGCGACAGTCGAGCGGACCGACTCAGGGAGGACGCTGAGAACGACGATCGGCAGGTGCGACATGGTGGTCAGAGTGGTGACAAACTCGTAAACGCCGGAGACAGCGGTGGTATAGCCCTTTCCGAGAGTGGTAGGCTTGTCTTCCTCGTCGCGGGGCACAAGCGAGCCAATGGCCATGTAGAAGAAGGCGTGCAAGCCGAAGAGCACGAGGCCGGTCCAGAGCGGGAATAGCTGCCACGCAGCGATCCACTTGTAGTGGGCGTCGGTGCTCATGCTGGCGAGGCTGGGCATGTTCATGACAGCAGAGGGGACCAGGTAGGTGATGGTGATGGCAGCCGGGAGCAGGGCCATGTCCCACAGCAAGACGAAAAGCGTGTTGCGAGCGGCCGCGCCATCGCCGTTGCGCAGCTTGGCGACAGGAGACAGCAGCAGGTGCAAGCTCAGCCAGATAGGAGTGATGAAGGTGTAGGTTAGAACCTGCATGGCGAGGCCAGCGGGCACGATCCAGCCGAGCACGCCATTGCGGTTTCCATTGCGTCTGGACTCGAGCACGAGCAGGGTCCAAGCGCAGCCAAACTGAGCGAGACCCCAGATAGAGAAGGCAATGGTAGACTCGTCAACGTTGGCGTCAATGAGGGCACTGAAGAAGGCGACCAGGCCGACCAGCTGACGATCGAGGGGGCCAATGCCCGAGTACTCTCTGAGGAACGGTCCGGGGACGCCTTGGTAGGATGAGATCTCGCCGGCAGCAAGGCCTCTGACGGTCTTGCCAAAGCCAGTGCCAATGATGGTGCCAATGGAGGCGCGGAAACCCAAAAGCGAGCAGGCAATGAAGATGGGGATGAGGATGTATTTCGTGTCGAAAGCCTGGAGAGGGGCAGTGAAGTCGAATTAGCAACTAAGGTATGCTGGTGACGTATTGCATCGCAAAGACGAGAAGCCTGGTGGTGGTGCTTACCATGATGGACGGCGGGTGCTACGCAGCTGCGCAGGCTAGTACAAGTGGGTAGGCGATGGGAGCGGGAGTGCTCGGTCACGATGAGCGCCAGGCGTCAACCGTGAGGGCTCGAGGTGGAATGTCGATAACTTTGGAAGAAAACAGAGCTCGGATGAGGGGGACTGCGGGCAGAAGATAAGTGAAGACTCTTGTGCCAGCATCAAACTGGCAAGAGCTTGGCTTGGCACTGCCGGGCGTACCTTCCCAAAGCGTGTAGGGGTCCACGACTTGGAAGGGTTCCCTCTCTTACAGCAAAGTACCTTACTTAACTTTTCTCAAGCCGCACGTCCCGCGCGCTCCGTCGAGGTGGAGGCCGCAATACTCCCTACTCCCTGCATGCGAATGCGAGACGAAGAATTCTGCAGTCCCGAGTCAGCTACGTGAAAATCTAGCCAAACCAACGACCCCCATGTGCTGACCGCCAGCGCAAGTTCGACAGCCTTGAACAACTCCAGCACACGTCGAGCTCAGTAGCAGCGGACCTCAAGGTACTACTAATGCCCCACTACGATTCAGCCGAGGCAACACTTGAGCGACCACGTCAGAGGCTACAAGCACAGAATATCGCCCACCACTTGAAAAGGACGCAGCTCCAAGTCCGGCTCGAGTCAAACACTTGCCATCTACGACAATATCATGCACCTACCTGTCTCGCAGCCCAGGGTTTGAGGTCCTCGGCACTTGGCATGTGGGGATTGCTTCATAGGTTCCGGACAGGGAGGGAGGGAGGGCAAGGTCCGGCTACTCACCATCGGCTCCGAGGCTCAGTTCAGTGGGCTCGTAGCGTGCAGCCCTACGGATACGTAAGGTACACTTACTTAAGGTAAGTAATTAAGTACTCGACTCGGAGCGTCGGATGCACCTCTCCTGAGCTGCTGTGGCACCCGTCGTGGCGTCCCTAGCTCTGTTAATTACCCCCTTGAGGTATGTACGTACTCCGTAGTAGTAGTACCTGGTCTGGCCGAGCTGGGTTGGCAAATCTAAAAATAGCTCGAATACTTAGTTGAAGCAAGAAACAAGCTCTTATGGTTGAAAACACTCCGGGCCTGGGTACCAGGCAGAACGCCAATGAATTCCTGGTGAGCTTCATCCTCCTCCATACGAGTGGCTTCCCCTGTCCCGATCAGGCAAACATGCCCCAAACGGCATCACGACAATCATAGCCGTCACAACGCTAGAGCTCTAGCTGTCAGCAGCAATGTCCCTTCATTTCCAGCCATGCACCAAGACCGGCAGCCCCTAATCACGCCGCCATGCTACGCCGTGCTGCGCCGCACTGCACGCTAAGATTGGCGCGACCCTGAGACATGGCAGAATTAGGAGATAAAAAGCTCGCCAAGCGCGTCCCCGTCCTACTTGCTCGTGGCCGGCGCCTTCACGTCTCTGCCGCATTGTCAGCCACTTCATTCCAGACGACCAATCTCTTCACGTTCTGAGGTTTAAGTCTAATTGTTCGTTGCACGGGAACATTATCGCCTCACCCACCTGCCGCCAAGATGAAGTCATCCTTGTCCGCCACCACGGCTGCTGCCGTCGTGCTGCTTGCCGCATCTCAGACTGCGGCCTCTGGTGCCGGCGGTGCCAACATGCTCGCCCCCCGCCAGACAAGCGTCGACGCGACGCTCCCGACAGAGACGACGGGCGGGCCGTGCATGTCGAGCGCCGACTCGATCTTGTCGGGCGCTCCCCTGCCGACCGACATGGTCCTCATCAACTACTTCACTGGCTTCTTTGCCACGGCCACTGGCTTGGACCCTTGCCAGATCACCGACGTGCCCTCGTCCGTCTCCAGCGCATACCTCGCCTACTCGGCCGCCCTCAGCAGTTGGTCCAAGACCGAGTACGCCGCCGCCCAGAGCTTCGCCGAGCAGGGCGAGTGCCAGAGCTCGACCGACGCCGCTGGCGAAGTTCTCCAGCTCCTCACGGCCGTCGACATCTACATGGCTAGCGGCTGCCCTGGTGCAAGCGGCACTCCCACGCCCGCACCGGCTCCGACTTCAGGCCCGTCGACTACCGGAAGCGGCACCGGCTCTGGCACCAGCTCTGGCACCGGTGGTGCGGCGGGTGCCACCACGACGCCATCGACGACGGCGCACCCCGGCGCCGGAGCACGGGTCACACAGGGCCCCTTTGTGGTTTTGGCTGCTGCGGGAGCTGTGGCTGCCGCCGTTGCCATGGTTTAGGATGATTCGGTTGGATGAGACATCCTCAGTTTGTCGTACATATAGACATGTATACTGCACACATGTACAAAGACATAGTCCTGCATCTTTTGTAAATTCAGCACAACTATACTTTTGCATGGTTGCATCCAGCACCACTCCATGTGAATAGCTGTGACCACCCCGCCGCCTTCTAAGGGCTGGTACATCTCTCGGCTGAAGTAGCCCGAGGTGTCCCACCGAATTAGTTCTCAACGTACTGTAGAAACCAGCATCAATGCTTGCTGTATTCGTCAGGGTGCTCGACAGGGAGGCCCCGAAACCGATACCGAGTGATTACAGTATCACCTCGCCAAGCGGGACGGATTGGCCTCTCCGCCCCCGGACCTGCATGGATGGAACCTGGGGGCCTGAACCTACATGGTGTAGTAGGTAGGACCTGAACCTGGGCCCTGAACCAGGGACCTGAACCTCCAACTTGGACCGTCCTAACTCCCCGCATCTCCAACAGACGGCTCCCCCGCACATTGCTGGCACCCTTCGCCAGCCACTTGACGTCGTCTCCAACGCGATGCTGCCTTGTTGAGCCCTTCCTCCCTAAAGGCCGGCCCTGCCGCCACCTCAGCATCCCACACAGCCCCGTAAGCTGCTGCACATCTGGCCAGCCTTGGCGTAGCGCGCACGAATGTGTCGAGCTTACAGTCATGGCGATCTGGGGTGGACTTGACACGCCTTATCTACTGAAGCTCGGGTGCTTGGTCGGGGTATATATCAGCAGTAGCTAGCTGCTCTGACCGAGATGGTCTATCTGGACATCTGCTGCTTTCGTTCAAGACCCCGCACTCTACACGTCCGGACAACAAGGCCACACATCAGACAACGCAACTGACCAGCCAAAGATGTGTCCAAGCGACTTCGCCCAGCACCACTTCCCCGCCATGGACATCGTGCCTGACCAGGAGGAAAATGTCAGCCAAAAGCTCGAGGGGGCCTCCACAACCACCACAAACCCCCCTTCCGCGACAACATTACCTCCCTCAACAATATCAACGACCGCGATCTCCAATTCTCTCGCCGAAGACGAAAACGCAGTCCGTGGCCTGATAGGCACCCTTTCACCCTGCATCATCAAGACCAACAACCCGGCCAACCCTACAGGCGTGGCATGGAACAACGACATCTATTCATTCCTCTCCGAGCCATGCCCAACCGATGTCGCGAACCCCAAGCTCTGGGCTCAGTCCCGTCGCTCGGCCGTGCAGGGTCTGTTCGAAGTCGTCCCCAACGTAGTCTACCAAGTCCGCGGCCTCGACCTGTCCAACATGACCGTCATCGAGGGTAAGACGGGCGTCATCGTAGTGGACCCCTTGATCACGCACGAGTGCGCTGCCGCGGCGCTGGAGCTCTACTACACACATCGTTGCCCAGAACAGCGCCGGCCTGTGACGGGAGTAATATACTCACACTCCCACGCGGACCACTACGGCGGCGCAGGCGGTGTCCTTCCTGCCTCCCACATGAGCGGTGAATCACCCATCCCCGTCATCGCGCCAGAGCACTTCATGGCCGAGGTCCTCTCAGAGAACGTCTTCGCTGGGCCATCGATGATGAACAGGGCCGCGTCCATGTACGGCACGCGCCTGCCCAGGAACCCCAAGGGCCAGATAGGGACCGGGCTAGGCATGACTGCCTCGATCGGCACCACGACGATCCAGCCTCCCAACACGATCATAAAGAACACAGGGGAAGAGTTGGTGGTGGACGGGGTCAAGTTTGTGTTCCAGATGGTTCCGGACACGGAGGCGCCCGCCGAGTTGAATTTCCATCTGCCAGAGCACAAGGCGCTGTACATCGCCGAATGCGCAACGTACGGGCTGCATAACATCATCACGCTCCGGGGTGCTTTGGTGAGGGATGCCAAGGCTTGGGCGCGGTATTTGGATGAGAGCATGATGCTGTTCTGCGGTGACGAAGACAGCCCGTCTGAGCAAACCGACGTTCTTTTCGCCGGGCACACCTGGCCGACCTTTGGCGCCTTCAACATCGCGCGCCACTTGTCTGAGCAGCGCGATCTATACACTTTCCTGCACGACCAGACCCTGCGCCTCATGAACCAGAATCTCACTGGGTCTGAAATCGCCGAAATAATGACCCTTCCTCCCGGCCTCGAGGACCGCATTCATGCCCAGGGCTTCTACGGCAGTGTCAGCCACAACGTCAAGGGAATCTACCAGCGGTACATGGGCTGGTTCGACGGCAACCCGGCCAAGCTGTGGCAGCTGCCCCCGCAGAAGGAGGCAGTGCGGTACCTCAAGTGCATGGGAGGACTGGAGAAAGTCATGGAGCTGGCCCGGGAACACATCAAGAGCGGGATGGGCGAGGCGAAGAGCAGCGAGGAGAGCGCGCCGGGGGGCGTGAACGGGGACGTGGACGACCTCCGCTTCGCCGCGACCTTGCTCGACCACGCCGTCGCCGCGCACCCAAACGACCGCGAGGCCCGGTCGGCGCTGGCCGGTGTCTACGAGACGCTCGGCTACGGCGCGGAGAACGCGACATGGCGCAACTTCTACCTCGCGGGCGCCATGGCGACGCGTGCCCCGCCCGGGCTCATCGCCATGCTGCAGAAGAAGAGCATGGCTGCGCGGCCCAAGTTCGCGCCCAACGCGAGCGTCAGCACGTGGCTTGACGTGCTCTCCATCGAGCTCGACGGGTTCGCAGCGGGCAAGCAGGAGAAGGTCGTCACTATCCTGAGAGTCACGGATCGCCAGGAGGCGTGGAGGGTCAACGTCAGCCATGGCGCATTGACGAAGCGGAAACTTGATTTCCATGCGTCAGGGGCTGCGCCTGAGGGGTCGGAGGAGAAGGAGCTTGTCTTGACTTTAAAGCATCAGGAGTTTTTTGCTATTCTTGCTAAGGGGGATCTGAGTATTGTCAAGGCAAGGGCAAACAAGGAGGACTGCAGCGCCATGGCGAGGATATTGGAGCTGTGCGAGATACCGCCCAAGGCTTAGTTAGACTTTTGTGTGCTAGGGGAGGATGGCGTACTATAGCGGGTTTTTGTCTGGTTTTGTGATGAAAGCGCGAGGACTACTGATCCGCGCTATGTTTCACGTTTCAGGATAGACATATACACATGACGGTTCATTTGTGAAAACTTAAATTTTGCGTTCAAGTTGGGTCGTCTCACTAGCATGATCACGAACTTGCCAGAGGAGGGTTTTTGTCAGTCCAGCTAGCTAGCTACGCGGAGCTCAACTCATCTAAAAATAGATACACGTGCTAAAAGGGCGAGACCTGATTCCGGCAGCTCGTCTCTAGACACGTTGTTAGACCGTTGAGAAGTAGGGTGTTTTCTACGAAGACATCTTCTAGGGGGGGGCTGCTCTGCATTATCAGGGGGGCGGGATGTGTTTAGGTGAGCTGTACTTTCCCTAAAGGTATAAGTCCAGATTGTGTACAAACCTGATCTTGCATGCCATGTACATTTCTGCCTCACGCATATATCCTATCCTATATCCCAGCGTAGAACTCCCTTCGTACTTGACAAGCGAGGTCTTTTCGAGGCGGCATAAATTGGCCACCGGTACAGTACACCTGTTTTACACGCTTTACCCACGAGACTGGGGCTGCTCAGACTCTACGGAACCCCTCTCCCCCTTCCAGCGCTAGACCACGAGGACATTATGACTATGATATTTCTGCTTTGAGAACCGTGCAGGCTGGCGTGAGTCCCTTCTCGGTTGGGCCATGCGAGACGCACGGCGCGGCATCTTCTGTGATATGCTTTGGGGGTTGGGATTTCCTCTTTCTCTCTCTCTCTCTCTCTCTCTCTCTCTCTCTCTCTCTCTCTCTCTCTCTCTCTCTCTAAATATATATATATATATATATATATGTGTGTGTGTGTGTGTGTGTGTGTGTGTGCGCGCGAAGCAATACAAGCAAAAGAACTAATACTGACGAGCATAGCATGCAGGTGAAGAGGAGGGGAGGGGGGTGTTGATACTGATAGCCGGCCAAACTCCCGTGTAGAATCTCCCGGCCGATCGTCTTTTGAAATTGACACCGCCGAACCTGGTAGTCACAGCAGCCTTGTGGTAAACGACAGGTCTCTCGCTCCATTCCTGCTACCTTTCTTCAGCGTGTGCTGTACGGAGATCGAGAAGCTCCGTCGAGTACCCCCTGGCCAAGCCAACGGACCTTACGCCAGCCAGGCAGGACGCGTTTGACATTGCTGCTCGGCGTCTTGGTAAGGTCGTGTCTTGGTCGCTATCAGGGCCAAGCTCGTCACGTCGGAGAAATGTCAATATTCAGCACTCCCAAAATCTCTGCCTCGCTCGAGGCATCACCAAGGTTCTTCACTACTGTTGTGACGATTAGTAGTCTGCCCTCGGACATGACCGCGGGGCTGACGACCTCGACCCGACATCGTGAGCGCTACGGCATGTCCCGGAGAGGGGAGTTGTCCATGGCACTCTTGCTCGCTGCACAATATAGTGAAGACTCGACGAGTATGGAAACCGCGGCCTTAGGGCGTCCAGCCTACAAGCAGGAATGATATGGCTGGGATTCATGACTGAGATTGGTGATTTTAAGTTATAAATAGATAATGTTACAAAGAGCAATTGTATCGCCAGATCGCATGTAACTCCTGACACCAACTGTTGACCGATCACAGCATTGCTTATTGCCAGTAAAAGGAAATTTGGAAGGGAGGAAACGCCTTTAAACCCCCGAACGCGAAGAACAAGACCCTAGGCGCCATTTTGTGCACCTCACAGAAAAGAATATTGCAACCTTTATCTCGGCGTCCGCCCGAGCCTCATAGCAGCAGCCTGGAGCTGCCCCCGATTGACATTCGGAATGCTACTAGACAACATGTGAGGCGTGGACGGCTCGGCGCCCGTGACTGGGACGAGCTTCCACTCACGCATGGGCTCATCCATGCCTGGCCAAAGATCGGTCGGTATATATTCTGCCACTTCGTGACGAAAGTATTCCCGCTGATGCGACTCCTCTTCGACAATCTTGTCGATACTGTCTTTGGCCTTCTTCCATATAGCCAAGACTTTGTCCTCCAGCGTCCTGCGGCGCTCAACTTCGAGGATGAGTCCGTCGTATGAGTTGGCATACGTTTCGTAGAACACCCTAAGCTGTTCCATCTCCTCAACCTTGTCTGCGATGGTGTTGTGCTCTTCCACCCACCGATTCCGAAACTCGGTTTCGGCAGCCACGTAGCTATTTAGCCGAGATCCAATGTCTTCGAGAACCCTGAACCCGTCCAGCGTGGCTAGGTATGTGGCATTGACCCGGTCCGTCTCTTCCTTGAACTGAGTAGCTTCGGCCTCCATCTCTTGCATTCTTTCTGCCAACTCGTGCAATACATCTTCGACCTCCGAAGCATCCTGGCTAAGGACTTCAAGCATTTGCGCTCTGTCGTGGTCGGAGATGTTCTCAAGCGGGTTGGGCATATGGCTTTCCTGATCAGCGATCACACCAGATATCGAGACGTCCCCAGTGCCTTCTTGGGAGGCGGATACCTCGGCAGCCTTGAGGCGTGCCAGGTCGGCGCCACCATCTGTGGTCCGCACAGCTGTCACGCACAGGTCAAAATGTTTTGTGAGTGACGCCAGAAGTTCAGCCATCGCGTGCGAGTTGTTGACCATTGATTCAAGTAATTGTAGGAGTGATTGCTGATCGGCAGAGGCGGACGGAGAAGTCGGAAGGGGTATAGGTGCGAGCGCTTTGCTCAGGCTTCGCAGATCGGTTTCGAGTCGTAGCAGGTCCCCATCGAAAGAGGTTTGCGTGCTCTGCGGAGCGATAAAAGGGTTAGCCATATTTCAAGGAAGACTCATGGGAAAATACTACATACCTGTAATGCTGCGATGTTCTCCTTGAGGGCATCCCTCATTGCATCGACCTGGGCTTCATCTACAAAGTCGAGCAAACCACGAGGTTCCTCACCAGGGGGTCTGAACGCCTTATCGACGATGCGTTTGCGCAGAACACCCATGGTGTCCTCCAGGCGGGAGTTTGCGGCATCGAGAGACTTGATGACCAGTTTGAACTCCCGTTTGCCGCTGTCGTAGGTGCGGATCATGGACTTGCGAATTCTCAGGAGGATGCGAACCTGATCACTGATGCCACGGCGGAGGAACTTAGACTGCGCCGCCAGGATGACGGATTCTTCGTGCGCGAGGCGGCCATTGTGGACGAGCTCGTTTGCGCGGAGGACGAGACCTATGGACGAGAGCGATCGTTTGGCATCGAGTAGGTATTGGACGAGGGTTTCGACGGGTATTGAGTCGACAGCGAAATGTTCATGGTATTGCTGCTGCTGCTGCTGATGTTGTTGATACTGGTGGTGTTGTGATGTAGATGAGCGGCCAGAGTGCGGTGACTGGAGGGAGCTGGCGGGTGACGCCATGGCTGCGACACAGCGACTGCGGCTGCGATACCGGCAGGGGAGGTTCGGTCTGCGGCTATGGCGGATACGAAGTGGTGTGTCTTAGACGAGAGTTTTGGGGGGGGAAGAGATGACGGCAGAGAGGCTACATCCTCACAGAACAGGCCATGCGCGGATGGCCGATGAATTCGGTGGGTGTTGATGGAGTCGGAAGATTGGAAGAGACTGTGAGTGACAAGGCAACGAACGAGGTTGACTGACTGTGAAGCTTCCAAGGTCGTCCAAGCTGTCGGGACGGAGCGTGCGAGCGTGCAAGCAAGTGACATGGGATGGCATGGCCGGCATGGCAGGCACGACCGCGGAGAGCCGCCTGCCCAGGTAGGTGCCTGTCCGGGCTGTCCAGCCTGTCCAGCCTGCGTGGCCTGGGGTCTGCCTTGCGATTTCAGGGGGGAACGCGCTGGAACAAGTCTTCCGACAACCCGGGCGGGTCTCCCACTGTTTCATGGTACCCTCTCAACGCCCCGGCCGCAGCACCCAGCAGCACTCTGGACAGTCTACTGGTGCTGTCTCGCACAAGTACAGTACCGCCGGGTGGGTTACCCGCTGCATGTTTGTTTGAGCCGTTGCGCTTGAGCAAGTAGCGGATCCTTAGATGCGCATGTATTTCTCTATTCTTATTCTGGCTATGTCACTATGCCGTGATCATGAAGATCTAACCCAGTGTCGGTTATCGGGGACTCCATGTTGCCCCGAGCTTTCGCAAGCTCTCTCTGCTTACCTGATTTGCTTCATCCAAAATTCCCTTGTGAGGCCAGCCGCGTACGCCGCAAGACCCATAATGGTTCCAATCGTGTCAAAGTACCCAATCGGCCGACCGTTCCCCATGGCGTCTTTCCTCTTGAGCCCGAACTCGGCGTGCAGGATGCGGAAGAAGAGCAGCCCGCCCAACGCGGCAGAGAGGTAAGTCGGGTGTGCGCCGTTGAGCTCCGCAATAGCGGCAATCGAGAAGGCAAAGGGCACGTTCTCGATGAAGCTCATGTGCGAGCGGACGTCGGTGTAGAGCTCATTGTCGGCGAGCTTGGGGGTGGGAGAGCTGCTGGAGGTCGAGATAGAGGTGCTGCTGCTCTTAGCCCGGCTGGACTTGCTGCTGTCGGCGGTCTTGGTTGGTGACTGGGGCAGCGTGTCGCCGACGTAATGCTTCTCGTGTACTCTCCGGCCAACGACGCGCAGGCTGAGGAAGGAAAAGTATGCTGTGAATGGGAGGGCGAACGCTCCGGTGACGGCTGATTACACAAGGAGAAGAAGGAAATGATCAGCTGGCGTCATTGATTTGGGCGGGAACGATGAGACATGCAAGCACACTTACGAAGCAGGGGCGCGAGGAATTGGGTTGTGTATATGCCCATTGCGCCTGATGCCATCTTGACGGTTTGCCGATGTGGACTCGGTATGGAACTGTTGGTCCAGGCTGGTGAGAATGCTGGCGTGCAGTATCGTGGCAGTTGCTGAAGGTGAGAAGGTGTTCATCAAAGTCGGCAAGCTACTTGGTGTTGACAAGTCCCCATCGCGCATCTTAGTGTTGTGCAGACAACAGCAACTACGTCAAGAGCAAGGGCATTAGACCCGATATTCCACTAATTCCCTGCATGCCAGACACGATCCCTTGTAGAAATGCCTCGGTGCGTGTTTTCACAGTGTATTGTCACGTCTGGTTAGTGCTAGGTCGAGCGTTATCTCGGACAGCGCCAAGGTTGCCAACTTGAGTTCTTCGAGTTGTCCAAAAGGCACGAAGCACAATGAGGCACCGTCCCGGCCGAGTCGAGGCTCGTTACACACGGCTTGGCCGCCGGCATGATCCTACCAATAATTAGAATGAGTACATCATCGATCTATGCTGAAGTGCTACCCAGACACGGAAGAGAACGCGTGGGCATTCATGTGGCTATCGATTTCCCGAGCGAATGAGACGTGTGTGACGTCAAGCACTTGCACCGTGTCATTGACAGTCATTACGTCACGAGCACCAGCCGTGCACCAGCATAATCATCTGACACTGATTGAAACCGCAACCAGAGAGCGTTGCGATCGAATATAACAATCGGTCTTCCTTTGTTGCTATTACTCGCCGGCTCGACTTTCCTATTGCCAAACGACTCATCTCAAACAAACCTCGAAATCTCGCCTAGGCGCCATCATCACATCCATCACAATGTCTTCCAACAACACGTCACAAGAGCCCTCGCTGATCGGTGGCCATGCCGAATACGTCAAGGGTGCAGCCGAGGTAAATCTTGCCCGTCCCTGCTCTCTCTTTGTTGCCCGTTCCTTGACCTCACCCGCCCGAGTCATCAAGGCCCACTGCTAACACACTCCCTCCCCGCCAAAACAGGCCGCGATTGGCGACATGTCCGGCTCGCACGCATGGAAGTCCTCGGGCGAGCAAGCCAAGGCGCATGCAGTCGACACGATGAAGGCGGCCGGCGAGGCGCGCGATGCATCGACTCAGGGCTACGGCAACGTTGAGCAGAAGCTGGGCCAGGTCACGGGGTGCGAGGGCATGGAGAAGGAGGGCGCCGCCAGCAAGAAGCCTAATACGGAATGATGAAATTGGAAGGGGAAGGGGCGTCGCGGCGTAGGATACACGTCTTGGGCTAGATCGATCGAGACCCAGCGAGGACTACCCTACCGATACTGGAGGGGGGGGGGGCATGTCGGACCCGAATGCAATTCCTGTCGTGCAGATGCACGAGAGTGGGAACGGCCTGAGGGCGGGGCCGATACTCCGGGCCGGACAGGGAGGCCATCGTCATGCTCATTACGGTACTGTGGGTGGAATGGCCAGCCTGTATTGTGTATAATACCGCTCTGTAGGCCACGTGGGTGCTTGACACAAGTCCAAATACGAAAGAGATGAATTTCATTCTTCCTAGGAGACGAGGCCTCAGTCGTGCAATAGGTACAATACCGCGCGTGCCGCTATGAAAAGGCACCCTGACAAGAGATTCCTCTGAGAGATGTGTCTGGGTCGAAAGTGGAACAACAACCTGATGCGGCACACACTAAGAGATATCTCGGTACTTGGTAAGCATATCTGCGCCTGCCGTGCGGGGCTTTGTCAGCAAACCAGACTCCGAGGGGGCGCTGTCAGTGAACCTTTATTGGCTGGCCCCCAGGTTCGGTGGTTGTCCGTGAGCACTCCGTCGTGAAATTAGGTACGCTGTTTGTAGATATCTACTCCGTCATCCTCATCTCTCGGGTGCCTTTGATGCTGAGTTCAATCCACTCTGTCATTGGCAGTGCTTTGAGATTTTGATTGTCTCCATAGCGACAGGAATCGCGCATATGACGAGATGGGACAAGTCCTCTTATGTGTTATGTCCAAAGCAGCCGTGTCCAATGTCAATGTCAGGCTGTCAGGTTGTCCATGCAGCCTGCCAATGGAAGCGCCAGGATCGGGTCGGTCTGGGCCCCGACCCGGATAGATACTACTGTGTGCTATAATTCTGCCAAGAGGCCCCATAGGCATCCGCTGGACGACCGTGGCCCGGGAATAACCACATGTGCTACACGGACCGCAGTATGCAGGCAGGCAGATGCGGCTCGCTCGGGGCGAGTGACCACCGTGACCGCAGTGACCGCAGTGACCGGTGGATGCCCATGCTCGGGCAATTGTGATGACGGCCAGCGGAACACTGGCGCCGAGCCAGGGCCCCTGGTCTGCGACGGCCAATAGGGCGCTAGCCGCCCTCGCGCGGTCCCAAAGTCGCCTCCCTGGAGTCTGAGAGCGCTCTCCCGAGGTCCTGGCCTGGAGCTGGACCTGGAGCTGGAGCTGGACCTCGCCTACCCAGCCCAGCACAGCACAGACGCCATCCTTTCGTCTTGTCCTCCTTCGGAGCACACTCCGGCCGCGACTTTTAAGGTTGGGCCTGCGCCAGTCGCCGAATGCCCTGCGCGTGGCATAGGTATTAACTAATATCCAGGCCCCTCTGTCCCAGTATCGCGGTCCGCTGTATGCGGAATCTCTCCCTACAGCCCAACGGTCGCTTCCGCACCTGCCCAGTCGTGAACTCGCCGCTGCAACGTGCCTTCCTCGCCCTCTACACACATACACACGCGCACTAACAAACAGCAACAACAACAACAACAACATCGCTGTGGCCACGGGTCTGTAGCCCTCTTCAGCTTTCCATCCTCCGCCTTCGCCCCTCCACAAGGCACAGCCAGTCGTGCGAGCAGCCAGGCAGGCAGCAGGTCACAACTGGTTACCTGCTCCCCGCCTTCTTGGCCCTTTCGTCTCGCGGGCTACAGCAAGTGCTTTCGTCGTCAGCCTTGCCGTGGGCAGCGCCATCTCGCCTTTCCTTTCGCGGAGGGGTCCTCGAAACATGTTGCTGCTGCCGAGTGCGCGTGCCTGACCATCCGCGCCATGGAGGCCGGCAGCCGAAGCAGTAGCACGAGCGGTGTCTCGTCACAGGCGACCGCCGCCGCCGACACTCAAGGCGGCCGCACGACATTGCGTCCACTACTTCCGGCCCTCAGCCCCGACCCTGTTCACGGTTCTCCCACACCGAGAGCTCTGACACGCCGCTCCAGCGTTCCTGCGCGTGCCGCCTGCCATGCATGCCGCCGCCGCAAGTCACGGGTGTGTGTATACTGAAGGCGTTGCTTTCCATGTCCGATTTCAGCATGTTTGCTAATATGTGCCGGTCTTTTCTCCGCGCTCTAGTGTAATGGAAGTCGTCCAAAGTGTAGCTCCTGCCAGGCTCGTAATGTCGACTGCGTGTACGACACAGCCTCGAAGCTTGAAACCAGGACTCAGGCGCTCAAGCGCAAGCTCGACGAGCTCAACGAGTCACATCTTTCGGATCAGCTTTGCGAGCTACTCGTCAAGTTGCCCGAGGCCGAGGCCTACACTCTGCTCAGGCGCCTACGGCAGGGTCATGGCGCCGAGTCCCTCCTGCAACTCGCCCGGGCTGGCGATCTATTGTTGCAGCTGAAGCTGACGCCAGAAACGCGCTCGCGCTACGATTTCCCATACCGACGGGAGATGCCAACCACCGTCATGGAGTTTGATAACCCATACCTCGACTCACTGGTCTATGAATGTTCTCTACGCAACTCGGCTACCCACGAGCCACTCGACATTATCGACGTGGCGTTTGAGGCATATCGAGACCTGTATCTTAAGCCGTTTCATGCCGCGACTGTTGTTGACGGCTTGCTCGAAGCTGCAGAGCCTTCTAAATGGACCAGTGTCAGCAAGGACGACGTGCTGATGCGAGGGCTCTTGGCGGCATACTTCTCGAATGAATATCAGAGTCTGACGGCCTTCCATAAAGACTACTTCCTCCAGGACATGGTAGCCGGGCGTCACCAGTTCTGCTCAAGGCTACTGGTCAATGCCGTGTTGGCACAGAGTTGCGTACGTGTATCCTTGTTAACTAGGTCCAATTACCTTGTTATGTCCCGTGCTAATGGTGCAAATGAGCAGTTCTGCTATACGGCCATGCCAAAACGCTACGAATATTGGAATACACAGAGCTTAGGCTATCAGTTTCTAAGCGAAGCGAAGCGGTTATGGGAGCTCGAAGCGCACAAACCAAAGCTCACAATTGTCCAGGCTGGTGTTATACTCAACATCGTACACAACATGCATTGCCAAGACAAGCTTGGCTGGGCTTACACCATGCAGGCAGTAACCATGGGTCAAGGGTTGGGGTTGTTCTCACCTTCCACCAAGCAGTTAAGCAAGCGCGAACAAGACGCTCGAGACTTTACAGCCTGGTGTCTCTTTACATTTCAAAGGTTAGTATGAGATTGCTCCGACTCTGTTAATCTTAGCTGATCCCGAACACTATAGTCTCCATTGTTTGCTCCTTTTCGAAGCGCCGCTCATGCTCGGGCCGCCACAGGTCCCGTTGCCAGACCCAAACACCAACTCAGGCTGGTACAGCGAGGTGTGGTATCGGTATCCGACCAGGAATCGGCTGTGCCCGGCTAGCTTTGCACATCTCTTTCACGCCAGAGCAGAGCTAAGGATAATCACGAATGACATCTTGCTACAATGTTATGGCAATCATTCCCAAATCGGCAATTTGTCTATTGACCAGGCGAGCACGATTACGCAGAGGCTCGAGGCTTGGTACAACAATCTGCCGAGAGTTCTCAATACTAAGAAATCAGTCTTGCCAAGTCATTTACTACTACAGTATGTCCTTTTACGTCTATAAACTGGGGGTAGAGGACTGATGATGTCTTGAACAGTATAAACTACCAAAATGTCCTCGTCAACATACACGGTCCATTCCTACAAGCTGGTCCTTTTGCAAATGGTTACAATCCACACTCCAGTCGTGAGGCAGCCCTCATGCGCCTGGAAACTCTGCTCAGGATTTACTACCTGCGCCATGGTTTCGAGTGTGCCGACGCATTTCTTACGCAGCCACTGAGCCTGATGGCATTTGAGAACTTACAAAAGCTGCGCGTTGATCCGCACGGGCCCAGGTCTGAGGCGGTCCGCTCGTCCCTTATCCTCGCAGCCAAGGGCCTTTGGGATCAAGGGCAAAATTTCTGGGTTGCGAGGACGACACTCTGTCTGTTACGAAAAAATCTGCAACAGATTGATCCACGCAAGATCGAGCTGCCTCTACTGGACCGCGAAATTAACATGCAGACTGAGGCCGGAACGTCTGAGCACCTGCAGATTAGAGAGGTGCGCAGTCGCTGGCCACCAACGTTGGCTAGCATGACAGATGATCCGGAAGTACATCGGCTCAGTGCTCTTGTGAAGCGGCACATGAGCATTTATATGGATTCTGACGACGAGCACGAAGAGGACGAGGACGTGGGTCACGAGTCTGTGGACGGAGCGGTTGTTGCCTCGCAGCTGGGTAACCAGCTATACACGCTGAATGGGTCTCCCGCAGCGCCTTCCGTGAACGGCTACAGCCATGTGCAGAGCCCGTCCTGAAGGAAGACGATGAAGCGATCCAGGTGTGTGCACATATGCCGGCCGACTATCACCATGAACAGGAACAGGCCATCATTTCTTCTCAGTTCAACATTGGAACGAGGCATAATAAGGGAAACACGGAACCACTGCTGCAATAATGCACCATACACGATACCATTACGTACATGGGATCGCACGATAACATTAATGAACATTGAACAAAAAAAAAAACATACGTCACTGCTGTTCATATTGAAAGATTGAGACCACACCGTCTTGGTGGAGCGTCGGCCTGCTGTGTCCCGACCGACCCTGGACCTGGACCGGGCCCACGAGTCGAGCTGCGTTGCGATCGGCGATACTATGGACACGAGTCAAGCGGGGTTCCGTGGTCCTCTGGCGCCGACACTTTTTTTTTCTCCCCTGCTAGATCTTGTTGTTTGCTGGTCAGGAAGGACTGGGGTGACGGGAATCTGCGATTTCCTATACCGATGGTCAATGGGATTTTCTCGTGGCTAGGTAGGCGGATCTGGACTAGGCAGTTTTCAGCCCCAGGCAGGACGTACAATGCACACAAGGTACAAGGTACAAGGTACAATGCAAAATGCAGCATAACAGCGACTTGCACAAAGACCAGAGGCGACGCGTATTGATGACAGCGTGGCGCAAAGAAGTGCCCGCTGAGAGATGGTGGCTTTGGAGGTGGCTTTGGAGGGGTAGATAGAGATCAGGTCAGGACGTGGCATGGTTCCAGTCAAGCAGGACGGGTCGCAGACGAACGGGCGGAGGAGCTTGGGGTGTGGTGGTGTGGTGGTATACGGAATATGGTGCTATGTTGGAAGTGGCGGGCCACGTTGGACAGGACAGGACAACCCAGGACAGGACAGGAGGGCCAGGACCCCTCTTCTTTGAACCCTGCAGGTCCCCGCATGAAACTCTGCCAGGCTGGGCTGGACCCCCGGAACGGGAGCCAGGCTCAGACAGAGTTTGTGTTTTTTTTGATCCTTTTTTGCTCCCCGCCGCTCATTGCGAGGTTCCCACCCTGATCTGGGCCGAGCCGGTCAAGGCTTCAGGGTCTCGCTTGTGCTTGTGTGCTTGTGCACTTTTGGCCGGCTGGCTGGCTAGGTGCGGCGGCCGGCAAGCCCTCGTACGACCCTGATTGGACCCTGGGTTCCTGGCCGTGGGAGGACGGGGGGAAGAGGAAAGGTCTCCGTCTGCGTTCTGTGCTTGGATAGGTTGGATATCCCGGTTGCTGCAATGTGCCCGTGGCAACCCGTGGGCAGGAGGGTATCCCATGTGGTTCACCTTGGTGCATACCTGCCGACCTGCCTACTTGCCTACCCGACACGGAGTAGGCTTGATGGCGCCGGACGGCTTGTAACTGGCAGCAGCGGTTCGATCCCACAAAGACATTGGTCGGTGGCCTTGCTTGAATTGGCACGCGGGCACGCGCAACCTCGATGGTGGGCGACCCAGGCAAGTGTAGGTTTTGCGGGCGGATGGGCGGACACAATGCCCCGCCACCCTGCTTCCAATGCTCCCACTCCGGAGTAGCGCAAGGCAAGGTAGGTAGGTAGAGCTTGCACCCTGAATTCGACGGGGAGGAGGTTGTCCAGAAGGCCTGCCGCGCGCCCACTGCCGGGAGGTGCTTATCACATGAACGGGTTGGGTGAGGTAAGTTTGAGTAATGGGCGTGACCAGGAGAGGCCATTCCGGCGCCCTCGTTTGTTCGTTTGTTCGGTCGTTCTTTCGTCCGTCCGTTCGTTCGGTCGGTGTGTTTCAACCGTCCGTGGGCGTCGTTGCTTGACCCTGCCTGCTGTGGCCTTGTGCCCTTGTGGCCTTGTGCCCTTGTGGTTTCCCTCCATGTGCCGCACCTTCCGTGCAAGTCTCTCCTTGTTTCTTGGGTGCGCTTGCGCAGGTCCGGTCCGAATCCCTGCGTTGCCTCGTCTGCCTGTCGACCTGTCTGCCTGTCTCTAAAAGCTACTTACTTAGCTTTCTTGCCCTGAGGTCTGCTGCCCGGCCCCTCCTCCCTCCATCTCATCTGAGAACGACACTTGCCCGAGATCGCAGAGCTCTCCTGCTCCGGATCTCGCTCTGCCGGATCCCCAGGCCTCGCAAGTGTCTGCCAGCAAGCTGCCGACATCTCACGACATATCCTCTATCGCCGTGGGCTGTCGCAGTGAGCGCTCTGCAACGCAACCTCGTGCGTCACACCAGGACGACATCCCGACGACGACGCTTCCCTGCTCCGCTCCCTGTCCGTCCCTCTTGACGACCCGCAGTCTGGCAGCTCCCAGTGTCGACCTCCCGACCTGAAATCAGACCCCTTGTCAAGACCTGGTTGTTATTATACCTACCACCCACCGACACGACAGTACAAGGGAACTTCTCTCGTGCTGAGTAAACCTCCACGCAGACTGGATCGTCGACTTGCTCCCCTCTCTTGGATCGGTCTCTATCAGGCGGGGCTGCCCCCATATACACACGACAGCGAACACGTCAACGTCATCGAATCCTTTCGATAATCCATTCCCAACACGGCCGTCCCGACCACTCGTTTTTGTGCGTCAGACCCTTGCCCTGTGGGTGTGGCTTGCCAAGTTTCCTCAAACGACACTGATCGTCGACAGCCTCAGCCAAAGTTTTTCACGGTCGATCACGAGCCGAGAATAGAACTTGCCCAAAACACGGCTAACAAATACCGCCTCCTCCCTCAGCCATCTCCGCAGAGAGGAGCGCCCTGGTCAACATCAACGACAAACATCTTGGACGTTGTTTTTTCACATACCTTTTGGGACTACTAGTAACTGGGACATCGATTCGAGATTTCTTCAGTCACTTTGATATCTTGGATTGCAGATATATCGTCAGGCCAGCACAATTCCAGCCGAGCCAGGTGTCAGCCAAGCACTCGAATCCACCTTGCTGTTTACAGATCCGTGGTTGTTACCACGCCCGGCCACGAAGCTCTAGCAGATTTTTCTTTTTCCTTTGAAAACGAAATTGCCAGGCGGTGCCCAAGCTGCATGCAGTTTCATCCGCTTCGTTGAGAGTGGATGGGGAAAGACCATCTGGGCACCTTCTGAGAACGCTATTTGGCAGAAAGGGGATTCATAAGGTTCAAGCATGCAAAAAGGACGGGAATGATAAGAGCTGTTTCGGTCGTTCACACATTCGCTTTCCACTTCACCATACAGACGAGGCTCAAGTCAGTCTGATTCACAACCTAGCCGCTCTTCGTTTGGCCGCAAATCAAAGTCCCAATGGACCTCTCATCCGAATCAGATGATGAGCAAGATACCCGCATCGAAGCCCTCCTGCAGGATAGGCAACAGCTGACGGAACAAATCCTCGAGGCGCCCTACGATGCTATGCTCTATCTCCGCCGGGCGGTAGTGTATACGAACCTTGCGTATCCCGACTTAGCCGCCGGCGACGCCTACAAAGCACTATTGCTCACAGACGAGGTTGGCGATGACAGTTTCGAGTACCACGAACAGGCCTGCGAGGCGCTTTCACAATATCTTGGTCGCTCGTTGCCGGCGGTGCTGATACACGGTGCTCTGGCGTCAGCAAAGATATCGAAAGCCTCTGACCCAATCGATCCTGCCGACGATATCGCTTCACTGGCACAACTGGCTGCCATCCGCAGCTTCCAGATTCTGGCACTCAGTCTCCTGCTTTGTGGGTGTCTAAGAAGCGCTTGTACATTCTGTGATCGGGGTCTGGCGATAGTACCAGGCAACCGAGAGCTTCTCGAGACGCGGCAGTATATCCAGACCGTTGCAGATCGGCGATTACGCGACTGGGATGGTGATGTCAACAGCCTGCCGCAGTGGGGCGTCGTGCGGCGTGAAGTTTATCCCTGGAATACACACGAGCCGGATCGCTTCTCGGATGAGTCTTTGAACTTCCTAAACCAGCAACTGCTCAAAATAGCACCGAAATGCGCCGTGCAGGTTTCCAAGCTCCCAGTACTTCTGGAGGGAGCTGACAATCAAGGGAGCTACGACATCATTCCGACGTGCAACCAACTTGGCGTGTTTGCAAAGGAGGATATCGCGCCCGGGGAGGTTGTACTGCAGGAGTACTCTCTGCTGACCGCGAATAACCGGTTAAAGGATACCGTTTGTGATGCTTGCAGCGAGGAGCTGCCGCCACTGGGACCAAACTCAGCAGCGGTGAACTGCGATGAGTGTTATGATACCGTCTTTTGCAGTCAGTACTGCCATGACCAAGCACAGGAGCTCTACCATCCCGCGGTGTGCGAAAAGGATGTAGACTCCATAGCCAAAGATACCGAGGCCCACGACGCTGATGAATCCCTACATCTGCTTCTCCTCGCACGTGTATTAGCCATGAGCGTGCACCAAGAGATACATCCGCTTGAGGTAACCCAGATCAAATACATTTGGGGCGATTTCGTCTCATCCTCTTCCAACCAGATCAGCTTGCTGCTCAACGCCGGCCCTCCGCCAGAATGGACTTTGCCCTTCTCGTTTGCCAAGAACATTGAGGCGCCCCTGCACATCCTCGAAAAGATGCACATCGATATTTATAAAACTCTGGCCAAGCACGATACCTGGGTGTTCAACACCATCTATGCCAAAACGCGCGGTACGGCCTCGGCTCGCAAGAACCCCCGAGATGGGCGGCCGGACGTCGCGGCTGTTCATCCTTTCTGGTGCCTCGCCAACCACGACTGCGATCCTAATGTTTCATGGGAATGGGGCGGCCGCATGGTCTTGTGGGCACGCGAGGAGCGCATAGTCGGGCACCGCCCGGGTGGCATCAAGTCGGGCGAGGAGCTTCTCAACCACTATTGCGACATCACGCTGCCGGTTCAGCAGCGCCGGGAGTGGGCGAATGGCAGCCTCGGCGGCTGGTGTATGTGTCAGAGGTGCCGTGACGAAACTCTCGCTGTGGCGTTTACGGATGCGACGGACAAGATGGAGGAGTAGTGTCTTGTCAAGAGTTATTAAGTAACGGGCCTGCCGATGGCACGAGCTCTGAGCTTCCCAGCTTGATGCTAATGAGAAAGCTACCTGCCATACGCGGCTTCATCAGCTGCACTATCTTCGGCGCTGCTGTTTCGCAACACCGGAACCTCAAGGCAATCTGTCCAGCACTCTTCGACGCTCCATATTCATAATTCTGTCTACCTTTCCCCAACCTTGTATTTTCTATCATGTCAGTCTCCTTACATACACGATACCTCATCGCGGCGGTTTGCCCTTCCCGCTGTATAGGGAAATTGCCTCCCGCAGGCCAATCTTACGAAAAAAAAAAAAAAAAGAGCAGTGGGTTTCAAAACCCGGCCTCTACTGATTCGCCCATCCTTTTATGACTCAAGAACCCAAACATTTTGGCTTTGGTCGAACCATACTAAAAATGAAAAATGCGGGTTGCTCTTATATACACAAACCAGATAAATCGATCAAATATATACACACCGGTACGCTTGTCGATGTTTGTTTATGATGTGTGTGTTGCAACCTCGCGCTTACCTGATCTCCACGATGTTCGTTCATTCCTGCCACGAACCCTAATCATCCTATCGATTTGGTGTTGACGCTGAGGGAATTTGCAGAAAGTAGGTAGGCTAAGGGAGCACGAGCGGGCTTACTTTGCAGAATTTCCGATTTCCTAGCCTCTCTCTTTCTCTCTTTCTATCTCTCTCTACGTACGTTGTCTCAGCACACTTACGTAACTTGAGCTTTGAAATGTAAGTAGCTATGTTGCAGCTTTTATTTTACTCTCTCGCTGCAGCGGTGCAGACGTAGATGGACATGATCACTTTCACTCACGCCGCACATCACACGACGATGAGGGACTTGATAGGCAGACAGAATATACTTACATGCTTACACGACTGGCTTCATGATGAGTCACGCGAAAGTTGAGAGCAAATATGTGTTTTCAAAAATGTACGTCCCAGTGATTGAGAGGTCAAATTGTCATTGAGAATAGTCGAGTTGAAAGATAAAATAAATAAAAAAAAGTAATGGATGAACTCCTATGAACAAGACCACGTTTTGGTAGAATAGTCAAGACGGGCACAATCAGCCGCCGTCATCATAGAAAACCTCCATTGCCCAGACACACAGACGCCATTGACTCCAGTAGACCACATTACTAACAATACAACCTACTTAGGCTAAACAGACGGCAGAGCAGGGTAGGCCGGCTGCGACGGTTGCCTGGGCGAGTCGACCTCCATAGAGTCGCTGTCTGCAGGCGAGTGCACGGGAGAATCCGTGGGCGATCTCGGTGATGACTGCTTGGGCGAGCCAGGGCTGCCAGCCTCGTACTCGCCACGCTTGAGGCGGTCGATGACGTACTCTCTGAGGGCCTCGATCACACGAATGTTCTCGAGCCACGCCTCGTACTCCCGCTCGTCGCGTGAGTCTTCACCACTGTCGGAATCAGCAGAGGGTGAGCTCGCAGAAGAGATGGCAGACTCGGAGGCTTTGGGTGTGGTCGAGCCGTCACGCTCGACGATTGGACGGACGGCACCGGAGCTGGCACGCTGAAGCATACCGCCAGAGTAACGACGACGAGGGTCGTTGTCAAACGACGGTCCTAGAGCGGACGTCGCAGACTGACCGGGGTAGCCAGATGTTACAGCTGGGAGAGTAGGGTAGAGAGCAGAGGCTGTGGAGCCGTGGCGGCTAATAGGCGAAAGTCCGGAGGACGAAGCACTAGGGGAGTGTCCTGAAGTGTAAGACATGGTACTCGAGGGCGGGCTGACCGCAGGAGTGCCGTCAGACTGCGAGTTCATGGGAGAAGCGGCATGCGCAGCGTATGCAGCAGCATGGCTGTGGTGGGACGAGTGCGGCGGCGACTGGCTGTGGCGGATGCCAAGGGGCATGTAGTGAGAGCCAGCCTGGTGCATGCCGGCGGCAGCGGCCGTGTTGGAGTTCTCGTAGACGGTGCTCTGCATCTGCTCAAGAATGTGGTCGATCTGGATGAGATCGTTCTTGGTGCGGATGTTGGGCATAGGAGGCAGAGCGTAGGTCTGGTGGTATGGGCTGTGGCCGGCCGGGCCCTCAACGCCACCGACAGGAACGGGAGCAGGCAGGTACTCGCCGGCAAGAGAACCACTGTGGCCAAAGGCACCGTGCAGAGGCATCAGGCGCTGGCCAACCTGAGCGTACGAGCCAGGGTCGAGCTGGCGACGCTTGGCCTCGCCAAAGAACTCGTTGAGAACATCATAAGCGCGCTTGCGACTCTCGTAGTCGGCAGCAGCCTGGTAGCCGAGATGCTCACGGCCGCCCAAAGCCTGTGCCTGCTGGTAGTACATGGGGCTAGCGCCGAAGGCGGGAGGGGCGTGGTGCTGGTAGTAGCCGGCACCGTGAGCGGCATGGTGAGGAGGAGCGCCAAAGGCGGCAGCATTTGTGCGCATTTGGCCATTGTGGTCGTAGTAGCTGGATGGTGCCTTGGGCTGGGTACGGTAGCCGCCACCGAGGCTGGCGCCATGCTGGTCGGGAGAGCGGACGAGGACGGAGTCGTCTGCATGTGTCTTGACGTGCTTCTTGAGATCCTGGGGCCGCTTGAAGCTCTTGCCGCAGAAGTCGCACTTGTGCGGCTTGAGGGGCACGTGGACGCGGATGTGGGAGGTGATGTGGTCGCGCTTGACGGTGGTGGTGCGGCAGGTGGCCCAGAAGCACTGGAGGCTGAGGTTGTTGGTGGACTTGCGGCCGACGTGCTTCTCGCAGATGTGCTCGTACAGCAGCTCGGCGGTGCCGAACTTGTCAGAGCAGGTGCCCCAGCGACACGTCAGGTTGTCCTCGGTGGACGAGGCGGCGGGCACGGTGGCGGCGGGGATGACGGGCGTGTTGCCAGACTGCGATGTCGCAGTGGTGGAGGACGAGGGCGCCGGGGTGTTGTCGCCCGAGTTGGAGCTGGTGTCGGTGCCGGCGCCGACGCTGGCCGGAGCCGGAGGCACGGAACCCGCCTCGTGCTGGGGGGTGACTGCTGTCGCCATTGCTGTGGTGATGTGCCTGGGACGAGTTGGACAAAAGGATGCAGAAGCCTCTGCTCTGCTGCTGCTGCTGCTGCTGCTGCTGGTGACCAGAGACTTGAGGGTGTTGTTGCCTGTCGTGCGCCGAGCTCTTGGCAGGGCAGGACTTGGTTGTCGACTTATACCAGTGGAGCGAGCGGGTGGTTTTTGTGGCTGCCTAGTCCAGAAGTGGATGGCAGATGTGGGAGGAGTGCCTGTCTGTGACTGCGGATGATCTGAACAAGAAGACGGCGGGATGCAGTGCAGCACGTCGAACAGAACAGAACAGAACAAAGATGATCAAGGAGAGAGCAAAGAGGGCGGGGAGCGACGAGGTGGCGGGACCGAGTCTTTTCAGCAGCAAGAGGTCGCTCGAGGGGGGGACAAGACACGACCAGACAAGAGCGCAAAGCGTGGGCTGCTGGCCAAGCCTTGCAGTGCGAGGTCGTCGCTTCCACGGCAAAGCCAAGGCAGTCTCATCATGCCAAGCCCGTGAGGTCTTGGCGCTCGGGGCGGAGTCCACTTGGCGTCTTGGCGGACTGGTGGGCTGTTTGGAGCACCGAGGACCGGTACCTGCTCAGTGCGCAGTGTCGAGGCGGGCCTGGAGGTCACGCTGTGCCAAGCCATGACCAATGCCAAGGCTTGGGATGTCTTGGCACGCCTGTGCAATCACACGTTTTGCTGCTGCCTTCCTGACCTTGCATTTCAGCTTGACGCGTGAAAAAGTGGCTGCCCTCCATGCCCGCTGGGCCGCCCGGTGGTGCGCCACTTGATTATGCTCGGATGCCCCTCGGCAGGTCTTGCACCTTGTTGAACACTAATCACGCCAGATAAGCGTACTTCGGTATGTAGCAGACTCGCAGGCAGCTGATGCAGCCCTGAGAGAGACGAGGGCCAGAGCCGGAAGCGTGATCCGGCAACTGCTGCCCATCCTCGTCTCGTTGGCTGCACCGGCTGCTTTGCACATTGCAGCGCCGCATCCCACGGCACCTCCCAACGGCACCCGGCACGAGATCGGGAGGCTCTGCACTGATCGGCTGGTGTGCCGGCACTGGCCAGAGCACCAGAACCAGCAGGCGCTCTGGCAGGGCAGCAGACGCGGCGAGCAGCTTCAGACGACAATGTGTCCTCCAGAGCCTCCCTGATGGCCCGCTGTCAGTCAGTCACCCACGTGGCCTTCTGCCAACCATGCCGGCACTGATTCAGCACACGCAAACAAGCTCGACAAGCCTCGCCTGCGCGTTTCGACGAGGAGGCGGCGGCGGCGGTGGCGGCGGGCCCAGTGCCCAGCTCTAGAGTCAACCGTCAAGTGTCGAGAGTCGAGAGGACTGGAGGACTGCCCAGACTCCGCGGTCTTGGCCACTCAGCGGAGCAGACTTGGGGGGGTAAACTACCTTGGGCGCTTGGGAGCCCGTCGCCGAGGACATGCACTCACGCACTCATTCCTTACGTCAATTACTTGGGACTTGCTCTGACAAACTCTGTCTGGCAAACTGGGCCAAACTCAAAGGCTCCCAAGATTGGCCCGTCGTGGCGCAGCACAGACTGATGGCTGCCAAGAGCGTCGCAGCCAAGCCTCGCCAGCCCAGCCAAGCGCGGCGGCCAAAGGGAGCCAAGCATTTCCGCCGCCAAGCACCGCCATCCTCTCCGCCTCGCCAAGCGCTCCTGCCCAGCCTCTTGGCCTCGTCTCATCATTTCCCTGCTCCAGATCGACTCGAGCCTCCTCGCTTCTCTCTCACCCGTCTCCAGCTCTGTCTCCAGCTCCATCTCCACCTCCACCTCCACCTCCATCACTTTGACTGCCATCAACGGGCCTCTGCTCCATTCGGAACGGCGCACCCATCCCGCAGAACAATCTAATACCGCCCAGTTATTCGCGGCATGTCATGCTATGGGAATCCTGCCCGCTTGATCAGTACTGTACTTCTGCGATCAAGATCCCGCACGCTTGTACTGCAGTCACTGAAAGCATTTCCAATTACTGCAAAAGTGGCTCCTGGATTTCTCCCCGCCATTTTCAATGCCCGTTCCGAGGACGGTTGGCTTGGCGCTCGGTGAATCAATCTGTCCCTCCGATGGCGCAATTCGCTTTGTGTGTGGCACTCTGTGGCATCTCCTGTTCGCGCTTGTGCTCATGGTTTCACCCGTGGTCATTGTGCCGTTTCACGGACCGCGAGTAAGCCAGTGGGCAAGCACAAGTCGAGGCTCGCCCAGCGCAGACTTTTGATTGACAATGATGTGAATTAGATACTGCCTGGCAGACGGGAGATGAAAAGATGTCAGCTGTTCGTGTGCAGGGTGCAATAGTGTTCCGACTTGGCACGTCCTCCCCTGGAATTGTAGGGGCTGTTGATGATGACCAGTGTGGACTGAGTCGCTTACTCTTCAAGGTAGGTCCTTGTCGCTACCTGAAATAGAACGGCGAGGCTGCTGCCCGCTGATTCAGATTCCAATTCAGTCCGGCTCCTCTCTCAGGGAGGAGACGAGAGTCGACCACCGTTGTCCCCCTGCCCTGCCTGATTCGGCAACCGACACGGCATCAGGCCGCGGCTGGGGAAAAACAAAAGGGAAAAATCGGAAGACGGATTCGTCTCTGGATCAACTGATTGTTCTCTGTTTCTTGTAGAGACTATCCGAAACAGCCGCAGCAAAGATGTCTTTTCTTCTCTTTTATCACCCAGCATCTGGCTGTTCCAACGATGCTGTTTGCCGATTATATTATAAGGGCTGAGCTTTTATCCTTCGTCACCGGCAAGCACTCCCTACTTATGCTTCACCACTCTTTCCGTGACATACACGCCATTCGCACCTTCAAGTGTGCAAGTTGCTGGAAAATCAAGAGAACAAATGAATGAAAGAGAAATGTCTCTGCAGCACTCTGTCTAGCTCTTCTTGATATAACAATACACACACACACACACAAAGGTAAACATAAAAAAGCAATATTCCTCCCGGTTATTGTACAAAGGTCTACAACATCACCATGAAGCCCCCATCCTTTCTACCTGTCTTCTCAACCTCCACGGCAACTTCCAACCATACGATACATCACAGTATGGGAGGATGAGCTGTGTGTGGTCTGGTCTTGGTGTGCTGCTACCGTGGTGGGATGGCGCTAAGAACCGAGGAGTGGGGTAATTCCACGCTGGTACGCCTAACACGTCCTCGTTTCGCGTAGAGTGAGTACACAAGTCTGGTCGCGTTGGCGAGCGCTGTTTATGATGTGTTCCGAGGGTGCTAGATGGGCAAGGAATGTTCAAAAGGTCACAACGAAGGAAATTGTCACCTCGAAACTTTAGCGAGTGTTTATTGTGGGAAGGACAAAAATCATATTGTTTCTTCTTCATTGACTGCATGAACACCCCGTGGTAGAGCGTGAACTTCGCCAAACGATATAACTATAAACGGTCCATCTCCAGGTCGTGGACTGTTTTACACACGTAGATTGACTGTGTAGGTTGACAACCCTCTTTCTCTGGTTGATACCCGAATCCAACCAAGGCAAGCTCGTGTTCGATGTAGTGTATGCCACAACTTCCTCCTTTTGTAATTCTGTGCGGCCATCGCTCAATACGAGCAGAGGCTACGGATAGCACCAGTATCTGCTTAAGGGTGCAGAGAACCACGTTATGATTGGGTACCTCAATAAGTACCAGATTCCTCCGCTGTTCATGTCCCGCGAATGTGTTGAAGCGGGTATCTCAAGTATTGGCACAATGCCTATTATAAGGGCTGTAGGGTGGTTGGATATGTACGCAAAAAGGGTATAAGTATGTCATGAAGAAAGTGTGTCTCGCCAATTGAATAAAGTCATTCAGTACTGAGCGTGGGTGGCCATGCCCAAAGGCTCAAGGCCTTCAGAATGTGCCCATAGATCGCTGTCGCCATTGTCCAAAATGTCGTACTGCTAATGGCAGGCAAGTTTCGTGAGGTCGTCAAATAAATGCGATAAGGGGGAAATGTGGCCAGCCACTAAAGAGGTCATGATACACCTCTGATGTCGAGTGTCGGTTTGACGAAGAAAGTGTGCGAAATGCGTTGCAAGTTCAACTTGCGTGAGAGTGGGATAGCTGGGCTTGGGGATGGGGTGTAAGCACTGTTGTAAGACCGTGCCGCATGAAAGCAAAGTGAGTCGTGAAAGAGCAAAAATGAGCGCCGGCCATGCAATATTCGATTATACAGATCCAAGCTGGAGGAGAGCTTGAATGGCTTCGCGCTCCTGGGCATCCGAAGATGCGGCCAGTGCCTCCAAGTCGATGTTGTCAAGTCTTGGCTCGCGGAGCATACCAGAGCCATGCGAGACGGAGTGGAAACCTCGTGCAGCAAAGGGTTGGGCAGCCACGTAGTTCGTCTCCATGCGAGATTCGACCGGGCTCGAGTATGACGCGGCGCGCAAAGCAGCAGCACCAACAGCGCCCCAGTCTTCATCGTCCGTGGCGTCTTCGGGGTCGTCGTTCATGTCCATCTCGTCGTCCTCAGCCTCCGAGCAAGAGGCAGAGGCAGGGCCATCGAGAGAATCCAGAGACATCTTGTCCGCCTCGTTCTCCATCACAGTCAGGTTCCGGTCGTCGTGGGAGAATGCCATGTTATCGGTGCTTCCACCGCGCACATTCAATCGTGGACGGCGGCCTGGCAAGCGATCACGACTGGAGATGGGAATGCTAGTTGGGTACGAGCTAGCCGCTTGACGCAGTGCTTCGGGGGTTGCTTGTCGGCGGCGCTTAGCATCCCATCTACCCCATCCAACTTTCTCATAGACAACCGACAACTCAGGGTTACCGCCCTCGCCATGATGGCCCTGGCCGCGGCCTTCGAGAGCGGCAACAACAAGGCGGCGAGCCTTAGGTGGAGGGATCCCGGCAAAGCCTGGAACGGACGTAGTCAGGTAGCCCATGATGTGTCGAATGGCAAGGGGGCCGTGGTTGACGAGGATCTCGGGCAGGTGGTACTTTGCAAGCATGCTCGGGGTGATAGCCCCAGCTGACTCGAAGGAAGCTGACGCAACCGAGTCAGACTCGGTGGTGTCGTGGAGATCAAGATCGGAGTCGATGGGCTCGAGCCTGTCTGTCTTGCGGAACTGGGCCTTGAGGCCATGCGGAGGCAGGGCGGGCGAAATCGAGTTGGGAGGAGTCGGGAGGGGTTTGGTCCGAGCCACGGGGACGCTCCGGGCCGCTACAACAGTCAAGTTGTCTCGGCCGTCAGAGGTCATGGAGCTATCGCGAGCAGCAGGCGCAGCAGAGGTCATGGCCGCCATGCTGGGTGGTTGTTGCAAGAAGTCTGGTTGAGTCGTCGTAGGCAGCAGTCTGTCATGCGACACGAGTTTCGTTGTTAGCACGATCTGATGATTCCGACGAGTATATGTGTGTGTGTGTGTTGTGTGTGCGAGATGGGTGATGGACCGCCAGATGATGGCGGTGTCGTCGACGAGTATGGTGAAGACTGGCTGGAGTGAGAGAGCTCTCTCTCTCTGTTCGAGTCGTCGAAGTGCTCGATGAGCAACGGAGGGGAGAGGCGGCTGAGTCACGTACAGGGCACGGCAAGTCCGAAGCAGAGCAACGACTTGCAAGGCGCAGGATGACGTTCCTCGGTGGAAGGAGCGAGCGGCTGGACTGAGCTGGACTGAGCTGGACTGGACGCGATGTGCTCAAAGGCAAGGTGGCGCAAGGGCAAGAAGGGAACAGAGGTTCTTTGGCAAGAACCGCAGTTCGCGATCTCTAAAGCTGGTGAGAGTGATTGGTGTTGATGTTGGGGCTGAAGAAGGGAGGCACATCCGGCCGAGGGGGGGGAGGCGGCATCATGTAAGTAAAGTACCCTTACACGGCTGTGCTCACAGGTGTGCAACCCAGCGACAACGGCACCGGCCACAGCGACGGTGACAGCGACACCAATGGATGGACGTGTGTGCGTAGGTGCGTGTGTGTGTGTATGTGTGTGTTGACTCCCCAAGGCCCAGGAAGGGGGCGCGACTAGCAGCAGCGCCCGCTCCCGAGCCAGCGCTGTGGCACACGCCGCTGGTGGGCACGGCTGCTGACTGGGGGTGTCGATAGCGGCGATCGCAGGCACCAGGCAGTGGCCCAGGTGGCCTGGCCCAGCCGTCCTGGTTGGCCTAACTCAGTGCCTGCTCCCAGTCCTCCTCCCTCCTATTGGGATCCCATCTGCACTCTCTCGACGACGCACCCGCTTGCCTGCTTCCCCGTCCCTCTCTGACCTGTTGGCATGCGAACTCGATCATGGCCACCGCCCAATGCCCCAGCAAGTCGTCCGTGTCGCCGCCCGCTGGACGTCACCGCTCAACCGACTTGTGAAAATTACATAACAGACCTGACTGGATCGCCCAGTCCCGTCCCAGCCAAAGCCAACGATGATTAGACACAAAGTGCACTCGCAACCAGGTCGAGTGTGGATAGGTCGCGGCCATCGAACGAACAGCTTCCACCTGCTATCCTCACCCCCGGCCAATGTTACTCCGTCCTCGGGTGAGCATTCGCATTTCCCCCTCAGCCCTTGGCTTGGGGCCATCTGCCCAAAGATAACGCTCCATCGCAGGTCACCAGACCCTCCACCAGCTTCGCCTGCCCTCTAGACTGGCACCGCCGCCGTCCTCTACCTGTTCGCGTCCCACGCCGTCCGCCTCGTCCACCGCGCGCACACGCGATGTCAGCTTGCCTTGAAATAACACGCCCACACCCAAAACCCATCGGCCCCTTGTTTGAAGTTAGGAGGCAGTTCCGGCCGCGACAATGTCGAGATGATCAGCAGCTGGTCCGCGCTGTCCTAGGGTCCCACGCGAGTCGCGCCGGCTCGGTCGCAGTCAACTCCCCCAAGATTGGATACTCTCCACCACATGGCCAATGCGAACTCCCCCCAGCCATGTCGGGATATGCTTGTGCTGGGTTGTGCTGGGTTTATGCTGTGCTGTACTCCAACTCGACCAAGCATGCGCACAGTAATCTCGCACAGTAACAAATGTCGGCACACGCTGTGCTCATGCTGACCAACCACGAAAGGAGTCAACCGTCTCGATCACAATCTCGACCACGTTGGACACACCCACGGCAGTCCCGGATGACATCTCAGCCACGTCAATAATAAATGCCAGACTCAAGAGGCGTTGCCCTGGCCCTTTCTGGTACCTACATCTTGTGACCCAGATCTGACAGCAGTGGTGACTCCTACGCTTGTCCCGATGACGTCGGCCGTTGTTTTGGATGACTGCACCCACTGCGAAAGCCTGCTCAGGGTGCCAGTTGCCTCTTTTGGAACCCGCTCGATGGCTCGGCAAGCCCTCCAAGGGTGTGGCGCCAGCGACGAGCCACATCAACCAACACGCCCGAACACTCTATCATAATGCAAATCCGGTTCTGGCCGAGCTATTACTAGCGCAGATGACCACCATAACAAACTCGCTTTCTGCTACGGTAACGGCTGTCTTTTTGCCTTTGTCAATAATGTTTGGTTGTCCAGTGCTTTGTTTTTCTTGATTGATTTTTTTTTTTTTCACAATTTGCAAGGGTATTCGGAGATTAACGACGCTTCAGCATATATTTCATTGAAAACATCATGGTATTGCACAGTGTTTGCTAACGATGCCTTCTAGAAATAGCCAAAGCCTGCCCCTTGCTCGGACCGGCCCCGCGTGGCCGGGCGCCCGGAATGAGCCAAACAGCAGGCTCAGCACAGTGCCCGCACTCAACTTGTCCGCCATGAAACTACATCTGCTCCATCAGCCCTAAGCACCATCACTTTTCTATCCAGGTTCAAGATCCAAATTCACAGGAGATTTTACAGAGGGCGGTCCAAAAGGGGCGACACTGATGTCTCCACGTGCCAAGTTGTGCGTGTATACACACAGCCAGAACACGGGACCTGTGGAAGCCATGCAAGCGACGAGCGTAGAGACTCTCCCTACCTGTGGCGACCAGAGTGAGGCTGTTGCATAGCGCGGGTTTATGGTTGTGCTGATATCTCTGTATGAGCAGTACCGCCTCAACAGTCAAGCAACCCGCTTTAAATCGGCCTTTCACGTCATAAGAACAAGCTGTGCCGGGTTTTGGGATTGCCAACTTTCCGATCTTTCGGCTGCCTTGCCAACCCGTGGTGAGAGCTCTCGTGGTTGGGAGATTGGAACCAGTACGAAAGGGAACCTCGAATCATGAAATTTGATGCTGCAAAATTCTACGCAGCCTTCTAGGCTCTGGTAATAATGAAACGCTAGCTACTACAATAGTCTGCAGCATGGTAGACCTCAACATTTTGCAGGATACCAACATGCGTGGGAATCACTTACAACCCCATCTGTGTCGTCCGCCACTCCGAGACATGGCTCAACAACACAGCAACGTTGCACTCGATAACAGCTGTACGTTCATGAGTTTAGGTATGACCCAACGAGAAAAACGACTTGAAAGGGAACAGCACGATATTCTGGTTTGCTCGGCTGTATCGTTTACACCTATGCACCACGTGATTTTCACATAGCGACACGTGCAGCCTGAACTTTCAATGGAACATACCCTTATTGGCAGGCAACACCGAGTATGCGTTCATCTGTGTGCACACTGGAGCGAGGCTAGCCACCAAGCTTGTCGAAAGCAGCTCGTCTTGGGAACACCAGAACCAAGCACGAAAATTTCACGGTGGCGCCAGACATAACAGGACAACATGGCCATCTCAAAGTGCATGCCTCGAGGCCTACGCCATAGCAAAAAGAGCCACTCCCTCCTGGTGGTTCTCGTCAGATTTGGCTTTAACGATCCGAAGTATTCGCGACCTAGGGCTGCACCTAAGCAGTCGGTTCTGACAGGGAAAAGGAAGGACGGCGACCCAGCGGTGCCATCACGTTGACCCCGGAAGCTCTCGTCATTGGTTGTGCTCCCTTGCTCACACAATGTTCCTATGCTGTTCTCCACCGGCGCCCCACGATCTGCGCAACGGCATGGCATCGTCACGACAGCCGGTGCAGCGCCGTGCCCCTCATTCCATGCACGACGGCGCCCCGGTATCTTCGCTCCTGTGTTACCCGAGGCGAGGCTATCGTCAGTTGGTCGCCCGGCACTTTCTCCTCTCACCCACATGCGACAACTCCCGGCCCTGGGATTCGGCCGTCCACTCAACTCGACCCCTCGGTGTTCTCCCCGCTGCCTCACAAAGCCCCAGCCCAGCCTCATCTTTGTGGGGATAAATCCACTTGGCTGCCCGCGGGCCAGTGCCTCGCTGACGCGCAGATGTTCACAACGCCCGACGGCCCCGTACTATCAGTCCAATACTGATATGCCCACGCCCGCCCACGTTGACGAAAGTATAGGATGCCCGTGGAAGCCGTGAAACAAGACGCCTTGATCGAGGCGCCCCTCCTGCCTCCCCACTGTCTGCCACGAGCTTTCTTCCCTGTCTGCAGCAGGGAGATCCCGGAAACATGGAACTCTAACCCCACGCTGGCACGCAAGCCTCGCTCCCCCGAAGCCGGACGTCATTGTTGTTATCGTATTACAAGGAAGAACGAGGGGTTTACCAGCAGCAGCAAGAGAGAGAGAAAGTCACAGCAAGCAAAGGGAGATGTGCAATTATACGGTGTGGAAAAGCACTGTATTTTCCGTGTGTGCGTGAACCCTACGGTTCGTAATCTTCGTAATATGGGAAATCGTGTGTTCATGTGTGCGTGTAGAGCTGCTGTAGGCGAACCCGTTTCTGCTATTCATGGAACTCGGCAGATCCGCCCACGCGCACAGGAACATTTTGCCCCAAGGACGCAACATCGGCATGTCAGTCAGCATTTCATACGGCCAGAGTCATACGAAACAAAGTTATAGATTCTACCACAGCTTTGGTCTCTCTCTCTCCCTCCCTCTCTCTCACTTCATGTCTTTGTTGGTATTTTGATATGAATTCTCCGAGGGGCATTTTTTTGTGTGCGCATGGAGCGGATCGTCCCATTAGTCAGGCCTAGCCATACACACACACACAACACAAAAAGGTTATAGTGTTTTGCTGCTGCTACTGCTGCTGCTGCTCGAGAGCTTTGTGTGTGTTTTAACTTCTTGGTTGTTATCGACGCGCCGGCACAGCCGATGGGAGACCAGCCAGAAGTAACGATATGTAGTTAAGGGTCCCCACCATCTTTTGGCGATCTAGATCTCTCAGGCACACACGTACACACGCACACACACGCACACATACGCGCACACATACCACACATGTAGTCTAGGACCAAATTACCCCACTCAGTGCTCTCTCTCCCGCCCGGGGTGGCTCCTTAGAGCTCAGAGTTGGAGAAAGCTGATCTGAGCAGGAGTGAGGGGGTAAGCGTCGAGAGTCGCAGCAGACCTTGGGGGGTCAGTCGCCCGAGGCTAGAGAGTTTGGGACCATGTTTGTGGTGTTGAAAAATAAAAGGAGAGGGGGGAGGGGTTCGCATGGACGCGCATCCGGATGGTCGTGCTGAGCCTTCTCCTTCTCTTGCACATGAAAATGGCAGCAATGGTTTTCTTTACGACACTTTTGCTCCGAAAAGAACTGTTCTTACTTACACCCGCGTGATTCTGGCTGCTTTAGGCGATGACTAGAGGAGCCAAAAATAGATTGGGGGGGGGGGGGGAATCAGGGAGGGCTGCACTGTTTCGAGTTGACGAAATGTCGGTGCCGAACGTATTGTTGTACACCATCGAAGCGAAGTTAGTCTCTTTGATTAGATCATTAATCCTAAGCCTGGTTTGAGCACAGGTTGCAAGCTTTCCTTCTTTCTGTATATTTTAAATTCTGGGCTATAAGTTTTCCTTGACTCTCAAGGTGAAGAAGAGCAGCGATACCACATTTTCGTAAAGTGTGTGAATATACAGTAGGATCGAGAGTTGTGCAGCTGCTTTAAAAATTGCGGTTGATGCGCATGAGTTTATGATTTTACATTGCGGCCAGAACACAGGTATCGGGGCCATCTTTGTCTCTCCCGTTTGCTGCGGATATCCTCAGCACAATTCCGGAAGCGCGTCGGCTCTTGCGGCTGTGGTCTGTACAGCCGTATTCCGAGTGCTGATGTACCAGGTACAGACCAGATTGGTCTTTGTCTTGCGAGCGGAGAATGATTCTGCCCACGATTGTCAAATCTAGATGCTATTGACGAGATGTTGGTGCGATATTCAGAGTTTACAACCACCTTGTATGTCTAAGACGCAGCCAAAGATAGAGGTGAGCAGCCGCCATTCTCTAATGCTCAAGGGTATTTCTGGCAAACCGAAACACCATGATACAGTGGCAGAAATACCCAGTTGGGCTATCTGTGATTATCGAGTCTCACAATGGGTTCGAGCTTCGCGATAAGTCCGACTCTGAGCCGACCTATAGTGACGGTATGTCATTTGCAGCATTCCTGCACAAATAGGGATGGCGTGTTCTTTCCTATGTAACGCGCATGACACCAGGTGGATGTAAGCTGTCGGTGCTGCGATGCGCTGGGTGGCTTGTAGGGGTGTGTGACATTATCATGCAGCCGTTGGCGGCTCTCATGTCTGATAAAACTATGTATAACAGGCTCACTCGCCATTCTCGAAGACGTATTGCCGACAAGCCTTAACAAATTGCGGTCAGCTCCTGACTGGATAGACGCCACAGGTCGGACGTTACAACTAAAACTTACGGCTTTCAGGATATTGAGCTTGTCCTGCGACTGCTCAAACACCCTTCGATACTGACCAATACTCTCCTGGAGGACAGCCTCTTTCGTCGTCCGCCCTTCGCAGATGGCCTTCATCTTCAGCTCAAACTCCTTCCGTAGGAAAGGCTTGCCCAAACTGGTCTCAAAGTTCATTCTGTCGAAACCCTCAATCAAGGCGACGCCGAGTGATGTGGGGATAAATTCCTTGACACCGCTGGAACCGCCACCACGACCACCGGCAGTACCTCCACGACCGCCTCGGGTGGCTCTGCCCCCGCGTCCACCACCTCTGCCCCCTCGCGCTGGTGCGCTTCCTGTGTCGTCGGCAGCGTCTTCGTCCGTACTTCGGCCTGAGCGTGGTACTGTGCGGACATAATCTCGTTCTTGTATCTTCTGGATGTGCTCTGCCATGGTTGCGTCCGTTCCGATGCCGTTCGCGTCCATGAGTGCGATCAGATCGGCTTCCGTGAGATAGTTCGGTGCGACGGTCTTGCCTTCTGTCATCAGGGCTTCTGTTGGTTCGAACGTCTCACCCACAGTGAACTTGGGTAGCTGTGTGCTGCCCGTCCACTTCTCGTAGACATACACATCCAGATAGTTCTTCTCGAGCACGACAAGGCCATGAGCGTGGAAGCTCTCTTCGCCAAAGAGGATGTCCACGTCAGTTGCCATACCCTTGGCGTCCTCAGAGCAACAAGCGAGAAACCGTCGGACCACGAACTCGTATATTCTTCGTTCGTTATCGTTAAGGGCGGAAGGGGCGACATAGGTGATAGGGTGGATCGGCGGATGGGCTTTGTCGTCGTTGCGACCTTGACGAGGCTGGTTGAACCCTCCGTTTACTAGACCTTGGGCAAATTGTCCCCAATTGTTATCCTGAGTTTGCTTTTGTACCAAGTTTCGGAGGTTCATGCCTGTATCGAATCGATCAGTCTCTGTGCGAGGGTAGCTGATGAAACCCTTGTTGTAAAGCGACTCTGCAGCGTCCATGGCTTGCTGACCAGTCATGCGCAGGAAGCGGGTTGCCATTTTTTGCATTTCGACCGTCGTCAAGGGCAAAGGCTTCCATTTCTTGGTCGGCTTCTCCTGGACTTTCGTCACTTTTGCGGCCTTGGCAGAAAGACAACGTTCGTACAGGACCACTGTCGCGGCGCGGTCGAACAGTCGATTTCTGCCCCAGTTGAAATTGACGTTAATCCCTTCCCGTTTGTGCATGAGTTTGATAGCCCAGAATTGCTCGGGTTTGAAGTTGCGGACACGAAAGTATCGATCTACCACGAAGCCAAGTGTTGGAAATTGGCAGGACCCTGGAATCTTGGTCAGACTGAGGTACATTTGAGAAAGTTATTAGTAGGAAAGCCTTGCCATAGCTCAGCGTCAACTGAGAAAAGGGACCGCCAAGAAGCCGCAAGTTGAGCGTGAGGAACCTAGTGAAGGCGTAGCCGGTGCGAAGATCAAGCTCGATCCGCGATTTCACGGCATTGATCTGTTTTTGGTCAAGAGTGATCAAGTTGCGAGCAGCATTTAAGACGTGCCTACGTCTGGCCATTAGCGATTTGTTTCCAGCATCGAGTCCAGTCAATTCTTGACAACAGCACGTACGCCTTTTCGATGTTGCTAAACCTGGCACGCTTGATCTCGAGAGAGCTGTTGCCCTTTTTGGCGGCGTCACAGATCTCACCACCGATGTGCTCGCCCTCTCTATCACAATCTGTCCAAATGCAGAGTGCTCGGGCATACTGGGCTTGTTTCGTTATGTTTGCAGCCACTTTCTTCTTGTCCTATCGTCCATAGTGTGAGGGCTGAGGCTGCGACAATCGTTCATGTCACGACAAGTACATACATCTGGTGTTGTGGTCTTGATTGGGGCGCTGAAGAGCGATTCGGGCGGCGGCGACTCCCAGCGTTTGTAGTCAGGGGGGAACTCGACCGCGGTGATGTGGCCTAGCACAGACGTCATGGTAACCTCACACTTGCCCCAACGACCACCAAAATCGTAGTCGAAGACATAGTTCTTGATGTACTTCTCATCCGTGTTTCGCTGATGCATACTTAGTTAGTATCATGTTGCATCACGATGGGACGCGGCTCACGTACTGTCTGGAAGGAGCCGCCAGACATATGGCCTGCGACGGCCTTGGCGATGGACGGCTTTTCGGCCACACAGAGCACCCGCATCTTCGATTGAAAGCGACAGTGAGGACGAAAGATGAATGACGTGCGTGGTCGCTGGCGGGTTAAGCACAGCATGGCTGCATCGAGGCTGCCAAATGGATGTGCTTTGCCACGATGGGTAACTGCTCGAGCATATCTATGAGTGGGGAGTGTTGTCCCGTAGGCCACCGCCCTTCATACGTTGCACAATGGTGGCTGCTTAGCATGCGGCAAGAGCTTGATGATTTGCTTCAATGAGACCATTCAAGCGTCAATTTAGGCTTCCCGTCGATTCACCATTTGCGTGGTGGACCCGTGCGAGCGTAGCATCCTCAAGATCCTAGAAGGCGAATAATTAGTGCTGAGGCAGGCGCGCTTGAGAGGCCGTTGCATTGTTGGAGCAGGCACCTCAGTGCTTCGCGTGTTGCACAAAAGTGCGCTCCAATCACAGAAGTGGAAAGCTCTCTTGCATAAAATTAAGCGTTTGACCCGCAACCCACTTATGCAAGATCCCTCGCCGGCGCAATTGGGAGTTCCAGGGTCGAGGCTAAGGGAATCATGACGTTTTTGACGTGCCGTTTCATGTCTCGCTAATGAGCTGAGCTGTCAGAAAGCTTCTACCTCGTGGTGCATCACTCTTCTCCCCACATCCACACGAGCCGTCGCAGTCTCGCACAGCTTCCTGCATCCCTCACCCCTACCATTGACTCGCGTCCAGGTCCATCTGGCACTTGCTTGTAACAATGGCTCTCCCCGCTGTCAAAGCGCTCGAGGACTGCGCAGAATGGAGCCGTGTGGTCGAGCCCTACATCCCGCAGCTCTATGACCTGCCAAATAAGGTCCTCGCCTCCGTGACGAGCCCTGCCGAGCTGATGGTGCTGTACAAGACGACAAACCCGCTCATCTCTGGGTTTGCCTTCTCTGTGGCACTGGGCTTTGTCTTCCTCGTCGTGTCCGAGATCAACCGCAACTACTCCCAGGTCGACCGCATGTGGAGTCTGCTACCAACCATCTACAACGCACACTTCGCTGCGTGGACGCATCTCCACGGCCTCCCGAGCGACAGAGTCGACCTTGTGCTTGCCTGGAGCATCCTGTGGAGCGCGCGCCTGACCTTCAACTACGCTCGCAAGGGCGGCTACAACATTGGCTCTGAGGATTACCGATGGTGAGAATGCCGAAATTCATATCCTAACACGGTCTAGTCCATTTGTGCTGATAATGACCATAGGGAAATCATCAAGGCCAGAATCACTGCCGTTGTCTTCTTCCTCTTCAATGTCACCTTCATCTCCTTTATCCAGAGTATTCTGCTGTTCGGCCTGGCTGCGCCGACATATATAATTTTGCTCAGCTCGCTTGTGCAGCCCGAGATTGGCGTAACGGACTACTTGTTCTTCGGCACGCAGGTGGCTTTGATCGTCTCAGAGTGGTTCAGTGACCAGCAGCAATGGGGTACGTTTGACAGAGTTACCCCAACGATCCTCTTTGCCAGAGCACACAACTAACTCATCTCGTAACAGACTACCAAAGCGCCAAGCAGGAGTATAAGAAGACGGGCAAGGTCCCACACGGCTTCACCAAGGACGACCTCGAGCGCGGCTTCATCACTTCTGGCCTCTGGGCGTACTCGCGCCACCCCAACTTCGCCGCCGAGCAGACCATCTGGATTGTGCTGTACCAGTGGAGCTGCTTCATGAGCAACTCGCTGTACAACTGGTCCGCCGCGGGACCGGCCTTCCTCCTCGGCATCTTCCAGGGCTCAACCTGGCTCACTGAGCAAATCAGCAGCGGCAAATACCCCGAGTACGTCGAGTACAAGAAGCAGATCAACGCCTTCCTGCCGACCAACCGCTGGTACATTCCGCCTGCTGTCAAGCCGACCAAAGTGCCCGAGGCGACTGGCCTGGCGGCCAAGACGCAGCAGGCCGCTAAGAAAGCTAAGAAGCTCTGAACGCAGTCCGTGATATCGGGGTCCGGAAGTCTGCTGCATGTCTCGGCATCCATAAAGTGAAGTAGACGGCTCGATATCGCTCCACGTCTTCGTGCGTGTCGGAAAGATTAGAGCAGAGCTCGGCGGTGGCATCAGATGCATAATGGCAGGGAAACCTGTTCCACAACATATGTATTCGGCTGCGTGCAGAAATATCCGGCAACGGGTCGCACGTATGTGCGCCCGTGAGAAAAGTCCAGTGTACACATCCTGCCCAATGCACTGGCAAGAACTGGGGAAGGGGAGAAGAGAGAATGAGTGGCTGGTATAGAGCGCTTGGAAATGACCCAGCTTGTCGGCTCTCGGCAGGTACTGGATGGACGAGTGCAAGCCAAGTCGCATCAGACCGGCGTTACACAAGTTTTGGATACCGCTTATCTAGAGCCACTTTAAGTTGCTTTTGTGGAGAGAACAATAATAATGCTTGAATACAGCAATCGGTCCCCTACAGTATCGTCACAAACACACACACTCGTCTTGACTGCAGACCAATGACTCACGTCAGCAAGCATGTCTTCCAGACCAAGCGACTGACACCTAATTCGAAACGAAGAAAACGAAAACGACAGGTACGTGGTGTCTAGCGCAGTAAGCCATGCAGTGAACCATGCCATGCCAAGCTTGGCAGCCAAACTGCTCAAAGGGTTACGTTGAAGTCCGTGAGCACCTGCCGAGTCATTTATCCACAGGAACCTGCAGAAAGTGCAAGTGACGTCACACAGATCTGCCCCCCCCCCACCACTTGAGCATTTTCAAGAGTTTTCAGGGTCCATTGCGGATTCCTGCCTACAGCTCGTCCCCGCTGCTCTATATCGAAAGGCTTGGCGTTTCTGGTTACACAAAACAAAGCGCACACAGCATTATAGTATTTTCAGCGCCCTAGCTGAATCGTAGGTGCTGATTCATCGGCACAGCAGAGCTGCATCGAGCCCAGCACGTCGTTCCCTGCGCCATAACACGGTCCCCTGGTAACTAATGATGGATATGCGTTGGGCAAGACGACGTATGTCGAATATGCAGCACGCGACGAGCCCTTTGCCGACGACAGCGACGATTGACCTTGGGGACGGCCTCGTGTGTACAGCGGCAAGTCGCAGCATCATTGAGCAACATTTGCGGGTGGTAGTGGCGAGTCAGGACCGAGGCACACGGCACACACACACCCATCTATCTGCTGGCGTGCCCGCCACGGCTCCGCACATGAACGACTTTTTTTTTCTTTGCTGATGCAGCCCACGCGCGCTGACACAGAGGGGTATATTCCCGGCCCGTGTCGCGTGCGTCGGCATCCCCCCCTCGACGTCTACAGATAGTGGATGTGAATGAGCGGACGAGCTGGGCTGTGAATATGCGTGGGAACTCCTCTGAGGCCGTTGCTCGCGAGATGTGGGCTTAGATCGAGGAGAGCCGGGAGAAGGGGGATTGATGCTGTGTGGCGGTCTTGCATTGTGGTCCCCCCCTTGAGAGGACTTTGGAGGGCTTCCACGATGCGGAACCATCTGCTTCAGCAACAGTCAGCGTGCCAGGACTGTTGTGTTGTGCTGATGGTGTGCGCTCCTATTCGCTGCCTTTGAATCACAGCGTGCATATGTAGGAAGAGAGGACTGCAGATACAAGCAGACTGTATTTGCACCCGCTGTCTTATGATTGACCTTCGAAAGAGAATCTCGTCGTCGATCAGCCTGACCGCTCGCTGACGATCACTTCGAAATCGATGGGATACTGCATGCGGCATGTCTCAGCCTCCCGCATGGAAGCCGTCGGCGAGTCTCACGCTTGCTGATGGAATGGCGGGTCGGCACGACGGAGATGGAGGTGCTGCCGAATGCGACATGGAGAGTCGAAATGCATTCATCTCAACCTGAACAGCAATGGCCGATGGCTGACCCATGCGGCTTCGACGCTTGGACACATGTTGATGAAAGAAGGACGGCAGACTCTTTGGACCTCAGGCCTGAAGCATCCACGGCTTCCACGGGTCACATCCAGATCTGCACGGTGCATTTGGGGACCCCCGGAATCCCCCTCCACCCCCCTGTTGGCTGCCAGGACCCCTGCCGAGCCCCATCTGCAGGTCAGCTGGTGTGCATGTGACCCCCACACCTTTAGGGTCCTCTTCCTCTCTCTGTGTGTGTGTGCCCTTTCCCGTCCTTGCCAGCGCGCCGAGCCGACCTCAGGGCTTGATTGCTTGATTGCTCAGCGTTGATTGATAGCCACTGCCTGCACACGACTCGCTCTGCCTGCTTGCACTTGCCGCCACCCAACTGGTCCACGATGCTTGCGACCGCCGCCCGTCGCGTGTGCTCTTTCCTCGTTGCCCGGCCGGTGGAGCCTGTGTGATGGCATGGGGCCAGCTCCATCGCTGCCAGTGACTGCTAATTAGAATCCAATAGTCGTCTATAATAAGTTCGCGGTCGTCGTCCACCCCGAGTCCTTGGCTCTCAGTCTTAGTGCTCGTCATCCTCACCCGTACTGCTAACTTTTCCCTCCTTCCTTCGCCATCGGGCCTCTAGCAAAATCTTCACTTCTCACCACCGGACTTACAAAGCAACAACCACCCAAGCGAGCACCCGCACCACTGTGACTCCCCCATAACACACCCAGAACACCGTTCATCACCTCGCCGTCTGCAAAACTACTACCACAATGGCAGGCACCGGCGCAAGCACACCGACATCCACATACGAGGGCCAGCCCAGTCCACGTATCGAGATGGACGCCGCCGACGGCTACTTCCCCTCTTCCACATCAGACCAGCAGTCCAGGAACAAAGACACCGCAGACATCCCTTCCACCTCGTCATCCTCGAGCACAGAAGAAGTCAGCCGGCCGGCCCCCGTAAAGCAGGCGTCCTCGGGCATCGGCCCGTACCCGCTCTCTGCGCTGGATCGTCACCACGCGCCGCCCGACGAGGAGCTCGACGTCGAGAAGCAGCTCGCCAAGCCGCCGTTGCCGAGGTCGCTGCACAGCTCGCTTCGCGCGGCTGCCGCGCTCGAGAGGAGGCAGTTGGTCGCTGATGACGCGGAGACTAGAGCACAGAGGTTGGCCGATGCTAAGAAGGAGTGGGCGAGCTGGGCGTCTTGAAGGACGATGCGACCGGAGAGCGTGCGTTTCTTTCACCTAGGACATTGCCAACGTGGTCTGGCAGCAGGAATGTATTCGTTGGCCATCATGGCTACTTACCATCAGAGATTGGCGCAGCATAGCGCGGTTGAGTGGCCGCATTCGCTCCACTATTTACATCGTTTAGAATTCGCAGTGCAAACTCCTGATACGAATCACGACTCGTTGCAACAGGCGGAAAGGCGTTGGCATTTTGCCGGAGTACGTAGCTTCATTGCATTGGCTTTACCAGAATCAATCAATTTTCACAACCTGAGTCCATCCTTACACAAACTTTGCCAAAGTCGAGAATCTGCTTCCTCAAGCTGTGCAGTCGAGCATATCCAGAACATATCCTTCCTACTCGATGCGTCTGGACAAGCCGATGCCGTATACGAGGGTGGCACCGATGGTGATCAGGTTAAGCAGTGATGAGACGCCGTGGATCTGGCCGAACTGACGGTTCAGCGCCTTCATCTCCTCTGAGTGAGGCGCCGCATCCCAGCTGCGCTTACCGTCCTTGGTCTCTGTGCAGCCATCACATATCACGTCAGCCTTCAAATGTACACGTAGATATGTGCTTCCAGAGTCACACCCAGGGTACATCCCCCTCCCCCCATCACCAAAAAAAAGAGAAAGAACTCACCCTGCGCCCTCCTCTTCGCAGTAATCTTATTTGTCTCAGGCAGCAAATACACCAGGTTCACCAACCCCGTCACGAACGCCGTGGTGAGCGGCACCAAGACGGACCAGCGGTTCTCGCGCTCCAGGACGCCCATGACGCCAGAGGACGAGAGCTTGGCGTCGAGAAGCTTGCGGGCCGGGTACGTCAGGGCGAGCAGGATCGGGGCGGCGGTCTGCAGGCCAAAGTACCCCGGGAATATGGCGCGCTGGAGCTGCGCGAACTGCGTGCGCTCGAGCGTCTTGTAGGATACCGTTGCGTTGTAGAATGACTGGAGGTTTGCGGGGGGCCGGGGGGGTTGCTTCTTGTCAGCGATTGGGGCAGGCCGTGGGGGGTCTTCGAAAAGGGAGGAGAATGGGGGGAATGGGGGGGAGTGTGCTGGTGGACTCACGTGGAAGAATTGGGTTCCCAAGAGGGTTGAGTAACTATTTCGTAGAGGTAATTGTCAAATCCGGCTCTCTCGGGGTCAGGTGGGAGGCTTCACGATGGAAGGAGGTGGGCGTACGTGATGATGTGGTACGGTGCGGGCGACCACACCAGCGAAGTCGGATCCATGATGGTGGGATGAAGCTTTGATGTTCCCCTAAAGCCAGCAATGGAGGGCTCGTTGACGAAAGTATTTTGGTTGGATTGGTTGTACAGAATAGTCAGAGGAAGGAGGATTGAGAAATCCGCGAACGTGGGACTAGAAAGTCGAAGACGTTGACGTGCTCCTGAAACGCACCTTAGCACGCTTCATAGACCTCGGAATGACGCACTTGGTCGGCCAGGGTGAGCTTCGGGGGAGGGGGGGGGGCTTGCGGTAAGGTCCGGGTCCTGCTGGCCTGAACCTTGGAGACGGTTGGATGGACCTTCCAAAGGTGTAGACGAGCCGGATCTTGAGCTCGGATTATGTATGATGTCCCATAATCTGTCAATTATATACTCAGCATTGTGCTACATGGTCCCATATCAGAATGCTCGCCCCCGAGGGACGACTCTATGATGCTGAAAGCGTTCAGATTTGAATGTTCTTTGCTGCCTCAGACTCCAGGCCACACTTGACGGGATGTGGGGCCGTTGGTGCTCAACGCTGCTGTTCAGTGAGCGAGATAGGCTGAGAGCGCGTGTGCTGCCTGCCGGACAACCCTGCACGGCCCAGCAAACACGCTCCACTACGCGACATCTGCCTAATTCGGCGTACCGTCTTTGGGTGATGAGGAACGACAAGATATAAGACTTGACCGCCATATAGAGGTTTTTTTTTGGCCATGGCTATTAGGCGTTGAAATTCTTACAGTTTGTCTTGCTGAGTTCAACACCCGCCCGCCACTCTTTTATCTGTCAATTGCCCATTTTGAAGCGACTCTACCATGGCAGACAAGGAGGCGGTCGTGTATATTGTCGACCTTGGCGAGTCCATGGGTGACTGTCACAATGGCCGTGTCGAATCAGATCTAGACTGGAGCATGCGGTTCATCTGGGACAAGATCTCCACGACAGTCGCCGCTTCTCGCAAGACGTGGAACGTCGGCGTGCTGGGCCTGAGGACAGACGAGACCAGAAATGCCCTGCAAGGCGACGACGGCTACGAGAACATCTCGGTCCTGCAAGAACTCGGGCCAATGAACATGACGGACCTGCAGGCTCTGAGACCAAAGATCAAGCCTAGCTCCACCAACGAAGGCGACTCGATATCAGCCATTGTCGTGGCGGTCGACATGATTGCAAAGCTCACCAAGAAGCTCAAGTACAAGCGCAAGATCTATCTTGTCACTGATGGTGAGGCGCCCGTGGACGGAGACGACTTTGACGACATCGCGGCCAAGATCAAGGATACCGACATAGAGCTTACGGTTCTGTATGTTGAAGACCATCGGATAACTTCAACGCTGCGAGAAGATGCTGACAAGATAAAATTCTAGAGGCGTGGACTTTGACGATGCCGAGGTCGGTGTCAAGGAGGAAGACAAGTCTCACCAAAAAGCAGAGAACGAGAAGCTGCTCCGCGACCTCACTGAGAAGTGTGATGGCCAGTTCGGCACAATGGAAGAGGCTGTCTCGTTTCTGGATGTGCCTCGTCTCAAACCAACTCGGCCATACAAGACGTACGACGGGCCGCTCACGTTGGGAGATCCCGAGGTGCACCCAGACGCCATGAGCATCAGTGTTGAGAGATACTTCAAAGTCCACAAGGCGTCGATACCCCCGGCCAGCAGGGTTGTGATCAAGGACGAGCCGAGTGGTGAGACTGATGCCATGGAGGGAGTGGAGTCGACGAATGCAGAGTTCGCAGCGGTCAAGAATGCCCGCACGTACAAAGTCAATGACCCCAGTGCGCCTGGCGGCAAGCGGGAAGTTGAGTTCGAGTCCCTTGCCAAGGGCTACCAGTATGGCAGCACGGCTGTGTACATCAGCGAGGCAGAGTTCAACATTACGAAGATTGAGACGACCAGAGGATTTTCCATTGTTGGATTCATCCAGCAGGACAAGGTATGTGATATTAGTTTTGAATGAGGTACGGGAATGACTAACATGTGCGATAGTTCGAACCGTTTCTTAACATGGGCGAAGCTGGTCTCACCGTAGCACAAAAGCATAACGACGCGGCTGCGCTTAAGCTCTCTTCATTCATCCATGCTCTTCACGAGCTCGAATCTTACGCCGTGGCGCGGCTTGTGGCCAAGGATGGCAAGGAACCATCTCTAGTTCTCCTGGCGCCTCATATCGATGTCGGCTTTGAGTGTCTTTACGACGTTCCCCTGCCATTCGCGGAGGACGTCAGGCACTACCGTTTCCCGCCGCTTGACAAGGTCGTCACGTTGACTGGGCAGACACTCTCAGAACATAAGCAGCTGCTGCCCACTACTGAGTTGCAGGAGGTGATGGACGACTTTGTGGATTCGATGGACATTTCGACGTGGGAGCTGGACGACGATGGGTAGGTCTATGGCCTGCGCACGTTTGATACATACGACTAACATTTTCTGCAGCGAGCGGACACAAGAGTACGCACCACTGGAAGATGTCTTCTGCCCGCCATTACATCGCATCAATCAAGTCGTCAGGCATCGAGCTATTCACACAGATCAACCAATACCACCCGTGCCTGAGATCTTGCTCAAATACTCTCAGCCACCAGCAGATCTCATAGAAAAGGCTCGCTTGAGGCTGGAGGATCTGATCGAAACGGCATGCGTAAAAAAAGGTAGGACCTCAGAACTGGAGACAATCTCACAACGCACGATATCATGGCTAATAGTATTCATTCAGTACCACCGAAAGCCCGAGGCAAGCGCGAAAGAGCAGACAGAGGTGTCAAGCCTATCTCTGGTCTGGACGTCGCTGCTCTTCTTGCACAAGATCCTTCAAGAAAGAAGCTCGATCCCGCCAACGCCGTGCCTGAATTTAAGCAGATGATTGAATTGTCCGAAACCATGTCTCAATTAGAAGACGCAGCAAAGCAGATGGGTGCTGTGATTCGCGACCTCATTAGCGACAGCACCGGCAACAGTGGATACGACCAGGCCATGGAAGACCTTGGCGTCTTCAGGGCGCAGATGATCGACATGGAGGAGCCTGAGTTTTATAACTCGTTCGTCACGGACTTGAAGACGCGACTATTGGCGGGCGAACTTGGCGGCGACCGTAGAGAGCTTTGGTGGCAGATGAAGGGTGCCAAGATAGGGCTTATTGACGAGACGCAGTCTGAGCAGTCAAAAGTGACAATGCAGGAGGCGATAGAGGTAAGTTCATCTCGAACACTGTTGGGAAGCTTTCCATTTGCTAACTCTTTGCATTAGTTCTACAAGAAATAGAGGCTAGCTGGGACATGATGTGCTGTAGGGAGCTATGATCTGTGTGTAGCTTAGTTTGTACAGGGTACAAATGGTGTGCACAAGAACCACTTGAACATGCTGTCCTAACGAAAAGGACAGATCCGAGAAAATCCCAGTTCGCATAGATTAAAAGTGATCTAGTGCATTGAGATCTGAAATGAAGATGTTTCAAAGTCTTGTTGATGTGTATCTGATGCTGCACATGTCCACCTGTGATATGGTTCAAACAACCAACACCTGATGCCCAACGTGACTCGGTGCAACCACGCCCGCATGCACGACACCAGCAGCCTTCCACTATCCACTTTGTTGGTGCTCACTTGTCCTGCACATGCAGCCACAATATTAGAAAAAACGAATTTCGCCTTTGAGGATTTGGGGGCCATCCGCAAGGTTGAACTTCTCGGGTAAACTTCGTGCGGCGGAGTAGGTCGTCGGTGCACGTTGGGTGTTGTGCGGTCGCTGCCTCAGGAACCTGCCTCAGCCTGACACAAACGACGGACCAAGGCTGAGGCCAGCCTTTTCTTTAAATTCACCCTGCAACATCGGCTGCTCCTGCAGGCTGCCGCTATTGCGACCGTGCTCGTATTTCGCCGGAGAAACAACATAACGACGACTCTACTGCATCACTGAAAGAATTGAGCGATCATGGCGGATCAACCCGGAGCACCACCACCACGTCCTAGGCAGCGACGCCGTCCCCGAGGAGGTCACTCTGTCCAAGATTCAAGGTCTTCCCAGAGTGCCACCAACCAACACAATACTACGACCAACTCAGCCGGACCTCACAGTCAAACTGCTCCCCAGGCAGCAGCTATCACAAGACATCGCAGGTTCAACCAGAACCCTGAAAACAGCGGCACCCGCCCTCGCAACCAGAACCCAAGACCTAACAACGCTCCTGTTTCAACAGCTCCTGCACCAGCTCGGCGCTCAGCCCCCCTCTTCACGGACCGGACAGCTCAAGAGGGCCCGAAGGTTGCATCAGACAAGGCGTCGGATGTTTCTGAGAATATGAAGGGCCTTAACTTGCAATCCATTCCGAGCGCTGGCTCGGGCATGCTTCCTGGTCAACGCTGCGAGCAAGATATCGTGCTCGTGCCGTGGAAGCTCGTCACCAACTACCCGAATATCTATATCCACGACAGTGATCGCGAGGAAGTGAGCAACCTGGGAAGCTCGTCGCATTTTTGTGCCAAGTACTAACTACTGTAAGGTCAGAGCATACTTCACAAACAATCTGCAGAAACAGCGGCTTTGGGAATTGTGAGTGCGGACACTAAGTCCTCCTTCGTTCCTGATTACTGACTCGACATGGGCAGCTATTATATGGAGCAGCCTGGATCATCCAGTCGAAACACCATATTGCTTGTCCCATTCGCGCAGTTTGAGAACTTCCTTGGTGCGATGACCAAAGACCTTGGACCAATGCGCGTGATCTCACAGATCATGCAAGACAGACTGGTCGACACAAGCACCGCACCCTCAATCTGGCCACGCCCACGCTTCCTAGCGAACATCAAGAACACTCAAGGGATCAAGCCTGCGATCAAGAATGTAGAGGCATACCCTCGTGACAACTACGATGACTTCACCATGGAGCAATACCAGGTCTACAAGAAGAAGATCGATATATTGTACAACGCCGGAAAGGGAGCCGGAGGCAAGGAGAACCTTGCAATGGCGAGAATGGAGCGGCTTGAGAAGAACAAGCGCAATGGCCGAGCTCTCAAGCGTGTTCAGCGATACTTGGGTCTTCGTGGCAGCAGCTTACCCACTGGCGAACCAGGTAAGTACACCACTTGAGCTTACTAGACTTTTCGACGTTTAACACGAAGGTCAGATGGTGCAGTCAATGCATGGCAGCCAACGGATCCTGCCCCGTTCATGCCAAAGGACAGTGTTCGTTTTGTCTGCATAGATGTGGAGGCTTTTGAGTTCAATACCAATCTACTCACCGAGTTTGGTTTCACTGTATTGGACACCGAGGATATTCGTGGTGTTGCACCAGGAGCGAACGGCTCAAACTGGGTGGCCGCCATGAAGTCCTACCACTACATCATCAACGATTTCTCCCACTTGAAGAACAAAAGATTCGTTAAGGGATGTCCGGAGAAGTTTAGGGGGTATGTGTCCCCTAGAATCGTTGATGATCTTGCAACTGATCATTGAGTCACAGAAAATCCGATTACCGATGGCTCTTGGACATGCCCAAGGTCATCGCCAGCTTCCTTGGGGATCCTGGATCCCCTGACTCCCAACCAGTTGTTGTTGTTGGCCACGACATCATTGGCGATCTCAAGTATCTTCGACAGACCGGATACAATGTCTGGGAGTCGTCGCAGATTATCGATGAGATCGACACGCAGGTCATGTTCCGACGTGTTCAAAGAGACCCCAACGGCCGTTCGCTGGTTGCGGCATGCGAGGAAGTCGGCATCCAAACCAAGGATCTCCACAATGCAGGCAATGATGCCTACTTTACCTTGGCTGCCATGATCGCTATGGCAGTTAAGTTGAAGGTCAACTCGCAACAGACTCTAAAACCCTGGCAGATGGTGTAAGTGCCCCAGAACCACTTTCTTAAGCATGTAAGGTCTGACACAATCAACAGGGAGGAGGCTGAGTGGAGTGACGGTGATCTTGATGATGGTGGCGTCGGTGAACGGTCTGTGGAGCCGCTCACAAAACCCAAGATCACTACCGGTAAGTACCAGGAATGTATGGATATGGACTGAAGCTAACGTCCACTCAGACAACAAGAAGCAAGGCGGCCCACATCAAAAACCCCGGAATAAACGTATATGGTAAACAGCTATGTTCAACTATGGACTCCCGTTGAGCTTTGATGCGCGCTCGGAGCCAATGAAAGAAAGGTCGATGAATCTCAAGAGGAGAATCACACTATAAGCAAGACGAATAGTTTCACGTGTAGCTGGCTTTGCGAATGAGTCGTGACTTCTGTATGATGACATCGACGTTGGTGCAGGCAGATAGGGTTGAACCTCCGATCAGCCGTGCCAAATGTTCTTTTCGTCTCAGCTCATATCCCTGATAAACAAAACGCCTTCGCTTTTGTACATGTGTTTTGTACATGCCAACATAATGATACACCGTTATACAGCCCTTTTCCCCTCCATCACTCATCTTACACGACTTTAACCCTCCTGCGCTAATGGACGTCGAGAGACATGCCTCACTGCTATCCTTAGCTATTCTTTTCCAGGAACTCTTTGGCCTCGTTGACTTTTGTCGCAAGATAAGGACTGCCACCACGATCTGGGTGGTTAAGCAGCATCAGCGTCCTGTGAGCCTTGCGGACTTTCTCTTTGGTGATGGCTCGCTCGCTATATATTGACAGCGGTGGTCAGTAAGTTGTGCTCTATTTCAAGTGCGCGCAACCAAGTCGTTTCGTATGCTCGTTTGAGCATACCAGGGGGGTGGGCTACTCACTTGAGGGACAAGATCAACGTCGCCTCGCGCTTGTTCATCTTTGGCTCGAAGCCACCCTTGTAGAAGGCCTTGCCCATTGCGCCGACACCGCCGCGGGATCTCCGCCATGCTACGAGTCCTGCGCGGCCCTGTTGGTGTAGGATGTCATGTTAGCCAAGTTCTGCGGTCGGTTTCACGCAGAGTATCGCCGTCGGGAAGCCCCAGGTCGGCTCCGTGGCAAGGGCGTGTCGGTCTTCGAGGCGGGAGGAAGAAAGGAAAGGACGTACGAGAAACGCAGCGACGGCTACGCCGCCGCCTATCGCAAGTGCTGAGGCCATGACTGTGGTTTCGACTGGTGCTATGTAGCGCCGGGGTAGGAGAAGGTAGATCGAGCGGGAGGGGACGCAGTTGTCTGGTCGGCTCGGGACCCGTGTGTCGTCGCTCTGCTCGTCAATGTCGCTGCCGCAAGGCGTTGGTGGTTGATGAGATCGAGCACTTTCTCGAGGCCCGCCCGTCTGCTTGGCCGGGGTCGCCCGCGCCTCCCTCGAAGGCAGAGTACCTGGTTGTACTTGTAATTAATGGGAGATACCCTTGTAAAGAAAGTCGTTTTCAAGTATCTCTTGACTTTAGCCAACCACAGGTCAGAAGCACTTCTTCCGAGCGGGTCCGCCACAGGCCTATCGGGGCCCGATAAGCTCACTGTCTCCACTGAAAAATGCCTGAAGGCGGGACCGGGGGACCGGTGTGAATTTTTGGAGGGTCCTCTGCTACTACAATCAAGGCCCGAGGAATACCTGTTGGGGGATTTCGAGATTCTGCATACACCTTCACGGTCGACGAACACAAACGAGACCCGGGCCCCTCGGAACACCCGACCAGCAACCCTCCGCGTCATCGCCCAGCAGCCCGACGACCTTTTGGTAGCTATAGTACAGCGACTTTCCCGTTCAATTTTCGACAAAGCGAAGCGAAGGGGCGCAAATCGCAGACGGCAAAATGAGAATCGAGACGTGTTATTTCTGCAGTCGGCCGGCGTATCCTAGCAAAGGCATCACAGTCAGTACAGCCCACACAGTTCCAGACCGACAGGATTGTAGAGTACGCGAGCAGCCGAAGGGGGTGGAGGGGAGGGGGTGGCCACGCTCAGAACAATCACTAGTTTTCGACACCCGCCTCACCGGGGAAGAAGGCGGCGATGCTCTGATTGTGCTCAGTGCCCTTTACACGGCTGGAGAGGCGGATTCTATGCACGATAGGCATGCCGGCTTTCCGGCAATTCTTTCGCTCTTCACATAACTTCTTACTGACGGTGTTCTCCTCTTCTCTCTACACAGTTCATCCGCAACGATGCGAAGCAGTTCCGGTTCTGCCGGTCAAAGTGCCACAAGAACTTCAAGATGAAGCGCAACCCGCGCAAGCTCAAGTGGACAAAGGCCTTCCGCAAGGCCGCGGGCAAGGAGATGACGGTCGACAGCACGCTGCAGTTCGCTGCCCGGCGCAACGTACGTTTTTCTTTCTGTCACATTCCTCTACTACTGCGCCTTCCTTGGCCTTCGTTTCGGAGACGGCAGAGCTACAGACTTTTTTTTTAATCTTGAGATGAGAATCACAATTACTGACAGATCCACGTGCGTGGTCTTAAAAGGTCCCCGTCCGCTACAACAGAGACCTGATGAACCGCACCCTGGCCGCGATGGAGCGCATCTCCGAGATCCGCGCCAAGCGCGAGCGCGTCTTCTACAAGAAGCGCATGGCGGGCAAGCGGGCGCGCCAGCTCGCCGAGGACCGCAAGCTCGTCTCGACGCACTCCCACCTGCTCCCCGTCATGCGCGGCTCGGAGAAGCGGAGACTGCAGCTCGAGCAGGGCCTCACGGAAGAGGAGATTGCCGCGCTGCCCGTGGTCGAGGACAAGAAGGCCAAGGTTTTTGGAAAGGAGAAGATGCGCCAGAAGGTCCGTGTCGACGGCGGTGTCGAGTTCGAGGGAGTCGGCGACGATACCATGGACATGGACTCGGACGACGAATAAGCAGGGAGCAGTGGTTTTGCGCTTTTCGATGGCTCGGCTGGGGGCTCTGCTCAAGACGTGGTCTGTCGGCAGCCCGTGATCAATTGGTCCCGGCGGCCCTGCGGTTGAGCGCCAGTATTTACGACCCTGTGCGTTACCGCTCTTCGGTTTTGTGTCATGGGCACACCGCCGCAACATGGCCATGGCTTCAAACCAATGATGTCGCGAAGTCAATATAGCGAGGGAGCTCGACGGGGGCCGCGCGTGCTCATCTTTGTTGACCCAGATCCCACGGCTCGCAGTCTCCCGGCCACCAACGGCAAGGTAAAAGCAAAGTCGGATCGGCCCCGCCTACACTTCTCCGTCGTACATACCATCTCCTGCCATATTGAGGACAAGGCATTACAAAGAAGCACTTATCATCCCATCCACCTCTTTCACCGGCGTTAAGGCGGCGTTATAAAATTTTAGGGTTTAACCAAGAAAAATTGAATTCCAATCTTTACACGGGCTAGCTATGCCATGCTTCCGGTGAGAAAAGAAAGAAGAAGAAAAATAACCGCTCTCCTTTCCGTGCCAGATTTCTCCCGCCATATACGCTTGATATAAGTGGACCACATAGCTTCATCTGTGGCGATATCGTTCTGCTGCGTCCCCCCCCCCCCTTTAAAGGGGTGGTCTCATGAGTCGGCAGCTTTCTTTACTCCCAACATGACATTTCAAACAACATGTCATGTTCTTGCCATAGTGGCACACACTTCTGAACCACCGCGGCAACAGCGGCAGTAGCGGCAGCAGCACGGCGGCAAGCAGGTCGTGCTATATTAGACATCGACATTTAAGCCCGTTGTTGGCGATGTGGCGTTTCCCCCAACTTAGACTAGGCGTGGTACCATGGGAAAATTGAGGGATGGGGAGGGGGGAGCGGCTGAAAATATGAAGAGAAAAGAATGAAGAAAAAAAGTGATTTTACTTGTTGGAATGATGGTACTGTGAACGATGGAGGAAGGGTATGCTCGTCCGGATTTTATTGCCAGTCCATGGGGGAAATGTGCTTGCTTCGTTTCCTTTGTCGTGTGTGCGGGACGTATTATATAACAACGTGTTGGGATTCAGAGAGTGCCGTCGTGTTGTTGAGGTTTTCCTGTTACTTGGACCCGGCTTCGCTGTTACATTTTTCTTCTTGAAGGCTGCTCGTACCGTCGACTTATGCTCACTATTATGGTTGTGGACAACACCTCTCATGCGAAATCATTGAAAATTGAATCCTTTTGCTATTTGCTTATGGTAAATATCAATCATGCTTTTTCTTCGAAATATCAAAACGATGCTATGCCATGCCAAAAAAAAAAAACACTTTTTTCTCTTCTTTCACACGAGGCCACACTCCCGCCACATGCTAACCTCCATATCTCTCCTCCTGCAATCTCTCGGCCCCACGGCCGCGGACAAATGTCCCTGGCCCGCGGATCGCTGGTAGTTCAGCTCCCTGGACCCGTGGACGTCCAGCATGCCCTGCTTCTGCTGCTCGACACCACTGCTGGCACCGAAGAGCGCGTCAACAGACTTGGTCTTCTCCACCATCTTCCAGGCGGCGCAGACCTCGGTCCATGGAACACTGCGAACGCGATCCCAGCCTGTCGCTGCGGAGGAATTGCCTCCGCGGCGGCGGCAGGCGAGCGTTGCAGTGCCCGTGGCGAGGCCGGCCTCGTCAACGACTAGGTACATGTCCGCGTTGTAGCAGTCCTCTGGTGACGAGCTGGACTCGGTGGTGCTCTCAGAACTGGTAGAGTACCCGCTATCCCTGCGCTCAATGCACCCGGGACCGCTGCTGGCGGAGGTCGATGACTCCTTCTTGTCATGCTGGACAACCTTGGCGAGCATGTTCATAAACTCCTCGATCTCCTCAACACCCCTGCCAACCCAGGAGTTGACAAAAGTCGCGCTAGGCGGGACGGGGGGGAATGTGCCGTGGGCGTGGTAGTTCTCGCTAGAAGAAGATGTGGCTGACGAAGCGGAGGAGCGACGATGAGAGGCTGATGTGAAGAGGGCTCTGGGGTTGTGCTTGGTCACAAAGCGGAAGCGGTCGAGGAATTCCTGGGCTTGGCTGTCTCCCGTTGTGGAGGAGGAAGAAGCGACATCCCAGTCGCGGAGGTTCAACAGGAGACGGTTCAGGTCCTTGACGTCCGTGGACTGCGCGGTGACGAAGAGAAGGCCGGTCATGATGGTGTTTTGGTGATGTTTATAAATAGAAGGAGTATGTGATTATATTTGAGATGGATGTTTGAGCCTTGAGAAGTTGTAGAGGCGTGGTGTTTAGCGTGGAAGGTGATGGTGCAGTGGCTGATTGATAGTGCATATATTGATAGCAGAGGACGAAGAAGAAGAGGGACAGGTGATATATGTATGTTGTCCACCCAAGGTGAAGTTCAAGCAAGTGATGATGTTGACGAAAAGGGGTAGTATGTGCCGTCAAGGGTGTAAGTGCGTTGTCGAGACCATGTGACGAGCAAATGTTTTTTTCTTTCAGAAACGCTTGGAGCATGTGGCGGTCAACAGCAAAAATGTACGGGAATGAGCCGTCCGCAGACGGAATCTTTACGCCGACCGAGTTTCAGGAGGCAAGCGCGCAAAGTCATCGCAGTCTAGACTGGAAGGCGCGATGTGCACGTCGTGTATCGTGACCAACTTTGCAAGACAGTGAGGCCCAGACTGTGCATCAGAAACGTAATAGCGAGCTCAGGTGGGCCTGCGGGACCCGGAAAAGTCTGGGGTTGTAGCCCGTTTGACAGGAGCCACGAAGCCTCACGTTAGGTAATTCATGACCGCCTCGTAATACGCCAGCTCTGGGCCATGTTGCTCTTTGGTCGTTGGCCGTGGTTTTTTTGGTTTTTTTTTTGTTGAGCTGGGGAGGGAAGGTGCTCACTGATTCAGTATTAGCTAGGCTCTCCTAGGGACTTCAGCGGGCGGTGGCTAGGTCAATGCACACGGCCACGATTCCGCAAAGTCAGGCGACACTAGACTAGTCGCAAAACAAAAACAACAAGTCCTTGTCGCCTCTGGGACATCCATCTCGAAGCAGAAGACTGGCGTCCGAGTGAAAAGCTCCGAGGCGTGCTCAAGGTGTGTACGAGTGGTGATGGATCCGGGCCGGGTGCGCCTCCCAAATCTGGGGCAAGGTCAGCCACCAAACGCATCACGATCCGTAAAGACCGGGGAATGCGGGGATCACACCGTTTGGCCTTGTTCTGGAAGCATGCAGGTCACGTTGCAGACAGTGACAAGCACAGTAGCGATGTGTCAAGGCAGCGTAAGCATAATCCGTGCTCTGCATGCAGGCTTGCGTACTTTCAGCAGGTGAGCATGCCATATGTCGAGCACAGCACCCGTTCTGGTCTCGCCTGTTCAGGTACCGCAGCAAGTTTTCCTCACACAACGCAACGCAATAAACTTCTCAACCTGCTTGTTCTCTTCTGTCGATTCGAATAAACCTGCTAAATGCGGACACCTAGCAAACATGTGACGTGAAGACGCGTGTGCAGGCCGGGATAACTGGTCCGCTTCGCCTGGCGCTTCGCCTGGGGGAAGGTGGCTCGGGTGGGCTTGTATGCCGTAAAGATTAAGTCACCATCCAAAACTTTGTGTCTGACTGCAGCAACAACAACACTGCCAGGTCCCACCCTGCTGACCTGCGATCGCACGAGATGTCCGAGGGAACCCATTCTGCTCAAAATCTGGTGTTATCGGTGATGCAATCGGGAAAACCGTGCGAATGTCGCAGATCGAGACTCCAGGTACTGTATATCGGTGATTGCGTGACTGCCTCACTGCACAATGCATGACACGATGTTGAAGACAAAGACAGAAAAGCGAGCGAGCGAGCACGTCAACGGGGTATCATTCCTGATCGACTTCTTTCTTCAGCAAGTGCCGAGGTACTAAGATGTCGCATTCGTCACATCTCGGGGGCGCCCGCCTTGTTCCTACTATTCTTCGCACCGCCGTCGTGCAGGTGATAGATCCTCGGGGGCTTCGGCAGCGACTCCTGGATGTCCTTGAGGATGCCCGAGTCGAGAGCCTCCTTGCGCTTGCGCTCCTGCTCCTCGTCTATGACCCGCGGCGCATTCGGGTCGAAATGCGAGTAGTTGCCCGCGCCGCCACGGCCCGAGTAGCGTAGTGCTGCACTCGCGGAGGTGCCTGACGACGCAGAGGCCGTAGCTGGGACGGCAGTCGTAGTAGCACTTGCGCCAGAAGCCTGCGCCGGATCGACAAAGTTGCCCGCGCCGCCGCGGCCGGACCGGGCGTATGCGGACGACGACGGTGCCGTTACAGACGATGTTGCGGCGGCGGGTGGATCTGCCGGGTCTGTCGGCAGCGGATCTTCAGGAACGGGATTCTGTGACTCGGTGTCCTTGATGCCAGGATGTTAGCCTTGCTTGCTTCTTCCTCCTTCTTCTTCTTCCTTCTCGTTCTTCTCCTCCTTGCCTTGTCTTCTTGACAGTACTGCTGTGTCGCGAGACGAGGTCCCAAGAGTACCTGATGACGGGCAATGCATGCAGGTATGGTTCGACTCACCTGCTGCTCCTTGACTCTCTTGTCCACCTCCTCGATGTCCTTCTTCGAGTAGTAATTCCCCGCTCCGCCGCGGCCGGCTCGGCGGTACACGTCGTCGGTCATGCTTGGGTTGGCCGTCGTTTGCGCTGTTTTTTTGCGGTCCGAAACAGTTCGCTGCGAGGAATGCGTGCGGAGGTGGGAATAATTACGTCAAATCCCAGCTTGTCCACCACGTGGAGTATGGTGCGGCTGGAGTGAGTGCGGGGACGGAGGGCTGATGGCGGGGAGTTCCGTTCATCAATTTCGGGGCTGCTACTGAAGATGTGGACAAGGCGAAGTTGCGCTTGAGAGCAAGTTTAGGCATAGGCTGTGTGCAAGCTGGATTGTTTCTTGTCTGCCTGTTTGGCGAGGCAGGCACGCGGTCTGTGACGTCGCGATCTTCTACAGTGGCAATCATATTGGAAAGTCGACCATGCCTGTGGGGCATGACCTCTTGGGCAGCGAGCCTCAGACACGATCAACTTCCAGAACTTCTCAGTTGTCAGGCAGGTGCAGCAAAAGACACCCTCTGAGTCTTGGCACACAAAATCATTCCTGTTATCTCAGTCTAGAGCCCACAGGTTCGTGGTCAGTCAGCCACATTTGGACTCGAACTTATTGCCATCTATGTTCAAGCCTCGAGCCTTACAGTAACAAGTCTCCTGAATTTTGGGTACAGACGTTGTACAGGCTCATGAGACAGGCTCCGTCGCCGTGTCCGACTCGCCGACTCGCGTTGCTCACTCAAGCCCAGACTCGGCCAAGTTCGATGGCACCTTCTCCCACCCGTTCCCCCATCTTTCTCCAGGTTCGGCGAGTCAGCGGCAGCGGCAGCGGCAAATAAAGTTGCCGGCTACCCTTCCGCTTCAACACTTTGTAACAGCAACGGGAGGGCGAGTCATTTACCAGACACCCGTTAGGGTCCCTCCTCCAGAGACCCCTACAGCTCGTTGAATTCCTTAATTTTTAAAATTTTTCCAACGTCCATGTTCTTCCCTCCAACTCCCACCACACACGGTTTGCCAGCCGCCCAATCGCGAGACAGAGGTGAAAGAGGCTCGAAAGACATCAAGGGGGCGCGATTTGCTCTCCACCGGTCAGCTGACGGACCACAAGAATCGTGTTTCGGCAGGAACTCGGGCAAGAAAGAAGGGAGAGAGGGGGTTGTGGAGTGGGGACGACGCGGACAGTCCAGCCCGCCTGTCCACGTATGTATGGACGGACGGCATCAGATAGATTGGCTTGCCCTCTGGCCGGCCCCGTCTCCGCCCTCCCCCGCCAACTCTCGCGGTTCCCACCCCTCTCTGTAAGGCTCAGTGAAGCACAAGACCTGACTTTCGAGGCCAGGGTGGCAGTCATTACTGTGGACTGCGCGGGTCTTCCAAGGGAGATGCGTGCGCAAGGTAATTGATACTTAAGTACTTTGTGCTGTTTGTTGGTCCAGGAGTGGAGCCTGGACCGGAGCCGATACCGCTGGTGCAACGCCGCGGGGCGGCCGAGCTGTTGACAAAAAAGTGACCTGACCCGTCCGACCCAGCCAGGCTTGCGGCTTCAAGGTTCATCAAGAGGAGCGACGGCCCAAGGATACTTAGGTACTCTTGCAAAATAGCGTCTTCTCCGCTGAAATTCCTCAATGACTCGCTGGAATCTTCCAGATTGCGCTTTGAACGCCTAATCATAAATGGCTCGGCACCGTTGCTGGACATTGGTTTCGCTAACCCGAGACTCTGCCCACTAACTGGCATTGCCAGCCAGGGCTTCCCGGCCAGACTTTGAGGACCAAAGCCGCCCCTGTCACGGTCTAGGTGAGCCGCTGGATTTCTCTCCAAAGAAGTGAGACATGAATAGGGTCATGTGCATTCTAAACCGCACCGGTGGTTCCGGTCAGAGCGGCGGAAACCCCGCAGACGGGCTCCGGGTCTTCCCCGATCCACAACCGCCTACGCACCGCTCGAGTTTCGCTGGTCCGCGGCGTCTCTGGCGCCATGGCTTTGGGTTCAGAAAAATCATCGTCAGAATGCAGGGTTTGAACCATGCTGGTGATTCAAGCTGGCTCGTGGTTCGCTCGCTGTCAGGCACTGGTACTCAGAGCACCGGCTGCGTTGCACCGGCAAAGTCCATTCTCGTAGTGCTGACCGATTAGCCTCTGAACAGCGATTTGACACGATCCCCTGCAGGTACAGGCACAGCCAGGTGTGAGCTGCAAGGGCCAGAGGGAGGTTTCGCTTACGCTAGAGTGTCGCGTTCTGCATTCAATTTACAAGGCTGGATCTTTGTGCTCTAGCTGGCGTCAAATATTGTTGAGGATACACAAGCGATCACAGACCCTACGACGGCTGCTTGCTGTACGGGCTTCGTCGTCCTCGGATCACTGCTGCACGAGCCGCCGCCTCAAATACAGAGACTCTGTTTTTACTGCAAGATTGCTCAGTGCGTAGACTCTGCGAATATCCTAATGACGTCACAGCCGTCTGCGGCATCTCGATTTCTCACCACGTCTCGGACTTGACTGTTTCGCCCTCAACCACCAAGCGGTGCCAATTGGTCCATTCCTTATGGTCGGGCTTCAGGACAGGATCAACAACATAAGTTCTGTAAGATCAATCGCATCCAGAGTTTGTCAACTCACGCACAAATGCGATATATGTCACTGCCGCTCGCGACAGTGAGGTCAAATTCGTCTAAAAGGCGTGTCTGGGCAGTTGAAATTGCCATTGGTGTAAGATTTGCAGCGTAGATAGATGGACTGGTCTCGACGCGCGAACTAGCCCTAGATGCCAGACCTACGTCTTGTGATCGGCAAATCAAGCTCATGATCAACATTGCGGAGCGGAGATGCGCTGTCTTCATGCCGTTTCGGTTGGAAGGAATGGTGAACGGTTCATCTGACAAGCGTTGAGGATTCCCTTTCGAGAGTTTCTAGAACCACGTCTAGTCTGCTTCGCTTCCCGAAAGAGGTATTCGTGGCTTATGCCCATTCAAATGGCAGCATATCTGAAAGTTTCAGCAGCTACGATGCGTTCGCCTCTCGTATCCCCTGAAAAGATGCCGACGCCGGGACAGTGTTTTCGTTTGGCGTCACATCACAGGAACTTCCGAGCCACTCTAAAAATGCCAATCGCTTAGCAGAATCATAAGACGGCCAAATGGTTCGAGAGTGCTGCCTGTCCAGACACTGAGAAGAGACGTGGCAGTCACATGACGTTTTTTTTGACCACCGCTGTCTTGCTAGACTGAAAGGAAGCGTTCCCGAATACATTTGCTCATAAGAGCGGAGTGCCATGTTCTGTCCGACTACGTATGCTTGAATGAGAGGGCACATCACGTTGGAGGGAACCAGGGGATTGCGGCCGGTCAAGGTTGGTCGTGGGGCAGGAAGGGCCAAATGCAAGCCATATGCGCCACAATCTTCGTGATTGAGGGGGGTGGGGTTAAGCTCGTGATGTTGCTCATCTGGCGGTGGTCCATCGCGCCACGACCAGAAAGTACCTGCATAATTTATGGTCAACTGACCGGTTGGTCGTCGTCCTCCCGAGCGAGGGCCCTGCCGAGCGGTCACCGATATTGTAAGAAGACTTGCGCAACATCATTTGGCGATATCGCAACTCGCAGCCTGGTCCTCGCGAATGTTCATGTCGAAGATCCGGGCACGGCAACAAACTGGTCCTGCCAGCTTGTCCCATAGTCATCGGCTTTCCGAGTGCTACGGGCAGGCTGAGGGGTCGCGAATGCGTGGCAACTGAGGCACAGCCTCATGGGTATTGGAGCCACCGACTACGAATTGATTGTCCGTGGCTCGCCTGGCTCCATTGCTGTGCGAGGCTGCCCATGTATTGTCGCGATGTTATCGGTACGTATCTTGCTTGGCTCGAGGATGATTAGGGCAGGGCAGGGTAGGGCACGACAAGCGCCCACCGGGCTTGCGCGCGGGGTCAGAACTGCTAGACTGCAACCCACCAGGCACACATAGTGCTGATCGGTTGGAGGTTGCCCGCTCACCTGGGCAGGTGTGAGGTGCTCAGGTGTTTATGTGCATGCAGCAGTCTCCCAGTGCGGGGCAGATGGTCGTCGTGTGCTGCTGCTTGGCAATGGCTGGGATCGTGGAATCAGTGATCGGCGAACGACTGCCTGGGTTGGGCTGACCTGTCGAGCTGCGTGCGTAACATGGCGCAGTGCACTGAATGTCGGGAGAGGCGAAGTGGTGTTATATCCAGGTGCTTACAATGAGACTGAATGTGGGTTGAGGACATCTGATCTGAGAGGGACTGGCATGATGCCAGGGACAAGACAATGCTAGGATCTTAGATGGTAGGAGCGGTAGTCTACGCCACGCGCGAGGCGTGCCGAAGAGGGCAGGCACAAGTCTGGATTTGGACGCATGGAGCAGGTGCAAATCGAATGTGCCCTCCTAGTATTGGCTTCTACATCTGACTGCCTTCACGTCCAGGTTCTGTCTATTGCGCGAGCCCTTCCAGATGATAGGCATTACCGACAGACAAATACGGCCCAGATCTCATCGCCCTGCTTGAACTTGTCCGCAAGTGAGCTGTGTCCGCTTGGCGACTCGGCCCCAGCGTGCCATCTTCTCTCACACTGTCGCTTGGATATATTCACGTGTGCTTGCCCAGCCAATCGGGTACATCTGATGATGTTCGTGACAAAGGCCAGGCAGGCCACGGCGATCGTATTTCGGACAATATCTTGTCCGTGAGACACAACTGTCGTTAGTGTCCCAAGCGCCACCCTGTAAATTGTGCCCCCGTAACAGTTTTTATGGCCATTCGCCAGAAGGCGATCGAGATCACAAGAGGCAGCCCTGACACGTCGATGACCTGGCATCTGCCGCAGCCTGCACGGACGGTTGCTGAGACCAGTCATATCGCCCAAGCCAGTCTCCAAACCGGACCGGAAATTTGTGTTTGGCAATAGAGCGTCTGTGTAGCAGACTGAGCTGTCCTCTCATTGCCAGCAAGTTGTACCTAATCTTCAGGTCGTCGAGCAAGGCGTCTCATTCCACCATCCCTCCCATTCAACCTACCCAGAGATCGACCAAGCGAGCCAGACTGGAGCGACCCGGGCTAGCCACACGCAAGGGTGCGACAAGTTGGCATGCCAAGAGCGAGCAGAATTGGGACGTCCACATCGATTATTTCGACCTGGACTGTGCACACTCAGCTGCGGCTTCGACTTAAATATTAGCCAGGCGAGCACAAGTATTGCTGGTACATATTCTGTGCAGGATAAGCACAACATACTCATGGCGGCAAGGATGATCACGCTGGCGCCATGTGACCTAAGTACTGGCGTCGTTGGCAGAGAAGAACCGTTACCATGCCTGGCGTTGATAGCTGGGCCTCGAAATTGACTCGCTCATCGGATGGGAATCACAAAGACAACCCTCCTAGTGAAATGCGTGGTTTCGCACACCTACAAGACACGAAGACACGTCGTCCTTAGCGATGAGCTGCGTCGAGGCACATTGTCTCACCTGCGCGGTTTGACGTCGGAGGTCCATCAGCCGCTTACGGGCGAGGCCGATCACCAGGTCAGACGGACCTGCAGCTCGCACTGGACCTAGCCAAGTGGGAAACCATTCCTCGGTGCCTGTTCGCTCACTACCAATCTTTATTTTTGGCCCAGCTGACTACATACCTAGGTGCCCAGGTTGACGGATTGCCCACCTCCTTTCCGCTGTGAGTACTTTGTAGCGGCAGAGAAGCCTCCACGATGGCGCTCACACAAGCATGGGCACTCTACCTAGTGTCGAGAGTGAGGTGACAGTATGATTTTTAGATAGTATGTTCCGGATTCTATTCCAGCATAGCATAATCTCGTCAGAGGGCCATGGGTGCTGTTTACCAACTGCGGATCGGCTGTGGAGATCATACCAAGGGTTGCATGTCAGCAGGTCCCGTCTTTCAGGCTGTCCTATCACGGAGATATCATCGAGTTGCCAGGCCTCCTGGCGCATGAACTCCTTTGGAAAGCTTGGTAATAGTGCTTTATACTTGGACAAGTGCATATCTCTGACCCGGGGCTTCCGACAGATGACGAGCGAGGCCTAGGTCTTGCCGACGCTTCAGTTTTCGACTCGTCCTGCTCACAACATGGACGACAAAGACACCTGAAGGGACCATGACCCTCCTGCCCACCTGACGCCTCTTGCTCGCCATAGATCCTACTGAGGCCGTTAGCCACCAGCACACGCCTCCTCAAAAGGGGAGGGGGGAGCGCGTGGTCTGGTTTGCGTCAGCCTGGCTGAGTGGCCAGAATTGGGGGGAGGGGGCGTGGTGCAAGTGGGCAGTGCAGCCAGCCCATCCACCACCTGGCCTGGGAGATCGAGCTGGGCATGCTGGATGACCACTGGGAGAGTCTGGTGGGTGCGTGTGCAAGCAAGGTACCTCTGGGCCTACATCGAGAGGACATGAACGGGAAGCGCTCTAAGGGCGAGCGCGGGCGCCGTCCGGCCGTCTCAAAGTATCCATGCCCGCCCCGGCCGGCCGCTGCGCACACGCCCCTCCTCAGTCTCTGCCCGCCGTGGCCGCTGCCCGAATCAGCATTCAGCCAGGCAGTCTGGTGCTAGACACACGCCCACCGCTGGGCGTTGCAAGCAACATTATTACTCTGGGACAGGAGCATGTGGCAGTGAGGTGTGGTGTGTGTCTGGCGTGTGTGTGCCTGGCGGGCAGCCTATGAAATGTTTCGCCCGCGTTCTGTTGCGCTCTGTCGCTCTTCGGGTGCTGCCAGCCCTGGATGGGCGGCTTGCCAACAGGCTGCAAGCCAGGACCATTTGACAAAGACGCTTCACAAAAAATAATTGCCGTGCCTGCCTCGTTGAAGATTCCCAATTGAGCCCGTAGCTGCGCTCTGTCTCACGAACCTCGCCTTGTCCATCCTCTCCTCCCAACTCCATCAACTTCCCCTCCTTTCCACAAAATCCCCTTCCCACGCACGCCTTCAACACCGGTTCCGCACAACTCCACGTTCCAGCAAGTCACGCCCGCTGCCGCTGCCGCTCTCGGCCCCAGCCCTCGTCACCCACCAGCCAGCCAGCCAGCCAGCCAGCTAGGCCCAAAAGAGGTGACGGACTATTTCCCATTTCCTAGGGTAATAATCAATCATTTGGGCACACGACTTCCAGCTGTTCAGCACTGCTCAAGGTCCCGACAAATCCTAGTCCGCCCTGCCCTGGTCGGTTCCCGCTGGCGCCCCATGCTCACTCGCTGCGACTGGACTTCACCTGCCTGCACTAGCCCGCACCACACCACCACCACCACCACCACGCACCACACCAACATTTGGCTCGGCCTCGTCTTCCACAAACACGCCAACATAGCACACAACGCATAATCCAAACTACTTTTTTTTTGTTGCTCCCCCTTTGCGACACAGGGACTTGCCCTTCAGCACGGAAACACTCTTGCTCGAACCTCTTGCTTTACCTCGCCTTCCCACCGCTCTCTACAAGAGACACGCTCAAATCACCGACCCGAACCACGACCTCGATTCCTAACGACACATCAACGGCTTTTACCCTCGGCGCTCCAACCCTCAAAGCGCGGCGATGGCCTCCTCAAAGGTATGCGGAAGCTCCTTGTTATTTCCTGCCAGCCACATCTGTCCACTATGCGAGACACCGCGTCTCGGCTATTCAGACATTGTCTCTGACTGGCCTTTCCGTTCGTCCTATAGGATATTCAGACTTCCTCGAGGCCATTGATCCAGCACCGACAATCGATCACATCAGGCTCTCCCTCCTCGCTGCCAACACACCGACCTGTGGCACACTCTCGTAATGGCTCCCACTCCCACTCAGTGCTCTCAGGGGCTCTCAATGCCAACAGGGTGTCGCGTCGCAAGAGCATGAACACAGCCAACGGTACCAACGTGGCTGCTGCGCTGGCTGTGGCCATGCAGGCTGAGCAGAACCCAAACAGCAAGGTCGCGTCACTGCCGATCTCGGGTGCTGCGCGCCGAGTCTCAAAGTCGGGGCTCAACAAGTCCAACTTGTCTGGCAGCCCGCTGTCCCCTCCTGCCAGTCTCCCTTCGCACAAGTTCGTCAACAAGGATCCCGACAGCGCCATCGACGACTCGACCGAGATGTCAGCTGAAGAGACTCGCCTAGGTACTGAACAAGCTAGGATCCGCAGAGCCAGCGACGGTCAGAATCTCTCCAAGGATAGCAAGAAGAGCAACCGTGTTGAAGTCCGCTGTGAGACATGCGGCAAGGTGTACAAGCATGGCAGTTGCCTGACCAAGCATTTGTTAGTGCCCTATCCCTTGCCTTGTCATTGGATCATGCTGCTCCAGAGGGCTGTGATTTGTGCTTCGCGATCGGCGGTATGGCGGTTGAGCTGGTCGAAGAGAGTACTGCTTTTGTCCGGCTAGGTATCTGACTTTGACAGAACGCTTTGTTAACACAATATCTCTTGTTGAACAGATGGGAGCACACACCTGAATGGAATTTCACTTCCAAACTCCTCATTTCCAAGCACCAGCAGGTGCAGCTATTGGAGGCTGCTTCCGTCCTTGTCGGCATGAATGTCGACACCGATGGCAATCCAACGACGCCGCCAGACTCTGCCAAGGACTTTGCCAGCGAGCCGGAATCTGCGGCGTCGCCAGCGGCCTCTGGTTACTCCGACGTCCACGATGGCCATAGCTCGGCCGATACCACACCTCCACCACAGACCGACCCCTACCTTCACAACAACGCTCCGTCATATCTGGGTATGACCAAGCGCTACAGTAGCGGCAGCAATGCCATCTCCCAATCATACCAATCGGGAATCTCGGGATCCTTCCAGGGTGGTAGTATCTCGAGCACACCAAACTTTGGCAGACACCATCGCCAGCCTAGTTTCGAGCGCAGGCCGTATTCGCAAACTCAGACCAACACGAATCAGGAAGACCGCGATCTTGCCGCAGCCGTCGAGCTGCTCAGCTGCAGCTTTGGCAGCAATGGCGTCTCTCGAGACGCAAGGTTGCCATCAGATGCCCCTCCAGTCCCGCCTCTACCTGTGCAGTACCTCGACCAGGCAGCCTTCTCGAGTACCCCGTTCTTCAGCAGCTTCTCATCACGCCAGATGCCTGAGAGCTACACGCGCGGAGACCATCGCCAGCATTCCGAGAGTATGAAGACGGACGATAGAGAGGACAGTATTATGGATGAGGACGACGACCATGACCGCCGCATGAGAGCGAACGGTAGCGAAGATGATGAGCTGATGTTTGGGCGCATGGATATCTGAGATCGTACCATTCCGGACGATCTACTGAGAGCCGTGCATGGAATGTGATATGAGGCGCATGGCAATGTATTTTTCTTTCTTGGACAACAGTTTATGGAGATGGCCGGTACGATTTGACCGACCTGACTGTAGAAGGTGGTTTGCTCCGCCGCCGAGTCCTTAGCACCGAAGAGTGGAAAGGTTGTCACATCTTGGCTGTGAGGGCGTACGCCAATTTGAGAAGACCAACCACGAGGTTAAAGTGAGGATCGGAGAGAGTGCGTCGAGCAACGCCGACGATGATTGGGGCAAATTGAACGAAGAAAATACAGAACAAACCCGAGAACGTGGAGATGGTGTATATAATACCTAATACTTAGGAATCGACACTCTCGCCTGTCCTGTGTTCTACTAAACCTTCGACATGTTTTGCTGGTTGCGATTGGTGACTGGTGCGAGTTTTCGAGCGGGGGTTGAGCTATGTCTCTGGATGCCCAAACGAGAGCGTACATCGGCCATGATTGATGAAGTAGTCGTGTCGTCGTTGTAGAGAGAGCGGCCCCAACGGAAGAAGACACGGGACTGTGAAGGAAACAGCAAGGGGGAGAGAGAGTGTGTGTGTTGCGACCAGAGGAGCAGAATGGGGATGACCTGCAGCTCTAATAAGGCTGGACGGTGGAAGCTGGTGCGAGCGGAGGCAATGCGCCGGTGCAATATCATCAGCGTGGTCGATAAGAGGCAGGGCGCGGGACGATCAGCCGGAGAAGCGCAGCACGGTACAGAGATTCGAGGCAAGAGGCAGAGATGATCGATTCCTGGGAAGCAGCAGTGGAGTTTTTCTTTCGGTCTGTGTCGCTGGTGAACCCCGTCACGGAGGAGCACGAGCCCTTGCACCTGCAGCTCGAGAAGTGGACATCCCGGAGGCCGGCCGGGGCGGCAGACGTCACTTTGCCCAAGCCCGCACGAGCAGAGAGCAAAAGGCAGCTCCCCGCCCGTGTGTCGCGCGCGCTGATCAACACAAACACCCATCCTCCTTCCTAACACAACCAGCTTCCCCAGCACGACAAGCTCAGCTGCAGCATCTCCTGGCCAATCGGTATCTTGCTCACGTGGCTCATCCGTCTCAGAGTCGCACCCGTCAGCCTGAGATCGTCGCGACAAGGGATTCTTGTTGCATTTCTGAGGTTTGCTCGTCAACCGGCGCGCCGCGCATAGATTGAGCCCGCAGATCAGCAATCACGAGGTGCTTGAACCCGACACCACAACAACGCGCGACTGCCACCTACCATTACCATTCAACGGGCAGTCACACCCGCGGACTCACATTCTCGACGACACAACGCGTTCTCGATTCGCGCTTCACATTGCGCTAGCGATCAGGATTCATCAGACACGACATTCAGAGTTCCAGCAACGCCTGCCCCGAAATCGCAAACATGCGGACCCGTACAAGGCGATCAGACGCGCTCGACAGCGACAACGAGCACGACACTTCTCCCGCCGCTGCCCCCGCTACCAACAGCACCTTCATGCCCCCGTCGCCCGCCTCTCCCTCTTCGACACGCAAGGTGGTGACGATCACCAAGGTTGAAGGCCCCACCGTCAGACCCGCCGAGAAGCGATACTCGCTCATTCCCAAAGCGCCCAAGCTGCCCGCCCCCGTGCAGTTTCCCCTCATCACGATTCTCAGCTTGTCCATCTCAGCGCTGCTGTACTCGCTCACGTATCAGTTTACACGAGCCCCGCTGGCGACCAACGAGAGGGTGCTCGAGACATGGACTGAGGTCGCGCTACTTACTGGTTGGAAGGTGTAAGTGATCATCGTATTTGTCAGGTTATGCGTGTGCTGCGCTACTCTGCTCTTCTTTTGCTGACACCTGCCGTTTTGTAGTTTCCAACTTGGTCTTGGCTGGTATGGCAACTTTGACAGCATTGACTTGGCTGCTTTGACTGTGCTGTCGCAAGGTCCATCTGTAAGTTCAGTAGAAAAGCAGTCCACTGTGAACAAACGCTAACTTGCGCACTTCTAGTTGTACCTGCTGTCCACGTTCTACAGCACACCTGCCATTCCCCTGGTTTCGTCTCTGGCCATCGAGGTCCTTTCGGCCACTCTACCGTTCCACCTACTACGTCCCTTGAACGTTGCCCACGCAGACCCGAATGAGGCGCCGAATGGTGAAATTGTAGCCGATCGCCCTATCGCCCTGCTGACCACGCTCCTTGCAGCGGCCATTTACAGCGTGACGCTTCTCTCCGCATACGCTACCTACCTGCCCACGTATCTGGTGGTATACTTCAACAACCTCGCATCAATCACCCCGGCTCACGAAGCCAGCTATGCGTCTTTCTTGCCTGTGACGCTCGCCCTTGGTTTTGCCGCGCAGACATTCATCTTTGCACCTACCACCACCGTTCCACGCACAGCTGATGACGAGGTCAACGAGAGCTTCAACCCAGTCGAGGCTGGTCTTGGCGCTACTGTCTGGTGGAACGTCTGGGGCTGGACCACCCGCACCAAGGTTGCGATGGGTCGGACTCTTGTCCTGATGCTCGTGAGCGGCGTCAGCTCTGCGCTGAAGGCTCGCTACGAGGTGCTGGGTGTTGAGACTGCTGGCGCTGTGGCGTGGGGCTCTGTTTGGGCCCTGGCTGCTGGTGTTACTGGTGCTGGTCTTGGAGCTGTTGGCAGCACGTAAGGGGTCACAAGGCGAATGATGACAAAGGACGTGAAAATTGCAGATGCGATCTGTGTGTATTCAGTGTCTGAGCTCGTTTAATGGCGGAGAGTGGTGTGTCTCGGGTGACGATGGCAAGGGCAGAACTGATAATTATTCTTGAGGAGTAGATTCAGCGGCATGCGTCCGCATTGTATCATTTTGGCGTAGATGGTCGGACTGGCTTTTGCGTTGAACTACTTGCATATCAGCGTAGTACATGCACAAGAGCTTGGTTGGGAAACATGGCACACAGCCCCACTGGCACTATATACGAAATACTACACTATTTCCAAATACCACACCTACCTAGGTACCCAAGTAGTCCTGAGTCATGCCTCTGCAGCAAAGTCTGAGGATGCCATTGTCCGGCTGCCAGATCTTCGTGCTTGCAGCTGTCGCTAGGCGGAGCGGGTGCCTGACTTGATGCGGGATGAGCCCACCTTTTCTGCTATCCTGGTCGCCCCACCTGCCGACCTGCAGCAACGCGCGACTGCGTAACCACAGCCCGCGCCGCGCCGCATTGAATGCCTGAGGCTGAGGCAAGGACCACCAACCGCGACGACATCGATGGAGGCAACCGTGGCCCGGCGACAACACAGTCCCTTCGCAGCACCAGCCAGCTCATGTGCTGTATCCCCGTCGCCTCGAGCTTGCCTCTAAGTCAGCCCATTTTGACACCACGGACTAGTCACCATCGTTGCCCTGCCGAACGCGCCAGGCGCACCTTCGCGACCCTGCGACGACAGCCCTTCAACGCGCGCCGAGCATCGACATCTGCACAATCAGACGACCCCGCCATGATACCGATGACTGCGTCGCGTAGTTGCAGCTAGCCAACCGCCTCAGATCTTACGAGCACAGCAACAATGGCCACTGCAGCTATGGAGGTCGATGCGCCGGCCGCGCAGCTCAACGACGAGCAAGCAGTCTCGCCAACCATCAAGACCAGCCAGCCAGACAGGCAGCACTCTCCAGCCATCAGCCCAACCGATACGCGACGGATGCCGTCCCTGGGCATGCGCGCCGACCCAGATGCGCAGGCGACTGTGACAGATTATCTCGACTTTACGGAATACTTGCCCTCCGACATGATGCGCTCCCTCACCCTCATTGGCAAGCTCGATGAGACGTACAACGAGGCCTCTCTGTCGCTCCATCAGCTCACCAAGACTTGGGGCTCACTACCAACACTACCTACGGATCAGCGGCCCGCACCGGTCAAGCTGAGAAAGGACATATCCGAGAATGCGCACCGCGTGGTCAACTCGCGCGTTTTCTCCCACGCCGAGGCATGTCGGATGCGCGACAATGTGAACCGGCACTATAACCGGGCAAAAACTATCCTGGCGAAGCTGCAGACGATGCGAGAGAACTGGCCTACGGCCGAGGAGGAAGCCAAGAGCCCCGTGCAGACGCGGTCACCGCAGGTGACGAGGGCGCCAAAGATCACTTTCCGCGTGGACAGCAATGGCCAGAAAATCCGTGGCCCGCCGCGAATCACGGTTCCTGGTGAAGTACTAGCGCCGTACGAGATCGATTTCAATGTATACAGCGATACAGAGGACGACAGCAGCGACGACGACATCTCACCTGGAAACAAGGCGACTCCTGGTCCGCGTATTAGGCTGGTCAAGACGCCAAAGGTGCCCAAACTCAAAGTACCTAAGCCGCCCCGGCCGCCTCGGACACCGCTGGCACCTGGACAGGTAGCTCCCATGTCTACCAGCAGTGCTTTGGCTGCTCTGGAGCCGCCGCCTGAGAATGCCGTCGTAGGAGGGGAGCACGCTCCTTGGCTGCAGCTGACGCCATATGAGCTGGCCAAATTGCGAAAACGTATGAAGAAGAACGCAGTTTGGAACCCGTCTGATACGATGATTGCGCGAGAGCTCAAGCTACTGGGGCGTGGCGTGGAAGCGTACAAGGCCGCACAGAAGCACGCAGAGGACAACGGCCTGCCGTTCGAGGATGCAGTTCCGGCTACTGTAACGGATGCCGAGTCTGGCACGCAGCATCCTGCTGTTGGCGCTTTGAGTGCTGAGACTTTAACGGCAGATGAGATACAGCTCAGCAACAGGGGCATGAAACTAAATGAGGCGAAGAAGCTCAAGCGCGAGGCATTGGCGAAGATGGCTGCTGAAGAAGCGGAAGAGTCGGCAAGGAAGATGAACGAAGCAGCACGCATGTTCCTGGGCCCAGAAGGCTCACCGTCCGTCTCAATTGCCACCGTTGCATCTGCAGACAACAAGACTGTGGCAACGAAGAAGCGCAAGCGCGACTCAGCAGCGTCCGAGGCTCCAGCCATGGACAAAACTGCCGAAACACCCGAAAGCCAGCAGGCAAAACCGCAGATGAAGCGCACCAAGACAGAGACGCCGATACCACCGCCGCAACTATCAACGAGAACAACTTCTGTACCGCCAGCCAATCAGACACCAATACCAGTTCCGCAGTTTGGCAAACCTGCTGCGACGGTTTCTGGCCAAAAGACATCTGGCGACAGTGCTGTCCCGGTCGCCAAACCTGTCAATTCTGTGCGCAGTGTCACCAGCCCTGTGCCGCCACCGTCGTTCACTACTACTATACCAATAAAGCCTGCGGCAGAATCGCCCGTGCTCGCTGTGGCCAAGCCATCGACAACGCCGATACTACCACCTGTGCGGGAGATGCCTAAGAGGGAGGCGCGACAGAACAATTTACAGCCAACAGCTACTAACCCCAAACAACCCACATCAAGACAAGTGACACCAGTCCCAGCACCGCCAGTAACGGTTGTGCCCTCGGCAAATATTGGCCCCGCGTCTGCAGGGTCTGATAACCTTGGAACAACTACAATCGCCCGCAGGCCAACCTCGCGTGGCAAGGGATCAAGTCAGGAACCACCCAACACGCTCGTGGATCGCCCACGACGAACGAGCACTGCCCGAAATACGCCCACACCTGAGGTACGGCAAGCAAGCAAGCGTACGAAGCGACCAGCTCCTGGGGTTGTTACTACCAACCCAGGCGGCACGAGCGCTGTCGGCAAGCGGAAAGCCGCACCTCGCAAGAAACCGCGCGGATCTAACGCCTCTACAAAGCGGGAGAAAGGCACTAATGGCGGCGCAGGTGCTTTGAATTCAGACGGCGCCTACGCTGATATTGAAGTCGAGATTGACGACGATGGTAATGTGGTGGACCCCAATGAGCCGCGGTACTGCTTATGCAACCGCGTGAGTTTTGGCACGATGATTCAGTGCGATAATGTTGATGTGAGCAACCGGAAATCTACTTCATCTTCTAATTTTCATGTGCCACCTACCTCCCACAGCTTTCATCTGGACGCGTTTACTGCTCCCTTTGCCTATACCGGTCGTGGGCACAGCAGTGACAATACAGCCAGAGATGCCCCGAACCTAGGGAGCATCAATAACAAGAAATCTACACCTACACCTAACCCCCAGGCACAACCTAGTAGAAGGAGCAAGCGCATCCAGCTACACGAAACCAAGAAGGAGAAAGAAGAAGAAGCTGCCATCAAGCTCCGCCGAGTGCAAGATCTACAGAAGAACAAGAAGCTAACAACATCTACCACGCAGAACTGCAAGCAGGAATGGTTCCATCTCGAGTGTGTGGGGCTTACTGCTATACCGGCCCGGACGACGAAATGGTATTGTCCCGATTGTCGAGTCGCGCTTAATATTGGTGGGAAGGGGGAGGTTACGTCCCGTGGGGTGCGGACTTGAGAGTTTCTCTTCCTTCGTCTCTTCAATACGGGAAGATGGCGTGGCAGGGACCGTAGGTCTCTACTCAGAACTCCTCCCAAGTGGCGTTATCATTATGATTTGCGGAAGTATTGATTGCTGCCCGGCTGCTGGACTTCATCGTGCGTTTTGGAGGAAGCGCCTGGCACTGCTTACACAGAGGACGAATTGTGATCGACATTGGGATTTTGGGAGGAAGGAAATGAATCGTGATGATACCCTTTTTATTTATTTTTCCCCCTGAAACGATATCTTGTTCTTGCAGTATGTTTACTAGGTTATCTTTGGCAAATGCATTCTTTTCCTTGGAGCTTTTCGTTGTGCTCATGCTGCGCTGGCGCATCGTTGCTTCACTATATGCTCGTCTTGGGGCAAGCCTTTTCTTGATTTTGTTTTTTGAGTGAATATGATGGAACGGTTATCACTCTCGAGCTATACACACGGTGATTGATTTCTAGACGGGCTATGTCGGGCCTTTTAGTCTGTCACATATGTCCAATTTTGAAGGCCAGATACTTGTTTTATGGGAGGGGTGAAGGTGAACTAGTTCCTCCTCGAGGAAAGCAGCAACAGAAAGCCCCCCCCCACCCTCGGTCCAAGTTGGTTAATACTCGAACACGTATTGTTGTAGTAGAAGGCATTGGTCACGGCAATCAAGGGATGTCGATTTCGTTTTGTTGGTTCACCAGAAATCCTTAGCACGATGTAGGGCGATTCAGCTGAATGCAGACAGACAGACAGACAGACCTACATACACGTGGCTGGCTGCGAAAGCCGAGAACTGTACACACGGCATGCGGCTGTCAACGGATTGGAAACAATGTGGCTGTAAGCCTCACGCTGCGTAAGAAACAGCGCATATTTCACTTCCCGTACTTCCAGAAGAGGCTCAGCTGGCTTGCTGGCTGGCTGGCTGGCTGGCTGACTTAGGTTTTGCCGAGGGGGGATCGATCGGCTGGGCCCAGTCAGCTGACAATGGCCTCGAGCAACCTCGCGGGGCTGACTGTCTTTGGGAGGACTAGGGGCTTGTGTCTGTCCCGGGGCGGTGGTGACTAAACCGGATGAACGGTCACCTGCCTTGCGCCCCGTTGTGGTTGGTAACCAGGGGGGGGGGGTTTCGAGGCGAGGCGAGCCGAGGCGAGGTATGTGCCAACTACTACAGTATCTATCAGGGTTGATGGATCTGTGTGCTTATCTTGAGTGAGAGACAGATGATGGGCCCGATTTAGCGGCTTTGGTCGATGGCCTTTAGCGTTGGTTGAGAGTGCTAGCTAATTGGGGCTTCATTGGAAGTCGCGTCTGGACACGTAGCGGCGCGTAGATTTAATGCATGCATGGCGGCGTGTTGGGGATGAATTCGATGCCTTCCCCTCTCCGGTGTGTGTCTCGGCGAACCGGCGTGTTGGGAAGTGGCTTCCGGAAGAAAGAAAGACACTGTGTGTATGTGCGTATCTGTGTACGTGTGTAATACCCGGCTTGCCGCTAGTAACGATGCGGTCCAGAGTCGTCGGCGGTATGGTGCCAAGTGTCAGCGTATGTAAATCGCCCAGCTGCTACTGCAGAGGGAATGGCCACCCGGAGTAACGAGAGTGTCGAGTTGTGCCGACTTTGGCTGCGTGATGACGACGACAACGACGACATAGACGACATAATAGTTAGTTTGACAGGTCCTGCCTGCATGTGTGTGACGCGACCGGAAATGCTCCGTCTGGCGAGGCCAGGAGGCAAATGACGCCGATGACAAGGCGGGCGCGCCGAATGCGCCGGTGCGTGTGCAAGGTGAGCAAGTGACCTCCTGGACGTTGCTGCAAGCGGTGACCCGTCCGGGGGCTCACGTGGGACAGATGGTGGGCTCTGGCTGGCTGGGCGTGACGCAGCGACAACTATTAATGAATTTAGGACCTTTGGACGGTTCCATGGGGATTAGCGGCGGGCGGTTTATGCTTTGAGGCGTGGCTGATGCATAACTACAAAGGAATGAGATGGATGAAGTGTGTACGTGCGTGTGTGTGTGTGTGTGTGTGTGTGCGTGAACAGCCAGGACGAATGCAAGGTCCCGGGTGCAAGTGGGTGAATGACTTGCAAGTTCCAAGGCAAGTATTAATTAATCCGTACACTACTAACTAACCTTGGCGGATTCAGTTTCGAGGTCTGGAGGCCTGGAGGTCTGGTGGCCGCCGTGAGGGGTGAAGGGTGAGGGGATGAGGGGGTGCCTGCAGCGGGATCGGGGCAACCCCAACACCCACGTCATTCGTGGATCTCTACTACTATGTATGAGTGTGCAAAGTACATAGTAGGCGTGCACTATTATTACCAGCTCTACCATCCATAGTACTCCTGTCAGTAACTGCTGTGCACTACATATTATGTACCTTATCTTATGTAGAGGCCTAGGTCGAATACAGCTAGTCAAGATCCCCCCTCCCCGCCTGTGCATCACAATGCAGCCTGCACCAGATCCGCAGCCCTATCTTATGCTCGGTGCATGCCACCAGGCACTTGTGCTGCACCAGCGTCGCACCGCCGCCGTGTCGTTGCAGCGCCGGGTGCGGAGGTCGCCGACACAGCACACAGGCCAGAGGCTACAGGGCGACGACAATGAGACGGCATGCAGGCGCGCGCCGCCGCCGCCGCCTGAGCGATAAGGCATCTGGCATGGCTCTAGCACCGTCTAGGCCCCCTTTGGGATCCCTGCATCCCTATTCCAGGGGTACTGCCCGGCTCGACGCACTTCCCCCGCATCCAGTGCTGCCAACTGCGAGGGGAACAAGCCGCTCCCCCCGTCTCCTTTCCCTCCGCAGCCACCAACACTGAGGTGACGGTGACGGTGACTATGACGGTGACTCCTGGCCGCTGCTCACGGGCGCCAGAGAAGCAACAAAGGGACATGGGGGCGTTGAGACTGTGTACTTGGGTACATCATATCAGTACAATACACACACTACCTTCTTCTTCAAGTAGTGTCAGTATACAGGCTGAGCCACGCGGCGAGAGTTGTGGCCTGAGGCACCCAAGGAACCCGAGGCACCCAGCCCAGTTCAGGAGTAGGTGATTGCCATTAGCCGTTCAGCCTACCAAGGGAGCTAAGCAAGTACACTATGTACTTAGTCCCTGCTCGAGATAGTACGGTAGAGAGCTCTAGCGTGATTAGAGAGTCTTGACGCAGTCCCGTGTCGACAAGCTCGGCGCTCCCGTTGACGCATGCTGACCTGGCGGGCAATCAAAACTGGCCCATGTGCCTGTCACGTCCACACCCGCGCGCCGCGTGTTGTGTTGCATGTGCGGTCCCTGCCCCGCCCCCCTCGGCCTCGAGACCACTCCAGCACCCCCAGCCCTGTAGCCTGTACTCAGTTAGCCTGTAGCCTGTCGCCCGTCGCTGTCGTACCCTCCGGCTGCGGCCTCGAGCTACCCCTTCCCCAAGCCTGCCTGCCTAGACCGGACTCTCCCTCCTCTGCCTCATCATCAGCATCAACAACACCAAACACAAAGACAAAGACAAGACCAAGACCAACAATAAACCTCACTCTCTACACCACTGCATACAGCCCCAATAGATCTGAATACGACTGCAACGACATCCACGATACCCAGCTCTTCTTTTCTCTTCTGCATACCCGCTTCTAGCCGCTGCGTGCTCCCGCTCGCCCTTTCATCCACGCACTCGCGATAGTTTCCCCCATAGACCAACCGGTGCTTTTCGCCTCGCTCCGTTCAGTTCCTGCACATATCTTGACCTCATTCTTCTCGTCCGACAAGCTCGCAACTTGATCCCCGCCGAGGTCCACGAACATACGAAGAAACCATATACTTAATTCCATCGCAAGATACATCACCCCGCATCCAGCTGCGCTGGGCCAGGAATCCCGCTAGAACGATCATAACTCAAACACAACGCGTACAATCCTTGCCTCACACATCGTCGGAGCAGTTAAGAAGCTCTCTCTGATACTCACAGGTGTCTGTCACTTCTGACCGGAAACTGTGCCACCATCTTGAACCACGGGCTCTCCAAGGCTCTGATCCCGACCCTGTCGCACAAAGAACGTCATCAGATAGCTTGAACCTTTAGCTTGGCCCGACTACTTGTAGAAGGAAGCCCTGGTATTCACGTTGGCGCCAGTATCGTTGTCAACGCACTGACAACGCACAAGAGGTTTCCCTCGAAGCCTCTTCGTGCTCAAGGGCACTCTCTATGGGTTGGTCTCCTTTCGCGTTTTATAATCCCCGACAACTGCTGCACAGGACTGACTCGCTCTGGATTCCTCAGGCAAGAAGAAAGATAGACAAGTAAAAGAAAATGAAGGAGTTGTGGCGGCGGTGACGAAGCATGGGGCTAAGTTCACGTAAGTCATTCCCTTGAAGCTTACAATTCATGCTGTTTGAACTTGCAGCAATGATTCTAGTCGTACTAACATTTGTGCTGGTTCAGGAGCACGATTCCCATCGTCCAAAATGTAGAGACGCCTTCAGAGACGCCACCGACTCCGTCACCGGAGCTGGAGCCGACTGAACCGACAGCAATCCCGGTGAACCCATCGATGGATTCACCAATATTGAGTGCTGCCGCGAGGATGCCCGCCATAATGAGCGCTTCTCCGAGCGTCGCCAGCGACTGGCCAAAGACTAACAGCCACATGGGAGGTTCGCCCAATCTAATCAGCTTGATGGGCGAATCACCACCCACTCAGCCCTCGTCATACGAAGATACTCGTGGAGGTAGCTATACATGGACTGCTCAGCAACGAGCTAGGGCCCAGCAATACGCGACCTCTGTCTCTCCTCCAGATAGCATTCGTCGCCCTCTGAGTTTCCAAGCCGATGGCCACTTTCCCATTCATGATTTTCGGTCGGATGCTTCTTCGCCCCCGGCTATCCGTAGAGGCTCTGTGCATTCCCCATTTGGCAGCGCACGGTCGACCCAACACCCGTCACTGCCACGCCAATCTCAGCATCAATTCTATGGAGTTCCCCAACTTGACTTGGTTGGTGAACAGAACGGGATCAAGGCGGGGGGGCGGGGATGGCATTTGGGCTTTGATGTTCTCCCAAACACAGTAGGCCAATTCAAGCCTACAAGTAACAATGTTGTGTTGGCGGGCTATGAGGGTGGCCTGGATATTTACAACGTCAACAAGCGTGGAGTTGATCCGGTGGCAACCCTAAAAGGGTTGCGAGGAGCAGTGTATCAAGCGAAGATATTGAATTGGACTGCTGGCCATGCCGAGAGCGGAAGTGCCTTCCCATTGGTGGCTATTGTGGTTCACGGGCCAGTGCTCCCGATTGTTGGTACGGATGCGAACGCAGAGACGACTGATGGGCCGATGGCCAGCCCTGTAATGGACGCAGCGCAAAACCCCCAGTCAGACAACCAGAAGCCATCCCCGGCCCTCAAAGCAGCAACCACGATCGACGCATACCAAACTTCGGTCGAGGTGTATTCGCTGAAGACCAACAAGCTAGTGGGAGTCTTGCTCGAGCTGCCCAAGATTCCGATCAAATCTTCACTTTCAAACCCTGTCTTCCGGAGCCCTCCGCCTTCTGGAGGTCTCCAGATAAGAGCAGATGATGGCCATGTCGTGGTCTCCTCTGGCGAGACAGGAGAGTGTTGGATCTACCGGCAGGCACAAATCGATGTGCAGCCAGGCGTGGAATTTCGATGTATCGGCAAGATCTGGACGAGCCTGCAGCAGAGCCAGAAAGCCGACTCGACAACGGATGATGAACGTAGTCGAAGCCCGCTGCCAGTCCGGAGGCTCCCACCGGCGCCTATCATATCCTTGTGCGGACGATGGCTAGCTTACTGTCCGCCTGCGCCTGCCTCGCAGTCTACCCTTAATGCTCTGGTGCCTGTTCCACTAGAGGGTAAGGTACCTGGAATTGCGACCTTGACATCACCAGTCCTGCCGAACGAGAGCTCCGAAGTCGACTCGCCGATCTCAGACGGTGTGATGAATCGCATCATGCGTGAGACGACGCAAGAAGTCATACAAGGTGCGAAGTGGGTGGGCAAACATGGTATGCAGTTGTGGAACAACTACTGGAAACCTGGCCAGCAACAACAATCCAGGCCAGCCACTGTAGGCTCGCCGCCCTGGAGTAATTCATATGGCTCGCGACCCGACGCTGCTCAGTTCCCTCCGACGTACGGCATAGCTGGACAAGCGCCCACAAAAGACCCTGGCCTTATTTCACTAATCGACCTTTCTATGGTGGCAAACTCGACAGTGTTTCATCATGTCACAACATTCAAGGCTCCCTTGGGTTGCAGCTTCCTGTCCTTTGCGCCAACGGGGCTCCTGCTGTTCACGGCAAGCAGTAAGGGAGATGTGCAGACTGTCTGGGACCTAATGCGTGTCCACCACACCAAGTCCTCTGCTCTGCAGAATGCACCGCCTCATAGCGGTCATGCCACTCGTGTGAGACAGGTTGCTCAATTTTCTCGCATGACGGTGGCTCGAATTGTTGATGTGGCATGGGCCCAGCCAAACGGCGATCGTATTGCGATGGTGACTGAAAAGGGTACCGTTCATCTACTCGACATGCCCAGCTCTGCTTACGCTTGGCCACCACCTCGACGCAGGGCTTTGGGGCAGAAGACCGATGAGAAGGGCGCTGAGAGTACTCAATCAGCAGTATCTATCGCGTCGACCGCTTTGAGCTCGGCGTACGGAGTTGCAAAACCTCTTATTAGTGGACAGCGGCGGAGGAGCACGCAGGGACAGGCAAACGCCACGATTATGGAGCACGCGAGCTATGGTGGCAAGGTTCTTGCTGCTGGCATTAGCCATTCTCTTGGCAATGCAGGCACTGCCATCAACCAGCTCCGTCACACAGGAGAGAATCGCGTAGCCTTGCCTCTTGAGAATATGTTGCCCGGCCTAGGCTGCGCGACTTGGCTAACTGGAAGAAAGTATTCGTCTTTGTTTGTCGTAGGCGATGGCATGGTGAGGACGTTCAATGGCAAGAGTCGGAAGACGCCTGCAGGCTCTGCTCGTTCTCACCAGAGTCGCACCTACAAGGACTTTAAGCTGGGGAACGTCCCGGACGATGTTCTTGCCCCGGTGATCAAGAAGATCATCGAGCCCGATAGCGCTTCGGAGATCCCGGTTGTCGAAGAACTGGAAGGGGGCCACACTCTGGTTCTTCCGCAACGCAAAGACCTCAGCGCTTCTATGCTGGGATCCGAGTCCTCTATCCCGCAGGCCGAGATTGAGTCAAGCGCCCCGTATCAGCCCTTCCACACTGACAAGCGTGTTGGTCTCTTCGAATACGACTGTGCGTCATCTGGACTTGGAATGAAGCCGTCAGGACCAACAATTCCAAAGAAGGAGAGAAGGGCACAGCCTGGAGTTGCAAGTGCCTGGGCATTCGGACAGCCTATCAGTGGTGTCATAGTCAGCATCCGTCTGCCTGTGCCAATGGAGGACGAGTCCGTGAGTGGCAGTATCGAAGACCACAGAGCTCTGCCAGCATATGCTATGGAGCGGGTCATGCAAGTCGGCGAAAACGACGAGCAGATTGTCGTTACGACACGCCGCCGTCGACACGGCAACCGGGCCTCGGCGGATGCGGAGGACGAGGACGAATTCTTTGAGGACGAGCTGGAGATTATTGATTTTGCGGATCAGAGGGTATAACTTCAACAGTTCCCGACTACTGCTGGATCACGAGATCAGCTTGCTTGTTCGCGAGGGAAGGCGCCTGGCGTTTTGTATCTAGTCGTCCCATGTGTCTTGTACACGAAGCTCAACAGAATGCGAAACTCCACTTCTGCCGTGTGCCATTATTGGAGATAATTGGTTATTATGAAGGCCACATATACATATCTGGCTTGCAGAATGACGCCATTGGCCATACTGTACTGGTGATATGCATATCATGGAAGTTAAGACTTCAAGAATTAGCTCCTGACTCAAAGGCACCCGTGACGCGAGCCTGAGCCAGCTAGCAATCCAGTGTTTTTGAAATTTTGGTATATTGTCTCATCTTCCTCCGCTGTAGATTGTCCCCTTTCAATCCCCGCCCGATTTCACTCCATTAGATGCCGACATTTGCAGATGCAGTAGTCCCATCCAAGTGCCAAAGGGTACGGCAGATTTTGTCCAGGTGCCGTAGCGCGCCCAATTGGGGCCTCCATCACTTTGTTCGGCGGCAGAAGTTGTGTTTCTCCAGGGCACAAATGTCGGTGGGTACCGCTCTCTCTTTTGGCCTCTTGTTTGCAAATGCTGGTTTTCCCACGCCCAACCCAACCTCCTCCTCCCCCTCTCCTCCTTGCCTCCATTCTTTTTGCCCATTCGAGATTTCAGAGCTTTTTGGAGGACAGCATTTACGCCTTCTTCTTGGCAGCCGCGGCCTTGGCCTTGGCAGCCTTCTTCTTGTTGCTGCGGATCATGACGATGGACAGGAAGGAGCCCACGACGGCAGAGCCGAGCAGGATCAGGATGACGGGTATACGGATCGCCCAGACGCGCGGGGGAAAGAGTGCGTGGAGGGGATGGTCGGCATCTACGAAGGGCTGTTTGGGGGGAAGACGAGAGTTAGAAGAATTGTAGGTTTAGGAGAGAACGGGTATGTTGTAAAGATCATCGACGTGGAACAGTGGGTATGGGAGGAGAGACGCACCATGGCAAGTGTCCAGATGGAGTAGTAGAGGAATACGACTGAGGCGGCCACCAACATGGTGAGGCCGACGAGTTTGTCAAGCTATATTAAAAACGTTAGCCAAAACATTGTAGAGCAAGTTCGAGCGCGAATTGACATGTCGTCGCTGAGAAGCAGGCCGCGAATTGTGCTGTCCCCTGGATCTTTCGAACGAATGCCTCGAAGCGGGAGCAGGGAAAGGGGGAAAGGAATCCTTGTGAAGGACATCTGGAGGGCCGCATTGCACGAGTTGAGCTGGTTGGACGCACCATTTTTAATTAAAAGTGTTGGTAGAGAAGATCTGGAGAGGTGGTGCGCAAGTCGCGAGTCGGGGAAAAGGAGTGTCGTGAAGAAGGCTCAAAGGGAAGGCGGCGGCGTCGTCGTAGAGGTGATTGAAGATGCGAGGGGCGGTGGTGGACGCAAGACAAGCAACCACGTATCCACGGGTCCCTTCCGTAAGTCGATGGAGTCGGGGCCTGAATGGGAAATGGAGGGCCAGGGTAGCTCTGCAGGTGCTTTGCTGGCCCCTGCGGCGCGTTTCTTGGGCTGTCCAGCAGCGACGGCAGGCGCGACTGTCTTGTGGCCAGCCAATCAGAGACAGGCTGCAAGAGGCATTGGAGATCCACCCTGGCACCCCAGTCACTCACTCAACCATCTCCGAGCAGCCCTTCAGCCTCCCTCAAAAGTCTGTCTGCACTGCCTGCGAGCGAGCTTGGAGGCAGTGAGACAACCTTCACCATCAAGCAGAACAACACGCGATTGCCATTCGACCCATAGTCCACTTGCCACAGCTGCGCCCGGAAATCCTACAAATACCAAACACTGAAATACCGACGGCAACAACACTTGATTTGAATTGCTCGATCCGAACGGCAGACTCGCGCCTCATTCTGGGCTCGCGCGCCATGGCGACCGTCGACAGCAGACCCTCGTCGCATCTGGGCGACCGCTCACCCGCTCAGCTGCCTCCATCTCCTCAGCACGACGACCATGAGCGCGAGCGCGACGGCGACCGCAGTCGTGGGCGACCTCGTGATGGCGCCGACAACTACCGACCGGGCCGTCGCGGCGGCGACCACAATAACCACCCCAACAACCACAGACATTCGGCGCTCGCCTCGCGCCAGCGATCGCCCAAGCGAGAGCGCACGCCGCCCAAGATGCCCACCGAGGAGGAGAAGCAGGCCGCCGCCAAGGCCGAGTACGAGAAGCTTCTGACGATGCGCTCTGGTGGCACCTACATCCCGCCTGCGCGCTTGCGCGCGCTGCAGGCGCAGATCACCGACAAGACGAGCAAGGAGTACCAGCGCATGGCCTGGGAGGCCCTCAAGAAGTCCATCAACGGTCTCATCAACAAGGTCAACGTCTCCAACATCAAGCACATTGTCCCCGAGCTCTTCAACGAGAACCTCATGCGCGGGCGCGGCCTCTTCTGCCGCAGCATCATGAAGGCCCAGGCCGCATCGCTGCCCTTCACACCAATCTACGCTGCTATGGCTGCCATTGTCAACACGAAACTGCCTCAGGTTGGTGAGCTGTTGGTCAAACGCCTGGTCATGCAGTTTCGTAAGGGTTTCAAGCGCAACGACAAGGCTGTCTGCTTGTCCTCGACCACTTTTATCGCGCATCTGGTAAACCAACAGGTCGTGCACGAGATGCTGGCCGCGCAGATGTTGATGTTACTGCTCGAGAAGCCCACCGACGATAGTGTGGAGATTGCCGTGGGCTTGACAAAGGAGGTTGCGCAGCACCTAGAGGAGATGAGCCCACCGATGGCCAGAATCATTTTTGACCAGTTCAGGAATATTCTTCATGAGGCGGATATCGACAAGCGAGTTCAATACATGATCGAAGTCCTCTTCCAGATTCGCAAGGACAAATTCAAGGACAACCCGGCGATAAAGGAGGAGCTGGATCTGATTGAGGAGGAAGATCAGATCACACACCGAGTCGACCTTACCGCGCCGATCGATGTCGAGGATGGACTCAACATCTTCAAGTTCGATGCCGAATGGGAGGAGAACGAAGCCAGCTACAAGAAACTGCGAGCCGCAATTCTGGGAGAGGGAAGCGATTACGAAGACGATGATGACGACGACGACGACGAAGAAGAAAGTTCAGACGAGGAAGACGAGGGCGAGAAGGCAATGGAGATCAAGGACCAGAGCAACACGGATCTTGTCAACCTGCGAAAGACCATCTACCTGACGATACAGAGCGCAATGGATCCCGAAGAAGCTGTGCACAAGCTCATGAAGATTCAGCTTCCTGCTGGCCAGGAGCCTGAACTGCCGTCCATGGTGGTGGAATGCTGCAGTCAAGAGAAGACGTATACCAAGTTCTTCGGCCTGATTGGCGAGCGCTTTGCCAAAATCAACAGACTCTGGACCGAGCTTTTTGAAGACTCTTTCCGCAAATACTACGAGACTATCCATCGTTACGAAACGAACCGGCTTCGCAACATTGCCAGGTTTTTTGGTCATCTTTTTGGTTCTGATGCTATTGGCTGGCACGCTCTGTCGGTCATCCACCTGAACGAGGACGAGACAACATCCGCCAGCAGAATCTTCATCAAGATCTTGTTCCAAGAAGTGTCGGAAGAGCTGGGCATGAAAAAATTGCAGGCTCGCATGAGAGAGCCTGACTTACAGGCAGACTTAACAGGACTGTTTCCACGCGACAACCCGCGCAACGTGCGCTTCTCTATCAACTACTTCACAAGTATTGGTATGGGTGCTTTGACGGAGGACATGAGAGAGTTCTTGGTCAACATGCCGAAGCCAGCACTGCCGGCGCCGCCACCCGCCGACCGATCCGACTCGGAGTCTGTGTCGAGCTATTCATCGTATACTGGGTCATCATACTCCTCACGGTCGCGGTCTAGAACCCCACTACGAAGGCCTGGAGACCGCGGCCGGAGTGTCTCACGCAGTCCTCGACGAGGCCGGTCCCGGTCTTATTCTGATAGTCGCAGCCGAAGCCGATCGTACTCAAGATCTCGTTCCCCATCGTACAGCAGGAGCCGCAGTCCTGCACCTCGCCGGGCAGGAGGCAGACAGGCATCATACTCGGCCAGTCCGCCCAGAAATGCCGCTCGTGGAGGTGGTCGCGGTGCGCCACCGGCACGTGGTCGCTCATACAGCCGAGGCAGTTATTCTTCACGATCTCGCTCTCGCTCGTACACACCGTCTCGAAGCCGGAGCCCAGGGATCAAGAAAGAACGAGCAGGCCGTGGGATATCGCGGTCAGCTAGCCCCCCGTCTCGAGGAGGTAAAGGCCGCCGGGCTGACAGCGGCTCTCGCTCAAGATCTCCTCCGCCTGCTCGTGGTCGTATGGGTAGCCGGTCTGTATCACCACCAGGAGGTGCCAGGAGGGGAGGGCCAAGGCGTAACACGAGCTCGGTCAGTAGTGCTGGCTCACGAAGGAGACCTGCTCAGGCCTACCAGAGCCGCTCACCAAGCCCCGCTGGGCACAAGCGGAAGCGGTACGGTGATGACAGTCGGTCGCCTTCGCCACCACCACTGAAGCGTGACCGCAGGGATTGAAACATGAAGATGGTGTAAAGTATTGGTAGCTATGAGCTGGTAATGGGGATCGCAGTTTGTTCCGAGCATGCATTCTTAAGATAACTGAAAGCAACTCCAGTCAAGAGACGGTTGGGACGACATCATATAAGCATATAGCAGAATGAAAGCATAGCGTGTCTGAGTCAACAGGGACTTCTTTCTCGAATCCAATCCAGTTTCAACGTGTCCTGCGGTACACCGACGCACAGGCTTGTCAAGTGACTGTCGTTGATGGAGATCCACTGAAGAGCAAGGTAAAAGTTGGAGATTGTGGGCAAGGGCCGCCGGCTGTTGGAGGGATGGAGGGTCGCGGGCCGGTTCCGATGCTACCTTAGCCCTGGGTGTTTTTAGGGAGGAGGTGGTGAGGGGCAGACGGACATGACGCTTCAGCTTTATCAATCTCCAATCGTCCAGCGTCACTTTTTCTTTCGCCCTCTTTCGTTTCAAACTTTTCTTAAAGACTTCTATTACATTACTCTGAATTACAAGCTGAGGGTCCAAGGGCATATTCGATCACACGAACAACATACCGCGGGGAGCAAACCTGTTGATAGTGACAAAACTCCTCAACACAGCTCCCCAGCCTCTGTGAGAAATTGGAGCCACACAAAACAGTCTCACTCTTACCAAACCGAGCAACTGAGCCGGCGATACCACGAATCCTACGACACTTCGTCGCTTTCAGCCATCTCCAAGCACCAGCACTGGCTTTTCTTGACCAAAAAAAAACCAAATAAAAAATTGAAATCACCGAAAATGGCGGACCCCTCCACCGCATCAACCCAGGCAACGTCCCGTGCAGCCCTCCTCTCCGCAGCACAAGCATTCTGCGAAGCGTTCGCGACGAAATCAACGCCCCCAGCAGAACTGGTGTCCAAATTCTTCGCGTCCTCTCCGGCGTCGGCCCCTTCTGCGGCCAAGGACAGCGGCAACAGCAGCAGCAGCAGCAACAAGGGCAGCGGTCAAAAAGTCGACATCCTCGCGTTGGAACACGGGTTGGTTGGGATATCCTCGCAGAGCCGGGCGAAGCAGCTCCTGCCCTTTCTCGGGAAGCCGTTCCGCGGCAAGGATGGTGTGAGGAGCTACTTTGAGGCTGTCGGTGGGGTGCTGGACTACCGGGATATGCGGTTCGACTTTGGTGAGCGGGGTGAGGAGGAGGAGGGGAAGGGGGAGGGGGAGGGGGAGGGGGAGGAATGCGGGTTCAGTCCGTTTGTTGTCGATGTCGAAGGCAGGCAGGTCTGCGTCAAGGGCAAGGCAAGGTTTTCGTGCAATGCGACCGGGCAGGAGTGGGACGAGAGCTTCATCTACAAGCTGGGGTACGTCTTCGAGGCGGATAATGGGGGCTGGAAAGTCTTGCGGTTTGAGGTATGGGCCGATCCTGCGGCTGCTTATCTGGCTTCGAGGGGGGAGCTTTGATGCTGGTAAATCTTGTCGTGAAGTCTTGGAAAACTGGTGGTTCGGAGGAGGTGGAGGGGCTTGTGTTTGTAAGTGCAGACGGCACCTTCGAGGAATGGGCTATTGCTGCAGATATCTTTATGTGAGACACCAGCTCAGGGCGGGTTGTGCTCGAGTACAGAACATTTTGTATACACTCATTTGCATCCTGTTTGATGTACGCGAGCTAGCACACTAACAATTGATTTGATTTTGTAGACAAGAAAGATCACACGAGTTTGCATTGAAAACGGAAGTAATGGCCTCTTTGTGAGGTAGTTCACAAGCTAATATTCCTCTGGCTAACGACGAATTCCCTAAAATCACTATTTCTTCCCTTTGCTCGCCTACCAATTTGATTCGAAACGACAGGCTTACTTAGGCGTTCAGATGGGAGTGTTCAGGCCAGGAGTCGAAATGTAGCTTTGATGAAACCAGAGGATACTAACCAAGATTGAATCTAGACCACGAAGCCCAGAGTACCGAAGGCTAAAGCTGGCCGAAGAAGCTCCGCAAATCCTCGACATAGAGGTCGGGGTGGTGCTCAGCGGGGAAGTGACCGCCAAAGTCGCGAGTCACGAAGAACGTCAGATTGCTGAGTCTCTTCATCCAACTAGGCGGCTGTCGCAAGTTTCCTCGTGTTAGCACAGAGCGAGGGGTGAAAGGGGAGCGAAGATCATCGGAGGAGTTAACGAACCGCCATGGGGAACCGAGACAGCTCTTTAAAAGGTCCGTGGGCATTACCCCACTCGGAAACGCCTGTCGGTAGATCTGATCGAGGGAAGTCCAGAGATTGAGGCTGTTTAGAATGCGAGATACACGGTCAGTCCTAGCGCCCTCCTCGCCGACTTGTTCAGTGCCACGTACCTTTAGCCACTCCAAGTACGCCCTGACATTCCCGTACACGCCGGGAGCCCACAAGAGCAAAGTCCTCGTGACCATCTGCTTCAACGTGAAAGTATACCCGTCGCTTGCCAGGTGAATGAGATGCCAGATCCACCCGGCGAAACCAACGGGGCTGTCATTCAGAGCCTGGCTGAGTTTGAGCGGGCCCTGGCTGTGGATCGCCATGTACGCGGCGAACTCGTTCTCAAAAGCAAGATAGCCCGCGACGTAGTCCATCTCTACCTGGTCGCCTTGGTTGTTGTCATACTGCTCGATGTCCGTGGCGGTAGGCTGGATAAAGTAGAAATCGGTAAAGTGGCCGACGAGGTGCTGCTTGTCGTCGTCGGCCATGAACATGCCCACCCACCATCCGAGGTCGGTAGTGACGACGCCGTACTTTTCGTAGCCGAGCGTGCTCATGAGGTTGGCAAATGCGGCGCCTGCCTGGCGCGGACCGAATCCTTGCCGGGTCGGCGCGGGACTGAATCCGAAACCCGGGATGTCGGGTGCAACGACGTGGAACGCTGGAGCGCTTGCGTTCTCTGGCGATGTGAGGGGCTTCAGAATGTCGTTCCACTCAGTGTTGGTGGACGGCCAGCCGTGGAGCATCAGGAGGGGAATTGCGTCCGCTCTTTCAGAGCGTTCGTGGGTGAAGTGGAGAGGTAGAGGTTGGTCGTATCCATAGCCTGCTGAGACGGTCACGGTGTAGTGGTGGCCGATGGAGTTGAGTTCGTTCTGAACCTCGAGCCAATCATACTCTTCTGCCCAGTACTTGGCGAGAGCTGTCATGTTTGCAGAGGGGGGTCCTTCTCTCCAGGTGTCGCTGGTACCATCTTGCAGGTCTAGAGAAGGCCTGTAGAGTCCGGCTTTGGTGGCAGCCTCTTTGATCAGACCTGCGTCGATGGATATCTTGAACGGGACTGGCTGATTATGGTAGGAGGTGGGCGACGCAAGAGCTGCTCCCAAGAGCGCTGTCATGCAAACTGTTGAACGAATCATTTTCGTTTAAAGTATGGGTTTTAGAACATGAGCGTATCCAAGGATCAGTGGAATATCCTCCGATATCACAGAAGTTTATGCACCAGATGCCGGCTCGTTCTTATGTAGTTCATCGAGTTGGGCATTTTGACCTTGTATTTATAATCATACTTAAGTAAATATGACTATTGTAGCACTTGGATGAAATGGTGAAGTGGTGCTGCTGTGGTAGACTTAGGTCTCGCATGTTAGTCAGCGACTATGCGGATGACGATTTCTAAGCAGAAAGCTCGGTAATCTGTGGGACTGTAGATCTGCACCTTCCAAGACACCTGTCTCGATACCCCAAGCACGAGGTCGCCCAATCTGTGAAGCCAAGAAACTTGTTCATAATTCGCACACGAAAATCCAACTCTTGCACTGGACTTGGAAAATGTCTTTGCGTGCGACCCGTACTTCCAGCCCTGAATGTGTGAGGCCGCTCCAGTCTCACCTACCAGTCATTCCTCTAGCTATTCTCCTGAAGTTCCCTCACAAACTATTGAATGTCCGGACTCTACCAAGACTCTTACACGCGATTGCAGCGAAGTTCGTGGTAATTCTGCTGAATTTATGATTCAATTCTTCGATCACAATTACACTACAAATATCCCGCAGGGGCTTTCGTCCCACCCTGGAATTGATCCGGCCTGCCGTCATACTGGCAAAAGACCGAGACTATTCCAGCTACTGATCTGTTCATAACAGGATCATGCTCGTATTTCACAGAACGTGGGGGTTGAGGCTGAATCCAGGTATTCTTTTTAAAGGACGTTGCTTGTACGCTTGGCCTAGACAGGAAAGGTGTATGAGTTGAAACAACCCCTGCGCAACCCCCCCCCCCTGGACGCCCTGCACCTGTCCACACTACGTCTCGAGTTCAACAATCTCACCTCTCGTGCACCGCGAATGAAAGGAGCACCAAATGCCAGCGCTCGACACCGGACGAGCCATGCTGTATGCTACAGCTGAAGAGCATACAAGGCTGCGACTTGCAAGCGGGCAGTTTTCTTCAGGCGCATGAGGCATGCGGCTCCTGCACGCCACAAGCCACGACTTCGCCGAGTTCTACGACGAGGGAACACCACGGTACGCCATCCTGAGCCACACTTGGAACGCAGGCCAAGAAGTCACGTACCAGGAATGGCTCAACCAGGCCGATCTGATCCGGGCCAGGTCTGGCTACAGCAAAATCCATGATGCTTGCCGACAAGCCCAGAAGGACGGCCTTGATTGGATCTGGATCGACACCATCTGTATCGACAAGTCCAGCTCCGCAGAACTTTCAGAGGCCATCAACTCTATGTTCGCATGGTATCGCGATGCTGCTCTTTGCTACGTCTTCCTCGAAGATGTGCCTCCAGTTGTAGACCAGACTGACAATGACACATATCTTCCATTTCGTCGTAGTCGATGGTGGACGCGAGGCTGGACGCTTCAAGAACTACTTGCCCCGAGCTCGCTGGTCTTCTTTGCAGGAGACTGGTCTTTGATCGAGACCCGGGATGGTATGGCGGCTCAGATCATGGCTGTCACCGGCATCCAAGCCGCAGACTGCCAGAGAGAAATACGCAAGGCTAGCGTAGCTCGGAAGATGTCCTGGCTTTCAAGGCGGAATACGACAAGAGTGGAGGACCTAGCCTACTGCATGCTTGGACTATTCGACATCAACATGCCATTGCTCTATGGGGAAGGGCCCAAGGCATTCGCCAGGCTCCAAGAGGAGATCATCAAGCGCACTCCGGACCAAACTATTTTCTGCTGGACCCGCGACGATTTGGTCCCGCCGAACTGGCTCGGGATGCTGGCACCCAGCCCACGCGTCTTTGTTCACTCAGGTGGATTCCGAAGGATTTCTTACCTCGAAGATCTCTATCGTGATTCGAGCACTTGGGCAATCACAAATCGAGGACTATCCATCCACCTGCCGATGGTGCACACATGCGAAGGCGCTCTGGTATGGCTACACGAAGCAAGGGCGCACGATGATCTGCGAACAATGGTTGCAATACCCATCAGTGGACGATCGTGGACTTCTCACGGGTACTATCGACTGCCGGTTCCTTGCGGGCCAATAGTGTTCCCCAGCGATGAAGCTTCACCTTTCATGAGCGGTATGAGCGGCATGAAGTCACTCACTCGGCTTCATCTCCTACCGACTTACGACGAGTCGTCGCCATCACTGACGCAAATCTGCGAAAGCTGCGATCTCGAAGCTGAGATATCGCGCCAGCGCGACCCTAGACTCCAACTCGTGCTGGCCACGGACTGCCCAGGCTTTCGGACACACTACGACCAAACAAGCAACGAACGCGCGTATGCCAGGGACAAGGTCTCAATGATCGATGCCGTAGCTGCGCCTGCCCCTGAACTCTTTGACGCGCAGACGGGACTGTTACAGTTGATCCGGGTGTCCGTGCGCAATCAAAAGATGCTTGCCGGCGCATTAGAGATCAGGTCCAGGCGAATCAACTTTGCTCATGGCCCGTACACGTATCTTAGACTGTTCCTGGCATTTGCCGAACCACTGGATGCCCAACAAAAGCATCAAGGGCATTATTGCCAGCTTGCCGAATACGCCATGGATTCCGGCGAGGAAACTAAGAAGATGGCATACGGTCGCGGACAAGTCTTGGGTTCATGGTTTCAAACGCAACTCGCTCAACTTGGCACGGGGGAGATGAAGGCACAGCCACACCTAATCTCGAGCGAGCACAAATTCTCACTGCGAGTCTTGGATACCCTAGCATCGTGTCCGAGCGGCACCATTGTCACAGCCAGGTTGGAGAAGAAAGCACGACTGGATTCCAGCATAACTCGACTGTACAGGAAGGTCATTGCCAGTGCGTCATAGAATTGCGAGTATGGTCCGGCTACCCAGAGGCTAATATGGAGGCTCTGTTTTCGGTTCCCGAGCAAATGAGCTGATTAATGGCCGACACAAGCGATCCTCCCTATCACTGGTATCCTTTACCTAAACGCGGAAATAAAGCCATAAATTTCTTGGAGGACGGCGACCTAATGTACCCTTGAACTTCTAAACGGTATGGTCCAGCTCTTATATGATACCGGAAGATGGGTTGTCTTGTGTACTAGACTCTCATACATCCTACATGCTGTCGATGTAGTGGTAGTACCAACGCCACAACGACAAATCCTTGGCGCTTCCCTTGAATCACACCTAATAGCTGTTGGCAGCCTTGATGACAATGCTGTCCTTGTTGAGCTGGGCGGCCTCACGCTTGTACGTGTTGGCAGACTTGATGACAATGCTGTCTTTATCCAGCTGAGCCGCCTCGGGCTCCCTCTTGTAGCTGTTCACAGCCTTAATGACAATGCTGTCCTTGTCAAGTTGGGCGGCTTCTCGCTTGTACGTGTTGGCAGACTTAATGACGATGCTATCCTTGTCGAGCTGCGGGGCCTCGGGCTCGCGCTTGTATGTGTTCGCGGACTTGATGACGATGCTGTCCTTGGAGAGGTCTGAGACTGGAACGGCGGCGACACCAATGGCGCCGAGGGCGAGAATTGTGAGGGCGGAGACCTTCATTTTGAGTTTGTGTTTGTGAGATGGTAAGGCCTCAATGCAATGATGAGAAGGCTGGGGACAGAGACAATATACAACATGCAAGTACTCGGGTACGATAGGTAGGCAATGTCAGCAGAGGAGGTTCATATATGCTCGCGACTCTTTACCTACACGGAGGAAATCGCGTGCGCGGTGGTATCACCTGGACGCCCCGAGCTGTGCTTGATACTGCAAGGATTACACACCATCGGGCGAACTGAGCCGAGCCTGCTAAACGAGATGTATCTCCGCCCCAAGCACGAAGCCGAACGAGAGGGGCTGGAGTGTGGCCCACCAGGCTGGGCTCGGGAGCACCAGGGAAGACCACGGACGTCGGCCGAGCGTGCATGGTGGAGCAGTGCCAGCATGGTGGTATAACCAATGACAGGCTTTACGTGGTTGAGAAACATGGGGGTATCTTCTAACATCGAGGATTGCCAGTGGCCATAGGGCAGAAACAGGGCGAGAATCATGCGCTTGAGGTCCCAAAAGGGTAGGTGCTTTATGCAGGAGTCCAGGACGGTTTACTGATCGCCTTACTGGTGTGTTCCCATAGTTGAAGTAAGACTGCGACTAGTGGCAAGCGACGAGTCTTTCGATCTGGACTGCATTTCACAGAATCACGGGTTGGAAGCTGGCAAACTAAACAACAGTGATCCAGGCTCGTGGAGCCAAGTTACTGAATAGTAGCAAGATACTAGAAATTTCACAACATACTCGACACTGTTGAGAAAAGAACGATGGGAAAGATAAGATGGATAGGTATACTAGTCCGTATGGTCAAGCTTCGACAAGCTTTAGCCTATTAAGCTACTCGTACGGAGTATAGCCTGACCTATTGAGCAAGGATCGACCGCCACCCGCGGACCTAGTGACGTCCCTCAGGATTCACCCTGCAGTAGCGGGTAACCCAAATAGGGAGGTGATATGGCGTCAGCACGGCGTGAGATGGCTCCCACAGTCGATACGAGGCCCAGTTTATTACACCCTGTTGTCGCTTACGCTACACGAAGTAGGACTTGTTGAGTTGACAGATGCGTCGTGGGGAAAGGCTAATGCAACCTAAAGCTAGGGTTAGCAATAACCCCCCTTTCGACGGCCTTGGATGGGGTCACCTCTTATCACCGGCGTGATGCTCACTGGCCTTTGCTTCATGGCTTTTTGCGCGGATCCATGGGGCGATATCGTGCCGTTGCTCTAAGGGTGGTCGCAGATGGGCTTGGGCCACCTAGCTAGCGAATCATCCTATGCCTAGCAATTTGGCTTTCGGCTTCCTGTCCCGATCTTCGGGTCCTGTCAGCCCTAATTTACAAGCTTGTTTTTCAAAGTTTAGGCATACTTCCAGACTGGGACACTGAATACTACACAACCGCTTGTCGGTTTCCTCAGCGGCACGGAACACCAGATCCTCACGATTTCTGCTCATCGGTGCGACGACATGTGGCTAAAGTCAATAGCATACGAGAGCTTGCCTCAGTCAGAGACGGCCACGGGGAAGCCGACAGCTTCCTGGTCGATATTTGGCGGCATACCATTACGAAGAATAACCTCGTGGTCTCCTACCACGATAGCACTTGCTACGACAAACATCCTGACTTTGCTGGCGCTCGGGACAAGTCTGCGATCTAGACATGCCGTCTCGAATGCAAACTGTGTCTCGAAACTCTCGACACCTTGTAAGCAGCTCGAATAAATCTGATCCTCCCAAGCACTCGACACGGCACCTTCTGAGAAAAGGCAAAGGCTAACTGATACGAATAAATGGCAGCTCCTGCTTTTGAAGCCGTGAAATACCTGCCGCCTGCGCACTACAAGGCAGAATTCAGACAAACGAACCCCTGGCGTGCCGGCCCAGGCGAACAATCTGATGCCGTCGACCTCGCATGGCACAAAATTGAGCTCGGTGCCGGCGGAATACGGTTAAGTGAGGAGGAGGTGCTGGCATTGAACTACACCCAGGACAAAATCAGTGATCCCGCCCGGCCGCTACACAAAATACCTGAAGAACATGGAGGTGGATATTTGGCTATGCTCGAGGTGTTCCATCTCCTTCATTGCTTGGTATGTGGCGCTCTGGAAAAAACTCGACGGTGCTGACAACCAGATATCTTTGACTGACTAAAGATTGTTCTGACTTTGCAGAATACCCTGAGAATGGGGCTCTTCTACAACTACGACCATTACAAGAATCTTGACGAAGGCGTACACGAAGAAAACATCTATACGCACTATGGTATGTCACAAGAACTCTCTGCCCGACAACTTCCACTTCCCAAAATCGCTCGGGGACACACGGCAACCTCTATCTTTAACCAAGATTTATACTAATCACTATCATTCTGAACAAAGACCACTGCATAGACATGCTGCGCATGCAACTAATGTGCACCGCTGACGTCACTCCGGCCCTCTTCTACGACGCCCTGGACAATCCTCTTCGCCGTGACGGTCTACCCGACTGGTCCTCGCAACACACATGTCGTGATTTCGACGCCATACTCGACTGGAACAAGAACGGACCCCGCGCGGTCCGCTGGCGCGATGCTGGATCCAATCCGGCCTGGGATCCCAGTCTCGACGGGGCCGATCCGCCGTTCCCGCCAGAGAATGAGTCTGGTGGTGAAGACCATGCTGGGGGACATCACCACGGCTGACAGAGATTGTCCAGGAAAGAGCGCTTTAATATATTGATTTTCGTGATCGCGCAGAAGTGCCGCTGCCTGACTTTCGTCTTTTTTCAAATGGTATATGTAAATACTTCCATGACACTCGCAGCAGGGATGCCTTGAAATATATTGCATGCATTCTAGGCCGTGCCATCTCACAACCCCGGATTACCATGCTTGACAAGAAGCTCAACGATGTCGTCATAGCCCTCTGCCTCTGCGGCTTCGACCAGCGTGATCGATCGTGGGTCTCCTCCGTTCCCGTCACTGCTCCCGATATTGATACTCGTATAAGCGTCCCCGCCATGCTCAAGCAGCCACTTCACCCGCTTGGGCTGTCGATTCCTGACAGCACTGTGCAGCAGATACACAAGTGGCGGAGCAGGCAGTGTTCCGTCAGCCAAAGGCGCCTGCCAGCGCTTGCAGACGTGTGCTTGTGCATCTTTTCGTGCTTCCTCGTCGTTCTTCCCCACGTCAACCTCAAAATCGCCCTTCATACACCTCTTGATGTCTTCCGCCCACAGAAAGTCGAGCCAAAAGGTTTCATCACTACCAGCACCACCATCAATTATGCGTCGGTCCCGGTTGTGCGCCAGTGAGGTGTTGTATAACGCCTGCCCATCTAACGGGTCGGCGCCGTACTCAATCAGCAACCTCGCGAGGCTCTCGCCTTGAGGATGTGTCGGCTGGTCATACTCGCCACCTCCGATGGCGCCCGTCAGAGCCGTGAACCCCTTCATATCACCCTTAAGTGGGCCACCGCCAGGCTCAGCCCCAGCGTCGAGAAGGAGTTTCGCGATGACGGGGGCGCGCAGCCTTGAGTCCCCCCCTGCACCTTCGAAGCCGGCGGTAGAGCTGCTTGCTGGTGAGGTAGTAGAGCTAGGTAGTCGCGCGTAAGTGAGCCTCATGAGCGGCTGCCATCCATCGAACTCGTGCGGCGAAGAAGCCAAGCTCGCATCCGCCTCGAGGAATGCCCGCACGCGCTCGACATCCTGCGCGACTACAGCTGTGTGGATGCTGTCTTGTATCAATCCGGGGTCTTCGGCGAGGATGGCAGCTGCTCTGGACCAGCGCTCGGGCGTGTCGTGTGGGTAAGGACCTCCGTGGTCACTCCAAAGTGCAGTCTTGGGATCGACGGAGTAGCGCAGGACGGACAGGTCCAGAAAGAGCTCGATCTTGCCCTTTCGGCTGAAAGCGCTATCTGTGGAGGCCATGTTATAAGGGGAGGAGAACTTGCTGAGTATCAGGGAATGATTGTGTAGTGGCGGGGCTCGAATTTAATTGAGCTGTGAGGCTGAGGTAAAGTTTGGCCGCGATAGTCGGTGGTCATTTCTAGGCAGCTGCCTGTAAGTGAAAGCCAGCGTAATTGGTTGCACATAGGACGAACCAATGACCAGCAAGATCATCATATCTAGCACAGCCGTTTAGGTTTCTTTTCATTCCTTCAAAATACAAGCTCAACTGCAAGACCAGAGAATTTCTCTGGACATACCCAAGGTGAACCATTCTTTCAGAACCAATGGAAGAAAAACACTGTCACGAACCAGCAGCTGTACTTTCAGCAGTCGCTTGGTCGCCTGATGAAACCTGGTCAAATCCACGAGTTTGAAGTATTCAGCAAGGTTCCAGGGTGCTGAGAAGGCATAGGCCACTGGAAGAATTGCATGTCAGTTACAGTATCATCAAAAGTCTGCTGCTTTTTCGGCTACAGATTTAAAGCTATAGATTTACTCAGGAAGCATGCATAGTCCATGTCGCAGATTCCACGTTGCAGTATATCCACTTTGCCACCGGAAAGAACGAAGGCCTGAATTTCTAGACATGTTCCACGGCGTAGAGCTAATGAATGAGGGAATTGGGGGTTTGCTCCTCATCTTGGAGCCCTTGTACACACTTCAGGCACACTCTGCTCTTGGAAGTCAGCAGTGTGTTGCACGCTAGTCCCAAAGTGGTGCCATGACCGAAGCCGAAGCCGACTTCCCAGGTTTCTGGCAACCCTCAACGCCTACACAGTCTGACATCTCCTCTCCTTCACCACGAGTCGTCACTTTGCATCTACAGTAACAACTATTCGCCAATACTGACCAGTCAGACCCGTGGCAGCCACCGAGCCATGCCCAGTGCCAGTCTGCGTAAGCTGCGTCGGCTTAATGGTCGCCTCCAGGCTTGCGACCCGTGCCGCCGGCGAAAGGTATGTTGTCTGCCCATCATCGCATGCAGCTAGGCTTATAATGGTTCTTGACATATCAAAAAGGTGGCATGCGATCACGAGCAGCCAGTCTGTCAGCGATGTCTCCGCAAAAAAGAGGAAACTCGTTGCACATACACAATCTCCGCCCATTCCATCAGCCCGTTCGAGACAGCACAAGCCAAAAGCACCGCAAGGTCGACAAAACAGCTGCTCCCTGATTCTAACACGGTCGTCAGCCACCAAAAAACCCCTAAGGGCAGTGTGGGTGAACTTGGTGCTCCAGCCGACGCTTCGAGCCACGCGTCAATAGGCAACCCCCGACCTTTAGGCTACTTGGGTTATGCGAGCTACACCACCGTCATGGATGAGGCACGTGAGGGTCTACCGATCCGAGAATGCACCAGTTATCCACAGAACGACTCTGATACGCCCAGAATCGATTTTCAGATTTCTGAGGACTCAATTGCACGGGGCGTCACCATACTTCAGCAGATCCCGACTGTTGAAGATGTGGTACCTATCAAAAAAGAGTACTTTCTCATGCATGACTGGGTCTATCGTATCGCCGTGTCCATACTCGAGGCTCTGTACGTTGATGAGATTTATGGTGCATACTTAGTTGCACAACGTAATGACGAAGATCTCCGGCGGATGGCTCGTGCTGTGAGTATTAGCACTGCGCAGCCTGTAAACGATGAGCTCGAAGGCAAGCACTGGGTTGCTCACTTCACTGGACACAACTTACGTTGGGAATCAATCGGTAATTCTCAGTGGCTCGCAGAGAGGTTCCTACAATACTTGTTGGTGTATATGCTGACATGTCGCTTCGCTCGCTAGGTCTTCTGTTAACCATATGGGAACTCGCGAGACGAGCGCGTCGGGTAGACTGCAAGACGTCTCCGAACGATGACGGCAGTTGGCGCAAATCCACAAACAGTTGTCTGGAACTGTGTGACGAGCTCTCGATGGGAAACCTGCTCGTCTTGTATCTTCATCATCGCTCAACCACGCTTGAAAGCATGACATCGGGAGACGCGAGTAAGTCCTGGTTTGCAAACGGTGTTCGCAACAGGCGACATGGAGTATATCGTGCGCAAGTCTGCTGATGACGCTTCTCCTAGGTCTCCTCACGTGCAAAAGTCATGCACGAGCGGTAGGATACTTGACCTTCTTGGGCTATCACGCCGAAGTCCCAACTCAACCATATATACCAACATTAGCTTCCGAGCTGAAACGAGTGGTTTTCGCATCAATCTATGATACTGATAAAACGTATCCGCTCCATTTCATTCGATTCTTATATTGTAAACACTCTTTCTCACTTTAGCTGATGGGTTCGCGAGTAAACAGTCTCGCATCCTTTACAAGCCGGCCGCCACTTTTAGCGAGGGCTTTCACAACGACTCCTCTGCCATTGGACTTGGAGAGTGATGACCTCTTTGGACCACAGAGTGACTTGGAGTTCATCGCTATGAACACGCTCGACGAGCGTGGCTGGAGTAAAAAAGGTATTTTGTGTGGACTAACTTGTTACAGAGCTCGAGGCATGATCAACAGATTTCGAGACGAGATCCTTGCCATCGCCCTAGGAAGTGGCAGGGACCAGGAAACCAATCTTATGACGCTTCTGTCAGTGCCTAACTATTGCATTATTGCTATTGATTTGGAACTGATCAATATTTAGTGACATATTGCAACGACAAGCGGCCGCGGTAGACGAGTTTCCAGACTGTGTAACATATCAGCCTCAGGATATCAGCGACTCCGCAGTTCCTACCGTGGTAGTCTTCACAAAGCTCATGATCGCTTTGGAGCGATTGCAGAACGACTTCTTTTTGGACCGCTTGCTGCTCAGGAGGAATTATGACACAGTGGCCCATCTTCTGCTTACGAGCTATCGCATGGTGTCTCACACTCTGGCACTCTGGACCAATTTTGAGAGGTTCGCTATCATGAAGACAAATTTCCAGTGGATGGTATGCAGCGACCTCTCTTCACAAGGAGATCATCCCTTACGGACAGCTGACTTTTTCTTTTTTGGCAACATACAGCTCATGGCATACGGTGCTCCGGCCGGGGGCATACTCTGCAAAGAGCTGCAGAGGCCGACTCTGCAGAGCGGCGGCCATCCCGAGGACCCGCAGATCACGCGCTCGTCCATTATACAGAAGCTCTCCCTGCTGGTAGCATTCCTCGGCTGGGTTGATCCCGCCGCCCCGAATGCCGACCTGTGCATTGACTGCAAGTCGGCCATAGAGATGGTGTTGAATCATACACTGAACAACGTCGGTAGCCTAGAGACACCATCCGGGGAAGGACAGACTGTGTTTGAGTTTACAAAAGGGCTTGAATTTGATTTCGACCTTATGGATTCTTTCGATTGGCTTGCAACATAATCAAACAAACGCTTCTCCTTTGTTTGTCTCTTAGCACGGTTGCAAATTAGAAACATTGTGATTCGAGAGTTCTATTCCTCGCTTGAATTACAGTTGGGTGGTCCGCTCAGTCCCGATCGTTAGCAATCAAGTTTACGTTGTATCTTTTTTTTCCTAAATTAGTTCTCCATGGTGTAGGCACCCTATCCCGCATTAGTTTTATGCCTTTCGACCAGAGTGGAAATGCAATAAACTCCACACTGTGAGGTTTGACCACCTCTCATGATACGGGTGAAGATAAAACTACTGTGACAATGAGGTTTACGTGCTCACAGAGCATATGAATGAGGGTACAACGGGGGAACTTATAGTTGCCTATCTAAAACAAAGGAAAGTTATGAATGAGTGAATGTGAGCTTTGATGGGCCATTTATAAGTGCACAAGGAGCTCAGGAACGATTAGTCAGGTACCAGGGATGTATTCATCCCTGCCCTTTGGTGCTCCACGCGACAACTACCTTTTCAATCTGATTACCCTTACTGACTCAATTTACTTGCCTTTTCCTACCTTCTCTGTCTATTTTAGTCCCAGCCCGATCATGCGGCTTTATCTGCGGAGCTCAGTTCCTTGAACAACCCTCTGCTGATCCAGGTGGCTACGAGAGGCTGTCTCTGTGAGCGGTAAGGAATAGATACCCAGTCTCCGTAGCGAGGGTCTATCTATCTATGATACCAAGCATGCCTTTGGTTCGTGGGAGCTCCTCGGTCGAGCGTGATTTAAAGAGGCGACTACAAGGAACTGTTTCTACCGTCGCGTAACGGCAGAGGGAGATGGGCTTCGTGCAATCTTGGTCGATCTAGGATGAAACCAATGACTTTGCAGTTGAATCACCCACGGTCCTAGAAGCGGTACTTGATGATTAGGCCCAGTAATTCTCGGACACCGGTTCGATCGAAGCAGAATTCCAGCCACCAAGAATCGTAGCCATGTAGACAACAAACTATGTGAGGATTTTTTAGCTCAATTTATGAAGCCGCCACTATAATATGGTGCTCATTTACCCATATGCTCATCCGGTCTCGAAGGTTTCCGTAACAGCCCACTTTGTGCGTGATCCATAGCCATTAACCGACACTAAATCAGTCATTTGACCCTCGGAGGCTTTTACTAGGATGCCGATTTACAACCGAGGGATACTGGTATATCGTCCCAAGATCAGGACTTTTTTTCCACGAAGCGCAAAGGCAGGGTTAGAGCTGCGATGAGAAGTGCACAAGGGGCAACCGGCATTTCCGGACCCAGTGCTAGCACTGCGCGAGCAGACTAGGAAAGTCCGTAAGCCGCCCCCGCATACTATGTGCTGCGCTTTTCCCCACGGGGAAGTGGGCTTGGGGTCCAGATCTCCCATTCCGTCGGGACGCCTGAAGAGCTCATGTAACGTAGTCGGTGCACCCACAGGACGTATGGCCCACACACACCTCATGTATCTCGACGCACCTCATGTATCTAGTCGTAGGGATACATCATCATCCATCACCACTATTTACACCCTCATTTGGCATCCCGTACAGTGCATTGCATGCCGGCTCAGCTAGTTAGTCGAAATCGAGGAAACGGCAGACACCCCTCTCGTAGTTACGTGAGGTCTCCACAAAGCCCTACCTGCTGTGCTTGATATTCGACTCTAGCATTGGCGGGGAGTCTAGCGTAGTTGTGCCGTGCGTAACGATTGTTGATGTTTGATTTGTGGCTCCTCTCAAGCAAAGATGAGTTTGCTAGATACTTTGGACTGGAAGGCCTTTATCAACCTCACGCTAATCCTAAACTCCACGCTCGTGCTAAGTGTCTCTTGCATCGTCCTCATTCTCAACGTTCTGAGCAAGGGATTTGAAATTTGCGACAGAGGGAAAATGGAGCTCATAAAGCATGTTTAAAGAATCCGGCGGGCTACCTATATAGCTGCTTATTTAGAAAGGGGAAAGGTTTGAATGGCGCGCTCGAGCGCCAGTACGCCGCTCGTATACTGCGGAATAGCTCCATATGCCTAGCCAGATGCCCTGAAGTGCCCTAGTACTCTATTCATGTGCACTCCTGCCACAGCATCAGGATCAGCGGTTTCTGAGGAGAAGTGGGGGGACAACGCTTTTAAAACTACTCGTCGGCGTGTCTCACTATGATGATTGTTGACGGACGAAACGCATTCACCAGCATTCGTACCTATAGTAAAGCTGACCTTCGTTTCTCTGCTTCCATGTGCTACACGTCTGATCAGTTATCGTGTGTTTAGAGCAACACGGACTTGGGAGGCTTGGTACTGGCCGACGCAGTGGCCAATGCAGAGGCTTGCGAAGGCGACCTATACAGATAGTATGGTCGTGCAGGCGGCTGTGCGTAATTTTGCTCCCGGGCGACGTCAATCACCAGCGCTGCTAGGCCTGACTTCTCAAGGCTATACCCACTTCGAACCGTGGAGTGGTGTCTGAGCAAACATCCAGTCTGCCAGCTACCCATGCACTACAAGCTTCATAATCCTTGCATAGAAAACAAACACTTCCCCGGTCTGGATGTATCATGGTATTTAGGCTCAAAGGATAGACAAGCGTGAGCTATCTGGGTTGTGTCATAAATTTATCATTAATCATTGTCTCTCGCCCATGGACTAGCCAGCCAGCAATCATCTATCATGCGTGCGGTAGCAGTGTGGTTTCTCGGAACTATATCTTGATTTCAACCCCTCTCTGCCCAGCGGCTAGCAGCGTCCTCATTGCCGTATAGATCCATCCACCGTTCCATCAAATGCTGTTGCTTGCCAAAGGCCATCGGTGCCATGGCCCCCTCGAATGCCGGCAGGTATCCAGTCTTGCACTGTGAAAATGACACCTTGGGTTGGCCCTGGTAGAACTTGTCGAATTTGGGGTTCATAGCATCTGCCAAGCTTGAAACTGACAGGTCAGGGTGCAGAGTCTCCCAAGGCCGCGTGCACTGTCGTCCCTTGCATGCCTTGGTGGTGAGTAGCAGCGCGTCTACACGTGGGATCACCCGGTCGCAAGGCCAGCCGTTGATGACGCACGCCTGCCCATAGATATTCGACATCTGATACGGGTCTCGCTGTATCCACAGTATGCGTCAGTTCCGTTGATACAACGTGGAAGCGTCGTCTTGCTTACCTTCATATCATATAATTCATGCTCGTTGGTGCACCAGACCGTGTAAGCAATATCGTAGTCATCGCTCAGTAAACGTAAAGTTTTGTACGTGTTGTTTGGTCCGAAAACTGTAGACAGTCAGGTCAGCTGAAGGACACGGGAACTCTTCGTAACTTGCATAAACGCAGACCAAACACGTACCACCGAAGATGGAACCTTCTCCAAGGGCGCCCTTGCCCCAGAACTCGACATTGACATGTTCCGAGCGTGTCTTGGTCTTCGCTTGCATTGCCTTCGTTACAGGGATAGGCTCGCCGTCCAGGTCCGGATGCAAAGGTATGCCGGCCAGCTCGAACAGGGTTGGAACAATGTCGGTATGTGTGGTCGGGAACTCCTTTACATCTCCTTTGGAAATGCCCGGTCCACGGATGATGAAGGGAACATTGATGTCCTCTTCCACGTTACACGTCTTGCCAGGCGGTAGACGGTGCTGGCCCATGTGGAAGCCATTGTCAGAGGTATAAATGAGGTAGGTGTTGGCCAGAACCGCGGGGTCTTTTTCGAGGCGCGAAACGACCTGATCAACGAGTTCGTCGACAGCCTGTAGGGCCTGAAGTCTCGCACGGTACATGTTGTCGACGTACTCGACAGTGGTCTGATTCATCTCCTTTAGGGCTTTCATGTAATTGGCGCCATTTGCCTAGAGAGAAGTAATGCCATGGATCGTTAGTTCTCAAAGCATCAACTCGCCGGGCGTATTTTCAACCATGTCTGCTAGCCTTTTTGCCACGTACCTTGAGTTTGTTGAAGCTTGGGCCTCTGGGTACCTTCACGTTCGGGAACAGATCTTTATGTCTAGGAGCCGGCTGTGGATCCAACCAGGCTGGAACGCCGCTGCCTTCAGTAATGGACAGGGCCTCGGCATGAGGTCCGATAGGTGCTATGGCCACGAAGAAAGGGCTCTTGTTGGTGATAGCATCTTCAAGAAACCCCATTGACTTGGCTGCGACCACATCTGTATTGTATTCACCAGGGTAGAATTTTGGTTCCTCGTGGTTTCGGACCATAGTAGCGTTCCAGTAGTTGTAAACGCCCGGACCAATCAAAACTGATTTCTCTTTGTCAGCATGAACGCATATGAGCTGGATGTGTCTGCGGCCATACTCACAGTCCGATCCGTTCCATCCCTTCACAAATGGTGTATTGTAGTTGTCAATGTCGTGATCGTTGAGAAATTTGCCAGTGTAATATGTATTGTAGCCCGCCTGCTGCATCCAGATAGGAAGATAGTTGTCATTCAGACCATTGTTTACAAACTGCATGTACCCGCCTAGATTGTAAGGATCAGTATAGAGTTCGAATATTAGGATAGTTTGAGGTGTTACCGTATGGGAGAGAGACATCAGTGACGTTTGTGTTGTGGGCTGCTTTCCCAGTGAGGAGAGAGGCGCGTGATGGGCAACACTGCGAGACGGTGCAGAAGTGCTTCTTGAACCACGTGCCTTCCTTGACAAAGTGCTTTTGGACAGCCTTCTGGTAAGAGAGCGAGTCGAGAAGCATGTCTTGATCGTCTGCCATGATGAACACGAAATTTGGTTTAGGCTGGGCCCGCTTATCGCATGATGCCACACCATGTCCTGCCATCGACAAGGCGAGGCCAAGAAAGACGGAGGAAGATTTGACAAACATCTCCAATGGTCGCTTGGGGATGATGTGATCTCACGTTTAGAATGGGTTGCGAAAGAAGCTACCACGTGGGAGGGCCTTTCAACATCTCTTGTGCACAGATACCTCTATGCTTTATAGATCCGGGCCCTGCCTGGTCATGACTTGCACACCGCCGCTGCACCCTCCTTCTCCGCACTCCCCCAGATTTCTCCCCACGCAGGTCCCAAATCTAACTTTCTAGGGTACAGGTCAGTTAGTACGTAAAAGAGAAGAGTGTGGGGAAGCTGTCGGAATTGCCGGCCATCTACAATCCCACAATGCCAGCGAAGACAGGGGAGAGGCCAATATGAACGCCATAGTTCCAAGCCACCGAGGCGCTAGCCGCCGCCAAGGCCTTGGCTTTAATTTACCAAGACTCCCTTTGTCCGAGTGTACAACGATGGCGAGTGAATTATAGACTTCCGATCACAGCTCCGTTCTTGGCCGACGTCCCAAGAAGCATACTACCGACCATTAACCGACTGCGAGAAAACCGAAGCTCTAGTTGCATATTAGCCAAGGCAAGGTTCCGGAAACCCAGCGCAAGTGCTACAGGAAACACCTGGTTCGTACGTGCTTTTAACGTTGTATGGCAATTTGCCACAAAGACAGAACGGAACATGCGTCGCTCTGTAGTGGCCTCGTGTACATTATATACTAGCTGACACATCGCTGGCGGGGGGGGGGCAATTCTGTGCCTAGTTCGAGAATATTCCTAGCACCCCACAGGCGTGCGAGTCGATCGTTTGCGACAGTCGCCTCGATTGACTACATCGAGCAGGCATTGCATTTCTACCAGGCGATAAATTTCTTGATATGGTTGAGAACACCCTGATTCAATCAAATTGATGGAGTGGAAAGTGTGCGTAGATCATGCAACAAAGCAGGAAACCAATGGCTATCAATCTAGGGACTTCATTGTAGTTGACATACGTTTTTGTCTCGATCGCATCCTGATTTCTGGTTGTTCTTGATGATACGTCGCCCGAGCGATCTTCGGATATTTTCCTTTGGAGGGCCATTTGAGCTTACCTGATGCCAGGGCTTAATAGCTTGGGGACTGGCAAGACCCAAAGGCAGACCGGCCGAGACTCAGCTATTATGTCACGGACGATTATAAAGCTTGCCAAAGTCGACGTCTCTGTCGCTATATAGACAAAATTTTTACTTCTTAGTCTACTGAGCGCAAGACGCCAAAGCACTTAGGAAAGACCTTTGAGGAGAATTCAGGAGAGGGCATTCTTCTGAAGACTGTTTGCTGGGTACATTATAGCGATGGACGAAGGATGTCGATGGCGCATAGACAAATTTCGAGATTTATCCATCAGAGGCAGCCATTTGCAAGTTGCACAAGAAATTTATGTGGTTTGGGGCGCGCCACTATCATCGCCTCCCCAGGCTCCACAGGTGGCGTATAGTGTTGTGGATTTCTGGTCCGGGGCTAGATATGACATGGCTTAAACTTTGATTTTGGGCTGGCCCTGTCAGTCGGGAAATCCGAAGCACATTCCGTATCCTTACCAGATTTGGTGTTGAACGAAAACGAGCTCGGGGATGCGATGAAGTGGTCACGTCGTCAGGGAGTTGAATAAGCATTGGGCATAGTGCCTTTGCAGAACAGACAAGAACGGCACCCACGTGCTCATGTCCGAAATCGTGGCTGTTGTCCGCCTATACTAGTTCTCAACGTTCGGGAATGGTGCCTTTTGAGTTCTGCTGGCTGCAAGGTAGACCCATGTTAGAAGAGCACCAGCGCTCCTCCTAGAGACATTTTCTGACTCGTTGCGGGCGTGTGCTGCCAGTTCCGCACTGCTCGAGGACGGTCTTCACAGCTCCAATCTCTTACTGTTGTGAATGTATCATACCCCCGTCCGACTCTTTCGCGTGACTTGCTGTGCCTCGCGCAGACGCCACATATGCCACACACGCAATATCAAGTGCTCTGGGGAAGTGCCATATCAGAGCTGCAGGCAGTCGCGGCGCGCTGGGGACTGCGCGGTCCTCGTTTATGCCCGCGTGGTCAAAACCAAAGAATGTGACAGATCCAGCCGGGCGGGATTTGTAAACCCGTCCTCGTCAATCGGCCGCACAACACGGATCACCTTTCGTCTCATGCCGACGATCTCAAAGTTGTGGCAAGCGAAGCTAGACTCTACAAAAACCTTGAATTTGACTCATAGTCGCGTGCTGGCCATAGCAGCCGCTTGGTAGCTTCCGAGCAGGACATTAAGCTCAACCAATGGTGGTGTAGCAATGTTCGAAGGAAACGATCACCCTTTGCGTTGTGAGAAGAAGTCGTTTCTAAACTCGGCGAGAGATAGCCAAGCTCGCGTGCTGAGTGGAATCATTTGCTTAAATACGAGAGCATCTGGAATTTGTGATGCTCGGCTGTATTGGCTGGTTCAATCAGATGCTGGTCTGCTGGTGCGGTTTTAGTAGCATACTATTAAATACCGCAGTATATGCCTACAGAAATGTACTACATTGGTGTAAATCGCTTTTTGGTCCAATGGTAAAACGCAAGACATGCACAAATAAGCCAATCAAATCGAGGCCAACTTTGCACCAACCTACGTTCTTTGTGTCGAAAATTGGGAGCAGCGTCTCAGTGGTTCGCAGTGACCATACGAAAATTCCGTGAAACTAAGACAAGGGTCCGATTGGCGTTCCGGAAACATCCCAATGGCATTGTCTAATCGAGACATTCAACATCAGGAGAGCAAAACCCTATGCAGGTCTGTGTAACCTGGAGATTGTCTCTACATAGTCTCAAGCGTCGTAGTCTCGATATGCTCAATGCTTCCTCCTACGAACCAGCATACAACGGTCTTTGAGACAGCCTGATGTTGTTTACAGAAGTCCATGAGAGGGGAAACAAACACCATCCATGTTCATAACGTATGTCCAGGTCAAGTCCGCTATCTCCGTCTCCCACCCGAGTCTTGAAGCGGAACCATCTTACATCAACAAGGATTGGGAACAAGTTGTGCTGGACAACTTGATAAAGCCTGACTTAAGTCCGTGATAAAAGCCTCTCGTTTCTGCACTCTCTGTTTCAGCTTTTTGGTTGTCCAGCCGTGCATCATTTCAACAATCGCCAACAACACTGAACATTTTCTATACATACCCACCACGAGAGCATCCCACACGAGGTCGCTTGTTGTTCACACCGCAAAATACTACAACTCACCCATAAACAATGTCCGCCCCATCATCCTTCTTAGCGGCTTTCACCGACGCCCCTGGCAAGCTCTCGCGAGTAGGCGAGCACTCCTTCGCGACTCCTCTACCCGCCGATGAGCTCACCATCCGCATCACGGCCACAGCAATCAACCCAGTGGACTGGAAGCTGCGTGACTCGGTGGCCCCCTTCGTCCCGGCCTGGCCCAAGATCTTCGGCAGCGATGCGGCGGGCGAGGTTGTCGAGGTCGGCTCCGACTACGCATCCACCTTCCGGCCCGGCGACCGTGTCTTCTTCCAGGGCCAGCTCCTGCTCAACGAGAAGAACACATTTCAGCAGTATTGTCGCGCCCCTGCCAATCTTGTTGGCAGGACGCCGCCGCGTCTGACCGACGACGAGGTGGCGGGCGTGAATCTGTGCACCGTCACCGCCGCCATTGCAATCTATCACGCCACCGGACGAGGTGTCTCTCCGCCGCCGTGGGCGAAGGAGGAAGGGGCCAGGGAAGTGGGCAAGGGAAAAGCAGTGGTTGTGCTGGGCGGCAGCACCAGTGTTGGCCAGTATGCCATCCAGCTCGCCCGGTTGTCCGGGTACTCGCGAATCGTGACCAGTGCGTCTGCAGACAAGCACGCGGGGATGCTGCAAGAGCTCGGTGCGCATGTTGTGCTGGACCGCAAGACGCAGGGAGGTCTCAAGGACTATGTCAACGCCGTGGGCGACGAGTATGCTCTGGATTGGGTTCTGGACTGTGTGTACGTGGACAATTCACAGATTCTGTGCGTCAAGATCATGCAGGCGGTGCCGAACGCGACGGCAGACGCGATGGTTGTCTCCGTCGGGCAGGCGAGTGAGGAGGCCGTTGCGGAGGGTAGGTCAGGTGCGGATGGTGGAAGCGGTGCTCGGGAGGTGGCCGTCCGCGGCATCATAGCGGCGGGGTATTGGCCACAGTATCTTCATCTAACAATCCCTATGTACGAAAAGTTGGGCGAGTGGCTCGAATCAGGCGAATATGTGCCGAACCGGGTCCAACTCGTGCCGGGAGGCTTGAAAGCATTGGACAAGGCCATGGATATGAATAAGGCGGGCGTCTCGGGTATCAAACTCATCATTCGGCCCCAGGAAGAATCTTGATCAGGGGGCTAGGCACACCATGATAGTGAGGATAGCCTCGATGAGGACGACGAGAGCTTTGATGATAGTGGATCTAAGTCAAGCAGAAGTAAGGATGGTGAAGGCGAGGCGGTGCTGAGATAACGATGAAGAAGATGATTAGAATCTCCATCAATGCTTGCAGAGATCGAGGACGTGAAATAGGCATTGGATTTAAGAGTAGAGGTGCTTTGAGACGCTAACAGTGAGGGCACGTTGGCCCTCGAAGATGAACAGTAGCTTAGCTTCACCTTTGTAGGACGTGATCAATGATATATGTGACTTCTGACAAGGCAATTGCAACGTAGAGGGCGCAAATCTCCGTGGGAAAGGGTTTTATAGCTAGAAAGACAGAGATCATTAATGTGATGGCATTATGTATATGTTTCCAACCCTACGGAGTACAAAAGTCTTACGGCTTCAGCGCCGGCATAACCATGACTTTCATCTCCGGGACCCCATGCTCATTGGGCACTTTCCTAATCAACGTGACCTCGAACTCGGTATAATCCTCACTCCACTTCCCATCCAACCAGTGATATTGTTTCTCCACGGGAAGCTCCCCAGTCACCTTGTCTCTCTGCTGTTCCTCAGCTTCGAACAACGCCCGCGAACCTAAATAATTTCCCTGAATGTCCCAGTGCGACCTGCTATCCAGCTCGCTTCTCCACAAAGTCATCAGCCGCTTTCTCAATTTCGGATTGCACGTCTGATTCGCGATGTGCCCCAAGACCAGACGTGGCCCTTCAAACCCGCCGTAATAATGCCGAAGCTGGTAGCAGCCGCTAACGCCACCCGAGACCGTCGCCACTGTCCCTGGGGACGATTTTGCCGCATGATTAGACGCAATTGCCTTGTTAGCCGCCAACATGCTTTCTGTTCTTCTGATGATTTCTACTATCTCATCTTCGTGCTTAGCCCATGTCTTCCCAGACACGTCAAATACCGTGCAGATCGATAAATAACATCCTAGCACGGCGATGGCAGTCTCCCGGTACGTGTTCAACTCATGCTCGGCGGTTGCAAGCTCGGTGGTGTCAACAACAAGACGACCCGCTGCTGCCGCCGCTGACAATGCTGTTGCTCGCGCATCCGCGATGGCAATACGATCCTCGGTAGCAATTTTCCAGGCTTCGAGGGTCTCCATAACGGCGGCTTGCTCTCGGCGGAAGGTGGTCCAGGGGTCCGACTTCGCCGACATTGCACCATTTGTCCCGGAGCTGGATTCCAAGCACGTTGTCCTGCCAGTCCGAGCAACAGCTGCTTCGGAAGTTCCTACGCCATCTGCTTCCTCTGTCGGTAGGCAGCCGTTCGCGGTATCTCGCTGCGCAGCAAAAATCATGTGGACCATGCGGACATACCACAACGACGACAGGATCTGGCACCGCATCCAAAGTCTCGAGAAAACCACCGCACTCTCCGCAGCAGCTGGCGGCGGGGGCCCACGCGCTGGGGCTCTTGCGAGCTGTGCTACGACCTCCCTTGCTTTCGGATAGGACGGGGACAGTCCCGAGCTAAAGAAAGTATTGCGTACGAGCATCACTTCGGTATCATACGTCCCCTCGTCGTCAATGGACCCGGCGATCCGCGAGGTGGGAAGGCTGTCGTTGTTCTGGTCCCTCCCTCCTCTGAGAGTGCCCTCCATGATGCTCTGCTGAAGCAGTGCGAGGGTCCGCGCGCCGAGCTGGTCGGCTGAAGCAGTGTTGCCTTGAAGCGACTCAAATGTCACCAACAGCATGGTCGCAATGAGGACTGCTCGAGCTGCACCGCTGCCGGGACCGTCTTCTCGAATCTTAAAGTCGTTCTCCTGTGACACTATCGCAATCAGGCGCCGCAACGAACCCACTGCTCTAGTATAATACGTTAGGGCATGGTAGTAGTGTCTTGAAGAGCTTGTCAGGCTGGCTTTAAACAGTGGCATTCGTGGTTTGCCCAGTACCCGTTCCTTCGTGGAAGCGGATGACTGGTCATGTTCCTCCTGTGCTCGGACGAGGGCGCCGATTGCGACGATGGCATTGCGGATGCAGTCGTCTCGACTGCTTTCTCGTAGAACTGTACGTCGCCAGAACTCGTTGCGGCTATAGCCGAGCTGGTGAATGACACTGTGCCGAAACGTGTCGAAGTATTGCACCTCGCGTGGGTTGAGAAATGTCGCGGACGGTTCGACGAGGCGTGCTGGGCGGGCTGCGATGGTGGCGGGGAGTAGAGTACGATATCGTGTCGCGTGAGCTGCGTCTGCGGCTGATACGTCGACGACGCCGCCTCGCCTTTTGTCAAGTACCACGGGGTAGGTGCATCTTTTCTGGCGGCGCTGACATCGCCCGCAGCTTGGTTGCTTCTCATCACAGCGGACATGAGATGCCTTACATTCACGGCACCCTAAAGTAGTATACCAGGCAGCTGCGTTAGTTGGAAATCACAATTTGGATTATCTCGATGGCTTAAACCGGCCCGTTTTAGTGCTGTTCGGAGGTCTCGCATACCTGTCTTGACTTTTGGGGCGCTTTTGCGTTTCTTCTTCTCCGTCTGTAGCTGATCAGTTTGCATTGCAGCCACAGACGATGGGCCGGCCCGCACGTGTGCCGTCTCGAGTTTACTCATGCTTTAGTGCCGTAAAATAACGACCAATGCGGATAGCTGATTTAGACATGGAAAATGTCTCTGGAAGAAGAATGGAGCATAAAAAGGAACAAGTTTGTGATGAATGCCTGCAGCCCTCACACGTACACCGGAGCATGCCACTTTGACAGGCCGTAAATGGAGCCAATGAGCTCTGACATGAAGTACAGGGCTTGATGATGCGGTAGGGGTAGCCTGGTTTCTGAAATGGCATTGCAGCGAGTCATGTGCATTTAGTACCCCTGGCTCTGCAGCATCAGTGAGGACATCTTCATCACCGCTTCACTTCTGGCTGTTCTTGGCACATCGTCATCGGCGACAGGCTCTCTAGGTCCTAGAGTTCCGTCAATTCAACACTTGTTCATTATTCCCTCTCACTTATCCATCGGCACGCATCGTGGACGTGACAACACATATGCCAGGGTCATGATTTGTGGTTCGACAGCGCGCGACCAGGAGAGTCCACGTACAGCCCCGAGCAACTTGTCAAGATACTCAAGTTTGCCGCTTTGCGCGCTTCACTCCGTCCTTGAATTCAGCCGGAAGCATCAACCAGGCCTCGAGGCCTGCCTCTACCAGCATGGTGGAGTCGTGAGCGAGCGCGATTCACGCGACAGAGGTTGGATGTTGAGTGAACAACATCGTTAGTCATCTTGGGACTTTTCGTCTGTGGAGTACATTGATCAGTAAATGATATTACCGGCGTTCCGGGGAGTACTAAAAGACAGGGGTAAGTACTTCGCTAGTTCCTGACAAATCGCTCTAGAGCTCGCTGCTCACCGTCACTCGTTCATAAGGTGACTTTTATTTTTTGTGGGTGGGCAACTATAAGTTCCCCAAACTGTGTAGTCATTTCTATGCTCTATGAGCTCGTAAGCGTTTTCGTCACATACAATCTGTTGGACTTCACATCCCAACAGCCGGCTCAAACCAGGTGCGGGTCCTGGTGTAAGGACAGCACGTCTCCCAGTTTGTTAGCATAAGTATTCAAACAATAGCCATGTCTATCACATACGACCATAGGATCGAGAGAACTGAGGGTCCCGTCCGCTCCCCTTTCCATAAGCTCGATACCGTTGAACTAGTAGTTGGGTCGGTGACGACCAGCGAATCCTCAATGTTGTATGTTTTTGCCATCCTTTTTTCCTACCGAGACGGAACTACCTACCTCTGTAGTTCTCAAGCATTCGTTATACACCTTCTCATCCCTTACTTCTTTCACGCACAAGGTCAGTTACTTCGTCGAGGAGCGAGAAGACCATGAGAAATTTGCTGTCCCAAGTAATAAGGGCAGATACTCATGTACCATTGATAAGAGCGCTCTTGCCGCTGCTACACGTATCTGCCAGGGAGAACATTGGCTGCATCTCCTTGGATCGTAGTTGCCGTCATCGGGGACTCACTCTGCATCTTCTTGGCACCAATCATGTTATGCCACCACGCAAGCACAACAGCCTTGTTGAACATCATCACGGGAAAGGCGCCCTAAGGACTTACCACATCCAAGTACGAATCGTTCTGGAACGAGATGAACGAAGTCCCCGCCGATGAGATGTATACCTAGATTCCACCCGTCGCAGGATCTGTGAGATTATCAACTGAAGCGTGAAGGCCCGGAACTCCGTAGACTACAGACAGGAGAGCTCATGTTCGATTGGAATTCCGACGGGTGCCGATGTAAATGCAAGCTGAGCCTTACTTCTTTGCTGGAGGCACTGAAAGTGTACACCGCCGTCGGCTCGCCAGTTGTCCAGTCGAGTAAAATACCGCCATACGTTCTGCCATTCTGCGCGTTATAAGGGGCAACACGTTGGTAAGACTTTCCTTCCTCGTAGAGCAAGTCCCAGATGAAACCATGCGTGTTTTTGAGCACATATTCTTATGTTGTCTTCCCCGCAAAGCGGCATTTTGACGCAAGACTTAATAGACTTAGGCCGGGCTTTGGGTTGGCATCAACGCGCAAACCAGCGAATACGAGGAAGGCAAATTCAAAGGTTGTAAAGTCATTTTTGGTGATTAACAAGTGAGCATGGTCAATTTTGAATTGTCAAAGCCAACATCGTAATGATTAGTCGACGAACAGTGTTTATAATCTCACCATACTCTTGACGATCTTGGTAACGGTATTGGTTCCGTCCCATGGCGAGCAGAATATCTCTTCCTAAACGCTATTTCCCCAGTTTCTTGGGCTGGGGTTATGACGTACTACCCCACACTAGTTTATAGTTCTGGCTCCGGCACCGGAGAATCGGCGAAATAGAAATCTTTTAGTTCAGCTGCTACACCACCTCCACTAAGGCTGGGAGGAACTTCTTTGACGGCAAAATTGGATTAGCATAATTACTCGATCGTCAAGTCCGGAGAATTGAGCGTTTGTGGTTCTCATAGGGCTGCCGCGCTGGTATAACACGCCACGTTTTGCTTGACTGCAACCCGAGCGCAATCATCTTGGCCAGAAATGCCGACACAGGATCAGAGCACTGGTTTGGACAGATTGCCTGTTTTTGGTAGGGCTGAGGTTTCTGGTAGGCCATTCCAAGCATGTGACAGGTGTCGGCTACGCAAGAGCAAGGTCAGCCCACCCTGATAATCAGCCCAGAGTTGTGATACTGACTTGGAGCCTCAGTGCAGATTCATCAATACGGGGGCCGACGGGTCATGTAAGGGCTGTGACCAGGCAAAAGAGCCATGTCGTTTCGATCTGCCCGTGGCCCGCCGGGGCCCCAAAGCTCGAAAGACTCGAGCACGTGGTGATAGCAGTCCGCCAAGGCTTGGGCTCCGCTCGCTATCACTCCCCAAGCCGTCAAAACCGCCTTCCGAGTCGCACATGTCCATAGAGGGTGCTTCAGCTTCGACTTTGAGCCAAGCATCACCCTCGCCGGATGCTGCTGCGGCTGCAACCTTGAGGTATCTTTCTCAGAGGGGATCGGCGCGTCAATCGACAAGTCAGCTAGAGTATGAAGGAAACGCTCTGTCTAGTCGTACACATACAAGCTCATCAGGAGTACCTGGAGTAGATGTCAACATCACAACACCACAAAGTCTTGGCAGTTTCGGGTTCACATGCAACCTGGGGGACTCAACAGTGCAAGATCGATGGAAATTTCTCGTCAACTCTTTGCGATACGTAGGGCACGATGCTACCCTTCTTATACCACGCGCCTTTATACTTTTCTTCGAATACCTTTACCCTCTCACACCACTGGTACACGAAGCCACGCTACGAAAGTCCTTAGACAACTTTATGGACAGCCAAGCAAAAGTCTGTGAGAACAACCACACTCTCTTCAGCGAGCCACGGCTAGAGTCCACACTCACCTTGCTCATGGCCATCTGTGCTAGCTCTGCCTTCTTCCTCCCGAAACACATATTTCCAGAAGGACAGTCAGTCAGTGATATCTTTCTCAACCACTCCCGTGCATCGTTGGACAATTATCTCGAAACAGACCTCACTAGCCCTGATGCCAGTTCTCTTGCCATAAGATACTTCCATTCGAATTGCCTACATGCAGCGGGACAGCCTGGCAAGTCGTGGCTAGTCTTCGGAGAAGCTGCCAGACTTGCACAGGCAATAAACCTCCACGACGAATCTGCTTATGTAGGACTGGATCCTCTCGAGGCGGAGCTGCGACGGAGGGCTTTCTGGATTCTGTACATGGGAGACAAATCTGCTGCAATTCTCAACAATCGCCCCATTACGCTCCACAAATTCTCCTTCGAGTCTGGGATCACGACTTCCTATCCGAAGCCCTTCCACGAGACTACGAGCAGTGTGCTGCCCCAAGCTTCTGATATCAACACTGTCAGCCATGCTCACACCGTAATCGAGGGCTTCAACGCAAATCTGCGGCTGTGGCAGACGTCTTCTGACATACTACTGGAGCTACGCCTCATTCGGGACCGCCAATTACTAGACAAGAACAATGCTGCAGAATCTGGGTTTGATAGGTCGCTCAATGCACCACTGAGCCCTGGCGCTTCTAGCTTTTCTCACGACGTGCAGCTGCAACAGCTCACACATGGAGAACGTACCCGCCTGGATACTCTTTACATCCGTTTCGCCACTTGTCTAGATATGATACCTCCTTCTCTCCAGTCTTGTACTCTCGCCGTCCTTAACGCCGACGGGCCGAGCATAAATCTAAGCAGCGACAACGGAAATATCACTACGGGAAACAGTACATCATCGCCGCCACGCTCACCCGAACTTTTCCGCACAAACCAATGTATAGTGCAGAGCGCCAACCTGCAGGTATCAGTGCACTGCTTGAGGATGATCCTGGCGCAAAAGCTGGAGATGCTCCCATCGCCTACGACATATCACGTTGGTGTGAATATCCTGCCCGGGTTCGGCGCAGTCCAGTCTGATTTGCACAAGACGGAAATCGCTCGCGACATGCTCCGCGTGATCCGAGAGGCGCCATTCTGGTCGCTGCAGGTCAACGGGGAACCCTATGTAAGTCGTCTTCATGCGCACTTCTTCTAGCCCTGCTCTGCTCACCGGGTACCTCTGGTCTCTCCGCTGACTATGATGTGTGCTTCCGCTCCGTAAAGGTGGAAAAGATCCGTCTCATCGGGGCGAGCCTCCTCGAGATCATCCACCGCAATGGCTCTTCAGCGATCGCTGCCCGTGCTCGGGCTGACTTCACAGTCTTGCTTGATTTACTGACGAGGCTGGACTCCCGTGCGTCGGACGCCCTGCGAAATGACTCTGGGTTAGCATAATTCCAGAAGTATATTGATCCATCTTGTTACAACACAAGGTACCGAGAAGCAGTCGGACCCAAGAGTGCTGCTTTTTTGTCCAATCGTGATTGATTGTGCGGAAAAATAGGTCCGTTACGTTGGAGTCGACGTTTTGGTTTCAACCTCGTCAGTGCAACGTTGATTGCAAAATGGCAAAAAGCATGATGACCAGAAAGATCCAGAATATACCGCTTAGCCTCATTCCCGCTATGCAGTCGTTTGCATCAAGAAATACCAAGGCGGCCCAAAGGTACAGTATTGAATAGCACGAGCTAGTATTCTCCCATTAGGGCTGTAAATATCACATTTTATCAAAGCGCCTTCTCCTCTACGTGGATAGAGTCTTCGTGCTCGGCCCTTCAAGTCAGATTCAGGATCGCCGGAGCTTTGGCTGGGAAAATGGGCGTAACAGAACAGAGCCCGACGACCGCGCTAAGATCAGCCTGGGACGAGGAAGAAATGCTGCTTCCCATGTCATGTTCCTCCTCAGCTTTCCTTGGTGATGGCGTGCTGGAGTCTCAGCGCAATTGTAGACTGACAAGTTTGGAGGCGGCGTCGCCGCTCTCGTAGTGGTACTTGTCGATATGGCCTTGACTGGTCTCGAATCTGCCCGTTGCACATCAGCCAGCATGGCGACTGCGGGATAGGAGAAGACGAGGCTAGGCTGGTAGTTGCTCGAGACAATCTGGATTAGAGGTAGGCAGTTTCCAGCTCCGCTCGTGGAGGGGAATTCATGTCGTTGCCCTGTGTTGCCCGGACATTCACAACGTTAGGCTGCGGACGATACTGGTATTATAGAACGTGGTGGCTTGAACGCGCTCCTTTCCGCGTGAAGGCTCGGTGATCAGAACACGCACGCGCCCATGTGGATGGATGAAGAGCCGATGACAAGTATAATCTCGCCACCGTTCGAACATCTCGAGTGATGTTTGCAAAGAATTACACCATGATACCCGCAATCATGAAGATCGATCCGACTGCCGTTGGTACAAGTCGGCCCGCCACGTCGCTGGTCCAGCTCAAGAATACGAAAGGGAGGAGGCCACCAAGTGCGCTCGGGGCGCCAAAGTGACCAACCATTGAGCCTGTCGAGTGGCCAAATTCGGTTTACCAGCTCTGAGACTTTTGAAGGACACTCGTCATGCTCTTCGTTTTTGTTTGTGTTAGCATCTGATGCCTTGGCATACTTGTCTCGGTCGGATACATTTCACTAGCCCGTCAGTGCCTAACGTCATGCTGGCAAGAATGGAATATGTGATTAAATGAGCAGATATTCTTTGAGAGACGACATCAGGATGGGCCCTCGCGGGGCCATGATTCATCAGTGGACCGCCGGCCACTTTTGTCGTACCACATCATCTCAACTTAAAATGTATCTGGCTGATGTCAGCTACCAGGGAAGCCAGTGAGTGAGACGATTGACCGAACCCTCCCTCTGGCGGGATGTGTGGGTCAAGAAAGTGAGACAGGCAAAACCACGGACCGAAGAAGAGGCTCGCAAAGTGACTTTTTTCCTGTACACAGCATGCACGAACTCGGCAACGCAGCGATCCGGCAGCTAGCCAGCCAGACCGCAATTCTTCTGGAAGGGGGAGGGGGGCCCTCTCACCCGATTTGGCGAGTCGGGGGGAGCTGACAAGGACCTCGCATAGCTTGCCGCACTAGCATGTACAGGGGTTGCCGTAAGGCCCGAATCCGAGGTCCGATGTGAGCGGGCCGCTCGATGCGAGGTACCCCCATCCAATCAGATGTGTTTTCTTCAGTAACCTCCCCACACCCCCCACTATCTCGTTCCGAGGCCTTCGTGGATTTATGTCCGCCAAGGATCTGATTGCGAGGGCATAGCTTGTTTGGGTTGCTGACTTATTCGCGCCATGGATGCCAGTCTAGGCCCGTTTTTTGCCTGTTTCCTGACACCCACGATGGCTTTCTCTTCCTTCTTGGTTTCTTGTTCGCGACCAGCTTCCTGCGACAAGTAGAACAGACGAGCCCAGCTCTCGACGACCACACGACCTTGCCCGCAAGGCTCTTGAGAGTGGTCGACTTCTCACGAGACAGGGAACGAACCGACAAACGATCTCGACGACGTGACAGACACAATGAGTTGCAAGGAGGTCAGCCTCTACTGCCCTGTCCAGAGGACGGTGCTGGGCTACTACCCGAGCCTCGGCGCCAATGCCTTCCTCGCAGCAGGCTTCGGAGCCTGTATCATCGGGCTGGTCGCGACTGGAGTCATGAAGAGGACATGGGGATACTCCTCTGCCCTCACTGCCGGCTGTATTCTGGAGTTTGCAGGTTAGTTCTTGCCATCGAGGGACGTCTTCTGACCGTTGGGTTGCGCAAGCTGACGTTGGCGCTGCAGGCTACGTTGCCCGAACACAACTACACTACAACCCCTGGAACCAGGATGCCTTCAAGACACAGATCTGCGCCATCGTCCTCGGCCCGACCCTCATCTGCGTCTCCATCTACCTGACGCTCAAGCACATTGTCCTCTCCGTCAACCCGGAGCTCTCCCGGATCAAGCCCCGGCTGTACCCTCTCATCTTCGTCCCCGCCGACGTCTCGTGTCTGGTCCTGCAGGCCATCGGCGGTGGTCTGGCGGCCGCCGCGGGCAGCAACACGCCCAACCCCAAGCTGCTCAACGCCGGCAACAATGTCATCATCACCGGCATCGCCCTCCAGGCTGCCCTGCTCGGCGCGTTTGGTGTCTTGTGCACCGACTACTTCCTGCGATGCCGCAAGTGGATCGCCAGCCATCAGGACGACACCAGCGCCGAGTCCCAGGCCCATCTCGCAGCGTGGAAGGACACCAAGTTCCGCAAGTTTGTGTATGCTGTGTTTGGCGCGTACGCGTTCATTCTGATTCGCTGTATCTACCGGTAAGTGCAGGGCAGGCACTCACTTCTTGTGCTCGGGGTTATGCTTGAGGAATTGGCTTGCTGACTGGCGTGTGATGACAGTATCGCCGAAATGGCAGGCGGCTGGGGCAACCACATCATGCAGGACGAGCCGTCGTTTATTGCCCTCGAAGGATGGTGAGTGCTTTTTCTTTCTTTCTTTTCTTCTTCTTGATGAATTGAAATCGTAGACGTCCAAAGTTTTCGTGAACTGAGCTAATGACCGGTCTGAAAAAACCAGCTGCATCCTCATCGCAGTCTGCCTCCTGACGCTGTTCCCGCCAGGCTTCCTCTTCCCCGCCATGGCCGAGCGCGAGCGCGCGCGGTTCCAGAAGAAGTCGAAGAAGAGCAAGCCCGCTGCTGCGGGCGAGACGGCCACGTCTGGTGACGAGTCTGCGTCGACGCAGGACGAGAAGGTTGCCAAGGCCGCTGTATAGAGAGTTGGCTACACGAGCGTGTGGGTGCATATAGAGGTCGGGATATCACGCGGAATAGATGCGTTATGGCAAGGGACAGGGTTTTTGCATTTCCAGCGTCGCGGAGTCCCAAAGGCTGAACACGATGGACGTTATGCTTTTAGTGCGATTCCAGGCAGGCAACTACAGGGTCACGTAGCAAGGAGCTGCAGAAGGCGCGCGGCAGAGCGCCCCTTTGCCCAATTTCAGCTTGTCAGCCACGGTGGTCACTTGCCCCGGGAGATCGGTGTCAGACAGATGGTCACATGTGTTTGTGATGGCGATGCAGCAGCGACGATGCGTATCTGTACTTGCAGTACGGATTGGTAAGTGGTGTTATGTATGACCAACCTTTAGTGCTCAGGGTTGCCCTGTGATATACACTTCAGTACTTAATTAGCCACCACGCTCGCCGCCCATAGCGCTGATAACCCGCCTGAGCCGTGCGCCACCTCCTGATCAGCGCCTCTTGCCGGCATCCCTGCGCCATATCACACATCTGAGATTGGCTGCTGCTTGGCTGCTGCTTGGCACCGAGTCTCGAGACGACGCAGGCCGGATGACTTCTCCATCCTTTGCCGTCTTGTAACTCAATTGTCAATCACACAGCGTGATGCCGCCCAGAGCATCACTTGCGACTCAGTGCAGGTTCTGACGGACAGCCATCTATCGCCGCCCATGGACCGCCGTCCCGACATCAAGCCTGTCCGGCGGCGCCCGGTCGGCGCTCCGGTGCAGCAATGGCCGGAGCCTGTTGTCGCAAGGGCCGATGCCGTCGACGACCTGCTCGACGACTACTTTGCCCTGCCCGTGTCGGCGCCGGCCGCCGCACAGCACTCGAAGCAGCTCGAGATAAGGCAGGGCACGACTCAATTGAGCATTGCCACGCGTCTTCAGGCCCCGGTACAAACATTCGAGTACTCCAACAGCAGCAGCGCTGCCCGGTCCCCGGGCCACTCGGCACCAACGTCCCCTTTACCACCGCCTCCAGCATATTCTCCAGGAGTAACGCCCGACACGCCCATACATCTCGTGCCAGTCACCCCAGACGCCCAGCCACCAAGCAAGCCCTTCTGGAAGACCGCCATTGATGAGACCGTCTACTTTGCCGGCGGACTCGTCTCGCACCCGGCCGAATCGACACGGCACTACACCGTGCTCCGTCACTCCCCCGGCCTCATCTTCTACAAGGGGCCCTCGACCCGCGTCACCCTCACCATCTTCTCCGACAACGGCCCGCTGCCACCGGGACGCACGCTATGGCTTCAGCGCAAAGGATTCTCCGGCGACATGGGCATGGGCATAAGCAGCTTCTTCGGCACAGACTCGGCCTGGATAGACGTCACGCCTTGCACCCAGGTCCTCGCCTCGGAAGTGGCCCCCGAAGACGAGAGGGCCTGGCAGCGCGACATCAGCAAGTTTGTCAAAAAGGCTGCCGACCACAAGCGCTTGTCCAAGCACAAGGCCTGCGAGACTTGTGTTGTGCGCGTGCCAGCGTCCGCTGCCGACGGGTACATGCGGATCGTGGTCTGCGCGGGCACTCAGGGAGGTGCCAAGACAGATGACGGTGCACCCAACAAGGGCACCACGAAGAAGAAGTCGCTCTGCCCTTCGCCAGTCTTCCGCGTAGCCAGCACATCGCGAGACATGAGCGTCGTGCGCGGCGCGAGTCTGCGGACGCTGCCGCTCGAGCTGGGCATACGGGCGGCCACCGCGATCGGGGAGAGATATGTCACGACGGTCGCGGCGCCCGTGGTCGGTGCTGTGCAGGCCGGGGCCAAGCGCGTCGAGAAGCAGGTCGAGAGACACAGCTCACGAGCTGTGGCGATGGTCAAAACGGGTGTGGCGGAGAACTTGGTCGCGGCGGAGGATAGATATGCTCCGATTCGACATGAGACCTGGGGTGCTCTGCACGAGACGAGTATCCACGATTCGCCTCCAGAGACGGTGGGAAGTGAGGACGGGCCGGAACACCCTTTCCCAATGATGATGTACGGCAAGGTTGTTCCGGGGACTGGGAGGAGCCGTGCCGACACGGGCTTCCCCACGGCGAACTTGTCTGGAGTCTCGGGCGACCTGCTGCTTCGTCTTAATGGTGTGTATCTCGGCTGGGTGACAGTTGCATCCTCACAGCAACTCTACGGGTCGGACAACGACCTGCACAAAGCCATCATCACCATCGGCCCACCCACGTATGGCGTGGCCAGAGTCGCCACCGAGAACACCGCGTCCATCTACGTAATCCAGGAGTCGGCCGACCACATGCTAGACATTCTCAGCGCAAGAGTAGACGTCATCATAATGGGCCACCTCCGCCCTCTGCCCCGTCGAGACCCAGCACCACCACCGCAACACCTCGCAGCCCTGATGCGCGAGAACATCGCCATCACCACGGCAAGTCTCAGCCGGGACGCCTGGCACCACCACCACCAACGGCACCTTGTCGATGCTGCCACGACACGAAACCCGCTACTCAAGGCGCTCAAGACACACAAGAGCTTCAGCGACTTTGCGTCTCATGCGAGCGCGGGCTTGCAGAGGAGGGTAGATAGCGTGCCGCTGCACCTCGCGGGTGTGCGGACGACGGGCAACGAGCTCAAGGACCACGCGTACGGGACGGGTGGGTATTATGTGAAACGCTGAGTTTCGGGGTGCGTTGGTTCATGGAGATGGTGTGTCGATGAGCAGAGGTACGTAGATAAGGGGGAAGGGCCGTGCCCATGTCATTCATGTATATTGAGGCTTCTGGACGGGGCCATCTCAAAAAACTAGAGATGTTTTAATTAATGAGATATCCGGATGCTGTGCAAGTGAGCAGCATCCAGTACGAGGAACTAAAAACAACGGCGTGCCTTGTTAGACAGACTTGTCCACGTCCATGTGGAGCTCGACTTGGACCCCGGATTCCAGGAACACGATCATCGCCCTTTATTTACTTAGTTTAGCCCCTTCCCCCCCTTGACTGTCTGCACACACGCGGGAGTGTCCCGCTGTGTTGCATGCCTTGGCGCCTGTGCGCAGGGGGCTGAGGGCGCAGGGCTCAGGGCTGATGGCCGCCCCGACCCTGCCGCCGCGACTCAAGGGTGACGTCTCCTCTCGATCCGTCCTACATAGTAATTACTCTACCACAGCTACACTCAATCACGCAAAGACCGGCGCTGAGCAGTGCTCGACATCTTCTGCGCTTCGCAAGCACACCATCGCTACGCTTCCGTACCATATTACGCATCCTGTCAAGTCTCCGTCAACTTGACCCGTCTCGATCAAGCAGGCCGACTCCCAGCGAAGCTCACAAACTCAAACCGACATCGCAGAGTGGGCGTGTTGCAAGACCACACACTACAAGTGACTACCTACGCACATCAATCATTGTCCCAAGAGAAAAAGGAGGCACTCGCCAGGTCCATCAAGTCCAAAAACGCCTTCTCTACAAAAAAAAAACCCAGCAAACATGCCCCTCCACCAGAACCCAATGACAAAAGCCACCCTCGCAGCAACAGCACTCGCAACGATATCCAACGTCCTCGCACAGCTCCTCGAAGCACATAACGCCGCCCATTCCACCACCACCACCCCAACAAACGCACCTATCTTCTCCCTCGACGTCCTCCAGATAATCCGCTTCGCCCTGGTGGTCGCCCTCACCACACCACCAAACTACCTCTGGCAGATCTTGCTTGAGCGCACTTTTCCCGCCTATGGGCCTTGCCCGGAGGACTCTGCCGCCGCCGCCGCCGCCGCCGGCGCATACCGCGACCTAGACGACGGCGCCCTCCCGCTTGGAAAGCGCGGCAGCGACCAGAGGCGCACGAGGAAGCGCACAGCCTCGAACGCGAGCTCCTCGGACATTGATCTCGAGAAGCAGACCTCCTCAATACCTCTATCCTTCCTACCACCACCAACATCGTCGTCGTCCTCACCGTCCTCACCAGCAAGCACAAGCACAAGCAGCACCAGCAGCAGCACCACCACCACCACCACCACCACGCCATACCCCTCTCACAGCAGGACCGCCAAACCCGTCCTAAACTGGCGCAACACTTTTGCGAAGTGGTTCATAGACTGCATCACCCTGGGCGCGCTGTTCAACACGGTCGCTTTTTTCTTGCTCATGGGCCTGCTCAAGGGCCAGGGCTGGTCCCAGATCGCGAGCACCGTCGCGGAGCAGACCATGCCCCTCATCCTCGCGGGTTATAGGGTCTGGCCCCTCGCCTCGGCCATCAGCTTCACCGTCGTGCCCGTCGAGAAGAGGGTCGTCTTTATGAACTTTGTCGGGCTCGTCTGGGGCGTCTACATGTCGTTTATTGCCGCGAGGGTTTGACGCGGGGTTGGTTTGAGGGGATCGGGGGAGTGGAGGGGGCAAGGAAGGAGAGAGAGGGGGGAGGCGTTATTAGGTGGTATTTATTCATGAGTGAGAAGTTTTACAGCGTTTGTTATATATTCGTACTATTGGGAGCTACTAGACGGCCTGCTCGGCTACCGAAGGAAGCCCGACCACTCATCTCCTTAACTTTGTAAGCGACTTTCTTTCCCTCCTTTTTCTTGGCTGGAACCTCGCCCAACCACGTCCGTATCTAGAGTACAGCGAATCTCGGTGAAGGGGGGCTAGGGGCTGGGGCTAAGATGGGCACCAGTCGCTGATTGCCCCCCGGGCCTTATTCGTCGCTGTGGTCTTTTCGTGACTTGTTGCCGTGGACTATCGCCGCCCCCGAAGCCGTTCCTCTGATGTGGTGATGGGGGAATAAGTGCTGTCTAGCAATTTGTCTGGGCATGGTTATCTGGGTAGATTTCGAAGCAGCAGCGCCCATCCCATGTTCTTGCAACCAGGATCTGTAGTGATACCTGGTGTTCTGCAGAGACAGCCGTGAATTTCCGCTTCGATAGGGAATCCGGCTTGGAGGCCCGCCCGTGGGCTCGATGCGTCCCGCTAATTATCGTTGTTTGCCATCCTGTCGACCCAAGAGAACCGGCGAGATGTCCGATAGTCGTTGGGGAAATCTGTCACGTTGGGGGGAGGTCCCAGAAAGCGTGAACATGTTCTTGTGTCGGCATGGTATATAGCCCAGCTCAGTCCTGCTTCATAGGCAGGATACCCGAGCAACTGGAAAGGTTCCAATCTTTCCCCCACCATATGATTTCAAGAAAACAAGTCCCCCAATCACGTCCGGCCAGCCAACCTCGCCCTCCGAGCCTCATCCTCCCTATTCATCTCTACCCTAGACAAGAAATCCTGGCGGTTGGCATAAGACTCCTTGCTCCTGCCGGCGAGCTCCAGCTCGTCTTTGATGCCCTCCTTGTCTACGAACCCGGCCCAGTCCATGCGGCTCTTCTCCACCACGTTGAGCTTCTTCGCCTTGGACCCTTGGCGGAACGCGGCCTCGCGCTGCTGCAGCGCCGCGCTGAGACCTAGGTTCAGATCCGACCTGCGCTGCCGCTGCTGCTGCTGGCCCGAGGAGTCGAGCAGGACCGGCTCGAAGATGGAGCGGAACGCTTTGCGGGGTTTGCGGAGCTGGGAGTCCCCGCTACTATCATCCTCCTCATCATCGGCGGCGGTGGTGCTGCTGGTCAGAGCGAGGTATTCTGCGGACTTCGGGTCCAGGGAGGCAATGTACAGCTTGGCCTCGGCCGAGTCGCGCGCCACGTGCTTCTCTTCCGTGTGTACCTTGCCGGCGAAGTTGTATGTGCGTTTGATCTTGATCATGGCGGGCGCGTCGGCGTTCTTCTTCTCCTCCTTGTCACCCGACGTACCCGTCTCCACATCATCACCACCAGATCCCCGGTTCTCCTTATCACCACTACCATCCTTTCCCTGCTCACCACCACCCGCCTCCAGGTCACCCTGACCTGTCGTCCCAGACCCGACCTCCGCACCGCTCATCATCTTGGCCCACATATCATCAACGTCAATGGTGACTGGACCCGACGGCACGACGCCACGGTCCCGACGCTGAGCTTTTTCCGCGGCGCGCATGGCGCGCGTCTTGACCAGTCCGCCCTCTCCTCCTCCTTCCTCTTCGTCATCGTCCTCGTCCGCGGCCCCGTCGCGGTGCGCCGTGCTCTTGGCCTTCTTCGACTGCTTCCGGCTCAGCTTCTTCTGGCCCTTTTGTATCACCGCCTCGTCGCCCGAGTTCTCGAATCCTTCGTCGTCGTCGTCGTCATCTGCGCTTCCGCGCTTCCCCGTCGCTGACGTCGCCGCGAGGTCGGTCCCAGCAGCGGCGGCGGCAGCAGCTGCTGCTACTGCAGCCGCGGTGTTCTGCAAGCTCGCAGCATCCCGGCCATTTGCATCATCCTCGTCGCTGTCGTCGCCGGTGTTGTCCGCGTCCTCATCTCCGCCGCCCCCACCGTGCGCGTCCTCGTCCTCGTCGGGCGCGAAGTCAGAGTCCTGGTCTGATGCGTAGTCGTCGTCGTCGTCGTCGTCGAGGAGCATGGGGTCCGCCGCCATGGCTGCCTAACCTTGCCTTGCCACTCTTTTGCGCCTAACCTTGCCTTGCCACTCTTTTGCGCCTCGGGCGCTTTGAAGCACACCTTGGTGGGCTTGGCGCGTGCAAGTGTCTGGTCGCGTCGCCCGTTGCTGTTGCCGTTGTAGTGACCGCGCCGAGGTGAGGGTCGTAGTTGCGTGATTGATGGTATGACGTCGTTTCTCCGCGCTCACGCGCGCGCGTGTGCGTGTCTGTGTCGTGAAGTGCAAGAATGTGGGAAAAATAACATGGTGGAGTTAGCTCGACCACTACAGGGGACCGACCCCCGTCCCCTGCGCCGCGGTGCCTGGGCGGGTGGGGACCTGGCGCCTGTGGGGTCGGGGAACAGGGTGGGTTCTAGGCTGCAGTCTGCGCGCTAGGCTTGGCCGCATGATATCCTTTCAGCCCTCCAGCTCAGCAAGCCCTGTCTTCGCGTGCATGGGGTGATCACGAGTGAGGCAGCCTGGACAGCTGGGTTGCATAAGGTTTTAGATTTGTTGAAGGGGCTCAGGTCTCGTGGTCACGATCGTTTGATAAAGTTTAGTGAGGTTTTGGAGAGTTTGTTATTGGGGTTCTTTGATGTGGGCTACACAGCACCTGATGCTTAAGAGGTCGATTGTTGAAACCTCTGTGAACCCCGAGGCATGGACTGCTGTTCCGAAGAGTTGATACAGGTAAAATCCTTACAAACTCGTACATGAATACAGGATGATTGGGTATTTAGCGACAAAACCATGCTACACGAGGTCGATGATAGAAGAGAAACACATGAAGTTTTGTATTTACATGAATGTGTCTGAAGTGCAAACAATGAAACAAGCTAGCTAGCTAGCTAACAAAATGAACGAAGATAAAAATGATGAAAGTGGAAGCAATGGTCTAAACGCCACTGCTGTGAGAATGCTGAAATGGACCCGCTTGATTGCTCAAGATGTTCCCCAATGCGCCGCTGTATGGTGCCGAACCTCGCCAGACGCCGCAAGAAAAACCGCAGCCACGAAGGCTACTTCAATCTATCCTGTCCGCGCCCCAAAACAACCCAAGTCTCGCTGATTGCGATTCCGCCGGGGGTATCTAGTTGCTTGTCACTTGCGCCATCTAGACTGGTGACCTCCTCCTCGATTGGTGTCCACCCGTCTTCCATTAGGCTAAACCACTCCGCATCGTCAGAAGCAATGTCCTCATCGTCAGAGACGAGCTCGGGGGTCTGTGTAATAGGTGTGCCAGGACATGTAGTGCGCCTGGTATCCATCCGTCTATCGCCATCGTCGTAGTCGTCATGAATGTCGTTAGTCTCGTGAATTTCGTAAACAGCATGCTGCATGGTTTGTGAAAACGAGGGAGTAATATGGTGTATCCTCTCATCGCCCAGTGCCTGCGCATGTGAATCATGGTATTGGTGGTAGTTGTACAAGTCATCCTGGATCCCATCCTGGCACCCACGGCGGCGGTGGGGCCAGGCTTGGTGAACATTGTCGGCAAACGCCGTGAAGGACAGATCCAGGGCCAAAGCCGGGGGAGCGTGAAGATGCTCAATTTTGCGGGTGTGCTGATCGTCGTCGCTCGCATCACTCATGTCGTAATCATCCCCTGTAGAAGCTGGGTGGCTATCGTAGCGATAGCCAGGCCTTCTGCGTCTACGCTGTGTTGAGGCTGGCGTGATCCGGACAGTGTAGGCAGGCTCGTCGTGGGCAATTGTATCAAGACTGAAGCGCGCGCTGTGGATCTCGTGGGCTCTTGCAGAAGCAGTTGTAGCAAAGGAATTCCTGCCGAGGCTCTCGCGGCGATCCCTCGGGTCGTCGTATAGAAGTCCAAGGCGATACAGCTCGTCGTCGTCGTCGATGTAGTCGGAACTACGCCAATCCCGAGAGGTGCTCATAGCACAGAAAGCATCCTGCCGAACAAGTCTCGGGGTGCGACGACTAGAATCTTGCGTACCGTACTCGGCGAGTGCGGCGGTGGGAGAACCCCTGCGGCGATCGCTAGGAAGGAGGACATCAGTGTCCGCAGCCAGCGCTCGGTCGCTATCGTCGTCCCACCTGCGCAGAGGTCGTCGATGTTGCTGGTGGTGTTGTGTTGTTGTCCGGTGATACCTGCGCGTACCACTACCCGACTTGCAGTTGGAGCCTATTATCCGCCTGAACGCCGGTTGCTCTCTGATGCCGCCACTGCCGCTACCAGAGAAGCCGCCAAATATGTAGGGTGGGGGCTCGTCGCTGGAACTCGGAGAGGAGAGCGGACTTGAGATATGCATGTTGGGCGGACCGCTGGTGATGGTAGGTCGGTAGTGGTGTAGGTGTAGGTGTAGGTGAAGGTGTAGGTGAGAGTGGTATGTGGAGGGTAAAGTAAGCAGTGTCAATTGCTGGTGATATATTTGGAACAAAGAGCAACCCTGACAGACGAGGCGCCAGTATTTGCCCCAGCGCCAAATGGTGACTTATAGCAAAGGGTGCTCGCGTGGTCCTTGTGCTTGTGTGTCGCGCGGGTGGCACTGCCTGAGCGTGCAGTGATGCAAGGCAGACGTGGTGGCCTGGCAGGCCCAACTATCGAGCAACGAGACAGGGGGCCCATTCCATCCCATTCCAGGCTCCTCGGCTGCTGCCGCAGAGGAGGGACAGCCTGAGGCACAGCCGGAGAGACCGCCTGAGGTACCTATCGGCTGAAGACAGAAAGGAACCTTGGAAAGCGCGATGCACACCTGGCCAGCGCTGGCAGGTCCAGATGTCAGGTCAGGCGCCCTCCTTCCTTCGACACGTCTCGAGACGCCCCACCATGGCCGAGCCGGGCCAATCATCTTACACGGCGCAATCAGTCCGGGCCTCCGTGGGGTGTGTGGCAAGGCAACGATGAGTCACTCGACACCCAATACGCACTGCCGGATCCCTGTGCTGCATCCCCCGGATCTGAATTCCGCTCGGCTGTCCTACATGGTATGCTGCTTTGTACTTGGTTTTCAATACTTACTGGTAACCTAGGTAAGCTAATGGATGTCCAACGCTGAGCACTGCCACCACGCAAAACAGGGGACAAATCTCTCCGCGACCCCAGCTCCGACCGACGGTCGAATCAGCATCAGCATCAGCATTAGCGTTCGCATCCGCATCCTCATCAGCATCAACTTGGCAGAAGCGCAGTCATCACATCACGACCTTCTCTGTTTTTACGTTTGATGTACTTTGTAGGACGTCTTGGGCCTGTGCCGATGTCCCGGAGCCGGGGCTTACGGGGGCTTATTCGTTAGTTCCGCCTGCGGTTGCATTTTTGCATCACGCCCTGCATCTGCTGCATCCGACACTACATCGAAACCTGCATCGAACTGCGGCACCCAACATTCTGCCCATTCTTCTGTCAGCCCTAAAAGCACAGCGCCCAAGGCGCACTAGCCAGCCCGACGCAGCCTTTCTCTTGTCCCCTCGTTCTGGAACCAGAAAAGAATGCTCCGTTGGTCCCAACAGTCCCGACAGTTCATGCTGGAGGAAAAGAAGAAAAAAATTGAACTCCTACTGCGCCCAGCTCAAGACCACGTGCGGCCGCAATCGCATGGCATCCCTGAGCCCTAGGTCACAACGGCTTCGGCATCCAGTTCCCTCGGCCTCGGAGTCCAAAAAACAAACTTGGCAATGCCGTATTCCGCAGCAATGCCACAATCATCAGGTTAACACCCTCTCGTGTCCCAAGGCTCATCGACCCGCTTACCAACGGCTCCCGACACTCCGGGTCGACTCGTCATCCACCAATGACAAAGAAAACATGGTCGAAATGCGCCCTTGCGTGGAATGCGTCATTGCGCCCCGCCCGCCCGGTCGGTCGGTGTTGGCTCATCGCCAGTCACACTGAGCGCTTCCGCGTGGTGTGTATGTGTGCTGCTGTTTGTGCTGCTGTTGCTGCTGACACGTGAAGCCCCGTACGACAAAAAAACAACATCACATCACATTGCATCACATCACATCACTGTCAAAACGTTCAACGATGGCATGTTTGTCGAGCGAAGTGGAGTCGAGTGGTGCAACATGCCAGTGTATGCAGTGCAAAATGTACACACATCACGAGCACTACGATGCGGACCCTCTAGATCCTCTTCGATCGAGATGTGCACACAGCATGCCTTTGATCGTGCGACCATGAGAAAAAAAAAAAAGTTTGTGTTTGTGGGTGTGTGGCACTTGTACAACGTTGTGTTTGTGTAGGTGGTGGTGGTGTGCAGGTAGGTGGTGTGGTGCGCTGTCAAACCACCCACCCACCCACTCACTCGCTCCGCTAGAACAAAGACCGGGGGGGCATCAAATGACCCTCCCGACGCTGCTGCTGCTGCGGACCGGTGACCTTCCCGCATCGCACCACATTATTAGTCACGATGACGACCCCTTGATCTTACACTTACACAGAAGAGATGAAAAGCAGTGCCGGGTGACTACTCAATTGCGAGCTGAAGGGTCAATTAAGTGATCCTCGAGCACCGGACCTGTTCTGCGTAGGTATTGACAGAACGCTGTGTGGCCTCTATGTGCTACAGAGGGGGGCAGGACAGATGCATGCGGCACAGCACACACACACATGCAGCAGGCCATAAGGGCCGCGCACGTCATTGCTAACGACCTTTTCCGTCTGTTGTGCCAACACATCTGACGACAAGAGCAAGAGCAACTATTCCATCTTTTGTATATATCCTAATTGATGGACAGTCGCAATACTCTCTGCCAAAGGCTATGCCCTCGACACTAGTACGGGACATATATACAGCGAGCCCCCAAGCCCACGAAACAACACATACACGCCTGGCCATTCCAGTCAACCCAGCAGAATCCTAGAAGTCGTTTTGAACAACGCCAGCTCCCAGGCAAACAAGCGTGTGATTGACCATCGTCACCATGACCAAGCTTTGATGGGTTAAGCAAACAGTGAGCAGACACAGCAAGTGAGGTCGCATCATGTGCCACGGTCCAGCGTCATGGCGGTCTTTGGCACGAGTTCATCAACAACTCGTCACTTCGATCCATGACGGATGCACCCCTGCTGTATCTGTAGTATCTGCTTGCCAAGGCGAATTCATCGACATGAAATCGAAACAGAATGTGGACTCGAGCACAAAAGTAAGGTAATCTGAAGCCAAAGCTGCTGAAATCATAGACGCGTAGGCAAGTGGAAGCGGCCGCAGCGGTACAGCATTATAAGTGTGAGCTTAATACATAGTAGTGTGGTATGCCTTCCCAGTCGGTGATTTTCCTCTGTATCGCATCATCTGTGTTGCTGATTAACATCGACGGGTGGTCTTGTGCTTACTGTAGACTAGTGGTTACATCAACGTGCAACACGTCTAATGAAAAGAAGGATGGATTGATCAAATCTGCTCTCTACAAGCTTTTAGGAGGATCAACTGCGCCATTGTCCAGCAGCAACTGCTTAACTTCTGGATGCCCATATGCAGCTCGTAGAGCATTGCCTTGTTCACCGCCCTGGGCATTGACGTCTGCTCCCCGGTCTAGAAGTATCTGTATAACATCGTAATGCCCATGGATTGAGGCAGCTTGTAGAGCACTGCCGAAACAACCGCCTTGGGCATTAACGTCTGCTCCCCGGTCTAGAAGTATCTGTATAACATCGTAATACCCTTTGTCTGAGGCAGCTTGTAGAGCACTGCCGAAATAACCGCCCTGGGCATTAACGTCTGCGCCCTTATCTAGCAGCATCTGTATAATGTCTTGGTATCCTTCGTGCGAAGCAGCTTGTAGGGCATTGCCGTATAAACCGCCTTGGGCATTAACGTCGGCTCCCCGCCTTAGAAGCATTTGTACAATATCGTAATACCCTTTGTTTGAGGCAGCTTGTAGAGCATTACCGCATTCACCGCCTCGAGCATTTACGTCTGCGCCCTGATCTAGCAGCATCTGTATAATATCGTAATACCCTTTGTTTGAGGCAGCTTGTAGAGCACTGCCGAAATAACCGCCTTGGGCATTAACGTCTGCTCCCCGGTCTAGAAGTATCTGTATAATATCGTAATGCCTATGGAATGAGGCAGCTTGTAGAGCATTGCCGAAATGACCGCCTCGAGCATTTACGTCTGCGCCCTGATCTAGCAGCATCTGTATAATGTCTTGGTATCCTCCGAACGAGGCAGCTTGTAGAGCATTGCCGTACACACCGCCCTGGGCATTGATGTCTGCTCCACGGCCTAGAAGCATCTGTATAACATCGTAATACCCATGGAATGAGGCAGCTTGTAGAGCATTGCCGTATCTACCGCCCTGGGCATTGACGTCAGCTCCTTTGTCAAGTAGTGCCTGCATGATGTCTATATTTCCGCCTTCCGCAGCAGCGGTCAAGGCAAAACCAATCTTTCCACTCTCGGCATGGACATCTGCTCCATTGCGTAGAAGTATCTGGGTAGCACAAGATAAACCAACGAACGATGCGAAGGCAAGAGCCGTGATTCCTGGATCGACATTCCAAGCGAGTCCACCCATGTACGTTGTGTGGTGCGGTGAGTGAAGTCTGCATCCGAATTTGAAGGCAGCTTTTGAGGAGAGGTATTCTGCCACTTCTGAAAGAACCTTCCCTCTGCATATTTCGACATCTACTGCATATTTTGACCAGTACTCGGCTGCGAATTCTGCAAATAGTGATCCTTCTGGATCTCGGAAATGGGATGCATGATCGATCAGGTATGCAAGACACACTCGCACAATTTCCTCTTTTGCGTTGATGTTTTCGAGATCCGCTGCCATGAATTCATGTACTCGGGTGGAGACGAGGTATTCTTGGACAGAGAAGTGCGCGAGCTGTATCGTACTAGTATTCTCGCCCTTCCTCTTCCAATGGTTTCCGAATTTGGAAGGGACTAGGACCACGAGACTTGAGCAGTAATTGACCACCTCTTGAGCAAATGGCATCCGATTTCGCGGATCAAATCGAGGTCGACTAGCAAGGTCGACCGCAAGTGCGTCAACAACTTCGTCAATGAAAAGCGGCCGTTCTGCGTAGACGAGGAACTGCAATAACCTTTTTGCGCAGTCCATGTGCTCGGGACGAATGTTCTGCAAAATCCTTGCATAGGTCGCGTCGAGCGTCAATGGAAGATTGTTCAACTCCTTAAAGATGGATTTCGGGTCAAGGCACTCCTTGAGGACATTGATCTGACAAGACACCCATCGGAACCTGATCTGTCAGTACATCTCTTTGACATAAGCCCGCGCTGCCTAGGGTACTTACATTCCGTTTGCCTTCTGGCTTAGGACAGATTCGACCATCTCCTGGATGTCGGGTCGATCTTTCCACCGGGACATCTCTGCTGTTTGTGCCCTGATATAGGCGTTGATGTCGTCCGCTATTCGTTTACTCTGGAGCGGAATAATCTCGCCTACTTGAGACCAGCTCTCGATAGAGCTCTTAATGTCTGGCTCCGGCCGGCTCGTTACAAGGATGTGAATGTTGAGGCTGACATCGCGAAGACCTTGTATCCATAAAAGCAGGTCGCCAGGAAGGTCATCGTTCCGTTTGTGACATTCGTCCAGTGCGTCAAGCACGATCCAGAGCTCACCAGCCTGCTGAAGTGAAGTCTGAAGAGTCTTGAATAACGATGCACTATCTGGTTGCCTGGACCCGTCTTGGCAGGACGAAAAAAGGGCATCGAGCTCGGGTAGCTCCTTTCGGTGGCTGTGGAGCTGAGCGAGGAGCGATCGTATTGCGTCGGTGGTTGATTGCTTTTTGACGTCGTTAAAGTCGAAAAAGAAGTACAATAGGCTCGAGGAGCTAACAGTCTGTTCGAGGCTGTGTATGACGGAGGAGCTGAGAACCGTTTTACCGCAGCCAGGAATGCCGTTCAACCAGAGGAATGAGTTTCGTTCCTTCTTCCACTTCGCAAATTCATGACTTTCGAGGAACCACTGTCCAGTGCCGTGGTAGTGCTGACTGCGCGCCTTGTTGAGATTGGTGGAAGGATCGGATGGGGAAAGCCATGTGTGGATCTTGTCTCGTTTGGTATGAGAGTACATTGCCTCAGTGGTTACGTGCGTATCTCGCACTATCGCGTGCGTATCCTCAAGCTTTTCAGAGATTTTATCAACTGCAGTATTAGACGCGTCAGTATGACATGCTGACCACTGTTAGAAATCCAGCCATGGATCCTGCTATAACTCACTCTGATCTATTATCGCGCGCATCTGAGGGATCTCCTCTACATCTTCGCCAGGCACCTTCAGAAGGACAGCTTTGCAATACGCTGCTGCAGCAGCCGCCGCATAGCAATGCCAGTCGTCGTTCTTGTGTGTATCGGCATAATCACTGATCCCGCGAATTATCAAGCATGGAAGCTCGTCCACAATTCCAGCTGCCTCCATCTCCAGGCATATAGCATTTTGGTACTCTCGAGTCAGCCGTTCGCGGTGTGCAGGGCTTTTGATGACCCCGTTGCCTGACAGGATGAGTCCTCGATGTATAAAAGGTCGAGGGGGCGAGGGGCGTATCGAGCGCTTTATATCCTTCACGTCGACTGAGTTCAGGCAAGCACTGCAGTCTTGCCCCTTCTGCACATGTGAGAACGTATCGATAAACAGGATGTCCTCGCTATCGGGTCGTCGGAATATGTCGTTTTGCCTGAGGATATTGCGCAATATCCTCCGTACGGGAAACTTGCCACGGAGCTCATCACCTTCTAGCGAGCGAATAGCGCTCAACAAGACGCGAGGTGGCTTATTCAATATACCCTTTCTTCTGAACCCATCTTCCTCGTATTTGCCAAAGTCGTACTGGATAACTCCAGGTTGGTCGTCTCGAGGAACACTAACAGCGACGTCGCCAAGGCGGATATCGAGCTGTTTACGGGGGATACCTGCGGCAATGCCCACCATCAAGGCCAGTCGGACGTTTGGGAACTGATGAGAGACGTGGGCAGCGCAATGTGCTGCATTGACTGTCCCCATGTCAACCGGCTCAGCGATGACGACCTTGTGCTCGCCGATGCGGCCGTAATTGTAGACGTAGCTTTGCTTGCCCGAAGCTGTGCAGGTGAACTTTTCGTCTAACGTGTATACGACAGCTGTAGACTCCTCCACAAGTGCGCAGAATATGGCGACCGTGATATCGCTCGGGGAGATTGTTTGAAGCACTTCATCGTCGGACTCGTCCGTGTCATCTTGCCTGGCCCTCTTCGCAGGCGGTCCCATGGTACAGAGCAACGCGGCAGACGCAGAAGTCGATCAGGTCGCTCAAGATTCGCCAGAGCAGGCTGCGGGGGATGGGACGAAGTTGGCTGGCAGAGTCGAGCCAGACTGTGGACTACTGGTATGCACAATCAAGGAGAAAAATGGCAGCAGCGGACGAGGATTGAGGGTTGCCTCCCATTTCAGCTGCCCAGCCGCATGCTCACCGCAACGATCAGGCTGCTGTCGGACTCACTAGAATTGCAGTACATTCCATCACAGCGTGCCCTATCATGGCACTCGTGTCTGCATACCCCGCTATCTAATGGCGAGCGGCCCGACGACGCGTAGATGCCTAATAGGTTCGACCACCAGAGCTGCATACTTGAGGCCCGAGCACGTCAACGCCCATCTGCATTATGCACGCAAGGGGCGGCAGATATGCAGGCAGAGCCGTAAGCGGACCGCCTCATCTCCCCAACTAAAGTGCGGCACTGCATCCCCGCATACGATGATGAGATTGGGAAGGCCCTGCTCTTTGACTTCGTGCAGGAGGCTGGATTCCAGGGCCACCAGAAGGAGTCTTACAAGCGGTCTTGTCCGATTAGTAATTCTAGGCACGAATCGGGCGCCAGCCTTTTGGGCCTAATAAGGAATTGACTGTGTTGGCATATCCCATCAAAACTCCAGGTAGAGGTTTCGGATACAAGAGTGCACCTAGAGTGTCCGAATATCCGAGATTTTAGCAACGGCCGGGGGGCTCTAGTTTATCCGTGATTCATAAAGTAGAGGCCATATATGACAATGTATATATCAGAAAGAGTCCAAAACGCTCTAATTCCCAACTTCCGGGGGGTTTATGGTACCTAAGCAGGTGAGCACACCCCCTGAGCGTCAACCCCCAAAATGCTCACCACCCGAACTTCTCAACCGAGAGTCTCACCTTCCTCCCTCTGCGCACAGCGGCACTGCACGTGTTTCGCACCGAGCGGTTCAACCCATCTGGTCCGGAGACGACGACACCAACAACATCGCTCCCTTCCTCCTCCCCCCACTCCCCCGCCCCCAGTTCATCCGCATCCAATGCGGCGGAAGCGCCTGTCGTGACAAACTCGTCGATATACCGCGGGATATCAGGCCTGCCCGCCTCGACCGTCGGGTCAGGCAGCACCAGCTCGACGCCAAGCTCCCTCAGCTCATCCAGTCGCTCTGGGGCGATCCAGGAGCGCTGGGCCGCAGAGTGGACGATCCAGACCAGGTAGATCTTCTTTTTCTCCCCCCTCTTCTTGCCGGCGTGGTTGGTGGGAGAAGAGGCGGACGGGGCAGCAGCAGCAGCGAGACTCCACGCCAGCGGGAAGATCACCGCGATACCTGAGCCGCCCGCCACGAGGACGTTGGTCCCACACGCGCGCAGCATGTGTACTGCCTCCTGGGACCCGTAAGGGCCGTCCAGCCTGATTTCCACGCTGCGGTGCAGGTGGGCGTGGTGGAGCAGCGCGAGGGAGAAGCCGCTGTGTGCGCGGACGAGCAGGCTGAGCCATGCGTGTCTGGTGGCGACTGCCTCGTTGCCATCTGAGCTGCCAGACGTCGTCGTGTTGGCACTGTTGGTGGTGGAGGAGTGGTGCGGCGGCACCGGCGCGGCGGACGCTATTGTGAACGGGTGAGCTTGCAGTGAGTGTGTGCGGCCAAGCGCGGGGATGCTGAGGAAGACGTGCTCTGTGGGCTGCCAGCCTTTGAGGATATTGTTGTCGTTGCGCAGCTTCTGCGTCCACGACCTCGGTTCATCGATGGGTGAAGATGGGGCAAGGATGTCCCAGTCGGCAGACACGAGGACCGTCTCGCCGTCGTCAAGAACGGTTAGATCCGCCTTGAGCGTTGCAGACTTGAACGACAGCCGCCAGACCAGCCTGTCCAGAACAAAAATGATCAAGGCGATGGCGACATACGCCCGCGCGTTGGGGTGGTGCAGGAACAGCACGACAAGCGCTACAACTTGCAGAACCACGTGCGAGGCCAGGAACAGCTCGTACCAGCGCTGGCGGAAGCTTCCCAGCGAGGTCAAGAACAACAACTCGTACGCGCCCAGTGCAATGAGACCTAGGATAACGAGGTAGGTCTGAAAGAAGTTGGAGAAGCGCTCCTGCAGCCATCCTGGGGCGGTGTAGAGGATCCAGATGATCATGCACCCGCCGTGCACGAGGGCTTCAAGACACAACAACTCCCCGACGCGGCGGTGGAGGATGTTGAGTCCTTCGTAGGAGTAGCCTGTCAGTCTCTGGATAGGCTGGTTCTTGGCGGCGAGGAGATATAGCAGGGGCAAGTTGGCGACGAAGATGAGGCCGGCGCGGTCAGCGGCGATGAAGAGCAGCTCGAGGTCCCATGGCGCGAGGAAGCACTGATAGAAGACGTTGAGCCCGAGATATGCGAGCACAAGCAAGGTCGTGCTGTTGGCAGGCAGATCTCTGTGGATGATGGGGATGCGGCCAGGCTGGTACATCAGCCACCCACGGAGGAGCTGGAGTGGTTGCCGCCATGGCGATGGACGTGCCGGTTGCCTGTTACCAAGGAGCGGCTGGCGCTCGCCATGCTGCGAAGACTTCTGGATCGAGGCTGGTGGACTTGGCGAGCCCTCGACGGTGCTGCTTGACGAAGATGACGGCGGCGACGACGAAGCATTTTTGCGAGCCTGCGCTTGGGTGTTGTTGTTATCTTGCTTCCTCCGATAGCGGGCGACGCCAGCGAAATGGCACGCTGAAAAGACGGCGAGGACTAGGAGCAGCACGACATTGTAAGTCAGGATGAGCAGCCGTCCCTTGATGAGATAGATGACAAGGCGCCGGACAAAGGCGAACTGTTCCGGTGTTAGAGGGCCGCCGAGGCCGCCTCCGCCGGGCAGCTCGGGTGTGGGCACGGCGGCGGCTGCGATGTCGGCCATGACGCTCGCGACGGTCGAGCCGGGCCGCGATGCCCTCGAGACCTGCCCGATGATGCCCATCAGCCAGTCGCCCGTTTCTGCTTGCATGGCTGGAGATGTCGGCATGATGTTCGTGGGATGCAGTCGGTGCTGCGCATGGAGGAGAGAGACTACATTTGCACGGGGTGGAATGCAAAGATGGTTCCGAGTCTCCCGGGGTCAGGTCTTGAGCAAGGTGCTGGCTGAGCAGCACTGCAGGGGTAATACAGTAAGATCAACGGAGGCGCGCGTTCCAAAAGTAGAGTAAGGTACTTAAGTAAGTAGTGATCCACAAAGACGGTATGGCAGGGCGGGCTGCCGGCTCTGCCAGCTGGCAACTGCTTCTGGCGTAGTACTAGTCAATCACGACTAGACTAACGACGACGACAATAAAGGAGATGGCCGCGGTTCTAAGCTAAGTAAAGGATAACGGCCTCGCCTCTCTTTTTATTTCAAGGCTTGAAATCGAAATCGTGGTGATTATGGTATGGCAGCCGTTGAATTGCTTGATCTTGACGTAGTCATTGAACGCTTCAGAAAGGAAGAGAGAGGGTGGGCTTGTGAGTGCCGGGTGAGCTGCCAGCTGGCAGCAGGGACCTGCATTAGTGTGCTCTACCCTACTACTACTTTTGGAAACCCCATTCTTTTTGATCATCATCACGCAACCCGAGCCGCCTTTGACGGTGAGTGCTTCTACTTTGTGTGTACTTCTTCCAGATACACACAAAGTCGCTACCGCACTGCAGCGCTCAGTTGTTTTCCCATTACATGTGTCACTACACGGTTGTCAGCGTACTTCTCAGGTTGAGGGAGAACCAGACGTGCCAGCGGCTCAGGCCGTGATCTGGGCAGCCATGTCTCATCTCAGCCCAGGGAGCACAACCTGTACCCACGGTCCATCATCCGTCCTCGATCGGTCCGCTCCCTCATCGTTACGTTGCATGATCTGCTTGGATATTCAAACATTGTCGATCGACCTCAATATGTCACGGTCCTCGCACATCACTCCCTCTGACTTTCCTGTCGTGAAGGCTCTCTTCATTTGAAATGACCGCGCAAATAAAGGGATTAGTGAAGTTGAGTGGATGGGGGAAAAGCACATAACAAGAGAGAACCATCTTGGAGCTAGTACGGAGCGGTTTGTCTCAGCGTGCGTCGGCCTCTCGGCCGGGCAGCATCGAGACGCTGATGCAAGTAGGTCCCCATAGTTTTGTCTCAGGCTCTTCCGTGCCAAGTCTCTTTCTCCCAATATTGTGCTCACTAATTAGTGCGTGTATGGCAATGAGATGGTCTTTTATTCAAGCACGTGCGGGCCTGATTCGGGGCGCTGTAATCGAGCCACTCGGAAATGGAGAGTCCTACTGCTCAACGACCGCATACAATGCCGTCGTCATCGTCGTCGTCGTCGTGAGTTGTGCGATGGTGGGCGGCGCACAGGTTGTGCGTTCGAGCGCTGTGTCTAGCATCTGCGTCGACCGTCGCCGGGCATCACCTCAGACCTGATAATCGCTATGGTTAAAGTTGACCACCGGCGATAGAGTAGATAGGAAGTCGCACATGTTGCGAACGATCTAGAGGCTGGGGAGTCTTGTCTCGACGTTGGTGTTGTTGTGGTGCTGCCCGGGGAACAGGTGTGGCCGAGGGTTGGCCCAGCTTCGCTTCGCCGTGGAGATTCTACACCAGGACTGACGCGCTGATGGACCCCTCGGTATAGTATCGAGGTATAGCATCGACCGGTGTGAGGAAATATCTCTGGAGCAGGTGGGCTACTCCATTCTTTGTCGAGTATCTGAAACCACCTCAGGAGGTTCAATGTATACAATGCACGAATAGTCGCCTCTGGGTTAACAGCCTGTCGGGACTTTATCGCCCTGGCCTTGACTAGAATCTCGTTTCTCATAAAACATAATAGAGAGTGGTCAAAGACGGGACACCTCAACCAACGTCGGAGTCGACGGCATCTTGAATGCTCCATTGGCTCGCTTCCTTGCGCGGTCGGTTCCTCACACTCGTTTTGTATTTGGCCAGGTTGTCGGCATGAGTTCTGTCCGATATATCCTTTGGCCACGAACGTCATGTTTTGTGAACTTTTGGATGTGTCTGATAAAGTCTTGGTGTCTTTGAGTTTTGTGTTTCCCAAGCACACCCCGCCTATCATTTCCCTCAGCGTCGGTATTGAGTTAGTTGATGAATTATCTTGTACTGCTATAGTTTCCAATCCTTTTCCATCCGCAGCCCCTAGACTATTAGCATTTCTCCGTATTTACAAACGTATACCCGTTCTTAATATCCACATTATGCCCTGTACCCGGCCTACTATACCCCGTGCCCAGCTTACCAGTCTCAAAGTCCTGCCACGGCGCCGACATCCTACCAACAGGCCTCTTCCCGGCCCGGCATCGCATAACCAGCCATACAACAGCCCCGACAACCAGCAGCACCGCGAGCACACCGCCCGCAACAATGCCCGCAATCTCCTCCTTGTTCAGAAATTTCGGAGTCGGCCCCTGGGCCATGACGATGAACTTCTCCTTGGGGGAGAAGCCGTGCTCGTCCCAGCACCGCGCCATCTCGGAGTATTCCTTCTCGCCTGTGCCGCACCACAGGGCGCACGACCCGGCAAGCTGCACGGGGTAGTTGCTCCCGCAGCAGGCGACCATGGGCTCGAAGGTCGTGTCGTTGCCTGCTATCGCGACGAACGCGGAGTCCCAGCCTAATGGTCGGACTTGGGGGACGACGAGGCCGGACTTGCCGGTGATGCAGGGTGTTTCTGTGGTATTTGACGATGGCATATCGGCGATGGGTATGGAGGGCGTTGTTAATTTCGTTCTTTTTGGTGGATCTTTTTTTTCAGCTGTGGCTATGATGGGTAGCGAGATAATCATAGGAAAAGGGAAGTCTGAAGGTTGTTACTCGAGGCAAGCTTGTATTGTGATTAAGATTTGCAGTATCAACGCATCATCTCAAACGACTTGCTTGTAGAATTATATACCACTGACAACAGAGGCGCAAACCATTGTACATCACGATATCCTTCGAATATTCACCGTCTCCTTCCTAAAACTGACCAGTCCCCCATGGTAATGCGGCTCAAGTGACAAGGCCCATTCCAGGCAGCGATATGAGAAGCTTAAAGATCTTGTTCAGTGGGGGTTGGTGAATGCCAAAATAGGAAATATTGCCTCCCTGTCCTTCCCACAATGGGCTTGTCGTCGAAGCAACGGCTACAGGGGTCCCGCCAGTTTCAACATGTGCTGAGCCCGTAACTCTAGCAACAGAACTAGAACCATAGCTGCCTAGGCGAGTAGCGCGAATGAGAAGCTTGACATCATTTGGAAGCCAAGGGTGGGTACGGTTTAGGCTACGGCTCACCACGATGTCATCGACTGTTTACCTCATTGAGCACTACATGGACCCTTGTAGGAAGAAGACATGAACTAGGTCTGTCGCGGTGTAATGGCAAGCTGGAGCTACACTGTTGATATATCTCTTTGAGTGTATTCCAATTCCCCGAAATGCAGCCTCGAGCCTCTTCCAAACCCCATGTCCGTGCTTGCCTTAACTGAGGTCGGGTTTTTCCAATTTCTACCTGTCTGCGAATTATCTCAAAAACAGATCCCGGATAACCTCTGCGGAAAAAGAACTCTTTAACGGATCAGTCGCCATCATTCCTCTAACTATATCCGAGAACGGAGAGAGCGGCACGGTCTTTCGTGTTCGCGCGGATAATTCTATGCTGAAGATTGTCAACGCAGAGGCTATCAACTCTGGCTTTTCGACTCGCGGTGCTGCCGGCGGAGCGTGTGCAGTAGGAAAGGCGGTAGCAGCAGGGACAAACACGAAGCCAACGATGTCTCGTGTGCGGAAAGGGCGTGTACGAGACCCGTGAGATCCTTGTGCTTGAAGGCGTGCCGGACCATCGCGACACAGTGCTGATTGAGCTTGAAAAGGCTCAGAATAGGACAATGATGGGGTATGTGTTGAGTGGTGGATGGGACCGGCTGGTCTGGATTTTTGTTTAGGAGTTTCGTGTCGAGTGCAGATGTGCTCTTATGTATACGCAAATGCGCTAGTCAAGTCCTAGCAAAAATAAATATTCCAGAAGGTATTGGTTTGCAGTCTGTACTAAACAACGCCTTGCAAAGATTGGCTCAGTTAAAGACTGAGTAACGCAATCAGATCGCAATCTCAGTGATATTTGGATGGAACTGATTTATAGGACACCATTCTTATCTATAATGCTGTGAAACCTAGATTATGACAGAGTAGCGCTGACGCCCGACGGAAAAGTATATAGTTGATCATCACACCCAAGTTTACGGAAGATGTTTATCGAACCCAGCAGCCACGAGCCTCTGCCCCGCTTCCCAAACTTCATCAGGGATATCCTGGTGAATCTGGAAACCCTTTGCCGGATATTCCCTGATTCTAATCAAATCTCCAACCGCGATACTAATAATCAGGTCTCGCGGGTTCTCTGCATCAGGATACTCCTCCCACTCGAGCTGTGGCGACGTGACCGCAATTTCCACTTTACCCTTTGTCGCTGGCCACTGCTTCATAAACGTTGCATACGTCCGGCGCTCCATATACGGCTTCTGCACGAGGACGAGCGACTTGATGAGCTCCGGATCGATACCGAGCTCCTGCAGAAGAGCCCACGTGAATCGCACATTTTCGCCCGTGTTGGTAGACGCTGGCTCGACGATGATCTTGTCGTCGGGCACGCCCATGCTGCGCGCGATCGAGGCGAAGACTTCGGCCTCGGGTTTATCAAAGCGTGACTCGGTGAGTTTGCCCGAGCCGCCGGAGAAGATAAGGTACTTGTACTTGTCGGCCGTGCTGCCGGTGTCCTCCGGATGAGATCGGCCGGACAGGAAGAGCTCTGCCGCGCGCTGGGCTACGCGCGTGTCGAGACTGCAGAGGCAGAAGATGGCTTCAGCGTGGCTGGGCACAGGCATGGCCATGCGGTGGTAGTTGTAGACTGTCCGCGTGTCCACGTCGGTGTCGCTTTGTGTGGCCATGTGGGGAAGGAGTTGAGTATGGTCAGCCACAGGCTCTGGGTGCTTAAAGATGAAGTGTTCTGGATAAATTCGAAATTGTGTGCGTGTGTGTGTGTGTGTGATGTTGCGCTGTAGTATGGACTTTAAGGTTCCACAAAGGAAAGCGCTAGAATTGTGATAGTTAGGAAATCAAGAAGGATTGAAGGTAAACTTTTGTGGCGGTGATGCGATGCATGCCATGTGGGGCAAATTGTATCTCTATTCGAGCCCATTGGCTCCAAGTCATTTACAAACCAGAATCTGTTCACTCAGCATATCTAACGCGTGATGTCATTTACACTTATCATGGGTGAGTGTACGCTTGCTAGGTCTTTTCGACAAATAAATGCAACTTGTCCGTCCAAATGACCAAAGATGGAGGCATGATAGCAGAAATCACCAAGCACCGTGGCCCAGAACCTTGCAGACTTGGCTCTTTTGCAATAAACTAGGCATCTCCAAATTTGCGATTATAGTTGTCAGCGATCCGAGGCTCCACCATATGGAAAGCACCCGGTACGGATGCTCGGCTCAGATGACACGGACATCAACTGCGAGGCAGTCTTGCATTTGTAGTATAACGACCTGTCGATCCAAGCTGACAGCTCTAAAATCTCACCTTCGACTCACCCGTCCCAGAGACCGATTGGGACCCTGTTCCCACACTGATTCATCACCTGCCCAGGTGACGCCCGAGCCTTTTAGGCTGGGCGCCCGTCCCGCAACATGCAGTCTTCTCTTTCAGAGCCATAAGCTCAACTCCCCTGGTTTCTGAACAAACTCAGACCTTTTCACCTTCCCAAAGCTGCATCAACTCACATCACAATCATGAACCCGGGCGTCAATGCAGACCGTCCCGTTAACTTGGGCCTTTCAGACCCGGACAATGATGCCAACGAGGCATGCATAGCGACAACCTTCCAGCAGCTTGTCAATGACGAAATCACCCCTGCATCAGCAGCTTTGACCGTCGACGAGACCATCACGCGCGAATGTATGGACGCGCTCGCTGCTTACAAGAGACAAGAAGTCACCAACGGCCCTTCTCCGGCAGGGTGGCAGCAATATGTTTATAACTGCATCGCCACCACTGCGATGAAAGTGCCTGCCTCCCACCAGGCTCAAGATCGTCTTGTCGCGTTCGTGGATGAGCTGAAGAGACTTCCCCGACACAACGTCCCGGCTCTCTACCGCGATCCTGACAGGATCGCTGAGAAGGAACTCTGGGTTATGACACGAAAGAATCGTTACGACTACTTCGAGCAATGGTTGTGGGAACGCAAACAAGGTAGGCTGTCTGCAGGCCTCTTGTCAAGATATGACCGTTATTGATGATGCACTAGGGATGTCCTCATCCGGAAGAAACAACGAAAGCCTTGATGCAAACATCAACTACGCAGCGTTTGCAGCACGGCTGCTTGAACAAGGCACCGCCGCAATTTTCAATTTCTGTGCTCTTTTCTCTCTTGCTAGGCAGAACATTGCTACTCTAAGAGCCACGGTAATCCCCGGCTTTGAGCACACCGTGGCTGCCTCCGCCCAATGGGTCTTATATGCAGGTCATACCTTGCATGAGATGTGCCGGCGTAAGATCCTCTCTGGCCTGCGTTGGAAGGCCGCGCTTTGGAACAAAATTAAAGTGAAGTTCAGTGAGATAGCGAAGGACGAGAGGTTCTGGAAGCGAGCGCGCGACTACGCGGAGCAGGCTGCGACTCGCATGCGGGAGATCGAAGCCGAGGAGCCTTCAGAAGCTTTGCAAGCGGAGCGGAGCAAAATCGTCGATTCTTATGAGTTCTTGGACGTTGTCAGTGCAGATAGTGACGCGGAAGATGAGTAATAAATGCCACCTCTTTCCCTTCGTCTGGAACACGACTTGTCTTAACCACAATATGACAATGACTCAGCCACCCAGCTTTGTCCCACCTCAGGAAAAGTCAAGAAAATTGATTCATGCCTCGGTAATAACACTCGAGATGGCAAGTTACGAACACTGACAGTATCAATCTGCCACATCTTATCGCATGGTCTCCACCTCGTCCATTCAGCCTTCCTGCGGCAGGAGAACTTCGACACAGTGTTCGTTGTGCATGCTAAGGATCAAACAGGCAGCCCTCCTAGAAGGAAGATCAAAAATATCCATCAGTGCAAAAAGCAAAGGTCCCACCAGGGTGGCCTAACTCACAGTTTGTTCTAGCGGAGACTGATCCAGACCGACCCGCGCCTTTTTAGTTCGTTGTAGTGCTATAGCGGGTTCCTAGTGACGCTCATGTGGTATGGCAAGTTGTCTAGCCCACCACGTGGTCGCAGGCATCACAAATGAACTGGGCAGGTATGTATAAACTCTGAAAGAGAACATCTCGTTTCACTCCTGCCTCCGATACACTGCTACAATTGTACGGGCAGGTGTTTGGCTGCTCGATCGAACAAGTCAGATAAACACTAGCAGTTCCTCCCCTGGTTCACCACACCACCCACGACACCCTAGTTGCGCTAATAATTGACATTGTTGTTGATGGAAATGCGCCAAAATGGGCCTGCTTGCACAAGAGTTTCTTGCAATCTGGACAACCTTCGGAACTGGGGGGAGCATAACAGCGGCAGTGTCCACTCAACCTGACGTTAATGATATGCTGTGGGGGTCGCCACTGCCGACTTTGTTCACAATTTCGATTTTGAAGGTGTGCTGCGACGTTTACCACCCTTGGCCACAGGCACTCTGGCATCGCGTGCCACTTTGACTGAGCATTACTCATGGGTATCCTGATCGGCCTCTCCGTGGCGCAGTCTGACACCTTAGTGGCAGCGTGCCGGACACATATCGCGAGTTTCATATTGCTGCCCAATTTTTACCATACTTAAAACATTTTACACTTAACAAGAAAAGCATAGCCCCGGTAGCAAGCTTGCCACGGGATTGCGGCAATCTGCGCAGAACAGTGATGCATACAAAGGGAGTTGAATTTGCCGTGATCTCAGAAAGATCTATTTATATATTATCAAAGACCGCCGTCCTAATTACGCTCAACCTGAACCGTCAACAAGAGATCTCTTGCTCAATGACTAGTGCTTGCTGTACCCATCAAATTATGCGTAATAATTGCGTATGCTGATTATACAAGACATCCCTACTCATTCTTATGCATTGATCCTTTTCGTGCACGATAGAGATACTCAGCTAGTAATAATCATAAACAGTAAGGCATAGACAACAAGAGATGAGTATCTGCTTATATATACTCATACCGCTCCGTCGCCTTGTCTTGCAGTGAGCTACTGCGCCTTTTGTCTCGGGTGCAGCTTGGCCATAAGCGGCTTCTTCACCCAGATCATCGCAACCTTCTGGTCGAACCAGTCCTGATCTTTGGGGCCACAGTACTCCAAATCGAACTCCCACAACAACCTGGCGAGGACAAGTTTCATCTCAGTGTAGGCGAGGTTCTTGCCAATACAGTTTCTCGGCCCGTAAGAGAACGCCTGGAATGCGTCCTTCTTATCCGCATTGTACTTGGCGGGGCGCTCACCCTCAGGCAACCAGCGCTCGGGCGCGAACTTTTCGGGGTCTACCCAGTTATCTGGGCTTCGTAGCATCGCGTACGTGGTGATGCCGACGAGCATACCCTCGGGCACAAATTCACCGTTCAAAGTAACACCTCCAGGGGGTACGAGTCTTGGGTGCTGTGGCGCGGAAGGCGGGTAGATACGTAGACCTTCCTCAATCACGCCGAGGAGGTAGCGGCACGAGTTGACCGAGGTCATGTTGATCTCCCCGGTGGAGCTGAAGCGTGTGCGTATCTCGGTTGTGAGCCTGTTATATACCTCCGGTTGCGTCATAAGTAGGTACGTAATACCTAAGGGGGCATAGTATCACGTGAGTAATACGTTAGAATCATTGAATAGTAGCCTTGCGAACAAAGAGCGGGCTTATCACGAGAGATGACCTTATATATTCCACTTACCGGCCAGTGCAGTCGCCGTCGTCTCACTGCCAGCAATAACGAGGAGTCGTGAGTTCTGCTTCAGCTGGTTGAAGCTCATTGTTCCCTTCTTATAGATGTTGACGAGCTTGCCCATGAAGTCTGGCACTGGTGGGTTGTTTTCTATACGAGACTTTACTTTAAGCTGTTTGTGCGACCAAGAGGTTAGTGAGAACGAAAGCCATAGTAACGTTAGGGTGAGACAAATACCTCAAGGATGCTTTCTTGGATTTTCTGCTGCTCTTTTATATCGGCTGGCGTCGCCCACGAGATCAGAGCCCTTCGCATGATGGTCGGCAACCTTGCGGCAGTTTGGGTTCTCGCAAGGAAAACGACAAATGAGAACATAGAATCGACCCAGGCATTCATTTTTGACAGCTTGAGACAGTCGAAGGACTCCCCGAACGCTAGTGTGATCGAGTTAGAATACTTGGTCATACAACAGGAAGAGGAGTAAATATATTCCAGAGACGCTCCGTGACTTACAAAGGTATCCGATCACATCAAATGTGAAGTACTAGTTGAAACTTAGCGATACTGCAAAATACAAGACCAGTGTAGCGCCTGTACCGCGTTACTGAGTGCCACTTACATTGAACCAGACCACCAAATCCAGTACGGCTGCTCCCTCTTTACCCTTTTCATGGAGTCTGGACATCAGTGTGTCAAGGTATTCCTGGATCAGCTGTTCCTGCTGACGGAGTGCGCTATCTGAGAACCCGTTGGAGAGGAGCTTGCGGAGAAACGCGTGGTACTCGCGGTCGGAGTCGATGATAGTTGGCTCCGTACCAACCCCTGAGAAGTATCGCTTGTCCTTGGTGAACTCGGCCTCCCCTGACTTTTTATGACCGTAGATATCTTTCCAGGCTCCTGGGTACGTATATGATAGCTCGTCGGCCGCGATACGAACTACTGGGCCGTACTTTGCGTGAAGCTCGGCAGTCTCTTTGGGACACTTTCCCATAAACTGCGAAAAGGTGTAGCCGAATGGAGTTGCTATCCAAGACTTGGGACCGGGATACTTGCGTAGGGGGTGGAAGTAAATGTTATATACAGCCATGATGCCATAGTAGACCAGGGGCGAGGCCACGAGGGCGCCTCCGACCCACAGGAGAGCATCGGTCGTCAGGAGCAGCGAGGGATCAAAGTCCTCGGGGATAAGCCTTGAAATCAGAGGCATTGTGTGACAATAATATACCTTCCACACTGTTCGAAAGGTCCGGAGGCAGGCGAGACAGGCGAATAGGACCTGGCAGGAGAGAATGTAGCTCGTGGTAGATTCACGCGGACGAGGATCTCATTTATAGACAATGTATCAAGCTCGCATTACAAGAGGTTCTCTCGACGGCCACAACATCCGAAACCCCAGCTTTCATAAATGAAATAAACCCCCTCTCGCGGAGCCCGGTGGTTCCGAAGCATAAAATAGAAGACTGTAGCGCGACGGCCGAGCTGCCCGCGTCAATCAACGTGATATCCTGGCCGCGTTTGAGAGTTTGACATAGCCGCTAACCTCTTCTCAGTGTTTACTGCCACACAGGGTGCGTGGCTTGGCCTTCGACTAGTAAACGAAAGGCTGCTCTGCATGCTTTGCGGATGTTAAGGTTCAGAGCTTGCAGAGTGCGTTCTTGTGCCCCTTACCCCTCACCCATATCGATCAACCGCGAAATGCCGAAACCAATCACACCCCTGCTTTGTAATGGAGCGTAATGTGCGTCGCTAACCTTGCTTTTGGAGAATATCTACAAGTTGGTGGTGATTTATCCATGACGTTGCCGCCAGAAAAGTACAAGATCACCCGCCATATTAATTTGCACGCCAATGTTCAACACGGCTCCTGTGGGAGATAGCATAGCCGAGGGATATGAACTCCCTTATATTCAATGTGAGCTGTTATTAGAGGCAGATTCAAAAAGAGAGACGTGATTGTTGTGAACCAGTACCTGTGGGCTGATCTTCGTTGCGAATGTCTCACAAAACGAATGTTTATTTTAGCATCGGTACACCTCAGCAGTCGAAACGGTTGGAAACATCATGCTTCGGGTTTCGCTACCGGACGAGATCTGACCTCATCCAGTGCCCATGCACGTTTGACCATGGAATGTACAATGTTTTTACACAACGCGCGTGAAATCAGACATACCCCCGTTATGGTTTCAACATTTCGGGCTGTGGTGTTGGCTTCACAAATTGAGTCGAAAGATGATGAATCGTGGATTTCACCTACCTTCCCGTACCTTCACTTATTCGATAACTAGCTAACAGTGTCGCTCCCATATCGCAGAAAGATGAGAAAAACGGCAAGTAGTGCCTTTGACTTTGTGGCGTCCGCGTGGCTCGCGGTGGTTATGCCGGATGGCCCGGAGCGCCTCCCGCTCCCGCTGGATTGGTGAACCTTAAACGTAGTGACATATTGTTAGATTTAGTGCAATTTGCTACCAAGGAAGTAGTTGTGCCCTAAAAGCAGGAGATGCACTTGCTGAACCGCAAGGATTAGAACGCTAGATAACAGGATCATAATTGTAGCCGGCCTTAAGGTAAGAAGCAGTCTGCAGCACAAAATCAAAGCGCTGCAGCCCCTCAATAAGGTGCTTTCTGGAGAAGATACAATGGGGGACACAATATACAACCACAGAACTTTCAACGCATATCCCGGAGCAAAATATCTTGCTGAGACCCGTTCCCATGGACCCTGAAATTCGTGTCCCGAGCTTCTTCTAGGTCAGTGTCTTGTCCGTAGTTCTGGTCACCAGAAGGAACAGGGTGGTCAAACTTCGTGCACTCTCTCGCTCCGATCAGCTCGAGCCTCCCGATTGCCCGACACACGATAGTGCTCACCAGGTATCGCGTTGCAATGAGCAGGACATCCTGCACACTGAAGAACAAGAGACTGGAGAATACCATGCTGCCGAGAATGAGGGTGATCACCGCGCCTATGCAGAGCAGCCAGATGAGCAAGTTGACGAACGTCGAGTCGCCGCGCCAGCAGATGAGCTTGCGTTCTTGAAAGGCACTCGGTACGGGCTCCGCCAGGATCGTTGCGACGAAGCGCCGGTATAGCGACGAGGTTCTTGGTCCAGATTTGCCCGCGGCGGCTGACTCACCGGCTGGCCGTACCTGTACTCTATGGTGCTGGATCCAGACCGCGCCAAAGTGCAGAACGAGGCAGATGAATGTCCAAAGGGGCATCAAGAAGATTGTCTCGGGCGCCCAGGACACGATAGCATGATAGCCAAGCTGGTAGCTAAGGTAGACCACATTTCCCGCGGCTATGATGACCACCAAGTACTGCAGAAGGCTCAGGATGATCCGCAGACTGCGCGTGTTGACGTGCTTCCAAGTGATCATGGGGGATCCAGTGCCCGTGGCAAATGGACGGTCGATGGATCGGTCGACCTGCTCAACGAGGTCTGCAGTGAAGCGCTTGTAGTCGCTGGTCTTCATGATGGTGACAGATGGGCTGCCAAGGGCAAGAAGGGCGGCGAGGAACGGGCGCCGGAGGTGGAGGAAGGCCGTCTCGGCAGGCGTGCTTCCCACCGCTGAAAGGATGGTGGGCAGGAGACCCAGCACAACGGCGCTGGCGCCAATCTCCATCTTTCGATGCTCCGGCATGTTCTCGAGAATGCAGTCGATCACGGGCGTGATGAGGACTGAGAACTTTGAATTAGGTGGCCGCTCTCCGGTCTTGTAAGTGGCGAGCTGACTCGCGCAGTCTGTGTGGAGTGTCTTCTGCAGCATACTGCGAACTCCTCTAGTCAGTCTTTGTGGCTGAGAATAGGTTTTCCGAGGCTGCTTACTTGTTCCAGTCTGGGAAGAAATGATCGAAATGTGTGGTGGCCATGGCATCGCACGTCTGCAGAAGCAGCAGCTCGACGAGTATTAGCCAACCCCATTGTCTGATCATAATTGCTGGATATGGCATTGCGCCATTAGGAGGGCTATCGAGTTGACTCTTCCAAAATGTCTCGATAATAGATCAAGGAGTAGAACACATCTATGCATGTTTCTGTAGCTTGGGAGAGGAACCCCGCGAGTGAGCTGGGGATCATGCACGAGGCTGTGCTTGTGACGCGATCGATTCGTTGATACGTCATGCGACGCTTGTCCCGGGGGAATGCGAGAATATTTCTTACGCCAAGCTCAAATTTGGCAGGGTGGCCATGCAGCTGAACCGATAAAGCAGGGAATTGAAGGTGGGATAGTCAAGACTGGCATTCGCCGTGATTATGCTCCTCCGTCGATAGGTCATTCTAGTCCCCGCTGCCGCATCTGACAGCGCCTATCTGCAGGAGGCGTTTCAGGCTGTAGATAGAAGGCCAGGCTTGGCGGGACCCCCAGAAAGGTCTCCAGTTGTGTAGAACACCAGGCTGTCACATAAGTGGTGCTGAGAGAGCACGGCAAGTCGATACCACTCACTGCGCATGTATGTCCAGTGAAGCATTCCAAACTCTCCTCCCGGCATGAGTTAACAGGGATCACATTAGATCGCATCCATGGCGGTTTGAGAGTCAAGGAGGTCGACAAGTCCACGGGGATAGTGTCCACAAATTGTAGTTGCCATGTGACGGACATAAACAGATGGTAGGATTTCGGGTCTTTGCCATGACAGTCTGAGCCACTGATGACACCAAAAGGCAGAAATGCTCACACACATGCCCTTTTGGTATTTTGTACGCTCTTCGCAATCAAACGAGGAATACATCAATATGGATCCTCGCATTCAACCCCAGTATCACCATGATGTAGTCTTTGAATGTATCAAATAGATTTTCTTTTTCTCGTGCTAGCCTGATCGTCCTTGTGCAGAATCGTCTGGCTGATTGGAGTTTTTTCAGTGCGAATGACCTTGCAAGAGAAAGGCATCAACGGCGGGCACATGAAACCCAGACAGGCATTTTCTTATGTGTGTGGTCGACTGCCCGCATACAACGCCGAGCTGATATGCAGGCAAAATACCTCCATCTAGCAGCAGGTCTCGAAATGGGGCCTGCGAGCGACATTCAACACCGCCACGCTGCACGTTGCCGCCTATCAGAGGATCAATCGTGCAAGTGCAAACCAGCCAAGCAGACTGACTGCGGTGCTGGCATAGCTGATGGTGTCTCCATTTGGCTGACCGTGGGCTAAGTCATCCGACCGGGTCTCAGATATGCTTGACTATAGTACTATATCTAGACTTTCTAAGGAAGGAAGTACCTATAGGGCGTCCGGGTTGGCGAAGCATGGGTAAGACCTTTGTGTGTCTACTATTTGCCAGCGGCTTCCGCATGTCAAGCTTTTCAACACGTGTCTATGTAGAAACCGACAAAATATAGGAGGCCTGGCCAGTATTGCGGGCTTTTCTAAAGGTCGGATATTTATCGTAGAAGTGTAGCGGGTCCGAGCTTGACCTGGTGCAGACATTTTTTAGCACCTCAGCGCTGTGGCTCTCTTTTATGTACTTCGAGAAAGTTTTGGCCGTGTCTTCAGGCAGTAGGTCACTATCATCAACTCCCAATGAGCGGCTAGGAGCTTTCTGCACCCTCTTTCGTGGTGAGAGTATAGCCTTGCGCAAAGCCAATTGATATCTTTTGGGTATAAACTTTGGAAAGAGTTCTGTATAGTGGAGCGCCAGAAATCACGCCATTGCTGCAAAGACAGAATACGGAGAGAGCCAACTGCCTGAGGATTATACCCGGCAGCAACTCAACATGAGCTGAAGGAAAAATAGAAAGAACTTTATACATTTGGAAGATGTCATGAAGTAATCATTTCATCTGATTGAGACTACTGAATAGAGGAATGATCTTTCAACTGCTCTCACAAAGTCCGGAGGGAGATTTCCAGGAATTTGGAGATAGTTTCCATCGTATCAAAACACGTTACATGTAACACGCTTGATACATGACAAGTATGCAACATGACCTCATCAATTAGAAAGCCCTAATTATATAACAACGAATTCTTCAACGATTGGAAAACCCCACTCTGGGATCAACCACCACATCTGCCAAGAAGCATAATGGTCCGATACGGGACCCAGCCAGTCCGGCACGCTAATTATACGACGCAACGAGGAAACTCCGCTCCGGACTGGAGCTGATTGGTCAGGCAATTCTGGTCCGGTACCGCAGCTTACCGTTAGACTCAGACCAATCTGCGTCTCCACGGCCCTTATAGAGAAATTTATCAATTCTTCACTTTGACAACGACCACTTCGTGTGACGTTGATTTCGCACAACATCGGCTCTGCCACTTTGTATCAAGCTGCGTCTGGTTGTCCCTCTTCGGAAATTTGTAGCCATGACGAACGTCGCGACTGAGTCTTCGTCGGACCCCCGCGTGGAGCCCGAAATTGGTATGTGCTCGGAAGTCGGCGGGGTCCGGATCTAACAAACCGCCTTCCGCATGGACAACCCTCCAGCAACCTGATATCGTGTATCCAAAATACTGACCTCTACGTGACGGCTACAGGACTACCGCGTACCACCACCGCCAGCCTCTCGCCAACTACAGTTACGGCAGACCATGATGACTACCCTGAAGGTGGCTTGGAGGCGTGGACCGTCGTACTTGGCGCATGGTGTGCCATGATCCCTCCGATGGGTCTGATCAACAGCATCAATATCTTCCAGGCGTGGTTTTCAGAAAATCAACTCAATGGCATGCCCGAGAGTACCATTGGCTGGATCGTTTCTACGTTTGCGTTCCTCGTTACTGCTCTAGGAGCGCAAGTTGGTAAGTATAAGCCTGAGACGCTCTGCATGTCGAGATTTTCAAGAGCTAACGCAACTATGGTCGAAAAGGCCCCATCTTCGACGCCCATGATACATGGAAGCTGGTCGTACCCGGGTCCATCGGGCTTGTCTTGTCCATGGTCTTTCTGAGTTTGTCGACTGGTATGTGCTTCAAGACCCTTACCTTGGACAAAAGCAAGCTAACACGATAGGAACCCATAGAATACTATCAAATATTCCTCTCCTTTGGCATCTGCGGCGGCTTGAGCGCTTCAATGCTCTTCAATCCGGCCCTCTCCGCCATCGGCCACTGGTTCTGCAAGCGTCGCGCCTTTGCAACAGGTGTCGCCTGTACGGCCGGCGGCATCAGCGGGATTGCCTTCTCGCTCATTATTCAGTATTTGGCCCCACGTATCGGGTTCCCCTGGGCAATGCGCATCATCGCGCTCCTTTCCGCGGTCCTCTTGGGCGTGGCATGCCTCACGTTGCGCAAACGTTTGCCTGCAGAATCCCACGCGAGACTGCTCATGGACTTTGGCCTGTTCCGACAGAAGGACTTCTCCGTGACAGTCATAGCCGTCTTCTTTGTTGAGTTTGCCGTTTTTATTCCCTACGCTTACATATCGTCATATGCGCTGCACCACGGATGGACACTGCAGGACTCGTTTCTGCTCAACACGATACTTAACGCAGGGGCTATTCCCGGTCGGATGCTGCCTGGCTATGCCGCCGACCGCATTGGAGCATTCAACACCATGTGCGTGACGTCGATGCTGTGCGCGGTGCTGGTGCTCGGGATGTGGTTGAATTCCGGCAGCAGCAGGGCTGCGATCATGGCATTCACAGCGCTCTTTGGTTTCTGGTCTGGCGCGGCGATCAGTCTCTCGCCCGTCTGTGTGTCTCGGGTGTGCAAGATTGAGGACTACGGAAAGGCGAACGGCATGGCGTACTTTGTGGCGAGTTTTGGTGCGCTGATTGGAATCCCAATTGCGGGAGCATTGTTGGGCGGCGGTCATGATCACTATGAGCACTTGATCATCTTTGCAGGCTGTGCATATGTGTTGGCGTTTGCGTGGTTTGTTGTTGCCAGGGGCGTTGCGGGAGGTTGGGCGCTGGGGTGGTTTTGAGCATCTTGGCTTGTGATGGCGGGAGTGATGCAGGTGGTGGTGGTGGTGGTGGTGGGGGGGGCATTAGTGAAATGTTGCTAATTTCGCGTCTAGGATGTAATTAACAGCCGGCCGAGACTGTGTTGACTCTTGCCATCATGTATCGTGTGGGATGACAACCTCAATCCAGTTGATAGCTGATTGTTGTCCAGCGAAATGTGATGCCAGCCCATAGCATACACCACTGCTATATGCCGTAATTAATGCTGATGGCGGAGGATCTGCGACACGAATTCCAGGCAGACTCGAAAATGAACACGAGACTGGAAGCGGGTCTCGAAAATCTCGCACGCCTGCGATCTGCCGCCTGCGAGACCCCGTGCAGGGCTTACCTAAGGTACTACAGGGCACAACAGGGCACAACAGGACACTACACGGCAGTCCAGGGCAGTCCAGGACACCCCAGCGGCAGCGACGGGCGCGCTAGGCCCAGATCGGGCGAGTGCGGCTGGGATTGCGATTGCTGGGCAGCCCACTCCAGCACACTCGAGCGCCCACGCGCGTGCGTGCCATCCCTGTCGCTCCTGCCTTCCTTGCCCGTCGGGCGTCGGGTGGCTCAAGTGCGTGCCTGTGCCTGCCCTGCCCGGCCTCTCTCTTCCCTTTCCCTGTTTCGTGCTGCGTGCTGCCAACCAACACCCATAGCAACCACGGGGCACCGCTGCGACATTCTCTCTCACGCTCCCTCTTTCCGCCTCACCCCGTCACCACCACCACCACCGCCATCACCCACGCTCGCTTCGCCTGCTTGACGTCGTCACCGTCGCGGCCGGTGCTGTCTCACCCGCCACGTCCTACCAGAGCCACCCTCTGGAACTTCGCCCGCACAGCATCTTCTTGTCCATCGCCCTTTCATCGCCATTCGCGACATCGCCGTCAAGCAGTCTCTACCCGCAGCACGGCCCTTTCGACGCTCAAACCATTCGCTGTCCTTGCCTTCGACGTTCCAATATTGCCAGCCACCCCATCCGTCAACGTCTTTGCACCCGCATCTTCTATCGGCCTCGAATCACGACCCTCCAACCGACCTTTCCTTGGCCAGCATCGCCAGAATGCCCGGCTTTGGAGACTTCTCGACGATATGCCAGATGGCGCCGTTGCCACTCTGCGCCTCTGTCGGCCCTGTCACTGCCGTCTCCAATGGTGTCGGTGTCGCGACAGACTGCTTTGCACGTAACATTGAGCTGGCCAACACCATCATCTTCCAGGGCGCCAGCAGCGTCATCCATATCCTCGCGCTCGCCATGACGGTCATTATGATCTTGCACATCCGTGGCAAGTTTACTGCTGTCGGTAAGTCTCGTTCCCTCAAACCAAAGATTCTGCCACCGGCTAGAATGCTAATTCGCGATCTGCGCAATAGGTCGCAAGGAGATTCTCGCCGTCTTCTACATCTACATGCTGCTGTCATTCTTCTCTCTCCTCGTCGACGCTGGTGTCGTGCCTCCAGGCCACCCTGCCTATCCATTCTTCGTCTCGATACAAAACGGCTTCACCTCCGCTCTTGTCACCTGTCTGCTCATCAACGGCTTCGTGGGCTTCCAACTTTACGAGGATGGCACGCCGCTGTCGGTGTGGATGCTTCGGCTCTGCTCCTTTGTCGCCTTTGTCATCTCCTTCCTCGTCTCGCTGGCTACCTTCAAGGACTTCGCTGGCATGGGCCCAACCAACACTGTCGGACTTTTCGTGGTACTCTACCTGCTCAACGCCGTGCAGCTCGTCATCTACGTGATTCTGCAGACTCTGCTCGTCCTACGCACCCTCCAGGACCGCTGGCCTATTGCGACTGTCATTTTCGGCGCCTTCTTCTTCATTATTGGCCAGGTCTTCCTTTACGTCCTTAGCAACCAAATTTGCGAGTCCGCCAACCACTACCTCGATGGATTGTGCATCGCCACGACCTGCAACCTTCTTGCCATCATGATGGTGTACAAATACTGGGATTCTATCACCAAGGAGGATCTCGAGTTTTCTGTTGGCACGCGGATGAACAACTGGGAGATTAAGGAGCTCCTTCCCGAAGATGACCGTCGCAACACAGTCTACACGAGCCATGATGACCCATATGGCCACTCGAGCTCTTACGACCAGCCTTACTCTCCATCTGCCCCGCATCACCAGCACACCAGCTCTCGGCTGTCTCGCTACTAGTTGGACGGGATCGCGGAGCAGAGTGACGATTCGCAAAGAATTCACTAGGACCGTGGTTTTCACTGGTTCTATCCATGGGGCTGAATATATCTGTTATGTCTTGCATATTTGCGGTACGGCGTTAAAAGCTCGGTTGAGCGTCTGGATTCAGCGGACGACGGGTCCTGCTTTGGAGGCTTCTTCATGGGGATGACTTTGTCTACCGTGTACACTTTATGACACACTTGGGAGTATATTATAGGAGCGAATGCGTGTGCTTTTCTTTGAGCATTGCGCAAAAGGACAAGAGATCGTCAATCGGTCAAGCATCAGATAGCTAATAATAATTATCATCAAGATATATCCCATGTTTTGCCACGACAATGTGACCACATATAGATTTCCATCACTAGTACGGCATTTTGCACCCATCGTCATGCTACCTTCATCATCTCAACAACCACGCCTCGAAACGAGCCGCCAGGCCGTTTGAAAGGACGAGTACCATGTCTTTGTCGTTCCAGTTTACATGACTCGAATAACCCGGTTCCATTTACAGCCTGGCGAGCAAACAACGCCTCACCGGCCAGCCTGGCTTGATAAATTCCTGGAACACAGCCGATTCAAAGACCATAATCCAAGCCAATGTCCATAGCGATCTATAGCTTGTGCCGCTGTGGGAAATCCGTTTGATCCCAGGCTTCAGATGAGAGCCTGATCAGATGGAACCCCTCGACACGCTGTCGTTATAATGCGCCCCAAATGCCTGAGTCGTTCTGTGCAAGTCTATGTTCTGTGTGTGGCTTTTTTCCCCCGCAGAATCGCCGCCCGAATCTTGCCCCCAACCAGCGATTTAGCAGATGCCTGTGGCTCCCATGCTTTACAACACCTACGTGGGTGGTGAGGCTCGAGGACTAGTCTTGGCCATGACTGCTGCTCGACCCGCAGCACAGCTGCGCGCAATCCAGAGGGACGTGCTGGTTCTCCTCTCCACGCAGTAATCTCCAGCGCCGCGGCGACATCCGTCGTTTGGCCCATGTGTGTGAGTCGTGCCAGGCTGGAAGAGAGGCGGAGCTGTGGTGGCTGGCTTTCTCTCTTCTCCCTAGGCAGAGGATAGGAACGGGGTTTCTCTTTGCGCTGACTTTGAAATCCCGGTGCGTTTTTTTTCAGCCCGCTTTTATTCGTCGTCGCCGAAGCTCAGCTTCACCTTCTTGGCCTTCTTTTTCGGCTTCGTGCTGGCGCTGGTGTTTGGGTTTGGCGGCGCTTTTGTGTTGGCTGGGCTGGAAGTGGTGGTGGTGGTGGTGGTGGTATCCTTGCTGTTTTTGGCCCTGCCGGGCGCGGCGGGTTTCGTCCTGTCGTTGTCCTCCTCCGCCTCGTCATCCTCGCCGGCCACGACGACCCGCCCGACCTTGCGCTTCTTCGCCGCCCCTCCGATGCCAGCGACCTTCTCCTGCTTTTCCTCCCTGCCCTGCTTCGTCCCATCCCCGCCGCCGGTCCTGCCGGCGCCATCCCCCTCCGCGCCCGGGCCGTCTCCTTCCTTCTTCTCGGCCTCGTCCGCCTCATCGTCGCCGCCGCCGGCGAGGAACCCGGCACTGACGACGTTACCTTGCTCGTCGACGATGACGGGCGCGTCCTCGGCCTCCTCGCTCGCGCTGCGCTTCTTCACACCGGGACGCCGGCGCGCCGCGAGCATGGGGTCCGGACCGCCATCGCGCTGCGACGAGGAGGAGTGCTGCCCGTGGAGACGGGCGAGGAAGGGAGGCAGGGTCGAGTCGTAGGTTAGATTGCGATGGTTGATCTTTGGCTCAGGCATTCTTTTTGCTTCTTAATTTTCTTTTCTTTGATGGTTGGCGGTATGCTGCGGTTTGGAAGGGAGGGGGGGTTCTATGCGTTTCCTGTTCTGGATGTAGGTTGTGTATTGCGTGGAGTCGGGATTGATGGCAATGGAGTGAAAAGAGTGACCTTGCCTCGTGGAGCGCGTGTATGAACGTGGTGAGGTGGAGAGAGCGTGTGGCTGTATGTATTGAGAAGAAGGAGAGTCTGGAGTTTGGGGAACGTGTGAGAGACACAGAGAGATGTCCAGGGTCGTGCCTGTGACGTCGCAGGGTTCAGCACTAAGGTGGAGAGCAGCAAGAGTATTTAGTGGAGCATTCCCGTGCTGACATGGCCGCGAGGAGCCGTGGAGAGCTTAAACTTTCGGTACTATCAATCCCCTGTGCCGGTTGCAGTTGGACACAAAAGAAAATGATAGTGAAGAACCTCACTTTGGGATTTGTCTCGATGCATCACGATCACATCCAAAAGATTGTCTCTCAACCCAGCAAAACCGCACAAACGCCAAAAATAACTCCGAATCGGGGAATCGAACCCCGGGCTTGACGGACCAGGAACTCTTCGGGTGAGTGAGGAGAAATGAGAGCGTCAAATGTTGGCCACTACACCAATTCGGATGTGATTGGATAAAAATAAAGTACCTTATTGCAGACTACAAAGACTTTGGTCTCCCCCAACGCTCCAATCGTCTTTCGCATGAGAGGAAATTCCGATGTTACCCAAATGATGTGATGTGAAAGAGCGACTTGTGCAATGCCTCAATCACAGCCCATGCTCGATACCCTCCCTGAGGATTTCGATCTGCTTTTTAATCTCAACCCAGAGCTCCAGCTCATCGAGATCCTGGTCCGCATCGCTCGCGCAGACGCTCATCCAGCCCTCCTCCTCCTCCTCGTCACCCCCATCACTACCAGCCTTGGCCATCCGGGGCGCGAGTTTCGACCTTCTAAGCCGCGCGACAAGCTCCTCCTCCTGCTGCTTCTCGTCGCCATCATGGTCGCCATCCTTAGGCGGCGGGTTGTCCGCCCGCTTCCGCGCCAGGGCGAGGAGCGCGGCGACAAAGGCCTCCTGCATGTACGCGAAGCTGAAGTCGTTGGTGATCTCGGCGATGGCGTCGCACAGCTTGTCCGGGAAGGTAATGTCCTCGTTCTTGTGCAGTTTGCGCTGCCAGAACTTGCAGTATGCAACCCGCTGCTCGAGGTTGGGGTCAGGGAAGAGATACTTCCGGTCGAAGCGCGAGGGCCGTTTCTGGGATGGCAGTCAGGAAATGACGACGAGTCAAGAATTGAGGACATTGGGTGGGGTGCCTTACCGAGATACCAGGGTCCAACCGGTCCAGGTGGTTGGTGCTGCCAATCATGAAGATGCCATCATTGTTCTTCAGCCCATCGACCTCGTTCAGAAAGTAGCTGCGGATGTCAGGGGTGATTATGGTGTCAAGGTCTTCTAGGACAAGGTAGCAGGGCGCAAACTCGCGCGCCTTAGCAAAGACCTGTTTGATAGAGAATTCAGGTCCCATATACTATGTGAAGGGACGAGACGAATCAGCCTAAACAGCGTTCTGACAATAACGTGAAACATACCATGTTGACGGCACTTACAGAGTGTAGACTTCTCACGTAGAGGGTGTTGACGCTGGGCTTGCGCTCGTAGAGCATGCGCATGGTGGCCTTGACCGAGATGGTCTTACCATTTCCAGGCGGGCCATAGTAGATGATGCCGCGCTTCCAAGGGACATGTAGACTCTCGTAGGTCTCACGGGAGTCAAAGAAGGAGTTGTGGTCATCAATAATGGCCTTCTTCATGGCCGGGTCAAGAATGACGTCGTCCCAGGAGGACTTGATGAAGCTGCGGAACAGCTCGCTGTCCTTCTGCCAGTAACCTTGGTCGTACACCCAGATCTGCTCATGGATGTCGCTCATCCAGCGGCCCGCAGCGAGGACGAGAAGGTTGGCCTTTTCGCGGTCCGGTCCGAGGATGAAGGCGTTGCGGTTGCTTGGTGGATAGAGCGAGTCGGTGCCCGTGCAGATGTAGACAATGAACTCTGTGCTGTTCCACGTGTAGATGAACTTGCCAAAGGTGAGGCGCTCGGCCAGGCCACCCGTGTTCCCGTCCATGCGGCGCGCAGGAGGCAAGTACGAGATGTACGAGATGGAGGAGGGCAGGTTCTCGTCGGCGTTCTCCTCGGCGACGGCGGTGGAGCTGGCATAACCAGCCGACGCAAAGGCCATCAGGTCCACGGAATACTGGTCCGAGATGACAAGCTCGAGGTTGGGGTACTGCTTCCTGAGGGTGCGGATCATGACATCGTCCGTGTTGATCCGCTTGGCCGAAGAGTGGTCGAAGAAGGTGGCTGTGGCATTCGGCGCAGAACCTGCAGCCTCAAAACGTGGGATGGGCGCCATCTTGCTGTCGATGGCCTAGAATTTGGAATTGAGGCCGGCTCAATGGATGCGTGTTCACTTGTTGTGTGCTTAACGCGCCTGGCAAGGCTGTAGAGCTGGTGGGATTGGGTGCGGACAGCAACGGTCAAAGTAGGCACTCAATTGGGACCTGAGGACGAGGATAGTGATGGTGATGATGATGATGATGGTGGGGAGTGGCAGCCTGCTGTCTCCTGGTCAAACCCGCCTGTGATGCAGTTGATGATGATGATGATGATGAGGGAAGGAAATGTCAACACGTGTGAAGCTGCTACAGAGGCTAGTAAACAGCTGCCTGGAGGATCAGCACGCACAGGAGCGAGCGCATGCACTCAGCACAGCCCCAGTCGCTTGGCACGGGCTCTCTCCGCATCTGATCCCCCGCCCGTGCGGAGAAGCGCTTTGCCCGGTGCGGTTACATATTTACGAAGGTACACATGACCTGTAGACAACAATTCTTTGCCACAACTCTTTCGCTGCTTCGCTGTCTATTGTATCTAACCTGCACATTATCAAGGTGAATGACATGATGGTGTTTGAGGGGGAGGGGTGGTTAGTAGTTGCGTTGTGTTCCTCCAAGGCACCCCTTTAGATATCTCTGGGTAAGTCGTGTAAGCAGAAACCCCGTCATTTCAGGATCTCCCCAACGAAATTCATCTACACGTCTTATCTACCTTTTCTTCTTCTTCTCGATACATTTACAACACAATGTCGTGTATAGATATTTCACTTCTTGACTCGTTACAAAGGCCTCGATTAGGGTCCTGTCTGCTCAGTGCTTTCAAGCCTTCGATCAAAAGCTCTTTAATAGAAACAAGGATGGGGCTGTGTCTCGACGGTCCAATCAACATCAAGCATGTTAACCTACAGAAGTCATCGCAGGACCCAGCCTGCTTCAAAGGCTCGATGCGGGATCTCTGGCTGTCTTTGCAAATTCACAAGCTGGCAGAATCGGAGACACGTATGTGAGATGGGCTGCTCAAGAGGTCGTCGTCTAGCTTGTCGAGCTTGTTGCCCTCCTGGGGGTCGACCCCGGCACCACGATGATGCCGTTCTGTCATTCCCCTTGTAAGGTTCCCACATGGCAGCTTCCGTCATGTTTTCTGTAGCAGAATTTCGTTGGTGTGTCTGGTTGCATATGGCCCCCGCCTTGAGGCCTTGAGTGACATTCAGCGCGGGTCAGCTGAACGACCTGTGCAGAAGTGATCCGCCACCAACGGCGCGGAAGGATCGCACCTAGCAGGGTTGGGTTGACAGCAGCGAATACTAAGTTAAGCGCCCGCGGGTAATCCCTTGCCACTCTGAGCCCCGTTCACATCAACGGTGAAGATGGCCAAACTTTCGGAGCCGAGCTAACACGCGCTTGTTGCGGAGCTGGTCGATTGAGTATTAAGGACTCAGGTCGCTCTAGCCGCCACCTCCCGCCACACGACAGGAGACAGCTCGACAGTACCCTCCTTCTGCAGCGTGCCTACGCTTTCGGGTGCCCGGGTGAGATTCCGATATTTGGGGGCTGAACAGGCCCATCCCAACTCGTAACTTGAGGCCTGACGCGGTTCCATCGCTGGAAGCAGACACTTTCAGTAACGCAAAAAGCTGCACTTTGGTATGCCTCTGTGGCTGAGAGCAGTGAGAGAGGGTCAAAACCGGTGCTAAGGAGGCTAGCCAGCGCTATCTAGCCGTTGACGAGTCGTCTCTTGTACGGAGCAGGCACCTGCTAAGGTATGTAGCTTTTCGCAATCTCGGGTACCCCGTCGGCTGGATCGGATTCGACGCAATGGATACTGAGCTCGATACCTGGGCGAGTGGAATCATGTCTTGAGGTAATCTCAACTACCCCGCCAAGAACAGGTGCGTGCATTGGCGAAATGGCGCGACTCGTTGTAAAGTACACGAGCCCCGGTGAATGTAAGAGAAGAAGAAAAGATGGTGGGGGAGATGTTCGAGGAGGGGGGGGGGGCATGGAAGCGCCAGGGGCACCCCATGTCACGGCTAGCTGATAGCCCGGGATGGATTTCGCGCAACCACCCACCCAACCAGGGCGCAACAATGCAACAAGGCTAACAATGCAAGCCAAGCCTAGCAGCAAGTCAGCTTAGACTCCACGAAGGGGCCCCAATCCGATATTTAGGCGCCATTATTAGCCTTTCGAGGCGGACCAGGCTTACCGCAAGCAGAAACACAGTCCCTGACAACTCTGTGGAGCAACTGCGAGCACCAGACGGTCCAGGAGGACAATAGCATTGTTGCTCTTGCGCACTCTCCGCCTGCCGTGCTCAAGGACCGGAACAGCGGCATAGCGGCATAGCGGCATCCTATGATGAGAGCGGCGGCCGTCCTGATCACTTGTTTAGTGCCACTTTAGGGTTATCACTCGGGCACGCGGGCGACTCGGCCGTGCGGGTGCAGTACATGAGGACGCGTCCCCTATCACTATTGCAGCAACTGTTCCTATTCTGGTAATCAGGACATGCGTGTAACAAGCGTGTCTTGAGTCTCCACGCTTCGTATGGTGCTCCAGTGACAACCCCGGTCAGCGCTCCGCCCTACGATGTTGCGGTGACCTCCAGGCACCGGGGCAAGGCCTTGGGGCCAAGGGTCTCCCCCTGACAGCCCAGAATCATCAAGCGAGATCAAACTTTAGCGGCCTTGTCACTTCAACAGAGCATCCCTTGCCCATTTTGACGGGCGAACCCATGAGCTAAGCTGGACGGCTGAGCTGGCTGGTGCAGGCGATCGGCGTGGCAGGACTCTTCTCGGCCCCAAATCCCGAGCCCAGTACCACCCGCGATGAGCCCTGTTCAAGCACGTTGGACCCCTCGTCCCTCTTGACTCAGCCTTTCCTCCCTCTTTTCTCACTTGACTCGCTGTCGATCTGCCCTTCTGATTCCTTTCTGCCAGTCTTGTCCAAGTCTCTCGTTTTGGTCTTTGTAATAAACTTCCCAGGCCGAGTCGTCTCTAGCCATAAGCCTTTCAACATCTGTCAGCAGCAGTCATCCGGGCCCGACGAAAGGAGATCTCTTCGACTGTCGCTTACGGCGAGTTGTCTTCCACAGCTCTGAGTCCGTGCAGTGTAAGCACTCTGGACGTTACAGTTGGGGCAAAAAAGGATATACGGCCAATATCACTACAGACAAATGGAAGTCGTAACGCACCACCCGGGTCTTGAGGTCTACGAGCGGCCTCCTCAGTCCGCCACACAACACTCCACAACATCATCACCGCCGCCGATGAACGCAACCCCCCATGTTCCGCAGCAGCAGCAGCACCAACAGGCAGCGCCATACGACCCGTATTACAAGTCCGCGTCACCCTCAGCCATGACGTACGCGGGCGTGGGTAACGGACAGCTCCCACCGGCGCCTCCGAGCCAATACTACTCGGACTCGCCAGAGCTGTACCAGGCCCGAGAGAAGAAGAGGCGAGGCTGGATCCTGCCTGCGGCGGTCGGCATTATTGTGGCGGTGCTGGTTGGAGCGGCTGTTGGAGGAGGACTTGGTGCCTCGCTGAGCAACTGCGAGAGCAACTTGAAGTGAGTCTTCATTTTGTTATCGTCCCCTGGACTACGTTATGTCGCAGACGACAGCGTTGTGCATGGCTTAGGCACCGAATCGAGCTAACATGTTTGACATGTGCTAGACAAGCATTACTTACTTCAGACGGCAGCGCCTCAGGGGAGAGCATATCCAGCAAGTCCGCGAGTGGCAACACAGCCGCCACCGCGACGGCATCGACAGTAACGAAGACCCTGACGGCCGGGACCACGCAGCCCACAGACTCGAACGGGGACGTGACCGACTACGCGCCCGTCCCGCCGAGCCAGGTGGGCGAGGTCGCCGACACGTGCTCGAGCGTCGGGTCCAACGTGGCCAGCACGTCCTACAGCGACGCATACAGCGTGCTGTGCGACGTCGACTTTGGCTCCGGCCCCAAGGGCACGGGCGACGACACGGTCTACATTGCCGATCTGGTGGGCATCGTGGCGTACACGTACCGTGACTGTATGGACGCGTGCTCGAGCTTGTCAGCCTTTTCTACGATTTGGGGCACTCCGACGCAGTGCAGGGCCTTCACGTTCCGCACGGGCATGGCAGGCTCGTACGACAGCTTCAAGAGCGCGAATTGTTGGCTTAAGAACCAGACGGCGCCTGTGGGGGACATTGCGGGATGCAATGGGTGTATCAGCGGCTCGCTGAAGTCATGATCAGGATTCGGGCTTAGGGGGTCTGAGCGGGTCACTGCTGATGTTCTTCTTCTGCTCAGTGTTTTTTAGGGCATATTCATCCAGCCTTACCATGTCTTCCGTTTACATAGCGAAAAGAATTATGATATTACTTTCACCGCAACCTTCATTCGCCTGCAGCTTCGCGCAAGGTTTCTCGTGGTATCTGCCGTGCTTTCCACGAGGTTCGTCCCGGACAGGCGCAACGTCACCGCCTCGATGAGTTATGGCCCCCGTGGTTTCTCAGCGATGATCGGACTCGCTACAATGGATGAGGCAAATCGCATACGCTAGCATTGCATCATCATCCATCAAACGAAATTTTGCACCAACACAATCCCGAAATATTCCTCTTGAATAACGTTCCAGAACACCTAATCATGGACCGATTCCCTGGCGAACATAATCCAAGTCATGAGGGCACAACGGCAGTCTAGTGTATTGCGAGAATGTCCGCCAAAGACCAACTAGTCATTTTATTCTGTCCGAGATAGCTCAGATGCTAGTGCTCTCATCCAGAGTTTCGACTTCTCTCACGCCAGTCTCGGACCGCGAGTGGATGGAACACGCTGCAAGAGGACAAGCGTTCACTGTACGTTGACCTGCCATAGTCTCCGTTGCAATCTCCCGCTGCTCAAAGACCAATCTTTGGGTATACCAGCTCAAACCTCTCGCACTGAATAACACTATCCTCTGAAAATCCCGTGTCCTTCTGGCTCTCCGTCCAGAACCAAATATGCCCCTTGCGCCACGCCTCATAGTCCCCCTCAGCCTCTGACAGCGCGAACTCCTCCGTCACGTCCTTGAACGCGCACCGGACGAATGAGACGGTGCGGATCACCGCGCGGGGCCGGCTCTTGCTGTCAACGACGACGGCGTAGTCGCCAGGACCCCAGTGCAGCGGCTCGGGGATGGGGAAAGTCGCTGTGCCGGTCTTCTTGCCCTCTAGCACAAGAGCGAGAAGCGAGTCGTTGAGCCGAGCTTCGTTGTCGCCGAACGCGAACACGTCTTTTGGCTGGGGCAGGGTCTGGTTGAGAGCAGCTGAGGCTTCTGCCATGAAGGCCACGATGTCGGGACGGCCGGGGTCTATTGTAGACATGGTTTAGATGCTCTATGTAGTGTGATTGATTTTGTCGTAGATACTGATAGGGATAGTTGTGTATTGTGCTGTTATCAAGGAATCAAGAAAGATTTGTTCACGGGCTTTATTCTATTTCAGCATGCGTGTCGAGAGACGTTCAGCTCGACTGCGGAATCGCTCCGTCGCCATGCCCCGCTGCCAAGCCTTCCACGATGCCGAGTGACTCAATCGGTGGGTGCGAGCGAAATCTGGTATTGGGCATAACTTGGGCGCTGAGGATTAGCGACTGAACGATTTGCGCCGCCCTCTGGGGTTGTGTGATCTGATGTCTGCTAAGTATACGACACTCATGGGGCTACCCTGATCCGAGCGTGGCGTTGCAAGCGAGTAGAGTTTGCAATTTGAACAACAAGAGCCACCCAACGCAAATTAGTTGCAGATTGAAGATGATCTCAGTCAGATCTCTCTCTCATTTCATGTTCACGGGGTTGACTTTGCGCCTCTATATGTTTTACAGACGGCTAGTATCTTCGATTCCAAGCAGTGCTGCTCGTACTAGCGTGAAGTGCCACAACAATGTAGAGCACTTTGTGCGTACAACTGATCGAGATGAAACTATCCTTGTAGTTTGACGAGAAAGTTCAACTTACTGTAGGACATGTGCGGGCATTTGCGTACTTTGAACATTGGTTCAAGGGGTGCAATACAAATTTGGCCCGTGCGTCCAGCAATTATTGTAATAACTCACCCACAAGCGACATGACTTCCCTTTGCACAGGACCGTTTCTGCGAATGAAGAACTATGCTGCCATCTCCAGAAAGATACTGGGGACGCCTCGCCAAGGATAATGCGGAAGTGCTGAGGTGATGTAGCGCTTCACAACCACCATTCGTCTCGGGATCGGCGTAGTAAGACGGGCGGGTCGGGCTCACCTCAACGGCTCTGACCCATGCACTCGCCCAGAATAAGCCAATCACAAGAGTATCTCAGTAGTTTGAGATCATGTCGCGGCGAACATGCGTGTTTCATGCTTGCCGATTATCCTCAAGGCTGACAGGTCGTCCTTGGCAGTCGATACCTTGTCTATAACTACTGCGCAGTTCGGAGCGGGCCGACGGGGTAATCCCCGAACAGACTGGGGAACTTGGACGTGTTCTACCACTAGAAGAAAGAAAGCCCAATATCAGTGTATATAGGGCTTTCGTGACTGCAATAGTTTTGGTTCTTAAATCTTCGTGTTAATGCTAATTCAAAGTGTTCTGCTCTTCGAAGTCACAACGCATGGCATTCAGATGCACATTAAGCGAGTGACACACTGTATATTGTCTACCCTAGGTTAGTGTCCTACTGGCGAAGGGGAAGCAACATGCACTTCGCCAGCTCTCTCGCCGCAGCGGCTCTTTTTCGTTCGGTGGCGGGCAGCGTACTACCCGCGCCTGCAACGACCGAAGCACCGCTCATCATACCACGAGATGGCAACCTGATAAGCGACAACTATATCATCAAGCTGAAGAACGGCTACAATATCACGGCGGGCACGATGCACGTCGCCGCAAAACCACATTTCCTCTTCAACAGGTTGCGTGCATTCTCTGCAAGTCTTTCAGCGAACGAGCTAGCCAAGTTGAGGGAGATTCCTGCAGTGTGTTGCGTCTCTTGCCTTTCCAACCGCCCCTTCCCCTGTCTCCATTCTTCGTCACAATATCAACTGACGTAAATAGCATAGATTGATTATATCGAGCAAGATGCCGCTGTGACAGCTTTCACCGTGCAAGATAACTCGCCATGGGGCCTCGCCCGACTGTCTAGCACGAAACCAGGCGCCACAAACTACATGTATGATGAAACTGCGGGCGCAGGGACCTGCGCGTACATCATTGATAGCGGCATTGACGCGAGCCATCCGGTAAGTGCGCCGACTGAGGGCAAATGACCGTTTCCTTAACTCTTGGGTTAGCGGGAAGAAGTAAAAGAACATTGCTGACGAGGATATATATTCAGGATTTTGAGGGTCGAGCCACGTTTGTGGCAAACTATGTGGATAACAATAACACTGATGTCAACGGACACGGGACGCATGTTTCCGGCACCATCGGCTCCAAGACGTACGGCGTTGCGAAGAAGACGACCCTGTATGGTGTCAAGGTACTGGATGCGGATGGATCCGGGTCAAAGTAAGTCTCTGCCCTGTCACACCACACTTCAACACTCCTCGAGCGAGCTCTCCGCTGCTTGCCACAATCTTATATCAAACAACCTCATTGCGGAGGCTGACGTCTTGACCCTCTACAGCTCCGCAATCATTGCGGGCATGGAATTCGTCACAAGCCACGCCGCCAACAACTCAGCCTGCCCCAACGGGACGGTAGTAAACATGTCCCTCGGCGGATTACGCTCCGCCGCCGTCAACGCGGCGGCAGCAAACCTCGTCGAGGCCGGCTTCTTCCTCGCCGTGGCCGCGGGGAACGGCAACGACGACAACGTGCCGCAGGACGCGCGCACCGTCTCCCCCGCGAGCAGCCCTTATGCGTGCACCGTCGGCGCGACGAATTCGCAAGACGTGGCCGCCAACTTCTCCAACTACGGCGCCGACGTGGCTATCCAGGCCCCCGGAGTCGACATCGAGAGTACCTGGCCTGGTGGAGGGACAAAGTTTCTGTCTGGCACGTCGATGGCCTCGCCGCATGTTGCTGGTCTCGCGGCGTATTTCTTGGGAATGGGAGTCGCGAACGCGACGAACATGTGCGACTTCATTGTCCAGTATTCGCTCCCTGGAGTGATCACGGGCCTTGAGGGTGACACGGTCAATAGGCTCGCTCAGAATGGTGCGACGTCGCAAGCACTTGGGGGAAATGCGCTTGATCAGACGTCTAGCGCACTGAGGACCATAGGGGGTCAAAAGGGTGACCGACTTGGACTTGCCATTGCGGCGTTCTTGACTTCAGCTTTGTTATTTGCATTGTAGCGGGTGTTCTTTACGGCATTTGGGGTTTTGGGAAATATCATGGGGGCGTTATCCAGGATACCTCTTGTTTTCTGCTTTTACGGCTTAGCTATACCCAACTTATACGCGTAACTGGTCATTCTGATTGTGATGAGAAGTTGCAGTATTATTCTGATCGAATATTCGTGCTTTTAAGACAACTCTAGTTTGCAGCTTTCCAACATTATATCGCCAATGCCAACCCAAACACACAACCAGATCCTGGGCCCGAAGGAGGAGGGTCCCTTACCAACCATCATTACACGACCTTAGCCTTCACAGTCTGAACCGTGACCCCAAACCCAGCAAGATAAGACGCTCTCAGGATCGCAACCCACACCGTCAACCCCAAATTCTGATAGTCGCTCGCCGCCCACCCCGCCGGATCAAGCAATACACCCCTCGTCTGCAACGAACGTCCCAATATCGCGATAAGCACCAGATCCACGACAAGGATCGAGGCCTGAGTAAAGCTCCACACTCTGGCCTCCTTGGTCATGCGCAGGAGCATGGTGGTCGCCAGGGCGATCGGAATGTATAGCGCGCCCATCTGGTAGAGCAGGAGGTCGTGCCCTGCGTTGCGGCGCAGGTTCGCGAGCTCCGGCGGCATGAGGGCCTCGAAGATCAGGCCTGGGGATGAAAAGGTCGTGCCGATGGTGGCCCAGGTTATGAGCGGGTCGGCCCAGGTGAACCAGATGCGGTACACAGGGTGCATGTATGTGATGACTGATGTATCCATGATGCGTGCTAGTGAGACGATATTCGGTTTTTGGGAATATAGTTGGGACACGTTGGCGGATACTTATGGCAGAAGGAGACGCCTCGATATGTGTATCCCCCAACGGACCGTCTTCTAGAACACAAGTGGGATAGAATACAGAAACTTCGTCTCGGATAAATTGTCGGAAATGAAGCATTATGAGCTTGAAAGATGTTTTCTATCACTGTGTTTAAGTCGTCTCACGTCAGAGTAGAAATTGACTCTCCCAAATCTGCCATATCTAACCACACAGCTGTCCGGAAATATCGAAGTGTCCAAAATCATACTGGACTTTATCTCGAGCAAGAAACAATTGAATTGTTGGAAGAATGGTAGTATATTGGAGGCTTTGAATATGTTCATAATTTCAGCAGAGAAAAGGGGGCATTTGAAAGCATTTGTCAAAGGTTCTTCTGCAAGTATGCCACGGACAGTTTTTACTAGCTGTAGTTGGGCAGTGTAGCATCTAATGTGCAAATGCATCAATGTTACGGTGATGCCGCAGTCCTCCAAATACACATGACTCAATGTTTGGAAGCACATGTCGGCGAGATGTTAAATACTTTCTTTGACTCTTAATCTATCCTAAGCCCCCATGGCTCTGAAAAACTCACAGTGGTGCATAGCGCTCCTCATCTACACGCGTGGTGTTTTTCCAGCAGTCCTCCACCCATTGCTGCGTAACAACACGTGGAATTAGTGACCGTGCGCTGATTTCCGCTCGAACGGAAGCGGCCAGTTCCTGCTCAACACCCTCTTCCTGAGCTAATATCACTATCTGGGTGACAGAATCATCGCCAATGCTTCTGGCAAGCCGGCCACCACCGAATCGGATCCAATTCTGGAGCCTAAATACAATGATCTCAGAGAAACCTGCTTCCATCTTCATGTAAATGTTTTGACCTTGGAATATTTGGCCCTTGGTCATTCCACTGCCATGGCCATGCTCATTGAGCTGCTGTAAGAATAAATCTTTGTCGAACGCGCCTTGTGAGCTCGGAATTTCTTTCTTGGGCATGTCCTTGAGCAAGGCATTCAATTCGTCAAGACTCAAGTCGCGAGCATAGCTGTCTCCAAACTCGTCAATGTTGTCTTTTGCCATTTCACGTACAGCATCGCTCGTATGGAACAGATGTGAAGGTTCGTATGGCAACAAAAAGTCCTTATCGCTTTGAGAAAGACAGTCCAGGATCCACCTGGGCCGAATGATGTCAACTTCGCCGGCTTTTATCAAGCTTGCAACCTTGACCACTCTCTTGTCTGCAATCAGGATCTGTCCACTGCCGGGGTCAGCTCGTTGCGATGCCTTGCCGCCATTGGTCTTCACCAAAGTCTCAAGTTGAGTCTTTGTCTTCTTCGGAGGTGCCATGCTTTCGGTCAAGATGCACATTTCCAGCCCAGCGAAGATCTGGGTTTTCGGACCCTCAAACTCGACTGGGGCATTCTCTTGACCAGCTATGACCACTTCCTTCTTTACCCTCTTTACCGCTTTTCGTTTCTTCTCGATGGTCATGACTGCTTCGTTATGTTGTTCCTCTGCACCTTTCTTGAGTTCGAGAAACTCTTGCCAGTTCAATGCAGAATCCCAAGACCTATCGAGTTTGAGTGAACGGAATCGAGGGAAGCGCAAAGTGATTGACTTCGCGAACTGGTCGGAATAGCCTGCGCTCGCTGCCTTGACAGATATAACGACAGACTCGCTCGGCCGAATCCACATATCTGGCTTCTCACACTGCATGCCCTGAGCCTGGCCTCCAAGCTCGATATACTCGCTTGGTGGCCGTTTTGAGTCCCACTTGTGCCACTTTCCATCGGTTTCATGGCGGAGCGAGGCGTAGTCTTCCGCACGGAAACCACCTCCGACCTTGCAGAAGCTGAAATGCTTCTCGGGATTTGCGCCGGCGTCAATGTCATTCTCAGTGACTCTTAGACCACAAAGAAAAGATGACAGGTTTCCGCCACGATGTCCGGAGCCGTAGAAGCCACCAATGACCACCACATCAACCGACTCACCAAACTCATCCATGTACTCTGGCTTGACCTTGACCCAGTCGTCGTTCCGGGAGTTGAGCCTGTACATAGACCGTGGGTTCTTGAGCACCAAGCCTTCAGAGGAGTCGGCAACCACTTTGCGAAGCAGTGGTTCGATCTCGTCTGCAGATGTGGCTTTCGTGTATGGATGAACCTCGAGACGCCGATGAGCGCCAGGCACAGCTTGCTCAAGCGCGTTGTGCCGGTCTCGGAGAGTGTATTGCGCAAGTGGACGGTCGTTTAGATAGAGGATGTCAAAGACACGAAATACGGGTCGTGGACCGTCGGCGTCCGGGTTTCGCCCCTCGGCGAGAGCTGCTGTCTTCAATGTGCCGAATGGCATGATCTTGTCCATAGTCGGGTCCCACGTGATCATCTCCCCATCTAGTATGATGTTGCGAACGCCATCAGCGAAAGCAGTTTTGAGATGGCGTGTGAGCGCAGATTTCTCGTCGTACAGACCCTCTCCATATAGGTAGGTGTAATCCTTGGCTTTACGCGACCAGAAACAGAACCTCTTTCCGCCACGGATTGAGTCATCTTCAATCATGTGGAGTTGTATGCGCTCGCCATCGAGCTTCTCCTCAATCCAGTACTCTGTATCTCCCTCGACAGGGTTCGATCTGCTGAGACGGTCTATCATCTTCTGGAAGGATGTTGAAATCTGAAATTGGGCGAGTTGGGGCTGGAAGCACTGCATGATGGCGACATCCTGGCTTTCTTTGTTGAGACTGAAGGTAGGATCATGCAGCTCCCAGCACACTCGGCGCAAGCTGGAAGATACGCTGAACAGAGTTTCTCCTTCAGGGTGCCATACGTCCAGGAAGGTGCGCTCGGTGGCGCCAACCTTCATCTGCTTGAGAATAATGCGGACTAACCACATAAGCTCCTCGGGATTCATCCGCTGGTAGAACGTTTCGAAAATGGGTAGCTGCTCGCCTTCTCCAGATGCTACTGCGAGTTTGTCCAGCAGCTCATTGACATCAGCAATCGTCATGTCCCCCGTATCAACTCGCATTGGGCGTTTCGAGAGCACTTCAAAACACCGGCCAGCAAAGTCTCCCGCCATGCGACTCGCCGCCGACTGTCCAGGCAATTTCCAGTGGAGGATATTGTAGCCATCTTCGGAGTTCTTGTCAATCTTCATGAGCTTGACGAGGAGCTTGCCAATGTTGTTTTCTTTGAGGCCATAGTTGCCACGATCACGATCCGACGTAGGCAGGATGAGACGGAGAGCCGGGTAGATGTCGTTACCGACTTCCTTGCGCCAGCGGGAAATGAAGCGCTCAATGATGATGCGGCGCTGCTCTTGCGGGGAATGCTTGCTGGGGCCATGCGGGCCGACCTTCTGACGCGGCGGTCCCGAAGGTTGCTTCTTGTTCTCATTGAGCGGGTTAAAGAGAGTCAGGTAGAGCTCAGAGAAGAGAAGCGTCTTGGAATGGTTTCTTGGCCGGTTAGGAAACCTGATGATGGTCAGCAAGCCCGATAGAAAAGCAGCGGAGAATGGTAGTGGTGTTTACTTGTCGTCCAAGTCTGCAAGTGTCTGGCCCCCAACAGCGTACTGACGCTCCTCTTCATCTAAGGCGTCGACGTCGGGCGACCTGGCTTTCGAAACCATTGTGATGTTGGAGCGTAGTCACGAACTTCTCAGAGCATTGGACATCGACTTGGAACAAGCAGGTGCTGGCTACATTGTGCGTTGTCTTGTAGCCTTTGTAGTTGTGAATAAGACCAAGCTCCACTGTTTGATGATGTTCAATTAGTGGTTGCTCCGCTGTGCTGCCTGGAGCTTCTGCCTGCTCCATTTGCTTGGACCGGGACGCCAGCTTCTCATGCCTGTCAAAGACCAGTTGCTCTCACGAGGGCCCCCCCACTGATGCACAACAATGACTTTCAGTGTCAGGTCATAATATGTCTCAGTCGTGCTCGCAGTGCAGCAAAGCTTATCCTCTCAAGATGTCCTCGTCGTTGGGTGAAGTAGAATTGCTGCCTTCTCAATCTGCCCCTCACCACGGATGCCAGTGCAGGTGGGGATTAGAAAGAGGCTACCCTAGTATGGGCGCCGCCTCAGGCGCGACCCTAGCCCTGCCGACACGGGAGTGACGCGCCCGTCCCCAATCAATTAAACCATCTGTGACTGCCCTTGCATTTGTTGCTTTTCATGCAGCCATGAGCCCCAGCCAGGCCTCGTCTGTGTCTGTGCCGCTACAGCGACCACCACAACGCCGCACAGCACCTCGCGGCTGCCGCATCCAAGCGTCGATATAGACTTTTGGCATGGGTCTTGTTTGGGCGCCATTTCCCTCCTTGGACGACAACAAGGACACCCTCCCGCTTCCCTCCGGATGAACGCTGGCTGGACCGTCAACAGGCTGTCTTTGAGTCGCTCGCTCTGCTCACCACCGCTGTGCTACCGGCGCACGCCCAGTTCACGCTTGGTGTCGACCGCCATGTTGAAGCACGCAAACGCCAAGTACAAGTCCTCAGCACTCTCCGAGGCTCCAGGCAAATCGAATGCTGCAAAGTCAGCCACTGCCCAGCCTTCGCCTCTCCAGAACGGTACAATCTCAGACCTCTCATGGAAAGGCCAGCGGCCCATGAGCTCGAGCACTTCCGCCTTAAAGACAGCCACGAATCCGCCGTCGATTTCTTCCTTACCATCGCACAACAAACCGTCACCCGCGACCTTTCCCTCACGAGCTCCGACCACCAACAGTTTGGCGAGTCTCTGCCACGGGGCAGACTCGTTCACCCACACAGCGCCGGCAACCATGTCGTCTCAATCAAGGACTGTTGCCTCGGTGCTCATCAACGATGACGACTTCAGCGACGACGATCATCTCGACCTAGAATACAAGTGCCCAGTTGCCCTGCCATCACTCCCAGCCCCGAGCAAACCCTCGAACCCCATACCGGTCGAACTTCCCACAAGTGAGATTCCCTGGTCATCTTCACCACAATCGCACCTGTTTCCCCCATCAAAGTCCTCGAGCAGCAACAGGTCCATTAAAAGGGATTCTTCGGGCTTGGCCGACACAAACCTAGGACCGCCAAAGGCCAAGAAAAGGACGCTTCCCAGCAGTTTTAAGCAGACTGAAGTAGAGGCCATGGTCCAGCCTGTGGAGAGCAAGACACAAACGAGGCCGTTCACGATGCAGGCCAGTAGACCTGTGGCAACGCCAGCCAAGTCAACCCGACATGTGCCCTGGGATTTGACGTATAGCGCAACGAAAGAGCAAAAGAGACAGTTCAAGAGCCAGGCTTCAAAATCGAAGCAAGGAACAGATACACTGAAAGACGAGGCCGTTGATGGCACTTCAGGTCGTCCCAGGCAGGCACGACATACCGCAATCTCTCTCAGCTCTGAGCAGCAACAAGTCCTCAATCTGGTTGTCAACGACAAGAAGAGCGTATTTTTTACGGGTCCCGCAGGAACGGGCAAGTCGGTACTCCTGCGTGCAATCATCGCCGAATTGAAAAAGAAATGGGCAAGAGATCCAGAGCGACTCAGCGTCACTGCATCGACCGGTCTCGCTGCTTGTAATATCGGTGGACAAACGCTGCATAGTTTTGCAGGCATTGGGCTTGGAAAGGAAGATGTGCCTTCTCTAGTCAAGAAGATCCGGCGATCTGCAAGGGCCAAAAATCGATGGCTGCGAACCAGTACTCTCATCATTGATGAGGTCTCTATGGTGGACGGAGAGCTATTTGACAAGCTTGAGCACATCGCACGCCTCATTCGTAACAATGGACGTGCCTGGGGAGGTATCCAAGTAATCATCACTGGCGATTTCTTCCAGTTGCCACCTGTTCCTGATGGGACCCAGAAGAAGGATTCTAAATTTGCTTTTGAAGCGGAGACCTGGAACACGTCAATCGACCACACCATCGGCCTCACACAGGTTTTCCGTCAAAGAGATCCAGGTATGTCCCTGTGCGCTTTTCCCTCGTGATAACTGCTTTGCTGACTGTATCTATCAGAATTTGCGGGTATGCTGAACGAGATGCGTCTGGGCCGGATCAGCGACACCACTGTCAAAGTTTTCAAGGACTTGGCGCGGCCGCTGAACTTCAACGACAACATTGGTGTTACTGAACTGTAAGTAGTGCGCGCTGCCACCGCTGTACATTAATGTTTACTAATGAAGTCAGGTTTCCGACTAAATTTGAAGTTGAGAGGTCAAACGAAGTGCGCCTCCGACAACTTCCTGGTCAAGTCTACAACTTCGATGCTTCCGATTCGGGCGAACCTACCATGCGAGATAAGCTTCTGCAATTCATGATGGCACCGAAAGTCTTGTCATTGAAGAAAGGCGCCCAAGTGATGCTGATCAAGAATCTTGATGAAACACTGGTCAACGGATCGCTCGGAACTGTTAAAGGCTTCATGAACGAAGCGACTTTCAGTGTATATTCCGAACGCGAGAACACGGGAGAGACTACAGGAGATGAGCTTCTCAGCGACGGCATGAAGAAGATACAGGGCTTCAAATTGGACTCAGGCTCTATGAAAGACGTAAAGGAGTATCCACTGGTCAGATTCAACGCCACTGACGGGACGCATCGCACCCTCTTGTGTACTCCCGAGGAGTGGAAAGTCGAGTTACCGAACGGCGATGTGCAAGCATCGCGGACACAGCTTCCCTTGATCCTGGCATGGGCTCTTTCTATCCACAAGGCTCAGGGACAAACTCTTGAAAGAGTGAAAGTTGACCTCGGCAAAGCGTTTGAGAAAGGACAAGCCTACGTCGCGCTTTCGCGTGCTGTCAGCAAGGATGGCCTGCAGGTGACCCGATTTGAGAAGAGTAAGGTGATGGCCCATCCACGTGTTATCAATTTCTACAACAAGTTATACAGCGTCGACCTCGCTGTTGCAGTACCTAAGAAGGCCAACACAATCAAGGATTTCGCCAGCAAATCCTCAGGGTTCCCAACGACCGGCCGCGGAATCGAAGTCATTGATCTCGATGAGGAAGAGGCAATGGCTGCATATGCTTAACGTCGGCTATCAGGTCGATCTTATCCTGCATTTTCTCCCCGTATTCCCACATTGAGACTCGCAAGGGATTTCATCATAATCTGTGGCCCCTAGCCAGTTCATGTATGCAGAGGTTTGCAAGGGAACGAGTCACTGGCGCACTGGCGATAGATTATGATACCACTATAACTTTGCTTATACCGTCGGCACACTTAGAATTTTAGACATGGCTGTCCCACAATACCAGAAAGAATTGATCACTGAATGTCCCACAATCGCCATGTGCAGCAGGTGCCAGGTCTTGTTTATGCTCAGAAACGAAACTGCACTTGATACCAGGAACAAAGGACATCCCGCCGGGAAGCTCAAGATTGGAAATCCGCAGGTGGACTGTCTTGTCTTGGTGGCTTATCGATAGAGAAAGCTTAACTGGGGGGATGCAGCTTGCCCTTGTCACTAGAGACACCACCACTGCACATGCCACTTTCCCCCTTCCAAGAAAGTGCAGGCGAGTCCGAATAGGCAATCTCCCACCCACCCTGACGCTGTCCCCAAAACTTCCAACAGTTGCACCACGAACAACCGCCAGGCCTGCGACACTGATCCCATCACCACTGCGGCTTGCACGAAAGGGATCGCAAGCTTGCGACTCACGTCGCGGTGCGTAGCCAGGCTCATCCTTCCTCGCTTTAAGCTTGAATTGAACGGAGTGCCTGGCAACCCAACCTGATCCCACGCACAAGCTCCAGCGCCCAACCGCGTCCGACAGGCAGCGTTACCCTGCCCAGGCTCTATCGCCAACTCTACAAAGCTGGCTCGAAGCAGGAGTCTCGCACTGCAATCCGAGCTTGCTTCAAACCAACAGCGATCAGCAATACGTGGCTTGTGCCATTGCTCGAGTGGTGGGTTGCCTGCCCTACTGGGTTTGTCCAGCCCCAGCACCAGACACATCTTGTAAACTCGGTCGCCAGGGGGACACACCGCGCACGACAACAAACATGGCCGCATCTTACATTGCGCCATGGGCTGGCAAGCAGGTTGTGGTCGAGCTCGCTGCTCCTCCGCATGAGCGCATTCAGGGTACGATAGCAGATCTAGTTCCACAAAGTCATCTTGGACTAGAGAATGGTAAATTCAACCCCATCCGACACGGTAGCCTGATTCCTACGATGACTGATAGACTCGTAGCGTACTATCTTAGCTCTGGACAGATGCTCATGCATTTGACGATCGCCTCCAGCAACATCCGCGACCTTCAAATCATCCCACCCTCAGCCAACGGGCCACAGCACAGTCGTCACAACTCCGCGTACACGATTCCATCCTACTCGTCTCCAGTTTCGATGCAGCAGCAAAGCGCTCCACAACAATTCCAAGATCCTGCCATTATAAGCATGAATGAGAAGCCAGGGAGGAGAGCGGCACAGGATGAAAATGTCAAGCCAGCATACGCCGCTAATGGAAAGCAAAGAAACAGCGTTGTCATCATCAACCCAGCAGATCGGATGACCTTTTCATCGCCAGACCAGACTGACGCAACCACCACGGCCGGACCCGCGGCAGAACTGCAGGCAGCACCCGTGGACCCCGGTAGACTCGATACGACAGACGACGATGAAGTGCTTGGCACCCCTACAGCAGAGGCACCGCAAGTCAGCATTAAAAAGGGCAAATCGAATCGCAATCGCAATCGGAAGAAGGGCAAGAATGGTCAACAAGACATGAATGGTGCACAGGAGCCGCGCCCAAAGATCTCAGCCCAAGGCAAAGGCTGGCGGCAAACACCTATACTGGAATCAACCAATTCTTTTCAGCCCTTCGCAGCTTTGCGCAAGGGACAGAAAGGCCGCGGAGGTGCTGGTGCAAATGGAGAGAATGGTTGGGCTTCTGAGGATGTTACGGACGTGCAGGAGGCCGGTGACTTTGACTTCGAAGGTGGTCTCGCTAAATTCGACAAACGTACGATCTTCAATGAGATGCAGCAGCAGGACGAGGTGGATGAGTCGCTACGTCTAGTGGGGCACAACCGGCTGCCGAAGCCGAAGCCAGGTACGGCTGGTGGCAAGAACCTTCACTACTCCGAGAATGTACTAGACGTGCCATCTGGTTCTGTGTCGAGACGGAAGGAGACCCCAGACGACTACTGGAAGAGCGAGGCTGATGATGGGATTTTGGCCCATGAGGGTGAGAGGAACAGCGGGCGCGAAGGAGGCAGCGGACGTACATCACGATTGAGGGGAGACTCCCGAATGTCCACCAGTCGCCGTTCCCAATCGCGCAAGGCTAGTGCCACGGCGGCGATGAATAGCACAGCGAGTCTGCCTATCCGGGTCAATTCTAGCGTAAGTGCTCTTGCAGCACGTTCGTTGAGCCGTCCTCATGCTAAATCCTCCCAGCTTGCCACCCATTCCTCAGGTCAAGGCCTCTACGCTATTCCCTCTGGTCGTCGGGTAGATACCGTCACACATCTGCAAATGCTTGTGGTAGAGAATGTGGCCCAAAACGACTTTGAGCTCACAGACGAGCTGATGGCCGAGAACGCTGGTCGCAGCATTGCAGAAGTCGCCATGAAGGCTTTGCAAGACCCCGCGATGAAATTGCGCAAGGATTCCGTCTCCAGCTCACAGATTCCTACAATAGCGATCTTGGCTGGCAATAACAAGTCAGGCATTCGAGCAGTCGCTGCTGGACGTCACCTCAGAAATCGTGGTCTCAACGTCTTGGTCACAGTGGTGGGCATCGAACGCGAGAAGGACCTGCTAGACGACTTACGCAAGCAGGTCCGCCTCTTTCGCAACTTTGGCGGTTCAGTGACAACAAGCTCTGGCCTGTATGAGCAGTTGATCAAGCCGACAGGCAGTCTTAGCTCATCAGGCCAGGCCTCTGTCACCCTAATCATTGACGCCCTCCTTGGACTGACCATTTCGTTCGAAGAGCTTCGCAAGTCGGAGCAAGCAACGACATACGAGCTGATGCAGTGGGCGAACCGCAATGAGGCTTTTGTGATGGCAGTCGACATTCCGAGTGGCATCGAGCCCTCCAGTGGCAAGGTCAACGTCATCGATGGTGCGAAGCTCTATGTGCACCCGCGATACGTTGTCGCTTTGGGTGTACCCAAGCAAGGCCTCCTCAGAGCGATTGAGATGGGCGATGATCAGGGAGATGTTTTCATGGTCGACGAGTGGAAGCTCTACCTCGCTGATATTGGTCTCGGAGCCCTCGTCTGGCGAAAAGCCGGCACAAAGATCCGCAAGGGTGTCGACTTTGATGGAAATGGGGTTCTCGAACTCCGTTACCAGCCCGCCGTGCTGGCGTGAGTTGTTTTTCGGAGCTCGACGGGCCGACTGCGTAGCTCTGTACTTCTCTACGTCTTTTCCTCTTCTCTACATTTTCCACTACCACGTTGACCACCCGGCAGGGTAGTCGGTGGGATTCTTAGCGAGCATGTTTGCCATTCCACATACCCTTCATAGCATTTGCACCAGGCGTTATACTATAGTTTTCTTCCGGCCTATGCTTGTCCCAATGTGCGCTGCTTCACATGGCTCCGGCAAGACGGGCAGCATCTTGTATTTAGCATCCACGCCAGCACGTTTGGCGCATAATCGAGATGTTCATCGGTTCGATTGTGTTCATTACTGTTACAGGGCCTTCGAAGAGTCTAACTAGATGTGTGATTTACTGCTCGACTTTGGCAGACTTTGTTCGATCTCAGTTGACATAGAATCCTACATCGGGGTCAGGGCTGACTTGTTGAGCACGGCGGTGTCCCCGATGAATAGCAGGTAGTACAGGCTGGACAAAAGCCTTTGCTACACGGGGCGGCTCCATGTGGAAGGTTTTGGCACACACGGGCAGAGGTCAAAGTGACTTGTACTCGCTGGGCTGTCGTTGTCGACAGCAGGCATTCCTGCTTGATACTCGCGAGAGACCTGGGCACGTTTGGTGGCTTCTGCGCCTTGCTTGCGTGGTAGGCGCGGCAGGACTGGCCACGTGGGCAGTGGTGCTCAAGCTCGAATAAATGTCTCGAATGGCCCGCGCGCAAAGCTAGTGCTGTCTTGTGCGTACGTATCCAAACTTTCTTCTTAAGACTCCGCAAGGAACATGATGATCAGATGTTAGGAGTTCTGGAGAGGGGCTCGGGCAGGTTACAAAGAGGGTCCGGCGAAGCCAGCACGATTCTGATGATAGCCCGGCTCGGTTCGGCTAGGCTCATTGGTGTCCTGAGGTTACCAGGGAGAAGCATTGCGTGCGGAGGTGGACAGGCCTGTCATGCCGTTGGAGACTTCTGCTTGTCATCTTCTGAAACCGCCGTTTCCGTGGGTATGGCTACCCACCACGATGATCCCATGACGAATGTTCCCCTGTGGTCACATCACCCCAAGGCAGAGATCGAGGTGACGCAACTTGTACCAAGGAACTATGACTATGCTGGAATATCCCGGCATTACATCTGCAAATAAGCGGGCTTATATCATGTGGGACGTCTGGACATGTCAATCCGATGGATTAGCAGCGTGTGATTGCATTGCGGGACCAAGGCACCTGTAGACCTCGCAGATGCCACATTGAAGAGAGAGTGAAGGGTGGTCCTGGTAGCCTCTCAAGGCTGTACTTTTCACTAAAAATGCGCTGATTTTATCAAATAATTCTTGTCTATTATGGTCTCAGAAGGTTGCGTTGAAGAGTCACACTCAAGCACGGGGGCTCTGCCGCAGAGGGCGGGACCACCTTCATTTAGAACTTGCCCAATTCGACTCGCCGGGCTAGGTGCGATTGGCTGATCGGCTCCCCCTCCCTCCTCCCCCTTGCAATGTTAGGTCCCAGGCAGCTGGGGATCTTACAACTCGATGCTGCTGCCTAAGGCCTTCTTCTGTTGGCACATCATTACGCGTCCGCGCGGGCATTTTCGTGTGCAGCAGAATTCCGGATCGGCGCCAAGAAAAGAGAGAGAGAAAGAAGAAAAAAAAACAGAATGACTTGACGGAGTAACGGAGTTGGTCCGGCATGCCAGAAACACATGCGCGCGGCTGCAGCAAAACAAGCGGTGGCAGTTCGGTCAGAGAGAGACATGATCCGCCACGCGCCACGCGGTTGCTGTTGCGGTGTTGAGTGGTCCCGATCATATGCAAAGATGACAACTTTGAAAGGGTGTGAAGTTTTCCAAATGGACAAAAAAAAGTTTCAAGTTTCTTTGACGTATGTGCAAGACAGAGTTGAGGCCGGCAATGCTGCAACGCCGATTCGCTGTCTGGCGGGTGGGTCAAACCCGATCGGAGCTCGGAGCGCCTTGCACTGAGACCCAAGGCGCTGGGCGTGGTGGTGTTGCGTCAGGATGCGGCCTCTGAGGGGATAGGGGGTGAGATGATCGGCAGCCGTGCATACAATTTCACCAACGACATGGAGTCCTTCCGGCAGTTGCGTAGCATTGTCCATTTTGTCACGGGTCTCGGCGTTCAACAGAGCCGCAGCGGAACTACCTGGGTTTCGCATGTCCGCGATGAGTCGAATAGGTATTCATGCCAAGAAACTCAGCCGCTCTGACAGCTTCGAGTCATCCGTGCTGGGAAACCTAGCATAGCTTGGTCTACGTGGGCAGGCGGAGCTGAGGCTAACATGGCAGCCCAAGCAAGCCACAAAGGCTTGGCATCATGGTGAGCCAGAATGGCGTTTCTTTGGCTCTTGTAGTTGTTGTCTTTAGGTCAGGCTTGGGATACTTAAAGTCAGGCTTCGTCCGCCATCTGATCAGTGCAATCCAGCACCAACCAGATCAACAGAGACAGCTTACTACAAAGACAACTCACAGAACAAAAATCAACATCAATTCTCTATTTGACCTCGACAAACACGTCCATTGTTATTCCAACGATACCCGAGGAGTTCACCATAACACAACTCGACATGCCTTCCTTCTTCTCCCGCAAGAGCAGCCGCAGTGCCACCAAGGACAGCGTCTACAGCGACTTTGAGTCAGTCTACTCTTACGATGTCAAGGAGGGGACAAGGCAATCACAACACACCAACACCTCGTCAACTTCGGCGTCAGGCACCCGCTTGACACCAGAGAAGATCGCCCATTACCAAAAGCGTGAGTCGTCCAAGGCAGTCAGACACGGAAACACTGAGAATCCACGGCTGACAAGCTGTCGCATGTGTAGTGGCCATGAGGAATAGCATCAGGATGTGCTAGAGCAGCTTTCAGCACACGGACTCGTCACAAATATTATTTCGCGAACGGGGTCTGAAGGATATGGACAACTCCCAGGCGTTTGGCGCATTGCTTTCGACATTTCTTTTTTTTGAGGGTCAAACATTGTTATCGCTGTCCTTTTGCTATACTCACTTATTGAGTTGGCGCGTGTTCTGAGCATAGCTTTTGCTGTAGATAACTGTCATGAAATTAATATGAATTCCATGCTGTGCACAGTCTTCCTCAACCTCACCGTGGTGCCAATCGCTTTCTCCTTAGGCCTCTCAACAACACTCCAAACGTGACCGTCCCTCCACCACCAGCCTGAAGCCGAGATCGGCGGACCAGGCGTTTTTGATATCTTGCCTATTCCGCCATGCCCGCAGAGGGCTGCACTTGCTCGTGTTGACAGCTCCACCTCTCTTCCCCAGGTCAAAACACATGAGGGACGCTAACGCAGCCACTCAGCTCGCCGGGGCTAGGCATCTGAGCTAACGCACACACATACAGCCGCACAGTAGTGGTTGGCCAAACCTTTCCCATGCGGCGGTTCGGCTCCATGGTGCTTCGGAAGGTATGTTAAGGCTACTAGGTTTCAGCTGCCAAGATGTTGTCCAGAAAGAGGGGGAGCCGAATTCGGAGCAGCGTCGGGTTATCTGTCTGGTGTCGGCATTCTTGTTATCTCTGCGAAAAAAATGTATTCGAGATGGCGGTGCAGATTCGCCGCACATCACAAGCAAAGCGAGGCCTGCAATATGGGCTTATACTTAAAAACTTCAAATAAGGGGGAGAATGGGACCTGCCGAGAGCGAGATATCTGATAAGGATATGACCACGCACGAATATGCTTAACAAAAAGCAAGTAAAACGCGCGTTCTGTTTATGACCAATACCTCAGGTAGCTGAGTGCAAAATAGCATTGTGACCCAGTTGCAAGCCGGAGAAGTGTGTCCGACGTTGCAGTATTGTAGGAGCTTAGGACACGACTGAGGTGTCCTGGTTTTACATTACTCTTCCTATCCCATATCCTTTGGGCAAAAGTCTATAGACGAAGTAGACCAAGGTGAGTGAGCTGGAGGCAAGCGCAAACAATTCCTACTGGAGGTTAAGTCCGGAGTCTAGGGTTAATTCAGGTGCAACCCGGATCGTGGGCCCACAAAGAATTCAGTAACTCCAAATGCGTACCGCGTAGGGCAGTAGTACCAGTCGCGGTAGTGCGTGATCTGGCCTGTTCATATATTTATTTTGGTCATGTCATGGATTTGATAAGAGGGATGTCAAAACACGTGTGAACTGGACTCAAACCTTGAAGGTCGCCCCGATCTTCTCGGCACCTTCGACAAACGTCATCAGGCTGATACGGCCAGGAGGCATCTTCGATCAAACTACGATTCCACAATCAAGGCTACTCTGTGCCGCGCGAAGACCTCTCTAGCCAGCGCGTGCAAGTCGCCATCTCCTCAGGGCAGGGTGCCGTCCACGAGTTACGACTGACCCACTCGCCTCCGCACGCAAAATGCCGCTTCCTGCCCTGCACTTGGGGACAGGGATGCAGTGTTCGGCGAAGCGAACGGGCACAGGCACGTCAGCAAGACTCTGCCTGCTTACTTGCGACTCGAACGAGACGTGGCACGCGTGTTTGGTGCGGGAAATATGCCAAAGGCTAAGCCTTTGCCTAGAAAGCTTGGTATGGTCCGGAAGAGGCATCACTGCGCGTTCTTGGCCGGGGGCGCATGGCAACCCTGTACAGTCTTGTTGCCTGTTATGGATATCGCGCACGCGAGCCCGCCAAACTGATCACGATTCCTGCTGCGTGATTTTTTAGATGTCTAAATGATTCCGGAAGGAATTCGAAAGCTAAACGGCGTGGAGGGGCACCACGGGCGTCACGAGCTGTCATACAGTTGCGGGATATCGCGCAACTGTGAATGAGTGCCGGTACTGCGAGCATGGCCAATTCCGATTCGACCGCTGCAAGCACTCATACTGACTCCGAGTCTGTATAGTCCTTGAATGCCAAGGACGATCTCAGGAAGACCGGCGAAGACAAGACGTCTGCCAGCGGGGCTGCAAGAAGCAGCAAGCTTACGCCTGAAAAAGTGGCCAAGTACAACAAGAGCAAGTTTGAAAACCGAACCCTCCTTCGTGATCCCGAGCATTCAACCATTCATTCAAGCAAGCATGAAGAATGTCTTCCGCATCAGCGCCTAGAGGGGAAGCTTGAGTGCCTGAAACAGCTTCACTCTTCTGGCGTTTGTTTCCATATGGACACCACTGACCAGCCTTGGGTTCTGGAGGACGCAGCTTATGGGCAGTAGTTATTGCTGTAGGTCCTGGCTGGAATAATTGGAAGAACGGTGCAAGAGGGCACGACATTTGCTTCAATGTAGAATGAGTACAAAGAACCGACTTTGGCCATGCAACAAAACCATAAGTTTCAAGTCCTGCTGCACAATTCGTTCTCGACTGCGATGGCAACAGATCGAGCCTTGTTCTTCTGCGTGCTGTCCATGCACAGGTAATCTGCAGGCAATTTTTTGAATGAGAAAACGATTCATCTCAACAAACACAGAGCAGTCGTGAATCGCGAAAGCCCACAGTTCCATAATTTCCAGTGGAGGGCAACAGTGTTGCTTTCTATCATTGCTGCAAAATCACTCAGCTACTGCAACGAAAAGGGGGCAAGGGCGAGAGCCTCTGCGAATGCCACAATCTCGAGGCCAATCCAAAGCGGCTCATTAATGTCTCGTGTGTCAGCCGCTGTTCCCTGCGGCAGACTGAGTTTCCTTTTTGGGCGTAGATACCGTTTAGAGACGTCCACCGTCCCAAAATTTGCTTCCAGATGCAGCCCGCCAACTTGGCAGGGGTTTCTATTTGCGCTAAGGGGCCCTTCAGCCCTGTGACACCTACGAAACCCCCCCCCCCCTCTCCTTCAACCAGTAACCACAGCGCGAGCTGGGATCGGCTGTTTGCGGGATCACGAGTCTAGGACGAGGTGCGCTTCCACGCAATGGCTCCTGGAGATATCCGTCTTTTTCGATTGTGCAAAAACGCCACTTGAGTTATTTCTTGGCATCTTTCGCGACGTGGTCATCATCTCGGAAGATGACTGTCCAAGAGTGCGTTAATAACACGGGGCATTGGTCGTTCTGGGAATAGAGCGTGTGAGCAGCCTCACAGGTCTTTGCGGGTCACTATAGCTAGCCAGTACCTGACGGGGACTGCGCGAAGCGCGACTTTGAGGGTGTCGTGATGAATACGTATCCATAGTGAAGCTGAAGAGTAGTTGGGCCCTCAAAGGGGCTCAAATAGGTAAGAAAGCAGAGACAAAAACTATATAAATCATCTTGCCAGGCCGTTGAGAGCAGGACAGAACGACCCGTGCAATAGTCATCAGAGCATACGATCTGTTCAAGATATCATTGTCCAATCTCCCCGACACATCCATTATAAAATTCACTTTTCAGACACGAAACTTTAAGATGTCCGGCCAGAAGACCACCAAGACCAACGACACCTGGGTTCCAAGCGCAGACACCGATACCGAATCTGTGTGGTCGTACGACAGAAAGCACGACGTTGAGAAAGCTCACTCGTCGTCTACCACCGCCAAGGCCAAAATTGCTAAAGATCATACCAAGGCTGGAACGAAGGTGGCTGGAATCATGAAAAGCATGTCCAATCTCACTTATATCATTGCCTATGATAATTCGTGGAGATTGGTGATGCTAATGCTCTGGTGATTGATTGGCATAGTGAGCCAGCAGAATGCTGTCCGGTTCGGCTACTAGGTGATCTCATCTGATGGGGTCAGCTCCCCTAGTCGAAACCCTTCACCAGCGTATAAGCTCTGAAAGAAGCGATTTCCCTTCACTTTGGCGACTGAGTGGCCTGCTGTAAATGGCGATCACAGGCATATTGCCACAGGTTGTAGGCTGGCGGCGGGTGGGCGATGAACAGAGTTGTTCTTTCCACAGGACACGGGGAGAAGTATTGGCCGTTTTCCGGTATCTCCTGTGCTATTTGGCTCATTTTTCTTCTCCGATCTTTGTCCAGAATGCTTCCCATGCTGGCACGTTCCGCTATCTGGAAGACAGTCAGGCATTGGGTTTTGACAAGCTACTCGCTTCCAAAATCACGCACACTCTTTAGCGATGTAACTTTCCAATTCTACAGTACTTTTCACAACTTCCTTGGAACATTTGATTGATTGATTTGACAAAAAATGTCACCACTCCACGGTAGAAGAAAAAGGGTGATTCAGTAGGTAAGCCGTACAGGACGGTGGTGACCGCTAGATGAAGCCAGGACAGTGATAAAAGCAGAGGTGCTTAGCTTTCAAGAATGTAGCAAATGAACAGTGTCATCTAGCAGCCACCTTCGTTCTCCCGAAAGCTTATTGCCGTGGAGCAATATGCCCCCCACTTCCCCGGACTTTTACCCCACAAAGCCTCGCACCGAGGTGTCTTGGCCTTCCCCGCACTTGGAGCCCTTGGAGAAATGCTATCAAACTCCAATCCCGAACTGTACTGCTACATGGACTCATCACGCGGCCATATTGATGAAGCTCTCGATCCTTAATACTGGGCCAGAACCTACAAAAATAAAGAGAAACCTAGCCAAAAGTCTCTGTACCACAACGTCATCTTATCGGCCAACATTCTGAGAGGGTAACATGACGCTGTGGAAGTCGATACATCCAAAGTTGGACAGTAAGTTTCTTCTGTCCATAGTTGATTTGAGGTCAAGTCTCTCTCATCTCACGTCTTTCACACGTACACATCTGTGGCCTCGCTAAATTGACTCCTTCTTTGCACCTGTCATAGTCCCAACAGACATCACAACATGGGAATGGGCCTTCGAAGACCCGGCCTACTCCCCTGTCGCCCGCTGGGAACAACACCAACGCCAAGTCCAACTACCACGTCCCCAAATAGGCCACTACACCAACTCAGTCACAAAGCACACCCTCCCATTCACCACCGTTAAATCCCACGCAACCTACCTCAGCACCGCCCTTGTCCGCCTGTACGACCTTCAGCCAGCCGACACAGTATCTCTCTTCAGTACAAACTCAACATGGTACCCAGTGGCCATGTGGGCAACAGTCCGCGTCGGGGGCCGGATAAACGGCGCCAGTCCTGCATACACGGTCGACGAGATGACCCACGCCCTCAAAGTAGCGGGGACAAAAATCCTCATCACCCTCCCCGGGCCAACTCTCGCTGTCGCCCTCCGCGCTGCGGAAGAGGCCGGAATCCCTAGGAAGAACGTGCTCCTGCTCGATGGGGAGGAGGAAGGGTTCGTCAGTATACAGGCCCTCATCGCCCAACAGGAATCCCTCGCGGCGACCGCCACCAACGAAAGCTCATACCAGCCCGTCCCAGTCTACCGTGTTCCCCCAGGTCGCACAAACGCGCAGATCTGCGGCTATCTAAACTTCTCCTCGGGGACGACCGGCCTCCCAAAGGCCGTCATGCTGAGCCACCACAACATCATGGCGCAGTGCCACCAGCTGCGCCAGCTGCAAGTCCTCCCTACGTCGTCTGACCCGGCGGATCCGGAGGCGCAGCGGTACAAGATCCTGGCGGTGATGCCGCTGTTCCACATCACCGGCCTGGTCAGGTTCTGCACGTATCCGGTCTTCATGAACGGGTGGTGCGTCATGCTGCCCAGCTTCACCATGCGAGGCCTGCTGGACGCCGTGATCGAGTACAAAATCGAGGAGCTGATCCTAGTCCCGCCCATCATCACGCGGTTCGTCAGAGACCCCTTGCTCGAGGAGGAGGGCCGCAACGGCAGCGGGGAGAAAGGGTCCGCATATCTCCCGCAGGTCAGAAGGATAGTGAAGCGCTGGTCCTCGGGCTCCGCGCCAGTGAGCGACGAGATCGTGCAGCAGCTCGGCAGGAAGTACCCCGGGTCTGGGTTCCGGCAGGGCTACGGCGCCACCGAGTCGACGGCCTGCATATCCGCGCATCCTAGCTCGCATTACGACTTCAAGTACGCTGCCTCGGGAGGGCTGCTGGTGGCTAACACGGAGGCCAAAGTCATCTCGCTTGACCATGATGACGGTGCTGGTGGAGGTGTAATGCTCGGCCCGAGACAGGTCGGTGAGATTTGCGCGCGTGGTCCACAGATCGCGATGGGGTATTTGGGTAACGAGGCTGCCACTAGGGAGACTTTTGACAAGGATGGGTTCTTGCATACCGGTGATGTTGGGTACTTTGACGAGGAAGGGCTGATTCACATCGTGGATCGGATCAAGGAAATGATCAAGGTCAAAGGCCAGCAGGTTGCGCCTGCGGAGCTCGAAGATGTGCTCTTGGGACACGAGGGCGTGGATGACGTTGCTGTTGTTGGTGTACCAGAGGAGTACTCCGGAGAGAGGCCTAAGGCTTTCGTTGTGTTGAAGAGCAGACATGGTGAAGTCGGAGCTGAGAAGAGAAAGGAATACGAGGAAATGATGGGCAAGAAGCTAATGGAGTTCGTCAAGAAAACCAAGGTCAAGTACAAGTGGCTCGCCGAGGTAGAGTTTGTGGAAGAGCTGCCGAAGAATCCTACGGGAAAGTTGCTGCGGAGAGTGCTAAAGGCTAGAGATAAGGACGCCACCACTGCACGTGGGACGAGAGTCCTTGAAGAAAAGACGATCAGGGCGAAGCTATGATCGCACAATAGACGATGAACGCTATTTGTAGACTTCAGTCACACATGCAACAGATATTTCATACTCACATGTGGCCTAATTGCGTGTTACAGGCGGTATTCAAGTTCGTAGGTGGCCATGGGACCTATCGAATATAGTACGTGGCTTTTCATCGCATCCGAACTTTTTGCTTGCTAGTTTAACCACCCGAAAAGTTTACAACACTTCTCAGTTCAAGTCATTCAGATTCAGACTCTCTACACCGGGACCACCATTGTACTCAGTATGTCTGAGCCTGGGATTGGATCCGTATAGTCAGCAGGAAGCTCCTCCTAATGGCCAATTCTCCCAGAGCTACCTTCTGAGCAAGACTCATCGAAAGACTCTCGGACATACGGCGCATCAGGAACTTCAAAAGAACCGTGTGTATCTCGTATCCAAAATATCATTTCTCGCTGCGTCTGTTGGGCAGAAGCATCAATCCTTGAAGACGCAGCCTTGTCTGGTCTTGTGCTCTCAGTAGTGTAGCATATAATCTGACCTGCCGTCATCGATCTCCTCTTCATTAGGAAAAGTTTCCATGTCTTCATGGCCGGACCCTCCTGTCCTCGGTACAGACATGGATTGGTGCAATACCGGGCATTATTTCACGCTGTAGACCAATGGACGATGCTTGGAATCAAAACATGCAGCAGTATCACGCCCACTACATAGATAGAATCGCGTCTACTCCCTCACCAAAGCCAGCAATGAGACTTGTCGGAAAAGTGGCCATAAATAGCCATGTGGCCTTCACGCTCGTTCTCACCGTCGACGTATGTAAGCAACGTCCTGTTGTACCACTACCCCTGGACGACGTGGCTGCTTCTGGGTCGTCATCGGCCGGCAGCGTTATGAGGTCGAGGGGCTTCTAGGTCGAGTGCTTCTTAGGCGGAGGCTAGCTTGACGCTGTGGCATGATTTGCCTGAGATTATATGCTGGCGTGAGACGCTTCACCGGTGCCACTTGAGCACCGAAAAGAATGCAATCGCTTCTAGAAGTGGTCGAGCCACACGCGATCGCAGTGGTCCCCAGCGCAACCCTTGCAATAACCTGAGATCGCGGATGAGAGATACTGAAAAGATGTCTTTAAGGGGCCGCTGTCGGCAACTCTTGAAGAAAAGTGCTCATATTGACATGTCTGTGAGTGTGGACGAGGACTTTTGAGAGTCATGAAGCCAGTGTATTCCAGGTTTGGGCGAAGTATCCGGAGCTGTACGTCAGTTTCCACGCAAGATTTTCAAATGATCATTGATTTGGAGATGATTGGGGGGTGTTTAAGGCTGCCCTTGACTAAGGCGAAATGCTTCATGATCGAGGTCCAGGATTTATAGTATTCGTTGCAGTTTCATCAATTCGATGATGGGATGCGCATACTAACAAAAAACACGTCCATCATTTCCCTGCTGCTTTTGTATCATTCTCCTCCACATCTTTTGTGACCAACTCAAGATAAGGAGTAGAAGATGACCCTTTACCTCGAAAAGTCAAAGTTCCAAAGCTTTCGCCCACGCACACGGAATGGGCGCCCTCGTGCTAGGATTATGGCATAGTTGTTCACATTACTAGTTCCATTTATCGGAATCAGGCAGAACTTAATCTTCACTCTTCTTCCAAGAAGTCCCAGTATGACTCTAAGATTGATTCGCGATTTTCCTGTTTTTCAATCATCAAGTTCGAGATCTTCAACTCGGACGTCGTCCAAGTCCCCAGAGTCTGTCGTCCACGCGTCCGAATCCGTGACCTCGCCGGGATCCGCCTGCCAGAGATCAAAATTCCTTACTCTTCTGTCCCAATAGGACTGATCAAGCCACTCGTCTGCAAAGGGCGCATCTGGGACCTCCCATACATAGCCAGCAGCTTGCTGTGGTAGTACGTCTACTGCAGCCGCCTTTGGGTCCATTCTCGCCCGATCAAAAGCCTTGCCGAATGGCGTTGGCTCAGACACGTCTCCGGCCTCGCTGTCCCAATCGTCGAACCATAATAAGGGGTCGTCTCCATAAGCCTCTTCTCCGTTGCTCTTGAACAGCCAGGTAGTTGTTTCCGTCTTGGCCTCTTTTCGGCTAGCTACAGGCCACCAATACCAGGTATCATTGTAGTAGCACCAGTCCCAATATATACGACGCTGCCTAGCTTTGTACTCATGGTACTCTAGCATATGATCTGGCCTCTCGTCATCACTTTCATCGCCATGAACGCCGTCAACATTCACGTCCCCTTCACCCAGCGGCTCCGACTGGGGCCGAGGCGTGAATGGATGTAGTTCAAAAATCTCATCGTCGCTGTAGAACTCTGGCCGCTCTCTCGAGTCGAACCATGCAAAGCCACTACAGTTGTTATGCTGTTCGAATCTAGTCTGCTCCGTGACGAATCTATTGGCGTACTTGCTCGATGGCGTCGTGCCAAGAAACACGGAGTCTTTGTGCTCGCGCTCATGCTCATGTTGATAGGGGCTATTGACGAAGGCGAGCAAGTCCTCCTCACGTACCACCGACCGAGCGCTCGCGTCCAGTACTCTGAATGACGATAGCTTGAGGCATCGTTGATTGCGCATCTGACGTGTGGTATCTGACCTGAGCCGACAGCAGTAAAGGGTCAAATGTCGTAGTGTGGCTGAGTGCCGGCCAAGGAATGCTGGGAAATAGGCAGGCAATTCCGCGAGCGATATATGCAACGACTCGAGGTGCCGCCAGAATATCTCTTTTGGCATCTTCTCGTCCTCAAGCATATATGGACATGTGGTTTTTCCTTCTCCATCTTCGTGAGTAGCGCAACAGGCCGCGAGAGGCAGAATACATAGGCGACTGCGGTTCACGGGGTCGCTCTCCAGGCACAACTCAAGTGACCTAAGCGCGGGCGTGGCCAGGAACAGGTGATATAGCTCGTGGAGTGAGATGCTGGTTTCACGCGTATGGGTCACGCAGAGATCCAGGGAAGTGAGATGGCGAAAACAGTCCATCTTATCAGGGGCCCAGACTCCCACTAGGCCCATCTCGACTCCCAGCTGTAAGTGAGAGATCTGTGGCAAGTGGCCCATGGCAGGAAGCAGAAAGTTTTTGAAGCCAAGAGCAATGTCTCTGTACTTGGCTCGAACCTGGAACGACCGGAGGGTGTCAACCAAGATCTCATACCCTCGAAACGGAATAGCTCTGTAAGAGGGCATCAAAAAAGATGACACCGCCTCGAGGTTTGGTAACTTCTCCAGGCCTTCCAAGAACACTTTCTGGAACTCGGCGATGAGGGTTGCCTTGGTCGTGTCGCGATATCGTATGGCCTCGTCGTGGTCGTCGTATTCGATATCAAGTGGCTCAGGAAATTGGGTGGGGTGCGCCCGCCGGGGCAGCCAGAAGACGCTCGAGTCCGTCTTCACATCGTTGAAAATAGACCAGATAGGAGCGAGCTCTTCTTCTTGGATATTTTCGGCCCACCCCTCGGCACGGCCAAGGCTCTGAGGCGGATCCGGCCTATCCCAATCCTTGAAGGCTATGGGTGTGATGGATTCGAGGTCGAGTTCTTCCCACAATATCTCCCGCACTGCTGAGGCGAGATGCGGTCGGGCGACGACGGCCTGGAATGCATCAGAATGACGCCGCAGGACCGAGAGGTGCAGTCGCCTGTAAAGATATTCAATGCACACGACATTGCAGTGGTGACTGACAAAACGCAACGACTTGAGGTCTGCGAACGACAGCCTGTGGATGATGTTGGTGAGCAACTCTGTCGGTAGATCTTGGATTGCACTCATGATTCCACGTACAACAAAGACAGTGAGTGGCATGAGCTCTCGACCTGAAGGTGAATGCAGAAGTGCAAGAGCAAGCAATACAAAGATTCACGCAGATGTCCTAGACACTGCGGATATCCTATGATTGGTGGGTGAGGTCTCGGCCTGTTGAGGCAACCACGACCCCACGCATAAGGCTGACAGGCAGCAGCACACTCGGCTCCATCCGTCGAGGTCAGGCACTCATGTTCATCACACTACTTGACTGCAGCAGACTTGCTCAGGCACGTTCGATCAGTCCTTGTTACGACGGGTGTCTTTCTAGTATTCACCTCTACTTTGGTCTATGTTCTTCTTGAATCAATTCCCCGAGTGTCCTGTCTCTAGGAATATCAAACAAGCCGTCCCATCACGCCCTCCCATGGCCTCAGCGGCACCATTTGCCTCGTGGCCTTGGCCGGCTTGCCCGCCATATAAGTGCTCCTCTCCCACTGCCTGACCTCTAGACCCTCTGGCGCATACCACTCTACCTGCCGGCCAGAGAAGTTGAGCAGGACGAGCCACTTGTCGCTGCCGTCGCTGTTCGAGCGCGTGTAGGCAAAGACCTGGGGGTGCTCGTGGTCGAGCTCCTCGAAGCCGCCGTACACAAACGCCGCGGCGTGCTCCTTGCGGTCCGCCAGGGCGCGCTGCCAAAACTTCCACACCGAAAGGGGCTCCGAGTCTGACGAGGACCCGGAGATCTTGAGCTGCTGCTGGGCCTCGACGTTGATGTCCCGGAAGTCGTCGATGACACGCATCCATGGCTGCACGCCGGCGTCACAGAACCCAGCGTTGTCGGCGGCGGACCACTGCATCGGAGTACGCGAGTGGTCGCGCGCCTTTGCGTCAATGACGGCCCGCGCGTGCCGCAGCATCTCCTCGTCTCCCTTGTAGATCTCGCAGCACTTGCTCCAGTAGTTGATGGTCTCAACGTCCTTGAACTCGCTGACGTCCCAGTCCAGCGGCGCGTTGCGCATGCCAATCTCCTCGCCCTGGTACACAAAGAGCGTGCCGCCGAGTGTGGTCTGCATGAGCGCGAGCAGCCGGGCGCCGTGGTGTCGCCACTTGTCGCTGTCATCGGCGTAGCGCGAGACGGAGCGCGGGTTGTCGTGGTTCTCGATGAAGATGGAGTTCCAGCCGTTGTTCTCGATCATGACGCGCTGCCACTTGGACACAATCGTCTTCATGTCCCGCAGGTCCCATGGCTTCAGCCCCATGCGGACATGGCCCTTGTCAACGTCGACGAGGTCAAAGATGAAGATCATGCGCAGCTCGCCCGCCTCGGCGCCCACTGTGCGCAGAATCTCGCGCTCGTCACTGACTCCTGGCATCTCGCCGACCGTGATGGTGTCGTACTTGCTCAGCACCTCCTGGTTCATCTCGGCCAGGTAGTCGTGCAACTTCGGCCCGTTGACAAAGTACTTGAAGGCGGGCTGGTACTTGTGGCCCTTGCTGAGGACGACCTCGGCGTCGGGCAAGCCCGGCACCTTGGAAATGAGGTTGATGACGTCCATGCGGAAGCCCGCCGCACCTCGCTTCATCCAGAAGTGCATCACGTCCCAGACGGCCGCGCGCACCTCGGGGTTCTCCCAGTTGAGGTCGGGCTGCTCGGGCGTGAAGATGCTGAGGTAGTACTCTCCGGTCTTGTCGTCGAAAGTCCAGGCCGAGTTGCCGTCGCCGAGGATCTGCGCCCAGTTGTTGGGCGGGCCCCCAGTCTCCGGGTGCGGCTTGCGCCAGATGTACCAGTCGCGCTTGGGGTTCGCGGTGGCGTCGCTGGAGGAGCGGCTCTCGAGGAACCACGGGTGCTCGTTGCTCGTGTGGTTGACGACCAGGTCCATCATGAGCTTCATGCCCCTCTTGCCCAGCTCGCGGATGAGCTCGTCGACATCCTCGAGCGTGCCGTACCGGTGGTCGATCTGCTTGTAGTCGGCAATGTCATAGCCCATGTCGGCCTGCGGGCTCTTGAGGATCGGCGAGGACCACAGCACGTCGACGCCGAGGCTCTTGAGGTAGTCGAGCCGCGAGGTGATGCCCTTGATCGACCCCCACCCTGTGGTCGCGCCCGGGTGCGACTGGAACGATGCCGGGTAGATCTGGTACACTACGGCCTCTTTCCACCATTGCGGCGTCGCGTACGACGAAGATGGTACTGAGGAACCCATGGTAAGTTCTGTAGAGTCGAAACCGGTCGGACTGCGCACTACTGTCGAAGCGGCTGTATCTGGACGTGACTTCTCCTTGTTTGTATCTTGCCAAATAAGACAAGTCGGTGGTGACTGAGTTCCCTCCTGCTTAACGTCGTAGAGAGAGCAAGAAGACAGTCAAAGCGAGGGAGAGAAAGTACAGAGAGAAGACAAGAAACGAGAGGGAGAAACTGGAAAAGATAATCAGACCAAAAAAAAAGGCACGACTGTCCAAGCACGCCCAAGGGGAAAGTCCACGAGGGCAAAGGCGTGGTTTGGCTCGTCGGCGGTCCGACTTGGAGCCAGTCGCAAGGGCCCGCCAGCGGCGACAACCCCACCACAAACCCGCCGAAGCGTGCTCCGGAGCGGAGGATGAGGGGAACTGCCCCACTTGCCGCCGCAGGGAGTGGGGCTTCTCCGACCTAGAGCCCCTCGAGGTTGTTCCGAGATATACTCCGTTTGGTGCTCCAGTCCGCAATGGGAAAGCCCGCAGACCCCCACTGGTTGGAGAAGCATACATAGTATGCTTGACAAAGAAGAGTCCATCAGTCACATGTCCATGTGTCCACACCTTCTGCCATTGGATCTTCCAGAGCTGAAATGGCTCCTTTCCCCAGAAGTATGCGTGCTGTGCTATGCCTTGTTAAATAACCAGGATAACTACGCAGGGCCATCCGGCTCTACATATGCCAAAGCCAGGCATAGGGTCACATATGACGTTCCTGCATGGGTTTGCGTGTGTGCTCACGGGCCGCCGTGGTGGTGGCGCCCTGATTATTATAAGTATATCTGGAGTACCCTTCGGCACTGCTCACCAGTGTTCGAATCTCGCTAGTTCTCTGCCTGTCATGCTTCTTTGGTGCAAATGCAAGGGATATCATCGCTCGTTTCTCGTATGTACTCGATAACCCGGAGGACGCTGCATCACCGTGCGAACCACCTCCCCCCCTCGGGACGTCTCGTCCTTGGATGCGTGGCCCGCCAGATTTGCGAGCACCTCAGGCCATAGTCGGCTTTTCATCCTATCCACATCATTGTAGTGCTTCGTCATCAAACTAGAAAGTCGTACCGTTCACATTCGTGTCAAAGGGCATCGGATCCATCGTCATGTAGTCCAATAAGTCAACTCCACCGATGTTGACACCTTGGTCTGTCATGGTCACGTTGCTGTTCTCGCCGACGTTCTGGAAGAGTCCTGGGCCTGGGGGCAAGTACCACAGCTCGTCATCGACAGTCCAGTCGTTGTGCGGGTCAAACGCGCTTGCATCGGCCGTAATGTTACCAGTCGGCTCCAGTGGGTTGCCATTCACAGTTTGTGGAGCGAATGCTGTGCCAAAAATCGAGGTCGCCCCAGGTGGATATGGAATACCGTCGGCGGGCATATCAAATGGCGTTGCTGAAATGGCTGGCGTGGTGACGCGGTCTGTGAACTACGTTAGCTCCGAATCCCGAGCGGATTAGAATCATTAGATAAAGTAAAAGGAGTCTTACCTGGTACCGCCAAGCCATCCCTCGGTCTCAGCTGGCCCTGTTCAACCTTGCCGTCACCATTGACACCATCTTGGGCTTCTCCGTTGCTGCTGTTCGCTTTGGCTTCTGGATCGTTGGGCTTTGTTGGTGCATACTTGAAGCGGTCTCGTAGACGATCAGTGAGCGACTCCAGCAGATCACCGAAGCGGGTACCGAGGTGGATGTCGTCAACGATGCATGTGCGAAAAGCGTCGACCGTTTGATCCAGCAGGTTGATACTGAATTCGACGTCGGACTTTGGTGCGCCCAGAGCAAAAGTCTTCAGTAAGAACATCGCTCCACTGATGATGCGAAAGTATGTGCGTACGGGTGCATGCTGCAAATAGCCTGAAGGTCGCAAGCCATCTACAACCGACCGCAGTAGGTTTCTACACCCTTCGACGACCTCCTTGATGTATTCCTGGTCGGCAGCTCCAAAACCACCAAGATGGCCAAGAGGTAAGTTACCCAGGTAGTTCTGTGCTCTTGGCGAATAACCATTAGAGGTATTGTTGCCCATTGCATTATTTGTGCTTCTTTCTACAACAGCTTGGAGAGCCAGCGAGTTGACGTAGATTCGAACATACTCGTACTCGATCGTCAGAATGTGACGATGGACTTGAGGCAGATTGAAACGCTCAAATTCGGCCCACCAATTGCGCAGCAATGGTCCGAATTCCTTGAGCAGTTCCACATATTTGCCACTCTGAATGATTGCTGTGGTGTGTTTGCGCGACTTGAAAAGGCGCTCGTTGCCAAGGTGCATGGCATTGCTCACTCCCACCCAGCACTGGATTACCTGGTCGTCAAGCTCAACATTCGGGACGTAGCTGAAGCCCGTAGACAGGTTAGTCTGCGGAGTGGTCCCTTCGTGTGAGGTGGGGCGTCTGATTGTCTTGCAGAAGACAGGATCCGTTTTGCGAATACTTTCGGGCACCATGTTGGTCCAGCCGAGGCGTCCAGCCAGCTGCGTGGCGTAGACAAGCAGAAGGCGCTTGATTCTGGTTGCTCTGAGACGATACACCTCATCCTCGTACTCTGGTCTATCGATCAGATCGTTCTCGAGGAGCACGTCGATATCGTCGAAGACACCGAGCTCGTACGCAAGGCCCATAGCATTGCTGAGCAGCATCCAGCACATGCGATCGCTTCTCCACGCTGGTTCAAGCCAACTCTCGATTCTGCGCCCACCACCAAGTCGCTGAGCACTGTCATCGTCGGGCGTGGAGGAACCAATATCTCGAACCGGGAGCATCAGCTCGTCGATCGCCTCTCCAGGCGGAAAGTGAAGAGCACGTGGATGCCATTCTGTCAAGATCATGAGCGATTCAACCGTACCAAGTGTCCGCAAACTGCCTTTGCGCAAGCCTCGCCATGGCGCAGTGCTCGAGGTCTCCGACTCATGTGCACCGGATCCGCAGAAGCCGCCTCCAAATGCCTCTTGACCCCAAAGAATGCGCTCAATCATTTTCCTGAGATATCTCCATAGCTCTTCATGTATCGCATGAGACCGGCAGTGACCGCCAGAGGTCTTGATGGAGTAGTAGCGGGAGGCTATGGTGAGCAATGTCACGGAAAGCACCGGCTCTTCTGACAGGAGTGTGCTATGGGAGCCTGGGTTGCGGAACGTCGGAGGCGAAATTGGCGTCAGCGGTGAGAGGAACTCGTAATAGCTGTGGGCCGGATGGGTTAGCAGTGAAGCTCCTCAGTGTCAGCGCATGTACTTAGGTTATCGTTGACTGACTAGACAATGTATTTGACTGCCTCCTCCTTTGTGAACCATCCAGCTCGTACGAAGCGGAAGCGAGACCAGGCCTGGAGGGCTTCGGCGTAGCCTTCTTCATGTTCGACACTAGCCAGCTTCTTCTCGATTTCCTGTTTATCCTTTCCAGCAACTTTCGGGATGCGAGGGTCCACAGGCGCGGCTGCCCGCGGCAATTGGCGAGCGGGCCTCCGGTCGGAGGAGAAAGACACACTCTGCTCACGAGATGGTTTCAATGGGGGGCGGCTGGTTGGTAGTGGGTGGGCTGCCGCAGAGGAGGCAGTGTCTCGTGGCGGCTGCACGACATGAGGACTGTCTGTGGCGGCCTTGTACAGGAGATCGAGGGCGTCGTGCGGGCCATAGACCTCCTTCCTCATGACACTCTGGGCCTCAAAGTTCTCGACATGCGCATTCGAATCCTCGTGGCTGTTGAACATGCTCCCGTGCCTCTCATGACCACTATCACTCGGTCGCTTGAGGGGCAAGGTACGGCCTGAACCACCGCCAGGTGTCAGCGGTCCAGTGCTGTATGACCTGCGCTCCTGTATGGGCGGGGTGTCGTCGAGGTAGTGGCGCTTGCGACCATTGCGAATGATGTATTCATCGTCGTATTCTTCGAGGGCTTCGTCGCCCTTCCTCTTGCGGCGCGTGGCACTGAAGAAGCACTCTTTGCTCTCGCGACGGCAGCGGACGCAGGGCGGGTCGTGGGGGTTGTCGACGCTACCGAGGTCGCACCGGACCTTTCTCCTTCGGCAAGGAATACATGCCTGGTAGACACGCTTGTGCTGAGGGTCGAGGGCGGCAGCAGAGCTGCCAGCAGCTGCGCCCGGAGCAGCAGTCTGTGGTTGCTCTGAAGATTGCCTCTTGAACGCGGCGGACATGGCCACCGAAGCACGACTTGGCGAGCTAGATGGCAGAGGGCCGTCTGAACCCGCAGGGGCGTCGCTACGGCGCGCAAGAGCGGGCAGCAGCGGGCAGAGGTTGGCTGGGCGGTGGTCTGGCCTGGGCTGCAGAGAGGTGTCGGCTGTTCTGATGCGCACAGCAAGGAGCGTTGTTGCGCCGAGGTGTGTTGCGGGCGAGGCAGAGGGCGGGTTAAGACGGGTTTTGGGGGCCTTTGTTATCTGCCCGGGTGCCCTCACAAAGGCCAGGCTGAGGTCGCGGACGTGCTGGGGCTAGCTCCTTGCAGCTAGACAGCGCTGGAGCGGGGACGCTGTCGGGGACTCAAATGCAGTGCGACTCTGCCACTGTGGGGGAGTGAAGGCGCTGTGCTCACTGCCGCCAGCACCTCCACCCACCTGCAATCTGCAGACAATGGGAAACCTTGGGGCCCGCCTCATGATAATTGCGCGCTTCCACCATGACGGCCAAACTCGTCCTGCCCGTACCCGCACTCGACGGCTGATCGAGGCTGGGATCAAACACCCATGCTCCTCGAGTCTCGAACCAACGGCCGCGCATCGCCTTAACTCGATTCAGCAAGTCGATAATATTAGCCACCTGCGAGCGCTCTCGTCTGCAGCCTGCCGAGCCTGCCAGGGCGCATGGGTTGCCATTATTATCATCCTTATTGTTATCATCGTCGCAATGCCCATTTCTAGATGTACATTTGGAAGTACCTTGATCACTTAGTATCCATGTGACAGCCTGTCCTTGGTCGCCAGGATCGCGATCGTACGCCAGCAACACCACAGCTGTGTGTGTCCGTCCTCCTTTCGCCGGCCGTCCCGGCACAAGGTCATCTGACACTGACAGCAGAGACCATGACTGCGCCACTCGAGCAGCTCGACATATTTCGCCGCCTTTTCCTCACTGAACAAACTCCCTCGCGAGCCGCGTAGTTCGACCAAGCGCAGATTATCAGACCGCCATTACGCAACTCTTACGTCGCCGTCCTCTGCCCTTTGCACAGGTCCCAGCCAGTTCCCCCGCTGGTGCTGATGAGTTTGGAGCGAGCTGCGCCAAGGCCCTGCTTGTCCTGCATTGCATGGGGCAGAGTTCCCACCCTCATGGCACACGCAGACCGCAACACTCCTCATTCGTCGCGCTAGAGCTCACTGCACCAGTCGAGGTTCGCCGACTTTCAATCATCGTCGCCGCCCATTCCAGCACAGATCCGGTAGGGGGCCAAGCATTTCAGAGCCTGGTCATCCAGACAGTTTCCGCGTTCCGATTGGCGTCTCCAGTTCCGCCATGCCAGTGTCTGCCGCCCCCCCCCCGCTTTGCAGGAACAGTGCCATCATCTGACCTTGCAGCCATGCAGACGAAACGACGACCTGGTTTTGCTTCGAGAAAATCTTTTTACGCCCCGTGAGGGAACGCCCTCCGGGTGCCAGCTCGCGGCCCCGCAGCCGGACTCCTCCCGGCCCCTGAGCTAAGCTCTAACTTGGACGGTGGGAAAACGTCCTCACTTGCCGGATACCGACAGATGCGTGCTTGTCCCTTTACAGCGGCGTTCTGGCTTGGTCCAGACAGGAGAGTCATAGCCACGTTGTAGATCCAGATCAGTCGTCAGACACTATCATCCACAAGCATGGGAAGTAATTCCAGCTCGGCCTCACCGTCGTTGCACAGGACCAACCCTCAGGATTGCTTGAGCAATGCGTGCTGTAACTCAGTCAGACAGTACTTACTTAAGTAGTAATACAAGACCTGCTGCAATCCAAACCATCGATATCCCAGAGAAGCACCAACAGACCCTTCATCCACACCAAAGCCATGCATACATACATGTACATGCAACCGCACAACTACCGCGGCTGCAGCGAGCAAAGCTTTTGATCTTGTAAGTTGCATGATGTATCATTGCCTGTCTTGGCACACACCACCATCACCCTACCCTCTCTACGAGCACACGGGAGACAGTCCCCCCTTTCGCCTGCTCATCTCTCAGAGAAACCCCCTAGTCAGGTCGGCGAGAGAGTTTGACCAATTGCGCACATTGCATCAACGGAAAATACCTTTCGGGCACATTCCCGAACAGAAGCACATCCATCCATCCATTTGCGGAGCTAGCCCTCATATCAAGGCCGTGGCCACCACTACATACATATAAACACACACACACGAGTCTCAGCTTTCTATCCTCGTAGCTTAGTAGATCACTTCGCCTTGATGAGCATCCATCCGGCACAGCAAGCAAGCAAGCAAGCAAGCTGCAACGTGAACCTTGCTCAATGATGCATCCCGGCGGTTTTGCGTGGTCCCCCATCATGACTGCGCATTTCTCCCAGAGAACGCCATCGTGCAGCAGCACCTCCTCAAGTTGATCACAAAAGAGCGGCTTTGGCCATGAGTGGGCTCCGTCCAGAGCCGGGAAACTTGGGATTCCAGAATCGAGGCATTTCATTGCAATTCTTTGACGGCCTCTGCGCATTCCTCACCCTGCAAAATACGCATGGCAAGCCTTTAGTGTTACTTGTTGTTGTGATTTCTTTGACCAAATGCCACTAAACTGCTCTACCGAGAGAAGTTACAGAAGAAGAAATTCCCCGTCATTTGTTGTTGTCGTTGTTGTTGTTGCATCCCCCTCCTCAACGCCCACCATCACCACCCACCGTTGCCGCGAAGCGATCAACACAATATGACTGGCTGGCTTTTGGAACACGGGCGCTCGCGATCCATGGGTCAAGCGCCCTGCAATGTTGCGATGTACTTGACGACCTAGACATATAGCCTACTTTTCAATACACAAGGTATAATAGGCATTGATGATGCCGGGTAGTCAAAGATTTCCTCTTCTCCCCCACCCCACGTCCGTCTGACTATCGGCAGTCACTCGACTAACCTGCCTTTTTCGCTTCTTCTGGCTTCATTGCTGCCTTGTCAAAATACATGCGTGGTGATGGGGCCCCTCCTTTCCAATAAGACGTCTTGGCGGGCTATACGAGCTTCTGTTCGACCTGTTTGTTGTAAAAGCAGGAATCAAAGTCTTAGTCATATGTCATCAACTAGACGTCACTGTCCAGAGTGGGAGGGGGGGATCGCGTGTTATCACTGTGTTTCAAGACATGCGGAAAACTCACAAGGAAGTCCCAAAGCATCTTAGCCAAGCTATCCGAAAGCGTGTACAGGTCCACAGAGAACTCGCCGGCCTCCATGTCGTTCTTGGTGTACGTGTCGTCCGTCTTATGGTCATGGATCATCTGGATGACGTGCAGCAAGTCGTCTTCGTCGAGCTTGGTGAGGGCGTCACCCATCTTCTCAAAGTCGTACGCCGACTTCTTGCGGCCCTTCTCGCCGCCCGCGCCGCCGCCCGCGCCAGACTTGCGCGGCTTGTCCTCAGACACGGGGCCTGTCTCGCGCAGGATCGCCTGCAGCGCCTGCGAGGGGTTCTTGAACGTGTACGTGTGCACGTTCTCGTACTCGTTGGCGGCGAAGTTGAGATCGTGGAAGATGGTCTGCTTGGCCTTTTCTGTCGTGTAGATGTCGATAGACATTTCGAACTCACCCCAACCTTCATTCTGGCATGTGAAAGGCGGCTCGTGGAAGGCTGCGTTTTGGATGTGAGGTGTCAGTATAGCTTTCTGTCTCATTATCATGTGACCGGAGGCACATATGGCGTTCGTCCTGATCTGGGATGTCTCGTGGGTTTTGGTGTTGCGTACTCTGATTCGGGTTCTCGAACGAAGGATGCAGGTTGTACGTGACCTTGTTGAAGCAGGTCGCCGGTTTCTCCTTGCCAGCCTCGTCGAGGACGTATATCTTGACATTCCATTCTCGCATCGGAAAGCCCTCCATCCCCGAGTCCTTGGGGCTATATACAGATGGTTGTGGTCAGTATGTGAATAAATCAAGGCTTCGTCGCCTGCCCTCGACACATGATGTCGTTGTGCGGAATTTGCGACGTCGCATGAGCGGCACTTGAGGCTCATTCCTGCAACAACTGCATCGAAAGGCAAATGAGAACGCATGCTCGCGGGGCGACATACATGGTGCGCTGTTGCGTCACGAACTTGATCTTGCGCTGGAATGAAGGCATGTCAAGTCAGATCCTGGTCTCTCGTTTGGAGTTACGGTGTGGTTTCCTCCCGCAGAAGTGGGAAAGAACGAAGTGGAAGCTGAAAGATCTGTGTTGCGCAAGTCGGTCGTTTCCTAGGCAGGAGTTCCGAATCATTGGCAGCCATCGGCGTACAAACACGAGACGGCTTATCGTTGAGTCGCACAAGAATATGTGCGGCTTGGACCAACTTGGTGAAGGGGAACGTGTCGCAGTCTGTGATTGCAAAACTGCGCGAGACTTTGCAATCTCTTCCATCGCCATACTCTTCCCGTGAGGTTCAGCCAGGCAGAACGACTCAACCTAGGCGCATTCACCTCCCTTCCACCGCTCCGCAACCTGCCCCTTCCGGTCCATCGGCGCATCAGACTCACCTCGATGATCATGACTGCGGCGTGTCGCAATACCGTGTGAAAGATGCTGGGTATAAGTAAAGCTCGCCCGTGGCGGGTGTCGTCGCTTCAGTCGCTTGCTGGAGATCGTTGTCGTCGGAGTCGTGCTGTGCGCGCGCCTTCGTAGCAATCGAAGCGGATGAGCCAAATGTGTGCCAGTAGGGTCGAAGAGGATGCGCTGAGCGGGAAGGGACAATCGCCGGCGTTGCAATTTGGAGGAACGGAGATGGTGAGTCGTGTGAAGTCCCCGATGGCTTAGACTGTTGGGTCTGGTGGCGCGTTTTCGGATGGTTCCCAGTCAATTAAGCTTGCTGCGCGCTTGTGCAGCTGTGGACGCGCCTGGCTCCAGATGGAGACCTGCCCGATCCAGGTGGGCGGCCACGGCTGATTGTGGGGCATTGAAAGGTACGTACCTTCTACTCCGCGTACAAAGTAGATCCATGGGTCACCTCGGACTCAAGCCTCTCTAGACGACCTGGCATCGAAGCCGCGCAAGAGTCGACATGTCGCCCATCCGGTCTGTACAGCACGCCATTCACCCCCGGCAGACAAGGATACTTCAAGTGCTGGACTCTTCAGGATGTCATTTCGCTAACTATCGTTCGACTAACGTATTCACCGGTCCTTGTAAGCCTGCATGAGTCGCACAAGATCCTGCTCAATACCATGTGCCGCAGACGCCCAGTATCATTGATGGCTCTACGTGAGCCAGATATGCCGAATGATCTATGCGTTGTGACTCCGCGGGACCTCTATTTTCGTTTTTGTCTACGCAATTGGGAAGCCGACCCCTCCCCGCTGTGATCATGTGAGGTTGGTACCGTGTTCTGCGTCAGGTCGCGCAAAGGGCGGCTTTGGTTCCGCATAACTGTAATCCCCACACGGGAGATCTTCGTCGCTGCAGGTTGGCTCTCTGCAGGCCTCGGAATGGGTTGGCGGGCGGGCGGCCAAAGGCTGCGCGCGTAACCCTACGGTAGTTACGGCGGAACGGGCCGGGGAATTCAGGGTCCGGGCCGGTCTCAGAGCTGCCCAAATGGCGCGGACATATTGTCGTGTCCCGTAACGTCTGAGTTTCGTCGCCTGTCCCCCAAAGTGCTAATTTGTGGATTTATCTCCCGCTTCCGCTGTTGTCCGGGGACAACATGCCAATGCTGCAAGATGTTGAGGCGCCGCAATTGGAGAACAGTTCGTACCTGCTATCTTTGACAGAAACTCGCTCGAACGGGAGTCATCCCTGTCTACTCTATCATATAATCCCACCCGGAGGATCGTAAGACATGCCGCGGCCTCCAGAGCTCAATCCGGCGCTTCCAGGTACATCACCATCACTCGCTGCCGGTGCAGTCTTTCTCAACATGAACATGGGTTTCTTGCCCTCTTTGTCGAGCTGCTTGAACAGAATGAGGGGCTTTTCGTGCATGCCCAAGCAGCGCTCTTGATCTCCGTAAACAATATACAATGCATACTGATCTGGTGGAGCATTGATGTTGTACTTTTTCAAAGCTGCCGGGAGGACCTTGTAGCAAGGGTCATCCATACTGACCCTGAATGACTTAAAGATCTCCACCGATGCCGAGCTGGAGCCGGGTGTCTCGGGCGCGGGTGTCTGCATTCGTCGTGGCGCCTGAGCATTCTTGGCATCATACGGGTCGTTCGTCGGGAAAGTTGAGCGGGTCGAGGGCGTTGGCTGGTCGGTGCGGTATGATTTGGAAGCGAAGGTCCCACTACCCAGTGTGGGCGGAGATGTTGGTGAAGGAATATTTGGGGAGTAGCCAGGTGAAGTCGCCTGGCCGTTCATGACTGCAAGATGCGAGGACGAGAGAACTGCCCGCTCTGCTGCACCGGCCGGATCTAAAGTCTGCTCGACGAGCGGCCGTTCATGCGTAACCTGAAGATGCGTCGGAGATGAAGCGCTCTTGGGTGTCGCTCCTCCAAGCATAATCTTCTTCGTAGACCATGTCCTCTTCATGCCGCCGCTGGAGCTCTGCGAGGACTGCACCGAGGATGGTGTCGGGGCAGGTGGAGACAGTATTGAGGGCTCGTAGCTACTGTAGCCTTGGGAAACGCCGCTAGTGCCGCTCGAAACATTGGGAAGTGGCTGCTGTGCATTTTTGGCAAGGCGCAAAGCTGGAAGCATGTCTTCTCGCAGTCTCCTAAAGTCGTCTGCCATTCGTCGTAGATCCTGCTCAAACAGATTCATTCTTTCGTCGCGTAGACGCAGCTGGTCGACTAACTGCTTGATGTCTTTGAGTGTGGCAGTCGCATATTGTGCCTCGGCATCCGCGGCTGAGTACGTCTAGTCAGTTTCAGATCTCGACTGGCCAGAGCTGCCCATGTCTACTTGAGTACAAGAACGGTACTTACTGAGGGGAACATAGTGATCACTTTCCACGGGTACATCTTGTGCCTTTTTGACATCATAAACACTCTTTAGTATGGTCAATCGGTGTCCGACACTGTTGATGCCCATAGCCTTGAGGTCATCATGGAGCAAAGCCACCAAAGCTTCGCCGACAATGTCATTTTCTGTCGGACAAGATGTGTGAGTCCAAAATACGGGTGTGCGAGAGGCTCTTACGTGGAGCCGGGGCGAATCCGGAACCAAGGTGGCTTACCAACAAAGAGGTCTCCATATTGAGGAAGCCCGATTGTATCGATGAAGTCGGCGCATTCGTCTGCCGTCCATTCGGAGATGATGGTTTCTGGCAGACGATCTGGGCTGCTTCGCCGGCCGTAGGTCGTTGGAGTATGTTCTGTGGAGTTGCCGCCCTCCGAGTCCGTCATGTCGCCATCGTTTGGATGGAGTGGAGAGCTTGTGTGCACGCTCCTCTCGTACTCGTCATCCGCGTCGGACTCTGCATATGCAGTGCCCGTGTCGAAGTTCATTGTGATTCCCCTCACCCAGCTCACAGTCGTCTCGTGGCAAGGTGCTCGTGCTTGTGCGGTATATCGTGACGAGCAGTGTCACACGGGGGTGTCGTTAATGGCCCGTCCAGTTTATTTGTTGGGTGAGCTGCTGTCGTCCTCGTCAAGGCCTGAAGCCGGATTGAGTCCCAAGAGACAGTGAAGGGTGTGCTGCCGTTGCCCCTTAGTGGAAGCAGTTGTAGGCGTCGTCGTCGGCTGCGCGGCTGGGAGCGGGCTCGAAGACGGCGGGGCGAGTAGTGCAAGATCGGTCGTGCAGCAGGCTGGGGTTGGTCTCTTGAGAATCGATTGCTGTGGGATTGAGCTGGAGACGGGATTGCGTCGGGCGAGCAAGCTGGAGACCAGGCGTCGGCGAGAAGGGAGCGAGAAGAGGAGAAGAGGCGAGCGGACAGGCAGGAGGAAGAGGAGAAGTGTGGATGGTTGCCCAGGTGCATTCGTCTCCTACGGCAGGCCGAGTGGTTGGTGGTGTGGTTCAGGTGGAGAGACCAGGAGGAGACAGGGCCTGGCGGCTGGACTGCCCGGCTGGACTGGAGTGGTGTTCTGCGCAGGGCAGGGCTCCTGTCCTGTCGAGCCTGTCCTGTCCCAGGTGGTGTCTCTTTGCGGTAGAGCAACAACAACACCTGCGACTGCAGACCAGGATCAGGATGGCTGCACCTCGAATTGCTCGCCTGCACCTCTTGCGCCAACTTGGACGCAAGCGAGCCCTTGAGCCGTTCTGGCAGTCGACTTTCCCAGGGGTTGTGACGCAGCTCCAATCTGCACTCTGCACAGCTTGCGCAAGCACGCAGCCAGCCAGCAGCCATGACTCTCGCCAGCTGCTCACTTATTACAGTACAGTGGGAACGGCCGGACTCTAAAGACACCGTCCGCCCAACCACCCCGGCTTCCGCTTCCGCTTCCGCCAACCTCGACAACCTTGAATCTGGTGATCGCCGTCTCCTTGCCGGATCTCCAGCAGCCATGGCATTGGCCATCTCGTCAACCCGGGATCGCGACGACCTCCCGAGTTGTTGTACAATCGCCATGAATCGACGTTCACGCCGACCGGACCTCCCGTGGCCCAGCTGCCTCCTGGATACACAGTGGTCGGTCCAACTCTGAGAAGGGAGGTGGAATACTATTTTCGGACACGGGTACTCAGTCCTCAACGGGCTGTTGGCCCTGGTACCCCCCCCCCCTCCTCCCCACAAGACGCACTCCAGGGTGAGGACCACCATCCAGGCCCTAATGCCAGTCGAGTACCATACCCAAGGCCCATGGTAGCATGTATAATCTCAAGGGACCCTCTGCCAGATCATTATGTCTCCAAATCGGCTCAATCTGAGCTTCTGCTGACCAGCTCAGCAGCCTCTCTCTCGATTGCGATTTGCCATTTCAGCAACACCAGCGACTTCTCGTGCGGGCCAGCACGCACAACAACACTCGACTTGATGGGCTGACATGTCGGAAAAGCTTGCCCAACCCGCGCGCCAATTCTGGCACTCTGCATGCCCCTCACTGCATAAGGCAGAAGCGGCAGGCTGGCGTGCCGGGCTCTTGCGGCGTCCCATTGGCCACTACCTCGTCCTTGGCTCCCGCAAGCGCGCTCCTCGCCGTCCTCGGGCCTCAAGGGGTCCTGCAGTGGGGTCCGACCGGTTGACTTCTCTTGTCCTGCTCTCTCTCGAGACCCGACACATCCTGCAGCTTCTTCGCGCTTGCGTTCCAAGGCAGCAGGGCTGGTGACCAAACCCGATCTAAAGGATTGTGATTGATACGCGACCAGAACACAGCCACAGCAATTCGCCGAGATCTCCTCTACCGATAATGGGTTAGCACGACACAACGTCGGAATAGGAGCCTAACCGTCATGCCTCCCCCAATGACAGCTTCGCTACGACATCTTCTTCATCAGTCCTCAAAAATTGACCTCCGGCTGTTCACAACGGCACATGTCAGTGTCTGAGACAAGATCAGCTCCTCCGCCTGTCTCGAGACAAGTGACTTGCCGTATATAGCCAAAGACTCTATTCGCTTCTTGTAGCATTCTCCGATCGCAAAATACCCCTCGATCAATGCTACAGTGGCAACCATAGTAGTCTCAGATGAGAGTGCCTAGCTCTTTTTACCTAGTGCGCTGGGCTGATACATCTCAAGCCTGCCTTCGCCTCCTGAAGATCGACTAAGTCGCAGCTACCTATGGCATTTAAAAGTCCCCAAACGCCGGGGACGATCCAGCCTGATAACCGTATTGTTGCATTGCGACAGACCATACTTTGTTTGACACAAGGCTCGCAGCGTCGTCTTAGTCCATGGTCGCAGGAACGTGATGCTTGCAGGACGCAGCAGGGTCGGTCGCAGACTGTCCAGTTGTGGATTCGTGACGCAGGTCCTTGAGTGTCCCTGTTGCGGTAAGCTTCCAGATCCGCTGTTTCAGGCCGTGATCCGCGCCGCGCCGGCTCACCACGACAAGGTGCGACCACTTCAACACTTCCCGAGGATCGCCATGACGTTCATCAAACTGCTGCATAACTCATCAATTTTGGCATTGAATAGCCACGAATAATTGAGGCCGCCTGCCCCAACCCCTGTGAAGATCATGCATACCGGCGGTTTGCGTGACAGTGTGTTTGAAACCGGAGGGGACAAGGTCCACGCAAAGTCTTGGCTCGGTAGCGTGGGAAGATGCTCTACGACGCGCTTGTCTGCAATGACGATTTCTCTTGTGTTATGAAAAATAATTTTCAAGCATAAGCAAGACCCTTTTTTTCTGAAAACCGATAACGCCAAACCCACCCGATGGTATCGCCATGTATGCACATAATGACAAACTTTCCACATGTCGCAGTACTTGCCGAGCTCAAGAAGCACCCCAGGTCTACAGGTCCTCGACTCGTTCTATGAGTCCAACACTGGCAACATCCTTCCTGCGCAGTTCGTCCATGTCGAATTCGGCAGACCGCTTCAGTCTGACCCATCAGCGTCCTCAACACCGTCCATATCTTCCGCCTTGTTGAGCTCCGTAACCTCACTCGTCGCTGCGCTCCAGTATGCCAGGATCTTGACCTTGAACTCGCTGATACACACGGAGAAGAGCTTGAGCAGGCGCGTTTGCCTCGAATCGAGCACGTCACCCTCGCGGCACACCACGTAGCCGCCATCCGCGTTTGCACCCTCGGGTCCTTCCTCCAACACTACGCGACCCTTAACCATGCGCGTAGGGACGCCCAGCCGCCGCAGTTCGGGCTCGAGAGTGTGACCCAGGGGCACGTCGTGCTCGGCAGGTACCTCGCCGGCTGTGCTGTACAGCGTGCCGTACGGAATGACGAAATCTCGCGGGCTCGTCGCGCCGGCGCGCGCAAAGTCGACCTGGCTGAGGGAGTCAAAGTACGAGAGGATCGTCTCGGGCTCGCGGTTGGTGAGAAGCAGGCCAACAGTGCCCTTGAGGTACGACGTCAACTTATAAATGTTGTCGGCATGGCTGTCCTCTGGGTTGTGGCCAAGTGCGCGGGCCATGAGCTTTGTCTTGCCAAAGAAGATGCTGTGATGAACAACTGAGTTAGCCATCTGGATCCTGATTCCTTCCGACCAGTACGTATGTCATCCTGCACAGCGGAATCTCGCCCACGTTTCAAGACCTACCGACTATCCGAAAGCTCCTGGCGGACTGTCTTGAGGTATGTGTTGCGCATGTTGTCGACAGCAAATACGAAGCAGTGCTGGTACTCCCCGAGGGCCTCGCGAATGTTCTCAAAGAGCTTCTCCTTTTGCTCGCGGTTCTTCTTGACCACATTGGTCAGGTGGACCACCTTGTTCCTCCGTGACTTGGGCATCGTGACAGAATCTTGTGTGATGTTTCGATCGCAAGTACGTTGTCAATTGAAAAGAAGCTCTTCCTTGAGCTTGTTCTAGGGACCGGATTGGCGAAACGGTCGTCGGCGGTGCGTTGTTACGGCGGACAAGCTGGGCGTTGGAAGCGGTTCCAATGTAGCGAATGTGCCTGCTGTGCGACGGCGGCTTGTCCCAAGGGTCTCCCGCCATATTTTTTTCTTTATCGCTGCGTGATAAGAACATGCCGGGGCCGGCGTCGACTCCACACGGGCCCGGCAGCGTGCCCCGCGACCAGAACGGAGCAAATGTTATGCAGCGACTTGTGCAATGAAGCGTGCACAACTAGCGTCACAGCAATTTCATCACCAGCAGCAACTCCACTATCGGCCTCGGAAAGCCTTGATAACGTCCTCGAAGCAATCAGCTTGAGATCCAGTCACGAGCACTTCGTTATTCTCGACCACTTATCCAGTCTTCATCCACTGCCCCTCTTGTGTTTCCTGTCGCTGAATTGCATCACTCGCATCGCAACACACTCAACAGACGCAAACATGGACGGGTAAGCTCTCCCTTCCTATCGTCGAGGAAAAAGAAGTGCCCTCAGCAGAAGCAGCGCTGTAACCAGGGCTCTACAAGCATGACCTCATCAAGGAGCAATGGCTAACGTAAGATACTTGTGAGGCAGACTCTCTCAAAGCGAGATGCGCGAGCTCGAGCAGCGCATGCAGAAGCGCCAGGTCAAGGAGTTCATGAATGTACGATAGCTCGTCCCCCCCCCTCTTTCGCACACAGACAGCTCTCCGCCTACAACACACCCAATACTTCTCTTCGACTGGTCTTCAGCCGGAGCCAAAGCGTCGTCTACCCGACTGTCTCATGTGCGCAAGCAATAGCGTCAACACGATCCGAGCCCAAAAAAACAACCATGAAAGCTAACCACAAGCGGATTAAAAACTATCAGGTCTTTGGCAACCTAGTAGACCACTGCTTCATGTCGTGCGTCGACGACTTCACAACAAAGACGCTAAACAACCGCGAAGGAGGCTGTGTCACGCGATGCGTGGCAAAGCAAATGGCCATGACGCAGCGGCTGGGCGAGCGGTTCCAGGAGCAGAACCAGGCCATGATGGGCGCGCAGGGTCGCTAAAGAAGGACTGAAACGCAATCATGATACAACCATCTCCCCTGGGGGCCAGGACCGCACGGAACCAGAAAGGAACGAAAAAAAAAATTATAGAGACGAGGTGTGATGCAAATGGCACGCGAACTGTTGTTGTTGAAACAAAAAGAGACCAGCTCCGGATGGACTCTCCCAAGGTAAAAGGCGGGGGTAATCCATCGGGTTCTCTCTCTCCCTCTCCCTCTTGCGCGCTCGGGAATATGACGGCTATGACACGAAAACACAAAAGAACTTGTACAATAAGAAAGATTGGGATGAGGCAGCGGCCATGGCGTATTCGAGAAGGAGTTCATGACGCAGTGAGAGAAACGTCGACGTTTCACAAACGCGCGCTTGGGCGCTTTCTGTCACAAGTCTTTAAGAATGTTGCTTCCGAGCTGAAGGCAGGCGCTGTTCCTAAGAAGAGGCATTTTGTGCCGTTTGTACTATATTAAACGCATTGCACTACGCCGAGAGATCTAATGGCATGTTATTCGTTTATAATCACAAAACGACGATGAACACATGACCGCATTCCTTTCAATTCAAGTGTACATGGAACGTTTTGTGAACTTTGTCCGATATGCGCATCCGCATTCACTTTGTCTTTCTGGATCTATTTCCTCACACACTTGTATCGTCTCCCGCTGTAATGGATGCGCAGAAACTATTTCTCTGATCTTCGGAAAGTACGCCTATCAACTCCAAACCCTTTATGCAAACAAACTCATCTCCGTTGTTTCTCTTACAGCGTGGCGGTCGGGACCTGACGGGTCCTATTCCTCAAACTCCTCTGACAGAACAAGCTGAATGCCCCTAAGCTGGTTAACAATCTTCTCCTCCAAAAGATTGGAAGGGTATAGGTCGGGCTCAGCTCCAGAAGGAGCTGGATGTCTCGGCTGCATCATCTTCCACTCAGCTTCTCTAGTACCGAGCGCGAGTAGCCTTTGTCTGAGCAGGGCGTGGCTGCTGAGCCAGAACTCGGCATTTTCTTGAGCCCCTGTTGCATCCCATTCGACAGCAGGTATATCTCTCGAGTTATTAGCTCGATATACGCCCAGCACACGGGTCATTAATGCCAGTGAGTGCACCTCAGAGACGCTGAGAAGTGTGACATGGACGTTCGACCTGCTCGAGCCCGTCGTGCGGTTGCCCACCGGCACTTCGAAGCGATCGACGCTGGCTTTCATGAGGTTCGGGAACTGGTTGAGGACATAGGCCACCTCGGGCGCAATCGTCGCGCCGAGTGAGGTTAAGAGGTTTAGCAGGAGCGGAACCATGCCTTTGGCCCAAATACCGTAGCATCGCTGTGGTCCGATGCTATCTGCGAAGGGTGAGACATTGGGTCGGCGTAGGTAGTTGGCCATGTTCGCAGACGTCAGATGGTTTAGAAGCCCGTCACATGCAAGCTGCTCAGCAACTTGAGGCAGGGCCGAGAGCTCCAACAAGAACAACAGCGCCAGCTCTCCGTAGACCGGGTCGCCATCTTGCCCTAGTCGATCTGCCCACGAATACAGAGACACAGCGACGTGAACCGCATCATGGGCAGCCAGGATGTTGAGTATCTCAGTCTGCGACTGCTCGACGCCCGGGATACACAGGCAAGCCTGCAAGATCGCTGTCAACAGCGCAACATCGTCTGGTAGTACTGGAGACCCCGAATCGTGGATGAACGTAACCAGCGTTCTGAATCCTCGAGCCACGACGTTGTCGATTATGCTCAAAATGGTTTGCACAATCATCGTAGCTGTTGCGTTGGCTTTTACTTTGCCGTTGGTCGATGTCTGCAGGTCTGCTTTCAGAATTGAGTTGACCTGTGCGCGCAAGGTGACGTAGAGTAGTTTGAGTAACGTGCGGTAAGAAGCAATATTGTCCTGTGCATAAGGCTCCTCTGCGCTGCTGATTGTTCCCCACAATGTAGTGAGAAGCTGCGCGACATCACCTGCTGAAGGAGCAGTGTCCACAACTCGTTGTACAAGCATGAGCGCGAGATTGACCCGTGATTCAGCCAGCTGTTCAAAGAGTCCATCGTGGCTTTGGTTCTCCATGTTCGCCTCCAGGCACTGTTCGGCAACTTGCAGGGACTGCTTCTTCAGGGTGTTATTGCCTGGCAAGCATGTGCTTAGCTCAAGAAGCAGGAATTCCCACGCATGATACAGAGACTGGAATACATTAGTATACTATGGTGCGGAGGAAAATTGGATTCAAATAATGTTCAACTCACGATTTGAGCGTCAACAAGTGACAAATTTAGGTTGGCTTTGATCATCTCACTTCTGAAACCATTGTTCCGTGGGCCAACCCAGCTGGAGTCAAACTGTAGCATGCGGTCCGCGAAATCAGTAGCAAAATAAAAGTTGTCTCCCAAGCGACGGGGCTCGAGCAAAGTACGCTTGAAGCTCTCGAGTGTGCAACCTGGATATTGAATGCCAAAGTTCTTTGCGAATGTCGCTTGTAGGGACCTGTTGTATCCCGATACTGCGACCCCATCTCTTAGGTAATAGTCGAGGTCGAGGGTAAGCTGCGCTGCAAACTTCTCGGCGCCTCCAAGCTGGCGCAAATGGAACAGTTGCATGGCAAATATCTCGGCCACGTAGGCGGCTATCCGCGCCTCGTTGCAGGCTTGAAGCATATCTGTCTTCGACACGACAGCCGACGGCTTGAGGTCATGAACATACTGCCGTAGGGCCGGAAGGAAGTCGTTGTTTTCCTGCAAAGTGAAGATTGTGCGTGGCCAGAAATTTTGTGCCGACGTAATGAAGTCAAGTATGGCGAGAGCCTCCTTGCTGTCGATTTTCGACACAACCTGTAACCTTTTGAGTGCTGAGCTGAGGACAGACCAGGAACTCTCGTCTGTCGACTTGCCGTCTCCATTGCGAGCTTCTCGTGGAGTTTTACCAGTGAGCAAGCAGTTGGCCATCCACGGCTGACGATTTCTTATGATTGTGGAGAAGAATTGCCAAATTGGCTGCACTTCATCAACCTGGTCGAATGGTCGATCAAGCTCGGCAAGGAGTTGCAGGAATGCTTTGGAGGTGTGAGGACCCAAATACCCCAGTAGTGAAGGCGGCTCCCCAGTAGATTTTCCTGCGCTGACGACCAGTGACTCCAGAAGGGAAATAGCTTGCTGCCGGAAACTGTCATGTACAGCACAAACCCGCGCCACAAGGGGCGTTAGGTTGAACAACTGGCTCTCAATCGTAGACGTCCGATCAAAATAGTTAGAAACTCTGACGAGGTTCGTCATAAGTTCTAGCACTGCGAAGGTCTGCTTGCGGTGAATGTCCGCACGGCTGAGATATATGGTGCTCGGTGTCGTCAAAGATGCCCCCACCAGTGTTGCAACAAGTGGTTGCAGTCTCAAGCTTCCAGCAGACGGCGTTAAAAAGCTATCGATGATGTAGCGAGCAGACTTGACCAGCGCAGCCGTAGGGGTCTTCTTGCTAGCTACATCGCCCATGCTGAACGTGTAGAGTATACTCTTGTTCATAATGGGCACAAGCTCTGCAAGGAGCTCCGAGCGGCCTATGTCTGTAGGAAACCTCCAAGTAGAGGAGCTTTCAAGAATGTCGACTGTTGCCTGCGCGATTGCAAGAGAAACTTGTTCAATGACCTTATCAGATACTCCGATCCATACATCCTCGCTCGGTTGTTGGCGTGTTCTCGACTTCGGGCTTGTCTTACGACGAATCGAGCTTGTCATTCCCACATCCGAGAGGCAGCCAAACAACCGTGTAGTTGATAAAAGTAGGCCAAACTGATCTTCGGACAGATCTAAATTGCCAACAAGACGCGCAAGGCGCCCACCACGTGAGTCACTACCTAACAACTTGCATTTGGCCATATATGACCACGCACGACCCGGACAAAGAGGCAGGACGGCATGAGTGAACTGAACACAAGCGGTCAGAATGGCGATGGTTTCTGGTTTTGGCTCATCCTCCAGAAATGTGTCCATAATGTTCCATACAACAGCGATGAGATCTTTATTGCGTGGCAGTGCCTGACCAGCTTCGTCAAGGATATTGCTAGCTTCCTCGAATCGCTCATCGCGAGTCTTGGCTCTGAGCACAGCACTTCTGATGAGCGTTGCAAAGATGGAGATCACGTCGGCGATTTCTCCGTCATCGAGACTGGGCAACACCATTCTATACGACGAACTCATCTTCGCCTCCAGCCTCTTTGTGAGAAGGGCTAGGGTTGAGTGCTCGTAGTCCAGGCGCACAATGCGGCCCTCATCTACGAGAAAACACCCAGAAGTCCCAGCTGGAATGACAAAGAGCTCTTCTCCATTGCCGATGAGCTTGCGGTTCATGTTTGGCGTGAAAAGAGGTAGATCGTCGATGAGTTCCAGCGAATTCGTATTCTCATCTTCGTTCGCGAGCTGATAATCGACGAAAGAAACGGGAAGTGTACAGGTGATTGATGGCGTCTTGAACAACAACTTGATCAATTCGTCATACCTCGAGTCGTCCCCCAATGACGCAAGAGAAAACAATGCGCGAGACAGACTGAGGAATGGGGTGAACTCGAGGGGGTATCGTCCGAGCGCGGGAAAGAAATATTGACCCAAAAATTCGTCGTCAGAAAGCGCAATCCGGGCAACGTCTTGCTGAGGCAGCAACGTGTCGGGGTCTAACAGATCCCAGTATCCCGAGCCGCCAGAGAGAACGCCAAGGGCAGCCTCAACCGAATCTGACTGGTAGCCGACATAGTTGTACGTTCTTTTCAGTAGCTCCATGAATACTGTCCGGATCCGGGCTCCAACGGAAAGTGGTAGTACGCTCGATTTTCGCAGACTCAGGTGTGAAGACATTGCCGAGATGACACCAAAGACCCCCATACCATCTATCGCAACAGCCGCATAATTCTGCAGCTCGCTAGAATCCCGATCGAGCTTATGCCCAGCAAGAAAGTCGTCGTAGCTTCGTTTATCGATCGTTGTGATGCTGCCTGCGGAATTCCTCCGGCCGCCACTGGGTATCATCTGCGTGTTTGAGTCGTAGTTCTCGACAGCTTTCTGGTTCTGAATAGCGTCTCTTTTCTCAACCCGCTCCTGGTAGGATGAAAACATTTTGTGCAATATCGCCACCCATGCAAACAGTACCGGTGCAACATGTGGTGAGCCAGGCTGAGCAGCACAGGTAAGAATGGCTTCGTGTACGTCACCAAGCGCGTTTGATGAACCGATGAATTCTAGATCCATGTGCAGATCCGCTTCGCCCTCAAACGCGGCCGACATCCTTGGCAAATTCAGTATAGCTACAGAGATTGCAGCAAGAAGACATTGGATTGGTAAGATCAGGTCACTTATCGAGTCCGCAAGCTATGATTTAAGTTAGTCTCGGTGACTGAAGTCAAAGCAACTTCGACGGAACGATGGGGGTTTACTTACAGTGCTGACTTGTTCAAGCACACTGAACTGTGTAAGGTTTGAGAACCAAGCCTGCGCGAGCTCGGCAGGTACCAGAGTTTCGCTCGAAAGATCCAGCAACTGAAAGATCACCACCATGCGATGCAAGGATTCCGCCAGAGTACCGCTGATTCGGCGTATGGACATGTCGTCTGCCCAAAGTAGCTTGTCGTCAATGATCTTCTCGACTGGTGTATCAAATAAGCTGACCAAGTCGGGCAGCAGATTAATGTACCGAAGCGCAAGCGCATGATAAGTCTTCGTGGGTGTGTCTGGTGTGCTTTTCAGCGACGACTTTGTGGCCATTCCATGCGCCTCCAGCAAGCTACGCCGTATTTGTGTTGAGGCAGACGTCTCAATCGAGGTCGGCAACCTCTGTTGAAGCATTAGAGTGAGCAGGTAATCGTTGGCAGCGACGTAACTCCGCCGTTCACTGAGGTACGTGTCGTAGATACGAAGGCGTCTGTTCTCGGCCTTTTCGAAGGCTGTTTGTATCTGTGTCGCGCCTAGTGTGCTGGAGACAGCGAAGCCCGGAAGCACGTTCGATGGCTGGGCACCTAAGGCCTCTTGCAGGTTGGCAACATCCTGGGTCGATAGTGGCCCAGTGAGCTGGCTCCGTGGGCGCAGCTGAAACTCGATCACTACTACGCGCAAGGCCGCGACTTCGTTGATCTTGGCGTTCTTGCTGAGCCACAAGGCATCTTCTTTGATTGTCTCAATGTCATATCGGCTATTTGGCGTCGGGGGCACTTGGATAGCTGCCGTCTTCTTGGCGAAGGTTGCATTTTGGGAGGCGGAATCGAACGCTGAGCCGGGTTTCGTGAAGAGGGAGAGGACGTAGGGGTCTGTGAGAAAGCTGACAATGGCGCGACTCGATTGCCTATGACCAGTCGTGTCGGCTAGAGCTGATGCGACAAGCTTCCACGATCTGCCGACGAGGTAGTGAGGACAAAAGTCAGCTTTTCGATCAGGCAATTGGTTGGGTCTTTATCAACGTACAGGACAGCCTGCTCACCAGTCAGGCACGGCTGAAGTGGAGGGAAATAGACATCATCAGCCAGCGGCTCGGCCATGACTGCTATGGGAGAGGGCCGAAGGTGTTGCGCATCAGCCAGGCAACGCAGAGCGGCACGATGGGTGGGCGCCGCCGATGGGTGTAGTGAGAGATGGCAGGGCGCGCAAAGCGACAAGCAGAGCCGAGTCGGTGGGCAAACGAGGGACACGACTGCAGACTCTCCGGAGCGAAAGTTGAGCCTCGCGACGGCTGTGCGGGTGGTTGTTTGGGAGTTGTTGGAGGTGTTATTTACTTTCAAGATAGCCCAGGTCCCGAGTATTTTCTGGCAGAGCTAGCTCCAGGCGCGTTCGAGCTGTCGAGCCTGGCGCACCTTCCACTTGCTAGCCCCCCTGTGCCCAACCCCGGCAGCTACTGCCGCTTGGCGCCTTGCTGGGCACGTCGTGCCTTCCAAACAGCCCTGGAGCCATGGACCACTATTACTGCTCGAGGCCTGGGGATCGGAGAGAACACCGCCTACCCTAAGGGGCTTGGGGGAGGAGGATTCTGCCGGGTCAAACTTAATATCGGCCCTCCGATTCTGGAACGTCGGGGTCGGAGGCATGCAGGCCAGGGTGTGTCATCTCAAAGTTGCTGCCGGGGTTGCATAAGAACGAGGGCTCGTTGAACTGAAAACATCAGCCGCCACAACTTGTCTGTTGGTACACACAGAGCCGGCAGGCTGCTTCCAGAGAAATCGTTACACGTATCTCCGTCTCCTCGAATTGCCTCCAGGATAGCAAGGCTCGACAAGTACATCTTTCGCCATGACGACGGACAATCTGGTCGACCACTCACCCCACCATCCGGACCCTGCACCACCAGTGGCCACGGCGTCGAATCTCATTCTCATCGACAACTACGACTCCTTCACCTGGAACGTCTACCAGTATCTCGTCCTTGAGGGCGCCACCGTTACCGTCTACCGTAATGACCAGATTTCAATAGACGAGCTCATCGCCAAGAAGCCCACCCAGCTCGTCATCAGTCCTGGGCCCGGCCACCCCAGCACAGACTCCGGCATCAGCAGAGATGCCATCAGGCACTTTGCTGGCAAGATCCCCATCTTTGGCGTCTGCATGGGCCAGCAGTGTATTCTCGATGTCTATGGTGGTGATGTTTCCTTTGCTGGAGAAATCCTCCATGGCAAGACCTCCCCACTCACCCACGACTCCCGCGGCGTTTACGCAAACATGGCCCAGGATCTGCCGGTGACGAGATATCACTCCCTGGCCGGCACTCACGTCACGCTCCCACCTTCGCTGGAGGTTACCTCGTGGATTCCCAAGGCCGATGGCACAAAAGGTGTCATCATGGGCGTGCGGCACAAGGAGTTCGTCATCGAAGGTGTCCAGTTCCACCCAGAAAGCATTCTGTCAAAAGACGGTCGTATCATGATCAAAAACTTCCTGCACATGCAAGGCGGTACTTGGGCCGAGAATGAACGCAATCAGAAGCTTACTGTCGCTCAGAAGACCACTGGGCCAGCTGATACCATCGCCCAGAAGCCTGAGAAAAAGCGCAACATTCTCCAGCAAATCTACGATAGGAGGAAGGAGTTGGTGGCAGCCCAGAAAGAGGTCCCATCTCAGCGGCCCAAGGACCTGCAAGCCGCATATGACATGAATGCCGCTCCACCACAAATATCATTTGTCGAGCGACTGCGACAATCACCTTTTGACGTGGCGCTTATGGCTGAGATCAAACGCGGCTCGCCGTCGAAGGGGGTGTTCGCTCTGGACATCGATGCTCCAACACAAGCCAAGAAATACGCCCTCGCCGGTGCCAGTGTAATCTCTGTCCTCACAGAACCAGACTGGTTCAAGGGCAGCATCGAGGATCTGAGATCTGTGCGCCAAGTCCTCCACGCAATGCCAAACAGGCCCGCCATCTTGCGCAAAGAGTTCATCTTTGACGAGTACCAGATTCTCGAGGCACGTCTCGCTGGCGCCGACAGTGTCCTTTTGATCGTTAAGATGCTCGATCTGGAGCTCCTCACACGATTATACAAGTATTCTCAATCTCTTGGCATGGAGCCACTAGTTGAAGTTCAAAACGCAGAAGAAATGGAGATTGCAGTCAAACTCGGCTCAAAAGCCATTGGTGTGAATAACCGCAATCTCGAGACCTTCGACGTAGACCTCAACACAACAAGCAGGCTGCGCAGCCTTGTCTCCAAGGAGACTATCATCTGCGCCCTCAGCGGCATCAACAACTATGAGGAGGTCATGGCCAACCACAAGGACGGCGTCAACGCTGTGCTCGTTGGCGAGGCCATCATGCGCGCACCCGACGCCTCCGAGTTCATCCAGCAGCTTTGTAGCGGTAAAGTCACCAAGGAGAGAAGCCCCGTAGCACCCTTACTCGTCAAGATCTGCGGCACTCGGACGCCCGAGGCAGCGCAAGTCGCGATCGACTCTGGCGCTGACCTTGTCGGGATCATCCTCGCGCCGAACCGGAAGCGCACAGTCAGCGACGAAGCTGCGCTCGCTATTTCCAAGGTTGTCCACTCGACTTCCCGGCAATCTATGTTCGACAGCAATCAAGCCCCAGCACCCGAGAAACAAGCACGCGACTTCTTTGCCTCGTCCGCCCAGCGTATAACCAACCGCACCCGTGCCCTCCTTGTGGGCGTTTTCCTCGACCAGCCCCTCGCCGAAGTCCTCCACCTCCAGCAGAAGTACCAACTCGACATAGTCCAACTTCATGGGAGCGAACCAATGGAGTGGGCATCCCTGATCCCGTGCCCGGTAATCCGGCGCTTCACCCCCGGCGCCGTGGGTGTAGCCACGCGCGGCTACCACGATGTGCCCCTGTTCGACCCCGGTGCCGGGTCCGGACAATTGCTTAATGCCGTAGATGTCAAATCCACGCTCGCCAAGGACGCGGAGTTGCGGCTCTTGCTTGCAGGTGGTCTTGATGCGAAGAATCTACCCGAAGTGTTCAAAAACGTGGGCGATGACGCGGTCAGGGTCATCGGTGTGGATGTCAGTAGTGGTGTGGAGGATAAAAACGGGCAGCAGGATCTGGAGTCGATAAAGGAATTCATCGCTGTTGCGAAAGGATTACGTTGAATTTTCAACGGCTTGGGAAGAAAGTAAAACATGCAGGGTTGATCTCAACGGTATGCATGACTCATTGCAGGTGCCATACTACCAAATTGGTAAAGTTTTGGTTGGGTGTTGATTCTACAGGTTGGACCTTCCCAGTTGCGGCTTTGACAATCCATAAAAACAATGTGTTTGCGCACATGTCGTCTTGAAATAGTGTTGAGAATAAAGTAACCTTAGCTTTGCGACGTTATTTTTCATATTGTTGTGCTAAATCCCCGCGACCATTTACACCACCAAAAAAACAAAAACAAAACAGTGCTTTATTTGATGGTATCTCGAAACTTCTATCCACCTCCAAGAATCTCAACCCTAATCACTGGCAAAGACTACGCAAATGGCAGACCCATCATGTGTGACTTTCCACCCCGGAAAGAAACTCATCGCCAACCCCTTCCGCCGCCACGACTGCCAGTAGTAGCCTTATTCCTCGCCTCCTCGAGCGTCTTCTTGAAGTTATTGTACAAGCTTGCGATGATCTTGCGCTCCTGCCAGTCGTCCACGATGCTGTCCGCCAGCCTCCGGCGCTTCTTGGGCTTCATCTTCTCCCGCTCCGCAAGCTTCTTGGACTTGTTCCATCCTTCGTCGTCGAGCTTCTCCTCGACGTACTCCTTGAGATGGTGCTTCCAGTGCAGGAGCTCGTGCGCGGTCTCAGCATTGCTGCAGCACACGGCGCCGACGTGCCATTCTTTCGTTGTCGGTGCGAGAGGCATGCCCTGAGAGTCGACGGAGCGGCTGTCCGCTGCTTCGTCATCGTCGTCATCATCGTCGTCTTCTTCGTCCTTATCGGAAGCGTCAGAGTCGGATTCAATGTCCTCAAGCGTCTCTTTGTTATAGGGACTGCCCCCAAATACGATCTTGTAAGTAGCTGGGTGGCCACTTCGTCCGCAAGCCTCGCAGTTGTCGTACAGGGCGCTGCTCATTCCAACTTCGTAGGCCTCGAGCTTCGGTCTACCCTTCAGCGACCGGAAGAAGTCGGATTTCCACGCCGAGGATGCGAACTTTGAGTTTGCAAGACCGCGATACTCGTCGTTGAGCTTCCGCCAGGCGTTTATATAGATGGCGTCATGACGCTTAAATGCTGGGTCAATCTTGTTGTGGACGAGCCACTCAACGACGTACGGGAACTGGTCTTTCAGAGGAAGATGTGCCTCCTTGGTGAATTCGAGTGGGATGTCCACGGGCACCCCCAGCGGTGCCTCGTCGTCGTCTTCCACGATAAAGTCATCTAAGTCTTCACTTCCTTCGGATTCCCGCGCTTTCTGGCTTTTGCGTGGCGACTCTTTCGACTTCTTGTTTTTCTTCTTCTTGTCCCTATGAGAAGAATGATTTGTGTCTGCTGCTGGTAGCTCCTCTTCATCATCATCGAACTCCTTGAGCGCTTGAAGTTCGTTGTCCGAGTCTGTGTCATACACGCCACGCTTAGCAGCAAGATCGTCATCCGAATCGGATTCAGAATCCGTAAGCGATGTAATCTTCTCGCCAGCCCGGCGCCGTCGTAGCAGCTCCATATTCTTCTGCTTTTCTGTTCTGTGTCCTCTCACACGCTTCGTCGGTGAGGATGGGACCAGGGGAGACTTGACAAGTCGTCCCTTCGTGGCAGATTTGGCAGAAGTCGGTTCTTGATCTTCATCGTCATCACTATCAATGATCGTGGTGACACGGGGCGTGGACTGGGAGCCAATCCTTCTTCTCTTGGCGGGCGAGATGTCCTCATCGTCATCTTCTTCAGAATCGTCTATCTTGACCATAATCGGCCGTCGACGTCTTGCAGCTGAGCTAGGTGGTAGTACAGGCTCGTCATCCTCGTCATCTGAATCGTCCCGTACAGTCGTCTTTCCCAGCTTCGCAGAGACAGATTGTGATGATCTGAGCGCTTTGGAAGCTGATCTCGGGAGAGGTATATCATCACTGTCTTCGTCTTCGTCGATGACTATCTGCGGCTTTGCTCGACTTCCGGCGGGACCGTCACCGGGGGCAACACTTGTACTCGGCTGCTCGACCTCGCTGCCCCCTTCATCGCCGTCCTCGCTTGATGTGTTGCCACCAGTGGGAACAGCGGCGACAGTCTCCACCGCAGAAGACTCTTGCCCTGAATCCTCTGACATGACTGCTCGTGATCTATGCGTGCTGCTCACAGGCTTTGGCATGAACGAAGCGTACTCCGCTCTGGTCTTGATTCGAGATTGTTCTTTTACAGCAGAAACAAACAAAAAAGGAAAAGACGTCAGCGATAAACTCTGCAGACGTATATAGTCCATGACAACTTCACAAGTGCCTCATGAGACACACCAACCAACCCCCATCCCCAGCCAGTACCACAAACAAACACACAAACGAACAAAAAAAAAGAAGAAAGCTTACCAAGTCTCCGCTCCCTCTTCCTCGCCTTGTCAAACCTCGTGTCCTTGTCGCTGACCAGTAATCGTGGCTTGGTGCGTACCCTCACCGCATGCTGGCTGTACCTAACGTTTGCTGGGGCGAAGTTGCTCTCCTTGCGTGGGCTAGGCTGTAAAGATAAGGACGCTATTCCATCTTGCTGGCCGTCGTCGTGGTGCTCTTGTCTGCCTGCCTTACTGCCGCCGTTGCTGTGGTTACTGTTCTTGCTGCCGCCGCCGCCGCTGTTGCTGCTGCTGCCTCCTGCCGAGACAGATACCGGCTCAAAGGTCAGGTGTGTCTGGCGTTTCCTTTTACCCATGGTGATTCTCCCAGGCTAGGACGTTGGGGTAGTTGCGTAGTGTGATATGGCAGTGCTCCAGGTGACAGGGTCTTCTCCCGTGCCACTGGGGGTATTCTGAAAGACTGGCCAGGCGGTTCTCCCCCAAGCTTTCACGCGCGCGACTTAGTTGGACAAAATAGTGGCGCCTTTTCCTTTGTTTTTTGTTCTTCCGTTAGTCTTGTTGCTCCTTCAATACTCTCCGCACGATAACCAAACAAGTATTCCGGTCCCAATCTCAATCGTTGATACTGGTGGACCTTGGGCCTTGGTAGGAAAAATTATCACTAGAAAGGAGCGACGGCTTTATCTGCAGCTCGAGCCGACCACACCGTCGAAAGAAGGAGGATAAACACCAAGAACAGCCGGGCGATCCAGCACGAAATGAGAAGCCAAGTGAAATAGCCAGTTGACGATGCGAACCGTCCAAGGGTCCAACAGGTCGCAGTGGGTGGGCAAAGCGCGCCTGCGCAAGCGTGACGTGCCTGGTCCCGCACTTTCCTGGCCCGCCCACACCCAAATCCCAACACGTCATCACGTGATGCTACTTTACTCAATGTGCCCTTTGCAGCGCAATGAGTAAACCTGAGCCACATCGACTGTGATCGACACTTTAAGAAAGTTTCTTACCAAGTTTGACTTTCATATCTAAAGTGCGGAAGATGTGTACGCAAGGACATCGACATATTTGCAGAATAATAAGGGGGAATCTCGATGCATCAGATACTATCTAAGGGTGTAGTTGTGGGGGGTTTATGGATGTGTGTGTGAGTGTGGTAGCAGTGTCGTGCTTTGTACCGTTGTGTTTTCCTCCTCTGAGCTTCTCTCCTTCATCGCTCATTATCATCATGATCTGTCCCATCCCCTCTGGATCTGCAAACGAGGTGAGTCATGCTACGGAAGAGTCTTGGTATCCTCAGATGCCAAACTCCTGTTCAATCACCCAGCTGTAATCCGTGGGGATTACCAATCGTGTGATTGCTCCGGCTTCGACAGCGAATAGACTGTCAACATAGCCGGAGAAGTAGCATAACACCGATACTAGCTCCTCCCGCTCATCTCTCGACATTCATGAGCTCTTCTGTGCCCTGTCGCGCAGCGTGTCGTCGTCAAGTAACCTACGAGGAAGCAGCAGGCTCCTCGGTCTTTGCCTCCTCCTTCTTCTCCTCAGCGGCCTCAGGGGCGGCAGCAGCAGCAGCGGCGCTCTCGCTGCTGAAAAGGGCCTCGTTATCCTTCTGGGCCTGGAGGAAGGCATCCTTGAAGAGGTTGGCGTCTGTGGAGCAAGTCAATAAGCAGAACAAAGCACGAGATGTATTCGGGCAAGGCATTCAAACTCACTCTCAGGGTTAGCGAAGCGGATGGCAAGGGTGACGGCCTCGGGCTCGCCCTCGCTGACATCAGCGGCAGCGTTCCAGACCCAGCTGCGGTCGGAGCCGACGTTGGGGGAGAGCTTCATCTCGGGGACAACTGGCGTCAGAAAAGTCAGCATACTGAATCACAAATAGGCGGCAACACTATCTCCTCTTCTTGCCACGGGTTATCAAGAGAGAAAGAGAAAAGGACTCACTGTAGTGGTTAGCGCAGACCTTGAGGGTCTTATCGCGGCGCATGACGAGGCGGGTCTTGCCGTTCTCCTTGTGCTTGAGCAGCCGGACGTCGCCGGTACCGCGCTCCTTCCACTCGCTCGTCTCGCGGACAAACTTGAAGAGCTTAGCGCGCATCTTGAAGAGCTGCTCCTCCGACTCCTCGTTGGTCTTGGTCTCGACCTTCTCGGTGAGCTTGATGACGGGCTCAAAGTGCACATCCTCGGACTCAGGGGCCACGTCCTGTACTCATGCGAACAAACCGATCTGTCAGTAAAATCGTCTCTCTTTCAAGGTGAAATGTTCAGAGCCCAGTATGTCGCGGAGCCTGCACATGTACAAAGAGGAGAAGGAATTGCTAACATCGTCGTTGCCCTTGGCGGCAGCAGCAGCATCGCGCTGGGCCTTGGCGGAGCCAGAGTTGTCGCCGCGGTCCTCCTCGTCATCCTTCTTCTCCTTCTTCGCGCCGCCTCCAAACATGGAGAAGACAGAGGAAGAAGTGACGGGCTTCTCCTCACCCTCGGCGGGCTTGACGGTCGCGTCGACCTTGGGCTCGGTGCTGTCGCTCATGCTGGGCGGGTAAGGATTTGTATGTGCGTGTTTGTGAAGAAAATGCCCGTTGGCTCTTTATGGTGTTGCTTTCTGGACAGGAAGTGGACAAAGGTCAGTCGGATCTCTGGAGGTTTCAGGACTGCGGTGAAAGCGCTTGTAGCACGCCAGACGAGGGGAAATTAGACAAGACGTCGATGAGAGACGGGGGGCTGCCTGAGCGAACTGGTAGCGGGTGCGTAGCGACTGCAGCTAGTGAGGTCGAAAATCATCACCGCCCAAAGCTGCCCCACCACATGGGAAATTTGGGTAGAGCAAACGCTGGTGAAGTCCGGCATGGTGTATAGTTAAGTATGTATGTGCTACGGGTCTGTGCGAAAGCTGAAGCAAAGACGGGAGAGAGAATTCGACCGACTTACCTGGGTTCCTGATGTGGTTGTTGGTTGGCAAGAACTTGCGATGCAGATCGTGTGGAATGTTTTGAGCGTATCTGCAGCGGCGCTGGAGGGGAAAAGCTCAAGAACTGTTTGCCCCTCTTCTGCCTGCTGGGTCGGCCATCCATCCCACTCCAAGCCGCTGCAGCACTGGCAATCATCACATGTGCCACAGTGGAGACGGTGGGCGGAACCCCTGGATCCTGCACCCGCCTGGCCGGAATAGGCACCGCAGAGTCACCTGTCGGGGTCATGCGGCAGTGCAGTGGTTCTGAACATAGTCTGTCTATCAAGACTATTTGTTTCGATCATGCAATGGCCTGTATGAGCTGGCTATCGGAGCTATTAGCTGTCTGGACCATCACGTAGCATGCAACATATAAGTGTCATGATAAGGTATAATATCGTGTTCTGTAGAGGCCGGCAATAATTGTAAGTCGTATCTGCCATGGCTGATGTTCTACTCAGCAATAACCATGTCACTCCTTACGCCAGCCCTAGACCAATGTGTTCTGTCCGCCAAACCCTTGTATTATAAAACCACGAGGACTCCACAGTCTTAGTACAAAAATCAAGCAAGCAGCTTTCCCCAGCGCCAGAACTTTCCTAACCGGTGCTGCTCCTTCTCGCTGTAGTCTCGTTGTCCCAGCTTGGCTTTCGCTTCGTTGCCTCGAACTGTCTTGGCCTGTTGTGTCTCAGCGTCCTTGGCCTTGTAGTAAGCTTCAGCATTGTCTAAATATTGTTTATGCTCCTGCATTCTGCCCTGAACTCTGAGCCACCACAGCTTCGAATGCAGCTGTGCAGTGAGAAGAGTGAGTGAGAGGTCGTCCCGTAGATCCAAAGCCGACCGCTTCAACTCCACCTGAAGCTGGCGTCCACGCCGTGCGAGCTCCTCTTTGTCGATAGAGCTCTCGAAAATTTTTGAAGTGTCCTTGAAAATCTGGTCACGCAGGCTGCCTAGGCGTCCCAGCACGGTCTGGCTGAGGGATGCTCCCTCGTCAACGGCCGGTGCAGATACCTCTTGAACCCAGGCCGTGGTCTCATTTACGGCGTGTGCTACGTACAAGGCAAGGTCCTTCACAAGCTGCTTGCTGACATCAAGAACGTCTGTGATGGTGTGCTGACCAAACTCGACCCTGAAGACTTCGTGGATCTTCGGTTTCCGCTCAGTCAAGATGGATACCTCGAATACCCCATGAGCCTGCTTGATCGGTACTTCGATGAGGAAGCCAGCGGTGATAGTCGTAACGTTTGTGGGCATGTCCACTCCATCGCGGCTTACCGCAATCTTGATGGCGTCCTTGGACAACCAGGAGGCTTTGATTGCCAGCGGTATTTTGACGAGAATCTCGTTGCGGCTATAAATTTCAGCCGAGCAAACAGGCTCGGTCGGGCGTATTGATGCTTGCGGGGCAGCCGGGCTCTCCAACACAGCTGGGATCAGACTCTTGCTAGGGCCCAAAACCTGACTAGTCTCAAAGGCAACCTGAGAATTTGTCGTACTCGACTTAGTGGTCGCAGTGATAATCGGAACAGGCACTCCTTCGGTGAAGACGGACGCCACAGGGACAGTACTCAACGTCTTGGGAACAGGTTGTGGCGGGTTGACGAGCAAAAAGGATGCCCAGGTGAGAGCCAGTCCCAAAAGCAGCAGCGGGAGTCTCTGAACGATCAGACTGCCGTAGGTGTTGTGGCAGGTCTGGTACCAAGCTGGCTGAATCAGCTTGGCACTTCGGTCAGGGTTCGAGGTTGAAATCGCGCCTCGCTTTTTGGAGACTCTTTCTCGTGGCTGCCTCGACTCGGAATCTTTCTTGATGTCACCGGGTTTCTGTGCTTGCAAAGTCGATGTTCTAGAACGTGCAAGTTCCGGAAATGAGTCGCTGTGGTGTAGAAGACTGGTCGGGCTCTCGAGACTCTGTACCGAATAAGCCTCAGCATCGTCATCTTCAACTGTTCGTCCTGCTGTTCCCGCATAGGTGTACGCTCGGCCGGTATCGTCGAGAATGATCTCCTCCTCCTCGTCAGAGGAATCAGTGTCGGCATCATTGATGTCGACATCGGTGCCTGTATCAGTCTCACAAAGGCTTTGGACGTCATCTGGTCTCTGATAGTCGACAGAGCTGACAATAGACGCGGCTTGGCTTTCACCATCAGCACCGATTACATCGTAGCCCAGATCTGCGAGGCTTGGGTCCTCGTCCATAGGGTTGGTAGGCTGCATGATGTCGGGTGAGCTGGAGCTGACCCAATTAGTGAGTTGGCGATTGCCCAGAGGCCGGGGGAAACGGAGGCTTGGGATGGAGCTCGCTAGCTGTGTGTCGTCGAATTGATGCTGGGAGACAGGCGCGGGGCGCGGCTCGCTTTGGCTGAGATGAGACAGCTGCTTATGTGCCTTTCGCTGACCAAGAGGCTGCGTGGTCGGCTGTGGTTCAGCGCTCGGGATAGCTGTGTATTCCGAGGCCCCAGTCTCTTCCATTACGTGGTTCACGGAGCTGGCCTATGTGGCAAGACTCATGTCATTTCCCCTGCTTGTGGTCTTGCTACTTTCCGAGGTAGACGATCGGATCAAGAAAAGGATCGCTTTGCTGGGACTGGGCCTATATGTTTGGCGGGCTTGAAGTTTCGCGCGAGCCTGTATATTGGCCGTCCTCAGTCGTGGTTCACGACACGGTATGCTGGCTGCCTCAAGGGTACCAACTGGAAGCACCTACCGTGAAGAGGTTGTATCTCAGTGCTCGACTTGAGGGTAGATGTCAAAGATAGCTAATGTCACGATAATGGTTTGAAGCGGACGGCGGGGCAGGACAGTTCGATCGCGGATGTGCCTCGCGAGATTATGTCTTGCGTTCGCAGGGACGACAGCAGCAGTGCGAGAAAGCAGTTCGAGGTGTGCGGGCGACTGTGAAGTCGTGAAGTCGCAGGATCGAGGCCGAGCTCGAACAGTGCGCGCGGCGGCTTGTATCTGGAGGAACCCGTATTCGCAACTGCGACAAGTCGTACAAGAGTGTAAGTAGACTGCGAGTTCGAGTGCATTCACGAATGAAGGAGGGGTAGAGTGACACAAAAGGGAATTAGGCAGGCAGGCGTGTTGAGGCGAGACAAGGCAGGCAGTCGGGCATGCGGGCAGGAAAGAGCTAGCTCTGACCCAGACCAGAGGGGGAACGTACAATCCAGTACGCCGTACCAAAGGCTTCTTCGCAATGGATCACGTTCTCTCTCGTTCTTGTTCTCAGACTGGCATATGGGCTAAAAGTCCCGCTTGGCTCGTTTCGATAGCTGGCAAGGACACGTCGTCATAGGCCGCGGTCAGAGACCTCTGGATGTTCTCCCCGTCGCGGGTCCGAAGATAGGCAGCAGGCGGTTGCGGGGTCGAGGTGCGTGGAGTTGGGGTTGTCCACCACGTCCCGAGACCTCGGCGCTCGTCTCTTGCTGGAGGACTGGGCTCGTCTTGGTACGTTGCGCGCGGACGGGATCTCTCAAGAGCAGTGTCAAGCAGTCGATAGGAAAGTTGACAGTACGAGGTCGACGGACACTCTTGTGCTTGGGCTGAAAGAGAAAGTCTTAGGAGGGTGAGCTCTCTCTCGTCAGCTCCGTGAATGCAGGAAGGTAGTTGGGGCGGAATCGAGATCCGGCATGGGACATGAAGCAGGACAGGACCCGCTGTGCGCCCTGGGGGCCCGCATGTAAAGCTGTACTGATTGGCGGAAAGGCGCCACTCAGCCCGCCACCCCACGCTTCACCACCCGAATCGCCCGCTAGACGCACCTGATAAGGACCCTGAAGACGGTCAGCAGACCCCGTTCAGTAGCACTCAGCTTCATGCAACAACCGTAACCCCTCCTTGGATGGCACAGCTTGATGGCGCCAGTACTCAGGAATGTTGAGAGCTGAGGAGGGGCATTCATTCCCTCTCTTCTTCTCGCGATGCTTTGAGACCTTTCCCGAACGCACGGTGCGCAGCTGAGGACGAGGCCCAACCTTTGATCTAGGCACCACGGGGCTTGTTGGACTAACAGTGGTCCTGTGATTAACTTCCCTAAACGCCAGCAGGTTCCGTTTACGTTCTGATTGAAGGTGTTGGTATTGTAATGAGTCGTAAGAGGCGTAGTAGCTGCATCGGCATCGAATATTCGCACCATTTAAGCTGTGGTCCACAACGTTATACCGAATGGGGGACACACACACGAGGTCACTGATCCTGGTTGGAATAAGTATGCATCAGTCGATAGTGTTTGTTTTCCACGCCGCTAGACAATCACTTTTACGGTGTAAGACACAGGATGTAGTTCTTCAAATTATTTTTCATTCGGGTGCCGCAGGACGCGAGTCCACTAGGCAAGCATGGTAATCGTTACAAGCACTACGGCTGGTCTGTCGTCAAACAAAGAAAAACAAATGTAGCCCAGAACTGGTGATGTCTATCCCGAGTGTGCGGAAGCGACTCTGCCTGGCCCAAACCCAGAACAATTCAACCATTACCACGACCGAAAAAGGCCCGTATACTCCAGAAAATGCCTGGCGTCCCTAAACCCGTCTTGAAGCTCAAGGGATTGGGTAGGAACGGTCTATACAAAACAAAACAAAAAGTCATGAAGAGCATTCCAAAAACGTGAAGTGCCGCCTCTGAAGCGGCATGCTGTGATGCAACGTGACAAAACAAATGGGTATCTGCGCTTTTTGCAGTCACTTCATGGTGACTGCAAGGTGGAACTATGTTCGACACTGTCGAGGGATGAATGAAGATGAGGTGGTCCGTGATCGAAGCAGAAACGCCTGCTGCTTCGTCGAGCTTGGCACAGTGTTTTCGAGTCGATTATAGGACGCTGTGCTTCTCGAGGACCCTCTTCAGAGCATCAGTGTCGAACTCCTCGTCCTCTGGGATCATGTCGATGAGCCCTGTCATGTTGGCAAAGAGATCACCCTGGTTGCGGTAGGCGAGCAATGTCGGGACTGCCGCGTTGTCGAACTCAATGTCCTCGTAGTGGACCTTGACAAAATGAACCTCAGGGTGGGCAGTAACCAGAGGGCGCATAGCCTGCTCAATGAGCTTTGATACTTGGCACTATCTTGGAGGTTAGCAGATGTTCTTCGCTGGCATGCAATGGCAAAAGGAGCTTTACCTCATGGTCGTAGACAAAGACGAGGACAGTGGTCTCCCGCCCTACCCTCTCGATGGCATCGAGGTAGCCGAGGGCGTCGACGGTGTCGAGACGGCCATACATGCGCAGGCTTGGGCTTGTCCGCCGACTCCGGGGGTTGGCTCTGGACTCTGCCTCGAGCTGTGCCCGTCTGGTCTCTCTCCACTGGTTGAGGAACTCGGCCTCCTCCTTGTCGAGCTCGTCATCACTGCCGCTCTGGGAGTCTGAGGCCTTGGGAACGTCACCGAGACCGAAGACGGAGCGGCGGGCGGTCCGGACACGGTCACGCCACTTGGTAGAGCGGGCTTGCTCATAGGCGCGGGCATCGGCAATGACACCCTTAACACCGGTGCTGTGGCCGGCGTCGAAGGCGTTGGGAGGCAGGTTCACCTCGGGTCTCAGGGCTGGCATCCTCATGGCTGCGTCTATTTGTGCGTTGCGGAACTCTTCGTCCTCGTCGAGGTCGCTGTGGTCGTCTGAGTCTCTGTCTCTGTCTTCAGGGTGTAGTCGAGAGCCGTTGTCTGTGCTCTTGGCTAAGAGATCTTGGAACTCTTGCTGGGCCGGGGTAGGGTCGATGTTGTTGGCGGTAGAAAATGAAGACATGGTGGACGTTGAGATTGCAAGGCGGAGAGGGAAGATATGATTTTATGTTTCTGGCAAGAGTCGGTCGAGTGTTCCGTAATTGAGCGTGTGTGGGATGTATCTTGTGGCCAGGGGAGTGCGGAGGGGGGGTGTGGCTAGCTGCAGATGGCATGTATCTTCAGCCCTGGAGTCTCGGCGTCAATGCGGGAGAAGAGGCGGAGTGTGTGTGAGTGATGAGGAGCGAGCAGGGAGGAGGACAGAGAGCGGTCGATGTCGAGATTTGGATGGTGTGTGCAGAGTTGACGAGGCTGACCCTGGCACAGACCCAGGCAGAGAGAAGATGGAGGGGGGCTTCGCAGGAATGGGCAACCGGGGGGGGGGGTCAACAGGTGGAGGTCAGCAGTGCAGACTTAGGAGCGGCCCCTGGACTGCGTCAGAGTGTTTCAGGAGCTGAATAAAACGTGGCGTGGTGGGTCGGGCAGGGTGCGCAGCTCCGAGGGCACACTTTGACGACTCCCAAAGTCCCAAGGCTGGCCTCATCACTGGCCACGAGCAGCCAGGCCAGGCCAGGCCAGGATGCCCATGAAAGTGGACAGGCAGAGATAGTGTTGTCCCAGACAGCTACAGTGCATATTCTGTGGTAGAGCCCTGGAGAGTCCTAGTCGAGAGCGGAACGTGACGACCAGTCTCGTAAAAGCAAGCCGCCGGGAGTTTCGGTCCGTCGTGAGCCGTGGCCATTCGCCGGGCTGGGCTCTGGCGAGTCGATTTGCATTCGCGTCCTCACCGTATTACCTGACAAGAACAAAGAAGGAGAGGACGATGAGGCCATGGTGCCCAGCCAGCGCTAGTCCCCAGGATTCTGCACCGGCGCACGCGCATGATGGAGGCCTATTATTAGCAAACGGCGCTTGGTTGGCAGACGCAGATACGTGCCAGCCCAGTGCAGTGCGGACGTCTCGACCGAGTCAATTGTCGGGTGGCTGCCAAGATACTCCGCAGCTCTACTCTGACTTGGGGACTTTGGCAATGCAGGATCTGGGCTGCAGGATCTTGGCTACGGGCCTGGGCTTCCAAAGCTGGCGTAGTCAGAGACGATGGGCGTGCTTAGTGGCCGCCTCCCTGCACGTCAGCATCTCTCTTTAATTTTAGCAGGGCCTAGCATTTGAGCACGGCCACAACGGTCGCGCCGTCTGCTTGACACAAGAACCTTGCCTGTCCCTGAAGTTGAGTGCAAGGTACTAAAGCAAAGTACACTAATTGGGCAGTGACGAGACCAGCAGGAGCCAGCTAGGTCACTTCACTGCGATGCCCCGGCACTTGGCCATGCTATGCGCTGCAATCTCCACCCAGGGCGAGATTTGACCCGAAGAACTCCAGGCGCCGTGATTGCCATGTTTCGGCAGGACGACAATCACAGCCATCCCATAATACATGATGATTAGTTGAGATATGACGGTGTCGTCTCTGTCCAATTATCAGAGTTGGACTGCACATGGATGTGGCCACACCAGACCCGACCTGCATTGCGCAGGGGTGCAAGAGGGGGGGAAAAACGTGGCCTCCACGCCACAGAACACGACATGTGCACACCATCTCAGTCAGTGAGTGACCCTGAACACGCACTCACACACAGCACACAGCATGTACCTATGACGGCGACCATGGATGCAATCGAGTCGGCCACGCTGCGCGTCCTGCCTATTTGGAAGTACACTTCCTTTGTACGCCAAGACAGAGGGACGCATTTGATTCCAAGGTATCATGAAGTCAGAGCCCCCCACCCAACTCCGCGCTCCTGCCTTGGCGCACACGTGTGCGTCCAGGCTGCAGCTTGAGCCTGCTGCCCCATGTGGAAGGGGTTCGCGATCAAGCCTAGGTTAGAACTCACAGCTGCCCCAGCCTCTCACGTCAGATTCTAAGTTTCTCCAGTGCCTTGTGCTTTGTAAGGTTCATGACCTGGCTTCCTGCACGCTGAAGGTGGTTCTTAAGGTTCAATATTCGTTCACATGCAGGGCGATCTGCTTCGCAAAACAGCAGCGCATGCCAATTCACATGTCCAAGATCGTATACTCAAGTAGTTACTGCCTTGGATGCCGGTAATGCCACCACCAGCCATGGCCTGCAAGAGCGTCCAGGGTCATCACGATAAAGTATCCTGCCTACCTTACCCACAACGCTCGTTCTCGAATTACGATGTAGAACTACTTCCTGGCCCTCAACCCGTCATGCATCCGTTTCGACACCTACACGACTCATTTTCTGCGACTCAAACACCCGCCTTGGCCACCATGACTATTACACACGGACGCTGCATGGGGTTGAAAGCGCTAGAAGGCCGCTAGAAGATGCCACGCATGCCTCACCGTCTGCCTGCCGCACGTCCGTGTTGGACATCGCAGCCTCCAACAACATCCGCGCTTCGACCGTCTTTCGGCACCAACACAAACGTGCAACTCCAACGGCAGTCGTGGCTTGGCGCATGAGCGAGACTGCTATCCCTGTTGTCGTCCTCGGAGCGGTGTCCAGCTCGACAGCTCCGTACAGACAGACAGGCATAGTCACGCCGCAAACGCCCTCTCGCCTTGCAACAGGGTCTTCGGTGCAATGGACAATGCAAACACGAGCAGACAGACCCGCTGGCGATGGGCACGCGGTGACGACGCGGATCCAGAATAAAAAATGTTGCGTGCGGGTCGGTAAGGTCCAGAAGGCTCAAACCGTTGAAAAACTTAAGGCGGTCGAGGGTTCGACATTCGCTGATCCGGGGTCAAAATTATGATCGGCAACCATGGCGCTAAGGATCGAACAGAATTCGTACTGATGGCAAGCTAGTCGGAGCAACTACCGAGGATGCATATTGGAGACCGGCAAAAGGTAGCATTCGGTGCGACCTGATGCTAGTCTCGTTGTGGCTGGCTAACGATTTTCAGATTTGAAACCGGGTTTGCTCCTCATATGGATCTGCTCGTGATTGCAATTTGACGGCGCCGTTATGAATGGACAGACCGCTTTCTTAGCGCCAAGATGACAACCCAGGCATCGTCTTGCTCATGAGTCACGGGACGGGGGAAATGCAGACAGTCTTGGCCCTGCTCTGGCCTTGCCCTGGCCTGTCATCGGGCTTGAAAATCCCGAGGCCTGCTTGGCAAGGTTACGTCCTTGCTCGAACTTGATTCCATGTCAGCCACGCAAAATCTCTCGAGTATGAGCCTTTGGGAAGACTGGCCGTAGGCACGGAAGTCTCTGTGGCTAGGAGCTTAACCAGTCCAGGGGGATCGAGCTTACCCCCAGACCTTAACCGCATGCTTCCACAAAGTACCCATCACACTTATCACACCAGAGTGAAGAAACCATAACGCGCCTGCCCGATTGTGTTGCCACTTTGGACCAATGAGCTTACAAGGTCGCATTGACATGGGCGGCTGAGACAGGAAGCCTTCTGGAATGGACAGCCAGTAGGGGGCATGAGCATGGAGTCCGCTGCGCGCGATCCTTGCTGGCACCCACTGAACCCACAGCTTTAGCGGTCTGAACATTGTTGCTTGTGTACCCTCCTGTCACGGCAGTGATTATCGGTCATGCCCGGTTGTGGTCGAGGACCCCCTGCGAGCTGTTGCACAGAAGAGTGGGGGGTGTGCATCTAACGGGCTATGGTGAAGCTCGCACTTACAAGGCATTGGGGGAGCCTGTATGACGACGAATGGTGGAAGCAGAGTCGGAGGATCAGTGGCTACGACACCAAGAATTTTAGGGCATGTGAGCTGTTGGGCGTCGATATTCATCTTCCCAAAGGCAATTCTTCGCAAGCTGGTCCACGGAAGGTTGCGACGCTACCCAACAACACAGTTCGCTTACGAGTAGAGCAACAGCAACAGAAAGAATACTGGCGGCAACACTCCTGTCATCTGTGCATCAGGTCGTTCTTCCGCCGATTGCAGTATTATTGCTCGTTGTGCGCAAACATCCAGCCGATCCCCGAACACCAACAGGATCCTCTGATTCAGTCAGACGGCGCCGATCGGCATGTTCTGATAGGTGGTCCACGGCCAGTTTTTAGCTCATGTAGGGTCCATGATGCTGCTACCACTTGTCGACTTGGTAAGGTTGGACGCCACCGTCGAGCGGGCCGCTCAAGCAGTCGCAACAAGCAGCAACTCGCCACGGACAACTAAGCCTGACAGCGGAGTCGATATTTGCGACTGAAGACGTCACCGGGTGGGTGCTAAAGTGAGTTTCTCGCTCATCTTGGCCGAGGCACCCAAGAATATCTCATGCCAACACGGCTAGGCACTGAATGCGGCACACAGCAGTTTCGGCTATGGCACATGCCAGCGGGCGCGCCGGCGTGATGGACAGATGGAGATGGCAGCAGCATACTTTGTGCCGCGCGTGGTTGGATGAAACGTGGCTTCTGGTTGGGCACCGCCAGGACACAGATGATACATGAGGGGACCTCCATACCCAAATGAGGGCAGGTCAAGCCTCAGCTGAGACGTTGTGAGCCGACCTACAGTCACAGACGCGCTCAAGCCTCGCCGACCCGCACGTGGCTACTGTGATACTGGGCAAGGGCAATGGACCATCAAGATGCATCCGCATATGGAAACAAACGGCATCACCGTGATCTTGTCTTGCGAGTATATCCGCCGAAAAAGGGCTTAGCCAAGACTCGGGCTCTGTTTCGAGCAGGAAGCACAGACACAGCACGGCAGAAATATCGTCATCGGGCGGCTGCTCGCCTTGCAGTGAGTGCTCCAGGTCTGTTTCCAAGTTTAGCTCGCGGGTCGGGGATCTGCAGAGCACACACCCAACAATAGCACAATAGCAGTGGTGACAAACCAACTAATTACAGTGACTGGTCAACACGGCTGAAGCCTGAGCATCACGAATCGCCACCACTCCAGCCCTGGCGACAGGTCTGCTCTGATGATGGATGGAGACCAACCACGCCAGTGCGCTGCTGCACCAACACGGTCGACACGGACAGCACACGTCTGCGTCTGTTCCAGAGGTCGTCTGGACTGCCCTTTCCAGTGTCTTGTTCGCGCCAGGGGTCCATAACTAGGTACTTTAAGTACCTTGGGGTATGCAGTATGCAGTATGCAGCCAGCACGATTGGCATCTGAAACAAGCGCGGTACTTGTGTGCAGCCCTGGCAGCTTGAAACGACCCCCCACTCAACAACGTGGGCCATTTCGGCGCGGCGCCCACGACGACCACATCTGACTGTCTAAGTACACACAGCCATCTGACGAGTCGACTGCAGATCTCAGCTGAAGACTGCCTGCTTCCCCCACTGAAGAAACAAGGACAATGTAACAAGTCCTCAGCCATCCCAACCGATGGTCGGCTATCTGCCGAGGCCGCCATTCGGTGCGGAGTCCCAGGTTTGGAACTAGCGCCGCAATCGTCGTGGGCGATGTTGATTAATTAAGTATCCGCAGGGGCATGGAGTTCCGAGACTTCTGGTCCGCACGCGGGGGAGTTGCTCTCCATATTGACAGCATGCATGCATGCATATACGTGTGCGCGTCTTTCCGACGAGGAACGCACGACGATGGACCCCATTTCTGAGGTGCAGTTCGTTTCGCCGGCTGTCCCGCTTGCGTAAACCAACTTGGCTAGCTTCCACTATCAGACCATCATCGACGATCAGTGCTTGGTCATCACGACCTGATGCCTTTTCTCTCCACACAGACTGGCACCGTGCAATCCTATTGCACGGGCTGGCGTATCAAGAAAGAAGAAGAACACGTGGTGGAGGCCGAGAAACAACACAAAGCTCGAGAGCTGCCTGTTATTTTTTTCGGGGAGGTAAAGCAAATCATCCGTGAGTCCTGGGGTGTTGCTCGGTGCGGAGCACTGCTGATCTTGGCTCCACACCGCTGTTGTCGTCGTCGTCGTTGTTGTTGTTGTTGTTTTTCCCCTTCTGGGGTTGCTGTGACTGTGGCCGCTCGGGAAAAGCTTTGAGGCTGAAATGCTTTAAGCGGTAATTGGCCGGGTGTCGTGGCGGGTTAATATATCTGAGACGAGGGGTAGGTACACTGGTCTGCAGTAGCCATGGTATTTCTGCCGTCCCCGTAGGCGGCTCGTGGTTAGACAGCGATCATCACATGGGAAGAAAAGCCAGGTCACGGGGAGAACGCCACGAGTTTCGAGTTTCAAAGTTGTTGCGGTGAAGGCGAGCAGATGTTTAGTTTTTGGATTTTTTCTTTGTCTTTTTGTCTTCTTCTGGCTTGTTTCACTGATGGCTAGTCGTTTCGTGATTGACTCACTCGAGGAGCAACGGAGGCCGGGATGACGTGGAGGGAGGGACTTTGGACGTTTGGGGTCCTTTGTTTTCTTTTCGCAATAGAAGAAACACGATAGATATGGGTATGATAGAGACTGGCATCCTGACCATGCTACACAAAGTTGCCTATGCGGCGAGCTCGCTCATGGCATGTGGTGCGTAAGTCGCGGGAACGACTGCCGTACACACAGAGGTTGTGCTAAGAGTAGCAGCAGACGATGATATCAGGTCCTCTGTCCATTGTTGTCACTTTTTTCTTCCCCCCCCCCCGCGTTTGGTCAAAGCGCCTTTTTCAAATCTGTCGATGGACACGGTATAATAGTAATGCTCTGGCACACGAGAGGCACGGAGCACCACGAGAAAATGCGCCGTCAGGTTGATAAGTCTCGCCGCGGGTTGGTCGAGTCGAAGCCTCCCCCCCCCCTCTTCGTGTAGTACGCTAGTGGTCCGTATCAGTTGGCCGTGATCTGTCGCCGCGTCGGAGCTAAATCTGATTCTCTTCTTTTCTCTATCACTCGATCTCTCTCTAGTCATCGTATAAAACTTCCCTGCAGCGATGTGGTGCAGTTTGGTCACGAGTTAACCCTCGTGGCTTGTTTCACTGAGATCGTCGCTCTCTCACTCCCGCGGGGGGCGGATTTGCAATTGACACAAATAAATGGCCTGGAAATATCAATTCATGGGTTTCCGTGTTTGTTTCAACTTATTTTTAGGCTATGATTAGTCATTATTTTATTATGTCGCTTACATGCTTGCTTTTTTCCATCAGTCCTAGGAGCTCGTATGTAAGTAAGGCTTTGGGCGTTTCTTTATCATTAGGGACATCGGTATGTACGTCCCCTCCACTCCCCTCCCTTTCAACTGCCCTTCTTTCTTTTCTTGCAGGTACACCTCTGCAAGTCTTCTTGCTGTCAGATGCTCCCACGGTGAAGACATCGGGCGGTAGCTAAGGGGTGTCTGCAGTAGGTTTTGTACGGACTCGTTGATTGCCCGTGACCGACTCGGCCCTGGCTTGGCTTCCACTGACGTCTTCCCGAGTCGGCACGTACCGTGAGAGGGGCTTGGGGTATCAAGGTACGTCGGGAAAACGGCCTGGGTCATTCTCTTCGCTGCTTGGGGAAACCCGTTGTAGAAACGTGGTGTTGGATGGGCTACTACCACGAGTAAAAAAAGGGGGGGGGCCTCCTCTACCACGGGAGCTTTTTTTGAGAGAGATAAAGGGCGTTTCCGCGTTCACGTTTTTGGAGGGACTTGGAAGCAGTGTATTTTATGTCATCATGTACACGAATATATACCTTTATCAGAGTCGGAGAACTCAGTCTAACGAAGCTGGGGGGACGGGGTGAGAACATTCTGCTCGTAGTCACAAACGAGTGATGATCGCGGTAATGGCTTTCCAGGTCAAGGAGGTTTGAGGTTGTTGTCTTGTTGCGCGGGTTTTCAAGAGTTGCGATAATTACTTGAGAATGGCTTTGCCAAGGGGCGAGGATATATGTATCCATGCTCTCATAGCCACCGATGCTCGCAATGGTTCTCGTGTGGGTTCTATCAACTTGTGGGTACTCGAAATTCTAGATTATATACACGAAGTAGCATTGTCCTGCGTTTGATCGTGAGCCTGCAAAATATATGTGATTTGGCAAATGCGGAATGGTATGATACACATTTGAATCAGTCGAAAACTGACCGTGTCTGCGAAAATCGAACTTTAGCTGCTCTCCCCCCCCCCTTTTCTTTTATCCCTTGAATGTGTTCCTCCTTCAGCAACAATGTAGGAGCACTACTGGCACGACTCTCTGGAAATAACATCCCATCCCATTACTAGTATGCTTCCAGAATATCACTGCATCATATGGGGCATCGATGTCGTCGTTGTATATTAGTTCTGACTATGCTGCTGCGATGTATCCGCTATAATCTTTAAAAAACATGTATATATACATATATGTATTCAACCCCCAAAACGTGACTGCAGCCCATCTGACGGGTCTCAACGCGTGCACCGCTGCTCACCGGAACAGTTAAGCAAGTTACTCGTGGCCACCCCTCAAGATCGGAACTTGCCACGACGCCCAGGGAGAAGAAGGTTGCGCGCCGGCGCACACTGAACTGTTTTCATACCGTTTTGGCCTACAGAGAAAACCACTCCGACTCTGATTTTGGCCATAGACGTCCCGGGCAGCTTCGATACGCCACGGCCAATATGGTTGTTCAGCGACAGGCGTTTTTGGTATGTGCTCGATGCTCAGTCTGTACTGTTTCTATTCCCCCTCCAAGTCAATTGTTGATCTCTGAGTAATTTCTGGATCGTGGGGGAACCCCAGGATCTATCTATCTACCATGTGCCGGGCCACAGCGATGATGGCCATAGTCCGGTCCATGTCTTGACTTTATGTTGTCAGATATACCGTGAACAGTTGACCTTTTCTGTCCCTCGACGGGGAAGCAGAAGATAATTATATTGGGCTGTGGTCCTGGTTGCCCCCACAGTTGCTAGAAAGCCATGTCTCAAGGTGGATGTGGATGTTTTTGGAAAATGGTGATTGACTTAGAAGAATTTGGTGAATAAAATCTCGTTATTTCAGTAATTTTCTTGGCAGCAATCTTCTTTCTCTCTTTTCTCGGCGGGGGAAAAACTCTTGATGTAGAGACTGACTACAGTCGAAGCTCGTATTTACAATATTGTTCCAAGCAAGTCCGATATCTCGAGAACAGCATATTGTACCATCAGGTGGTAATGATCAATTTATGTCCTGCAGTGTGTGTACGTCCACGCGAGCAATGAGCAATATAGCCACACGGTTGCCCACTTCCCTTCAAAGACAAAACTTCTTTCCTTATTCATTGTGCCTGGCCGGCCAGACCCCAAGGTCTGTCATGTGTTCAAACCCGCTGTGAGCCACAATACGCAAGAGAACTGTCAGATACGACCTACACCTGCCAAACTATGGATGCTACCTTCTCAGAACCTATTGATCATTCCATACATAGGCTCAAGCTATTACGACCATACCTTTAACATGGTGTGGTTAAACCTTGCCGTATCCAACGCGGCAGTATTGCTCGTCAAGATATCATCAGATCCCACAACGTATACCCGTGATTTCGAGAGCGTCAGTTATACCCGACTGACGGTGGGCATCATCACTTGCCATCGAACACAGCCTTGCTACGTGCGGGAGTGTGGAACTGGTTTGATGGCTGAAACAAATCTGCTTTCGGACATGTCACCAGCAGTCTTTAGTAGATGCAGGACGCCCTGCTCCTTTTGACTCTGTCTGCTCCCGGCCGGATAAAGTTCCTGCTTCGATTGATACATAACTATAGGTGCTGGCTTGCAAACGTCTGTGTACAGCATCACAGCGAGTAGCAGATGGGCTTTATATTGAGGTTACACTAAGACAACAGTGGAAGAGACCGGATAAGCCTCCAAGACGACGATGTGCCTCGTAGTCTAGCAAGTCTGTTGTCGTCTGAAAGGGTCTGTTTGTGCATGTATCCTCAGCTTTACTACACTCGTTCTAAGGCGCAGGACCCAAAGAGGAGCGGTAACTGCGAGAACAACGCAGATTGCGGGTTTGCATTCAGCGGCAATGTCACGGATTACCAGCGAACAGCGTGATACTCACGCCGCATAGCTGTGGTGGATTACACAACGGCGTTGCACAGCCAAAAGGTAGGAAGTAATCTCGAGACAGTTGTCGCGTGGGGCTGAGTGCAACATTGAGCCAGCATACTACAGCATGTAGAATGCAACGCCGTGCCGCGGCGTTGAATAGAGGATGACGTGCCAATGACCCCTTTCCCCATGTATCTAGTCAAGGCGGGCGATGCCGGGCGGTGCCGGGGCATTGCGTCGGCCGCAGGGAGCTGCAAGGTCCAACCTGCATAGTACCTATGCATGAGGAGGAGGACCCTGGGTAACATGGCAGGAGTCTTGCTTCGTGGACAACCGTGCCGCTGGATACAACATGCTCCAAAGCATGTTGGCACCAGCTGGATCGTCAAGGTCGTGACATGCTCTATCTAGCGGCCACCTTTATCGCTGGCTGACATGGTCCAACATGTGCAGAGCCAGCTGCACGGGCAGCACCGACACTTGAAAAGTACTGTAACGGTAACGGACGACTGCTGGCTGGCACGGCGAAAGCAGAGCGCTCCGTGACTGGCTAAGCCCCGAGTCCCCGAGTAGGAAGGTGCCGAGGCGGTCGGCGAGATCGCGGGAGTCGTGCAGAATTGACACGGAGTAATCTGCTTTCAACGGGGCCGCCAAGTGGGCTGGGCTACGATGCTGCATGGGTGCAAGTCTGCAGCACAGAGGGGCCTTGGGAGGACGAGGCGGAGATGGTCGGTGGTCGTCCTGCGAGTCTTGAAAGGAGGAGCATGGTCTCGAACCGAAGAGCCAATCACGTGCAGGTCGTCGTCCACTGACACGGAGACATTGTTAGCTTTGGAGCTCTTGCGTGTCGCACCCTTATGCCTCGATAGGCCCTGCACCACGACCGTGTCGGGGACGGCGAGTTGCATGATGATCGCGGCTCGTGGGGTGAGGATGCAAGATGCCTGCTTGGCTATTGGCGGTGTCTTCTGGAAATCGCAGAGGTCTTGTATACGTAGCATGGGCGGTGGATTGATTGGTCGTTGCCGTGGATCACCTGCTGGGAGGAGACGAAGATTGTGTGTCCAGCCTCTGACCTCTCTCTCTCTCTCTCTCTCTCTCTCTCTCTCTCTCTGTGCGTGGTGAAATGAACCTGGAAAGCATCAACGTCGCAGCCGCCTGATCAATCACGATCTCTGCGTAGAGTATGGACTTGGGCAGGCACTGCTGGCTGGGAGCCTCAATTGGCCAGGGGCCAACGGAAAGTGCCAAACAGGCAAGAACATGGAAGCCCCAAAGACGGTGGAAGGAAGGCACGAACGACCGGGTCAAGGACACACCGATGATCAGTTAGTAGCAGCGCTGTTAAGTGTTCAGGGACCCCCCTCCCCCAAGACAACTTGTTCGTTATCATGAGGCAGAGAGCTTGACGAGAGCACCAGTCAGTCCACGCGCGGACAGTTCGATAGTCTCGGCTGCGCCCCTCACAAAGACGCCAGACCCGGCTTGCTTGGCGACAGTCATGGAACCACTTAGTCAATGCCACTAAATGATGGGCCTGAGATGGCCTCAACCTCACCTCACTATTATCTGCACAACCACCGAGGCCTAGCAGGTTTGACCCCTGGCACCCAGCTCCACCCCCGTTCGTCCCAATTTCCAGAGAGGTCGGGGTCTACCACGCACCAAGTCAGGGGTACCACCCATTCCGGAACACCCTGGCCCATGAAATTGACTGCTCACGGTCAGTCCAGCTGCCGACTACACCACATCACCCCTCACGACAATCGCCAATACCACGCTGGCGCCCTCGCCTGCCCACGCAGCTCCATCTCGAGCCCTCAAGAGCACAGTCCAGGGCATTGGAGGGGCGGCAGCACCGTCGAGCCTCCCAGACCATACCTTCGGGCTCACAGAAGCATCATGTCGAACCGATGGGCGATCTTCTCCGTGTGCTGCGCAAATGACTCGGGTCGGCGGAGAATCTGGGCTTGCGCATTTGGAGCGCGCACCTGAAAAGCGTAGCCCACCGCGACCATACTTACCAGCCACAAACCAGCAGCCTTAGCGCGCATTCAGAAGGATGGCAGCGCAACAACACCTCGCCCTGCCAGAGTCAAGACTTGGGGACGGATGCGGGCGACTAGTCGTTATTTGTTGTCATGAAAGGCTGCGCTCTCAGCAATGATCTGACAAGTGTCCCACTTTAAGACACTTGCTTCTGGAAAGAATCTGCGTGCTTCATTACATCAAGACAACGACTGTGTCGTATATCATATCCCAATAGACAAGCAGCGTCCTAACGCCACAGTTAAAATCAGCCTCCCCCGACGTCTCGAGCCTTGCAGAATCCGAAATGAGTGGCAGAGGTATTGGTGCTGGGCAGTTCAAAGTGTAGTAAGCATCACCTATGTCAAAGGTTTCCGCAATGACAACCTGGCCGTGCCATTCTGATCGGCATTTGACAGCACTATGGAAGGCGACAACCAAGACCAGGAGCAGGCACGAGCTCGACCCGTCTGCTCACGACATCCGAGCACACGGGTATCAGAGGCCAAATGCAGTTTCTGACCACTTCTCCACCATCCCCAGAGAGCTTCGACACTACGCCGCAATGGGAAGATTGCACCATCGCGCTCGGTGAGTCCCTATTCCATGGCTTAGGCGGCCAATCTAAGTTCCCCAGAACGCAGATCCGGAAGCTCAGTGCAAAGGCGGCAGGCCAGGGCAAGCCAAACGAGCGCAGCCCGCGTGGCGCGTCAACTGTCGATATCATGCCAATTTGAGTGTGCTCTGGCTGCACGAGGCTATCATGGATCGGGCCATCAAGGCGTCCACCTGTCACTAGCCATGCGGTCTAGCGGACGCCGCACGCCGCGAGTAGCTCCGGACAAATCCCCTACTTGGAAATGGAAAGACTGGAGCTAGTCGCGCCTGTTCTGGCCAAGCACCAATTAGATATTGCTTGCTTAACAGGAGACGTGGCGGCTAGAGAGGCATTGACATTGTTGTCGAGATTCTCAAGCAGAGTATGAAGAGGAGATTTGCCGCCGAGATACCGGGTTCTCGCGACAAAGCCTGCAGCCATTGCTCCTCGGCAGTTGCCGTGACTGGCATGCGCAATGAGCGAACCCCGGACACTGCTCCATGGGACGAAAAGACGATGTCCGTGATTCCCATGTGGTTGTTAAGTTGCGATGAAGACGAGTCGCGCACTCATGAGCTCCAAGTCCCACCTGGGCAAGTTGCATCAAAGTGCTCGAGTTGCTTGCTTGTGGCCTGCCAACAGTGGCGCAATGTCGACCCTGGTCGGCCGCCCCTGGCGAGCATCCAGGGCGTGCGCTCGCATCTACCCTGCATCCCGGGCTGGGTCCAAGGGCCCTGCTAATACCTACCTTAGGGCATGGGAAGGTGGTGTAGGTACTGTCCTACGGCGACAAGTGCGTCGTCGTGCGCTTCTGGCTGTGGACTTTCAGGGAGGCAGAGCTCTGGTGGTGCATGTGGTTGGTGGTGGCGGCCCTGCTGCAAAGTACCGCGCTGGATGCAAGCAAAGTACCATAGTACAGCGGGCCCCCGGGGGCCAGCTCTCAGGCCCCATCGGCTACGCTCCAGCCGGGCCCGTCCAAGTCTGGTCCAGTCCACCTGCAGTCCCAGCTAACCTCTGCTGGCTGTCCCTTTTCCCTCGCTTCTCCCTTCCCTCGCCTCAGTCAGTCTCTCTCCACACTCCCGTCTGGTCCAGCAGCAGCAGCAGCAGCCGCCCGTCCAGTCTCAATCGCCCGCCCAGCCAGCCCGCCCGGCCTCTCTGGCAGCGCCGACAGCAAGACCAAGAGCACGACTCCCACGACGACGACGTCTCTGTCCACGACGACCACGAGGCCACGCCCGCTGAGTCGCTTCTCCATCTAGTCACCCACCCTCTTTTCGCCAACGCCCGCTGTCGCCAACTCTTCTCACCGAGACGCTCCTCTTCGTCGCGCCCCCTTTTTTCCCACAAACGCGCATCTCGAGTTCGAAAGCATCTATACGTCCGCCATGGACTCTTCAAGGCAGAATGAGGTGTCGCCCGAGGCGATGCAGGCGCGCATCCAGCAGGCCCGTCGTGAGGCCGAGACTCTCAAGGACCGCATCAAGCGCAAGAAGGACGAGCTTGCCGACACGACCCGTGAGTATTCCTTGATGCTTGCTTGCCACGTTTCTCCCCAATTGGCACCGCGCCTTTCCTCGCGCCTACTTGTGTTGAACCTCTCTGCTTGCTTGATGGACTCGTTTGTACGGTCAATCAGGACAGCGTCGTGACGCCGTCCAATTGTGCAATGGCTGTCTCATCCGTCACAATCCCAATGCGCCAGGTGACCTTCTGCTGACCTGCCTATCTTGACACAGTGCGCAATGTCTCCTCGCAGTCCCACGAGCCCATACCCAAGAACCAGCTCATGAAGACCAAGCGGACACTGAAGGGCCATCTTGCCAAGATCTACGCCATGCACTGGTCAACCGACCGGAGGCATCTGGTTTCTGCCTCGCAGGATGGCAAGCTTATTATTTGGGACGCGTACACGACAAACAAGGTCCACGCCATTCCCCTGCGGTCATCATGGGTCATGACCTGTGCCTACGCGCCCAGCGGCAACTACGTTGCCTGCGGTGGTCTGGACAACATCTGCTCCATCTACAGCCTCAACCAGAACAGGGATGGCCCCACGCGCGTCGCTCGCGAGCTCTCGGGCCATGCCGGCTACCTCTCGTGCTGTCGCTTCATCAACGACCGGAGCATTCTCACATCTTCTGGTGATATGACTTGTATGAAGTGGGATATCGAGACTGGTACCAAGGTCATGGAGTTTGCCGATCACCTTGGCGATGTCATGAGCATTAGCTTGAACCCCACCAACCAGAACACCTTCATTTCGGGTGCCTGCGATGCGTTTGCCAAGCTTTGGGATATCCGTGCTGGCAAGGCTGTTCAGACTTTTGCTGGACACGAGTCAGACATCAACGCCATTCAGTTCTTCCCTGATGGCCACTCCTTCGTCACTGGCTCAGATGATGCTACGTGCCGCCTGTTCGACATCCGTGCTGACCGCGAGCTCAACCTTTACGGTGTAAGTAGATAAAACTGCTATTGCAGCTATTGTTCGCGACTTTGCTGACCATTTCCACAGTCGGAGTCCATTCTCTGCGGTATTACCTCCGTAGCCACCTCAGTTTCTGGTCGTCTTCTGTTTGCAGGCTACGACGACTTCGAGTGCAAGGTATGTGAAACCCCAACATCTTCTCGTAGTGATAGACGTGGTCGTCTGACTGTATCTCTAGGTCTGGGATATTACGCGGGGAGAGAAGGTCGGCGCTCTCGTCGGCCACGAGAACAGAGTAAGCTGTTTGGGTGTGAGCAACGACGGCATCAGCTTGTGCACGGGCTCTTGGGACTCTGTGGTAAGTTTGACCTATTTATTCATTGCCCGCGTTCCAATGTGCATGCAGCTAATGAACGCATAGCTGAAAATCTGGGCCTACTAATTCGTCCGCGAGGACACTTATACTGGTCATTTTTCTGCTCTCTGGCCAGTTCCGGATGTTCGATTTACCTCGATCTTAATCATCACATGGGCGGAGCCACTAGTTTTCGAAGAGAACGAATCTACGAGCACCACCAAGCAACGCACGATGTCTGTTTTCAATACCATAAGCAGCCATGCCCGCACGGCCCGACTACGACACAACGAAACCATCCGTCGCCGATGGACTATACCCAAAGACTTGACCCGTTCTAATATCTGGACCCACAACCGGCGGCTTTTGCGCTCTTTTCTCATTTCATCTTGTTGTTTTGTGAGGCCGGTCTTGATGCGATTCTAGTGTCTCTGTACGCCACAGATACCTGGATCACTGGAAGGCGGCGGCTGGGGAGGTAGCTGGAGCAACTGGCACGATCCCTTCGGCAGCCGGATTTGTCATATAGAGGGAAAGCTCAGACCTATGTCGCAGGAGTCGTGCCAGGTACGATATGTTGGCTTTTTCACACATGCGGAGCCGCAGGCATGGGAGGGATCAAAAGTCGTAGATCAGGGCGGTGACGGGGCACGGCAAATGTAGCGTGCACTTATTCCTGCAGGAGGGGGAGGCATTCCAGGCTTGTTCATTACTACCTTTTTCTTTTTATTATCCAGTCAGTGCCTTTCCCTGTCGTGTCGAGAAGAGAATAAAATATCTTGATGTCTACGATCCGTGATTTTTGGGGCGCTTGTCATGGTGGCGGCTGTCATACCTAAAATGACCAATCAATATGAAATTGGATAGCACTGTCTGGATCATGTGAGCGCGCACTGTTCTGGACCCCTGGTGCCTGCACGCGTTTCTCGATCACCGTCTGGAAACGGAAGCCGGTCGCCGGCACCGTCCGCCTAACCGATGTCAACGAACCAAGAGAAATGGGGACGACCACGACCACGACTTGGGAACCAAGATATCTTTTACGAACAGCAACCCGCGCGCGTCAAACCCCGTCACGCATACCCAGCCAGAAACAATCAGATCAGATCAAACCAGATTGAGAAGAAGAAAACCCAAGAGACGAAACACTTAGCCCGCCGGGGTGCCGTTTTGATCTGCTAACGATTCCCGGGGCCGTCAGAGACAGAGAGAGAAAAAGAGAGAGAGAGAGAGTGTGTGTGTGTGTGTGTACGACCAGACATGGCGAAGACGGAGGCGGAATTGGACTTTCGGGCTATGCCCAAGATCGAGGTACGTTTTTTCTTCTTTTTTCTCTCTCTCACCCGGGAAGAGTTCTATTCGGTTGCTTTCTGCATGCGTGCGTGCTGGTCTTGTCGTTATCTTTTCCTCGAGGGTTGTACTGGGCTGCTTTGTACTTTTTCTTCTTCTTGATTATTGTTGCGCTGCTGTAGTAGTTGTTGTAGGGCGTCGATAGAATGGGTTTTTTTTGTCTTTTTGCTTTTTCTTCTCTGGTCACGTTCGATGATGATAGACGAGGCGGACCATGGCTGGTCGTGCCCACTTTACACGACTTCACTTCAACCTTTTCCCCTCCTTTGCTGACATGGTTTATTCGGGTTTTTTTCTTCTTCTTCCTAACGGATAATAGCTCCATGCTCATCTTTCCGGGAGCATTACGAGACGATGCTTGCACGATATATGGCGCAGCAAGAAGGAGGGCGGCGAGGCTGGAGACCTGGAAGATCCGCTGATTGTTATGCCTGAGGGCAAGGCTCATGATTTGGATAGGTATGTTATTTCTCTCGCTCCCTACATCTCTCTCGTGAGGGGTCCTGTGGTGAGGTTTGAAGTGTTTCCGAAACACCGCCGAGGGGGGAGGGGGGGGGCAGTTATGTAGACGCAGAGTTCGTGTTGCTATGTTTGTCACTGTATCTTAACCTTGACCCCCCGAAAAGTCACATCCCCTTTGCCAACCCCCCATTGTAATCTCCAAGTCTAAATGTCCCTGACACTCTTTGCATCGTTCTAAGAAGGACGCCATGCATACAGAACCCCATCCAAGAGCACGATCAACCACGCCTTGCCAAAACTAACACCCCCACTGACACAGCTTCTTCCCCCTCTTCTCATCCTACATATACCGCCTCATCAACGACCTCGACTCCCTCGTGCGGTCGACGAAACAGGTCGTCCACGACTTCGCGGCCGACGGGGTCGTGTACCTCGAGCTGCGGACTACTCCGCGCGCCGTGCCCGCCGCGGGGCTGGACAAAGAGGGCTACGTCGGCGCCGTGCTGGCGGCTATCCGGGAGGCGGAGAGGGAGGTCGACGGGTTAGTCGCCGGAAGCGGGGGCAGAGGGATCAGGGTGAGGTTGATATTGTCGGTGGACCGGAGGAATTCCGTGGAGGAGGCGTGGGAGGTCTTGAGGCTGGCGAGCAAGTTCATGGCCCCTGGGCTGTCGGCAACAGCACCCAACAGCACAGGGGATGGGAAAAGGAACCGCGATGCCGGCGGAGGCGGCGGGGTAGTAGGCATCGACCTATGCGGCGATATTGCCCAGGGCCGCGTCGAAACCTTCACGCCCGTGATGCACGCCGCGAGGGAGGCCGGGCTGCAACTGACCATCCACTTTGCAGAGTCTGCGCGCACGGGGACGGACGAGGAGCTGGAGACGATCCTGTCTTGGCGACCCCGGAGGTTGGGTCATGTCATTCACGTCTCGGAACGGGTCAAGGAGATTATCATCATGCAGAGCCGTGGGCTGGGCGGCGCAGGGGGAGGAGGGAAAGGAGATGGGCCGATTGGGCTCGAGCTGTGTCTGAGCTCCAACGTTCAGCTCAAGATGATTGTTGGCAGCTTCGATGTTCACCACTTTGGGGAGTGGTGGAAGGTGCAGGATGGGCCAGTAATCATGCCCTGCGTAAGCAATTTCTTTTTGTCTATTCACTCTTCGTTGTCTTGGTTTCCTGACCCCAGTCCACTTTGCTCCCCTTGATCCTCCCTTCCAAACTATCAGCGGAGAAAGGTCCATACTAACGATGATACACAGACCGACGACGTAGGCGTGTTCGAATCCACGCTCTCCAACGAATGGCGCCTTGTGCAGCAATACTTTGGCCTAACCCGAGACGAAATCGCCCTCCTCGGACGTAAGAGCATTGATGTCATCTTCGGCGGGGAGCAGGATAAGCAGAGGTTGCGGGACATCCTGTGGTAAAGATACCTCATTCATGGCGAAAGTGGAGGGCCTGGTAGGGTGGTGTCCTGGGGATGCGCTTTGTGATATGGTAGTCGTGGCGGGTAGTGTTGTTGCGATTAGATACCCTGGGAGACACAGGAGAGAGTCGTCATCTGGGAAAGCTAGCCGCGCTTGCGATCGTACCAGCATATAGAACTGCGAGCACGAAGTTGTGTCGTGGTTGCGTTATGCCACCGCATGATATTGCTTCTTTGTGGAACCAGTCGCCACTGGCCCCTTGGCTGATCAGAAGCTGTCTATTATATTCTGTGCCATGTTTTCAACTACATCCCTAGCCAGTCTCTGTTTGTGTAGACCTTTCCTTTTCGTATTCGTGCTCGCGCAACATCCGTCCGACACATCAAGACTGCGAGGCAGTCCATCCCTCAAACCACGCCAGCGCCTCTGGGTTTGCCACGCTAGCGTTTGTCTTGATCTTGATGCCAGAGAGAATCTGCTTGACGGCGACCTCGATCCTATGATCACGAATTGGGTTAGTAACTATTTCAAAAAAAAGATATGACTTGAATCTCTACGTCGTGGCGTGAGACCTGGAGCGCGAGAGAAAATGTATCAACTCACTTCTTCCCATTCCCAGTCTTTGGGATCCCCGCCGGACCACACTCCTCCACAACACCTGGAACATGTCTGGGACTCAATTCCTTCTTGATAACGCTCTTGATCCTCTCCCTCAGACCCTCGTCGAACCTCACCCCTTCGCGCATAACAACGAACAAACAGACTGTTTCGTCCCGATCACTTTCCCTCCTCCGTCCCACGCAGACTGCATCCTCCACCTCCCCTGCAAAAAATCTTGTGAGGATATTGTATATCTCAGCACTTCCGAACCGCACCCCAGAGGGCTTCAGCACACCATCGCTCCGCCCGAGCATAGTCAGCCCACCCGTCTGGGGATCGATCCGGACAAAATCGCCGTGGTGCCATATCCCATCGAACCGCTCAAAGTACGAGGCCTTATACTTCTCGTCGCCGCCTGCGCCCCAAAAGGTGAGGGGCTGACAGGGAAAGGGTTTCGTGCAGACTAGCTCACCGTCTTCGCCGGGGGTGGGTTCACCTGTGATAGCGTCCGCTACGCCGATCGCCATTCCCAATCCTGCACACTGAATCTCGCCGACCCGGACTGGCAGGAGAGGGCAGGGAGCGCCAAAGAGGGATATTATATCTGTTCCACCGGTGATGGAGCCTAGGTTTATGTGTGCCGGGAAAGCGGAGTAGATATAGCTGAATGTGCTGGGTGGTAAAGGGGAGGCAGTGGAGTATATTGCTTGCAAGTGTGAGAGATCGTAGCTTTCCATGGGCTTTACATTGTTGGCTTCCAGAGTGGTCAGGTACGCCGCCGATGTGCCAAAGTGGGTGATCTTCAGCTGTTCAATGAGTTTTGGCATCGACAGGAAGCCGTTGGGCTTGAAAGGGCTCCCAGAGTAAAGGACCAGGGAGGAGCCGCAGGCTAGCGCGGACGCAGCAAAGTGCCACATCATCCAGCTCACTGTGCTGAAGTAGAGCATGCGTGAGGAAGAGTCCATATTGCAGTGCAGGTGGTGCTCTTTCTTGTGTTGGAGGAGGGTACCGGCCACGGTGTGCACGATGGCTTTTGGCAGGCCGGTTGTGCCACTTGAATAGAGCACGTAGAGGGGATGTGATGGGGGGAGTTGCTCGAATTGCAACTTTCCGAGTGCAGAACTGCAAGTATGGTTAGTCCAAGTATGCTCTTGAGGCTGTGCGCTCCGCGTAGAAAGCTGTTTTTACCTCTTTAGGAAGGCTTGATATTCCACAGCTTCCACACCCTTGCCCGCCAACACGTCCAAGTCCAAGGGTGCCGAGATGTTGTTGATCACCACAACCGTCTTGAGTCCCTTAGTGACCAGAACGTCTACAATCTCTGCTGTCTTCGCCGTGCTCGACCACTCCTTGCCATTATACACCGTGCCATTATCCGCGAACAAGACCTTTGGCTCAATCTGCGCGAGTCGGTCAAGCACCGCACTAACGCCCGAATCTGGGCTAATACCCGTCCATATCGCACCGATAGAAGTAGCAGCTAGCATGGCGACCACAGACTCGGCGTGGTTGGACACAAAGCAGGCCACTACATCCTTGGGCTTCAGACCCGATGCCCGCAGCGCATTAGAGCACTGCCGGACGGCCTCGCGGAGCTCAGCCCAGGTGGTCTCCCGTAGACGGTCCTCCATCTCAGTCGCGGTGATCAGAGCAACGGCAGATTCCGATACAGCAGCTTTGGCTGGAAAGAGTAGGTTTTCGGCAAAGTTGAGCCGAGCGCCGGCGAAGAAGTCTGGTCGCGGGTACATGGGCGCATTAACAGGCAGGACCTACACACTCATTAGCATGAGGGAACTAATCAGGAAGTCATAGCACAAGGAGCCCTCCCAGAGGTAGCACAATCTCGGCCACACAAGACTTCTAGGTCGGACCCACGTGGCAGCCATGAATGATACTGACCTCTGTATACGGCTGCGAGGCCGTGATACCGCAAAACTGCCACACCTGGCCCCAGAAGTCGGCTATGTTGTCGATAGACCATTTGTACAGTCCGGGGTAATCGCTGATGTCGAGATTATACTTGTCCTTGACTGACTCGAGGAATTTGTGCATGTGCGTCGAGGTCGGGTCCGGGTGTCTCCAGAGCTCGGCCGCCGGGCCCTTGGCGGGGGTGGTGCTGTCAGCCATGCTTTTCTGCTATATGATGTACTTGGACTGTTGGTGGGACTGCCTCGGTATCGAGGTTTCTCTTTGGCTTGGATCACAAAACTGAATACCTGGACATGTGGGGGAGGGGAAGCAGGAGGAGAAGAACACGGGGTCCTGATCTGGGGAAGGCGGACGGTGCTAGTCAGGTCGACCGAGCATCGGGTTGCCAACGGCCTGTTGGGAAGTTTTTTGTGGGACAGTCCCGGTGCAGCTGAGGCGCCGTCGTGGTGGTCCCGAAAGCCTCTGCCGAGAGACGCTGCTTGTAACTGCTCCGAGGACAGCCGCTTCTGCCCTCGACCCTCGGGAGACCATCTGCACTCGCAGCCAGCCTATGCGCTGCCGCTCTCCGGCGCTGCAAGACACGTCCGGCCGTCTCCAGCGCCGCCGGCTCCGGAGGCACCCATCTGTGTCTGCACATGGCAAAGCATCGCGTGTGTTTGCTGTTGCATCAACGCATCGAAACACCCGGTATTTCATTTCACCTTCCCGAGAACGATCATGACTATCGCCAATTGAATTGAGGCAAAGGTTGTCATTGTAGTGCCACGGCGCAGTCCAAGCGCGAGGCGTGCAAGACGGCTATGGACCGTGCAGGCTAACTCAACAATGCTTGTGCCTTGTAAGCACCACAACGATGACATTTACCAGGACGTTTTCCCCGTATCAGACAGATGTGCCGGCTTCATTGACGACAACTTAGCGCCACAGACGATTCCACCGACCTCAGTGTGGCTCGAGGACAACGGTCTCTGCCTTGTGGTGCACGAGCAAACCTGTGCGACATTTATCAGCCTAGGGCCGAACCGAGCCGTTGTGCAACTAGATTGGCCGGCCTGTAACTTGCCTGGGTTTTCGAAAGTGTCTGTTCGTTGTCGGTACGAGTAGTGAGTCCCTAATTATTTTGAACCTCTCAGTGAGTACCACTTGTTCCACGAATGGTGCAGGTCTGAGATTATGCTTGCAACACATTCCACTGCTACGGCGATGACGATTGGCATTCATATCTTTCGTACCTCAAAGTTCAGCCGCTGTCTGTCCTCTGGGGTTCACTCCCACGCGCCAGACACCAGATTAGACTCCGATAGAGCACTCATTCTGGGGGATGCTGGCCATAAGTCACCGCATGTCCAGCCGAGAGCCGAGAACCAATATGAAATATAATGCATGCTCGCCGTCGATCCGTTGCTCGAACTATAATGGTCCACAGAAAGTCAAAGGCACTGAAGTAAGCAAGCATGGAATTGCTCCATCGAGCTGCAGGCAAAGATTACGGAGGGCTGCGGAGCGTCCCGCCTCAAGCGATCAGCTCTCGCGCTAACAGGGTCCGACCAAGAGATGGCTGTGCCGTGCTCATTTCGGGGAGCCATGATGTGCGGGTACCGACACCATGACTTTTCGGACGTCGCAGTCTCGACGCGGGTGGACCCGAAAATCGTCGAGACAGGAACCCAGGGTCCGACACCAGCGCAGCAGCAGGTTCTGCAGGGATCCCATGGACGACAGTTGTCCAGGTCGTGCCGCGTAGTTGAGAGAGTCGAAAATTGTCTTACGAGACCCCTGGCCAGAGATAGCCATCTGTGATTACTTAGTTGACATTACGAGCAGGACTCGTGTCTCTTGTCGTACGAAATGATGGCGACTTGGGACGGAACTCCTCGCAACCCAAGTGCTCCCTCGACTGCGGAACCCAAGCCGACGGGAAAGGGGAGCTTTGGCACACTCTCAAGCTTGACGAGATTAAACGAGGCGGCATAAAAATGGTTGGGCGCCATTAATAGCGTGTAGTTGACATGCTGGCGCAGGCTCAGGGGGCTGGTCTGGTGGAGCAGCCAGGGAGAAGAGGAGCCTTGCAGTCCACGTCCGTGACCGGCAGGCAAAGCAGGCCGGGGCTATTCTCGCAGCCTCGCGTGCTCGGACTGGCGAGCACAGCTCTGTCAGCATTTCTGTTCGTTGCCTGATTGCTCACCCGAAGTCCCGGATGGTCCGGGATGTGTGGGCTGTTCTGACTTTTGGAGCCCGATTGTTGGAGACGAACGCTGTGCTGACTGCCAATCAGCACTAGACCTCAGGCCGATGATGCGGATCGACCGGCTGTGATGGGCTGAGTGGGCTGTTTCTGGTGCCGTTGTCGTTGCTGTTGTTGCTATGCTGTGCTGTGCGACAAGAGATGGGGAGCTGCTTGTTGTTGGTGACGTACGTACGGGATGCAGACAAGCGCGTTGGTGGACTGCCCAAAGACAAGGTATGCTGCTAGTCGGCTGGCAGGCAGAGGGTAGCGCAAGTACTGTGTGCTGTATGTGCAGAGTACTCAAAGTAAGTATCAACAACAACAACAACAACAACATCATCGTCATCATCATCATGACCATGAAGCGTCGCCAGCATCATCGTCATTGAGCTTGCCCATTGTCCTTGGTCGGTGGTCGAGCCTAGACTAAAGTAGCAAGGTCCAAGCTAGTGGGAAGGGCGGGCACAGGGGAGCTAGGCCTGAAGCGGAAGAGTGCCAGGGCCTGTCGTCACCCTGCACTGCACTGCATGCGCCTGTGGCCTGCACCAGGTCCGCCCAGCTCCTGGTTGGCTGGCGCCCCAGTGCTGTCCCTGGCCTGGCCGCTGCAAGTGCCCTGTCTGCCTCTGCCTCTGCCTCTGCTTCCGCCTCCCTTTCCCATCCGGCCGATCCCATCATTTCCCAGGCGCTCCATTAACCCATATCACGGCGGCCTCCACTCCCAGGGACCACTCTGCCCGGCCTCCCTGTCTCGTCTGTCTGGTCTCGTCTCGTTTTGCCCTCGCCTCTGATCCGACTTTTTATCTCGTCGCTCCCATCCCGCGCTGCCGCAATCCTTCCTCCCCCTCTGCCTCTGCCCGGCTCCTACTACTGCTGCTGCTGCTGCTGTTGCTACCAACCCGCCATAGCAACAACCCTGACAGCAATAACAGTCCGGCAAGGTGTGCTCCTGCCTGCAATTCCTGAGCTGTGCCATCCTGTGGCAGTCCAGTCTCGTCCATTCCTTCGCACGTAAGTAGTATCTCTTTCCCAGATTCCAATGTCCCAAGATTGCTGGCGGGCTGGCTCGAGTGCACGGTGGGAGAGGCTCCAAGCCACGGCTGGTTGGCGCAGTGTCCCCTGCGCCGCCCACAGCACCCGCTCCTTCACCGCGATCTGCACTTGAGACCTCACCTCCCTTTCGAGGACAATATCCCTCTGCAACACCACTCTGCCACTGCACCTTTCCAGCGTTCCTTGGATTGTCTTCACCGCTCGTCTTCACACGCACATCCTCCTCTAGCATGCCTGGCACAGCTTAGCTTGTCTTTACAAAGAGCAGCACAAACAACTGCATATACACTCAGTCTGACATTCACCTATCGCCATAGATCAACGCCTACACATAATCAGCTTTGACGCGGTTCGCCAGTGCTGTTGAGCAACTCTCTAGTTTCTCATTCAACCCGTCTAGTTCGATCACCTAATACGCCTAATTGTCGACGTTTTGCTTCGAAGAAATGCCCCGAAGCATCAAAAACCCCTTCACCAACGTCGCTCCCCCTTTGCAGCCTGAAAAGCCTGCTGCTGAACAGAGGCGGCCCTCCCAATCCAAAGCCAACCGCCTCAGCCAGTTCTTCTCCTCGCCCAAGCCCAAGGAGCAGCAGCACGCCTCGATGCCTGCCACTACTGAAGGTCAGAAGGCTTCTGCCTTCGGCCTGCCCAGCATCTCGCTCTCGTCCGACGCCAATGCCGACGAATCAGCAACAACTCTATTCAAGCCCTTTTCCTCGGAGGAGGTCTCCCGCCAGAAGCACCTGGACGCCCAATTCGGCCCCCTTCTGAGCCAGAAGCACCGATACGTCAGCAAGCACCACGGAGAGCCGCTCACTGCACCCGTCATCGACGAGCCCCCGTACTACTATGTGCTCACGACCTACATCAGTTACCTGCTCCTCATCGCGCTCGGTCACATCAGGGACTTTTTCGGAAAGCGGTTCAGCAAGAAGCCGCTTTACCAGACCATCAAGGCGGTTAATGGCTATGCGCCACTTACCGATGACTTTGACAGCTTTTACACGCGCCGCCTCAAGACCAGAATCGACGACGTCTTTGGCAGAGCCACGACTGGTGTCCCTGGACGCTTTATCAACCTGATGGACCGTGTCTCCGACGACTTCAATGCCACTTACCGCTATCTTGGTACGACCACTGAGACGCTCAACATGAGCTCTTACAACTACCTCGGTTTCGCTCAGTCTGAAGGCCCCTGTGCTGATGCTGTTGAGGAATGTGTGCGTCGCTACGGTCTGACTGCCTGCAGCCCTGCTGCTGATGCCGGTACTTCCGATCTTCTTGTTGAAGTTGAGCGTGAGATTGCCAACTTCGTTGGCAAGCCTGCTGCTATGGTGTTCTCCATGGGTTTCGTCACAAACGCCGGTACTTTCCCTGCTCTCGTTTCCAAGGGCGATTTGATTCTCTCCGATGAGCTCAACCATTCCTCAATTCGTCGTGGTGCTCGCCTTTCCGGCGCTGTTATTCGCTCGTTCAGGCACAACGACATCCCCCATCTGGAGAAGATGCTTCGCGAGGCAATTGCTCAGGGCCAGCCCCGCACCCATCGTCCCTGGAAGAAGATCCTCGTGGCTGTTGAGGGGTTGTACTCCATGGAAGGTACCATGGTTGATCTTCCTGGCATTCTGAACCTCAAGGACACCTACAAGTTCTACCTCTACGTCGATGAAGCTCACAGCGTTGGTGCTCTTGGTCCTAAGGGTCGTGGCGTGTGCGACTACTTCGGCATTGACCCGAGCCGCGTTGATGTACTGATGGGCACTCTGACTAAATCATTTGGTGCCAACGGTGGTTATGTCGCTGCCGAGCAAGCCATCATTGACAAGATCCGCAGCACCAACGCTGCCACTCTTCTCGGCGAGACTCCTACCCCAGCTGTCCTCATGCAGATCTCCTCGTCGCTGCGTTTGATCACTGGCGATCTTGTTCCAGGTCAGGGTGAGGAGCGTCTGCAGCGTATTGCCTTTAACTCCCGTTACCTCCGCCTCGGGTTGAAGCGGCTTGGTCTTATTGTCTATGGCCACGACGACTCTCCCATTATCCCGGTCACCCTGTACAACCCTGCCAAGATCCCTGCCTTCAGCCACGAAATGCTCAAGCGCAAGATTTCTGTGGTCGTCGTTGGTTACCCTGCAACACCATTGATCAGCTCTCGTGCTCGCTTCTGTGTCTCCGCTGCGCACAACAAGGAGGATATGGACCGCCTCCTCGCTGCTTGCGACGAGGTTGGTGACATCCTCCAGCTCAAGTTCTCAACCGGTATCGCTGGAGGTCTCAAGCCTGCCGCCAACGAGAAGGAGAGGCAACAGCGCCGCGAAGGCATCGTTGAGCCACCGAGGTGGACATTGGAGGAAGTATTCGCTACTGGCGAGGACGACGCCAATGTCAAGCTTCAATAGATGACAACTTTTTACTGCTCGCGCACATCATTGAACTCATTGCATAGACGGCGTTTTCAGTCAAATCGTTTTTAGTACTATCAGTTACATGTTGACTAGGGTGCCTCGGAGTTGGTAATCATGACGACGAAGTGGCCGGCTAATGAGATTTGGAACATGAGGAAGGTCCGGAATATGAGGTCTTAGCCTACGCTCGCTTCAGCACACTTGCAACCTTGTTCGATTCTACAGCGTGCTTTAGTTTCCAAGCCCTCGGCTATGAGAATCTGAGTCCACGACTGACTATATCTTGCATGGCCAATCATACCAGAAGGTGGTGATACCCATTAGATACTAGGTCAATAATTACCGTTCAACATGAGCGGTTTTGGCGGAGACGATTGCAGGAGGTTACCGCATTGTGCATGTTGTGATCAGTCTCTAGTATGTAAAAGCATGGCCCACGTTTTCGTTATATGAGGAAATTGACGACACTCTTGATCTTGTTCACTCGGCGGTCGGCAATCTGGCCAACCGTCCCCATTCACACGGTACCAGACATCCAAGAGCACATTTTGAAAAGTAACTACGTAGTATACGCGAACCTGCAAGAGCGCCGAACAACATGCGACGGGCATTTCGCTGGCTGCTTGCAATTATGGATACTTTTTATGGCTTACAAGTTTAAAAGGAAAGGATATACATACGCGCACAACTGCCTGGCTTTTTAGTACAAAGCTAATTTTCTTACTTGTACCCATCTTACCTCCGGTCTTACCTCACCACAAGAAAGCAGTGCAATAACGAGACAGGAGCTATGTTTGTGAAAACGAGGATTGTGGATGGCAGCTGGAGTAGCCGATATGGGTGTGGAAACTCGTACTTCAGGTCGTCGACTGCTAGTAAGCTTTGGTGATGAGATGCGCAGGTTATATTTGCGCTGCACAGCTTGACAAAGAGAAGACTGCTTGATCTCAGTCTGTATAGTCAGAGGTGTGTCGTGGTAGAAGCGCTTGATGCGATGCTGACGGAAACCGGAGGTTGCGATCGACTGATTACTTGAAACTTGGTCGAGCTCAATGTCTATATCGGCATGTCGCTTACCATGGCTTGCATCGTTGTTTGCTTTGCTAAGGGTAATCTGACTGACGGAAGTCATCTAGTCGCTCTTTTGTTTCGTGAAGCCTTACCCATGCTTACCCTGGTGGTAAATAGGGAAGAGATGGCCACATGGAACAATAGCGTAGAATGAAGACGAAAGTATACCAGATACCCACCATTGTGAGCTTGACTCAAGACATGATGAGTGGCAGCCATATCTTCGATCAGTATCGGCGAAGCTTGCGTGGGTCTTCGTAGCCTCCCCCTTCGTAGCCGCGCTTTCGGCTGTCGTCGTCTCGTGATCGATCCTGGTCTCTGTAGTCGCGCCCGCCTCTATCGCCACGTTCGCGGACCGGTTCGTTGTTGGCACCACTTCGCTGGCGGTCCCGATCGCCGAATCTGCCGCCGTCTCGGTAGCCGCCACCACCACCACCAGACCTGTCGTCGTATGAACGACCACCGCCACCACCGCCACCACCACGAGATTCATACCCACCGCCGCCGCCGCCGTAACGATCGCGCTCACGGTCCCGATCACCATAGCCGCCGGAACGACCACCGGCTCCAGGGCCTGAAGGGGCATTGGGTGGTGCAAATCCATTCGGGCCGCCGAAGCCACGGTCGCGACCCATACCTCCGCCGCCGCCGCCACGGAACCCGCGATCACCACCACGGAAGCCGCCTCCACGGCCACGGCCACCAAATCCACCGCGGAAGCCATCACGACCGCCCCCGAAGCCACCACCGAAGCCGCCGGGGCCAGTGGGACGGGCAGCAACGGCTTTGGTGTAACCACGACCGCCAAGGCCGCCGCCAAAGCGACGAGGCTTCCAGCCCTTTACAGTCCGGCCACGTTCGACATCGACTTTGATGCGACGATCCTTGATGCGGATGCCATCACAACCATCTAGAGCAGCTGAGTAGAATGCGCAGCAATGCGCTGGTGTCAGTATTGTGCTTACCCACATGCATACCTTGGATAATGATTCAACGGGTGGAACAGGGATGAGAAAGGCAAGCTTGAGGGCCAGGTCTCAGTGAGGGACATGGTGTGAAAGGAGTGTGGTCCAACGTGCTGGAGACACGCCGGGCACTCTTGGGACGAAATCAGTGGTGGCTTTACCTCTCATGTCTTTCTCACGCTCAAATACGACGAATGCGTATCCCCGATGCGGCTTCTTCTTCTTGTTGGGTTTCTCGTTCGCATGCGTGTCAGTCACGATCCGAATCTGTTGACAAGTGTTAGTTCTGCGGTGGTATAAGGGGATTGGGTATGAGAAGCGTCTTACTCGTTCAATGGGGCCAAAGCGTCCAAACTCGCGCTCCACGTCGTGCTCGTTGGCATCGTAGCTCAAGCGCGCGACAATCAGTGTCTTGAAAGCATCACCACGGATGTTGGGATCATCACTTGGGTTGTCTAGACGCACGACGCATTAGTATAGGGACTCCTTAGCGAGACAGGCATTGCGCCACGGGGAGCAAGGAAATCGGGCTATTCGTTCTGTTCATCTGTCTCCCATGCCGGCGCCGCAGGTGGGGGAAAGGAGGCGACTCACGCTTCATAGAGCCCTCCTTGATGCCGGTCTCGTGCTTCTCGACCCTCTCGCGCTTCTTGCGGTCGCGGGCTTGCAGCCAGCTCTCGGTCGGGACGTAGTTGTCTGTCTCCTTGTACGCGGCGAGCGCGGGCAGGAACTCTGCGAGACCGGATATCTTGGCCGTCTTGCGCTGCGCCGGGGCGACGTCGACAGGCGGCACCCATCGTAGTGGCGGGCGCGGCGCGAAGAGCGCGAGGAGGTTGGGCGGGAGCTTGTCCGTCATCGTGGCAGGATAGATGTATTTCAAGATCGAATTGTCGGGCGCGTGTGGAGTGATAAGCTGAGATGGGTGCGAAGTCGTGGACGATGGAGTTGTTGACCCGAGGGTGTGGGAATGGCCGGCAGCCTCGTCGAGCGTGTTGAAAGAACTGGAAAGAGTGACACGAAAAGATGAAAAGAGCAGGGGACGCAGAGGCAGGCGCGACGGACAAGTCGATGATGCTCCGTCGTCGGGTGATGTTGCCTGCGATGCTGTCCTGCTTGGGAATAGGCTTGCAGTTGGGAAGCTTTTCGGGAATTCTGCCTGCCCCCGGCGTGCTTGCTCTCCAGCCTGCGCGCGGCAGCAGCGGCCTGTCGCACGCCGCGAGTGCAGGGGTCAGTCAAATTGGCTGCTTCACTGCGGTGGCGCGAGTGCTTATGCACACGCTGTTAGTGCTCGAGCTGGCCACTAGGCATGCTCCACAGAGACCCGCTTCAAGCACCGCTGACAGTACTTCCGCTTGTGTGGCCGAGCCAGCAACCTGGAAGTATCCTATCAAAGCCCCCGGCTCTCCGCAACGACACCTGGGAAAAGTTGGTGATATCGGACGCAGCAAGTCAACGACAAGCCGCCGAGTGCCGATAAGCCCGTCGAGCTCCAACCACATTACCGGCCATCACGACGACCCTTCACCACGGCAAGGCCGGTTCACCGCTCAGCCACAAAAGAAACAAAAACAATGACGATACGGGCGCTTGAGAAGGTCTCCGTTGGCCAGGTACGCAGCAAACCCCCAAGCTCAAATCGCACGACGACAAAGACACCTCGAAAGCGAACGACGTACAGCTAACTACATTCTCGCACACACACAGAACGGCCTCGGCGCCTTCATCCTTCAGTGCAAGCGCATCGACGTACACTTCTGCGACTACGCAGGCAGCTCCCGAGGCATGAAGTGAGCGCCCCCCCCTCTCCCCCGCCTCCTTCTTGAACCCATTGTCCTCTAGTACCTACTTTTTCTCTCGGGGCGCCCTCACTGACTTCCTACCTCTGCAACAGCGCATTCATAAAATCCCAGCTCCCCCAGTTCGCGACAGCCCACCCGCAGATAGAATTCGCCGTGTCCCCCAGGCCGCGAAAACACCCGGTGCTCATCGGACACTACGTCAACGGGAACACAAAATCCATCTGCGTCAAGAACATGGACAGCCTGCAGATCCTCAACAAGGTCGCCCTCCTGCGCGACGCGAGCGGCGAGAAGGTCAAGAAGACCAACAAGGCGGTCACGAGTATCAATGACTCCGTCAGAGGAGTGTGGTCGCCGTACCACGGCAACGGAATGAGGGTATAAAGGAGTAGGGAAGGAATGTCGATGAAGAATACGCACAAGCTGTCCGAAATGGTGTAGGATGGTGGAGGAACTTAAAGATCGGCGACATCCTAGGCGATACGGGGTCCTCGACTCTTCGAACAAACACACCAGAACGGCAGAAGACGAAATAAAAAAAAACCCGAAGAAGTCATCCGTGGCAGTTATTCACGATGTCGAGGACTGATAATCTGACCTGGTTCGAGATCGCCTGGACGACACGTTCAACGAATGCTTTACAGGGCAACGTGCAGAATAGATTGGGCAAAGGCAGCATATTAGCCCCAAGTCCCGTGTACCATATATGTACGCCTACAGAATAGCAACAACAAACAAATCTGGAAAGAGCTGCATGTCACGAGATCTTGGTGGTTCAATGTGACATCCCGGTTTCCACTTAAGCATAAATATGTCACGTTTTACTTCTTTTTTGATTTTCAAATCAGAAACACTAGCCTAAGAACATCTGCACAAGTAAGGGCCTGGGATTCTCATTGTCGGCCTTGCTTTTTTCACAGCTTTTGTTTGAGCCTGCGAGGTTTAGTCACGGGAGACGTATAATCGAGTTGCATAGGCGTATTGTGAGTCGCTTACAACTTGCAGTTGATGATGTCGACGACTGTGTTTTTGTATGATTAGACTCCTTGTTCTCATGACTTCTGACCATATGAGAGGATATCAGAAACTTACAGGCAGGCTTCAAGCTGGCGCCGCCAACAAGGAAACCGTCAATGTCCTCCTGCTTGCTGAGCTCAGTGCAGTTCTTCTCGCTGACGGAGCCGCCGTAAAGGATGCGGGTCTCGTCGGCGACCTTGTCCGAGACGTTCTCCTTGAGCCACTTGCGGATGGAGGCGTGGACCTCCTGAGCCTGCTCGGTGGAGGCGACCTTGCCGGTGCCAATGGCCCAGATGGGCTCGTAGGCGATGACAATCTTGGACCAGTCGGAGACCTCGGCCTTGAGGGCGGCGAGCTGGGCGGCGATGACGGACAGGGTGCTGCCGGACTCGCGCTGCTCGAGGGACTCGCCGCAGCACCAGATGACGCTGACGCCGTTTTCAGTGGCGTACTTGGTCTTGGAGGCGATGATCTGGTCCGTCTCGTTGAGGATGGTGCGACGCTCAGAGTGGCCGAGGATGGCCCAGTCGATGTTGCTGTCGGCGAGCTGGCTGACGGAGATCTCGCCGGTGAAGGCACCGTTGGGCTTGTTGAAGACGTTCTGGGCGGCAACGCCAATCTCCTTGCGCAGGTGCTCGCGGACGAGGAGGAGGTAGAGTGCGGGGGGAGAGACGACGACCTCTGTGAAGGACGCCAACAACATGTTAGCATGCTTGAGTGTGCCCAGAAAACAGGAGTGCAAAAGTGAGGGACATAGTCAGAGGACTACGTACCGACGTTGCTGTCGAGCTTGGCTTTGTTGAGGTTCTCGACAATCTCCTTGATGGACGAGATAGTCCCGTTCCTGCGAGCAAGATATCGGGTGTCAGTGAAGAACTAGAGCTTCGTGGGCTGCAACTGAGAACTTGGCGTAGGAGTCAGGGCGTTTTCGCCCAACAAGCATGCGGCACATACATCTTGAAGTTGCCGCCGACGAAGAACTTGCGAGCCATTGTGACTGAATTGTCTGATCTGGTCCTGTCCGTGTAAGTGTGCGGTATGGAGCTTTTTGGTATAAATTGCTACTGGATAGCAACACAAGCAGGTTGATTGAGCGATGTATGTGAGGAGGAAGAGGAGGGGGGAGGAAAAAGAAGAATTGTTCGCGACTGGTCGAGGAGCTTCGGCAATGGGCCGCGAGAAAGCGGAATGATGTGCCACCAGGGTCGGCGGATTGCGTCTGGCGTCGCCAGGGCCCGGGAGCTCCTCCCACTTGCAGCCCGTCGCCCAGATCCAGGGCTGCCCCTCGGTGGTGGTGCTTGCCCGCCGTTGTCGCTGCGGGGTCGTCAAGAGCGAGCCTGGCCCGGCGCGTCACGCTTTTCCTGATCCTTCCCTTCTTCAGGCACGACAGTGTTCTTCCTGCACGGCAGTGGAGCAGCCAGCCTTGAGCCTCCAGCTTCTATGCCCAGCACGACTGACAAGTTCCGGCTCTCCAGCCAGGAAATTTGTTGGGGCTCCTGTCTTGCAGGTGAGAGCTCAACTTTCAATCTGGGTGTAATTGGCACAACCTCAACCTCAGGCCTGACCTACACGACTCAGACAACGACAAATACTCACGATAAAAGTCACTTGGGCCATTTCCTTGTTCTCTTCCAGCACATTTAGCTAATGGTCAAGACTCGATGTAGTTGTGAGAGACCCAGGTTTGTGACGTTAACAGTCAGGCCCACGTCCCAATTGGGTCCCCGGCTGTGACGTATTATGGGTCACTTTCGCTGCTATGTCGGACGTTCTGCTCGACTCGATCCGCAATTCGCTGCATTGGCAAGTGATTCGCGAGCTGGGCACACTCGTGTCGATCATCAACTTAGGTACCCTAGACGTTGCAATCCTCTTGTGTACAGCAGACTTGAACGCCATCAACGCCAAAGACAAGAAAGACTTTTATTCTCAGCAAACTGCCCTGCAACAACAGAATGACCGCAAATTTTGCTCCTCAAATCACAAATGTAGCTTTTACTGGAATCGTCTCAGCGCTCTTCCCTAAAGGTTGGTGGTGTTTGTCGAGGTGCGAACCGATTCCGGCGCCCTTCGTAGACGCGATGCCCATCTCTCGTCTCAATAATATGCAAAGGCAGCCCAGGGCTTCTCGACCTATAACGGATATGTCTGTCTGCTAAGGAAAACGGATCGTCGCTGAATACGGAATCTTGCGTCCCCGTCGGCGACGACGAGGCATATCTGTCTCTCCCACCGTCTCGGATGTCATATCGCCAACCGGGCCCGTGCCTTCTGTGATCGTCCAAAGAAAGATGCTCAAGTCCATAGTCGTCAGACTCGTCACCAGAGTACTCATTGAGGCTGCATGGCTGTGTTTGCGGAACGACATGAGCAATGGTCGGATGGGCGATCTTGATGTGCCTGGCAATCCCCGAGTTGGCAGGTTGTGGTACAATGACAGGCCGAGGCGTCTCTCGTCGTAAGCGATCGATGTTCACATTCATCAGTTTCTCATCCTCTCGTCCGGCTAGGTAGGCTTGGTCCTTGACTTGCTCCAGGACCGCTGCCTGTGGAAGCCGGGTCCTGGAGTCCTGAGCAACAGCGCGATCCCGAGTTCGTGCTCTCTGGTGTATCTCTGGCTGCAATTTGACGTGTTGTTGGTGGTGATATCGTTCCCTGGAAGTGGCTCGGGCACGCGGTGTGTACTTGCGGTTGCGAAGACCAGCCTGCGACGAAGGAACAGTGATGCTGGTGTCCGATCCACTGCTGGAATACAACGATTCCGAGTCCGAGTTGTCAAGCAAGCGAGGTCCTCTCCGTCTCTTTTGATCTGGGTAATCTGCTTGTGGTTGAGAACGGATTTGCTGGGCTCTTCCTACGGGTTGTTGACCAGATAGAGGCTTTTTCACCTCGGCCTGAGCAGGTGCTGCCGGCGCCTGCTGTTGTTTGGGAGGTTGGGTAGCGGCATGATTCTGTTGTGTATAATTCTGAGCTTGGCTCCAGTGGACGTGGTTGGCATGGGGTTGTTGTGGATGTTGAGGCTTGGACATCGCGTAGAGCCTCTGGATGTCTGCGTGCTCCACCGGCTCACGCTTGAAGTAGGCGATGAGAGACACTCGCTCGTACCGACGTTTTTGCTGGTTGTAAGTAGTGTGGTATGCCCGCCGCTTCGCTTTGCTGTTCTCTTTGTGTCCTACACCAATCCTGTTCCGAGACCCTGATCTTTTCCGCGTTGACTGACCATGGGTTTGGATAGTTTCGAAAGATGATCCAGTGACGGTCGGGAGTTCGCGCAGCTGGTGGTCAATTTGGACCAAGGTCCACCGGAAGTTCACTCTATCATTGTCGGTAAGAGTCAGTTGCTCCTGAGCTGCGGTAATCTGTCGCTGAGCTGCTGTATCGAGGTCCTTCTTTTTGTCGAGGTAGTGTCTCGTAGTACGGTCGAGATGCTTGATCTGCTTTACCATGTCTCTCTCGGAGATGTGTTGCTCCTGGGTTCTGATGGCTTGTTCCCAGTGACTCTTCCGGGAGCCGGTTGCGCCAGTGTCGGGTTTCCTTGGAATCTTCTCCCATAGGAAACACGTATACGAAGTCAGAGCTCTCCTCCTGTCTTCGTCCGTCATGAGACCCTGGCTAACATCGCTTATGACACTAAGTCTCGGCATGGTTGGCGCCGTCTGAACATGGTTCATCATGGAGTGCTGGCTATACGGTAGTCCTTGTTGTCCTCCAGCAGGCCTTTGCTGGGTTTGCTGCACGGCTGGGTGTGTTGGCTTCTGGGTCGGTTGCGCTTGGCCATGCTGTTTGGCTCCGCCTTGGTGAATGGTGAAGAAACCATTGTTGTTAGCCATGGCGAGGAGAACCTTCAGTGGCCGTGGGCCTATCACAGGGATTGTGTTCAACACAAGGATCTTGGTGGTTGACCCAGGAAGAGGCTATGGTAAAGCAAGTGTGTAGGGCTCCTGTGAGGGGGGAAAGGGCAAGTGTGTCAATTTGAAGCAGCTCGTGGATAGCTTCTCGTGTCAGTAGAGGTGGGCCGTGAGGAGACTTATAAGTCGCGTGGCCATGACGACCACGGAGCCTCGTTGTGGCAAGAAAGTAGAGACACTGTTGGAGCGGGAACTTACAAACAAGGTACAGCTGAAAAACTCTTCAGAATGCACCCCGTCTTCCTGAAGGTGTCGTGGGGTCTGAAACAACGTCGGCACAGATCGTCATGATACTCTACCGGCTCTTGGCTAGGACAGCAACTTCTCTTTCTGGAGTCAGGTCTGCGCGTCGGGCTGAAGCAAGACTGCATGCCCGTCTTGAAGCCGCCGGCGATGAGCAAGGCATAGGTAATGGTCGCCTTGGTATTCTGATGACACCAGGCGGTCAAAACTCATGTACATACACGTCTGCCATATACTCATGCTCGTAGATTGATTTGCGAGAACATGAAGTACCTCGATACCTCCCATGTAGAGACCTGCAAGCTTTCGGAAGTATGTGCCTGCAAGATATCGTGTTCCGGTCTAGGACTTTCCAAGACATGACCATGAGGATTCAGAGAGATTCGCCGGATTTCCTGCCATGTTTGACACGTATCAAGGGGAGCTTCGCTGCACCCACCGCTTGCGGCCAAGCAGGCCGGGATCTCCTCGTCATCGTGTCCTAGAAACAAGAAGGAATGGGGCCGCAAGTGAAGGCCAACAGGTCGCGGGCCACGACACCAGAACAACAAGGCAACCGAGGAGTCAGCTGCCTGGATTCTGATGGTGCAGTCGTTTCTTCCATCTACAGCGTTCGTAATAGGTCAATTCCAGCGACCAAGGCGGCGCGCATGGAGAGAGTATCGCATTGCATGCTGCTCTGGTGCGACTTTGCTGCAGGCAGTCGCAGCCCTCCCAAGGTCAAGTCGCCTTTCCCACCTCCAGCCGGGAGCGTTCCTTCCTCGACCGGTTCCGCGGTACTCATGGCAACCACTCCCATCGATCCGGCAGGCTCACCCATTGGCACGATTCTGTCTGACATGCATCGCCTGGCTTCGCCGTCTCCAACTTGCTCGTCACCACACAACCCAGGCAAGGCTCCCAGCCTGCATGGCCGCACACCACAATCATCGCAACGCCGCAATGGCCACGTCGGCCTCCAAGACTTTGGATCTCCAATCAAATAGAGAATCGGTGTCCAACTATGACGACCGGTGAGCCGTCAGAGCCTTTCGAGTGCTCCTATCCCAGCTGCGATTGTGTGATATGCAATGCAACGTGCCACAGAGCCATCGCCAGCCTCAATGCGATTCGACACGAAACCAAACAAGAGCTTTCTGGGTCAGAGCAGAGCCTCAAACTTCTTCCTCTCAACGGAATGAACAACGCGAGCAGTGGCTGGGGAGTCGTCTTCTGGTAGCACGGCCTCAACTATGCTCGAGACTTTACCTGGTGGATGAGCATAATCTGGGCGTCAATGACAGCGCCACAGAGAATGAGGCTATACTTGCGACACCCCCTCACAGGCAGGTCAAGTACATATCGCCATGGAAAGATACGACTGGATTGTACTGATATTACCGAATCAACTATGACACATATTCATTCTGTAGCCTAGGAAACCATCAAATAACCACACGGGCACGGAAACAACCGAGCGCAAAATTACTCGTAACGATAACAATACATCCCCGACATTGGGTCTGCACCCTCTTTCAGCGTCATGGGTGGCGCCAGGATGCCAAAGCTAAAGGAAGTTGAATTATCCACCTCAGGGGTGACACCCACGGGGTTGAAAATGGTGCTTGTCCCATTATAAGCGTACCGCCGTGTTGCCGGGTCTATATCCTGCCATGCTGTCCATATTCGATCAACAGCCGCGTGGTGCAAGTAGAACCCGATATCCTGCGGACTTGCAAAGAAGTCGGCCATGGTATCGCCGAGCGCGCAGTGACCTGCGCGGTGCAGACCGAGGAAGTCCAAGCCAAAGTTGGGCGGGGTGAGCAGTAGCTGTACTTCAGAGATGTTCTTGGCCGCGAGCAACTGCGTTGTAAAGGTCGTGTTCAGTGAGTTGGTGGCGATGATGGGGTTCAGATCGCGGGTGAAGCAGCGCTCATTAGGCTCCGTCCAGTCATCAGGTAGGTAGCCTTGCGCAAGCACACTCCCTGGGAACGGTCCGAACCGAATGCTCTCGTTGGCGAAAGGGCCCGTGGTGACACAGCCACCGCCCGTCCCCCTCGGAAGGAATCCGTTCTTGCCCAGGGCGATGGGCTGTGCAGACGGATCCCACTCCCCGTTGCCACTGAGCGACTCGTCACTGCCGTCGAACATGGCCACCTTGTCGATATCCGGCGTCCTCGTCCAGTCCCAGTACGGCGTCCCAAGATGCCGTGGATATCCGCATTCATACAACCGCTGCTCGAAGATATGAACGAAACGACGATGCCACGAGAGAAAGATGCCCGAGAAGTGGATGGTGAAGGAGCCGTTGATGTGTGTCGCTGTCAGATCATCGTAGTGGGAGATCGCTGCAGGAACCACGCCAGGAGGATAACGCGAGGGTTCCGACTTCAAGCACTTGACTGCTGCTATGAAAGCCAGACGGTCGTCGCGTGTCATGTCATCCCATTCTTGCCGCACAATGGCATTGCCATAAGTACAGGGCCTGCCCGGCTGCCATGGTCCGGCTTGGTAGATGTCGTTGTTGTCGGTGACATTGTTACCCGCGGGTCGTGCTAAGACGAGATGCACTGCCGGGGCGAGCAGCCACAATGAGGTGCAGAGCCTTCCAAGGGTCGTGGAGAGCAGCATGGTTTTTCGTGCTTTCGAACCGGGAGCTGAGGCGTTCTAGTTTCGCGTCTAGAGACTTCCCCTCGCATATGCTGATGGACAAATAGCAATTGGGATTATGTCCTTGGTCTGAGTGTCGTGGGGTCTTCAAGGAGAAGCTCTTGTCCTAAGCTGAGGCGTCCTGATGGTTCAATGACACGAGCAAGACGTCGGCGGGCAAGGCAAATTTTATATCTCTTTTGGAGATCGGGCACTTTCACGACCCCGGATCCCAGGAACCTACCTGTCAGTGGCCCTCAACACGCTCAGGAACATGCATGGGCAAAGCTTGTCAGACCACAACCTCATCCTAAAACGGACAGCAAAACACACAAAAGAGAGCAATAGTGGGAGAAACGGGCCAAGTGCCTACGTCACCGTGCACGCGATTATTAAGGGAAAACTAGAGAGCTAGGCATGGCGCAAATCGATATGCCGAAACGTGCATACGACTATCGATCAGCCGAGCTTATGACACACTATCTGTCCCATACAAAGCTAGGTCATGCCACGATGTCGCGTGCTCCCTTTACTGCAGCCACTTGACACATGCATGTAGGGATCCATCTCACGTGGGAAAGCTAGGTGGTTGCTTTTGATCCCTCTTGGCTGCTTTACTTTGTGCACCTACCCCATGTGGTGCTGCTGTGCTCGTCTGCAGTATGCAGTATGCAATCTGCTACTTGCCCGATCAGGATATAACTTGCCCATGTAATTCCCCCGGGACTTGGGACTTTCGGGCCCGGGAAACAGAAAGAAACATCGTCGGCACCGAAGGTTGACCGCTCGGAACCGACTATACGAACGGATTGTATCAGACACGCAAAGTAGGTCTCCCTCCATCCAATGAGAGAAGTTCCTTCGTATACTCTGTCCCATAACAATCGCTCCAGGTTCAGACATGGTGGCTTACACGGATGGGACGGCCTCGAAAGGCGTCGAATGGAATGAACCCTTATACGCGCAGGGCGTAGTTACCAAACATGCACAATCCCCCGAGACCGAACTTGCGTCCATATACACACTCGGCCCGGACCAAGAACGGACTCATCTAACCCCCCCCCCCCTGGGCGCCGTAGATGCCCTATCCAAATACGTCTATTCCATAGTTCTCATGAGCCAGGTCATAAAGCCCCGTCCCTCCTCTCCTCTGATGGAGGTTGTTTGAGGGGAGGGGGGGGACTCACAAGAAAAACTCGCCATCACGCGAACACAACGCACCACGTTTGGTCTGAAAAGTCTCGTAGCGAAATATTTACTCTTTTCTTTCGGTCCCGAGTTCGTTACGTCCGTTTTGCCAGGTTACACAAAACAAAAAAGACAAGAGTCAGCTGCTCGTTGCCGCTTCGGGTCGGCGCCCCGGCGTGCCGCCGGCCGTTAACCGCCACGAGAGAAAGGTCATGCCCGCCGGGCGTGGAATTTTGGGTTCTCACTACACATCCGGCGAGCGCCTCTAACTTTTCAAAAGGTATAAGCGCATCGGCCTGGAAAACACGAGCTGACTGTGCGACAAACTGGGTCTGTCACGGACGTCCGGACCACTCATATTCCAACAACATTTTGATGGAAACATCGCAATCACCAGGACGTTCAGGTCGACGCTTGGAGGTTTATTCTTTTCTTGTTTGTACCGAGCTAGATAGCGCTGCTATACCAAGATGTCGCCTCTCCGTGGGCGTATATACAAGCCAGAGAAACGCTAGGCGAGTAAGCCATTGACACAAGAAAACATCGTTCCCTGCATTGCCTTTCACAACTTCCAACACGAGACTGGCGGGATATCGATTGAGCACAAGCATCCTGTGCTCACAGTTGCAAATGGTTATCAGCATGCCGTTTTCGGCTTGCCAGCACACAATCTTCTTGTAAGCAACAGCGCTGTGCAACCCAAAATCTCGCAGCTGCGTGTCAGCCGCATGACCATTAATAGGTCATTCCTTGCCTAGGGTTCAGCTCGTGCCGTTGAGAATCAGCCGACTTTTCGTCTTCTTCCACGGGATACCTGCTCTTGTGTAATCCTTCGCCCGATGCTTAAACCCGTCCATAGCGAGTTGGCGCAAAAGGTAATTCATTGTGAGCCCTGCACAAGATAGAACATAAACATGAGAAATGAGAAAGTTGTTCGTTAGTGGTCGAACAGGACTTGTTGACACGGGTGATGCTAGTCTGAATCGCTATGCAGCGACCCAAGGGTTGTAAGTCGGGCATATGAAAGCTGGCTTGCCCAGGCCCAAAGCAGAATGCGGGCACCGGCACGAAGCATGCGCCACGTTCCAGCGCATAACCAATACGCCATCCAGAATATAAAAGGCTTCTATGCGCCCCGAGAAGAAAACCAAAGGGAATCAAGAGAATGAGAGATCGGAAGTAGTCCGAGGCGGTTAGGGGTATTTCAAGGACACCGGTCATGAAAAATCGTCAATATACAAATGCGGTTGAATGCTCGTCAAATAACGAATGACGCGTTGAGTGCTCATCGCACAGTTGCTTGTCATACTGCGCCACGAACGCGCTGTTTCCTGGCTAACCAATCACCAAGCATGTTGTCGAGTTGCTATGAAAGATGGATTAGCTATCATTACCACCTGTCAATCCATCGTGACGTTTAAACTTACAGTGGTTATTTCTGCCAGCTTAGCGTTTTGTTCTCTGAATAGACCTGAGACCATTGGATGGTCTGGTCCAGCAGGAGGCACGTCGGTCGTATCATGGACAACAACAAGCATATCTCTGATATCCGAGCCTGAGTCGAAGAAGGCGCGTAGGCTTGCGTCGTTCCACGTCGAAGTTGTTGCAGTGGACGCCGTCGTGGCTGTGGAGTCCTGGTTGCGATGCGTGTGAACATCCATATCGTCGAGGTCTGGTGACGGCGAAGAAATCGGCGAAGACCGATCTTCTTGGCTCGATGTGTCCCTGAACAATGCGGGTGGATTGTTGAGTGGCGACACGCCAGCCGAGTCCACCTGGTGATGTTCTCCAGCACCTCCCTGTTGGGGTTCAAGCGGATCTAACCGTTGACCAACAGGCGTCCCGCTGTAGCTATCTGGGAAGGAACCGGGAATCGTGGGTCGCAATTTGACATCGTCTGGCGTGGGCGCCTGTCGCGCTGGAGCTGCGGATGTGGCTGCAAGTGCAGCCGTATTGTCTTCCTCTTGCGAAGAGTCGAAATCGTCGAGTTCAACACGGGACTTAGCCTTTGTGACCTTCGGCGGTTTTGGCTCGCTATCCGTGTGCAGAATCTTGGCGATTGTCGATTTCGCCTTTTCGTCCTTGACTTCGCTGACCTCGACTTGGTCCGCCGGATCTGGCTCAACCATCCGCAAAGATGCTGGCGGAGCATTGGCAACGTTGTTGGGCTGCTTACGAGTGGGTGAAACGTCAATCCTCGGTTGAGGCTTTTGCAGTTTGCCCGCATTCCGTTGTGATCCGCCTTTGTCGGGTGAGTCAATCTCCTGGGTCTCATCCTCGGCATACTCGCCACCAGCATCCATAGAACGCTTCCCAAACGACTCGTCGTCGTCGTCTGCAGTCTTCTTCTTGTCTTTCCTAGAGAAGAAGCTACGGATAGCGCTTGGCTTCTTGTCTTTCCGCTTCTTGTCTTCCTTGCTCTTCTCCTTGTCGGATACAAGCTCCTTCTCGAATCTGTCCAGACTGGGTCTTTGCCTGACTTCTTTCAATTCGCTAGAGCTCGAGCCGCGGGGCTCCGTATCGTCTCTGAGAAGACCAGGCGTGAGGGTAATCTTTTTGGTCTCAATCGTTTCATCACGGAAGAACGAGTCTGTGTTTCGCACTGTTCCGTTTTTAGTAACCCTCTCTGTCTTGCCGTCAAAGATGTCTTCGCTTCCACGGGGCTCATCAGTGGTTATCGTAGCATCGCCAGACGAGTTTCCGTCTGGGTCGACCGCATCGCCCTTGGTGGCTTTCTGTTGTGCCCTGGGTTTGAGTGGTTCGACCTTGGCAGATTCGTCCTCGTCCATGTCGTCTTCCGTGACTTTCTTTGTAGCAGCTTGTGCCTGCTTAGCTTGAGCTTGCTGTTTAGATACCTGCTGCTGACCATCTTCGGTATCCTCGCCTTCGTCAGAAGAAACATCGTGATCCGAGTAGTCGACGTATGTTGGCGCAGCAAAAGCGACTGTCTTGGCCTTGCGACGTCGCATAGCAGTCTTGATGGGGTTTTTTGTTTTCTCGGCGGTATCGCCTAGCATTGAGGCCGATAGCTGAACAATCAAGGTTAGCAGCTGATCGCGCAGGCCAGCGATGCCGTATGTAACATACATCAATATTCCTGTGTTTGTTGAGGCGTGCAAGCCTTTCTGTCGGCGTCTCGATGTGCTCAGCTGGAAGGTACCCTGCACGTATGCGTAAGTCAAAGCCCCAGTATAGCTGTGGTGTCTGCCTCTGACTGACCAATGCTGCTGTCCTTTACCACTCGTACCAGCCACCAGTAGCTGTTGCTGTCGTCAAGAAGAACCATTGTGTCTCCCTTAGTAGCGTTGGCTTGCCCTTCGACTGTCGCGACGAATGTGTGTAGAGCGTAGACGAACTCAAAGTCAATGTCCTCTAGTACTTGTAAGCATTTGTCTCCCCAGCCTGTGTCAAGAAATTGTAGATCATTGTAAAGGGAATCATCGGTGTCGACATTGTCGTCATCAAACTGGGAGGTGTCGAAGCTGTCGGTTAGACCGTAGACAAGTTGTTGTTCGGGCATGGGATATGCGTCGGCTCCACCAATATTGTGTTGCTGCGTCCCCACGATGCCCTCCTCTTCCGGAACCTTAACAAGAATGCCGTCTGGGGAACGGGTCTGCTCAGTGGTCTCCGGCACTCCACCACAGTTCCGATCTTCGACAACGATGCGGTTGGCCACATCCGTGATACCACATGTACTGTCGGACTCGGTTGCCAAGGCACCACCCTGACGGTTTGCTTGCATTGAATATCCGAGCCAATTATTTCGAAGTAGGTCGCTGCCGTTGTCGCTTTCGTCCTCGCCGTTGTACAACCCAGGATACTAACCACGGGAATGATTGACGTCGAGTGAATTGGGTTGAGGTGCATAATGGTGTCGAGACCATGCGCTTGCATGTAACGCAGACAGGCCATGCTCAGACAGGATGGCCGTGCCTGCGGCGGCGTCATATTGGGCAGGAGGAAACGACAAGCGCGGGTAAAAAGAAGCACATAAGGAATCAGAGCGTGCAGGCCAAGCCTGCCGCGCAAGGCACCCACCATCTTCAATCGAGGGAGAACTCGAGATCTTGTCCATATCTTCATCGTCCATGTCTTCGTCGTCATCGCCATGCTCGCTATGGTCGTCATCGCCATCATCAACGTCCAGCACAATCGACCCATTCTGCGCCATTGCCAATGGGTCCTCGTGTTGGCCGTTGCCGGCGCCATTGGACCTTGCCATATCGTCCATCCCGGGGTCGTCTGCGTATTGGGACAAGTCGCCGGAGTCGTTTCGAGATTTGAAGGTTGATCTGAGGGGGCTGCGCAGCTCCTCGGCGCGCTCCTCGGCGACCTCGCGCAGAGTCTCGGCCTGGTGAGTAGCAAGATGTCCGTTGGCGTCGGGTTTCGAGGGTGCGTGAGAGTGGTCTTTTGCCGAGGGCGCCTTGTGATCTTGCAGATCGATGGTGTCTAAGCATTAGGGGGAGCAATTGTCAGCGGTGGGAAACCCAGGAAAAACGCAATGGCGTGGCTGGCCGCTTGGCTGGGCGGGCAATCTACTGGCTAGCGCAGGACACACGTACCAGCCCTGACTATGTGCGGCCGGGTCATTGTGGAAAGTGGCGGCCGTTGCGCCGGGCGCCGGGCCTAGAGAGTCGAGAGACACAGCGATGGGCGTTGAGACGAAGGAGTGGAAGGCGCAAGCGAGCGAAAGGGCGAGGCTTTGTGGTATGCTGTTGGTGGAGTGTTAGACCAGAAAGGCCCGCCAGAAGCCGAGTCGCACAAGGAGAGGGTCGCAAATACTGGATCTCGTCACCCAGGCGAGGGGCGAGTAGTGTGTGCCAAATGAATATCCAGCTGGGAGGTCGAGAGCGGGGACGAGGAATTGGGAGACGCTGGCGATGGGCACTGCTGCGGTTGGTGATGTCAAGCGGTCGTTGTACGTATGTTCAAGAACAAGGTTGGCAGAATGTCGTCGCGGCCGTGGCCAGTTGCACCTTGCAGGCTGCCGTGGGCCGGAGCCGGGTCGTTCGTGCTCGCAAGGGGCTGGGATGCGTGACGGCGCGCGCTGGTCAGTGGTGGTGGTGTACTCTGTACAGCAGGGTGCGGGTGCATGCGCAGGTGCAGAGGTGCAGGTGCAGGCGCAGGCGCAGGCTGAAGTGGGCCGGGGGCGGGCGGGATGGCAAGGCAAGGAGGAGATGGGACACTCGCTGTGCGTGCTCTGCTACCGTCTGCTCTATCTTTTTTTTTTTTTTCTTACACTTGCCTCTCGGGTGCTCAAGTGCTTGTGCATCAGCCTCCAGGCTGCGGCCTCCCCGCCACCGTGGTCCCTTTGCTCCCCTGCTCGAAATAGAAATTGGCCAACTCGATTGCGGCAGCCCAGGCCAAACACGTCCGAGCGGCTCGGTACAGATGGTACTGGACTTTAACTCTGCTCTGCCCAGACCCTGAGGGCAAGTGTCCGAGTTCGGCCATCCGGCAGGCTGACCCATCTCAAAGCAGCATGTCACCTTTGCCGCATGGGCTTGTCATCTTATCGTCAGCAACAGCAACGGCAACAGCAATAACTACGACAGTCAGTCCAATGAGGATCAGGTCAACGAGCACCAGCACCAGCACCAGCACCATCACCATCGCTGTCACCATGACCCTTCCAGCTGCCGTCGCGCTTGTGAAAGGAGGGTGGGCCAGCCGTGCTGGGCTCAGCTGCTGGGTTCCTGAATATGAAACGCACCTGCGCAAGGGGCTGACCACCCCCGGCCCCGGCCTTGGGACATGACAGCAGCCAGGAGGCGCTTGATGCGTCGTGCCTGCATGGCATGCACTAATTGGGGTACAGGTACTCGATGCATGCTTCAGCCTTGGCTGAGAGCGGATGCCTCTCTTCGGATTTAACTTTGATATTGAAACATATTGCAAGTCTAGGGCTGTCGTTGAGTGTAGTGTCTGGACTGTCTGCGCAGTCGCGTTCCGTACTTTAGGATGGCCACGTGGGAACACGAAAAGGTAGGCTTGCTTGCTGGCTTGCTTGCTTTAACCTGACAAGCGCGAGGGGACAAAAAGGAAATTAGCATCGTCGTCACGCTCCAACCAACACCCGTGCTCGCAATGCTGAGATCGCGCGGCAGGGTCTCTAAGCCCGATCCATTCAGCGCTCGTCAAAGTCCCTGCCTGGTTTCCAAACGGACGACAGTCGTGTTCTGGCAAGGATCAATAATCATGCAGATCATCCTTTCCGCAATTGCGCATGGGAAGAAAGTGAACCCAATGAAACCAAACCATAAGCACTGCCGCGGTATTACCAAGGTAATTAATTACAAAGACTTACTCTTACTCGACTCGCTCAGACTTCTCCAGGGGCCTGGCCACAATCCTAGGTTTCTGGCACAATGGCTTACTTACTTGAATAGGCACTCTAGACCTCTGTGTAAACCGGAAGTACGATAAGTACACGGTAATCGCGACCAGGACGCGTAGACATGTCTAAACTTAGATATGCTCAGCACAGTGGAGAGGCAGGGAGGACCCCTTGATTCGTGGCCCCCAAACTTATCGAGTCAAGCAATCCGTCGGGTGTTGCGACGAGCAGCTTACGCCCAAGAGAGAAGCGACTTCCTCTACGCGAGCCAGGCACGCCCGAGACCCAATGCTCCAGGCCACAATCGAGAAGATCGTGGTCCGCATTGGGCTACCGTGCAACCAAGGTCGGATAAAGTTCAGCCAAAGCCTGAACCGAGATGCGCCATTGTAACGCCGAAGCTTTTTTCTCTTTCTCTCTCTCTCTCGCGTGCCTCACATGCGAAAATCTTGGCTTTCGCAAGAGAACGCCCCTTCTACTGGCATTTCAAACTTACTGATCATGCGACCGGCAATATGAGCAAAGTCAATATCTTGGGACGTCCAGACTGCCAAGGTACGTCGTAACACGAACACGAATCGCGCGGTCACATCGTGGCTGGCATGTTAACCTTTGCCCCGGCTGCCGCATTCGCATTGCACTACATTCTGCGGGTTGTTAAGGCCAGAAACTTCCGAATGATAACGTCGAGAACAAGGCCACGTCGGAAATATGTATTAGAGTTGTGACCGGCTTTTGCGGTTGCGGAGCAGGCCTGCAGGCCTGTCCACGGCACCCCCTCGCTCAAGACCCATTAGTGAACTACTGTATACATGTGGGCAAAAAGGAAAGTCACTGACATCATCCATTTTCCCCCACGACCCCGTTTCTCAGCGCCATCGGCTTCGAACGGGCATGGAAAGCGCCTGTGGCTGGCCACGAATGAATGCCATTGCATGGACAACCAAAGTCCATGCATAACTGTATGCTGTAGCTGACAACACCGCTCTTTGCTTCTTCTGCGTCCGTTGAAAATCCATACAATTACCGTGATCTTCAGGGCCCTCCCATCGCAGAATACCGTCACAATTACCTCAGATGCATTCCTGAGCTACCCCCCTTCCAGTCAAACTCAACTCAAACAGTTCCCCCACGACCACCCACCCAGAGCTCCCCTGTACGGGTTGTATCCTCCGCCGGTGCAGTATGGCCAGACCGCGTGTGATATACTGGTTCCGCACCGATCTCCGCCTGCACGACTCGCCGGCCTTGCAGGCCGCACTCGACCTATCCCCCGAAGTCCTCTGGCCCATCTTCACCTGGGATCCGCACTATGTGTACAAGGCCAAAGGGGGTGTGAATCGGTGGCAGTACCTGTAAGTCCGACCTGGGGTACACAACCACTTTGGTGATCGTTACGCTTCCTAAGCCCCGAAAAGGGTTGTCATAGTTGAACATGCATATGCTGATACTTCTATACACCGTTCCTGTTGATGTAGACTGGACTGCCAAAATGACCTCTCAAAATCAATAACCAAGTTGAACCCGAAGTCCAAGCTCTTCGTCCTCAGGGAAGGGCCGCAGACGCTCCTCCCCAAGCTCTTTAAAGCCTGGGGGGTCACGCATCTCGTCTTTGAGCGGGACACAGACACTTACGCGAAAGAGCGCGATCGGGTGGTAACCGAGTTGGCAAACAAGGCCGGTGTGAAAGTCATCACGCGATATGGCCGCACCCTATGGGACAGCGACGAGGTCGTGGCCAAGAATGGAGGGAAACCCACCATGTCCATCGTCCAGCTGCAGCATGCCGGGCATAAAGTCGGACAGATACCAAAGCCCATCCCTGCGCCCAAGTCGCTGCCTGACCCGGGGGAGACACCTGTGGATTTCGAGCCAGACGAGCCAGATAGAGATCCAGATCTCAATGCCGACTTTCGTGAGAAGACCGACAAGTCGTATTCGACGATCGCCGGGCCGAAGGGGGACTTCGCACCTGAGACTATGGAGGAGCTGGGTTTTCCGCCTGCGACGACACCTCACCGAGGAGGAGAGACCATCGCAATGAAGATGCTCAACGAGATCATTTCCAACAAGAAGTATACGGCGACATTCCAGAAGCCGAAGACGAGTCCCGCTGCGTTTGAACCACAAGCCACGACTCTTCTCTCACCGCACATGCATTTCGGCTCGCTGTCCGTACGCTTGTTCTACTGGAAAGTCCAGGAGGTCGTTGACGGGTACGGCAAAGGTGCTTCTTCACCGCCCGAATCGCTCACTGGGCAACTGCTTTTCCGCGACATGTACTTCGCTGCGCAAGCCGCCATCGGTGCACCGTTCACGCAGACACTCAACAACCCATACGTACGCTTCATCCCATGGCACTTGCCCTCTAATACGATGGACAATGCCGACACGGGAGACGGACCCATTGCGATCAGTGGATCCTATCGCGTTGACTCACAAGTTGCAGACAAGTGGTTCCAGAGATGGAAGTACGGTGTCACAGGCTTTCCATTTGTCGATGCGCTGATGAGACAGCTTCGTCAGGAAGGCTGGATACACCACCTTGGCCGCCACCTAGTAGCATGCTTCTTGACCCGTGGCGGCTGCTATATCCACTGGGAGCGAGGCTGCGAGGTTTTTGAGGAGTGGCTTCTCGACCACGAGCCCGCTTGCAATGCGGGTAATTGGCAGTGGCTCAGCTGCACGGCATTCTTCTCGCAATTTTTCCGCTGTTATAGTCCAATTGCGTTCGGGAAGAAGTGGGATAAGAGCGGCGCGCTTATCCGTAGATATGTCCCCGAGCTGAAGGAACTCGATGAGAAGTATATATACGAGCCGTGGAAAGCGCCACCTCAGGCATTGGCGGCCGCAAAGGTCAAGATTGAGGGCGATGGCATGGGTGATTCGAAAGCAGGTGTGTACCCGGCGCCGATGCTGGACTTCAATGAGCGCAGGACTACTTGTATGAATGCCATGAAGGTGGCCTACAATATCGGATTGTATGGCAATAATGAGAAGGTCAAAGATGGATCATGGAAGAAATTGTTCGAGGAGGCGGGCGAAACGGAGATGGAGAGTGCTGAGTCTCACAGCGATGATAACGGTTCGGAGGCTGACGATGCGGAACATGAGAATCACAAGCGGAAACGGAGCAGTGGGAAGCAGGGGAAAACCGATGCTGTAAAAGAGGGCCCAATGGATCGTCATCTGAAGAAGAAGAAGGCTGTAACATAGAGTATAGACCCTTACATGGAAGCTAGGACTCGGAGTGGATGACTTCCAACGCACCTTCCTTGAGTCGAACGTGTCTGTACCCGCTTGCTATTCGGACCGCATCATGAGAATGCGTCCATGCCAATGCCTACTACACCACAGCCGACTTATGTTCCAAACATCGCGAAGTCCTATAACCTTTCAAGTTAAATACACACACATATCACTAGATCCATCTAATCTTGCTATCCCGGTATAGCATTTCCTCGCTGCCCGTTGAGTGTATCCACATACCCTATTGAAACATTCACGGCTTGGGGAAGTTGAGCACCGAAAGAACGCTTTACTTCCTTATCGAAAACCGGCTCTCAGCATTACCCACAATGACCCAACATCCAGGCACAGCCGCCATGGACTTCACGGCTCCTGACCACATCCCCACCAACATGCCGAACGCAATGCTCAGCGGTTCGCTTTCCCAGCCTGCAACTACTTTCGACCTGAGCATCATCTCAGTTCTCCTTGCACTTCTGGCATTCTTGCTGGCAAGAATCATTCACATGCTGGCCCTCGACTATATCACGGCTCGCAAACTGCCCTTACACCAAGTCGACGCCATTCATTTATGCAATTGTCGCTTGTCGGACGTCAAGCTTGAGGACGAATGTCATCATGACATCTCCTTCGCACAAAGCTCGGTAGACTCTGCCGATCAAGGAACGAAGGACGACTCTCACGTAGACTATGCCGCCGCTGCTACGGCGATCGCTTCCGACGCCATAGACATCGCCGGGGCCGCGGTTAGACGAAGTATTCAAGCTGTGATGGTCTTCGGCGACACGGCTGCCGACTTGAACAAGGTGTGGTCTTCCGAGCTGGAGAAAGCCCACGACGAAGAAGCTGGATATTACAGCTGCGAGGACAGCGGAAGCGACACCGAAGTTGAGGAACTGTGTCGGCATAGGCTGGTGAGAACACGAAATGGAAGCTGCTCGGGGTCAGGTTAACGGCGTAGACGAACTTCAGACTTGGGACGAATAGGTAGAACCTTAACAACGTCGCCTTCAATAAGCAGCACGAAGTATCAAATGAAAGAACATCAGCAGCCAGATTAGTCCTTGCAGACAATGTTACCAAGGAAATTATATATTCCTAGCTTGAAGTGTCTATCGATGCTGCCGCAGCTGTTGTACAGTAGATCATTCATGGTTTGACCTTCTGTACAAGTCTTCATCACGGTCTTCGTGTTGTCATTATTTCGCTATCGCCGCTAGCTCGTGGCCCAGTCGACTCAGTTGCTCCCCCTACATCCACCTGCACAGTTTTCTTTTGCTTTTCAGGTCCCCTTTATGCCTGCTTCTTCAGGTCTCTCGAAGCTTGCTTCAAGCTGAAGTTGCACTCCTCGTAAGCCCGGCCAGCTCCGAACCCGACACCGACGAATGCAGGCCACGCCCTCCGGCGGAAGAGAAGGACGGAAAAAACGACACCGAAGCCAAGACCAAGGCCAGACTTGATGAGCATGTTGGAAAGACAGCGGTCCCACTGAAAGGAACGAACACGTTAGCTAATGTTCGTCCTATATATCTTGCGTTGGATGGCCATCTCCAAGATATCTCGCATGGCGTGCATAGCGGTTGGAGGCGAAGCACGTGTTGGGTGCCGCTGTGGTACATGGGCGCCCCCAGCTTCTTTGCTGCACAGATAACCCGCCATTGAAAGTCTGTTCATTGGGCACGAGATGCTAGATTCTCTGTTGCTTTCATGCTGGAGGATTTCTACCAACCTTCTCATTGAGCAGAGCCTCGCTAACTGGCCTGGCGACCACGCTCGGCGCAGCGGGATAGGTGGGCTTCTCGGACATGGTGGGCTGGTCGGGCAAGCTCTGCGGGTGGCTTCGTCAGTGTCAATTGGCCTCGCGAGGCGGTTTCGGAGCTTCTCACTTGATTCTGGCGGAGCTTGAGATGCTATCGTGGTGGCTGCAGTGCACTGATGGTGGTGGTGCTAACTGGAGATGATGAGGTCAATTGACGTTTTGCGATGCTTGCGATGGTGGTGGCCCGCCCTGGTCGGGCGCGGGCGACGGGATTAAACGGCAGTGACCCGGAGCTTGGGCTTGGCACAGAGCTCCGTCACAGGCATGCACGCCCAGGGCGGTGATTGGAGCGAGTCGCCAATCGCGACAGGAACGGGTCTCGATTGGCAGTATCTGGCTTGGCGCCTTCCGAGGCCTGGCGACCAAGTAACATCATCACTGCAAATGGCTGCACCGGTACAAGCAGTCCTCGACGTGCCCCACAAAAAAAGTTGAAGCTCGATGTCTTCAGAGATCCAGGGTCGGCTTCTACAAGTCAATCCTCCCGCTGTCGCAAAGACTGACACCGAAGTGGTGAGACTTGGGGCCATGGCTGTCCCGATGGATGTCGACGAAGACTTCAGCGTGAGAAATACACTGCCCCCTACCATCACGCCACGACTAACAAGTTCTCTTCTGCATAGGCGCATCGAGTCAACCTGATCCGCGCTGTACGAACAATCGACGAGGACGCCTCTGCGACACTGCCCGCCAAAGTGCACAAGCTATGGCTTTTGCTGTCGGCCTCCAAGAGCAGCCGGCTCCATGGCGTCGAAGAGACTATCCTGCGCTGGCTATGCAAGCACATGGCCGGCACAAACGAGGACGCTGAACTCGCCCGACGATATCCGCTATCGTGGGAAGTTCTGGGGCGTGCTTTCCAGAAGATCCCACCGCAAGCTCTCGGGAAGTCTCTTGCCGACCGAAAATTCATCACGATCCTTAAAAAGGCCCTCCAAGAAGTCTCAAAGCCAAGCCATGATAGCGAAGCGAAAAGCGAACAGGGAACCAATAAGAGGAAACGCGCGAGTGCCATGCCTGACAACCTGGCTGAGCTCCGGTCAAGAAATGGATGTATTCGTTCCAGTACCAGCATCTTCACGGCTGTATACACGCTTCTAAGCTATGAAAGTCGGACCGGTGGTTTGAGCTCACCTCAGGACAGGGTTGGAGTCGAGCATATCAAATCGCTGTTCTCATCGTCAAACGAAGAGACTCGCGACATCACTGCTTGTTTTCTGCATTGCTGCCGCAATGTAGTGCGGGAGTCAGATGAACCTCTCACGAAGGAGCATGAGGCCTGGATCGGCATTTCCACAGCGGTCTGGGATCTGCGACTGCATAGTAAAGAAGACACATTTGAGTTCGCCCGACATCTTTACCCGCCCGTCTGCTCGATACTTGGAGCTATAAGAAGTCGCGAGAGCCTCACATCGACGGAATCTAGATGGATGCGACAGCTCGAACAGCTTCTCAGCACTTCATTCATCCGGCCCGCTAGGCAGATTTTCTCTCAGACAAACAGCATCCAGAATCTGGAGAGTGCCCTCGAGCTTACTAGTGGTGATCCCATCAAATCAAAACAGGTGCTATGGCATGTTGCTTCGCGAACACCAAGAGACCAGACGAACCCGGCATCAAAGGCTGAACACGCGTCCTGGACCAAGGTCGTTTTCTCAGCCATTCTCAAAGCGTTAGAGCCGATCTCGCTGAAGTCTCGGAACAAAACGCTGTCAGACTTGCTGGCGACAGCCGTCGAGACGCGCTCGATACCTGACACGGACTTTCTGCGGGGCTTGACGAAGGAGAATGCGCTGCAGGGCGCCAATGCTGATTGGGAACTCATTGGGCAAGTGATTGCGTGCGATGCCGATGTCTTCTTGATGGACCAGGACGTACGGGATATGCTTTTCGCAGTAGCCACTACTAAGGGCTCTGAAGGAGCAGCAGAGAAGGAACTTATTGTGACCAAAGTCCTGTGTCCTCTCATGAAGGCATCAGCTAATGCGCGCGACCTTTCTGGATTTGTAAGACAATGGTACGACAGCCTGTGCAATGTTGCGGAGCTGCAAGAGAAGAAGCTATGGAGTGCCTCTGTTTGGGTCGACGCACAATTGCGACAGCAACTGGCCGATTTGCTTCAGCCATCGTTATCCGTTTCTCAGGTGCTAAGACTGTTTGAGTTTTTGGATACTGCGGGCTCTAACCAGATGGCTGTGCTGGTCATCCTTGATGGACTTTGTGCCGGAATTACCCATGAAGAGTATGAGGCAGCACTCGATCCAAAATTATTCTCAGCAGCCTTCCAGGACAAGAAGCACAAGAAAATCCCATCGGAAATTGTTGCTCTGAGGTGGCGCATAGCAGGCTCGATGGCTTCCTGGGAAAAGTCGGAGGACGTCGCCCGTCTGTGGGAGGAAGTGAAGTCCAGTCTCAAGAAAACACTCAAGTCCGGCGACTTGGCAGATGTCGATACGTTCGAAGCGTTCCGGTGTTGTCATGAGATGTGGCTGGCAAACTACCATGGCGGAAAGTACGAATCTGACACGGCTAAGCTGAGCTGCTCCTTTTTGTCCCGACTGCTCCCTGAGCTTTCTACTTTGGACAATGTGTCATTATATGAACAATATCTTCAGATAGTGTTTGGCAGCTTGCCACGGCTTGTTCAACTCGGGGACGTCAATTCCCCCGAATTGCTTGCGATGCTAAAGGAGGCGTTCTCGCAGGTCTGCAAGCAAGCAGTAAAGGCCGGCGCCGCAAGCCCGAACATGCTTGCACAAGTGCGGACCTTGCTGGCGAGCGAGGCCGAGGATCAGGAGACTTTTATTGATACGCTACAAGGGGAGGTGCTTGACCTCCTAGATGGTTCATCTGGCGAAGTTGAGGAGTCTGGGACTTGGAGTCTACCTGCGATACTCGCCTTGGAGCAGTTTCCAACCGAGTCTTGGACCCGAGTACGCAGGAAAAGGCTGCTGTCGTCATGGAAAAAGAGGCAGACATGGATATCGGATCGCGGTGCGGCCGATACATCATACAGTACGGCAGTTCTGCGTTTGCTGGTCAAAGTGCTACAGCAGCCGACGTTCTATGAGGTATATCAAGTCTTAGCTCTAATTTTCGAAGCAAGATCACTACTAACAATTGATAGGGCATGGAGTTCAAGGATCTGCTGTTCGTGGCGTCAATGCCCAACAATGAGCAGGAAAGCATGTCGGCTCTCGCAGGGAGACTCATTAAAACAGTACTAAAGTAGGTCATCATCATGGCCAGTTGGTCAGTCGTTACAAAGCTAACACATCATAGACACGTTGTTGAGAGCAACGAGCAAACATCACTCGATTACCTCAAGTCTGCTTTTGCCTACGTGGGGGACCTCGATGCGAAGCACCCAGCCTCGAGAGACTTCCTCATCCTACAAAGTCTTCTTTCAGCATTTAATGCGAGCCACACCACGTCTCGCTTTTCTGCTGATGACTTGGAGAAAGTGCAGCAGAAAGTCCGGGATGCTGTCAAGTATGGACTGGCCGATGTCAGCAAGAAAGCGTCAATTTCTGTTCCCGCCGACAGTCAGCTTGCGCTCAAGCCGGAGGTCCAATCCTTGCTGAGAACAGTCCTCGAGGCCGCTGACGCCCTTCCTGATACGACGGAACCGGTCAAGCTGCCCAAGGGTGGCACGCTGACATATCTTAGTGCTCAGCTGGCGCAAGGTGGTGATGTCCTGGCCTGGAAGCTGAGGAAGTTCTTGTTCAAGAACGACCCAAGCACTTATGACAATGCTGTTATTGTGACATACTTAGCAGAAGAATCAGGGGCGAACAGTGAGGTGCCCATCAACGACTTCATGGACCTTTACGTCAGGATACGGGAGCCAAAGGACCATGCCGACCTTGTCAACCTATGCCTGTCTCGCAGTCGTACTGCTTTGAGGGCTGGTCCACTCTTCGCTGTCCGGCATGTCCTTGAGCACATATCTGGTAAGTTTCACGATCGCCACATAGCGGAAATAAAACAGCTAACTTCTTTATAGCACTGCACGGGACAATATTAGTCGACGAGCGCGTATTTGACGCCCCACAGATTCTCAAAAATGTCATTTCAGAGCTTTCACGCGCCACATCACTTGAGCACTTCAAACTCGTAGTCGGCATCATGACAATATTACTTGACAGACATTCTGGTGCAATGACGCAATTCAGCATTGAGTCGACACTAAACGCCGTGGCAGAAGTCGCCTCGCTGAATGGACCTCTTATTGACAACGATAAAGGCGAGGGCGATGTCTTCGAAGGCCTATACAAATTAGTCGCGACAATCATACGCCGGCACCGGCGCCGTCTTGATGGCCACTTCCCAGTCCTCCTCGCAACCCTCCAAAGTCTCCTGCGTGTCGTTCTTGTCGACCCGCTGGCCCGCGCCATGACTTCTTCACCACTGACCAAATCCTCAACAATACCACCACCATGGCTGACCTCCCGCCTTCGAGCCCGGCACAGCGCACGATTTGCACGCCTTCTCACACTGGTATGCGAGCCCAGTGCGGCTGCCGTGGCGCGGTCCCGCGGATCAACGAGTGCCGCGAATGCCAGCACAATGCTCCTCGACTCGGCAACAGATGCAGCAAAGCGGTCCGCGGGGCAGGTTATGTTCCATATCGTCGAGCTGTACGTGAAGCTGCAGCTCGAGATCGCAGTGCCGCAGGATGTGCGCAAGGCGCTGGAGCCGGGCATCTACTCGGTGCTAAATATCACGCCGGAAGGATGCCGGCGGGTCATGAATGAGTCGCTGGATGTTAATGGGCGGGCAGTGTTCAGGGAGTTGTTCGCCGCGTACAAGAAGTTTGGGAGATGGAGCGGCGTATGAGCTTGATAAAACTGTAGAAGAGGAAGCTTGTAGAGAATGCTCCGGCAAAATACAACGAAGACATTTCCAGGGTTCAGAGCTGAAGCGATGTGAGGGTATGAATATTCCTCCTGGGCCGCTCAAGTGCCTAGTACGTCCAACGCGGCTGCTACGCTTCATTAACCAGGCGGGTCTCACTCTCCCTATCTCCCTATCAATAATGTAAGTTCCGTCCAGCAGGCCACCTCTGAACCATACCAACGCAACGTGATCTAGCCCCTTTCTTACACCACTCCTCCCCCCCCTCCCCTTCGCCGCCAGTCCAAACACCCTGTGCCGCGCTATTCGAGCTGATGGCCAGGGAGTGTCCGGATGATCAGCCTGCCGGGGGGGAGTACGGAGGAAGAGGAGAAGAGGTACTTGGAGGAGAAGCCTACCGGGCCCCCTCCTGAATGCTTGCGTTTTGCTTGTCGGGACGTTGCTGGGCTATGAGCTGTCCCCCGACTTCGTGGGGATGCTCCTTTCCGGGGAGGATTTGAGACGAGCCCATGATTCAGCAGTGGTATGGCTTTTTTTCTACTGTATGGCTAGAAATAAACACCTCATGAGCGCAGGTCTACACATCATCGTCATCATATATTCGTAAAAAGTCGTATCCTGCATACAATGACGAGCCGCGGCGAACCCCCCGATCCCATCACAAACAGGAAATACCCCTTGACACATCGCGCATCACAGCTCATCATCCATCCTCCTCGTGGCATGACCATGGTCCTCCGTGTCGTTGCGGCGTGCTTTATCCGCCCCGCCCACCGGGAAGAACCAGGTTGCTCTGGAGGCTGGGCCGGGGCGTTGTGTGGTTTCGCCCATCAGCGCAGTGGGTTTAGTTGCCGCGATATGGATTACAAAAAAGCAGGAGAGGCACAGAGCGGGAGCAAGATGTCAAGAGAAATGCAACAGTGGTGATCACGGGCGAGGGTCGTCGTTGACGTGTAAGCCGTTCGTGTAAGCCAACAGCTCGCGCACATGGCTGCCTGGTCCGCCTGATCTGGTCCTGTTTGGGGCGCTGCAGAGTGAGAAGCGGGTCCGGCCCAGTCCGAAAGGGCCTCGGGAGCCCTTCGTGGCCGGGGAGCTACTCCGTACAACCCCGGCGCGCTCCCCTCAAGCTGACAGACCTTGAGGGGTCGTCTATTCTTTTCGTGATGACAGCGTCTGGTAATTGGACCAGCGCTCGTTTCGGCAACTCCAGGCAGCCGTATAGATAAACACAGCCACCTTCCGCGCCTGGCAGGTATAGACTATCCTAGTCTAGCATTCTCACGACAGCTACCGTGTCCTTTATGACACTCTAGAGAACAAAGGGGGCTTAATTAGGATCATATCACGAAGCGGTGAGGAGGGGAATAGGCACGAAACCATCATCAGCAACCAGAGAAACCGCTCCGGACCTTCATCATGAGTGCCGTCACCATCCGTACCGCCACAGCTGCCGATGGGCCAGCGATGGGCATCACCCACATTGCTGCATACTGGGAGGACGAGAACTGGAGGCAGTGCTGGAGCCACAAGACTCCAGAGTACATGACCGAGCAGTCTTCCAAACGCCAGTCTAAGAATCTCCTCACCGACCGGGAGCACCGGAGGATCGAGGTAGCTATTGAGCAGGAGACGGGCAGGCTCGTCGGGTATGCCCGTTGGTCCCTGCCAGATCGGCTTGTGTCGCAGTGGCTCGAAGGCCAGGTGCCTGCTGTGAGCAAGGAGGACGAGGAGACATATGCGGCGAGCCACGCGAGTGCGGATTGGAAACATCGACAAGAGCTTGACGTGATCGATGTCGAGACTGGCGAAGTGGCGAGGAAGCACCGGGCCAACCACGAGTACATAGGTGAGTTTGCGGTGGCACGTCGCGGGTGAGACTGAGACGTCTTGACTGACCATATTTGTGCTATGCTGCTTCTCCGTACGACAGAGCTCGAGTTCCTGGCCATCCATCCCGAGTTCAAGGGCCGCGGCATTGCCTCACAGCTGGTCAGGCGCGGCATGGCTCAGGCGGAGAAGATGGGGGTACGGGTCTTTATCATGGCGATGCCAGCGGCACTCGGGCTGTACAAGCGGGCGGGGTTCCAGTTGTTGGACGAGGTGGTCCGCGACGACGCGCCATTTGGAGGCCCGGGGGTGCACTCGATGTATTTCCTTGAATGGGTGCCGCCGCTTGCGAAGGTGTAGGAGAAGGAGAGGCTGTGTAGCAAGACTGCCTGTGTGGACACGAGGATATGGAGCTAGCGGTAATTATACCATAGTGCATAGCATAGTACATAGCATAGCACATACATAGTACCACGGTATAATTCAGCGTTGACGTGATTGGTGAGGAGTCTGCTGTCTCTGCTGGATTAGGGAAGAAATACGGAGCAGGCCGCAAGCCGCAGCTGTGCATCGTCCAAAACCTTGGAAACTTTGGGGGATGCAGCCGAGACTCAGCTCCCCCACCGTGCGGGGCTCGCAAGGCTGAGTACGTCATTCGTGCACTGTTTGTTCTACACCACCACCAGCACGGCAATGACGGCCGGAATTGACTCCCCCATCATAAGTCTCGATGAACTGTACCAGAGTCTAGGATTGGGACAGCGGCTTACAAGAAAGCATATTCATTTGCATGTAAAAAAAAAAAAAAAAAAAAAAAAAACCAGCATTCGGGGAGACGGTCGCGGCGGCTAGAAGAATCGTAGATCGTCATCACCGTGGGGTATTACAAAGTGTAGCACATCCGTCGGCCGAGCTGACCTCACAGACTCGAAGGGCAGCTGACAGAGAAAAGGGCAAACCTCAGGACATCATACTCCGCAGGGCCGGCTCCAGTTACATCATGCTGACAAGGGTCACGTCAGTTCGTGCCTGCCTCCTGCGTTCTGTCGCCTGGCATCTGCGCGTGTGCCTGGGCAGCAGCGTCCAAGCCTGGTGCAAGTGTTGCCAACGACGTCACAGGCAGAGAACTCCCTTCCCCCCCCCCCACACACCTGCCACAACCACAACCACAAGCACCACTACCACACTACCACCGGCCACTCAACTAGGGCCTGGCTCTAACTTAGAGGCCTACAAGGCCATGATATGATGCGGACGCGGCTTCTCCCCACCCAAACACTTTAGTACTGTACCCTGTCGGCAGCCTGCAGTATTCCTGCGCCCAGGGTGGCCTACTTAAGCTCTTCCAAGACCAGCCGCTTTTCTTGGCTGACGACCTCGCTCCTCCTCCTCTCCTCACTTATCGACACATCTACTCCCCAGTCCTCGCCCTCTTCGTGACGTCCTCACTGCAACACGACCACAACACCATAACACAATCAAGCACAACCCTGCCCCAGTCTAGACAAGAAACTCCACCAAGAAATCATGGAGACCGTCAACGCCATGGCTTCCGCCGCAGCAAAGGCCGTCTGGGGTGACAGCAACGCCTCTAACGAGCCCGTTTCTGGCAAGACCGGTAACACCGCCGCCGGAGAGCCCTATGACGCCGGAAACGACGGTACGTCCCTCTCTACACAATGTGGATTTCTCTGCTTCTGCTGCCTTTTCGTCGTGTAAACACCAGAAGATGATACCAGTGATCACGTACCTAGTTCCATAGGTCATATCGATGATATAGTGGCTCATTGATCCCTCTCTACAGTCCAAACCAGCTCCACGAATGGCACTCATGCCGCCAAGACTTCGAGCACCGGCACCAGCTCCGAGTTCACCGAGCCGCCTAAGTCGGCCTCTGACGACGCCAACTTCTCCAAGACCACCGGCACAGCCGCTACCTCAGATGAAACCCCCGAGAACCCCTCAACAGCGCAAAAGCTCAAGGACAGCAACGCCTCCACTGGCCAGCAAGACACTCGTGACCCAGAAAACCCCCTGACGAATCCCAAGTCCGCCCCGACAGAAGTCAATGAGCGCGATAACCAGGAGGACGGCGCCAACGAGGACGTCAAGCTTGACGGCCCTGGACCCAAGCCTCTTGAGGAGGTCGCCCGCGAGCACGGCGGTGATGCCGGCGCCGTCAACGAACGCAAGGGCTCCCTGGTCCCACCCCGCGACCCCAACGACACCAGCGAAGCTCCCAAGAGTGACGCCGAGAAGAACGAGGAGAAGGGCGATGGCACCCTATATGTCAAGAGCTCTGGCCTGCAGGCTGATGGTGGTGATTTCGACGTTACGAAACCCGGCGCCGGCCGCGAGGCTGACCGTAAGTCAACACTCTCCGACGTGATATGATATTTGATGTTTCAAGTCGTGATCAATACTAATTATTCCGGCTAGGCCTCATGGCGGAGAAGGGTATGCACCCCAACGAGGCTGCAAAGGACAAGTCTCACAGTTCCACAACCACCGACAATCACACTGAGGATGACGCCAAGGAGAAGAAGAAGCTCACCCAGCGCATCAAGGACAAGCTCCACTCCCACTAGGCTGGTCCTGTATGGGATAATCTGTGTTGTATCATTAGTTATTATGATGAGTCCATGTTACGCAACGACTACTTTCCAATATCAAAGCACGTTTGTATGCAAGCGCGTTCACTTTCCAATGCGGTAGCAAAATATCCTTGGATCGTCCCAATTATACAGTGCTTGACAATGCATCCCATCGGGGGAATCTATATGGTGATGTAGATAAAGAGAGGAGGAGTAGTACACCTTTGAGAAATTCAAAGCCCTTTGCCGACCCAACCCAAACAGAAACATCGTCCCAAATGTGAATATCCTCGCTTCGCCATGTTGACACAAGTGTTTTACGTGATATCCCCCTCTTGATGCGGTTCATTCTCTCGTCATTCCCTCATGATTTCTCTGTTATCCTGCAAAATTTTGCCCTTTCCGTGCGTATCGGACGCGAGTCCTTCAATCAAAGCTGTTATATTTGTCGTAGCCATCCATTGTGCGAAATAAGCACCTCAGGACGCCATCGCTTTCGCGCCGACAAGCTTGGCGTTGCTGCTTGCCGTGCATCTTTGGCTGTCGAGCATCCTGAGTACGAGTAACACGCACCGTAATGTGTATTGTACAAGGACTCCGGCACTTGGCACTTTGGAACCCAGTGTTGTCGACACATCGGGCACTGCAACCGTGGTCGCCTTGATGGAGCTGATTCTCACGGGGTTGTGGTTGAAACAGCTGCAGTGCGCATTCAATGTCCTCCAATCCACAGTGAACTCCTCAAAGAAACCCGGATTCAGCCAGTACGCTGGTAAGACATTCTGAGTTAGCGCGTGGTCTTCGTGGGACTTCAACCTTTACTAGGCGCCATGTTCCGTACTCGGACGGATCTTTTTGAACTTACCGAACAATCTTCTCATCTTCACGCTCACGAGGCTCAACCATCAGACTCTTGTCGTACATCTCATGAACGTCGCCAGCAGCCTGCATGTTGCTGAGAATATAGTCTTGTAGCTCAGGCACTGGTTGCAGAGAATAAGGTGCGTTCTGGTACTGCTGGATGTCGCGAATGACCTCGGCTGTCTTGGCTCGTTTGGCAAAGTTGATGAGGTTGGTCTTCTTGATGATGGACGGGATACCATCCTCAATGAAAGTCAAATCGGTGAGATACACACCTGCGCGAGTTGTCAGTATGAAGCCAAGAGTTGGCGGTATAAGCGAGGCTGTCTTCGTTGGACTTACCAAAGAACGGAATGCACGGCGGGTTTGACGCATGCAACGTCTCTCTGTACTCGCCAAAGTTCTTTGTGCTTGCCATGAGCTTTCGCATAGCCTCCAATGTGGTGTTAGTCCGTGCAGGCACTTGATCCCAGGTACGCTTTAGACGAGCAATAGGCGCGGTGCCGAGAGCCGATATTATCGATGTCAAGGTAGAGAAGTTGTTCAAAGTCCGGCATTTCTGTTTCGAAAGTCAGTTGCCACCATCCTCATTCTCATATTCCTTCGGCAAGGATAACTTACATCGGCTACAGATACAAAATGCTTGATGACGACGACACGCTTCTTAACGTCCATTTGTGCCAGAATCATCTCGGCAACCCAGTTCGTCATCTGGTTACTATGCAAGATGAGAGCCTTGACATTGGGCGCAGGATCCGACTCGTTCTCGCCGACTTTCTTTCCCCAAGTTTTGTTGAGGCATTCGATTGGCTTGATCTTGCCATACAACTTCGACTCGATGATTGTCAGCTGGCGAGCAAACTCTGTAACGTCAATGTCCAAGAATTTCAGCTTCTTCATGTTCTTCGGCATGATTGGCGCAGGCATGTTTGTGTTGAAAGTCTGAATCATGCGTTTGGAGGAGATCTCCTTGCCGTTGAGGCGCTGATCGAGAACAGCCATGAGTGGCGCGGAGCCTGGGGTCTCGGTCGACTTAACGTGGTCCTTCGCGAACGTAAAGACGTCACGGATAAGCTGCCTCGATTCATCACTTGGCTCCTCCATCCAGAAGCTGTCGAACCAGGACTTGAGAATATTTACCACACGGAAACGAATTGGCTTCTGCTTGCGGTCTCTCCATACTTCATAGTCCTGGTTGCTCAATCCCTCTGGTGGCTGGATGTTGAACCGGCTGACAAGCAGCTCAAATAGCTCACGCGCAGTCGTGAATGACCGGTACGTGAGCAAGAACGTGTTGTTGAAGTTCGAGTCAAGCTTGTCATGCCTAGTGAGCTGTTCAACAATCGCAAGCAACGAACCACCTTTGATTCCTGGCGGTGATGTCTTCATATCCCAAGACAGCTCGTGGTCGAGATCGAGCAACAGGAAGGAAGGCGTCTCCTCAGGTTGCTGCTGCATGGAGCCGGCTGGTGTCGGGTCGTCACCGAGAATCTTGCGGACCTTGGACAAGTTTCCGTGCTTCCAGCTGTGCGGGGCACCATCCATATCGGAGAATGACTGAGATGTCATAAGTGGTGGCCGCCCACCAGCTGTGCGCGATTCCGTGCGGCCGTGCGAGCCGCCATATGGCATCGTGTCGTTTCTTCTGAATTGTGGTGGTGTCGGATCATCGTGGAATCGTCTGTCTTGTTGCACATTGGTTTGTACTTGTTCGGAGAGAAGTTGAAGAGAGAGGTTGATGTGGGAGGAATTCGTCTCTAGAGCACGAGCACATTGCTTGACGTAGTCCAGCCGGCTCTCGAGAGACTCGCCGCGCACCTCAGACCACTCATCACCAAGTGGTCCAGCCACCCTTTGACAGCTCAAGACCAAGTCCGAGATGTTGTCGTACAAGCTCTGCTTGTTAGTGCTGAAATCAGCAAGCTGTGGTGTCTGGAAAATATCACCCAGTGATGAAAGGTCGACGGATTCGATCATAGCTATCCACGATTTGAACATCTCCAAGACCTTACCACCTGCAAGGCAAACATTATTGCCAATGATCTCGTGTCGGTAAGGCGTCAAATTCTTCTCAGTCACGCCAAGATTCTTCTCCAGCTCGCGGATGCTGGAAACCAGCATACGTTTGTACTCATCCAATCTTTCCAGGAGCTTGCTGTCGAGCATAGCTGTCGGCTCGTTTGTCCCATCCTCGTCTTGAAGAAAGTCGGATGTGATCGGATCGCGTACCGCCAGGCCGTTGTTCTGCCAGCTTCCTCCCGCGGTGCTGCCAATGACGAAGCCGGGGAAGAGACGAGGGATGTCCTCGCCCCTTTGTTGCCTCGCCACCTCGACAAAGCTGAAGACTCCGAAAAGAACACCATCAGCCTCCTGTAGACATTTCTGGACAGACTCGGCATTTGGCCAATCGGCGGCGGCAATGTGCGACGAGATCACGAGCTTTGAGAATTTGGACATCATGTCCCGGAAGTGCGGGTACAAAGCTTTGTTCGTAGAGATGATCGATGGCTGACCTGAGTGGTTGTCTGTCGTTCCTGATCCAGCAGCCAGCAGAAGTCGAAGGTGGTCAGATATGTCCTCAGCACGGCTGACATATTCGGCACGATTATTGCTGGTGATGGCCTCGCGATAGCGATCGATGGCGCGCTTCATGTTGCCGACAAGCGTGTTCCAGGTGAGAGGCTGCGAAGCGCCATCGTCGAAGAAAGACCGTGGAATGGTGGCGGCCTGTGGTAAGTTGAAGCCGGCACCCGTGAACGAAGTTGCGGATGCGAGCACTGGCGTTTGGGCGACACCGGGCGCCATGGCGAGTGTGGTGTTGACAAACGTGTCATTCCTTCCCCTCGGGACATTGAGCATGCCGTTCATTGAATCTAGGGACGGTGATGGAGAAACGCCAATGCCATCATAAGCTCGCCTCGTTTTCGAGGACTGCATTTGTGCTCTTGTTAGCGTGCTGTGCTATAGCAGAAGCTATTGCCGTACGTCACTTACCATGCGGCCTTGTCGTCCGTACCCGTCCTCGTATTCTGATGCAGAAGCTGCTTCCGAGTCCTCGTCTTCGTCCTGCGTGAGGCCTCGTGCCATCATTTCTGGTGGCGGTCTTGTCTTCTCTGGCATGTTGACATTCATCCGGTCCCGAGGCCCGCTCTCACTGGCGGACGTTGGGGACTCGAGAGGCAGCTCCATGCTGCTCTCCCCAGTCATGGTGTTGTAATAGAAGAGCCGGCCATCGGACGTGGCCTGCGGAATCCAGAAGTCTGCGCCGGACTTGCCAGAGCCGCCTGCACCTTCGAGAGGAAGACCTGCCTCCTCAAAGTCTGACTCGCCAGCATCGTCAAACTCCTCTTCGACATAGGCGACCGAATCCTCCTGCTTCTCCTCAAAGTTGTCGATAGTGTCCACATGATGGACCTGATCGGGAATCTCCTCTGAGCTGGAGATGATCTGACAGTAGTTGCTCGGGAACCAGCCACGGACGCCATTGATTACACCGTCCCACCAGCCACTCTCGAGCTGGGTGATGACCTGGATGATGTCACCTTCGTGGAAGCTCAGACTCGTACGGTCGTCGGCGTCGTAGTCGTAGAGCGCACGGACGTAGAGAGCGCCCGGCGGGGCGGCGCTGAGGATGCCGTTCATGTCGTTGGCATACGACTGCTGGTGCTGGGCCTTGTCAAGGCGGTTGCGGCCAAGGGAGGAGTGTGAGCGGGAGGCGTCGCGGACCACGTCGAGGTGGTTGTTGAGGGTGTTTGACCGGGAGCGGGTGCGGCTGCGGGAATTGAAAGAGTGGGCGTGGTGCTGCTCATTTGCCGATGCCGTCACGAGAGGCTGTGTCATGAGCATGGTGGTGGTGATGCAGGACCCGGTGGTCAGTATGCGGCGAGCCTACTGAGGGACGGGAAGCGAAGCATCAGGGTCCGCCGCGTGGTCGGTGGGTGATCAGCGATCCGCGATCCCAGGGGCAGCCCACGGATTGGTCTCGACGAGAGCGAGACTGACTGTAAGGGGCGGGCGGGACCTGGCAGTCAGTCCTCAGTGCACCTAAGTGCAAGGGCAAGTGCAAGTGCAGATGCAGGTGGCGGTGCAGGTGCAGAAGCAATTGCGCAAGTCTGCTCTCTGCCTCGAGAGGGCGCAGGATCGAGCCGGGCAATCCTGGAGTCGAGGCTGGCGATGGAAGCACTGGGCAGGCGTTGCAGGTGTGACGATGATGAAGCCCTGGTGGTTGAGTCGCAGGCTGCAAGGTTGAGAAGGTGGTCTGAATTGCATGCGCCAGTGAGCAGCAGGTGGAGGTGGCAGACTGGACGGGACTGGCTGACCCAGGCAGGAATGAGACTCGAGCCCTGCGAGTGAGGGTGCGTGTGCGTGTCGTGCGTGCTGGGACCTGCCCAGGTGGAAGTGCAAGTGCAAGTGGAAGGGGGGGGGAAAGGGCAGGGCAGGGCATCAGAGGCGCCGCTGTTAATAGTATGGAGGGGGCCCAGGATCCTATGGATCCCACCCGAATGGACAGGCGAGCGCCGGCCGCGCTGAAAGGGTCCAGCAGCGGACCTGCTGCCCCGCATGCAGCCAATCACAGGGGCCCGCGCGCGCTGTGGTACATGGTCCAGGCAAGCCGGGTGCCCCTTGGCAAAAGGGGCCAATCCAGAGGTCCAGAGGTCCTCAAATCGCTGTTGCCATGGCCGGTGCTGCGACCCCGCCTGCCTCACTCCTGCCTCACCTACGGGGCGCCCAAGACAAGTTGGTTACTTACCTTAGTCACGACCATGCAAGCAGAGAGTCAGGTCCGATGTGGTCGGAGAGGGCAGGCTCAGCAGCGACCTGATCAGTGGCCTCAGGGGCAGGCAGAGGTGGTGGCGCCTCTCTCTCTCTCGACCTCGACTTCCTTCAACTATCATGTCCACACTCGAGCTGCTCTTGGACAGCCTGTCCCGCCAACACGCCTGTGCTCGTCTCGCCAATACAATAAGGTACTTAAGTAGGCAGGCATCAAACACCAAAGCGACATGAGACAAGCGCGTATCCTCCTGCCATCGCCAGCGCGGACCCCCGCTGTCCGTGCTCATCATGTTCCGTCTCGCTTACAAAGTGCACAAAGTCGTCGAAGCAACACCTCAGCCGTCCGTTCATCCACCCATTGCTGCGACTGCTCGCATTAGCATCGGCATCGGCATCGTATTCGTCATGGCGACAACAGAAACGAGAGGAGCTCGCCTTGTCCCATCCGAGCACTGCAATCTGGCTGTCGTGTAACCAGATCGCGCCACATGGGCTTTTGCAAAGTTCCCACACAGCACAGAGTCGCAACGCAGCCAACGAGCATCTCGCGCTCCGACGGAAGCAACCGCATCGGTGCCAGTATCCACCGTTTATGCATGCAATGCATGCACAGCCGTAGCCTTTTCGCACAACGTCGGCACAGAGGACCCTTGCTTCGCCAGACTCTGCAAAAAAAAAAAAAAAGCTCCCACGGCCGGACAAACATAGCAATCGCGAGGTTTGCAAGGAAGCACTCGTCAAGCAGGTCAGTCGGGCTGATGAGAGGCTCCAAGCAATGGCCACAGAGCTGCTCTCCCCACGCTAGACACGCTGCTGACTAGCGCTCCAGTACGGATCCGTAGCTCTCTCCAGATCAGGCCAAAAGTGTCGAGCTGAGGTTGCTGTGCTGACTGTGCACGCGGCAAACAGGGTCAGAACCCCTCATCCACGTGCAGATTACTCCATAGCGGCTGGCGGTGACGATACAGGCCCAGTCTGGCGGTTCCTTGCGAGGGAAGCCGATGCAGTATACAGAGAGAGTATTATACTCCTGCTGGCTATATGCCACTCTCGGCGGGTGCAGTATTACTCTTCTCACCTCTCAGCTCGAAAACAAAATGGAAGAGCGGCGACTGACGAGTCAGCAGCTCTGTCTTTCTCCACTCGATTGAACCCCAGGCACTCAGCTTCGAGGCAAGTTTGATGACGGCAAGCCTCCTTCTTGAGCCATCAAGTCTCCTCGCATGGCTGAGAGACAACGGAACCGCGCCCGGAGGATCCAAGACCGACTACCATTTACCCTAGCTGTGGCTAAAGTGCGCCAACATTGAAGCAGTGGGACCGGTGACCAGGGTTGTCATCCAGGATACTCAACTGGCCGTTGCACAGCTCAAGACGGTTGTCCAAATAATTACACGAGCCTTGGACTTATTGTGATGTTATGGCAGTCTGTAATCATGGCGTCAGGCGACATAATAGGAAGCCCGTCATCCGGATCAGGCCGCAGGGTAACAATTGATTACCCTGAATCCGCTCGGCCACCGGGCCACGATAACTCCTCCCTGGATGGAGCCCTGGTCATTCTGAGAGAGCATGTTGCCTTCAATGGGGGAAGGTGCTGGAACACTAGCGAGGCCAGCCATCCATCCACCAAAGCCCCCCCCCACCTTGGCGGATCCTCTTCCACGTGCGTGGCCGTTCGAGAGCTCCGTCGGTGTCCGCTTCTGGAACTTCTAGGGTCCTCTCCCAACCTGCCCTGTTAGGTGCCTGTCACCGAGCCAATGTCACCAGCCCAGACTGATAATCTTTGCATGTCAAAAACCAGACTGACCAGTCTCGCTGCTTGATGGTTTCACGAGTGACGATTGTGGACTCGTGTTGCATGTGTTGCGAGGAATTGAGGGAAGGATGAAACGTGCGAGCCACTCAGCTTCGGAATGGAAGCTTGAGAAGTCGAGATAACAAATCAGCCAGTAGTCAACGAGTTATCGCTTTCGCAGCAATGTCCCACGGGAACTGGCATCATTCGTGTCGGGGGTCACGGAGTGGCAAATAACTAGTCCTCTCTAACGGCCCAGTGTTCCCCTTCCCGGTCATGAGCGCAATAAACAAATCTGTGCGGAATGACAATGTCGCTTCGCCCACCCGACTCGCTGGGAACTCATCACACTCTCAATCTAATTGATGAGAGTTGGGTAGTTTTGTCTCACTGCAGAGCGGTGGGTTTCGAAACAACGCCCCATTCAATATGTATGTGGTTTTACCGGGTGATGTTCGCCACGGGCGAGACTTGATCTCCGTGACATCTCGCATCGTCCAGAGCGCAGCTGATAAGTGCTCCAAACGTCAACTCGGTTGATACCACAATCTTGCAGTTGCGGCTATGCGTGTTAGTTTATTGTCGGATAGCTATGTCTAGTGATTCCAATCGATGTATACCCTAAGAAAACACAGAATACGTCTGTGCCCTTGTTATCACCTTTCAAGAACGACTCTCCCGTCCTTTGGTCGTAGCGAGACATCGTATACACACAACACACACCAACGAGACATTATACGACTCTTAAAGACGCGCAGCGATCAGGTGTGTGGCTGGTCGTAGACATAGAGCGCCAGACGGAGCGATGACATAGGAGATTAGTTGATTTTTTGTGTGTTGTGCTTACAGTTCAATGGCACCGCGAATGTTTGGAAACCTTGGGCTAGAGGGCGGTGTTTTTCACCCAAAAAGAAAGAAGAAAAGACGCGTTTCCATGATACGAACCGTGCTCCTTGGGAAAAATTGGTTGTCGACTGATTTGGAATCTTCCAACTACCGGAAATGATCTTCATGAGTTTTTTGGTTTGTCTTTGTTTTTCCCCAAGTGTACTTTACTTCATGGCAGTTTCGTAACTCGTGAATGCCGGACGTATTTTCTTCGCCCCCCCCCTCTCTCTCTTTCCATTTTCACTGTTTCTTTCTTTCCTCTTATTTTCTCCCGCTTTGTCTCCCGTGCGGTCCTGAGTACTACCGCTGGAGAGCACGCTATTAAACATAACTTGTGCGCCTCCATGCGAACAAGAGCAATCGGTGACAGTTGCTCAGATAGAGATAACCAGCAGTTTTCTCTCTGCCCAACAATCACTGGAAATAGAAGAATATAAATTGGATAATTCTTCCCTACAGGACTCACACGGGCGGACGAGCTACAAGGGAACCCCAGGATCACATCATCTCCGCGACTCGGATAACTCCCCACAGCAAAATAAGCATAACCACAAACAGCGCGACTGCAGACAGGCACTGCGCAGCCCGGGTCGAAGTTTCCAGGTACATCCGAGTCAAGTAGAAGCATAGATCAAAGTTACAAGCCTGTGTGTGTGTGTGTGTGTGTGTGTGTGTGTGTGTGTGTGTGTGCAACTTTGTAATTTTCTGCCCGGGTAGCTATGACTGGGTGCTACTAGTGCGATTGAGAGGGGGGGGGGGGCTATTCTCAAAAGCCCGCGAGAAATCGAACCTCGTGATCGGACAACGCCCAACGGGTTTTTCAACACGTCAACAGCGATGCCGACTACTATGGAGCAGCCTTGGGCCGCAACTCTACGTCACCCGGGGTCACAGTCACGAGTCGATGCCAGCAAGGCATCAAGAATACTTGGCTGGCCTGGTCTGGTTTGGTCTGTCTTGGTGTGATCTGCCCCCCCCCTTTTGTGATCTAGCTGGCCGAAAGACAGTGACTGTGCACATATGGAATGGATTTATTAATATGTCTCATCGCATAGCAACGCTGCCATGTAATGACTTCACACAGAATAAGCAACATGGAGGGAGGGAGAAAAAAAAGCAAGTGCTATGCTACGCACCATCAGGAACTCTCGTCCACACACCTGTTTAACTCAACCGCTCTTTAGGTTGTCTTTGTGTGTTCAATCCATAGTCACTGCCAATTTGTCTCGTCGCGAAGCCTTTGATACGTGTTGTTCATCAGCGAAAGCCAAGACGAAATACTTCGAAGCTAGCAGGCCTTTTGTTTTGTTCTAATTTCTTTTTCTTCTTCTCTTTCTTTTTGGTTCGGTACGTCCATCTATCTTTGGGCATCGAGCGACCCCAGCGTATGAAACCTTGAAGTAGAGCCATTGATGTTGTAATTTTAATGGCTACACCCACAGATTGAGCACAACCATGTGATGTAACACTCATAGTTAGCAATCTGACAACTTATTACTATACGCAAACGAACCTCCGGCCGGCACTTCGTTAATCCAGATAGTCAATAGTGAAGACTTCCAGGTCAAGGTGACCCTGGCATTCCAAATGCCGTGCATCGTTGATCACCGCGCCTCTCTGGCTTCCGTATGAGCCACTCCGCCTCACGTCGGCAGACTCCGTGTCTATCGCAGTCGGGCGGGTGCCGTGAAACCCCCGGATAGTCGCGCGCTGTCGGGCGGGGGAAAAGGAGGGGGCTGTCGCATCCTTCGGAGAGTGTATAAAGCTTCGCAAGGGTCTTGTCTTTCGTGAGAATGGCGGTATGTAGGTATGCCCAGCTCAATCGTCGCCTGACTTATGCTTCGACCAGGGCCAGCACGCACCTGCATCCTTGCCATTCGATGCTTAATAGCTGAGCTGGGGGAATGCCTTCCCGCGCGGAGACAAGATCCCTGACAACGGGTCTAGAATCGGGGTTCGCCATCTGGCGGTCTGAACGCGGGATGGGGCCGTTCTTGAATAGTTCGGCCGTCTTGCATCCGATAAGGTCGGACTGTCGTTATGCTTTGGCAGATGCCCGCCGGGATCAGATTGTGTTCTAGTTCGGCCTGTGCCAAGATGGGCATGATCTCGGGACGGGCCTGTCCTAGTCCTGCATGGTCGCATTGATGGTAAATTGTTGACCGCTTGATACTTGATGCCCCAATCCTTCAAACGCAGAAGTAGGTACTCCGCGTACATTTCAGTCGGGGACCTCTCCTTTTCGCCTGGCACAGATTATGGGGGCCGTGTCGTACCCAGCGAAGTAGCTGGCTGAGCGTGAGAGACTGATCGGATCGCCAAACAATAGCGAGAGTTATAGTCACGATATTACGGCACAACCAGTAGCAGAGCCAGGAGCTTTCCGAATACCTTGAAAGACCACTGGTCCAGTCCACGCCTGATCGGCAGGGCACCATGCGCGGCTGACGTTATTATGCTGGCAGCGTTCCTGACCTGTTCTCCCACCACCGATTTAGTTGACGTGCTGATCCGATGCGCGGGGTCGAAGACTGGCGGATATTTTTCTCCATGTGCCAAACATGATCGGAAATAGCCCTCGACAAGCCAAGACCCTCTTGTCCTCGAGTCATGGCCGTCCTCCACGACGGCGAAGCTCAGAGCGCGACCTGTGTGCTCCATAAAGGTTGACCAGCATGCACAGGCATGCTCTGATCTCAGATTAGGCGGCCGTTTTTGACGGCGAGTAAGGCTCAAAAAAGTACTGTGCACTGTATAGTAGAACAACCCAAGCCATGGGGCGGCAGGGGGCGCGGTCCCGGAAGTGGCCCGCGGACACTACTGACACCAAAATCGACTCGCGGACTAGCATTCCGCCGGGCTTTCCCTGTTTGTGCAAGGAAGTCATCAGTACTCCATCTTCCGTGGGCCGTGTTGGCGCGGTCCAAGTTGACGCCAGGGGCAGCCGAGTTGTTCTGATCATGCCAGCGCATAAGTCAACAAAAGCGTTTGATAGTTTCCGAAGCGATGGAGACCATAACAGCGCTTATGGTTTGAATGGGTTCTTTGCGGTTCAGAGCGCGACAAGAGACTCATCACTTCGGGATGTCAACGAAGAAAAGGATGGAGCTGAAGACAGGCTTGATCGACAACGCAAGATATTGCGGATATGCGCGAGTCCACTCCGTCGTTCAGGGGTAGCTAGCGGTTCGTGCTTCCGCTGTCCCAGCGGTATGGATATGTGGAACGGTTTTCTGGATGTGGCCGGACACAACCACTTTGTATGCGCCTATCGCCAACCTCGCCAGCCACCCGCCGCGTGCTGCTTCAATTCGGTGTGTTCGCGATGCGTGAGAGCAGCCACGTGCCTCACCGGGGGGGGAGAGACTTGTTGCCGCTGTCAACTTAAACGGCTTGAAGAATGGCGCAGCCTGATTCGTCCGTGACCGGTTCGGCTTTCGTCAGGTGTATTGGGAGGGTTGGTAGCTCGTCTGATATGGGGCTCTTCGACCCAAAACCCGCCGTGGAAGGGATCTTGTGTGCCATCGTGAGCATTCCATCTGGTGTTGTAAAGAACGGGAGGGCTGGAGGAGGCGGCGCACACCGGAGCCCACTTCCCGAAGCCTAGCGCTGCAGGCTTGACCGGCGAGACTGGGGCACATGTCGCTTTGGAAGGAATTGTCAAGTCGCGAACGTACGACAGTCCTTGGCACCACAAATGTGGAGTGACCAGGCCGGTTTCGTTGCATCACAACGGCTCCGTCGCCAGGCATCGCAGCTTTGTGCGGTAAATTGGACCAGGGTCACATCACGAAGCGGAGTGCCCAGCCAATCTCCCAGGCTCTACGAGCAAGCTTCGAGAAGGCTTGCGCCCCTGTCTGGAAACAATCCTGAGTTGATGCGGTCTTGGGTGCCGTTCGAGGCGAATACTCCGTGCTTGTTGCGACCACTCGGTCTCAGGATATCTCTTGGGGCTGTCTCGAGTCGATCATGGACACCAAGGTGCTGGCTTCATAGCCGCGCAGTTTGGTACACGAGGAATAAGTGACCTGGGGACCTGCATCTGTCCATCTTGGTCGATGTGTCTGACAACACCTACAAAGGTGTCGCACGTGGCATGTCGCCCAGACAAGCCCTTCTCCACTAGCCTCGGTAGCAGTGACTTGTCGCTGGCGGTGAGGCCTGTTATTCGCATCCTGGGATATTACATACATATACCAAAACATGCGGTGTACTGTACGGTATTGACCGCCTGCTACTGGTGTCTAGCTACCTAGCGCCCGGGTACGAGGCTGCGAGCCACCATGTCGTCGTTAGGCGCATGTATGATACGCAGGAGTTGGGACACAGGACTTGGTAGCATCACTCATTGGAAGCCTCAGAGGTCAACAAGGCGGATTGTGTCTCGCAGGTGTCGCTGGCACTGTGCGGCCAGCATTCCGACTAGACTGTTGACAGTGTCAATTTGGTGCGCAAGCACGACAAGCTGCTGGGGCGCGCAAGGTTCACCTACATGTCATAGCCCGCCTTTTTCAGGCGTGCTGAAATGACCCTTGCTATTTTGTGCCGCCCTGTCAATTAACGACTCGGTCGAGAGAACATGCGCATTGGCAACATGGCGTATTCTGCAAGATGAGTGTGTCGGCGGGCATGATTGTCGTCAGGCCGCAGTGTTCGATCACCAGGGAGCTGGTCGTGGGCTGTCTCCGGCTTCGCTGGTCAGGCGAGCTTCGCAACCCCTCACAAGCAGGAGCTTCGTCAGCACGCATAGGCAAGCAGGCCCCGCGTTTCCCCTCACCAATGAGCCAACTCTATCAGCGATGCGCCAGCATCTGGGCGCCGGGTGCAGATAGATGACTTGCTGAGCTAGCTGATCACCGAAAGCATGCCCTCGAGGCGGTTGTGGCAGGCCGCCGACCATCGGCAACGGGCTGGCTGGTGGTAGGGCGAGTCGAGTTGTGCGCGTGAGGGGAGGTGCCTGCCGGCGCAGGCCACCCAGGCGCGCCACGTCACGAATCGGTGGACGCTGCTGCTGTCCGAGTGTGGACGAGTGTCGTGAGGCATCATGTGGCCGGGAGTGCCGCGGGCAGCGCATGGCATGGCTGGGATAGGCACAGACAGGGCACGAACACTGCTGTCCATGTGCCGTACCCATGAGCAGCGTCGTGGTGTGTTGCACCTACTGACTAGGCTGGCCGGCTGGCCGGGTGAGCGAGCTAGCGAGCTAGCGAGCCAGAGTTGATGGCTGCGGTTGCGATATTACCATACATTGCTGACTGGGCTGATTGATTGACGGATTGATTGATGGGCAGGGAGTGTCCTCGGGAGCGGTGCCGCAACGGGACGGTGGTGGTGGGCGCAAGGTGGGCGAAGGGTGGGCGGCCTAGTGTGGGTGGGGTGGAGGGGCTTGAGGAAGGCTCGAGGGGGGGGGCCGGGAAGCACGATGGTCGATGGGTAGTCGCGATGCGCGTGCATGGCTGGTCGCGACTGCCTACTCCGCGCGCAAATGGCCATCGCGAGCACTGGCTAGCCTGGCAATAGCACTCACAGCCCAGACCTGCGGATACACTGTTTTTGCTCGGGCTGCAGCACACTGCACAACCAGGCGCAGCTGTTTAGCACTGCAGCTTGTTAGCACAGCACAGCGCAGTACAGCACAGAACAGAGATGTGTCAGGTTTCAAGGCTGCTGATGCAGGTGGTTGTGGAATGTCGAATCGCTCTGGACGCAAGTCAACGGAGTGCAACTGAGTGGTCGCTAATGCAGGTGCTGGCAGGCGAGCGTGCAGCTTGCTTCCAAAGCTGGCATTGCCGATCGCAGGCCCCACCACGCAACAAGGCCGGCGGGATGATGAGACAAGCCAAATGATAGAAATGATTGAGCTTGCCTGCCTGAGCCGTGCGTCAAGGTGCTCGAGGTGCTTTGCCCCGGCCGGGCCTGAATCCCATCGTCATTCCCCTCCAGTCTCGGCGGCGGCGGCGCGCAGAGGAGCTTCCTCCGCCGCGCACTCACTCAACCACACTCCCCCCTTCCCCTCCACCATCACTGCCAACACCCCCCTCCCCGCCGACGCCGCCCCACTCAAGCACTCCTTCCCACTCAGACCGTTTCCCCCTTCCTGGCAGGTCTTCTGCCCCTCCGGCGCCTTCCCCTCGCCCCTCTCTCCCTCCTAGGCTCCTCCAAGACAACAGTGCTTACAGTACGGTAGCACACTGACACTCTCGCCCGTCTGCCCACCCGCCAGTCAGCAGAAACATTATTTCTTGCTCGATCCAGAACCCCCTCCACCTACTGTGTTTGCGACATGGAGGCAGCGCCTTCCAGCTCTGCGACAGCGCATGTGCCATGATGAAAATAGGAATAGCAGCGCCCGAAATGTGACGACTCGATTGTCAAGGGAATGCCCTGCTGGGCGACTGGGACACCTGCATGGTCACCAGTCGGTGTACACGAGCAACCGACCAGCAAGACCTTTGGGGGGGGAAAGGTGTGCCATGCTGCTTGCGCTGCCACCATTGAGCTCAAAAGCTGCTGCGCAACACGGACGGGACCGGTGTTATCCATGGAAGCGTCAAATGCGCTGACCTGGCCACAGCGCGGGCTCGTAATTACCTGTAATCTTGGCGGCCCTGGCGAAGGAGGGACACACCTCCAGCGCCGCGGCGGCCAGCCGGCAGGACCCCCTCCCTGTTCCCTCTGTCGAACAAGTCCTGACGAGCCGCCCGAGCGCCGCATTGTTTCCTCGAGGGCTGCTCAGTGCTGGCGGGCCGCCAGATGTGGCCGCCGCAATGCCTGGGCCACGCCCCTGCGGGTGCTGGTCAGTGCTGTGATGCCGCGGGTCTGGTGCTTGCAAGGAGTGGATGCTGATGTCGCGCTGCCCGCCCGCTCCTCGGCCGCGCATCCGCACTGTGCACAGTGCCCACGTCCTCGCTCCCTCCCTCCTGCGCGACCTCGACCCGCCTGCCGCCGTACCACTGCTCTCTCTTGAGGACTTCCTCCCCCTCCTCCCCCGCCTCGCCCGTTTCCTGATCTTTACATCCACGTCCTCATCTGCAACACCGCTTGCCCGCCATCCCCCACCACCAGCAGAGCCATCGCCGCTTGCTGCCTGCCTCGAGTCTGACTTCGCGCCGGAAGAGACTCGTATCTCTGGTACACCTCTGTATCAGACCCCTCCGGGCCACCGAGCCTGCGAAAAACCCGACACAGAAACACCTTCCATGACAATATCCACTCAAATGATCTACTTCAACACGACCAGTCAACAGGACACACTTTAAAGCCCACGGGAGCGCCGCGCGAGCGAGAGCGAGAAGGAGCGTTCAGGTGTTCAGTTTCAACATACAACCTGTCAAAGCCCACGAGGCCCCCCCTCGTCTTCCGGAGAGTCGACTATTGCAGTCTTTTGACCCGATCAGCATCCACCATCACCACCACCACCACCAATCTATACTTCGCTGTCCACACGCCGTCGCATAGTTGGAGCTACCCAATACTCTACTATCGACCTTTCTCCTACCCCTCTTCCGCTGTTCTACTCATACGACAGCTATTCGACAACGAAATTCAAGATGCCGGGCGCAAACGTGGCCGTCATGCCCACTCCATCCACAGACTCTTCGTCAACTCCCCGAAAGACCTCGCTCTCACAACCCGAGAGGAAGTACAAATGCCAGTTCTGCAACCGAGCGTTTAGCAGGAGTGAGCACCGAAGCAGACATGAGCGGTCTCGTACGTACTATTTTCGCAATTCCTCCCCCGTCGACGAATGCAAGCACAACTCCACCCTTACTCTATTCCCTCTGCGCCTAAACCTTAACGGTGCCTCCCCTCCATACATCATGAGAAGTCGTCTCACGATGCGAGCCCGCAAAACTGCCCCGCCCTCGTTCACACTAGCGATAGCATGTCCCCGATTGACAAACTAACCCTGTTTTCGCAGACACCAAGGAACGTCCCTTCAAATGCATGAAGTGTAGAAGTACATTCGTGCGTCGCGACCTGCTACTTCGCCATGACAGAACCGTTCACGCCAAAGATGGCGGCGTACCTCTTCACAGCGACGGCAAACGTCGCGCGGGAACCAAGGCTCGCAACGTCAGCACCCCATCAAAGTCGGGTCTTGCTATCGATACATCGACATTGAGTGAGCAGATAGAGTCCAGCACTGAGGGCGTCTTCGATGTTGAGACTGCCGCTATGCTCGTCGCTGACTTGCACCATAAAGCGACAGCCGCGATGCGCGATAACGGCAGTCCTTTCGAGTCCAGCCCGTCCATGTCGTTCACGCCCAACGCCTCTGGCATGATGGATGCTACCGTCCCATTCCCTCAGGCCTCCTCTACCGGTACCGCTCCTTGGGACGCCTTCGTGCCCCATGGTGCATCCGACGCCAAGGCCGGCTCTGTCGCCTCCAATGGTTCCGATTCGCAACAGTCTTTTGCCAGTGTGAGTAGTCCAATCGTGGTCTTCATTCCGACGTCCGCACGATCACATCACTGACCGCGTTTTAATGTAGGCTTCCGCTGGCTTCAAGGCCCCTCAGGTCGCGAATGACGATGAGAGGAATCGCATCCTGGACAACATTCGGGCCAACGACCCTGATCGTGCATTCTTGGACGGATTCCGTGTCCCTGCTCTCGCCTCCCTGAACCGGTACCTCGCGACGTACTTCGGTCTCTTTCATCACCACCTGCCGTTTTTGCATCCTTCATCTTTCAGCCCCACAGAGACCTCGCCAGCTCTTCTCCTCGCTGTTCTCTCCATCGGAGCCCTTTATGCCTTTGATCAAGACCAAGCATACATGCTCCACATTGGCTCCAAGGTGCTCGTCAACCAGTTCCTCCAGAACAAAGAAAACTTCAGCTCCCGGAAATGTCCTCTGTGGACCATGCAAAGCTCGCTGCTCAACATGATCTTCGCCAGCTGGAGTGGTGACCCGAAGGGTCTCGAGTGGGCCTGCTCTATCAAGAGTTTGCTTGCCAACATGGTCGCTGGCAACCGTTACGAGTTGAAGCTCCGCCAGGACGCCCGCGAGGGCAAGGCGCCGACTCGCGCGGAATGGGTCGAGGACGAAGGTTGTCGTCGTACTTACTATGCAGTCTACATCTTCTTCGGCTTGATGACACTGACGTACAACCACACGCCTGCCATCAGCTTCAACGAGTTCGAGGACTTGCAGCTTCCCTCTTCTGAAGCACTGTGGAACTCGAAGGTGACTGACGACTCTGCCTGGCATGGTTTCCTGGAGTCTGCGCCCATCACGACCTTTATGATTGCGCATGACAACCTCTTCCAGGGCGAGACCCTCAAGTACAGCGCCTTTGCCACTCGTGTCATGATCAATGCGCTCTTCCTCGAGGTCTGGTACCACAAGCGAAGCCCCGAGGCATTGCAAGACGTTGTTACCGAGTACAAGCTCCGCCTTGCTCTGGAGACATGGGAAAAGTCACTTGATCTTTGTGAGCCAGAGGTCGATGCTGTGCCATTAAGCTCACCGCATAACAGCCACCACCCTCTGATCTTCAACGCCAAAGCCTTGTTCCGCAATGCTCGGGCGCGCCTAGAGGTTGACCTCAAGGCTGTCCAGGAGGCTCTCCGCTACCATGACCATTACGAGGTCGCCGCGGCAATGTCCAACGCTCGCGACCGCGTTAAGCGCTCGAGCGAGATGCTCAAGGTCATCCAGGAGTGCTACAACTGCATAGAGACTGCCGTTCGCCACGGTGTCCGCTGGGTTGCCCGCACTTCGCCCACCAACTGGAGCATCGAGCACCCTCTCTGCGGCATGGATCTCATGATCACTCTGACCCTCTGGTTGTATCGTCTGGAACATGACGAAGAAGCAGCTACGGAAGAGGAGATGACCATGTATCACAAGGTTCGCTTGCTGTTTGAACAGGAATCGGAAAGTTCTCTCGGTTCGCAGCAATTGAGCTCGACAGTCGCACGTCTTTGGGGCTCGATGCTTGATGAGGTGGTTGTATGGGGGTAAGTGAACCATGTCCTGATTTTATGACTTCGAAACAGACTGCTGACTATGAGATTTTACAGTATCACCCGACTAATGGGCGAGGCGTTTCGCCTTCACTCCCAAGCCCTCGTGGGGTACGTCGACGATGTCGAGGCTTCCTCAAATGTCTCGACCCCGTCTATGATCTCGCAAGGTGCCGATGAGGAGAGTGTGTACTAGATATAACGATGTTTACGACCATTTCCTTTGTTATCTCCTTGGTTGTTTCCCTGTGGTTACAGCTCTCCTTGGTATACCTCTTGCGCGATCAACATTGGGTTGATTTTCCGTGTTTCTGCTCGGTTCGGACAGGCGTGGGGGCATATGCGTTGGTTTTCACGGAGTTCGTCAGCTCGAAAGCGCAACTTTGCGGTCGAGATCTGCATCAGAGGTCAACGGTAATGCACTTGGTGGGCGAGATTGTGCAGTAGTGGCAGACTGGCTCGCGTCAACAAGACGGAGGAGGGAGAACCTGGCGTGGCACCTCGCGCGCAACCTAATGTTTGATGCAATGGTTGGCTGGTCCCACGGGAAGGGCGCCCCCCTTACTCTCCTGTTTTACTAGCTACGGCACTCCTATCTCATTGTAATGTTTTCGCGTTTATTCGTCTTTTCATTTGCTTTCACTAGTCAGATACCTTGCCTTCCTGTTTCTTGCCTGCTATATTCTCCTTTCTTCCCAGCTTCAGCGACGCTTCCTCCCTTGTCAGAGGTAGGCGTCTGCCGCGAAGATGAAAAGCACACCCAAAAAAATGCTTTGCAGCGCGCTTCCGGCTGCAGTCTCTCAGTTGTCTTTGACTTTCATCGTTTGGACCTTCTCCTTGTGCGGCTTTCAAATTTTCCACAACTTATTGTCTTTTCGAGATTGGTCGTGTCTCGTCTTCCAAGTGGTTTTTGCAAGTCTCCTTTTGCGGTCTATAGATTTCTCTCAGTCACGTCATGATGCAAATATTATCACTTCTCCATCTCTGATACCTACTTAGGGTATTGAAATCTTGCGATTAACTTTGCATATGCTGGTGATGCGTCAACGGCCGAGGCTGCCCGCCTGCTTGGCTCTACTATGTACCTGAATGCACTCTGCAGCATATTACAGGTGCTGCACATATGGCATGCTTGTGTACCGTGTAGTGCGTGTGGCTACTTCACCACCTGATTTGGCTGAGATGAAATGCAGGACAAAGCGATGCGTTCCTCTGTCCTGCACGTTGTGCATGCGTTTCCAAGGCGAAGGTGGGAAAAGGAGGAGTTTGCCTGGCGCGTGCCTGGTGTTCTAGACCATGTCTCAACCACTTCTGTCAAGATAGCAGCAGCAGGTATCCATCCCTTGGCTCGGGCTCGGACTAGGTCTCTGATCATGTTTGCTTCTTGCGCGCCACTGATGCATGATATTGCGACATGCTGCTCCAGGCTGCCAATACCGATCGCTATGCGGCTTCCAAAGACCCTACGCTGCCGTATGCTCGCTCGTTCATGAGGATCGTCCTGGTTCGATAGGTAAATTTACAGTGGGTGTTCAGGTGGTGGTCTGATCTTGGCGCTGTCTTGGCGGGGGTTTCGATGCGACCTTCCTTCTGGCATTCCTTCGTCGAGAGGGATCCGCTTAAACTGACTGGTGCTGGGCTGGGATCAAAGACTAGGTGGGCGATGATCGCTCACACAGGGCCTAGCAGAACTGTTGAGGGACGCAATGCCCTGATAAGTGCGCAAGTGTTACGATGGAGGTCGAAGAGGGAGGGGGGTTCCTGCGGTATGGCACATGCTGCAGGCGCAGGCAGGTACGCGGATAAGAGGCGGGTCAGGACATGTGGTGCGACATCTGGGCTGGTGGTGCAACACGAAGTTTCTCTTGTCTCGCCAATCTGTGGTCGCAGCGGTTTTCCTGCCGGCATGGCCAAGAAGCAAGCAACGGTATCGACAGGGGCGTGTGATGCTATACCAGCAGGGGGGGATGCGGCAGTGCCGCTCAACGGCTGCGGCAGAGGGCACGGCGGGCATGTGCTTTTCACCCACTGATGCTGGGAAAAAAGCAGCTGGCGGCTTTCATGCGGTCTTGCCCCCCCACCCCCCCCCCTTTGCGTTTGCCTTCTCGTGTTTTGAGATCGGGTGGCCGTGTGCTCTTGATGATGAGGTTCGAAAGGGTCGTGCGTTCGGGTGTCGCTGCTGTTTGATGTTGGCGCGCTTTTCTGGCCTTCGAGGGCTACTCGAACTACAGGCGTATCGTGGTCGCTTGCACTGGACTGGGAACAGTGTTTTCTTGGATCCGTCCAGATGTAACCATCGCAGCGGCTGAGGGAAGGATTATGGCCTCGCCAAGTGACCAGGGACGTTGGAGGTTTGATACTACGAGATGTAGACCATGCAGGCTTAGTTGCTCCTCCCTTCCTCTTGCTTTCACCCGAGCAGTCTGGAGGACTCCGCCGCTACCACTCACTTATTTACTCACTTACTCACTCAATCACTTGAGTCTCCATCATCGTTGAAGTGCCATCTCGCCAGCCAACATCACACTCGTTTTGCTTCCACGCCAGTCGCTCGCTTGATCCTGGTTTTGCCTTATAGTCCACCGCACTGTATCTGTGGCTTCCTTACAGCAACTCTCGACGTGTGGTGCTACCAACACACTATTCGCATTCTTCGTCATCAAGCCGTGACAAAGGGCCCGCTCCGTTGGCCTGCCGAACGACTTGACCAGAAAGGAAACTCGGCAGAAGTATTTTTCGGGTTCGTTCACTGCAAGAAAACCCACGAACGGAGCACACGATCACGCTTTGTCACCACTGCGAGTCGACAGGCCCGGCAGCTCGCATCGACATTTCCGAGTAAACTAGTTCGCCCGAATAGTGATGCCCTTCGCGAAGAAAACCATGTTATCTACCTGGATACTGGCAGTTCTGCCGACGATAATCAGCACGGCCAGCGCGAAATGTGAATGCGGATACACTATCGACGACGGCGACCGGTCATGGGCATTCACGGATATGCTGGAAAGCGATCTACTGCATCTCGATCTCAAGCAGCCGGGTCTGCAATATGGCGAGCTCGGATGGGCGCCACAGCAGTTCAATATGTCAAAATCTGCTGGTCGAGGGCCGTTTGGCGAGATTTACAGTGTCGACAATGTCAGGTCGAATATTGTTGGAGATCAGTCGGTCTACACTGGTGACGGCAGCTATGGAGGCTCGGCAGGTTTGCAACTTGTAGTTGGGGGCAGCCAGATCGACGACATGGTCGTGGTGTCAGAAGTGGCTACCGCAGACCAGCATCACACATATGGCACATATAGGGCGGGCATCAAGGTGACAGACGTGCCTGGCACTTGTACTGCGTTCTTCTGGGTAAGTTGTGTGGTGACCTTTGAACTTGACATCGCCATCAGAAGGTCTATGCTTTGGGAATGTGCAGCAGATACTAACGCAGCTACTACCCAGTACTTCAACGATACCCAAGAGATTGATATCGAGTTCTTGTCGTACGACTTTGATCGAACGAACAATTCGTTTCCCGTCAATCTTGTCCTGCAGTCGAAGGAGTCTGCACAGGCGGGACACGATGCATCGGGAACAAAAGACTTTCAGAAAGTCAACCTGCCGTTCGACCCCACCGCGGGCTTTCACGAATATCGTTTTGACTATGTACCGGGCAAGGTTACGTTCTATGCCGACGGCAAGGAGCTGGCTGAGATGACGGGTGATTCCGTGCCAACTACTCCGGGTCATCTGCTCATGTCTCACTGGAGCAACGGCAATCCCGGCTGGTCCCACGGCCCTCCCACTCAAGACGCCATATCGACCATCAGCTATGTCAAGGCTTACTTCAACTCATCTGACGATTCAAGGAGGGGTGCTTACGCGGCTCGATGTTCTGATCCAGCAACAGTTTGCCCTATCCCCAACAATGATCCTACTTTCTTTTTCGGACATGAGGACGGGATGGCCCCGGGTCAGACTGTCTACTCAGACACTAGTGAGGCAACGCGCTCAGCTGTGGCGGCATCGATCTGGTTGCCCGTTACAGGTCTCTCACTACTGGTCTGGGCGATGAATCTGTGAGCCTGCGGGCGGGTCAACCCGAGTTCGCACGTTTTAGTTACGGAAAAGCCTCTCGGTTCAGCTCGACAATACAATAATAATCCAACAAAGGTGGTAGTTATTCTCCACCCTGCAGCTGGTTCAAACGTCGGTGAAATTGTCGCATAAAGTCTCCCACCATGAACTTTTCTCTTGGGCGGACTGCTTGCAGCCGGGGTCTGCACGCAGATGCGGCGGAAGGACAGAAGAGTGTACGTCAGCATGATGACCCTGGAAAGACTGGACCTTGGCTCGAGCACGTGGAAATAAGAAATCAGACGTAGCCAGCAGTGCGTGATGTTGTGGGCCAAGTTGAAGTGGTGTCAGAATGCTACCATATAAAGCCGAAGGGTCGCTGGGCTCGAGGCAAGCGAGCTTGTGATGCTATATAGGCAGCGATGCCGCCGGTGATTGGGCGTGTCAAGTGCGCCGAGAGACGAACGGGCCGAAGCGGCTGCACACCTTGCTGTACACATTGAGACAAGACGCCCTGTGCTGTCCCTTTCTGCGGGCTGTCATGTGCAGACATCGGCCACAAGACCACGAGCTGCATCATGTTTATAGAGAATAAGTACAGTACACAGCACAGCACAGCAGAGCACCGAAAGCGGATTCGCGGGGAAACCCTGGGGGTGCTGGACTGTACTATGCACGCGATTATGCATGCGATGCACCCCGCAAAGCCTTGTGTCTCGTCACGCGCATGGCAAGAGCATGCTACTGTAGCCACGTGCTGCAGTTATCTCGACGACCAGCATCCGGAGGGGTAAGGGTAGACTTGACGTCTCTCTCTGCCTGACGACTACCACAGCACGGCCTCCGCAGAGCTCCAGAGTTCCGGGCTTGGACCTGGACAGGACATACAGCACCATGCATGGAACGTCAGCACGGCACATCTGGAGAGGCGTGCAGGGATGCGGCGCCAAGGGGCATGATATCATGAACCACTTGGGCACATGCACATGCGTATGCACAACAACCCCAGCCAGCCGCCCCCCCAGCTAGTTAAATCACCGAACTTCGACACTGCCGAGGTGGTTGGCCAAGCCAAGGTCCAAAGTCGCAGCGTGACGCGCGGACTGTAAGTAGCATCACCCTCCTCTGCCGTGACTGGACAACGCCATGGCTGTCGAGCCCTCTGCCTCGACCGCCCTGGGAGCGCCGCCACAAGATGGATAATTCTCCGCTGGTCCAAAGCCCCGGCCACCCTTCTGAAGACCATACAACCAATAACGGCCCCAGGTTGCCAAAACCAAGAGCAAGTGTGCAAGTCACACGGCCGGGACTTGAAAAACAACACACTCTACTTTGCACCAATGCGGAAATAGAACCCATGCTGTGGAGAAGAGCAGGATTCGTCGTGGACTGCAAGATTGCGGCCTTGTGATGCCAACAGGGCAAAGCTGTGATATTGGCTGGTCCTCTTCTTACTGTATGCAACATCACCGTGCAACTGATATGTATACACATATATAAATATATAAGTCACGGGCCCACAGCTTGTAACCCTGCACAGCTCAACTTCAACATCCGCCCACAAAGCGTCACAATAGCACAGTTTCCACAATCATACCTCAGGCAACTGCGGGCTTCCATCTCTGTACTGCCTGGTCCTGCAGCAGTACCCTGGCTCTTTCTTTCGTCATACAGGCTGCGGTTAGAGCCACCTAGCCGTCACCATGACCGGCCAAACCACCACCTTCGCCCTCGTCAACAGCACGGGCTCAGCCAACGCCTACGCCTACGTCACGGGCCTCGACCTCAACAACTCCAACACGCCCATCTTTATCCAATCCGATGGCATCACCGTCTACCGTCCCACGTCTCCTTCCTCAACCCTCCAGCCCCTCGCCGCCAACGTAGCCATCTCCCTCGGCCAGCCTGGCTCGACCCGCAACGTGACCATCCCGCGTATCGCCGGCGGCCGCGTCTGGTTCGTTGTCAACGGTCAACTCACCTTCCTCTTGAACCCAGGCCCCGCCATCGTTGAGCCCAGCGTGACTAACCCCTCGGACCCAAACTACAACCTCTCGTGGGGCTTCTGCGAGTTCACCTTCAACGCGGACCAGCTGTTTGTCAACATCAGCTATGTCGACTTCGTCGCTCTGCCTATCGCTCTGAACCTACGCAACAACTCGGGTGGCGTGCAGATTGTCCAGGGCCTGCCGAACGGCGGCCTGGATACCATTGTGCAGCAGTTGCAAGCGCAGGCGGCCAAGGATGGCGCGGGTTGGAATCAGCTGGTGGTGAAGGCGCCGAACGGGTCAAACCTGAGGGCCCTGAGTCCGAATAGTGCCCGGGTCATGAACAATGCGCTGTTCAACGGGTACTATCAGGCTTATGTTGATCAGGTGTAAGTCGTTTCTTCTCTGTCTGTCTAGATACAAAGGCCTGAGCCGGCCAAACACGTGCCATGCTGACAACTTCCACTTTGTGGGACACACACATACACAGCTGGACAAAGTACACCTCCCAAGACCTGACAATCAACACCCAAGCCCAGTGGGGAGACATAGTCGGCCGCGTCAACAGCTCCACGGGGCTCCTGACCTTCTCGGGTGTTGGAACCTTCGCGAAGCCCAGCGCCGGCGACATCTTCAGCTGCAGCACGGGACCTTTTGCCAACTACCCAGCCGCGACGGCCGACGAGATGGGCAACCTCGGCGCCCGCATCGCCGCGTCCCTGAACCGGTCCACCCTCCTCGCCAACTCGCAGCAGCCCAATGGCGAGCAGGTCAGCACGTACTACGACGCCCTCTCTGCCACGGGCGCCGCCGCCGGCGTGACGAACCATTACTCGCGGATCGTGCACGGGGTCAATCTCGACGGGAGGGGCTATGCGTTCCCGTATGACGATGTTGTGCCCAGTGGCAGCACGCAGCCAGACCAGGCCGGAACGGCGTTCGATGGGGACCCGGCTGTGCTTACAATCACGCTTGGTAGTCTGACAGCGAATGCTGCTGCTGCTACTGCTACAGCCGCCGCGAGGGAGGCAGACGTTCAGCCCGCAGAGGCCGAGGCCGGGGCTGCTAATAGTGGTCAGGAGCAGGCCGCTGCCGGCACGCAGAAGCAGGAGCTGCGGAGGCGGAGCTTGAAGTCCAGGTTCGGAACTCTCAAGGCGCGATTCAAGAAGGCGCTGGCATGAGAAGTCAATGTCGACACTTTCCCCCCCCTCCACCTGTAGATAGTTTGCATTGATTTTGTATATAAACGTTTGTAGTCTGTCGAGCTTCAGAGGATGACCTCTGATCATGAATTCACGCTCCACAGCTATTATGACCGCCTCGTGTTTGTTGTTGCGTACGCACATAGAGTTCAGAGGTACCCTCATCTTTTCTGCCTCTTCTCGCGCTGCTGAGCCTGCCACTCCTGCACAAAGTCCTCCATCTCGGTGTGGATGCGCAAGCCCTTCTCAGCCATGGTGTTATACACCGATTTGAGCTCAGAGGAGTCAAGCTCGGACACCAGCGTGATGAAGGCCTCCATGTATACGTCCTTAGACGACGGACACCGCTGGAGGGCGCGATGAAACACGCTCTTCGCTTTACCTCTCAGTGACCCATGCTGATGGCAGTACCGGATATACGCAATCCAGACCTGAGGGTGGTGTTTGCACTCGTCGCTGTTATCTAGAGCGTGCTCGAACGCCGCCGCGGTCGAGTTGATGTTCCCCGCGCGCGCCTCGTATTGTATCATGAACGCTCGCGTACCGAGACAATCGAGTCTCGGCTGCGACACGATGTCGTTGAGCTTGGAGCGGACTCGGTCGTCTATGCTTAACCGGGTCTCGCGCCAGGCGTAGAGAGTCTGGAAGATGGTGTTTCGCGGGAAGTAGTCCATGGACTTGCTGAGGTGCTCGCGCAAAAGGCCCAAGCGGCATGGCCTGAGTCGCAGCCGTCAGCAGATGTGGTCATTATGCAAAGTCAGAGAGTGCTGATGAAAGTGGCGGCTTACCCATGTGATGCGTGGAAATATAGCAGTTTTGCTGCAGACTGGAGCAATGTCTCATGCGTCGCATGTTCAGCGCTCCCTCTTCTGATGAGCTCTTCAGAGAAGGCATGAATGCTTCGCAGAGCAGACCAGATGTCACCTTGTTGTGCAGAAGTTGGCTCTCCACCGCTTTGAAAAGTCAGATACTCCAGGAGCATCAACGTTTCCGAGAAAACGGCAGCATGACGAAGGTTCCCTGCAGATAGAGAGTAGTCTCGCCGCGCCATTATGGTTTGTGCAGCCTTTTGTGCTTGAGAGAAATCATCTTCCTGCACAAGAGAAGATGTGTCTCCTGTGAGTGAGAGGGCCATGCTCATGATATCCGCAGCCGCATCATTTCTTGAGCCATTTTCCAACTTCAGCCACACAAGCCAGGTGCCCAACCTAATCCGGTCGACCTCTGATATGCCCGGGAGGTTGAGGGCTGCCTTAGCGATATTAGCAGCAGACATTGAGTCCCCCTTGGCGTGTTCACGGGATGAGTATCCGAGATACAGCTCAATGTTGGTCGGGTTCTGCTTCAGAAGTGCCTTTGCCGTCTTCTTGTCGTCAGCTCCTGCCAGTGCACCATTCAGAGCAAGGTAGTATGGCGCGAGATGTGTGTCACCGCACTGGAGGATAAGCTGCTTCAGTATGCCGGCAGCCCAAACCTGTCTAGCGTTCAGTGCTGAGTCCTTTGCTGTCTCGAAGCCATTAAACCAATTCGAATGGCCGGAGATAACTTCTGGTGTTCTGGCAAAGCTTTGGAAGTGCTGCTTGAAGTCAGGATATCGCTGATCATTTCCGTCTGATCTATCGACTTCTGGAATGCTGGTTCGATCAACTGCCAGGGATGACCCTGTGGCACGCCTTTGAGACCAACCGGTTATTGGAGTGTATGGGTGGTCAAGATCAAACGCTGTCGGTAAGCCGCAAAATACAAGCATAGCATTGATCAAAATAGTTTTCACCTCTGAGAGCATACTGCTTGGAATGTGGAATAGTAACTCCTTGATATCGGCAAAGAGCACGACTCTGAACGGATCATCCTCGGCACCTTCATCCAGAGTTCGTGCCGCGGTCGCGGCCTGCCGGGTTTTCAGGACCTCCATTGCCGCCCATGCCATATAAGCATCTCGGGCCGGAAGGGGCGGCCGGGCTTCGAACCGAGTCGGCTCCGGAGGATCGTGCTGGGACGGATCTTTCGTGAAAGTCGCCCAGCCTCGCGAGCCTGCCTCTCCAAACCGTGGGGTTTCGCTATCCCAGAACGCTTGAAAGTCCGCAAAAGATTCCTGGGAAGAGCCGTCCGCTGGTCGGCAGAAGTTCAGCTCTAGCACGGCTTGCCAGGCTGAGCAGGCGAGCTCCATGAACCCAGCATCGCTCACAAGTACGGTGGCGTGCAGGAATGTGTTGATGAGATCGCGACATGCGCCAATTTGTGCCGTTGATGAGTCTGAGACGAATATGGCATTTTGGAGATACTTGATGCGGTCGACATAACGCTTCTTGATATCATCATAGCGGAAGACCGATATGTCTGCCTGCCGATATACGATTTGCGCCTGCCAGAGACCCTGGCTCCTCGGATAGGTCTTCATGAGCTCCTCCCAACGTCTGATTGCGGTGTTCCTGTCCCATATTTTGATCCCTTCCGCCATGAGCTTAAGCTGCACCAGTTCCCGCTGTGCCGGACTTTCAGCATGTTTCAGCGCTTTCTCTAGCAAGGAGAGCTTAACATCTGCAAAGCTCTTGATCTCTGCCAGACTAGGATGTCGCGCATCTCGTGCTGCGTGCCGCAGAAGCACGTCCTGGTGGTCGACGAGTTCATGCCACGCTTGCATGTCGGATGGTTCTTCTTTCACTTTCCTGCCGAGATAGACAGAGCGTATATTGATTGGATCGTCGTTGTAATTCTGCATCTCAGAGTCCGAATCGTCCTTTACGCCACGACGATAATCTCCATCACTACTCTCAGATCCAGTATTGCCCTCGAGCAACCGATAAACTGGAGTGTCCTGGACGTCATATGACTTTGATTCGGACTGGCTTGGTCCCAGCTCCTCTTTGGCACTTCCGAAAGTACGCAAAGACAAGTACTCTGCGGTCCAACTGGGATCTTGCTCGCAAGCGTGCCGTATGCGAATTGGCTGTACACCCGCAAGTCCGGTCAGAGCACGGAAGGTCTTGCGGTCTGCGCTGAGTATGGGGCCCTTGTCGCGATAGCCACGAAAGAAGAACTCGCTTCGGGTACCTGCCCGCTCGAAACGGATGAAGCCATCGGCACCGAGGACGCGTCCAGCGCCGTACCGATGATAGTCCGGGACCTCGCGGGGGTTGTTCGAGCCATATCGCCGGATGAGCGGGTCGCCTCGCCTGTCTACTGTGTAGCTCTCGTTGTGCTGCCGATTGCGGGCTGGAAGTTGCTGCGGGTGGGATGGTGGCGCAATCGAGGTTCTTTCCGTCTGCTTGTTGCTCTTTTCAGTGTCTTTGGCTTTGCGAACTAGTGCTTCCTCAGTTGAAGCTGCAGTGATCTCTGTGGCTGGAGGTTCTAGGCGAGCTTTAAATGAGAACTTTGGAACAGGCTTCGATGTTGAGGGGCGCGATCGCCCTTCATCTCGTGGCATGGCAGCGCGCAAGTCTATCGTCCTTTGCAATTCATCTTATGGTAGGAAGTTCGTCTAGATGCACACTCTCTGCTTCAGCGCGCGACACCCAGGGATTTGGCAATCAAGGCACAGGTGGCACTGGATGATGTTCGACGGGAGTGGGCACTGTACACGAGCTGGAGTTGTGCCTGGTTGTACCAATTGATAGCATTCCCACATGTGCGTAGAAAACTGTGCCGCACTGTACGTGTAAAACCAAAAGTCCATAGGCATTTCATACAGCTACTCTCGAGAACCATGGATGGATCGAGTGTTTTAAATTTCAAAAAAGGGACCAGCTAAACCCACCATCGTCTAGAATGACAACTGAGGAGCTTCCACTCCTTCCTGCCTCGTAATCGACTGTGATAGTTAGGTGACCACCCGCTCATAGACATTAGTACAGACCAACTCAGCAGGCTAGAACCTGTAAATTTAGCTATAAATTTATTTAATATTGGAGATAGAGATCTTTGTATGCAGGATACCTTATGGGCTTTCATGGCGCCTATGCCCAAAAAACATTTACACTACCAATATAACGAGGAATGTCTAGGGAATTGCATGGATGCTATCCTCGACGATATGCTGCTTGGTAGCTAGTAGCCACAGACTTGGGAGGACGATTTCTCGCAGGATGGGTTGAAAGTCGGTGTTGAACCTTGGGTTTAGATGAGCTGCTAGAGAAGCCAAGCCAATGATGATCCGTGTAAGTCCAACGGCCAATACTACGCATAATATGTCAAGAATACAAGGGTTGCCAGTGAGGTTTTTTAATATGAATATCACATTTGAATGTTGTGCAGGTTTTCGTTGTTACCTTGCTGAAGGCCTTTCGAGAGGTCGAGCATTGAAAAAGACAGATCCCCTGTTTAGCAGCATAGCACTCATCGTCCTGACAGCCGCCACGACCATTGTCGCCATTTCAGTCGTTCTGATCTGATACGAGCGATGGCTACAAACTAGAACGCAGACTTAGGAACATGCATGAACCAGGACGGTATGGTCATCTTCACCCATGTTGTCTCAGCGATCAACATGTTCTCCGACTGGAGCGTAGCCATTGTGCCGATCTTCAATCTATGGGTTGCCAAGATGCAACGACGGATGAAGATCGTGACCGCCGGAGTTCTGCGAATTGGTGTCTTGCTAGCCCCACTGCTGGCGCCTCTGCTTGGACAACCAGCTGACGTTTCTGCGCTCCCAGTGCTTCTGTTGCCACATTCATCCAGATCCAGCGCATATCTCAACCCGGTAGATCTACTTTATAGTTGGAATCACTCGCCTCTAGCTCTTTCAGCTAGAAATCCGCTGACAAGAATACCTACAGACAATATTTCGTACAACGGTTTAGGGACAGCCGTCCTGCGTGCCATTAGTGTCATCGTCAGCTGCTTGCCCGTGCCCCCGCATACTCATCCATAGATATGATAGCGGTTCAAGGGCAAAATCCAAGAAGAGCAAGCGACCTTCAACGAAACCCGTGATTACCAACAAGGTTAAAAACAGGCTTCGAACATGGTCATCAACAATGATGCCAATGTGGAAAATGGCCCGGGTAGTGGGTGCTCTGAAGTTGGAGATGGTGAAAGGGCTCGTCAGATTATTCAGAGCAACAGGCCCGCCGACCATTTTTCGATGGATGCGAGTCGATAAGTGACATCGCCGAGATGGCTTTGTGTCTTCTAAATGCTGAACAATATCAGCCTTTGTCCTAAACCAGACCGTCGAGAGAACAAGAACCCCAGATTTCCATGCGGCAGTGATGACGGGTGTGATGTGTTTGGTTTGTGCACGGTGCTCAACTCGAAGCTATCGCGGCCGTGGCATCGTCAGCAGGATACCTTCAACAGGGGCAACAAAATATATTCACCAGAATGGGTCCAGGTAAGCTTGCTGTTTCTGGACCGGTCGACCGAAATGCGGCTTGGCTAGAGCTAGCTGATCAGGGGCTCAACCCTATCCTTGGCCATAGGTCATTGTCGTATCCATGTAGCGTACTCATCAATGGGGCACGATTCGTTGGGATGGTCGGGTCTGAGGAGCTGTCCTGCGAGCTCCGGGAGCAAGCATGCGAGAGCTAAGCACGCGAGAGCGAAGCACCATTGCAACCTGTCAGTGGACTCGAGACGCAATATCGAGCTTTGGCATGCTGATGCGCTACACCGGGGGTGGACTAGTGCTGCATCAAGCCCCGTCGAAATGCAACCGCCATGGCGGATGCTGGCTGCAAAGGTGCCGTACCAGGCAGAGCTCATCTCGCATCGGGTACAGCTGCCTTGGCGGTGCGGTGCCAGTGCCTGCCGTCCATCCATCATGGGGCTACGGGTCAACGGGCCAACGGGGCCGCGAGGCTCGGCGCAACCTTCAGACGTGGAACCACTCGAGCCACTCAGGCCATCGTCAATCAACGCCGCGCTCTGTGTCTCCGCGATTCGCACTCAACCCCCTTGAGCTGGCTCTGCTGACAACCCATCTGCTGCGCCGTCTCATCCACTCGGATCTCGTCCCGCGCACTACGGCCGGAATATTCCGCCCCACGGCGCCAGACTCCTGGGCCGATCTGCTCTCCCGAGCGACCACTGCCCAAGCTAGCTCGCGTCCCTCGTGGGCCATGGCCCGTAAGAAGGACGCCACCCCCAGGATCCGGAGCGGCTGCCTCATCTGCAAGTGAGTCTTGTTTGCTCGGTCGACGACTAGTCCTCTGCCTGTATATGCTGACATTTACGATTCTCTCCACTCAAGGAGGCGCAAGACAAAGGTATACATGCCCCTGGCAATGGCCTGCCCATTGCAATCATCATCATCATCATCATCACCCTGCTCTCTGTATGGATTTGACTGACATGCCGTCCAACCGCTTCAGGCCGACGAAACAGAGCTCTATTGTCTGCGCTGCACCACGGCTCGTCTTGAGTATGGCAGTATCCTCACGCTAGACCCCACATCCTTGAAGCCGGCGACCAGACCAGGGAATCCTTCTGTGCGATCGACAGTTAACAGATCGGAAATCCCGAAGAATGGTGCTGCTGTCTCCCTGATACGTCGAAAACCCCTGCCGAACCCCAATCGCCAAATTCCTCAAACACCAACTCTCGTGACCTTGACCTCCAAACAAGCGCTGTATTTGGACGTCTTCCGTTTCAAGGTCGCCTCAAGTTTCCCCGATCGGGAGTTCTGGTACCGCATTGTTCAGCGTGAGGCTGTCTACGATGAGAGCATACGCGACAGCATTGTCGCGCTGGGCGCGCTTTGGCTGGCCCGACAACGAGAGCAGGAGAAACCCATGCGAAGGACAAGTGTGTCACCAGATCGCGATGTCAAGGGCGACAAGATTAGTCAAAGTCAGCATCAGACGGTAGATGTCAACTTCCGAGAGGCGTCAAAACACCATGCCAGTGCCATGAGCCTCTTCGGTAAACGCCTTTCGGAGACTGGGCCGTCCATGCCGCAGAGGAGCATTTTCATCGCCACATATCTTTTCGTCATTTTCGAGCAGATCCAGGGCAATGGTAAAGAAGCCGACAGACTGCTCATCTATAGCATGAGCATGATGTACAAGAACCTGTCAGTCTTTCGGGCCAAGAAACAGCAGGCCGCGCATATCACCTCGGCGCTTGCCGCTAGAGTCGACGACGAAGGCCTGGCCGAAGCAGAGAGGTGCTTCATCCACCTGGCACTAGTCAACCCAAGCGGACAGCGGATAGCATCAGGCGAGGCCGCTTGCAAAGAACTTGCGAGCCACATCAGGGCTGCCGCTCCGCCTGACCCGGAGTGGCCAACTGATGTGCTCCTCGCTGAGTGGGATCTTTTCCTCAGCCGGACGGGGATCTGGGTGTTCCGCCTTGCTCCAGAGGCATTCTTCGCGGACCACAGCGTTTTCGACGGGGGCACGGAGCTATGGGAAGCCATGATGACCAAGCAATCGAGCTGGAGGGCAGCGTTCACGGCCAGACTTGACACCGAAGCGCCCTCCTCAAGCCGAGGGGCGGTCGAGAGAGCCTTGGCGTGCGTGTTGCTGATGTGTATGTGCTGGAACTGCTTGGCTGACATGACCGAAATGGCCTGGGATGCATACATACCGGAGTGCGAGCTCGCGATGGATCTCATGGAAAAGGCAGAAGAACAAGCCCTGGAGCCGTATCATGAATGCCTCCGCATACCGACGGCACATCCGCTGTACTTTATCCTCCAGAAATGCCGCCAACCCGCCATTCGGCGGCGGGCACTTGAAATGATGCGTCGTGTTGTGAAGTCAGACCCTAGCTGGAACAGTCGGCTGATGCTTGAGGCTTGTGAGGCTCACATAGAGCAGGAAGAAAGATGGCGAGACAAGGCCACGGGCACCATTCCCTCTTCGAGGAGGCTGACTTGGACTACATCCACATGGGAGCCGGATGGGGCGGGCGGAAGACTGATTTTGACTTTACGGGAAGCTATGCCTGGTGAAGATGGCGTTCATGCTACGAACGTGATACATCTCCAGCTTCGTGCGGTCAATTAGGAGATCTAGCCCGGGCGCGGGCAGCCTCTTGGTGCAAAGACAGTTCCTGGTTGATAATCTGCGGTGGAGCCGGCCGGGTCTAAGCGACCCTCGTAGTACCTGATCCAACATAACTTCAGAACCCACCAAATTGTCTGCAATGGGAATTTCAGAATTGCATGTTCAAGTTAGTGGCTTGCGCTTGTTTAGAGCGGCGTGGACAGAACGGATGAATCACGATGGCAGCAGCAGTTTCCGGAATCTTTGGTGAAGCGGGCGTTGACAGAAACCACGCATTGCCCCCCAAATCTTATTCGGAAAACCAAGTTTACCTACAGTGCTACATACTATTGATTAGTGAATGCAAGGATTGGGTTCAGTGTGCTTGGAACTGGGCCGGGACCCATCCCAGACCCCTGAAACCTTAAGCATGAGGCCGCGTCTCGTGACAAAACGACGTCACTGCTGCTTGGTTAGGCCAGCCAACCTCGAAATAGCGCAAGCTTTGGTGGGCTGCTGTCAGACGTCGCTTGTGCCTGGTGGGTGCCCTTTCTGCATGTGCCCCCGCATGGCAATGTGGGCGTGCTGTGATGGGAGACGCCATATGCCCTTGAGATGGTGTCGCTGGCCTCCCTCTCGCCTCTCGGGGAGATAAAGACGCTGTCGCCGTGGGCCTCCCTTTGTCCTTGTGTCGCGTCGTTGCTGAACGACGACTACCCTGCAGTACCTTGTTGCCCTGGAGGTTGGCTGGCGGGGGATGCAGTCTCATGTTTGATAGGCAGCTAGCACGAGGCACGGGTATGTATTTGGCGGGCCCTGAGAGCCCCCCACCCCCTTGGCGCGTCATTGGGGCAGCGCGGTTGGTGCATTGTGGTGGTTGCGCCTGCCCGCCTCCGCAGTTTTGGGCGCAGCCATGTGACAAGCACTGAGGCGATCACACGGCCCTCCACTGTTGACAATCGACGGAGCAGGCCCTCCAGACACAGACTCGACTCGTTTATCATTCCACCGCTCCTTCCTCCCCTCGAGATCGGCAGCATCGACTCGCGGCTTGCATCACCTGCAGCCCCGTCCCATATCTCGCAGCTTCGCTTCCTTTCCTCCGGTTACAGGCTCGTTGGCGTTGCGCTCATGGCCGGCATATAGCGTCTTGTCTGTCTGTGCATGGCCCCTGGACCCGCCGCCCTCTTTGTCTCTTTCTCCCAGGCTGCTGGCTTGTGAGTCGACGCACATTCCTCATCACACGACGCGTAGTCGTCCGCAGCAGTCATGGCCGACAACAGCTCGAGCCATCTCGCCCCAGACTCAATCGAGTCGTCACAACTCTTCACCGGCGGTCCACCCTCGCCGAATCTCCGCCGCAATCATGCTCGACGGAGTAGGAGACCCTCGTTCACCGGCGAACTCCCCGATGAGCGAACCTCGCTCCTGCGTCCCGCCCGGTCCCGCATGCGCATACATAGTCCTGGCCGCCAGTCTTCCAAGCAACAGAGCTTCGTTGGTATGCTATCCACAACACATCATCTTGTTCTATTAGTTCCAGATTAAGGGCTAGCCACTGACCTGCGTCTTCTGTGCAGCAGGTGAGACCGGTTATGGTACACGCCACCACAGCCGCGCCCCTTCTTTTGGTCAGCGCCTTATCGATGCCCTGGCCGACCACCAGCGCGATCCCCTGGCCGAGTCCAGAACCAGTGTCTTCGCGGACGACCGCCTGTGGTACGATCAGTTCACCTCGACCGACTGGGTTCACGATAGCATCGCGGACTCCTACCGTGTCAAGCAACTACGCAACCGCAAGGACTTCTATGGACGACTTATTGTTTTGTTCGATGGAGCTCAGGGCTGGATCTTGAGTGCCGTAGTGGGCTTTGCTGTGGCTGTCATTGCCTACTGCGTCAATATCGCAGAAGGTACTGTTTTCGACTTCAAAGATGGGTACTGTTCCACAAACTGGACTTTCAGAGAAAGGGTAAGCAGGCGAACCGCGCATATGCATTTCATACTCACATGCGCTGACTTTGCTACAGGTCTGCTGCCCTCATGGTTCCTGTACTGCCTGGCGCACATGGTCTGAGGTTCTTGGTGGCCGCGGGGTTGGCGCTGACTGGATCGAGTTTGTTGTCTATCTTTTCGCCGTCCTCGTTTTCTCGATTGCCGCCTGTCTCTTGACTCTCCTTACCAAGACGATCGTTCCTTCAGCGTACCGCATGTCCACCTTTGACGAGAACCTCGCGGCTGAACAATACACCGATAACGACGATGAAGAAGGTGCTAGTCCTAGACAGCGGGTACAGGAAGAGGTTGCTGCCCCAATGGTCTACTACTCTGCTGCCGGCAGTGGTGTGGCTGAGGTCAGAGTAATCCTCAGTGGCTTCGTTTTGCACGGCTTCTTGGGTGCAAGGACGCTCTTGATCAAGTCTGCCGGCCTCATTCTCAGTGTCGCGTCTGGCCTGAGCATCGGAAAAGAGGGCCCTTTTGTGCACATTGCGACTTGCGTGGGCAACATCGCATGTCGCATGTTCTCCAAGTACGACAATAACGATGGGAAGAGGCGTGAGGTTCTGTCAGCAGCCGCGGCGGCAGGTGTTGTGGTGGCCTTTGGTGCTCCTCTCGGAGGCGTCCTGTTCGGTCTTGAGGAGGTTGCCTATTATTTCCCAGCCAAAACACTGTTCCGCACCTTCTTTTGCTGCATTGTCGCTGCTCTATCGCTCAAATTTCTCGACCCATACGGAACCGGCAAGGTGGTCATCTTTGAAGTTCGGTACAAGATCGACTGGGAGTGGTTTGAGTTGGCAGGTTTCATCCTTGTTGGTGTTCTCGGTGGCGCCGCTGGTGCGTTCTTCATCAAAGCCTCCAAAGCTTGGGCTCAGAGCTTCCGCAAGATTACACTGATCAAGAAGTACCCACTTCTCGAAGTGGTGCTGGTGGCCATCGTCACGGTTCTTATCGGTTACTGGAACACCCTAACTCGACTACCTGTCGCCAAGTTGCTGCTCAACCTTGCGGCGCCTTGTGACGACGAAACCAGAGACGACACCCTTGGTCTCTGTGCCCACGAAATCGGGGATATTCCTCCCATCATTCGCACTCTGCTCTTCGCATTCCTCGTCAAGGGATTCCTGACAACAATTACATTCGGTATCAAAGTACCTGCTGGTATCTACGTGCCGTCTATGGTCGTGGGTGGCTTGATGGGCAGGATCATTGGCCATATGGTGCAGTGGCTTGTGTTGCAGTATCCAAGTGCTGGCATCTTCGGCGAGTGCGCACTTCTTCAGGAGTCAAGCTGCGTACAGCCTGGCGTGTACGCGCTTATTGCGGCCGGCTCGACTATGTGCGGTGTCACACGGCTGTCAGTGACTTTGGCCGTCATTCTTTTTGAGCTGACGGGCAGTCTGGACTACGTGCTCCCGTTCTCCCTTGCCATTCTTGTCGCCAAGTGGACAGCGGACGCTCTCGAGCCATTGAGCGTATACGACTTGCTAACACAGATGAACTCGTACCCGTACTTGGATAATAAGCACAAGCCGATGTTCACATCTGATCTTGCCGATATTGTCCCACGAGTCCGCAGAGAGCGCGTAATCGACATTTCGAACTCCCCGCTCGTACCCGCCATCGAGTTGAGGGCAAAGCTTGAGTTGCTCCAACGTGCTGGAGAGCTGGACGGTGGTTTGCCCATTATCCGCAACGACATCCTTGTTGGCTTGATCCCGGCGCCCGATCTCGAGTACGCTCTGGATCGTCTTAAGGATGAGGCGAATGATCGATGCCTTATGGCTGACGTGCCCAGCATCGACGATGATGACGACGACGAGACGGAAGAACCTACTGACTTTACACCATACATTGATCCGGCGCCGGTTGCTCTTGACATCAAGTCCCCGATGGACCTGGTCTACGAGTGTTTTGCGAAGCTGGGATTGCGTTACATCTGTGTGCTCAAGAATGGTCGTTATGCAGGCATGGTACGTGGCTCTCATCAAGTCTCCATTCACGATTTGTTTCTGCCTTACTGACAAGCAATTGCAGACACACAAGAAGCGCTTTGTGAGATACATTCGCGATCTCGAGGAGAAGGAGCATTCGCATTAGTTTTATGTCGAGCTTTGTTTGCATCTGTTAGCGCATTCACCACATCTCCCTGCATCACGATGCTGTCTTCACTTCTGGCGTTGAATCAGGCACTGAAGGTTTCACTGGGCGGTTTCGTTCATATACAACTGTTTTCAGCTCATTCCAAGGACATTATATCATCATTTTCGATGGATGGCAGACTACTCATTTTACCGGCGTGGCATTGTCGGCTTTGCATTCCTACCTCATATCAGCAGCATCTCGACTTGAATCAAGACTTCATGGAGACACAGTCCGACCTCCTGTAGCAATGGGAAAATCTACAAGCTCACGTTATAAGTGCGTGATATGTATTCCAAATTGTCATGTACAAAGGCTTTTGATTTTGTGGTAGAGGATTCTCTCGAATCTGACTCGCTCCATTTAAAGCTTGGTACTCTTGACAAGACCAGCCTTGATACCCGTGAGTTCACCGCTATATCCGCCCTTGCCCTCGCCGCCCTTGTACGTGGCCTTCATACTTCTGAGTTTCTTCTGCCGGTCGGCGTACATCTTACGCTTCTTGACACGGGGGTTACGGTTATCCTTGTTGCGCTTCGGCGCGAGACCCTTGTTCTTCTCAATCGCATATGTGATCTTGCGCTTGCCGTCCGCATCAACCGTCTCGGTCTCGACGACACGCTCGTTAGTAGACGCCGCGGCCAGCGCGGCCGCGCGGGCAGATTTGTCCTCCTTCTTGCGCGACGTCCGCGCGGCCACCATGTCGTAGTACTCGTCCTCGTTGTCGCGGATGGCGGCGGCGGTCTTGCTCTGTTCCGCCGCGTCTTCCTCGTCGTCCGACGCATCGTCGTCACCCAGTGCGGTGCCCCGGGAGGCGGCCTTGAGCCCGCGCTTCTCTGCCTCGGCGTTGAGACGCGCCTGTCTGTCCTTGAGGCGTTCCCTGTAGGGGAGGTCCATGTCTCCACCTGCGTCGCGGCCGGCGTCGGCGCGGCGGTTGGCCTTTTGCACGATCTGCGAGGTGTAGAAGCGGAGGGACTTCTTGCGGGCGGCTTTTTCGGCGGCGGTGCGGGCATCGAGGGCCTCTTCTTCGCCAAAGTCTGAGTTGTTGTTGGCTTCGCTGTCGTCGTCGGCTGCGGCTGCGGATTGAGATTGCTTCTTGGATGATGATTTGGGTTGCGACTTCTTCTTTTTCGCTGTCGCGACCAGGTTGTCTAGCTCGGCGAGGGATGCTTCGAGCGCCTTGGCCTTGCGGTCGGCCTTGGCTTGACGTTTTGTGGTGGTAGTATTCTTGGGCTTGGCGGCGATGTCGCCGAACGCGGCTGCGGCTGCAGCTTCGTCGTCTTCATCGAGGTCAGAGACCACATTCTCTTCTTCAGGCTGTGCCTTTTGCGCCGTGGACTGCAGAGGCTCGACCCTCTTCCACGCCTCGCGGCAGCCGAGGAGTGTGGCCATGACCTCGTGATCGCGCAGCTCCGCTGGGCTGAGGGGCTTGGTCTCGCCGTCGGCATCGCGCGAGGGTGCGGTCAACGTGGCGAAGTACATGGCTAAACTGGCAACATAACACCCCAGGATCCTGTACTTGACGACCGCAAGGGACTTGGAGTCCTGGCCCTCAGCCTCTTTCTGCAGCGTCACGAGCAGAGGCTGCAGCTCGAGCAGCGTGTCCGCCATGTAGTCGAGCTCCGGGTACATGTTCTGCAGGAGCCGGTAGCGCTCGTCGGCGGGCATGTCGGCGGGGATCTCGACGTCCTTGAGCACCTCCGTCACAATCGCATCCTTGTCGTCCTCGCCGTCGCTGGGGTCCTCGCCAGCAGCACCGCCGAGCCACTCGTCCTCGTTGAAGAAGTCCTCCTCGGACATTTTGGCGAGCTTCTTCTTTTGCAGCCGCAACGCTTCTTGCTCCTCCTCGAGCGCGTCTGCTTCCGTCTCTATAGCATCGTTATTGTAGTACTCCTTGCGTGAGGAGCCCCACCACCCGGCGTCGCCTTCTTCCTCTTCCTCGTCCTCATCGTCCGCCTTGCCGCCCTTCTTGTTCTTCCGTGATGATGTGTCGGCTTTTTGCTTTCTCGATGTGTAGTCGTCCTCCTCTTCCTCCTCTTCCTCGTCCGAGTCGCCGTCGTCATAGGCGAGCACCTCGTCGTCAGAGGGTTCTAAAAAGTCCTCCTCCTGCTGCAGGCGCTTCTGCTTCTTGCTGCGTGGGGCCGCATCGTCAAAGAGGATCTGGTCCTGCTCTTCCTCCCGGTCGAGGAAGTATCGCTCCTGGTCGTCCGCGATGTCCTTGTATGATGTGACTGGGGCGAGGCGCGCATCTTTCGGGTCATACTCGCGCGGTCCGCCGCCGCCGCCCTTGGGTTGGGACACTTTTCTCTTTCTCGCCATGGCTGTCGTAGTTCGCTACAGGTGTGTGCTGAGGGCTCTGGTACTGTGAACTTATGTTGGAGGCCGGATCGAGCGAATTCGAAAAAGTCGGACGAGGCAGGCGGCAGTGGTCGTCGTGGTCAAAGGGGGCTGCTGACTGCAAGGAAGGTCACTACTGACTGAGCTGCGGGCGCATTTGCCGCATCAGACTCGACTTCCAAACCTCTGGGATTTTTTTCTTATCAGTGCGCTATCGGCTTTTCAGCAGCGGTCCACTCTAGAGTACAGTTAGCCTTCGGATGGATCACCCGCGTCAACAGGGGTCCTGCAGCCCCACTACAGCTCAGAGTTACTTTGTACTGCAGTCGGAACATGCGATGCTTGGGATCAGCTGATTTAGTCTTTCTCAGCTGTGCTTAGCAAAGACCTCTTTCGAAAGCACGGAAATGATCATAACAAGTAGAAAATATGCCAAATTGCTTGGGCCTTGGCCGCATCGAACACCACAACGGCCCGGCAGTATCACATCAACTCTGTTTCGCCAGCCAGACTCTATTCGTTTCTGTTGGCTCGCGTATATTCAGACCATTACGAGGTCTTGGTATAGGTCGCCGGATGCCCATTCGCCTTCGCAAATTTCCGGATCTTGCCAAAGATATCCGGCAGCGCAAACACCCAGACAAGCGGAACAATGGCGCCCATGATGGTATCCACGATCCAGTTATTCCGCGGCTGACCACCTTGTGCACCCCATCTGAGGAACCCGCCTGGATAAAACCCCGTAGTTACACTGTAGTAGCCCTTCTCAAGCCCCGCGATCGCAGCGGAAGCCACCTGGTCCGGTGTGAGCTGAGGGTCGCCCTCCTCGATCATCTGCGTGATCTTGGGCTTGGTGCGCTGCTCCCGCTCAAAGCCCGGCGTGAGGATCGTGCCTGGGTACACAATGTGAATCTTGACGTTCTGCGGGTACGACTCGACCTCTTGCACAAGCGTGTCCGCCAGGCCCCGCATCGCGGCCTTTGTGGGAGTGTAGTTGCCGTAACCGACCATGGGGAACAGCGCGGCGACCGAGGACGTGAAGATGAAGTGTTTGGCCTCGGGCAGGACGGGCGCGTCGAGAGCGCACCACTGCCGCAGAGCGGCGTGCGCGAGCTCCGCGCTGCCCCAGAAGTTGATGTCCATCTCGGCTCGTTTGACTGACATTGGGCTCTCAGCCCAAAATCCCGGTGTCGACATGCCGGCTGCGCACCAGATGACGTCTATCGGCTTGCCCTTATTCCATTTCTCAGCCTCCTCGAGGAGGGTCGGTGCGTAGTCGGGCTTAGAGACGTCGGCGGAGATGTAATGGAAGCGTTGTGTGTCGGGACTTCGTGCAGCGGCCTGGTTGGTGTTTCTCAAGTCAGTCAATCGGCACATACGGACTGTACTGGTACGCTCATGTAGACGCGGCACGATAAAGGAGCTCTTACCTTGATGTCCGAAAGCGCCTGCTCGAGCTTGCCCACACTACGAGACACGATAATGACGTTCGCCCCTTTTGCCGCCAATTGGATAGCCACACTCCTGCCCATGCCCTCGGAGGCACCCGTGATGAGGACTGTCTGTCGTGGCACGCATCGTTAGTAAGGCCCGATATATGTAGAATAGATCTAGCAACTGACCTTGCCATCAACGGGCATCTGATCGGAGCTTGAAAATAGACCCATGGCGGATACAGCAACAACTGCGATGAACCCGGCGACGACAATCCAAACCAAGCTAGATGTGCTGGCCATGAGTGATCCGAGCCGGCGGCTGCGAATTGCGTTCCCTAGTCTCGTGTTCGCAGCAAAGTGGCGTTGTTGTCACAATGAGCTCGAAGCTTGCTGGACCCTGGGCCTCGGAAGCTCAAAGTGCCCTAAGGACAAGTGGGTCAGCACCAGCATTAGAGGAGCAGCTTGCATTTGCATGAAACTCGTGCTGTTGTTGTAAGTCACTAAAGAATGTGCCTACTATGGTGCAGTCTCCCAATTTGGGCAGTCCCAGTGCAGACTCACTCACCAATCCGAACTTTTCAAGTGGTGAGATGAGAATACCGTCAGTGGGCCTTTTCGCCAAGCACAGATGATACTCTGGTTGATAGCACTGATCCCATCACAATCACGAATATGCACAGATGCAAAGACTTCGATAAAAATGATGGGACATTTCAACAATTCGTCGCCTCAAAGGCGGATTGTACTCATTATTATTGTAGGCATGCCAGATATTCGTGAAGTGCTAGTAAGGGCGGAGTTGATATTTATACATGATGTATGTGGCCTTGAGCATTCCTCAACCGCGGCCAGTTTCGTCCTTCACGTCGAATTTGTCAAGGGGCTTGGGGTCCAAAGAAGCCTCCTCTTAGTGTGGCTCGTGCTCGTCCATAACTGCTGGAGGCGGGCCCTGTTGGTGGTGCTGGCTGCTGATATCCAGCTCCTCGTTCACTGCGTCTTCGTACTGGCAGATGGCAAATGCCAATTGCCGAGCGGCGGCCTCGACCATGTGCATATACCTCGTCTTCTTATCTGCGCCTCGTACCTCAGCCATTGCTCTTTCTACTGTGAAGCGAACCACCGGGTCTGCAGATGCAGGCAGTGAGGCAAAGTTGAAGTGTGACATGGCGGATGTTGGTACAGCCGCAGGCATATGGAAGGCACCATCGTTGGCTAGCACAGGCTGGCCATGCACCTGGGGATTGCGTGTCTCTGTGGGACGGTGGGAGATTAGCATTTTCTCAGATGCTGTAGCGAGAGACGGAAACGGACCATGGAACGAGCAACGAGCACCAGACGCATTGAACCAGCAATTCGCGCAACTCCCACACATCTGACCATCGACAATGACACAGCTATTCCAGGGCCCGTGGCCTTTATGACAGTTCTTGCACGGGACCGGCGCGAGTTCTCCAGCGATATGTGCAAACAGCGCTTCGACATTACTCCGCCGTCCCAGGTTGAGGGCCTGTTCGGGTCGCCGTTGTTGTGCAAGACGCATGCCAGGTTCGCGCGCAAGTCGCTTTGCAAGCGCACTCTCCACCACTACACTCTGATATCCAGATTGGTGGGCGAAGTCCTCTGTGGAATGCCCCGTTGTGTCCAGATGTGTGCCGGTCAAGTCTGGATGCTCGCCCGGGTTCTGCACGCTGCTTGCTAGTATGCTCGCAGCTGTCAGGTCGAGCTGCTGCTGTTGCTGCACCTGGTGATGCTCCTGCTCTGCCACCGCAGCAGCAGCTGCTTGTTGCTGCTGTTCGTGGTGTGCTGCTGCCGCTGCTGCAGCTGCTGCCGCAGCTTCTGGATCGAAGTCGGCATGGTGATCGTGGTGGTATTTGTGCTCGTGGTCTTCGGGCTGCACGTGGAGCTGAGGATCGTGCTGCTGTTGTTGTTGGTCCTGCGGGTCGATGACCTGATGGTGGTGGTCGTCATCGACGAGGTGGTGCTCTACATCGTCGACAAGATCGCCAACGTCGTGGTCCTCGAGGGCCGGGTCGACAACGTCAGAGGCGTTTGGCCTGCGGACGGCGGTGGTCTGGCGGCCGCGCGGTTTGGAGACTTTGGTGACGCGCCCACCGCGGGTTGACTGCAGCATCGCCTTCATGGTAGGCTCTCAGTCAGAGCTGGCGAGCAGTCGCTGACGCGTGGGAGGTTATTCGCCTGCTGGCAGGCAGTTGGTAAGAGGGTGCTGCTGAACCAGCTGTCGGCAGCTGATGGAGCCTTGCATCCTGGGGAACCGCGCGCAGACGGGAGCGACGCAAAATCTGGTGTTGACGCATGATGGCCGCTGTATGTGCACAGACCACCAATCCCCCACGCGCCGCGGGCCAGCGGCATTGGCAATTGGTTGCCGCTGATCACCATTCCGAAAGCTGGGTGACAGGGGCCATACAAACCATGATAGTAGTAGCGGAATCTCGACTCAGTCCTCATCATAAACTCCTCGGTTCACATCCCGCATTTTAATGATCTAGGAGGTATATCAGTGTCAGTTCTTCATCGGTACTCCGTGAAAACGTTGATGATCTTCGATGCTCCTTCAGCAGTGTGACCTATTTTCGGTCACATTAATTACCCACGTATTTGCACTTTTGTAACAGACAGGGGCACCCAGAAGTCCTTAGGCTCTGTAATATACTTTGTCACAGGCTGCATGAAACCTAGAAAACACGGAAGGAACAACAACACCGCCCCCGTGCACATCGGAGATGTCAGAGACCTGTGGGTATTTGTGTTGTCTCGGCGGCTCGAAACAATCCCGGGTTTGTCAGAGACAACACCTCTATACTTCCTCGGGGTTATTGAAACAAGAACCCTTGGGCAAGTAGTCTGACAATGAATCATCGGCGCTCGAGCGAGCACAGAGCCTTTCCTTCCTTAAGCAGAGTACTTGGTATTAAGTGCCATCAAACGTTTCCCTATTTCGTGACACTAGGACCACGCACAAAGTAGAGCAATCCCGGAATCATTGTCGCAAACGGGCGACCAGTGCACAAGAAGATCGTCATTTCCAATGAATGAATGGCCTTACTCAGCCTTCGCTGCTTCGCCCAGAACGCCAGCCTAGCAACAGAAGCAAGCAGCCAGCGGGGCCGTGTGGCTGGGTCTGCCCTTGCAAGTTCCTGCATACACTGCAGGTGCCGAGTCTGCATATTTGTACCGAGCACCCCTGCTTCAACAATGCAACCTGTACAAGGATCCCGAGGCTACCTTAATGAAATTACATGGCGAATCAAAAGGTCATGTGCGACGAGATCCAACCCATACCGCTCGGCAAGCCTACCAGCAACGCTGCAAAGCGCGCTTTGAGATCCATGCGAGAGATGGTGCTGAATGCGCTCGTCGACTTACAGGACCATTCATCTTGTCGTTTTATATGTTAATTGCTCAGTTATTCAGTCCGGCGTTTGTGATGCGCGACTATGTCGTCATGGCCCGGTGATCTTGTCTACAGGCCGGGCCGCCGCCAGTCTCTGTCAACCCTGAGCCCAACCTTGCGAGCTACCTCGCACTCACAAGCCAGGAAACGCGATGCGGCAAACGAAACATATACTCACTATTATATTCGCTGTCAGCATCAGAAGAAACCGGTCCCCGAGCAAGAAGCCGACAACACACATACTGAACCTTGTAGTGGCTCAATTGGGAGAAAAGACTCAAACATGAGTTTGCGTAATAATGCACGGATGTGTACCGGTTTATCAATCATTAAGCCGCATGCGCGCAACAACCACAGCTACACGTCAGATGCGCCTCGGAACGACTTGCGTCCCGCATACAAAGTTGTGCAGGGCGTCGAGGTTATTGTGTGCAGAACAGTAAGCTGTCGTCAGACCTCACAACTGCCGAGGTGGCTCGGTGTGAAAATAGGGCGAGACTCGACACATGCGCCCGGAGTTTCGTCTTCGAATTTGCAAACAACAAGGTTTGCTCCCAATCTCAAAAGGTAAATGATTGATTTTCTTTGGTCTCTACAATAGATCCAACCATTTTTCTTTGGGAAAGACACCCCAGACTCCGGAGGCAGTTCCATGGTATAGTAGTCATCGCACGCACCCGGTCTTGATAAGTTCTTCCTACAAGCGCATCCTATCATTGCGCTCTCTCCTCCAGCTCAACCCTTCTCATAATGGAAAGCCCCGAAATGCCGTAAACAAGGAAAAAGAAGATGGAGATTGGACAAGTGGCCATAGACACCGCAATTCGTTATTAAACAAGATATGTATTCCGCCGGGAAAGTTGACAAGGAGGTCTTGTGAGTGCGGCTCGAAAATCACATATCGGACCTGCAAGTGGGAATGCTTTTGGGCCATCACTCCGTAGAGGGGCGGCGTCGTAAGCTCTGCTGGGGCCAGGGTCCGGGGTGGAGTTCGGTCGTCCCAGCAGCACCTCGGAGCGTTGTCGCGTAAGCTGATGCTCGTGGCAGCGTTCAGTAAGAGGCCACCTGGTCCAATGACATTATTGACACCCGTCCAAGAGTGTTTGATGAGGGTATCGGGTTCTGCGTGAATCGGAAACAATGGCGTAACAATCAGATAAGGCCGCAAAGACGAAGGTTCTCCTGGATGATGATATCATTTACAGCAGCCATGACGAAGCGAATTTGTGTTGTGTCAGTGGCGCATGTGAAATGTGTGTAGATCTGTTTCGTCTCGTGCTGGTTCAGGCTGACGAATCTGTTCAGGATATAGTCGCAGGCCGCCGCGTAGTCATCGCCACCCTCGTAGTCGGGGAAGTAGTTCTTCATCGGGCTCACAGGAAGCTTCTCCTTGAAGCGATCAATCTTGTTGAGGAAAAGAATGATCGAAGTCTTGATGAACCACCTTGAGTTGCAAATCGAGTCAAAGAGAGTGAGGGCCTCCTGCATGCGGTTGACAGTCTCATCCTCGAAGAGCAGCTGGTCGTACTCCGAGATGGCAACGAGGAAGAGAATGGTGGTGACATTCTCGAAGCAGTGAATCCACTTCTTTCTCTCGGAACGCTGGCCTCCGACATCGAACATCCGATAAGTGAGATCACCAATGATGAATGTGGTCTCAGTAATACCGGTGGTCTTGACACGAGAGCGAAGCACATCCTGGTCGTTAGGCATATAGTCTGGCGCAGCGATGCGAGCAATGTTGTCAAAGTAGCTGAAGGAGTGTGCTGTTAGCACACCGTTGGTGTCGAAAATAAGGGGATCAACTCACTATCTGGCGGAATCGTTGAGCTGGTACTCGCGCGAGCGTTTGAAGCACTGCTGAACACCGTGGTCCTTCCAGAGAGCCTCGATGGCGTTGCCAACCTCCGGGGGAAGAACATCGCCCTCAATCTGTGCAGGCTGCATGAAGATGGTCTGGACGTGGTACTCCATGCGCTGGTCCTCCAGAGGAAGCTCGAGAGACTCCATGGCCTCAAGAATGACGCGCATGGACTGGACTGTGTTACTGAAGATGATTTCCTTGAAGGATTCACGCTCATCCCGGGAGTAGCCGCCCTCGTGGATGAGCTTCATCTGCTTGAGGATGGTGGACTTTCCAGATTCACCAGCACCTTTATGCGACTATTAGCATAAGCGTCGTTGAGGCCGCGGCCTAATTGAAGAACAGAAGCTTACCAAGAAGCAACATCTTGATCTCGTTGCGCTGCATCATCTTGTCGCGCTTGAGCTGGTTCTCAATCTCCTCGTTGCGGGCCTTGCCCTCCTTCTCCTCCGTACTCATTCCGCAACCCATTTTGGCGGTCTTGTGTGCGTTGTGCTAAAGAATGGTCTGTACGTGAAAAGGAAAAAAAAAATATGTTGTCGCCAGTTGAGCTCGATGGCAACAGTGGCTTGGATCGCCTGCGGAAGACCCTGTGTCAGCTTCGCTCGTGCTAGAGGGAGCAGTATTGCTAGTAGGCGCTGTTGCCGCTCTCCACGCGCCGTAATGGTTTTGATGTCGCCAACACTGTAAATCGCAGCCGTCTTTCCTTGAACAGGGAGTGTTCTGCTTGCGCAGGCCTCCGGGGCCGTCCAGCACTGAGTGAGCGCAAAGGACCATCGTTGAAGACACCCAGAGAAGACTGAACGGGGCGACCAGACGCGCCGCAGCGAGACTCGAAACACAGGCTTTGGGCGAACGAGAGGGCGGCGGTCGTAAGATGAATGGAGACATATAGGACTTACCTCGATAGGCAGCGTGCCAATTGACAAGACGACGAAGCTGGCGATAGACAAAGGGCTGTATGAGGACGGCCGAATGGGGACGGGGAAGCGGGAAATGGGAAGAAGAATGAAGGACGCCCTGTGGAAGGAGAGGAGAAAAGGGCGACCGGGCCAGAGTGAGAGATTGCGCCTGGGCAGCCAGTGTCCACTTGAACCTGGGCACCTGCCGGACGAGCAGCGGCACCCCAAGTGGCCAGGCCCCCGTCGCGCTCACTTTCAATAGCCCCAACCCGCCCAGCCCAGTCCAGCCCAGCACAGTGGCACGGCGCTGCTAGCTAGGAATGGGAGCGCAGGTGCCCCTTTTCTTGCACATGCTGAGCCTGCTAGCCCCAGCTAGCCGCCCGGCCATCCATCCACCCATCCCTCCACCCGCTCGCCGCCCGCCATGCCTATCACCGCGACACTCGACACTCACCACAAAGCACAGGTCGGCAGCTGCAGGACGTGCTTGCGTACCTATCGTATCGGATCTCCATATCACACGTGGCCACTCTCAACCGATTTACATTGCTTCCATGTCTTGCAGGCAGACAATTCTCGCATCAGCCTCTTCCAACGATTTCGTACAATCCGTTTACGACACCGCCTTTGGATCGTGTCTGTACCCTCCCACGGCGATGGATGATACATCATGGTGAAGATGCAACGCATTGCCTATCTCCCTACTCCTGCTCAGAGCGTGGCTTACGTTTCCGTCCTCATCTCCAGTATAAAAACCCAAGATGCCATATTCAGTGTCGCGACGATGCTCATTGAGACATGACCATGTGTCATGTAGAATGGGTGCAGCAGGATCTTCGGCGGCCAGTCGGAAGCTCAAACTCTGAGCTCACAGGCCATTCTTGGTTCGGCAGTGTGCGGCCAACCCCTGAGCCTGTCCTGGAGTGACCTAAATGGTGATTATCCTCCGTCGAGGACCACCCACACCATCCACGACAGTTCGCACAACACCATGTCCGAGGCTGGTGGCAAACCCACCGTCCAATTCCATCTAACCTCATCTGGCAAGGCACAAGACGCGGGTTCCAAGCCTCGCGAGACTTGGCCCCTGGCTGATGGGGCCCTTGCCGGCGCCGACAGCCAATCTCGCAATGCAGAGCGCCTCTCCACGTCTCTGCCAGGGGCATAACATGGGATGGACGCACCAGAACCCCACTCGATGCGCACCCTGGACTGCCCTGAGCGATCCTGGCAGGGCCCTGATGGGCCTGATGGCCGAGATGGGCTTGCACCCACTGACTGCGCATGGGCCTTCTCTTTGACCTGCCACTCTCCGGACTTCATGTGGGCTGGAAGTTGGAAGTTCGAACTTGGGGATCGGGACGTATGTCGCCAGTGCCGAGCGACCGGCAACCATCCGTCCACGGGGCCAATGTCTGTTTCACCCTGGGAACACCCCATGGCAGTCCACTGGATCGCGACATCACGGCGCAGCACGTGGTCGGGCTGCGCCTGCGCATCATGTGACTCCTGCAATGAACCACCCAGTGAGTGCGGCGGACAACGTTGCAAAGAGATCGCCAGGTCGTCCGGGGTACCAGTAGGCTATCAGCGCCTGTATACCAACAGCTAGCTCGCGACACACGAAGCAGACCAAACCTCAGTCCAGCAGCAGCTGCTTGATCATATGAAGACTAGAATACAACCAAACCACGAATCATCACTCCAGGACGTTGCAAGCGAGTGAGGCTTAATAAACCTCGAAACGGGAACTTTTCCAACAAGACTGGGGGCCTTGCGCATGCAACATGCCCATGTACCTCATCTTTAATGCATTCTCAAGCATTTTTCAGCATTCTCAAGCATTGGCCGACAGCGTACCACAACACTGTACGTAACCGACAAAAGTGCCTGGAGTTGTAACTGCAGGGAATCGACGTTTGAGAATCTGATCGCACGGCCACCCCTTCTTGTCCGACGTGGTGACATAAACTTAGACACGAAAGTAAAACGCTGTTTAACACGTGCTGCATCTGATATGTCACTATGATAGAGATCCGTTGAAGCATCGCCACAAACATCGCATTTCGCTTGCTGGGCCATGTCAAGGGACTACCATGTCCTTGGTCATCAACCACGACAAGTACGGATTCCAGCAAACCACAACCCACACTCACTGTCAGAGCAAGCTGCTCGCCTCGCACTCCTGGGTCATGCTGCTCGCCGGTCTGGCTCGTGAGGACCTATGCGCAAACACTGCGCCGTTTGGACCTGGCAGTCCAGGGCTCGCGGCCGACGAAACAAGCAATATCCGCGCTATAACACAGACGCAAGGGCGGCCCATGTCTCAGGCTTGTTTACTTTCCACAAACAGAGTCCGGGAACAACATGAATATCCATACAGCAGAATATTAGAGGCGCATTCCATTGCCTGTCCTCGCTGCTCTTCGACGTGCCAGGCAGCTACAGTACGGGACAGCATATGGTGGCTGGCAGTCCCCGGAGATCTGGAGTCGGCGTGGTGGTGAGCCCCGCCGCTACGAGGCGCGAAGCTCGATGCTCCTGGTTAGACTGCTGCTGAGTCGTGTGGGGTGTACCCTCAGACACGCACTTGACTCTAGCTCGGCTGCTCACGATGAACGACAGGCCATGCGTCTACCTGTGGCCTTTGAGTTCTCCGCCGGTACCACCAGTCCACAAGCGTGTTGCGAAATGTGTTGCGGAATGCGCTGGCTGACTAGAGCTAGGCCCTCCCAGGAGAAACTCCTACTCCTGGTCTCAGCACGGGAGATGCCAGTGCACCTCCGTTTCATCTCACAAGCGCGATCTCCATGATCGACGCTTCTGCGGCGCAGCTTCCGCACTGCGACATTCCGGGCCTGTGCTTCGTTGACGGGATGTTGTCGACAAGGCATGCGACCTGTAAGTCCCACAGCAAACCACGTCCATCTCGTCATCCACACATTGGAGCAATTTCCTGACACAGCATCATGCAGTCTCATCTGTAACCAAGAGCGCGGCATCTGGCATTGCCCGGTGGCCACCTACCTCTTTTCTTTATTATCCACATGCTGCGCAATCCTCGGCCCGGTCAGTCTTCGGAGTATCTGCCCTGACTCGAAGACAACAGCTCCAGAACGTCCCCGATCGCATCGGCCCCGCCGAATTGCCTCGCACGGGAACATGCTTCGCCATGATCCCGGGCAACTATGACCAACGGCCTGAACCGTTCTCCCCTGCCACCAAAGGAAGAAGAAAAGAGAGAAAAAAAAAGTAAGTTTTCGACACTTTGCAAACCACGCCCGTAGTGCGTTGCTGTCTGCGGCTTCTGATGACCCGCACAAATGGGCAAGCACCAACCTTTGCGTTTCCTTACCTGCCAGGGCTCAGGCACCGAGTCGAACTCGGAAACGTCCGCAGGCTTGCGTGGGGATTGCTCGGGAAAGGGGGGGCGCCTTCTAGAATGCTGGCAGAACCTTCACCGTACAGGGTCGTCGACAGTATGGATGATAGCCAGCACAAACATCGGGGTGCCATGATGATTGGAATGATTTCTGATGCGTCCTGCGTAAGGCCTCCTCAACCGGCTCGTTCCGCAATTCATGGCAAACTGACTCACGGGCCTTTTGTATGGGTTTGGCTAGCCATACATTCGTTGACAGGCTGGGAGAGTAGCCTTGGCCCAAAGTCGACCATGTGCCGGCAGCCACGAAATATGGGCGAGCTATGCGCTGAAGCTTGAAGGAACTTCATTTCAGGTCTAGGCATCTTTCTGCTCAGCTCATACAATCATCAGGGTTGGCTACCTAGGGGCCTCTCCAGCTCGTCTTCGTCAAATTTCGCCTCCTTGCGCTCGACTATGCAAGCAATCTGCTCCACGGCCACTATCTACGTTGGCGCACCTAGCGCTGCACCGGGCAATCTCACGATACTCCACCCGAGGAGGACAACCTCAAGGAGTACCAATCACCAGGCTGGAGCAAGGGAGTGCGCCTCCACTACCACATGGCGCACGCTGGGCCCGCCCTTGACATTTTTGCGGAGTGGCGTCTTCGTCCGAGGCCGAGCGTGTGCAGTAACCAGTTCGTCTCGTGCATGGACATGTTGCATAAGGAAGCACGAGTTGACTCGATTACGTGTATGATATCCGGGATATCGCACACCAACCGTTGTATACAGCGGCACGCTGGAACTGCTCACTTTCTATCAGCCTTGACCACCAGCCTCATCGGTGTTAGTGGCATGTACCACCGTATTTCGGGCTCGAGTTGTGCACGAGCACCTCTCTCGATTTCGTAGCTTGGAGACCTCGCTTCATGGTGACTACTTATTGAACCACCATTGCAAACCATCTGGCAAGGGCCATCACTATTCCGCAACTCGCTGCAAAGGCCTCCCACGACAGAGAGATGGTGTGGCCATTTTAAGCCATTGGTCAAATATGCGTTGATCATGGTCCAAAGTCTGGCGAAAGGCTGCCCACACGCCCAGTCTCTCGTGTGCGATAGTCACCGGATTGAAGGCGAGTGACGTGACCGTCGAAGGTTCGCGAGAACAACTGCCGACCTCCTGCCCACTATGAAGTATCGCTGCCATGCCCAGTTTGTCCTCGAGTCGGCTCTCTTGGAAATTTCCCAATAGCACAGTCAAGAACAAGATGCACAGCAAGATGGTCCAGCCAATGGCACCATGGTCCGACAGCTGCGCCCAGTCTCAGCTGTAGGTATGGTAGGTATCAGTAATAAACAGAGCCTGTGTAATGGGTTGGATGCGGTCTGGAGGCCCAGAGGCAGCCAGCCAAGGTTTAGGACGGCAGGCCAAGCCCAACGAATCGCGGGCGGCCGCCAACTTTGTTTTGCGCCAGCCCGCCTAACGAAGAGCCGTCTTGCACCCATTCAGATAACTCCTCGTCCGCAATCGGGTGCCAATCGATCATTGCTGCTGTTGCTCCTGAGCCCGATCTCACAATGGCTATTCCCCTCACTCGACTCGGCGGTAACGGTATGTTTGCATTTATGTAGTGGTCTCAATTGCGGCGCACGCGTCTCGATACCCCAACCTGCCCGACGTCATCTTGCCCTCATGCCTAGCTCCAGCTTCTGCACGACCACTTCCAGGTGCTAACAATAAGCTCTGTGCCAGCCTTCAACCACAGCCCCAACAACGATGCCGAGGCCGAGTACGATCGTCTGCGCAATCTGGCGCGTGAGGAGGGAAGAAAGCGCGGCGATTGCTTCGACCGAGTATGTCTACACCCAATCGACCTGCGACCACTGCCGGCAAAACATCTGTCCAGGCTGCTTTCATCTGATACTCATCCCGTTTCTAGTCGCGGCGCGCATACGACGATGGCGACGGAGCAGCGGCTAAGCAATTGAGCAACGAGGGCAAGGCGCACGGCGCCAAGATGGAGCAGTACAACAAACAGGCCAGCGAGTTCATCTTCCGCGAGAACAACGCGCCCGGCCGCATTGCCGACGACACGATCGACCTGCACGGCCAATTCGTCGAGGAGGCCGAGGACATTCTCGAGGAGCGCATCCGCTATGCGACCCAGCAAGGACAGAACCACCTCCACGTGTAGGTTTTCCCGCGATTATACACTGTACCCCAACCATCACCATGCCAACAAGACTAATTGCCACCCCATATCAAACCACAGTATCGTCGGGAAGGGTAACCACTCCGTGAACCACGTTCAGAAAATCAAGCCCCGCGTCGAGCAGGTTTGCCGTGAGCTTGGCCTTCAGTACCACACCGAGGAGAACGCCGGCCGCATCTACATCAACCTCACCGGCGGTGAGGCTGTCCCGCCGCCACACCAAGGCGGTGGTGGCGGTGGCTACCCTGGCCAGCAACAGCCACATCACGGCGGAGGCCAGCAACACCATGGTGGCGGCCAACAACACCACGGTGGTCAGCAGCAGCAGCACGGCGGCAGCGGCCAGCAGCAACAGCAGGACGACGTGGAGAAACTCATTGGCAAGCTGGTCCGCAAGTTGGGCGATTGCTGTACTGTCATGTAGTGCTTCCGCGGTGGTTGCTGCTTTTCCGAGTCTAGGTGTATCAGCGGATATGATGTTTGGAATAAGACCATATAATAAGTGGATATCACGGGATATAAAAAGGCATATCCATGTTCCTGTAGCTGTTTCCACACCGAGACGTACCCCCCATCAAGGGCATTTATATATACACACATCGTACTGTGCTTTCATGCACAGGCACAGTCTCACCTGTGAACAATACCGCCGAACATGACCGACCTCCTTGGCGACTAAATACAGATCAGGTCAGTAGTTGTCGGCATTCGACAGCTAGCGCCGGGGACAGGATACTTTTATTCCCCCATGACATCGGTGGCGAAAAAAAAAAAAAAAAAACATCTGCATGATAATGAAGCCTGTCCACATCTCGGTTAAAACAAAGGATGCTGCGTCACAACGCGGGTTGAAGTTCACCAAGCGTATCATATGTTTGAGCATTGGGGATGGGGGGGGGGGTTGGAATTGAGTGGTTGACTAGCAGCGCTCTTGGATAATTCCTTGCTCTCAACTACCACGAAATGGGGACCGTGTTTGTTTTTCATAGTACTTTTTCCTTGTCTTATCGCTGTTTTGATATATTCCAGTTTTCTGGTGGTTTCGCGAGAAAAAGTGAGAACGATGTGAAAATGCGTATTAGTAAAGTATCAACCTCGCAATCCGTCAATTATAGTTTTTCTTCATGTTCTCATTCGAACGGATCGAGCAAGAATACGTTGTTGTTTATTTTATTTTACTTTCCTTTTTTTTGTTCTCTCAGAATGTATAGATTTGATAGCCAACTTGATAAAGACCAGACAAGAACACCCCTCCTCCTCTCCCGCGAGCCGTCGTGTTCCACTGAGGAAACTTACGACTTTCTCTTTTCTAGTTCTACCTTCGTTCGTGCCGCACTACTTACCGAATAGCATGATTCGTCTACCGTGGATGCGAAGAAGAAGAAAAAAGTCACACAAACGTCGGGGGTTCATCGAACGTCCTAGGGTTTTGCTCTGATCTTCTTTTCATACACAGGGCGCCAAGTTGCCATGATTAGATCTGCTAATTTCGAAGATTATTTGTACTCGGTTTACTTGGGTCTCTCTGGGATGTCCGTTAACATGTCCTTCAAAAGTGTTCCACGGTTGAGATTGGAACCCCCTCCCCTCGTATGAGTGTGATGCTTTTGGTCGTTGGTGCTTAGTGTACGAGAAAACGTGGTCTTGGATCTGTCCATATCATAGCTGTAGCTGGAACAGGTCCTATACTGATGTCATGTATTTGACTAAGTCTAGAAAAGCACCACTAACGGCATGTTGCCAAAAACATATTTATGTACCGCTAGATATTATATACGCCACGAAAATATACAGAACAAATAGTGATCTTCTGCCAGATCTACTCGCCCTCGGCAGGCGGCCACACGGTGCCCACATACTCAAACGTTCCTGGATTCCCCTGGTTCAACTTGTATTCTAGTACCAGCCCGTCCGCCGTGACGCCGTAGAACATGGCGTCCAAGGTGAGCGTTATGGCTTTAAACTGCGGCACACCACTGCCGCCACTGCTGCTGGTGAAGCCCGTCATGGTGATGTTTTGCAACACAGTTTGCGGACCATGCCACCAGCTCGCGCTCAGCTTGCCGTCCGTTGTGAGGGATAAATAGAGGGTCTGCCCCCAGTTGTCCCATTTGGTGACGGCGAACTGTGTTGAGGGCGGAATGGCGGAGGGGAGAAGGGGTTTACCTGGTGAGAAACAAAATAGGAGAGGTCAGCGTTATTATTTTACCAGGAAGGTGAGGCCGTGCAAGTGGAAAGGCTGGGTTACCTGTGTTTGCCCAGTCCCCAGTGTTAGTATCCAGTGCGTAAAGCTGCATGTCAGCCATCCCAGTCCCGGCTTTGCTCTCCGATATGAGCCCCATCTTGTTGGCAACGGCCTGGTACCATGGCACGATGGCGAGACCGGTTGACTTGTTCACATTGCCTACTTCCATGGCCAAGTCGGGGGAACCCCAGTTACTATTATTAGCCGTCATGATCGCCCCGTCCGTGTTGCGCTGGTAGGCTAGTATCCAGTTCCCCACGCAGTCCGGCGTGCAGCGCTGCCAGGCTGCCGCGATCTGTGAGCCGGGCCAGACGGTGTGAGGCCCATCGGGCAGATTGGCGGTCCAGCTGTCGGGCTGCTGGGCAACGTTGAGCTCACCGCTCTCGACACGCTGGACCACGTTGTTGATGTCGAGAAACCAGAGTCGCGGGCCGAAGGCGTTGACCGAGTCCAAGGCCGCTGAGGCGAGAGACTTTGCTGGGGCGATGCCGATGTCGATGCTGCGCTGTCTGAAGAGGTCGGAGATGTTGTGTGTGATCCACGTTGTGTTTTGCGAGTCGTAGAGTCGCGCGAGCAAAGCGTTGTTGGTGTCCTGGAAGAAGACTGCTCGCCGCGAAAAGCCGTCCGGGCCGGTCCAGTTGGAAGCCGCGATCTTGCTTCCCGCTAGAACAGCCGGGAACGACGAGCTGTTGGCGAGAGTGCCCGGTGGTTTCGGCACAGGTTCTTGCCCGCTGGCACCAGCGTCGCCGTTGCTCTTCGCAGCGCGGCTGCCAACAACACCACCGACCACAGCCCCGATTACGATTACCGCCGCCGCAACGCATAGCACAATCCAGAAGTTCCGCCGCTGCATTCCACACATTGTCGCCGCCCTTGCAGGAGGAGTCACCAGATATCCCGCCTCGCCAACACCGCCGCCAATCCCATCATCGAGCTCAGCATATCCCGGCGGCGCCGGGCGCGCACCCACCCCCGTCACCATGCCAGTCTTGTGATCAACAGCCTCTGGGTACATCTCGCTAGGGTGCTGCGACCTCCATGCCTCTTTGTAGGCCGTGTAGTCGTACGCAGGCTGCGGGTAGTCAGAGTATTGGTATCCTTGCTCGTGGCTGACGACCATGGGTGCGTTCTGCGCGTGGTCGTGCATGCCGGCTGACACGCTGGGGGCGTCCTGCTGGTGACGGTACGCCTCCATCGTGTTCGTTGTTGTGGTGGGTGTTATGGCCGCTATCGCTGTTTGTGTTGCCTTGTCTCCCAAGCCGATGATCTCTAGCGCCGCTCGAGGTGAAAGCCGCTCAACCACGGGTGCTGCTGAAGGTATGCAGTCCAAGCGTGAGGTACAGATGCTAAAGCAGCGAGCAACGCCGCAACTGTTCTAGCCGTCTACTCGTGCCAAAAGTCTGCTCTAATCGGGGGCGAGCGAGAAGAGATTACCTAGTGACACGAAGGAAGCAAGACGTGAACCCAAGCCAGAGCTGCGAAAAGATGCTGGCGAACCGCAAGAGCGTGAAATGAACCACCAGATCAATGACAGGCAGGTCGGGTCCCACCCACCGCACTTCAGCCCTGCCGAGATTGCCTTGCTGTGCCAAAAAAAAAGTCCACTGCCCGGGACCTCGCGTTCGGGTTGCACTGCCCGGCTCATTAGGGTACAACTGTAAATATGAACAGCTTAAGGACAGGCACTCCTCTTGTGCCTCTGTCCCTCCACTCCACCCTCGCCAACTCTCCGCGGTGGACCGGAAAGTGGCGATGCCGGGCACTTAGCCGATCAGTACACTACTTTAATGAGGTGCTATGTAAGGTAGCTACAGCAGCTAATAATTCCTAAAATAGAATGGGGCTCTTCGCAACCAGCCCCTTCCAGCACCATGATTGGCCTCGATTCAGAGCTACCCCTGTCTGATCTGTCGAGTCCCTCTTCCGCTTGTGCCATAACCAGGATCGCACGAACCTCGCAACCCCCGTCACAGGTCATACACAGTAGGCAGGGCAATGCACAACCCGGGTACTGTAACCTGTCCACCTGTCCTGCTTCCTGATCAGAATGCTCATAGACTAGCTGCGTGTCAATTGCCGCCACCACTCATGATCCTGCATTTGTTCACTGTGCACTGTTATGAAAGATCTTGATTTCATTCAGGTTCGTTCGGGACATTACACGTGTGTAGACGCCATCGAAAAGACCCCAAGCAAGCAACAACCGTGTCAACTCCTCCTCCACGCCTCGCGCTCCAAGCTGTGCTTTTATAGTACAGTCGATTCGTGTAAACCTTCCGTCGCCAAAACAAAAAAGGCATTGCAGAACGATCCCCAGACCAACTGGTCTCACTCCGTTTTCCATGCAGATGATGAGCTTTTGGTGACAACGCCATCGCCGTTCTTTCTCTTGTTACACAATGTACAGACCTTGCAGGCATAGCACTCGAAGCCCGATGTCATCAACATCCAGCCGCAGGCCCTGCTTGCGGGCCATATGTCGTCATTCTCCCCCATTGAGCTTTTTCTTTTGGTTGCTTGATTAGCGCTAGCTTTCTTGAATAAACGCAGATAGTCGCCAGACTCTTCGTCTCATGGTATCGGTTGGATGTCCCTGATCCTCTTGTGAAGACCAAGCTGAGCACCGAATGTACTCGGTGCGCCGCTGGACAAGGCTCACGCAGAGCGCAAATAAAGACAAAGGAAATGCATAAAATATGTGCTGCAAAGCCACAAGCGGACTTCGCGTTGTCGTAGCCGAGGAGCCTGTGTTTTGAGGATAATCCCCGATTAGCTCCAGAGGTGTATCAACACCTAAGCGGTGCTCCAAGCACCGCCAGCACCGCCGCGAGGACCACCGGCACCACCGCGACCGCCTCTTTGACCACCGAAGTTACCGCGACCGCCAGAGCTACCAGATCGGCCTCCCTCGAAGCCACCACGACCGCCACGGCTCGGCGCGCCGCCACGGCCACCTGCGGCGTAGTTGCTGCCACCGTAGGCACCAGCCTTGGGGCGGCGAGGCTCGACCTGGATGCTCTCGCCATTGATAACGTGAGGGTTGGCGGCAACGGCAGCCTGATATCCAGCAACAGTGGCAAATTCGACGAAAGCGCAGTTCTGTCCCGAAATGTCAGTTATCTTGGTCTTATACCTGGCTAAGTCTGCTTTGGGATTGTGACTTACCTTCTGGCGGTTGATGTCGAAGTAGACAACCTCGCCGTGCTGAGCGAGGGCTTGCTTGAGCTCGTCGTGCTTAACCTTGTCTGTGACGTATTTGACGTAGCCCATAGTGCCCTCTTTCTCAGTCTGAGCACCAGTGGCAGCCTGAGGCTTGTTCTGACGCTTCGAGTCGCTGCCAGCAGTCTGCCACTCGGACGACTCCTTAGCCGGGGCGGAATCATCACCAGAGTTCGTGGCTGGTGCAGCAGCAGGAGTTGCGGCAGTTGTGGCCGATGAAGGGGCAGCGCTAGCAGGTTGGGCTGCACCGGCAGCGGCAGGACGAGCTTGGGCCGGAGGAGTGGCTGTCTTGGGCAGAGGCGTGACCGGCTTGGGGACAGCGGCGGCGGCAGCGCGGCTAGCCCAAGTCATCGGCTTCGGAGGCTGAGCGGGCGCGGGGGCAGCCGCAGGAGGTGCAGGCTGGCGACTCTGGACAGGAGTAGGGCTGGGGTCGGCAGGCTTCTCGGGCTCTTTGATCTCCTCGGCGACAAGCTCTTGCAGGGTCGCCTCAGGGTTGGGAAGGGAGCTAGCCTCCGGGGCAGCAGCCTCAACAGCAGTCTCAGTCTTGGCAGCATCGCCATTGGCAGATTCGGGAGCGGCAGAGACCTCCTCCAGCTTCTTGTCGACTACACCAGCATCGAGTGAGGGGGCAGCAGCCTCCTCAACGGAAGCAGAGGCGGCGCTAGGCTGCTCGGGCTCGGCCTCAGCTGCAGGAGCATCAGCAGGAGCATCGGCAGGAGCCTCGACCTCAGCAGCAGTGTCATCCTCAGTGGTCTCATCATCGCCTTCGTCGTCAATGTAGCGGAGGAGGTCGTTGAGGACGAAGTAGCCGGAAGGCTGCTGGGCAAGGACGAAGGTCTGGACAAACTTCTTGGGGGTGCCAGCCTTAATGGATGTCTCGCCAATGACCTGGATAACGATGTTGTCGAACGAGGCTTGCGAATCGACGTTGGAGACGCGGACCTTGCAGTCCTGGAGATCGAGCTGCTTGAGGCGCTCTTGGATAGACTACAAGGTATGTGTCAGATGAGCGAAGAAGCGGCCACTTGAGCGACGCGAGCTAGGAAGAAGTACTCACCTGGCGGCCAACAGAGACGTTGGCGACCTCAGCCTCGCGGCCGACGACGAATTGCGAGCGCTTGCCATAGAAGAGCTAGATGAACAGCATCAGTGTCTGCTGATGATGAGAGGCGACGGCGACGCTCGCAGGTTTATGACTCACGTGAAGCTTTTCAGGCGTCTTGCTCAGAGTGGTGTAGTATTGCTCGACAAAGAACCAGGCCACCTCGTCCTTGCCGAGGTTGCTGTCACTGCTGGGCTCGGCGGCACCAGAGGTGGCAGAGACTGTGGAAGGAGCATTGGTGCTTGTGAACTGCGCACCGTTGTTGCCGTTTGTCGCCATGGTTGCGGTTGTGGTGGTAGGAGCTGTGACAAACAGAGCAAAAGTCAGCTCTTGCGCCTAAATGAGCCGAGGGGGCGGTTGCAGCTCGTGAGATGGAAGATGCCTACCTTATGAGGGGGGAGGGGGGTATGGAGAGAGGAGATGAGGGCGCCCGGCGAAGGGGGAGGTCAGGAGAGTTGCTGAACGTGCAGTAGCAGGCGAGTGGTGGAGGAGGAGGAGGAGGAGGAGGAGGAGGAGGAGGAGGAAGTGGGAATCGAGAGATACGGAGTCGGAACCACACAAGACGTCAATGGCAGCGGGGTGTCGAAAATTGGGAGCACAGGCGGATGAAGCCTGAGCGCGTGGTGAAGGGAATTACCGGACAGGCGAAAGAGGCGCAAGGAAGGAAGAAGGATACTAATTCGACGGGTGATGCTGGCGGAGGGGAATTGGGTATGAGAGATCCAGGCGCAATGCGGTGGTTGTGCTGTGCTGGAGGCGAGAAAACTCGAGTGGGTGGTGTTTGGGTGTCGTGACGGGCAACGTCGTCAGGCGCAGCTTGTGGCCGGACTGGAGCCCTGCTGGGGTTGGGTTCGTGCGCCCAGGCTGGGCTGGGCTGTCTCAGTGGACGGCTGTTTACGCTGCCTTACCTTGTGGTTGTGTGCCCTGTCTCATCCCAGGCAGGCTGGTTCCGCTGCAGGTGCTTCAGCTGTGCGCCCTCTGGTGGGGTGGGGTTGGACGAAGCTGGGGAACTTTGACGCCGTCTATGGTGGCGCTAGCTCCTTCTGCCCACCCAGCTGGCAGAGCCGCAAGCAAAAACCACTTGTCACTGCACTATGCTTCTGGCAACGAGCGGCACCCCTTCAAGAACAGAAGACTATACCAGACCTGCTTGGCCCAGCTCCTCAAGTCCTTAAACTAAGTAGCCATTGAGGCACACGGTCGTCAAGCATCTCACATTTTCGACTCTCGTGACAAGAACACGCGCGCACGAGCTTCCACGAAATGATGCATGTCTTCTCTCGCCGTTTCAACGCCTACAACCCCCTCGCAATGCTGTCATTGCGCCAGCATAAACATTCAAGTGACTGCTCACCTGTCGGCCTAATAGTTGTTAAGCCTACTTGCCCGTCATCTCAACCTCGACCGTCCGCGTCTCCTGAGCCAAGTCATCCGCGACTTCGTCCATCATCTGGCTGGCGCTGTCGATATCCTCCATCGTCTTCTCCAATAGCTGCACCAGCGACTCCATCTCAGCCCGCTGCCTCTGCACCTCGTCAAACAACTTCGCGTTGTGAGCCTGCACTGTCTGCAACTTCGCGTTGAGCTGGGACTGTTGCTGCTTCAGATGCGGTGCCAAGTGAGCCGCAAACACCTGCTCGGCTGGTAACGTGTGCGGTCTGCCGGCATAGTCAGTCAAAATGAAGCCATGCGGAGGAGCAATACAGCTTTCCAGAGGAGGCGTCAAGAATACTTACGGAACAGGCGCTTCATCGATGCCTTGCATGCCGGCCTCGTCTTTCCGTCGTGACGCCTCACTTATCAGGCTCTCGAGCTCGTTGAGCTTGGCAACAACCTGCCGCTGCTCAAATATGGACTGAAACTCCCTCTACCACATCGCAACACGGGTTAGTGCATCGTCCGCAAGCAGTCCAACAGGCAGAAGACCGTGGCAAACCCACCCTGCAAAGTGTTCCCAACCTCTCGACCATCTGTTTCTGCACCGCCTTCAGAGTCGCCGGCGCCTGCGCCGCAATCGTCGGATAACATGCTGCAAAGTTGTCCCAGCTGACCTTCTTCAGCGTCGACTCCAGGGACTTGTCCAGCAAGTTCTGGAAGCCTGCGGCGCGTGGACCTGGCGTCACCTGGATGTGGCGCGCCGGTAGCGGCGGCGAGGCCGGTTGTGGCTGCGACTGCTGTGGTTGTGGTTGTGTTGACGCTTCTCTTGATGCTGATCGTCGTTGTGATGATGATGATGATGAGAGCTGAGCTGAAGTTGTGGTTGTCCCTGCTGCTGGGGATGCCGTTTCCGACATGTGTGCGTCGTCTGTCGTCGCCATTCCTAAGTTATATCTCTGGGCCCTTGGGAAACAAATTGTTGCTGCTGAAACCGTGAAGAGACCGGATTCCTTTTCACGGTGAACACGACCTCGGGCTGGCCGAAAGAAGTCTCAATCCTGTTCTAGGGCAGATTTGCTTATGATATAACAGCTTTTGATACTTGCAGGAGCCGAAGAGCCACGATGTTTGCACAATAGTCCACCCAGGCTCGTGACATGTGTTTGGACGTATTAGTGGTGTTGTCTTCCAGAGTTGTAAATGACAAGGATTAAGACTGGTTGTTGATTCGCGTCTGCGGGCCAATTCAAGCTTGGCGCGTCCCTGTCCGCCGCGAATGTGGGGTTGCATGCAACCAGAACCCCCAAGGCCCACAACTTCAACTCTCCCTGAAGGCAGCTGATGTAGCAACTACATTCACAGAGAACTCGTGCATGTTCAACATTCAGAAGCGAAGGTAGTCTCCGAGGCAAAGGGAAACCATTTTGGGGCTAAGTGCAATGTTCTCTTTTCTGCATTATGTAAAACAAACATATGTACCTACTTAAGTAAACGAAATACCAAAACATGATGTACGGTCGTGAGTCTTTGTACGTTTCTTTCCAGTCTTGATCGCATCCAAATCCAAAGTCATGAGTCTGAGATCCGCAAATGCTGTTTAGACAGTCGCCAACTCGAAATCAAATCCAAACTCCATTCATGCAGTCGTGGAATATGTCGTGGTTCGCTTCCATGGCTCATCTTAGCTGTAGTCGCCAGCACCTGGCGGCCGTGATCCCTGGCGTTCCATGCGTCTCCTCCGACGGCGGTCAGCCGCAGACGCAGGGACAGAAGTCTCTGTCTGGTTGCCGCCCGTGGGTGCACTTGGTGCTGGGCTCAGTGCGCTCCATGTTCCATGACTTCCTAGGCTCTCCAGTGTTGAGACTGTCTGCGCAGGGGCAGGCGGCTCACCAGATGGCCCTGGCTGACCCGAATAATATGCGGAGTCCTTCTGTCTCTTCTTACCACCGGCGAATGCAGGCGTCGGGGGTGATAGAGGACCCAGCTTTTCTGATTCCGGGTCTCTGCCTCTTCTCGAGCTCGAAGCTCGCCTGTAACGTCCACGACCGATTGTTGGGGCCTCACTATCCGACATGCTGCTTATCGAGTCCGAACGACCACGCCGTCTCTCGCGACGGGCTGCGGCAGCTTCCTCGTCAGTCAGACGACGTAGCGTTACATTTCTGTCATCGTGATATTTGACCTTGACACTAACAGGCTTGCTTGGTGCTCTGCTGTGTGATCTTTGGCGCGATCGGTCGTCTGGTATCAGCTGAGAAGCTGAGGTTATTGTCGTGGCTGCAGGCTCATCTCCTTGCTTGGGCTGAACAGAAGACTGCCGCTTTCTTCGTCCGCCGCCAGCTGAGGTGTAAGCTTCACTGTCCGAGTCGTGCCGCAGCGGTGCAAACAATCCCTGCGGGTCTGCCGGCATATCAGGCATCATGACCGGTGCGGCAGTAACCTCAGGCCGTGGCTTAGATTCAGACCGTCGTGAGCCGGATCTCGAGTGGCGACGTGAAGACGGGACAGGTGCTGCAGCAGGAATGAAGATAGAAGATGCGGCGGGCGGGATCGCCGGATGAGGCGCGGCCCCGGCCTTGTTAGGGCGTTGAGGTGGCACCGTCTCCACCATAGAGGATTCATCCGTCGTCTGTGTGTATTCTGTGTACTCTGTGAATGTGGTTGCTGTTTGGGCGACTTGCGGCGGCGGGCGGCGGCGCGGGGCCCTAGACGGCGTTGAGAACCCGTCGCCAGTGTATCTCGAGTCATGTCTCCCATCGCGTCGTTCGTCTTCATACCTCAAGCGCTCATCTTCGGCCTTCTTCTCCCGTCGATCTCTGAACTTCTTCGCAAGCCATCCAAGACCAACTGCAGCGAGAAATCCCTTGCCTGCGCCACCAGCGCGTGGTTCGTCAAGTCTGGTGCGGCGTGAAGGACTGACATATGAGGAGTATTCGCTGGAGTAGAAACTGTCTGCACGAGCATGAGGTGGTTTCGCTGGGCGCGGAGTGGACGGACGTTCCGTAGCACTGATCGCCGCAGCGGCGGCAGTGGGACCACCAGGTCCTGGCAGCAAAGGCGTGATCGGTCGATTTAGTTGTGTTCGATCCTCAGTGAACTCGCTTTCCGTGTAAGTATCAGCAGGTCTCCGAGCGAATCGAGATGGTACGGCCTGAGCTGGTCGACTTGGCGTCTCTGTCGCGACCGCAGAGTATTCCTCGTCAGCGTAGCGTCGTTTCTCTCTGCGGTCCATGTAGTTCTTGACAAGGGCACCAGCACCCAGAGCCCCAGCCACACCGAAAAGCTTGTCCATCATACCGCCGCCTTTCTTCTTCTGGTCCGACCTATCAGAGTATTTCTCGTCGTCGATATAGCTGGCCGACCCTCTGCGCGAGGGAATTACTTCAGGATGACGGGTTGAACGACTGCGGGTGGTGCGTGAGACACTAGTGCCACTGACGCTGCTGTGGCTGTCATGTTGTTTGCGACCCTTCATGAGTGCGAAGATGCCGGCCCCCGCCGCCAATGGTCCGAGCCAGCCATGGCCGCTCTTTCTGCTTTCAGATATCTCGGTGCCCTCGTGCCGTCTTCCGTCCAACAAAGCCGTATCGTGGTGTTGCCCATCGTGCCGCCAACTGAGGATGAAATATACGAGCAGGAGAAGACCCATCCATACAGCGAAGAGGATGAATGTATACTTCGGTGACCCGTACAGAGCGAGACCCAAAGGAACTTGAGCTATGCCGAGAAGCGCGATGCAGCGGCCGCTCCATCTGTGGAGCATGAGCCGGAGAGATCGTTTGTAGATGTTCTTGACGATGCGACCTCCAATTATTTGCAGCAAGTACATGATATACAAGGTGAGTCCGATGATGTGATGAGGGTTGGTCCAGCTGCGCGTAGGACCGACGGCGAACCAGCCAAGTACGAAGGTAACAGTTATGAGGAGAAGGGCAACGATGTTGAGGTAGGCATGGTGCCTTCTGGCCGCGGAAGAGGCACGAAATCTGGCTTGCATGACAGAGATTGGGATGATGATGCAGAAGACGAAAGCGCCGAGTAAGCCATGGGCGAGAATCATGCTCTGATACTGAGTGACAGTTGAAAACCTGTTGCCCATGCCTGGAGAAGTATCATGTTAGTCCGGCTCGTTGCGGCAGTAAATGCTGGAAAGTCAGATATCCAGCAGGATCCGGCGTACCATTGTATTGTAGGGTCTCAAAGTTGAGGGCGAGGAGATTGGGAAGGAGAAATGTATTCTTTGTGAAATCCCATGTGCCGTCGCCTACGGTCATGGTGTTGGAGTCGTAGGAGACGACGCCGGGGGCCGACAGCCCTGCGGCGGACGCCATGACGGCGGAAAGCGATCGTGTGAAGCAAAATTTTGAGGTACAGGAATGTCGATGTCGATGTGAGTTTGTTCAGGAATGTAGCCGTGCGGAACGGATGCAGGGTGCCCGAGTGTTTCTTAGGAGCACAGCAAGCAGTGATGGCGTTGGAATGGCGGGGACGGCTCTTGGGGGAGCGGTGACGAGGCAGACCTTTAGACTGCTTGCCAGTCTGCAAGTGGGACACTTGCGACGGCGAAGGCAACGACGAAGATGTCGTCGATACTGGAGATCGCAAGCAACCAGCAAGAGGTGAAGACGAGGCCGAGATGGTCGATTGAGACGACGAAGGAGCTGACAGCAGCACCGGCGCACTTTTCTCGAGCTGCAGCAGTTGAGGTGACAACTTGGACCACTGGCTGGGCGCCAACGCAGCGCAGAAGTGCGGAGCAGGGGTGCGGGAGGCCGCAGCTCCCGTTGTCACAGTAACTGCCCACGCCTGCCCCGGGCAGCCACGCTCAAGGGTCCAATTGTCTGGCTTCGCTCGCCCTGGGATCCCCTCTCGAGCCCCACTGTCAGCTGTGCTGCACACCGCACTCTGCAACCTGGAACTGCAATCCATGAGCTGAATGGGTATTTTCCTCAGACAGATCTCAGCAGCTGAGCAGTCTCAGAGATCAAGGCAAGAAACCCCCAGTCAAGGGACCATAGAGATCTGCCGACCATGTTCCCTCATGTAACCATTCTCGAATACTTCCGCCGCAGCTGTCAATTTCTTCCTCATGATACAAGAACTGCGCTGTGAGTGCAATACTGCCCGCTACCGAGGCACATAGACCCTGCTCATAACGGCTTCGGTATATCCCATGGTCCCTCGAGTTGTACATTTGGAAATTCGTCAATCATGTCTCTATGATATTAATATTCCCACAGTCTCCGGTCCTCATCATGTGCCCACATCTGGTGAACATAAGTAACTCTGCTAGAGGACGCATCATTGTGTGTTTCTATGCGGGGAGGGCCTTTTGCGGCTGGGGCCAAGCTGCAATGGAACAACGGGATAGAGCCACGCCACCCTTATGCGCCAATTGCTATTTGGCGACATATAGTCGGCCGCGATAGAGCTCAGAAGGATGATCCAAAACTCTTCAGTCCGGCTACACGCGGAACAGTTCTAGAACGGCAACCGGAAGCACCCCACTTTGCTGGTTGTGCCAGCGTCCGAAGTTCGGCGCGGGACTGCTCTTGCCTGTGCTGAACCCTGCCCCTGACGTCTGAAACCAGGTCAAAAGCTCAACTTGAATGTCCCACTTCCGATGGGAGGTTAACACCGCATCTACCCACCAGCATTTCTCCCCAACCACTTCCTCTCCTTCGCTTGATATCGTTGTGACCATGGCGCCCAACTGAGCCCTTTCGCGGATCCCATAAGCTCTGTGCTGTACAGATACCAGCCAGCCATGTCGACAACGCGCCTCACCTTTCTCTATCCCACACTGTTCCGTGCGTCCAGTGCCAGAGCCCGGGATGGCGCCCCTCGCGCGGTCCAGAGAACTCAGCGCCGTCACAAGTCGACAAGCACGGCATTGCGCACTGCCTCGCCATTCTCAACCTCGACTTCATCCCCCCGGGCTGCTTTCCCCAGACACGGCTCTGCTGTAGAACCCCTCGACCCTACTTCCCCATCTGGCGGGGAAGCTCAACCAATCCCGCAGTTGATGAAGCAGGCCAAACACGAGCCGCCTAAGGCCACCTCTCCAAGCAAGAAGGAGCTTACCGCAGCAAAGGAGCAGCAGCCATCCACGAAGAAAGACCAATCGCCATCAACGACCGCAAAGGAGGGAGATCCGAAGGCCAACGATAAAACACCTCCAGATACAGCGCCGGTCTCTCTAAGTGCGGCTGCCGCCGCTGGCGCTGCTACAGGCAAAACTCCTCAGCAAGCAGCCGCGGACGCAAAGATGAAGCAAGGCGGGCCAATGGAAGCCGTCCTTCACATGCCTCCGCCAGAGACCACACCACATCCGCATATCGCAGCATCGCCCTATGTTCATCACTTCGATACGTATACGCTAGTAAAGCAGCTGGAGACAGGTGGGTACAGCAAAGACCAGGCCACTACGGCGATGAAGGCGATTCGACGCTTGTTGGCACATCACCTAGAGGTTGCGCAGGAGGGTCTTGTTAGCAAGAGCGACGTCGACAATGTAAGTCGGACACTCGGCACTTTCGCAGGGATATGAGACGAGACTTATGTCCATGGACTGTTTCTAGGAGACATACCTCTTCAACGCTGCCTGCTCGGAGCTGAGTACGGAGGTCAAGAACAACCGTAGGACGGCTGATGAGACCATCCGGCAGCAACGAACACACCTCCAGCATGAAGTCGACATTTTGAGCCAGCGCATGTCGCAGGACATCTTGACGCTGAAGGACGACGTCCGGGCTGCCTTTCACGACCGCAAGATGACCGTCCGGGAAGAGCAGCGATCCATGGAGAGTTTAGTACGTGATCGCCAGCCCCTCGTTCTTACTGCTCGCTGCACCGCGGCACATTAGACAGCAAAGCTTTTGGGAGCTAACATTACAACCCCGGAACAGATCCAAAGCATAAACATGCAAATCACTGTCAAGCTTACAGGAGACGCCAAGTCGGACATCGAGGGTCTTCGATGGATTCTTAGTCGCCGCTCTGTCGTGGGTATCCTCTTCATGGCCATCATGACGTTAGCCACATTGCGATATGGCTCGTATGTGAATCACGAAAAGCAGCGTGCTATTGAAGAGCGGAAGCGTCGTGAGGAGGAACTCAAGCGCAACGGTGGCAGGCAAGACCACGCTCCACCTGTGGACGCTGCGCAGATTCTTGCTGCGAACTGAAAAGGGAAATTGATTCAAGAAAACTGGTTATGCGAGATACTCTTAGATGTATAGGATGACAGCACATACAAACGACATAGCCCTGTTCAGCAGCATCTCACCCTAATCCTCAACAAAAGACGGAAGTGGCATATTGGTATGCGCCGACAATCAAGTATTTTAAATTCAACGCGCCGGAAACTCCATTATTGCGGCCATGACATGAACCATACACGATTTCTGAAGCACCTCGACATTTTTAGGACGGACAGATATCCGCCGCGGCTTCAACCCCGGCTACCGCCTGTCGTCCTGCACCTGACTACGCGAGCGCCGGTCATTAGACCGATCATCAATGGCCTCGCCATCTTCCGAGCCAGAGTGATTAGAGTACCGCCTTCTCCGTTCAGGTCCAGGTGGAGGCGACCTTGATCTAGATAATGACTGCGATCGCGACCTCGACCCCGACCGCATTGGTGACCTAGACCGCGACATTGATCTAGGTGACATTGAGCGTGACGGGGAGCGCGAGTAGTCCCTAGACCTTTGATCCCTAACATCCATATCCGCCGGCGGCTGCCGAGTAGTAGCAGCACTACCCGCCCTTTCATCTCGCTCCCCCATGTTTTCCAATCTCCCACCACTGCTCGTCGGATCCTGCTGTGCTTTACGCAGGCGCTCCTCCTGCCTCTTCCAGTGCCCGCCCTCCTGGTAGTCCTTGCTGATCTTGAGCGCGTTGCGGAAGCGTGCGTCCTGCTTGATCTTGGCGTCCGCGAGCTCGTGGACCTGGTGCATCTTGAGGTTGCGCGCTGCTGGGCCTGATGGGGTGGGGGGCCCGCGCCGATTGCGGTCGTTGTTGAAGCGATTGTTGTTATTGTGCTGCGGTTGGGGCCTGTTCATCTTCTCGAGGAGCTCCTTGCGCAGGGCGTCGCACTGTGCGTCGATTTCGTCTTCGTCAACCCTGATGAAACGACACAACACGTGTAAGCATTCTAGTCCACTACAAGGTCTTGCAACCAGGTGTATTGCCCTGGAAATCGAAACAGCACTGCTCGCGCGCGCACGCGCGAACGCAATCACCTTCGATGCTGCCTGAGTCGGACCCGTTGCTGGAACTTACCCATCATCTTCCAGCTTGTCCCGTAGCTCAAACACCTTGACCTCAACCTCGCGCTTCCTATCGTGCTCCAAGATAGCCTTGTCCGGCTGTCTCTGTCTGTGGCGGAAGCCGTCCGGCTCATTGTCTCTGCCGCGCGGTGGGTACGGCGCGCCCCGGTCGCGCGGCTTCATGTGCGCCAGGCTGCGCTGGACATAGCCTGATGTGCCGCTGCCTCGCGGCGTCGAGAGGCCGACGTTGTCGTAGGACATTGTGTATGTGTGTGTATATATATATATATATATATATATATATCGATTCCTGCTTTCTGTTTGGTTCGAAAAAGGAAATGGGGGTGTGATTGCGTGATCTATGCTGTTCGGGGGAGGTGAGCTGAATGGTGTGGTTTATCACCGTCTGTGTCGCGACACTAGGAGAGAGCTATTTGGAGAAGCTCGAAATGTTGGAATGAATGGGTGATGAAGGGCGGTGACGTCTGGCAACTGAACCCGGACCTTCTCCAACTGTCTGATCCTTGGCGGCATGAGCGGAGCTTTCTACTATGTACTTTGTATGTAAGTATGTATTAAAGTAGGTTTGCGCTTTGGCTTGCCCACGCCCGCTGGCGCGCCGGCTGGGCAGAGAGGGCATGCCGCGGTGGGGCCGCTCCAGTCCCTGCATAGCGTGCCTCCTGCCTGCCCCTCCATGAACCGATGACTCTTAATTTTTATTGAAGATCTGGGATGCAGTGGCGCCTCGTCCGAGGAACGCAGATACTTGGAGTTGTTGTTGTTGTTGTTATCAAAATAAAGTTGTCAGCCCGCATTTGAGACTTGTCATTCGGCACTATCTGAGGAACGTGAGAACAGAACGATAAGATGCCAGCCTTCACAGAAGAGCCCGCGAAGCCTGCTTCCTCTGCGACGCCTCAGTTCCCTCCGATAACACGGGATCACATCCTCAACTGCTCATACGACTCGTGGTTTCCAAAGTGAGCCATCCCTTCAACACACCCTTCGACCCATGACCTCATCTTCGTCAAGACTATACTCTCATCACTAACAACGTCGTCCACAGATACCGTGCATCATGCATCAAATCTCGCATAATCCCTCTCACCCCAGAGTTTGTCCAGTACATCCGCGAGGACGGCATAATACTCGCCGATGACGACAGCGCAGAGCCAGAAGACGACGAGTGGGAGATGGCGCCCAACACGCTACGACCACAGGTCGAGGAGCTCGACAGCGACGAGGACTCGGACGAGGAGGAGGACGACGATGAGGAGCCGGAGAGGTTACCGCCGAACCAGCGCTTCCCGGATCTGCACCAGCTGATCAAGGACAAAATCGCGGAGCTCGGTGGCGAGGTGGCGCCAAAGCTCAACTGGACTGCTCCGAAAGACGCGGTGTGGATATCGCCGCACCAGAACACCATCAAGTGCACCTGCCCGAACGACATCTACTTGCTCCTCAAGAGCTCGAACTTCATCACGTACGACCTGGAGCATGCGTTCGACGACTGCACCCCTACTCGATCATCGCCATCGAGCGGAGCAGCAGCAGCAGCAGGTAGGACACCCTCGTCGTCATTCAAGCCGGTCCTCGTCCTTCGATCATACTTCAACCCCCATACGGCCATGGAGTTTCGGTGCTTTGTCAAGCACAGGAATCTCGTGGGCATATCTCAGCGAGACCTCAACTATTACGAGTTTCTCGAGCCGCTAAAACAACATATCGTCGCCAAGATCAGCCAGCTGTTCAACAGCAAGATGCGCTATACTTTTCCCGATGGCAGCTTTGTTTTTGACGTGTATATCCCCGAGGGCGAGGACGAGCCGCTGAGCAGGGCGCGGCTGATCGACATAAATGCATGGGCGCCGCACACGGATAGTTTGTTGTTTGGCTGGTCCGAACTGCTGGAGATGGAAGTGCCCGGGCCGATCTTGGGTGTGGCTGGTGGTGTTGATGACGACGATGAAGAGCAGTCACTAGTCTCAGAGACGGTGAGATTGAGCATCGTCCAACCAGGCGAGCCAATTCCCATACAATCCCTCGATGACGTTGGCAGTGACTCTGAGTCCACGGACGATGACGAGGAAGACTTCGTGCCCGAACTCAGGCTCATTGAAAAGTCAGACCCCGCGGCGTACAACTTCAGCTCGCCGCAGTACTCGGCGCACAAGCTTCCCAAAGACGTCGTGGATGCGAGTACCGCAGGCGAAGGCGGCATGCGCGATTTCATGCAGAAGTGGCGGGAGATGACCGAGTACAGGTCTAACGTGGCCAGCTGGGAGATGGACGGCGGCGGCGGTGGTCCCGGTGCCGTGTGATTTCCCGTTGAAGCAGAGGTGCAACCTCGTGCAACTCCAATAAAGCAGCAATGATATGCAAGCATACCTTCTTTCCCGAACCGACTGATGAGATCACGTCATCACATGATACAGTGAATCTACCGTCCAGGATGCGTATCGCTAGCTTTCCACGACGATCCCGAATGTCGTGCACCGCCGAGTTGAAATGGAGTGCATGTGCCTTGCTTGGCGTTTACACTTGTCCCTTTACTGTGCCGCCACACGGATAGCCGCATACACCAGCGTCATATGGCCGAGTCTGCAGTGTCGGCAGCCAGTCGTGGTTTATTTGAACATTGTGTGCACTTGATGTTTCACAGTGGGCAGACAGCGAGGCGATGCTCAAGAGTGTGGCGACGTCGGTAAGAGACCCCGCTCAAGACATCATGTCATGTCTGCAAGTCCTCTTGGATATCCGAAATAATACGAACAAACGTCGTCGGGGTGTTCAACGACACTGACTGCAAAGGTCAAGCAGAATAATTCGAGTCGGGGCCAATTGTTGATTGAGGTAATGGTCTTTCGGCATGGCCTTGAATTGGCAGGGGCCACCGGTGCCTCTACTACATTTTACGAGGTTTGCTGTTCATTCTGCGCATTTCCCAGGCTATGGATCGGCTGCAAGGATGTTTCTGGCGAGTCGGATTTCCCCGCGGTGGCTTATCACAGTTCCTCCAGGGGTGGGTCGAGGCAGCGTCACCTAAACAGACTATGCAAAAAAAAAAAAAAAACGAATTCTGGGGGCTTGCCATCTGGGGAGGATGGGGAACCGTTCTGCAATGATAACTTGATCGAATGGGCTGTGAAGCCGAGAATAAGACGAATCCCAAAGTTCCAAAGATGCTGCTATCACATGCGAACACTGGTGAATGCAATAATTGCTCGATGGGGTGTTGACTCGTTGGGATACCTAGTGTGTGCTGGTGGCACAGACAACCTATAGCCAGGCACGTACCTGGGAAATGCGTGTGACACGTCACCGACACGAACTCTGGATCGTTATGATGGAAGGGCACGGCGAGTAAGGGTCGATGCAGCCACAAGTTAGACCGGCCCACCCACCAAATTAGAATCGTTGGAAAATGTCAGGAGAAATCAGGAAGAGTTCAAATGCCCCATCACTGTGGCGATAGTCTCTAGGAACTGTTGGCGTTTCGGGAGCACTACCCTAGTCGAGCTTCGACATGGTTCCAGTCTCGCTTCAATGAGTTGGTTCGGATGCGGGTCTTCAAAATCTTGATCTCACAGCATGGCACAAGTCAGCTGGAGCTCATAAACTTGTAGGCTGTGATAGCCGTGTCCTCTTCTTTTATATGTCGAACTCGGTTGCGTCAAGCTGTAGGACTGAACGGGTTCAGCGTAACTGAGGCTATCTGGTGCCAGATGCGTGAGGGGTCGGCCTCTGGCAGCACTGCCGATATCAACGGCCGTGCGGCACAGGAGCAGGCATTCAGTTGGTGATCCGATTTAAGTGTATGGGTCGGGTAGGATGCATCTCTGTAGGACATGGTTCCTGATCAGCCTGTCCAGCACATGCTGCAGTGGTCAGGGGTAAGCTGTGGGCATCCTGTGTGTGAGCGGGGACGGAAGTGCCGGTGGCCTTGCCAGAAGCATCAAACGGAAGCACCTGATGTGTTCTCACGCAGTGAAACGCAACGGAGAACGCACCTGAAAAGTGTTTCCACAGGTTTGGATCGGGACCTTTTGCGCTGGTCAAAACAGCAGTGACACTTGACTGGCGCACTTGTCCTGTCTAAACGTCCCATCGACATTCGGTGGATACGTAAGTGCCGGCCGGTGTGCGAGCTGGCCGACAGCGCGAGGCACGGGAAAGGGTCCTGGCAGATCGGCTGGTGGCGGTAGGCGCCGGTGAGACTTTGGCGTCCGGATCAAGCCCGCGCGCTAGTTGGTCTATTTGAAGTATCTATGTATAGTAGATGGGACGAAAGCTCTGTGCGAATTGTTGCCGCCACATGGGTACTTTAAGTTTGTGTTGTGTTGTGGTGTATTGTGTAGGTAGGCCACGGCTGAGAGAGCCGGGTCGACAGTCAAGTTCAGTTTGGAGAGGAGAAGCTGGCGAGTCGCAGAAGACTGTCGTCAGGGCGGAGGGAGGCATTACGTTGGCGGATGACTCGGATGAGGAGGGAAGCATATGCTCCAGTATAGGCTCCAGTATGTGCGCCTCAGGAGTCAAGTGGCTTGGACTGGGATTCAGGATGCAGGCGGATGGACTGGGTAAAGACAGCCGCCGTGCCAGTGCCTGTGCCAGAGCCAGTACCAGGAGACAAGTGCAAGTGCGAAGCAAGCGAAGCTGGGAGGAGATTGTGGTCGGCAGGGGCCGCCGCTCAGCTGTGCCAACGCCGTCGCAGGATGTGTGCTGTTGCCCCGCGCCCCGTGGCAGCGCAACAAGAGATGAACGACTGCAGGTGGGCGCACGTACCTTGTACCTTTGGTGCCTTCCAAGGTTCTCTACCTTGCTTACTTAGTACCTCAAGCAGTAAGACTGTAATTTATGAAGTACTCGGGAGGACTGGACAGGCCCGAGAAATTCGCCCTGGACGCAGATGCTGCTTAGCGCGGGAGTGGTGGCTGCCAGTCAGATGTGGCTTGTGGTGGGGTTTGGTGCTGGTCTGATGGGTGCTGCCCCGGTCTGGCGTGTTTGAGCAGCGGGGGGAGCAGGGACTTGCCCATCGGCGCTACTTGGTGCGCTGCGCAACTCGACCAGGTGCCGGGGCGGGTGCCCTGAAGCCAGGGGCCCACGCCTGCGGGCGCTCAAGCGGGCGGACGCAGGCCACTGGGCGGGCAGGCAGGCAGGTGGGCAAGCAGGCAGGCATGCAATTTGGATGCATCTCCTCTGCAGCCTACACCACACATCCTGGGGACACATCAGGCGGTGCCGTCATCAGCTTGTGAGCCCATCGGAAGACGTTTTCTCGTGCCCTCCCCTCCTCTTCTCTGCGCGCATTCACAGCTAGCCGAGCCCCTGTCTGACGTGCCCGCGTCGCTTTGGAATCCTCCAGCCCCAGAGTCTTTGGTCTCTTGGCCTCTGTTCTTGGGTACGCTACTGAGTGTACAGAGTACTTAGATACAGCATGTGTTTCCTCCCCCCTTCCCCCCTATAACGACCCAATAGTGGAGAGGGTGGCACGTTTGCACGCAGGTGCGTAAGATAGATACTCCGTCCGCTATCTGAAGATTACAAACCCAAGCCACAGCTCCCTTGCACATGTTTCTTCTACTTTGAGGTACTCTTCGGAAACCGTTCCCCAGCATACAGCCCATACCCTGACCTGACCAGACCAGACCAGACACCAAACGCCTTTCCCCACGCCGATGCTCGCCTGCCTCGGTCTTGCATGGGCCAGGCTCGACTGCGTCACGCGGCGCCGCGATCGATCTTCCTCAACACCACCACTACCACACCACCACTACCACTGCCACTGCCACTGCCACTGCCACCATTCTCCCTCTCGCACGGCAATTGCCGCACCGCATCGCCAATCTTGCTTGTTGCACAACGCTTACGCCTCACCCGCCTCGCCCTTGCAGCTGCCGTTGCTGCCGCCCATCAAGTCCCTTCACGAGCCTCTCATTATCTCCAGTAGCATCTCGACTACCGATACGGAAACATCCTCGAACAAGGACAGTGCTCGCCGTTATCAAATCAGACGAATTCTTGAGCCCAGGCCGCGCCACCAATCGACCCGCGTAACCATTTCCCTCCAGGTTCCGGGCCGAGGCCCTTCCCAACATGCCTCCGTTAGGCGTCTAGGCATTGCTACGTCCTCGAATTATACCCGTTCGAATCGCAGATAGACTGTACAGTCGCCATGGTTTACTGCGGCAAGGCATCGCAAGGATGCCAGAACTGCCGCACCCGGCGTATCAAGGTACGTCAAGGTCTTGCAAGGGCTTCTTGTCGTCGTTACTGGCGTTTTCGTGCCTCTACATTCACTGCCTGTTGGCGACCCTACGTTTGTTTCCACCTCCTGACCAAACAACATTCTCTTAGTGCGACAAGAAGAGGCCCGAGTGCTCACAATGTATCCGAGTGGCCAAGAAGTGCCCCGGCTACCGAGATCAGCTCTCTTTAATGTTCCGTGATGAAAGCAGCAAAGTCATACAGAAAGCTCATGCACAATGGGGCGGGTCGCCATCCGAGGCATCGCCGACGTCCTCTTCAAGCTCCAGCTCCTCTGGCTCCTCGTCGCCTCTCTCCATGACAGAGACCGAGCCTACGATAGTGGAAGCCACGCCACCTCATGGCCTTGTAACACGGCAGGACATGCGCCCGATGGGTGTCGACATGTCTGTTGGTCCCAACCTCGACGAAAGAGGCCTACAGTTCTACATCACAAGATATTTAATGAACCACCCTGACGCCCCGGTTGGCCCAGATGGTACTGTTATTTATATACCACAAAACGACGCTGTACAAAATGTCATGATAGCCGTTGGTCTCGCCGGGCTTGGCAATATGAGATCAGACAAACAACTCACAAACTTGTCTCGGCAAAGATATATATCGTCACTCAGGGAGACTAGTACCCTTCTTGCAACCACGCCTCGTGCGGAACCCGGGGCTGTGGGCTCTGCTATCAGATCCATTGTAACTCTGGCGTTGTATGAGGTACGTATTCCTACTTGATACTGCGACACATGCGAGACAGAACAGAGGCTGATTCACCATAGGTTGTGCATGGCAGTGGAACGAGGGCTTCAGCGGGGACGGCCAATGTGCATATCAATGGGGCAGTTGCGTTATTGAGGTCTGCACTACCCATGAAACACCTGCCTGACGGCGGTACACGGGTAGTGCTTCAGGTCCTCTTCTCCCTTGTGAGCCACTTCTAGAACGCGATAGGCAAGGGCCAAGCCACTAACTCTTCATAGTTCATTCCCTCTCAGATGACCGAGACGCCACTTGCGCCAGCCTTCTTCGAGTGCCTCAGAGTGTGTCAGGACGGCTTGCAAGGCTCCTCAGAGAGAGTTTGCGTGGATCTCGCCATGACAGCAGCCAGGCTTGTTCAATTGTCCAGCATCCTGGTCAAACAGAGGCTATCGGACGAGAGCCCAGAGATCGAGGCCAATCTCAAACAGCTGCTTGCGCTACGTACAGCCTGCGACCGATTAGAGCAGCGCCTATGGGAGACCTACCCGTATGGCGAAAAACATGACAGCTCACTGCCAGCCGTTGCCGTCTACCACGGAACATATCACACCTACACTGAGATATGGAGCGCCCGAATATGGAATCATTTCAGATGGGCCAGAATATTGATATTGGAAATACTCCTGCGAATATCGAACGAATATCCCATAACAGGGTCCCAGTACATATCAGAAGACGACAAGGCGGCAATACTCGGCACGATTAGACGCATGGCACTGGACATCTTGATCAGCACGCCATCACACTGGCACCACCCTATCCTCGACAAGCCCACAGCAAAGATGATCGAAGCACCGAGCAAAGGCGGTACTGGTGCTGTGGGCCTTCCGACAACCCTCTGGCACCTCAAGGTCGCTGCTTGCGCTCCAGGTATCGAGCCCGAGGTCTATAATTGGGTTTATAATGTCATGCAGGTCGTTTGGAAAGACATGGGAATGCAGCACGCGCGCCTCATCTCTGGGTTTATGGAGGATCACAGAATTGGGCTCGAGAAGGAAGCTCTTAACAGAATTCTCAAGCTCGAAGACGACGACGACGAGTACTGACCCCCTATCAGGTACGAGGAAAGACTGTGATTTAACGTTCATGAGTGGCTTGTGTACAACGAAAGTAGGCGTTTTTGGCAGTTTACCAGCGTTTTGGGCCGGCGTTCTGTCTTTCGGATCTTTGGGAAATCTGCGTCCACGGTCTTGGCGAAACCTGGGACAGGTTATTGGATACAGTGCCTTGACGGGCAGCTCTTGTCATTTGTACAAAACTTGGGATGGGGTGGCAGGTGGTCAGGAGAGCGCACTGAATAATTCGTAGCTCTCGTGCCCACAGCCACTTCGCCGTATGGATATCAGTCCAGATGGCCTATACCACGTTGCTAAGACTACTTAGCGACAGCTCAATAATGAACACAAATCTACCTACCAACTGCAGGTTTTTCTTTTTTGTAATCGCATCTTTTTACAATCATGACTGATGGGTCTATCTCCTTTTTCCTTCAAGACTATTATCGACCTTGCTCTTGATGCTGTCTTTAACCGGCTCGCGCGCCCACGTCTCAGCGAGCTCCAGGCCAGGTTTCTCATCGGGAAAGCCCATTTCCCTTCGTACCTTGGCCACCTCCTCGCGGACCCGGCGCGTTACTTCTATCCGCAACGCCACGGCCTCGGCGCCGTACTTGAGCTCGTCGGTCAGCTCGCCCATGACCAATGCTGTCTTGGTAGCCTCTTTCTGGTTTTTCTTGTTGGTCTCGGCATCGGTCTGCAGTTGCCGCCGCACGAGATCCTGCCACTTTGCTCTCAAGTCGCCAAACCTCTGCTCCATGTCCACAAGCTCACCAAAGGCCATGCGGAACGTGATGCCTGCCCTGGGAAGGAACCTGGGGAACGTGCGGTCCTCGGCCATGACTTTTTGCGTGCCGTCGATGAAGATGGGCAGCATGTCTGGCATCGGCTCGCTCTCGAGAATTAATCTGGAGATGCCCCATTTGAAGTACCGCATCGTCATCTGGGGCTGCTGGTGGATCATGGCCTCGGGGAAAACGTGGACCCAGCTGTGCCGGTTGGAGAGGTAGCGTGATGGCGCGTCGAAGCGGTCGTGACCCGTGGAGGTGTAGGTTAGGCCAGCGTCTGTGAAGGGGTCTGGGAGGTGGGTGTAGGAGTGATGGGATGATTGTGATCCGGAAGGGCCAAGGTGGGAGGGGGGTTGTGTTTGGAATGGTTGGGAGGATAGGAGACGGATCGCTTGCACTATTGTTGGTTGGAATAGGCCTCCCGTGGGGGAGTGGTAGATTCTATGTGTGGGCAGGACTTGGCCAGAGGCGAAGAACCACTCGAGAGGTCTGGTTTGTCGTTGTTGGTTAGGCAAGGTTTGGGCGATGGGAAGATCAGGGGGTGAATAGTACTTGTTCTTGAAGCATATATCGTGGGCACCAAGGCCCCAGCGGTGGTTTGATGGGTTCATGGCATATTTGAGTGGAAGGACTCCCCACATGACCGGGTCGTCGAGACTGAAACGGCAATGTCAACGATGAGCATCTTTGGTCGTGCACTTAGACTTGAGTGATGGTGCATGGTGTATGCTTACATGCTGACATGATTTGAGACTGTGAACTGTATTAGCCTTGTTTATGTTCGTGACATGGGGGGAAACGTGCAATGCGAGACATACCGGTGATGAGACCTCTTTGCCTTGCAGCAGGGTCGGCCCGCTGGTCTAGTATGTCGAGGAACCTGTCGAGTCCGGTAACCTCGGTTGTGTTGAGGGCGTAGAGAAACGTCCTGCACAGCGAGGTGATGAACGTGATATTTGCAGCAGAAGCCAAGCGTGCTGACAGGCTTGGCTTGTCTTGCTGGCCCGGCGCAGATACCGCTGGTGGCCGGTCTTCGTTTACTTCACTCATTCTCGAGTTGAGCTGGTGTTATGACATAATGGGATCGACAGCACAAGCGAGACTGGTTCAAGAAGCTAAGGTCGGACGCTGTAAACAGCCGGCAAAAGAGCAGCGTGAACGAGCGACTAAAGAGAGGCAGAACTCCTGTGGAAAAGAATAGGCTGAAGATGTAAGGATGTTTGCGACAAGGAGCATCGACGCTGCTGTCAGGTGTTTGCCATGCCGCTAAGGATTGCGGCTCCGCCCGGTGGCATCCACGGGCGTTTCTTCCCATCCCGGGCCCCGGAGCTGCTGAAGCTTCCCCTGCACCGTCCCTGTCCGTGTCTAGACTAATTACTTCACCAGCCCGGGACAATATTGAAACTACACAATCCTCCAACGCCAACGACAAAGACCACAACACTAAGCCACTCAGACCGTCTCTGCACACCAGGCCAAACCGCGAACCCACCCGCCGAGTATCGCCGACCCAAACCAGCCCTACCGTCCTATCCATCCAGCCCGGGTCGAGGCCCTGCCGCCTGCCATGTCCCACAGCAAGCGCAACACCTCGCGCGCCGTCTTCACCAGCCACGAGCGCGACCTCGCGAAGAAGGCATGGGGTGCAAACTCGGCCCGCCTCACCCGCGAGAGCTTTCTCGACTTCTCAGCCTGCCGCCTGTGTCTCGAGACCGCCCGCGATCCGGTATCCTGCACCCACGGCGACATCTTCTGCCGCGAGTGCGCCCTCAGCAACATCCTCGCGCAGAAGAAGGAGATTAAGCGCCTCGCGAAGCTGCGCGAGATCGAGACGCGCGAGGCCGAGGAGCAGAGGGACCGCCAGGACGCGGAGGACCGGGAGCGCGCGATCCGGGAGTTCGAGATGACGCAGAGTGGGCTTGATGTTAGGACGTCTCTCGGGAGGAGTGACAAGGGAGCGAAGCGCAACTTGGAGTGGCGCGGGACGCCGCTGGGCAAGGAGGAAGATGCCGCCTTGGTAAAAGAGGAGAACGGCTCTTCGTCCGCGTCCATATCAGAGCCCCCACGTCCAGGCAAGCGGAAGTTCGAGCTTGATGAGCAGGAGCTCCTGCGAATCTCACAGCAAGACCGAACCAAGGCGCGCAAGGCCATCGAGGACGAGAAGTCCGCAAAGGCCGTGCTCCCCTCGTTCTGGACGCCGTCAATCACCCCGTCGTCAAACACCAAAGACACGCTGCACAACGTCACCAAGAAGACAAAGACGGTACCCATGTGTCCTGCCGCCGCCGAGGACGACCCGCACCCGTATTCATTACACCAGCTCGTCACGCTCGACTTCTCCGAGGAGATGGACGACAAGACGAGAAAACCGGTCCGCTCATGTCCGGCATGCAAAAAGGGCCTGACCAACGCCTCCCGGCCTGTCCTGGCGAAGCCATGCGGCCACGTACTGTGCCACAACTGCGTAGAGCAGTTCGTCAAACCGTCAAAACACAACGACCACCATCACCACGACCCGCACGCGCCTATAGACGGCGTAGGCGGCGGCGCAGGTCCGCTGCTGCTGCTATGCTATGTCTGTGATGCAGATTTGACGGACCGTGGCGATGATAATGATGATGGTGTTGGTGTTGGTGGCAGCTCAGCCCAACACAATAGCAGCGACAAGAGCAAGAAGAAACACAGGAGCGACAAAGACAGGATTCGGCCAGGGCTTGTGGCCCTGAGATGTGAGGGCACGGGATTCTCGGCAGGTGGCGCGAACCAGGTCAAGAAGAACGGCGTTGCGTTTCAGTGTTAAGTGTGATAGATAATAGGCGAGACCCGGCATTGCTTGGACTGGACTGTTCTTGCTATCTGCCAAACAGGTACTCCGCAGCTAGAAACAGTGCACACAATTCCTATGGCTCAGGAGCCAGAACCTGTATCACAAAATAGACTGCGAGGGGCGCGCACCGGTAACCGTCGAGAACGATGCATAGCGAGTAACAAGCGCCTTTAGATGGATCCCAAATAGATCTTTTACGAAAATGATATATAACGTAACACGCTGAGCTAATGTTGTCCAAACAATCAAGATTCGTTAACATAAGTGCTGTATCCTTATGTCCCTAGTCATCTGTGAGGGAAAGTGAGTCCGAATCGTGGATCATGCTTAACACGACGGCGTTTGAGAACGAGCAACCCGAAATACAAACATGTACGCCGTGTGAATATGCAGTGAGACAATGCTAGAGAACAACAAAATAGAGACAGGTGCGCCTGTGCCCAAAATGAAAGTCAGTAGGCTTGATGTGGAGGAAAACAAAATGAAGCATGCCTAGGCCAAGGCAAATGTCAAGCAGTCGACTAATCGTCGTCGAAAATGCGATGTGTCCCGCCGACAAGGTTGACCATGAAGTTGCCGTCATGATTGTCGGGGTGTTTTCTCCTCACAACCGTGGTCCGAACGATACCTGCTATCGGAGTTGTGAAATCAACATGAGCAGTTGGAGATGTGGGATCTCCATTCTGCATGAGTCTGACCGTCGCGCCTGATGGCAGTGGCTCGCGTGAAAACTTGCTGCTGATGCCAAATGGTTGCACGGTCGCGAGTCTGTTGCGGAGCCTGTCGAGGACGTGCTGGATGCTAACGAGGACACCACCCCCATTACTACCACCCCCATTACTACCACCTCCATTGGGGCCACCATGGCCGTGTCCTTTTCCTTCTCTAGCCTTCCACTCCGCCAGCAATCCGGCCGTGAACAAGTACAGTTTGAACACCAGCTTGTGTACAACATCCTTGGCGAGCATCGTAGTCCCGTGGCTGAAGAATCCCTTGAGTAACTCGCCCAGGATGCCATCATAAAGGGCCCCCACACCCTCCGTATGTACAATTGCGGCTATGGTACCGAATATGGAGCGCCGCGCGAGGTTGCGAACCGTGGAGAGTGCGTGCAGCTTCGAATCGACTTTTGCAGAGGCGGAATGGGACTGGGACGGGGATAGCGGGGTTGAGCCATCGGGGTTCACATGCGCGGTGGTGGTGATGTTGTTACGCGGCTCGCGGCTGCGGCCTCTCTCTTCGTCGTCCTCCTCGTCCTCGTCCTTGTCCTCGTCCTCGTCTGGGGTCTCGATAGGGACGCCAGCCTGGAGCCTCGTCTTTGCAATCTGGAACGGATATGTGATTGCACTTGCAGCAGCTTTGCTGCTCGCCGCGATGAGGAAGGTGAGCTGTGGACCCGGGTCGTCCCATCTGTCTGGCCCTAACAGGGTTTTCTTAAGGAAGTCCTGGAGGAAGAAAGTGAGGGCCGGGTTGAGCGTCAAGAGGAGGGTTGCGGAGTATCCACCCCAGAGGCCCGATAGACCCTTTTCCGCACGAATATCTCGCATGATCTGTGCAAGACTCTTCTCGCTTGCTGGCACACCGCCAGAACCATCATCACTGCCCTCGATCAGGGAAGCCGTCTGCTTGCGTGTGACGACGTTGGCTATCGGGGTAGTGAACGCTCGTGATACAGCACCAGCTGCCATCCCTACGGCCAGGTCTTCGAAAACCCCCAGTCCCTGCTTGCTATTTCGGCTAATCCTTCTCCTTCGTGACGTGGCAGCGCCGCGGAACCACTCATAAAACATAAAGAACAGGAAAGAGTCTAAGAAGGACTTGGCCGCATCCTGACTCAGGCCAGAGTAGAGAGCTCTCAGACCGCCCTCCTCGCCATAGATCCGCGAAAAGGCGTCGAGGATGCCGGCGTACCCTGCTTCGGTGGCCGCATTTTGTGCACTCGTGCGTGGTGTAGTAGCGCTCGAGCTCTTGGCCCTTTCCGCTGCTGACGTCTTTTTGGACGAGCTCGCGGGAAACTGAGACGACGACTGCTTGTTTGTCGCGGGAATTTGTCTCTGTGGGCTGCCGCTCGCGTCGAGGGGAATTGGATCGACGTGTTCGAGCGGAATCCCTTCTTGATACGACTCCCCCTTCTTCTCGCTTGCCGCTGTTTGTCTCTGCGGGCTGCCGCTCGTGCCGCGCGGACTTCCTTCTTGATACGTCTCCTCCTCCTTCTCGGTCGCCGCTGTTTCTGTGATGCTTCTTACGGCGTCGTTTGCCTCCGGACGCTGGTTCTCTCGGGTCTGGGACCGGTTCGGGGGACGAGACTCTTGGGGCTGAAGCTGGTGGTGGTCTTGGTGCTGAGCGTCTGCTCGCGACACTTGAGTTGGAGTCGCCCGAGGCGGTGACTTGGGAGCCACGGGTGGTGAAGGGGATGCTGCTGAGCTCCGAGGCGACGCCGCGCGAGGAACGGGCAAGTGATGGGCGGCGGGATCGGGAGCCCCTTGCTGACGATGGAGCTGGCGCTGGACTTGCAGCCGAGCAATGACTAGCGACAGAGGATACAGGGTGCATGTTGCGATGACGGTGCCGGTCGAGCCAGAGAGGGCGTGGTGGAGGGCTGGGAGGACGTGGGCGATGTTGCTATCGCTGGGGGTCGCTGGCGAAAGAGGCATGCTGGGCGGGAGAGGGGAGTGCCCGCGGTGCCTGCGAAGCTGCTTGAAGATATGTAGAAGCAACAAAATTGTATCAAGCAGACTCGTTGCGGTTTCGGAGCAGCTGCCCAATGCCGTCCGGGTTCAAAGGGCATGCACAAAGACTGAGGCGCGGGGACCAATGGGTCGAGAGCTGGGCGGTGACGGGGCCTCGCGAGTGGTCAATGCAGGGGCGGAAACGCAGGCCAGGGAGTACCTCGGCTACACTAATCGTGTTCGGGGAGGTCGAGGTCGTTGGGCACTGCTGTATCCCAGCAACTGTCGAGTGCCGTTGCACCGTTGTGACGGGGGAGAGAGGGGGAGGATGCTTTGTCGCGCGTGGATGGTGAATCTGCAGCCTGGAGATCAGGCACGAGTGCGTGGTGGCGCCAGACACGTCGGCGACGGTGGTTGGACAGCGGCGGAGCGTGAGACGGGACGGCTGCGTGCGAGATGCAGGCAGGCAGGCAGGCAGGCACTGGGGTGCTGCAAAAGACGGGGAAGGATCACAACGGCCAGATAGGTCGATAAGTCGATAACTCGGTTGAGTTGAGTAATGGAATGAAGTCTGCCAGAAGGAATGACACAGAGCAGCCAGAGCTCTAGCTCTAGCTACCATAAGAACATTCTTGCTGCCGAGGTCCGCACCACACTTGCACCCCAGACTGCAGACGTCATGGCGCCGCCGGTTGGCGCCGTTCGTCATTTGGACATGTCAAAATGTACATGAACATGTACCTCAGGTACACCCGTGCACTACACCTGGGCGGCCAGTACCCGTCCTCCCGCCCCACTTCCCCAGACTTGCCTCTGCTTCCAACTCGCCCAACACACATCACAGTACATACTCCTCACGGGCCAATCTAGACCGTCAGCCGGGGCACGGTTCGCACGAGTGACATCTCTTACGCCCCGAAGCGTGATATGCTCGAGCCGCGCCACACATGGCAGCGGTAGCATGTGACGTGACCCGATCAGGTTATAGCCTGGGTAAAGGTGATGTCAACACCAAATTCCGAGCGCCCTGCGAGTGTGATCGCTTGACAGCGCGTATCTGTGCATTTGAAAGCAGGCGCTGGTATAGTTCTCTCCAAGGCCTGCTCAAGTTTGGTCGATGTGAAGAAGAGGGAACTGGCAGTGAGCACGTGTGAGTCCGGGGGGGGGGGGGGGGGTCAGTCCACAACTTTCCTTTTCGCCTACTAAGCGGGAGACCAGGGGCCACGATATCTGGATATACCATAGCGATTGCATTGATTTGAAAGGCTCCATAAATGGCCCGTGTAACGAAGATAGCATTTGGTGCATGCGCCATCCTGTGTTTGTGTGCTACGGCTAAATCCGCTATATGTCGCAACGCTGTGCCTACCCATATACGGTTGATGCCCATCTCGCCGAGAGGATGAAGAGAAGTAATCCGTGCAGCGATCTGAACATTGCGCGCGGTTCCGCAATGAAAGATACCGGCACGTAGGTAGTGGGGGCTCGAGATGGCATATTCCGACCACAATCGCAGCATTGTTCCATTTTCATAAACCCAGCGCATCTAATGTGCAGTAGGGCGGAAAGCCGACCCAATGCTCTCTCTCTCTCTCTCTCTCGCGTGACGTCGTCGCTTATGTACTTTGCACAACGCACATTCGTCCCCCCCCCACCTTTCATACAAGAAGGCCAGATATCTCAGTATTTCCAACTCAATGTTTCTGTCTCTGACAACCTTGGGGAGCCACTTCGTAACTCCCCATGTTTAAACACGAATATAAACACGTAGGCGATAAACCCCAGCAAGCTCAGGACCTTCCAGAAAGCTGTTCCTTCCAGCCCAACCGGAGACCTTCACATGAATGATTAACGTGATCGGAGAACAAAGCCATGGACAGACCGAGTCCGCCTATCCAGACAGAATAAGGGACCGACCGCAATGCTCAGGACCGAGATCCGAGTCCCGCAAACTGGCGGTGACTTTTTTCCAGTCGAAGAATGATTGCGATGCAGGAAATAGAGATGTTTGTCGTCTGAAATGCGATGCTGATGTCTAAAAATAGCACAACTTTAGAAATCCGGGGTTGTGCAAGGGTGGGTGGAGACTGTGTGGCACAGATCGGATAAAGTAGCCGCCTGGTGCTGTAGATTGTTCTGTGGTGGTTGTTTCCAGCCTTGCACCCTGGAACCACTTGCGAGCACGCCAGGTCTGGAGCGTCTCACCAGCGAGACTAGGGCTGATCTTCCTGCCCGTTTTGAAGCCGTGGACGGGGGCCCTCTCCGGAAAGCCAACGATTCACCATTGTCATGTGTGAGTACGGAACATGTCAGTCAGTCTTTTCCGCTACATCGAAGAACCTGAGTAGTTATGTAACAACAACGATGCATCGTAAGGCTGCAGTGTACAGCTTCCCACATTGGGGGAGACGAAGAAAATGGTACCAAAGCATCGTGCGTAGCCTTCGTCCACTCACACGTAGGCCAACCGTAGGTATATAGTAATCGCTGCCATCATTCCCAATCGAGTCTTCCCTGGTATCAGAAACCCCGAAACGCCTTGCAAGTAATCCATGTCATGTCTACACCCGAAATAGCCTCCAAATCACAGTATGCTCGCCCAGTGGCCGCGTGACGTCATGCGATCAAGACTCTAAGCCAGCAGCCTTAGGTAAAGCGATGCGATGCTTAACTGTCAGTCAGTACGGTGACCTTCAAGTTGATCCTAGCGTACTCGCGCGTGAGAACCTTTCCTCTTCGCACGAGACATTGTCTTCGTTGTCAGTGGGACTTTTAGCCCAGTGCTGACCGCGGTCCGTCGTCGGCGTGTCCTACTCGCATACCTATGCGCGACTAGCAACTGAGGGCCGCCGTGACCCGGTCTGCATGCTGAAACTCGACGATCGTCGGGCATCTGGCGCCCCCATCATGACGATATCCTGCTCTTCGCCCGGTGCGTCATCGAGATCTATAGAGTAGTCATTGTTGCTCTCTGGTAATCTCTGAGCACCAAGTCCGTTGACTTTGAATATGTTTGTGCGGCCACCATTCGTGGCCTGCTGAAGCTGCTCATGTAATCGCGCCAACTGGTACGTCCGCCTAATCGGTTGGAATATTGGGGGTGGAACTACTGGTTGAGGATTCCACTTCGCGAGCGCACTCATGACTGCCGCGGTCTCCTCATCGGAATCGATGGGTCCAGCCGCTGTTTCGTCCTCGTCTTCGATGGGGGCATTGGCATCCAGGGCAGCCTCTATTTTGGTGTCAGAAATTGGGCAAGACTTGAGCGATTACAAAGATATACGCACTCTGCTGTTTCGCCTGGTTCTTCTTCTGGTAGGCTGCTAGAAGCATGTCGTATGGCAGAGAACGACCTGCCACGGCGCGTTTGGCACCCATACTGTGGCTCTTGCATGTGAGTGATCGCGCGCACGGCTGTCCATTAGGCAGCAGAACACCGCACTGCTTCTCAACGTCGACAGGCCCTGTAGCACTGCGTGGTTAGCAAATAGAGGTTCGCCGGGATTCAACGCCAACAACAACAACAACAACCCCTAACGAGCGTGACCATGACTTTACCTTTAGGCTTAGCGACCTTGGGCTTGGGCTCCTCTTTCTTCTTCTTGTTTTTTGGTCCCTTGTCAGCATCCCCGTCAGCCTTGCGTTTCTTGCCCTTGGCGTCGCCATCAGGCTTTTTGCCCCCAACCTTCTTTGACGCCTTGTTCTTCTTGTCAGGCGAGTTCTCGTTGCCGTTATCGTCGTCATCGTCGTCGTCGCTATCGGCTCCGCCGCCGCCACCGGCGCCCCCTGTGCCGCCCATCTTGGTGTCGCCATCGCCGTCGTTCTTGCGTGCCTCCTCGGCGCGCGCTTCCTCTTTGGCGCGCTCGCGAGCCTCGCGGGCCTCTTTCTTGCGCTGTGCCTTCTCCTTCTTAATGCGTAGGCACGCTGCGATGTGCTCCTTAGCGGCTGTCCGCAGCACGCCCTTTTTGCAGTGCTTGCATTGCTGGAGGTTGAGCACGTCCTCGAGTGGCCGGCCTGTCGCAAAGGTCTCCCGCGCGCTTTCGTCCAATGGGTTCACCACGGGCGTCGGCGAGGCCGAGATATCTGAGTTCTTCGACTTCTTGTCATCTGTGGTTGCAAGGAAAGTCTTTGATTAGCTCGGTACATCCCAGGTGCAGCTCGCACAGCACATAGAATTGCGCACCATCCGCGACGCTGCCATCTCGCCAGTTTCCTGGTTTTGTATGTTTCGGTACTGCCTTCTTAAGCCTGATGACTCCATTTGCCTTATCTTTGCTACCCTTCTTGGATGCGACATTGATCGTGCCCTCATCTTCGCCGGCGGCCATGTTGAAGGTTGACGAGCTGTCGCGACGGTATCGTGAAACTACCCGTATGGTGTCATGAAAATTGGCGTGGTTGTGACTTGGGCTGCAGAGACGCTCCCACTGCGCGCCAGGATGGATTTCGTGGGTGGACGCGCTCGTTTGATGGTTGTCGCGATCGTGCAGTTCAGGGTGGTCGTTGTCGAGTGTGGAGACCTGGTGCTTTGAGGTGCGGCATACACCCATGCATGTAGGATGTGGAGTTAGTGATGACTAAGCTCTTTCCCCACCTCTGTCCTCAGCGTTAGATCATCAGCAGTATCATCTACTTAAGTACGTACCAAAAAGACAAGAGATCATATATTGGGCACGGTCACGGCGATCCGAACACCGACCCTCGGTGAGAACAGATACAAGTTTTCGCATGCTATAAATGGAACGGTGAGTTTGGGAAGTGCTTTCTATTGACAGTACCAAAAAAACTCCTCAAAACGCCGTGCCTCTCAACCTTCTATCCTTGCTGAACCGAAAGCCAATCCGCACAGTCACAACCCGTGATGGAGACTGGCTTCCAGCGAGTGGTCCCCCGCTGCCAATGTCCAACACATCTTCCAAAATGCGATATAGGCGACGACACAACGACAGGGAGGAGGGCGTGCTCCGGTGTAAGCATACCCCTCTGATCAAACTTCGCCTGACTCCGGACTCCACGTGAGTAATGGTGGACTTGAGTCTTCCTAGTAACCTGGGTCGTATCCGCCTTGAGGTTGAACAGTTTGCGGCACATATCCGCCGCGAGAAGCATGCATTGCTTGTTGCTGAGCCTGCATCTGTTGCTGCATGACCAGATCGTTGAACCACGGATGTTGGAGAGCATCATGCGCACTGATCCGGAGCTCCGGCCTGAGGACAAGCATCCGATTCAGTAGGTCGATGCCAACTTGGTCGATCTGCGGCAGGATAGCGCGGAGATCCTGAGTAGCATACATCTGGAAAGTGGGCTTGTATTCAGGAAACTTTGTAATGCCGGGCCACGTCCGTTCCGTCGGCGTACCCATTATGCGGAAAATGCGTATGATCTGATCCTCGTTGGTGGTTCCGGGAAAGAGTGGTCTGCCGGTGTACATCTCAGCCATAATGCAGCCCGCAGACCAGATGTCAATGCTGGTGTTGTATGTCCGACTACCAAGCAGGACATCTGGGGCGCGGTACCACAAGGTCACGACCTCGTTCGAGAACGTGTTGACAGGAATACCGAATGCTCGGGCAAGACCGAAATCACCAAGCTTTAGAGCCATCTTACTGTTGATGAGCAGATTCTGAGGCTTTAAATCGCGGTGAAGAACCCGGTTTTGGTGGCAAAAATCGATGCCCTTGAGTAGCTGGAACATGAATGACTTGATTGTCGCTGGTTTTAGGGCTCCCCTATCGCCGTTGGTGTCCATGTATTTCTTCAAGTCTCCATCCATGTACTCAAATACCAGCATCAGTTTGTTCTCAGTGTGAATGACGTCGTGAAGAGCGACAATGTTCTCATGCTTGAGCTCCTTCATGAGAGAGATTTCACGGATTGCAGTTGACGGGGTGCCCTCTTCGGAATCGAGGTGAATCTCTTTCAGAGCCACCAGCTCGCCTGTCTGCCGATTACGGCCTTTGAACACCTGGACGAATACAACATTATGTCAGTGTCTCCTCGTTGGTCTTGCAGATAGTGAAGGCATATATCGCACTCAGACGTACGGTCGCATATGTACCCTCTCCCAGCTTCTCGAGCTGCTGGAATGAGCTCGGGTGTCTCTTAGCGTCCATGTTGCTTGCGGCTACGGGCGTTCGTGACGAGGTCGGGTCCGTGTAGACTAGGTAATGGGGACTGGGCGAAGGCTGTCGTATATCCGTGAACTTGGGGTCAAACAAGACTCCTCCAGCAGTGCAAGTTCTGATCAGATTGTTCCCACTGCCAGCGCTAGACTCTGGAGTGTCCCGGGTGGGCGCCGTCGTGAGGGACGGAAGAGCGTTGCCGAGGGGCAAGGTGCACAATGGTCTGCGTAGCGATACAACTGCGTGGTCGCTGAGGGAGGCGTTGTCGCAGCGAGCGGAGGTGAACAATGAAGAAGCAGCTTCGACCGGAAGGCTACTTGCGATGTTGTCAGGCCGCAATCAAGGGAGCACAGCCAATTGTTGGTTATTGCTGCAAATTGGTACCACGGGCAGGGCGTGCGGGGTTGCGGTCGGAACGTCAGCGAAGCTGTCTTTTGTGAGGACGAAGTCCGTTTGTGTCGGTGCCTGCGACTATGTTCTAGGCGAGAGGAAAGATGAATAGCTTGACGGAGGCGCCACGCAAACCTCGAGACTCTTTGAGATAGAATGCTGCTAGGACGAAGACGAGGAAGTAGGAGGGGATCAGGACCTGGCTACGGCCACTAAGCGGCGAGGTTCCCTGCGTGGGCTTTGACCCCACCCTATGCTGCTGAGGCCTGCGAACTTTGGCGGGTCAGGGAATGCTACTTGCATGCAGTCCAGGTGCGCCGACACCAGGGACGACCATATCACCAGTCAAATAGTTCGTTCACCGCTGAGCTGCAGAGACGACTGTTGGAAGCCTCCCCCCCCCCCCCTCCCCCCGAAAAAAAGATATTTAGGTAGGAGGACAAGCTCAAAGACTCAAGATCAATGTATATAGTTAAGTAGTTTAGAACAGTAAGAAACTGCTAGCCTAATTGCAGTCGGGTGCACTCACTTACAAGGAGGTACAATTACAATATTATATGATCCAATCACGTGGTAACTCACCCATGGCTTCTACGAAGAGTCTCTGGGCAGCTTCGACTTACTCTCCGCAAGCAAATGGCAAGATTGCTGATTTTGGCTCTTTGATATTCATTCTCGATCACGGAAGAGCCCACAGGATAGGTGCTCGGTGTTTCTTCCCAAACACTGCTTATGCTTCGAATGCTTGGCGTCTTTAGCTTGTCTCACGGAGGATGTGATGTGACATGATGCCTTGGCCACACCATGGTCTTGATTTCACAGGAGTACCAACCCGACATCTAGAGTGCCTGGAGCCATGTAGAAAGTTGAGAGCCTTTGAACTCAGCCCCATTAAAGCCCTCACCACCCCTTTTGTAGCTCGACAGTGTTGATGAAGCCGCCAGTGGGAGGACAGGGGACTCTCTGGCATCAGCAGTGGCACTTTCCGCGTCTGGCGAGGCAGATCGGCAGGGTGACGGGCCGTGGGGGGCGAGCTCTGTTGCTAATGGCTGGCTGGAGCTGGACACGGCTGACTCCATAGGGGCTTGTGACCGCCGCGTGCGTGCTCCTGTCGAGCAAGCATGCTCAAGTGTGTCCTTATCCCCAGGCTGTCTCCACCTCGCCCCCGCCTGTCGCCCCTTCCCCGGCCTGTTGAGCCTGTTGAGTCTGGCGAGCCTGGCGAGCCTGGCCTGTCCCGTCCCTGCGCTGTCGCCCCTTCCCCTTCATGACGGCGTCGCGGCCGAGATAAGCAAGCACTCCTACTAGGTCTAGACTGGCGCAAGCAAGCACGACCGCCCTTTGTTTCGCATCACATCCGCTCACCTCGACCCATATCCTTCTCCTCCTCCCCCAAATCCCAGTGCTTGTTCCAAGTCCACCACTCCTTCTTCTCAGGGACCTGTTTTCCCTTTCATGATTGCGCGCCCCTTGCTACGTCTCCGCTTACATACACATGTAGATGTCGCCTGCCTCCCACAACGATGAGACCCTTGGCCGGCGATAATGCCTTCGGGCGTCCCCGCACCACCACGCGTGATGACGATATCCACCTCCCAACGGCCTCGTCCGCCTCGAGCAGTCATATGTCCTTCGTGTTTGCCGATGAGGCTTCTGTAGACTCATACATCGACCAGTCACAGACTTCCGCCCGTTCCTTCTTCCGAGACTCTCGCAAGCACCGTGAACCGCCTACATCCCACGCCGCCCGTTGCGATGACAAGGATCGCGGTGGCCGGTCGAGGCCCGTCTCCCAGCAGCAACGTCCCCCAAGTCGCGATGCTGCGATATCGGCACATTCGCCAGTTTCGCGCCAATCAGCTTTCACGTGCAGTCCTGCCTCTTTCAGCACCTTCAACCAGACGGAGTTTTCGCGACCCATAACGCCAATCATGCTGGGGCCTCCCATGTCTGGCAGCTCTATCATCAGTAGCCCGTCATCGAGACGAAACTCGCTTGGCGGCTCCATATCCGAGCATGCGCTGTCCGAAGACGGTTCAGAGCACAGATTGGGCATTCGAAACACCTCGGCGCTTGTAGGAGGTATTGGTGCTCCTCAGCTTGTGATGCCAAGCATCGAAATGCCCGCAAGAAGGCAATTCACAGAAACCGGCAAGAACATTGGTCGGCTCAAGATTCTCCTTGCTGGCGATTCTGGTACGTGCAGAGTGGTATGACTAGGGGATGTGCGAGGCTGTTCGCTGTTATTAACCTTCGTTCCAGGTATCGGCAAGACATCTCTGATAAAGTCGATTGCTCAATGTTGTCAGCATCTCGTACATGTTGATCCCATTCTACCTCAACCGCAACTGCTGAGAAGACAATCTGGTGCTGCCGAGTCAGAACGCTTGCGGCCAACTACAGGAATAGTCGAGATCTTGGCGAGCACCAAGCCATATCCCGAGTGGTGGTCAGAGCTTGATATCAGCTCGTCGAACTGGCACCGAAGTATTGGTGATGGCGTGCTTGATCGCAACATTTGTTTTGTCGACACTCCGGGCTACGGACGTGGCTCATCGGTAAGTATTGTCAATGACATGTCTTGGAACGATCAGTTACTGACCCTTTAGTCCATGGAAACAATCGTTTCTTGTGTCGAGTACGTTGAGTCGCATTTGAGCAAGATGGCTTCCGAGTCATTGAATGATGCAGAATTGCTCTCCATGCTCGGAGGAGCTGGCGGATGCCAGGTAGATGTCGTGCTTTACATGATTGCACAGCGTGAGCACCCCTCTTCTGCCCCGATGACTGAACTACCTGCCGCAATGTCGAGGCCGAGTCAGGCAGCTACTGACACTTTTACAACAGAACTCAAACCAGCCGATCTGGAATACATGAGACGGCTGAGTCAACTCACAAACGTTATTCCTATCCTTTCACGTGTGGACACCATGTCATCGCAGCAAATAAAGAGCTGCAAGAACCAAATCACTTGCCAGTTGCAAGACGCCGGGATTCGGACCTTTTCTTTCGATAGCCGATCTGCAACTTCAAAAGCACCAGCGACCCCATACGCAGTATCAAGTGCAAAGGGAGTTGACAACGAGAACATGGACGCCAGCCTTTTAATGAGCTCGCACTATGTGCAGCCCCTTATCGGAACCGAACTTTTATTCGTTGTCGATAAAGTCTTCAGCATTGAAGGAGTGTCGTGGCTGCGTCATGCCGCCGCACGGAAGTACATCGACTGGAAGAATACTGATCCTCCCCGTCCTCGCCATCTCTACAAGCCTCTGAACGCACCAGGACCATCGGCTTCAAACGCGCTAGTTCGGTATGCCAGTCGTTCAGGAGATCTGGTCAGAGCACCGGGCTGGGCCGCGCACGAGCCAGGCTTCAGGCTTGACGAAGGGACTCGTCTATACGTTGCAGATTGGGCAGCCGATCTTCAGCGTAGTCTTGCGGCTGAAAAGGAACAGGACCGCAGCATGCCGCAATCCTACGACACTCCTGACCTCGGGGCTGAACGTGCTGTTATCTCAACGGGCGGCTTTGGCCGCAATGGTTATGTCCAGCAGCGGAGAGCACAACGTGGCAGTATTGGCAGTGTTAAACAGAGGCCTGCCAAGAGAACGAGAATCAAGCAGGACCCATTGGGTTTGCTACAGGTGTCAGCTGATCTCAAGGCTTCCAGCTGGGTTGCGCTTGAACTTTTAGGGAGTTTGGGTCTCTTGGGCGGCTTGGCCTTCTGGCTTTCACGACACCACTGGCATAGTGATCCGGTGGTGCTGGTGGATGACTGGGCTAGGCTCTGGGGGGTTGACTTTTGATTTTGTGTTCAGCGTCTTGCCAGCGGCATCGTTCTACAACTATACCACGACTTACTATCTGTTTAATGAATATGAGTGTTGTTCTCACCTGAATCGCTTCTGGACTGAGGTGACTTGTTCTCGGTCCTCGCGTTAATAGCACAGACATTAGGTGCCGTTGAAGTCTGCGTCGGGTTTGCTGATGCATGCATCCGGGTTTCATTGCCCAGTGGCAGTCACGAAGCGCACGCCGGAGCTCCACACAGTCCCTGCTCCACTGAAATTGGCACAATCGGCACGGAACGCGGTTGCGTTGCCGCTCACCCTTGTGGACCTTAGAACGCTCTTTCTACCTTTTGCAACTGTCCTCGGCCTGTGTTGTTAGTCGCACTCGGCTTCGCACGCAACATTTGCCTGACCTGCCTGCTGTATTGTTCTCGTCGCGGTCGTCCGACCCTGCGATTCGCCACTTCTCGAAACTGTCAACGTCCGTCGATTGTATCAGGTCGCTTACGCCGAACCTCGCAAGCACCAACAACCTCTGGGCTCGAGACGGCTTCACAGGTCATCGCCAGAGTATCCGCTGCTCGTTATCAGCAATCCAGCACCGCATGGCGTTCCTCGAAGCCTGAGCAGCTCAAAGAGGCACCACGATCGCCAAGTCGGTGCACATTCCAGTCAAGTCAACGGCCGTTACCTTCGCCAACTAGCCGCGACTCACTCGTCAGAAGGACCTAGGCATAACGTCCAAGTTGTGCGCAAAGTCTTGCGTCACCTGCTTTGGGACTGTGTATTCTGCCAAACGAGTCTGGCAATAACTCCCCACGGCAAGATGAGCACCGAGCAGGTCTGGGGCTTGACCCCTCCGATCTCCGTCGCGCTACCAACGCCGGCTGAGGTTCAAGCGACAGACACTCTATTCGAGGAACTCAAAAGGCAGAACCAATTTGAACCTGCATCGGAAGATGCGAAGAGGTTGGTTATTGCTAGAGGCTCTTGAAGTCATCACATCGTACTCACACTTTGACAGGAAGAAAATTATCAAGCACCTCGAGTCGATCGGCGATGAGTTCGTGCGGCGGATTGCGCAACGGAAAGAACCACATAATCAGGTCCTCATACGCGACGCTCGATGCGAGATCTTTACTTATGGAAGTTACCTTCTTGGCGTATACGGCCCCGGCTCCGATATCGATACACTCGTAGCGGCACCAAAATATGTGAGTCGGGAAGATTATTTTGAGATCTTTCCCGACCTAATCGAGGAGATGGCCCCAAAGGGAGCCATCACTGACCTCACGCCAGTGGAGGATGCATTTGTACCCATCATCAAGTTCGAATACTGGGGCATTAGCATTGATCTCATCTTTTCGCGGATCGCTACACTCACCCAGTTTCCTCCGCACGGCCAGCTCAAGTTGACGGACAACAGTTACCTACGAGGCCTCGACGACCGGGAACTTCGATCACTAAATGGAAACCGAGTGACCCAAGAAATCCTCAACCTTGTACCAGAGAAGAGCACCTTCCGCTTGGCACTCCGTGCGATTAAGCTGTGGGCACAACGGCGCGCCATCTACGCCAACATCATTGGGTTTCCCGGTGGTGTCGTGTGGGCCATGCTCGTGGCTCGTGTATGCCAGCTATATCCAAAGGCAACAGCTGCCACAATTGTTTCGAAGTTCTTCCTCATTATCCGAAATTGGAGGTGGCCGCAGCCAGTCCAGCTCAAGGATCCCGATAAGCCACCTTTGAACCTGCGCGTCTGGAACCCAAAGCTATACAAAGGTGACAGCTTCAATATCATGCCGGTTATCACGCCGGCATATCCTCAGATGTGTGCGACTTTCAACATCACGCAGTCAGCATTCCAGATCATACAGCGAGAACTGAGTAGAGGAGGTGACATCGCAGATCGAATAATGGCCGGCAAGACCAGCTGGAAGGACATGTTCGTGAAGCACTCATTCTTCACAAATGACCACAAGTACTATTTGGCAGTCATTGCGACGGGGCTCTCCAAGGATGCGCACAAGATCTGGTCTGGCTTCGTAGAGTCGAAGGTCAGAATCTTGGTTGGCGATGTCGAGCGACATCAGTCGATTGCTATTGCCAGACCCTTCAATAAGGGATACGATCGCAAGCACATGGTTAAATCTGAGGAAGAGAAGCAGTCTGTTATTGATGGCAGTTTTGCCTATCTTACAGAGGAGGAGCAAATCCCAATTGTCGAGGACGAAACTGAAGCTGTTAAGCCCCAGGCAGGTAGCAAGCCGATGATCCAATCCGAAGATGGTGTGCCGCTGACTGGCGGTGCCGTTGTGAAGAATGAAAGGTCTTCACCAACACTCTCGGTGAAGGATATCCCGATGAATGGCATCACTGCCGTCAAGAACGATGGCTCGTCATCTGCTGGTCTTCTTAAAGACATCGCCACTGAGGACGAGCAATCGAAGGACGATTCTGAGGTCAAGACACCTGGTCCAATCACTAGCGATACTATCATCTACAACACGACCTATTATGTTGGTCTTGAATTGGCTGAGGGTAAGTTTTTCCTGGCCCTTTGTTCGTCGCTTTCCCACAATTGTAGAACTAATGCACGTGATATAGGTGCCAAATCGCTAGATCTTTCCTGGCAAGTCAACAATTTTAAGCACATGTGCTGCGAGTGGGAGAAGTACAAGAAGACGCCAGGGCTGTTCTTGAGTATTCAGCACGTAAAGAACACGAATTTGCCCAACGATGTCTTTGAAGCCGGCGAGATGAAGCCGACGCGGCCGCTTAAGAAGCAATCCGCCAATGGAAAAGCTGCCGCCAACGTGAAGAAGCGCGCCGCACCTCCCGATGTACGTATCAAAGTCTTGTCCAGCCACACATCGCGTGCCTTTTTCTCATTGGAATACCCGACCCTAATCATACTATAGGGAACTGCGCCGCCGCCGAAGCGTACGACCAACGGACAAACTGGCGTGGCTGCTGCGGGCTAGGCCCAAACGCCGCTTGGCTTGTTCTTACCAACAACATTATCCCCCATATCATTACTGTGCATCGCCACGGAGCATACAGCTGACATGCGGGGCATTAATGATAGCCTCGCCTTTACAACTACTAATGACAAAAAACAGGTCCAGGAACTTCATTCATACGTGGGGCACGCTATCATGATAGGAGAGCATTCATTTCCAGCTTTCACCTGGCCATCATTTTATCAAGTCATTATGCATATTAGCGACCTAATCAGCAGCTCCCGGTATTGCCCGATAAACCACGAATCAACAACTTGTCGCCAGTTGATTGGAGTCAATTGTCCTTGCAATCAGGGACATTATGCCCGAGCAAGCCGTTTCCGCTGCGCCATCGACCAAGGCGATGCTCGAGACATACAGGACGTGGAAAACGAACAATAAAAGAAAAAATTGTAGGCGAGTTAGAATCACTTGCGTCATCCGGCTCGATGGCGGTCCCCCTGATATCCCACTCCACAGCCTCCCCGTGTGGTACCGAATGGCACTCACTCGATCTGAAGCGCACGAGGAGGGATAGACAGCTTTAGCATACCTGCCACGTTCACAGGCACTGCGGGCAGAGGCCCTTCATTGAGGAATGTTCTAAGACGCGGGCGACCTGTACCGACGTGCGAGGCACGCCTCACACGAGAGAGCCTGGCGCAGCAGAGAGTTTGACCATGCCTAACTTACAGCAACTAAGATACCAAGCGCTGTTTCACCTCGCGAAAATCTGGATGCGAGGTGAGTGGTTCTTGTGCGTTTGTATGTACCATACCATGAACACCACAGCGAGACAGATATACACAATATACTTGGTTTTTCAGGGCATACGCGCCCTGCCTTTGCAATGAACTGCAGCGTAGCCCTTGGTGTGCACCACGCTGCACTAGAATGAACTTTGTGGTGTCGAATTGTTGCCACATATTTCCACGAAGCCACACCGAGTCAAAACTATAAGAGACAAAGTTCCATGGTACTTCATATCATGCTCGACATGGTCAATATTTTGCAGGCACAGACGCCTTGACAACAGCGAACTATCATGATCTACTTTCGCCCCTTTTAGCTCAAAAGCTTAAGACGGCTCTAACTATTTTGGCTTGGTAATCTCAAAGAACTCCTTGAGGCCATCGACAGTAGTCTCGACATTCATATTGACAAGGGGCATCTTGTCATAACTGTCCTCCTTCATAACCGCCACAAGGGCCAAGTACTTGTCGACCTCTCGGAGCATGATAGGGCGATTCCCATCGCTAAGAACCATGCAACTCTCTGCCCAGTTTGAGGCAACCTGGTCCTCCAGCTTGGCATGCCAGGGCTCTCCCTCGAGGCTGTCGCGGTGCTGCTTGCTACGGGGCCAGCTTCCGTAGACTTCTGTGATGTCGATGATAACGTCAATATAGTCCGAGCAGATCTCATAAGAGGCCATGTCTGCGGGGGCGTTATCGGTAGCGATGTAAATCTTGGAAAGCACGTCAAAGAGGTACGCCTTTTCGAAGCGGCATGTGCGGCACAGGTTGGTCAGCATGGCCTCGAGCACGCCGAGCTGCGGAATGAGCTTCTGGATGACTTTGGAGAAGGCCTCGAATATGCTGTGGTTATAGATACTGGTGAGGTGGAATGTGACGGAGGCGTTTTCGAAGCCATTGTCTGATAGCTCGTCCTGAATGCGGATCTGGATGTCCCGCTGAATGTCAAGTTTGTAGTCGTCGGAGAGACCGTCAACTTTGTGGATGAAGACCTCAATCTTGATACTGGGGTATGACCGTTGCAGATTCAGAATCGTCACATTCAAGCGAGCCACGGCTTCGAGATAGTCGTCCTGAGCATCGATGACCCAGATCAAGGCGCCGATCTCGCCAAACATGGCATCGATATCAAAGGTCGGATTGTCGAAGATGTCAATCTGGCCTGGGAAGTCCCATACTTGGAAGTCCATGAATGACCTGTGGTAGAATGTCAGCGAGCCGGATACCACATATTCATGCCTTGCCATTCTTACCGCATGGAATCCTTCTGTATCCTCGCTGTAGACTCAAGGAAGAGAGTCTCATTTGGCGGCAGCTTGTGGAATACCACGCTTGATATCGATGACTTGCCACTCCTTCAGGGATGCCGGACTGTGTCAGTAGAAGTCCAATTCGATCTTACGGCTCTGTGGCTGTCTCTCTTACCTCCTTTGTCCCATCAACAGCAACCGCGGCTTGCCCTTAGGAGCAGCTTCTGGATTTGGCTCCGCCATGGCAGGAGCATCGTGCTTATTGATGGTTCCTTGCCGGCTCTGTTCGTAGACACGTGTGAGATTGAGCTGAGCTGGTGAAATCTGGTTTATGTATAACTCGCCGTCCTCCTCCGAGCATAGGCTTTCTGGCTCCGTGTAAAAAGGGCCTCGCCCTGATAGTCCACAGGCCATCATAACAACGACAAGAGGGTTTTCTTTCAAAGACAATGCAGCTTGGAGAAAATAAAAAGACGCTAGGTGGCGTTGCAAACTGCTTGGGCAATAACGCGACAGATCACTTGACCGACCACGATCCCGTGAGGGCACGAACAATCTCTCGACCTCGACGAGAGGCTGTTCAAGGTTGCGCGGACATGATGGCAGCGAAGGCTGTCGTATCGCTGACTTTTGTTAGGTGCGGATGCCTGCGAGCACTACTCGAGAGGATGCGTCCTCGCGAACTCTGTAGAAGCCACTGAGATATGTCTTGGTCCAAAGGCTGTCTACGAATGTGGAACAGCGGAATAGCAGTTGGTGCAGCAGAAAAGCAAACGCAGGCAGCCAGCGACAACCAAGGGAGGACGATAGCGGTGAACAGACCAGAAATTGACACCGGCTTCAAGATCTGATGCTTGAAAAGGACACACCCACGAAGCTTGGATCTTGCCAACAGCGCGCCGGTTTTTCTCTCGGAGGAATGCTGTGCGATTGGGCGACTGGGTAGATGGCTGATTGTGTGAGGCATTCTGCCAGGAGGATCGGCTGGTGGTCACGAGGGCGCGGCCGGGGAATCGATGCCGGTAAGAGAAAAGTCAAGCTCGGGCCTGGTTTGAGCTGGCGATTTCGCCCGCTGGTCCTGGGCAGGCAGTGCAGGCCAGGGCTCAAGCAGGTTTGTTGTGATGGCACACTTGCGCATGTTGACAACAAAGTGAAGCCTGCTGCAACATGGACCGAGTGTCCAGCGCAGTCTCAGCTACAGTAGAGAGTCCATTTGGCGACTCTCTGCGCCTGGTACAAGCGCCGAGACTTCGTGGGGAAGGGTCTTCAAATGTCCCCTTCCTTCTTGTTCTTGATCTTCTTCTTTTTCTTCTTCCTCCGTGACTTTGTCTGGCACAAAGGTTGAGTTTGCCGTCTGAATTGTGTGTCACTCGACATGATGTGACAGCAGCGGTGACGAACCACAACACAGGCGAAGCTGTGAGGGTGAAGCTGCGAGGACGACGTGGTGTGTAGCACAAGTGTCTCCTATCAAGACAAAGTTGGACCACGCAGCCCGTCTGGCTGATGTGGTTGGGGAACGCAACTCATGAGCAGGTGGGATGAACGTGTATGACGACAAGGAGAGATCTCGTCTTACCTCCATCTTGACGGCAATGCAAGATCCAGCAGTCCTGGTCCTTTCCCTGTATCTCCCTCCTGCCCACAGTGGTGCTTGCCGTGGTCGTCGTTGCCGTCTGTCAATAGGCTGGACGGTGTCTTAGGCTGAGCAAGGAATCAGGTGACTCCTCCTCCCGCTGGCATGAAGTCACTGTAATCCGACAAGCAGCGTGCCGTGGCGGATCCCAGTCCACTGCGTCAAGACCGAATCTCTCGTCTCCTCAGCCTTGTACGATCGGGGTGTTTGAGATTATGTTGTGTGCTGATGAAGCGCGCGTCCGCGGCTGATCTCAACACTCGTATTATCCGCTGGGGTATGGTGAAGGCAGCACACGATAGCTTCACGCGGTCCCGGAGTGGTTGCCGTAACAAACGTGTCTCTGGGGCAGTGCGCGGCACAGAGTGCTAGCGCGGTCGCCTCGGATCTTTGTGTCGACTGGGACGGGTTTGCTCCAACCGCCGTGAGATGCCCAGGCGCCGTCGTGGGTTTAGCAACGAATGCGAAATAATTATCGTCGTGCTGCGTTAGGGAGGCAGAAAGACACCCGTGCTCGACCAGCCTGCATGCCAACGCCCGGACACTACATACAGTAGTGTTACAGTAGGCCTGAGTGCCGCTGTGGATCGCAGTTGGCAGGAGGCTGGGGTTTGAGCCTTCGAGGAACACAATGTGGGGTTCAGAGCTAGTCTACTTTACTTGGCCTAGTCTAACACGCCTGTGCAGTCGTCCGGATTAAAGCCAGCCCATGGGAATCTGACCCCTCCTACCCGAGGTAGATCCTTAAGCAGCTTTGCGGATATCACAACTTTGTGAGTTGCAGTGAAAGGCTAGGCAAGTAGTAGCCGCTGCCCACAATTATTCGTACCCTGTCTAATTATTGTCTCAAGTTACATGCGGCTGTTGATCTGTGTTTCTAAAAAGATCGCTTCCTCCCCCACTTCTTCATCTTCTTTCATTCCGTCTAGCATGGTTTCGGAATCGAGTGGCCATACACCCAAAAGAGCCTACACTACGCGTGTATCATATCAAAATAATATACGAAGGGGCTCTGGTGAAGATCAGTCATGCATACTGCCCGGTGCGAGGCTCGTGTTGACTTCATTCTACCTTCAATGCTCAACCGGATCACTCAGGAATGCGACGTATTTGGACGCGCCTCTGGCATCGTTGCGGCTTTACTACCCCCAAAGATGCTGAACTTGAAGCTCTTCCGACGGCCTGCAGGCTTTCGTAATGGGTCGGTTGGACTCAGCAAGGTCCTGTCGTCGGTTGGCGTCAGAGGGGCTTCCGGAATCGGGGGGATATGCATGTGTTCACTCCGTGCACTAGGCGGTGGTGTAGGGACCGTGAGATCCTGTGCTGAAGACGTCTTGATGGCAGCGAACGACTGTGTGGCGTTGGAATCAGTCCCGATGCCCAACGTCCGATGGTTCTGTTTGACGGAGATGCTAGAGCTTACTTTGGGTCGAAGCCTACCCCTGGACTTCTGCTTGGATGCTTTACGTGACATGGCGTCGTCCTCCCCAGACCTGAGCGGATCAGCCTCTGAGACTTCGGCTCCAAACGTCCTCCCATCACAGGCAACCTCTTCGCCAGGCGTTGGCACAAAACGCACATATCCTCGCGACGGGATTACACCAAGTTTTTCCTCGAAATGCCTTTGAAGCAATGCAGCATTTCGCTTGTTTGTGATGGGCTGCATGAGGCTCGGCACAGCATGGATCGTCAATGTGTATGCGGAGTCGAACGAGCCGCCAAACATCAAGCAGCAGCTATGAGTCACTGCGACGACAACGTGCGATACCGGCCGCTGGTAGCGAGTTGCCAGAGTATGTGTCAAGTCAATCATGAAATGGAACTCGTCGTCAATCTACATTGATGGTGTTAGCGAGGGCCCTGCGGCGGTCTAAACACGTGTGGGGTCTATCACGCCTGGTCTTCCAGCGGTCAAATGGCGACTTACAATCACATTCGTCCGGAATTCTGCCATGATCATAGCATTCTGTTCCTGCCGAGCCTGGAGCGACTCGGGATCTCTGTTTGTAGCTGCGAACGAGTTCTCAAAGTACGCACTCTGCTTCTTCTGGACGTTCGGATCAAGCTGCGACTTCCGCCGACCGATGGGATCGCCCGGTGCACCTCGCTCAATCTCCCTCATCCCAGGGACTTCGTTAAACGAGCAGTTCTGCATGTCGTGCTTCTGACCGAGCGCAGGACTTGACTGCTGCTGGGCCAAACGTCGCGCGAAAGACTGAGGGTGGTTTGAGGGGCTGTTCTCGACCACAGAGGTCGCCGTTGATGGGCGGCTTGAGTTGGTCGTCGACTGTGTTGAAGAGGAGGATCGTCCTTGTGCCGCAGTCATCCGATTAATACCACTGCCGAGGGCCTGTTGTCTAGGGTCCATCGCATCCCCGTCCAGGGCACGGACGGACATTGTGGCCGCCATGGCGAGACTACTGTCCTAGTGTTGGAGCAGTCGTGTTGGCAGTGCCTACTCTAGTGCCCAGTCCTGGATATGGCTACCAGGACGATCTGGGAGCGGTGACTGGACGATAACCGCGGGGGTTTGGCAGGGGATCGCCGTCGCGTCGGGCCGGACGACCACTGCGATGCTGCTAACTGGATCTATCTGCGTATGATTGTCCTCGTGGTCGTGCAGGCTGCAGGCTTGCAGACTCAGCGACGCCCCAGCAGCTGCCGTATTGGCGTCAGCTGCGGGATAGTCGATGGCGCGCAGTGCAGACGCCCGACGTGGAAGATGGTGGGACGATAGCACGCTCGAACCGGTGGGTCAGGTGCAGTCGCTGGAGATGCAGAATGGCGTCGCTGCGATGGCGCCTCACAATCTCACGTCCAAATGGATCTGCGGCGGTGAGGCGGAGAGTTCTGACATGCGGAGCGGTATGAAGGAAGAAGAGGAGTCCGTCAGGTCGAGATCGCGAGACTCAATACAAGCTGGGAGTCCTTTTTCACTATCAGAAGCAAGTCGATGAGATGGTGGGCTGGCAGAGTGGTAACTGTTGTACAGGTTGGCCTGAGGCCAAGCTCTCGAAGCTCGCCAGGGTCCCTGATGCCTTGTACATGCAGTGACGGCAGGGATGCATAGAGTCTCGGCCGTGCCTGTCTTGGCTGCCGAAGTGGCACAAGCCCACCTCCCCGCCAAGTGCTTGCCCCTCTACAGCTTACGGGCCACGCTAATTAGGGCTCACGCAATTGATGCTCCAGCATGACCAGCATGACCAGCACGCACCCGCATTATCATCAGCTTCACGGCACCCTGCTTCGCACTCAACATCCAATGACACATGTCACAATCAAACAGGTTGATATAGATGATATCGCATCGCAGCCCTGAAATCCGCCAACCACGTTATCGCGCCAGATTCACCTGCGGCATCGCTACAGGCTTGGACCGTGGACACTTCCACACTTCTCCAGGATCTGGACCCACTGATCCAGTATACGAGATCGCCCCAGAGCCGCTCATTGCCCAGAAACTCGAGCCAAGACAATAGATCCCTCAGGCAAAAGACACCAGAGGCGCCAAACACCCCTTCAGCTCGCTGCCACGACATGGGCGCCCCTTGTCTAGAGTCCAGACACCGCACAGCTGGGCTGGCGTCACCGTAATCATTCCTACCACGAGCGACCAGGATGATCATGCATTAGTAGCCACGTTATAGCACTGCATGGCAGGGCAGCGAATTGGCAGCGAATTGTTTCCAGAGGATGCGCACCACAGCCAAGTTCACGAACGTCAGGATGCGCCACAGACGCCCGGTGCTACCGGCTATATCCGATGATTTTATGCTTTGGCATCAGCAAATGGTCAATGATAGCCGTAATTTGTTGGCTCCATCGACATAGCTACTTAAGGTCAAGAATCCCAGATGTCTAGCCCCGGAGAGAGGCTTTAGGGCAATGCCTGCGTTGGGAATGCTTCAGTGGCGTACTCAAGAGAAATTCTACGAGTTCGGTAGCCGTGGTGACCTTACACTTTACCTCAGCACACGTTCGATTGCAGGCGCAGTCAGGTCCTGGCTTCTCTGCTGTGCTTGCGCGCTGGACGACTATGCTACACTGGGAGAAATTCATCGTCTTCCTGAATAGGCTTTCATCCGACTTCCAGGGTGTGGACTGAGCGTGATGTTCAGCAACCGGTCGCACTCACGTCAAACAGTGGCCAACAAGCACCAAAGAGTACCAAAACTTGGTTCGCATGCAGCATTGTTTCATTGTTTGCAGATGGAATCCAGTATATCCTACTCCACAAATATTATACACACAACACTCTGTCCCATCAATATCATGCCTGCTCCTATCTCAAGACTAAGACCATTGCGCAAGGCTGCATAAGCCATGCTCACTACAACCATCGCAATACACATCGACGGCTTCATTGACCTGAAATGTCCTCACTGCAATCTCTCGGTTGCAGACATACTCAGGTATCGATGACGTCGAGTTTTCATTCGGTCCCAGTGGCGGCTCACGCCAGTGAAGGGCTGTTGAACTTGCCGGCTGTGTCACCACGCATGACCTTCCTTTCCGACAATACGTGGTACAGCGCGACTCCGACGGCGGCAAGCTCGACCGGAATCAAAATGATGGATAGGTATAGAGCAGTCTGACTCTGTTTGCAGACCGAACCGAAGTAAGGCTTGATGTCCATGGGAGCAAAATCCCACTGACAGCTCCAACTTTGGACGGTGTCCACAGTATCGGAGGCGTTGACGGAATAGAAGAGCACGATAGCGACAAAGACCGACAGGAAGCCGATACTTGGAGCCACAAGAATGGCCAGAAGGTGCGCCAGCTGGCTTTTTTTAAGCTATAGACAAAGTGTTAGTACAAGTTTGCCAGACCCCTCCGCAACCTCCTATTTCAGGGGTAGATCGCGCTCACTTTCTCGATCTTAGCAAAGGCTAGAGCCACGACGTTTACGATGGTGACCAATGCCCCTGCAGCAACTAGCGCATTGGTAGGCCGCACGTCGAATTCTTCCGGCCACAAAGGAAGGTACAGCTCGTTGGGCGATCGAGTAGAACTGTACACTGATGCCACGTTCGATGCTGTAGCAAGCACAACGAGGCCACACAGCAAGCTCAAGCTGCAGAGAGCAATCTGGATGCTGGGGAGGACTCTGGACACCTTGCTGACAGGTTGGTGCCGCTGCTCCTGCGAGCTGACTTCAAAGTCAGAGCTCATCGCGTCGGTCTTCTCCGTGGAGTTCATGCTTTCGTGTATTAAGGAACAATTCGGTATCCTTTACGTTTGAAAGAAGATGATGACTATGCACCAAGAAAGAGAATCGGCGATATATTGGGCCAGCAAAAATCGCCTCAAGAGAGTGTTGGATGGGATGGAAGACAGCCGATGAACATGGACCACAAACACGGCATCATGAAAACATGACGGATCCATTTCGCTTTAAGATGTAGTCGGCTTCACCCACGATGGACATCTGAGCCGCCGCCAGCCACACCAGTAGGCAATTTGTCCACGAAACAGGGCAAGCTTTGACGCCGCGCGGACAGAGCATAAGTCTCGAATGTGCAGCTAGACACTTCTTGTCTCCAAATGGCCGAAGCGACACGCCTACGCAGGTGAGCGCCTATGTACGTCAAGCAGGAACAGCCAGTGGGATCTCACGGTTGCTGTTTCGCGCTGCAGACCGCGGAAGAAAGAGGGTGTGACAGTGTGGGAGCGTGTAAGTCGTGTGATGTGATTGGCAGAGAGCCTGGCGGCTAGGGACATGACGACAGTGGAGCTGGGGTGGTTCCGCGGCAAGCAGCGCTCCCTATTCGTCCGCGGCTAAGGCTAATCACCCCTGGAAGGCCCCTTTGGCCCTTGATCAAATGCATGGAGCCGAGTGCATGGGATTGTCAGAATCATGGGTGCACAGGAGTTCAAATACCCCCATGGACCGTCTGCACGAGATGGGGTAGTTCGCAGTTGGGATAAGCATTGAGGGAGCTTCACTCCTTCGTGAGGGCTTACGCAGCACCGTGCGCCCAAAAGTCGATCTCTGCTGCCCAAGCATGAGCAGGGGCTTGGCTGCCAAACCCCGCATCGTGCCTACATACCTAATGGAACATGAGCCGCAGTCCTCCAGGGCAGTGTCTTGTCGTGGTAGCTAGTCGACCACATGGGCCGTCGCGATCTGACCTTCTACGGCCTCCTCACCTTTACCATCATCGTTCTGTTGTGTGGTGGATGCGCCACTGCCAGGGGTGATCAAGACGCCATCCGCGCCGTGGTGTTTACTATCCTCGCTGAAGTCTCAACCTCACGTCTCCGCGCCAAGACGGTAGATATCGGTCCAGCTGTTGTCAACGGCCTGAACATGATGTGCAGCTTCGTCCTCCCGTATCCCGTATCTGTTCAATCCCGACAAAGCCAACTTGGGCACCAAGGTCACCTCCATTTTCGGAGAATGCAGGGTCTTTTGTGTGACACACTTGTGGTTCGAACTCCCTAAGACTGCAGGACGCACGCATGAGGAGTTGGATGAGATGTTCATCAAGGGCGTGAACGCTCGCGAATTAAAGCAGTCTAAGCCTGGTACGCCATTTACTGACGACGTTACCAAGGAAGAGACGGCGTAGAGATCTGAGAAAGCTGTCTAAGGTATTCTCCACAGAGGAGATAGATCATTTGTGGTCTAATGGAATTGCGTGTATAAATACCTGAGTATCTACCTAGGTAGGAATTGAACTAGTATGCACGATGATACACTTGTGGTCGCCTTGATCCTCTCTCTTCTTCCTATTCAACCTTAATGACGTCGCATCATCACCAAGCATTCTAATATGATGGTGGCGCTGTACTTATAGCTCTTATACCCCGCATTAGCCTAGCTACAAGTCCCAATCTCTAGTCTTCAGCCGCGCGTGATATTCAGCAGATTTTCTATCGACAATCCGGTCGACTAGAGGTTGGGACGTTTCTACCACAGGGTAAAGTAAGTTTCATGCTTATGTTCCCGTTGTGCAAAGTCCTTCTGCAAAATACACAAGGGAAGAAGAAACGGAAGAAGAGAAGTCAAAAGTACGGATCATTTAATTCATAGGAATTCATGTTGTGTGATTGAACCGAAGTGTATAATTAGAGCCCTATTACATAGGCTGTCCTCTGGTCATGAAAATGCTGCTGAACAGGTATAATTCACCAAGCTATTTGCACCGTACCGCCTTCAAGGTAAGTCAAGCCCCATATAACCACTGTTTCCCCTCTCTCAGACCCCGAGTACTCTCCCAACTAAACTATCGATGCCCGGTGGCGCGTACATCCGCTCTTTTGCTCTTTGTCTCATTACATTTGGAGAGAATACCAAGCCATATTGCTTTCCAATGATCAAGCATTCCACAAGAGTCTTCGACGCCTTTTTGTGGAAAGACTCTGGAATTTCCTCAGGGATCAACTCAATCAGCAGCTCTGGGATAGCCTTACCGATAAGCCATTGATGTGGTTTTGGACCGTCCTGGCAGATGATTAGGCATGATGCCGGTATCATGTTGAGAAAGAGATTTTGGCCAGCTCCTCGAGAGCTTTTGGCGAATTGTAAGATGCTGGTCAAAAACAGCAACAATCTGCCGCGGTCTTGATTGACGCTGATGAAGTCTAACTCGCTGACGCACGCCTGGGCTGCGTCGTTGAACAAATCCTCTTCGTGACTGCTGCCGATGTATCCTTCGTAGTGTCCGGCGACGACTCTGGAAAAGTACTCAATTGGTTTGGACTCTTTGTTCTCGAGCATGGCAAAATGGGACGTTAAGAGCACGATTGTTCGTACTTGGCTGTCCTCCCGATTCCCGCTCTGGATACACTCGTCAAAGTCTTTCAAGAACTCACGGACGCCGTAGTCCAGGTACTCCTCCGCTTCCCTCTGGTAGGCGATGGCAGTCCAATGGGAGAAGGCCCTGGCTGTAATGCTATCCCCTTCTCTCCACTTACGCCGAACGGCAGCGAGCTTAGTTTCCGAGCCGACAAGAACCGCAATCAAAAGTAATGCTTGAAGATCCCCTGGGGCGACGACCCGAAAAATTTGGGTCGGCAAGTCTGTCATGGCTATCAGCCTTTTGGGGTTTCGAGCAATTATGAGTTGATCGAAAAAGTCGCGATGAATCTAGGCCCACTCTCGCAACTCGTCTGTTTTTTCTTCTCGCACAAGCTCTTGTAACACGGACAAATGCTCACAACGGTCGATTGCAACGAACTTCAGGTAGAAAGCCATCAGGCGGAAAATGATAGGAAAGTGAAAAGAGAACGACAAGCCTTTCATGACAGCAGCCACTTTCCGAGAAGCCCGCTTGTATCGTGCAATGAATACTTGTTCCTGCAAAGCCAATAGCTCATCCACTCTCTCCTGCATCGGATCCCGGGGTCCTTTTCGCAAAGGGGCTCCTGCAGGAGTTGGTACTGAATTCACGGATGCTCCGTGTTGAAGCAAGATTTCAATGGCTTCTTTGGAATTCGCCTGAATGGCTTGGACCAAGGCTGTATCACCATGCTCAGACTTGCTCTTCAGGCTCGCGCCGCGCTCTACTAGCATAGAAATGATACCCGTGTGGTGCCCAGTAATGGCGACGTGGAGAGGGGATAACCTGCTTCGGTCCTTGACATTGATGCGAGCGCCGTGATCGAGCAGGAACTCCACCATATCTTGGTGACCTCGACTGACTGCCCAGGATAGAGGCATCCGACCGTAATTGTCCTTCCGAGAAATGAGACGAGCATTTCCACTCATAAGCAAGGTGGCCCAGGGTATGTTGCCAAGGTACGCAGCCAAGTGAAGGTGCGTAAATGAAGGAGGGTTTCCGCCATTCTTCTCTTGTTCCCAGTAGAAATGCCACCACCTTTCGCGGATCGAGGACTCATCTTGAAAGAATGGGCGTGAGACCTCAGATAGTACATCCATACCATTGGCGGCCTGATGGAAATGTACTGGCCAGTATTGACTAGCGTATTGCAGGAGGGGAATGTGAATAGAATCCACGTCAACACTGGTCTCGGCTCCGTAGTGACGCTCCAGAAGTGACAAACAGGTTTGCATCAGGCTCTTGTGGGTGCCTTGGTTCATGCGAAACATTTCGATGCCTTTTACGTCGACCAGGTCACTTTGGAAAAACTCTTTCGCTGATTCGTGAACCAAGTTCACAACGTCCACCTCGATTTTGACGAGCGGTCCACAGACTCTAAGCCTCTGGCGAGTTGTCTGAGTAGCAGAGATATTGCCAGATCCCTCGACACCTGCGGCTACCGTCAACTCATCCACCGTGAGTGGTCGGGCAGCTAGGACGACCCATTGAATTATGGGCACTAGAGGTCCTTTGTGGTGAATTTGTCGAAGCAGTCGTTGATAGACGCCACTAAGACCCTTGGGGACAAGGCGGAGGATTTGGTCGATTTCATCCGGGCTTCTGTCCTCAAGCTCATTTGCGACAAATGCCACCCACAAGAAGGTTCCATCAGCGCTAGCCAGCAAGGTTCCCTGAATCTGAGCAACTCTTTCTTTTGAAAGGTCTTGCTTGGATGCTATGGCGTACACTTTGGTGAGGATGTATCTTTCCACATCGTTCGAGATATCCGTACTGGACGCGTCCAATGCAATCTGCTGATACGTGCGAAGTCTCTTCTGCAAAAATAGGCTCTGGCCGCGAGAGGATAATGAACTTCAATCGTGGCACGGCCATGTCCTGGGAATTCGAAAAGTGGTTGGTCATAGAATCAAGAAGCTGCATCAAGGATTCCCTCTCGCATTCATCGAGACCGTCACGTACGCAAACAACTTCAGAAGATCGACTTTTTCGAAACAGAGTGAGGAACACCTTCCACAAGGAGATGAAATTCGATACCGTATACTTTGCGGCTTCCGTCCCTTCAAACGAGATTCTGATATACTGTGCCAAATGTGGTTGGAGAGTGACCCATTGATGAATGATACCTCTCATTATTGTCAACGCCGTGTTACGATTCTTGTCGCGATTGCTGCAAAAGTAGTAGAGAAGAACATTGTCGGCTACCTTGAGCACTGGCTCTAGCATCTCAGTGATGTATATTGCCAGCATCGTCTTCCCTTTGCCTGGACCACCTGATATCCAGAGTAGTGGTCGATTCGAGTTCGATAGCCATTCTTCGTAGCTCGGGTGCCTTGCGATCCACTCGCAAGTGCCGTGAACTCTTCGTCCTTTCAATAGAATAAGAGATTTCCTATCGACTTCGGGCCTGGTTAACAGCAAGGCGCTCAGAACGGGCAGTACGTCGGTATGAGATACGGTGACTTGAACCTTGGTGTTGGAGACCACGGGTACGAATGCGAAAATCTCTTTTGCGTGGGCGGCGGCCACTAATGCGGCAAAAAGATGCCAAAGGTCATAATGGTGCAAGTCCGAACGACTGTATGTTCCTCGGATCACTAGATACTCGACATAATTCTTCATGACGCTTGCTTCGACATCCAGGTATAGACTCCCTTCTTGTTGCGCCGAGTCGCCCTGACTGACTCCCTGGCTCATCAGTCGGTACCCGGAGGGGATCGGTCTGTGATGAACCACAGGATCCCGTGATTCTTGGGACCCTTGTGATCTCAAAAGATGAAGAAGCAAACCCGAACGATGACTTCCCCCTTTTTCAGGTTGCATGGTGAATAGACCACTGTCTGGCTTGAAAATATGGTCGTCTTTCGTGGATCGTTGGCCAAAGGTGTCGGGGTCTTTGCGCATAGCATCAGAGATGTAATGGGCCTTCCGACTTTCGTTGAAAATTGAAGCTGTCTCGGCCTTGCCCGACGCCGCGAGAAATACTGGCGTCCATGGAGCTGAGGTCCTGCCGCCACTCGAAGATTCAATTACATCTCGCTTCCTAATCGAATCGAATCCCGTCTCAACAAGACAGCCATCAATATTGCTGTCAGCCGCAGAATCGTCGGGAGTAAACTTGTCTCGGAACGGGCTGGATATTCACGGCTTGCATTCACGGTCGTAGCGCCCAGTCTGGTAGTCAGAGCCTGGTCGTGACCAGTGAGCGAGATTGCAAAGGCAGACAGATGTCACCAGGTCGCCCGGGCGGTACCGATGCAAGTCGTAGTCCTGGAGAAATGGCGCAGCGCACAGCAGGGGTCTCGATTAGGACATGCAGATGCAGGGTGAAGCATCGGTGGCTGCAGGGCATCAGGACGGGCCCACAGCGGCCCGTCATCTGTCATCTCTAGTCTAGTCTAGCTCTTCAGGTCGTGCTAGCCTTGTCAAAGAGGTCCCCACGCGCCTGAGCAGTGTGGCCGAGCCTGGCCTGCCCACCTAGTGTACTTACTTACCTTAGGGACTTTGTGCCTCTGCCTTCACGTCCATTCGTGCCTCTGTTTGCGCCGTTGTTCTTGATTCGATTCCTACTTCTGTGTCCCGTACCTCTTGCCGGCCATCATGGCGACCAACCAAGAGTACATGTTTGCCTGGGTTTGTTTGCTCCCAGTAGAGGTTGCGGCAGCCAAAATCAGCCTTGACTGCATTCATGACGACTCTCTTCTGAAGCCCAAGTCAGCGGGCGGCAACACCTACATTTTTGGACGTATCCAAGGCCACAACATCATCATCGCATATCCAAAGTCCAAGTTGTCGGTGGCATGTGTCGTCAGAGAACTGCGTACAAGCTTCGAGTTCATCCGCCATATTCTGATCATCGGTATCCGGGATGCCGCAAGCGACAAGAACACCGTCCAGAAAGCAGCACCCGATGGCCACCCCTCCATCTTTCAGCAAATCATCCCTCTTCGTTCAAGTACCTGCTCCAGTCCAAACACCAGACATGACTGCCATGGCGTCTCCCGGCACCTCTCGGCTTCGATTCCCTACGTCTCAACACCCAGCTCCTTCCACCGAGCGCCAAAATGATAGCCCCGATGGACCCGAGCATAGCAAGAAGCGCAAAGCCTTGCTCACATTTGACGAGCTCCTTGAATGGCATCAAGACAACGTCTTCATCAGGACTGGTTATCGTGCCATCTCTGGCTCCTCACGGCTCTCGTTTGCTAGTTGGCTGTATCTTCACAATGAGTCGGTCAACATCTACTCCCACCTCATCCCAGCCATCGCATTCTTACTCGGCGAGTGCTATATCCACGTCTATCTCAGCATAACTTATACCGACGTCACTGTTACCGACTATCTCATCTTCTCCTTCTTTCTACTGACAGCTGTGGTCTGCCTGGGGCTATCAGCAACATACCATACCCTGTTGAACCATTCCCACAAGTTTGAACAAATATGGCTGCGGCTTGATCTGGTTGGCATAGTCATCCTGACATTGGGCGACTTCGTGTCAGGTATATACATGGTCTTCTGGTGTGAACCTCTGGAGCGCAAGATCTACTGGTCAATGGTGGGTAATCAATCGACAAGTTCTAATTCCCAACAACACAACCTGTTGCTGACTCTATCGGCGCCAGATCGGGATTCTTGGTTCGCTCACCATCTTCATTGTGGTTCACCCGAAGCTCCAGGGCCGCAAATTCCGTTTACTGCGGACGCTCACGTTCGTGTTGACTGGAATGTCCGGTTTTGCGCCATTAATACATGGGATCCAGATGTTTGGCATCTCGCAAATGATGAAACAGTCCGGCATGCCTTATTATTTAGTGGAAGGATTCTTTTTGCTATCAGGGGCCTTGATCTATGCAGTAAGCAAGCCACATTCTCCGGGGTATAACAGTCATTTCTAACCAATGTATTCTCAAAGACCAAGTTTCCCGAGAGTCGTAATCCCGGCAAATTCGACATATGGGGCGCGTCCCATCAGGTCTTTCACGTTCTAGTCGTCTTGGCCACCGTAACTCAGTTGATAGGGGTCTTAGATACCTTCCATTACAACCATAACAATCGCACATGCGCGCACGCGTAGATAAGTACGGACCATCTACCAAACGCTTCGAGTGGCGGAAATAGCGTGATACAAATATTCGTTGATCATGAAATAGAGGGTAAGAGCTCATTCTATTGAGTGCGGGCTGGGGTCGACCTGTGCACAAAAACTGAACCACTGGGCTCGCCCCAGGTAAATTTGTTAGTTACCTGAAATGAATATGGCCACTTGAGGCTGGATTCTTAGATAGCACGAAATAAACCTTCGCTACGAACGAAGAAATACGTGTTCATAGTTTGGTGATTAGCTTCTGGTCTTCTGTATGTGGCATGAAGTGGCTTCGAAAGACTACCGAAGGAGGCGCCTCCAGAAGCTCCTCGACTTTCTCTTTTGACCGTTAGTCTGTTGTGAGCTAGGTGATTGATCCAATGCATCCGCGGTTGTTTCCTCCGCCTGACCTGTTGCAGAGTGATCGATGGAAGGCTGCGCGGAAGGAGCTGCAACAGACAGAAATGATGGATTTGTATCAGTCAGCTCGTGTTGATATAGGCGCAACTAGGTGAGGCAGACGTGGTGCCTGGTTACGATCTCTGATCGCAAGTCTGATTTTGTTGGCCAACTCTATGTCGGCAACTGGCTTCCGGTAGCCAGCCTTTCTCAGTTTCTGTAGGATCTCGCGGTCGTGAATGAACTCCTCCCAGCTTTTGCGTCCTGTCGGAAGGATGTTGGGATTCGCTCCGAGCTCGAGGAGCTCATCAACAACCGAGGACATGCTCCTTTTCGCAGCGTAATAGAGTGCAGTTCTTTTTCCAGCATTGAAGCCATCGATATCGCGACCCTTGTTCAAAAGAAGGCGGATCATTGGAAGGTTACATGCGACAACTGCCTGCCGGAGACCTGTGACCGCTGCGCAACAGCGAGCTTTGCCAAAGGCCAAGTTGTTAATGGCTATGTTCGAATGACTGTTTGGCCTCATGTCCATCCAATTTTCTGCCGTAAGGCCGCTTTCATCGACCAGTGCCAACGCTTGCGCGGCAACAGGACTATCCAGGATAGCACTTGATGTGGTAAAATTTTGACTTCGGATGGCTAAATGTAGGGCAGACCACCCGTGATTGTCCTGTGCCAAGGCGCTGTGACTTCCTGCGCGGTGTAGGAGGAGCCGAGCAACTTTCTCATGTCCCATGAAGGCGGCGTGGTGCAGTGCGGTCCAACCGTGGCACGTCGTAGCCCAAGGGTCTGCTCCCGCGGCGAGAAGGCATCTCACGATATCGCAATGTCCTCCATTTGCTGCACAATGCAGTGGGGTCGTGCCATAAGTGCTTACAGCAATTACATCGGCGCCCTTTGATATCAGGAGCATAACGGCATTAATATTGCCCTCCTCAGCTGCCAAATGGATTGCGCAGAAACCATCATCATCCCGATGGTTCAGGTCACCGCCATAGTGCTCGAGGAGTTGTAATTTGTGAAGGGTGAGAATGATACTTAGATTGATCGCTGAAGTACAAAGTTAATGACTGGGCTAAGGGGATCCTCCGCTCTTTATATCCTTTGTTCTTCATCGTGGCGATGTCCTTGCTATCGCAGCGCGGTGGCCTCCTAGTCGCGCCGCGATGATCTAGTTGTCGCACTGCGATAATCCTCCCATCGCAATTGGTATCCCTGTTACTTGGCCCGCTTACCTAACCGGCTTGATTACCTAATATTCCTGACCCTCAGCCCCTCGCTGCCTGCCCTAGACTTGGCCTGGTCATGCGGCCCTTGTTTGTGCTGTCCTGCCTAAACAATCCCCTATTGGCCCTGGGTCGTCACACTACGCCTTTTTAAGTCGCAGGAGAGCACACTGGAGGAATGAAGTCTGTAGCTTACAGCTTCTTGCATAGCGCTACATGTTGTGCGCTACTAAGGATGTCTGGGGTGGTCGTTTTACGGAGCTTGGCCTCGCGATCGTAAATAAAGCGGATGAAGTCTTAGCGTGCCTATATTGGGACGTATAGAACAATCTTATCTGTCCTGTATTAGTGCCGTAGGCTGGCCCTTAGCCGAAAGTACCGCGATCATCTATTACGATATATATATACAAAGACCGAATAGTTATCCTTACTCTTATTGCCAGATATGTCAGTGTAATAGACGTAAAAGGTCGTTAGCTATTATATACACGGCCCTCGTGGGCCTGCTGTATATGTGTGCCGTGCCGCTTACACCTGTCGTGCCCCACTATAGCGCTTAGAGGCAATAGCATTCTGCCAAGTACATAGTACCTGCGCAGAACAGGTCGGTGTTCGAGGATCACTTAATTGACCCTTCAGCTCACAATTAAGTAGTCTCCCAGCACCGCCTTTTATCTCCTCTGTGTAATGTTCCAGCTGTAACGGAAGGTACCACAGGGTCTCGAGACCAAGAAAGCAGGCCGTGGCGGTTACGCGGTCACATTGGTCCTGGGGGACCAGCACTACGGCACAGAGTCACAATCCAGCTTGAGAATTGCATCATCCAGTTGCCGTGAGTTCCCCCACTTGGGAGTGGACTGTCGGAGAGCTTTGGCGATTCTGCTCAACGGCAACACGGCAGGAAATACCTGCCTTGAATACAGGATGATCACGCGCCAGCCATTGTCTTTCCTAGATCCCTTCTGATCTTCACAGGGCTGCGAGACTTTGGAATCAGTGCATTTTTCCTGCTTTGCTGTCAGAGTAACTGAGCCGTCAGCAGCTGAGGGACCAAAGATACGTCATAGCCAGCCATCTACAGGCTGCTCAGCTTGACTCATGCTCACACAGTTTGCACGACGCGAGCCTTGGCGAGTAGGCAACCGACTGCAGTTACTCACTTCACTCATCACATGGCCAGCTCACAGCCTTGAGTTGTCACACAAACGGCCACTCGCTAGCTGTCTATGGGAGGGTTGTACTCAGCTGAAGCCCCATCACGCATATTGCGTCTCAAAGGCCAGACACAGATGGAGCCACGGGCGAGGCGGGCGGTGCTTCCCGGTGCTTCCCGGTGCTGATCCCCCACCACCCACTGTCCTGATCAGTGGGCCCCTGACGGGCACGAAGCCCAACACAGCCAACCCGAGATGTCTTAACAGTCGGTGAGGCCAAGGGCGCGGCCAGCGAGAAGCGCCACATCTGCATGTGCCGCTTTGGCGCGCTTTGAAGATGGCTGTTACCAGATACTCGGGTCCGCCAAGACACCGCGCCGCCTCCTAGACTCCCTTAGGCCCGCCTCCTTGCTGGACATGTCATGTTCTGCGACCCGACCTGGGCTTCGTTCGAGCCCGTCATGGTTACCTTAACATGACCTTCATCCTTGGGACCTTGACAGAGTTCGTCGAGCAAAATCCAAGGCAAGCAGACTCACAATGGCCAGGTCCTGTCAGCGATCTGGAGCGACCCAGTTTGTACGTGCCCCAAACGATCACAGACAGGCCAGCCTGCTGTAGACACATACCCCACAAACTTAGAGGCTAACATGGGTACAGAGCCGATTCGAGTCACTGCCAGTTGAGATACGCCTACAGATCTGGCGGTACAGCGAGTGTGCGATTGCGCCTCGATTCGTGCCAGTTCGTCCAGACCACCTCAATACAATTTCATGTGGCGAGATCTCGAGGTCAAAGTCGGACGATTCTCCAGGCAGCTTTACAGTGTCGGCGCCACCAGTCCCACCGATCCTCCACGCCTGTCGAGAATCGCGCTACGAGGCTCTGCGGCACTATCAAAAGCTTTACAACTTTGGCGACGACATTCGCTACGTCTACGTGCTTGGCAGCAGAGACACTCTTTTGATGCTGAACGTACCGGCCTGTCATACGCCCAACTCGATCTCGCTTGGTCCGGTTGCTCAAACTCACCCTCTGCCGGCCGCCACATCCTTCGCGAGCTCGATCCAGACAGTGGCGATCCCACAGTACTTGTTTTCAGACCTCCAGCCCAGCAGGCCTCCCCAGCCGCGCGCAGTGACGACAAGAACAACGACCAATCCGCACAGCCTCGGACTACATGACTTCCTCCGCTATATAATTGAGCTGCTCCCTGCATTGCGGCATATCACCATTGTCAATCTCACAAATGAGAGAAAGAATAATCTTAATGTCACCGATTGGTCGCGACGACCCCTGTCATCCGCTGGTTCAAAGCCAGCGGGTGGACGCACCAGGGTCTGTTGTCTTACAGAGCCTCGAGTCCGCAACAGATATGCCGAGAGGAGACTACAGGATGCGCTTAGTCTGGTTACCTCTCAGCTTGACAATGTTGATCGGCCTAGACCATCGCCGACTTGGAGCATTAAGACGACAGCCACGTGCTCGTCACGCTGCCCAAACACGGTATCGCCGACGATTCCAGCACCGAAAAAAGCGATGCACCTAGACGACACCCACGGAGACTGTTACTACCGCAAAGCGGAACTCGACAGCGCGCTCGCCCGCAGCAGTGGAACAGACTATGATGAAGACAACGGTGAAGACGCCCAGAGGCTGCCCGCTTCTTGGCAAACGGATAGCAGCTGCCTGCTTGCCGTCACGGAGACTGGCTCACTGCGGCCCCGGACCACCACAATGACGACCAGGCGGGAATCTCAAACCCCATCAGGGAGCCTGCGCCGTTGTGGATGGTCCTTGGCCGAAGTCCCGGATACACATGGCATTCTAGACTTTGCGGCGTCACGACTTGCTTTCTATAGACGATATAATTATTGGTCATGATTGTCGTTCTACACTGACACTTGGTCGTGACCAAGCTTATTCCGTTTGCGGAGGGGGCTGTCTGAAGGACTGAGAAGATTCTCCGGTTAATACGGTTAGAAAAGGTCCGCCACAGAGGGAATACCCGGTTCAATCCGCTCATCGACGTCTCTTTATTCTTCGGAGGACGATTCAATCTTCTTCATGGGATGTCCAAATCCTGGTGACGAAGATATCCAGTCTCCGCTTTGTGAGTTGTGATGAAATCCCCCTTTGTGCGAAGCCTACAACTAAATGATTATGACTTTCGGCTGGTCAAAGCTTGACTTAAGAAGAATTTGGGTCGTGTACTTCGGACAGCCTTGAATATGCTCGTGACTTGCAGCGGCGGAGAACCCCTCAAGGTTTGTTCGTCACGTATAGTATATTCATGCTACGATGGTGGTAGCGAAGCCCCGTTCCCGATGCACCAATTGACTCCTTCATTTCGATGAAGTGGTTGACTTTCAAATTGATCTCAATCTAAACGCTGTCGATTTGTATGGCATCATGCTCAAGGAAATCAAGCTGCGCCCTGACTTTTCCCCAAACCAATGCCTTTCGCCCTCCCACGTATAATAGCCTGGAGAGCACGCCCAACAGCGTCCAAATCTCCCAGCATAGTGATATGACCTCGGTCTGTACTGATCCTGCCACCCTTGACCAAATCATACCCCGGCGGCAGCATCGCTTCTCTGGCCAGCACAACTCCGTCACCGCTCTGAAAAAGCAAATTGTCATAACAGTCTGTGCGGGCAATAACTTCTCTGCTCGCCACGTGTACAGCATACACAGTGGGCACTTCCTTTCCGTAAATCACCGCTAGCGGGGGATATGCGTTCTGAGCGCCGTGTTCGGGGTCGAATGCGGTTTGATTACGGAACTGCTTGACCTCAGCCAACGTGCGGGTCAAGTATTCCATGTTACGGGCGTGGTAGCCTGCATCATGACTGGCTTGTACTTGAGCTTCTTGGTGTTGCTGCCTCGCTGATGACGCGTTGTCGTTGAGTGTGCCGATCTGTGGCGCCAGGGTCCTATCGTTCGAGACTTCTGCTTGACGTGAGGCGTCGGCGTATGACTCGTGAGCTGTTGAGTTTTGCGGGTGAGATTCGTTGTCGCTACTACTACCACGATTCCCAAGCGGGCTGGGCAGTGAGCCAGAGAGGTCACGCAAAGTTGTAAGTGTGCCGGTTCGGCCACGTCCCGCAGGAATAGGTGTGCCAACGCATGGTGACCAGCGGTATTTCGCCCAGTCCTTGGGATCAAAGAAGTCGACTGTATATTCTTCGCCCGTGGTCTTGTTGATGAAACAGAAACCATCATCCGGGAGAAGAGCAAAGCTGGTCCGTAAGGAGAAGTTAACCTGCGCTGTGAGGACCTTTTCATTGAACAGGACCGCATCGCCATTTCGCAATGGTCCCAGAATGTTGATGCATCTCTGCGGCGTTCCAGCGAAAATGACGCCTGCGAATAGACTCGGGTTTTGGTTAACCGCATGCCTCGTGATCAGACCTCCCAAGCTGTGGGCAATGACCGTGACACCTCGAGCCTCCGCTTTGACACCAGAACGGTTTGACGGTAAGTTCTTGACGAACTGCTGGAGCTTGCGGGAAAGAAGAGCTGGGCTCAGTCTCCAGTCATAGCCATAGTCCCATACCCTCAGCTTGCCAGATTTGACATTGTCGCAGCTCCGCAGTTTTTTAAAGAGCTTCTTGGAGATATCGACAGGACCGATGGCCTTGAGCATGCCGTCAGGGTATATCGTGTCCTCCATCGTCTCTTCGTCCTCTGGCCTAAGACCCACCTCTAGGTCGACCTTACGCATGTTTAAGCCGACTTTCATGGGTACCCAAACCTGACGTTTTGTGCGCGCTGATCGTAACACAGAACCCCGATAACCACCCATAATCACAATGTCACCCGACAACATTTCAAGCGCGCGGTCGAGCTCAGAAAGATATTCGTTCTTGGGAGGTGAGCCTGCGACATCTGGCAGAACCCTGCCATGAGAGCTTTCATTAAGCGTTGTTTGTGATGAATCCCAGTTGAGCATCGAATTCCTCTTGAAAGTTTCTGGAATTATGTTGGGGATATTTGGCAACTTGAATGTAGGCTTATCCCAGCTATCGGTGATCGCCTTAAACCTACTGTTCTTCATCTCTGTTACGTCGTTCCATCTGCTATCGTCTCCCAAGGACGACACGCGGGACATGGAATGATAAAGCATGGATTCATCAGAAGTCGATCTCCGTGGTGCTTTCGGTCGGACCGCGTGGGAAGAAAGGCGATGGGGTAGTGGCAGTGGTTTTTTATCCGAGCCTGCTCCCGGTGAGAAGGCTGTAGGTCGTGAAACACGACTGTTTCCTGCAGCTGTCGATCCCATTGAGGGTTCCGTCTCGCGGGTTTCCTTGCTCTCCGATACCCCATCATGTGCCAGTCCGCTACTCGAGAATGGGGCTGAAGCTAGTCTTGGTGAACCCTGATTCGAGAAGAATGAAGGTCGTGGCAGCGAAGGAAGTGCTTCTCGGATCCGTCTAAGTGCCTCTGTACCCCCTGAAGATGAGCGGCGATGTCTATTAGTCTTTCCGCCACCGAATACTGAGGCTAGAGCTGTTTTCGAGCCGGAATCGTGATGTGGGCTAAAATTCTTCAAACTCGGGAACCGTGGCGATGATGCTTGAACAGTCTTGTTCTCCGTTCGCGATTCTACTGGTGAAGTCTGGGCTTCGGAGGGGCGACGAATTGGTTGCAGAGGTGGCGAGTCGACTGGGCTTTGCGGTGGGAGGTGCTTCTCAAAACCGATGGAGCAATAGTCCAATGCGGCCTGCTTCTCAGCGGCTGGAGTTGTGGGTGAAGTCAGGCGTGTTGCAGCACGACTGATGACGGGCTGGAACATGGACTGAGCGTCATCATGGTCGATATACAGAGGCTCTTCCTCGAGATTGCTGTCCGAGGAAGGAGAGCTATCGTCCAGTGCAGGATCCGGTTCTGTGTAAGAGCGGACCGGCAGCGCTATCACATGCCGGACCGGCTCGGCAGTCGTAGTCTCCATAATATGACAGTCTTCTGCGGCAGTAGACAGTGACAGAGTTCAGCACCAAGGTCTCACGCCCGTCGCAGGAATACAACGGCACAGGCTGCAGTGCAAGATGACAGAGCATCAAGAGGGACTGGTTGTGGGAAGATGATGGGGGTTTTGGCAGGTGGTCGTGTGCCGGAGTCCGGAAGGGCCGGGGTCAGGTCTGTTTGTTGCTGAGGCTGGCGCACGTTGGCTCGCGTGCTCGACCGATAACGATCTCCTGCCAAAGGCAGACAAATAGGTAGTTGCTTAAGTAGGAAAGCACCCCACAAGAGAAAAGCACCCCGGACCACAGATGGCGAGGCCTGGTTGTGCGGATCTGGAAATGTGATGGCTGGAATCGAGGCTTGGCAGGGGATTGAGAGAAGGATGGACTGGCGACCCAGGCAGTTTTGTCCCGGCGGAAAGACGCGCAATGCTGAAAGAAGATGCCGTTTCGGGAGACGTGCAATAGAGCTGTCAGCTTGTCAGCAACGGAGCAACTTTAAAAAGTCGGACAAGAAACGGAGGTCCAGTCGGGCGCGAGCCTGGGCGGGCGACCTCAACCCGGGCCCGCCGGAAGCCTGACACGGCACACGTACGTCGTACCTTGGGCCTCCAATCCCGAAGCTGGGAATTCTGCGGCTAAGTAAGGCTGAAATGCAGACCCGAGGGCAACTGGCGTATGGTAGATAGCTGCGGCGGTCTTGGCTCTTGGGCGGTGGCATCAGAAGAGCGGTGGTGTTGTTATACTGTATGTGCTCTTTGTCCGTCCAAACGGCGGCCCCGGCCTCTCGGGGCAGTGCATGGGTCGCGTAATCACGGTGGAGGGAGCGGCCAGATTGGTCGGCATGTTTGCACGACGGCCATCGCAACAGGCAGGCAGGCACAAAGTGCACAATCAGCCATGACGACGACAAAAGACCCTGGATATAACCCGTCTTCCAAGGCCAGACGGATGCCGCAACTGACACGATCGCTAGCCCTGCCACTGTCCTGTCATGACGCCTGCGAATGCCGAAAGCGAACGGGGCGCCTTGACGTCATGGTCGGCGACCGCGCTATTCTCGAATTCATTAGCGAACTGCCAATCGCCAGGGTCGCGGGCGTCTCACTGCGTCAGGCCAGCAGGCGCTAATAACACTCGGTGTCCAAGGTGGCAACAGCCGCCTTGTTCGATCTGGGCTTGAAGTCCGCTGCGTGCCATGGTGTACTGTACAGGTCGCACCTGGGTGCTTCAAAATGTTGCAGCCTAGTCAATGCACATAGACATGGTGCCTACTTAAGTACTTCACTTTAGGTAGTAGTTACAGGAGTAGGGAAAGTTGCATTGGGCACAGTTCTTGGCACAGCTGCAATAGGAATCTGACCTAAAGAGGCTGCTGGCGACAAATGCATATGAAAATTGCCGTTTCGATTGTGCCCTCCGTTGCCGGGACTCGTGCTTCCAAAATTAACCCCTCACCAAATTCGGACCTAACAATCTTGCGGTGGCCGTGCCGGTTAAAATATGCCTCAATCCAGCACCCAGCCGTCACTGCCATCTCCTCAGCTCGGCGGAGTAAAGTAGATACCCGCACCCGAGTCAATTTCCTTGATCTTCTCAATCGACCTCTTCCAACCAGGGTGCCCCTCCAGCCGCGCAATGTACTCGTATAACTTGGGATACACCTCTCGTGGCGCGCCGCCAAAGTCCCCCATCTCTGGAAACGCGTCCTTGGCGTTGATTAGACCAAAACTGAGCAGCACGTCAGCAGCAGTCAGGTTGCTGCCGCACAGGTAGTCCCCACCAGACGTCTTGAGGCGGTCCTCGAGCAGGCCCAGCTGCGCCTTGACGTTGGGCAGGATGGCCATGCTCATCATCTGGCGCGACACCATGCTGGTGATGGGCCGGATGAAGAAGGGGATCCGGCTGCTCTTGAGCGCATTGATGAGCATCGTCTGGATCAATGTCGCCATGTACGTGCCCTCGGTGAAGTGCAGGAAGTACTGCCACCGCAAAAACTCCTCCGATTCGCCGCCGACCTTGCCCTCCTCGCCCGCGCGGTAACGCTGAGGCTTCATGGTGGTGTCTTTGCCAAAGTGCTCGCACAGGTACTCGACGATGTTGCCGCTCTCGGCGAGGACGATGGGCTCCGTCGCGCCGGCGGGGGTGATGGTTACAAGGGGTGACTTGCCCAAGGGATGTACTTTCTTCAGCTCAGGCGGTGCGACCATTGTCTCAGCCCGGCGGTAGACTTGCACCTCATAGTCGATCTTGAGCTCGTCTAAGAGCCACAAGATGCTCTGAGCCCGGGACTTCTCGAGCCTGGAATTTTCAGTCAGCCAAGCACATGGGTTATGGGTAAGTGCAAATTGCAAAAGGCTCGCTGGCGAGGCCTTACCAGTGTAGAACGACTTTGGGTTTCTCGTCAGTAGCCATCATGTCTCACGATACACGTCTTGTATCTGGAAGGTGTCACACAGAGCTCGAGGAAGGAAATGTGGTCTGGAAGAAATTGGCTGGTAATTTGTGATAAGAAGGCCCGCAGATCAAGCTATTGACTGACAACGTCTGTCAATCTTCTGATGTAGCGAACCCCCCCCCCCTGGGGGTTTCATGCACCGTAGCTAACGTTGGATTGCCTATTTGAGTAACTCTCCCTATCGCATGATCTCGATCTCGACCATCTCACTGACAACGGTGCCCTTTCGACCCTTTTGGGATAATTCCGTGCATCTCGCAAAGTCCTACGCTGTCCAGCCTGGCGGCACTGTGAGCTTGAGCTTGTTTGTGAACTCCAAGAAGCCTCGGCAAGCATCTGATGATGGAGAATAATAATGGAGCTGCGGAGTGGGTCTTCCGCCTGCACTAGCTTGAGGACTTTGGCAGCCGTCGTGATCTTAGACTTCCAAAGGTTGCAGTCAGGTGCTCCTCCACACTGCGTCTCAGCCACATACCATCAGCCACACCACTCTTTCATGGCCCCAAGGTTATATAAGCATAGTGGCACAGCTGGAATCTTGGCCTGAGGCACCCCTGCACACGACTCAAGAGCTCGCAGCGTGGGAAGCATCATCGCGAGACAGGACGACCATAGTAAAGAAGCGCTTTAAAGCCCGCAATCGCAACAGTCGGCAATCGCCATCCCAATAAAACACACCACTCGCACACAGCCGCCGACTGAGAATTGCTGTTCAAGATGGGCGGCCTCGAACACTACCGTGAGTTGTCCAGGGGAAAGAGGTCAATTGAGCCGGCGTGCGGCGGAAGACATCCCACTTCACGGTGCAGAATGATGCTAATGACTGTTTGGCATTGTAGGTATGGCGATGGACCCAGCCATCCAAAAGCTTGGGGGTATGTACAATCATTGAATTGAAGCGAGCACGAGGACCACAAGCACCGAGCTACGGCATTGATCGCAAGAACCGGCACACCTATCTCCGGGTACCAGCACAGATATCGATACCCTCGCATGCGACAACCTCGCAGATGAAGCCCGTCATGCTCCAGTCCCTCGGCGACGCAATCACTCATGGAAGAAATACACGAATCCTTCGCCAGTGATGTGGCTCGAGATATCCTCGTGCGCCCGGAATCAGCAAAGCTAGATACCAATTACTAACCCGTTTCGCCCTCCCGATCTACAGCCATGCAGTCCAACCGTTTCAGATACTTCCGCTGGACCCGGCGCACCGCGTTGATTACCTTTGCCTACGTCGTCGTCGTGCCTAGTATCGTTGGAGTGATTGGGTACAAGACAGATGTGAGTTATTCTCTCGAGGCTTCGTGGTGAATCTTGCGATTCCTTAGAAACTGACTGTCTGGGAAAGGGACTTTGGGATCTGCGCGCGAAAAGAAGGGGCGATTCTCCGCGGGAATGGTAGAGATGAAAACACTAGCAGCGAGATGGAGGGATGGGCGAGAAGGATCCGATAACATGTTCGGATGAAAGTGTACATAAGACAGCGTCTATGAATGCTGCAATTACCAAGACAAACACACAACTATCTCGTTGGGTCACAGTTGAATTCAGATATGTCTAAGAAATCTGATCTTTTCACCATGTCGGAACCAGAGGCTTGCTGTAGGAAGGGGCATGAAATATGACCATAATATGCACGATATCCAACATGAACTTGCAATCTCTGGGGTATCATTACGATAAGAATCATGCCACCGCAGCATCGCTCGACATATGTCCCCCGGAAATCACCACCTCCGATCTCCCCGTTCTTTACTGGATTGTGCATCATGACCGTGCAAATCTTCACCTCGCCGCCAGTCCCCTCTCGGCATCGCAGGCAGCGCCTCCCCACGGCGCCACTCTCCAGAAGGTACGCCACGGTCACTCTCTCCTCGATCACGATATCTCCGCCCACCGTCTCCAGCACCGCCATAATCGCTGCCGCCACGACCACGTCTCCTGCCTTCACCATACCGGGCCCCATATTCATCACCGCCACCATAACGATCCCCATCCCTGCCGCGGTCCCGCTCCCAGCCGCGAGTCCTCCCCCCACCCCTATCACCATCACTGCCACCAGCTCTATATCTCCCATATCCCCGCGACCCCGACGGCGGCGGACCGACACCACCGCCAACAGCTCTTGCTTCCCCGGGTCCGAAACCGCGCCCGGTCCTGGCGGAGCTCGCAGGCGTGACGGACCCATCCTCGAGGGGCGGTAGTATCGCGCAGGAGATGTAGTCCCCAGCCACAAAGCGGGCTTCCGAGAGCGTCTTGGAGCCATCTGAGCCCACCTGTAATGCACCCTTCGCAGCTACATCCACTTCGCCGTTGCTGCCGATGGGATCCTCCAAGCCGTCGAGGTCGGAGATGTCCAAACCCTGGCCCCCCTCGCCAATGACCACGCTCCCCAGATCCTTGAACTTGTCCGACACCGAGGGGCCCTCTGATGGTCTGCCGTTTGCTTGTCCCGTGGCGCGGAAGTCGGCGAATATGAGCCGGAACACGAGCCTTGTCCCGATTGCTGGGTCTGGAAGGAGCTTGGTCCCATGGTGTGGTGGTCGTCCTGACTGTCCCGCTGCTGACGTGGATGGGAGGGAAGAAGAAGAAGCACAGGCGATATGGTGCGACAGTTCCGTGAGCGTACAGTCTGGCCAGACGTGCAGTGTGAGATGAGGCGGGAGGTTGTCTGTGTGTGTGCCGACATTGAATTCATCGGGTCGGTGGAAGGCGCCGGTGCGGTAGAAGAGCCGGAGCATAAAAGGGGAAGTGGTATGGCGGTCCATGGCTGGGAAGTACCGTCTTTTAGAGGTGAATAGCTGGGGGGGTTTGTAGGATCAGATTCATTTGCTGCAAGGAATTGCAACAAATGATCGCTCAATCGTGAAAAGTGTGAGCTGCCGTCCTTAGCTCAGTACATCCTGTGCTAAAGCATGCGACGGTGTTCTGGAGTGCAGAATAACCCTTCTCCAACAAGAATATATTGTAAAGCGTGGTGCGTGGCGAGGCGTGCGTGCTATCTTCATCAGCTATATGCGCTCAGGAGGTAGACGCTGCGAGTATTTGCTGTTCCAAAGAATCGTAGTTCTCCATCAAGGTGATGTCGTTTGGATCTTAATTTGTGAGCTGCCAGCCTGAGGTTGGGGAATCCACCCCACGCGCTAGCGGTGCAGCTTCAGAACCCCTGCTGACGGCGCGCCAGGGCCTCCGGGGCTGCATTTCGTCTTGCCGGCGCCGGACTCGCGACCCCAGCGGTCTCGCCAACCCCAAAACTTTTGAAGGTTTTCAAAACCATCACAACAACTGATTCGCCTCGCCCGACACGACCGACGACTGGAGAAGGCATATAAGAGCCCACCTGAGATCCTCTCATAGACTAGGGTAGCCTCGCGGAACCGCCTCAACGCTCCCGACGGCCTTCAACCAATCTGATCCACAACCCAAAAGCCGCCCACCACCAGCCTCGACTGACCCTGCACAGCGGCACACACACACACACACACACACTTACACACAATGGACTTCGCCTCCCTAATGGCGGCGGAAATCGCCAAGTCCAAACCGTCATCCGACTCCGCCAAGCCCGACAAAAAGTACATATCGAAACGCCAAACCGAAGCAGACCGCGAAGCAGCCTACCACGCCGAGCAAGCCGCGCTCGAGGCGAAGCGCCAAGCGAAAGCCGCGGAGAAGCGCAAGCGCGAGGAGGAGGAGGCCGAGGAGCAAGCGCAGTACGAAGAGAAGCGGCGGCGCCTGGCGGAAGAGACGCGGCGGCACCGCGAGGAAAAGGCGGAGGCCGAGGAGCGGGCGCGCAGGAAGAGGCTGGGCCTGCCCGAGCTCCCCAAGGGCGGAAGCCAGGACGGCGAAGCAGGAGGAGAAGAGGGCGATGGCTCCGAGGCTGACATCCCCGAGGATGAGCTGTTTGAGAAACTGAGGGCGCTGGGCGAGCCGGTCAAGTTGTTCGGAGAATCACACAAGGCTCGACTGAAGCGCTACCGCCGCCTCACGACGGTCGTGACGGACGGCCCGATCCCGACGACTCTGGCGCCCGTGGAGGAGAAGGACATGAAGGTCTGCGACCCCGAGGACGTCCCGCCCGCGACGGACAAGGCAGGACGACACTATCTCTTCCGGCAACTCGCGTCATACTTCACAATGGTGCTGCGTGAGTGGGAGATTGCGCTGGCCAGGGAACAGCTTGCCAGCAAGGGTAAGGAGGAAGAGCAGACCTCGTACGCCAGCAAGGCCGCTATAAACGCCATGATCTCATCGCGGGACAACATGCGCCCTTTGTTCCGGAAGTTCGAAAAGGCTGATGTCCCTGACGACATTCTCAAGCCTGTCGTCGAAATTGTAAAAGCCGCACAGGAGCGGCGCTATGTTGATGCCAATGACGGGTATCTGCGCCTGAGTATCGGTAAGGCTGCTTGGCCCATCGGTGTCACCATGGTGGGCATCCACGAGCGCAGCGCGCGAGAGAAGCTCCATGATGGCGAACGCGGGCATGTCATGGGTGATGAGGTCACGCGGAAGTATCTCCAGAGCATAAAACGGTGCTTAACTTTTGCGCAGGTTCGCTGGCCGCCTAGCGATATCAGGCAGCTGATGGGTTGAGTGATAGCATATTACAATGAGAGAACGAAAGCGCTGCTGCATATTGCACAGAATCACATGCTTCTGTTAAAGTGGCCTGCTATTCTATCGTTAATTGTAAGTGAACTAAATGGCAAAGCAAGGCTATGGGTCATTACTCGTGCGAATTCATCGGGATAAAAACGTGTTGTATGCGCTGCTCAGCGCCTTAGCAGCCTGAAATACCTCCATCTCGTCTAGAACAGGCGGCCATTGTTACAGCGCTGACTCCAGGCTCATTCATTGCACCCGTCAAGAATCTCTCTGTCTCTTGGGTGGCAATCTGTTTCATTGGATCCTGGTCGAGTATTCACATCAAGGAGTCGTCCGCCTGAATAAGAGGCCGCCGGGAGTCGTCCAGCCACTGGTCAACGCCACTTCCTTCCGCTCTGTTCGAACCTGGAACCTTGCGAGAAGTACCCTTGACCTCTAGGTCCGCTGCTGCTAGGCTTATCCGACGAATCCTGTCTACTGCTTCCTTTTCGTAGTTGCGTGCCGTCGCCAGCGCCTTGGTTTGCATAGCCACTCTTGAATTCGTCGATACAGCCACGAGCAACTTTTATGCGGGTTAGCAATCTAGCAAACATCAAAATGTGTCTCTGAGTAAGGCGCGACCCGTACCTTATCGATCGTGTTGATCCGGGCCTTCAGCGTTCCGCTCCGGATCATAGTTACGAGCTCTTTCTCCAAAGATTCCCCAGGTCTAGCAAAGGCTGTGTGTAGACTTTCCAGTGTAACGCAAGAGAAGGGCAGGAAGTACTGCACTATACACTTGCTGCGAATCGTTGAGTAGATAGCGTTGACATGTTTCTGAAGATATATGTCAAGCAGGTAATCTGTGCGAAACGCCTCGAGCATGGCCAGACATGCGGAATAGCGTCCGTTGACGAACATGGATACCGCCTTCCTAATATGCGGCTCGAGCTCCAAGTAGTTACGGAAACCCGAGTTGTCGAGCACGCGCTCTTGTAGCTCCTGTCTGTCCATGGAGGCCAGCGCCAGAAGTCCTCCGTACACGGCGACGTCGTTGGGAGTCGCGATGTCGTTATACTGCTGGCAGATGCTGGGCTCTCCAACCTCCAGAAATGCCCTTGCAGCTTCGTAATAGCGATCGCAGCCCAGTTGAGCGACTCCAGTGACCATTTTCGTGTAAGGTTGCAGATTCTTAGAGTCCTCATCACTAAGATTGGAAGCCACAATCTTGGTGATATTCGAGAGCACACTGGGCCAGTCGCGGGTTTGCATCATGACACTTATGATGTGCTTTCCGAGGTCTGTGATATGGAATTGTGTGCTCGCTTCTGGTCGCATCTTCAGGTAGGTGTCAGATGCTGCTTTGAAGTCACCGATCCTCTCTAGGTGCTCTCCGAGGTCTCGATGACCGATCTGACGGACACATTCAGTCAGTCATGTCCATGCCGGGAGCATTCCAAAGCATATATCGTCCGGAATTTTGCGTACTCGGATGCTCTCTTTCACAAGGTTGTTCTTGTACCCCTTAAGCTCGGTCTCCAGCCGGTGCGTTTCTGCCGCATTGTTCTTTTCAGTGGTCTTTACCCATGTTTCGTCAAAGATGGCTTCTGGTTCCTCAGGTGCGGCAATGCGAATGCACTCCCAAGCGTCGCGATATCGCTGTATGTCGGCACCCTTCTTAGCCTCGACAATGGCTGCTTTCAGAGCCTCAATGCACAAGGGTACGGAGGATCGGCCAATAAGGAAGAGTCTATCGAATCGTGTCTGGGCTATCACGCAGTCAGGCTTTTCGGGGTCTTGCTTTATAAATCGTGTAGACAGCCCCAGCACGAAAGCTCACCTCCATAGTTGGCTATGTATGACTCGAGGTCGAGCTTGGGGGTGTCTGGGCGAGTAGTCAGTACGGTTGACCAAAGCGCAGGACCTCGGTGCGTGCACGTCACTCCTAACTCACCCCTGACAATAATGCCACCCTGACCCTCCATCTGCGTGAAGAAAGTCAGAAGGCCATGACCTTGGGCCTGCGTGGATGTCATGGCTCTTTGCGCCGCGAAGGTGGCTCGGTGCACGGGCGGTGGTTGTGTTGAGCCAGTATCGGGCTGGGCCTTGAGCTTGAAGCGTAATGTCGACAACTAGTTGGGCATTGGCGCTCCTTCCGATGACTGCCTTTTGGCCTAGATATCTTGTATAAGCCCTTGGGGGAATGACCTCGTGTCCCAAGTTTCGTGTTTTGGATACGAAGACAAGTTCGGGGAATGCCAATGACGACGCGGTTGCCTGCGGCACGGTTGACATGTTCGCGGTTCTGGCGGGGTTGATGAGCTTAGGGTCCTGGGGGCAGGAGCTCTTATCGCCTTATCGTGCCTTCCTCAGACGAGTGGGGCCTGCACAAGCGCATCCTGGGCCGTTCGCCATGCGTACAAGTGATTCGGAAATCCCCAAATTGTAGCTGTGTCATGTACTTAAGTATGAAGCGATCACACGCTCTCTGCTTACAGAGACAAGTGCATAAAATTATGATAGCTCTCCCTTTCAAGCATCTCGTGAAGCTAGCCTCCGAGCCGAGGCAAGGCACGAAAGCTGCTTCTCTAGGGGTTTTGGCGGGACCCGAAATACCACAGAGTCACAGAGTGCCCATGCGACGAGCAGAGTTCCTGAGATGCTTTATCGTGACCTTGCATTGATAGGTCTCCATCCGACGGGCCCCTAGCGACACGAGAGCGAACGATTCTGGCGCAACGGCACATCAGTAATGCCTCTAATTAGTCATCACGGTCTATTGGCACAGAAAGCTTGCTTCGGCCAGTGCGCAAATCAGGCTCAATTCTGAACCAGAGCATTGTCCACAGAAGCTCTTGGCTTGGCAACGAATTCGAAGCAAGAAGAAGCATCGCGACCCTGGCGATTCTTGAACCAGAGTCTAGACTGGCCTGCCCCAGCGGTAGCAGAGAAATGGACTACGGCCATGCAGTAGCTACCACTTCCCCGGGAACACTGCTCACCGAGATCACGTTTTCTGATGGCCCTAAAAGGCTTGGGATGTTGCTCCAGTGGACTAGCGGGGAAGGTTAATGCCATGGACTTACGTATGGCACCCATAACCTTCCTGCTGAAAGGACCAGACATGGGTTCGCCTCGGCCTGGACTGGCGAAGTGTACACGATCAAAATGCTTGTCCCAAGATCAGTTATGGAACGTGATGGGACAAAACAATGGCCGATGCGACTCAGCAATGGCATCAGAATGGCGGTCCGTGAAGTTCTGAATAATCCAAAGAAGTGGATACCCCCGGGATCTTGGCGCGCCAAGCCACTAAGTGCCGTTCTTCCGAAGACAATCACTGTGCTGGCCGGCCCGTTGGCTCCAACTTCCCGAGGTCTCTCCTAAAGCCTCCTATCGCCCGCCCCCTAAGCTCACCAGCCAGTCTACTCACCAGTCAGTCCGCTCACTATCTCTATCCAGCGCAGCTGCAATAGCAGTATCGCGCACGCGCTGTCGACATGAGTGATTTGAGTCTTGTCAAGGTCTGCCGACAGACACGGACACCCTTGAACAGCTGGGGCCTCTTGCAAGCGGATGGCCGGCAACGACGCCCTGATGTCCAGCGTGGCAGCGTTCCATCCTGATTTCGTGCCCTCGCAGGCTCGACACTAAGTCATGTATGTACAGCGGAGCTTGGATCGTTGATGAGCACCGCGCAGCTCGATCCCGTCTCGTCGATCGCGACATTGCTTGGTGCCAGCTTGGAAGATCTCGCATTCGTCGTCGTACACATCACTCGTGTCATCATCCCCGTCCAGTCGCCGCAAGGACGGGGATCCCATGACAGAAGCTGGACGGCGAGCTTGACGACGTTTCGTTATGACTTTTCGCGCCGTTTCTTTGCGGAGTACTCCGTATCACCCATGCAGTTTAGCAGCAATTCAAGCCCATGCGCAGCTCGACCACATCCCATCAGGGCTTGTTCTGGGTCACCGTCATCTGCTACAACTGCACCAATGCCAACGCTTTTCCGCCACATACCACGATGCAGCTCGAGTCATGCGCCGACAGAATGGGCATAGGCAGTGCTGCCTGGGCTGAGCAGGTTCGACTGCTACACCCAATTGTCACCAAGGACGTCCGGTTGAGGCTCCGCGCGGGCTGGCCGCATTAACCATATATCACTTAAGGTACATCGCGGCATCTTAGCCGGCCAGGCCCTGCAACCTGCTCAGGGCGGCCGGGCTGTACGACTTTTCCACCCATGCACCACCACCACCACCTGTCTCCCACGAGGTCAGAACCATCATGTGTGGCTGCCACTCACTTTGCCCACACACTCCGCGCCCATTCGCAAGCCGCAATGTGTTGACAGGCCTCATCGGTCCGCTGTGGCTGCGAAGTGCCGGAACCATCGTCAGGACGTAGGACAGCTAATGACTAACGACCTGTATGCTAATAGCTAACATGCACTTATCCCACAGTCAACGCCATCACGACCCACCGCAGTGGGACGATCTGAGGAATTGCTCATTGCTCGTGTGGGCAGACTGGAGAACGATCAATTGGGAACGCGACGGGCCTGAATTGGCTACTGTAGTCTCTACGCGCGTCTCAACGTGGGCAATGAAACGAGCTGGAACGCCAATCTCGTTGTCCACCAGACACTCCAACATACGTCACAATCAGTACACCTCGACAGTGCTGTTGCACCGATTGCGCTTGGCACGCCGAACCCAATGAGCCACATTGAGGCTCGGTGGCTGTTATGCTCAGCGCTTATAGGCTGCTGCGTCTTGGCTAGGGTCGACTCCAACCACGAGGATTCCTGGGGTCCCATCCCCAGCATTTTCGAACCCAACTTTCTTGCATATACAACTGCTATGTACACAACCATTGGATCCATCGATAACGATACATCGCGGCCTATGAAAACGTCGCCCACCGCGTAAGCTCTTGGCACCTGGGCGTCTTGGTGCTTTGCCGCGGGCTGCTCGCTTGCCGCCTTCCCGGAGAGCAGGCGCCCGCGCCGCTCAGGAGCGCGGACAGACGGCTGTGGCTTGAGTCCGCCACGGCTAACGAACCGCTTGACTGGAGTAGCCAGATGCCGGGCTGCCGAGTCGTCAGAGGCACAGCGAATCCGACCCCTGGCAGCCTGGCGCGACACTAGTTGTGCGGCGGGCGCAGGTTCTCACGGCCGGGGGCCCCCGTTCGGACAGCCCTCTAGCGTTCCCTTGCCAGGGGTCTGTCTGCTCCCGCCTCGCAGCGCTGCGGGAGGCTTCCGGCGTGGGAGCAGCGTTGCGCAATAGCCTTCCGGTGGCGTCGATATACTGACCAGTTGTCCGTCATGGCAGGACACTTGCCATAACTAAGGCAAGAAGGCATCACGACTTTGTTCAGCCTGGCCACACTGCCTGTATCAGCCTTGGAAGTCTGGTGGGCATGTGTCTGCAGCACTGTGCGTTTAAGGTTGCCCTGCCTGATTTGCGCCAGGCCAGACTAGGCCGCTCGCGCCCGCGCCGTCATTGGTCTCTCGAGGCTTTCTTCTGTACTAGCGTGGACGAGATAGGCTTGATTTCCACTGTGGTGCATGTCTCCGAAGAGTGTATCCTCCGAGTTTAATGGCTGTTGATGATGTCCATGCTTGATGTCCTGTCCTGTCCATGACCAGGCGGGTCCCGTGGGGTGGTATACTGCCCAGCACGGTGGCAGAGACTGCTGCGGCCGTGCATTTGAGATGTGCATATAAGGTGAGGTATGCTGGACCACGGCTGCTATGTAGTGTCTGAATGACCTCTGGAGTTGATTCGAGAGTAGAAGGACAGACAGCCAGCCCAGGCTCTGCAAAACGCCATGGGCAGCCCGCAATCTTGTCCCCCAACTCAATTGACAGGCTCATGGGGCCCGCACGGCCAATCACAGGTGGTGTCAACACGAACAAGCCCTTCCACAAAGGTCTGCCCAGGTAATAATACTGCTTGCCACCTGCTCACCCATCCTTCTGCACCGGCGGGCATTTGCTCGTGTCTGCTCCAAGACGTGGCTGTCTTGCTGTTGACTGCATAGCACCGGCCCATGCTCGAACCACTGTACCACTGCCTGCCTCGGGCACTAGACGACTGATCTGTGTGCCCTTCCGTTATCTCAGTTCAAGTGCTGCCAGTGTCTGGCGGAATGAACTCTGCACTTTTCCCGATTCATCCAGTCCCTCCCTGGCCCTTCGCGAACCCACTTGCACTCCTTGCACAAGTGGCACTAGCCGCCTCTACAGGCCCCTCAGGTCTTCAGTGATCACTGCTGCTGCTGCTGCTGCTACGCAAGTGCTGCCCTCTGGAGTCTAGGGTGCTTGACTCGACGTATCTAGCTGACCCTGGTCGCTGTCTGTGACTGCAAGTGCCCTCCGCTGCCCCTTCTCCGGCTGCCGCTTCCTCCTTCCCTGCAACGCCCAAAACCCTCCGTCCCACGTCAACCTCCGTCAGACCTGACCCAGCCCTAGACCTCCATCCTCATCGCAACACGCCCTGAGCCTGCTTCCTGCTCGCGTCCTGCCTGCCAGCCACCCACCGGGTCGGAATCCAGCTTCATCACACCACGTCCAATTCGCCTCTGCGCGCCGCTCGCTATCCACCTGGTTCTCTTCAGCATAAGCATTGGAACGACAACCATCTTCCGCGCTCGTTTCCACCATCGCTTTTCCTCAGCAGGGCCATAGTCCGCCTCCGCGACCACCTCCCAGTATATCGCTCGCCAGTCTATCTCGTGTCGACGCACAACATTCTACACTCGTCGCCAGCTACACGGCTTGATCGACTGCAGGGTAGTTGGCAAAGCAAGGATTATCTCTCAAGATGCACCGAGCACGCGCCGCCTCTTTTCGGAACACGTGAAAGTACTCGATTGGGGACGGCAGCTGTCCGACGTCCATATCGCATTGGGGACCAGCGAGGCCGTCGCGCCTCCTCCGCCTGCGGTCATGGCACCCCCCGCGCAATCCACGACCAAGCCGACCGCTGACGCTACCACTACCGCGGCGACAGCAGCCAAAATCGAGCCTACCGAAACGCCGGAGGTCGACTTCTCCGAGAGCGAAGATGACAGTCTTGCGCAGGACGACGATGGCCCCTCGACCTCGGGCGCGCAGGCAAATGGCGACTCTGGCGAACAGGCTACAGTGCCCCTGCAAAAACGACGCAGGGTGACGCGAGTACGCGACGACCCTGGTCTCAGTCATGCATTTATCTCCTCGGCTAACCTCAATGATTTTTTAGGCTTGTGATGAATGCAGAAGGAAGAAGATCAAATGTAACGGCAAACAACCATGCACACATTGCCAAGTGTACAGTTATGGTAACCAGTAGCGCCGACTCCGTGTTCTGTCGTTTTCATGCTGACGCGACTTTTTAGAATGTACTTATGACAAGCCTTCTAATCGACGGCGCAATCCTGCTCCGCAGTACATAGAGGCCCTGGAAAACAAGCTAAATCGTGCCGAGACGTTACTCCGCCGGTTCATTCCTGATGTCGACCTCAATGATCCTTCTCTGGACCCCTCTGTGCAGCAAGAATTCCGAATGCGGGAGCAATCTCGGCTGCAGGCTGCTGCTATCAAGAAATATGCGCCCTCGGTTGCCTCCAACAAAGAAGGTGGTCAACTGAGCTCCATGATCGACTCTGTGGGGCAATTGGAGCTGGGAGAGAAGGGTGAAAACGATTTCCACGGGAGTGCCTCTGGTTCGGTCTTCTTTCGACGTATGAAGGATCATTTCCGCAGCGTTCTTGGTCGCGAGCACAAGATGCCAAACATGCCTCGAAACGCCCGGCCGGGTGTTCCGTCTCACATGGATTCACCACGCTCAGTAGCGAGCTCACCATGGGCGGGATCCAGCGCCCTCCCCAACATATACGATCTGCCACCGAAGGACACAGCACTAGCTCTTTGTGCCGAGTCGCTCAACAATGCGACATGCCTCCTGCGCATTGTTCACATTCCGACGTTTTACGAAATGCTCGAAGACATCTACGCCAAGCACCCAGACACTTTCGATGTGGAAGATCATCGCAACCTTGCTTTGGCATATTCCGTCATGGCGCTTGGCTGCATGTACAATGTGCCAGATAAGATATCAGCAGGCGCGATGCCATATCAAACGGCAATCGACGAAGGGTAAGTTCAAGCGGCATTAGTACCTAAAGTGCGGCACACTGACACTGATACCTTTTCAGAATGAAATACCACACATCAGCACGGGCGCTTCTGCAAGACATCACCGAGTGTCGGGACCTCACATCATTACAAGCACTTTTGTTTATGATTCTTTTTGTCCAAGCAATCTCGAATCTTAGCACGTGCTATGGTTTCGTAGGCATCGCGCTTCGCTCTGCACTGCGCATGGGTCTTCACCGCGACATTGGTGACGCGAGTTTCGGTCCAATCGAGGTTGAAACGAGAAAGAGGGTATTCTATGTGTGCAGACAAATGGATACCTACATCTCGGCTCTTCTCGGATTTCCGCTGCTTCTCCACGAGGACGACATCGACCAGCCTCTACCGCTCACAGTCAACGACGAGTACATCACGGTCGCGGGGATTATCGAGCCTCCACCCGGCACACCATCCTATTTTGAGGCCTTCAATGCCCACGTGAAGCTTATGGAGATTCTTGCCAAGATCGTCAAGAACATATATCCCGTCAGAGCTGGTCCTGTATCAGGTTCAGCTGAAAAGCCGTCTCATGCGTCCTTTCAGATCAGTTATGCCAAGGTCAGGGAAATGGAAGAAGCCCTGCAGCGGTGGAACGAGCAGCTTCCATTAACATGGCGGCCGAGCTCGGATGGCGAGCCTGAAGTGATACGGTAAGTGCCAAGCACCATCTGATTCTTCGCCCATGCCAGCTGGCCAATAACGGTTGTACTTGCAAAATGTTTTATGGTTATACTGATTCCGTTGTCCTAGTGTCCGCAATTTGCTGCGTTTTGCATTCGCCCACGTGCAGATGGTTCTATACCGACCTTTCCTTCATTACGTCTCTCCAAAAACCGCTGCCGATAAAGATGTCAAACGCGCATATGACTGTGGCGCAGCTGGAATCAGTGTGGCACGCAACATCATCCACTTGGGCATCGAGATGAGATCACAGGTGTCCCTTGTCGGACCTTACTGGTTCACACTGTTCACTGAGTTCTTCGCCATCATCACGCTCATCTACTACGTCCTTGAGAATCAAGATAAGCCTGAGGCCAAGGACTATCTGGCCGACGCGGCAGCAGGGAAAGATATGATCAGCGGCCTGGCTAGAAGAAGTATGGCTGCTGATCGCATATCTGATGCGCTAGGTGTACGTCCTTCCCTATATGTAAAAGTCTAACAGCATAACTAACTTTTCCATGCAGGTACTGTTTGAACAACTACCCGAGTCCCTCAAAAACATCAAGAAAAAGACCACATCCAAGAAGCGGACAGCAGCTGAAGTACAATCATCTGCGATGATATCCACAGCCTCGCATTCACTACAGGCAGACCAGGATCCCCGAAGCATGGCAGGTCCCGCAATACTCCCCAAGGCAGGGACAACAATGGCCCCAGCTATCAACACCAACGAAAGCATGACGAGCTCGAGCCAGGGCCTTGGATTCGACAGCCCAATGTTTGGTGCGCCAGAGTTCAACGACTCCTTTGATCAAGATTTTGACCTGTCATCGTTGGGCCCTACCACGCTTTCCCCGGAACATATTGCTGCAATGCGACAGTCCGGCTACCTTGGCCTCCCGCAGCAGATGGGCGGCATGCCCAACCCTATGCATCGGCTCGACAACATGCTCTTTTCTTCTGGTGATCCTATGGCATATCCTAGCCAAGCAAGACTGGACTATGGAGACCCCCGTGTAGCATTCCCTCATGCTACTTCGGGCATACCACACCACAACCCGTCGCAGTTCTACGTGCCAAATATGTATGACAACATCGAAGGCCAGCTCATGGGTCCATTGCCGCCCTATATGATGCAAGCTGCTGCCCAGCCAGCTTTTGACTTTGCCACGCAGATGTATGCCGACCCAATGCTGCCGGTTCAGCAGATGCATTTCCCGCGGCCCCATCCAGGCCAGAGCCCGGCGTTGACGATGCGTGCCCCTTCACAAACGTCATCTGCGCGCCGCAGACCTCGGCGACAACCACGAGATCCGGACGATCTGCTGGCAAACACACCCTGGCACGGACTCTGGCCACAACATGCGGCAGACTGAGACACATAATTGTTAAGATGGCCTGGGGTCGTATGGCGCGGGAACTACGAGCAGTGCGGTACTGACTTGTAGATTTATCCTTGAAATTTACCGACAAGAGCACGACATTTTGCTGCGATGTATCTGGTGTTTTGGTGAGCAGGAGTTTACTCTGCATGCATATATGGAGGAGGGCGTCCTGGTTTTGTTCAAAAGCGGCGTTAGGAGAGTATTTGCATATAGCCTGGTGCGATCCACTGGGCTACTACGCTTTCTTTTGGCATATTTGGAAGTAGCTGGCCAGTCAACCTACAAAAGTGAGGTTGAGGGCATAGTTTATTCGGACCTGTGGGCAGGTGTACATCACCAACATAGCACGTTGATAGACACGAATGGGTAAATATATCCGAATCACGAAAGAACCATGCACGAAAAGTTCTCAACTTCGTATGTCCTGGATCTTGCCTAGTGTCCTTTTGGCCCGAGTCACGAATATTCTTGATATGCTGGAAATGTCTAGGCGTTCCGAGTGTACAGTGTGCTAATGCAATTTGCGCACTGCTGGCGTACTGTGTCTCCCCGCATGATCAGGCATCATGGTCTCCGCTTCAGTACAGCACGGCCTAAGACGGCAAGGGGGTCGCGATGGTCCACCAGGCCACCTCCGAAGACAACCAGACCGCTGAACTGGTAACAGCACAACGACATCACGCTCTATCCAGGAATCGGTGAAAAGTCAACGGGGGTTGCCTTGGAACTCTCCAGTCTCCCTCCACAGCAGCGTACTCAAGGACTTCCCAGCTAGCTGCGCGGGACATCCTCCCAGTCATTTACGTTTTGTCTCTGCATCACGCGAAACTTCGAGGCAGATCATTGAGCCGGTCCGTCTGGATACCAGTGCTCGCTCTGAAACCGACCTGAGTTACACAAGCCAGCGCAAAAGGGTCGTGAGATTACCAGTTCCTGCAGAAGACTTGACTTTTGTAGCACGATGAACATGGAGGCGACGCTTGTGAACCACAGGATCGTGTTGGAGGACGAGTTTGATGCTTTGTGAGCCACCCTTTCCACAATATACTTCCTTGTGAGCTTTTGGGCTGTGGAAAAAAGATATCATGAGGGGCATGGTAACTAACTTGATGGTTGTCGTGGTACTCTTTAGGTCAATCGAGATTGATGCTCCGGTTGAGGAGAAGTTCGACAAGGACCAGAAGTATCCAGGTATGTATCATGTCCATGAGTGTGTCACAAAACGTATATCTTGGGCCTAGCTGATCTATTTCCAGCAAAATGGCATGCCCGAAAAGTCGCTAAAGAGCTTGGCGTCGACTATGGCATCATCTATATGCCAGGCCAGGTTGAGCTCAGCTACGAGGATGCAGATCAGGGGCCTCCATTCCGGCAACGGCGATAGTGAGATTTTCACTGCCTCAATGCTACGCGTTTGAGTCTTTTTGTACTGACGGTCCTTGCCAGCTTCTACTACATCACGGGCGCGAACTTCGCGGGCTGTGCCGTGACATACGACCTATCTGCGGACAAACTCACTCTCTGGATACCTTATACAGCTCCAGCAACAATTCTTTACTTTGGTAATACACCAACACCAGAGGCATGTCTCGCTAAATATGACGTCCACGACGTTAAATATATCAGCGAGCTCCCCAAATACCTCGCTTCACGCCTTTCCGGCGTACGCTCGCTCCACGTACTACACGCCTCCCAGCTTCCCAAGTTCGATGGCTTCGAACAACTCAAGCCACGCATCGAGATCGACACAAATAACCTACTACACGCCATGGACCGCGCGCGTGTGATCAAAACGGAATACGAAATTGCCGCGATCCGCAGAGCCAACGCCATCTCCTCCAAGGCACACAAGCGCATCGCAGACGCAATCAGCGGCTACACAAACGAGTGCCAGGTGGAAGCGGCGTTCCTGGCGTCCTGTACCGCGGACAACGCTCACGCTCAGAGCTACGGCATTATCGCTGGGTCCGGGGTAAACGCCTCGACGCTGCATTATGATGCCAACAATGAGCCACTAGCCGGCAGGCAGACCATTGTCATCGACGCTGGTGCAGAGTGGGAGTGCTATACGAGCGACGTCACCCGCACATTACCCCTGGGGCGGGAGGGAAAATTCTCTGCCGAGGCAGCCGCGATATACGAGATCGTGAAGAGCATGCAGGAGGAGTGCATCGAGCGGGTGAAACCGGGCGTGGTATACCGCGATCTGCAGCTTCACGCTACACTGGTGGCAGTGAAGGGCCTGCTCGCACTGGGAATTCTCAAGGGCGGCACGGCGGGCGAGATTTTCAAGAACGGTACTGCCGCGGCGTTCTTCCCGCACGGGCTGGGACATCATGTCGGCCTTGACGTGCATGATGTCTTGTCTAGGGAGCTGCTGAGACCCGCTGGCGAGAACCTCTGGGGCAAAAGGAGGCCCGTCGGGCCGCAGACGCTGAGGGCGATGATCAAGCTAGCTTCGCATGGTTATCCTGACTATACGTCTACCGGCGCCAACACTACCCCTCAAGCCACCTCTTCCTCCTCACAGCCAGCCTCGGCACCAGCAGCCGCAGCAGAAGCCAGAAGTACCGATACCGCTGCCGCCGCCACCAAGGACGGCAACGACGCAGCCCCGATCCCACTGGGCGTTCTGCGGCCCAACATGATCGTCACAATCGAGCCGGGGATATATTTCTGCCGCCCTTACATCGAGTCATATTTCCTCGCCAAGGAGGAGCATAAGCGATACATCGATGTCGATATGCTGGACAAGTATGCACCCGTTGGTGGCGTGCGAATTGAAGACTGCATCTTGGTCACGGAGAAAGGGTATGAGAATTTGACGACAGCGCCGAAGTATTAAGATGCTACTTCTGAGATGGAAATGAGCGTTTCAGCGACACTGGTTAAGGGCAAATTGAGTTATCTTTGGTGATTTCTATTGGCAAATTGGATAAATGGCAGATTGCATGAGATGAGACCTTGAGAAGAAAAAGAAATATATCTGGACACCAAGCAGCTGCTATTTCGACAATAGCACAGGACTAATCTTGATGGAAGAGAGGAAATTGGGAGACGTGATTCCAGGAACGTAACGGCAGCTATATTCGCTCATACTATAAACATAAACGTCATAAATTCAGTCATACAAAACTCCTCGCCATGGTTTGACATAGCCCGCCCGGCCTGTGTTTCGCGTCTTTCCTGGTGTCATTCCCACCCCCAAACCCGCCAATAGAACTCCTTTTTCTAACAGTACTGTTCAACAAGCCAGCCGGTCTTCACAAGTACTTCTTAGGCGACAGCTTCTTACGTTCGTAGTAGACGTAGGCGGCGACTACCAGGAACTGGCTGCCGACAATAACAAAGATGAGCTTGCCGTGACGCGGCGTCGTCTGGTTGGCCACGTGCTCGAGCATACTTCCATGTTGGCCACCCATGGCGCTCTTGACGGCCATCTCAGAGTCGTGGATCTTATTCTTCAGGTCTCGGCGCATGTCCGTCATGTCGCGTGTGAGGGCATCGAGCTTGGACTCGAGTGTGTCCAGACGGTTAAGTCTGCCAAGGACTGCCTGCACCTCCTTCAGGATGCCCTGCATCTCTTCGTGGCGATTCGAGTTCATGTTGTTGATACTTGAGATCTGGCGGAAGATGCTGCCCAGTTGGTGGTTGATGCCCTGCAAACGGCCGTGTATATCGCGGAACTGCTGTTCTGAGGTTGTGAACTTTGCCGCGTCGACATCGGGTACCTCGTTTGGGTCGCCGTTGTTATTGTTCCAGTTTTGTTGGTTGGTTTGTGTGTTCTGATTGTTATTTTGTGTATTCTGATTACCAGCGTTGCCGTCGGCTACGCGCCTCATGGGTGGGGAGCCTTCGACAGTGGCGGCCAAGTTATCAGTCATGACTACCATTTTAAACACCTCGTGCGAGTCTGGCAGGTCCGCTGACGCCGCAGTGATGCCAAAGTTGTATCCCGGCGGAATGCTGATCTTGTTGCTCTCGAAGCATAAACGCCCATCGATCTCGACCCGGAAGTTGTCTTGTGTCTGGCGAAACTTGATCTGTGACGGTCGGCCCAGGTTCCGGTACGCATAGTTGCAGTGACCGAAAGCAAGGCTGTCGACGTTTGGCTGTGTCTTGAAGTCGATCGTGCCATCGTTGAGGAAACCTCGGATCATGCCTCCGGAGCCGCTATGTTGATCAAGCACCAGAGCCAGACCGTCGAACTTGTTGATCGTGTAGATGCTCGATTGTCCAATATCTTGGTTGCCGCCGCGAGCGAGCCAGATGTTCAGGTTGCCGCCGCCCCTCTCGGGACCTCCAACTCTGAAATCGACATCTGCAACCCATGTGGCGTACTTGTTGGGGCTTTTGGCCCAGACTGATCCTCGCGCATTGCCGGGCGCTGGTGGGGTCAGGATGACCTTGTTAGAGAGGACCTGGGGGTTTTCTGGTGTGCCCGTCGTCTCAAAATTCGGTATCGGGCGACCGACGTCGAGTCTGTGCATTGGAAAGAGTCAGCAAGCTGCGATACCAGGAATTGGTCGGACAAGGCTTGGGGTTTTGCGAACCTGCCAGTATGCCCGAAACTCAGGTCGCTGACTAGGAATTGCGCCTGAGTGATGCTTGCAAGCCCAGCGGCCGCAAGGGATGAAGAGAAGCGCATATTGCAGCCAGGAAAGAATGAGCTGCACGGCACAGGCAGAAGCGCAACAAGGAGAGGAGCTTTGCAAGAATGCAGACGTTTGTGCACGTGCGGAGTGGCAGCTCAAGAGAAGCAGGTCAAGGTGGGAGTTTTGGCTGGAGCTTGCCATACCTGTCAGAAGCGGGACAGATTGCAAGTGAGGACACTTTGGCGGACTCTGGACCCCGGATGATCAGGGGCAGGGTTGCACTTGCGTTTGGGGTTGTGTGTGTGCCTGCAACTGACTGCACTTACCAGCGCTAACTATGGCGTAGGCAAGTAGCTCAGGCACCCGATGCTCCGGCGGATGAGTGGGGACGACGGCGTTGCATCCTCCGCCTGGGCCTGTCCTGTCATGTCACGAACTGCATCAGCCTCAGGGCAACATCGCCCAGTCTCATATCCAGGTTCTGGTTTCACGTACATGATGGAGGCTTGTCGCGGTATTGTCCTTGCAATGTCAGGCATCCCGGATGGTCTGCATGGGCGGATGTTTTTCTTCCACTAGCAGAGGCAGTCAACCTATCTAATGTTGTAACTGTAATACACACGGCTGATGCTGCCGGCAGACAACTTGCAACAGCGACAACAGAATTTTCGAGCTTTAATTGCTCCAGGTATACGTTAGGCGGTGTTCGCAGAACGCAACGATTGGAGAACCTTGTATCTCGTATTCACATGTCTTTTGGAGATGAAGTGTGGAGATTTGAATCAACCTCATACAGTTTTTCTATACAGTAATATCGCATGTATGCACTGTGGTCTTAGTGCCACGCACGATTCGCTATGGTATTGTGTCTGAAATGACCACTTCAGATGCCAACGGGACAATTGTCGTGCCCACCACGTCAGCAGCATCTACAACGTCAAGCCGGCCAGCGCGTGCCGTATGACTTAGATTTCATGGTTCCAGCACTTGATCTTCACACATGAGCGCTCCGGCCCTTACCGCACGTAGCATATCTTCTGAACAAGAAGCTCACACCAAATATGACTGAAATCTACCCTTCGATCGCGCAGTGCGCGGTTGTCGCAACCGCGCTCAAGGTCCTGCTACTGCCAGCATAGTGCGTTGCAACCTTCCCCTCAACCCTAGGCAGCCGAGATCGTCTACGAGATTTGGGCCTTGTCTCATCGGCTCCTGCATGCAAGATATACTGACCGTGCTTGCAGCAAATCCACCGACTTCGAGGTGCACCGCAACTGGCTGGCAATCACCCACAGTTTGCCAACGTCACAATGGTACTACGAGAAGACGTCAGAATGGACGCTTGACTATCCGCCCTTCTTCGCCTATTTCGAATGGACAATGGCCCAGGTTGCCAAGCTTGTCGATCCTGCCATGTTGCGGCTCTACAACCTTGGCTACGATAGTTGGCAGACAATCTACTTCCAGAGGGCCACAGTCATTTTTACGGAGCTGGTGCTTGTCTACGCGCTACAAATGTACGTTCTGCCTCACTAGTTTTCTCACTTTCGATATCAGGAATGCCCTGGCTAATTCTTGGTAGTTATGTCGACTCCGCACATGGACTCTCGAAGCGTACGGCTCAGGCTGCTGCTATCTCGATCCTGCTCTCTCCCGGATTGCTGATCATCGATCACATCCATTTCCAGTACAATGGCGCCATGTATGGTATTCTGATAGCGTCGCTGGTCCTTGCTCGTCACAGGTCTGGCCTCCTTCCCAGTGGCTTGCTCTTCGCAGCACTGCTGTGCATGAAACATATCTACCTGTACCTCGCGCCAGCATATTTTGTCTGGCTGCTACGCACTTATTGCTTATCACCCAGGTCTGTTTTCCACATCCAATTCTTGAATTGTATTAAGCTGGGTGTCAGCCTTTTCATGGTATTTGGGGCAGCTTTCGGACCTTTCATCTACTGGGGACAGATTCCTCAGATCCTGAGTCGCCTCTTCCCCTTCAGCCGAGGGCTATGTCACGCCTACTGGGCTCCTAACGTCTGGGCGATTTACTCTTTCATGGACCGGGTTCTGATCATCGGTAAGTCCTGCTTCGCGACGTGAGCGCGATCAACTGCTAATCCGCCGGTTATAGTCGCACCGAAATTAGGACTTGCACTCAAGTCCGAAGCACTGCAAAGTGGCACCAGAGGTCTTATTGGAGACACAGCCTTTGCCGTTCTTCCGGAAATCACGCAAGGCATCTGCACCGCACTTGCCGTCTTCTTCTCCTTCGTGCCACTGATCAAGTTATTCCAGAAGCCCACTTGGGAAGGCTTCATTGGAGGTGTCACGCTATCAGCGTATGCCTTCTTCCTCTTCAGCTGGCACGTTCATGAGAAGGCTATACTCCTGATTATCATCCCCTTCAGTCTCATCGCACTAAAAGACAAGCGACACCTGAGCGCGTTCCGCCCGCTTGCGGTGGCCGGCCACGTCTCACTATTCCCACTTCTTTTTACACCTGCCGAGTTCCCTATAAAGGTTGTTTACACCATATTGTGGCTCGTACTATTCCTGCTGGCCTTTGACCGGCTTGCGCCCCTGTCAAACCGCCCAAGGTTTTTCCTGTTCGATCGCCTCACCATCATTTATATTGCGGTCAGCATCCCCCTGATGATCTACTGCTCTTTGCTACATCCAATCGTTTTTGGCAAACGGTACGAGTTCCTGCCATTGATGTTCATCAGCTCATACTCGGCAATTGGTGTGGTGGGAAGCTGGATAGGCCTGCTTTCCGTGTATCTTGCTTCGTAGACGCTGATGCGGAGTTGGAAAGCACCGAGGGTAGTGCCTGTTCAATGTACAAATACTGGAAAAATGTAGAGACAAAATTGAATTGCCATACAATCACTTTGTGACACATGAATCCAATATGCAATGTGCAAGTGAGTACTGAAGCTCAAAGGGAGCACGGCAGTCTGAGATCTAATGCAGATGACTGGAGTACTCTGGAGTCTATTTGGCATTCGCAACCAAAGCTAGAAAGCGGCACAGCATCAGGACAATGGAAGCTGGGTCTGTGTATACTGCGCGGCACAGCTCATTGGTCCAAGTGATGGTCTGTCTAACGGCTTCGATCAATATGTTCACCTGGAATGAACGGTCCTGAGAAGCGTGGCGTGGGCTGTGATGTGACGTATGCGGTGCTGTTTGCGTGTTGCTGGCTGTGGATATGTCTGGTCACGGCTTGTCATTGTGCACGGCCGGGGATGCCGAGACGGGAGTTGTATATATCACGCAGCTACCATGGTTTCCTTGCCGGAATCGTTTGTTGGCGCTGCCCAATTGATCGTCCGGCCTGAGCCGCGTCGAACGAGTACATGATTGTGGGGGTTTGCGTGTTGATGAATAGGCAGCGGGCAAGGCGGCGGACCGGAGGCGCGTCGAGGAGGAGGAGAGAGCCGGGTGAGGATAGCGGGCGAAGGCAGCGGGCGCGGGCCCACTCTAGATCCCGGAACGCCAGGCTGGGCCGGCCAATCAGGGCGTTCGGGGGAGCCACCGGCGGCAGCATACAACTCGAGACTTTGCAGCTCCACGCCCGGCCAGGACTCTCCCGCTTGGGTCTTTGCTCCTCCTCCTCCTTGTTCTCCTCCTCCTCTAGGCTTTTCTACGCACAACAAACCGCCAGCTCGCACCGCCAGCGCGTCCAACACCACCACATTGCTTCTCTGGGGACATCTGCGCATCTTCGGAGCTCCCTCCGACGCGTCGACCCTTGCGCCAGGCGCGTTTTCGGCAGCATTTCTGCGTGTAAGTGCCGCCGCATCTCAAGGTCACGGCCCCAGCCGCTTTCTCCGACCGCCTCGCTCCCTCCTCCTCGCTGCTCCACCGCCTACCGGAGTCGCGTTGCTGGCTTCCGCAAGCCTCTTCCAACGCCTTTTCCGCAACCTCGACGACACTTTAAGCGACATTCTTACGAGTCTGCCGGTTCGCCGAGTACTTGGACGGACAGACTGCACCGCGCCACCACGCTCACGGCTGACACTACCGCCCGGACCCTGCAGATCCCCTCTTTCGCGACTACCCGTGTCAACACCCACAACTTCTTCGCAGCCTATGCCACCACCTACACAGCCGCGACTATGGTACGCCGCCCAAAGTCCACGACCTGGTTTCGAAGCTATCGGGCAGACACTTACATCCTCTGCAGGTACTCTTCAAGCGCAAGCCTGTGCGGTTCCTGCAACCGCCACAGGTAGAAGATGAAGACCAAGAAGTGAGTAGCCCCTTCTCATTCCTGATGCTGCCGCATCGCGAGATAGCAGCTGCCATTGTGAGGTCAGTAGAGGTCGAGTAGCCCTGCTAACACGCGCCTTCCCAGGTTTGGCACATCCCCCAGACGGGCGAAATCTTCGTTAATTACGAGGACTACTTGAACCGGTACGTGACCTGACCACTCTCCAGCTCTGAGAACCCAAGACTGACCTGTGCTCCAGTATGGACTTTTACAATCAGGTTCGTTGGCCAGCACTCTCCGCAGGGCACCCATACAGTCGCCAGGTCACTAACACCGGGCCCTCCAGCCTCGCTTCATTTGCGAAATCACAGGTCATTCCATGCAAACTTTCTTCGACGCCCTCAAGAGTGAGGTAGGTCAACGCCCTGATGCCAGAAAAGGCAAATCCCCTTTCATCGTTACCTGCCATGACTTACATTCTCCTGGTACAGCTTGCCGGCGCTCAAGAAGTAGATCAAGCCTTCCCAGAAGCCCTGAAAGGTCCCGTACTGCGACGAGTCCAATTCCAGACGATATCCAGGATCGATGCTCTAGTCGACACGATATACGACGAGTTCAAAAACGACTACTACCCCGGCGAGGGGGTCACGATCGAGCTGGCGACCGGCGCACGATGCACAGGCATAGTTCGGGATAAGTCAAGGATGGGCAGCAAGGTCTTGCCGGACGGCACTATTACACCACCGTACTCACGATATTTTACGAGCATCGACGGCAAGCCGGGAGAGGAGGCGGTAGTGGATGATCTACATATCTGGCGCGAGCGCAAGGTCTTCACTAAGCAGGTGTTGCGGTCTTTTATCAAGAAAACTGTCACGCGGGAGGCTTGGACTGGTGCGCCCTGGCTTGTGAAGCATGACATTGCGGCCAAGTACCACATCGACACGAGAGTCCCGCCGCATTTGCGCTACGACAATAAGCTGCTCGAGCGGAAACAGAATCTGATGCAGAAGAAGGGATTGCAAGCTCCGAATGGTCACATCAATGGCATACATGACATGAACGGTGTTGAGGGCTCTTTCAACAACTTTGGTCCTGCCCGCCTGCCAGAACTCAAGCCTGCGCCCAAGAGCCAGAAGGCGAGCAAAGCGCATCAGCACTACCACGCGCCTTCAGGACCGCATGTCATTGGTGGCCCAAGTTTGCTTAACGATGATGACCATTCTCCTGTACCGTCAGGATTGAATCCCTTCGAGTTCCCTGGTTCATTCCGACAGAACATGCCTCCGCCAGCACCGCCGCCAGTCTACAGGCAGCCGACACCTCCGCCGCCACCTCCGCCACCGAAGTATCCAATCGAAGATCTGCAACTAGAGCCACGCGACGACTACGTTCGGCCAGCCCTGAAGTTCCTGTGCAGCGACCCACCGGAGGGCGTTGTCGACAGTGGCGAGCGCAATGACAAGATCTTGATGAAGTCGATGGGACCACTGTTGGAGACGTGGGATACCTTGAATGTCTACTGCGAGATCTTCAAGCTCGATTCCTTCACATTTGACGACTTTGTGCAAGGGATGGAGGTAGCGAAGCCGGAAACGCCATGTCAGCTGTTCGACGAAATTCATTGCGCAGTGCTCAAGCAACTCGTGACCGCCGAGAAGGACGGTGCCGAGTTGCAGGTCGATCTTCCTGAGCTTGAGGACGAAGATGATGAGGAGGACGATGAAGATGACGAGGAGGAGGAGGAGCCGTCACCCGAACCGGAGCCGAAGCCGAAGCCTGCGGCGCGAGCGACAAGGAGTAGTCTCGCGAAGCAGGAAGCTGAACGCCTACAAGCCGAGATCGCCGCTACTGTTGAGAAAGAGGAGACACCGGAGCCTACGATCAAGCACCGCGCGGTCGACGCCTTGGCTGAGTTTGACTGGGTTGAGCAGCTGTCGAAACGCAACTTCCAAGACGGCGGATGGGAGCTCATTATGGTGGGACTGATTTACCAGCTCTCCAAGGACGAGCGGCGTGCAGAGGTCTGTGAGCATCTGCTAGAGCTGCTCGTGCCGGCGGACGTGGATCCGACACAGGAGACCGTGCGTCAGCACTATGGCGAATTGTCCCTGAATGACAGGATCTCTGCCCTTCAGATGATCTGCATGCTGACCTCGGGGACCAAGGCCATGCGAAATTACATGGAGGAATGCGCTGAGACGATGACGGGATACCGCAAGGAGAGGATAGAATGGCAGCGGAATAAGAAGCAAGCGTACGTGTCATCATCCGCAGCAGGGTTAGCCCATGCGAAGTCTGAATATACTGACATATCTACCCTTGCAGTATGGAGGAGCTCAAGGCCCTCAACGAAGAGCACAAGGCTTTGCTTCCGGACAACTTGCCGCCATCACCACCAGCGGAAGAGGAAGAGTCCAAACCAAATGGCGATGTCAGTATGGTGGATGCCGATACCACACTCGATGAGCCAAGCGAAGACGGCGACAGCGATGATGCCTCGGCATCTCGACGCAAACGCAGGAGGGGCGGCGATCGTGCAGCTGAGAGGCAGCGCAAGCGTGAAGAGCTTGAGCGGAAACGCGAGGCAGAGTTGGCAGCCAAGGTCCCCAAGCAGTCGAAGCAATTCATCAAGGTCATCAAGGACATTCAAAAGAAGGAAGAGTTCATCAAGAAGTGCGAAGACGAAGTTGCTACCCTTGAGAACGATTTGCGCGAGGCGGACTGTGGGCGGACGAGGGTGCTTGGGAAAGATCGCTTCTGGAACCGATACTACTGGTTTGAACGCAACGGCATGCCATACGCCGGTCTCCCCAACAGCTCCACAGCACACGCTGGCTATGCAAGCGGCTGTATCTGGGTTCAAGGTCCGGATGAAATGGAGCGCGAGGGTTACATCGATCTGCAGCCAGAGTACCAGGCCGAATACAAGGCCAAGTTCAAGATGACAGTCCCACAGCGTAAGAAGATGGAGGAAGGAAGGACAAGCGTATACAATGCCTGGCAATGGGGTTATTTCTCTGAGCCAGAGGAAGTTGACTCCCTACTCAACTGGCTTGATCCGCGGGGTTTCAATGAGCTCAAGCTACGCAAGGAGATCTTGGCATTCAAGGACAAGATTATCAACGGCATGAAAAACCGGTACGAGTACCTTGGCATCGAGAAGCAGCGGGAAGAGGCTGCTGCAGCTGCCGAGGCGGAAGCCCAAGCTGCCAAGAAGGCTCAAGAAGAGGAAGAAGAACGGCAGAAAGCTGAAGCAGAGGCTGCTGCGGCGGCCTCCGTCGCTGCCAAACAGCAAGAGGAGGAGGCGGCGACGACAAGACCTAGCCGGCGTATGGCAACGCGTGGAAAGAATCAGCCAGCACTGCAAGCACAGTCGACACCAGAAGTGACTGCCGGAGCAACTTCGAAAACCAAGGTCGACTCATCTTCCAGCAAAAAGAAGGACGAGCCCGAGGTATTCCGCTGTCAGGACTGGACAAACACCATGGCGATCGATGAGCTCGGACATATCCACAGCGAGCCACCGGCAGCTAAGCCAAGCCGCAAGGCAGCCAGGAAGTCAAAGGGCTAGCGTGAAGACTGCTTCTGTGTGAGCAGGTCACGACGACAATGGCAATTATCGAGAGAGGCCAGGCATGGCACAAGCTGGGCTGCAGATGCGCTGGAATTTTTGGTTCGGTTCTGAATATTGTTATTTCTTGCATTGCGGGGCATGAACATTGCTCCTAAGCCACGGTGTTGATTTGGTGGTCAGGAACGAGGACACGGACACACATATGGATCTGCTTGTTCTTGGCCTGTTGGATTGTGGTAGCGGCGTTTTCCGCATTTGCGTATGCATTAGCACAGCACAGCACTTGGGTTTTTCAAAGACGGCCAGCCAGGGGGGCAAGCCGTCAGAGATCATTACTAGCATATCTGGATTTATAGCGAATAGAGAGAGCCCTTGATCATGCAATGACTAGCACCCGTGTGAGCAGTGCCGACAGGAGTGCTGCTAACTAAACGTCACTGGCGAGGTCATTCCGATGTGCAATCATGTCAGATCATCGTCACAGAGAGTAGTCGGTGACGAGAAAGGAATGGGGTGCGACAAACCGGTAACGAGCAGCAGGTCGATTTAGCTACAATAGGGTATTTACTAAAGTGGCGGGTGACCGACCGCAACAGACGACCAAGTCCAAACAGGCAGAAACAGCTTTGCAGAAGTTCTAATATGTCATGCTGGCATTCCTCCCCTCCCCCCTCTCCTCCGCTGATGAAGCCCGCGCGTTGGTTCGCCGCAAAGAATATATGAGTTTAATTGAATTCCAATAACTCCTGAATGGGAGACGAGGGGACACCGGTGAAACCCCTTAGAAAAAAAAAGAACACAGCCACCAAAAAGCTTGGCCTTTAATCTTGTCTTAATACAAATATACTCTCGAGGCACGGTGTCATGCTGAGGCGCCGCGGCGCGCAGTCATGAGGCGTGGTAGAGTGTGTGTGTGTGGCATGCACGAAATGTCCCACCGGGGGGGCGGGAATAGAGGCGGCGCGCATTCTCTACATTTCTGGCTGGCCACTTTGGAGGGGTGGAGGGGGGGGGCATTCTGTATCTTCTTGGCCCTGCCGAGCTCAGCATGTCGAGATCATGATGACGATGCTCTCGACCAAAAGCAGAGGATGGTTGAGAACGTGAGAATGCATGTTTTTTTTTTTTTTTTTTTTTTTTTTTTTGCCCTTCCTCTCTTTCTCTTAACTCATGGTCAGATCTCGATTTGGAAATGGAGTCGCTGCGTCGTCGGTGAGGGCTGCTGCAGGTACAGCAGAGTTGGTGGTGGTGTGTAGCATCTTGGAGCAGAGATTTCTGCAGTCAGCTTAAGGCAAGACGGACGCTGACGAAAATGGGACAATTCACACACAACATTTGCTGAGATGAATAGTAATTAATATGGGCAGGAGGACACATGTCGCCAAGCAAGGTCCTTCTCGTCCTGACGTCGGGCGGGCAGCAAACTGCACACGTGCGGGCGGACATGCCAAGATGTACAGCCTCAAGAACGCGGTCTATTGTTGAATGAGTAGAGCAACGCAGGGGACCACGCGAAATGAGACATGGACGTCTCAAAGGGAAGACCCGGATGGGAAAGGGGCGTCCATATCGTCACGTCCTCTCTCTTCTCCCGTCGCTCTCCCTTGGCTCGTCCTAGCGCGATGGTGCCAAGCTCTAGACGTGCGTGTGCGTGTAAAGGGGTCCGAAGGGCAACCACAGAATTGATGGGCTAGGTACATAGTAGAGAGAGAGTCAACGGCGCGAGCTGTGAGGGGTCTGGATCTCGGGAACTTCGGAGGCATTAGGGCCTCCTCAACTGATCCTGCGGGCCCGGGGCATGCAGGAGTGAGTCGGCGTCATGCAGTCATTGTGTAGCCGCCATTGTTCTCGCAGCGAGACATGCTTTCGGGTGTGGGCGCCACGAGGCCTGGTGCCGCCAAGCCTCGGGGGTACTTCGACTGAGTACATATGCTGAGAAGTTAGTTTGGCCCACGTCAGTTCGACCGGCCTCATTAGGGGCTGTTACTTAATTATGGGCCAAGTTAGTTCATAGAGCGGTTTTTTTGTTCTTTGTCTTTGACTTTGGCTAGACTCTCATGGGGCGGAACAGAGCAACGTAAGGTACTTTGAGTAAGTAAGTCCACTAGCGAAAACGTGGTCGCCGGCAGGAGCAGCGGCATGCCGGCAGCCAGGCCAGTCTGCAGACGGCACAGTCACCATCCGTTGAGGCCGTTGTTTGACGAGCTCATGCCATGACAAAGGAGAAGCGGGCATGCCTGATGGTTGGTTGCAGTGGTGTGTATGTGTGTTGTTTTCGCCCTCTACTGCACCGTCCTGTCCTGTACTGTACTACTTTGCTCTAATGAGGCATAAAAGCCGTCAATGTTGCCACGCTGGCTGTGCTGCTTGGAAAGGCGACCGGGTGCCAGCAGGGTGGTTGTCCAAGGGTGCGGGTACCGAGGCGAGCATTCACTTTGAGCACGCTTCTGATTGTGCCCATTGCGCCTGTGCCAAGAGTACATCAAAGTTGGTGCCGGCTGCTTGCAGTTATTTTGCCTTGGGCAGGGCAGCAAGGAAGTCTATCCCCCAATTTCCAGAGATTACTGTTAATCAGCACAAACATGCTGACAAGAGTCAACCAACAAGCAAGCAAATAAACAAGCAAATAAGCAAACAAAGCCTGCCCCACGGATCAAAAGAAACACAATGGCACCCTGCCATGTCGAATCCTTTCCGTCAAGCGGAAACGGTGCCTGAGCCACAAGCGGCCAGGGGTGCCACGCCTACATGGTACACTCTGTTCCTTAAGGTAAGGCGTTTCTGAACCGGCCGGCCAATCGGAAAGCGCAGTGTGGCGCCAGCCGGGCGACTGTGGCTTGCTGTAGCGCGTTTCAAGCCGGCATTCTGCACGGCCCTAGGGTCGCTCCTGCCCCCGCCCCTGCCCCTGCCTCTAGAGCTGTCAGCATGCCCTTCCCGGTGGACAACGGAGAGGTTCTGGAAGAACTGGCAACACCAGCACCACCAGCACCACCAGCAACACCAGCAACAGAGCCTGTCGCTTCCAGAGGCCCTTCGCGACCGCCTCAAGCGCCGCACGTCCTCACTCACCCGAGCCCGACAACTTGCACCGCCATGACACTCTCTACATGGTAGTCTGCCGGCGTCAATAAGCGCCACGGCCCGAGCGACAGGGCCAGTCTGCTCAATGCCCGACACGGGATCCCGGCCCCGACCTGCTCCTGGTCTCGATCACAGCACCAGCTCTGCCCGCTGTCGGCCTGTCAAGCACGTCGTCAAGGCGTGTTTGGCACACAAGTGCAATTGCCCGAAGGGGACCTCTGACGCTGGAGCGTATTCAGCACGGCACTGCAATTTGCTTCCTACCAACAAGTTCGGCACCTACGACCCAGCTCGCCGTGCCATCAGCTTCACTTGCGCAGACCATCTGAGCCGACGTGAGTCCCCGTTACCAAGATGCAGGACCCTTGGTCTATTTCGCTGTGCAGCAGGAAACTTTACCAGTCCGCCGCATGGCCATGCAGCGCCAGGTCGTGCTGCGCAGCCAAGACTCAGCGACTAAGCACCGCCATCCGTGGACCCCCCCCTCGGCCCCCAAGACCTTGGCTGGCCGACAACAGGAATAGTGAGTTCCACCAGCATTGCGCAGAGCGAGCGCGGTCAGCCGAGATGCTTTCGTCACGGCCAATTCCACTCCACCCAGTCAGTCTAGGCCGTGGAGCCTTCTGACGCGGCACAAGACAGAATACGATGGCAGAAACTTGGCAGTTCTGAGTTTGACCACAATATACGCCACGCCAGAATATCGTCCTGTTTGGACGGGTCGGACGACCATTGCGCGTGACCGACCAGCCATGACCGCCGATCGTTCAGTTCTCATGTCTCTGGTCTCGTATGGGTGCCGTACAGAACACCGACTGTGCTGTGCGATCGTCGTTTGCTATGATGTTAGCGGCGCGGCCAGAAGGATTCGGTAGACGTACATAACAGTATGTCTTTTTGCTCGACTTGTCCCCGCTCACACTGCGTCTAATACTTTAGACCGGGCAACCTAACCAACCCACTTTTGTGTTTCGCCAACCGTTTGGACTGCTGCGGCCTGCGGCCTCCCTCTTTCAGCCCCTCGGTTTGCAGAACACTTAAAAAAGTAACATGGCCAGCTAATCGTCATGGAACGGCTACCGGGAAGCAGGATAGGGCCACGCGCCGGCTACAGGAGGCAGGTGAGAGGTTGGCCCCGCGCACGGCGGTAGCGCTGGAGTGGGTGGTTTGACCACTCATGCTGCTTGTTAAACTTGGATTGGACAAGTCGGTGGTCCAAAGCTGACTAGGACTCGGCCTAGCCAATCTCAAGACTGGAAGCGGATGATGGCCCGTTACCCCTGCATTGATCCGTTCTAAGGCACTGGGCTTGGACTTAAGCAGCCAATCCGCACCCAGCCCTCCCCGCCAGCCAAGCTTACCAGCATCGAAAAAGGGACCTCAAGTGGGCACAGCAGAAGCAACAATGCGTGTTGGTCAGTGAGCTTCAAGCACGGCCGCTCACAGCAAACAGGTCTCTGCTCCGCTGCAGCAAGACCGAATCGCGGTACATCACGCTTTAAGCTTGTGGTAGATTTGTGGCAGATTCTGCGGCATGCACGTCTTTTATCCTGATCTCTGTGCCAAGGGAGGCTCTGAAGGGGCAAAGGGCAGGCGAGCTGCGGATTGGATTGGCTCAATGTCCTAATGGTGGGAGGGGTGTCGACAGCCATCGCAGGCCCTCTCGGCTGCAGGCGACGACAACTCCACGGCGCCAACCAGCAACAAGCCTACCCTACCCCTAAGATCGTCCAAAGCCACAAATGCATGTGCTAGGCTAGCGAGTGTCCACACCCGCCCCCTTCGTCCCGTCGTTTCCTGTTCCTGAACAACCCTGGTTCCTGTCTTTCAGCTGGGCCTGCTGTCGGGCCCGCGCGCGCAAAGCCAGAGTAGCCTTTGCGGCTCCAGCAAGTGGATGCTTGGGGCGGATGAACAATGACTGGGATGGGTCATCCTTGCTGGCGGGTGCTCAGTTGCCACCGACCTCCAGAGTATATCATTGCTCGTGTTTCCTCCTGGGATCAGCCCTTTGTCCTCCCTTCTGGGCTTGTATCTACAACCATCTCTTCTTCGATTCAGAGTCTTTGCTGCTTCATCATTCCTTCCTTCAACCGTCGCTCTTCAGCACCCACTCCGCCGGCCGAGTCCGTCCTGTCCTTATCCCCAGCCAACGCACGCAAGCAAACTCGCTACGTGCCAGCCTGGAACCAACAATCTTTTTTTCTCTGGTAGAAGAACTCAGCAGCATTCGCCTCGTTCATCTTTCAGGTGCTCCGGTATCACCTGACACATAAGCTTCCCTCTTTGCTATAGACCAACATCACAACGATACCCCTTTTGCCGGAACTTTCACCATGAAGACCGCTACCATCATCAGCACCTTTGCCGCTGTGGCTGCTGCTGCTCACAGCAAGGGAACTTTCGCTGTCCTCCGTTTCAATGGAGATGGACCCCTGACGGAAGGCCGTATGGACCCTATCGTCAACCCAGGCACTGCCTCGCAGCACTACCACATGATCCAGGGTGGTGATGCCTTCGCCCTCGAGGTCGAGGGCAACCAGCTACTCACCCAGGCCAAGTGCACGACTGCCAAGATCGCCCGGGACTTCAGCAACTACTGGGTCCCTCAGCTCTTTTTCTCCAAGGGCGGCAAATTCCAGAAGGTCAAGATGTTCTACATGAACGTCTACTACTTCTTCGAGCAGACCAACGATGACCTTGTTGCCTTCCCTCCTGGTCTCAAGATGCTGGTCGGTGACGCTAACAAGCGCACTCCTCCTGCTGGCTCTGGCGTCCAACTTGACCCTGATCAGCCTGGCTTCAACAACATCCAGTTTACCTGCCCTGCTTCCAACTACGACGTCCCGGCCTACCCTCCCAACTCGGACGGCAGCACTGCTGGCATTCAGGACCCCCAGAACAAAGGTGCTGGTGTTGGTTTCCCCACAAAGAAGTGCAATGGCTACGCTTCGCCTCTTCGCCAGGATCTCCACTTCCCTTCTTGTTACAACCCAGCGGTTGGTCTCAATGACTACGAGAACAACATGGCCTGGCCCAAGGACACCGGCAACGGCAACAAGGACTGTCCCAAGGGCTACATCCACGTCCCCCACCTCTTTTTCGAGGTCTACTGGAACACCCCTGAGTTTGATGACCAGTGGACTGAGGATGGCAAGACCCAGCCTTTCGTCTTCTCCAACGGTGACGTGACTGGCTTCAGCTCCCACGCCGACTTCATTTCGGGCTGGGACACCAACACTCTGCAGACCATCATCGACACTTGCGACGCCGGTTCTCAGGGTATGGACACTTGTCCTCAGATTCCAGGTGGCCTCAACACCAACAACGACTGCACCCTCGCCCCTCAGATCGTTGAGCCCCTCGACTTCCTCACTGCTCCTATCACCGAAAAGTTCAGTCAACTCCCCAACAGCCAATCCCTGTCTGGCTGGACTTTTGGTGGCAGTGCTTCTGGTAGCGGGAGTGGAAGCGGCACTGGTAGTGGCAGCGGTAGTGGCAGTGGCAGCAGCGTCTCTTCTGCTGCTCCCACTCCGCTTCCCAGCTCTACCGGGAACTCTCCTGTCGCTTCTTCTTCTTCTCCCTCTTCGGCCAGCAGCTATCTCCCAACTGAGGTCCCTAGCGCTCCTATCTTTATCGAGAGCCCCGCCGTGAGCGAAGCTCCTGCCACCACCTCTGCTGCTGAGGTTGCCGCCGAGGGTGAATATTCCACCGTCTGGGATATCGTCACCGTGACCGAGACTACCACCCAGTATGTCACTGCCACCGACGCTCCTCAGCGTCGCGCGGCCCAGCACGTCCACATCAACCGCCACAAGCACAACGGCTTCGCTGCCCGCCGCTAAAAGTGGTTTGCCGCACTGACCTGACAAGGACCGGTATGACCTCACCTTCTCTTCTGAGGTCAGATCACTTCCTTGGCGAGAAGTCAACGATGACTGATATCTACCATTCTTGTACACATAACTTTTGGGGAACAAAGGGTGCTTTCAATTCTTCACAACCACAATTTAGGGAATGCCGTTATCTGGAGTATAAGAGGGCAAAACGTGCACAAAGTTCATCTTTTGGAAATTGGCGCATTTGCAAAGCTTACGATGATTCTCCCATGGGAGAAATTTACATTCTCGAGTCAAACAAATATAGACTTATGTTATGACCACTCCCTTCGAGGATGTTGTGTACACTTGTAGTCATTATGTGCTGCTTCAATACTGGGGTTGTTTGTACCAGGACTTTCGCAAATCCGATCCCGTGATCTGCTCTGGTATCTAACAGTATCACTCGCTAGCTCGGCTTGCTCCAATGTGGTGTTAAAAGTTACATATGTTTGAATGCTCGTGGACACGCTTATGCCTCGCGTGAGATTAGTGGTCCAGATTCGCTTTAATCAAAGCCTTCCCATTCTTCCTCCTCCTCTTCATCAGCGCTGCTGCTGTCGCTACTGTCGCTGCTTTCTTCCGAGCTTGAGATTTTTATCCTGTCCTCTGTCGGATGTTCACCAGTTTTAGAGGCAGACTCCAGCTTTCCATTCTTCCCATTTGCATGTGGTTTCTGGGAAGTCACGGCTTCGCGATCTGCCATCGCAGAGTCTGCACCTTCTTCCTCTCCGCCATCCTCATCGCGAACAAAGCCCGCGACGAAGAACCCCATGACTCCATGCCCATCATCCTTGTACGAACGTATGCAAGCATCGGCAATTACCTTGTCGGTATCTCCTCTCCCACTACCCTCCACATTGCCCGTTTCGATGCCGCGGACTGGCCAGCTCTTCATCCCGTCGACCTGCTCGTCGCGCCTCATGACTCGCCACCCGCGCCGCCTCGCGACGTCAGACTGCAGGACCTTGTGCACCACGTCCTCATTCTCCTCGCGGTGGACGGAGCAGGTCGAGTACGTGACGCGCCGGGCTGCGGGGAACTCCAGAGCGTGCAGCACGAGGACGAGCTGGAAGCCCGAGAGGGACTCGAGGCGTTTCTGGAGTTCGGTGGCTGAAGAGATGATTGTCTCTTTGCCGTCGTCATCGATCATTGTGCGTCGGGAGAGTTGGTCTTGTTGTTGTGCTTGTTGTTCTTGTTCTTGTTCCTGCTGGGCCAGGAGAGATTCCTTATTGGCTTTGTCTTCCCGCTTGCGTTTTCTGGTGGCGGTTTTGGTCGTAGGTGCTGATTGGGCGTCCTGGGACTTTGCTGTCGCTGGTAGCTTACCGTTCTTGGTGTTCGTGTTGACGGTTGGCCCTTGCGGCAGGTGAACGGTGGGCATGTTATCTCTCCCCACGATACCGCTGCCAGAGCAACTCGGGTCGAGGAGTAGAGAAGCCACGTTGTTATACAGTGGCGAGAAGGGGTCGACCTTGAGAAAGTCCTGGCCGAAGCTCATTCGCACGATCTCGTCACCGCCAGCGATGCGGACCATCTTCTCAAGTGTTCGTGAGCGGTTCTTGTCCTTTTCGAAGGCGAAGACTTTTTGCATACACTCCTCGCCCTTTGCGACACGGCTGTTCACGATTGCTGCAACATGGGTTGTTTTATTCCCTGGAGCGGAGCATGAGTCGATCACATCGCCCGCTACCGGGTCCAGGAGGTACGCTGGGAAACATGAAGCCTTGTCTTGCAAGATGATCTCGCCATTCTTGTAGGCATCGGTCTTGATGATCTCGAAGGCCGGCGAGATAGCCACGAGATTTGGCACGTGGGCGTCGATATACAGATTTCGGCCCGGCGTGGACGTAACCTCCTTAATGGTCTGGACTCGAGTGAAGCCCTTGAATGTGGTGTTGAGCTGGTCCTCAAGAGTGGACTTGATGGTGTTAACTCGCACCCAGCGTGGATAGGCCCCCGTTGCTTCAAGGTACGCGGCCGTGATCTGATCGCGCAGCTGATCTAGGGTCGCAGCCTTCCTGCGTATCCTGGCACGGGTCAGTTCGGAGGTGAGGCGGGCTTTGTGACGCTCTATTGAGGCTCGCAGGCCATGTGTGGCGGGTAAGGCAATGCCTCCCTTTGAAATGAGAAAGTCATGGACGAGCAGCAATGCCAGCACTGGCGAGAGCTGTGCAGATGGGTTAGCTTGGACGTCCAGGGGCATTGTAAGCAGCATGTCATAGAAATACCTTGCGCTCATGTCTGAGCAGCTCAGCAGCCTCTATGACCTCCGTGAGCACCGCACTCCATTTACACGACTCTAAGGCGAGGGCGTAGATCTGCTGCTGGGGCGACTTCAGGGCCTTATTGCTGAATATGCGAGTCTTGAGGTTGCCTCCAGTCGAGGAAGGCTGAGACAGGACCTCGGCAGTTTCGTGGTACAGCGACATGTCTGTGGCCTCGTCGGCTACTCGACTCGTACAGGCCCCTTCGAGATCATACGAACAGGAGAAGTTGATCAAATGCGAAGCTTGCAACTTGAGTGGACAGTGCTGGACTTAGACCATGTAGACATGGAAGTTTTTGGTTGTGCAGGGGTTTGAGGCTGACCCACATGTCCTGGCCATGACCAATCAGATGTCGTTTTGATCGACCTCACCTCAGGCAGAGCAAATAAGGGTACAACTTGGTCCTTCCTCCATGTTCCAGGTGTACAGGGCATAATTCGGCCTGTGTCGTTGAGTCTATTTTCGGGCCTTTTCGAAATCTATAGAGTTCCTGTGGTCGTCGCTGCGATTGGGATCTAGGTGGCAATTTTCGGACTGGCTGTGGTGCGCTGAGGGAGTGGACATCTCTGCCCAATTCCAAACGACACATCTTCCGGAAAGCGGCAGATCGAATAGGGTCAAGCAAATTCTCTAGTCACGTACTTGATAGTCAATCCGCTGAAATACGGTACCTTTGTCCACTTACTTGATACGCTTTTATGGTTTGGTGACTATCCGCTCCAACGACTAGAGGCGCTCCTGCCTTGTAAGTCAAGTCTTGCCTAGTCGATGTGGAAGGGGCTGCTTCCCACGCGAGAGTCGTGACTGCGTCTAGCAGAGATGCCCCAGGCACTCACTTGACCTTGGATGCCTGGTTTTAGCCGTTATATTCTCACAGTCATGTTTCCAATAATGGGAGGGGCACCTGTCGCCCTGAACGTCCAGTCAGTCTTTCCTCTCTCAGGGCTGCACACAAACAGCCATACGACCTGCATCACAGCCCCTCTCCACTCAACCATCATTACAACTCCATCACTCACCTGCTTCAATTGTTTAAGTCCTGCCATCAGGCCGTGGAGCACTTGTCGTCACAACCCGAGTCTGTCTATGTCATACCTGACGTCCTCTCCATCCTGATCGGCTGCAGTTGACCTTCTGCTACATCCCATGCGTCGCTCTTGAGGCATCACCTCCAGCTCAGCGAGCTTACTGATGCCAAGACCGGCACATGAGTCAGGATGAGTGTGTTTCTCCGTGAAGATGGCCACCCTATGGCCGCGGCAACTCGACGCAACCTCGACCAGAGCCCTCTTCTGGGCAAGCTTCCCCTTGAGGTTTGTGGTTACTTGCATCGATCCAGAAATTGAGCATGTGACTCGAAGCTAATTCGATATGCCACCAGATCCGTATGATGATCTATGAGTTCGTTGTAACTGTCAGTGACGACATCGTCCCTCGGCAGTCCACCAGTCACTCGTACAAGTTCTGTTGGGGTTCGCATAAGAGATATGCATTCGCAGCTACCAACGGAGATCGCTACGTGGACCACAGCCCAACAGGCAACCAGCTTGCTGTGACTCAACTTGGGCGGCTATGCTATAGCATCCACAAAGATCTTGAGCACTGCTCGGTCTTCTACAAGATAAATTCCTTTCGCTTCTACTCCCAAGGCGAATTGCTGCGCTTCCTGGCAGCCATCACGCCGAAGCGATGTTTCGATTTACGTCACATCACACTGGATCTGCATGAGCCTGTGCTGGGTGTCTTCTTTTGCCCTGTGGACCGTTGCAGCATCAAAGGCCTGTCGCCATTGCTTGTCTTGCTTAGCCAATGCAGAGGTCTTCAGAAGCTCGATATCATCGTGGATCTACGGCTAGACTGGCGGTTCCGTGGCTACGCGCACTACTTGCAATTTATGACTGAGAAAGTAGAGCAGCTCACCAGTTACTGCCAGCAATTAGGCGACCCAGGATTTCGTGTGCTTGATCTCCCGGCGGCCAACTTGCTCCTTCGAGTTTCTTCCACGCAATGCATCCCAACCGAATGTTCGAGTCCAGTGATGGTTCAAAATCAGGCATATTTCGCCCCTGTGGAGGGAGCAGATCATAGCAAGCTAAACATAGACCTCACAAGTTCTCAAACCTTCAAAGCAGCTTTTGTGAATCTGCACAAAGCATTAAGCACCCGCCAACGCAAGAATGAGGCTGAGTATCAACTATTGACACAAAGACTGACACCTGACGACTTACGACACGCTATCTCAGAAGCTGAGATAGACGTGCCAGGATATCTGAGGACCAGAGATGAGGCTTCAGGTCATATCGTTACATCTGTGTCGACTCGCACAAGAAGCAGGAGTGTGAAAACGACAAGGACTGACAGTTTTGGGGTTTTGTTATACAGAAATGCAAAATATGATTCTGACTCCATCCTGGTCTGGGACTTCGAGGTAACTGGCCTTCGATGGGAAGGCATGGAGATACAGTTCGAGGCCACGTTTGCACAGTCTCTGCGACAAAGAGAGCCGTCTTGGGAATCCCTGCTCGCGTTACCCAAGGACAATCACATGGGGTACGGCAAGATCGCAACGTTCTATCGTAGACTGAAGTTCAACGGCAAAGTACTAAAGGAATCGACAACGCGCGAGATGCTCAAGCAGATTCCAGAGCCACATGCAGTCATCCAAGTCTGCCTGGGTGATCCCCCTTACCATTGGCGCGTGTTGCAGAAGCACTTCAAGAAGAACCAAGATCGCCTCAACAAATTCGAGCAGAAAATAAGAAAGAACTCTAGGCGGATGGACAAGAATGAGGCAGTGGCAGAGGATGATTCAGCGTACGAGGCGTAGTGGCAGGTGTAGTATCAGATCATGAAGCGGAAGATTGTAGCATACCATCGAAGCAGTCACTTGTTGCACGACGCACTAGATGAGTTAAGATGCCCAAAAAGAGCTGGTGCGAGGCCTGTTGGACGAGTTTGCCTGGTAGTGAGGAGCCTCATATGTCGCAAAACTCTTAATATGGTACACAACCTGGCTCTACTCATGTTCGTTGGTTCTGTGTAGGCTGAGAAACGCGCTCAAGGTGGCACACGTGAAGTCTGTCAGGGCGAAACCCCACCTGTGGACTACCGAGCAACTGGTAGATAAAGGACGAACCAACAAGCGAAACGTTGATCCGCCTCAAGGTCACGAATGAGGGGAAATTGATTGAGTCATGACTAGCTGAGCATGTTGTTACAATTTACCACGTGGGAGAACATTGCCTTCTGTGGCAAAGGACAGACAGCCCTGGGCTGGAATGCCAAAGCGAGGCACATTTAGAGTCAAGGTATGTAGAGCCACAGCGCTGGAGTGTATCACAAAACAACAATGCCGTGCGCAGCATAAGCCGCCGCAGCCGGCGAGATGCTTCCCTTTTTGGCATGGAGCTCTCTTAGTCAGTATCGGGCTGGGTTAAGAGCATAATGCCGACACGTGGAAGGGAAGGACAAAGAAAGATCCGAGGGAGAGAAAGAGAAAAGTCTTGCCCGATCTTGGCGCCGCGCCGGCTCCGGATAGGAGCGGTGCTATTCACATGGCGAGATAGAAGATTTCAAGATTGGTGGAGACCGCCCCGCCGGGCCGAGACAAGGAATATTATCCCGGTTGATGCTTCAGGCACGAGGCAAGGTCTGATCTTGCGGCTCTGATTTTAACTATTGGTGCCAGATCCGAATCAAGATTGTCGGAGAAGAAAATAGAGCCTCGGCCGTTGGTGCTTTGTAAGGTCCACGAGGGGGAAGGCCTGAGCAAGCGTGCCTGCTTAGGTATGTCCGGGCTTAAGTGCGTGATAAAAATGGGGCAGTGACAAGCGGAATCCTTCGAGAAGCGAACGGGATTCGGCAGCGGCCGGGGGCGCCGAAAGCCGGGCGGCTCGTGGCAGGGCTTGCTGGCAGCGGGTGTGGCTTTGAAGGCCCTGTAGAAGGCGACTCGGCTGGGACTGATTGACAGCCGAGACACCCTAGGGTGAGTCATACATACTATCTGGGTAATTAATGGAGATAGACGCGAAAGGCCGAGAGACTGACCGGACTTGGGTTGGTCGGTTCGGGACCGTAGTAGTTAGTGCCACCTGTGCCTCGCATTCACCTATTATCAAACGCGTCGCATTCGCTAGTGTGTCTGCAGTCGAGATAGCGTTATTGTGGTCAAGCATTCCATCAACAACCACTGCAGGAGGGAAAGGACCACTGCAGGAGGGAAAGGACCACTGCAGGAGGGAAAGGGCCCGCTGGGGGAGGGCGCAGGAGGTGTGCCGACACCTGAGTGACCAAGGTCTGTTGTGAGGCAAAGGCTAGTTATTTGGATTATTAAGCTGATGGCGACTCATGTGGTGTCGCCGTCACGACTCGAGGGGGCAGGCAGCGAGCGAGTTGAAGAGCTTGCAGACAGGGCAGGGCACGTTGAAGCTTGAAAGCTTAGAAGCCAATATCCGAAGGGTGCCCACTGGGCCCCACTGCGGAAGGTGCCACCCGCAGCCCATGCCATGGCAACACGGGCTACGACAGGTTCTGCAGAGATTGGCTTTGAAGCACAGGCTCGACAGGCTCGCTCGGCACAAACGAGCAGGACGGGAAAAGGCATGCTCAAGTTGTCGGTGTAGATGCGCAGGCCACAGGCCAGGCGGGGTGGAACGTTGCCACTATCGTTGTCGTTACCATTGCCATGATCAACAACATCAACATCAACAACAATAACATCAACAACGGCATCGTCATTGAACGAGGGTGCCTGTGACATGAGGCAAAGGCAAGAGCGGCATGGTTGCGTCATGGGCAGACCGACCCGACCCTTAGAGTACCTACTTGGAAGGTGCACTAGGTAGGTAAATGTATGTCCCAGGCCCAGTCGGCAGGTCATGGCCGAGGCACGTTTCGCATTCGTTTGCCCAGCCGGGGCGCCTCGAAGCTTCTTGTGCGCAACGAGCCGCGGCTGCCACGTTCCTCGTACATACTTAGTAGTACCTCGCTTGCTTGCTATGCCGTGCTCCGTATGCCGCCTCGCCAGGGGGCTAGAGCCAATCGGGCCCCTAGCGGAGTTAGCGATAGACATGGATGTGAGGCTCCTCGGCGCTGCACCCTGACGTGATCCACCTGCACTTGCTATGTACCATGTCCTTCCTTGAGAGATCGCCTCGGGGTGTCACTTCCACATCGGGCCCGGTGCTCTGAATCTGCCCGGGGCCCACGCTTGCCTCGCCCTGACCGAGCAAGCCCCTCGACCAGAGCAGAGCCTCCCTTCAGCTCGGCGGAGATAAACTCTAGCCGGCTGGCAGGCAATGCTCTCTGCTGCCCGACCGGTTCTTATATCATGTCGCCCGCCTCCTCCCACCCTGGCATCTTGCGGTGCAGCTTCATTCCGTCCAACAGCCGATCTTAGCGCTACCACCATCGACGACTCTTTCGTCGACGACGTTGAATATCACACCCAGCCATGGCCGACCAAGAGAAACAGCCATCATCGGCACCCGCCTCCATGGGGCCGCCTTCCCGCTCCGGCTCCTCGTCCGGCTCGTCCACCTCGTCAGCCACCCGCACCGAGCCCGAAGCTCGCGATCCCGAGTCCCTCGTCGCCTACGACAACTCGACGTACCTGTCCCGCCTCTTTGACCAGGCCGGCATGACCCGCGCCGTGGTCGAGCACCAGTTCCCCGGCAAGGGCACCGACGACGAGCCGTACCTTGTCGACTTCATCCCCAACGACCACAAGAACCCCATGACCCTTCCCAGGTGGAAGAAGTGGACTTTTATGCTGCTCAATGCCATGGCCGTTCTCGCCGTCACCTTTGTCTCCTCTGCCTACTCGGGCTCCTTCACCAGCCTTGTCATGGACTTCCACGTCAGCACCACGGTCATCATCCTCGGTGTCAGTCTCTTCGTCCTCGGCTTCGCCCTTGGTCCTCTCATCTGGGCCCCCATGTCCGAGATCTATGGCCGCCAGTGGCTCTTTATTGGCACCATGGGCGCCCTCACCGCGTTCAACGCCGGTACAGCTGGTGCGAAGAACATTGAGACCATCATCATCCTGCGATTCTTTGCTGGTACCATCGGCTCCTCGCCTCTCACCAACTCGGGCGGTCTCATTGCCGACGCCTTCACTCAGGCCCAGCGGGGCCTTGCAACTTCCGTCTTTGCTGCCGCTCCTTTCTTGGGGCCTGCGATCGGCCCCATCGCCGGCGGGTTCTTGTCATCCGCTTCCGACTGGCGCTGGGTTGAGGGTCTCATGGCCATCTTCACTGGTGTCATGTGGATCATCATCACCTTTACCGTCCCTGAGACTTATGCCCCCGTCATTCTGAAGAGACGTGCTGAGAAGTTGTCCGCCCTGACTGGCAAGAAGTACATCTCGAAGCTCGAGGCTGGCAAGCCCGTAAAGACCATCGGGCAGACTTTCAAGACCGCTCTCGCTCGTCCGTGGGTCCTGCTGTTTCGTGAGCCAATCGTCCTCATTGTCTCCCTTTTCATGGCTCTTGTATATGGCTCGCTTTACATGCTGTTCGCCGCTTTCCCCATCGTCTACCAGCAAGGTCGTGGCTGGTCTCCCGGTGTTGGCGGGCTTGCCTTCCTGGGCATCGTTGTCGGCATGATGTTAGCTGTCGGCTACACGATCTGGGACAACCGCCGGTATGCTAAGATCTCGGACGAGTATGATGGTCTCGCGCCCGCCGAGGCTCGTCTGCCGCCGGCCATGATTGGTTCCGTGCTTCTTCCGATCGGCATGTTCTGGTTCGCCTGGACAAACGGCCCAGAGATTCACTGGATGGTCAGCATCGTGGGCACTGGGTTCTTTGGTGCTGGTATTGTTCTCGTCTTCCTCAGCTTGATGAACTACTTGATTGATACATGTGAGTAATTTGCCAATCCTCTCTTGATGGTCCTGGAATCGGATATGCTGACAATCGCTTCAGACGTCATCTACGCTGCTTCGGTTCTTGCGGCCAATGCCGTCATCCGTTCTCTCTTCGGCGCCGCCTTCCCACTCTTCACTGGTATCATGTACCAGAACCTCGGCATCCACTGGGCCAGCTCGGTCCCTGCCTTCCTTGGTGTTGCCTGCTTGCCATTCCCGTTCCTGTTCTACAGGTACGGCGCTCCTATCCGCCTCAAGTGCAAGTACGCCGCCGAAGCCGCAGAGTTCCTCAATGAGCTGCGAACTGCTCCCGAATTAACTCGCATCGAGAGTCAAGCCTCGAAGCCCGTGATGTAATCACGAGACTCTATGACAATTGTGTTTTCCCCCCCAAAAGTTATTTTACTCTGCCTGTTATTGAAGGCTTCACATACATAATACTTGATACCCCTGCGATAGATCCCATTGAGCAAGCCACTGGCTAGCTCGTCGACATATCGTCACCCTTATCTCTACTCGTTGGAGTAGTCATACTCTCAGTTGTACTTAGCATTTAGCGGCTCGGTCGAGCATTAGCATCAGCATTGGGCGGTGTTATTTACGTGTATAGCATCAGCGTCACACTAAAGTGGCATGTACTTGTTCTGAATACACAGCATTGAAAGTGTTACACATCCATGATCTTGTAACGATGGAGTAGTACGTATCTGGCTTGGATCTGTCTAGGTGACCGTGACCTGACTGTGCGGAATCCACCAATCGTAAATGTAGTCGCCATGAGTTCCAATCCTGCCTCCCACGGGTCACAACGTGTGTACCATACCCCAGACAACACAGTCAGCGCTCTCTGCTCGGATAGTACAGTTTCCAGCCTCTTCCGTTCAAATTTCTTGATTACGACGAGATACCCGCGTCCGGAGCCCGAACTCTACTATAGCTCGTCGTGCCTTCCCCTGCTGTTCTCCTCCTCCTGCCTCTTCCTCTTCCTCTCCTGCTCGGCCTCGAACTCCTCCCTCCGGACCTTGGGCCACATCCACTCGACATCGGCCTCGCGGAAGGCCTTGACCGCGCCGAGCTTGACGTTTAGGCCCCATCCCATGAGCTGCTTGACTGTGAAGCCGGCGTCGGTGGGGTAGTGCCATATATTCCCCGTCCAGAGCTGGACGAGCACGCCGACTGGTTTGCCCGGGGCCGCGACGAGGTTCCCGTTGGAATCAATGGGGACGGGAGTGGACTGTGCTGCGGCGGTGGTGGTGTCGGTGTCGGTGCCAGTGCTGTCAGTCTGGTCGGCCTCTGCCACGTCGGCCCCCTGGGGCGTAGGGGAAGAAAAGGAGGAGGACGCCGGATCGAATAGACCCAGCTGCGTCTGCAAGTCTGGAAAGGCGAACGGGTCCACGGTCACGATGGACAGCGAGTCGGCGTAGGTGGTCGCGCTGCTGGATAGTGTGCTGCGCAGCTTGGCGCGCTCGGCCTCGGTGCTGGCGAAGATGAAGACTATTGGTTTACCGCGCTGAGGGTTGTTTAAATTTCACTTGTGTGTTAGCATGTCGTTTCAGGCTGCTGTGGTATGCTTCCAATGCTACACGTTGTGTGTTAAGGGGGAAGGAGTGTGGCTCTCGTGAAAATATAGCATCGCGGAAATGAACAAAAAAAAAAGGGCAACGAAAGTTCACAATGAGAGGCAGAGAGAAAGAGAGGAATCATTCCACCATGGGCAGGGGAAAGCATCATAGGCACAACACACAACTCACATTCAGATACTCCTCCCGGTTCGCGGCTGTCCACTCCCCAATGACCGGTCTTGTAGCGTCGACGATGAACTGCTCGAGCTCGGCGGCGCCAGCCTTCTGCGCCTCCGCTCCGGATAGGGTCTTGGAGTTGTCCCTGGCGAGCCACTTGTTCGTCTTGACGTAGGGGTTGTTGTTCAGCGCGGCTGCCGGGTCTTTGTTCCCGTCCTCGGGGTTCTTCCAGCACTTGATTGCCGGCAGGGCATCGTGCCTGGTGAGTCCCTCGTCGGCGAGGACTTGTCTGGGGGGGTTGAGGAAGGTGCCCATCGATACGCGGCCGCCCAGGGCGGCGGGCTGGGCGATGACGTCCCAGTGTTCTCGCAAAGGGGAGGGCGGTGGAGGGGTGCCGTCGTCCTGGGTCGTGGGCTCTGCGGCAGACAAGAAGAGCGCGCAAGCGGCTTCGTCGCCGGACTTGAAGGCCGCGAGAGAGCTTGCCGTGATTTCAGCGGTGGGCGTTGTGCGCTTGGTGCGATTTATCCATTGCGTGATGCTGTTAGGAGGAGGACCGTCAGTTCCTGTCAGTGAGGCATACATGGTATCTCCTGATCATCTAGACTTCTACGAGAGGGCCAGGGGCATCTGTGTGCCTTTTCCTTGCGAACACGTTGTGGTAAAAGGTGGGAGTGGGATGAGGGAACAAGAAAAAACATACGCAGATGCCCTGCGTGGCCCCGGGTAGACCGTCTTGAGATTCCCTCGCTCGAGCATGGAGATGACGGGCAAGTTGGCCAGATCGTACATGCGCGAGGAGCAAAGATCGCTTCGGGCGCCCCCAGCCTGGCAGTCGACGCTCAGCAACGGGGTTGAGGTTTGTGTCTTGACGATGTCCCATTCTGCCTCGAGAGCAGCATTTCCTGGACTTCATATGTGAAGAGCATCAGCAACATAGTTTGGTGCTGGAAGTTGTATGGTGAGATACAGATATCAGTGCAGGAAAGAGAAAGTCCTTACTCGTCAGACTTTGTGCCCAGGGGAAGGATTAAGTTAGTCGGGTTCATCCACGCCAGGCGTTAGAAGGATTCGTAGCTTACACGGATAACTAGGCATCGCCATGGGGTCAGTCTGACAGCACTGCATCAAGATCATAGGGGGGTAGAATATGAATAAGTACATACATGCGACCACGGCGGCCTCATGCGCCTGACTTGTCTCAGAAAAGGTCACTTGGTCCAGATGCTCCCAGGCATGAGCCACTCCACCGAAGAAAAGTACCGCAGGTAAGCCCAGCAGGGCACAAGCTGTTGACTGAACCATTCCTGCTTGTCACTTCGTTGTGGTTGTGCTCGTGGATGTCAGTGTAGTTGTCGTCGTGGCAGTCGCGTGCGGAGCTGGAAAGTGGTTGTTATTGCTGCTAGCACGAGTTGCCGAGGTCCACTTCCTAGCGAGGCCCTGCACATGCGAAGAACAGTAGGCCAAGCTGCCGCACGCTGATCATCAAGATCTTTGTCGGCTTCGTAATTGTTCCTTGTCCAAAAATTAAGAACTAGAGATTCGTCGCCGAGGCAGCGGGATAAACAGAATCAGAATGTTCGTTGCCGTGCGGGGTGGTCGGGAAGTTCTTGACACCGGGGGGAGCAGAATAGCATGCCCCAACTCCACGGGCTCAAGGAACTTTGCGGTGCTCCAACTAGTTCGAGATCCCTGCGAGCCGCGGACCGTTTCATCCAGGGGTCCCAGGGGGCGAAATGCGGAGATAGCCCAGCTTAGGCCGTGGACTCTGCCGGGATCTGGTCACTCGGGGTGATTCTTGTTGCCGTGATGTTATTAATCCAGTTGACAGTCTTGGGAAAAGGGTGTATCATAGAATTATCAAATATGTATTCATCCACTTGGCGCTGAGGAAAGAGAGCTGCAGGAATCCTGCTAATTGGAAACTGCGATAAGGAAAGTACGACTCTTCGTACCTTAGACACCTTCTGCTCCCAACTATCGTGCTTCTATACTTGACGTTCTCAACATTATCCTCACTCAAATTCACCGTCTCTATTTGCGGTCTCTGATCGCCCCTCGGAGGGAGATCGCTTCTTATACGAGCGAAAAGAGCGAATCAGATAATCGGCGAACAGTAGCGAGACGATGAAGGTTGAGACGACTTGGAAGATGAGGCCGGCTAGGGAGAGGGTCACGGCGATTTTGCATTTGCCAGAAGACGTTGTTGAGAGGACTCTGTGGTGAGATGTGTTAGTGACAATGGGCCTAGGTGGAATGAGGGACTGTTCGGGGTCGAAAGAACGAAAGACATACTCGTCAGCGGCTTGCAATACCAGTGAAACCACATCGCAGCTGATTAATATGAGAAAGTACATCTCGGGCGGTAGTGTCGAGAGCGAGACGTCGAAAGATTCCACCAGCATTCAGATTGTTACGTAAACGGCGGCTATATGGAAGACTGGTGCCGATCCGATACAAACTGCAAACAAGACGACATGACTTTAGTGATTTGAGTTCATCTTCCCATGAGGAATTCAAAAAGGGTAAAGGGGTCAACGTACCGATCTGCATCATGAACCCAAGGAAGCTAAACGGGTTGTAGTAGAGAGCAACGCGACCTGCATAGCCCAGAATCTCCTCGACACAGCACAGAGTCATGCAGGTTGTGAATCACCAGCTGCGCCAGCGGACACCGAGGTAGATGTGTGTACACATAAGCAGCTAGTAGATGGTGATGGAAGAGATGCTGGCGGTCATGGACGGACCGTATTTCAATATTGTCCATTATAAGAGGCAGAAGTCGTGGTGGCAGTTGGAGTTGGTCCAAAAGGATCCAGCTTGGCTTGATCTATCGTGCTGGTAGTGTCTCCCATTGCAGCACTGAAAAAGCACACTTCTTGACGCGACCAAAAGAAGATTCGAATGTATCGTCCCTGGAAGTGTTTGCTGGAGCAAGTTCGTACGGGTTGTTGCGGTCAATATGACAGGGAATAGGTGATGCCCTTTGCGGCTCGCCATATCTTGATACCAAAGCCATGGTAAAACTCTCAGTGAAGGACCACACCCTTTCTCTCAAAATGACATGGTGTTCAGCCATATGCCTAGTTCGCATCGGCAATCTACATTTTCGCAACACGTCAACTGAGCCTAGCACAGCTTTCTCGCATTGTGCCTGCCACAACATACAATACCGGGGACCCCAAGATGCCTTGGCTCGTGTCAGTGCCCAATGAGAGGGGCTGCAGCTACCAGGCGACGTTAGCATGAGTTTGGTACGGCTCCTCCGTTGAGACGTTGCAACAGGCCATCGTCAGGCATGTTGGGTCCTGGACCGTAAGACTAGGTGCTGCTATTTAGGAGAGCCACGTGCCAAGCCTCCACGAGCACAACCTCGAATAATCAACAATAGCACACGGCACTTGTCAAGTTCCCTAAACAGAACTTCCAGCGAAGCACGAAAGCCTTCGCACTCGCTTCCAAGTTGACTGGCGCGATGTATCGCTCGTCTATGTTCCGGTAGCCAAGTTTTTTAGTGCCCACTTTGCGGCTCCCAGCCGGCAGTGCTGCCAATGGCGCCGTCATGGCTTTAAGGCGTGTGCAACCTCACAGCATTCAAGGCGAATGCGAGCAAACCACAATTCTTCTGCTGCCCTGTCAAGGCTTCTGCACACGGCTGTTTTAAGCATTATTGTCGATTCCGATACGCCCATGTATTGATCATTGATGCTCATTGTTATCGTAACGTCAGGTTTGAGAATTCATACTGACATCGGCTGTTAGCATGACTATTGTGTGTGTGAGAAAGGGGTAGAGGTTAAGTATCGTCAAAAAAACCAGTTCGAGAATTGTTCCAACACATCAAGAAATAACAATTAAGCCACAGGGACAACCAAAGACTCATGCCAGTGACAAGCCTCAGAAAAAGCATGGCATTTGCGGCAACTCGTTCAGGGTACGCACGGATGAACGCCCGCGAACCCTTCAGGTTTTAAGCCGGATCGTCTCCATTATGGTTTGAAAAGTGGAACTGGACTCTTTGCTCCGAGATCAAGTTTAGTTCACCTGATATATTTAGAAATATGATGGACCTGCGGTCTTCTTACTCAGGCCCGGTGCGCCTTCCGCCGGGTTTGAAGCCCAATAATCACACTTTTGGGGCAATCACACGGTGCAGTGGGAATGTACCGCGAAGCGGATTTACATATATCAGTGATTGCGCATGCTGTGGTCCAGGGCAAAAGGTGCCCTGCAATCAGGGGTGATACACTAGAGCTGCTGCAGCACAGCACGGCGCCCGCTGTTCTCGCGGCAGAAATAACCGCAATGAGGTCCTGTATCTCTTTTCTCTATGTGATAACTCCGGGGTTTATCATTTCGGTAACTACAAATCACTACACAAACTTCTCGCTTCTTCAATTACAAATCACGCAAAGAAATAAAAGTGTTCTTCAACTGCTATAATTACTTTGCTCCAAGGTTAGCCCGACCACATCACTCTGGCCAGGACTAGCCATACTGTGTGATAAGCAAAACGGACACAGCACCGAAAAACGATTTAGCATATCAATCGCGCGATCAACAGTTAATCTTATGTCAAGGCCTGCAAGGAACGACACTCTCCAACCCCCAGTCCAAGAACACTGACCTGTCCAACCCACACGACAGGGGAAACTGAACTCGCACGCCAAGACATGATACCAACTCGGCTTTGCCCGTAGTAATTGAACACTCTACAACTGAATAGCATCGTGATGTTGGAGTCAAGTCACAGCCGCCTCCATGGAGTTGTGAATCAAGTCGCTACTTCTTCCTTCACTGGCCATTTCACATAGAGCATATGTACCAGGACACGCAGCTTATTATTAACACTCAGCCCCAGGCTTGACTCTCGATCACGAAGGTCTAAACCAGCGAGGTCGCATTTCAACAATCGCTAAGCCTAAGTGCCCTACCCTTGAGAATAAAACACTGACTTACTCTCTTACCAGACCCCAACCGTGACCACGAGCCCCACTGCAGCCAAAAATCTTGGAAGTATGCCAAGTTGTGCGGAAATTAGGAAGCGCACTTCCGCGGCACGCTTTTGTACTAGCGCGAGGGGTAAGTTCATTTTGGTGCCAAGGATGAGATTGCCATGTGGTTGAGTGGATAAGCCGTTGTTTCAAAATCTCTTGTTCCTGATAGAGGGCCCACTCAGATCCACTCAACTTATCAGGCAATATTCTACCAGGCAGTTTCCAAGTTCGACTTCGCTTGTCCGTGCAGGTTTGTGGCGCAGTTGTTCACATAGCACAGAAACTGCTATTGTTATCACATTCATAAAACAGAAACAGAATATCAAGAATGCCCATTGTCAAGTGGCAGTTTGCAAATTTACGGGAGAAACGGCGAGATAGTCAAGATGTGGCACTCCACGCCCATAGATACAATTAGAAAATTAGATACAGGATTGTATAAGTCTGCGTCCCAAGACGCGCCACTGGCTCTCCTCCCCATCACAACCCTGCCACAAGCCACCGGTACACTCCAGAGATTGTGGGGGTATATGTATATATCGATCGATTTTGCTCAACTCCAGGTCAAGTCGCAGAGAACACTCTCACAAGGTGAGAGGCGCTTAAGCGAGAAGGACAGCGGCAACACCGGCAACAGCGGCGAGGAGGACAGAGCCAGCCATCTTGGGGGCACCGGCAACGGGGACGGTGGGGTAGGCAGAAGGAGCAGAGTGGGTGGGGTAGCCACCGGTGGGGTAGACAGAGGACATGCCACCGGTAGGGCCAACAGGGTAGCCACCGTTGCCGCCAGCAGGAGAAGAGGGAGTAGGGTAGACAGTGACGGTCGAGTAAGAGACGGTAGGGACGCAGGTGGAGTAGGTCACAACCGAGGTAGAGACACCCTGAGTAGGGTAGACAGGGGAGCTCTGGACGGGAGCGGTGGAGGAGACCTCAACGGGGACCGAGGCGGAGGGGGTGCCAACGGGGTAGGTGGCGACCGGGACCGAGACGGAGACGGAGGCAGTACCGACGGGGTAGCTGGCAACCGGGGCGGTGGAAGAGGTCTGAACCGCAGTGGAGGAGGTCTCGACGGGGTAGGTAGGGTACTCGCCACCGGGAGTGCTGACGGAAGCAGAGCTGGAAGCAGGGCTGGTAGCAGCGCTGGTGGAAACGGTCTCAGCAGGGTAGGTAGGGTACTCCTCGGCGGGCGAGGTGGTCGAGGCAGCGTAGGTGGTGCTGGACTCAACAGGGGCGGTGGTGGAGGTCTCGACGACGGGGTAGGTCTCAACCGCAGTGGTGGAGGTCTCGGCGACGGGGTAGGTAGGGTACTGGGCGTAGTTGGCAGTGGCAACACCAGCCAGGACGGCGACAGCAGCGAAACGCATTTTGATGGTTGGGGGTTGTTGGTTCTGTCGGAGAGACGAGAATTAAGTAGGGTGCTTGAAAGAGCGTGGTAGCGGCGAGGCTGTTGGGAGCGTTGGTGAAAGAATGGACGACCGAGGTCAGAGTTGTTGTGTTATTGGCTGTTGGGCTGAGGAGGAAAGGAAAAGACAAGCCTTTGAGAAGGCGAGAGAGGACGCATATTAATAGCCTCGATGGGCGTCAACGGGAGAAAGGAGTGTCGAGGGCGCCGGGGGCGGGTGGTGCTGGGGGAGGCGCCGCCTCGGTCGAGCGCTGTGGAGCTGGGCGAGCAGGCATCGTGACCCTGGGAAATTACCGGCGCCATCCTCGACAAGCACTTTCGCTGTGGAGCAGGCACGGCAGCCAACGAGGATGCTCGATTTCGTGGGCGACGAGTTGGAGGAGCGAGAAGATGAGCGCAGCCCGCCCACCCAGTGCTGGGCTGCGCAACGCAGTGGAGAATCAGGGGCGGTGGGTCCATGCACGCTCCTGGCGCCCACATGCGCCGGGACATGCATCGCAAGTGATCTGCCCACACTTCAGTCGCTCTCATCGAACCGCTCGCCGCTTGTGATGAACGTCGTCAATGGGTCGGATCCGCCTGCCGGCTGCGCCACTCCATGCAGCAGGCAAGGCAGTGATGGCCGTTGCACGAGTCGGGAGGCAGCTTCAAGTATAGCCCTCTTGAAGAGCGTCGGCAACTGCATCGAGCAAGGTAAGAGCTCTGAGCATGGGATCTGGCGCAAACAAGTCATTTCAGACGACCGCCAGCCCGGCCTCTACACGCTGCGCTGGTGGCTTCAGTTCCACGGCGACTGGGTGAGCAAGACATGGCGCCGTCCACATGCTGTCGTCCGTAGACTTGCATGGTGGGAATACTACCTAGTATGTAGGATGCGTGGATTTGGGTGGGTCTGTTAACCTGGAACAACGCCTGGCCAAGAGAGCCCGTCAGCATGGCTGTGTTAATTTTGGATTGACTGGAGGGGTCCCTGGTACGGAAAATTGAGGTACTTTTTCTCAGATCTGTGGCTGATGAGCCAGTTATGCCAAGTTGGTGCGGTATGGTATTACTATATGTGGTCCGGTCTGAGCGATTGCGCCATCGTGAGAGCACGGGACAAAGCTTGGGTAGCTGCAACGGGGAGCTTGTTTCGGGCCGGCTGGCTTGAGATATCCGGGCAATGTGGTCGCGTGAAGCTGTCACGGCTGTTCGATCCAACATTGTACAGCTGCATCTTGTTCAAGCAGTAGCAGCGGCAGTCTGGTGAACATGGGCACGCTAGGGATTGAAGCAGCTGGAAGCTGGAAGTGTCACATTCACAAACGGTGGGCAAACGCCACCACCATCACCACTACCACTACCACCACCAGCAACTGGAGGCGCAAGCCAATGCGGTCGTGAGCTGGACCAGGACCAGACCAACCAAGACATTGTGTTACATTGAGCTTTCACACGCTAATTAGTCCGCAGTCCCTGCCTGATCTCCACGCACGCCCGTGCCTTTTTTTCTTCTTTTTCTTCTTTCTTCGTCTTGTGCAACGCCGGGTCCTGAAGTCACCAAGGCCGCACCAGCCACAGTAGCACATGCTGGAGTAAGGATGCCGGTACTTGGCTGCCAAGTACCAGCTGACAGGCATGCACCAACAGCATGAGGCGGACTCGGAGCTCATTTGGCGGCCAATCTATGCGATATTGAGCCCTGGTTGGCGGCCATCGCGTGCTCGCCGCTCCAGGGGCAGATTGTCGCCACCCACTGCCAGCGGACCTGCAGACTGCGGCAGATTGAGGTGTGGGAGGCCCTGCCGCGCTAATGCAGGAACACCACGCCGCCCAGGTGGTGATCCAGGGGCTGCACGCGGCGATTGGCTTCATCCCCGCTGCATGGCACGCTGCCTCACGCGCCCTGGCTGCCAACCATCCAGTATCTGATCCCCGTCCAACGCCCGCCTGCCTCTTGCGGAAGTGGCCTCGACTGCAGCCGCCGAGCCCTCGTGCGCCCTCGCACTGATGCCACTTGCGTGCCTCCAGAGCACTTACGACCAGTCGATGCTCTCGAGCCGCTTGGTTTGCCCAGGAGCCGCCGTGCACAAGAATGCCTGGTTGGCTCAAGTTGTCTTGCTGGTCCTCTGGGGAAAACACGAGCTAACTCTTAAAACAGGGCGCCGTCGACGATCGGAGATGTAAGTCCGCCTCGACCACCCGCCCAATCTGCCATTTGATGACTGTCGACAATTCCGAGTTTGGCCGCGCGGACTGCGGGTGTATGGGCATGGCCCGCCCGCCCGGATCGCCGGAGGACGTGCGGGAGCTGCCAGCGTCTCACCTCAACCTGCACCTCAAGCACCATGGCGAGCCGTGGCAAAGAAGCAACTTCACCCTTGTTGTGAGGCAAACACGACTCAGCGCGGCATGATTGGGTAGAGAATTGTATCACTGGACAATGTTTCGAAACACACGCGAATCAAAGTGAACCCGCACGCAGTCCTCGGCGCGTTGAGACGGAATGGCACGTGTTGTGCCCTTGCTCACCAGACACGACTGAGACGATGACCAGCGAGCAGCCTCGACGATTACAATTGCCCAGGTTAGTTGGATCGCCATCTCACCGATTTGTGCGGGCCCAGCAGCCAATCACTGCACACACGTCAGCATCCGCCTTGCTGTCAGTGCTCAGGGATATTGCAATCGTGCGACAACTGCGAAGTTGCGATCATCGCCTACCCGCCATCATTCGCATGTGGCTGACCTGATGTCGTCATGATTGTCGGTTTCGACTGCCACTATGTAGGTCCGCGCACCGAGGCACAAAAACTTCGGCAGCAGACAGTGTCGGGTGTCAGATGAAATTTGTGAAAACGTGCTTTCCACCAATATGGATATCTGTGGCCTATCCACCCCACGAGCCTCCCTCCTCGGTCCACAAGCCAGAAAATCCTACTTCTTCTGCTCGTGGATCGGAGTCATCTTTCGTCATAAGCTGACCTTGACCTACTGTTTTCAGGCAGACACGGCTAGAGAAGATTTCGCCAGTTGATCACAATGAAGTCGAGCCGCCCAGATAATTCCATATCTCTCTCAGCAAACCTCGAACACTTCGACAATCTGGTCGACTGGTTAGCGAGGCCTCCAACCCGCCAATGACGCTACAGCTCGACACATCTCAATAGCGTTCCTGTGTCCTCACCTGTCGTTACAAAATTCACGATCACTTAACAGCACCAGTCGTCATTTAGCAGGGCTATTCCTTCTCGTCTGCGTATCGATGCGAGTATCGTACATCACGTACAGCACTTGGGAGCGACAATCGACGCCATGTCAGAATGGCCCCTGTTGTCCATGCTCCTTTTCGTCTACGCCTCTTCATGATGGAGCATCAGCGCATCACATGATGAAGAGAGTTTCGAAGAGCTCTTTAGTCGAGAACTAATGTGGCCACCCGGCTCGAGTAGTCTCTATCATTCGACATTCGCAAGGCTTTGCCGGCTGTCGCGCAGTTGTGCTCTCGGAGTTTCAATGGCCCGTTTCCCAAAGTCCGCAAGCATACCGTTCGTCCTGCCCAACAGCCCACTCGATGCCTGGCTCGACATCCTCGAATTTTAGCATCCATCGGACGAGCGCAGATGCAGAATCCAACGGTTTGCAATGCTGTGCCTACCTATGGGCATGACCCGATTATGTTTCAGGCTTGGTTGAGATCTCAAATTATTGATGGTGACGACAAACTTCTACCGAGCCTCGATGGGTTGATGTAATTATTACCGTCCAGACAGATGGGTCTATCTAATGAAAGCACGCCAGCTTGAGAACAGATTTTCAAGCTTGGTTGCCGAGGCCTGTCAAGACAGGCAAATGGCTAAATACGTCCCATCAGAGGTAGGTGTGGCCGTTGTGACAAAGGCGTCGCATGAGCATAGCGACCCGTGCCGTTGGGGTTTTCCCGCGTCGTTCCTAGAGACCATTCGGCATGTTCCGAGAAGACGGTGAAATATACAGGTCTCCAGAACACGCTTCGAGGTCTTTCGTGAGAAGAGAGCGATATTCCCTTTGCAAGGGTTGCACCTCCAAGCTTGGAGATAGATGGTTTGGTGGGCAGTACTGCACGATGCAGCTGCCCCTCCACAGCGCCCAGGCTTGCCCCTCACCGCCCGGCACTTGCAGCCCTTGAAAAAGGCAACTGGAGCAACAAAATATTGACCCTTGGTGGGGTTTGGGCCCTGCCAGGCCAGCCTCTGTTGCTGTTGCTATTGCTGCCTCAACCCGCGTGCCGTGCTCGCATCACCACGCATGCAGCGAGCCTACCATCCCGAATGCTGTGTTAATGTCATGCCCTGGCCGTAAAATGTCTCCAAATCATTGTGCATGTTGCTCTAGGCTTAGCCGGTGTTGCTGCTGGCACTGCCCGCCTGCCGTTGTCAGACTTGTGCTTGCTGTCGTGTGCCCAACTCTGCTTCTGCCGGGCCTTCGTGCTTTGTGGGTCACGGCTTAATTAACATCACAGAAAGTCGGGCGAGGCTGCTAAAGCTCCTCTAACGCCGCCCGAGGCTCCGCTGCTTTCCCACCTCGACCCCTCGCCAGACCGCCAGCAAGACATCCAACACTGATAGCATCTAGGGCAACGCCCATAGTCGCACTGATACGTCACAGGGATCTTTCCCTGCCTGCCTTGAACTTCTTGACTGGCTCATTTCGCGCGGATCGATCCTGCCCCTCACCAGACGATCAGCTACAACCCTCTCTCTGCCTGGTCTCAGCCACGAGCTCGTTGTCCACGAAAACTTCTCAACAGCCACTACCACACGGATTTCAAGCCGCCTGTCTTGTGGTCGCGGATAGTCGTATCCTGAGGCTTCAAGCCAACGTCCTCTTTGGCGATCAAAGGCCCATCTAAGACAACAAACAACCTCGTTTCGCTGCACGGCATATCATCGAACTCCGAGACCGGTAAGCACTCGCTCACGCCAATCTCCTCCAGCCATATACTTTCTTTGAGTTCTCATAAGAGCGAGCTTAGTGCTAACGATTTGTTTCGGCTCAGTTAAACCTGCACATCTCCTATCCCATTTGACGGAGCGATTCATCCCAGTTCAGCAAACTACCATCCTCGGGTTGTATCACATGTCACGTCCTTAGCGAACATCCAGACCTACCGACCAGCTCCGATACTATTGCCTGCCAAATTCCCCCGCAGGCAGAAAGTCTGAAAGTCTCAATCAGCGAGGCACAAGCGTTCTAGCCGAAGCCTGAGACATATTCCAGGATCTGGGTTCTGGGCGAGATGGAATCTCAAGTATGTTAGTTCTCTGTACACAAATGGATGCGCGCTGCTAGTCCGGATGTGTTTAGGCACTGCTTTGGATGACTTGAAACCGTGGACAGGATTGACTGACTAAATTGCACAGATCGAGAATGCCATCGAGATAGCCTGGAATCCAACTGGATCCGATCAAAACCTCAAGGGTCAGGCCTTTGAGTACCTGAATGGGCTACGATCGGATCCTCAAGCATGGCAAGCCTGTTTGGCTTTGTTCACAAGAACCCCGCGGACCTCAGATGTTGTCCGACACGTCACTCTAGAGATTGTGAACAATGCTGTTCAGATTCAAGCTCTTGACGGGCAAAGTCTCACATACCTTAAGGACACCCTACTCGACTATGTGCGCAACACATATGGTTCCGGCCAGCAGTCCGAAGTCGACGCCGCGAATTTGCAAAACAAGCTTACTCAGACTCTGACAACATTGTTCGTCACTCTCTATCAGCATGGCTGGGACAGCGCCATCGACGACTTTCTTGCATTGACAGTTCTTCCCGGGAGCAATGCGAGGGACAACGCATTGGGTGTGGTGATGTATCTGCGCATTCTTGGATCAATCCACGACGAGATTGCCGATGTGCTCGTAATGCGACAAGACAATCAGTCAAGGCTGCACTCTGAGCTCAAAGACGCGCTCAGGACAAGGGACGTCCCAAAGGTTGCTCAGTCTTGGCAGGACATACTCTCCCAGTTCGCGAACCAGAATGACACCATCATCGAGATGACGCTCAAGGTCATAGGACGCTGGGCTAGCTGGATCGACATTTCTCTCATCATTAGCGACAATATGCTGGGCCACATTCTGCCGCTTATCGGCCGCACTAATGACAGTGGTGGCGAGGACAAGGTCCGCCACGCGGCTGTTGATGCTTTCACTGAGATTGTCGGCAAGAAGATGCGCCCAGCAGACAAAACTGAGATGATTGCGTTTCTCAACTTGCGCGAGATCATAACTCAGCTCATCGCAACTCCTCCCCTCAATGAATGGAAGGGCACATCACGATACGACACAGATCTGGGCGAGTCCGTAGCCAAGCTAGTCAACACCACAACTGCTGACCTGGTGCGAGTACTGGAGGACAAAGCGACCGACGACAACACGAGATCAAAGGCCAACCAACTACTTCACGACTTTATTCCTCTTCTCTTACGATTCTTTTCAGACGAATATGATGAGATCTGCTCAACTGTCATTCCCTCCTTGACTGACGTTCTTACCTATCTGCGTCGCTTGCAGAAGCTGCCAGAAGCGTTCTCGGGGTCACTGCCGCCAATTCTGGACGCTATCATCTTGAAAATGCGTTACGACGAAACATGCTCGTGGGGCAATGAGGACGAACAGACGGATGAGGCAGAGTTCCAGGAGTTGAGAAAACGACTACAGGTGCTGCAGAAGAGTGTGGCTGCTGTGGATGAGAACCTTTATATTGAGGTATTGAGCAACGTGGTGGCCAACACCTTCCAGAGACTTGATGAACAAGGCTCGAACATGGACTGGAGAGATGTGGATCTTGCCCTCCACGAGATGTTCCTCTTCGGGGAACTCGCCATGCCGAACCAAGGACTTGGTGCCAAGAGCCAGCCAAACCCCGCGGCTTCAGAACGACTCATGGCTATGATGACCAAGATGGTCCAGTCTGGTAGGCCTTGTGGCGTGTTCCGCTCCCGAGTCTTAGCAGGTGCTAACAAAACCTCATCTAGGGATCGCAAGCTTTCCCCACCCGGCAATTCTGCTTCAGTATATGGAAATATGTGTACGGTATCAAGCATTTTTCGAAACGCAACCACAGTTCATTGCTCCGGTCCTGGAGCATTTTGTACGGCTCGTCCATCACGACCATGTGCGCATTCGTACAAGATCATGGTACCTCTTTCACCGCTTTGTTAAACATCTTCGCGCGCAAGTCGGAAATGTTGCAGAGACTATCATCCAGTCCATCAGTGATCTGTTGCCGATCAAAGCAGAGCTGCCTGGCGACGAGGCTGACGACGACATGTCGTCCGATCAGGCAGACAACTCTGCCGACGCTGTTTTCACGAGCCAATTGTACCTCTTTGAGGCTATAGGCTGTGTCTCCTCAACGTCAAGCACCCCTGCCGACAAACAGGCTCTATACGCCAGATCAGTCTTGACACCATTGTTTCAGGACATGGAGCGATTTCTGCCTAAGGCAAAGTCTGGCGATGCGCAGGCTGTTTTGCAGATCCACCACATCATCTTGGCCCTCGGCACTCTGGCCCATGGCTTCTCGGACTGGATGCCCGGCACGAAAAATACGAAAAGCACACCACCTGAGAAGGTCCTCTCTGTCGAATTCGCGCGAGCTGCCGAGGCGATATTGATTGCGCTTGAGCAACTGAATGGCTCTTCTGAAGTTCGGACAGCCTGCCGGTCCGCTTTCTCACGTCTGCTCGGTGTTCTTGGAGCAGATGTTTTGCCTCAACTGCCTCAATGGATTGAGGGACTTCTTTCCCAAAGCTCGTCTAAAGATGAAATGGCCATGTTTTTGCGACTACTCGACCAGGTCGTCTATGGCTTCAAGTCGCAGATCTTCGATGTGCTCAACCAATTGTTGACACCGCTACTCCAGCGTATCTTTGGTGGTCTGTCCGAGCCAATCAGTGGGACTGACGACAACATTCAGCTTGCAGAGCTACGCAGGGAATACTTGACGTTCTTGGGCATCATTTTTGACAATGACCTTGCCGGCGTCCTGATCTCTGAAGCCAACCAGGGTTTCTTTGACGCCCTTTTCACTTCAATCCTGGGTCTGGCCAGGGACGTAGACCCGGCGTCTGAAAATCTGGGAGCCAGCCGCTTGGCTTTTGGTCTGCTCAGCAAGATGGCCGATGTCTGGGGAGGCGCCAACGTTGCCAACATTTCGGCGAACCCTTCCGCGCCATCTGGATCCCCGGCACCAACCATTCCAGGCTTTGATCAGTTCCTGATTGATCGCTTCCACGCTGTGTGTTGGGAGGTCCTACAGGATCCTAACTTCAGGCCTTGGGCGGATGCTCAGACTAAATCAGTGCTGAACGAGATTGCTGGTCTTGAGCAAGCCATCTACCTCAAGACTGGTGAGAGGTTCATCCAACACTTGCAGGCTTCTCTTTTCCCTGCTCTCGGCACCGACGGTAACGACTTTTTGCGCTCAATGACAACTTCAGTCGATAAGAAGACGTTCAGCAAATACCTCCAGGACTTGCTCAAACACAGTCGCCAAGCCTGATGTCGTTAATTGAGAAGGTCTGTTTCGCCTTCCATTCCTGGTCTGGAGCAATGGCGATGCAGATCTCGTTTACTTGCATAATATTTCTCGGATGGGCGTTCGGCTTGAGGCACATTTACATCTTCACTAAATCCATTCCCGTCACCATCATCAGTTATTGATAAGACAAGATACCAAATCGTACAAGCCGCGTCCGGTGCGGGATTAGTGGCGATGCATCAAGGCATTTCAAAGAGGATTTATATAGATTTTGTTGAGGGCATGACAAGGTGGAAGGACGGGACGCTTGCAGAACAACCTCGTTTACGTTGTAGACACTTATCACGAGACAAAAGACACAAAAAACAACATCAAAATAGCACATGATTGAAACAGCAACAGTCGTGGATTAGTGCTCTCTCTGTGTGATTTGAGCACTGATGTACTAGTCCGGAACGAGTATGAGTCTGAAATGGCATGATCAACGACTCTCAACACTCTAGTCCACAAAGATCTTGGCCTCGAGCTCAGTATAGTGCGACAAGAACGCAGAAAACAACTTGATAGCATGTCCAACGTCATGCGTACCACCAGTCTCACGAATACTGTGCATGCTGAGCTGGGGGTTGCCTAGGTCGAGAGTCCTGACACCCAGTTTAGCAGACAACATGGGCCCGATAGTCGAACCGCACGACGAGTCATTGCGGACGACGAATAGTTGCAGGGGAACACCCGCGCGTTTGGCACTCTCCTGGAGCAGCACTATACCGGGAGAGTTTGTCGCGTAGCGCTGGTTGGCATTGACTTTGATGACGGTACCCTTGTTCATCTCGGGCTGGTGACTTGATTCGTACTTGCCCGCGTAGTTGGGGTTCACAGAGTGCGCCATGTCTGCGGACACGAGGAAGGACACGGCCATCGTTTGTTCGAAGGCGGTGGAAAGGTCAATGTCCGGGTCAGACGAGGTTATATGTTCCCAAGATTTATCTGAGGCAGCGTCGCCGTGGCCGCGGCCCGCAAGGATCGAGAGCCGGCGCACGACAGCTGGGAGCAAGTCAGAGTTCGCGCCCTGTGCCGATGTCGAACCAATCTCCTCGTGGTCGAAGCAGGAGATTAGTCGGATCGAAGCTTCAGCGTCGAGTGACGAGGCGGAGAGGGACTCAATGAGACCCATGACGCTACAGTACGTCATGTTTAGGTTGTCGAGGCGTGCCGAGTAGATGAACTCCTCGTTCAGGCCACCAAGAACGGACTGTTGCGTGTCGTACAGGACGAGCTCGAAGTCGACGATGTCTTCGGCGTTGACACCCGCGTGCTCGGCGACGATCTCGAGAATGTAGGGGTGGTGCCGCTCGGACATTTCTTTGAGGGGCGTGAAAGTCTCGTCGGACGACGACGTGGATTTCTCCTCGGCGGGCTTGGGGGTTTCAGTCTGTCCCGTGCGGTTGAGCTCGGCTGCGATCATGCCGGCGATGGGGAACAACTCGGTCTCCTTGTTCGGATCGAAGTTGGTCGAGCGGTCGAGGTGGATAGCCAGGGTGGGAATGCGGATGATAGGCCTGTCAACCTTGACAAGCTTCTGAGCAAAGTTGCCCTTGCCATCCTTCACCATGACCCGACCCGCAATGGACAAGTCACGGTCAAACCAGCTGTGCCAGATACCACCGCCGTACGTCTCGACGCCGACTTGCAAGAAACCCGAACCGGACTTCTTGCTCACGGGTTTAAGACGTAGACAAGGGCTGTCAGTATGGGCGCCAACCATGGCGATGGGGTTACCTGGCTTCCACTTGGCGCCGATGGCGAAGGCGACGATGGTCGAGGCGTTGCGCGTCATGTAGTACTTGCCGCCGGGGCGGAGGGTCGAGGACCAGTTATCGCGCTCCTTGATGGCAGTGAAGCCAGCCTTTTCGAGGCGGTGGATGGCTTCTTGGACGGCATGGTAGGCTGGAGAGATGGGAATGACGTTAGCCCCGTGACTGTGCTGTTGAAATTGCGGGGAGACGCATGTGCTCTAGGTGGTTGGATGGGGATGACAAACGAGTCGGCGAGGCATTGACGAAGTCAAGGAAGTCGAGAGCCTCTTTGGGAGGAGCCATCTTGCTGTATCGGCAAGCTGTCGTCGACAACAGGCGAGTCGTGCGGTAGGAATGAGGGGAAACGAGCGCCTCGATTCGTGGACGGTGGCTCGAGTCAGGCACGGTGGCAGGCGTGAAGCGTGCTAGGGAGGCACGTGGGAGATTCAGACGAGGTATTCGAACTCTGCAAGCACGGAGAGCCAGACTTCGAGCGGGCATACGGGACAGGTTGTGTAGAAGTGAGGGATCGTGAGTGAGGTTGTCAACGTGCTGCTGGATCGATGGCGGGGAAGAGCCTCGACTTGGCCCTCCCCAATCTGGAGCGATTGGACCAGACCTTGGCGATGGGGAAGCGCTTGCCTGTTTGGGATTAGTACCTCTGTCCTGTCTGAACCGGCCGCTGCCGCCGGCCGGCCGCGGTTGTGTGCAGGTCCCTGGAGGTTGATCCCTCCAGGCAGGGGCAAGAACGACAGACACGAAACACGCGCCTTCGACAGCGCTGACTACAACCTCAGCCTCGCACAAGCCATTCTGCCGTGCATCACGCGCAGTGGTGCTCCGATCTCGTACGAAGCTGGACTGCCTCCATCGTGACAGTGGGAGTCTGCTACAGTCGGCTTCAATCATGCCCAACGAGCACCTTGGCCAACCAGCTGCACCAGCCACGCCCGACCGTGCTCCCACCCTCTCTCGCTCACCGCTGATGCTGTCGCCAGCAGGAAAAGGGTGTTGGCAGCCCTGCCCAGCTTCGCCAGGCAAGGCGGCCTGATTGTGGTCAGGTGCACGCACTGTCTCTCAGCCGTCCCGGTGCCGTTGACACGACTCCCCAGGTGCCTCAGGATTCCAACCCAGATGTGACAAAATCGTCATTGATGGCGCTCCTTGATGATAATACTGGCCATCCGAACAGCAAGAGTTCTGTGGGGGAGCAAATCCGTAACATTTAGCAGCGCGCATAGTAGAACATACAAGGCCAGGAGCAGTGGCACGCTGCCTAGCACGATGCTTCACTTGGGAGTACAGGAGTAGGTTCTGCATCACAAAAAGCCGTTTCACAGAGGGGTGCAGCATGAATGCAAGTCTGCATTAAACACACATCAGACGATGCGACTAAACTACCACTTCAGGCCGCCTCAGGATCATGGCAAAGTGGACTGTGTTGTTGAAGCTCACGCAGTGCATGTCTTCATGTTATGGCAGTAGCCATCTCACATATCCTCCTGCAGCCAGGTGTATCAAAGGAGTGCGTGCAGCGCTTTGGGGGGCGGGAGAGAGGAGGGGGGGGGGGGGCACGTCCAACTCCCCGGCGCACGACGCACAACTCGTAGTAGGAACGTGGTCTCTTCTTCTTTTTCTTCTTCTTCTTCCTCTAACTACGGACATCAGCGAAGCTACTGCAATTCAGAACCAGCATCGCGGTGAAACGATTGACTTGTAAGCTGCCCAAGTGGGAGCCAGCTCACGGGCCATCATCGATGTTCTAGCGTCGTGCACGCTCTCTTCTTGAGCTCTAGTGTGGCGAGCTTTGTCGTTGTTATTGTTGTTGTTGTCGTCGTTGTTGTCGTGGTGGTCATGGGTCCCGCGATCCGAGATCCGCCTCCAACAATCGTGGCCCCTAGGGCTGCGGCAATCGTGATACAATATTCTCCATCGGGGAGAGCCGGTCTCGATGAGTCGCCTGACCACGAATCTGTCTGCATGCCTCGAGGCTTTAGTCTGCACGGGAACCGCCAAGCGTCGCGGTGGTGCATACGTCTCCAAAAGCCGGCAGTCTTACCTGCTCTCTTCTTTGAGACACAGCCGTTGGCGTTGGCGTTGGCGCCGCGTCAAAGTCGGGCCTTGGAGCGAATGCACCATTCTCAACACTGCGCACTCGGTCAGCCAGCCCACCTGCATAAGGTCTTCAGCATCTCCTCATCCGTGCCAGCTGCATTTGCATATCCTCGTTGGCTCGACAGGTCGAAGTGCAGTTGTCATCAACCGACGTCACCGACGACAGCTGGGCAGCACACCTGCCTGCGCCGCACAATCCGCAAGATGCAAAAGTGTTGTATGCAAGGAACACCCTAGTAGTCGGGCAAGGAGTCTGATTGCACATGACAACCCGACTGCAGTGGGCCTGCAAGGTTGGATGAGGGCCTAGAGCTTGACAGCTTTTTCTGTTCCTTGTGGACGTAGGTAGGTAAGTAGGTGATCGATGCTGTCAGGTACCCGTGCACTCTTGACTCGCATGAAAGCTGCTCGCCCGTGCTGGCCCGTCGCGCCTCAAGTCGTTTGCTCTGCGACGTGATCTCTGTTGTCACAACATTGGCATCCAAAGAGGCTCGGTTGGTCGTCGTTGTGCGCAGATCGCCCTCTTGGCTGGTAGTTTATGGTTGCGAAACCGTCGAGTCGGTGACTGGCTGGCGGGCCCCCATGCACACTGCCTAAGCCAGACTGTCTAAGCCCTAGTTAATTAGTGCCCGCTCCCCAAGCTGGTCCGGCGAAACCTGAATGGGCTGGCTGAATGAGGTCGTCTGGACTCATGTGTGCAAGGCGACCCCACGCGGCGCCAGCGACAGGGCACACAGTAGCAAGAGGTGCTGCCGGAGCACGGAGTACAAGCTGGAGAACCTGGCCTCTCCCGTGCACCCAGCGGCCATCAAGACGGAGCCAATGGGTGGTCTGGGCATGGCCCCCTTTGGGCCCTCCAGACCCTGGCGAGGCAGGGGGCCCCTGGCATGATTTGGCAGAGCCGGGGGTTGGTGGCAGGACAGGTTCTCACGAGGCGCCTCATCTGCCCGCCATCCGTCCACCTGCCGCACGCCTTCTCGGTTCCCTGTCCCAGCATGATAGGCAATACTATGTAGCCTGGCTGTCAGTCAGGCCGTCCGTCGTCCGCCGTCCGCCATCCGCAGTGCCAATGGTATGTCACGCGTGCCGGTGGCTCGTAGGCGTCGCCTAGCTACTCTGCACAATTCTGCCCTGGTCAGCGCCTTGTCCTGCTCGTCTCGTAAGGCAACATTGGCGTCGAGTATTGTATTCATCTGCATCACCAGGCAGGCCTTTGGCAGGTCGTGGTGCCGCCCGGGTGGCTCTGCGAGCATGCGCGGCAACGCCTGCACATCTGCAGATCCATGGAGCGGCCGAACCGCACTGCAGAAGTTTGGACACTGCACAGACACAACAACGAATGACCCATAGCAAGATAGCTGGCTAATTATGCTATACTCGATACCAACACTGGCAGACAGGAGGCAAGACACTAACACTGCGATGTTCCATGTCGTCGGTGATCGCCCAGGTCGATCTCAGACTTGCCCTTCATTGCCGCGAGGCGGACAGATGTTTCGAGCGGTTCGTGAAAACGTGACGTGGGGCAGGCAGGGAGGCAGGCAGGTAGGCAGGTAGGCAGGAAGGCAGGCCGGCATGGGTTTGGCGTACGGAATCGGGGTGCTGATACATGCAAGGAGTAATGGAGGGGCGCCGCCAAACACGTTTGAAAGTGTCTGGTCGCACCGGGCCTGATCTGTAAAGTGTGTATGGGCGGCGGAGCAGATGACTATTGTGTCGACGGTCGCACAAGGGCCGCATCGTGCGGCGGACTCGTGTATTCTCGGTCGTGCCTTGCTTGATGTGATTGTCTTTTTGTCTTGTCTGTCCTTTGGTGCCCAAGCGAACCCGGACCAGCCGCGCAACGTGTTGGACCAGACAGGTTGGCTGTATGTACGGAGTAGGCCAGCACGGTAGGTGCTGGGTAGATTGCGCCACACCAGGTTCGTGGCAAAGGAGCTCACAAGGCACCTGGCACTTCCCATCTTGACATGATCTTGCTCGAAACCCAATCTGGTGGCCACCTCGCGTCCTCCCAGACAGTCGCGAGCACTGGCGTGCGGGTGCGCCTCATCTGCTGCTTGGGGTGTTCGTCGTTGGCGGTTTCGTCTGTTGTTAGGGTGGCGTAAGTAAGTAGAGTAGTAGTGCGTGAGGACAAGGTGCACAGGAGAGAGCCACCAGCTCGATCAGGCGAGTGAGGGCGGAGCGCTGTTCCGGATCCAATCGGAAGCGGGATGGCCCAAGTGCACGACGCCGCAAGGCATGGTATGGTACGGTACGGTACGGTACAGTAAGACTGTCTGGCTGCGCACCATCTTGGGCCAAGGCTTGCGGAGGATCTGGAAGTTGGTCGAACGAGCGAGTAAGCCCGGGGATTGTCTCTGATCTGCTGTTTGTTTCTGAAGAGGCGACTCTTGAAGACGCGGGGCCCCTGGTTGTGTGTCTCTGGTGGCAGCCGCGCACAATTAGTGACTGGCCCGAATCACGTCTGTCCAGGTGGGATTGTAGCAACGATATGAGTGGCTCAGCGGCCGATGTGAGACAAAGCGAACGCACGAGGAGGCATCCGGCTGAAGCGGCGACAGCCCCAAATGGTCCCTCGTCAGGTCACGGTGCTCTCCCGTGACGGGCAGGCCGAGCGAGGCTAGGCGCAAATCAACTCCTCAAGTGCTGAGCGCCGGTAGAGGCAACATCTCGAAGGAAAGCTCAGTTTGAAGATGTCACGACTGCCGTTCGTCTGCCCAGGTGTCGATCGATCGGCTAGTCCAAGTGTGTTGCGGTCGCATGGGAGGCCGAGGGGTCCCAGCTTGCCCTGGACTTCGAATGGGCAGCATGAACCCTGTGGCACGCAAGTCCCGCCCCTGCCACTGACCAACTAGAGCCAGCGATGCATCAGAGACAACGGTGCCTGGGGCATGTGCCGTCTACAGTTGCTCTACCGACACATCTTAACAAGTTAGTACTCGTTCGAGCTGGAGCTCGAGTGGTGCTTCCAAGTCGCTAGCGGGAGCCACAGCAAGCCCTGGAAGGCGCTCGGCCAGGCGGCGCAAGAGGATGGCGCCTGCAAGGCTCCGTGCTAGTGGCTTCGATGGCAGCCACCATTCTCCTGCCCGGCGCCGGCATCCAGCATGTCCACTCCACCTGGCGAAGAAGGAGGTCGATCAAATAATCAAATGAAAAATGGACATCTAGTCTAGGTACGGAATACGAAATACAGAGTACGGACAAGGAAGATGCTTATGGTGTAGGTAATCCTACCGAGCCTCTTTGTCGTCAGCTGCCGGGCCTGCCGGCAGTCCCGGCGCTGCTCCTCGTGCTTTCGAGGATTGTCCAGATTGCTCGATGAGGGCAGTCGCCGTCTCGACTTTCTTTGACAGGGTCGTCATAGATGTTCGAAACCAGGCAGTGCAGTGCTGGCGGTGCTGGTGTTGGTGCTGGTGCTGGTGCTGGTGCTGGTTGCGGTGCCGGACGTTGCGCGTTGCTGCGACCCCCTGTCGCCTGGATGCCAGTGCCTGAGGGTGGCTGGCCAAATTGTGGTGCTTATTACGCCAAGTAAACAGCCGTATGGACCGGTTAGACCTTATCCATCCAGCAGGGACTACTATCGACAAGAACGCCAGACAGGGCGATGACTGCTCGGTCGGCACGCCTCTAGCTTCTTGCTGAGGAGTTGACTGTCTCCGATCAAGACGGCCCGGCGATGTTACCCAAACCCTGGAATTGCATTGTGTTGTGGCAACGACGACCAGGTCGTCCACGCGTACTGCTCCATGGAGTTTACTCCGCGTACGGGGCATGAGGATTGGCCGCTCTGACAAGGTCGAATTTCCAGCAGCATCCCTACCTCTTATCATTTCTGATCTCCACCTCGTGGACCAGGGCCGGCTCTGTCTAGGAATGCACACAAAGACTTCTCGCGATATTGTCATTAATCAGGCATTCCCACGTCAACAGCTGTCATTCCCGTCGCACCCGTGAACCCGCACGCTTTCTTCCTCGCAGCACTAGCATTGGATAACATGCATCTCGGCTGCGCCACGAGTCAAGCACGCAACCACAAAGTGCGGGATTGCCATCATTCGCAACGACATCTCCCCTCTCGCAAGGTCTGCACAGGCACTCGAGTCGACCTGGATCGTTTCCTCCCCAAAAACCTTATGCTCGAGCGCGCAGCATTGAGAAACATCAGAGCGGCCGCCACGCAGTCCCACCACCTTTGGACGGCGCAGCAAAGGCATAATAATAGCCTTGCCACTTGTCGTAACACAAACAGCCTTGAGAGCTGCACCAAGTACCTTGTCGGGCCAAGCATTCGCTCTGTGACGATCCTCACCGCACCTAGAGGCTGTCGGCCGACTCCATGCCACCACACGCCAATCACAACGACTGGCGACATGGGGTTCTGTCAACGGTCAGTGAGCCTCACTCGGGCCCCAGGACCAAGACCAAGACCAATACCAAGACCGAGGCGCAGTCTGTAGTCATCACAGAGTGCAGAGGAGAACCAACACAAGGTATATCTGATGCTGTTGTTGGCAAGGTCAAACAGGGCCAGTGATGAATTAGGCGGCGGCCACTTTGGGCCTGGGCGCGCTTAGAGACGACCCTGAATGGTGACAACCTTTGTGTGTGAATGAACCAAGACCTGAAAGCATCAAAGTTGGGGTGGGGGTGGGGGGGGGAGACCGGTACTCGAGCACACTCCTGGAAACCTTGGAGAGGGCCACAGTGCCAGTGCCAACGCAGTACATGCTGCGGGCGCCCTGTCACCAGCCCATAACGCAGAACCCACCCACCCACACACCACCGCAGGCGCACTTGCAGACGCTCCAGGCAGAGAGGCTTGCTCCACCAGTGCCCACCCTCGTCTCCTTCGGTCATGTTGGACATCGCTGCTCCTTCACTTACTCTCTCCTACTGTCGCTTTGCATCTTTGACAGCCCGATCTGGTCGCTGCAACACGCGAATCGACATTAACAATAACGACGACGACAACCACGACGACGCTGTAGACCTCGTCGCTGGTAGCGCCACGCATCATTGTACTCGCGACTCCGCCGCCTTTGTCGTCACGCAGCCAATCCTTCAACGTCGCGTCCGGCTTTGTCCGCTCCTTCATGCTTCTCGACGTGAGCCACCCTCTCCCCGCCTCGTGCTTCATCCGTCTCTTCCGTCTCAAGCGACAAGACGCACGGCAGCTACAGCGCCCATTGCAAGGCTTGCAAGTTCCGACAAAAGGAATCATGGAGTAGTGCCTCTCGCAACCTCGCTACTGCATCAAACCATCTCCCTCGTCGTCGGACGTCGTTTTGTGCTCGAAGCCGCCCGGCATTCTCGACAGCTTTTGAAGCCTGATTGCCCAAGCTAATCTACCGGCCTATAGCCTGCACATCGCCATAATAGCCTTCGGTGCCTCTCATTATTGGAATATCAGGTCGCGCTGCCCAGGAAGATCGGTCCACACCACCATCCGCATCATACAAAACGGCGATCACAAACCCCTGCGCCGGCTCACAAGCATCACGAATCGCACTAGAATCAACACGCCCATGCCCGCAAAGCCTCCAAACTCCGCGCTTTGTCTATACACGCCCGCGAACTGGCATCTTGTTCGCGACGGCACCTGCCGGGAACCAAGTGGGGTCACTTACTGTGATGAAATGATCTCGGCCACCGTGAACGCTATTCTCTGACAGATTCCACTGCCCTGTGCGGAAGACATACCGGAGCCTTTGTCAGCAAATACATCACCAACGACTCCCTGCACGAGCCTACTGGCGACCGACCGACCAGCGAGTCCTGGAATCGGGGTCCAGCTGACGAGGCTGCCTCGTGTCACGTATTCGTGCGATAGATCTTACCCTACACCCATCCATCCTGAGCAGACAGCTCTGACGTTGCGGCCATGGCCGCTGCAATGCCGCACATGGGAGGGGGAGGTGGAGGGGCCCAGCAAATGAGAATTGCTCGCCCACCACAACAGCAACTGTCATCGATCATTTACCAGCAGCAACTTCAAAACAGACCGGCCACAAATGGCGGCTGGCAAAATCAGGTGTCTGATAACCAGAGATTGCTTCAGACTGGCCCATTGTGCGTACACATAAGCTTCAGGGCATATTTTCCAGTCTGTCAAGCATCTTTCAGCTAACAATTCCACAGAGTCAGCAGTTCGTTTTTGGCTATGCCGACGCATGACACACAGACGCTTTTACAACATAGCCTCAACTTTGAGCGAGATGCTTTCTTGAATTCCCCTGACAAGGTGTGTTCCCAGCCTGGCGCGTCAATGTGGTGTGCAGTCACTGATAGTCATTTGTGAAGGTTACATATGAAGCCAAGATGCAGGGTAGGATTCAAGACTTGTTCAGAAAGCGTCAGCAGAATGAGGCGGGATTGCAGAACACCCTCAACGCCCAGGCCGCAGCTCAAGCTCAGGCTCAAGCTCAAGCTCAAGCACAGGCACAAATGCTCATGCAACAGCAGAACTCGATGCAGATGGGTCGTGGCCTCGGACAGACTCAGCAAAATTTTGCTCATCTACAACAGCAGATGCAAGCTGCTCAAATGCCGCAGCAGCAACATCAAGCCCAGCAGTCCCAGCAACAAGCCGCTATGAACATGAACAACGTCGCACTGGCAGGCATGAATGCCAACCAGCAAGGTTTGCAGATGGGTGGACCAGGACAGATGCGCCCGCAAGCCGGTTTTCAGATGACCCTGAACAGCATTCCTCCCCAGGACCGATCGAGAGTCCATCAGATGGCACTGGCCAAGCTGAACTCGACCTCGGAGGCACAGCGCAATCATCTCAGAGCCGTGCTTCAACAGAGAATGAGCCCCCAACAGATGGCACAGCTTCAAGGAGTTGGCATGGATCCCCTCCTCTACTTCTTTCAGACTCAGATTATCCAGAGCATGCGTGCTGGAGCCGGCGCTGGTGCCGGCGGGAATCCGCAGCAAATGGCTATGCAAGGCTCCCAGCAAGGCAACCAGGCACAGCAACTTCAACAACTACAGCAACAACAAGCTCAACAATTACAACGTCAGCAACAGGCTCAAAGGCAAATGAATCAACAGCAACAGCAGCAGATGCCTGGTCCAAATGGCGAATTTGGACCCTTCACAACCGAGAGCATCATGAGCCAGCAGAAGGCCGGTCTCCTTGCTCAAGAAAGTGGACAAATGGTTGTTCCTGCAAACCCTCAGAAGACACCGCAACCGATGAACAGTATGGGCAGCAATCAGGGCGCTCGACCCCCGCAACTGCAGCAGCAGCAGCAGCAATACATGAATCAGCAGCTTAAGATGGACCAAGCCGCGGCACAATCACAGGCGCAGATCAGGGCCCAGGCTCAGAAGATGCAAGGTCAGACTGGGGTACCGAACAATGGAGCAATTGTCTCACAAAGCCCGGGGATGAACACCCTGAACGCACCGGCTGGACAAGGGCAGACACCGCTTGGCCAGAACAATCAAGCTCCGGGACTTGGTTTCAATCCTCAATTTGGCAATCAACAACAACCGCAACAGCAACCGCCAATGAACCAGATGAGCCGCCAGCAAATCCTCACGCAATTTATGTCCACACTTCCCCCCGAAAAGCGCCAACAACTCCAGACCATGCCTCCTGAGAAGCTCAACGAAATTCTAATGCAGTACGTACGCAGCCTAGCGGCTCGGAATCAGGCAGCGGCTGCCGCTGCTGCCGCTTCGCAGAATGGACAAACCCAAGGATCGAACACCATGAACCAGTTTCAGCAGCCTGGGAACAATGGTGTACCCCCCAATGTTGGTGGCGCTATGAACCCCCAAAACCAGGCTGCTTTGCTCTCTCGCCTAGGAACCCGGCCCGGTCAACCCAACAGACCTCCACAGCAGACCATGGCGATGATGGACAGCATGGATGTGCCAAGTAGGATCATGGAACAGATCCGTAGCACCAACGCGTCGACCTTGCCAGCTGATGTCAAGAAATGGTCTCAGCTCAAGCAGTGGCTGGGACAAAACAACGCATCCCAAGCAACGATACAACAGCTTGTTAACTATCAGGCAGCACAATGGCAAGCCATCATCAAGCAGCGCAACCCCCAGGCAGTAGTTCAGAACAGTATGGGAGGTCAGCCGACTCCCTTGGGCCCAGGACCACAGAACAACATGCCACAACAACCACCGGTCAACAATGCTCTTCCCACTCCAAATGGTCCCATTCCGATCATTACCCCTCAGGAGCTCCAGAACGCTAAAAATCATGAGAAATTCAGGGGCTGGCCAGACGAGCGCATCAAGCAGATGCTGATACATATGAAGATGGCGCGCGGGAAACAGCAAGTACCACAGCAAAGCCAGAACCCAATGTCAGGAACGGCTGGCCCTGCTGCACAACAACCACCGACGATGTCGGGCCAAGGCCAGGCCCCTCCGGTGAATAATGTAGCTCCGCCTGTGCAGGCCCCCGCGCCTGCCGCCAGTGCACCGGCATCTGCCGTCCCTGCGAAGAACAACAAGCAGATCGCCAATAACCGCACTCCGCAGAATGCGTCGCCCGCAACGCAGCAGAAGAATCCCCTGAAGCGGCCGAGTTCTGATGATATCACTGAAGTCGCCTCTGCTACGAACGTGGCAGGCCAGCGTCCTAGCAGCCAGCAGCAGCCTGCGAACACGCCAAACATGCCGATGGGAGGCCTTCCGAACCTTACGCCGCAGCAGCTTGCTTCGATGACGCCTGAAAGCAGGGCTAAATATGAGGCAATGGTTCGTAATCGCCAGCAAGCTAATCGGCCCCCCAATGCCGCCTTAGCTCAAGCATCGACGCAAGCACAAGAGGATGCAGCGCATCTCAAGGCGATGGGATATGAAGAGTTCCAGCTCTTCGCCAATGTGCAACTACAGGACATACCTATGACGCCACAGGAGCACCAGGAGCTTGGGAAGAAGCTCTTGAACCTGACTGTGGAGATGGGGAGGTTGGGTAAGGCCCTGATTCGCTGGTATAGTTTAACCCGTGACGATGCACGTGCGAGAATGTTCTTCAAACAGGTAAGTTCTCTGGTTAGCAATATTTATCTAGCTGCCGCATGGGATATTGACCAGGTCATAGCGAAACCGTCTGCTGCGGCAATTCAACGATGAGAAGATGACGATCCTGAAGGATACATTTTCCATCAAATCTGAAGATGTCGACAGCATCATGGCCATGCTTGAAAGCATGGTGAAGGATCTCGCCCTTTCTTATCCTCAAGCGCTTAAGAAGAACGCTAGTCAGCAGAACATGCCCGAGGCTACCACGACGCAGCAAACCGCTCAGGCCTCAGCAGCAGCAACGAACCCCGAGAAAGTAGCGCAACAGGCGCCTCCGAAAACACATGGTCGGTCAGGAAGCAAGAGTGGTCAACCTCCATCGGCCCCGACTACCTCACAACCCCCGTTCCCACTTGGTGCTCAATCTCCTGCTGGCCAGCCGACATATATTGGCAAGCCAACCGTTACTCAGGACAACCTGCAGCTACCTGCGAAGAAGAGAGCGAAGACGGGACCAAGCGGAGCCAACTCAGCTGCCCAAAGCAACAACTCGTCACCCCAAGTCGCAAAGCAGGCTTCCCCAGAGATGCTCAAGAAGTCAACACCAGCAGAGGCCAAGGCACCGCCGAAACCGCACTTCCTCTGTCCACACAAGGGTTGCGAGGCGAACAACGTTGGGTTTGCATCAGAGGAGTCTCGCCGCCAGCACGTCGAAGAGGAGCACACGAAGCCGTACCAGGATCCGTTCAAGTATGCATCTGACAACCTCGCTGCTGTGCTCGGCCTTGATGCCAATGGCCAGTCGAAGAGTGCCGTGGAGAGCATAGACAGTGTCAAACAATCGCAGACTCCTGGAGGCACCCCCGCATCACAGTCATCGACGATGATGAGGCAGGGAAGTGTGGCCGGGTCGAAGCCTGGCGATTTGATGAAGACCATGGCTTCGCGGAGCGGCATGGCACGGCCTGTGCCAGCCACCAACGGTGTCGAAAGCACGCAAGGTGACCAGCAGGTGATGGAACAGTCGTGGGCGGGTGCAACAATCGACCCGCAGGAACTCTTCTCTACTCTGGGTCTTCTCGAGAGCGGTGGTGGTGGCGCCATCTCCAATATGAGCGTCTACCGATCCATCTCACCAAATGACACCCCAGACTCGAGTACGAGCAAGGAGAGCTCTAGTTCGGACCCGAGCAGTGACGTCTCTGAAGGTGTTGCGCTCAACCTCACGTTGGATATGGGTTTCGATACGTGGACACCATTCGGGGACCAGTACATGGGCATCGACGGCACTGATGTCGATGCCATGATGAGCATGGGGGATCAGTCCGGTTATGGGCTGGACGAGTTTGCAGAGTTTACCTCCTGGGATGATGCTTCCATGGACGCAAACAAGCCTTTCGCGCTTGATGCGTCCTTGTACTCGCTGGACACGGCGTGATCTGGGAACGCCGATGGTCTCAACTTCGATTTATGGTGTTATTGTATACGGTGCGTCTGCAAAGGACAAAGCAAGACAAGAACAGGCAACGGCAACCTTGGTATGGTGACGGCGTTGAAAGGGCACTAATGTGTTTGAAGCATTTTCGTAGGGTTTGGGAGCTCGCGCAGGGTTTGGGCATAAGGACGAGGCGAAACGGCTCATGAAAGAAGCCCGAGACTTGTTTGTTCATGTACGAATTGTTTTCTTGCGCGACGTGTTGGCTGTTTGGCGCAGCCCAGATATACCCCAAATTAGCGTGGTGCCAGTTATGCTTGTGAGGTAGCGAAGAAGCAGTTAGTCCTTGACGAATTTCACACAAAGTGTTTCTTAAGCAGAATGTCAAGAGCTCAGTGCCTGGTGTACTGTCTTGAGAACTACGAGGCATCTTTACTCTGGAGTGTGAGCAGAGGGGATCTGTAGCTCCAGGAAACAATCACCCGCCAGACGCGCAACAGGGGTCCTGCTAAGCCTCAGTGTTTTTCGTTTTAACCCGACTAAGGGAGACGTCCCTTAACCCCGAGCCCTTGCTCCGGCGCCCGCAGTGGCCCCACACGCAGCACAGCAGGCCAAAACAGTCAATAGAGTGCTTCTACAGCAACTTGGCCCTGCCCTGCCACTGCAGGACGCGCTTTGAGGAATGTTTGACGCGCCGGTGCTAGCTACTGTGCAAGGGGAGGAGGGATCGCCCACGGGGTCCACACCACCAGGCGACAGAGCAGCCCCGCTCGTGTCCCGCCCACCACACACCATCGCGGTTGCGGCGCACGCAACGCGATGACATGGGAGGGCAGGCATGTGGGATTTGGGTATTGGATCTTAGGCGCTGGGCTGGCTGGGTAATCTACTTGTCACGGCCATGATTCTACCCAGCATTGTCCCACTCTCCGTTCTCTCATAACATCTTCGGGGGCTTTTTTTTTATTTCCTCGCGACGCGTTGTTGAACTGTATCTTCTTGAGCTCTCGCAAGCTTGAGCCTCGCTTGCAACCCGTTGTCGTCGTCGCCGTCGACTTACTCCCAAGCTGCCTTCTGCGTTGAACCAACCACATCAAGTAGACAATCGCAGCACGACTCGATTTACTCAAGCCGCGTTCGAGCTTCAGAAAGCTTCAGCCGCACCTGTCAACAATCCCAAAGAATCTTACTGATTCTGAAGACATTCCGCGACATAGAGCAACTAAATCTCTCTCGACTTATACATGATCCACGCGAATTCTATCGCGATGGAGACAACAACACCATCTCCCGCCAAGCGGATGGCCCTCGCCCCGATCGACGCCAACTCCAAGTCACCCTCCTGTGCCCCTCGCGTGCCGGGCAAGCCGAACTCGACACTCAAGCGTGCTCTGGCTCCAAGCGAGGGCGACATGGAGAACAGCTCGGGACGCGACAAGAAGGCCTGCTTAGACGGCTCTGCGGCAGCACTGGCACGTGCTGAGAAGATTGAGAACAGGCCGCAATTGCTTCCCTCCGGATATATCTCAGCACAGACGGAGAACAGCAGACGTCATTCGAATTCCGCTGCCTCTAGACCATCTTCCCGATCCCCGGAGCCGGCCAATTCGGCCGATTCGTCCATGTTCTTCGACCAGTCCTTGCAAGATATCACGCAGCTCACCAACATCACTGAGCCGGACCTGCCGACTACGATGGCTGCGGGAGTCGTGACAATACATCCTGCCTTGCACTCGCCGCCTCCGCCGCGGAGGCGACGCGCCATGACGCGTGAGGAGGCTCGTATGGTAAGCCGCAGCCTTTTAATCCTGTTTCATCGTGCTTGGGGTAGCTCGAATATTAACATTGTCTTTTGTGCTCGTGAAACAGAAGGCAGAGATGCTACGCCTGCGACTCGGTTTGGCGAGCTACAAAGTCAAGACGGGTCAGACGGAAGTCCCACTCGAGCGCTTGCAGTGGAGGCCATTCGCGCCTACACGGCAGCAAAACACAACATTATCCCGAGCGCGCGCAAGCTCCAGCGCCGCGACAATGAGCATGGCGAGGAACGCGATGCAAATGGCTGCTAGCATGAGTAATGCCACAGCAGGACCAATGTCCGACCCCCCGGTGCCGACCGCCATGAGTCGAGGAGTTGGAAGGACGGCAGAAGACGATGACGTACCTGATATGGTAGCTGATCATCGGCATCCGGACAGAAATCAGAGAATTGGGTCGTCATCTTCGAACGGTATTCAAGGTCTGCAGCCTGCACAGCCGATAGCGCGTGCTTCCTGAGTTAAAAGGTTGGGAAACTAGCTAGAAGGGCATTGGTCGATATTTGGTGAGCGATGGCGTTTGTGTTTTGTCTTGCTCGGTTCAGTTTGGCGAAAACTGGCGTTTAGTGGCTATCGTGTGTATCAGAGCCCCCCTTGACGCAATATACTCTCGTCCAAGATGCCCAGCAAGAATGGTTTCGGATTGCTCAGAAGCCTTGAATTTGTGTAGATATTATGTGCAGAATGCTTTCGCGGGTGAGCTTTGAAGTTGTGCATCGCTATTTGTTCATCTTCAGAAAGCGTTGTCCACTCTTTGTTTGCGCCTTCCTCGTGTCGCACTTCGGACCTGCTGAGTGGAGGCTCCTTCCACTTCACTCAATGGTGCCGGACAGCCTCATCTAGCCCTTTCGTGGAATCTTGCACTTGGTGTTCTTTGCCAACCCACTGCACATGACAATGCATATTTGATTTCTACAACGTTAAATGCTTGATATCCTCTATACACGCACGGTCTTACAATTGCATTCAATCATAAATATCAGCCCCTCAACATCCCGCCTCCTGATCGAAATCCGTATGAGAAATCTTCAAACCCAAGTACGATGTCTGTCGCCCCAGTACAGTACACCTACCGATGCGGATGTAGCGAATTCATCTATTTCCCAAATTCCATCTCATGGCAAAGACCGGAATATCGCGACTCGGCACAATCTTCAGCAACCCAGGTCCATCGCGAGAAACATATGCATTTGCAGCAAGAATTGATAACGGTCCTGCTCAGCAATGAAGATTGTCACGACTGCTGGACTATCAAGACCGAAGTACGAGCTATTAAGCCCAGGCAAGACTTAAATGGAGAAACACCTGATGGTGTTGCTAGCCATGATCACACGAGTCATTATGATGATATTTGGTCAATACAGCATATGGAAACAAATGCCTTGACTGGGAGGGGAAGGGCACCGCTCCGTGAGATCTCGGAAAATATGAAGCCGAAAACGGCCAGAAGTGTGCGTTCATCTGATCGGTGAGGTCGATTTGGTATCGGGGGATTCGATGTTATTGAGCCACATTTCTGCGACAGTGTGATCGGAAACCAGTGATGTATCAACACTGTTGTGAAATCTTAGGTGGGGGATTTTTTACGCCGAAGACATTCGACAGTGTAATAGCACTACGTTCAGCACAAACTGGCAATTTACTCGCGGCGTCCTGCGTAAATGCTGAACAACATGCCTTATCGAAGCCGACCACAAACAGCGATCAGTTTTGGCAACAGCATATATGGCTACGGTATCGGCGATTTCGGGGTAAGCATTACATTGTGAGCGGTATCGGCCGGAGTACAGCTGTCAAGCTGGAAACAAGGATAACTCAATTGGTGAAGCTGATCTGCTATGTTGCAGTATTCGAATAGTTGAGTGCTTTGCGTGTCGCCCCTGATGTGAAGACTCGCGTGTAGAACAACGAGATCGGCAACCTTCGAGGTTGATTTGTGATGGCGTAGTCGTCCACAGGTGGGGATGAGGTCTCTAGATTCGCAGGTGTAAGTCAACCGACATGAGCACGGGCCACTTTTGTGGATGCGCCCGCATTTTCCATTGAGAACCTCCAAGGTTTTGGATGCAGTTTGCACCAAGCGACCGCCTTCGGATCGAACTCCACGAAAGGCGAGACGCCGCATTTCGCCCACACAGCAAACCACGCACAGTCGGCCATGCCACCCCGGATACCAGTGCGTCTGGCGACTCGGTGCCTGCGCGGTGCACAGCCGCCTGCGCTTGCGACCATCGTCGCTGGCCTCCCCCTGCAGACAAAGACAACAGCAGTGACGACGACAACGGTAACAGCCCGGCGACACGCATCTATACTCGCCGAACTCAGTGACAACAAGGCAGCCTACCAGAAGCGGATCAGAGTCGGTCGTGGTCCTTCTTCAGGTTATGGAAAGACGGCTGGCAGGGGTACAAAAGGTCAAAAGGCGCATGGCAAAGTAAAGCCGTGGTTCCAGGGTGGTCAGACACCTCTGATCTTCCAGAGGGGACGGCTTGGGTTCAAGAACCAGTAAGTTGAAATCTTGATGACTTGAGAGCCTCAAAATTCAAGTAGCGGGGCAGGCACATGGCTAACCAATAGATCTTCAGCCGAGCGGACGTCATGTCAGAAGTAAACCTCGACAAGTTACAAATGTGGATTGACCAAGGCCGCATCGACCCGACAAAGCCCATCACACCGAAGGAAATAATCCAATCCAAGCTAGTCGGCAGTATAAAGGACGGCATCAAACTCCTGGCGCGCAACCCGGAGACACTGAAGCAGCCAATCGACATTATGGTGTCGCGTGCGTCAGCTTCGGCCATCGCCGCCGTCGAGGCGAAGGGAGGCAAGATCGTTACGCGGTACTACACCAAGGCGTCGTTGAAGCGGCTTGTGCAAGGGAAGAGCATCAATACCGACGTCCCCTTGCCCGTGGGACCGGAGCATGTCGAGGGCGTACTGGAGAAAGTTCGCAAGGGCGGGTTCTTTTATCGTCTGCCTGATCCTACCTCGCGCTGGGATATCGAATATTACCGTGATCCTGCGCATAGGGGGTATCTGAGCCACCAGCTCCAGCCGGGCGAGTCGCCTAGTTTGTACTTCCGCGTGCCGCCCTCCAAGCTGGCGAAGCGGGGGAAGAAGGCCAAGTCGACACAGGCCGAGGATGTCAAGCTGTGGGAGAAGCTGCAGACTTGAATTTCAGGGTTGTAAGAGTGAGGTGGCGCACGTGAATGGGAAAAGAGGCGCTGAGTTGTGTAAACACAGGCACAAGTGGAAGATTCCGGTCCACCGGATTGGGGACATAGAAATGTACAATAGGAGCCACTGGATGTACTATTCGAGGACCATGTTGAAATGTAGAATTTACGAGGATCAATGGGCTACTACGACCTCCAAGGCCATAGACGAACGCGGACAGTAAGCCCGCTCAGGGACAGGAAGCCGCCATGCGGGACAGCAGGTGGCCCCACAGTGCTGCGACCGTCGCTAGCTTGGGGCAGGCAGCTCCCCAAAACCCGGCCCGTCAGCGCGACCGGGGCGGGGATGGGGACGAGCTCGAGAGTGCGAGAGTGCGAGGGGAGCAAGGTGTGCGCAGCCTGCAAGCCCCAGTGTATCATCGATTGTTGGAGGCTGGTCTCGATGCGGAGCTTGTTCCCCATCGTCGTCCTCCTCCTCACTTCCCACCTTCCCTTCTCCCCCGCGCTTCCGTCCTATCTTACTCTTTGCTGTATTTTATCTGGAGAGTCACAGTCCCGCGTCAGCGCGCCAGCTTGATCTTGTTGTTGAAGCTTAGTTCGAAGATGCGCATCTGATCCGAGCTCTTTCCCTCACTCTTCCTATCGCCCTTCGCTCGCGCCTGCCGCCGCAGTCCGCCCGTTTCGTCGTGCGAAAGCGCATTCCACCGGCAGCCTGCAGTCCGCACCCTCAGCTTCATGAGCAATTCTTGGATCTCTATCGTCAGCACAGTATAATCGTGGATTCTATATCGTCAGGTTTTACAACACATTCGACAACATCCGACCACATCCGCCCACCATGTCGCTTTTCGGCACATCTCCAGACAACTCGCCGTCGTTGGGCAACTCGGCCATCGCTCAGTCGCGCAACACCCTCTTTGGCGAGGAAGACCCGATGACCCGGTCGACACCCTCGACACTCTTCAACGACGACGACCTCGGCGGCAGCGGCTCTCGCTCCCCGTGGGATATGCCCACCCCACGCAAGCAAAAGTCGCGCGCCGAACTGCTTCGCAGCCTGCTCGCTTCGGCCGAGGTCCCCGACAGCTACATCGAGGCCTTTGACAATGCCGTGGCCGACGACGGCACCAATGGTCGGGTCGCGCTTGCGGGCATCACCAAGACCCTGGCTGCCGCCAAGCTCAATGCCGACGACCAGGCGCGCATCGCCAGCATAATAGGCTCGGATGACGACGAGGTGTCGCTGGGTCGCAATGAGTTCAATGTGCTGCTTGCCATGATTGGGCTAGCACAGGAAGGCGAGTTTGTCAGCCTCGATGGCGTAGACGAGCGCAGACGCAGTAAGTCACAATTCGCATTGCATACCACGGCGCATCGGTTACTCCCACGAGTGCAGATGTTTGCTTTCACTTCTCCGCATGAGCCAAAGCCGAGCGCTTGAGTCGCGATCACAATTCTGGCATGCTTTGGTTCATCACCTCAGCCAGCCAATCGAGCTGCCCATCATACCATGTCGTCACTCCGGTCGTAGTGGTCCACTCTGGGGCCTGTCGGCGGATGCGCAACCACTAAGCTGGGCTCCAAGCTTATCAGAGCGGGCCAGTGCATGAGAGCTCGCATAGCTCCAGGCCGAGCTAGCGGGGGTTGGTGTCTGTGTTGCGCTGCCAGCCCAGTCCAATCTCTGCCCCGTGACAACGCTGTTATGCACCATAGCCCTTGGGCTTTTCTTTCCTGTCGCTGACGTGCTCTTTTTGTCGAGTGACTAGATCTCCCCAAGCCCAAGCTATCGTCGCCTGCGAGGTTGAACAAGACCCAACCGAAGCTCCCCGACGTGTCCGACCTTGCCGCCAAGCCTCCTCAGGCACCACTTACCCCGACCAAGCCCAAGCCGACGCCTACCTCAAGGGGCGCGGGCGGTATGAACGTCAATGAAGACGACCCGTGGGGGTCGCCGGATCTTCACAAGGGTCACAATCATGTGCCAGCCGAGACACCTCGCGCAAGTCGCAGAGGCCTCAATGGATCGTCCATGAGTCACAACAATGGATTCGAAGCTCACCAGCAACCTGAGCTACACGAGCGCACAACTTCAACCTTCACAACGTCTTCCCGAGACTCTGCCAGTCCCCCTGTGCCGGAACCCGTGGTCGGCTCGGTTCCATCGAATCCCGGTGCACCCTGGGGCTACTTTGATGGCAGTACAAATCAAACCGCATTTGGTGACAACGCGAACAATAACGTGACCAGCCCCTTTGGACCATCGAGCAATAACAACATGGGTCCACGACAGCCCGGCACTGGCCCTTCAATCTCGCACACGAGAACCATCAGCGCTGGTCGTACGGGTAGCGCAGTTGAAGAGAATATTCTGGTCACGCTGATGCCAGAGAAAGAGGGCATGTTCATGTTCCAACACCACAACTACGAGGTCACGAGCAATCGGCGGGGCAGCAAAGTCATACGCCGATACAGCGATTTTGTCTGGCTGTTGGACTGCCTGCACAAGCGTTACCCATTCCGAGCGTTGCCACTACTCCCTCCCAAGCGCGTTGGCGTCAACGGATCGCATTTATCCAACGACAGCGGATTCATTGAGAAAAGGAGGCGTGGTCTCGCAAGATATCTCAATGCTGTTGTCAGGCATCCCATTCTGGGACAGGAGCAGCTAGTTATTATGTTCTTGACTGTGCCCACTGTAAGTGTAAGAGCCAGACCCGCGGCCTGTGATGATGAGGGTTACTGATATCTCGTAGGAGCTTTCTGTGTGGAGAAAGCAGGCTACTATCTCAGTCACCGACGAGTTCACCGACCGTGCACTGCCACCAGGGCTCGAGGAGTCGCTGCCTTCGTCGCTAGCTGAGCTGTTTGATCGAACAAGGCAGGGCGTGCGAAGGTCTGCCGATCTCTACATTGCGGCTTGCAACCTTCTTGACCGCTTGGTCAAGCGCACTGAAGGTGTCGCTGCTGACCACGGCCGTCTGGCCATGTCATTGGCCTCTTTGATCGAGACCAGCGCGGATACTTATGCCACCGACACAAACGAGGTGCCGCTTCTAAACGATGGCCTTTCAGCTACGAGTAAACACCTTCAGACCACGCGAGCATTGTTGGAAGATGAGAGCAAGGCGTGGGATGCTGGAGTGCTGGAGGACCTGAAGAGGCAACGCGATGCCCTTGTCAGCCTTAGGGACATGTTCGATCGCCGCGAGCGCCTCGACAAAGACAATATCCCCCAGCTCGAGAGGCGCATTCAGTCTAACGAGACCAAGCTGGCTGGTCTGAGAGCCAAGCCAGAAGGTTTGGTCAAACCTGGCGAAGTGGAGAAGGTGGTTGAGGCCATCATCAAGGTGAGCATCTATCAATCATGTCTCGAAGAGACTGACTCGTGCATGCTAACAACAATTTATCGTCCAGGACAAGGAGTCTATTGTCAACCAGCACAATAGGTCCATTTTTGTGAAGGAATGTCTGCGTGACGAACTCATCTACTTCCAACAGACACAATACCACGTCAGCCGTTGGAACCAAGACTGGGCGCAGGAGCGCGTCAAGTACTCCGAGATGCTAGCAGATAACTGGCGGCGTCTCTTGGACGAGCTCGAGGGCATGCCTCTGGGTGGCTAGTCGTCATCACATGCATCTATGGTTGTCTCACAGGGTGACACGGGGGAAGTCAGCGAGGCTGAGCCCGAGGCCACAGCAACACGGTCGTTCAGCTCCAGCTCTCTTGTCTCAAGCCCAGAAAGTGCAGGCGTAGCTGGCAATTCCCGACGACCGAGCTCTCTCCTGATCTCCAATCTTAATGCACCTAGCGAGCATGGAGAGCCATGGGGAGGCGTTGTGAGCGAATTACGTCATGCAACATCGCGCCATGCGAATTGTGTTTGATTATCGTTAAAATGGGCGGTATTGTCTTGTTTTTGTTATGTAAGCCTTTGCATTGCATTGCATTGCATTGCAACTATTGCTTGCCATCATGGTTTTGTCCGTTATTGTTGAGAGTTGTTTCTATTGCCAGGAGTGGAAGAAGTGGCTGGACAGGACGCAGATGAGTGGGAGGAAGCACGAGACGATGTAGTCATCGAAGTATATACATAGCTGAGCCTGAAATGAGCGCGATACCCTTACTATTTTCCATTCATCCTGCTCTTTTCTGGACACTATTCAGATACCTCTTATCTGACATGTGGTGAAGCCTGATGAGTGGTGGAGTATCGTAGCGTGGGTACCCATCCCGAGGCAAGTCCCACCAGAGCGGTCCGATGTTGGAGGCAACAGGAAGTAGCGGCCAGGAGGGGACCCGTTTGGACTAACCCCACCATCAAACAACCATCGTCAATGACTGAACCAGGCACCTTTCTCTCAACGCGGCACAACACACCCAAGCTCTAGTCGCCTTTTGCCGCGACCTACCTGCAAACTATAAACACAGATATCCTTGATCAATTGCAGCACACGATTCGACAACTCCCCCCAGCAAGCAGGGCGATAATAGCTGCGACACAACGCCTCGCCCTCTATACACGTGAGGGAAGGAAGCTTGCGTCACAGACAAAGTCACGACTGCAACCACGGCCTAATAGCTCAGAAGTACCCTAATAGAGAACGACAGCCGTCTGCTCAAACATAAGATCCTACCTGAACCTCCCAACAGCCGAGGGAGAGCCACGCCGAAAGACGGCCGTCACAACTTGTTCACAGACAAACACACTCGCGCTGCGCATACACATCTTGAGGGGGGGAGACGCCGATTGGCCACAAGAAATCATGCCGCCTCTCAGCAGCACCCAGAAGGCGGCCGTGAATAGCTTCATGAGCATCACTGGTGCCGCGGAAAAAGTCGCTCAGAAGGTACGTTCCGCCGAGGACTCGGTGTTGAAATTGGTTTTGAGAGAGAAGATACAACACACAAGCTTTGCCTCTGAGACGGCGGTGCACACAACAGGCGGGGATGGCTTGTCAGTGGGAAAGTTCCCAAGCAGCATTACTGTACTGGATGGGCTATGGGGATTTCAACGACCGCGAGAGTGGATGACTGGCCGAGTAGACGAATCCCAGCTTCTGGAGTTCATACCGAGCGGTTCATGTCGCATGCTGGCTGACCACGACTTGTCCTTGTTTCACAGTATTTGAAAAGCACGAACTACAAGCTTAACGATGCTGTGGAAGCGTAAGTTCACATCATCCACAACTCGAATCCATCGGCTGCCATCAGGCAGACCAACGCTGCTTAGGTGGCAAGCCGTGGGGACAGTTGGAAAGAAAAGCTAATTTTTACGGCGCGCAGGTATTTCTCTGGCGCTGGTGGACAATCCGCCCAACTCAAGGACTCACAGCTGAACGAGCTCTTTGACAAGCTGAAGGGTGGGCGATCAGTTCTGATGCTCGCACAATCATTCGCTCACACATAGTTTCTTTTAGGACCCGAGGATAGCAAAGATGCCCTTGACGCAGACTCGACCATGTCATATTTCCAGAACCTAGGCGCCAACCTTGAGGACGCCTCACTTTTCATCGCTTTGGAGCTGGTGCAGGCGGAGAATATTGGCCAAATAACCAGGGAGGGCTTCGTGAAGGGATGGGGCTCCTCGACGTAAGTTCGATCATCTTGATATGGGAGACCATATACCCTGTAGAAATGGAGTTAGCTAAATACGGCGACAGAGCTGAGCCGAGCTTGAGTTCGCAAAAACAACATTTCTCGCAACTCAAGAACAGTCTATCAAAAGATCCGGAACTGTTCAGGAAGGTGTACCGGCACGCCTTCGTGGCTGGCAAGGAGGCGGATCAGCGAGCTCTGTCGCTTGAGAACGCAACGATCTATTGGGATATGCTATTCGCATCACCAGGCTTCAGCTGGGTCGGAAGGACCAGCGGCATCGACTGGCTGGCGCAATGGAAGGCGTTCCTCGAGGAGAAATGGACCAGATCGGTGAGCAGGGATATGTGGCAACAAGTGCAAGTGTTTGCAGCCAAAAGTGCCGAGGATGAGTCATTAAGCTTCTACAGTCCAGAGGGATCATGGCCCGGCGTCATTGACGATTTTGTCACCTGGTATCGCTCAAAGAATACGATGGACATTGACGCTTGAAGGGGATCAATTTGGGCAGGGTTTGACCAGAGATAGCATTTGTAGATAGCGTTTGGGCTTAGGACGCAGCTCTTAGAGAGAGCTACAACGACCCGACCCGGATATGTAACGACGAAATGAACCCAATTCAACACGCACAATATCACGAATCAAAGCTCCATGGTCTGTCACCTTGAGATCAACGTACTGATGTTTTCGTGGTCTCATCATTGTATATTCTTACACCAGAGTATGTGCCCTCGGTCAGCTCCATAGTGATTCTTAGTCCGTTTTGTACATGTTCGTTCCGTGCTCCCTAGCAAGGTAGCGTCGGTTTGTTTCAAAGGCCTCGTTGGGCTCCTACAGATTCCTCGTTCTCTGCTCTCTGAGCACGCACTGGAAGCACATCTTTCGTCTGACACACAAATTGTGGGTGTTTGCCGTAGCCAGCAACGCCGGCTGGTCGAGGCCAGCCCGCTGGTGGCAACGAGCAGCAGACCCTCTTTGCGACATCAGCTTCCGCAAGGTGTATGTTTGACTCTGGTCGCCTCGGTAAGCGTCCCACTCCCCGAGCATAAACGTCAATTTCCCACCAGGATTTTGCCATGTACTTAATCCCGCCATGAGGGACCCTTGATCGTCGCCGAGGTCTCCAATTTCCCATCTCCGATCTTGACGCTCGAATGTCTGATCATGCGGGGGTCGAGACGCAGCATATTGCGCACGGCATCCTGGGTTCCCGATGAGGAGTCGTACCGCATGGCGAAGTAGTGCCCCGTCTGGTGACGCATCTGGTGCACGCTGATGGTTTTTGGCAGGGCGAAGATGCCCCAGTTGCTCACGCCGCGGATGACGCCGCGCTGCTGGAGGATCAATTGGCCTGTTGCGAGGACGATCCTGTGTAGGAAAGGGTGATTAGTCTTGTGACACATTGGGGCTGGGCGAGATCTGGCTGGGGTTATGCATTTTGCGAAGGCTGGACGGCGCGATATTGCGAGATTCTGATCGGCCGCAGAATATGCTCCTCGGACCTGTAGAGCGATGGCAAGAAGAGCTGTCGACTGGTGTGGAATGTGCTATGCGTAACCGGCTACAGACAGCACGTCTGTGGGCAAAGGTGTACGGATTCATGGTAGAAGCTACTCATCACAGCCACGAGCCTGACGGCTCTGGCGATATCTGGCCATGTCTTTTTGCCGCACTCTAGCTGGAATCTAGTATCGTATCGCCGTTTGCGCCGAACTGATTGGCTCGGACCTCCCCTTGCCATATACGCGATTGTTGCTCCATCACCCGTATTGGTCGCTCCCATGCATGTGATTTAGGAAATGAGTCTCAGTGACTTACTCCTTGACTTCAGCGGCGCTGCCCGGCCGGACCTAGAAACTCGCAACAGCGTCGTTAGCCAAGCTATTCCTTTCTCTCAAGCACTTGTTGTGATATTCGCCCATCTTGCCTTGCACGGTCTCGGACATCATCCTGCTTTTGTTCGCGCAAATAGCACACTCGCCGGCAGTACCCTCCCAGAGACCGTAGCCCAAAACACCTCCGCTGCCCATCTCGCTCGTGTCTCTCCAAGCTCGTCACAACGAGCTGGGGATGCAGAAACGCCCCCGGAAGCCGAGGATCTAGGTCACCGGGACATACAACCGTCGCAAAGACCTCCCAAACCACGGGCGTCCTCTCAATCTGGGTAGCAGGATGGGAAGAAGCTGGCTCGCATGCTTACAATTCCAATAAGCTCGTAGAGCATCTTTTCCTTCCTCTCTCTTTCAGCAAGTCGAGTACCCAGGGCTTGTGATATCCTCTTCCTTGTGTCTCGCGGGAAATCTGAATACCGCTTGCGATATCCCGTCCGTAGATTGTCGTCGTCCCGAGTAAAGGCGTATTCAAATCGGTCGTTTGTGAAGGGGAAGTACCACTCTTCGTTTACACCTTCGTCTCGTGCCTTGGTAGCTGGTACCGTGTTCGTCGAAAACCTCTGCCACTTCTCGAGGTAAAGTGGATATCGTTTCTGAGATCTCACGTGATGATTGGCCGACGTGTGGAAGCTCGCCGTCGTTAGTCTGAGTTTGTCCCTCGAGACCGTTCAAGTCGTGGGCAAGATTGTGTTGATAGTGATGGTGATGATTATCTTTCGGAAGGCCCAAACATGCGTGGTCAGGACCGGGGTTCTGCGATTTGTCGGGTTTAGCGAGTCGGCAGTAGAAATGCTGCTCTCCCAGCGATAGCCAGCGAGTCCAAGGAGATGGTGAAAGCCGCAGGCGACTGCAGCGGCAAAGTGAAGTCGTTCGCTGCAAGGCTCCACACAGAAATCGCATGTGCACCAACCTGAGAGGGGAGATTTCCAGTCTTATCGCATACTGTGACCGCCGCACAGTGTTTCACTTCTTGCACACTGTATTATCTAAGGTTACATGTCGCTCTGCGCCACATTCGTCTCAACTCAGATGCATCGGGATTCTGGAGACCCTGAGAAGCTTGGAAAGTCAAACGTACAAGTTTACGGAGCTTCGTGTTCTTCGAGAACATTGTTACGAGTACATCCGGTCGTAAAGCAGCATGGAACAAGAAGTGAACGTACGATTCTAGTTCTGATAACGGGACCTTTAGTTGTTCTATAGAAATCGGATAAAGACGCTGTCGATGCATTTTGTTGGGCATGTAAGAAACCCTTCTATTCATCTGATGTGACTTAGAGCGACAGGGACATCTTGCGATCCTTGAGGCTGTGGGTATAATACGCGTGACCTGTGATGGGGTCGAATGACAAAACAACTGAAACAAACACCACGCTAGCAAAACAAGTGCCTACAAATCGGGGATCCTTGCGGTGCTTTTTCTCTAACAAATCGTCGAAATCAAGGAAATCCAAAGGCGTCGGTCTGATGGTGGTGAGTCCATGAGTACGACGCCCAAATACGGCAGCTCTGACACGCAATGGTAGCAAGCAGAGCCTAAAGTTGTCGACCATCATTCTTCTACTGTAAGCTGAAGGAGGATCGATAACGACAGTGGCGAAGTTAACGGATTGCTTCATGGAGCCGATTCTTCGGATGGAAGTGTGCTTGATTCCATACTAGTCCACATGTCTTCAATGATTGTACTGCTTGGTTGTTAGTATCATAACTTGATGAAAGGCACAATAGTATCAACCTACCCACTTGTGGTGACTAGCTTCACCCCCTTCTTTTTGGCAAACGAAAGAAAACGCTTCTTTGTCCTCTCTCTTTTGAAGTGAGCGAGGACATTTCCACGTTTCTCGTTCTTCGTGACCACAATGACCTTTGGGCAATCTCTGGCGTACTGAATCTCGATCGTCTCGTCGAGGGTGACATTAAAGTTGAGTGGCTTCTGATATATGCCCCAGGTAACCTTTGGCTGAACATCCCGAAGTACTTGGTGCTCAAACTTATTGGCATCGTTTTTCCACGTCCAGTATTGAGTAACATCTGTGCTTGTAGTCATTGCCCGAGTTCGGACCTGGTAAATTCTCCAGTCGAGATGCATGATGCGCCCAGAGGAATACGAATCGGTCGAGGTGTAGCCTGAAAAGTCTAGGTCCTCTTCAGGCTCTGGAGGTGGCAGCACAGGGAGAGGGAGCCCATCGAGACGTGCCCGCTTGGGTAGCCGTGGTGCCATGGGATCCATCGCCGCCATGGCTTGTGCTGCAATCTGATCCGGACTGGGAAGCTGCATTTGATAAGGTTGTTGCGTGGCCAGTTCTGGTGATGGTGCCTCCGAATCGACCTGCCCGATGGACCGACGTCCTTTTCTGCGTATAGAGCCATCACCTAGCGAAGCATCCCGGCGTGCCTTGCCCTTGCTAGCAGCACGATCAGGAGCCTTCTCTCCAAGTTTGTAACCGGAAGGACGACCAATGTTCCCAAAGCCATGCTTCTCGCGGAGATATTTCAGTTTAGGGTCGTGGTAGAGATCGTGTACGGTCTTGGATAGCGAGAACTTGTCGCCTTGTGCAGTGGCAATCTCGTGCATTCTTTGGCGCAACCATTCCAGAGGTGAAACATCAAGGTCAAACTTTTTGAGCTCTTCGTGGACATTGATCAATCGGAACATGGTGTCGTAGTTGATGAACGTTTTGTAGAACTTGGCCATCATTTCCTTGCCCACGAATTGATAAGGATGGAAGGGTGATTCCTTATCCGCAAGGAAATCCATGACAGCCTGACCGCGATTTACTTGTCGATTGGCGAGAAACACTGTGTGGCGCACAGCGTCAGGAGTCTGCCTCAAGCTGACCAGCTTCTCCTTCCATTTGTCAAGTTGTGGCTGTAAGATAGATTCCAGAGATTGCCACTCAAGATCCCAAAACTCGGAGTTCTGGTCAATTTTCTGCAGCGGACAACCAGCAAACATTGGTGGAGCGGTAATGACAGTGCCATCGTCACGCAACACGGATACTGCTTTGGTGATTTCGCAGCCGTCGTCAATGCCAACATGATCCTTCAGAGGAGCGCCAGTGGATTTGGGTCCAGGAAGTGACTTTCGACCAGATGGAGATCTATTCTTCATTTCAGAAATAGAGCTATCAGGCATGACTGTATCATGATGGATCAGCACTCGAGATCCTCGAGGAAAATATGTGAAAAGAACTTACGAGGCGCAGAGCTAGGTGAGCGAGCGATACTAGAGAAGCCAGGTAAGCTGTGGCGTTGCTTCGGCTTGAGAGGTCGTTCCACCATCTTCTTGTGCAAATTGCCATATTCGTCTGGACCAGCGGGGTACGGCACATGTGCCATGTCGTTCAATCCCTTGCTCGTCCTTAGGGGCATGGAACGCGCGTTTACTTCGGCCTCTTCCATAGGATTGTGAAATACACTGCTGAGAAGATTTCCTGGATCCGTGGGAGGCTCATGATTTGCCCGTGGTCGACTCCCATTAATACTTGTCCACGCCGCCGGGCCACTTGCTGTACTCGTTGCACTGCCACCAGAACTTGGACGGGGACCACTGGACTGCGGCTGGATGCTGTGCCGGCCTGTGATGTCGAGCCGTCCCTCTCTGCGTGCTCGCTGGAACCATTCATGCTGAGCCCGATCTTCCTGTTGTCTCCGCGAAGCAAGTCCCACGCAGTTATCTTCGTGCTCTGCCGCTAGCCGCTCCTGGTCATTCTCCTGAAGCTCGATGCTGGCGCTGATCGATTGTAACTCGTTCTGCAGCTGCGACTTGCGGTCGTACATCCCTATTAAACGTGCTCGTATTGCCTCCTGGCGTGTGCTGTACTCTTGGCTGAGGGTTGCATCCTGTCTTTGTCTGGCAATCTTGGTTTGCTGCCAATACTGTCGCTCCATGTCGTCCCATTCCCTGGGAGACGTGCTCATATCGGGCTCTCGTCTTGCCGTCATCTCGCTCACGGGAGGCAACCACCTCAGCTGATGATCCGGTCTGTTCCTCGCCAGGTCAGCCTCACGGAAGAATGTGGTGGCAATCATCAGGTCGCGGTTCTCGCTTGGAGAACTTGAGGTGCGGAGAGAGATGTTTAGTAGTGAAGAAGCATGACAGATGAAAGTGGAGTGAGAGGTTCTCTTGGTACAGCCAGGCCGCGAAGTAAGTCTTGAACAAATCAGGTGGACTTCTGGGTACTCAGCAGGGCATGGACGACTCCGGGCTGTTGTTGTGTATGGAAGCAAAACGTCCCAAAGGTGCGAGGTCCGTGGTGGGGGATGCAGAGGGCAGATAAGAAACACAGCAGGACAACGAAAAGCGCACGTTGGCGGAGAGGCATTGCCCATAAGGTTATCCGCGTCGTGGCACGGGCTACCATAAAGTAAAGGCTGATGTCGCCAGTCTGACTTAACGTTATTGTGCCATGGGCCGTGACGAAACGGGGAATACTGCTGGGCACCCTGGGCAGCCAGCCAACAGGGGGTGGGGCGAGGACGATGGGCCGGGGACACGATCAGGGGGGGTGAGTCCAGCACCGAGCATCCCAGAGTGGGAACTAACTCTACTCCGTAGTATAATGGATTACGGAGCGAGAGGAACAGCGGCCAGGTGCGGGTGGGTGCCATCGGCTATGCAGCGCCAGAGGACCACCTTAGGCATGGCAGGGGCTCAAGGACAGCCAAGAACCACGAGCACCGCTGGGCGGCGTGGTGTGTGTGTGTGTGTGTGTGTGTGGGAGAAGGTGTGGAATCCGCGACTGCATGCCACGGCATGGCTAGTGGAATGCAGATTTCGCACAAAGAGGGTAGTAACAAGACTGGGTGCACTTACGCTGCTCAAGTGTACCTTGCTCCGCTCGAATCGAGGTGGCCCACGGCGGCCGTCTTGTGAGGCGATAATGCTGCAAAGTGTGCGGTACTCCAGCACCTCTTGCCTCTGCCACTCCCAGAAGTTCCGCGGCCTTCGTCATGGATTGTGTCACGCCCTGGACAGCGGCATCTGCTGTCGGCGGAGCTTACAGCAGCTCGAGGGTGGCAATGCGGTCGGTAGACAATCTAGGCGTCTGCTTAAGAGTGACTCTTCGCGTATTTCGAGGGCGACGCGACTAGATGCGCGCGGAATCTGCCGGTGGCAGTCTTGAGGTGGTTGACGTGGGAGGGGAGGTCGCGCTGATGTGGGATGGCTCCTGCGTGTTTGCACAACTATGGAAAAGTTTGGTTGGGCTGGACTGAGACGAAGAACTTGGAAGCAGCAAGCTCAGCCTGCAAAAAATGGCATGTCCGGTCAGAGTCGTGGGCAAGTGCAATTGTGGAGGAAGGCACGACGGGGATTTGATATCAGCTCTAGCAAGGGCAGGCACGCGTGGTCGCCTCAGGCACGTCGATACAGTCGGATTCCGCAAGGATATGGTATGTCTGAACCGACCGTCTCAATTCCTCATCCACAATTTGGACAAAGGCTTCAATGTTTAATTGTTGCTTTTTCGCCGCCAGTAACAGTAGTAGGTCAGCAACGCCATCAGCACAAAACACGCGAGACGCGGACAATAGCTGCTTACGTCGACCAACAGCCGATGGCTCGCACAGAGGACGCACTCCCACAGCCTGCGCTCGCGGCTCTGCTTCTCAGCTTGTCTTTTCCAGTCTGCCAAGCATCGTCACACGCGTGGGTTTTGCTGGTGCTCGAAGCCTGCAGCACTCCCTAGGGACTTTCTTTTCACCATCTCCTGGCCAGTCCATTTCCACCATGTGGCTCCGGCAACTGGCGGAAGTCGATCCGGACTTCACAGCTCATGTCTCGTGCGTTCCAGAGCTAACGCAAGAGGCACAACGTCTCAGGGCTATAACGCGGAAGCTACGGGGGCCTAGCTTCAGGTATACGGAGTACATAGTACATTGGTATGCTTGGCATTGACATATTCGACACACGCATCCGGCTCCAAACACGGCTCGCCGGCCACACAGCTCCGTCGACAAGAACTCCAGAGCCAGAGTCACTGCTGCGTGCCGTGGATCGTGCCACACTCTCTATGAGACGGAGATGAAGAATTGCCAAGCTCTAGGTACCTATGTACCTTGAGCCAATACGAAGAAGTAGGTGCGCCGCCAGAGACCCTCTTTCAGCCCTTATTTCAATTCGGTACCCGGATCCGTCAGGTCGTGGTCGTCACACTCGTTTCCACTGCGGAAAGACGACCGCGTCACCCAGCCAGCCGCACGCAGTCAAGGCAGCTCAGGCAGGACAGTGGGGCCAGATCACTTTAAATACCCAAAGGACGCTAGTCTGGTGCTCGGCAGACGCCGTGACGACTGTCTTGGACCATCACGCGGGCAGGTTTCCGGCGTACAGCCAACTGACAAGTACGACTGGCGGGCTAGACTATCTGTCCCGTACATAAGTGCGAGCTGAACACGAACAAATTGATGATTCCGCAAAGACCCAGAACCGCCACGGGCGACGATGAGTGGAGACACTCTGACAATGAGACTAAAGGCGGACTTCGGTCCAGGATGGTGCAGGGGTTCTTCAGATCCGGCAAGAAGAATTCCATGCCGCTGTCAAAAGAGGCACACCTCACCCAGACCGCGACCCTCAAGAAGTCCTTCACGATGTATTAAAGCGAAGTTCGATTTATGGTAAAGGGGGCCATGCTGTTTCCAAGAATCCCTGTTCGAAGGTGCCTCGGCTTGAGCGTTCCAATCGTGCCATACCGGTACCGAATCCCTGCTTGGTAAGCTTTTCATATCATACCATATCTTATTGACAAAAGCTGATCTGCAACACTGTAGTTTGGGTTCATTCCTTGGGTGAAATTGGCTACACCTAGCGGTCTGGAGCAAGTGAAGCACCCAGTGGTGGTCATTGGAGTTCATCGCCTAAGCCGAATTCGTTGAGCGAGTTTGGCTGTTCTTCCATGTGCCGCCAAGCACTGGGGCTAACTCAAATATTCCTCCACCTCACAGTGGTCGATTACGCGATATTTTAGCGAAGAAGGGATCGACTGGTTCGGCACACGCCCCTCTGGCTCATCCGACCTTGTCGCGATGACTGATACCGCCCGGATCCAAAACACAAGAAGACAAAGATAGCACCATCACTTACCGCGCCGATCTCTGGCCGCACGCATACAGCTCCAACAGCACAACACCAGGGTTTCGCAGTGCTGGTGTGGTATTATGCAGACTGATACTGGCCAGGCTGGTGAAACCAGTACCATGCACCACCTGTGCATGATCAGCACCACAATAACGTTTAATATCATCGCATACTATTTGCTGCGGATCTGCCGCGTTGTCTACTCGCTGGTCTGGTCACACAACCAAATTCTTAGCAGGAGTGGTTCGCCTTGCATATCGTTGAGGCACGCCTGTACTGCGCCCCGCATCCAGATAATCAATCAGGTACTCTCGCGCAGACCTGGCTGTGGAAGCTATCCAGCGGACATGTACGTGCACGGGGACTCGGCCAATGCCCGGACACAAATTGGGGTGGCTAATGATCCCCGACAGGTATTATATTTAATGGAACGATAGGTCAAGACATGGCAATCTGACCTCCAAATCACTCCTCTAATTTCCGCAAAGATGATGTTCCTGTCACTGTCTTTATCACCGCCAATAATTTGGTATCGAGCCTCGCGACGAGTTGACGATGATTCTGTGCTCTCGCGACATCATTTAAACTCAGATGGAACCAAGAAGAGGAAGTGCACATTACGTAAAGAACCCCGAGATGTAACAATATCAACATGGTCATCTCACAATCATGCACATTGCTTGTGTGCTGGCCCGATCCGTGCTGCCGACCGTTGGGCCTATTATGCAAGATCTAAGGGTTTCCAGAAGTCCCTGTTCTGGTATGTGTCACAACAAGGGAGGTGTTATTAGCACCGGGCTTGGCCTGCGGCAGTTTCGAAAGAGTATGCGAGAGTTCTCAATCCACACAGGCGAGCGAGATTTGGCCCAGTGTAAGTTAGAGCCATGGAGCTAATTTGTGGTCCATTCGCACTCCAGACATCGGTTCAAAGTTGGAAAGCCCAGCTCGTTTGGACGGAAGGGGGTGTGCGCATCCTGAAGTCCTCATCCTTTCCCCAAATCACTGTCCTCTCGAGCGAGCGCAGGCGCCGGTGGACAATAGGCAGCAGTAGAAATGGTCCGCCACGAGCATTAGCCTACAATACTGCCCTTGCTCTCCAGCTTGTAGGGGTCCGTAGAGTGCTTGGCTGGGCTGGTATCGCGTTACTCCACGCATCCATCTATCCACACAGGCTGGCGGGCCAAGGCGGCCGCGTCATACACAGCTTACGGTCTGGGGCTCAGTCAAAAGCAAGTCGGAGAATGACCAGAAGGGAGAAAGATTGAAGAAAAGTGGCTCGATTATGTTGAGCCACAAGTTGTCTTGGCTGCGCTGGGCTGGACATACTTGCGCTTATTGGCTGGCTGATTGAGGAGACCAAAACCACCACCAAGCCATCCGAATCGATTGCCTACCAGCCTTCATTATCATCTCAGCTGCCCAAGGCGATCAGTAATAGTGGTGGGATTGGCAAAGCATCCGACACGCGACAACGGCATCAGCACCGGAGCCCAGCTAGCCACGACGAAAGGAGAATCCCACCGCGCAATCAGCCTATCCATCGAGGATTCGTTCGTATACACGCGCCATCAGACACGCCTGCAGGATGAGTATGCTGGCGTCAGATCGACCTTGGTGGGGATACTGGCCGTACAGAGGCAGTTCGAGCCAGTGATCAGTCGGTTTTCCGAGCTGTGGGTCAGTCAATGCGCGAGCACCCCCCAACTACCCAGTACCCAAGGACAATAATGTGTAGGCAGGGCCGGACGGGATCAGACAGGGCTGCCGTACCCGTCGTAGCCAATAGCTGTGACTGCCGAGCTGGCCGGGGTATCACGCCCTTTGGGTTTCTTCTCAGCTAGCGGGACTGCGTTGTCAAGGACATGTAATATAGCACCAATCTAGCTTGCTGTATCGTTTGCATTGAGGCCGGAGGACAGGAATGGAACCGGGGGGCAGGTCACCGAGCAGGGTAGGGCCAAGAGTATAAACTATTGCACAGAATTGGCGATGACACGTCGTTGTCCGTGGTTGTACAGGGTTCTGGTCGGCAATGATGCTGGAATCCTTGAAGTTTAAGTTGCCGACGACATGTTGGTTCTGTCCTCCTGCCTTGCCCGCGTAAGCCACTGCTAGCTCTCGATCAGCAATCGTGCGCTCGCACATGGCAAGCCTCCCTCCCTGGGCAGTCACAGGGAAATCCATGGGAAGAAAACTTTTCTCTTTGCGTTGAGCGTGCACAGTTGGTGGCTCGCGTCACAATAGCCCGTGGTCGGCAACGTTGGGCCGATCATTGTGGACTTTTTGGAAGGATAGGTCCGCCCTGATTCGCGCAAGTGCTACCTGCGGGTACAGTACATGCTTTAGTCCTTTAGGCAATAGTGACAAATTAGGCCTAAAGGGGCTTTCCTTACGAGTGGGGCCCTCCAAGGCTGGAATGTGCAATTGTGCCAAATAATTTTGTTGCCAGCAACGGCTATGCCACACGATGGGATCTGGGGGTTCCTATCCACGGACACGGCTATTTCCACGTTGGCCCGGAATGAATTTTCTAGAATAATCAAGCAGGTTCGCGTGCAATATTTCCACATAGGATCAGCTGCCGGAACGTACTTTTGGTATCTCCCGCATTGCCATTCCGTGACAGATTGGGCCTGCTCGGGCAGTGTTGCTGCAGTCGTGTTTCCCTCGGCAGAGGAAGGCCCCTGTTCGCCATAGCGGCAAGCACCATTTTAATATTTGTCCGCTCGGACGAGCCCCGGGAGATTGATGTCCAGTATACTCTGTAACGTGCGTTTACACCGGTCAGAAGGGGCAAGTGGTTTCCCCTGACGTTAGACTTGCGTTGTGCTTTTCCTTCTCCTGGCCTTATGGCAATGCGACTCTGTACTTGATCTGATCGGGAAAATGCGAGACGTGCATGCTCAAGGAAGGGTAGACCTGTGACTTTTCAGGATTCCCGCCAATCCCGTGTTGGCCGGGAATTGTTTCCCATACCCGGGGACCACTTCTACCCCCTCTCCGCCAAGCAGTCTCGGAACTTGCCAGGGCTTGTCTGGCGGCGAGGACGGCACCATTGATTAGAACCTGCCGTACCGCTACAGTGCATACCTAGCTCCACAGGCGGTCGGGGGGGAGCCTCTCAATTGACGCAAAGGAGACGTAATCGGCCGGGTTTAAGAGTCTATCAAAAGAAACCCATCAACTATGTCCCCACTAGCTGCGACGGACTATGACTATTAACACTCGCAATCGCCCGGCGCGCCCACACGGACCTCGGCAGACCCGCTCGAACCATGTGGAATTAGTTACAGGCCGGCAAGCCGGTCAGTCACCATCGCCTGAAGGAACAGAGCCGTCTTCGGGGCATTCGAAACATCTGGATCAGTTGCCCTGCATACCGGTACACAGACGGGCCAGAAAGGGTCGCTGCTGCGTGCATGAACACGACCGGTCAACTACTGATATACTTTTCACCCCAAATTGTGTCCTCCAAGTGCTAAAATGCGCAGGTACAACTTCGGCCAGGCATTAGTGCCAAAGCCAAAAAGAAAATAAAAATAAAAACATGTACACAAACTCACTCACCACATATTACGAAACACATTGACCCTGCGACAACAACGAACACAAAGTCTAAATGAAGAGAAATACCACCCTATAGGTTCAGTCTAGTTTAAGTTTTTTCCAGCGTGTTCCGGCCGAGCCTATCTGTACTTCCTTCCCGAGATGCAAGCAGTAGGCCGGCAGTTGCGTGCATACTCGAATGCATGAATCACGGGCTGTTCCTCATGATCTTCTATGGGGTTTTTCTTTTTCTTTCTTTGATAGCCGAGAACAATAGACCGATTGGACTGGCCCACGCGTTCAGCAAGGCGGGAAGAAAGCAAGGGCCAGCCAGCCACAGGTGGTCCACCCAAATTGCCCGACCAGCAGGAGCCTCGCTTAAAGGTCCCCAGCCCAGCCTAGGTGGTTGTTGCATGTGCAAAAGGACACTCTGTATTAACCGGAAAGAGGCAGTCAAGGCGCTAAGCGAGGATTTTCTGGTTACTATGTAGCAGCCAGCCACGGGTGCGCCGGAAGAGCCGCATTCCTTTCCCCAATTGTTTCCCATGGCGTGGCACTGCCAATTCTTACCACGAGTCCCTTGCTAGTTTGGTGGTGTTGCAGGCTCGTGTGTGGTCAGCATCGTGTCCGGATCAGTAAACCCTTTAAAGACTGGGCTGGGCTGGGCTGGGCCGGGCTCGAGAGGCAAAAGTGCAGCTTCCTCGGTCTCTATTCCCGAGGTTCCCTACAGGCCACACGAGAATAGGCAATACGACGCCACTTATGGGTTAGTCTTGCACCAGCAGCTGCTCTGAAACCTCATGCGCACACCTCCCTTTTGCGAGCTCTGTCATTAGTTCGCGGGTGGAAGGCAAGTGTCAGCCGTAGACACCCGTTAGGACCCCTGTTCATTTCTCTTATCCCGGAAAGACGTTTGCCCAGTCCCACGCATCGTGCCGCTCTTGTGGGAATCCTGCGGAATTACGACCCTGATCTCACCTATCGCCCACCAGTAGGCTATCCTCCTTCTCGAACAATGGTCTAATAGTAATTATGTCCTGAGAATACCCAGCCTGATTGGTTGGCCCATATGCGCTGCTGACACAGGACCTGACTTGACACATGATACCCCGGGGCATTGTCTGCCAGAAATGCCCACTCATCCGTACAAAGTAGGTACACAGACCAGCACTGATCCCGGAGGACCAAGGTTTCAATGGCTCAATTAATAAGTACATATTCCTGCACTCTACATAAGCGGTCGCCATAATGAAATTCCCCACCGCCTTCTATATCACCGAGAGAGCAAGTTAACCTACCCGGAGTGGGCACCAACAGCGTCACGGGTTATATTTCATGCAATTGCGGGCGTGAAATTGTCGCCAAGACATACACATGCGGCCTCACATGATTGGTTCTTCCATACGCAAGAATCCTTCGAGTTGTAAAACTTGCAGGGGTTATCTTGTCGGAGCTTACACATTCCACTTGTGTGTGTGTGTGTGCGCGCACATATGCAACAACACGCACGCCTCAGTCGTTCCTTCATTATTGTTCTTGGGCTCGCCACCTCATGTCGCTTCAAGTTTCAATATACATGTGTATATATTTATATGTATAATAATGCAGGACTCATCAGGCCTCCATGCTGACAAACATCATCCAGCTGCAGTGGACCAAGTGCACTGCAAAGACAAAAAGTGCACAGGGTTAAGGATGGATGTGTGTCCATCAATGGATCAGCATCATGTCTAACTCAAGTCGTTTTCACTCCCGAACCTGCGGCTATCACAATCTGACGTCAGAGCGAGAGCAGATCAGACGGCAACCCGTGGCAAAGCGGCAGGCCGTCGTTCTTCTCGAACCACCACAACACGGGACGGACATATAGACATAAGCCCGTGCATCGTTCGTACGCAAATGAGTGTGCCCTGTCCTATGGGCATCCAGAAGGCGACGTGCTGCAGCCTATTCGTCAAAGCCCCTGGAAGGCAAAGCCCCCTGTGCCCTCGAGACGCGATGCGGTCAGACGTGGACAAACTGACGGACTATCCGAGTATGTAAGACAATATGATTGAGTCAAGGATAAGGCCAACGACTCAACGTCAGCCCGCCAGGCCAGGGTCACACGGGCGTGTGACGCGGAAAACTTGGCTTGGGCAGCTGGGTTTGTGAGACGCCGGACAATAATAACGACATCAGCCTCGGGAGCTGACATATGCGCTCCGAACACGGCATGATAGCTCGTGACGGTGTGAAGTGACAGGCACAATCATTTCTTGACCGCGGACGAGGACTGCTGATCCCGGAACTAGTCCTCGAGCCCCTGGTGATACGATATCAATGGCAGCCGCACAATACAATCTCAAATACGCGGAAATTTGTGGCTGCACGGAATGTGGTTGGCAGCCGCATTTGTCCCCAGCTGACAATTGACGCATGGACGGCACGCAAATATTTCCTTGCAATCATATTAAGGGCGGCCACAGCTGAACGGCGCTGCATACCGGTGGCAGTGATTCATAATCAATTGCTTCTATACCCGCCTCAACACCAATATACAGGCTTTTTTTCGTCCTCGGCTCCATCCGTCCCCTACATCTCCATGTCGTGCTAGGGAAGCGCGGGGGATAGTGCCTCTATGACGTCAACTACAACATCTAGCGATATTCGGGCTTGACGAAGTCGGCAAAGGTCTTGGGCTCCTCGACGCCGTGGTGGTCGTGGTGGTGGTGGTCGTCCTGGGGGCCGACATACTCCATCTTGTAGACGCTGCCACACTCGGGGCACCGCTCCATTGGGCGTTCGCGGTTCATCTGCGACATGTATAGTGTTAGACCATTCTATAACTGGCCTCGCCAACAAGTTTGGGAAGGCCTGTTGGGATCCAAGCCAATGTCTATCAACTTACGCCGAGCCAGGTAACGACATGGGAGTCGGCGGGGTAACCAGTACAGCCAGCGTACTGCTCGTCACCGGCAGAGCGGATGGTAATGGGGTTCTGAACGGTGCCTACACACAACAGCCGTCGGTAAGTATTGTGTCATTCTTGTCCATCTTTGAGATATCAATATGCATGACGTACCCTTGCGCGACGCATCGAGGGGTCGCATGTCGAAGATATCCACGCCCTCCATCTTTCCGAGAATTTCGAGACGCTCGAGACCAGTAGCCTGGTCGATATCGGTAGGAACCTCTCCAGGGGCAGCACCAGGTCCAAGAAGGTCTTCCTCGTGCTTAATGTCTGTTTCGGCAATTTCGCGAGTCAGTCATGGACACCCAATTCGCAGTGGGCGCGGCAGTAGACGATGGTGTAGCCGTCATTGTTGCTATTCGGCCCTGCCGCGCCAATTGACCTGCAGGAGCTCGTACCATTGAAGGCCTTCAGCTTCTGGCTGACAGGCGCGCGAGGCTCGACATCCTTGGCATCCCCTACCATCCCAATATTAGCTTCCACGTTGTCGAACGATCGTATCCTCGGCTATGGCGCAGCGGGCTTACGGCGGATGGCGGAGGCGATGAAGGTGCGGCGGGTGGCGGGAGAGACGGCAGCGCGGCGGGCGACAGCCACGGCGGTGCGTTGCAAGAACATGGCGGCGGTGCTTGAGGGGGTCGCGAGGTCGTGATGGCGGTTGTTCGATGTGGTCGAGGTTGGAGAGGGATTTCGCAATCGTCTGATTTGTCGACAGGCTCAGCGAGCTGCTGCACGCTCCGCCGCCGGCCCGCCAAGGTGCTTACCACATTCGGCGGGTCAGGTCGGAGCTCTCCCACTTGCTCCTGCCAGACATCCATTCCGTGGGTGAACGTGCCATCGTCGTCTGCCACGTGACTGTGCTCCCGGGTAACCAACGCAAGCACTCCAGCTCCAAGGTTGCTAGCCCAGCATGCGCCAAACCCCACCATGCACCATGAGGGCTTGAGCTTCAGGAGCTCCAGCATCATGATCGCATGCCGCCATTGCACTTCTCGAATCATGGACCGCCTGCATCTTCTCTTGACACGGGCCGCGGCTCCTGCGTGTCGGCTCGAACGCTCTTCCCGTGCAAGGGCAGGGGGCCTATTCGCCCAGCAACCAACCAACCTGCACGCACCAGTAAGAAAACAACTGAGATGCTCAACCACTTTTTGGCTCTGCTGGCACAGACATCAACCTCGGCTTTTTTCTCGATTGCTTCCGTCATTGCGTTCAGCACAGCAGATACAGTAGAGTGCATCGGCATTATCTCGAGGGTGGCATCGATGGCCAGAGAGTCCTGCAATATGTTGTCCCAGTGTCAATCTCACTACCGCCGGACAGTGCCTCACTGGAGCATATCCAACCATGACGACGTTTTGAGCTAAAGCTTGCAGCCCGTCTGTCCATTCCACAGAGTTCTATGTACGCACGGAGTGTCTCTTGGCAAGGATCACTTCCTTCGGCAGTTGTAACTTTGCCCGATGAACGTGACTCGGAGGCACTTGCTGGGTCTCTGGAGCTAGGTCTGCGCTGCGATGGCCGCGTCGCCCTGCTACTTGCCACGAATCACGGTTCTCGGTCAGCAAGTGGTGGCTCCAGCGATTACCTACGGTACGGGATTCCCTGTTCAGAATGTGAGGACGGGCCAACACCACAGTTGAAGTTGTCCGAGCCATCCGCGTCAAAGCTGCCTCGCAACGACGTGCACACTTCAGCAATCCGGGTCTTCAGGTGGGATCTTTTGAGGCGGGGCCTCGGCTCCATGATCAACGCGTGTTGGTCGATGTACTCAAAGTTGGATTGTCTGCACACTTTCCCAGTTGTTGGTTGACACCGAGATATCCTTGACGCCCCTACTATCCAACAAGTTGGTGGTGCAACCGTATACGACATCAACCCGGCGCTCCACCAGGGATGTCACGACGAAGCTTGAACATTCACTTGAGATCCCGGCCTACTAGATTTATTCTATGACTCTTGTCGCCTATGCACCTTGGCTCGGCCTAGTCCATCGAAAGATCCGCATGCTCCGAGACTGATACAACAAAGCCAGTGGAGCTTGTGGCAATAAAAGGAAACGTTGCGCCAAACTGCACTTTCACAGTACAGCACAACGACGTTGCAAACGACCCCACCAGCTCAACCATTTCCGGCAGTTGCAGGCATCGTGACGGCGGTTGACACGCCCGATCTTGCATGCGGTCCCACCCAGCCTTCTTGGCCGGACCAGGATCAGTATTGCCTATACGGAACAATATACTGCAGTACAATAGGCGACATATTTGTCACCGTCATAAGCCGTCCTGCTATAGGTAGTCTGGCCGAGAGGCATCATCATTCTGTAACCGTTGCACATTGCTGGGGCATTGTTCAGCTCCGTATAGTGCTCCAGTGGCGTCAGCGCCCGTGTCAGCATGCGAGCGCAGGGGGTCTGGCTAACAACAACCCTGGTCAAGTCTTTACAATGCATGCATCGCAACTGGTGGTGCAGCAGGATGAATCCATACTTTCCGAGGTGCTGTTGGTGATGTACATTGTGTAAGTCGCCAACGTGATTGATTAATGTATAGTGCTGACCGATGGAGGCCCAAAGAACATATATGCATGGCACCTTGCACGCCATCAAAAGTTTACAGGTCGTTTCATGTGGAAGCTGATACCACACAGATCTGATTTTAGATAATAGTGTCGACGCCACTCTCAAAAGCCTTTCGGAAATACAGCACAATGCATCCGGGCCGCGTCATAACATAAATTACTCTCCATGCTACACAACTCTTTTGGCTTGTGGGAAGCGACGCGAAAGTTGAACACCCGCAACCACGCAGATTTATCTCAATCAGGCAATCCATACGGTTCTGGGCGACTACGCTCGGCAGCATAGGTAGCCTGTTATTTTCCTTGTCATTCTTGTGGGGCATAGTCACAAGTCAAAGAAAACGCGCCGTGGCTCCTTGGCCAGGGAGCCACGGCGCGGGAGCCCAAGGGATTTCTAAGCTAGCTAGCGAGCCAACTTGCTACGCAAACAGACGAGGTCACTTGCACTGCTCTGTTGCAGTTCGCTGCTAGGAGCCACTACCCAGCCTTGTCTATTCTTGCGTTGTGGGGCAAAGCGTTGAGCCAATATGGAGGACGTGGGACATGTTCTGCATGGATCATGCTCGTACGACGGCTTGACTAGCTACAGTACTCAACTTGGCAGATGGTCCAGTGATGGAAGGGAGTCATACGACAGCAATATGCTGCTGCCTTCATCGATCTAACCGATCCGTCTCCTGAGGACTCTACAATCTCAATCGAGGTTGCGAAGCTACGAGGTGTGTTTAAGACCAAGTAGCACCTAGCCACGTTCCCTTCTGCAAACTCTGTGATAGGTGATGATATTAACATTCACACTCTGACATTCATCTTGGGGAAAGGTTGAGGGGTCTGAGGCTTGTGCAGTTGGCCGACGCAAGCTAGAATCACCGTGGCTGTTGGGGTCAGGACGATTCCACGACATTGGGTTCCCACTCTCTTTGCCCAGGAAGTAACATTCACCCGATTTGGACCGCATACCACGGGCTCAGGATCTGGCAGCCGCGCCGTAGACCCAAGTCTCAGACGCACGGGCTCAGCGCCACCCATATTTGGTAATTTGTGCTGAAGCGGAACAAAATGATGCAAGTGCTGGTTTGTGATCAGTCAGGCCAGAGCAGTGGTCTTATCCTTTTTCAATAATATCCAAGGTTTTGCTTCCTGTGTTGTCGTCCAAGAGGCAACAGCTCCTGTCTAGATCTTGGGGATCAAAGAAGCAAGACTGCTGATCGACAGTGGTGTTTTCCACACGAAATGCCAGAAATGTCATGCGCGGCAACTTTTTGGCGACATTAACTACCTCGCATAGCCAAAAAGTGCTGCAGGTATTTACTAATGTGAAATTAGCATAGCTTCATGGGCGAAATCCAGCCATTATGAGACCCTGGAAGTCCTCGAGCAGCGAGTTGGTATCTTTAACTGGACTGTTTGTTGGGAAACCGATGCATTGACGACCTCACCTCTAATAACGATTGACACTGTGCCGAACTCGAAAGCCCACCACACGGGGATTGTCGAGGACTGAGCCAATTCAAGGGCGACCTAGCCACAGGCAGCAAAGATTGGCAGATGGGGGGACCGTTCATCTGACTGACTACACTACGTTACTTGAGAGGGGTTCAAGTAAGGATTTGGAGACGTGACGCTCCTTCGAAGCGCACTTGTACCTGAACTTGCTTTGCGGACGATATCATTCATCTTGATGGGGAAAAAAGATACCAGTGTTGTCATTAGGGAGAGTCGGGGGATTTATCGTTTCTACACAAAAACATCGCCCTGAGGTCCTGACTGGGCTAGAAAGAATTTGCAAGTGCTATTCTGTTCCTACCCACAGCCCGAGCATTCGGTTCGATCAAAATGCAGTTAATAATAAACCTAGTGTCATAATCATCTCAATTCTGACATAATATCTAGCAATACGGCCGAATCGCTCTCCATCGCGCGCCAGTAACCTCCTCCGGCAGTCTGGAAAGCCCTAGGCACGATCTCTTTCAATCCCTCTCCTGTGAACACAAACTCGACATCGCGATATTTCCCAGCCTCAACCTCACCTCTTGAGAACCACGTGGCTCGCCTGCTATTGTGTTCTACTTGTTGGCATCTTTGACATGTCGTGTGGAGAGTGGTTTCGCCATCTACCTACATCTTCATTGCCATTGTTTAACCCCCCCCCCCCTTTTGGCCAGCGGACCATCCCGCCGCCGCCGCCTAGAAATTCCCACAGCAGCGGCGGCGGACCTATTGGTGCCCGCTGATTAATTATGATATTTCACATTTGTGGCATGTGGAAGACCGCGGCGCCGACGAGGACGAAGCTGGATATCCGAGGTCTTGCTTGGCCTCGAGCTTCGCGAGGAGGTCGGCTTGCAGGTAGGTACATGATACATGGTGCTCTGCGACGCTGGCGTCATACTCGGATGGCGCGCGGGTGGTTGTCCTTGCTTGCAGATGGCGGCGCCGCTGCTGACGCCATGGTCTTGGGCGGTGATGCTATCTACTCGTGTTTTATCTTAATGCCTGTGGCGATATCGTGATGATCCACTGAGGCTTTCACATATAATCTTGCAGTTTATTTGTTCATAGTCATTTGGTCCACGTAGCTCGGCAAGCCTGTTTTGAGCGACGCATCTGCCGCTGTTCGTAATGAGTTTAGTTCTTCAGTGTGCTTGCGGGTTGTCTCCCACCCAGCCATTGCGATTGCTGCCTACCAAGTACCTTCCCCTGTGAGGGTTTTGTGGTACGAGCCAGCAATGAGCATTCGATGCAGCACGGATACGACAGACTGTCACACAACGTGTAAGTGAAGCAACGGGCATCGAAACGGACTCAATGGCCTCGTCACCGTTTCGCCCCCCCCCCTTTCGGCTGCACCCATTGTGATCAGCAAAAATCGTGGTCCAGCAATGTAACACTTGCCTCGGTTACCACATCTGGAGCTCGACGAGTACAACAGCAAGCAAGTCTTGCAACTTGACGCCACCGTGCGCTATCAAAATCCTGCCAAGCCGGGGGTCGCAACTTTGAAGATTAAACTTGCTATGTCATGCATAGATCCCGCTGTGACCTACCTTTAGAGTGACAAGGCCGATTCATTACATCAACACCACTGTTGAACAGCGCAACAATGCATGCCTCTTTTTTTTTCTTTTCTGTTTGTCTGAACCCTGGGAGATGTACGTAATGTTGCCGGCTCGCCAAGCACGGGGCTATCATCACATGCTTTGCCTGGGCTTCTCGAGACACTAGACAAGAACCTCAGCCTCAACGTGGCAGCGCAAATATCCCTGCGTCGGATCGTGCGACTCTGCACGATGAGGCTCTGCCCGGGTTCTGACTCCGTGCTCCGCGGGCATGATGTGGCAGGGGCTCATGGGCCAAGCGGATCTTATAATGCAACCTCGGCCACATTGCCCAGACCGAAGGTCGAAAGCGTCGGCCGGGTTCTCGACGGCTAGCCACGGACAGCACCGATAGTATTACTAACTACATAATAGCATGCGCTGGGAGTCGGGCTCAGCTCCGGGGGGGCAAGCGAGCTTCCCGATCGCGACTACTTTATGCATGTATTCGACGCGCCCCCCCTCCCCTCCCCCAACAGAGAACGTTTTTGCGTGGGAAAAAGTATATTATGCCGACGAGCAGCATGTGGAGTTTGCCGTTGCGCTAAGTATGCGGAGCAAGGGGTGATGGAGAAGGAAACTCGTTGTGGGCGTGTATGTGAAACTGGCAACTGCCCAGCTAAACCGACGGCCAAGGGTTTGTTGCTTCACCGGTCGGCGGCGCGGAAAGCATGGACGTACGTACAGGCATTCGATCCCACAGCAGACCCTGCACTCCTATGCCGGGACATGTGAGGCCTGTGGAGGTGACGACGACGAGGGCTTGTCATGTTGACGTGCTGCCGTGCTCCCGTGCTGCGGGAGATGGATACCCCGACAGCTGGGGGCAGGCCGTTCCCGGGCTTGCAGAAAATGCGCTCAGGCACAATCGGCTGGCGGAAGGTGCCGGAGCAGGACGAGGTTACAGGTGAAATGTGCCCCTGGCAGGCGCGTCCATAGCGTCCATAGCGCCCACAGCGCCTGCAGGTGCGCTGCAGCCCCCCTGAAGTGCTTCCACTGTCCAGCCCATCCACCCGTGGCGTCCGCCTGTCTTGCACACTAAGTACAACTACTACTTGCTCACTTGCCAAGCTACTATGTAAGGTACTTACTTAGCTTGCACGCGTCAAGCCATCCCTACCAGCACACAGAACGAGCTGCCACTGACTTTCCAATGCTGGACGGCACCTTCTAATCACGAACCTCGGCTTTTCGCCAGCTCCAAGTCCCTCCCTTGTTTTGAGTGGGCATTGTTCCGGACAACTCTGCGATCAGCTACGAGTCTGCCGTAATGTTATGAGGTCCTGCCTGACAGGTTCCGAACGCCAACACCAGTGAAAGCCCGCTCATCATGGATTGCGGCTTTCATAGGTTTGCGGCTTCCAGTCAGCCAGATCCTTGGCTGTGCCTTTGACGGTGCTAATATCCGGATGTCGGACTTGGACATGGTTTGCGAGTCCAGGATAAATAGTGGGAGCAAAACCTTCTACATGGAACATCTGTTGTTTATATGATTTCGAAAGCTCGCTCCTGAGCCCTATGCATATTGATCGTGTCCTGATCATATCCTGAGCATGTGTATGAGTGCTGCTGAAAAAGAGTGTACGCTGCTCTGGGCCAGTGTACAGCTGAGTCCTGTAAGTCGTGTCTCGCAACCCCGCACTTTCAAGGTTCCCCAACTTTCCTCACAACAACCAAACACCACCACCACCGCCGCCGATCACGGAGATAGACCCTCTAAAACTACACGCACAAAGAGGAGGCCATACACGAGTGCTCTGAGCGGTGATACCACGGGAAACAGAAGGGAAATCCCCATTGGCACCCTTTTCAACGCTTACCCTCACTTACACGTGACTCACAGGCTTACGATCCCCGTCTCGAGTTGGCCATCAGTTACCAAGTATCTCATCTCTTACCTCAGCATCAACTACACACCAGTGTGCTCAAAAGCAGACATGTCTCCCCCTCCCATCACAAACGTCCTCCTCCTCGGAGCCACAGGTAATCTAGGCACCGAGATCCTCCGCGCCCTGACAACCTCCCCAGCGCCACACAAATTCAACGTGACAATCGCCCAGCGCGAATCATCCACGTCCTCCCCTCCCAGCTCGATCCCAGCATCATCATACACCCGTGTCACAATCTCCGACGACCTCTCCCTCTCCTCCCTCAAAGCCGCCTTCCAGAACCAGCACGCGGTGATAGTAGCAACCCGCCCCACGTCCTCACCGGACGGCGAGGCCTCACAGATCCGCATCGCCGAAGCAGCAGCCTCTACTCCTGGTCTGCGCAAGATCATCCCCGCGGACTACGGGAGCTGCGACTCCACGACCCAGCGGGCGCAGGAGCTCGTCCCCATCTTCAAGAAGAAGGCCGCGATCCGGGAGAGGCTGCAGGAGCTCGCCTCGCAGCAGCACGGACAAGATGGGGGGTTCTCCTGGACGAGCATAGTCTGCGGCCACTTCTTCGACTGGGGCCTGCGCGAGAATTTCTTACATTTCAACCTCCGCACGCGCGAGGCAGACATCCTCGACGACGGGACGATGCGCTCCTCCACGTCGACGCTGCACCGGGTCGCAGAGGCCGTGGTCAAGGTGCTCCTCCCGCAGCACGAGGCCGCCACCAAGGACAGGATAATCTACGTCCAGAGCTTCTGCGTCTCGCAGCTCGACGTCCTCCGCGCTCTCGAGCGCGCTGATGGGGGAGATGAGGAGACGAAGACAAAGAAGAAGAAGTGGGAGGTAAAGTACATTGACGCCGAGCAGTTTATAAAGACCAACCAGGATCGTGTCGCCGAGGGGGATACCGAGGCTAATGAGAACCTGGTCTTCGCGCTGGGCGCCATCGATGGGGACTGGACCTCGCGCGACGGGTTCGCGATGGACATGCTGGGACTGGAGGATGAGGATCTCGACGAAGTCGTAGGGCGGGTTGTCAGGGAGTTTGACTGAACGCGTGTTTGGATTCGCCCGGAATACGGGAAGGGGGTATGGGAATGAAGGGAAGGGGAAAACGGGTGCTTTCTTTTTTCCCATTATTCGTGCAATAGATCTGGGAGTGGACAACCGCTTTCGTTTGACGTGGACGAGAGCCCCGAAGATAACAAACATATCATCTGGAGCACAGCTCCTTTGCAACCAAGATATAATTCTCACAGAATCGGCTGTGTAAGTCGTGGATTAGATGCGACTAACAGCACCTGTGATTCCAATCACCTTCACAGGCCCTTGAAATACAGAGATAAAGAAACCAGTGGTAGCCACTGCCAACATATCAACAGTGGCATTCATAGTCGAACACATAGCTATCATATCACACTTTCACTCCACAACCAAGTTGCTCAGAAAGTCTTGTAAACTCAATGCCTGTATTTGACATAACTAAAGTGGGGTATATTATTGCATCGTTCGGAACGCGTGATTTCTTCTTTTTCCTTCAAACATAGTACATGATATCGTGGCTGACAACCAACCCACTGCTTAGCAGGAACCGGCAGGGCAGCCAACGGTGGTGCCGTAGATATCACCGGAGACGTTGGCGATCTGGAGAACGGCACCGACAACACCACCAAGACCCTCACCAGCGATGAAACCGGCAGCGATGGCATAGCAGTAGATGTCGAAGGCAGTCATGTTGTAGTGGCGCCACAGCTTGGCGATGATAGCACCGAACATGGAGGCGGTGGTAAAGACCGGGTTAGGCAGGACGAAGGATAGCGCAACAGCACCCCAGTTGGGGAGGTATACGCGGTACTTCTCACGCTCGCCGACGAGGTAGTAGTGGCGGAAGACAACCTGGAGGGCCGAGAAGGCACCCATGACGATGGCGAAGATGCCGGCGTTCAGGGGGATGTGCACGGAAGGGTCGGTCACAGCCTTGGCAACGGCGGCCCAAGCAGCAACGGAGGGGACACCAAAAGCGCACTTGGGGTCGCCGTTGAGGATGCAAGGGTAGGCCTGGGTGAAGAGGACGAACAGGCCTGGCGCGAGGAAAACACTGATTAGTGTACCGCAAGCCTGAGCATACCACTGCTTGACTGGGGGGGTGCCGAGGAGGAAACCAGTTCGGAAATCGCCAGTCAGAGATGTAGCCACATCAGCAGCGCCGGAGGCGAGCGAACCGGCCACAAGGTTGAGTCTCTGGGCATCCGTGATGGTGTAGCCCTTGCCTGAGGTGGCGGCACCAAAGATGAGCTGCGAAGCCTTGGAAGCGGCTGTAAGAGGGGTCTGATCGGTGACGGCACCGATCTGGATGGCGAGAAAGGAGAACATGATGCCGAGAAGACAGGCCAGAATGGTCAAGCCGGGGTTCATACCCCACTGGAAGTGGAAGATGAGCATGGCGAGAACGACCGTAACGAGCAAGCCAGTGGACCAGACAGCAATGGGCACCTGCTGCTCAGGGGTAGCAGGATCCTCAACCATGTCATCGCTGGCCTTGACGTTTTGAGCAGCACGAGAAGCGAAGAACTCCGAGTGTTTGCCGCGCTTGACCAGCATGTTGTTGATCGATCCGCAGAAGCGGTGTCCAATAACCTTGAAAGCGTACCAGATGACCTTATACTGGACGAGAAGCTCGGCCATGGAGCAGCAAACCATGATCATGACACCGGGCCAGAGCAACCAGTAACGAGGCGAAGGGGCGCCCTCGCCAAGGTGCGAGAGACTAGCGTAGGTGTACCAATCCTTCCAATTCGGGTCGTCGGGGACCTGGAGCTTGCCAACACACTCGCCGGTGTAGACCAGGAGAGGACCGATAACGCCCCAAGCGAGGAAGGCACCACCGAACATAGAAAGAGCGCTGTTCATGCCGATGAGCATACCGGAGCCGATGAAGGCGGGCGTGATTTCGAACCACCATCCCCAGCTCTCGATGTGCATTGCCCAGCTGGTGTAGTTGGACCAGACGTGAATCCAAGTGAAGAAGTGCCAATCGTAGAGAACACCAACGGCGTAGTAGGAGACGACTCTCTGAACAAGAGCGAGCGTGAAAGAGATAGCAAGAGCCTTGAGCTTCTTGACAGCAGTTGCGGCGCCGGCAGCACCAGCGTGCATAGATTGGATAGTCAAGGCAACAGCAGTAGGGCTTGGGAACATGAGTCTCAGCTCCCGAGCGACGCGAATGATAAAGAACTTGCGCAGAGGAGTGACGAAGAAGAGACCGAAGAAGCTGCACACGATGGTAATGGTGATGAGCTTAGGGAAGTCTGCCCGTGGGTTTGAGTCGCCCATGGTACCGAGGAGGTACATGGCAGGAAGGCCGGCGACGAAGAGACCAGCGATACCACCAGAACCGGTAGCAGCAGCCTGGACGATCGAGTTCTCCTGCGGGCCAAATGGTCCGCCAATGATGGGGAGGTTGGTCCGGGAGAAGAGCTTCAGGATTCCATATCCGAAGATGGCACCGAACATGGAAGCACCGAAAGTGAAACCCGTCTTGAGACCTATTGATCATGGCGTTAGTGTAAATTCATGGTGTATGAGAAGATTCGGAGTTCATCCCAACTCACCCAGGTACAAGTTGGAGGCATTGACAAGAGCACCAAGGATGATACCGACGACGACGGCACGGACAGTAAGGATGTTGTCCTCGTGTGCGACAGATTCGTGCAGCTTCAGAGGGCGATACAAGTCGGGCTCCTCGACGGAGGAGACCTCGACCTTGGACTCATCCTTTTCGACAGATTCAGTCCTGCCGAGCTGGATGGCCTCCTTCTCGACATCGGGAGTGGCCAGCGTATGGTCGGCAATTTCAGCCGGGCGAACAGCAGTGGTCTCCATGGTTGCCAAAGTCTTTTAGAGCAAAGACCTAAGGGCGATCGGTGTCCAGGAGGTCGTCTGGAGGAAGATGGGGAACATGACTCTCCAGGTCGTGTCAAGAGCACTGAGGGGAAGTGCAGTTATATGTGCGAGCACGTCCCTGCGCGGCCTATCTGTGGATCCGTCCATTCCAACAGTCTGGGGTAGACTACCTACTCTGTAGATTCGTGCAGACGGGTGGTCACATCGCGTGGTCAAACGTGCCCCGCCGCATCGGCGAGGTTTACCGGTTACCTGTAGCCATTAGCCACCCACGAGTCTGGTTGTTATCTCGTGAACCGGGGGGTTTGCAGGTTGTTCCGGACATTAGTCGCATCGCATACCAATCCCAGCTCGAGTCCCCGGATAATTAGCAATCAGTCTTGCATGTGGCTGAGTGGGCTCGGGGCCATCTCGAACCGTCGGGGCCCCATGCACGCCTACATCCGCAGACGAGCACAGGACATCTAGAGACGTCTCGCCTACGTGCTACCACCATCTTCTTGCCACTAGGGGCATCCGGATCTCTCGTTGGTCAAGGATATCGCTGATCTGGCCAGCCAGCGCATGTGAGTGGCGCGGCCGGCTCACCCGTCGTAGTTGTTGGGCAAGGGTCTTGACAAGGTTTGGACCAGGACGAGGGTTAACCTGCGGGACTGGTCCGCTTAAGCTGGACAAGCTTGTCTGCTGGGCCCGGCCGCTAGTTCTGGCGTGGGCAAAGTCCCCGGACCTGCACAATGCACACGGCCCTCGTTTTTGCGCGCCTTTGGATCAGGTGCCGTATCAGGTCAAGGCCCAAAGCACCCCAGGCCTGTGTGTGGTTTTCGTATCACCCAGGTAGGTAGGTAGGTAATAGTGACCGAAACTCGTTCCCCTCAGAGATATTAGGCAGCATTGACTGAGCCTGGGATAGGCAAGTGCAGTCAATTGGTTTATGCATGACGCCGGGCGTCCTTGTGGGATACCAGCAATCATATTGATGTGTAGTGGGTAGCGAGGGGCCAAGCTACTTGGTACTGCCGGTCTGGGCATCATGGCAAGTGGCGGCAACCATGCGGCTTATGCTCCGTACGCTGCACTGTTGACCGTTCTGAGGCCCGGGCTGCGACGTTCCATCAAGGCCATGCATGACTCTGTTGACTGTGGTGATTGCTTAACTTAATTCGCCCATGCCACCCTGGCGCTGTCATGTCGAGCAAGCTGTTGGTGGTGGCACGATTAAGCTTTTGATGCATGTTGCCAAGACTAGACGCCCAGAGAGCCAAGTCCTCGCATGTAGTGATAGCCAAGACCGGCCTCTATTGGGCTATCCGTATAGCCCGCAGTGTAAATGACGCTTTGAGGCTGAATACATGTTTGCGAATTGGCACTCTCAGTGCAACACTTTTGTCGCGAGATTCGCTGAGCAAAGAAGCGACACGATAGGTCGACCAACAACGTAACATCTTACATAGGCTCCTTGTTGGCGAGAGACTGTCCTGCGGAGATCGTCGTTGCTACCAATGGGGCGAATTTCCACGCCGTAATCATGCCGTAAAATCTCGTTGGAACCCCGGCGAATAAGTCCTGTAGCAGGTCTAGCGAGAAGTCTCATCCGATGCCAGGAACAGAAGGCCCGCAAGGGGCCCGCAAGGAGGATGGTGATACGGGCACCTCGTCCGAAGAGGCTCCAGTCCCTGTTCAGGCCAGTTGGCTGCGCAGATCCACCAACTCTTGAGTCTCATTTGCTATCAGCTCGCCGGCGCCGCCGTTCTAGAAGTATTTGCCCCTCTCCACTCTCCAAATGGATGGAGGAAACCGAAGGTGTGGAACAAGCTTTCAGGAGCCTCTTTTTAGTGCCAGCGCCAGAGATGCATGCCACACGAGCAAAGGTCACATTGCCTCTTCCGCACCTCTTGACTACCACAGATTATGGCAACAGCACATGGCACATATCAAGTTGTCGAAAGTGCCCATGCGCGGGAGGAATGCGCCTGTTAGGCTCGCAGGGCAGGAAGTTGACCGGCCGGAAGCGGCTGGTGCTGGTAGAGCATCGGATGAAGTCTTTGGAATTCCACCAAGCCTCACGACTATCCAGGGCGAGTCGTGACCGCAGAGGGCTGCAGAGAGGCTGCAGAAAGGTGACGGGTGGCGCTTGATGGTGCCATCCATGTATGACAGCGGTTGTCGACTGCAGATTGACAAGAGATTGTGCCGATTGTGTATCAGGCGTTGCACCAGTCACGAGTCACGCGAGAGATCCACCTGTGAGACGATGACTGAAGCTCAATACGCGACTGGCTTGCTGTCAACTGATGGGTGTCTTGATTGAGCAGGACGGCGAGGGCTGAGTGGCTGGGCCGCCAGACATCGGGAGTCGAGCCGCACATTTTTGCGCGGATGGACGGGCATGTTCCAACCGGCGACCTCCAGGAGGCAGGCGAGCAGGCGGCAGCAGTTGCAATGGGAGTGGGGCAGGCGTTGTGCCACCCGGAGGAAAGTACGAGCAAGTGGGGGTGGCACCGCAGGAGCGGGGCTAAGGAGCGGGAGGCTCCTGCCAAGTGGCGTACAAAAGCTTGTGGAAGCTTGGTCGAGCCACCCCGCTCTTGGCGGCCTCGAGATGGCCTCGTTTGTGCCATTTCCAGCATCGATGGCACCGCACCACCAGCATCCTCTTTACCACAAAGGGAAGGTCGAGGTGCGCGCACATTCGATTGTCAGCCCGATGAGCAACAAGCAACGTAGTTACGCCGTACATCCAGCTGAGCATGTAATCATGCACCGGGCAGCCCCCGTGCGGCCCGCTGAGCTGACACCTTGCTCGCTAGCGAGCTGCAGTTGACCAGGAGGTAAATTCATGTAAGCACAACAGAAGTTGACAAGGGGTAGAACCGATTACCCTTGCTGGCCAGGCGAGGCCAAACCTTGCCGCGTGAGGTGCCTCGGCTCGGCTCAGATGCCCGTCAGATCAATCAACAACTCTGTTGGTCGGGTAGCAGCTTGTTCGCTCTGCATCGGTAAAGGTAGGTGGCAAGTAACTACCAGCTGAGTTACTCTGCAGCTCAGCCTACTCCCGTTTCTTGGGCTTTTTGCGCACCACCAAGTAATTAGCGCCGCGCCGCATTCCGGACACTACCTCTGATGCAGTACAAACCCTGAGACTAGCAATACGCTTATGCCAAAACCATTGAAGGTAGTGGAGATGTAAGCAACGAAGCCAGATGCGGTTATCGGACCCGACGGCGTTCGCAGGGGGTTGGCCGCCTAGCTTAGTCAATCAATCGGCTGTACCTAGGTAAGCGCTGCCTTGCAGTTCTGTTGCAGAAGCGCTGCGTACGTCTTTTCGTCGCGCTATCCTCAGCCAAGAATATGTCGGACCAAGCAAGGTTGGATTATGAGATCACTTTGCAATTGCAATAGAGCTGTACCACAAACAACCCTCGAATGAGACGTGCGTCGACTGTTGACAATCCTGGCTAAGAGTTCTGCCCGTTAGGGTTCAGCAAGGATGCCCATACCTCCAAATGCACTTTAAATCGTCTTGCATGGGGGCTAGCTACAAAGTAGACCTGAGGGCTTGTGCGCTGAGGCTCCTCTGGCGACTATGTGGCGATAGTGCTGCCCTTCAGATCCCCAATGCTGGTCTCCACTTCCCCTTCCCATCGACGTGCGCTAGGCTCGGCACAACCTTGCTGCTCGTGGCGGGGCGGTCAATCTCCACGATAAAACAGATATCATTTGGAATTCCAAACGGACGTCTCGTAACAGAAATGTGAATATTGCCAAACCTGTCACTGCGATGTCGCCATACCACATTCAAGGTTTACCCTGTTAGGATGCAGTGTGACCACATCTGACTAGGAATTTTACCTGTAGTAAACCTGCCTTTCTTTCCCGATATCCTTCTTTCAACTTGACACAATATCGTTGAAGTGAAGCCTCCCGTTTCATACGACTGCATCGAAGATTCATTGGAAACAAAACTCATCATCCAATAATCATACATCACCAAGTTGACTGCACAGCCACAACTGAAGCATCGAAGTGCATTTTCGCATTACCAAGGTCGATTGTTAGCCACGATATAAGAACAAGTCACTCTACAACGGTCAATGAGTGATTTTCGGCACACGAGTTCGCCATGGTAAAGTAAGACAATCAAGGCAAAAGCTACGCTCGCTTCAAGAGTTCCACGGAAAAGCGACACACTGATCGTCCAGAGCCAATCTCGACCCACCATCTCCAAAGCCCGACAGCCTCGTCCCCGGGCACTCTTATCATACTCCATAGATCAAGCTTGTATCACAAACATTTGAGGTCAGGTCAACATCCCATCCCTCATCCACACCAACACCCTCACGACCTCCCTGCCTCCAAAGCAGGCCCATCCGTATACACCCTGCCCCGCGACCCACTACCCCTTCTAGCACTCATACCCACGGCCGACTCACCAGTATACTTCTCCCCCGCGTCCTCACCGATGCCATACTGATTCCTCACACCCTGCCTCGCGTCAATAGCGTGTTCCTGCTCCGGATTAGGCACCCAGCTGCCCAAGCCAGCCTCCAGACCAGGGTGCGTGGGCATCGACATGACTGCACCTCCCCTGCCACCGCCGCGATTATACTCGTCGTCTGCCGCCGCCGCGGGGCCATCGGCGTTGGGGTTGACCGTCTCGTATTTGATGGCTTTGGCGAGGGCGTAGAATCCGGACGCGAGGAGGGAGCCTAGCAACGGACCGACCCAGTACACCCAGTGGTCCGAGTTGAAGCCCTCGATCACGCTGGGGCCAAAGGAGCGGGCCGGGTTGAGGGAGCCGCCCGTGTAGTACACGCTCCTGAGGGGCCGTGTTTTTGTGGTTAGCGCTCTCCCCTTTGTCCCAAGTACTACATGATCAAGCTCGCGAAACTAGCAAGGGTCTGGCGACTTACATCAACTCGGCGATGAAGAGACTCAACCCGATACCAACAGGCGCAATGAAAGTAGCGCGGTGCTTCTCCGCGGCGAGCATGAACACGGTGAACACAAGCTGAAAAGTCATAAACATCTCCATGAACACGCCGCGGGCAAGGTCCATGCCGACGATATCATTGTTCGTCGCCAGCAGCTTGGTATTGACGTTCAAGCGGCCCGGCGTGAGACCCTGGACGACAGCGGCAGCGGCGATGCCACCGACGACCTGGCTGCCCGCGACCAGGACCGCCCTCACGGGGGTGACGACGCCCACGAGGGCCAGGCCCAGGGTGACGGCGGGGTTGAAGAGCCCGCCGGAGATGCGGAAGAACACCCACGCGGTGACCATGAGGCTCATGCCAAAGGAGAGGGAGATGTACAGGAGCTTGGCCGCGTCGTTGGGCGCGTAGGTGATCCCCCCCGTGCCCGCGGACGAGTTGGCGGGTCCGTTGACGACTTGCGTCCCGCCGAACGCGAAGAAGAGAAACATGAACGTGCCGAAGAATTCGGCGACCGTGGCGACGATGTGGTTTTTAACCGAGACGGACAGGGAACCGAGGATCTTGCGCTTGTTTGGGCCGCGAGGCCTGGGCCCTCCGCGTTTCTGTATCAGCATGCCGGGTGAGAATTTGCGAGAGTGCTGGACTGCAGGAACGTTGGTGCCGATCGCCGGGGGGGGACCGCCCTGGGTCTTCTGGTGGTGGTGGTGATGGTTGCTTGGGAGGGTTGTGGCGGTAGTTGTGCCGCTGATATCGGAGTCACGGGTCGGTGAAGTATTCATCATGTTGCCCGTGTTGTAGTGACCGCTGGACGTTGTGTGCGGGTGATGGCTGTTGTGCTGCTGGAAGGATGACCTGTATTGTGTTCTCCGGAGATGCTGCTGATGCTGGCCCGTGGAACGGATCGTTGCTCATGATGGTGATGATGTTGATCGATGTGGTACACGATGTCGAGATTCGTGATACACTCAAGATGTTTGCGTGACACGACAACGGTCAAAAATGATCACCCAACTTTGGAGGACAAGGAGACACAGGACCTGGGAAATGTCCCGAACCAGGGTCGTATATACCACAGCACCTAGAAGATCGACTCGTCACATCATAACACGACCCTGCACGCCCGACGGGATCAGGTTGCGTGCAGGGAAACGGAGCTGACAGTCCGGACCTCCTCCTCGCGATGACATCGGACGAACATATCGTAGTGAACACGAAACCCTGCACACTTTCGTCATGCCGCACACAGGAAAGCAGGTGTGGTTGGTCTCGGCCAAAGCCACACTGGCATAGCGTTTGTGCTTGACAACTAGTACGTGCGATAGCTATCACACCTGACTATAGAACATGAGGGCCTCCGAGCTACGGGCCAGAAAACAGGAAAGAGACGTTGTCTGATTCGACGAGAGTTTGGATGACGAGCATCCTTTTGCCATGTCGTTTGCTCAGGTGTGTCGTTCCGTGATGATCTACACAAGGATCAGCCATGCACAACATCTCAAATTTTAGTCCATCGGTATTCATGAATACCTCTGTTGAAATCTTTTTTTTCTTTCCAAGGCCAAGGTGCATTCTGCAAAGCACTTTCCCATTCCTAAAGATTTGAACCTCGCTACAACACGGACTCTTTGATACCACAATTCGCACTTTCGTTGACGCTCGGCAGCAGCCTCAGAACAGCCACCAAACGTCGCCACAGACCTCCAACGCGATGACGACTCGCTCGCATAGGCGTGTCCAGTCGGTGGTTGGTAATGCTTGCCTTTGTTTCAGGTTTTTGATCCGGACCAAGCCCAGCCCTAGAGCTGTGATCGCCGTTTAGCGCCAGCTTCTCCCATGCGAGGGATCATGAGGCTAGTTGTTAGCGTCGACCAGCTCGGTTCGAGCTGCAAGAAATAGGCTTTCTACTCAGCCGCGCTAAAGGTCAGGGTCGTCATCCCGCATCACTCTCAGTTCCTTATTGTCTCAGCTTGGCTGTCGCTATACCCTTGGATGGAATCATGCGAACGCGGGGTAGCATTTCGGTCACTACGTCGCTGAACGGTGGCTTCGGGACATTTCTCAGTGGCTGGGTGTTTGGCAGTGTATATCAAAGATGCTTGCGCAAACCTGGTGGTCGTCGTGAGTAGCCACGAAAGAGTCTACGATCAGACACGATAACTTGATGCTCACAGCAGTCGCGGCCTTCTCCGGCTTCCAAGCATGTCTCATTGTTGCACGAAATATCAACTCCAAGGGGCCGTTCTGGAACGTAGTATGCGGCATGCCCATAGCAATAATTCGTCGCGCTGGTTCTGCGAGATATTGGCGCGGACGGCTTTTTCTCACCCACATCTACGCAGTCAATAGCGGAAGCCTGAGACATCTCAGGCCACCACTCTCGAGAATCTGCGCCCTCATGTCTCTGAATTATTACACGATTATGTCATTCTCCATGCGTGCATCAGATCGGACATCGACTGTTGAGCAATCTTGTTTTTCTCCATTCCCAGTCGACAACATACTTTTGTCAAAGTGTGTCAATTTCCTGAACACGTAGCCTTGCCGAAAGAATCCTGCACTCTTTACAGAGCACGTTCTCCAACGAACTACTCCCACTTTTGCCCAATTCGGACAATTTCTAACTAGGTCCTCTATCCTCGGGACCGCCGATAAGCTAAGAATTGCGGAGGGTCTCGAGAAAGAAGCGCCACGCCATCATCACACTCGCCTAGTCCTGCTGCCTTCCAGCTCACCTCGCCTCGCTGAGACGCTCCAGCTCCACAAACCAGCCAGACCTCATTATCTGCAGGGACAAACACCACCAACTGCGCACGGGCTGGTAGTTTCTTCTATGGATGTAACCTTGAGGGTCTTGTTTTCCAGAGTTCCTGTCTCGTTGTACTTGTCGGAAAACAGAGCATGTGGGCATAAAAAGAGCGCCCATACCTTGACGGCCCACCATCAGCCAATACCAAAACATCGATAGCAGAGACTTGAATGCACACGCTGCTCAAGGCAGTACACTCAGAACTCAGCACTATGACTGAGCCCTTGAGATGAAGTTCAACGTCCGGTTGAGGCTCTGCGCAGCCTGGACAAGCCTATTGTGAACAAGGTTCTGTCGTACATGAGCTACGTCACACCACAAACTTACGAGGCATGTACTCACAACAGTGCTAACTGGAAGCGCAGTCGTCTGGGCGGTGTCCAAAATAGCTTGAAATGAACGAACCGGTGATTCGCTGGCTATTATCTAGAAAAGTCTTGTTCGCAAATAGGTCTAGAGCTTTGCCAGTCGCTGGTATGCCAAGTCATCACTTGCTTTGTTAACGTGACATGATTTAGTGGATTGGACCTTGTTCTTTAGCACTATTCTCATAATCTCAGTACTTCGCATACTATGCAGACACAGCCGCCTAGGGGGCTTGCCGATGTGGCGGAAAGAAGGGGTATCATTGGCTAACTGTCTATTTCAAAGGCAAGCATCTCGTCATCCCAGCCCAGATCTCCATAATCAGTTTCCTGAGAGCCACTGGGCTGGACTCCATCGTCCTTCGGTCGTGAGGGGTTCATGTTCTCCTTGTTGGTCTTATCCAATTCGACCAGCATCTTTTCATACGAGCTAAGAAGCCGTGCGGGCTTCTGAAATGTCCGTGGCTCTCGTTTCGTGACCGACCGTAACGAGGTCTGCGGATCGTTCTCTTGTGCATCTAACGGTTCGGTCGTGGACAGGCCGCTAAAAACCTGATTTTGCTCAGCTTCTTTGCGTAGCACAGAATCTGGCTGTCTGTCCGGTCGTGCTTGATCGAGGTCGGCTAGGTCATCGTCCGATTCAATAAAAGAATCTGGTTCTTCCAGTAGGCTTACGAAGCGCTCGTTTTCCAGTTGTTGCAAGAAGTCAAGTGCTGATTCAGACTTCCGATTGGAATCATTTAGTGTCCATGCACTCGTCTTGTTGCGCTCGATGGCATATTTGTACAATGGCTGTTTGCAGCTTGATGTGAAGAATGGCTCACGAGAGGCTGTACGTGCAACCTCAGCCGTGATGGGCTTGCGCGCGGCATTGTCTATGCCGTGTGACATGACTGAGCCTTTTATACCTCTGGCGTGGGTTGCGACTTGACTTTGAACTGCTTGAGGGGGTTTTGCCTGTTGTGTCGATCTGGTATCAACCAGGCGTGAGATCGCAGCTTGACCTTGAATGTTCGTCCCTCGAACTGTTTCCCGCTTCCCGCTTGCCCGCTGTGTGGCGACACGATTGCTCTTGTCTGTCAATCCTGAGGCGTGTGATAGATCAAGCACACCTCTTGACTCTGCTTTGGAGGCGACCGAACCAGACAGACCCTGCTCAAATGGCTGACCAGTCGTGCCCTTATGCTTCTGTGAGAGTGATGGTAGATGAGCTGCATGCGGTAGCGCCGGCATGCTCATTTTGTTATTATCTCTGACAGGTCTTATGTTCTCTTTGCTTCTTGAAGCTGCAGAGCACACCGGGGTCTCAAGTTCTTCAATGTCTTCGAATGATAGGCTCACATCTTGAGTTGAGAGAAAGGGGAATTCGAAGTCTGCTGATACTTTGGTGACTGGAGGGACCGGGGCGGGCGATCTAGCGGGAGCCGTTCTCACAGTATTGCTATTCAGACTGCGGGACGAATTCGCGGACATGCCACGGAGTGGAGGCCTTGGGCTTGGGAGGCTTTTGTTAGACGATGGTTGAGTTGCTTTCGGCGGCTGAAAGCGCTTTACAGCCTGAAGTCGGTCGCTCTTAGAGACGGAACAGGCTGTTTTGCCAGTTGCCATCTCACTGTAAACCTCGTTCAATTCCTGAGACGGGCTTGGGAACAGATCTTCGAAGTGATCGAGCACAAAAGCCTGCGTACTAGGCGGAGGGGCTATAATCTTTGCCGTGGACACTTTCGGTTTCAGAGGTTTCGCTATGTAATTTGAAGTTCCGCGGCTCGTATCTGAATGTGACAACGGGAGGCCACTGCTGGCTCTGGGATCCTGTCGCCCTAAAAGCTTTGGGGGTATCGGTGGGGGTGCCATTAGTGTCCGATCGTCCCTCGAGTTGCGCCTCCGTGCTTCCATTTCGTAATGAGTTTGGGAAGGTTCTGCACATAAGATAGGAGCGGGAGCTTGCGGGATATCGAAGAGAGGACGATTGTTCACAGCCATTTTGTCAACGCACTGCGATGGTGTGCGAGGCATGGTGTTTCTGTTCGCCTTACTATCACGAACACTAGTGCTAGCGGGCGGTTGTTTAACATTGGTGACCACTTGTTTAAGGACACGTGCAGGTCCTGTGGCTCCTGCATGTACCATGCTGGCGTTTGGCTTGGACGAAGCTACTCGGGTTGACTCCAATGGATTCGTTGACAAAACGTTCGCTACACTCAAAGCTCTCTCACTGGAGACAGGCTTCGCTTGAGGCGACGCAAAGATAGAGCCAAAGGAACCATCTAGGTACTCGGCTGTGAGGATTTCGGCCATGTCTTCCAGTTCTTGACTGAGAGTCATGGGCATGACGTCTGACAGCGCGGGAATGCTTAGTTCTATGCCAACAGCATCACCGATGGCCTTGGGTGATGTTCTTGAGGGACAAGGGCCAGGGGCGGCTGAGTTTCGACTTTCCAGCAATGGGCGAGCACATTCGCCGAGCTTCGATTCTGGCGACTTTATTGGCTCGGTTGACGGACTGAGACGCTGTCGCTTCGGGGACGGCCTATCCACATCCTGTGCAGAGTGCTTTCCAGCTGAACGTATTTGACTGCAAGCTGAAACTGGAATTGCCTTGACTCCAATTAAAGCCGGTGATCCTACAGGTGTCGATGTTCTGGAAGATGCGCGCGGCACTGTAGGCAACGCTGGTGCCTGAGCTGGAAGTCGATCTTGAGAATGCGCCTGCAAGCTTGAGACTGCCAGGATAGGCTCGTTTACATTTGGAGCCGGTGCAGTGGCAAACTCGCTGTGTGACGATTGCAATGGTGGCTTCGTTGGCGAGTTTGTAGGGGATTCAGGTGGTGAGCAGGGTGGCGATTGAGCTGGTGTAGTCGTTGTCGAGGTCTCGTTGGCCTTCTTTGGAGCACCAAAGCCACGTACGAAGCGAGCAATTGTGTCCTGTGACGGCCGGACATTGACGAGGGGAAGACCCTTCTTCTTTTTCTCAGCACGGTCATTATCCTCTTTCTCCCGCTTGCGATCCCGCGCCAATCTAGCCCTGGCTTGGTTTCTCTCCTTCTCAGCCTCCTTCCGGATGCGATCTTGTTCCAGCAGCTCTTGTCGCCTGATCTCCGCTTTTGACAGCTTAGGGCCTCGATTTGCCTTCTGATATGCCTTCTTGGCCTGCTTTGTGGTCATTGCCGGCCTGCTAGGCCGTGCTGTAGGGTCGCCATCATCGCGATTGTTCGCCGAGGGGAAATTCGGGACGATCGAGAAGGTGTTTTGTACGGGAGCCATCGGCAAGACCCCCGGGAGGTTCGAATCAGCGCTTTACGTGAAGTCGTATCCCGGAGCACATTTTCGGGTTGACAGCCGCGTGGGCGACGAGCAGTGGCCTTCTGCAAGTAGTGGATGGTGATGCTTTGACGCCAGGTGGTGATAGGCAGTCATTGGTGGTATGTTGACGACGCGCGTTAGGGTAGCTGCGGAACGCGACAAGGGCCTGTGGGAATCATTGGTGCGGGGAGTGGGGTATCCTTGACTTGCGCGACAACATGTGATATCAATGTTTAGATGCACGCCAGCACCAGAAGTTAAACATGCTCAGGAAATGCGGTAAACTTAGCCCTTTTTGTACATCCGCAGAAACAATACCGACACTGTCGATATCATACCTCGTACACATTGCGATTTCTCACTCAAAAACATTAACACTACTTCGAGCGGAATAGATAATTATCCCGCAGTGCAGCCACCACTCAGCTCCCGAAACTGTCATTATCAAGCCCGTCCCCAATTTGTCCCAGCTACCAGCAGCACGAAGGGTGCTGTCAAGGCACGCACGGTCTCGCTGAATGTTGATTTTGATGCTGCTTGTAGATTGGGCATCGTCCATGCCAAGCCCGAAAGGGTGCTCCTGAGCCAGTTCTAAGCTGGGCCACTTCAGCCGGTTCGTCCCTTTTCGTTCTTGTCTCGTTTGACCTTCATTCCTGTACCATCTAATCTTTTCTTGTGACGTCGTCCCAGATAATCCAGGTGCTTTGATCACAGCTCGTCCAGTCCATACGGCTCAGAGCCGGGCGAAGGATTACGTTACAGCACACTGTTTCGACGTGTGTCTGTGGTACGCCTCGCCTCTGTCACTCGTCGCTAATATGTTTATATCCCGATCATCCACAATCTCAAGATAGTTCAGGAGAGTCTGGTGATACGAGGACCACGCTATCGCCTGTATTATCCCGTGTGAGTGGCTGTTTCGATCAATCCCTCTCCTGAGCACTTACCTCGAACAAACAGCATCTCAGACTTCTTTGTTTTGGTCTATGCTTGATGTCAGCTTTCAAGGTGTTCGGGTACGGACTAGTTTGCCCTACCTTGATTTCCTCTTCGTTGTCATCCTCCTCAACCAAATAGATGGTCTCAACCACATCCCCAAGTACGAGATTCATATGACTGTCGTATGCCTGCCCTGGTGTTAGTCGGATGAGCCATACATGTGGAAATACAGAATAGCACGTACGTGTAAGCGGCCCTTCAACTCTCGGTCGCCACGAAGCTTTACGAAAACGACCTCGTCAAGGAGCAATCGAACGAGATCGAGGGGTTCTGAGACGGACCCCCCTGCGGGTCCTTCACTGACATCGGCCATATCTGTGGTTCCCGAATACTCCTGGGGCTGTTGTAAGGAAGCTTTAAAGATGGGATTTCCGAGCTGTCACAACAGCGACGTCGAGATGCTTGCACGGCGATGATGTTCGGTCGGGACGTTGATGCTGGTCTTGTGCGGCAACATAGCCCCACACTAGAGCATGGAGGAATGGCCCGTGCTTACCCGGTAGACAGCGCCGCCATGCCGCTGAACGACACACACGAGCCAGGGAGATAACTCATTTCCAATCTCCACCTGCACTTCTAGCACGAACTTCAGTATCGCGTGCTTCGACGATAGATCGACTGGCTGTCCACTCTGGGATCATGAGCGGGCCTCTGCTCTTATCAGTGGACACCTGTGGGCATCGAATCTCACGCTTGCGAGCAATATGGACAACCTCATCCATTGTCCATGCTCGTCTTCCCAGCACGTCTCGGGTGAACCGAGGCAATAACACAGCTCCACTCAGTGCAGTTCAGCGGACATGGGCGACGACAGCAACAGCATCAGCGACTCTTGACGCCTGGTCATCAGTCGGCAGCAATTCTTTCCTGCAGCATCTAGAAAGCAGATATGCGAGCGATTCACCCACACAAAAACTACCCATTAATGGCGGGAGCTCCAGCACGCAAAGTTTGGCACAGCCGCTGGCGAGCCTGGACTCAGCCTTCACCAAACTGGTTGATGCGGTGCGGCAACAGGATGTGCGCAAAGCGTTGATTTTTCTTCGCCAGGTGGTACAGCTTAGTCCGATGGACCTGGAAGCGGGTATTCAAGCATTACCACGTGCCTTCTTCACTGAGGTCTTCCAGCTTCTTGAGCCGTTCACTGTCTCTGGCATATCAGATCCGACAACAGGGGTCGACATATCTCGAGGCATGCGCATACGATTGAACCTGGATGGCACAATCAGTGAGTGGGGAGTTCGAAGACTGTATTCGAGACTTTTGGACCGCCTCCTGCTGCTTGCCGAAGCACTCAAAGCTCAAGGCTTCACTCTGAAAACCGAAGAGATACATTGTCTCTTGCGATGCGCAGGAGCTGCAGCCGACGTCATGACTGCTAGACAGATCTGGAACGGAATGGCGGCTGCAAAGATCCAGGATAGCCGCAATGTTGTTACGTATATCGAATTCATGCGGGCGAAGTTTCTCACGGAGCCGTTGTACAATGGATGGAACAAGACGTCTCGAGTGGTTGAGCCACGAAATCTTCATCGATCTCGTCTGCTCCTCTCGCCAGCCACGGTTCGCAAGCTCGACCGACTCACCTACAACCTGACACTCCGTCGAGGGCGACGCGGCGCCAATCAAGCCGTCGGCCATGTCGAGCATCAGATGCGTGCTATGCGGAAACCTGGCCCCGTGGAGAAACTTTGGCGTCAAGCAAGGAATAGGCGGATCATGACTGAGGAACTCGCTTGCGTCTTTGTCGTAGCGTTTGGACGGGCTGGTGCATTGCGCGCAGTTGCGCAAAAGATATTACAGGGCTACTATGGAATAGCGGATCAGTCTGCGTTTTTCTTGGACGCGTCTCAAGGTCAGGAGGATCCGAGCATTGTGGTGGCAAAGCAAAGCGGCCTGAAGGCAGTAGTGCCAGACACGCCTTCTCAGGCTCAACTGCGGCCGGACGAGCGATTGATGGAAGCGGTCGTGGAAGCATTTGCCTCAAATGGCGAGATCACCACCGCTCTACACCTCGTGGAAAAGATAGCCACTGAGCACAATATCCCCATCCCTATCAGGGTCTGGACAGATCTGCTGGAATGGGCGCACATCATGGGAAGCAAGCCATACTCAACGATGTGGCGGATAGCCCGGTTGGACAGCAAGTTACCGCAAGCCCACGCAGTCGAGGTCATCTGGCACAAAATTCGCGCAGCTGAGCCTGGCTTCGAGCCAGACTTCAAGCAATTATCGATCATGGCGCAGTCCTACCTCGGGAGAGGCCGCCACGGTGATGCATATCCTTTCCTGAAAGCGCTCTTGGTCGTCTACAGGGCACAGTGCGATGAGTACCAACGCGCCGGCCTCGAGTACACCCAATGTCTCCGTGATGGCGCGCTCTCAAATTCCTCGCTCCACCGGTATGAGCATGCCAGATTTCAAAGGCAAGCTCAGTGGTACCGTTTGAACAGATTATGTCACCGCTTCCTTGTCAGATATCGAACGCGGCCTGACAGCTACAGCGAGTCCGCAAACAATCTCATACCTTCCTTCATTGAAGAATTCCGAGAGTTCATCCCCAACCCAGCGACATATAGAACTCCTTCTGGCAACGTCTTCCTCTTTGACCCCGCGACCGAGAGCCGACTATATCTCGGGATCGGCCAGGAAGATCTCAACATCGCTTTCAAAGGCCGCACTGACGACGGCCTTCCCCAGCAGAGTGGCAGAGTTAGTTTAGTGTATCAGCGACGTCTTCTCATGCTGACACGCCGCTCATTGGAGGGTCAGTGGTCGAGCAAACTCAAGCCACAGCGTTTGCTAAGGGACGTGCGCCCTTCTTTCCGGATAACGGGTAGCTTTGCGAGCGCGCATGGTTCGATTGCACGAAGGGCGCGGCGGCATATGCAGCAGTCTGTCGGCGATGACGATGTCTTATCTTGACACGGATAGTCTGGTTGAAGCGCTGCGGTCGAATCTGGCAGGCCAAGAGTTGTGTTTCGGGCCTCACCAGGGGCCGGGGACAATAAGCGTATAGAGTAACCAACTGTAGTCGCTTTGGTAGAGCACACACGCTAATTGAGACCCTTGCCCGTCAATGTATCATGATCACACTTGGCACCACTCCAGCGACCTGCATTATCGCTTTGTGAATCATGATGAAGCTACTAAGAACACAATCACACCCAAGCGTGACACGTTGGGCTTTGCAAAATGAAGAAAATCAAGCAAATCTTCAGGGAATCTGTAAATCAGCACAGTACCATCAGCTAGCTCTCTTCTTTCGCTGATATCGTCATGACTGCTCAACATCCTCCAGCTTTAAATCATTGACCACCATGTACCGACTCAACGTGATCCAGCCCCAGCGGAACCAGACCATCTGAGACTTGTGCGCATGTGTCATGGCGGCTCGCGCCGTGTCATAGCGCGCTGGACCAGCTACAGAAACACTGCCACCAGCTCTGCCACTACTGCTACTATTATTGCGAACAGCACCGCCCGCCCACAGCGTACTAGCACTGATCAATGCCCGCGGCTTGCCCTCACGAGTATTCCCCAGTGAGGCAGCGGATGCTAGAGTGTAGAAAAGATCGATAAAGCTGGTGTATTTGCGCCATATCGGAACCGAGGTCAGTGTGTATACGTCGACTGGCGACGCTGCTGCGGTGTTACTGCTTGACGTTGTGAGGGAAGAGACGAAGGCTCGCGCCCCGTGGTATAAGGAGATGTGGTTTGGGTGTGAGGACACGCCAGATTGGTCGAATGTGAGTATTATGTCGACGGTGGGTGCATTGTTGGTGGGTGAAGAGTTCGATTGTGTCACGAAGACGGTGCGGAGAAGTGTCGAGATCGAGTCTGCGGGCCAGGTTTTGGTCATTGAGTCGGGGAAATTGGTTCTGCGGCGGGGGATGATGGTGTTAGCTGTCGTCTTATACGTCGAGCCTGGGGCGAGCTGAGAGTGCGTGCTTGTTGGGAGGAAGGAGACCTACGGATCATCAATGACAGTAACATCACTCTCATCCCGCAGCCCCAGTAGCATCCCACTCTTGACGAGCTCTTTCTTGCGTGTCTCCCCAAGCCCGTCGGCGTCGCCAGTGCTCAAGCACAGGATCTTGACATGATTGCCGGTTTCCGGCCGCGTCAAGGCGAGGACGGTAGGGGCGAAGAACATGGCCTCGTCATCTGGGTGGGCGATGAGGAGACATATCCTCTTGTTGCGCAGGACGGGAAAGGCGGTCTTGACGTATGCGGTCCCAATGTATGTGTATAGCAGCGGCAGGCCGGCTGTGAGGACGCTGACAAGGACGAGGACCAGCATTTTGAAGATCGTCCCCAGCAGAGCCCTGATGTTGAGCTTGAGATTGTGGGCGGGCGAGCTCAATTTCGTCTATAAAAATCCGAGAATAGTCTGCTGGTGTCTGCCTCTCGAATCATGAACGAGGTCTCGCGGCTTATTTGGTTGCCCTCGGAGACTTCTAGTTTCGAGGTCTACCTTAGTGAAGCGGTAATGACACGAAGTTGGAGAGTCGGGAGCTACCTACGCTAAGTAAGGGAGGGCAGTAGGGTTGGAGAAAGCTTGTGACGCGGGACCTCATGTGGGGTTGCAAAGGTGACAAGGGTTCTTTTCCAAGCTCTCGAACTTGTAACCCTGGAATCGCAGTATGCTTCAAGCCAGCACGAATCAACAAGATGAATGATTCATCACGAGACACTAACCTGGTGTTTAGATGCAGCTCACAATTGTCTCTGTAAAATTCGTTACAGCGTCCTGCGGTTCGTGGGATCGCTTCAAGCATGACGATCGTGCGTGCAGGCGTTGAGACGGGGCCCTGCGTGCCTGGAGCGGAGACGTTCCGCATTAGCTTGACTGGACGCGGTCCATGAGTTCTTGACAGATCGAGCACGCGAGCTCTCCTGTAACTGTATTTCCTGCACCGCTTGACTTCATCCGCCGTCCAAGACAAAGCGGGGTGCTCTGACACTGCAACAATTGAAAGATAACCATGGTCGTCACACGAAAGCAGAAGAAGGGGGCCGACCCCAATTTCAAGCTTGCGCAACCCGACAAGTCCGGCCCTACCGAAGCGACGCTGCTCGACATAGCTCAGGAACGCAATCTCTTTGCGCAAGCAGACAAGCGACAGGCTAAGCTAGCACGGGGCAAGGCCGGCTTAGATAGCAACGACAGCGACGATGACGAGGGCGATGCGCTCCCGACCACAGTCGACCGGCTCATGGAGGCAATCCTCTGGAGTGTTAGCTTGACAATGCTGCACTTCACCCTCGATGTAATCGTCCACAGGCAGTATGCAATGGAGTTCTCGTGGGAGCATCTCGTCCTGAGATCATTCAAGATTGTTTTCAGTACGTTTTCCGAGGCTTCCGCTGCCTTGTCTCAAGCTGACGAGCTCTGCACCTCCAGTTTTCATCTTCTTTTTCTACGTACTTCACCCACATGCTTCCGCGCCCAATTGGGTACCTGGCCTACCTCGACGATTCCAAGAACCTCTGCGACAAGCAATTTTCTTTGCCGCGAGCGTTGCATCGAGTTGCCACCTGATTCACGTCACGAATGAATATGGATATATCGCCGTCCTCAAGCGATCGCCTCCGTTAGGCTGTATCTGGGTCTGGGCTGTCATTGAGCTCGACCTGGCCGTGGCAGTTGCATCGTTGGCTTGCACGGGCGCGTTTTTCTGGCAGGGCGGGTACAACTTTGATGCACCTAAATAAATGGTGCTTTCAGCGCGCACGACTGGGGTTGTGGGTGTGATTCATGAAGCATAAGGGTGTCGAGCGAGCAAGTATGGGAGACACAGCTCCCGCAACCTCCGAACTTATAACCACCATGGTCAAAGCGATGACGACAGAGCCTCCTCACCCTGTCCAGTCCGGTCCCTATGCATGATTCTGTACAGCTTGTCCTCCAGTCTGTGGATCTCACTACTCTGATTGTGGATAATGGCCTCGAGCTTGTTGAGTGTTCTCTCTACGACGGCATTGCGAGCCGTGCTACGATGCTCTAAATCGCTGATGCGCCTGTATGACGGTGGCCATGTCAGTACAGCTCTTAGTGGCTCTGGTATGTTCATATACGCTAGTACAGATCAGTCCCGGCGTCAGAGACTTACGCCGATATCATGCTCATCTGCGTGAACGATACTCTTGCTGTCAAGGCATCGCGCTGCCTGACAAGCTCCAGCGCTTTGCTGCGCACAGGGAGCCAGGCGAGTGCGACAGAGGTTGTGAAGCCCCAGCTGGTCGGTACCAGGGTCCAGCTTTTCCGCGGCCCCGAAGCCTGCGCACTTTCGTTGGCGGCCCTGACTTCTGTCTCCTCGACCAGCTCCAGTAGCCTCTGCTCGAGTTTGATGAGATCGTCCATAACGAAAGTATACATCTCGTATTGCGCCTTGCGTCCGGGGTCATCCTTACCAACACATGGCTGGTGCGGCTGTTCTGAATGCATCTCGTCACAGCTATCGTGTCGACCTTCGTGCTGATTTGTTGCACTTTCCGTCTCGGCATCTCCTAATCTGCTCTCCTCAAAAGCTCTCCTTCTCAGTCCTGACGTCGAGACGCGTGTCTCGGACGCCAGTGGCGGCGGTGCAGATGCGCTGACTAGTTCTGCCAACCACGTAGACTCCGTTTTGTACCACGACAAAGATGTCTTGACACGGAAGTACTCCTGATCGCTGTTGCGCAGATACGTTAGACGAGCATAAACCGCAGCGACGATCGCAACAAGAAAGGTCAGGATGCCTGCAATGTTTGCCGTCACGCTCAGCGGCGAGTCTTTCTCATTGATATCCATGAGTGAAGCTCAACCGTGGCCGAGCATGGTAGTGAGCGCGTTCGAGCCACACAAACAAAGAGAAGAAGTGACCAAGACACAATTGACGTCCTCACAGCCGGTGTGTGAATGGGGAGATATTTTGGGGTTCATCGACAACGGAGCAACAACATCTGTCTAGATCCATTCTCAGCCCTAGCTCGGCCGGCGATCTGCAGGAACCGAGAGTGGGGCATATCACTCTAAAAATACACTTATATATCACATACTCAAGACGACTTTGAGTTATCTCAGCTCTTCACCGTCGAGGCTATCTAATTTCTACTGTAACGAGCTTGGATGTATTCTTGCGAAGCTCTGAAAGACTGAGAGACATTGTCATAGATACTGAAAGATGCAATCTTATGACTTTGGCTGTTCCGGAACTAGGATAAAAGGTATCGATTTCCGAACCTAGAGGACTCGCATCCGCAGAACCTCACCTAGCAGTCAGTTACGCACGCATTGCTTCAAATTCTCCGTACACCTCTCATTCCTTCGAGCCCAGCCTGAACCAAACTCTCCGGGCCAACAACATCCCCAGCACCAGTCCAGTAGAATAACCCGCCCAGCCCAACGGCTCTGGCATACGCCCCCTTCCGCCTCACTGTCTGCGGCACATCAAAACTGACAAACCCCTTGGCCCCCTCGCCCCCTTCCTCTCCTTCCTCGTCAACATACCACGCCGAACCAGTCATGTCATCAACTTGCGCTTCATGAATCCACTCCCGCGGCAGATCAACATAGTCCATCTCCCCGGCCTCACCAAACGGCTGCCCCGCACCCCTCGCACCCGCAAAAGTCCTCGCATACACGGGGACCCCTAGGACTAGTTTCTCCCTCGGAAACCCGCGCGAGACAGCGTACTCCACCCCGGCGTGCACCGAGGTCCTCAGCACGGGATGATAATCCTCCGCCGCCGCGCCGCCAGCACAAGGCGGGAGGAGCTGGGCGTGGTGACCGGCGACCTCGGTCCAGGAGCCTGCAAAGTCGTACGCCATCAGATTCAGACTGTCTAGCAGCTCAGAGGCTGAGGCCAGGTCGATGTGTCTGAGCACCCACTCCCCGACCGGCAGGGCGGTGGTCAGCAAGTACCGCGGGGCGGGGAGGTGTTCCCGCAGGGCCTGCAGCAAGGCTAGGTAGTTCTCCCCGTCGGAGGGACAGGATGGATGCTCCCAGTCTATGTCTACCCCGTCGAAACCGTGTGTGTCGACTAGTTCGCGGCAGGAGCGTGCGAAGGTTTCTCTCGCTTCAGAGTCGGAGGCTAATGCTGGGAAAGGGCCGGAGCCGGTGCCGCCACCTATGGAGAAGAGGAGCTGGATGTTTTTGTCTGGGTCAGGGTGCTGGTGTTTGAGCTGGGCTGTGGCGGCGATGCAGCCGCGCACGTCATCGGCGGGGATGGCGCGGTCTGCGTGCTCGTCGAGAGAGCGGAGGGTGCCGTCTTCATTGGGGAGGATGAAGGCGTAGTAGATGCGATTTATGTAGTCGAGTTGGAGGTTTGCGGGAGACAGGCCTTTGTAAATCCGCCAGCTGGGGTAGTACACGGCGTTGAGGGGAGCTGCCATTGTGGTGATTGTGAGTGAAGACGAACTGGTTAACGAGCGACTGGATCCAGCATTGCGGTCTTAAGGCAGAGTTTCTCTACACAAGACGATTTGGTGTTTGCAAGTTCGAGTTTTGGTCTGCACATTAGACACACACGTCCGGGCCGGGAGTGGAGCCCTTCGGCCATGGCAAATGCAGGTTCCTGCCGGCTCCCGGCTATGTCGGCTGCTGCATGCTTGATCTGGCGATGCTGGTCAGAAGAAAAGGCTCAGGCAAGGCGCGCAAACAAGGTCTGGGTGAATTGTCCGTAAATTCGTGATGCACATCATACCGCTGTGCCTTGCTGTCCACATTGCCCAAATTTATGGTCTCCGGCAATTCGCCCCGGGACCGGCCCCGCCCGGCACGGCGCTGCAGTGACTGGTGTAATTGGTTGTGACGAACCACGAAGCATTTAGTACACATATGGCCAAAAGTTGGAGGGATGGAGCACGCATGGATCCAAGGCAGGAAGGGTTCAGTATTGGCCAATTACAGAGTTAACTACATTTCCACTTTGAGCCATGGGTGTTGCTACGGCGGCGTACGCCCAGACAGGCGCCAGATCGCTGGTCTTCGCCCCACAAGGTGTTCGTCCTGATCTGGCATTATTCTTCCTTTACTTCTCGCCATGACAGAGGTGTTAAGACTGATTAGCTATTCGAAGGCTCGGGCGATGTGGCGGATGGTGGCGACAAGCTAGACCGGACCATCCCTAGCCATCATCTTCAATGTAGACTTTACTTCTTGCCCTTCTGTTCTCTATCAAGGTTTGACGTTGCATGATGCGCATTCGATGCAATAAACTTGAATCCTGGAACAGAACCGGTAGATTTATATCCTGGAGCAGTTCCACAACTATGACTCGTGATGAGTCTGCTGATCGTCCCAGCTCTGACTGTATCTGAAGCGCAAAGTACTCGCTGTCAACAAATCTTGAGGGCGAGGCTTTTCGACCTGCACGGACCTCAGCAATGTGTCTCTCGAACCATAGCGGCAGAGCGATCTTTGAGTGAGGCAGTGCCATCCACTCCAGGGGTTCGCTTAGTGCGGGAGGCTGGAAGAACTCAACCATCTCGCAATAGTGGTTAGTGATTATGGACTTGCCAGCTACGTGCGACGCGCTTTGTTCGAGCTCAAACGCGAGAAATATTCTCAGGTACAGAACATTTCCGCGGTTGTCAGATGAAATCAGCTCCAGGGCTCCTGCCAGAAGCATGCGGTGATTCACAGAGACTTGCATCAGCTTGACGTTTCCCATGGGATCGGCATAGGTCTCGGAAGCCGGTGCCGAGACTAAGCTGTCAAACTGTACAGGGCGTTTGTGGCCTATGAGCAGCAACATATCCGTTCCACGAGAACTAGCTTGGTTGGTCTCCTCCAGCGCGATCTGGATGTTTCCCATGTCTGGTCCACCTTGAGAAGGGAGTAATTGCAAAGGGCCATGGCCTTCGGACCCAAAGTTGGAGGTATGGTGGATATCTTTGCCGTTCGGAATGATGATTGGGCCGCAGGGAAGGGCTTGTCGGAGAAACCCAAAGGTCTGGTTGGGTCTCGCCGTGACGGGCACTGCTACAAGCGATAACGGATCGTCTTCTACCTGTACACCTTCCATGACCAGGCAAGCTCCGTTGAGTGTATACAAAAGTGGAAGGTTCATCGAGAGGCCTAGGTTCGTAATTGACCATGGAGACTCCAAACCCGGTCTTGGTCGGCGTTCGAAACAACCCGAGTTCGTGAATGCCGCTGGGCATGGGGCTAACAAGCCAGCCCAGCCAGGTGGATTAGCATCATTGAACTCCCAGCAAAAGATTGTAGTATCAGCGGACTTCTTGATAATTTCCTCCTGCAACCGAATGAACGCTTTATAACCCTCTCCGTACAATAGTGGCATGTTGATGTCAAATAGGCCGAGCATGCAGTACGCCAAGTCTTCCACACGAGTTGTCTGGCGCAGGCCTAACCAGGACATCTTCCGCGCGATGCTTGCATGTTGCATCTCGCGTTGTAGGTCATTGACTCTGATACCTGTGATCTCTTGAATGGTCACCGCAAGCTCATCGCGAGTGCCAATGTAGGACCAGTCTTGCGCGAAGAAGATCAGCACCTTTGGGGCGAGGAGCTCCTGCAATGTCCAACCTCGCGTCCACCACTTGCTCTTGCGGAAGCCTGCTAGGGCCGCGTCGGTCACAGGAGATGCTTCTGGAAGTGGCAGGACGTCTTCGAGGTAGACATAGCAGGCGCTAGATGCCCGATACCAGGCGTACATCGAGTTGATTGCTTCTGAGAGCTCTGCCGAGCTTGCCTTGTCAATGCAGTTTGTATCGACCCATATCCAGTCATGGCCGTTGCCGCGCGCTTTCTCGGCAGCCCTCAAAATCTTCTGGTATCCCGACTTATGTCGGCTAGCAACGGCAGTAGGAGAGTCCGTCGAGCTGACAAGCCATTCTTGATAGGTGACCTCGTGGCCATGTCGCCAAGTGTGGCTGAGAATGGCATACTTGGATGCCTGCTCGTCAGTTGACTCGGCGAACTCGAGAGAAGTGGTGCTTAGCAGCCGCATGCTTCAGCTGGAATGTCTCTAGTGCAGCCATACGAGAGGAAGTATGAATATTTCTCAGTGGTGCGAGGTTACTTGAACCGGCTCTGTGCGTCAACGGATTCGGCGTCCAAAGACTGGCTGCCTGATCCCCAGCCTTGCTGACCTGCAGCGCGCAGGTTTCCTTGGCTGCAGCAAGGATGCCAGGGGCCCAGGGCAATGCACCCCACCCATACATCGTAGATATAGGACCTATGGTCAGCAAAGCACTTCGCGACGCTATCATGAGAATGAAATCCATACACGATTTTTGTGCTGGGAAGGAGTTTCGGTTAGAGTGGGCAGCCAACAAAATGTCACCAAATCTAGTCGCTGAGTGACGATCCTTTAAATCCACTCAATCCGACTGATGCACCTATACAGTGGGAATGTACTGATGTACCTATTTCAATATTGAGCATTAGTTTAGAGATAGGCCAGGTCCGGCATCTCCTCGCCAGCATTCACTGCTATCTTAGAGCAGCCCTACAGCCATTGGTGAGCCGCGACTGTTCTAGTACGATTTCGTCGTGTCTGGACAGTCTGAAGGCAATAAAGTCTTTGTTAGGACGGGCAGAACCATCCTATGCAGCTGGGAGGACTTCAACGCTAGACGTTGTCCGTGAGCCACAGAAGGGCGAAAATAGTCGACTAATAGCATAGTTGGCCAACTGGTCGATTGCCAAGGTAGGCTAAGCAGAGTGCTCGATCCACAATGCATTGTTGTTCGTGGTCTTTGTCCTGCAAAGGGCGCCGCTGGCAGTACCACGCAAGGCTTTCGTCTGGCTATAGGTCAAAGTTTGACACTATGCTTCCAGCACTCGTACGGTTTCTAATAGATTATTTGGGACCGGCAACATTTCTCTTCAGTGCATGTTTGGTGGGACTTGGGCTTACGTTGTGCAACACCGAAGACCTGGAAAGAGATTATACTGTTCAGTCGGTCCATATATGAAGCTGCAGTGTTCGCAGCTGCACGAGTGAGGACTTTTAGGTCACAGTTCGATCTCATCATTGCAGACCTGGTGGAAGACTTCGATATTTCAATCATGAAGGTCGATTTCGTCTTTTGGGCCATCATCGGCATTCATGGAGTTGCTGCGCATGTGACGAGATGGCCAGCAGCAGTACCAATGGGATCGCCACTGAGCAGTGCCAGCCACAACACTACGTAAGCACCATCAGCTACACTTTTCATAGTAAACACTACAAAACATATTGACAGCACGATAGCTCCCAGGACCAAGGGTACAGCAAGGTGGCCTATGGCAAGCTTATCGAGGCATGCGTCCACGAGAAGCACATCGCCGTGACCCTCGACGATGGCCCCTCGCAGCACACGCAGCGAGTGCTTGAGGAATTCAGGAAATACGAAAAGGAAGACTTCAAAGCCACCTTTTTCGTGACGGGCAACAACATGTGCCCAATCACGGACGACGCATGCGCAAAAATTATGCGCGATGCCCTTGAGGCCGGTCATCAGATTGCAAGCCACACCTGGCGGCACGAGGACCTCGACTCGATTGGGACCGAGGGCCGAACCGAGCAGATGAACCTCAACAAGGATGCGCTGGCCAAGGCGCTCAACATGGGCGGCAAGACGCCGACTTACATGCGTCCGCCGTACGGGACGTGCTCAGCCGAGTCGGGCTGTCTGGAGGACATGGGCAAGCTGGGCTATCATGTCGTTAACTGGAATATCGACACGGCGGACTGGATGTACTGTGATACGGAGGAAGGGTGCGAGGCGTCAGTGCAGTTGTTTGATGAGCAGTTTAACAGCGAAAGCATGGCTGGGTATATTGTGCTGAACCATGATATCAAGGAGTACACAGCATCGATCCTGATTCCGCATATTCTGGAGCGTGCCAAGGATGCAGGATTCAAGGTGGTCACTGTGGGCGAATGTCTCGATGATCCTAGCATGAACTGGTACAAAGATTGGTGAGAAGGTGGCACAGGGACTAAATCGTATGGGTACAGATCAGACAAGATACAATGTTAATCTAAACATTGTTGAAAGTTCTGGTGACGCAAGATGGTGATAATGCTTTGTGGAGTCGCGCCACGGAGACAGTTCCGAAATTGTGCATGCTCGCTGCGTGTTTCTACATTCGGACACTATAATACTGCGGGTATCGGAACTGTACTGTCCCAATTATACACCAGCCACGCGGTGTCCCACTCCGCCGCACAGGCTGTGGCTGCGACGCACAAAAAATTGCTTAAGCCCTTCAAATCGCTTGCAGGCCCCACTCTTCCATCCTGGGCGGCCACGAGAAATTTCGCCTGGATTGTCGAGCCCCATCGCCCATCCTGAAGCTCAGACAGCCTGTATCTCGAACTCCGCCGCCCAACCGTGCTCACAGCAAATTCCCAGCCCACGACAACCCATCTCCCAAACGTCAAATCCCACTACCGCAAAAATGGCTGGAGGTGTCACCGTTCGCGATGTTGATGTAGGTTACCACACAATCTCGGCACCCTGAAAGACGACCTCGCGCCGCTTGCTTGCCGAACATACCAAAAAAGAATGAGGGGGACAAGAAGGGCAACTCCACCATGAGATGAGCAATGTGCTCGCGCTTCCGGCGTGCACGCACAACCTCAGCCTCGGATCCATGTCTCGATACCTCGCACGTTCCTCGTCCAAATCCGGAAGCGTTCCTTTGCGATCACGACATCCACGTAATGAGCAGCACGTCGCCCGTCATGCTCGGTGTCGCATACTCCAAACACGCAAGCCCGACAAGGACAGAACATGAAGAGGCGATTCGAGACATGAGAGCAAGAGAAGGAACACACAGGGCTATACACATCAAAGGAGCAGGCGCGAGGGGGTCGAAAGATCTCTGACGACGGAATATTTGCTGATTATGGTCTTGGTTTTTCCTTTCCTCCCAATTTAGGCGCAGAAGTTCATCGTCGCCTATGCCGCTTTCCTGAAGCGCCAGGGCAAGCTCCCCATTCCCGGCTGGGTCGACACCGTCAAGACCGGTCCCTCCCGCGAGCTCCCTCCCCAGGACATTGACTGGTTCTACGTCCGCGCTGCCGCCGTCGCCCGCCACGTCTACATGCGCAAGACCGTCGGTGTCGGCCGCCTCCGCAAGGTCCACGGCACTGCCAAGAACCGTGGTGTCCGCCCCTCGCACCACGTCGACGCCTCCGGCTCCGTCGACCGCAAGGTCATGCAGTCCCTCGAGAAGATTGGCGTCCTCGAGCAGGACGAGGAGAAGGGTGGCCGCCGCATCACCCAGTCTGGCCAGCGTGATTTGGACCGTACGTTGTTCCGCGAAACCAACAATTTCGATTTTTTGAGAGTGCCATTGACTGACAACCACAATAGGTATTGCCCAGACCACCGCTGAGGCCGAGGAGGAGGAGGATGACGAGTAAATCTACTGATACCCAAAGACAAATGAAAAAGTAAAAGAAGTTTGGGCTGGGGTTTCAAGGCACTCGATATCATGACACACACACACAAAAGCGTAATGGGGTTTTACGACTTTGTTGTTCTGTTTGGGAAAGCATAGGGAATTCGGCGTTTTTACAAAAATGGAATTTCAAATACCCGATGTGGTCCTTTGGCCGGCTTGCGACTTCGTCTGAGAAGAGGATGTTGCTGCCGTCAAATGCCCCTTCGGGTGTTATCATGACTTGACTCTTTATGATGACGGTCAAGATTTTACCTGAACCAACAAGACGTTTCACCCTTTTCATGCAATTGGTTTACTGTGAGGAGCCTTATCATGCAATACTGGGTCGTCTCTGATTGCGTGCGACACTGCCGACTTGGCGGGCAGGAAACTCACCACCAACCGGCTGGTTGTCTTTTTGTCGTGCCCCCAACAGGGCACAATCTCACAGTCAGATCAGTACCACAAAGCACGAACCGGGCCGTCCCGGTTGTGTTTTTGCAGGCAGCGTTGACCATGCTGAAATGTTTGATGCATGCACACAGGGGTGCTATATGACAAGTCAAATCTATGCACAGATAGATTTCCTCCTTAATTCCCAGTAGGGCGGTACATACCAGGGATACATACCAGGGACTCCAGCACGAAGCATATATCCTAGAAGGTGACCAAAAATTTAAGAAAAAAAAGGGGATAAAAGGGGATTCAAAAAAACAGACTAGCACGGGTGAAATAAGTACGATCCGAACAAAGAAGATGATGTCAGACGCAAAATTGATCAACCATTCACGGACCGTCCACTATGATGCTTTTATGGATAGGTATGGCTGAAAGAACTGATTCTCTTTCAAGATTTTATTACTGGGTATGTAGCTTAATGATTCACTTCTCTCTCTCTCTCTCTTTTCTTTTCTTTTTCTTCTTCGTTTTTCTTCCAACTGCTTGAATGAACTTTCATTTATTTTTGTGTCTCCGAAAGATATCCTTGCGTACCAGTGATCTGCCAGCATGACACTGCCAATCGGTAAATCGCGTTCGCATCGCATGATAGATACACTTCTCGTTTACAAGTACATTTTTGGCTATGGACCATGAACGCAACGCCTCATCATGACCGTCTGAGTGATCTCTCTGCAGCTATTGCAGACCAGATAATTCTTCCGTTCTGCTCGAAAATATCTGCTTCAAATTCTTTACCGTATCTTGCTATCTACTCAATGTTATCCCCTTAGCAATCTTGCTGTGTGAAATGGCCGCTTGCAAATTGCAGGGAAACAGTCATCGGTCCATTCCACGGTCTCTATTTAGTGTATCGAAAGCCATCAAGCGCACCGCCAAAGGTTTTGGTCGGCACAGCGATTTTTAGATCGCCTCCTGCCCGCGAAGTCTTCCTGCCTGCCTTGGTCCGCGCCTGCTTGACACTCTTCTTTATCACGGTACGCTTGGGTTTCTTGATCTGGAGTCGACGGCGGCGAATACTTGCGACAGATGGTGACCGCGGTCGCGCTCGTGACGTAAGGAGGCGGCGCTGTGCTGCGCTCAGACCGGGCGGGACGTAACTCTCAGCGCTGCCGGGGCGGTTGTACTTTTCTTGGTGCCGGGCGCTCGGCCCTTTGGTAGAAATATCGCGCTCGAGGACTCTGCTACGAGCTACGTGCTCGTAGGTGACGTGTACAAAATCATCATTATCTTCCTGGTCTTGCTGCTCGCCCTGAGAGTCAATTCTGAGGAATTTCGGATCGTACGGCATACGGGATGGGGTTTCAATAGCGGAGGACGATGTGTGACGAGGTACCGAGCGGTGGCAAAGGACGTACTGTCCCGGCTCACAGCGGATATTATCTCTGCTAATAAAGGGGTTACTTGGTGAGCGGCCTGCGACTGACGTAAGACTGCTAGTATCTATCTCGTGGAAGATGGTGGGCGAAGCATTGTGAATGCGATTGTTAGTATCGCCATGTGAGCTACAACCGGGTCTCGAGGCTTCTATCATCGTTCTATCGGAACTGTAGCCGTTATCGTCGCTTTCAATTGACTCGACGATCTTTGAGTCGAGTATACGCTGTATCGAAGGATTTTCTGGCAAGGGTCGGTCGACGTCTCTCTGTAGAGCGGGATTTGGCTGCTTTTCTACCTGTTTAGCTTGCGGACATGCAGTTGCTGATGTTGAGGACTGCACGTCTTCCCGGAAAGCTACAGAGTTTTCAAGAGTTTGTATATCCTCGGGTTCACCATCTTCGTTGTAGAATAGTTCATAGGGCACATCTTGTAGTTGACCGTAGCGACCTTTCTCTCGATGGATCTGTGCAATGCCAACATTGCTATCGACATGGAAGATTATAGATGTTAGTGTTCCCAGAGCTGCCAAGTATAGTTGGCAAGACCTGCACGGTATCGAGTTCAAGGAGATAACAGCAGACCGCTTCGCGATCCCGATATCAGCATCACGTAGAATCTTCATCTTCTCTTTTAATGGCACGCTTACATCCATACAAAGCTCTTCAGCTAGTTGTAGGACATATTGTGTTGCGAGTAGGACCTCAACGTGCGAGGCAGTAGCGCGGCCAGCATGCTGCGGCAGGGGTACCTTGCCGCCGTTATCATACTGGCTCTTCTTGAACCTAAAGCCCAGGCGGCGTGGAAGAAGTAGTTGGACTTTGAACAATGCAATGTGCGACATCTTCGCGCCGTCAACAAAGTTGGCGTCTGCACCGGCCGGTTTGGATTTGTATCCACTGGATGCCCAAAGTAGAATTGCCGATTCACTAGCAAGATTGAGGCACCCGACCGTTTTTTGCTTAGTGATGTATTTGCCCGTATTAACAGAGTCGACAACCCGCTGTGCAACTAGACTTCGGCCTACCTTAGCCAGCCCCAGTGGGCTTGGGCGCGGGCACGTACCATGAGAGAGAATATGTACAATGGCGATTCTTGAGTTCGTTGCGTCAGCATGTTCTTTGCCGATCCCTTTGCCCAGATAGAACGTGCGATATGAGCGGGATGCATCTCCAACAGCATAAAAGTTAGCGGCTGTGTAGCCCAGTTTATCCCTTTGAGAGATGTTGGCACCGTTTAATAATAGTAATTCCACAATTGGTAGATGGCCCATCATACTCGCAAGCATGAGCGCAGATTCTTCACGAGGCCATGAAGTTTGTCTAATGGGCGCGGCGCGGGTTGGTGTCACTGGAACATTGATGTTGAAGTCCGAGGCTGACTGGCCAGCAGCGATGATCTTGAACAATGTGTTTGAGTCGCCATTTAGACAAGCAAGATGTAAGGGACACAGCCCCAGCATCTTGCTGGCATGTTTGGAGTCACCCATGGGCGTGGATGAAGGAGAATAGAGTTCAATCACCAGTGATGGCACGGTGAGATTGAAGTGACTTTTGTGTAAATGTAGCCTTTGTATTAACGTAACGGCTGCATCAGTTAATAGATAATGTCAATGTGCGGCTGCAAGGCTTGCCTCACGGAGAGAGACCTGAATGTTCCTCAAGAGGGAGGCGTGGTAGCGTTGGGATGTCGTGTACTATTCGTGAATGCCCTTGTTCTTTGTGTAGATGTAGACGTAGTCGTAGATGTGTCAGTGGAAGTAGGTAGGGTGCGTGAGTAGAGTGCAGCTTGGACCTGGCTGCTTGCCGGCAAACAAGGTGGCTGTTGCGGCTGCATGCAGGTTGATAGACAGCCGCGCGAAGCAGGGAGGCTTGATGGCGTGGAAGTTGTCTCTCGGCGGTGAAGATGGTGATGGTGTCGGCTGTGGCGCGAGTTGGGCGAAGTGGTAGTGGTGCAGAAAGACCCTGTCTGGGCTGTGGTTTCAGTTGAGAGGAACAAAGGCGCTAGGTAGAAGACGACCCTGGCCGGGGTGGGGAATTGCCTAATCTGGCAATTCCTCCACTGCGGCAGGAGCGCGAAAGAGACAGAGAGAGAGACACACCCACACTGGACACTTGCGCATTGACGTTTGATATTCCCCGCGGCAGGCGCAATGCAACCTCGCGAATAGATCAGCGACAGGGTCTGGATAGGCGGCACGGCACTGTTGCCATCAAGAAACACAAGCTTTCGTGGCTCCCACCAGTAGCAACGGGAGGATCTCTGTAAGGTCCGTGGCGAGCGCAGGAGCTGCCGGCAAGCACAAGCGTGGTGACCTGACATGTGCCATGTACACCAAGTACGTAGTGCACATACCAGTATACGTAATCAGCGTGTGCTCGGACGGACTGGCAGGAGCGGCCCCGGAGGAGGCAGGTGCGACACGATGTTTCTTTTCTTTTCTTTTCTTTTCACGTTCGGGTTAAACCGAGTACGTTTCGGATGCCAAGTCGGCAGCCGCAGCGGCCGAGGCGAGAATTGCTTTTCTGCTTGGGGAGATGCGACTCGTCTGTTGCTCTTCAGATCTCTTCTCTCAACATTCTAGACGAGCTGCTGCTTCTTCGGTTGAGCCTGTCGCTTGGCAAAGCTTGATTGCGGCCTGCTGTTTCATAGCGGCACTTGCTTTTGCAGGAGTAGACATGGAGTGGGGAGTGGGAGTGGAAGCGGACCCTGGCAGGAGGCTCAACTCAACTGCCAACCTTAACGCTATGTAGTTACAGCAGCGAGGAGCAACTTCTCCAGGTTTCACTACTAACAGCTGCCCCGTAGCGCAGTAGGCGCAACAATAACGCCCCGCCGCAGACCTGGCCAATCAGGGCTCTCTGTGTGACTGCCGCTGTTGGCGATTGGCTGCCCGTTCCAGGAGCTTCATGTTTTGAACCTCGTTTCGTAGATCAGTCGAATCAACCTCAGCCTCGCAGTCCTCTCTATGCCATGTACCACCACACCACCGCCTCCACATCGCTGCATCATGGCCCAACGCATGCGCATGAGCTGTCCGTGGCAGTGCTCGAGGCTGCGAGGCTGCGGCAGACCTTGGAACCACCGGGCCAGGTTGGGTAGTCGATTGCGACTCTAACTCGAGATCTGATGATGTATATAATCCAGGCATGTCCTCCTCCACAACACTACTACTCCTCTCATCATCATCAGCATCAGCATCTTCGTCCTCGCCCTCACATCTCCCCATTTCATTCTTCGCCCTGGTGGCTTCACTTTAGCTTCTTCTTCTTCTGCTGCTTCAACCCTGCCATTTGTCACTTACATCTTCTTCTTTTTTCATCCTTCTTAATCACAACAGGCTGTGCCTTCTAAACCCATAAAACAACAATCAACATGTACTCCAACCCTGCCACCGTCGCCCTCGCCGCCTTCGGCCTCTTCACTGTCGCCTCCTCCCACGGTCTTGTTCTCGCTGTCAACGGCGCCAATGGCGTCTCCATGCCTGGTCTGAGTGGTAAGTCCTGCATTTCCCTCTCCCTGATTTCTTCAAGCACAGTCTTGCCTCTAAACAAACCCGCTAACAAATAATCCTCCTCTAGTCGCTGACGGCACTCCCCGCGACTGCTCCACCCCCATCTGCGGCTCTGAGGCTGACACCTCCATCATCCGCGACAACGAGATTGCTTCTGGCAAGGCCGGACCCCTCGGCCGCACCGAGGGCAAAGGAACCGTCACCGCCGCGGCCATGGTTGCAAACTTCATGGGCAACGGCGCCGCGGCGGCCAAGCGCGAGCCCGCGGGCCTCCTCGGCGGCCTCCTCGGTGGTGGTGGTGATGCCGGCGGTGGCGATGAAGCCACTGGCACAAAGGTCAACTCGCCCAAAGAACTGAGCGTTGCCCAGTCCGCCGGCAAGGGCGCTACTAGCGGCCTTCCCACTTGCGCCGACGACGGCACAATCGCCCTCACCTACCGCCAGATCAACCAGGACGGTGCCGGGCCCCTGACTGCTGACGTCGACGGCACCTCCGGCGGCACTAAGGCTGACGCCTTCCAGAGCGCCGAAGTCACCAGCAACGTCCCCGGCGCCATCGCTGGCCTGTCCCTCGCCACAAACACCAACTTCCCCATCAAGGTCCAGATGCCCGCCGGTATGACCTGCGACGCCACCGTCGGCAGCGCCTCCAACGTCTGCGTCGTCCGCGTCCGCAACAACACCCCCGCCGGTCCCTTTGGTGGCTCCGCCGTCTTCACTCAGACCGCTGCCCAGCGCAAGCGTGCCATCGCCTACCGCATGAAGAAGCGCGCCGAGGAGAAGCGGGATGCCGTCGCTCGCCGCAGCAACACCAACAAGAACCTTTAAGTGTGTGCTCGGGCTTTGACTTTGGAACCTCTAGATGCAAGGCACTCTCTTTCAGGAGATGGGGACTGGTCAACATGTATCGCATTCAGTTTTTCCTTGGTTATTCTCCTTTGACACACTCCTTAATATAATCACAGCAGCTCACAACACCAGGTTTGGTAACGCAACTTGGCCTGGATCTCCACAGAATGCAACATGGAAGAGCTGTAAAAACTACAAGATTTGCTTTCCAACATATAGATAGATTTAAGAGAGATACAAGAAACTCAAGTGGTCACTATTCCGTTTCGTTCCTACGCTCCTCGTCCTGTGCCCAGATACAGTGCTTCTGAAAGTGGCACAAAGTCTTATCAGTGTTTGCTTGGTGCCGCCGCACTCACTTTCTCGGTTTCTATCTGTTCTCCAAAATGGAATTTCTTATAGTTCTGGGCATGCCGTCGAATAGGCGGGCATGTGCAGTGTTGTTTTCAGCTTAGCTAAGCACGTGTTTTGTGTCGTGAAACGTTACAGGTAATGCAGCTTACTCGTTTCAAATGCTTAAGCATGGCGGACAAGCTTACATACATATTGACTTCAATACGACTACGTCAGTATCGATTTTGAAACACGAAAACGAAATCAGTGTAAAACAAGACCTGTACGCGGCGCTGGTGAAGCACCTGTGACATTCATTAATGAAGTGAAATATTATACGTCTTATCATCGCCTGCGCCTCCATAATCTTCATCATCGCTAAAAGAAAAAACGCCACAGGCATCTATCAATATTTACAAAAATGTGCCCTGGTGTTTAACCTGAGCTCACAAGAGGTTGAACTCGGACTAGAGTTTTTGGTTTGTCATTGTCAAGGTACTACACACACCAATATCATCACTCAGAACTCGTCGGAGAAGCGTGGGGCGCTGATTACACGACCGCTGCGGCTTCGTTTTACGGTCGGAATACTGTTTGATCTTTGGGTGGTGGCCCTAGCACGGGCGACTCCAGCAGCAACCGAAAGCCCACGTGCAGCTTTGGTGCCATCGCTCGAGTCGCCGACGCCCGCAGCTGGCACCTGCCGGCCTCGAACACGCGCTTCTCCCTGTCGGTCCAAGAAACGATGTACCATACGATGGTCGAGAATCCGCTCCTCTTTGTCGTGCTTGCCTTCAGGTTCCGTTTTCGGCCACGTATAGCCATAGAGCTTTGAGTGGCGCTCGCATCGTGGGCAAGAGCTCCGCGTGTAGTATGCATTACGTTGTACAAATGCTTCACTGCAGTTCATGCAATGGATCCAAGCCGTGTTAGGCTCTGATAGAAGCACAGGTGTGAGGGTGTAGTCGCCAGGTGTGCGGTATTTTGTTTTGGAAAGGGGTACTGCCGATTCGTTGCCGGCCGATCCGACTGACGATGCATCTTTCCGTGACGGCGGACGACCACGACCACGTGGAGCTTCTTTCGCGGGCGACTCGGTCGTGGCCGGAGACGGTGGTCCATTCATGGGTCGAGATGAAGGGGGTGTGGTGGGAGGCTGCGCACACGCAATGTGGGGGGACAGTATGGGCGGACCCAACTCGCGCACCTCTTCTGACTGCCAGAACGAGAAAACACCTTGAGTGTATTCGATTGAGTCGACAACTGTGTTACTCGTGAGGCTTGCGATCGACATCGGATTCGGTCTTCTTGCTGGGGCCAACATCTGGCTTCCGGAATCGCTATTCGCAGCAACAGGTTTGTTGACAGATTTTTGCTCCTCAACTTCTGGCGTCGTGATGTCTGTCGCGGCTCCATCCGCGCTTCCTGATCTAGACGATGATCCAACGGACTGTGCTTCGCTATCCTGACTTTCATGAGCATCTGAGAGCCCAAGTGGCGTTGCCCCATACTGCGAGGACTTTAGTTTCTTCGCGGGAGTGATAGGTGGTGTTTTCAAGGACTCTCCATCCCGCTTCCGTTTCTTGTTTGCATCCTCCTCCGTAGGCGACTCAATAGCAGAGAGATTGCTTGACCCCGCTCTTGTGAGTTTCGACCGAGATTTTCGAATCCGAGGCCGGATCTCAGGTCCAAGTGATGGAGTACGTGATTCTGAAGTGCGGCTGTCGCCTCGCCGTCTGTGCCGCAAAGAGTAGCCTTCAAGATGTAGGTTCTCAATGCTTTTCTTGACGAGGCCGGCCTCGTCAGGTTGTCGCCATCCATTGACTAGATTGTCCTCGCATGTCTGGCAAAGACACTCGCAGTTGTTCTCTCCAAAGTAATTGTCGCCGTACGTGACTGTGATCTCGTCTCCGACCTCGATGTTCCGCATGGCAATGATCTCGATGCACGCTTGACTCGTAATCATTAGACGAGCATTGGCACCGCAGTCATGATTGGCAAACCGAGCTGGCCCCATGAAGATGCTTGCGCACTTGCTCCTCGAGCTGACCACAATGCTGAAGTCCTTCTTCCTGGTTGACAGCTCCCTTTCCTCCTCGGGTGTGATGAGAACCTGAATACCGGAAAGATATTTGACGGCTTGCCCCTTCTTGATGAATTGCCGAGCTGTCACGGCAGCCTCTTGCGTAACAATCGTGTAGCGGTTGGTTGTGCTGACTTCGAATGGGCAGTCCGGCAAGTAAATCTGCATGTAGCGGCGAAGATGTTTCCGAAAGTCGTCCTTCTCTTTCGGTGTCTTGAGGCCGTTGGTGAATTTGCGCAGGCCGGCAGTCTCAAGGAGTTTCAATTCGGCCAGATCTAGGTCTGGCTCAACAACGAGATGCGTCTGTACGATTTTGGCAATCTCCTCTTCGGTCACGCCACGAGTGGCATGGTATGATGGCCGGTTCTTCGGTATTGTCGTCCAGTAGTAGACCTGCGTACGTCACTCTCATTAGCATTGCCTCGCCCAAGATCTTTCAATGTTAACCGTTCAGCTACATACATGATCGACAAGCGCATCCGTAAGAAGGTCGTCATATTGCGACACTTGCGCCAGCGTCAGGGCCTGCTTCTTTGCGCCCGCGTGGGGAGGCATGCTGGGCCACAGCCGGCCGCTACAGATCCTCCAAAAGTCCTCCGCGAGATGACCGCCTCGTTCCGAAGAGCCACACTAGCTGTTGTTTTTCCCACTGAGCTGGAACAGAACCAAGCAAGCAATTATCTCACACTCTAAGCGTTGTAATGCGACACAGACGCTCGACTAGAGTACAGAAGGGTGATGGATTTAGCAGATGAACTGAGTCTTTGCGCTAGTATTGATGGACTGGGCTGGTCTGAATGAGCTTGTGTTAAGAAAGCCAGCGACTTGGACAAAAGGATGGTGAGCCGGTATGACGAGACTAGGGTTGACGAATGAGCGACCAGCAGGGGATTCCGTGTGCCGTGGAGGCGAGTTGAAAGGCTATCAGTATATCGTCTGAGCCTAGGATGCTATGTTGCGTCGGAAGGAGAGTCGTTTTGTGCTCGAAAGAAGTGGTTTCGTCCTTGTCCGTCTCCAAGAAGTGAGCGTGGGTATGATCGTGAGAGTGAGTGGTTAGTGGTGAGACCTGCGGGAGCGGGTGGCCTCGGGCGATTAGGAGGTTTGTTGGTGGACGAGATGGCGCAAGCGCAGCGCAAGCTCCCCTGCGGTCGCAACCCCACAGCAACCGGCTCAGACCTGGTCCCGCTCCGGCCAGGGATGCGGCCGCCAGACGTCAAGGTTCGGTGCGATGATGCTCCTGGGCACGGACACTCTGTCGCCAGTCATGGCCTAGGCCGCTGTCAAGGAGACAAGTCTTGGAAGGACAGGTGTGCGCCATTGTTTGCAGCATGAGGATGGAATCCGAAGCGCTCGCAGTCTACCTCAATGGAGGGAGCGCCGGGTCGGTTATGGAGTAAAGCAGGCGCAAGGACAACTTGGCAGCTGCAAAGCTCAAGACTGGCGGGTCTCCTTTTGGGGCGTCCAGCAAGATAACTGCACTTCACACAGAGAAGCCCAGTCGCTTATCGTTCAGCGCACCCGACGGCTGCAACGGGACCGGACTCCACCAAGTGCAGTCAGCCAATGATCACCGACCTCGAATTTTTGGGGGAGACCGCCAACGACGAGGAGCAACAACGACGACCACGAGACGCCGCCAGCCACGCCTATCCAGGCTGCACCCCAACGACAAGCCTGCATCGCGGCTCACTATTCACTCATCGCCCACCGACGACCACCCCGACAGCCCCGCTCGTTCCCACGAAGAGGGAACAAGCCGCCAAGATGATCCAGTTAAAGGTGCGACCAGGACCACCGCCAATGCGCGCATATGGGCGAACGCGGACGGGCTATTGAGGCTGATAAAACTTCACATATGACGAACAGTCCATGCTCAACTGCATCGACAACTCGGGCGCTTCGCTCGTCGAGTGCGTCATGATTGTTGGACGCAAGAGACACGCCTCGATCGGTACGCGACCATCCACTGGACAGCGAGCACCACTTGCCATTCAACAGCACCAGCTAACCCAACATCGGATTTCTTTGTCTCTCGCAAACAGGTGACAGGATAGTAGCAGTCGTCCAGAAGAACCGCAACTCCTCAGAGGCCGGCATGAACGCCTCAAGCGCAGCAGGCAAAGTTAAGCGTGGAGATATCCGGCACGCCATTGTGGTGCGCACGAAGAAGAAGGTCCAGCGTCCCGACGGCAGCGTAGTCCGGTTCGACGACAATGCGTGCGTGCTGATCAGCAAGGCCGGCGACCCCGTCGGCACGCGCGTAAACAGTGTTGTCGGCGCGGAGTTGAGGAGGAAGAAGTGGGCCAAGATATTGAGTATGGCGCCTACGCATGCATAGACAGACGGATGCGGAAAAGGGAGGGCGGCAAATGTTACGAGGATGTGCTGGATGGGAAACCCCTGTCTCGGGCGTTATGTTCAGAGCACAATTCGAGGCGTGGGAAAGAAACACAGGGTCATGCCTTGCCGGCTCTCTTTGCGACTGGCCCTATTATGTTGACTGGGATGATCCCATTGTATGAAATATATCTGTACAGAAAAAAAAATGAATTCAGTGTATAAACAGTAGAACAATCAGAGGTGTTGCTGATACGCAAGTCACATTCGAAGCCTGCATAGAGTCTCCTGAAGTCTAAATCTCATGATCCATATTGCGCCATTAGCCATAATTCCCAAGAACCTATATCAATCTTCCGACGCTGATGTTCTAATGTCCGTCATGATTCTCCGCAGTGGTCGTCATGAAGGAAAGAACCGGCACATCATCTCTAACGCGTAATCAACGCCGATTCCACGTCTTCTGAGGCCTAGTTGTCTGTTCACACTACTTGAGGTGTTCTCCATTGAGGTAATTTCGCCCATATCCGTCGTATACCATTCTATCCCACTCATTCATGCCTTCTGCCATGGCTAGAGCGTCGTGCCACAGGCATTTGTTGCCGCGCTGGTATTGGCTCCAGTACACACTGGCCTCGCCTCAAATACCAGTTCCTTTACTGGAAGATGTTACCACACTCGCAGCAAACGTAGAAGAGAGCCTGGCAAAGGTTAGTGACCATGGCGGAGTCTTAAATTGCACTGCGAATAACGCACCATTCCGGTCTCGGCACTGCGCTGTTGTGACTGGAAAAACACTGCTTCGTCATGCTTGCAGGCAGGGCAGTTCTTGTTCGACCGCGGAAGCTAAATACGACAAGAACACCACACGTCAGCCCCAGTTCCGGCAGGAGAGTGTCAAGTGACTGTCTCTAAAGCAGATGCCCATGCCAGCCGAGCCTGTGGGTCGACCTCTTCGCCTGAAGGATTGTCAGCGCTTCGCCAGCCTAGATCAGCCCAACTGGCGGTCTGGTAGATCAAGGCTGCTGCAGCCTCTGTAATGTCGTGGCGTCTCGAGATCTAGCCATGTTTCAAGGATAGTCCACTTCGGCTGCGTGGTCATAGTCCTCGGGGTCGATGCCGAGCGCCTCTGGCGGGTCGTCATACTGATCTGTACCGGGATCTGTAGGCAGATAATGTGCTATGCTCTCCTGGACGACATGCTTCATATCGATCTGAGTGGGTTCAACAAATCGTGAGTCCCAAGCATCTTTGCCCTCGCCATCCAGTGCATTCCAGTGGCTAGTGTTGCGAATAATGCCGAGTGACCTTGCAGCAGCGAAGTTTGGGTCGTTCCTCACAAAGTCGTTGTACTCATCGATGGTGGCAGGATCCTGGCACTTGCTACACTGCAAGAGGACGTTGCCGCAACGCAGACAGACAGCGAGCGAAGAGTCGTCACGTGGAGGCATCACAGGCTGGCGAGTGGCATCCCGGCTGGCGGCCAAGGCATAGGAGGCAGCAGGTGAAGAGGTACTGGAGCGAGAGGGAATGTGTTGACAAACCGTAGGGTCTGAGCCGACGTCCTGTGTGACACCGGCAGTCGCGCCGGCCGTGTTGTTCATGAGGTTACGAAAGACGCAGGTCGAGGTAGCCTCCTCCGTGTACTGGCACGTCCGGCAAGTGAACTGCAGCTTGTGGGAATCCTCGTCCTCCTTGGGATACAGCATGTTGGAGCATTCTGAGCAGAAACGGAAGGTGATCTGCTCCAGGTTCTTCTGCGCCTCGCGATCATCGATCTCTGCGTTTGAGCCTGGGGACGCCATCGTGGGTGGTGTGTGCAGAGATGGGCGGTGATGAGACTGATAGTGCTGCACGTCGCTGATGAGAAGGCGGCGAGGGAGGATGATTTGAGGCGGAAGAGACTCTGAGGCGCGTGCGGCTGGCTGGCTGGCTGGCTGGGTTGGCCTAGGATTCTGGAATAGGGTGCAGAGTGGGGCGGGGCGGATGGCTGAAGTGCTCCTGTCAAGTGTGGTTGAGAGGGACTTCAGACAGGCAGGGGAGTGGGAAGCGACAGGTGTCTGTTGAGGTTTGCTTGCTTTGATGGCCTTGCCGATCAATAACAGCACACGTGGTTGGACTTGTGTGCTCTGGTTGCGACGACTTGGCGAATCCGCATGGTATACAATAGACGCCTAGTGATTTAGGTGAAGATGTTGAGGGGATCGGCTGAATGCCCTGACAGAGATGGCTCTAGAAGCTCGCCTTCGTGCGGGGGATGGAGAAAAGCACCAGAACCTGTGGAGGCTAGGATGAAAGGCAGGACTTCTGGCTGGCCCATGGAGAACTCATTGGTTGCATCATGCTCCTCATATCGAGCTGACCAGTCAGTCCAGGGACATCCGCCGTGACCTCACAGTGGTGGCAACTCAGATGAGGTTGACAGCACCGTAATCACGGTGAGTGCGCACGGCTCAAATACGCGTGCTCGGACTGCACGTAGGACAGTCTGCGGGACTGTGTTCCCTTGAGCAAGGGGGAACGCGCCACTACGGCAGAGCTGGAAGCCCTGAGCACGGCTGGCCAACCAGCGTAGAGCTAGCTTGCCTTCCAGGGCCGTTGCCCCGCGGTGTCTGCGCTAAGAAGGGTTCCGGATGGTTGCCAGGGCCTCCCCCGCTCCGCCGCGTGCCTCGTGATCCCTTTTGGTCAGGGCCAGCGTCATAAGAGCCTGCGGCTGCATTTCTGCCATAAAGCATCCTCCACTCCCAGGCTTGCGGAAGGGAAGCTGTCGATCTGCCCCTCTTCGTTTGATAATTGGACGGCTGCAATCTCTTCAGATCTGGTCGCTTAAAACCGCCCAACAAACTTCATAGCAATAGACATTGCGCAGCTGCGAAAGCGAGCTTGCCAGCCACATCACGAGATCATTCTAATCAGAAAGCAAGACACCTCTTCAGTACACAAGATGGTAAGCTTGCCATGGTCCAATTGAGCTTGGCTCTCCAAATTACGCAACAACTTTGAAGGCACAGAAACAAGCAACTGACCACATGACTGCCACTACAGGATGAGACCGGATTGCCCCAGGGCTGGGAGGTGCGCCACAGCAACTCCAAGAACCTCCCATACTACTTCAATGCCGCCGACAAGGTCTCGCGCTGGGAGCCGCCCTCGGGCACCGACACCGAGAAGCTCAAGAAGTACATGGCCACGCACCACAGCGGTAGCGCGTCAGGCCAGCCCGTCGGCAAACCTGAGGGCAAGATCCGTGCGGCGCACCTGCTCATCAAGCACCGCGACTCTCGCCGCCCCGCCAGCTGGCGCGAGAGCGAGATCACACGCTCGAAGGAAGAGGCCAGGCAGATCCTCGAGGGCCACGAGTCGAGAATCAAGTCGGGCGAGATTTCCCTTGGCGAGCTGGCCATGAGCGAGAGCGACTGCTCCTCCGCGCGCAAGCGTGGTGACCTAGGTTATTTCGGCAAGGGTGATATGCAACGCGAGTTTGAGGACGCAGCTTTCGCACTGAGACCCGGCGAGATGAGCTCTGTCGTTGAGACGGCGAGCGGACTGCACTTGATCGAGCGATTGGAATAGATAGGATTGATCGCGAGATCAAGCAAAATGGAACATGACAACGAAAAAGGCTTTTGGTGTAGAGACATGCTACAATGGATGATCTCAGGTGGCGGATATTGCGCCATTGCGATTGAGCTTGGGATTGGGATTGAGCTTCATCTTTGCATGAGATTTTGTAAGAGAAGTGCAGCTGAACGCATAATTGAATCAAAAGCAATGCTCCTGCCATCCACTCCCACATGGTGAAAGTCTTTTTGGAGTTGTCGACGCCAAAATCAGGCTACGATATCGAAACCTCCAGATGGCATGCGAGGCAAGGCAGTCATTGGCTGACACGCAGGATGTGAGCCCTGCAGGTGTCAGCCGGCGAAAGTGGATGCATCTACATCTTCAATCATGGGGATGTCTTCTTCACCATAGCTATCGAGAGCCCAGCATCAAATCTCAACCAATTGCTCATTGTTCCGATGTAACTGACGTTGCGTGCCGTGCACAGAACACACCGCCAGGCCGTGGTGGGTGGAGCTCTGCGACCACGCCTAGCTCCATCACCCTTGTTTACAACCTACAAGCTTCGCTGTAGACACTCACATCACTCCCTCCCTGGCTCACAGTAGAACATTTCACAGTTCTGTAAACCAATCATTTGAATCGTACTTTTTGACGTGGACAGAAACACCTTTTACGCCTTCCTGACCTCGATTCAGATCGTACAACCACGAGTCAGCATGGCGATTGCTGCCATAGACTCAGCGTCGCATCCAGGCTCAGCAGACGACCGCCTATTCCATATAATATGTAGCAAGGCAGGCATCTCGCCGTTAGACTTGAGCGAAGAGCAGAAACGTACTCTCATCTCAGACGATCAGATAAAAGAATTGTGGCAACAACTCAAACAAAGAGCAATTGGACATGACAGCAATATCACCACTAAGAGAAAGTAAGCAGGTTCCAACTGGTCTCGCCGGCTGTCCAGAATCAATAAAATACTCATCTTTCTCACCAGCACTCATGGCCAAATCAGCCCACATCTCGCCGAGTTCGAGCGCGTCACCGGCGTGGAGGGTGTGCACGACCAGACCAGCCTGACGCCTGAGCGCATCGCGCAGACCGAGGCGGAGCTCGAGAATCTGAACAGGAAGACGCAGTCGCTCGTCGACACGCTGCGGAGCCACAACACTCGGCTCAACGCGATCCGCGATGGCGGTGGTAGCAATGTCGCGGCAAACGGAGGAGCCAAGGCTGCGCTGAGCTCGAGGGCGGCGGAGCTCAGAGCGCGTACGCAGGCTCTTACGGAAGAGGTCAGGAGCTGTCCTTTTTCACCCAGAGAGTATCGTGTCCGGGTTCGCAGAGGTCCAAGAAGCTGACTCTATGTAGTGTGAAACGTTGGCCGGCCACGCGGATCAGAGGCTAGACCGCTATATCGCGCCGTCTAGCGATGCCGACCGTCGCGATGGGCGGGCGGACGTCGTGGATGGGTCGCCTGCTCAGTCTTCAGCCTCCACCCAGGCTCTTCGCGAGGCGTTTGACGGACTGCTCGGTCCTCATGACCGGATACTGGAGAAGCTCGATGCTCTTTGCACTGAGTTGCGCTTCGACGATTCGGAGCAGAAAGCCGTGCTTCAGGACGCTCGGCGATTATCCAATGAGTTGGTAATCCCTTTCGTCAGCGTTCCGATGCCTAACACCAACCAAAGATTTTAGCGACCCAGACTAACAAAATGTATACAGGATTATCTTCGCCATCGTAGCCCACCAACGGATGGTCCTCGATATCGTCTTCATACAGGCATGCAAGTCGTACCAAGACAAGACGAAAGCTGGACGTAGGCCACCACCGTCACAAGCCAAAGCCGCAAGTGACGAAAGAGAAGTCATCGTCGATGACCTGCGCTCGCTTTGGGATGAGGTCGTCCCCGTCGCGCACATGGCTGTGGAAAAGCAGCTTATCGGCCCCATCATGAAGTCCAAGAGCAGCGAGAGCGAGTCGCGTGATGCGCGATACGCCTTGATTGCGTCTTATGTAAGTCCACATCTTGCTCTCCTGTTCAAGCCATGCGGTTGGTCGGGGGGGATCATTGGAAAGGAGTAGTCAGAACTGATCTTTTTTTCCGCCATGGTAGACTTCCGCCATGCTAGGGTATATGAACGAGCGCCTAGAAGAGTTTGCCACGCGCATAAAGACTCTCGTTGCACACCATAAAGCTCTCGTCAAGACATTTGAAGTCTTCCGCGCCCGTACTATTACGGCACACACCACCAACAACAACAACCACAACAGCCAGCCTGCTCAGCAGCAGCTGAACCAAGCTTCCAAGACCAAGAGATCCAGCAAAGCCACCACGGCCACCTCCAATATCGGCACCAACAAACCCCTCGAAGATCTGCTCTCCGCCATCGAATCCCTTGGCGTTTCCCTCCCACCCGCACCAACCACTCCTAACCAGAACCCCGGGAACGGCGACGCCTTCGCCATAGCGCAACGCCTCGACGCCCAGATCCAGCGCCGCGCAGCAAAATCCCACGTCCTGACGACAGAAATGCAGACGCTCTTCGAAGCCACCGCCAAGACGAGCATCACCGACGCGCTCGAGGCGACGAGGATGCTCGCCGACTCATTAGTAGCGGAGTGTAGCGGCGGCCTCTTGCCAGAAGGGCAGAACATGGGCGAAACGGGGGCCGGAGCGGAACTTGGACGGGTCGAAGAAGGAGCCATATTCTTCGCGGACGCGGAATTACAAAAGATCACCGCCGACGAGACTACCTCGGTCCGACAAGTCGCACAGGAATTCGCCGCCCTGCTGAAGGATGTCAACCCCGGCGGTGCAGGCAGGGGAAATATCGTGCCGTATGACTTTGTGGCGGACGCTTACAAGTCCGCCGTCGGCACCGGGCAAGGGGGAGCAGGCGGTCGTGGTCGCGAGCAACATCCGCAGAAGAACAGACGCCAGATTCGCGATCCCAAGATCCACGAGATCATCGAAAGATGGGGCGGGCGCGGGGACGCAGGTGTCGACCACTGAGATAGGCCATGTCTCGTGTTGAACGTGGGCCCTGTATCAGGGTGTGTGGTATGGCTATTCAATCATGTTACTGGTCTCTGGGGGCCAAATGATATCTGCTAGAATGGTCCTGGGCGCTAGTAGACACCACTACCGACCGCCTGATAGTAAAGAAAATCGGTATTGATCACACGGCGCAACTCGTGTCTTTGGCCGCTCTCATCAGGCGCCTCCGGGTAAATTTTGCATGCTAACAATCAGGGTGCGATCTCGAGTATTCAAGGAAACAAAATTACATATAGTGCTCGGAAAGTGAATGCAGAGCTTGCATGATGTGACACCAGCTTTACTTGTACATAGAGCTCTATGTCAATACTCTAATATTTCATGTCTCAGGCGCGATTTTGTCTATTGTAACTACAAAGGTGGGATATCACAAGAAATGAACAGCACAAAAGAAAGCCATACGACCTCCAAGGATGATTCCCTGCGCCCATCTACCATGGCTTGTTACTAATGGCCGAAAGAAGCTCACTCTTGTGCTGCAAAAGAAGATCTCAGTTGGCGCGTGGAGCTTGCTGAAGGACGAGGCGCGTAACGACAACGGATGAACAGCTAGGTTGAAAGCAAGAAAATGGTGCACCTCGGACACTACCACACTATCATCTCTCCCATACGATCAAGCCCAGTAGGCAAGGGCAGCCTGTTGACAGCGTTAGTATAGATGTTATCGTCAATCAGAAGCAATCGCCAACAGAAGTGCAAACTCACCATAAGGCCTGCGCCCAAGAACACACAAGCAAGCGCATATAGCTGCTGCTTAAGCCCAGCCTTGCGCATCGCAGTGTTGAACATGAACTCGTGGGCCATGAGCTCGACCAGACCGGTGTAAATCAGAATACCCGCAGAGATCGAGTCAAAAATGCCGTTAATGATCAATGTCTGCGGGCTGCCGGGCGCGAGGGAATTGCGAATTCCAAGACCAACGGCGATGGCAGTAGGCGTGCTGATTGCGTAAAGGGCCGCGAGTAAGTAAGGCATGTACCACTTCGCGCGCGGCCACCGGGCAGTAGCAAGCCGAGACCCAAGACCAAGACCCTCAAAGCACTGGTGGAAGACAAGGACAATGTAGAGCACGATGAACTCGTCTCCCGAGACGGCCAGGGTGAGACCGATGAAGATGCTGTGAAAGATGACGCCAAATTCGAGGATGAAGATGCCGGTCATCTGGGCAGCAAATTCGGTATGGCTCATGTCGTCCTTGTGCTCGCGTGAGTGACCGAGGTGGTCCTCGCCTCCAGGAGGGTAGCTGACATCGCCCTGGAAGGCGCTTGGACGGCTTGCTTCGACATCGCCGGAGTCAGAAGTCTCGGCCTTAACGGCGGGGTCCTCGGCGTGAGCTACTGGGGAATGCGCGTGCGAATCGCCGTGGCCGCCTCCACCAAAAAAGTCCATATGGCTGATGAGCAACTCGACGGTGAACATGACCATGATGGTCATGAGGCAAATGCCCGTGGCGAAGTCGTAGACGGTGAAAGGACTGCCGTCAGGGAGGCAGGGGCTGCTGAGAGCCTCCTCGGCTGGGGAGAGCAAATGCATGAAGGCCGTGGCAATGATGACACCGGAGCCGAAGTACTTGGCGATGAAGAAGGCCGTGCCGACTCGCATCTTGGATTGGCGAGCAAGGATGACGGGCAACATGGCGCCAAGGAGTGAGCTGATGAGGATCACAAAGATGGCCGAGACGCGCAGGCCAATCCGGCCGTCGAAGCCGTTGCCCGAGTCACACTCGACCGTAACGGTGGGCACTTCGGGGGTGGCGGCATCTGTTGCGCCGGAATCGTCCTGTCTCCTGGCGAGGGAGAACAAGATCTCGGAAGCCAGTCCGGCCAGCATTGTTGTTGTTCGTAGTGGTGGCAACTGAATTTGACGCGATGGTCCAAAGTCCGCGGTCCCAAGCTTTTGTGTCTTCCGTGATACGGTTCGTGTCTTGTTGCGGAAAGTGAATCTGGCTACCTGCGTATGCCAAGAATGAGCAAGTAGAGGGCCGCGTCAGTGGCGTATATTTAAATCCTATAGCACATGGAACGACGAGGATATTCCGCAGCGGAGGGGTTTTAAATGAGACGGGCACGGCAGGAAATACGAGCTGGAGAGTCGAGGCGCAGAATGACGAGGCCGCAGCGCCATGGTGAGCAAAAGAAATATCAGATATTCGGGGGAAGGCCGGGTGTGCGGCAACAGCATGGGCGTGGAGCATCGCGACGGGGGTCGGCGTGGGTATCAAAACGTGCCGAAGTAAGCTTTGAGGACCTTGATGTCCAGATCCGTCGAGAAACTCTGCTGGGCTCCTGGCCTTGGGTCTTGGAGGGCCGCCGATTGGCTGCCCGTTCGTTTCCGCAATCCGCTCGAAGGTGTGGGACCCGCGTGTCAGAGATCCGCCTCGCCTCTCAGCTCGAAAGTTTGCATAGACACCGCGTGGGAGTCTGGAACTGGGGGGCTCAAAGGCTCTGAGCACAAAGCTTGTCCGGCCAAGATGGCATATCGTGAAGTATGTGCCCCTGGTCACTGTATTTGAATGCCAATTGAGTCGGATATGCACAAAGCACACGATCCGAGAGAGTGTTTGATCCCTACAGCGGTCGGCGTCCTGCAGGTATCCATCCCGGCCTACATCGCCTAACGCGCCAAGCATAACCGAGACGGCTGGCCCACCAGGTTGTGTGAGCTTCTCGCAGACAAGCAACTCTTGGTACAACCTTGCATGCCTTGGCTCTTTGCAAGACCGCCGCTTCTGCCTCTGCGGCTTACCGAAAAGAGTGAAGCACGCCGACATGCCGCGAGAAATCCTTGCTCCGACTGCAGCGTGCGGATGTTCGTTGGATCAAGAACCCGACATGGATGTGCTTAGGTGGTTACTGACAAGTTGACCATCAAGGTCCCCAGAATGCTGGTCCCCGCTTTGCCTGCGACGTCAACTCCACCGCTCCAACATCCTCCCACGGCCTTCCAGCAGTCTTGTGTCACGTGAGGAATGTGTCGCAGCCGGGCTTCGGGGACATCTCGTGCAGCTGGTCTCAGCACGAGGCCGTCGAATCATACTCACACAGACGGAAAGATTTCTGTGATAGCGCATTAGAACGTGAATGCTCTGATTGATCTGTCGCTAGATTGATGAGGTTGATTCGATCCTTTATTTTTAGGTATCACGCTCTCGTAGCCTCTTTTGTAATTCCAGACCGTAATGGGATGGCGACCGCTTCAGGTCACCGACAACATGAGGTCGGGTTCCGCTATGCATGGTCGCACTAGTAAGTTGTGTAGGTTTTTTCAGCCATCTAGGGGTCGTCTGGATGTCCAGTCAATGAGTAATCCCCCAGACGAAATGACGACTGATATGGAATGCTTCAGGGTATTCAGGGATTAAGGCCAATATTCTCAGACCCGGTAAGCGTCGTCATCAGGGTTGCGAGCTATAATCGAGCAGTGTTGGAAACCACGCCACTCATCGAGAACAACCTTGGTGGAACCTTCATGCGGGAAGGGTATCGACACTCTGTACCAATGTGCGCAGCTCCGCGATGTAATGGCTGGTAGGGCCTTGTCTACAGGCACACAAATCTCGGAGTAGGCTCTCTTTTTGGCTGGCGCGTCCCAAAAGGCACGGAATTAGTGTGCGGTGGTACGCCCAAGACGTATTAAACAGGGGTCATTTTGAGCTTTGCCTGCATTGGTGTGGGATAAGATTCATGCCTGAGGACCCTGTTGGTCGCTACAATCCAAGTCAATTGTTAGGTGCAACCTGAACTGAGGTTTTAGGGGTTTCGGGACCATTCGGTGTTATGCTCAGCCCGATCCGTGCCAAGCCTTTGCACAGCTCGATGCGTTCAAGATGAGAACTGTACCTCAACTCCCAGGTTGCGGAAAGGGGAGTCAGGTCTCCTCAAGTCTATGCTGCTGCCTAGGCCAAAGAGCAGAGACTTGATCCTGCCCTCCCATAGAAGGCCCACCCGGAAGTGCTGATCAAGTCGAGCTTTGAGCACGCCGGCATAAGGGTCTTCGAACGTGTCGAGATTGGTGCTTGGGGTGCTATCTTCCTCGTCGAGGCGCCAGTCCAGCTTAGCTTGAAAACTCCTTTCCTTTGTCTTGGCCAACTTCACTGTGGGAGTAGTAGTCGTATTGTCAATGATAGGTGGAGTAGGTATGACGGGCTCGTCTAGCTTCCACTCCAGCTTGGACTGAAAGCTACGCTGTGGTAAAGTGGGCGATGCGATCTTCATGTCGTCCTCAACGTCGAGATTTTGCCAGGCGGGTTTCTTCCTCCATAGTTCGAGACCAACAGCATAGTCACTTTCGTAACTGTACACATTGAAGCTCATGCGTGTCGCCACTGAGCAGTTCTCCCCTGCCATAACTGCATAAGTCCAGCTCATGTTACCCATCAGGGGGTTGATTGTCATTGTTGCCGTGAGGGGGGTGCCCTTGTGCCGTGGTAATGTCGCAAAGCGAACCCCCAAACTCATGCCACCGGACTTGTTCAATGTGCCGTAATAGAACTCTCCACCTGCACTGAATCTGCCGTATATGCGATCCTTCTCCGATGTCGTGTTGCCGTTGTGGTTCGCGCTATCGTCGCTCAGGCTTGCGTTGAGATCGAGGTCCGCAACATCACCCCCGAAATTGTAAAGACCACGAATGCCCAGTAGTCCTCCGTCGGTTGAGGCGAGTCCTTCCACACTGTACCGACCTTTGTCGTACTGTAGCATACTCAAAACTGTGCCGCCGTTGCGGAGTGCCTGATCCGACACGGCACTCATCTGCATTTGGAGGGCTGGGGAGATTCGTGTGACAAAGAGCGCCTCAAGCATAGACCTGGGCAGATACAGCCGGCCATATGCCAAGGACTCTTTGTTGCGCAGATCGAACGCTGACCAAGGGCTCGCATTGGTAGCTGCAGCGCCATCGCTGCTGTCAATCTCATGGTGAGATAGTTCAGGCAGAGTCCGATAGCCCTTGAGGACGGTCGAAAGCGGGATCCGGTCACTCTGGGCAACTGTATCGTTCAATGGCACGGATGAGTATAGATAGGAAATGGAGCCGTCGACGACTCCGATTGTGCCAAGTTGATATGTCGTTGCGAACTGGGGAGTGGCCAGGGAGCCGAGGGTCAGACGCAGGCCGCGCGGGGTTGGAAAGTTGAGGAGGGCGTTGGATGTGGCATTGAGTGTCGAGTACGAGCTCTCGTGGTTCCAGCCGGTTGCCGAGTAGAAGGCGGACTGGATATAATCCATGAACTCGCGCATGATTGGGCCAGCCTGCGGGTTATTGGCCACGCGGTGGCTGCCGTTGGAGGCAGAGCGAGTTTGGTATCGCCCGTTTGCTGTTTGCTAACAGCACTTGAGCCCCTCAAGATGGGGTCGACCTGACTCAAACTCACGAACGGCCTCGGGCTGGAGCTCCGACCAGCCCACGCACGCTGCGCATGCTATTTGACGGAGCGTTGCACCCATGAAGTCCGAGCCAGATGCCCCCATGCCCCACTTGTGCCTGGCAGTTGGGGTGCGCTTAGCTGCTGCTACTGGGCCAGATCGTGGCGTTGTGGCTAGTAATGACGTAAGTGTGGCTTTGAGCATCTGAAGCTTCGGCTTACTGCTGGCAGCCTTGCAGCTGGAGCCCCGGTAGAAAAGCCCCAGTGTGCGGCGGCCTCATCACGATAACCTTGGCAGCATCTTGAGCGCTGCTATTTTCTTGGTCAAACGCTCATCTCAAGATGACTCTCAGTAGCCATGCCGCCCGGCCGTGATGATTTCGACGCCGGCTTCCCCAACCTGTCGACCGGCGTCCTCCCGGTCCTACCCAACGGCGATGCCTCCAGCATACCGCGGAACAATGCCGCTACCGCCGCCTCTGCTGCTGGTGTGCGCGCCTTGAGCGCTCAGGCGATCGCCTTCTACTTCCGCGCTCCAGTCAAGGCTTTTTTCCGTACAAGAGTCGACTATCTTGCTTACGCAAGGAGTGTTCACCAAGCACAGTTTGCAGCGTTGGCCAAGACAGCCGCCAGCGATCAGACCGCCTCGAGGCTGTCCCTCGGCATGAAGCAGACTTGGATGTGGATGCGGGGCACTACGCCAGGTCTTCTCACCTCTGTGATTCAACAGCATGGCTGGCGTGTCGTACCAGATCAGATCCTGCCCCCTCTTATCGCCAACATTACCGTCGGTGCCGTGCTTTACACGTCGTACCTGCACATATTAGGTAAGCACGCTATCATAAGCACCTGTCCTAGCTATGGTTCGAAACACTTACAGCTCTACAGGTCACCTTCACCCAGAGTCTGGAAGGTCAACAAAACGCGCATATCCACCACCCGAGCCCACCCAGACCTTCACGGCCGGTCTGCTGGCTGGCAGCCTCCAGAGCTTGGTCGCCGCACCACTAGATGCCATACAGGCTAGATATGACCATCGCGATGTCCTCGGCACACATGGCCAGGGCAAAACGAAGAGCATGTGGGCTTTTAGCGCAGAAAAGCTGCGCGAAATCGGCATACGTGGTGTCTTTGCTGGCTGGACGTTGTCTTTGACCAAGGACAGCCTGGGTAGCGCGGTTTTCTTCACTACCTTTGAGTACGTCAAGGCACAAAGCTATTACAAGTTTGTGAACTGGTACTACGGGGGCCTAAGCGAGGACACTGTCAACGTCCTCGTGCGTAAACGGCCAACAGAAAAGACTTCAGCCCCGAAGGATGTTGCTATTTATGACTACGACGGCGACAGCATATACCGCACCAAGAAGCAGCACTCAACTGTGATTCGGCCTCACTACGCGATTGAGCCGGTGTTCTTGTTGTTCGCAGGCATGAGTGCGTCTTTCGCGCAGCAGTTTGTTCTGCATCCTCTCACCCACATCCAAGTCCGCCACTGGGACCATCTGGAAGACCTCGACGCTAAAGTCAATCGCATGCGCGAGTCGGCTGCCACCAACCCAGACAAACCACATAAACCCTTCCGCATGTTGCGAGCATACTATCGCGCGTACCAGGAGACATTTTCATGGTGCAAGGCAGAAGCAGCCCGCGAAGGGCTGGGTGTAACCAAGTACCTCTATCGCGGGTTCCTGTGGAACACAATTCGACAAGTGCCTAGTACAAGTGCCGGACTGATTATTTTTGAGCTAGTGCGACGCAAATACGGCTTTGGTGGCGAAGAAGTTAGAATATCTGGTGACAGATACGACATCTTGCTGCATTAAGATCCATTGCATAGGTCTATAACTTACACCAGCATTTACACGGCTTCCATGAAACTGGCATGCGCTTTTCAAGAAATTACAGTTCATATAAATTTAGACGGGTTCAAATCTCAAATCCACTGATGCATGGTGAAAATGAAGATCAATAAGCATTACTGTTTGCCCTTCCCGATTATCAAACTCCCTTTTGCCAAGTGTATCATCTTCTCGTAGTCTAGACTACACACCACAGTCATTGTGACTTGCTCTTCTCATAGCGCAACTCAGGGTTGATCTTGGGTACGGCAAAATCACTCGTCCGCAAGGTAGACCTGAAAGGGGCTTGAAATGGGGCAGAACCTTATTCTTGAACTCAATGAGCAGGACATGACAGGAGCTCGTTATTAAGGACGCGGGATCTCAGGAGAGCACCCGCCCCTCCACCTGATTGATCTTCAGGGTCTCCAAGGTGGGGTAGCCCAGCACAGCTCCGCGTCCGTCGTCACATGCACACTGTCACCTCCTTACGCCACCGTGGTCTCGTCGCGTCAACTTTCAACAGGTTCTTCAGTGCCTTGGCTCGCGAACAACAGGACGGAGCCATCGATTCTCTTCAGATCTGAGTGCTGTTTCCTAAAAGCATTCGTGCACCGAGCAGAGTTTTCTCTGCTTCACAGCCGACGTTCTCCAAGAAAGTGCTAAGGCACATGACGTCACAAATTGCATAGCCCGTGGCGAGAGACGTCTTGGTGTCTGCATCCAGAAGAAGCCTGGACGAGTACAGCATAGCTGGCATTAATCTGCACCGTCACGTTTGTCCTTATGAAAAGGCAATCCTTACAGCAACATCTCTCATGGACGTCTCCACAGTGAGAAGCCTACCCAGCAGACAATCATAAGAACGACCTTCCCTTACTTGATTCGTCCCATTCCACCGCCTCGAATTGCTTCGCCGACAAGAGAGACAAAAGCATTTCACTCATCCACAACTCCGCTACTACCCTTCGTTCGTTTCTCCGCGTTTCGAAACACTGAGCCTTGCCTCACTTTCCGACATTGAATATGGCGACCAAGGAGAAGAAGCTGTCGAAAGAACAGCTCAACACCTTATTCAACATCCTCGTCCACCACGAAACATATCGCGAAGTCGAGACATTCAAGGACACAATAGGAATTCAGGGTTACGGCTACCCATTCACCGACCAAGTCCCATCCGGCGATACCTCCCACGATGCAGCGTTATCACATACTCCGCTCCTCCAGCTGCTATTGACAAATTTCCTCCTCTCGGCCCCAGGCTTCCGCGATCTGCCGCCCGAGTTCTGGAGTGTCAAGTTCAAGGGCATGATGGAGCGCTTCGGCAAGGCGAACCTGTCTGAGAGCTACGACAAGGGTACACTGGGCACTAGAAAGCGTCTTGCATGCGCTGCCACGGTCCTACACGAGGGTGTCACCAGAGGCCTGCTTGCTGGCATACCACAGGGGGCGAAAAGGCCTGATTTGTACCAGGAATATGACTTGGCCTCGTCCGAGGGCATCACAGAGGCCTACCAGGATGCCTTTACCGCATTAGTCCACAACGACCTCGCGAAGGAGCTGTTCGACCACTTAGCGAAGACGGCCGATTTTGAATCGCACTCGCCAGCCGTGAAGGGTGCTATGAATTATGCTATTATACACAGCGCGACACTGCTGCACTACATCTTCGTACTGTCTGCAGAGGGGCCGTATCTGGTGAAAATGGTGGAGAATATACACGGCCTGATCCCGTATAACGTCATAAGACAGACGTTGCGTGTCGGGAACGCGGCCACGATGATCAGTGGCATGGCGAGACTGTTCCTGGCGAAGATGGGCATCGGCGCAATGACGAACTGGTTCGGGTTGACAAAAGACGCGAGCGATGGGATGAACCTGATGCAAAGGTAAGTGGCATCCAAAGCTAATTTTGCTGGAGGTGTATTGTGCTGACGTCTCCGCAAAGGATAATATCGATGGTTCTCGACTGGGACGCGAGCGACTTTCGTAAAGCCGCAGCCCGTATCCGAGAGACGGGAGGCAATGTCGACTTGAAATACCTGGACGCCATCGATGCACACATCCAGGCGACTAAGGAACAGCAGGAAGAAGTCCGGGAGAAGAGTAAAAGAGGCAACATATCTATCATCATGGCCATACTAGAGTCTGCCAACATAGAAGTACCTGAGGACTTCTCAGTTGAACACCACAAACAGTGTCTGGACTACTACGCCACAAAACTCGCCATCTGGGACCGCGAAGCGACCATCAGATCTCTATGTGAGCAGAGCCCAGACTATGTCACAGGCATGGTCCGAGACAGCATCCAAGCTTTTGACCCGATGTTGAGAAGCGTCCACAACAATGTCGACCTGAAGAAACTCGTTACCGCGGCTGAAAATTTCCTCAACGATGCAATCGCTGTCGCCAAGTGTCAGTCGCCAGAGAACGGCCAGAATAAGGCTGGTGCCGACGGAAAGAGAAAGTCAGCAAGTGGCAAGGCAACTGTGGATGACTACGTGGCACTGCTACACAGGCACAAGCAGGGCTTCATGTACGACTACTTACACAGCGTCGCGAAGTCGTGCCCGGATATCAGAGACATGTGGGGGAAATGGATCTCGGAGATCGTCACCATCTTCAGGGACACGTATGAGCCGGGATCGATTCACTTGAAGAAGTCGAAGGGAAAGAAGGACCAGACGAAGAGCGATAATACAGCATCAGAGAATGTGAGCGGAGGCGCTGGCCGCATCAGCCACGACATCGAGACACTCTTTGAAGAAGCCTCTGCTGCCAAAAAGGACAACATAATATCCGCCATTGACGAATACATCGACTACCTCGACGATCTGGAGGACATTTCCGATACACGCATGCAACGCCTCATCGACGCCGGCGCCGTCCAGTCCACGAAAAAGGAGAAGGACATCAAGACGAAGCCCAGCAGGACCAGCAGGAGCGGAAACATGACCGGCCCAGGCATGTACCTCGCCATGTTCGAGCACTTGCTCAACAACACACCCATCACACCCGAGACGCCTCACGGTCCACCGCGCAGGGGCAAGGACGTCAAGTCCGAGCTCGGCCATGGCAAGACCGAAGCCGTCACGGGCCCTGCCACTGCTGCCCAGAAGACAAATCCAACCTCCGCCAGCGGCGCCAACACCCCGGGCAAGACACCGAGCATCCGCTCCGTCTCGTCCGCGGCATCCTCTTCACAATCGACCTCTCCCAAAAAGAAGGCCACAAATGACGACAACGACGACGCCGCTGACGACGGAAGCGACACATCGAGTATCAAGAGCAACCACACTCCCGAGCCGCCGGACGTCAGCGTCATCGTGGAGACTCTTGGCGCTGGGTTCCGGAAGCTGGTAGCCGAGATCTCGTTGAAGAGTCTGCCTCCTGCTGCAAAGGGGGAGAAGGAGGTATAGGCGCGACCTTGCCCACTTTCCTTGAACTTTCGTGCGTAGATTGCGCCAAATTAGGGTGACGAGATAGACTGGCCGTTGCTGCTCGGCCGTGGATGTAGAGCAAGTGGATCGTGAGGTCGGAATTTGCAGCACCACTCCAAGAGGATGTCTACGCAGTGAGGATTACGTGTGTACTGTACACGGCGTTGAGGTGTGAGTAATGGGACAATGGACGGGTTCATAGATCTAGTTTCGCCTCACAAGTTCAAGCATGGTAAATCCAGACCCTACACATGAGTATCGTTTCAGAGCCCCAAGTGTAAATCAGTAGACTCCCTGCCGGGTGCGACGCGCGTAAATGACTCTTATGGACCAGGAGGAACACAGCCGTGCGTGATTCATGTTGCGACCCAAGACATAGTTACATAGGAACTCCGCTACCACGTGCGAATCTTGAAGGTGGAAGAAGAAGTACACTGACAGACCTATCTACACTTATATTCCCCCCAGCAAGACAAGTATGCAGCAGTACCTTCTTTCTTGTCTTCAGTCAGATAGTCTTCATAGTACAAGATCACAAAAAAGTAGCGGTATGTCATCGGGATAATAATTATTGTATGAAGTATATGAGATGGCATTAATATACGCTTGTAAATATGCTAAGATAAACGAAACAGAATTATATATGCTTCAAAGCACCCGTTCGGCCGAGTGGTCGTTCGCAGATGCTAGCTACTTGTTGAATGCCACGTCGCTAAAGACGGTTGTGGCTGCCTTAATGGTTCATTATCGTCGCGTGACCTCCGTACCTGTAGCGTGCTAGTGCTGTAGATACAACAGTCGTCATAAGCCTTTGCCATACCACCAAATCACAGATTCAGAGGCATTACCAAGGCCTCAATACACCAAAAAAGCCAGCCCGCCAGTCCCTTCGCAAGCAGAGTCATGGCGAGCGCTGTCTCAACGCTCAACAACAATACCTGCACGACCACAGTGACGCTGAACTGCAGTCAGGAGATCTTCTTGGTCCGGTTCTTGGCCACCTGAATCTTGCTGGCTGTGACATCGGCCTGGTTGTTGACGTGATCGAGCATCTCGGTCTGCTCTTCTACCTCGCGATGTATGTTCTCAGCGATTTCACGTTGCCGCCTCAGGATCTTGGCCAACGCGTTAACGTCCTCATCCTGCTCGTCCATCATCTGGCGCTGCAGTTGCACTACACCCTCATTGTCGAGCTCGCGTGTTCGTTCTGTTTCCGGCAACGGCGCGCCAAGGACCCGTCCGCCCGCTCTGGGCTTGGTCCCTATCAGCGCCGCCTTGTCGGCCGCTGATGGCATCGACTTTTGTGACGTCTTGGCGCTGGCGGAGATCATGGTGCTGAGCTTTTCGAGATCTTCCCGTTCCACCCTAGCTGCGGCGATCAAGTCTTTGCGCCGCCGGATCTCGCCCTCGCCTATCCGCCGCGAGTCCTGGATATATCTGAGGCCCTCTGTAAGGACCGACAACAGTCCACCGGCCTTCACGAGGGCCTTCTTCGCTGCGGACCCAGCCTCTAGTGCCGTGGAGTTGTCCATAGCGCTGTCTCTCTTTGCCAGACTGCGCCGCGCCTCCTGGAAGTCCCTCTTCATCTCACCGTGCAGGTCTAGCCACGTCCCCGGATCCTGAGCCGCCGCCTTGTTAGCTGCGTCCTTGTTGGGGGGGATGCGGCTGTACCCAGAGACGCTAGCAGCACTGTTGCCGGTGCTACCGACAGTGTTCGGCAAGTTGAGGAACGTGCGCCAGGCGGACGTATCGCGCCACCGTCGATCAGGCGACTCGGCGATAGCACGCATATATGACTCGAGGCCGCGGCGGCGGGTCTCGGTCAGCTCGGGCGACGAGACGGTCGACTTGAACCATGACTTCCCTGGCAGTGGGTTCGGAGGGGCGGCGCCGACATGTGATGTGAGGGCCTGGTGTAGGGTCGCAAAGTCGGAGTAGCGCTTCTGTACGACGAATGTGCGCAGCGGCAGGCGCAGGGTGATGTTGTAGAGTGTGTATGGCTTGGAGTTGTCGGCTGGCGTGTGTAGCGACGTTGACGGAATTGTGATCTCGGCCGGAGGCGCCATGGTGAAGTGTGAGTGGCAGGCTGTCGGGTTGGTGATGGTCGGTGAAGAGGGTGTCGTTGAAGCCCAATGGATGAGAATAAGCTCCGGAACCTCGGGACGGATTGGAATATACTCGCGATCGGATGTGTGGCAAGAGCCGGAGAGGATGCAGGGAGTATTATTGCAAGCAGTAAAATCAAGGGCTGGGTATCAAGGCAACGTGACGCGTGAAGGTGAGGTTGGGAGCAGAATGACAGTGACTGGAAAGAGAGGATTTGCTCATGTGAGCGACGAGGCAGGTGCAGTGCAGTGCAGTGCAGTGCAGGTGCAGGCGCAGGCGCAGGCAAGGTCTGCCGGACATCGAGCCCCGTGCGTGCCTGCATGACGACAGTGGTTCACTGCTCCAATAGTCGGTCCCTCGGGCGGGGGGGCTTGGCCAGGCGGCTCAGGCTTCAGCGAGCGCACCCGGGCGCCTGGGCCGCAGGCAGGCAGCCTGGACAAGGGCCTGTCCCGTCACCACCTCCATTTTCCAAATACAGTAAAGTAGTAATTAACTGAGTATTACTTCAAGTACGCATCTCACGCATGTCACAGTCATCCAGCCTCCAGACTGCCTGGTTACTGTATAACCTGGGCATGTGACATTTGACTGTTCAGACGCATGAATCCAGATGCATGAACCCATCAGACACAAGACAGTCGCAGGCCTGACTCGAACATGACGTTCTCGGACTTGTCCCAACTCTGATACCATCGCTCGCCCTACGCAATAGACATCTTCATACCACCATTGGCGCAAACAACACTGCCGGTCGTCCACCCAGCCTCGTCCGAGCACAACATCTCAATCGTCCCCGCAATCTCCGTCGTGAACCCCGGTCTGCGTCCCCCCATCTCCTCCCTGACCAATCTATCAAACTTCTCCCCATCCCCAGACTGCTCCTTGACCTTGTCCTCGCCGTTGTACTCTGCCAGAGGCGCCGCATCCACGTACGGCTGGTTGATGTCCCAGAACTTCCTCCCAACCTCGGCGTACATGTCCCCCCACGCGGGGCCCGGGTTCACTGCGTTGACGGTGGCCCGGGCGGCCAGCTCGCGGCTCCAGCAGCGCGTCATGGCCTCCAGCGCGGCCTTGGTTCCTGCGTAGACCGACTGGCCCTGGTACCCGATCGACGACGACACGCTGGAGACGTTCACCACCCGGCCTGTACGGTCGTGCGGCAGGTACGGCGCAACCGCCTGCATCAGCAGCAGCGGCGCGAGGACGTTGACGCGGTACACCCGGTCGAATTCGGTCGCCTCGATGGGGCCCTTTTCAGCGTCGTTGAGGAGCTGGTTCGACGCCACGCCGGCGTTGTTGATCAGAATGTCGACTTGTAGTTCTTTTCCAGGGTTGTGGAAGGACGCGTAGAACTCCTTGGCCGCTTGGATGATCTTGGTAGAGGCTACTGCGGCTTGCAAGAGGTCTGCTTGGACAAACGAGCAGCGGATGCTGTGCGCAGAGGAGAGCTCCTCGCAGAGCGCCTTTGTGCGGGCCGTCGATGAGTCGGATGTGTAGACCAGCAGCAGGTTGCATCCTCGTGCTGCGAGGCGGCGGACTGTGGCCTCACCTATGCCTCGCGAGCCGCCTGTCACGATGCCCAGCTTGCCGTCGTGGGTGCGTTTGGCTGCCATAGTCACTTGAGCCTGGGGTGTGCTTCTGATCTCGTCTTGTGGTGTGTGGCCGGTTTGCCGTGTTGCCGTGACAATGCAAAGTCCCGTTGTGACTGTCACTGTGACCTGTGCTATCAACGTCGAAACTCAATTCACTGTTGTTCACCATCAATCAACATCTTCGTCACGATAGGGACGCATCCGTGCCCGACCCCCCCCCCCCCGCAGTGCGGAGGCGGAGCTACCAGAACAGTCGAGTTAAGAGCCACTATAGGGGCCGCTTTGTGATGTCAGTGTGGATTTTTCAGGGTCGTTCCCGTCCCACCACCATCAAGAGCGACTCCGCAGTCGCGACGAGGTCGAAGCCACTACATAAGCATCAATTGAGTGAGTGTAAGTGTTCATTCTTGTGTGGTCCAATGGCAATTACATAGTACTGCCTCACACGCATGAGCTGGAGATCCGTGGACCTAGGTAGAGCCGCCTACTGAGCCAGACCAGAACATGGGAGCCCAAGCCGTTCTGTCAAGTCGATTCATACTGTATCGGGCAAGGCTGGAGGCTTTCAAATGCAACATGGCCAAGAAGTGATGCATTGCGATGCACAGGACTTGCCCCTGTTCTATGGGTTCTGTGAACCGTGTCTGAGCCCTAGACTTAGACATCATGATGGAGAAATTGCGTGAGTAAATGGCGTGCTTCAATGCGGCCAGGGCCAGATCGACCATGGCGCTGCCGGAGAGATTTGCGGAGGGTGAAAAGTGCGTTTTGAGGCTCATGTGACCGCCCCCAAGCAGACTGCTGGGATGGCGCCTTCGCTTGGGTGGCTATGCGCACGCACCTGAACTCGCTTACCTAAGTAAGTATGATTGACAGTGCATGGTAGAAAGCACGCATTACTACTCCGTAGAAACGAGCCAGTCGAAGCATTCCCTGACATACCATTATGTAAGTTCCCGGCCGAAGACTTTTTGCCGTGTTCCACAGGGGCCATCTATCCGCTCGTAACGGTGGAACAGTACACAGTTGCTAGCGGGATATGGTTAGCCGCCTGAATGAGCACAGCACAACCTTGATGGTGAGTGTGTCATGTCTGTCGGGCGCAGACCGTCTCTATCATAGGCAGCCCGAAACCGCACATGGGCAGGACGTCGGGCCTGTAATGCGCCGATGGGAGAAATTGTCGGCCCGGAGATACACAGATTGGTACCTTACCTTTACGTAGATTTACGTAGACGGGCATGCTGAAGTGGACCTACAGAGCTGATAGAAGGCAGATAATAGAACAGAGCCGGGAGAATGAGAGAGAGCGCTGAATCGCGTGGAGGTGGAGACCCTGGTGGAGCCGCGGGTGGGATTCCGATATCCGGCCTTGCAATCAAGAGCGGCGCTCGGTCACGCAATACCGGCCCGCCTTGCAACACAGAGACAATCCAGCGGCGAGCTGGCAATGAACCCGTCCGAGATGGTCTCTTGACCGGTGCCAAGCAGCACAGGGGCATTTCAAGAGGGACGATAGTCAATTACTTACTGCACAGAAGGTCGTGCCTGCATCAATAGTCCTGGTGGTGGTGGTGGTGGTTGCGGTAGTGGTGGTCCCACTTCCGCGCTCGCCTCCGACCCTCCATTGCAGGAGCGACTGCGACTGAGACTGCGTGCGACTACGACTGTACTATGTAGGTGCGCCCCTCGGCTGCCGCAGCCCGGGTGGGCGGCGGTGTGCTTCATCCTCGCTATCTTCGCATACTGTCTCGCAAGTCTGGCAATTATCTGCCTGCATGCGCAAGCCTTTCCCGTCCGTTCTCTCGGCGCAGCTCAGACCATCGTCGGCGACGCCTCCCCGACTACGCTGCTCTTGACTGCCGTCTGCTCCACCTGGGCGCGGCGACATCACTCGTTGCATTCTCGTCTTCCAGCCGGCTGGTCCAGTCAGCGGGGCTTCTCCGCAAAAGCCAAAAGTTGCCCAGGTCTTTGCTCTGATCACACCATCGAGCTCGCCATCTTCGCCTCTGCCTCCCAGTGGCCGGCCCAACCCAGCCCAGGCACTTCGACAGCTGCGCCGCCAAACCACCTCATCGCTCACAATATCTTAGGCTCAAGCACGCAATCTCTCCTGTCACCTCTCGCCTGCGCCGTCTCGCTCCTCCATGGCCGCCATTTGAACCCACGACAGACCGTCCCTTGCGTGTCAGGTCGCTTGCCAACTCCCATGCCGCGACAAACCACCACCGATTCACCACTGATATCGACTGCACCGTACTCCGACCTACAGAATACGCTATGCACCTGCCTCCTACCAACCCAGACTTCACCATAGCGATCTTACCGCATCACGCGCCCGTCGCACACACGTACGATATCACTGCCAACAGCAACGATAATCTGCGCATCGACAAAGGCAGCGACATGACTGTCACCGCCCGCCAAACACTACCACCTACCCCTCCACTTCAACCCACAACAGCAAGGGCCATGGACGACTCTTCAGCCGGCGTCAAGCCGTCACGCGACAACTGCGACAGAAGGCGCCCCGGTGAGGGACAAACCCGGCTGCCAACAATGCCAGAGAGCGCGATGAGCAAGACCGTCAAGCCATTTCTTCGAGAACACATCCCAACGATATATGCACCTGTTGGTAAGACCAGCGGCACTATTGTCAGCAGCGCAAGGAAAGATCCAAACAGCAAGTTCTGCTACCGCCATCGCCCAGACTCGAAATGTAGGAAGGCGGCCGATGAGTCCAAGATGGCAGTAATTCAGAGTGTAAGCCTTAACCCGATTAAAACCTCTTAGCGTGTCCCTTTTGCTGACTCGCAATTCTGCCCTCCTAGTCCCTCGAGACACTACCAGCCGCCGATCGGCAGGCCATCACAAACGTGTGGTCGTTATTCTCGGCTGCGCCTACAAAACACCGCGATCTCATGCTCCAGGGTATTCTTACTCAGTGCTGCTTTCCACAGTTGTCCACTGTTGCTCGAGAACTCGGCGAGCAACTCAAGATCGACTTCATTGCCGCCCTGCCAGACGAGCTGTCCCTCAAGGTTCTGAGCTACCTTGACTGTGTCTCGCTGTGTAAAGCTGCTCGTGTCAGCCGACGATGGAATACACTCTCGTGCGACGATATTGTCTGGCACAGGCTATGCACACAACACATTAACCGGAAATGTACCCACTGTGGATGGGGTCTGCCGAAACTCGAAAAGAAGCGCCTGAAGGAATGGCGACCACAGCGACTTATCGACATTCGACCAAGCGAAATTACGGCTAGTGCTGCCGCTCCTACGAGCGGGCCCACGGTTGCGCCATCCCTACCCATAACACCCGCCACAACGGTGGCAAGTCCCAGCAAGCGTTCGGCGTGCAGCGATGATGAAGGAGATAGCGCCAAGCGTGCATGCATTGGTGGAGTCGCGGAGTCGTCTGGAAAAGGGCTTGCGCGCCGTTATCGGCCATGGAAGGACGTCTATCGTGATCGCTTCAAGGTCGGCTCAAACTGGAAGTACGGACGATGCTCAGTCAAGATTTTCCGGGGGCAGCACACTAACGGTGTAACGTGCCTGCAATTTGACGATAACATCCTGGCTACTGGATCCTACGACTCTACGATCAAGCTGTGGGACATTGAGAAGGGCGAGGTTATTCGGACACTACATGGACATACCAGTGGCATTCGTGCTTTGCAATTCGATGACAGGGTTCTTGTCAGTGGCAGTCTCGATGGAAGCGTAAAGATCTGGAACTGGCGTTCAGGGCGTTGCCTCAAGACGCTTGACCACCAGGGAGGCGTCATTTCCGTACATATGGAGGGCGATCTCCTAGCCTCTGGGTCAATGGACAAGACGATCAAGATCTTCAACTTCCGTACAGGCGTTTCCTGGTCTCTGAGAGGCCACTCCGACTGGGTCAACCAAGTACGGCTTGACACTGCGTCAAACACCCTCCTGTCAGCATCTGACGACTGTACCGTTAAGATGTGGGACCTCGAGACATGCAAGGTTATCAAGACCTACGAAGGACATGTTGGTCAAGTACAGCAAGTCTTGCCTCTGCCCGATGACTTTGAGTTTGAGGATGAGCACGGTAATGAGGTTGATGTGACGGTTGTGGCAAGCCCGGGTGGCAACTCGCCGCCATCTAGTTCAACGAGCGATCCTCTATTCGTCAGTGAGCAGCGCGCCGCGTACGGGCCTGCTTTTGAGCACGACATCAATCGACAGCTGCCCCCACGCTTCATGCTTACCGGCTCGCTCGACGCAACCATGCGTCTGTGGGACACGGCCACCGGCAAGACCCTTCGCCCCTTCTTTGGCCATGTCGAGGGCATCTGGGCTTTAAGCGGCGACACGCTTCGCTTTGTGACGGGTGCCAACGACGCGACCGTCAAAATCTGGGAGCCCAAATCTGGCAAGTGTGAGCGCACATTTACCGGCCACGCTGGACCAGTCACCTGTGTCGGACTCAGCGATGCGCGGATGGCGAGTGGCGGCGAAGACGGCGAGGTACGACTGTACTCGTTTGCGGACAGTGGTGCACATGTCGAAGAGCGCGGGACTCCCTCATGAGTTGCACTGTCAAGTCTTTGCATCTCCAAGCCATCTACTATATGCCTTTTGCTTTATCTGCATTTTTATACCACACAAGCAAGCAGTCGGAGTTTTCTTTTGGTGGATTGTTTCATGGGTCCTGGCATGGTCGTATACTCAGAGGATGTATGTTGCGACTTCCGGCGTTATTTCTTGTGCCTGAACGGTCTTGATTGCTGTTGTCTTGTTTCTCGTATTGCTTCTTAAACCACTGGTGGGAGTTACGTCGGTCTTAGAGTGTTCACGCCAGTGCGAGTGGATGTGGTTGTTTCGAGCCAGAAGAGACGAACGATGCTATAATATTTGTCGGGAAGAATATCGCTGTGATTTTGTGAGCGGAAGCCTCCATATTGAAAATTATTCTCTGTGTTTATGTGATGCCCCGTCTGGCCGCGTGATTTGGGCAACATCGCTTCTAGTCAGCCAAGGGTGCAGCCAGCGAGTTAAAGGCTTCTACACCGACAACGAGCGGCCCAATTGAGAAACGACAGCACGGCGAGGCTCTTGAGATGTGCCCACTGCGAGGCACCAATCTAAAGAAGATGCCGTCGCTAGCTATAAGTATATAATACGGGGTCTGGCCTGCAGAACGGATCCCCCTTCCATCCCAATGCGTTTACGATGGCTCGCGTCGAATCAAAGGCAGTTGGGGTACACGGCATGGCACCTCTAAATGTACAGTGACTCAGACCAAGCACCGAAGCCCATGTTTGCAAGCAAGGCGGGGCGAGTAAGGTAAGAGAGGCTTCTTTTTTATAGTAATCTGTCCGTGTATGACTAGACTGCAGTGATTGAGCTAGTGAAGACACGTAAAGCCCCGTCGGCGGGGCCGTCTGGCATGTGAAAAACGGACAGATTGCAGTGCGATCGTCGACCTTGGCTTACATGTATGGTTAGCATCGTGAGCAAGTACACACATAGAATTAGTTGTAGAAGGGGGTGAGCGAGTTCGAGTGCGCTAAACTATATATACTGTCTGTTATGACGACACCGGGGCAGCTCGAGGTGGGTTGCTGGACTGAACTTAGAGCTTGGTAGCTCAGATCAGCCGCAGCGTCGCACCTTTTTTGGCATGTGAACGGGGGACGTTGTCATTGCCGGCCGACATCGCGGGGGGGACGATCGGGTCATGTCACGCTGCGGTGGGCGGGTGCCGTTTGGGGCAAGAGAAGAGTCATACGCGTCCCCTTGGGAGGCTCTTGTGGTGGCTCGGTAGCCGGCAAAGAGGTTGGTCGAGGTATGTAGAGAGTCGAGTCTGATTGAAGTGGTTCAGGATGCCTCGGCTCGTTCGAAGACAGGCGCCTTGTTCTTGATCGTGGCATCCCTGTCATTAGTCGATGTGATACGATGGATTTGGTTCCAGAGCCTCATGGTGGACCGCCGCCCACTGCGGAACAGAGCCGCCGTCGTCTTTCCTTGATGCTCCCAGCGGAGTGGGCATGGTCTGGGGCAGTGTGCGAGATCGTGTCAACTGTCACGCGGGGTGGTTTTTGTGGCTTATCAAGTGGAATTGGGTGCGGGGGTTGTGCTCAGAGCACCGAGTTGACGTGTCGTGGCTCTTTGTTGCGATGTAGCATCAGGTGTGCAGGAGAGCGGCAGAGGAATCCAAGCCTGCATGGAGTAAAGTGCTTAAGTAAGGTCCCTGAGGCTAACACAATCTTCAATGGTCGGGTTGCTACAGCCGTGGCGAGGCTACTTCAGATAGTGGATTGGTCGTGAGGCAGGATCGTGCCTTCCTCCACTAGACCGACAGGCCGTTCCTGCAGCGTGGGGAGAGCTCAGCTCCGGTTCCGGAATCCTCCGCACGCTTTTGTGGTGGTTTGGGGAAGGCGCATGTGGACGTGGGATCGAGAGCTCTACTGTACTATGTAGAGTGAGTGGGATTAGGGTCCTGCAGAATCGTGGGGAACGGCCCCGCAGTGCTGTCACAAGCTCGGCTGTTCGTTCCCCTCGGCAAACATTGAACTGACTTGCCTCGCAACTGCGCCCGCCGGCCAGAATCGCATGCGACTCTGCGCACATCGCGACGTCACACGGTCCGCCCTGCGTTATCGATACCGGCTCCCACATGAGGACGAGACCCGCCAGCTCGGCTCAAGCTTCAATGTCGCTGCCAGCCGCTCCAAGTCCGACTCATGGCCGGAACAGCCACGGGCGCACTTTTTGACAATGTCTGCGACTTGGTTGCGTGCAGGCTTTGGGTGGCAGACACACCACAGGTTTACAGCAGCGGTGTAGGGTATCGTGTCGTGCTCAATGGGTGAGGACACACCATCCATGCCCCGGGCAGGGCCAGCAATGGGAGATCCGGACAGCGGGTATTTGAGGGCCGAGCAACCCGGGCCCAGGCCGATGGGCAGCGCTCCGGTCCGCCGAGCGAACCCCAGCAAAGCATAGCATGGCAAAGCATAGCATGGCAAAGCATAGCACGGCACCTGACGCGCGCATGGGCTCCCGCAGCTCCTCGTCTCGTCGTCCATCTTTTCCGAGCCCTGGGCAGAGAGGTCCCTGGACTAGCTAAGCAGACATGCTCTTGGAGCGTAGCCGCGGGTCACATCTCTGAGCCTAGCTCGGCCCAGCTAAAGTACTTTGACCTATCGTCTGCCCTCCACCTGCAACTTCCGAGGCTGTCCGCCTGAGCAGTATATACTTTGCCCCGTCCCCGGGTTGTGCCTGCCTTCCCTCCCGTCCGTTCCCTCTTGCATTCTTGAAATGCCCATCTGCTAGTCTCGTTGTCCTCGTCCAGGTCCTCTCCTCTCCCCTCCTCGTCCTCGCTTCTTCTTCTCTCCGCTCCTCACGTTCTGCATTCCCCGTCGTTGTCCTCGCCGTACTTGCTCCCATCCGCCCACCGCGTTGTTTCCCCGGCATCGCTGAAAACCCCCCTTCGAAACTTCGAATTTCCTCCACTGGGCGTCACAGATCCAACCCGCACCTCTTGGCTGGAGCGGCGCTTCGAGTGAGCGTTAGGGACAATCCCCTTCACTTTAAGCATATATAGACGATTTCTTGGCTTACGCCTCATATTCGACCGTCAAAATGGCTACGAAAGTGGGTGGAAAGGATGGCAAGAAGCCTGCCTCGGCAGCGACCAATCTGATCGGTGCGTGCCCACAAGATGGATAGAAACGACTGGCACATTGAGAGCATTGTCTAACAGTTGACAACTATAGCTGGTGGAGGTGCTGGTATGATGGAGGCGCTCGTATGCCATCCCCTCGGTAAGGTCCCTTGACCATAAATTCACGATAACCGGTGATGTCGCCACCTCTGGCTTGTGATTCTGACTCGGGTCTTGAAAATAAATAGACACAATCAAAGTCCGTATGCAACTCTCAAAACGAGCGCGGCAACCAGGCGCCCCGAAGCGAGGCTTCCTCAAGACTGGTGCCGAGATCATCAAGCGCGAGACGCCACTGGGTCTCTACAAGGGCCTGGGTGCCGTCTTCACCGGCATTGTACCCAAGATGGCCATCCGTTTTACCTCGTTTGAGGCATACAAGCAGATGCTCGCCGACAAGGAGACTGGCATCATTACCGGCCGGGGCACTTTTATTGCTGGTCTAGCTGCGGGTGTGACAGAGGCCGTCGCCGTCGTCACCCCCATGGAGGTCATCAAGATCCGCCTGCAGGCGCAACACCACAGTATGGCAGACCCTCTGGATGTGCCCAAGTATCGCAACGCCGCGCATGCCCTCTATACAGTCGTCAAGGAGGAGGGGTTCGGTGCGCTGTACCGGGGTGTCTCTCTCACCGCGCTCCGTCAGGGCTCCAACCAGGCCGTCAATTTCACCGCGTACACATATTTCAAGGAGACGCTCTACCGAAGACAACCACAGTATGAAGGCGGCAACTTGCCAAACTGGCAGACCACCCTCTGCGGTCTGATCAGTGGTGCCATGGGCCCCATGAGCAACGCGCCCATCGATACCATCAAGACTAGACTACAGAGGAGTGTGGCCGAGCCTGGAGTTAGCGCGGTGAAGCGCATCACCAACATTATGGGCGACATGTGGAAGTGAGTTACCCCACCCCTAGCTCTTATTGACTTCCACCTGCACACTAGCTAAACATTTCCCCGCACAACAACAGACAGGAAGGCTTTCACGCTTTTTACAAGGGTATCACCCCACGCGTCATGCGTGTTGCGCCTGGTCAGGCCGTTACTTTCACCGTCTACGAGTTCCTCAAGGACAAGCTCGAGAAAAGCAAGCCCGCCAACAGATCCGGCGGGCAGTTTGAGGAATAGGGGTCTCTGTAAGGGCCACGACTTGAGATTGCGGGGAAACCCCCAATACTGTGCTGTTAGGTTGCACCGGTCAGCTTGACAGCAGGGGCTGTCTCAGGCACCGATTGAGGGTCTCAAGATCCTGCAGAAAAATTAGCTCTGACAGCTCAGCAGACGATGAAGCGAAGACCATTTCGATACTATGTAAATATGTTTGTGCATACAGCCGCAGCTGGGATCAAGCTGTGGTGAAGGATGGGTCATTTGGGTGGCACGACTTGATACCATTTTACAGGATAGAGCGTAGAATACCAAAATCACATCCAATTGTCTCTGCAGTCGATCGTGGCAAAATGATTTATCTTTGGTCGTGGCGCATTTCTATCGTTTCTGTTCATGTTCGTTGGGAGAGCCAGCGATAGCCATGCATGTTCTAGACGGCCCCGCGGTTCATTCCTCGTAACCACATCTACCGACCAGGCCTCTTGGGCCGGCGGAATGCCGTCTTGACCTCGACCTTGGGATGCAGATCCGCGAGGACCGACTCCTCAGTGATTTCATCTGGCTCCTCGACCTCAAACCTCTTCTCAACTGCCACACCAGCCTCCTTCTCGGCAGCAGTGATGACGGCACGCTTCATTAGGGGATACATCATGCGGTATTTGATTTCCTTGCCCGCGACGGCCGGGCAGGTATAGAAGAAGAGGATCGGGCTCGACTCGGTGCCCTCGTGCGTGTGAGTGTACCGCCAGAAGGTAAAGCGGGGTTCAGTGTTGGATATCGCCTTTACAACATCGGTTACTGATGATGGCCTCGAGGGTGTGGATGAGGTGGCGAGCTCAACAGTTTCGCTTTCGCGGTTGATTTTCTGTTTTGTTTCGGACGATTAGTTTGACAGAACATTTTCAAGAACAGCAAGGTCTGGAAAGTAGAGGCGCCAATTGGGCCATTTCCCACGTGGGTGATGAAGGGTGATGGGAGAGGGCCGGGGGGGGGGGGGTTCAAGAGATTCCTTACCATCATGACGAGACCTTCACCCTCGCCCCTGCCAAGCTCAGTCAACTTGCCCAGCGCCTCGGGACTAATCGGCATATTCATATTCTTGCTCAGGTGGATCTCCCTGACGCCCGTGCCAGCACCAGCCTCGGCCTCGGCACGCTTCACCTCCCCGAGTGTACGTTCCTCCTCGGTCAGCGGCGCAGCCAGCGCGGCGTGGCGGTCGAGCTTGTCGAAACCGGCGGCCGTCAGCTCGTCGGGGAGCGTGCAGAAGAGGGACTCGCGGAAGTGCTCGCTGCCCAGCTCGCGGGTGAGCGTGAGCCGGGTCGACGCGAACAGCATCTTTGCGCGGACCTTGGCGGTATCTGGGATGTACGTCACCGCGCTGAAGTAGGGTGCTTCCCCGGGAAAGCGGCGCAGGATGATGTAGAGCGGTTCGGTGGTGGTTATGTGAGGGCCGAGGGAGGGGAGGTTGTCGGAGAAGGATGCTGAGGAGGAAGTTGCGGGGATGGTGGCGACTGGGGTGAGGGCCTCTTTGGCGATTGTGACGACCAGGGCGAAGGAGGACGGGTTGCTGAGGAGGTCGTTGAAGGCCGAGGTGAGCTCCTTTGAAGCTGAAATGCCGGACTGCATTTTTGCGGAAGGGGGCAAGCAGCGATGAGCCGCGCGGTGTATAGGTTGGGTTCGAGGTGGTGGAGGGATTCAGAGTTGAGGGGTTCGTCGAGAGTTTGGTTTTGTAATGACCTGACCTGATGCTGGCTGGAATCGGATCGCACCAGGCGCGGATTGAAGCACTGAGACTGGTCAGGAAGAAGAATATGGAGGGCAAAAGAGCTTGCAAGAGAATAGAGAGCAAGGGAGGGTACCTTAAGCTAGTCAGCGGTCAGTATGAAGCTTGGAAGCTGGACACCCGGCCAGGGCCTGAGCCCAACAGCTGCTCAAGTGCCCCGCACAGCAACAGGTGGGGCAAGCCACCAAGTGTGGGGGAGCTACAGTATCATTGTGCCTGGGCCCTGGAGATCTTGTTGCCCTGATAGTTATCTCGGAAACTGGAAGAGGCTGTGATTGACTTGCCGACAATGTAACAGCATCGCCAACACAGCGAGACAAGTATTGTCCGGGACTATTGTACGAGACCAGAGACCACATACTCTTAAGTCTAGAGCACTCTTCGTTCAGCCAGCTAATCTCACAATCATCCACCACACCACACTCTCCATCCGCAACCGCTTACACCAACGTCTCGCCAGTCCTGACCTCTCTCACAATCAACCCGCGTTCCGCGAGCGCCAGCACAAGATCATACAGCACAAAATCACACCCCGCCGCAGCATTCACACTGACCGCCACAGGCAACCACTTCTCCGTCCCCGTCACGCGGCTGATATATTTCACCTGTCCAATCGGCAGAACCACCTCGGGGACACCACCAAGCTGACTGATCCCGTACTGGTTCCAGCCAAAGTACACCCCGACCTCCTCTGGGCTTCCTGATGGGTAGTTGTCTCGGTAAGACGGAGTGCCGGGCCAGATGGGGTGGATGAGCAGCGCCGAGGAGCAGTATGCTTCGTCGTGCCGCGGGACCAGGACTTCGGTCTCGAGCCAGGTCTTGAAGATGGTCTTGTTGCGAACGCCCTCGGCAAAAGTGGAAGCGGTGGTGTTGCGGCCGTAGTCCCGGTTCAGGCGCACGGGAGGGTCAAAGTACGGCTGGTCCCCTCCGTGGGAGGCCGCGTAGTCGGTTGATAGTCTGGAGAAGACGTTGTGGTACTGCTCGTAGCTCGTCATCATGCTCCATACCGCCCCGAGCTGCGTCGGCGGGTACACCCCGTTGACGGACTTGTAGGCTGTGTAGAAGTCGTAGACTGTGCGGTTTGTGCCGAGCAGGGCTTCCAGGCCCGAGGTGAAGTTGTCGTACAGCGCTTGGGCGTCGGTATTGGAGGTCGGGAAGAACCCCGGGGAGGGGTACTCGGTTTGATTGAGGCCGTGAGTGTCGACCGGGTAGATCAGTTTCCTGGGGAACTCGGGGTATGATTTCAGAGTGGCGTTTCCAGCGCCGTACCATGCCTTCCCCCACGCTGCGAAGGAGGACGCAGAGCGAGCTACGTATGCAGGTGTGTCCATTGACGCGCTCATGGGGATGACCCCCTCGAGCGTCATAACGTACTGGCTCGGCCGGTTCCCAAAGACGCCGCCCACAGCAGCGGGCGCGCGGACGGAGCCACCTGTATCTGAGCCGATGTTGAGGTCGATCCAGTCATAATTGCTCTCCGCCGAGCCCGCGCCGGCCGACGACGACGAAGGGTCTTGATACCCATCGCCTCGTGCGTTGAAGGGGTCGTGAAAATCAACCCAGTCCGCGGTCGGGCTCTCGCCGTTTGCAAACTGGCTTGTACGCGTCTTGCCCACGACCACGGCGCCCAGGTTGATGAGATACTGGATACTCTGGGCTGTCTGGTTGGCGGGCTCGTATACATTGAACCACGCGCGGCTACCTGCTGATGTCTTGAGACCTTTGAGATTGTATAAATCCTTGACGCCCACGCGGACACCAGAGAGGGGCTTCTCTGCGGAGGGAGCCGGGTAGTAGAGCCTGCTTGGAACGGCGACTGCCGCGGCGCCGCCGCCGTTGGTCAGCGGTGAGGCAGAGGAGAGGACTTCGAACGAGCCGTCCGCCTGCTGGATCACGCCGTAGTAGAATGCACCTGCGTTGTCCGCGTACACGCGGTAGGCCTTGTAGACTGTGAGGATGCCACCTGGAGAGACTTGTGCGAAATACGGTCCCGGTGGAAGCGACTTGGGGTCACCAGTCAGGCTCGAGCTGTCGCCGATTAAGATGATCTGATGTCCGCACTCGTCGTTACCCGAAGGCTGCGGAGTACTTGTGCCATTGTTGCTCACAAGAAGATCTACCGGCGCATGTCAGATATGGGAACCTCCCATTGGTTGTAGAGAAAAGAGCTGGTACTTGATAGAAGGAAGACTCTTACAGTCACTAAACGCAGCACTCCATACATCATCTCCTGCGGCGCCATAGTTTTTCAGCACCAGGTCGAGGGAGCGCTCGCTGGAGTCGATGACGACATGTGTGACTGGGACCAAATGGACTGCATTAGGTGATAAACTGAATAGTCCTTGCTGGCTGGACGTTGCGATTTGGAGAGTTGCCTGTCGGGGTTGATAGTGTCATCGTCAGAGCGTTCTGGGCCTTTTGAAAGAATGCTTCGAATATACACGGCACATGGAACAGAAATCTTTTGGTTGTGAATTTGGTGGTGGAAAAGCAACACCAGAACCCGCACGTGGAGAAATTCCATAACAAGGGAGTGATACATCATGAACAGGGCAAAACAATACCTCTGGCTTTCCGGGAATGTAGTAAGTGACATTTCCAACATCCACAGTCCGACCTAGGTCACGAATTGTCGATGCTGCTGTCGTGCTGTAGGCTAGCCCAGTCGCTGCAAGGAGCAGAGCCTTCTGCCACATGGGGGATCTCATGGTCATCGCTCACTCGCTGCGCCGTTTGTTAACAGGCCGTGTTGCGAATCAGCAATATAGGACAATATGTAGAAGAGATAGCAAGCCCAGCTCCCGGAAGTGCTGTGGCAATGATGTAGAGTGAAGCGGAGCAGCCTCGCGGTCTCTTATGTCGTGATGTAGGACTCGCATGCTGGCTTGACCCGGTCATTTAGGTTCTCTATCACGATCTTGACTAACCTCCGGATCGTCTAGCGGGAGCTAGCACGGCACAGGGACGGCTCGATTATCACGGGCGGGCGGATGTTCTGTTCCGTGATCCGGGAACGTGGCAACTGTGTGCGTGCGTGCGCATGAATGGCGGCTCCGGAGGGTGGAGCGTGATTATAATGACATTTCCCGGTTGCATGTTGTTAGAGCTCCTCTTCTTGTCGCATCAGTTCTTGTGGACATGCAAGGCTGGGTTGGCTTTGAACATGATAATTTGCCGCGGTTTCGAGGGGTGCGTCTCGCATCTATTCGTGAAGCGCCCTCCCGAACCTTTGGCCAGATGCAGATCAGAGAACAAGTCATGACGTAATTATGGCAGTCGCTAAATGCTGACATTGCCAACCAGGATGATGATGCCGCCAGGGAGCGGCAGAATAGATGCGCGACATTAGTTATAAGCACGATCGATCATGCCAAGCAACTGGATAAGCGACAATAGGCTGCTTGGGGTTGTCTGAGAAACCTCAGTGTTGGTCTGCAGTCCGCGCCCGCAAGGCACGATGCGCTGTGAGCACTCCGAGGACAACTTGGCTGATTGTGTATCCCTGTCTGAGGATTGGAGCCTGGTCAGCTAAACATCTGCAGCTCTATGGCTATCGTGCCGAAGCTCTCCTGTCGGCAGCGGGTGTGAAGCAAGTGGCGTATGGAGAAGTCCTAAGCTTGGTGCTTGCTGATGTCCTTCTCGAAGTGTGAAAACTCGGAAGGCTTCTGCGCGATTACAGAGTAATTACCGTGATGTATATTGCGATTGGCACCATCGAGAGCAACAGCAGGGGTTCTGGGGCATTGTTTCTTGGCATGCGGCAGGTCTACGCCAGACGAAACCGGGCCGGAGACAGCTTTATCATCGGTCGGAACATTGCGTCAATCTCGACGTTGTCGTCAGCAGGAACGAGACACATGGCGAAGACATGAAAAAGGAAACGCATTGCACAAAGAGCATATCTTCCAATGGCGGACAGGCTGCTCAAGAAGGCAGACGTTGTTGAGTGACTGTTGCCGACTCTCGTTGCAGAAGAAAAACACCAAGAAGGGCAGGGGAGCCCCTGTACATACCTCAGCCCTGTCGACTCTGTGGCTGGTCGTTGACACGACAAGATTCCCGATAGGCCCCATTCTTTAGAAGTCTTCCACCCGTTTATCCTGACTTATTTGTGATCGAATCAGGATGGGAACGGACGGTACGGGCCTTCTCGAGGAAGAGACGCGGCGTAGTCGGCAGAATAGCCGCTGAGGTTTGCCGTAACCACTAGGAGGAGGATGCGAGCATTCGACCACGTACCCCTGTCCTGTGCGAAATGGGCAAGTCTTCCGAGTCGGGCCGGGTGGTTAAAAGAGTGGAAGGCTGGGGGCCGAGCCAGGAACAGGGTAACAGCGAGGCGAGTGGCTTGAGCTTCCGTACCTTAAGTACACTAGAGTAAGGTAAGCACCAGAAAGCCCAACACGAAGGTTTTAAGGTTACCCCTGCGGAGAAGGATTGCTCCTGCCGCGAATAGCTTGACCCTGGGCAAGCACAAAGAAACAGCACAAGTGGTCACCAGACATGTCTGACCATCACCGCCCATGTTTCTCCAAGCGCCCTCACTCACTTGGCCAAAGATGTCTGTCTGTCTGACACACTACTAAACATACACTGCCCCGACTGCGTGCCCCCCCAGCGAGTGATCGTCGCAGCTCCGCCTCCGTCACGACTGACTGGCCAAGCGAGCAACCGCAGTAATAGGCTACGGTTGCACCACCTAGTCAAAAGCAATATGCTGACAGCAGACGGAAGACCACCCTGGGCCTGGCTCCCTGGCCCATCATAGCCCACCAGGGCCGCCAGATCGTCATTAAAATAGGCTCACTCGGCGTCGTCTCCACTGGTGTTGGACCCCAAACTAGCCAAGCCAGACAGGCCTGGGATGTCAGACTGGGCTGGGTGGTTTGGATAACATTGCGATGCTAGGATCCTGCATTGTCAGCAGATTGGCCCGGACGTGGCAACGCCTGTCCATCCCTGGTGTCTGTTTGGTCTAGCATGGCAGGGAAACGATTTCGCTACCGACGGAATCCTCCACCCTGTCTGATCCAGACCCCAGACTCTCTTCTTCCTTCGATCAAGCCTCCATGCTGTCAGATGCTTGTGAGTTGTCGTGACGCCAGCGTTCGACACAAAGAAGTCCATCCAACATGGCATACCAACAACAACAGTACGGGTCGCCGCAGTCGGCCTACTCGGCGACCACAGCACAGTCCCCTGGAAATTCGGCATACAGCACCCTCGAGCACGACGGCAGCGTCCAGAACGGCCAGTATCCAGAGATATCAGCATATAGCGACCTGCCCGAGGTCAACCACTCGACAGATCCGGCCGCGCAATATGCCCACTATACACACTCGACAGGGGATCAACACTCGGTCCTGGCCTCCGGTGGTAATGGCTACAAGAAGGAAGCTGATGGCGGCGCGTATGCCCCCGGAGCGGCGGCGTCGACCGGAGGTGGTGCTGCGGAAAATGGTGCGGCTGGAGCTGGGACGGGAGCAGGACCAGAGAGGAGGATATGCGGCGTCAAGCGCAAAACATTCTGGATTCTCCTCGCTGTCGCCATTGTGATTGTTCTCGCAGCTATTGGCGGCGGCGTGGGCGGTGCCCTTGCGTCCTCCTCAAAATCTGAATCTGCTGTTGTGATGGAGGCACCCCCTCCTACGCAGACGGAGGCACCACTGGCCGTATACCCAGGTACGCGGCTGGGATCAAGCAACTTCACGGACCAGTTTGGCAATGACAACTACATGGTCATCTACCAGGTCAACAGTGGCGCGCTTTACATGTCATCGTGGAACACGTCCGCGTCGAAGTGGGTGGTCTCGCCCGTGGCAGATGGCAAGATCAACGCCATTAGGCTTGACGAGATTGCAATGGGCACGACGATATCGCTCGACACGTATTGGGACAAGACGGTAAGCAGATCCCTCACCACTCTGTATTGGCCGTGGCAAGCTGACAAGATGACAGTCCCGTATCATGCATCTCTACTGGCTCGCGCCGAACGGCGTTATCAAGTCCGCGAGACACGATAATCTCGCCACCAACGACGACGCAGTCGGTCGCGCTGCAGACTGGTACAAAGCCCCCGCATCGGACAAGTACACGGCTTCTCCAGGCTCTTCGATCGTCTCTTATGGCAGAGAGTGCACCGATCAGTCCTGTCCAACGTGGTCCTACCTCATATGGCAGCGTAGCGACGAGTCTCTGCAGGCTGCCGGTCTCAACCCTGGACAGGAGTGGGCAGCTCTCGGAACTGCAGGTCAGGGCCTCGCTAACGCGGCAACAAATACGACCATGGCCATGGCAATCGCCATGGCTAAGCCATCACAGGGTAACGATACGCAGTTCCGCTCACTGAGCATCTTCTATCGCGAGTCCAGCGGCGTCATGGCCCAGCTCATCTGGGACAGACGCGACGCTGATGGCGGGTACAAGGGCAACAACTTGCCCCGCGGCGTTGGTCCTCGCACAGCCATCGCAGCCTTCAGTACCGGAAACAACGATACTGACACGAGCTTTCTGCCTCTCGGCTTCAACGTATTCACCGCCGATCCTGATGATGCTAAGGACGAGGTACTCGTCACATACTTCAAGGACGGCAGCTGGTCAACTGGCAACAGCCCTATTGACATCATGGCTGACTGCGCCGGACCTGCTAGCATGGTTGCTAACCAGGGGAGACGAGTGTATTGTGTTGCTAGACTATCGGGCGATGGGACGGGGGCCAACGATACGAACGTCGAGATCAGGGAGTTCCGGTGGCGCGGCCGACCAGAAGACTCGGGGAGCTATACTGACTATGAGCTGCTATCAACACTCAAAGCAGGTGCTGCATGATTTATTATGTTGGTTTAAGGTTTAGGCTTCCTACATTTACATAGATGGTTGCGCTGCGGGTCACTTCCACGTCGATGGTTTGTGACAATTTGAAGAAATAAATAAAAGTAGATCCGTGTCCAGCGACACAGGAGTCACATAACGAGAATTTTAAAGTAATAGATACCATATACATGTACAGTTGGATCAATGCGAACTCAGTGGACAAGCTGAACTTTTATCTAACAAGTTTACAAAGACACATCTGCATGTTCCTAGCTGAATTGGAAAAGCGACACCATCTTTCCTGGCCATCAAGGCTTTCAATGAAACTACTGACCTGGATACTCATGTTCTGGTACCTGCTCAGCCCATTTCGTCGACAAAAGTCCTAACATACCAGTCTACCGCCCATCCTCGTCACATATAGAGCCTACATTGAACACACATCCCCTGCAAAGAACGCGCCGAGTATCACCTGCGGCTCGATCTCCTCATCCAGATCGATGGTCGTCACAGAATAGACTATCCTTTGGGGGAACCTGGCAGAGAGGTGTCGGATTACTTCCCGAAGCGGACATGCCCCCTTGGAGATGTTTCGAGGAACAACTGGTTGTAATGAAGTGTGCAATGGACGCATGAGCTGATCATATCAGGAAGAGTAGGTTACAGTGAGACTACACGGAGGGGGGAGGGGGGCGTCCGATATGGCGTTCCGGAGCAACTATCATTCAAATTTGCGTCTGGGGTAGAGCTGGGGCCCACGGGGGTTTGGTGGCTTGATAAGGTTTATGTTCGTGACATTTGTGGTGATGCGGAGGTTGGATAGCTAGAGCGTTGCTGAATTTCATTGATACTGACGACACCAGCAGCTTCGAGAAAAAAAGACGATGGTGATGGTCGGTGGTAGGATGGACACTGGCACAAATTTCCCCAATAATGTTCAGATGGTTCTTGGATGGTTTTTTTTTTTTTTTTGATTCGACTTGTAACAAGTCTAACCTGGATGAAACCATCGCCAAAATACCTCTTTGATTAGTTTTGCGTTCAACACCAACTCACGTACACATGCCTCGTGAGTCTTGTTTTATGGTGACAGACAGACCCTTTCCACGGGAATAGTGTGAGCACTTACAACGACGGGGGAGACGACGCACCCGCACACTGTAGAAGGGGGAATCGAAACACAAGGTGTTTCTACACAGACATTGACTGAGCAACATCATATATACAACCAAATATAGTTGTAAGCCAAGTTGCGACACATGAACATCCATCCAAATTCTCTGACGGGAAATGGATATTGTGTCAGTCATTGTGAAATATTCTTGAACATCAAAAAGAGGTGGTTACAAGGACTCGACCGTCGCTTCTGTTGCACCATTCCTCCCGTTATCAACACAGCGGCTAACTTCAGGGATTGAGTTCCGAGAACTACACCGAAATACAACAACAACAACAACTTCATCCATTGAAACCCGACTTCTTGTACAGATACTTATCCATCCAACACACCGAGACCGTGTACTTCTGAAGATCACTTTTGATACATAAGCTTAAACATTGGTATACATGTTCCTGTACGAAGACAAATATCAACGCCGACGTCACGGCACATGCAAACATGCCCGTTGTTCGTCACGCAGCACTCAATAATATCGAATGCCTACAAAGCCAGTCAGAGCGTGTGATATCAAGCCCTAACCCCCAACCGTCCTGCTTGTTTGCTAGGTAGTACTCACTAAGACTGGCTAACAGCACACGGGGCAGGGGCCCTTAGTCCTTAGCCACTTGAACAACAGCCAGTGCTATCAAGCATTGATGCCCACCGTGGGGGGCAGGCCTCTGATCGACCGGGAGTCCAGTACCTGCATTGTTTGGTCCTAGGAGCCACGGGTGCAGGTGTTCCCCGTGGCTTGCCGCAGACTAGAGAGGGAAGACTACTCATGCGGCTCTGGTTCCTAATCCTTACAGTTGTTCCCGATCTAGTCCCGTAGTGGTGGTGGTAGGGACCAATGATCTCTGCCGTTGTTCCTCTTTTCTTGCCTTGACCTTTGGTTTTACTATTGGACAATCTCTGAGCGGGCATAGCCACCAAGACGCGGTCTTCGAGTCAATCATGAAGCACATTCCAGAACAAGTATCTATTTGGCTAGACCCGCTACTAAGACGCATCGCGCTCGACAACAAGGCACGATGTCCGCGCCGCAACTTAAGCAAGTCAACAGCAACCGCACCACCACAAACCGCCACAGCGACCTCGGCAGAACTCGGGAATAATTGTACCGCAGCCCAGCCCAGCCAGGGCAGGGCAATTCGCTGCTCAGCTCGATTGGCAACGGCCCAGGACATGGCAAGACCCGAGAAGCCTGAGGCGTCGCTATCTTGGTAGCCCCTGGCTAGCGCCGATTTTTGGGCACACGTTACATCTGCAGGTCACGCCAATCATGACCGAGATGTCCTAAGCCCGAAGAGTTGTGTTTTCTGGAATAGCTGGGGCTGCTGTGCAGAGACGAACAGCTTTGTATCGCTGTGGGGGGCTTCCGTACTGCTTTGACTTTCCGCCCGGGCCAGTCAGCAGAGAATGGCCTTGAACAATCGAGACGCCATCGATTTCTTTAAGGCACAGCTTGCAACATTGACGCCATCCCTCTGTCGGGTGCGCACAAGGCCAGCTCCCTTCCCCCGGGGCCGGCTGGCCAAGTATTTTTAAGGTTTGCATGGGGAGAGTACCGCCTGGACAGCAAGGAGCCACATGTGCAGCGACTTGGACCCTCACGGACGGGAATTCTTGCTAGTGCTTTGCCATATTAGGCTGTAGCTCACAACCGATCGTGAAGGAGCTAGCTCGGCTCGTGTCGGCCGGGGGTCGTGGGCAAGAATTTGGTTGCAGCACTTGGCGATGCCAAGTTTGACCGCGCTAAGTGGTTTGCCAGTCAGTTTGCGATGGACGCTGTGGCCTCGCTGTCCCTAGCAAATATGACTCCTTTCACCACAGCCTTGTCCTGTGCTGTGTTGCGCCAACTCCCCGCGCCCGAGTCATTGGCGCCGGGCCATGTTATCCCCAGTCTTGCCGCCACTCTGAAAGATGTCATATCAGAGTTTTGCGTTCTTGTTCAGTGCCAGCCAAAGAGTTTCCAGGGTCCAAATCTCCGATGCGGAACCCTGATGCGCCCACATCATTGACAGCGGGAGCGGCTGGCGGTAGACTGGCCCGACCGGGCATGTAGTTGACAATGAGGCGCTTGTGTATGACGGCATAGGGTGACACTTCTAAGAGCAAACGCCGCCAAACCCGAGCATCATGCATGCAGTTTGCATGACTGGCTGGACTGGTGTAGCAAAGTCCTCAAAATACGTGCGGCGCAAGGTTGGGATGCAGTTACCGTAGAGCCGCCGATCATGACTGGAATCGAGGACGACGGCCACGTTTTCGCCTGAGCGATCATCGGGATTATCACATCGGCAGGCCCCTGTTGGACTATGCTGTCGAGAACCGTGTTTTACCGCTTTGGCTAATGAGGGTGCGAGATGTTGTGCAGATCGAATCGAAGAGGCAGCTTGTCCGGCAGTGGGACTGCGAGCAAACCAAGGCTGATCATGCAATTGCGCTGATCTGCTAGCATGGAGGAATTAGCCCTTCCAGACGGATATTGTGGCTGTGCAACAGACCTCAGACACATCTGCAGGATCTCGCTGATTTGTCAGAGGATGGAGCAGGCCACTGACGTTCAGTATTGGCCATCGACGTCAAGAACATGACGTACGGTACTTGTGACAAGCACTTTGTTCGAGCTATCGAGGTTGCAGTGGTAGGGTCCATAACACTCGTGCCACACATCGTCGTCACGGAAAGACGGATAGTCCAAAGCCGATGCAATGCAGAGAAACCTTGCGCACGTCATCGAGCATCGTCGAGGCACCCGTTTGCAACGGCTCCCCGACGACTGACAACGAGGGTGCATCAGTCGGTGCCAAGTGAGGACTAGGATGCATCGCGGAGCACTGCCCGTCCACACGCCGACTATCGGGAGCAGTGTGAACCTGGTCGTCTGCCGATCGTTGAATGACAAGGCTCTGTCTCTGTTCGAGCACCGTCGGAATGGAGCTTGTGCATGACGGACGCGCGAGTGGTGGGCGAAGTGGGCAACGGCCGTTACACCGGTCAGCGACGCTGCTGCAAGTGGCTGGCCAGGGCCAAGCGAACTACGGTCAGGGAACAGGCAAGCGGGTTGCGCCTCAAGGCCACTTGGACTTGTGGGCGAGCAGGGTTTAGAGACCCCCAGATAGCCAACCAGACCCTTGACCATCTCGCCTCGACCGGGTTGCTCTTTTGGGCGACACATATCCGTGGCCGCTAACAGTCGCTGTACTGGAGTGGCTGCTTACTCCGTGCTGGGAAGTGCCGTCAATCCCGGCTCTCGCATTCAAAGAGATTGCCGATATGACGCCTGACAAGGTTGTGACGTGTAGCGGTTCTCACACATTGACGATCGTCGCAGGCGGAGTCCAGATAACATCTTTGGACCATCAACCATGGAATTGCTGCACCCACAGCAGCTGAGGTGTCGTCAACTTGGGATCAGGATAAGCTCGAGAATGACGCAAGTGGGCCCCTCTGGCAAACCCACGGATAATTTCATGATGGGACATCAGTATTGCACCAAGGCGATTCACCTCTAGTGCCCTCCATGTGTGGAACGGTGGGCTGGCCGTTTCGCTCCATACCTGTCGTCATGGGAGCAGGGGATTCTGATAAATTCAAACATGTGTCGTGACACCACCAGTTCTTCCGACCGAATCCAGAACTTGCGCGCCTCGGGAGGAGCGTCTCACCGGCGGACCTGTGACAAAAGCCCACGCTTTTCGTTTTCAAGTATCGAAAACCACAAGCGTTGTCAATATTACTGTGATCTGTGACGGAGATCGCAAGCGAGGCCGGGGCATAGCGTAGCCCACTTGCGGAAAATGCTATTGATTTAGCACGCTCTCTGTTTGATGCTTTTGATGCTTTCGGTGGGAATGAATTGACCCGTTCCCTCAGCTCTTTTGCCGCCAGTTGAAGCCCTTGGCCAGGCACGCATGAAGTCGAGCAACACAACTCGTCTTGCGCACACAGGTACAAACTGCCAGAGCTCTCTGCCGAGAACCAGCTTATAAACAACGAAGTCGGATGTGATTGATCAGCTCGCACGCTAGTCGTAAGTTTTAATGCAGGTGCTCGCGTCGGAATGATCGGCCGTGGAAGGAAGCATGGCTAATAATAACAACGCAACCATGGCATGGTTGTCTGCCGGACGCTCTGTAGGAAGGGTTTCGCGCAAGGATCCGTGCGTGATCCGTGTTTCCCAACGTATGCGCTAGAAAGTCTGGGGAAAGTAGGGGTCGGGATTCGGTGGTGGGTCATTCCCCACGGGGAGGGAGGTCAAAGTGACCAGGTTTCTCCATTCAGGACGTTCCCGAGATTGCCCAGCTGCTGGTACACCGGCGCTCGACTCTGCCTGTGCATAAGAACTGCCAAGCGTTAGCTTAGGCATAATGTGGGCGCGGACTTGGACCACAGAGATCGCGCACAGGGGGTCCGCAGATGCAGTCGTGGAAGAACCGGCCCTGTTCAACGCAGGATGGCGCTTCAAAAAAGGGTGGTCACCTGTGCTCCAAGGTCTTCTAGATCGAGCAAGTCCGAGTCATTGCTAACCTCACTGCTCGTTTCGCACTCGGGCCAAAACACCATCAGTATACATTTGCGTCTTACCGCGTGTGAGTGATCATGTGCTGGGCGCGATTGCGCGGGTGTGATGTTTTTGTCGTACGTCACCACAAATAGATGTCTTGAGCTCAAGGGAGATGCGGCGCATTCTACTTTTGGTTTGCACTGCTGGAATAGAGTGCCAATGAGGCGCTGTCGCAGCGGCAGGGATTTGTCGGTTCATCATATGGTAGAGTCTGTTCTATAGACTGACCAGTGAAATGCACAGCGGGACAGGCAAAGCTAGTGTCAGATGACGACTGCGCGACATCAGTAACATACTTTACTCGATGGCCGAGTTCGAGTCGTGGGCGCGGACGGATAATCAGCTGTGGCGTCGAAGATGGAGACGGCTGCAACGCCGTAAGCCGCTGCAGCAGCTCATGCAAATCCAAGCGGCAGTACTGGAGATGAAAATCCAGGGTGTGAAGCCGTGTGAGGCAAGTGGGCGAGGCTGGCTGGGTACATGTAACATGCATTGATCCAGCCCAGGCTGCAGCAGAGATTGGCACTGTCGAGATGCATGAGATGTCGGATGTTGTTGGTCTTGCTCAAGGGTGCTGCAGAAGAGGTGACATGTGGGACTCGGTGGTGGGCAGCAGTAGAACAAGGATGGCATCGTGTGGCGTCTGCGCGACTGGCTGGGCTGGACTGGGCTGGCCGTGGAACAAGGCAAGGCAGGCCGCAGTGCTGCAAAGTAGCAGGATGTGCCGTGCAGTGGTCCAAATGTTGCCGCGTCTCGTACGACCAGATTCGATAGTCGCTGGGGGGAATCATGATCATGGCAGCTGTGAGAGTCGCTGACCTTGGCACTGTTGAGATGGGACGGGACCGAGTCAACCAAAATGGGAGCTGAGGAAGCTGAGATAGAGCGGGAGAGCGGGAGAGTGGGAGAGCAGACACTGTCGCTGTCGCTGCCGCTGCCGCTGCCGCTGCCGATACCATTATGGGGCTAACTGTGCCTCGGGCCCCGGAGTTTGCCCGTTGGATGAGCAATACGTGCAGGTGAGTGACTGCTCGCCCCTGGGAAGGAAGGAGGTCAAACGCAGCAGAACATCATCCCTGCGGCAAGTGGACCGGGTGGCCCCTCCAGCCACTGGGGAAGCTTGCGTCCCGCCATTGCAGGCCCATCCCAGCAGCTTCCTGAAGTCCCAGGGCCCGGTCCTGCCCCGCCAGGGTCCCTCGCAACTACCCTAGGCCCAGGGTAGACGGACGCTAGGCCAACCAGACTCGCCGGGCACTCTACAGAGCAGGTTATGGTACCCTCTGAGCGCTATCAGGCCGCCCGACGGCGTGCCTTCCAAGGCGATCTCGGGCAGGCCAGGTCATGTCGTTTCTCTGTGTCCTGTCTGTTCATGCTCCTCACCCGCCAATGCATATCGCCCGCGCCTCTGCAGCTACAGCGGTTCCCCTACGTCAGTCAACCTGTCGACCCTCGAAGAATCCCGTACTTGATCAAGTCCAGCCACTGGTCACCAAATCAAACTCACCATCTGCCGATTGGAGCCGCCCGGGCTGTCTGAAACCGTCCATGGGAGGGCCTGTCAGCCTACAGGACCGGGCAAGGACATCTTCCGATATCAGTGAATCCTCGTGTGTACTCTGTAGCTCATCAACCTGTGACACACATCAGCATACGCACTCTAGTTATTCCCGCGGCCCTGTTCCGCTGGCCAACCAACCATCGGTGGCAGGGAGCTTCTCGACTGTTTCACCGACACGCACAGACTGACCGTCTGCCTGTCACCGTCTTCTCAACGTCGCTCGCCTTGCAAGTCGCAAAGCATCTAAACAAAAAGGTCCGCGGTGTCAGGTCAGGGGGATCAATGCTGTGGAGCAAACTGGCTGCTAGCAATGAGTCTTGGTCTCGCGGGATCTCTACCCGAGCCACGAACTCCGCCATCACCGCGCTACGGAGTAGTCGGACATGACTATTGCCTCTCCATCACTCATTCTGACAGGCTGCGAAGCCATTGGTCCTCACTGATGGATTCCTGACACGCTGTATTGAGCACGGCCGCCATTCGAAAGCAGCAGGACTTGGATCTAAGCATGCGGTCGGAACATTGGCCAAGTCAAAATGCGGCGCATCATGTAATACATGTATGTAGAGTACTGCTGGGTGTTGCCAGCCCTGGAGCCTGGACGGCACCAGAAGCCATCGCTCGAAAGTCACCACGACACAGTGCAGGACCACGGTTCCGGAGCACGCATGTCCCTCGCAAGCGCATCAGCAGAGCCGAGCAGGGGAAGGGCGAGCGACTTTGACGACAAGTAGCGAGAACCTGGCGTGGGTGCTTGGTGCGCCAGCCCGCAAGCGCTGTTCTGGGGCCTTCGTGTTGGCCCACCACACCTTGGACGACCAGTGCCAGCCACCGTTCACGGCGAGCTTCCGCAACGAGCAACACGGCTGGGCCTGACAACTCTCAAGTCTGCAGATGGGACCCTTGTGTCTCGCATGGCGGCGTTCGTTCAGGGGCCCTAGCTCCAAGGACAAGGGCTCCCTGGCGGTACTTGTCGAGCGAGTAGCATCCGGCGCCCTTTGCGCGTGTCAAGTGACCAAATCGCGATTTGGCCGCCTAGGCTCTGGCATCACAGGCACTGTGAACTGTGACCAGAGCGAGTTCTCAGAACGGGTTGGTGCTCTCGCAGGAGGTTGCAGTTGACCAGGGGGTAAAACGAGTTGACCGGGGGGTAAACTTATGTAAGCACCTCAGAAATTGACAAGGGGGTAAATCCGATTACCCCCTTGTTAACTTTTCTTAGCGGCAGGGTTTACGTAGCCCGCGTAAGCGACATATACGTTGCGTATCTACACCGCCTTAGTTACTCTAGGAAGTAAATTAAAAATAAATTATTAAAATATTCTAAGGACTATATACTAAGCATATACGACGTATATGCGACGCTAATACTTAGTCTATACGATAAAATAAGTTCCGATAATAAGGATATAGATAATTTATAAGAGTATTAATATAACGTTTATATAGCTATAGCCTATGCGACAAATATATAGAGGGATAGTTAGGCGCTATAATACGTAGGCGTAGAGTTTAATAGAGTAGCTATAGGAGGGTTCTAGTAGGTAAGATTTATCCTATATCGTATATACGCCGTATATACCCGGTATATACTTAATATATACGTAGGATATACTCCTAGAAGTAGGACTCTATATTATAAAGAGAGGTCGATATATACTTAGTATAAACGAAGTATAAGACCTTATTAAAGTTCCTATATATCCTTATATAAGTAAGGAAGGTATTCTTATATTTATTTATAGGATACCTATTAATTTAGGAGAGAGTCCTACGCTAGAGGCTATATATAAAGTATTTAAGAGAATTAAAGAAAGGGTAAGTTTAGTTTATATAGTATATATATAGTATATATACTAAGTATACGTAGATCTAGTTCGACGTTAATATTCTCGATATATTAGAACTACTAATAAGATTCCTAGGGTATATATTACTAAGCTATACGGAACCTATACGAGGCGTATACGTAGTATATACTAATAATTCAAATAGTAAGAATAAAGCAACTAATTCAGCGTATTAGTAAGTATAGGGGTACTTAGGGATTCGGGTATATAGTAATCTAGATATACGCGTTATAACCCTATTAGAGACCTATAATAGGGTTGATATATCGTATATACTAGACTTATGCAAAGAGCTTAGGCAAAGGAAGGATATATTAGTTACAGAAGAAATTCTCTAGCGAACAATATAGTACGTATATACCCCGTATATACCCCGCATATACCCCGCCTATACGGCGCTAATATAATTCGCTTAGGTTCTACTAAAGCCTTATTAGGGCTTAGGACGCAAATAGGCAGTATATATATTATATACCCTTAAAAGATTAAGAGGATCTTACTACTTACTATAGGCAGAGACCTATTCTCCTTAAAATTAAAGGGGTACGTAAAGCTATTATTTATACGAAATAATTTAATTAATAATTATAGGTTCCCTAGATAGGCTACCCGCGTCGATCTATTAGTAAGAAGTTTTACCGAGGGTAGTCTCTTCCTTAGTATACGTCTCGTATAGACGTCGTATATCTCTAGAGCCTTTTATCCTATAATACAAGTATATAGTAGCTAGAAATATATATTTAGGTAGGGCGTATAAATTAGAAAAGGAACTACTATAGTAAGTAATATATATAAGCTATAAATAAGTAAAAAATACTAATATTATTAGGTTACGATTATACATCGCTAGTAGGAAGAACGTAGTATATATACTGTACATACAAGTTTAACGTACTTATTCCTAAAAATTAGTACCGTTATCCTTATATACTACTTATCTACCGGGGCTAGTATTCTTATTACCCCCTACTTCCGATACGATTACCTCTATTATTTTGAGAGAGTATTAAAAATATTATCTCTCGAAGTAATAGTCTCCTTCTTATACTAAGTACGTATATATACTATATATTATATAAGTATTAATTATATTAACCTATAGTAGAGCAACTACTCCTTCAACCTAAGTTTCGACGTATATATAATATATATATTATAGATTAGCTTACTATACTTAGTATAACTATATCTCTATAATCGCGTATCGAACTACTTATTCGTCGTAAGCGATACCTATAATACCTACTAGGTTATTTCTTTAAAGGTAATATATCCCCCGTATATACGTTGCATATCTATTACTTACACCCCGTATAGGCGTTAAGCGCGAGGTATTCCTTAAAAGAGATCTCCCTATAGCCGAACGGTAGATTTAAGAGGTATATTTATTTAATAGTAGTTAATTTGCTATTATATATATTATATATACGTAGTCTATACTATTTTATAGGATTCGGTACTTCTAGATTAATCTTTCGTTTAAAATAGTAGAAGGTAACGTTAATCTCTTCTTAATTATCGGCGAGTATCCGGACCTTATACGGCCTATAAGCCTCGTATATACGTTCCTTAATTATCGTATAAGGGACGTATATACGTAGGTCTTTAAGAAGGTCTTTTAGTATATCGAGAATATTAGCGGGATTCTAGTAAAATAGAGGTATATCTATATACTATATACGTAGGGTATTAGTATAATTACTACTAATATAGACGGAGCCTAAGCTAGAGGTAAGAATATTTACTTTTCTATATATCGTATATCCCTCGTATATACGATATATATACGGTATATATACTAAAATCGTTTAGGCCTCGGAGATTACCTTACTTCTATCGATCTAAGTCGCTCGTAGGAAGAATATCTATAGTATATATTAATCTTTTACTACGTATACGTTTAGAGGAACTTTATTTAACGCTACCCTACCTATCCTATATATAATAGGCTTTATACTCTTTAGAACGCTCCTTTACTCTTTATATATATAGAGCGTATATAGCACTTATATAGCGAGTATATAGAGCTTAAGCGGTAGTTTAAAGTAAAGATAAAGCCTTAGATTATATCTATATTAATTATATCCGAATTAAGAATACTACTACTTAAGCGTTAGAACGTATCTAAGAATACTAACCTCGCCGAGATTACGTATTTCGAGGATAATAATAGAACCGGGCGACGTTTAACGCTCCTCGCCGTAGTTCTAAGGTACGTATAACCTATTATATATATGTAATATATATACTAAGTATATACTAAATATATACTAGGCTTAAGGTCCAAACGTTTACAAAGTTAAAAAGCTAAGAGATCGAGGCCTAAACTAGTTACCTACTAGTATAAAGGGATACGTCTATTTAGGGTCGCTTTACTATAGAGTTAGTACGCCGGGAACGGGTAGTATTAGCGTAGAGTATATACGGGGTAGATACCCCGTATACGCTACGTATATCTATACCTAGCTAAATACCTTAACTTAGTATTCGTAGTACTACCCTAGCTAGCCTACTTATAGACTAGATAAGAAAACGCTAAAGGGGGGTTTTAACGGTATATATATAGGACTTACGTAATAGAAGGGAAGCTTTACGGATATAATTAGAAGTTCGTTAATTAGAGAGGGAGATTACTAATCTCGAAAAGGAATTAGATACGGAGTAGTAAATATAATATATATATATCGTATAGGCAGAAAAGGATAAATTATATACGATTTATTCGTATGTATATCGTATATACGATATACTATATCTATACTATTAATCTATAAAAACAACGTATATACGGCGCGTATACGTAGCTGCTATTCTATTCCTTCCGAATTTTATACTTAAGCCTATACTAAGTATATATAGAGTATATACTTAAACCTCGCCCTCCTAATTAGAGTCGCCGGGGATAATAACGGCTACGCTTAAGGTAGAGGCGCGGGTACAACGTCCTATATATACTTAGTATATACGACGTATACGCTAGAAGAGGTAGGGAACTTACTACTACTATAAGTAGGAGTAGCCGGGTTAGACGTATAACGGGCTAGAATAAATTATTAGTATATATATTATATATACGGGATATATACTACTTATACTTACGTATACCGGCGCCGTTGCGGGAAGGCGACGGGCTAACGGGAGGCGGAGCCTAATAATTATTAGTATATATATCGTATATACGGGACGTATAACTTACCGGATTACTACGGAAGCCGGTACGAGCGCGATCGTAAGTCTAAAATAATTATTAGCGTATATATTATATATACGATATATATATCTCCTAACTTAACGAGAAGACCGCCGACGACCCCTAGGAGGTAGTTACTTTACCCCCGGGGGCGGTTGTTCTACGGTGCGTATAAGCGGCGTATATACGCCGTTTAACGATATAATCGAGGGAGGTAGCGGCGTTAAATCGGATATACTAGCGTTAGGATATACGTTAGATATACGAGCGAATAGGATAACTATCGGCTAGGAGGGTTGTTCCGTATATATAACGGATATACGTAGTATAGGCGGTAGTAACTCGGCTAGGATAGGCGTCGAAGGCTAGGGGATATACGAGCTATATACGACGTATATAGGCCCTAGCCGATAAGTATTACTACTAGAAGCCTCTAATAGTATCGTATATATTAGGTATATATAATACGTACGGGGGTTAGGACTTACGTAACGATAGAATTCCGTACTATAGGTAGCGGTAAACTAGGCGTTTATAGTACTATATTAGTTAGTATATATACCGTATATATATAACGTATACGAGTAACTTACGTAAGTCGCTCTAGCTCGGTAGCGTAACTATTAATTAAATTACTAGGTTTACTAATACTATATTATTAGTAAATACGTCGTATATACTATATATATATAACTTACCCGGGCTCGACGGTAAAGTTAGTATCGCGCTAATAGCCGTCTCGGACGTACTTTCTAAGAATACTACTTATATATAAGCGTTATATATACGGAGCGTATACGGGTAACTTACTACTAACCGGCCGCGATCTCGTTAACGTTAACGTTAGTAGTAGTAGGGTTAAGAGCTAGTATATATTAGGTATATATAGCGTATATACGGAGTATATTTACTTACTTACTCCTAGATAAGCGTTACGGAAGTAATAGCAAAGCTAAGGATAGTTAGTAAATACGTAGTATATACGGGATATATACTATACTTATAGCTAGCTAACTATTATAAGTCTTACTGTATATACTCTCGTTAGTATCGTCTATTATAATAAAGCAACTATTCTATAAGTATATACCTCGTATATACTAGGTATATATAACTTATACGCCGCTATTAACGGTAGAGACCGCTACGCTAGGGTTAGGTACGTCTAATATAACGTTAGCCTATACGGTATATATACGTTAGGTAAGTCTTACTACCGTTTATAGTAACGGTAATGCTACGGCGGGGATTCTCTATTAAGTTATTAGTATATATAGCGTATATACGAGATATATACTATACTAATCTCTAGAGACTACGTAATATTATAGTTAGGGATTAGGCCTATAAAGTTAGTTATATATAATATATACGGTATATATGCGATATATACTATAAAAGTAGCCGAAGTTAGGGTTAGGATTAACTATATTCTCGATAGAAGTACTAGCTAAGGTATATTAGTATATACGTAGCGTATATAATATATATATACTTACTCTAGACGCCGGTAGAGGAAGATATACTAGCGGTCTATCTTCGGTAATCTATTATTATTTATTAGCCTATACGTTATATATACGAGAATTAGAAAACTATAGCTATAGCGGCTATAATACGTTTTTAATAATTCTAAATATATTTAAATACTCTAAATCGCGCAAATAAGCCGCTGGTAATAGCCTAGTATTCTAGGATTAATATCGCTATATTTAAATAGGGTTTAACGTACTAGTTGTAGTAGTAGTTAAAGAAAGAAACTAATTGCTATAGGTAGCGCCGCAGGTGCGAATATAGGTGTAGGTGCAGGTGCTAATAGCCTATGCGGCGCATATACGTTACTTCAATTTCACATATCCTTCATATTAGGCTTACATTAAGATTATACAAGCGGCACACCCCTGTCGCCAAGAAAAGTTAACTAGGGGGTAATCGGATTTACCCCCTAGTCAACTCCTGTAGTGCTTACGTAAGTTTACCCCCTGGTCAACTCGTTTTACCCCCTGGTCAACTGCAGCTCCTCTCGCAGGGACCTGGCTAGTCGGTACTATGTATCTCGTCTGTCCGGGACGCCGCAACCGCAACACATCTCCCGGGCCTCGCCTTTCCCTTCTTCCAACCTCTTAGCGCAAGTGACGGCACGCTTCTGCTGCTGATCTCTTGTTTTACCTTTACCTGGAACTCTGAAGTGTTCCTGGCATTCACCAAAAGTCTCTCTCTTGCCACCACCCAATTGCGCCCGGCGACGTTGGACCTGCAGACCCCCCTTGGTTCGACGCTTTGGTCAGACAGCGTAGGCTGCGTCGGCTGGAAGACATCTCGCTGCGCATTCGAAACTCGCTTGGACCACACAGAAAGACAGACCAGGCAGCCTGACAACATTGAGACGTGCGTGTGCAGCTTCCCGCACTACGCAGCACAGACATTTGCGACACCACTGCAGTCGTGCTTGGTGAACAGCATCAGCATCCACATCCACATCCACATCCACGCTGCGGTTCGTCGTCCTCGCCTCTCTTCTTCCTCTTGCCGGCCAGACGTACGTCGGCAGACCCCAGTCCGACGGCGACTGCTGCTGGCCTGTATCGCCGTCCGGTTCCCGCAGTCCCTGCCGCCAGGCCAGGATTCCCACTTGCGCACTCGCTCCCCAACCGCCGCCCCGTTGCAGCAGCAGCGGAGCAGACTAGCAGTGGCCTGCATCGAGGCTCACGCAGCTGTAGGCCGCTGGCGCAACGCAGCCCACTCACACTACGCACCCTGAACTCGAACTCATCAACCGCTGCGCTCTTTCCAACCCGGACCCCGAGCAGCCACCCGACTCGACCTCGCCTGCGCGATTCCCCAACCACGTCACTCCTTGAGCAGCAACACTGCGGCTGTCTTTTAGCATTCTCAAGACAGGCCATCATTCATACGTTCCTGGGCCACGATCGCGCTTTCATTGCGGCCTCTGACCATGGACTCAGCAGCCATGTCCGACCCGTCACCGCCAGCTGTGCCGGCCGGGACCGTTGAAGAGCCCGGTATGTTGACTGCCTCGCCCCTCCACTTCCGCATGATCCGCCGCCAAGTGCGCTCCGCCATTGCCGCGTAGTGACGCTCTACAAACAATTGCCGCGCAATGCCTCGCGATGTGCTTTTGCTTGTAGAAGTGGCCTTTCGCTGATACCAGAGTCCATGCATAGCAGCCTCGATTACCGTCAACACTGCCAAAGCGCCGCCTGGGCCCAACTTCCCACCCCCAAAGACTGACAAGCCTCGTCCTCATGTCTGTGCAACCTGCCAGCGCTCATTTGCCCGCCTCGAGCATCTCAAAAGACACGAGCGGTCTCACACCAAAGAGAAACCCTTTGAGTGCCCCGAATGCACAAGATGCTTCGCCCGTCGTGACCTCCTACTGCGCCACCAGCAGAAGCTCCATCAGACAACAACACCATCGTCGCGACCGCGGAACAGGCGCGAGAGTACAACCGGCGTGGCACCGGGTCAGAGCAGAGCTCGGAAGAACAGTATCGCTAGCACGAGCACCAACGCCCCTGGCCCTGCGGGCATGAGACCACGAGCAAATACAATCAGTCATGTCGATGTAAATCATGCGCATATGATGGCTGCTGCGACGGCGCAGGTCGCCCGCAACCCGATGCCACCAACACACAGTCGCCACCAGAGCCTCGTTGGTCTTCCCATGCACAATATTGACCAGTTTGCCGGCATGTCTACCATTATGGGCCAGCGCGGCGTGAGCCACGGGCTTCCCAGGTTGGAAACTCATGGGATGACAGGCTTGGAGTTCCACAATGATGTGAACTTGAGGACTGCTCCTCCTGTCACATTTAACGCCGACTTCGACTTTGATAACCTCTTATTTGGCCAGCACGGATCTACAATCAACCCAAATGCACTGCACTACAATGAGTCGCCCCATTCAATGTCGATTGACCCGCTCTCACCGTTCGGCCCAATGACGGACATGTCAGGCACGCAAACCGAAAATGACAGCTTTGACTGGCTTACTGGATTTGAGCATCACATGTCCTTCAGCAATATGAACGAGACCGCCATTGAGAACTCATCTCCGTCCGCTGTGAGCAATCCAAGCCCCGGCGGGATCAGCGATGTCATGTTGGATGGGTCAGGCACAAGCAATCCCACTGTCACGATCAACTCTACCGCTGTCTGGCAACCGGGAATCATGGGCCCGCCTCAAATGCCGAATCCTTACACCATGGACTTGACCGGTGCCGTCTTCCCGGATCTCATGGGCGGTGGCCCGGTATCGCCTCAGCCGCCACAAAAGAACATGAACGATGTCTACTTTTCGACCCCTCCACCATCCATGAGCTCTCTGTCTCCATCCATGATGCCCGGATTAGGCCCACAGCAGATACACCAGGCTCTCAATTTTGGCCACGGCCCAGAGACTCCAACTTCGGTTCATGGCGCCTTGCAGATGCATTCTCCAGTCCACACTATTACGGACACGACAAGAGCGGCTTTGGTAAGCGCCTTGTCACAAAGCGGCCCTTTTGGCGGACGACGGTACTCCTTCCACACACCCACTTCTCCGTTATCGCCTCTGACACAAAACAACGGAGAAGGTCTTCCGGACCAAGCCCGAGCCCTCCCTAGTGTTCCCGACTTGCAGCGCTACGTTGCCAGCTACATCCGATATTGCCACCCGCACTTGCCGTTCTTGCATCTGCCAACGCTCTCTTTTGACTCGCCACCCGTCAGTGGCCGCGGTAGTGCAGTCGGAGGTAGTGGTTGCTTGATACTGTCTATGGCGGCCATTGGCGCACTCTACGAACTCGAGCGTGCCCAGGCCCGGGAACTCTTCGACATGGCCAAGAGGATGATCCAGCTCTACTTGGAGGAACGCCGAAAAGCCGATATGCGCAAAGCCGACTTCCGCCGCACACCATCTTCAGACCATGGCTCTCATGGAACTGATGGGTCTGCTCACACGCCGCTGTGGCTTGCCCAAGCGATGTTACTGAATGTCGTGTACGGGCACAACTCTGGAGACAAGACTGCAAACGACATTGCATCCACTCACTCGGCAGCCCTAGTTAGCTTGGCACAGGCGGCAGGACTCCTCCGTCCCATGACGATTGAATCTCCAGAGCTTCAAGAGATCCAGATCAGCGACGGAGAAGGGAACTGGGGTGGTGGTGTCAAGGCCGAATCAGACGAACAAGCCGAATGGCTGAAGTGGAAGACGGTCGAGGAGCGTAAGCGGACATTATACATCATCTTCATTCTTTCCAGCCTGCTAGTGGCTGCATACAACCATGCACCAGCACTGACGAATTCCGAAATCCTCCTGGATCTTCCGTGCGATGAGGAATTCTTCGCCGCCGACAGCGCCTCGGCCTTCCAGGCCAAAGGCGGTCTGAGGGCTGCTTGTCACAACAGAATGACGTTCCACGAAGCACTGGGAGAACTCTTGCGGACGAACGAAAAACAACAAAAGATTGCCTTCCATAACGCCCAACAGCCTTTCGGAACCTCACTCGGAACGAATGAACTCCCCAAGAGTGATATGCGTCCCAGCACTCTTGGTTGCCTCGTCTTGATTAATGCTCTGCACAACTACATCTGGGAAACACGTCAACGCCACCATAATAAGCTGTGGACCAATGAAGAAACAGAAAAGATGCACCGCCATATCGAACCAGCACTCAAGGCATGGCAAGCGGCGTGGGCCAGCAATCCCCATCACAGCCTGGAACGCCCCAATCCATTCGGCATGGGGCCACTGTCTGCTGACGCCATTCCATTGCTCGATCTTGCTTATGTCAGGCTGTTTGTGAATATGTCGAGAACCAAGGAGAAGTTCTGGCAGAGAGATTGGCAGGGCCTAGCGGAGGAGCTGTCGCGTGGTGACGAGATTGTGCAGCACGCTGAGCACTCTCCAAGGTCTAATGCGGAGTCCAGCGATCCATCGGACGCGTCTGCTGGAAGTTCCGTATTTGTTGACTCACCAGCGACGCAATCGTCCCCACCGGACTTTGCTAACGCCAAGTTCCCTGCTGGAGCAGCAGTTCAATCACAGGGCCCGGCCGCCAGCCGAACCATCTCTCGCCGAGAGAAGCACCTTCGGAAGGCGGCATTCTATGCGGCTGACTCGCTGTCTATGTCTGACAGACTTGGTGTCACTTTTGCGGACTTCACTAGCCGAGAGCTTCCCGTGCAGTCGGCAATGTGCGCTTTTGATTGCGCCCAGGTGCTGGCTGAGTGGATTGCGACCCTCCAGGATCGCGTCGGCAGATACCTTGGCGTGCTAGGTCAAGACGAGGTGGATCTAACTCAAGTTCCCGCGATTATGCTTTTGGAGGACGAGGACGTCAAGTTGATCGGCAAGATCCAGGAGCTCCTGGCCAGTGCAGAGATGAAGATGAGCATGGATCTCGTCAGCGGTAATGCACACACGGGCATCGATGGGCGCCTTCAGATGGAAAACTGCAATGGCTATGCAGCGAAGATTCTGCGTGTGACTTCATACATGCTGGAGAAGTCCGCGGTGTGGCCTGGTAAGTAATTGTGCTTTGAGACTGTCTTGACCTGCGCTAGCAATACTGATCATCTTCCCAGTTCTCCATCTGATGGCTCAATGTCTCGAGACTCATTCGGGCTATATGCGAGCGCGAGCAGAAAAGTCCGTTGTGTCAAGCGACTAAGCCCCTTGGTAAAAATCACGGTCGAAGCCTTTCAGACTTATCGAGGACATTTCGGCCAATGTACGAAAAGCTTTGTAGGACGGTTCCAATGGTCTCTGATGACCCACCAGGACCAGAAAAGTGATGGAAAAAGACGTTAATGGAAATTGACGAGAGCACTGAAGTTCAAGGATTCATTCGAGAAGTTCTTTTGGGGCATATACCAGGCGCTGATGATTTACGAGCCAAAGAAAAGATGAGACTTAGCGAGGCTGGCTGTGGATGTCAGCATTATTTGTTGTGTTTGGTCCAAACACTTGGCTTCGAGCCGCATGAGTCCGCTTTCTGGGAAGGTAGTGGCCACAGGAAAAGTAAAACAATATATTGGGTAGAAATTCAACGAGTCTTATGAGGTACTTGTTGCTTTGGATGATTTCGTGCTATGAGCTCCGTCGGCGACTTGCGCGGAATTGAGCTTGAGGATGTGCGCAAACAAACCGCGTTTTCTATGCGCAGATGAGTCCATATCCTTTCTTTAAGGTCCATTTACGAGATCAACGGCATCCCACGATCTACATTCACAAGCAACGGCACTACGCGATTCTTTGCGACAGCATTCTCTGTCATACTCGATGACAGGGTTGGTGTGGTATTCATTATATTAATGCCATGAGGCTATAGGTCGTATTACATGTCAGCTATATCTTGACTTTCCACATACACATCGCTCAATTAGTCATTCTTCGTGCGCTTCTCTCCGTCACCACTGCCCCCCGTTGCCCTCCTCGCCTGTCCGGAGCCAGACCCATCACTCCCGACCGCGGTCCTGCCACTTCCTTCTCCATCACTGCTGCTGCTGCTAGTACTGGTAGTGCTCAACCCGTCATCATTCCTGTTTCTCCCGCCCGCGCCGCCGCCGCCCACAAGAGTTGTCATCCTCCTCAGCAGTCCGCCCCCTCCACCATCTCTGCCACCATCCCGTCCGTCATCGTGGACCTCAAAGCTGAAATCAACCTTGCCGACGAGCTCGCCGATGTCTTCTGCCAGCCCTTTCAGATCGTCGCAGATGAGCGTAGCGCAGACCTGTATCACCGCGAACTCGGCGTACCCGGAGTCGGTCATGTGTTTCGCGTCTAAAAGTTCCAAGCCCCGGCGGTTCCCCTGGCCGTCGCGGATTTCCTCGAGCATCCTCGTGAGTGCATAGGGCCGCGGGAGGGGCAAGTTGGGTGGGAGAGCGTGGCCAGAATCTAGGGCGTTGGACAGCAGGACCAGAGTGCACACTATGTTGTCCTGCGAGGGGGCGGCTTCCTCTAGCAGCGCGCGCAGAGCATGGAGCCATGTCTTGCCTAGGCCGCGGTCCTCTGGTCCAGCATCGTCTTTGCCTTTAGGGGAGGGGGAGGAGGTGTACGCTGGGTTATCGATCGTGTGCTCGACGAGCGTGATATACGAGCTAATACGCATCGATCTGGTGATGATGTCCTCATAGATTTCCCTGGGGAACTCCCCGCCAATGGTGGGCTCCCATTTCTGGAACATCGCGTGCTGGCTCAGCGAGGGGAGAAGGAGCATCAACTTCGCGCTGAGCTGGCGCTGGTGTTTGCCGAGGGTGTGGAGTAGACTACCCTTTTCGGATGTGGTTGCGATGTGGCATGGGATACTCGGGTCGAGAGTTATGCGCATCTTTTGTTGCAGGACGCCAAAGTATTTTGCGAGCAGGAAGAGGGTCGCTGCTAGGTCGCGCCGGAGCCAGGTCCGGTCTGTTACCGGTGAGGGGAATATTGTCCAGAGGAAGGCTACGAAGCAGCCTCCTGCTACTGTTGCGAGGCGGTAAGGGGCGAGTTCGTAGATTCTGAGGAATGGGGTTGTTAGTATGCGTGCTGACGCATTTTTCAGGCTGATGATAAACGAGAATGTGGTATTGATGGATATGAATACTCACGGATAATAAGGTTGTCCTGTCCGTTCCGCCACCGCGATGCCGAGTTTTGCAGACTGCAGTTCATAACCGATGATCATGATGTGCGTGACGATGCAGATGATGGACGCCTGGAGGAACACCGGGTACTTGAAGAAGAATATGTACTCTATCGAGATGAAGACGAAGAGGAACACGAGGACACCTGCGGGGTGCCCGTTGGCTATGTAATAGTTTACGATGGAGAGGATCATGCCAACGAGGGTGCCACCGACGCGGCAGATGAAGCCGAAGATAGACTGACCGGAAGCTATAAATGCGGTGGGTTTTGGTTAATTGTGTAATCGTGTAAGAGCGGGAGGAGGTTCGAGGATAGCGAGGTTGCAGTGTTGCTGGGGTAAGGAAGTAAACTTACTCTGCGTCATAGCCAGCGCAACCATAATCATAGCCCACACAAGCCTCTGCTGCTGGAAAAAGACATGCGAGTCCTCCAAGAACGCCGTGATGGCAATAGTCATAGTCGCGCACGCCACGCGCAGACCAAACTTGGACTCGTGGGACGAAATCAACCTTGAGGCTTTGCGCAGCACATCACCCGCACGCTGCCACGCTGTCGTTGGCGCTCTGTGCTCCGGGTTCTTCTGGGTGAAACCGCTCCCCGTGTAGACCACCGCGAGGCCTGGGTCAAACAAGTCTGCATTCTGGTCCTGTGAGCGGTCGCGGTTTTCGAGGATGCTCGTGACCCATTGCTTGAGCTTCCTGTTTGTTGGCACGATGAGGTGGTTCTTGGCCATACTACCGTCTTCGGTGCGATTGTCGGCGTATTCGACGAGTTTGAGGACCGCGATGCCCGCTGCTTGCATCAGGGTCTCGATGTAGAGAAGGATGAACAGCTGTTGACGTTCGTGCTGGTGCTTCTCCTCATTCGCTGAGAAGATGTCGATATTCTCAAAGTTGTTGTGCGCGAGACCGTTCTCCCTTGCCCATGCCTGCAAGATCTCATTTCGAATCGTGTGGAAGACCCGTACTTTGGTCCTGAGGATATTGGCGAATCCGTCATCGCCGGGTTTTACCAAGTCGCCCTTGGCTTCGACGTCAACATCCATGTTGGTCTTATCCTTTTGGCTCTTCTTCTTGGCATCCTTCTTCGGCCTCGGCAACAACTCGAGCACAATACCTGCGTGCTCCAATCCTTGGTCAATAGCCTCGGCTAGAATGCGGAACGGCTCATGCAATTGCTTCATGACACCATTCCAGACGCGCTTCTCTTCCAGCTTGTCGCTCAGCAGGCCCAGATCGGTGTTCTCATCGGTGACCCAGCCACGCTTCTCCGCGATTCTTTGGAAAATGTCGATGATGGTACCAATTCCGCTTGTCGCGACCACGACGTCTCGCAGAAGTAATGTGACGTGCTTGAAATGTTTCGGCTGGAGCTTGCCCCATGCCACCTCGCGCTGCGCAAAGGGCAAGTCGACCTGGATCTTACCGAGGAGTTCGCGAATCTTGAATATCGTCTCTTTCACAGCCAAGGCTTCGGCTTGCGAGTTAGGCATTGCGTCTTTCTGGCCCCTTTTTGCGTTCTTCTTGGGGTCGCGATCCCGCTTGCTCTTCCGCTCAGACTTGACCCTTGCCGCATCGTCCAAGCCAGTGCCCGCGCTGATGAACGCGGGAACAGCAAACATGTCCTCCCGCTCCAGGCTCTCGAGGTATACCTTCTCCTGCTTCACCACGCCTTTGAGCAGCATGAGAAGGCCCTTGAGCTGGCCCGAGGCGACCATGCGGCTGGATGTGGGCAGGATCAGGAGCGAGACGCCGAAAGCGAGCCCGAAGGCACTCAGCATAGCGATGTAGAGTTGCTTCATGAATGCCTCGAGCGCAGGCACGCTGGTCATGAGGGGACTGTAGGTCGAGGAGATGTTGACCATGATGGTGTACACGATGACGGGCAGATTCAGGGAAGGGTTCTTGGCGCGCATAAAGTTGGAGAACCAGATGTTGACAAAAAGCCAGATGGCCGAGACGGCGGACTGGCTAGAGTTGTAGCCCGAGGGGCGGGACTGGGTGTGCTCGCGTGCCTTGTAGGCGGACCAGAGGGCCAACAACCCAACGGCGGCGCCGATGCTGACGCCCAGTACGTTGAGCAGGATACCCTGGAGGAACTTGCCGCGGGGCATGATGGGCATGGCGAGTACCGAGATGATGCCAATAAGGTAGCCGATGGTGACGAAGTAGCTCGCCACGGCGTCGGACTGGAAGATGGCGAGCCCGATGGTCGGGGCTATCGCGCCCTTGAGACACATGAGCAGGACGAAAGGCTCGACGCCGATGCGGGACAAGAATCCCTTTTTGGGTTGCTGGCCGGCCGCGGCGGCGGCTGCGCTGGTCTCGGGCAGCGATGGAGGTTCGTCATTATCGTCGTCGTTCTTGTTGCTGTTGTCGTTGCCCAGGTCGTTGTTGACGGTGGTGGTGCCATTGCTACCGCTGGACTCGCCCGATGCATCGGCCGCGTCGTGGGCACCGTGAGTGACAGACGAGTCCGCCTGGTCGAAGGCCTTGGCCCTCGTCTCGCTAGAGTCGGCCATTGGATCGTTTCAATCGTCGTGTACCCTTTGTATTCGAATCGGAGCCGGGGCCGAGGTACTGCTGCGCGCGTGCGCTCGGTAAAGCGGCTTCGAGTCACTCTCAAGCGCACATGTCCAGCTAACCGGTGCGAGAACAACTGCGATCGTATTTTTGCAACTGGCGAAGGAGTGGATGGAGATATGAAGTATGTATGTACGCTCGAGCAGGGAGATGAGTGCTATGAACAATATCCCAAGATAAGGTTCAAGGGGAGAAGGAAAAACGAGGGGAAGTCGGAAAGTCTGAGCCTAAAGCACGCGCAAGTCGACGCCCCGAGCTTGGACTGGGTAGTTTAAGTAATGAAGTGCTTTTGGTAGGTCGGGGGTGGTTGGCCTTGAAGTAAAGAAGAGCCTAGCGCGGCTCCTTTCGCGGCTCGGGTTCGTACACTGGGCAGCTCGCGGGGCGTGCCAGCTCCTGTCAAAATCACTTGGTTTACTTTTCAGTAAGCACGGCAGACGACTGTCTGGTTGGGCTTGCAACCAACAGCACCACCCAGCATCTCTCATTTCCCTCTGAAGCAATGGTCTTGAAGCCAACGGCTTGAGCTGTCAATGCGCGGGCAATGGCAATGGCAATAGCAATGGCGAAGGCGAAGGCTAGTCGAGTTTGCTTTGGCCCAGCCAGCCTCACTAGCCACCCCTGTCGACGACTCCAAGAATAACAAGCTTGGCCGTGATGCCGTGACTCGCGCCCCCAAACTCGGCCTGGCCACAGGGTTAATGATGCCCTGGATCGATGTTGGTCCCTTAATTGTGATAATTCATCCTCCAATGCAGCCACGCTTACTACACGGGCCCTACATAACCAACAACAACCATGTTTCACAACAATCAGCGCCGCTGTTTCATTTCACATCCCCATCCCATCCTTTTCCCAGCGGCTGTCGCTGGGGGCTCATCCCTGCTGCGGATCTAGATAGCACATCTGCCCATTGCCGACAACAGCAACTCCTCAGATGCAATTGGTGTCTGCCAAGCTCCCTTTCCGGCGGTTCCCATGTGCACTCGAACTGCCCAGGACGGCCGGATGGCTCGGGCTGCAAATGGGGGGAAGGAGCTTCACAACCAACCCAATTGGGCAGTCGACATGACGTCAAGCCCGCCGCCGAGCCCTCCGTTTGGGCACTACAGGTTGTCTCCAACGCCTTGTGGGGAGGGGGGGCCGCGGGCGCAAACAAGCTATCAGCCCTCTTTCAGCCAACCGAGCATCCTAGCTCTAGCAACAAGATGCGCTCACCCGCGCAACAAAATCTGGAGAAATGCAACAACCCAAGCGGAAAGCTATGCCGCCGCGATGGGCGAGGAGAAAGAGCATCGACTCTCGAGCTCTGTCTGCTCGTCCGCACAGGTCTGATATCCTCAATTCCAGGCATGCCGGCACGCTGTGCATTGCTGTCCCCATGACGAAGATGAAGACATCATATTTTCCATTCTTTCCCTTTTTTTTTTTTTGTTCCACCAGCACCTGCGACCGAGCACGCTCATATGTGCTGTTCTCGGCTTTCATTCTTCGCTCCCGGGTACATGTGCCGTCGGACGAGATATATGTTACATAGTCATTTCTGCAGTGTGTTTCAACAAGTTCAAGTCCAGACTGGCGGGTTGCGGGCGGCGGTGTTCTCTACTGCCCTTTCTCCTTTTCTTCTCCTTTTTTTGTGTTTCTATCTTTTCCTTTTTTTATCTTACGAGGGGAAGTAGTTGGAACTATGCTGCCGCTTCCTCTATAGAGAAATGTGTTTAGTCAGAAGACATGAAAAAGTGAAGACTCCGACGCGAAAAAGACACGCTCTCCCCAGCTAGTGCGGTGGATGGATGGCATTGGTTTTATCAGCGATTGACTGTCGCGCGTTCGCATAGGACGGAGGGCTCCTCCGTCCTTCTCCCCGGGTGTCTTGTCCCTTTTTTTTCTTCTCTTTTCTGGTCGCTTCACTTGATGAATTCTTTACTTTGACCTGGCTGCGAGCCTGGGAAAACCTTAAATTCCTGAACGTGGATTTTATTCGTCGCATTTCACTCAAAAAGACGGCTTCGTATGTCATCGTCAAATATAGACTTACTTCCTTGTCGAGACTGGTGCGATGCGTGAATATTTGAGTGATTACTTATTTCAGGCGGTGTACACATAGAACTTCTTTCTGGATGATTTTCGCTGAACCGGAAAGGGCTTGGGGCAGCCGTGGCGAGACAAGTCAGCAGGTTCAAGGCAGGCATGATGAGATCCGCCTTCCCGTGAGGTCTTCCCGACAAGAGGCCATCGTGCACTTACCCGCTTCACCAAGTACCTGGTAGATCAGCATTATCGCCCTGTCGATTTGTCAAATAACGCAGAGCAACATTTAGACGATTTAATTAGAAGGGAGAACCGCTGACTCAATGCGACAGAGACTTTCGGAAACTGTTCGGGTGTGAGATGCGGAGTCTTTGGAGTTGCTGTAGGTAATGGGTTTCGCACGTGGAAGTTGTTTACAAGGAAACGTGAGGTGATCCTGGGGCACCGGGTGTACGAGAACACATGGATTGTGGCAATGGGATAGACAGATTTAAGGGACAGTTTGGTTAAAATGCACTGGTGCCTTTTCCTGCACAGGAGAACAGTGCTTCCGTCAAGCCGAAGTGGCAAATTGGTCGTGAGCCGAAGCTCGGCGGACTGATATTCATCGGCTGATGGTGCTTGGGATGAGCAAGGATTTGATCTGATAAGATCTGAATAAAGTTTTCATCAGCATCACAAGCCGTCAAGATTGTGCGGAGCGGGGACGCACGTACTGTAGCCAGAAGAAGAAAACGGATGAGGCCGCCGCCCGCACGGACAGCCGAGCCGGCATCGGAAATACGCCGCGCAAAGCCGTAGAGTCGCGGGTAGCCGCCGGGAGGGTGATTAATCAGACAGTGCTGGTGGGCGAAACGGAAACATATGCACGCACAGGTATTGCGCGCGGCCCGGGTTTTCCCAACCAGGGGGAGAAAAAACCAACCTTGGAAGGCTAAGAGCTTCCCAAGCTGGGGCGATCCACCTGCAGACGCGGGATATTTAGGCGGACACGCAGTGCAGTAGCTCGTGGGGGTGAAAACGTCACGAGCTTCCAGCATCAAGATGAAGTCGTCGCGACAATGGGTGCCCATTGTGGACACACCGCGGACGTGTGACATGCGGACCTGCATCAGCTTCGAGTGAAGTGAGGGAGAGGTTCCCCCCAAAGAGAGGAGGCCGCTGGCTTACTCGGAGCAGTCAGCTTGAGACAGACACACATGGCTACAACAGGAGAAGACTAGGACTGCGCGCTCACACCTGCCTGCCAGGGACAGCGGGTGTTACCGTCTTGCCTGTTCCAGTGCAGACAGCGGCCGGCAGGAACTGCGGCAGGTGCTAAGACCCGCCACGGCGGAAAGTCCCCCCCCCCCCCCCCTAACCCACCCCCTACCACCCTCCTACCACCACTTTTTGGCGTGGGGGGGTCACACCAACCCAGACCTGAGATGGTCAGATCAAACAAAAGGCAACTCTGCAAGTTTGGCGCACTTCTCGTCTCGTCACCGCTGGAATGACACGGTGGTATGCCAGTACTAGATAACCACTTGTGATGTGATGGAGCCGGGGCAGATTCTAGGCAGTGTGCAGCATGCCCCTCCAACCCCTCCATGCGCCGGCCACCAGCACGAATGGGCGATCGGCTGCTCGCCCTGTTTGCCATGGCGGGTTGCCTTTTGGGTGGATGCCGGCAGCGGTAGGACGGATGACCATCCCTGCGCTGAGTCGTGCCAGGCCTCGAGACACGCTCGACACAGCAACCCCCTCCGCCTGACTCACTTGTCCAGGCAAGCCCGGCAAGGCACCGCCAGCACACCACGGCTGTGCTGCCAATCATCGGCTGCTCATCACTCTGCAGCGATCGTCTGCATGGAGTGTGCCTCTGCTGGATCTGCCATACCATGCCTGCCTGCCTGCCCAGGGGGGGGTGTTCCCCATCAGCTGACAATCACCATCCATCTCCCATACGCATGTTGTGACCCTGGTTCACGTCAGCCCTGCCTGCAGCCAGGTGCTGCGCTTTATAAACCAAAGGGGTCCTCCTCGCCTCGTCCCTTCAGCCCCCGCGGTGCGTGAATGCTCTTCGCTGGTGTTGACGACATCGTTCAAGACGGTTTCGACTATCACCAGGCAACATGGCGGCAAATACTTATGCTCCGCGGGAGCCTTTGCTCGGTGGCACTAGCGATTCAGATGCAGGCATCACACAATGTCTCCCGCCAACCTATGGCTCCATGTCTTCGCCCCCAGCCAAGAGCCACTGCCATGTCGACATCCAGCCGGCCCAGGAGGAAGTCGACGTTGAGGGTCAGAGTGGTGTGCAGCAGGCCGACGCGGTCAACCTCGTCTGGTCTAGAGGAGCTTTGATTGTGGCGTATTGCTTGTAAGTCAGAAGTTCTGTTCAGCAGCAGCAGCAGCAGCACTTGTGGCTTACACTGACAGTACTACAGCATCTTCATGTGTTCCTTCGCAAACACCCTGCAGTGGCAGGTCATGTCGAACCTCATGCCCTACGTCGTCAGCGAGTTCTCGTCACATTCGCTCATCCCCACCATTGGAATAGTGGCCTCGGTCATGTCGGGTGTTCTCAAGCTCCCTGTTGCACGCATGATTGATAGCTGGGGTAGACCTCAGGGCCTGGCTGCCATGATCTTGCTTGCCACCACGGGGCTCGTCCTCATGGCCCTCAGCTCCAATGTCAAGACCTATGCAGCTTCTGAGGTAATTCCTTCTCATAGTAAACTTTTATTTACACTATATACTAAACTGAACATTCTAGGTTGTCTATCAAATCGGAATCAGCGGCTTTTCCTATGTTCTCGACATCATCGTAGCCGACACTTCTTCGCTCAAGAATCGATCAATAGCGTTTGCTTTCAACTCTTCCCCAGCACTGCTCACGACATTCATCGGGCCGGTCATTGCAAAGCTTTTCTACACGTACAGCACCTGGCGTTGGGCTTTTGTGTCGTCAGCAGTCTTATTCGTCGTCATGTCGATACCCGTGCTGGCTGTTCTCATGGGCAACGTCCGTAAGGCGAAGGCCCGCGGACTGCTCGCTGAAAAGCCCAAAGTTGAGGCCTGGACCGCCAAGCGACTGTCAAAGGTCCTCAAAGAAAACGATGGTGAGTAGCCTGCGTCTGCCAGTTCCACCAAAAGTTCGGACTACTAACACCCCATCTCTCCAGCTCTTGGTGTTCTGCTCATCACGACCGGCTTGACTTTGATCCTCGTCCCGTTCTCCCTTGTTGGCTCGACCAGCGCAGAGGACCTCCGCGTAAATGCGTTCCTTGTCTTTATCGGTTTCAACATTATGATCATATTCACGATTCACGAACGATATACCCCGCGACCCATCCTGGATTTCTCGCTCTTGTTTTCACGCAACATCGCAGGTGCCTGTCTTCTCACCATCCTCATCTTTATCGCCTATTTCTCCTGGGATGGCTACTACACATCCTACCTTCAGGTCGTGCACGACCTCAGCATCACCGAGGCCGGCTACATCGGCCACATTTACGGCCTGGGCTCCTGCATCTGGGCTGGTGTAGTAGGCTATCTCATCCGCCGCAGCGACCGCTTCAAGTGGATCGCTTGGGCTGCTCTACCCGTCCACATCCTCGGCGGGATGGCCATGATCCTCGTGCGCAGACCTGACGCACACCTGGGCTGGCTCATTGCCGTTCAGATCCTCATCACCGTTGGCGGGTCCTCGCTCATTATATGCTGCCAGATGGCGGTAATGTCTGTCGCCAACCATGGCCAGCTTGCCTCCGTGCTCGCTCTCCTGTCACTGGCGTCGTACATTGGCTCGGCCATGGGGAGCTCATTGAGCGGGGCGATCTGGAACAGCACTCTCCCGGGCGCACTGGCCGAGCTTCTCCCACAGCTTTCGCCCCTGGAGCGCGCCAGCATCGCGTCGGACCTGGCGAAACAGCTGAGTTACCCGATGGGGTCGCCTATCCGCACGGCGGTGATTGCCGCGTACGACCTCGCGCAGGTGCGGATGTGCATTACAGGGGCGCTGGTCTCGCTGGTCGAGGTCGTCGCTGTTGCGATATGGAGGGACGTCAGTGTCAGCGGGTCGAGCCAGGTCAAAGGGACGGTGCTTTGATTTTCCCGGTTTCTTGTTGATTTTCTCGAAGCCCAAGCCACGTCATACCAAGATTGGGTCGTCCTGTGAGACACCGATGCTTGGATTTGCTTGCATATTTTGCGATTTTACTTGCATTCTTCTAATGATTACACTCATGGATACCCAGGACTCTGGATAAACTAGACGTCACATGATAGAATGATAGACGAGATTAACGAAGATACCCAATGTTGAAACTTTCCATCATCTCAATTCAATTGTTCTTTCATAGACTAACTGGAAATGACACGATGGAGAGTGAAGCCAGGTATAGAGAAACACTTCCATGCAGGTGCGGGTATCGTGAGAAGCGAAATGCGAATATAGCAACGCCCTCGAGCTTGCTGAGGTCCAAGACTACCAGCTGCCGCTGGCTGGGTTTGGTCGGGAGCGCCATGTTGCCCGGATGTGTGAACACCCACATACAGTATGCACTGGAGAACAGTACCAGTATCAGGACGTCCGACCTCGGAAGCCACGACTGCATGCATCCATTTCCGCCGACAAATGTTTGTAGATCGTCGTCGGAGGTGAGGAGTCGGGTTGCGTAATACCGCATATGCCTTTTAGTGAGCTCTGTGTGTGTGTGTGGGGGGGGGGGGGCGGGGGCGAACCGAGCGAGACGTAACGCATATTGGAGGAGCATCTACTTAGTATCGGCGGTAAGGATAATCAGAGCAGTATGCACAGACTCTTGGCGAGAGAGTGTGAGAGGGAGCATTCTCGGGGCTTGCCATCGGCCGCCGATGGTGGCAGCTCGAGTGAAGCAGGGTCTCTGAGGGTCAAAGAGCTACCCAGAGAGGAGGGTGTGCATAGCGAGTGGTTGCACGATGCACGAGCTGGGATCTTGATTCGGCGCATGCGGGGCCTGGTGTGGAGTCCGCCTGTTCCGTAATCAAATCAATCGCATCTTATCAGATCCGAGGTTGCCCGAGCATGATGCCACTTTCTCGTGTCTTTTTTCCCTCTCCAGAAATTGTTCAGGGTGGCGGGCGCCAGTGGTGGTCGAGGACACGAGACTCAGCCGGTCTTGGCCTCCCAATTTTTGCATGTGCTGCCCCTTTTTGCTGACTGCCTACGTTTTGCGCAGCTTTGCGCCTTTGTGGAGCGAATCTACCCACTGGCTCCATGTTCGTGACGTGTGGTGTCCCAACGACGATGATCGTCGCGGCTTTCCTGGCTGGTTGACATGCCCAGGTCGGCGAGCCTCGCTAGCCGTGTGTTGCACGATTTACTGGTCTCGCTCCGGGCGCAGTACTGTCTTTCTTGGTTCGTCGTGCCGATCGCTGTGCAGAGATGCTCCCCACACTCTCCCCACTTGGGCAGGTGGCAGTTGTTATCAATCAGCGGAGCTGTGGTACTTGCCGGTACTTGTCGACAGAATTTTCTCTCGAGGCCTGCTCGTGACCCTTGCCTGCTGCATGCCACCGCTATACTCGCCTACACCATGACGGCGGGTCCGGAGCAGGCTTTATGCGTCACGACCGCCGTCCGGCGCCCTTGACTCGGTACCAGCGGACTGGCATACACTGACGATGGCTACTGGCGAAGACCCCAGGCTAGAGTATAGACCATGGCTGGCGTGTGGATCGTGGCTGGGCGCTGCCTCGGACAAGATGACAACAAGACCGCAAGAGGAACCGGCACTGTCCGCTCACGCGAGCCATGGACTCTCTTATGCTGCACCATTCCCGTAGAAGACCAGGTTTGGTCACCCATTCGTGCTTCAGTGCAACACAGCAGCAGCCATGTCCACCGAGCAGATCCAGATCTTCGACCAGCGGTTGCCCGCCGTCTACCGCCAGACGCAGCCACTCTCGCTGCTTGATGGCCCAGTCGATCCGCCTCTGGTCGACCTGACCCTCGGCGAACTTCTCGACCTGCAATGTCAGCATCATGGCTATCAAGAGTGTATTGTGACACCCTGGACCGGTGCTCGCTGGACTTACAATGAACTCAACCAGCAGAGCTCGCAGCTGGCCAGAAGCCTCATGGCTTTGGGGATAGGCATCGGTGATAGAGTCGGCATCATGGCTGGCAACTGCGAGCAGTATGCTGCTGTCTTCTTCGCCGTTGCTCGGATCGGTGCCATTCTGGTCATCCTCAACAACACATACACCCCCACCGAGGCGCAGTATGCTCTCAAATTCACAGGTAACTTGGCGGTCCCTTTGTGGTCCGATGCTGTTGTTGGCCTTACTGACGTGCGGCACCCGTGTCCTCTGCACAGATTGTAAAGTCTTCTTCACTACGAAAAAGATTGGCAAGGTCGACAACTCCAGACTCCTTGCAGAGCTCGACGCCCAACAGCAAGCATCGAAGCATGTCAAGCAGCAGCAAAGCAGTCCAAACGTCGTCATCCTGCGGGGCGATGCTAGCGGGTATCCCACGTACAACGACTTGATCAAGCAAGGTCGTCGTGTAAGCAATAGCCACCTATACCGGCTTGGTCGGAAAGTCCTGCCACACAATGTGTGCAACTTGCAGTTCACCAGTGGAACGACGGGCCTGCCGAAAGCAGCCATGCTGACGCACCACAACATTGTCAACAATGCCCGTTTCATTGGCGATCGAATGCGGTTGACTCCAGAGGATGTCTTGTGCTGTCCACCGCCAATGTTTCACTGCTTTGGCTTGGTCCTTGGCATGATGGCGGTCATCACACATGGCGCAAAGATTGTATACCCGGAAGAGACTTTTGACCCGGCTGCAGTGCTAAGGGCAATCTCTGACGAAAGGTGCACGGCAGTGCATGGCGTGCCAGCCATGTTCGACACAATATTCAACCTGCCGCTGCCGGAAGGATTTGATTGCAGCAATCTGCGGACTGGCATTGTGGCCGGTGCTCCGGTGCCACGGTATCTAATGGAACTCATGGTGGATCGCTTTGGGATGACTGAGTTCACCAGCAGCTACGGGCTGACTGAGGCCTCGCCGACATGCTTCAACGCGTTCACCGACGACGCCATCGAGCAGCGGCTGACGACTGTTGGTACGCTGATGCCACATGCCCGGGCCAAGATTGTCGACCACGAGGGCAACATTGTACCGGTGGGTTGTCGTGGCGAGCTGTGCATAGCGGGCTACCAGCTCCAGGCCGGCTACTGGAACAACTCAGAGAAGACAGCGGAGGTAATGATGCGAGACGAAGCCGGGGTATTGTGGCTGCACACCGGCGATGAGGCGGTCTTCACCGATGAAGGCTACTGCACCATCACCGGGAGGTTCAAGGATATCATCATCCGAGGTAAGTATTTCCCATCCGACTCGCAGTTTTTCAAAGTTGAATTGGTGGGGATCAGTGACTGATGCTTGCACATATGCAGGTGGTGAGAACATATACCCGCTCGAGATCGAAGAGCGACTAATGGCACACCCGAGCATCAATCAGGCCATTGTGACCGGTCTGAAGGACGCACATTACGGCGAAGTAGTTTGTGCGTTCCTGAATAGTGACAGGCCAGGTCAGCGGCCAACGGTCGAGGAGGTGAGGGACTGGGTCAGGCAGGAGCTGGGTCGACACAAGTCTCCAGCGCACATCTTCTGGCTAGGAGAGGACGGGGTGCCATCAGATATACCGCTGACTGGGTCAGGCAAGGTCAAAAAGTTCGAGATGGCTCGCTTTGGGGAGGAGATCCTGCGCAAGCAGCGGCTCGAGAAGCTGTGATGGCCGCGGTGTGCTGCGCTTGGGGAAAGAGGTGCGATGAAGCTGTCTTCCAAGGTCTTCGGGCGCAGGTATGGAGGGAAAATACTGAAAGACTTCTACATAAAGGGAGAAAGGGTGATCTGGTGCCGACCATCGCGTTTATCTGCAGGACCACGCACGGCCGTGCCTGCCTTGAATGTTATCAAGCTTTTGGACCCCCTTTTGCTCCCTCGCTCCAAAGTTGATCTACGCATTGACATGCAAGTGGTGCGCAAAACGCCTCCAAGAAAACCCTATCTCGACGGCACCTCTCGAACCATAGCAGCACATGCTCAACAGACTCACCATTTAACATTTAGCGACAATCAATTTTCAACGGGGTCCCGGTCAAATGTGTTTGTTTTGACTTCAATTTCGCAAACTCAATAACAGGTAGTGTGCACCGCATGGACGCTCTTGCTCAACGAAACAAGAGGGTCCCTAACTTGAATAAGTACTCATCATTTCGCCTTTTGGCAAGCGGTCCTTGACGCTTCGCTTCTTCCAACTCGATATCAACACTTTCGACTCGTCACCCAACAGCGGACGCTGAACTGACAACGAATAAATGGCGCATAGCGTGGTCTGATGTTCTGCGGGCGACCGTCGAGAGCTGCCCAAAGCCAGCCAAGCTCGGCGGGAACTTCTCCGCAACCAGTCCGGACAAACCAATAGCGACAACGACGGCGACACCTGGGCCAGCGATGCAAGACGACGTAACGGCAGAGGGGCTGAGGACAATGGATGCTGGGATGGGATGGCAGCCAAGCTTCTAGTCTGGCACTTTTTCCACCCATGCTCCGACGTCGCAGCGAGGGAGAAGAGGGTCGAGTCAAGGAGCAGGGGTCTGCTGCCGAGAAGTGGGCCGGCGCATTATCAGATCATCATCCCCTGTCCGTTTTAACGTTATCAGATCCGTCTTTGCCCGCACTACATGGTAGAGGCGAAATCTCTGCCACAAGATGCATGGATGCCGGCAAAAACCAGGGCTGATCCCCGCTACTCCCACAAGTACCGGCCGGTACTTCCAAGGGGCTTGTGGGGACTCACCCCAGTGACGTGATGGCCCTTGCCCAGCAGCTGCCCAGGTGGCCTCGCTTTCATGGGCGACCTTCCATGAGGGGGAGTGGTTGGGACATGGGATGGGACACGATGGCACAGGTCAAAGAAAGGGCCGAGAAATCACGAGTTGCAGCTTCAGCAAATGTCGGGCCGGTGGAGACCGCTGGGCATTCGCATTTGACGAGGCCGACGATCGCGGTTCCCTTTGTCTTTTCTCTTCCTGCAGCAACAACAAAACATCGCAGGTTGTTGCATTTACTCATCAATGTGCCCGTTTGAACTCGTCCACTCTCCTGCCTAGCACAACAAGCCTTGCGACTCTTTCATCTCCCACTGACATTGTCCTCCCACCACAATCATGGCACTACCGGCTGAAAACGAGACGGTGCTGAGGCTTCCCCATCCCTACCTAACGCCTTACTCCATCGTCAAGTCCTCGCGGACACTTCAAGAGTCTACTGCGCCTCTCCTCCAAGTCAAGCCTCAGCAGACAAAAGAGGCTAGGCCGCTCCCAGAACCGCTACACAACGACGGGCTCTTCTTTACAGAACCTGCAGACCTCAAGTCAAGCGAAAGACCACCTGAGTCCAACAACACTCCCTGGGGCCGAGCCAGGCGATCACCATCGTCCACACTGGTCTGGGAGACCACAGAGACCCCAACCCTAGGTCAAGCATGGCTCCTCATCTACGTCCTTTTCACCATCCGCCCTTCCATGGAGCACTTCCGCCTGACCCTCTCTGGCCCAGGCAGCGAAGGGCTCGCCGCACAGCTCAAGACCGTCTTCCTTGCCATTGACCACCCCATTGCCACAGGCCTCGTCGATGAGCTTCTTGTCCTCCGCAGCACATTCTGGCAAGGCGCCGGCTCCCCCTTCGGCCCTCGAACAGCCTGGATCCCCGAGGACGGAAACAACTCAACCTCCGCCCCCCTGCCCAAGCCACTGTCCGCCTACCCTCTCACCCCCCTTGAGAACACCATGACAAACGACGCCTCCTCGATGGTGCTCACGTGGCACCCACGACGCCCCGCCAAACCCAAGCCCGGCAGTACCGTGTACAGCCGTTGGATCCCGCACCTCAAGGAGAACTTCAGCATGGTCGCGCTCGATTGGCAGGACGAGGAGCACCTCAACCTGTTTCACACGTGGCAGAACGACCCCCGCGTCAGCCAGGGTTGGAACGAGACCGGCACGTTGGAGCAGCACAGAGAGTATCTGCGCAAGGCGCATGTCGACCCTCACCAGGTCACCCTCCTCGCAGCGTTTGACGGCGTTTTCTTTGCCTATTTCGAGGTTTACTGGGGCAAGGTAACTTTCCCTTCCCCTTCTCTCTCTTGCACATTTTCACTGTCCAATCAACATTGACTAACACATACTGTTCTTCAACCCACAGGAGGACCGTCTTGGCGCCTACTACTCCGCAGGGGATTTCGACCGTGGCCGGCACTCTCTCGTGGGCGACGTGCGGTACCGCGGCCCGCACCGTGTGACGGCATGGTGGTCCAGCCTAATGCACTATCTGTTCCTCGACGACCCGAGGACAATGTACATCATCGGCGAGCCAAAGTACACCAACAGCTCCGTCCTCGCGTACGATTTCATTCACGGGTTCGGACTGGACAAGTTCGTCGACCTACCGCACAAACGGAGCGCCTTCGTGCGGTGTTCGAGAGAGCGGTTTTTCCAGCTCGCGCCATTGGGGGAGAGCGAGAAGGCCGTCGGCGGGACTTTGGTGGGGTTGTTGCCGAAATTGTGATTTTGGGTGCTGTTGGGCTAGGGAGAGTAGATGGCGATGTACAAAGGCTGTGTCGTTTGACGGAGGATCCTTTCTTTTTCTCTAATTTCACTTTTTCTATTGGAAAATGTACATAGGCAGTCTTTCTGCGATACTCCAAGCGATGGAAAACAAATATGTTTGCAGATCTTGGAATCCACTCTCTGCACGAGTGAAGTAACATGTGTCCTTACGACGCGTCTAAGCCAGGATGCAAAGAATTCAGGAAGTTGGTGCACATCACCGGCTTGAGAAGCAGCCGGTCAGATTTTCTGTTTGCAAGGATGAGACTGTGGCATTGTTATTCGTGCTTTTTTGTTTTCCTCGCTTCCGTTCCGGGCACGCTTGTCTCTCAATGTAGCTCTATTCAATGACGCCAATACTAGTCAATAAGACTGCTTTCTCTGCTGTGTATCCCGACTTTGACAGTGCCTGAAGCTGATGTGCCCTAAATCTTGATTTCTCCAAGCCGCATGTGATCCCAGCAGACTGCGCGGTAATAGTTAGCACAGCCTCAAGACAAACGAGAAAAGCTTGCAGTTATTGCGTTGTGGGAACGTGAACTCACTCCTGAATCCCAAGTCCTCCTCGAAATAAGACCGCATGATCTGCGGCCCGTGGCTGATACCATCAGGCCCATACGCAACAGCCTCCTTCCCCACAGCTATCGCAATCATCGGCGGGATCGGATCGAGCTTGAATAACTCGGTCGCGGGAGGCTGGCCCGTCACATCCTCCAGCATAAGCTGATACATGTTGAGCCCCGCGAACTTGCCCGTGTGCATGGCTGCGCCGCAGCGCTTGATGCCGGACCAGTTGATTAAATCGCCAACGGCAAAGTGCCGACGGGTCACGAGCGCTGCTGCGCCTTGGCCCTGGCTGGGGGGGAAGGGCTGGAATTGTAAGGTGGGGAGGATGTTGACGTAGCCTTCTTCGTTGAGGGCTTCTATGGGGAGGAAAGCTGTGGAGGGAACGCTCTTGGAGACGGCGAAGATGACCTCGCTCACGAGCATGGTGGTGCCGTTTGTGAATGTGACTTGCTGAACAGTGGCCCCCGAGGCGGTGGTCGTGGGAGTCTGGGATTCAAGTCTGTGGTTGAGGAGGACACTCACGCCACTGCGTACCACTGCTTCCAAGGCGCATTCCCGTGCGCTGTCTGGGATCGGCTCAGCGGACATGAGCTGTGACCGTGAGTGGGCGAGGACGACATGAAGGTCGGGTTTGACGACTTTGAGCTCAGCAGCCATCTCAATGCCCACAGCACCTGTTTTCTCGAGTCAGTACTTTGCTACACTCCGTGATTGATCCGGGCGGGTGAATGGCTACTGACCGCCCCCTACCACCAAGACCGGCGCGGCGTTACTGTACACTGTGTCGATGTGCTTGTTGGTCTGCTCAAGATACTCCTTACGAGTCAATGCCTGCGGCACGACAGGCCACGGGCGCCGCAAGCCAGTAGCGGCGATGAAATAGTCGTACACTTCTGTTCTTGGCTTTTGTGAGTTCCGCTCGAGAATGGTAGCTGCCCTGTTTACGCAGTCGACGTTGTGGATGGAACCCTGGATGAAGGTGACGTTTGGCCTCTGCAGGGCTTTTATATTCTTGAATTCAACCCAGGCCTTCTCGGCGAACTTTCTGTCGGCCATGGCGAGAGGTGAACCAATCAAGTGGACTAAGAGCGCGCAGCGGTCAGTCTAAGATTTAAAGCCATGACTGCAACGGTACGAGAGGAGAGGTTCATCTAGATCACTTACAGAAGCCATCACGTTCGTCAACGATGGTGATTTCCACTGAGACTGGCGAGCTCATTGTGTCGCACTGGTCGAGAAGGTGTATGCTCGCAGCCAGGCCACCATAGCTGCAGCCAGCCACCAGGACCTTGTAAGACATTGTCATATTGCCGAAGTTGATTGGGCCTATATGCTGCTGGTTCACGACTGTGCTTTGAGTGACGTTTTGGCGACTGGAAACTGATGTGCAAACACGGTGTACAATGTAGGGAACTACAAGCAGCGGAAGAACTTTGTGATGGAAAGTTGAGATCTCCTGCCCTCTGAAAGTATGGTCAACGTCCGCCCTGTGCTATCTGACATGACAGAATCCAAGGATAGACATGATGGCTCTCCTCGACGGGCTGCCAAGGCCCCGGTGTCTCCCCACTGACACAGTCTTCGTCCAGACGTAGCAAGCCGGCGATCATCAGCTTCCGCCTCGGGAACTCACCCTTGCGAAGGCCGTCAATGCACAAACACCTCGACTCCGACGCCCGGACACCGAAGTCGGACGAACGGGAGACACGTAGGTACATCCTGGAGTCTGGGCTAGAAGCACCACTTGCCGAGGAACCACAGGATGATCAAGTGGAGGGGCGTGCAACGAGCACACCCTCGGGAAAACCGCTCAGCTCCACCACAAGGCACACGTAGAGTACCCACGACAGTGACGATACCGGCAGGGGGCAAGGCTAGCGCGATCAGATAAATATTTCGTAACCATTACAGAGGCTGTTCTGCCAATCAGAGTCGTGTTGGTGGTCCCGCGTACCGAGGTAGGTGGAGTCGGTTTTTTTATCAGATCCTTCTCGTTCACGGTATTGGCTACCGCCCCCCAGGGGAGGGGGGTGCGGGTCTCGTCGTGACGGATGCGCTCGGCGTATGCTTGCGCGATTGTCTTGAGTCGAACTTGCCGTACGTTTCCGCCGAAGCGAGGAAAGTGGCCATGTCTGACGGAACCATGAGTATCTTGCAGAAGGGCCGGTCCGAAGACGGAAGGAGATGGGAAGCGTCAAGCCTTGGATGCAGGACACAACTTGGAAGTGGGTGTGGTGCGCCAAGTTGACTTCGTGCCAACGCCTGCCTTTGCGCACGGCGAGTATTGAATGCTTACGGTGGCTCTAATGGATGTTAGAAATATGTCAGGCTGCATTCGCGGCGAGAATGGACGACTGCCGGGTGCTTGGGCTGATTGTGAACGAGCATGTCCCTCAGGTAGCATGTGCGATGGTCGGGCTGCTCTGCCTGAGTCGGGCAAATGCCCCGCTTGCTACTTGTTGCCTCCTGCCTCCTACCTCCTGGCATATCCAGAGACCAATTCCTATTACCGACCACTTCCTCTCTTGGAAACGCAATACTTGAAGGAAAAAGTCATCTGGCAGACAAAAAGAATGCTCGCAGGTCAATCGGTCGACCCCAATTCCAGGATGCCATTATCAGTCTCCCAACTCCAATCCAACCACGGTATCGAGCTCAGCGCCATGGCCAAACGTATTGTCACGCTGGCAGGTGGGGCGGAAATGGTGCCCAAGGTCTTCATTCAGCAATGATGCTACCGCTGGGCACTATCGCTACTTTCCAACGCCTACTGCGCACACGCGACATCGTGAACGACCTCAACCCTAAAGCAAGACCCAAGAAAATCCTTGTCAGCCTCGCAGCTGTATGCTGTCATCGCCTCTCAATCACCTGCTCAACTCAAGCTGCTGTTGGGGTCAATGTCAATCCTGCCTGTGGACGATCCCGTGCAGTAGTTCATACACGAAGCTCACAGCGTGCAAATCATCACAGTGCACCCCCCCTCCACCCGGTTCACCAGATCACAAGTCCAGGAACAAAGCTCCGACGAGGCGGCAGCGTCTCTCCCAGAGTCCTAGGCCCAAACCAAAGCGCGACGCACGATGACCGAACTTACGAAAGAGGTTGCCGCCGACATTCTGTCCCATCTGCTCACCACCCTCGAGTACCCCCCACAGGAACGTCACCGCAGACGATACAGCAGCCTGGTTGAAGGTGAAGAAAAAGGCTTGCAAACATATTTGTTGTCATGTGTCCGTCCGGCAGTGTTCGATACGTTTAATCAACCAACCCTCCCGTCATGGGCAAAGTGAGTTCCATGCTGCGCCCGATCATGCTGGAGTACCTGGCTGACCTGGCCAACGCACAGCCTCCGAAAACTGAACGAGAGTGAGCCAGCAGCACCAGATGCACCTGGTGTCTACCTCAATATAATCCGCGGCACAGATGGGTATAACAGGCTCTATGTAGGGCAAACCACCCGCCTCAATCAACGTATCTTTCGACAGCACATGAATTTTCGCTACCGGAGAGACAACAAGTCACTACACTACCATGCAATGGAGAACAGCAGCTGGAACAACTTTGTGGTTCTCGCGGTTCCTACGCGGCCTACTGGAGATCTGCCTCCGTGGCTACGTGGTAGCAGTCCTGAGCTCATCCTCAATATCCTTGAAATGTGGTGTGCACTCATGTTCCGCACACTACCCCAGAACACTTTGGAAGACTGGCTGCCAGAGAAGTATCAAGGCACCGAGAATGATGGGTGGTACCCGCTCAATTTGGCTCTCCCGCTTGACCAGGGAGATCAAGAGCATGGCCCAAGCGAGGATTGGGGTGAGGTGTTGCGAAAGTCCAGTGACCCTCTCGCTCGAAGCTATGGTTCTGGACAGGCACCAAAGTCGATACCACCATTGACACAACCCGAACAACCAGTGAAGCTGGAACAAAACCCTGCCGGAGCAGCCGGTCTTGCACTGCTCGCGTTCGCGACTGGCTTCACGGCTGGGGCGTTGTGGCAAAGACAGTAGACGCGGGATGCAAGCCTCTTGTGGCTTTTGGTGTTTTTGGCGTGGCTGCACGCTTCAGCCAGAGTGAACGGCGATTCTGCCGTCGGCACTTGCCAAGGCTAAAAACAAGCTGAGGGCAGAAGCCTCGTGATCGGCAGGAACGGTCGAGTGGGGAAGCAGAGACGGCTCGAGTCGGTCGGCATTTCATTGTGACTTTGCCTATGCCACTAGCGAGATGATGTCATGGGCCTGAAGGTCATGCCACAGCCATACTGAGACAGAATCAAGCGGCACGGCAAGCCACAATCAGTAAGTTTTCTGTGGTCTCTCCACCGTGCCGAACCTTTCCCTGAGAATCAGCGCGTGTCCTTGCCATAATCCAATCTCGATTCCCCCCCGTATACATGGCTCAAATGTCCTCGACCTGCATTACTTTATGAAAGACGAAACCAAGGGGAACCCTGGGCCTCTCAGCACACACTGACTGCTGCACGGACATTATGCTCCCCAACCCCACTAACACGACCAGGATCCGAAGCAAATCCGGGGCTTTGGTCCCGCCTGGTGATAGGCTTGGCATTAGAGGACGGGCTGTGATTGGGTTAAAAGAGAGCTCAGGTGGAGCGGCGGCCAGGGGAGCTCGAAAAGCTCCCTCGGCTGCGGCTCAAAACGTGACAGCTGCTCTGGAGCAATGGCGTCATTCCTTGACACAAACATGGACTTTCTGATGTAAAGCCACAGTTTGTGAATGCCAGGCGGTCCATTGTTCACGTGGCTAAGCCGTCCCAGCCCATTGCGGGCTTCCCGAGGTTCCAGGCCCACGGCATGAATGTGGCAGCGTCTCCGCAGCCGCCTATGCAGGCTGGGTCCGTGATGACATCATGCCATCATCGATCGTGTCTAGTGTCGCGCAACGCGGGCTGGCTGCGACTGCCTCGCCTCTCAAAAGCAAGACAGGCACAAACTCAATCACACGCGAGCCTTTTGGCAACTAATAAATCAGACATGTACCAACCTTCTGACACGTTCTCCCTCCAGCCAGCTACCTAAAGCAAACTTGCACGCTTCTCCCTCGACCACACCAGCAACTCTTGACAACGACTGCTTCGAGTCTGTGTCAATCCAGGCCACTCAACCTCACCTTCACCAACCATCACCACACTCTCACCATGATGTCCGCACGTCCCATTGCTCGCGCCGCTGCGAGAAGCGCTCGCACCGCCGGCCGCCAGACCAGATTCCAGTCCACCACATCTGGGAGCAGCACCTCCACGGGGGGAGGCTCACACATCGCTTCTGGTGTCGCGGGTGGTGTTGCCGCTGGTGCCATCCTCTACGGCGTCTTCCTAATGACCCCGTCCGGTCGCATGCACAGCACCATCAACAAGGGCGCGATCCAGGCCAACCAAAAGTACAAGGAGGCGAGCAAGAAGCTCCAGGAGAGCACTCCAAACGCCGACCAAGCCATCGACTACATCAAGCAATACTGCTACACCTACGTTGGCTGGATCCCTAACGGCCGCCAGTATGTGGACGCTGCCTTCGCAGATATTGACACCCTGCGCGAGAACCACGCCGACGAGGTCAACGCCGCCGTCAACGACACCTACAAGCGCTTTCAGCAGCTGTCAAAGGATGGCCTGAGCATGGAGACCGCGTCCAAGGCCTTTGACGCACTTACGGAGCTCTCTAAGAGACTGGCCGACATCGCTGGTGATGCGCTTGGCGACATCCTCGAGAACCACCCTGAGGCCAAGAAGAAGTTTGGTGGCAGCATTGATCAGCTCCAGGAGCTTGGCGATAAGTACGGCCCCGAGGTCAAGAAACAGGTCGATGAGACGTGGAAGCAAGTCAAGGACGTCCTCGCTGGTGGTTTCAGCGCTTCCAACATTGACAAAGCACGCAAGCTCATCCAGGACAAGGTTGAGCAGGTCAAGAAGCTCGGTGATGAAGCCTACAAGAAGGGTCTCGAGCAGGCCAAGCCTTATCTGGACAAGAACCCTAAGGTCAAGGAGCTCATTGAGAAGAACAGTGACGCTCTGAAGCAGGGCAACGTCAAGGAGCTGTTTGAAAAGGCCAAGAAGGCTGTCGAGTCTGGCGACATGGGCGATTTGGAGAAGTACGTCAACAACGCCGCTGAGAAGGCCAAGTCCAAGGGTAGTGAGGCTGCCAGCAGCTTCGGCCTTGACCAGTACTTTGACAAGTTCCCCAGTGGCAGCGAGATTTTGTCCAAGGTCCAGCAGCTGAGAGAGGTTGCCGACAAGCACAAGGACGAGGGCGAGAAGCTGCTCAAGGAGACCATGGAGGAGCTCAAGCAAGTGCTCGAGAAGAAGTCTGAGAAGGCGCAGGAGATTGCCGAGAAGGCCAAGAAGGATGCCAAATAAGTGGAGGCGAGAGCATCGCAAACAATTGTGTGCATGTAATCATGTAATCATAGGCCAGTTAAGCATTGTTCGGCGTTGGGGTTTACAGAACCAATGAAAATCTAGTTGATGATTGAGAGCAATTCTAAGCCAAGTTGGTGCGTACCAGTTGCGTCAGTCCGCGTTGAGCGTTGAGAGATGCACATCCGTTTGCGTGGCGAACCAACAGCGCCACTTAAGTACAACTTTAAGTAAGTACTTATATGCAGGAGGCCAACCACAGTCGTAAGTACGTATTCCTCCCAATTAGCTGGCCAAGGGTCTTTCTCTTTCTTTCCCACACAAGTCACATGCAAGAGAAACCACCATGGCGTCCTCTACCGCAGACAGCTCGGACATGACCCCGATACACACTCCTGTAAGCGAAAGGAGCGAATACACCACAGCAAACGATGAATGGTACGCCAATCAACACTCATGTTCATTCCCCTACTGAGTCTTCAACGTGCATTTATTGCTCCGGCTTACAGTTTGGCTGAGTTCACAGTACGACAACCGAGTGCATGTGAGTAAATCTGCCATCACGCAGGCTGACTGCGCATTTAACGACGCTAGGGCCTTAGGGAGAATCGATACGATAAGACGGTTACCATGTTCTTTGGTGATGGCAAGACACTCCAGGTGCACGACTTCATCCTTGAGAAGCTCAGAGGCAAAGACCTTGATGAAGACGCGCCTCGACCGACGCCATGTATGCACTTCAACTTCTCCTCGCATACCGGCGACATCATCGTACACTACCTTTACACTGGAAAAGTCAGCTTCCCGAAATGTGCGAGTGATCTGTTCGAATTAACGTCTGCTTCTGGGGCAGGCCACCTCAGAACCCTCTCCTCATTTTTGCGCGTTGTGCTCGAGATGAGCTTCTCCCTACATGGGATCGAGGCGCTCGAGGTTGTGGCGGAGGAAGGATGTTCCACTTTGAACTGGCTTCCGACGCGTTCGGCCACCCTCGTCCTGAGGGGGATCCGCGCGGCCCTGACGGAGATGGACCTGAACAGTCTTCATGCCTCCCAGTACAGCCGACTGACTGACTATATCCACCGCACTGTCAAGAGTCTCGGCCCCAAGGAGCTACGAGCTCTCGCCAACGTCTTGCTCGCTCCCGCGTCGGATGATCAAGCTTCTGTCCTCGTGGATCAGATTTTTCTCCGCGCCGTGCTCGCGGCAGAGATCCGCAACGACCAGGACAAGCGGCGAGCCTCGCCGCAATGTCGAGGCCGGCAAACTGGGTAAGGTCGCGGAGCGGTCTCGGCAGTGCCACCGCCCCTGCCTCCTTGCAGAAGGTTGCTTCGCAGCCTCAGCTCAGACCTTGTGCTAGCTGTGAGGATACGGGGCGGATGCTTGAATCCCTCGGAGGTTTCGTCTTAAGTGTGGATGACCTAATGCAGAGGTTCACGGTGCAGCAGTATGAAAAGTCAGAATAGTATGTCTTTGAGGAGACAAATCACAGTGCAGATTTTTTTTGCAAATTGTCCGAAAGTGTCTGTAGCCAAAAGCCTGCCCTGAGGATACGCTATCCATCGCAACTATTCCTGTGGCATGTTAATAGCACATCTACACAGGACAAGTAATGAGTGTGGACGGAAAGCTGCAGTCGAAACAACTTCCACTAGGCCCACTATCAGATAACCATCATTGCTGTACCTTCGGCTCAGTTTGCGTCTGGCTCTTCATGACCATCCTTCTTCGCCGATTCTCGCATGGCAGAAATGACGCCCTCCACGAAGGAATTTGTCTCTTTCAGGATCTCGTAGTCAGCAGGAGCAATAACGAGCCCCTGACCTCCAGTCTTCAAGGGCTTCCAGGCAACTTCGGCGAGGCACTGCTTCGCAAGCTTGTTGCGCTGGCTTAGCTCTGCGATCGGTCCCTCGAGATCAGCATTCGGAGGCGCAAGTGCTAATTCTCCCAGGGAAATCTCCGAGTTGTCGCCTTTGCTCTTGCATATGAGCATTGCCACGAAAATTGGACGCAAGAAGAGCTGGTCGGAGAGGGGCACGCCGTCGACCTCTGGCACAGTGGCCAAGAACCTAGCCACTCGCCATAAACCGTGGTAAGAAAGGAACCCGAGGACGCGGTTGACTAGCGTGCACAGCCAGATTTGGCGGTCAAGATCTCTGTAGTCTATGGCGGAGAGACTTTCATACAGTGCCACGAGAAATGCCACTGGAGAGTTGAACCAAGGGAGGCTGTCCAAGGTTTCCTCTGCATACGTGGCGAGCTCTTTCAGCGCCTCAAAAGGTGCCATGTGGGCAGCAAGCTCGAGGAGCACAATAAGGGTGCCTTTGACGGATGCGATAACTGCCCCCATCGGATACGAGGGCGTTAAAAAGTCTGGCAGAGGGTACAACGACGCGACTTTGCCGGTATACAAGTAATGGACGGCGATCTGGCCAGTCATGTAGGAGAAGCCGAAGTGGGCGGGCGACATGGCCGAGGTTGCAGCGTCTCTGAGCTGATCGTGTATGAATTTGTGGACTTGCAGCGTCTTGCCGTCCTTGAAGGTCATCGTGACCGTCGTGGTGTACTGATCCGACCTGAAACGATGTAGATTGTCAGTCGTGTCACATGAACTGGGCCTTGCGCGTGATTCTTTAACCATACATATCCTTGAACAGCGGGGCCTGCTCGCTCGTCGGGGTGTCTGTACCGGTACCCTCCGTCGTCTCGGATGCGGAAGATGCCATGGCGATCACAATGCGTTCACTTTTTTTTGAAGAAAGAAAGGGACTAAAGAGCGAGGTTTCTGCGCTGCTGGCTGTGACAAAATGAGCCCAAGTGTCGACGTGGCTGTAGAGGCACAGAAGATACCATAGAGATAAGAAGGATTAGCAACCAACAGAACGGTGGTGGATGGATGGTGGGGTGAACGGACGGCGGAAGGGCTGCACGTGCCCGAGGCATGCATGTTGGCTTGCTGACTGGGCCGGGTGTCGAGGGTATGGAGGGCATAGACGGCGTAGACGAGCGATTCGGGGCTCGGAGAATCGATCACTGTCATACCACGTAAGACTCACGACACAAAATCGAATCAATGGCGCTCTCCGTGAAGCTCTGCTTGAACACTGTGGCAGCGCTCGTTACATCACAGTCTCCAGCTATCTGGCTCGCTCACTCATTGTGGCAGGCATCACGCATAGGCAATAACGTTCAAATTCAGATCAGGTCAGACAACCAGCTTTGCAGCATGAATATGACCAGGCATGAAGAAATCTGTTATCTACGGGGAAATGTATTGAAAGACTTGTTTGTGATCATGCTTGGCAGTTGAGTTTTGACTTTACTGAATAATCCAACTCCCTCTTGTAGGAATTCTATTCTCAAAGCTCGATATGAGTGCTGCTGAAAGTATCCGGCACAGCATCGACAATACATTCCAATCGAATGCTTCCAGTGCCGTCTTCCGGTATTACAGCATGCTTTGCTTGTCAACCGTCTACCAAGTCCGAGTCGTATCCTTCCATTGAAACCGTTGACTGGTCGTTTGCCATGTCCGCTTCGTATTTTTCCGTTAGAACCGCCAACTGGTCGTCCTGCATTTCAAGCATCAATTTGATAAACAGGCTCGGGATGGACGTCTGTAAGTCTTCAGGATTGGCGGACCGCGAAATGTTCATGCTGGCCTCAAGGAATGATCGCGTAGTGGGGTACGCCTCTGCCAGGACTTGTTTCACATAAGCTCTGTACCATTCGTCTTCGTCCTTTGGTGCCGGGTGTGCTTTGCTGATGGCGTCCAGCACGATGGCGGCCGGTCGTTGGAGCTTGAAATTAACCAATCTCTCTTTGCTGAGCGCTGTGAGCCCAGGGAGCTCGTGAGACTTGGACAGAGCGTAAAGCTCAATGTCTATCCAGGAGGAATCTGGATGCACAGCCGTTGGCGGGCAATCGGCGGCCTGCATGGACGTGTCGTAGCGGCCTGCGTAAAGGTATTGCACAAGGGCATGTCCGGTGTTGGGAGACACATCATGGAAGTCGACCACTTTCCGTTTCCCGCTGCTGAAAATTTTGGTTGCAAACGTGGGGAGATTCTTCATCTGTTCCAGGACACTCTTGTGGACTGGGATAGCCTTGTTAGCTTGAAGATGAAGGAGCACAATGCTGTCGAGGGAGCTGCAATGTCGTTCACATGGTTAGTCACATATCGCTTAGCAAAAGCTCACGATGCTGGACGACTTACTAGTCATTGCTACATGGTAGCACAGGTAACGGCGAGTTTGGCATGTTTGGCAACTTCAGTCCCCCAGCAGTGATGTCAGACATTTGCTGGGACTGTCCTGTTTTTCGTGTGCAAGTTGGCTGATGATTTGTGTGGCGTGTTGCTCAGATCTGGATCGGCGAGTTGGAAGAAGGTGTCACGATGTTGATAAAAGGCCAAGCACTTGTGAGGGAGCATTAAGGTACTCCCAGCATTCGCAACTGCCTCTGCCCAGTGGCTGTAGTCTTGTTCGGATGCAGCGAACTCAACCTCCTCAAATCAGGAGAAAATTAATCAAGAGGAGAAACGTGAGTATGTTCGAGTCGCATTTCAGTGGCTAGCATTCTGAAGCGGCCTGTATGACAGCAATTAGTAATCCACAGAGACCTTGTTGATCAAAATATACTAGCGTTCTCTGAGACTTCTACGAAGCACTACTCATAATCATATTTAGGAACTCTTTGTTCTTCACTGCTCGACGTTCTTCCCACCACCAGCGTACTTTTTCACATTCGCTGTACCCTCCTCAACAACTCCTTTGAGATTATTCAATGGATCCTTTCGCTCCAGGAAACCAGTGACTAGCTTTCGCGCAGTCTTTTCATCAAGCTCCTGCATTAGCTGCTTCACATTCTACTCCTGATTACACCTCACCAATTTGATCTTCATGCCAAAAACCTGCCCACTAGTCTCGAGACCTTCCCGCATTGTCATAGGCTCAGGAATAGACAGCAAGATTCGCTGCTCTTCAGTGCATGCTTCGGGTAAACCGCAGACGGAAGCCGCGGGAACGGGACTCAAATCCTCTGAGATCTTCCACTCGAACAAACGTCTGGATAAGCCGCACACACGTCCCACTTTTCCAGTCCAGTATAGTACGCACTTGAAGTTGCTGCTGAAGGGTCCTGAGCGCAGCGCCGCATATCCGCTCCTGCTAGGTCTTTTTCAGCTGCATCGGGTACTGTACATGTAGCCACGATATATGACTTTTCTTTCAAACAATAGCCAAGTTGCCAGTGTCGCCAGGGTGCCGAACCACGCTAAGAAGTGCTTGAGAATACGACAAAGTCTGCCACCCCGATTTTCAGGGCGTCAGTGGTTGCTGTAATCAGACTTTCCGTGCCAAATGCTGCGTAGATGAGTAAGTGTTCGTCCCTGGTCCCGCTCACGGCATTTTTAATTGCCTTGGGGAGGTTGAAGTCAGTCTTGACACGCTGAAAGGGACCTTGCAATTCGACAGACCAGCCATGAATTTCCTCATGTTGCTTTGCACCACGACGATTGAGATTATGCTCAATATTCACGTTGGGAACGAGCGACGGTGAGATTCGTGCTGTCAACAGATCTCGTGTATAATCCTGGGAAATATTCTTGGGGCGTCAAATTGAAACTCTTGTCGTCCTAGATATCAATTTTATCCCTTTGCAAGTCGAGTTCGGTGATCACCCAGACAGAAGTGCCCATCCAAATCCGGGGGAAGCCTGCAAGCTGCAGCTGCCAAGCATTGGACCCTTGTGCTTATCGATTAAGCTGCTGGGCTGAAGTGGAGCATGCCGGGGGAGCTGTGGGGCTCCGATATGGGTCCGGCCAGCACACGCGGGGTGCGTCATTGGGGCTGGTTGGGGCTCAGCACCTTCCCCGAGTGACTCGCCCGCGCCAACGACAGTCTATGACTCGACCTTGCCTCTGCTAGCACGCAGGCCCATTAGCACCCCGTATACCCTTCCACAGGCGCGCATATATTGCCACGCGCTTTTGAGGTTGAGCCCACGATACCCAACATCCATACCGAGAAAGCCGCGCCAATCCGATCCTCCCCAATACCCCTGACGACGACGCGACCTCTGACCGACTTCGAACTAACGACTTCCTCTGACGTCCATTCTCACAAGTGCCCCGGCGCTCGAAGCAAGCTCCAACGCGACATTCAAAGCTCTTTCGGCGTTATAGCATCTATTTGAGCGATTCGCCACCCCACGTATCTCTTACTGAGCATCGCCCAGCATGGCGACAAAAGGCAACAAGCAGCTTCCGCATGAGAGGCGCAAAGGCGAGGCTGTAGGTAACCCTACAGCTCAAGATCAGCTCAGGACGGTCGCTGACAAGTCGTATTGGGCATAGGCGTTGAGCGACTTCGCCGACTTCGTCGAGAAACAGCAAGCCCTCCGATTCCCTCACAAAAAAGACGCCGCTGCCGCCGCCCCAGCCATTGAGCACCACGAAGAGCTCGACATATTAGACGAGCTGAACCTTGAGGACGCCGAGCCCCAAGCACCATTGCGCGATCTGCTCCTCGCGCCAGTCGACTCCGATAAGCTTCATGGCCAACTCGTGCAGCTTGTCGACGACAGGCTACAGGAGGGACATGGCGAGGCAGTCTTCGACATTGGTTTCGAGAACAACAATCAGTCGATGCGCCTCACTAAGGAGGAGTACGGCATAGCTCTCGAGAGGTTAAAGGCTGCGGCAGACAAGAACAAAGCGGCCTGTAACGTCCTCCTTACAAGCCATGTGCACGGGGACGTTGAAGCTGAGTCGACAGCTGCGGCCCCCAAGGATGGCAAAGACCAACATTGCAGTGCGAAGGTGCTTCTGCGTCAGCAGCCCACATCGATCGAGAATGTGATTGAGACAAGAATTGCTGTAGTAGGGAATGGTAGGTCTTGAAAATTGCTAGCTTCGCCGCAACGGAAGCTGACAAGCCCATGCACACAGTCGACGCTGGCAAGTCGTCCATGTTGGGAGTGCTCGTCAAAGGCGACCTTGACGACGGGAGGGGAAGGGCTCGCGTCAACCTGTTCCGCCACAAGCACGAGATTGAGTCTGGCCGCACCAGCTCGGTTGGCATGGAGATCATGGGCTTCGACACAACAGGAAGTGTCATCACGTCTGATACTCCCGGACGTAAGTAGGCTCCCCGCCATGTACATCGGCAAACACTAACTAGCAACACAGGGAAACTCTCCTGGGACGAGATTGGGCGCCGTAGTGCCAAGGTCATTACGTTCACCGACTTGGCAGGTCACGAGCGATATCTGCGCACAACAGTCTTTGGTCTCCTGTCCAGCAGCCCGAACTACTGCCTTCTCATGGTCGCAGCCAACAACGGTCTCATCGGCATGAGTAAAGAGCACTTGGGCATTGCGCTTGCTTTGAATGTCCCGATCATGGTCGTCATTACGAAAATTGACATTTGCCCGCCGAATATTCTCGAGCAGACCATTCAGCAGATCACCAAAATTCTGAAGTCGCCGGCAGCGAGGAAAATGCCCATATTTATCAGGAATCGCGAGGAGTGTGTCAACACTGCCACTCAGTTCGTCAGCCAGCGAATATGTCCAATATTTCAGGTTTCGAACGTCACCGGAGAGAATTTGGATCTCGTAAGAACGTTCTTGAATATCCTTCCACATCATGGCCGATACGACTCGGATGCCCCTTTCGAGTTCCACGTCAACGATACCTTCTCGGTCCCGTTCGTGGGCACAGTCGTCAGTGGTATTGTCAAGTCCGGTGTGATACATGCCGGAGACACTGTCTTGGTTGGACCAGATTCTCTTGGACAGTTCACCGCGACAAGCATCCGCTCGATCGAGAGGAAACGAATAGGCGTGCCAGCAGCATCGGCAGGCCAATCCGCTAGCTTCGCATTAAAGAAAATGCGTCGCAAAGATGTACGGAAAGGCATGGTCGTCCTGCCTAAGCTCGAAGGACAACCAATGCCTCAGGTATACCGCGAGTTTATCGCTGAGGTCTTGATCTTGTCCCACGCAACTACCATCAAAACAAAGTATCAGGCGATGCTCCACGTTGGGCCCGTCTCACAGACTTGCGCCATCATTGATGTCGATCGTCCATACATCCGCACTGGCGATCGCGCGACTGTGGCTTTCCGCTTCGTGCAAAGACCGGAGTATCTGGCCAAGGGCGACAGGATCCTGTTCCGCGAAGGACGTACAAAAGGTCTGGGGATTGTCCTAGCCGTTGGCTACGATCCCACAAAGCCCTTGATGGGGCGAAACGAGGACGAGCAGGGATCTGCAGAGTCCAATACCCAGGCTGATGCAAAAGCTGATGTCAAACCCACTACCGGCGTTAGCGTTGGTGCCTGATGAGATCAACTTCTCACTGTCAGAGGTGAGGCACGGGGATGAGAGTCACAACTAGTCGAAGTTGGCCCTTTACATTTATTTTTTCCTTTGCATGCGTTTCAACCTCCTTCTTGGCCCCCTTGACTTACACAGACCATTGGGTAAAGTACGCCAACGGAAAGGGTAGCCTGTGTCGAATCTTGTTTGTGATAGTTCAGGACTCGCAATTGAATGCGAACGTTTGCAATAACTTAGCGTACCTTGGTGAGCACATGCGGCCCGAAGCGAACTAATATATCATCAGAAGGAAACCCGAAGCCCCATTTTGTGACCAGCACAAAGTAGTCGCTGTGGACACCCAACTTGAATAGAAGGTCGATTATCAGAGCTATGTTTGTGAAATAAATCAATGAGCCGTGACTCTACAAAAACATAGTTGCGCAAGTTTAGATAGATCCCACCTGGTGCTTCATACAGGATGAAGGGTAGATGAAAATAAAATTGCAACCCAGCACTTGGTTACACTATTATTGGTGAAATGTCAGTTCAAGAATGTTCAGAAATAGAAGGCCGAGAACCAATTTGGAAATCACTCACAGGGCAGGCATCTCGGGCAGGGCGGAAAAGAAGGCTCTCCTGGATGACTAAGGCCGCCAACCCCACCCGTATGGTTTTCCTGGCAATGACGTCTCTCAGCTTCCCTGCCTTGCCGCCAGACATGGAGTAGGGTACAATCAGCGCAGCAAGCATGGCGCGCATGCTTCACCTCGAGGGTACTTCGTCTCTACATCAACTTGCAATCGCAGCGTGTCAGGAGTGTGTGGACTGGCGCTCATGCCACCACGATCCGGCACAACTCCGCTTTAGCGGCCTTGACGATTGTGACAGGACCACGACTCATATGGAACTGGCTAAGGCTTTCTGCAGGCAACACGTACGGCACCTGCTTCCCGACCCAAGCATCACTAACAGGCCTTTCAGCGTGAGCACTATCAAAAGTGGCATGTGACATGCCAGCCTTATGTCCGTGGCCCGTTTCGAGTCCGTCATGGACGTATTCATTTAGCACATCCAAATCTCACGATTCTCCCACTGCTGAGTGGATCGAACGACAGCATTGCGCCATACGTACAGTGTGAGATGGAGGGAGAGACTTCTGTTCTCGCATGGGTTCCTGGGTCGGGAATCTGGCTTTCTCACCCCTTTACACTATCTTTTGTAGCTGGTCTGCCGTCGTTCCTGGTCATCGAGCTAGTTTCTCTGTACCAATGAACCAGGAGGACCAAGAAAAACTGGGGTTGCTCATTGCCAGGCGCCCTTCCTTGGTATACGATAATGCCAAAATCAAGATCCAGTGTTACAGAATTAGGCTCTGGTGTCGTGGTACCATACGGCAGTCTCATCTTCTCTCGTTCATGAGCCAACACTCCTTCGAATACCACTGTGAACATCAGAGCTACCTCTGCAAAGCCGTCGGAATTTCCATCAATCAGCCATTTTTCGAACCTCCCATTACTCCACTATGGTCACGCGAGGCACGTGACTTGCACGTGCCCAGAGATCTTCGCATTTCAATCACAGTATCCGGTCCTCGTTTAGTGCAGAACTTTCGCTCAGGCTTCCGGCTTTCACCTCAAGAAACTCCAATCGCCCACATCACGCCAGCCACTTTGTCTCGGCATGCACTCTCCGCTCGTCGAACTTGCGTGATTGGCGCCAAGCTCTCTCCGGACTTCCGTAGTGGTTGCCTATCATGTGGTATTCTCCCCAAGTATGCTTTCCCATCAAGCCCCGATGTAGTATAGTCCCGGGGAAGGACGGCATTTGGGTTTCGTGGTTTGCGGGGGTGGAGCCAATGGGCGGCCCGGGGCTTATGCGCCGGCGTGTTGCCCGATGGAGAAGCTTTGGACGCGTATCATGGCCAAGTTGGAGCTGAACAAGAGGGGGGATGTGCTGTGCTTATGGTGCAGATTGTGGTACAGGATATTGGGGAAAGTCTGCTGGTCTTTGGTGGGAGGGGTTACTCTTTCTCTTCTACAACTTCACATATCCCTCTCAATAACTACCGATCTTGAGCTTACACATCGCATCACGTAGCATAATAACACCCAGAGCAAAAGACATCTCGCCCAGCATGAAGCCCACCGACCCTCTGACTGTCAAGAACGCCAAGCAGTACGCCAAAGCCAAGGAGAGCTACGAAGCGGTGATCAACGATGCCGGACGTGCGGACTGGTACTGTAAGCTGATCTTATTCCATTTCCTCTCCATCAGACCGGGCTTTCTATCATCGAAGACTATACGCCCTGCTATCTGTGATACACCATTTTTAACACGGGTATAACACCCCCCCCCCCCCGGTAGGCCGCAACCACCGCGTCAGCTCGGGCCGCCACCCGTCCCTCGGGGACTGCAGCATGATCAACAAGGTCGACCGCCCTGAGCGCCGTAAGAGCAGCGACGCGAGCATCAAGGAGAAGACGTGGTTCCAGAATTGGCTCAATCGTCCCGCGTACTAGATTCTGGTGCATAGTATGCCTTCAGAGGGGGCTGTGGAGGATGGGAAGGAATCAATATCGCCAGTGAGGCATGTACGATTAAGTCTTGATTATGAATTATGACCTGTTTTCCTTTTCTACAATTGGCAATGTGGCTTTGTGAAGTAGTGATAAAGAGGTATATGTTCCTTGATTAGGATTATAAGCTTGTGTCTGTTGTATAGCCTGAATTAGTCATCGCAATCGCTGGGTCCCCCCCCCTGCCTTTGAGTATACCATCGCTTTGCTTATGCCCGATCTTGTGCTTCATTATTTGCCGCCATCTCATACCGCGGCCGATTCCTTTCCACTACCGCACTATTCTCCGAGCTCAGCTCCGACAACATACTATAGTGCCCCGGACGAGCTGCAGTACTATCGTAGGCTGGCCCGCCAGTCCAGCCGTCTTGGCTCACCATACCCGGGGAAAGCTGATGAGGCAGAAAGGAGCCCGAGGGCGAGAAAGGTGTGTCCATACTTGGGTTGCGCGAGTGCCCTGGGTTGTAATACTGCTGGTAGCCCCATGCTCCGTGACCGGCAGGCGGCGAGGATGGTTTGTATGCGGAGTCATGAGGAGATCCCGGGTTGACGAGGGTCGGCTGGTATGAGTCTGTAAATTATGACATGGGCGTTAGTATCCGTCTATGCGGCGATGGGTAGGATTTGTACTCGCAACAAAACGTGGAGTAGAGGGTGATTCTTGACTCACCTCGGTACAGGCTACTTTGGGCCATCTGAGACATGTTTGGCTGCTCTCCCTTCTGAGAAGTATTGCCAGGGTCGTAGGTGTTAACATCGACCTGCCCGGAATTTCCTGTCTTCTCTGCCTTCCATTTCCGCCACCGAGCAGCCAACTGCTATCCCGATGATGGCCCCTGTGCTGATGTCAGTGGCTGTAGTTGTGGCATCGCTTGCAGCTGCAGACGTGCTCGTTGGCGTGCTCGAAGGTCTCGAAGTCGATGACGATCCTGGCACCGAGGAAGTCGATGAAGATCCGGGTGCCGACGTAGAAAACGATTCCTCGTCATATAAGAAGGCAGCCGCCTCATATGGATCATACGAGAGCACCGCGGACACCAAGTTTTCACTCGGGCAGGAGCCGTTTTCGCACGCGTTCAGAGTACAGCATCCTAGGAAGGTGTCGGACGGGGCACTATTTACGCATGTGTACCATAATGCCGAGGTCACAGAGCATGCCTGTGGCTGGATGTTGTAGTAATTGGCGCGCCTGAATGCAGACGTGAAGAGAGAAGCTTGGGGACAGAGACCTGACCCGGATTCGCAAGGATCTATGCCGCAGCATCCGACGAAGCGTTTCGTGCTGTTTTGGCAGATGTAGAAGTCGCCGCCCTCCGGGCAATGGAGGCCCAAGTTCGTGATGGGATTTTGCGACATCGTTGCCCTGCAGTGTCTCGAAGAGTAAGATAGCTAGTCTTCGACTGTGTGGGATCCTAAAAAGTGCAGCGAAAGTGCCACTGTTTTTCTGGAACCGTAAAACTAGGTCTCATTGGCACTGACACCCGTGGGCCAAGCAGGAAAGCTTCATGGTATGGTGGCACAGGATCACTGCGCCAAGACGGGCGTCAACAGCCAACATTCAAAATCACCGAGCAGGTGTTTTCGGCCAAGGTCCCAGTCTCTCCACACGCTGATCACGCTCACCGTTACTCATGGGAGCCCAACTTTGGTTTCATGGCAGGCTGGTTGCAGCGAAACCACGTCGGTTGGTGGCGTAGGTGCAAGGATCAGACACATCTCAGGACAACAACTAGCCGCGTTGGTCGTCCGTGGAGGGGCGGAATATGTCGATATATGCATGCAAGTCAGCGACCAACACGCTCTCTGATCCAAGCTGCTGCAGGCAAAGGCCGGCCAGGCGGACCAACAAAATGGGGCGCTGCGGCGGTGTGATCTGCTGTCAGGTGACCACGTACCTCCACCGGGCATGATTTCACCACTTGGACTGGATCAAGAGGAGCATGATCCTGGATCTCGAACCTTCCAGCCTTGGCGGAGCTCGGATCGAAGGGCCGCTGTGACTGATCAAGGTTGGATATGCAGTAATTTCGTTGGTTCCATGATCCACTATCACTACGAATCCCGTCACCCCTTGACCCCATTTGCGTCCCACGCAATATGTATTGGCTCGTGGTTCTTGGAAAACCTCTGTCCACCGAACCATAGCTCGAAGCGCAGGTCGGCGGGCGCTACGATCGCGCGAACTTCAAATGTGCAGAGGAAGAACTTTTTACCTCTAAAGATGAATTTCTTGGCTTTCCTCTTCATGACCATCTCCTTGTCTTGGATTCCTGCCAGATTGCTGGTCACTGTACAAAGTTGTCGCACACCATCTACAAGAGGGGTCTAAGTGTAAGTCATGTGCTAACGTGATCGATACCCGGGGCGGACATGGGGTTTGAGACTTACTTGCTCTGAGACTGAATGGCAGAGAGTGTTGGGGGAGATCGGAGACCACAATTGTGGAGTCCCACGTGCGGTCCGAATCGCCGGGGTTGACTTTCTTGGTAAATGTTGAACTTATAGACTTGTTCGTCTGGACAGGGTCTCCCTATTTTCGCGCGGCCAAGTCAGCTACAGCTCATGAGTAGTACATAGTGATCGGCAGTCCTGCATGATGATTGCCGACTCACCTTCCTAATGAGCCAGTCAATTTGGTTCATCGCATAAAGCTCGCCATCGTACGGGTCCTTTTTGACTTCCTCGTTGCTATGGATCGCCGGGTCGTATTTCTTCTTGCATAGATAGCCATAGCTGGCGCGTGCTACTCTGCTCACAATCACAGGAGCTATGCCTGAGTCTAGACTTTGAAGACGATCTAGTAGAAGGCCCTTCACGACAACAAGTTGAGGATCAGGGGCTTGCAAGATCTGTACTTGATGGGCATACGAGTGCCGTGCCGTCGTAAGAAGGTGCTGTATACGGTCGCGGACGTAACGGGAGCTTCCAAGACCACCAGAGAGAATCATGTAACGCTACGACGTGGAATATAGTCAGTGTATAGGCACGTATTGAAAGCATACGAATACTAACTATAGGCCGTTCTATGCCATTAGCTTGCATCCAGTTGAGTTGTTCCTCAATCTTGCGCATGATGCTCGCGATATGTGGCTCAAAGAGACTTTGTACTTCCTCCCTGTGCAATATGCGAGTCAGCTACCTAATCTACGTTCGCCAGGCATTGGATGCGGATGGACAAGCCTTACCATGACAATACTATCTTGCCAAGCTCTATGCCAGCAGCAGGATGGTTGAGAGTATACGGGGCGCCTTCGAGTGGCAGCTTGTAAGATGGAGACTGGTACACCTTCTCGCCGAATTTGTGCTTCATTGTGCGATATCGTTCGCTTTTGACCAGCCTTTGTGTGCAGTCTGGTGGTAACTGGGCGACTAAGTCGGGAAACCGGGCCAGTCTACTGTTGACAAGCGATACAAAAGCTTGGTCGATGAGTGCAGCACCAATTCCAATGCCATCAACCTGATTGATCTGCGAGAGCGAGGGGAAGGGTTCACGAGCCTCAATGACCCGCATGAGGGCAAAGTCGGTTGTGCCACCCCCAGCATCAACACAGAGAAAGATGTCGCCAGCAGCAAAGTTGATGGAAGAGCTCTTGACTGTGCCGACAGCAGCAGCCTCAGACTCTGTGAGTTCGACGGTGGCCACGTGCCGCTTGCCTTCTGTGCCGAAGCCGGCGTCGCGAATAGCAGATTTGAAGATGTTGATGATCTCCTGCGTCTGCCATGTCGTGGGCACGCTGAAAGCAAACTCGACAGCGAGGTCATGCCAGCCAACGTGACCGATTCCAGTGTGCAGCTCGACAGTGTTCTTGACATGTGCGTAGACCTGCCTGAGGTAGTCCGTCACCAGACGCTGCGCCTCCGTGACCGAGGCCGGAGCTTGTGCGATGCCGGACTGGTGCGCGGCCTGGAGTGTCTCCTTGTCCAGGAAGATCTTGAAGAATTCACGCCGGGTCTTGCCGGTGAGGTCATCTTCGTCCTCACAAAGGGGACCCCACGAGCTTAGGGAGTTGTCACTGTCATTGTAGACGAGACATGTGTGCACTTTCTGCTCGTTCTTGGTGGATGTGCCCGGCCAGTTGTGGATGATCTGGATGGGGCTCTGCAGAACCGAGTTGCGCTGTGGTCTCGCCCATGCAACACCTGGAGCAAAGACGGAGCAGAGTCAGCGCTGATACTGCCGAGGTCCATAGGAGAGTTTCGGCGGTCCATTACCTGTATATGTGGTGCCCAGGTCAATGCCAACAATGATGTCTGGACGTTCCATCGTGTTGCAGAATGTGCGGAACGGACCTCGACGCTACGGAAGCTTCGTATGCTGGACCTGTCACTGATGGCACGAAGGAAAGCACCACAACCAGACGCCTAGCTGGATTCTGGCAGCTGTCGAAAAGCGAACGATTGCTATGTAGGGAAGCGCGGCAAGCCGCACGACCCAACACGATCGGCAGCGGGAGGGACAAGCAACCGAGACCCCACAAACTCAAGCAGAGCGCAAGGCTCTTTCGTCCTTCTTCAAAGCGCGAGCCGTTCCTCAGCCCACAGCGAGCGGAGGCTAGACAAACAGGGCAAAAAAGGGTCAAGGTCACAGAGACCTGCTTGGCTCAGAGCCAGGGGGGTGGATGGCTAGCCCAGGGGTCGGTTTTGACATGCAGACCGTACTGTATACTGCACTGTATCACATGAAATGAACCAGACCTCAAAATAGCACGCAAATGCGGGCGAGGCTGCAACTAGCTGGTAATTAGCGTGCAGCGCTGAAAGGGGCAGAAGGGCAGGATGCCCGGTGACGTCTCTATCATAAGTCTCGCGTCGTATTCATACCTTGGTTGTTGCTGTGCCAGCATCGTGTTAGTTCATCTTGGTGGCTGATCATGCGACCTGTCCAGTGCTGTATTGCTCTTGTTTTTCTTTCGCGTGCCATCTCTGCATGGCCCTATCGAACTCGTGTGAATCTTGGGATGGCATAGTAGGAGACCAGATGATGCAGGCCATTGTCTATGAGCTGTACAACAACAGCCCCAGTCATTCACCATTCCGAAATCACCACCAGCCGATGTGCACAAATGACAATATCCACCTGCCTAGAGCATAGAATGTGCAGCAGTAGCTTGACACAAGTTAATCCCTGAAGCGCGGGGCTTTAGCCTTAAATCAACAGCCCGTTGTTTCATCTCAAACCAACCTGCATGTACAGAATACCGCAGCGTGCACGGTTGATTATAGCCTTTGATTCTCTTTGAAGACATCTCACGCTAGAAATGACGCTATTCCCCTCCCAGACACTCGCCGTCCCTTTTACGGCATTTTCTATCTGCCTTACAGGTAGTTCATTTCGTGCGCGAAATCTTTCCTTCCATCCAAACCTCTTCTCTTCTCCCCGTATGTCTCGAATCACCCTTACCCCCTTCATTATAGATCTGAAGAGAAACCCATTATCCGCTGTTATGAATAGGCCTTCCCCAATGTGCAAGTAGCGTCGACCTCAAGACTACCTGCCCAGACCCAGGCAGACTGGACAGGCATATCGGCTGCTTCATCCGAGATAGCGGGTAAGACCGCAGGTTCTGACAAGGCCATTGCGATTGCGAGATGACGCCCCTCTTTACCACTGGCGGCGTTTCTCTCTAGAAAGGGACATGTTACGCAGGGTGTTCTGCACTTGCGGAGCTATAGATGGATATCGGCGCAAGAGAATTTACAGTTTTTTCTTTCAGCCAACAGATTATAAATATGAACCAGCTCCTAATGACCATTGTCGCTGTGGCCGCATCGATAACAAACATGGCAGAAAACACAAGAACTATAGAAGGAAGCACTTTACAAGCGCAAACTAGCGACTTGTCACAAGTGAACGCCCTCTCGACCACTCCCGCGATTTCAATGATATCCCAGCCCAGCCCAGCTCTGAGCACCGGCGCTATAAACAATGGCGCAGGTCGAGGACCGGACGGCATTGCGAAAGAAAGATATGAACTTACGGCTTCAGAAGCGCGATCCAAGACTCGGTACGTTGCAGATCCCCCGGAACTCTACTGGGGCGAGGTTACCCTCGGTTACTTGGTAATGCTGGCATAACACCGTATACTTTAAAGAGAACGAGAAGTGTGAGAACAACAATAACAGGAATGGGCTAGATCCGAAATATCCGAGATCCTGATTTTTCACTGTCAATGGGCTGTAATCAACAACATGCTGCAACGACAGTAATGGAGCACTTTTTCGTACTGTGATGTTGGCCCTCCCATGCAGGCCCTTGTCAAATTCTGACTCGACAGACCCCAACCATTGTTGGGCGTCGTCACATCGAAGCAGGCTCCGTGATAGCCATGGATCTGACCAATCACACATACTGGCAGGAGGTACGCAAGGGCAAAGGGCCCCTGTCTTGGTTCCACTAAAAGGCGGCCCAAGACCCCAGAATAGCAAAGGCGAGCACGGGAGAAGCTGCAACTAGCCGATAGTACGAGGGGCTGAGAGCGGCAGGCTCCCGGTGGCGTCTGTGTCGCCAGTGTGGACTCCCGAGATCATGCGCTTTCGACGGTCAACCACACAACCCTTGCGCGGTTAGCTCTTGGGGCCGAGTGCATGTAGTCAACCAGAGCCATGTGCATACAACAGAGTGGTCTAGATCGGCATTGGTCGATCCTTGTTGGCTAGCCACCCTGGAGCAGCAAGGGCGGGCTGCAAAGAGGCTGACAGGCTTGTGCTTGCTAGAATTAGCAAACAACTCCGTACAGGCCCTATCTGACCCGCATAGCGAAAGACAATCACCTTCAATATGGCAATCATCATTCGCCTCAGCACCTACTGCCTGAGCTAATTTACATAATATACCCGCTATGCATGCCTGCCGAGCCCGGAGAGGTCACGGCGCAATTGCCCCTCTTCCACATGGTTTCGCCTTCAACAGAAAGGTCATTACTTTTTCCCACACTTGCTGGGGTGCTTCGACCTCTAAATTCTCGAACCTCACATGATCCAAGACTTGCAGTCCATGAGAGCATCTTCTCTTTCCCTTCCATATAGCTATTATATCCTATCCGATACCTTTCTTCTCAGCAAGGGCGCCATTCAGTATCAAAAGCTCGTCTTTCAGAGGATATTCTTATTGTTCATACAAGACAATACCGACACAACCTCTGAGCTCGACATTGGCCGTTATGTCGGCAATAGATTGGACAGCCGTATCGCCTGCTTCATTCGAGACATATGAACAATCCATAGCAGCTGGCCAGACCGTTGCGATTACGAAGTGGCGTTCCACTTTTACTCCTGGTGGCATCTCTCTTCAGTCCGCGTCGTTGTTCGAAGGTTGGAGCACACTCCAAGACGCAGAGACCTGGACAGATGTTAGTGCAGGTGTCATTAGTGTTTATTCTAGCAGCCACCAGATCACCGATATAAATCAGCTCCCAGCTTGGGCTCTCACCGTTCCGACCACAGCCGTTACGGGAGGCACCACGACAACGACGGGAATCACTTCACAAGGGCAAACTAGCATATCAGAAACGCCGACCGGCAGTTCGCCGCAAGGAAGCATCCCGTTGACGGCTTCACTACCTTCGAACACATCGGAGCCCACTGAACTCCCCGAACCTCAGGCATCAGGCAGCATCAGCACAGGGGCCGTTGCGGGAGTTGCAGTGGGATGCTTGCTCGGCGGTCTCCTGATCGGAGGGCTCATCGCATGGCTCTTAATGCGCAGGCGTGGAGGTCAACAGGCAAGCGCTGTGTACGCTCCAGTTCAATACGACTCCCCTGAGAAGCAGCCGGCTACAGTCACGACTGCAGCGGCCAGCAGCAGTCCCTCGGGTGTTAGCTTGGACCAGTTCCTGCTCGATTCCAAGCCCGACAGCGAGATCGCAGCCGAGGCGCGCTCCCTCAACCTGCTCGTTCAGCAACATGTCGAGAACAACTACCATCTTCAGAAGGTCCAGCAGGATCCCAATGCGCTCGCCAAGACACTTGTTGACCTTGAAATTGGAGCCGAACACGGTACGGACGCCTTTGGGCCACTTCATCTGGCGAATCTAGCGTTAGACCCGAGAACGAGACACGCGGCACTACGACACATCATCTCGCAGGCCGCATTCAACGCTTCCTCTGTGCACCATAGTGGCCCTGTCTCGCTGCTACCTCAGCGGGTAGGCTCAGTGGTCCGCGGTGTACCACCTGTCGTACCCCATCGTGGCAGCGCACAAGGTAAACATCCTTCCACCGACACACCAAAAGGCGAATCGTCACTAACAATTGCTACAGCTATGGAGACTGCCCTGACCCGCTGGCGCCAGCTTTCTGCCTTCCTGCTCAATCCGACCCGCAGCGAGCGCACGCCTCTAACCCTCTCCGAAGACGTCAGCACGCAACAAGCACAGCTTCTCACCAGCTTCCTGAACCAGTTCACCGGTGCATTTGCAAGCAGCAACCGCGAGCATGCTTACGAGCAGGAGAATCATCTTCGGGAGGTCATCGTGGAGTGCGCGGGGCTTGGCTACGTGTTGTTCTCGCAGCCAGCCGAGTTCCGCTTCAATTTCGGGAACACAGGAAGCGGACCGAAACGAGGCAAGGGCTTGGTCACATTCCCTGGGCTTGAGAAAATTCGTGATGAGGCAGGGATGGCTTACCAGTCGCCTATTGCGGTCACGGATCCTGTGGTAGACAGGTAAATTGCCAACAACTACCGTCAGTAGGCTTGTTTCTATCGTGTGACAGATTTCAAAGCTTGTCAAATTGGACAGGATAATGTTACTACATTCCTTCATCAAGCTGTAAAGTTCTCATCCGATCCATCCTGCTTGACTTTGGGTACCTCAAGCCGGAAATTGACTTCCTCCCCGAAAATCTGGCAGTGTCTGTGTGGCAATGAACCCCTCACGCGCGGCAGGGAGTCAAGGGAGCAACCAACATGCACCAACATGCAGCAGCACGATCCGTGTCATCTGCACGGCAAGGCTCCGTAGCATGGGTTTGCAGCCAACAATGTACAGGGGCTGCCCATGCAGGAAGTGCTCAGCCGCTTTCACCTGCATGCTGCCAGCACGCGGGCTATTTCCATGATAAAGTTGGCAGGGATAATTGCCCCGGGAACGGACGTGAAAGTCACTGGTACTTGGCCATGGAGCAGTCCGTGGCGTTTTTCGAGCCATATGCGGAAAGGATCCGGTTGCGGCAAGGCTTTGGGCTTGGATGCAGTCGGTGGACAGCGCACTGCCCTGCTTGAAATAGCCCTCCCCCTTCGACGGATGTTTCAGGCGGTGCGGGGTGACGGGATCGTTTACCTGCGTATTTTTGCATCAGTCGGGGAGGGCTGGACGAAATCATGATACCGTGCGAATGTCACGCTTTGGTTGACCCGTCATCCGCGAATCGTGTGGTGCCAATTGTATAGTCCGCTTCCCGGGACGGGACGCATCACAACAGCACCCCCCCTCGGCCCGCTTCCTCGAGATCCTTGACTCTGACAGCACCTCAACCCGCCAAGAGCAATGCCTTAGGTCACATTCAGCAATGGACTATAACGACCTCTTCTCACTATCTAAGATTTCGACCGTGTCTGATGCCACAGATGCTATCCTCGGCTCCAATAACCCCATCCCCCCAGAGGTTCGACACTACCTCAATCTGCTACGAAGCCTCATACGCGATGTCAAGCGACTATACGGACTACGACAGAAGCGAATACACTACCTAACTGCAACACCGCACGACCTGAGCGAAGTTGATGGTGTCCTTGCGACAGTGGTCCTCGATGCTGGCAGATTCGAGCCATTGCTCACGAAATATCGACCTTCCACGGATGCACGAATCGCGACGGTATCAGAAGAGGAGAGCCACCAACCAGAAAGCGACACCACGGCCTGGGAGGCAGACGATGTGAAGAATTTCTGCAAGATAGCGGGAAACCTCCCTTTTCAAACGGAGACTATCCAGGTGACCATTACAAGACTAGGCGGGGGCATCATGCAAAGTAGCATCAACACAAAGCCATATACCTCACCGCCAGCGCCACCTATTGGACACCAAAAGATCGAGAACGTAGAGCTGTTCAAGGGTCTATTTATTCAGGGGTCGAGGTCTATAACAGGACAACCTGTTTCTCGTCAGCCTTCATCTGCGGGTGAGTCATTATCGCCCGATACCTCTGGACTCTGGCTCACCAGCCTTCTCAGAAGCGCACAAAACGCGCATCTCCCTGTCTAGCTACGGGAATGAAGTGCGACCTTTGACCGGCCAGAGCCATGCTAGTCCAGTTAGCACAAAGAGCTCGGTCGGGAGGACATCGACCAGTGAAATTCCCGCGCCAGCGTCCGCACAGACGGCCCGTTTCGGTGAGGAAGGAGACGCGATGGGCTGTGAACGTCTCCGTAACGCTCAGAATCCTGTTGTGGAAGCATCAAACCCAACGCCTCCGCCAAATCGGGCGTTTGGTCTGCAAGCACTGTTCCAGCCTCCAATTCCTCTCGCGCCGAGATCGGGACCAATCTCTACAGCGAGCTCCGCGGCGAGTTCGCCGCATCGCGAGGCGTCGTCGCTGTACAAAGCCCCGGGCGCAGGCCCTTTTGCCAAGTCACGATGGACTGTACAACCAGACTTGCCGGCTCTCGCTCACGCGGAGCCATCTCCGCCGTACGAGCACCAACTTCAGCCTCAGCCCAGCATGGTCTCCATAAGCTCAAGCGGCAGCATCCCCAACTTCGTCGAGCATAGGCGACACACCCAGTCCTCCATCCAGGCACCAGCGGTATACCCTCCATGTCCAGCTCCACCGCCTATTCAAACCAGACACACAATCTCAGAAATGTCATCTCTCCCAGAAGTCGTCATGCCTAGACAAGTATTCGACGACTCCCTCCCGGAGGTAGTAGTCGACCAACCAGTCTGGCTCCTCCAGCGACAGCGCCAGCAGCACGACCTGCAGCACAAACCGCCCACCAGGACCGCAACTACGCAGGCACGCCACGTCTCAGCAAAAGCGGCAGAGTTGCGGAGGATGTTCGCGCCCGTGACGAAGCTGGGTGAGACCAAGAAGATTTTGCCGTACAGCGTTGGTGTCGGTGACGCCGGTGCCGGCAGAGGTGCTGGTAGGGAAATAGGGAGGCAAGCGGCAGTGCAGCGGCACTACTCCTCGCCATCGATGATGCTGGGACAAGCGAGAGCACGGTCGGAGTCGCAGCCCGTACAGAGGCCGATGATCTTTGAGCTTGAGAGTGCGGCGTCATCCGAGGTGGCGGAGAGTATTGCTACTTATGACACGGAGACTACGATCGATGAGGCAGAGTCTCGTGCGCTAGAAAGCAATTTTGATATTGCGAATATTCCTCCGACGGAACCGCTGCGGGTTCCATCACAAACCTCCCAGACATCCACCATCGAGCCAAGAAGTCGAGAGACCTTTCTGCCGCAGAAGGCAAGCTTCGGGCACAAGCAAACAGTCGTACCGACAAGTAGCGTGACGGCTTTCCCCACACTAGGATCGGTACCTAACGACGACGACGAGACATTTACGACGGAAGACGATAAGCGAGAAGGAACAATGTCAAAGGCCTTCACGGCCGCCCAGAATCTCATGCCGACTCCAAGTGTCTTCCGACGCAACAGGAATAGGACGGATAGCGCAGCCTGGCGTCGGAGGACGCAGATGTTTGGCGCGGGGCAGTAGTTGTTTGATTTAGTCAATACCCATTTTTTCCTCTTCATGCGACTTTTGGCATTGGCATGTATACTGTGAATGTCTATAGTTGATGGTAGGAAGCCTGCTGGCATGATCCGCGATTTTATATTAAGCTTCGCCGTATAAGTTGGTGCTTGCTTCGAGCGACCGGGGCTTGTATACATGCTTTACTAAGCCGTGGCCTTGGCGCATGGTTCTAGCTGGGAGTAGACTGTGTATCCCATCACCATACCAGTCCAATTCGCGCGGCAAGTTGCCGTTTCATTTTTCAGATGCAGCTAGGTACTTGAGGAAGTCCAACACAACGGCTCGTGTCGATTTCTCCGCCAACTTTCGTTCGGAGAGACGAACAGTCAAGTCGCAAATAGAGACATATAAGGCGCAATGCCAACCAGGATCACAAGCACATACTGCGCAGGCTCCCAAGCAGAGTCAGGAGGAACATGATGCGTGCCGCAGCAACATCAAACTCACATCACCACAGATCATGAATTCATCAACCAGTATAGTTGCATTTAGCGTTGGTCAGTCTATTGTCCTTACCTGTTGTGTGTGTGTGTGTCTGTGTGGATGCTACATAGCAAAACATAATGATAATACATGCGAAACGATTGGGATATATGTAAACGTACAAAAAGATCAAACATTCTCGGGAGCCAAAGTCTCGAGCAAGGCGATGGAGAAACGGAGGCGGGTAGTTACGCGAAGAAAAAAGGAAGCAACACACAAGGCAGATAGCTCTTTGGGGGGAGAACACCACAGAAAACCAGAGTGAATGACAAAGAACACTGCTTCGCTTAAAGAACAAGGGACAAAAGGGAGAGAGGAGAAGGGGGAGATTCCCGGGCGGAGGGATATCACTATTTCCCAGACATCGAGCCCTCCCTCATGGGGCAACAGCTGCACCGCGATCATCCCTCCTCCTCCACGATGATAACGCCCTCGACTTTCCCTGACGCACCGCCCGCCCCATCCCCAGACTTCCTCTTCTTTCTCGAGCTCTTGAGAGCGCTCTTGGGCATTTTCCGACTTGCCTTTTTCGCCGGTGCTGGTGGTGCGGGCGCACCACTTCCACCACCAGGAGGCGCATCGGGCGCTTCAGGCGGCGCACCACCACCACCACCACCACCACTGCGACGATGACGACGAACGCGGTGTGCGACGCGCTTGCGCAGGTGTCGCCGCCTCCCGGACCGCATGCGCACGGTGCCGTGGACTTTGTAGAGAAACCACGCCGCGAGGGCGATGAACAGGGTCAATAGGAGGGAGATTACTATCGCGACGATGTACCGCGGGTCGAGCGACGTGCCCGAGTCTGGGGTCGGGGAAGGGTCTATCGACTGCGAAGGGTAGACTGGTGTCGACGAGGACGACGTGGTTGATGATGACGACGGTGGCTGTCCGCCTTGTTGTGCGTCGGGGTCTTCGTTGGGCGGTGGAATCGCCGTCATGAAAGCGTTTGTGTCCGTGACTGTGGCGCCATCCGCGGACGGCGGGAGGGCTTGTCGTGGTATGTACATGGCGGGCGGGCTGGCTTTTTTCTTTTTTCGTCGTCGATCGCCGGAGGTGGTTTGGCGATGGCTCCCAATAATCGGGCTGGGGCTATCAGGGTCAAGCCCGAGAGGAGAGTACCGTGTTGCCCTCCGTGCAGAGATAAAGGACGTGGAAGCACCGCAATATCACTGAACAAGAAGGGCAACAGAGAGAAACCCGGCGAGTTGTGAAAATTTGGCAAGTCAATTGATGAAAAGAACAGGAGTAAAACTCGGGGAGGTATCCCCGCTGAATTAAAAGGACAATCATACCCCAATTAGCCTGAACGCAAAGAGAATTGAGGCCCGACGAGACAGGGCCTGTCTGCGAGTTTGACAGTTCCCGCCACGCGGCACAAGTGAGTGCAGGTCATAGCTTGGGTTCACGATGCTTATGCGGCTGCAGCCCACTAGAGACGGCAGAGTATCGCGCCTATAGGGAGGGGGAGATAGGAGAGGAGTCGACACGTCGATGGCGGGGAAACGGTGGACCGAAGCTAGAGTACGACCTCGCCTGCCTAAGTAGTGTGGCATGCTTTCGTTAGAGTTGGGGGCGGAAGGACGTCTTGTGTGCTTAATCTTTGATATCGATCTCGTTCGTGCCCCATTTCCCTGATTTGGTATCCTCCGGGGCTTCCAAGACATGACTGCTGCACAAGCTCCTGTTCAAGGGACCAAACCCATTTTTGCCAAGCACCAGTGCCTTGACTCCCTCGCCATCTTGGAGAACATCCCCACAGAGGGTCGCATGCGCTGAGCCTGCATGATGCAGTTCGCGATTCGCTGCACGATGCATTGGGCACGGTTGGGTTGCTGCTCGTGCATGCTTGTCTAGCAGCCACCCCGAATCTGTGCTACGATCAGAAGTCCGAACCGAGGTACCTTGCTGGCCGGCGAGTGGAAATTTGATCAGTGGATAAAAGTTGATGGCCATGGAGCTAGTAGCACATGTGTTCCATTTGTTATTCACACTGAATTATTCAGCGTCCATGCGACTTATACTACTATAGACTAGATATATACTTGGGACTATGAAATAGCAGACAACGCTAACCTGCAAGTATACAACAACAAGCTGGGCTACTCCCCGAAAATTCAGCCTTTAAACCCGTAACCTTTTGCCTGCAAACAGCCCGATAAACGCAATAATGCGGTAAGCTGTCCCAATACCACCCAAGATCATCATATTCCGCCACAGCCAATTAAGCGAGAAACCCGTAGACTGTGCGGCAATGTCGATTTGATAAAGATACGCAAACGGACTGACCATCTGCCCGAAGTACACCTCGGCGAGCCAGACCCCGGGCGAACTCCTCCAAAGCCACTCCATGTGCCAGTTCTTCACCGACGATAAAGGGGGCGCGTTGCCAGACAGGATACCCACAATGAGCGTAACCATTGTGGCGATCAAGGGTGCGTCTTCGCGCCGGATAACCATGGAGACCATGCTAGACAGGCCATAGATGCAGTAAAAGTACAAGAGGTTTGCCAAAAACGCAATGCCCCAGTTGATAATGGGGTTGGCGAGCAGGAAGAGTGGCACCGTGAAATGCATACATGCCAGGATCATGCGAGGGAGAACGCCAACGACTTTGGCAAGGAAGTAGGATATTCTGGAGTGTCCTGCTTCTGCTTCTCTACGGTGCAAAAGGAGTTCTTCCGAGAAAACCTTGACTCCGGGCGCGCCGCTGATGAGACCGATAGCGATGGCGATGAGGAGGGACAGTTCGGGAACAGACTTGAAATCCATAGCAATCGAGAGAGCTTCATAGGGGCTGTGGTATAGACCAATAAACATGACGCCCTTTTTGGAGTTTTCGGCAAGACCGAGTAGGAACCCAGCAAGCAAGGCGAGACCGAGCTCGAAGAGAAGAGTCGACTTGGTTCGGAATTGTTGCAAGAAATAGCGCTCGAGGCAGAGCCGAAACTGCTTAACACGAGCAGCACCTCTGCGGCGAAGGACCAGCTGAATGGACTTACGGTTCGACTTCACATCACTACTGGGTATGGATAGCGTCGATGCGCGTTTTTCGCGAAGGATTGCACTCTGGCGCGACCTTTCCCAGTGTCCAATCAGTCCCTCCCTGGATACATCGCCGGATTTCTTGTAGTTGCGCCCATTTCCCGTGATGATGTCTGTGACGACATCGCCAAAGTTGGCGGCCCTGGGGAAATCGAAACCCATTTGACCAAAGTATTCCTGCACTTGCCGTTCAGGACCTTCATAGATTGTCTGGCCCTTTCCGAGGAGTATAAGGTTGTCGATCATCTCGAAGATCTCCTTGCGAGGTTGGTGAATGATTACAATGACGGTCATGCCCAATGCAGCAAGTGCCTTGAGGGTGCGCATGATCGATGAGGCTGCCGTTGCGTCCAAGCCACTGGTGGGCTCGTCGAGGAAGATGGCCATGGGCGCAGCGGCCAGTTCCATCCCGATACTGACACGCTTCCGCTGGCCACCACTGATGACTGGTTTGCCAACAGAGCCTACTAAGGAATCGCGAACATGTGACAACTCCAAGCAGTCCACCACAGACTGGACATGTGCCTGGATGTCTTTGTCAGCCCAGCTGCGCGGGAGACGGATCCGTGCAGAGTGCAGAATGTTCTCAAAGACTGTCAATTCGGGAAGCACAATGTCGTCCTGAGGCACGTAGCCAATGAGCTTCTTGTACCGCTTGATTTTGCCAGGGACATTGTTGATGGAGACAGCGCCTGACGTGTTTGTGATCTTGCCCATGAGAACGTTGACGAAAGTTGACTTGCCCGCGCCGGAACCGCCCATGACGGCGGTTAGGGCGCCTCGGTCGATGGCACCCGTGACTTTGTTGAGAATAAAGGGACCGCCGCGTTTCGGCTGGAAGCTGAGGTCCGTGTAAGTGAATGATAGACCCAGCCTAGTCGCATCTGTGGCTCTCTTCATGGAGTCGACAAAGGCCTGCAGCTGGGGGCTAAACTTGGACTCGATGTCCTGAATTTCGGTCCCAGCAAGCTCATACAGATTCAAGGCCTCCTGGAACCCAGTCCAGGCATGCTGCGTGGGCATGTACGTAGCCTGGAGCGGCATCATCTCCTGATCGACCTCGTTGTCGAGCCTGCCGTAGCCGTTGAAAGCATGCTTGATAGTATGCACGCGTGTGGGCATACCTCCCGAGGAAGGGGGCGCTTTTTCTGAAAAGGGGGAGTGGCCTTGCTGAGACTTCTTGAGGCGGTTGCGGAAGACGAGGACGATGATACCAACAATGAGCATAATGTCGAGCAGGATAAGGATCCCCATAGGGACCCAATAGACCTCATAGGACGAACCTGCAGGGCAAGTGCTGCCGAAAGCGCAGGGAGTGGGTGTAGAGGCGCCCGGTTGGCAGTAGTGACCAGCGGGGCACTTGATAGACTCCTTGCCAGGAGGAGGGCAGTAGTTGCCCTGGAGGCAGACGACGGGCTCAAAGGGGCCCATGCCGATGTTTTGGCCCTGGAACATGCAGACCATTCCGGCGAGCCTGGCCATCTGACATTGTGTCAGAGGCGTGCAGAACTGGGGGCTCGAGTTGACGGTGTTGTTGGTGCAGAGGAAACCCTCGTTGCAGCCGTTGGCGGCCCAGTCGGTCGGGGACTGGATCTGCATGGGCATGGCGCCAGGGCGGTAGCAGGGGAGCTGGGCGACAGGGACATCATTTTTGTTAAAGGCTTCGGCGGCCGAGTAGAAAGAGGTCGAGAAGCTGGAGCGGTTCTGGCCGGTGCAGTAGCGGTCGAAGGTGGAGAGAGAGTCGAGGTTGGCGTCTTGCAGGCCCGAGGCGGAGGTGTAGGTGAGGGCGCGGGCGGTGTTGGGCGGATTCGAAGCGTCCCAGATAGGGCCGTCGGTAGTGGTGTCGGCTTCGTTCTGGGGCAGGAACCACTTGCCCGAGGCGACCTGGTAGACGCCCTGGGTCTGGTTGCCAATGCACTGCCAGGCAGCGCCCTGCCCGCTCCCGGGGGCGCTCTGGAGGGCGCAGAGGCAGGCCTCAGTGTCGAGGAAGCTGGGGCCTTGGGTGTCCCACTGCGGCAGGAAGGGGTCCTGAGGCAGGTACGACGCGTCGACGCGGTTGAAGGGTATCGACATGGCGGCGGCGGAGGAAGGAGAGAGCGAGGGGGGGGGGGGGGACGGAGGGGTCGTCTGTCGAGTCTCAAACGAGAAAGACAACGACGACGACAACAACGACGACGACAACAACAACAGACGCAACGACGACAGCACAATCGCCAGACTCGTGCTCGAGGAAAACAACAAAGACAGTCACTCTGCCAGCCGCACCCGCAGCGGCTTCCCGTTCCTTTTAATTATTGCGACTCCCGATCCTGACCGCCGCCCACCTGCTGCTAGAGGCTCAGCTCGTAGCCCGCATCGTCCACCCACCACGGCGGCAACCCGACGCCGTGTCTTACACGCAGCATGACCCGGCATCGACGCAGGGCTCTAACTCGACCGAGCCAGGTCGGGCCCCCAAAATACCACAGCAGGGGCCACACGGGGCACCGCTGGCGGGTCGTCGCAGGGCTGAGCTGCGCATCCCCGTCGTACACACCAGCCATTCTGCGCAAGGCGGGCCGGTGGCCAGCAGGCCTTGCAGAACTACATACGTAAACTAGTTAGTGCTGACAGCTATCAGACCGTGCCTGCACATTGCGGTCTGCAGGCACCTAGCTCAAGCTGCCTGGAAGCACCAAATCTTGGAAGCAAAGACACAAAAAACGCAACACGCAAAGACTTTCGCCAGCTGGGAACCTATCGCAAGGCAACCGCTGCCCGAGGATGCGATGTGGCGGCCGCTGCATTCGGCCTCTGTAGAATTACCCAGCAGAGCTTCCGACAAACGGCAGTGTGGGCGGCACGGCATTGCTGCGCTGGCCAGCCGTGTTGTTGATCTTGACAAAGCCAGATATGGTCGGCTCTGCCTGGTCCCGAATATCCTGCGTGCCGATCCGCTGATGGACAAAACAGAAGTGCTGCGCAGCCGTACAGTACATCCGTTCAGATAATCACACTTTCCCCGGCTGTCCAATAGCCTTTTCGAGAGAGCTTGGGCTGCACTACCCTCAGCCACAGAGGACTATCCCCCTCATGACCTGCATGCGTAGGTCTCGTGCACAAATCACCCATGGCAGTCGTCGTCATCTCCCAGTCACAGCCACAAATGAATGTGCTTCTGGCACATGTGTGGGAGAGACAGGATCGCGCACCTTGAGTCAAAGCACGTGGGAAACCCAGCTTAGAATTGGCTCTCTACCAGGGTGCTGGTCGATTTATTTTTAGTTGAGACTGTGTGCGCACTGACGATCCTTCGACATCTACTTGATCCATTTAAACATTGCCCAATTGCCTGATTCAGGAAGTGTTCCCTTCAAAAGCGACAACGGACAATCCCGCATAGGCTGAGAACAAGCCCAGGCCCAGACATGACAGTCATGAGAGTCTGGATACCACCTCAGAGCGATCTCTTTCTCTCCTTCCCGAGAATATCGAAGGCCTCACGGCCGCGTCCATCTCCCCTCGTCGATACTGCCGATCTACAACGCACAGGATGACGCGCGGTGAGGAACTTCACTACTCACGTCACTCCATACATGGCAACTCGATCGATCCCGTCTGCTCGGATTTTGTGGACCCCTCGGTTCCGAAGATGTTAGCCTACACCACAAGGGCTACATGGATAAGGTGCTTAGCGTATTCTTGGCCCTAGCACAATGCTTGTGAGTTCTAATAACTGGCTGTCTCTCTCTCTCTTCCTCCCATTCACACGAGAAGGTCTGTCGCCAGTGGGACGAGTGGGCCAAATTTTCTCAAACACCGCCACGAAATCACAAGAAGCAATATGACCGCTAGCACGATAGACAAACAGTAAAACGAACCATTTTCAATGAGTCGAGAACAACCAGCCTTGCAGGGAGGGGGGGGGTTCAGCCAGATCCTCCCCCCCCCACCCCCAAACACCCCTGTGGCCGTCAATGCTCCGTCCCTGCGCCACTGAACGGGGCATACAGACGCCCGTCTGACGTGAGGCCCTCCCAGCCGGAAACAGCAAAAGCAGAGCACAAATTAATTTGAGAGAGCATCATAAATCCAAAGCTGAATACCTTTTGTTGCCCCCCCCCCCCCCAGCAGACGAGAGAAAAACCGCCTTGGCCGTTTCTCACCACTGCAGTAATGACAGGCTCGGCGTGGCTGTATGGGATTGAACCCTGGCCGTTGGGACCATTTGGGACGGTGCAAAATGCTGCCTTGTCTTTTTTTTTTTCTTTTTTTTCCCCCGGAGGAGTGGGCTTTTCACCCAAGTTGAGGCTCTCCACCTGCCTGTCTGCCTACACTAAAGCGGAAACTTGAGGCTCGGCAATCCTCGCTTGGCGAAATTTGCGCCGTTCTGCTGGTTATCGCACCCAGCGGTCCAAATAAAAATCTCCGCCCCACAAGTGTTCGATATGTGATGAGCGCTGCGGCGGAGAGGCGATCGTGGAAACCTACATCGAGAACCCTACCTGCCTCTGTACGGACCGGGAAGACAAGTGGGATCCGGGATAAAATTCAATCGTGCACGGACTGTCAAAATCCTCGAGCGGAGCATTGATGCTCTGTTGTGGTAATTCTTCCAAAGAGTCCCCGAAAAGTGGAAGATAAGCGTTTCTATTGGATGCGGTGTTGATACTAAAGCTCCTTCGACAGCCATTTGTGCGCCAGAAAATGCCAAAATATGCGTCCGGTAGGTACATATGCCATGCCATATTGATAACGTCTTGACGTTGAAACATCTCGGGGAATGATCTCCATCACCTGTGCGCCTGTCATGCAATTCTATCGTGTTCTGTATCTTCTTTCACATCAAAGCAAAGTCCTTTGTACGTTTCTCTGCGACAGTTTAGCTGAGCAGCTCTTTGATATCCTCGATTCTCGCAAGCTTTTTCTCTTCATCTGACATCATGCCAAGTGAGGTGGCGCTGTTGAGTGATTGAGTGTGAGCAGGTGTATTTGCAGAATTTGTGTCAAGAACGAGGGGCGAGACTTACATGAATTTCTTCCGATCTTGAATCTTGAGCATCCGCTCTTCGACACTGTCCTTTGTGATGAATCGATATACCTTGACTTCATCTTCCTGGCCCATGCGGTGCACACGATCTATGGCTTGAGCCTCGACCGCAAAACTCCACCACGGATCCATCATGAAGACGCGCTTAGCTTGTGTCAAATTGAGGCCGACGCCCCCCGCGCGCAAGCTGATGAGTAAAATTGTGAACTTTTCGCAACTTTTGAACTCCTCAAGGACAGCCGTGCGAGATTTCTGATTGATGCTGCCGTCAAGTCTGAGAAATTTCATGTTCGCCTTGTCAAGCGCTGGCTCGATCAGAGACATGAATGACGTGAACTGGCTGAACACGACAGATTTGATGGTGGGATGCTCCTTACGTAGCGCACGAAGATGCTTCATCAACGAAACGACCTTTGTCGACGAGTCGTTGACTCCAAGTCGCTGGAGGCTGATCTTTGGTGTCGCTGTGCCGGCCTCCGGGTCGTCATCATACCGCACAACCTCAAAGAGATCGCGGCTATTGAGGGGTTCGCGGCAGTTGAAGCACAATGGTATCTCGTGCTTGTCCGTGTAGTGGTTGATGTACTTGAGTAGGCACTTCTTGCACGCCGAGTGCCAACAGCCCGTCACGGTCTGTTCTATCATCGGTTCTTCAAAGCAGAGCGTGCACTCATTGACTGCTTCGTCCCTGATTTGTCCTAAAACATGCGCACCGAAGGCATTCGCGTCTTTTTCATCGTCCGTCGTGGCGGTGAATTGTGCAATCAGCGATTGCAGGTCCATATCGTCGCCTAGCCCCGTGGCTGCATCAATAACGTGACCGGCCGCTGCTTCGTCATTGACTACATCCTCATTCCTGACAAGCAGCGGATGACAACAAGATTGTCGCAGGCGCAGAATTTGTGCAAAAATTGTCGTGTATGCCCTCATCACAGTGCCCTTTTCCACATTGGCAGAAAAGGTTCGCTTGGCACGAGTAAATATGTGGTCGTAGACATCCCTCTCTGGCTTGGAGAGTTCGACTTCTACAATCTCAATATGCTTTGGCGGGAGTGGCACAAGCGGCTCACCGTCTGGCGTCTTCATGTCTTTCGTGCGACGCATAACCAGAGGTTCAAGCACCGTCTGAACGACGTCCAAAGCCCTCATGAAATCCTTCGACTCGAACGGAACAGTAATGAATGTGCGCCAGAATGAGAAGTTATTCCATGGCTCAACGCGCAGAAACCGCACTAGACTAAAAAGATCTTCTAGCCGGTTCACAATAGGAGTTCCGGTCAGAACCCATCGATGTTCGGCAGAGAGTTCATAACAAGCTTTTGCCGTCTTGGACTGGCGGTTCTTGATGTTGTGAGCCTCGTCCAAGATTATGCGGAAGAAGTTGAGAGAAAAGAGGCCACGATCCCGGTTGCCAGAACGAGCAATTTGGGTGAATTCTGATAGGACAACACCGTAGCTTGTAATGATAAGATCCGGAGCACTCGCAATATTAGATGGACCGCAAAGTGCCTGCAAGTTGGCATTTTTGTCACTACCATAATAAACGATGGACTTGAGCGTGCCTTCCCTAGAAGCATTCTCCGCCTCGCTTTGCCATTGCGCAAGCAATGACATGGGTGCAATCACCAAGGTTGTGCGCGGCGCATCCACCACATTCGTGCTTGCCGAGTCTGACAATCGAGGCAGTTGGTTGACAGACTCTATGGCCTCGGCAGACTTGACTGCTGCTGACTTGTGCGAATGTATGAGAGCAAGCATCTGAATCGTCTTGCCCAATCCCATTTCATCAGCAAGGATGCCACCGAGGCAATGTTGTTCTTGGACTGGGAACTCCAAGGACATTTCACCCGAGTAAGGGTTGACATAGAAGACAAGTTGGTCGTCTACTAGAGGCAAGTCTTTGTCTTCGACGTCTTTCAATGGCCAAGTGTATTCTTCCCAGAGAGGGTGCATCGATTTCTCCCGGCTTTCGCTCTTGAGGTCCTTCTCCTTCCCGAGCATCCAGTGTAGCGACTGCTTTTGGTACGGACGCAGAGTCATGTTGAAAGTGTTGGCAGGCTCAGCTTCTGGCGTACTGAAATCAAAGGACTGTGCTTTTTTGTACAGAGCATCAAGCTGGTCCTGTTCGAGCTCGGCCCCTTCTTCCGCTTCCTCCGATGGTGGTGACGAGCCGCCGTTCGCATCTGATCCACCAACAGTGGCAGTTTTGGCAGTGTTCTCGGCCATCTCGGCAGCATCCAGCAAGCTCTTTCGCCCGTGCCGAGCAGCAGTTTCGGTGCTGCGGGTAGGAAGCAGATTGATCTCATGGAACAAACGGACGAGCGCAACCTGTCTTAGTCGCAAGTCGCGCTCTTCATTTGTTTCCTTCTCCTCAAATATCCCAGTAGACCGATTTTCTGTGAGGTTGAACCCAGAATTTCGGAAGGCGGATTTGAGAATACAGCATCTTAGTTGCAAGAATACTGTGTCGTTTGTGCGGAGTCGTTCAGGCGCATACACACACGTTCCTTCAAAGCTGCAAACTCCCTGGTCCATCAATGTCGAGACCCAGCTGGCAGCATCTTTGGCCAAACGACCCATCTCTATACCCTTCTTGTCTGTAAACCGCACAATCACGTCGACACGCTTCGATGCGGCAAGACTTGGCTTATTCATGGTGGCGAGTGAGCTGTTCGTGCTGGTTTTGCCGCGTACCGGGACCTGGATCTTTTGCCGCTCAATCTTGACTTTGTCACCATGCTTGAGCAGGTTTGTGCCACTCCTCGTGGTCCAGCCTTCGACTCCAAAGGCACCAATGTATCGTCGATCGGGTGCAACCTTCGAGGGGCTTGCGACCGCAGAGGTTGTTTCTGATGGGTTTGACCTTGAGCCGGTAATCATCGGGCGAGACGCCAAAGGCGAACTTTTGATGGCCGAAGTCTTCCGATAGTTCTTCCAGGTACCGTCAAAGTACATATTGATGGCTCGTTCAAGACTGTTGCCACAGTTGGTTTTGATAATGTGAAGGGCATCTTTGCTTATGTTCTCCCCAATTAAGCCCTTTAAAGCTTCTTCATCGAACGGTGGCGCAGCGGGCTCGGACGAAACAGTGGTGCTTCGAGCATTCTCTCCCGTTCTGGAAGCAGAAGTCTCATTCGATGGCTGGCGGGCCAGATGTGAGTGGGTGGTCGTTGCTTCATCATCAGCCTCCGAGAAGAAGCGTCGTTTCTTGGTCGGCGGCTCATCAAGCCCGTAGTCGGCCATGAGGGTGCGGGACGATGGGCCGAAAGCCTCTGGTTCAGGAGCGTGCGGGGGGCGATGTGTCGGCAGCGAGGCGACGATGATGTGCAACAGTGTATTGGAGTTTTTCGGTTCTGTGAAAGCGATCCGAGATCCGAAACCGGCAGCTTCTCGCTTGGAGATGGGCCTGGTGGCTGTAGTTGTCGTTCTCAGTAAGATGCATTGACTGGATGAATTCCCCAGTTGCCACCCAGAAGACGCGACAGCGCTGGCCACAGTGGGGGAAAGCGCGACTGTGCAGGCGCGAAAATCACGTGGGAGCGTGCCTGTCACTTAAGAGTGGAGACTTTAGCGGAACTGTGCTGCGGAACAGCTCTAGACTAGCCCAGAGCCCTGGAAGCTCAGTTGCGTACTGCCCAGGGTCCACGGGTGCGGGCAGATCGAGCTAGGTATGCTGGTAAAAATCCCAACGTGATGTAATTGATCTCGCGCCAGCTTTAGATTTTGCGGTGCGGACCATGAAGAAGAGGCAGCAGCACACATTACTCCGCGGAGCGACCAGACCACTCCTTCAGCATGCCCAGGTAGACCGGTAAGACTACGTCGCCCTCCAATCGCATTGCCGACATGCAACGTCTCTGCCGACCGAGGGTCGACCTCTCGTGGTCGCCAAGGATCAGTCCAGCACGGTCGTTGAGGAGGAGTTATGTCACAGACGAAGATGTTAGCAAGGCTCGGAGATATTGCGTCGAGCAACTGAGGTGAGGTCCTTACTGCCAAAAGGTCCATTGTCCATCACAACCAGGCGGAAGCTAACGTCGTTGGCAATTCGGCAGACAATCCGACTATGATTCCCATCTCGTTCGCAACTTTATCCCAAAATCTCGCCAAGATGCGTACGATGCCATTCGCGCCTTCAATCTCGAACTCGTGCGTCTGCCAGAGCTCGTCACAAACCCAACAATTGGTCAGATGCGCATCCAGTTCTGGCGAGATGCCGTCAACAACACTTTTGCCGGGCGGCCACCAAAAGAACCCATCATGATCCTGCTCCACAAGGTCCTGTCGGAGCTCAGAGACTACCCGCCCCAGGGGAGCCTCAACTCAATCAAGTTCTGGCTCCTGCGCGTGATCAACACCAGGGAAAAGTACATGGACAACAGGCCCTTTCCAACTCTTGGAGCTCTGGAGGAATATGCGGAAAACACGTACTCGACACTGATGTATTCAGTCTTGGCGGCCATGCCAGTACAGTCTATGCACATTGATCACCTTGCCAGCCATATTGGGAAGGCCTGCGGCATCGTTGCAGTCCTACGCGGCGTGCCTATTCTTGCGGCGCCTACTCCGCCAGTGAGATCTCCCACCGGCGGCGATGTTGGAGCGGGCCGTAATCCCACACTGCTTTTGCCCCTTGATATAATGGCCGATGCAGGTGTAAAGGAGGAGGAGGTCTACAGATTGGGTCCCAATGCCAATGGCTTCCAGGACGCGATCTTCACTGTCGCTACCCGTGCGAACGATCATCTGATCACCGCTCGAGAGATGATGAAGAATCTTCAAGCAGGGCAATCCCCAGGGCATGACTATGAATATGGAGACGAGGCCGAGCATTTGCACCCTGACAATCCAGACCTGGCCACGACGAGCTTCGGGAAAGATATGCGTCGGAGTATCGGTGTACTCCTCGAGGCAATTCCGGCGGACGACTACCTGACGCGCCTGGAAGCTGCCAACTTTGACCCATTCTCAGTCAAAAGCAGCTGGAAGCTCCCTTGGCGACTGTGGCGGTCATCAAAGACCCACCAATTTTAAAGCAGACGTAGCACAACGCCCCAATCCACGTCCCTATCAAACGCCGGTATTCCCTTTGGGATTATGAGTGACCCCCTTAGACCAATAGCAATATCTTGTGCTTTCCCCAGGATGCCGGCATGACGCGATAGTATAACGCTTCGGGATGACATCGCCCAAAAGATACCTCTATTTACCTCAATACGGGCCCTAGTCAGACGACAGTCGCGAGCGGCCCTCGGTTCCGCATTCAAAAATCGTACCATTTCATAGAGATCAGGGTCCTAATAGCTGTTTCGAGCCAATCAGATAATCGACTTAGCGGAGGCACAACGTCTCATTCAGCTAATTAATCGACTTCAGCTCTTTGCAGAACAATATGCGAAGGGATCGTCAGACTCTCCGGCATGCAGAGCCTTGTATGACCGTTTCCATATATCGCCACTGCCATATTTGCATACATCATGCTCTTTGCGGACCGCCTGCTCACGGTCCAGGTGGGTCGCCCGGGCGAGTGCTTTCGAGCAAGTTTCTTTCCGCAACGCCACTTTCTCCTGGATGTGCGTAGCAGGGCAGCAAGAGAACCTCAGCTAGATGCATATCAAGGACGCCCACCAAGCCTACTACCGACTGAGTGGCGAACCGGTTCATCAATTGTGCTTGGCAAGGCCTCATGAGGACCCTTACTGTGCCAGCAATGCCACCAAACTGACGATCAACGTGTGACACAACTTTATCGAAACACATTTCGTCCTCATGCCCACCACAGAGCATATTGCCCTGAATCATCCGACATCTGCGTCTCTGGGCTTCATGGTGGGTGCCTGAAAGCTTTTGATTCGTCGCTGGCGATGAGCACTCAACCAGGAACCAGCTGTGCGGCGCTGGTGTGATGCACGATTGGCAATGGTCGACTTTCGAAATTGCATTTGCCCCTGGCGGGCGCCTACTGAATCTCGGAGTCGGTGCCTCCGTCACGGTGATGCAACGTCAGCCCGTTCGGGAACGGAAGACGGCCAAGCTTCCTGGGCAATGTTCAGCATGTGGGGAAAGCCACCAAGCCCGGGGCAACAGGGGATCTGCCGAACGCGGGGCCCCAAGCGAACGTCAGGTGCCGCGTCTGATAGCCACAAGCGGCAGTCGGAGTGCCGCTGAGGTCTGTGGCGTGCGAACCGTTGTTACGCGAGGGCTGATCGTTGTGAAGAGCCGGATTTATCCAGCGTGTCACGGGTCCGCTGCGCATGGACGCGGATGTGAGGAGTCGACCACCACTATGCCAATGGGGGGGGGGGCAAATCGACAGACTCCTCAGCAAGGCCCTGCTCGGCACCCAATTCTTTCTTGTTACCTTGATTGTGGAAGCGGATCCTCTATGAACGCCGGCGCGGGATCTACCATCGTGAACTCTCGCATCAGACGGGCCGCAGTCGATATTGAGCAGGTGGCGCTGGCCTCCACATGCCCCTTCCTGGACTTCTCATGACAGAGTACACACGCACAAAATGTCAGCGAGTTCATTGAAGCCAACGGATAATATCAGCAATGTTGCAAGTCGTTCGGCTCTTCGCTAATTAAGAAGTCTTCTTGGGAACTGACTTGTCCAAGTCGTGTCGCATCGGCCGAAGATGGGATCAAAGTGCCTCGGTTACGACTGCCAGTATCTCTATCGGTGGCCAAGCGGATGTGGAGCACTCATAATGCAGGATCTGGCCATGTTAAACACAGGTGGGAAAGTTTCGAAGTGTTTCAATCCGGGCCGTGCTGCCGAGCACTTGTTCCCACGCACTTGTACCGCTGTGCTCACGTTTCGCCAAGTAACAAGCATGTTCAGATGGGTCAACCTGTCAAAGTATGTTACATTCTCGGCCCTGGTTCTCCTCAGCGTGTCCTTGTCTTCCCTTGCCCAATCCGGCCATCCGCCACCACGGCATGTCCGCCGTCAGATCTGCAGGAACATACCACCACAATCTGCAGGTTCTGGTGCCCTGACGGCATAGCAGGAGACACATCCGAAAAACGGACGAGAGAGCGAGATAGTCTCCCATACCAGACTAATCCTGTGTGCTTTGATATCCCCGTGCCAAGGTCAGACATGGGACGGAGGTGGCGGTGTCGCTGGATATAAAAGACCGACAAGCCCTCCGCCAACATGATCCAAAACCCTTTCTGAGCACCCCTCTCTCTAGCAAGGACTCACTGCATACCGCACAACTCTCCGGTTTCTCGACTCATCCAACAAGATGCACGCCCACTCCAAGATCGCCCTCGCGGGCATGGTCTCCATGGCCGCCGGACAGCTCGTCGGTACCAGCAAGCCCGAGGTTCACCCCAGCCTGACCTGGCAGACTTGCACTGGTCCTGGCCAGTGCACCACCGTCAACGGCAAGATCACGCTCGACTCCAACTGGCGCTGGACTCACAAGACTGGTGGCTACACCAACTGCTACACTGGTAACAAGTGGGACACCAGCATTTGCACCAGCAACGATGTCTGCGCGAGCACCTGCGAGGTCGAGGGTGCCGACTACGCTGGCACCTACGGCATTACCACTTCTGGCAACGCCCTTACCCTCGCTTACAAGACCAACGACAACATTGGCTCGCGTGTCTACCTCTTGGCCACCGACGACCAGTACCAGATGTTCACCATGAACGGCAACGAGATTGCCTTTGATGTCGAGAACTCTCAGATCGGCTGCGGTCTCAACGGCGCCGTCTACTTCGGTAAGCTTTTCCATGCACGTCTCAGATAGAGACACAGCCAATTAACGCATGTCTGCCCTGCACAGTCTCCATGGACGCCGACGGTGGCAAGTCCAAGTACCCCGGCAACAAGATTGGTGCCAGGTACGGTTCCGGCTACTGTGACTCGCAGTGCCCCCGCGACCTTAAGTGGATCGGCGGCAAGGTATGTTTCTTAATTTTCTTCTCCCCTCGGCGCCAATCCCGTGTGCCGTGCCCGGGGCGCTCAATCTGGCAATGCGGAACGGGTTGCCGCGAAGTCTTGGATGCCCTGATTTGGGATCCGGGGCCCCACCGGCCTATTGTCTGGGGTAGAGAGCGAGGGCACCAATCAGAAATTAGCCACCGGCCGAAAGAAGACACTGCACACCATGGACAAGATTAAGCTAACCGGCAATCAACCTCACAGGGCAACGTCCAGGGCTGGACCAACGTCGGCAACGACCCCAACTCCGGCATTGGTAACATGGGCGCCTGCTGCGCTGAGATGGACCTGTGGGAGGCCAACCGCGAGTCCTTTGCCCTCACCCCTCACCCTTGCACCACCAACAGCCTCACCATCTGCGACCCGACCACCTGCGGTGGCACCTACGGCAACGACCGCTACGCCGGTGTCTGCGACGCCGACGGCTGCGACCTGGCTCCCTTCCGCCACGGCAACACCGACTTCTACGGCCAGGGCAAGACCATCGACACCAACCAGAAGTTCACCGTCGTCACCCAGTTCACCGGCTCCGGCACCAACCTCAGCCAGATCAAGCAGTACTTCATCCAGAACGGCAAGAAGATCGAGGTCCCCAACTCCAAGTACGTCTCCGGCGGCTCTGCCATCACCGCCGACTTCTGCGCCGCCGAGAACGCCGTCTTCAAGGACGCCAAGAAGTTCAGCCAGGTTGGCGGTCTCGCCCAGATGGGTCAGGCCACCGGCAACCCCATGGTCCTCACCCTCTCCATCTGGGACGATGGCTTCGCCAACATGCTCTGGCTCGACGGTGTCCAGTACCCCACCAACCGCTCCGCCTCCGAGCCCGGTGTTCCCCGCGGTATCTGCCCCCTCACCGGCTCCGACCCGGCCACCGTCCGCCAGAAGTTCGCCAACGCCAAGGTCACTTACTCCAACATCAAGTTCGGCCCCATCGGCTCGACCTACCAGATGTAAGAGACGAGAGAAGCCGCCGTCTTCTCTCGAGCGTGGTAGCACTTTTAACACCGCGCTTTTCTTCACCCCCGCGCGGCGCAAGTCCCGGACAAGGTCCCCAGGAACTGTGTCGCTTGGCTTCATTATTTTCCATTGGCTGGATTCTTTCTTCTTCGCAAAGGCGACAGATCATGAGATGAGGATGGTTCACTGACCACACACGCGCCCTGTGGGCGAATGCTCTATCTTGATGTCTGTGTTTTGTTGAGGAAAGAGGGGGAGGGGGGTAAAAAGTGGTTCTCTTTTCGCCACTTACACTCTTTAGCTCTTGTGTTTGATTTTCCACGCATACAGATAAGTTTTTCGTACGTGGATACACAAAGACCTTTTTGAAAAATGAAAAAGTTGTCAAATAACGATTGCGTGCGGTTGCAAATTGTGAGTGAATGAGTGAACCGCTGACTGAAGCCTTGGACATTGATAAATTCCTGTCTGAATAAGCAAAAGGTCCTTGTTTCTACGTCATCCCCGAGGCAACATCGCGATGGAGACTGTCAAAACCACACGTTTGTGGCATATGCTGAGTGATAAATCCCGTCTCAATGCCAAATATATGCCCTTACCCCCCTTCCCCTTCCAAGGACTAAATCTGTGAGAGCAACTTCCCTACGCCAGCGCCTGGGTTCGTCCCTAATTTCACCACGTTCTGCTTCCTTTGCTGTTCAGAAATATACAAGATGAGCGCATGTCACGGTCTGTCCTCCTCTTTCTCCTCTTCCTCGTGCTCCTCCTCCTGCTAGGGCGTGGATCCTAGGCATACTTTCACTCCACGGCGTGCATGTACGAATGACCTGTTAAAAACATGTTAGCAAAGCGCATGGACAGGCCAATTGGACGACGATGGAGAAGAATGGATGAGGAGGTAGATAAATTATATTTGATTTTATTTTACTTTGCATGTCTGAAGAGCTGGGGCGCGGAGGAACTTGCAGGTGGTGAGGTTGAGCTTCGTTGTCAGGGGGACTGCGTGGGGGCTCCGGGAGGGGGTCTCCCTTTTGGCATAGCGGATCAAGAGGGATCAGAGGATAATTATTTTGATTTAATAGTGTCTTGGCAACATAGCAACTTTCACGTACATGATTTAAAGTCAAAAGAGCCTCGCACAACATCCGAAAAGACAACAGAAGGTACTTGCGGAAGTACACATACCAACACTTTGTTATTTAAAAAAAGAAAAAAAAGAAAAGGAAAGCGAAAAAAAGAAATAGCAACATATCAGCACTCACAACCCATCAATAACCTTCCACACACCCCATCGCTCTCTAGCTCAGCGTCGGAGAACAAATCTCTAGTACTTTGGAGGCAACATACTGCCCCGATGCCGATGAATCCAGAGGCATCCCCCATGAAACAATGGCCTCATGGCAGTTCGGATCGGATCTATTAATGTGACGCACGCGCCGACCACGAGGCTTTTCGGAAGTGAAGAGTCCAGTTCGGGGCATCGTAGCGTGGATGCAGGGGCGTCTCGGTGCAGGACTACATAATGATCACTGCCGGGGCCAGGGCAGACTACTCTATCGTGCGCGCTGAGGTCTACGAAACATTCAAGGGGGTGCAGTAGGCCAGCCGACGATGAGCTTCGTGTGCCCCCTCCGAAGAAACATGTGGTGTTGTGGAAAGATCGGCAATCGGAATTGGGACAGTATTAATGAGTGCTCATGGCTGAATCGCAATCATGGTGCTACTCATGACGCCAAGGGGTTATCTCACCGAGGTGGTTCAGGGCATCTTGCTTTTCACGGCAGTCAACCCATACAAAGTTATGAAGCTGGGTGTATGGAACTAGTGGATGGATTTACATCATCCCAGTCAAGATTGAGGAATCCATTCCATACCCGAGTATTGCAACGAACGTGTTAAGATCATTTACGTCACTTCGAGGACTGATTGTTTACAGGATCTGTAGTTAATGTTTCTATACGGGATGAGTAGCCTAAGAATGACAACGATTTTTTCCTGTCATTGTAGTGATTCAACGATCCATATGGATACTTCATCTCCATTTTCCGTGCGTAGATCGTTCCAGTGAGCACAAAATCCATTTTGCGCTCGAGCGACAGCTGCGTTCAAGACCAAGCAAGAGCTTCAGGAGCATGTACCAAATGAAAAGCCCCCGTTGTTGTGTTGAATTGAAGGGCAGCCCGTGGTATTTTCCCAATATGTTATGCAGTGCCATAGTCGTCCTTCGAAGTGTCCTAAAACTCTGATGTATTGGTCAATGCTGTGGTGCGCAGACAGCACAAAGAGCGATGTAGTTTGCTACAACTCTTTGACATGTCTGCGCACACTGCGTAACACCACCACTTGCTTACATTGTCTCAACTGTCAAAGTGCTGAACAGGGGACTCTGGTGCTTCCACAGTGCCATGTTCGGAGGTGGCCGATGCCACTTACCCCTGACAGAGTCAAGCTGAGTCATTCGAAATTCAGTTCTATGGTTCACAAAGTGGAAAAACTACCTCTCACTTGTACAGAGGCTTGCATGAATTGAGCTAATTGGCGCATGTTTTAGCATAATCCTTGCAGTTACAAAACTTTGCGGTTGTCGGGTTTGTGAACACGAACCTGGAGGACTATCAAACGGGCGAATATTATTTTCTGTCAGATGCTTCGTTGCAAGACATTCATGTTCAATGTAGATGAAGGGACCGCCTTCATCTGGTCCCGATCGTGCACAGGCTTGAGTTGACTGTAACCCTGACAGGGACGTCCCATCTGGGAGACTCACGGTCTCCACTAAAGCCCTTGCGGGCAAAGGCCATTCGCGCAATCATCGTGCGACTGGGGCTACAAGTCCAGAAAGACCGGGGTGCTCGATTGATGCTAGAGATTCATCACCTTGCCCGAGATCAGACTGCGTCGTTGATGTGGTTCATTGCGACGGCCGAAAGTCGGGGGTCAACGCATTCAAGGGCTGGGGAAATCCCGGGGAAGCATGCCGAAGCCAAGCCTCTTGTCTCTCGGCCTTTCGGCCCTGGGGCAAGCGAGCGATGCCCAGGGGTTGAGAATGGCAAAGTGCTCGAGCGCGGCTATGAAATCCATCCGCGCGGCAAATGTCCACGGCACCACTGCAACCGCCGCTTACGGAAGCAGAAAGGGAGACGAAGGTGACATGGGTCTCGATCGGGCGGTGCTCTATTACTCTAGACCCTCTCATCAGTGCGGTATCGGAGCTGGCTGGCGGCTCGGGGGTCGCTGCAATGAGCAAATAGTAGCACATGTTACAAGGGCCCAGTCGGCGGATGCATCACCTCATTCGTGGCAAAGCAATGTAATGTGATGTGATGCGACACCACGGCCCGCGGCCATCAAGGTCCCATTCGATGATTGCCATGCCTGTCACGGATTCATGCTGTGAGTGAAGCAAGACGAGCGCCAGACTGACGTGAACACGTAAGCAACCAACGACGGACATGCCAGGCAAGCTCGTTCCTGAGCAGGCAAGGCATGCTGCACAAGTCAGGAATGCCTGTCCAGCGACGCCTGCCTAACTACGATTGGACCGCGGCGTGGACCGCTGCATCCCCCTGTGCTGAGAGTGCTGATGTGAATGGCTCGTGTCGTGCATAGACTCTGGCCTCGGCCGGAGCCGTTCCGGAGATGGCATCCGGTCGCTGTTGAAGCCGTAAGCCGTCGGCTGGCCATGCCTTCGCCTGTCCAAAAGCTGAAGCTCTCGACCAGAAAGCTCTGCATCTTCACGCGTAAGCAGAACCTCAGGCAGCGGTCAGCCGTCTCCACAAGTAGCCAAGATGACTGTCGTCGAGTTGACATGGCTGGACGCGGGCACAAGAGCTCCGGAAAATCAGCCCTGCAAAAAAATTCTAGAGTGCCCCGAGGTCCAATGATCGTCTGAGGCTGAAGCACAGGTGGATGAGTCTCAGTGGTGCCATTCTGTAATTGGTGCCCGGTACCACGTTTTCGATCCAACGTCTTAGCTGGATCTCCATCGACATGTTGCTTCAGCGGATCTGGCGAGGTAAAGATGAAGTAATACCGCCGAGCAGCAGAGGCTGGCCTCACCAGTCGTCCTGGGATGTTTTTACGAGGCTCCACAAGCCTGCGAGGAGGTGTGGAATGAGCTATTGGGATGCGGCTCAAGGTGTTGACGAGGCACAAGGGGGGCCGATGGTGGCCGTCGCATGCTCCACTCGGTGCTCAGAATTTTCCTGGTTGGTGGGCTCGGCCTCTGGTGTCAGATGGCGGCCGATCATGCAAGTGTTCGAGAAGAAGAGAAAAGCCTTGCCCGCTGCTGTAAGGGGCCCGCATCCCCCTTTCGGAGGATTCTGTCGAGTCTGGCTTGCCTTGGCAGCGCGCAACTGAGGGAGGGAGTCATGAAGCACTATTGAGCTGCTCCACAACACGGTGCCATGAATCTGCTGCAGCCCCGAATTGCCCAACTGGGAAGCAGTAGGCGATGGCTTTGTCGCTTGCCACGATGCCTGGTCTGCCGCTGATGTGCTTTTGGACTCGTGGCCGATGTTCGTATTGCGGTGCACAGAACGTGCAATGTTGTCGAGCTGTGTCACAAGGCGCACGTACGACGAGGCTGGCCGCTGGTTGGTTGGCTCCCTGGCTGCATGTGTGTGTGTGCGTGTATGTGCGTAAAAGGAGGCCAGGATATGGATGGAGAGCGCACGTGCGGCGCTCGCTCAGTTGTCGAGGTGGTCAAAGGGCGTGGCCTGGGATGGCGGCCAGATGGCGTGATGATGGATTGAGTCTTGGCCGCCTAAATGGGACTGACTGAGTGTGACTGAGTGTGCCCGCTTGCCGGCGCGAAAAGCGCGAGGCGGCAGGTGACGCAGCAAACGGCAGTCTGGCCCCACCTGCCTCAGGCATTCCAAGGTTCTGCAGAGTGTTGCAGATGTGCCGACACTGCAATCCGATCCATCACCAGCGCCTCCTGCTGAGGCCCTGTTGGACCTGGGGCTCTGGCGCCCTAAGCTCTGGCGCCTTGACTCAACTTGGATGCACCAGTTGTGAGGGTCGCTCCGTCTCTGGCTAGCTCGTGGGAGCCAGCCCGAGTTTGACATGGACCATGGACCAGGACCAGGACCAGGACCAGTGGCACATGACAGGACAGGCCCGGCGGAGCATAGAAAACAAACTCTTTTTTTCTGCTGTGCCTCGACCCTTGGGTGCATCTGGTGCCTGGGCCGGCCGAGCGGGTTTAGGTAAATCTTACGCAACCGATTCCAGATGCCGCGCGATGCTCTAGCGTTTTTCCATGTCACGATGAGGCTCCCAAACTGCCGCCGGCATACAAATTCAAGTCGCCGCCGTGCCTCGCCCGTTGCCGCAAGTCATGACAACTTCAAGTGCTCGACCCTCTCCCCAGCTCGCCTCTCTGCCATTCCAGCACATCGCGGCCTTTGGCGTGAACCCAATCCTGCTAGTGCCTGGTACTTTTGCTGCGGTCATCACCACCCTCCAGCTGCCATATATATCAAAAGCCGGCCACTCGACGAACATTCCGACCAACAAATCCATCTGTCCTCCTTCCTCGGTTCGAGCCCCTATCGAGCACGACAGCTACCTCTCTAGGCCACATCGACGACAATAGCGACAACAGCGGCGACAAGTCATCTTGACGCCATCTCCTCAGCCACTTGCAAGCTAGCGACGCATCATCCCCGCTTTGGGACAGGCACCCTCGTCGAGGCTCAAGTCCGCTGCCCACCTGCCTTGAGCACGACTCAGTCATTGCGACAAGGACCTGGATTTTCTCTGGGTCTTGACGTATTTCGAGACGGCTCTCCATTGACGTCAGGAGCAGACCAGACGCAACGATCCCATTTTTCACGAGAAGGAGACAGGAAGAGTGATCACAGAACATCAATCTCCTTTGGTGACTGGCAAGGCCATTCCCTCAAGACGCGCGGCAGCACGGGTGGGACGCATCACAAGACCGCTCTTTTAGAGCTTGAGGGCGCATTACTCCGCCCGGGAAGACGGTCACCTGCTCATCGCGTGGCTGCTCTCTTCCCCGGATTTCCTGCATTGTTCCCGCCAGCCCCATGCACCCCGCGGCTCGGCAACCAACCATCGAAAATTTCTTGTGATTTCCACAAGAGACTAGAATACAGGCTTTTCCCATATAAGAGGACAGGTTTCGTGCAAATTGAAACCCTTGCGACTCGGGTTCATGCTTACTCGTCCCCCAGAGGAACAAATACGTCATTCTTTCTGAACAAGGCAACCACGTTCGGCACAACGCAATTTGCATGCACGCCAGTCTCGTAAGGCACTAGCCACAACCCTGTCCCTCCAGCACGCCCATCCGCCATCTCCAGCATGCCGCACATCGTGGCCAACCTCTTCCGCCTGTCGTCAGACACTGCAGCCAGTAGTACCACTAGCAACAACAATAGCACTACCAGCTCCTCGGCCGCTGCTCGCAAGAAGACCCCGACATCGCGACCCCGCCTCGGCTTGTCAGAGGGCATCTCTCGGAGGATCTCCTACCACTCGTCAGGAGACGACACGGATAGCGAGCATCGTGATCCAGTCGCTTCAGCCGTCAAAATGCCCCCCAGCAACAGTCACCACCGTCTCAGCCTAGGCCCACTGCATCTCGGCAAGCACAAGCCATCCAAGGACCCTGCCCGCAATGAGTTTGCCGTCTTGTCCTGGAAGATCGAGTCTCCTCCAGTTGTCATGTACGGCCCTGCCACCGACAGCACGGGCGCTCTTGTGTCCGGTCAGCTGCTCCTCGACATCAAAGAGGGCAGTACCGAGGTTGAGAGTGTCAAGGCCGAGCTCCACATCCGCACAATCCACAAAAGACCTTTCCAGGCTCACTGTGACAAGTGTTCCGAGCACAAGACGCAACTGCAGCAGTGGTCATTCCTCGCCGAGCCCACGGTGCTCAGCAGCTCGACCTGTCACAGTTTCCCATTCTCAAGCCTGCTTGACGGTCATTTGCCTGCCTCAGTTGACAACGCACTTTTGTCCATCAGCTACGAGTTCACGGCCGAAGTCAAATTTAAGGACCTACCCAAGGGCTCACTGCACCTGAACAAGACGATCAACGTCAAGCGCGCACTCCCCGTTCCTGAGCTTCCCCATCACAGTATCCGCGTCTTCCCTCCAACTAATATCAAGGCCGATATTCATTATCCACAAGTCATCCATCCGCTCGGATCCAACACCCTCACCCTTCGCCTTGATGGTATCGTCAAGCATAACACCGAGACCAAGACAGTCGAGTACTGGAAGCTCAAGCGACTTACCTGGAAGCTCGAGGAAACCATTTCCACTCTGGCACCACCTTGCGAGAAGCACATTCCCAAAGGTGGGGATGAGGTCGCCAGGAAGGGAGCCAAGCGTACAGCAGAACGCAACGTTGGCTGTCAAGATATGCACAACGGCTGGAAATCAGACTACTCGCCTGACGGCTGTGTCGAGGCCGAGATCGAGTTTGCCTGTCTTCCTTCAGCTAAGCCCAGTTGCGACCTCAAGATCGGCAGTAGTGCTCAAATTAGCCACCAGTTGGTGGTAGAAATGGTCGTCGTGCAGGAGTACGCTCCTGTCAGCCAGCCAAAACATATTACACCTACCGGCATTGCCAGAATCCTACGCATGCACTTCAATGTGAGTGTTACTGAACGCTCGGGTCTTGGAGTCAGCTGGGACAACGAAGCACCGCCCATCTACCAAGACGTGCCTCCGTCGCCACCTGGCTACACGCATCCTGTGTCCGGGGCCGAGAGCGTTCAGGACCTCGTGCTTGAGAGTGCGCCCGTTTATACGGAGGGCAGCTACGCAAGCTCCCAGGCACCATCGTCACGCGAATCATCACGACCCTCGTCCATACACTCCACAAGAACATAGCTTTACGCTAGATTGCCAGCAGGCTTTCCTATCACTGTCGCCCTACGCGGCTTTACTTTCTCGAAACAGCATTTACGCGGATACCCCACCACTCGGCGCAAAAGTTTTGCATTTCCCCCACAAAAAGCATCATGATATGTTGTCCTTTCACCAAAATATACATCACGGAGCGAGCTTTTGGATACGACATGACGATACCAGCAGCATGACTTGGAATCAATAGTTTTGTAATTTTTTTTCAGGGGCATTAGTAAGGAATGACCCAGCGTTGGCCAGGCCTTTATGTACCTGCGGGAGGATTTTCCAAGCACGACGGCACTCATCGGCGGTGCGGACGGATATTTGTTTACTCGGCCTCTGGCATCTTGTACAGATTATACATATACCCCTATAGCGTACTACTTGCAGAATCTTAGACGGTTGAACAGCAACTCTTATGGACGGACGTGACGAGTGAAGAGATCAGCAAGCGAATGTCTAGTGTGGTGCAACACAATCGGCTCACATGACATCGAAGTGGTCTTGGGAAAGTGGAGGAGGTCCTAGGTAGCCCACCAGCGGTGAGGCGGCGCCGGGCCCCGGGTACGGGAATTTAAAGATGCGCCTTAGCCCCCCACTGACCGGGACCGGGACCGGAGGTGAAGACGGAGGCTCCCACCAGGGCAATCGGCCAAGGCGGAAGGACAGTTGGGCTCAGAACTCGTGGGAGATGTAAGCTGGTAGGCAATTGGCGTGCAGTCTCGAGTGGAAGCAGAGCAATTAGTACTTGGCGTGGCATTGGCGCTGGCGGTGCGGCGTGGGCGAACTGGCTGGCTGGACTGGCTGGCTGGGGGCGGACCGAGAAGTCGGGGCAGCAGGGGTCAAGGCGAGCGAGCCGGCGTGGGGTCATGCAGGAGAGAATGCTTGGCAGCGTGCGGGCTGGAACCACATGGTATTTCCCAACCAGGACATCAGGGCTACAGATTCCCGCATCTTTGCCATTGACGGCAGCTTCGGAGCCGTGACCATTTAGGCTGTTGGCTGACGGATGGGAGCCCCGGCCGACGTCTGTCCCCAGGTCCTCCAGCCGCTCCTCGCCTGCGCGCCTCGGTTTGAATAATCAGAACGCACACGGGCAACCTGCTCAGTCCTGTCAGACATGGTGAGAATATGCCGACGGGTTGATGGCGGCGGCGGTGGTGGTGGTGGTGATGGTGGAGGATGAGGTGGTGGTGTGTCAAGCCTGCGTCACCCGCCTTCCCCCCCTCTCAACGTTGCAGCACCTCGGCGGCGCACCCCTGCTCTTTTGTTTCGTAAAGAGAAGCCCGTTGCTCTGATAAGGGTCCTATTGCGGCGGTCGTCTTCTTCTTTCTTGCATTCCTTGCCCCTCCTTGCTTCTCCGTCTTTCCACATCGCAGGCGACAAGAAAGAAACCACAGGACGGTCCTCTCCTGACCCAATCGCATCCCAATCGAACCAGCGAGCTGTATGCAAGAGGCTTCTAGCAACAGACAATCACGGCACACTCCCACAACGTGCCAGAGACAGCAGACTGCAAAGGCAGCGACCGACTGACAACTCTTTGCACGAGTGAAGGGCAAGAACAAGAGTCGAAGAAACCGCACATCCGGACGGCCAGGCTACCTACATACTTGAGTAAACATCAATCGTTTCATAGACCACAACAGCAGGTCGAGACACGGGCCACAACCACGCAGCCAACATGACAAAGGTCAACCTTGTCCAGCCCATCGATGATGGCGAGCGCTACCAGCTTAGCAGCCCGACAGCTATGCCCAAGGCAGGTGGCTTTCTTTGGAACCACAAGATGATGATCCACGCAACATGCCGGGGCTATGCCACAGCACAGTTCATGCAGCCAGAGCCGGCCAAGTACTCGCATCCGCCAAACATCGAGGCCAAGACGTTCATGCAGCCGGAGCAGGCATACTACGCCCACCACCCCGGCCGCTTCGTCTACATCCGCGACGACGACTCGGGCAAGATCTTCTCGGCGCCCTACGAGCCCGTCCGCGCCTCGCTCGACAACTTCAGCTTCGTCGCCGGCAAGCACGACATGGCCTGGACCGCCGAGCACCAGGGCATCCGCGTCGTCATGACCCTCACCCTTCCGTCACACGACGTCGCCGAGCTGTGGACTGTCACCGTGACTAACCTGACCGAGCGCCCGCGGCGCGTCAGCATGTACCCGTACTTTGTCATCGGCTACATGTCGTGGATGAACCAGTCGGCCGAATACAGAGCGGACCTGGGCGGCGTGGTGGGCAGCTCCATCACCCCGTACCAGAAGGCGGCCGACTACTGGAAGAACAAGTATCTCAAGGACAAGACGTACTTTTTGTGCGAGACGCAGCCGGACTCGTGGGAGGCGAGCCTGGGCGCATTCGAGGGCGAGGGCGGTCTGCATAACCCCTCCGCGCTGCAGCAGGCCGAGCTGAGCAACAGCGATGCTCGCTACGAGACACCTACGGCCGTCGTGCAGTACAAGATCTCGCTTGAGGCGAACCACTCGCAGAGCGCCACAAACGGTACCAATGGCACCACCAATGGTGTTACGGTCAACGGCAACAGCAACAGCAATGGCAGTGGGAGCAACACCAGGGAATTCCGATTCATGTTCGGTCCGGCCTTTGATGACGCCGAGATCCGGTCCATGCGTGAAAAGTACCTCAGCAAAGCCGGCTTCGCGGCCGCCACGGAGGAATACGCCGCCTACGTCGCAGAAGGTCGGGGCGTGCTGACAATGAACACGCCCGACAAGGCACTCGACAACTTTGTCAACCACTGGCTGCCCCGTCAGGTGTACTACCACGGCGACGTGAACCGGCTGTCCACGGACCCGCAGACGCGCAACTACCTCCAGGACAACATGGGGATGACGTGGGTGAAGCCCAGCGTGGCCCGGCAGGCCATCAAGATCGCCCTGAGCCAGCAGCGCGACAACGGCGCCATGCCGGACGGCATTATCATCGCCGAGGGCGCCGAGTTGAAGTACATCAACCAGGTCCCGCACACGGATCACTGCGTGTGGGTGCCTGTTGCCGTCGAGGCGTACGTCACCGAGACTGGCGATTATGCTGTCCTCGACGAGGTCGTGGAGACGGAGAACGGCGACCGGTTTACCGTTTTTGAGCGCATCGGGCGCGCGATGGACTGGCTGCTTTCCACCGAGGCCCGGGATGAGCGGGGACTGAGCTACATCGCCCAGGGCGACTGGTGTGATCCGATGAACATGGCCGGTATTAAGGGCAAAGGTGTGTCCGGATGGTTGACAGTGGCCACTGGCTACGCGCTGCGGCTTTGGGCCGAGGTCGTTGAGCAGCACAAGCAAGGCACCGTAGAGGGCAAGACGCTCGTCGAGCACTTCCGTGCGGGTGCTCAGGATGTCAACGCCGTGGCGAACAAGTACCTATGGGACGGGGAGTGGTTCGCGCGAGGCATCACAGACGACAATCTCGTATTTGGCGTGAAGGATGATCCCGAGGGCCGGATATGGCTGAACCCGCAGGCGTGGGCGATGCTCGGCGGTGCTGCTGCCACTGAGACACACTCTGGCGCCGGCGCCGCCACAACGAACGGCAAAGGCGCGTCCAAAACCAGCAGCGGCAGCAAGATTGACAAGATGATCCGCAGCGTCGAGGAGCAGCTTGAGACCCCGCACGGAGTAGCAATGTTCGGCCCTCCCTTCACAGGCATGCGCGAGGACATTGGCCGCGTGACGCAAAAATACCCCGGGAACGGCGAGAACGCGAGCATCTACAACCACGCGGCCATTTTCTACATCCACGCTCTGTACGACCTCGCCGCGTCAAGTAGTAGCAACCCCGATTCGTCCTCGAGCTCGGCTTCGGCGAAATCATCAACATCATCTACACCCCAAGAGACAGCGGACCGCGCCTACCGCCTCCTCCGCAAGATGCTCCCCGGCCCGTCGGAGGAGGACTACCTCCAGCGCGGCCAGCTGCCCGTGTACACGCCGAACTACTACCGCGGCGCGTGGCGCGAGCTGCCCCGGACGGCGGGCCTGTCGTCGCAGCTGTTCAACACGGGCACCGTGTCGTGGCAGTATCGGTGCTTCATCGAGGGCCTGTGCGGGCTCAGGGGCTGCAAGGAGGGCCTGACGTTCCGGCCGTTCCTGCCGAGCAGCTGGGACCGCGTCGATGTGGTGCGGAGGTTCAGAGGGGCGGACTTTGAGGTCGCGATCCGGAGGGCCGAGGGGGTCGAAGCGGTCGAGGCGAGGATGGACGGCAAGGTGCTCGAGGGTGCGAGGTATACTGGGGAGATCCGGGAGGGGGCGAGGTATAAGATCGAGGTGCTCGTACCTGTTGCTTAGGCAGGGGAGCGGGGACAGAAAGGGATGGGAGCAGGATGGGGAAAGGTGAGCAGGGTTTGTATTATCTTCATAGTGCCATAGTGCATTATTCATGAGAGGGATCAAGAACGATCCACAATCCAAGTATGACAGGTATCAGCCATGTTGCCATATTTATCTGCTGCTGTTGATAACAACCACTGTATTAAACAATTAAGAAAAGGAAAGACCACAGCGCCGGAAAAGGGAACTCTGGCGGAACGTACACCCCTGTGCTCCCCCCTCTTAGTACCCCAGAGTGAGAAAGTCTGAAGCAAGAGCATCACGGCGTCTGATCAGAGACTCGCGTAGTACCTAGTCGTGCTCTGCTGCTACATGGCGACTCGGCGATGTCCTTCCCTGGCGGGCGCATTATCCCGTTGCTGAGAGCAAGAGATGATTCCTTTTCAGAAGCACTCAACCCTTCCCCCCGCCCCCTCAACTTCGTAAAAGGCGGATCTGCGGTTTTCTTTTTGTTGTTGCTGGTGGTCTGGTTGAGATTGTGGTCGGGCGGGCGTTATTGCTGCAGTAGGCTGTTCCGGTGAGTTATCCTAGGTAGAGAGAAGGGGGAGGGGGGTTGAAGGGGAAGATTTGGAGATGGGATGAAGGTAGTGGATGGCGCAGATGAGACTGCAAGTAACAACACACACACACACACACACACACACACACACACAACCATCTCTTTGATTTTATGTATGTTTACACTCGTGTAGGTTTCAAGTCGCATTTTATTATTCCGTACTCATTCCCGCCCCGAACACTTCTCGCTAGTAGGGTTTTCTATTTCGTGACCTATCACAAGCTGCTTGTAGGTATGATGTGCTTGTGTTTTTGTAGATGATCACCTTGGCCATTACAACTCTGGGTTCTTTCAGACTCTAGCTCAGTGAAAGAACTGTGCTCGTTGTGCTGGACAAGACCGGTCTTTTGGTTTTCCCTGCTGACTCTGGGAAGAAAAAGTCGTGAGCGAAAAGAATGCTTTAATGTCTGGGCGCTTACTTCTGCCGGCACTTGTGTTGCTAGATTCCTTGAGTCTTACGTTCTCGCCCTGTGTGCCGCTTGATGCTGATAAATATCGGAGAGGCAAAAAGGGAAGAAGTCTGGTATGTTGTCATCTGGTAGCCTTTTTCAGCGTTGCTTGCGCGCATAGGTTACGGCTTTGGGGAAGCAAACGGACTACGACATGTGTAACCCTTGATGCTTATTAATCTGATGTTGGTCCTCACACGAGTTTCTTGATGTGTCAAACAAAAAGCGGATGTTCTTTGTCGGGTGTGAGTGTTTGAAATCGTCTATTCTTGAGAGCTGTCATTGTTGGTCGGCGGCAAAGCCGTGTCTGCTCTAGTGCTCGAGGAAGTCCTTCCCCCAGGGGTGATTTCCTGACAGACATGGGGGGTCGAGTGAGTTTACAGCTCGGTTTATTCACCAAGCAATCACCTCTAAGGTGTACGCAACGTATCACGTTCACCAAGACACTTGGCACGTCGCTCGAGGACGAGTGTTTCTCGTTTTTGGCCGAGACTTACGTTGAGTTTTGCAGAGTACAGCAGGCTAGCACGATTCAGCTCGAGTTTGAATGGTTTAGGGTTTTTAGGTTAGAGTTTGGGCTGGAGGGCCACCCCTCTCTCTGTACGGCACCTGCTGTGCTGCTGTGGCTGCAGATTTGCGCCGTGGATTAAGTAGCGCTGGCAGGCCAGTGCGATCCCGCGGTGCTGCCAACGTGGCATACCAGCCAGATGGGCCAGGTCCATGCTGAATTCTGAGTGGGCAGCAATACCAACCTCAAGCAGACCTCTCAAAGCATAGAGTTGACAATGGCGACGTCGTTGATTTGATGCAAGGCGGGATACGCTGCACAAGTGGGCCCTCGCCCTGCACAGCAGCGTGGATGCAGCATCGGGGCCTACAGATCCGTTCTTGCTCTGATCGTTGTTCTGCTCGATGCGCTGTGACTTACTTACTCAAAGCACTTAAGCAATTAGGCTCTGGCTCTGGCTCTGGCTCTGGCTGGCTCCCCACGGCTGCGGAAAAGCGGCTGAGGCTGCCTTGTGGGGCGCCAGCAGGCCCCAATTGATTGGCTTGGCGGGAGCCCCCCGTACGACCAGACCCCACGAGCCGCATCAAATGTTAACTCTGTTAAGGTTGTTTTGGTTAGAGGTTGCTCGTCCGAAACGCCAATCTGCGGCAGCCAGGCCCTGCCGTGCGGCCAGCCAGACACAGGACCACTGGAATACCTGATTACAACAACGCGGGCTTCACCTTGCTTGACGCGGGATGATGCCACGATGCGATGCGATGCTGCTGCCATTACACAAATGCGGTTACCACGGACCTCGGCGGTGCAAACGCCGTTCGGGGCAGTCGCGACCTTGGAGCTGGAGGGCGAAGTCCAAGCCTGGCAGGCGCGATGCAGAGCTGAGATCTGGCAAGCACGCTAGTGTCAGTCGGGGATGGTGCGAGGGCCCAGGCCCCGCTAGCAGCTCCTCTGCAGCGCTGTGGTTGGCTGGGTCGGGTTGACGGCAGGGGCCTGGCCCCTGCGCTGCCCGCCCAAGTGCTGACTGCCAAGATGCCAATCTGCAACTGCGCTGCTTCAGCACACCCTGCGCCACCCACTGCCTGCCCGCCGGCCCTGCTCAGTGGTCGGGCTGGTGAGACGGGGACCTGCGCGGTGCCTGCACAGCCAGCAGCTGCCTTGGCTCACTCTCGCTCACATCTCGGACTGCTCCTTTCCACGCTCTGCCGTCCTTTGTCAACATCGCCAACTGCATCGCTACCTTCGTCGTCGCTCTTTCGCCCACATTTCCTCTGTTACTCTCGACCTCTCCCGACGACCCTTGGCCAACTCCAGCATCGCTATCGCCATCGCCATCACCTCCACAGTCGCCTTCACACAGCAGCAATGGTTCACTCCCTCTCCCTGGCAGCCGCCGCCGGCCTCGTGGGCTCCGCGCTCGCCCGCACCTCCTCTGTCGGCAACCTCTTCCTCCCCGGCTTCGAGGGCCAGGGCCTCGTCGGCAAGATCATCGCCGCCGATGCGACATCCACAGAGTACTTTGTCCAGTGCGACCCCAATGCCGACCACTCCTTCTGCGGCGTCGGCCCCGGCGCCACTGTCACCATGCGCCCGCACACCTACGACTTTGACATCCGCAACGGCGACCACTTGTGCGTAACTTTCGATCCCCTTGGCAGTATGCCTTTCGAGAATGCCGAAGACTGACCTATTTCCCTGTTATAGCACCCTTCAGGAGCGTTGCATCATCACCAGCGACACTGCCGACTGCACATGGAGCGCTGGCGGCGCGGGCGCCCCGGCCACCGGCGTCACCACCAGCACCATGACCGCCATCACCAGTGCCGACTTCTTCATTCCCATTACCGTCACTGGCGGCTTCAAGGCCCTCGAGACGAACCAGCTCGAGCTGCGTCAGAACCTCGACTCATGTCTCCCCAGCGGCGTCACTAGCGTCTCCGAGACCGAGTTCCCAACGCCCAGCCCCAAGCCCTCGAGCACTGGCCCTATCACAGGCACAGCTACCGGCTCCGGTGCGCAGCCCGGGAGCACAGGAACTGGCAGCGGTACCAGTGCTGCCGCCGGCGTTGAGCGGCCCGCCGCTATGGCCGTCGGTGCTTTGGCTGCTCTGGGTGCTTTGGCCATGGCCCTCTAAGCGGTGTTTCGTCTCGTCATAGTCATCATGGTTAGCGAATATCCTAAGCTCGTTTTTTTTTTTTTTTGATTGCATGGTGCGCGACAGGTGGAGAGAGGATGCCAGATTTTGGGAACATAGCTCTCTTGGACATTCGAGGCTTTTGTGCATAGAGTACTGCATTCGGGGTGTGTTTATACCATACGGCATAGAATAAATATTTATTGGCATTCTTCATCACGCGGCGCGCGTCTGTGGTTGAAACGGTGAAATTGGCGCGTCAGTTAGATGATGTTGCAGCTAGAGACTTCGTGCCAGTCTTCTGCGACGTATCGTCGATGCCAAACTGCTGGCTTAGTTGCGAGGCGTCAAGTTTTTCCTTGCGTCCGTGACCAATCTTTGAACTTTACATTCCCATGCATCTGCTAAGCCTGAAGTGATGTGTCAATCAATTTCACCTCGTGCTCCTGGTCCGGTACCATATGCTCGAGAGGGGGACGGGCATCCCTAGCTTCATGAGGCTGGCTCCAGCACAAGCGACTCCCTTGCTGTAGCAGCAGGCGCAGAGGGAGAGATGGCCCCTCGCTCTCCGAATTTCCCTCGCTGCTCGTTGTTCCCTGGGACGCGTTGAGCATCTTGTATCACCATGAACGCCGACTTCTTCCTACAATGTCATGTATCTCCCGCGTGCTTCTTGTAGGGTCGGTGGTTTGGGCTTTGGCCTGCCTTGTGTGAGCCGTGTCGATGCCTTTCCGGACCATGCTCAGAAAAGAGCCATATCTATCAACGTTCAGCTGGTTAGGCCCTTGCCTTTTCTTGTAATTCTTTACTTCGTGCTGGATCGCTGTGCCGTTTTTTTGTTTTTGTTTTTTTTGTTTCCGCCCATTCTGTTCGCGTACTGGTTGCTGGCGTTGGAGTTGTAGATAAGTGAGGTCGGGGGATTTGCCTGCTTGTCTGCTTACATACATACATACATACATACATACATACATACATACATACATACATACATACATACATACATACATACATACATACATACATACATACATACATACATACATACATACATACATACATACATACATACATATCCTGTGTTGTCGCTTTGCGCCGTGTGTGTGTGTGTGTGTGTGTCCTCTCGTTCTTTTTCTGATTCTGTGTTTTTTCAAGCTTTATTTGTGAACATCGGCACGCTTGAGTCACTTTTGCAAATGGATCACAACGTGAGCATTTACTGTTGGACTTGGTGGTTCCGGGAAGTTGTGAGCATATTTACTCGAACGAAATATCAGATGAGATGAAATGATTTGAACTATTGTAATCGATCTGATAGGAGACTGTGGTGAAATTATCGCCTTTGGTTACTCAACATGAACACAAAATCATGATAAATTGTGTGATTTATGGAAAGTCTACCGGTGAATAAATGAACACTAAATTACCAATAATTGTGATCAAAAATGAAAAGTCGCAAAACTTCCACCAAAAGAATTTTACACTACCTCACAATCCCTATGACAATAAAGCTGTGATATATACGCTACACAATAAGCAAAATTCGCGAATTATTTTTCTATCAGCCCCAGCCGCTCAGAGCTCTGCTGACTTCGTTACATCCTCACAGACAGCAACAAAATATTCTTCACAGCGTACCCTACAACCTACAGATCAAGCCACATGATTGGCTCTGAGGAACCTCTAGGGGAGTGTCTTATGTTTGACTTGAGCAAAGGGAAGAAAGATAGCGAGCGCGTGTAGGATTGGTGGTAGCTGATTGGGCCGCCTTTTACTTGTGAGGTAACAGACCACAGAATGAATAAGAGGAGCGACACCCACTTGCTCTGAGCGTTTAAGAGGTTGACGCTCTGGATATTTGGCACAGCTATGACTGTTTGGGACCATGTGGCTCGCATGAGGTATAAGCGCAGTTTGATGGTTTCTGCTGAGCGAAGAATTTCACTCGGAACTTTCACACCTCTTGGGCTCACATCACGTAGATAACTAGCGTTTCGTTGAAGCGTACAGTTTTAGAATCACGAGCGATGCCATGAAGCCTGAATATGAACTGTAGTTTCGAGGATAAGCGGGCAAAAAGCGGCGGACAAATTCTATTTTTTTTTTGTTTCCGCTTCCGAGAAACAACACCACCTAAACTCTATGGCGTGACAGCATCAGCAGACCCTTTGAATCACGAAACCGAGCACCACCCTTCGAGCCTCCTCGCGAGCCTAACACTTGGTACGTCAACGACCCTCCAGAAAACATCAGCAACCCAGACCACAAGCGGGAAATACGCCATCGTGGCAACCAGCCAGGCCCCTTCATACCGGACCCACCCTTCCGTCCCAAAGACATCCCACATCACCTTCAGGATCCTCCTCCCGACGACCAGGTTCAGCACGTAGTGCGTCAGATACAGCGCGTACGAGATCCGGCCAAAGTACTGCACCACCCTGCTCTCTAGGACGACGGTCTGGACCCAGGGGAGGAAGCTTATCGCGCAGAGCGAGATTGCCGCGCCGATGGACGTCCAGACGCGGGACTTGTAGTCGTCGTCGAAGGACGAGGGGAGCATGGCGCAGAGCGGGGCGTAGATGTTTGTCGTGGCTGCTCTTACGGTCGGGTAGGAGGATAGGTAGAGGCCGAAGATTAGGAGGATGGAGAAGAGGGGCGTTATGTGGGGTGATTTTTGGCGTTGTGGGTGACGAGAAGGCGACGAGGAGGAGGAGGAGGAGGAAGAAGAAGAAGAAGAAGACGAAAGCGGTGATATTGACCGTAAGGATGAGCCGCTGATACTCCTCGTGCTGACCGTCGTGTTGTGCTTGCTCAAAAGCATCAAAGTCGCAGAGCTGCCGCTGTGCTCCCTCGCCATGCCCACCCCATTCGGATCCAACATGCCTGCCGGTCCTCCCCGTGCCAGCTGCTGCCGCCGGCCCTCATACACATGCAGATTAAGCTCCGCGAGCAAGATACCCGCCATGAAAAGCGAAACATCCCACTGCCCGACAGCGATCGCGTAGGCCGCCATCCCAGCCAACAAGCCCATCCGCACGCCCACCTTGGCCCTCGCGAGCCCGAGCACCGTGACGAACAACAACATGGACGCGCGGAACTCGATCGGGATAGACCACAGCTGCGGGCCGTAGAATAGACCGGTGACCTCTGTCCGCCAGGTGAAAGGGTTCATCTGCCCGGCAAACTCGACCAGCAGGCTCTCCGTGTCGCTGTAGAGCGTCGAGGTGTACCCGCCGCCGCCCGCCTCGTCCGGGTGCCGCACGAGCCCCGCGCGCTGGGCGAGCCAGTGCAGACAGGCGGCGACGAAACTGGGCAGCATGAGCCTCGTCGCGCGGCGGAACACGGAGCTCGACAGCCGGCGGGCGAGGGTGTCGTGGTCCCGCTGGCGGACGAGCCTCAAGGGGTTGACGGACAGCGCGTAGCCCGAGACGACGAAGAAGAAGGACACCATTGTCCTGCCGTGCAGGACCAGGCGGATTATCGGGAGCTGGATCAGGGACGTCGCCTCGGGCGTGGCGCCGTACGCGAGCTTGATGTTTGGGTGGCCGTATTTGGCGTGGTGGAAGAGGAAGACAAATAAAGACGCCAGGCCGCGGACGCCGTCTAGCCATGCTGTGCTCAGCTCGGGCGTGGTGTGAGATGTGAGCTTATGGTGTGCATGGTCATGTTTCTTGTGCGGTGACGATGCCGCCGCCGTGTCCAGGCTGGATTGGTTGGATGATCGGTCGGGATTGTGCTGCTGCTGATGCTCTGATTTGAGAAAGCTGGGCGTCAGGACGACAAGCAGTTTCCCAATGAGGACTCCTACGGCTCGCAGGAGGAATATGAGTGATATGTCGTGGTACATTTGCTTCCACCGAGACCCTCCAAGGCTCGACGCTAGCAACGAAGCATCCTTCTCCGTAGCGGACTCGTGCTGTGGCAGTGGCGTATATGACGAGCGTGACATCGTTTTGTTGTCGTTCTGTTGATTTCTCTAGGTCGCTTCTACTACTAGGATGATCTAGCGATATCGAAGAAGCGTTACGCCTATACAAAGGCGTACATGGGATTTTCTTTTCCACGAAATCGCTTCGCTGGTCCGGAACACGGGCAAATTGCCAGTCGTGGATGGTAGTAGAATATTGCGGCGATGTGGTTAATGAAAGCTGTCTTGGTCACGGACGTACCCAAGGCTGTCTGGAGCTGAAAGGTACGTTTCTCTCAGGCACGCATGCACAAGGACCTAGCTCGTTGACCCTTACCACGGCCTGAAGGGATGTCTTGCTGCTAAGCTCGGTAGGTATGTGAACGAGTAGCGGCAGCGAAGCAAGGGATCATCCCCTTAGCCTCAGTGTGGAGAAGAGAGCCAAGGCAAATCGTGCACCTCGATAGTAGACGCTACAAGGGAGGAACTGCCTTGTGGATTGAGGGGCTGCCAATTGTGTCCAATATTACTTGGATAGCGAATTTGAACAACACGCGAATAAGTTCCAGTGCTCATCGAGAGGCACCGTGAGGGGCGCGCCCGACATTGATAACATGCCCGTCTGATACCGCCGCTCCTTGACATGGTAATGCAAAAAGAATTGGTGACATCTGCCTCGTGGCAATGAAAGAGATGAACGAGCTTCTTTAGATTGAGGAACCGAGACCTGAGATACTCGACGAATTCGTGTTCTGTCTTTGGCACATGTACTCCTATCTATAATTTATTCTTTATACACCATGGTCGGCCATCATAAGCGCCGTTAATCATCTTGATCGTTTTCCCGACCCTGCTTATCCAAAATAATCTGTGCGACGGACTTCTATACAATGTCGTTTTCAAACTTGCTCGGCTCTGGGTAAAGCCCTTGAAACAAGTTATTCATGGCCTGCTGCACCGCCGCAAGCTCATACTCGTCGTCCGTGACGACATCGTCGTTGAGACACAACTGTCCAACCTGCCGCGGCTTCTCACCTTCATACGAGCTGTGGCGCGCATCGCCATTGCGCCCTAGCAGTTCGTTGGAGAGAGTCTCTTCAACTTGGTTGGCGTCGGTAACCATGACAAACAGCCCGTCAGGCTCGATGACTGAGTAACTATATCTCTTCAATGCCTTGAGTATCATCTCGCGGGACTCCCGCATCGTGTCTCGTGGCGGCAGAAGCGGCTCGAGACCAACAGACTGCCTGCCCAGGATGAGCTTGATGAGGCAGTCGCCGCAGATGGGCTCCTGGCGGGCGACGCGGTCGAACACGCTCGCTGTGCTGAAGACGACCGACTGGTGCACCGCATCGGCCGACTGCGCGCCGAACCCGGGCGCCAGACACTCGTTGACGTCGAACTCGAAGCAGTCAATGTCCCGGATCGCCATGGGGCCGTCGAGGGACGTCCACTGCGTCTTGGTGTTGGCTCTGGGAGGTTCCAGTCCTGCAGCCGAGTGCACGTCCGCAACGGACTCGTACACCCGCTCTCGAAATCCCAAGCTGTCGTCCTCGTGTGCCATGCCCTCCTCGATCTCGCGCATGATTCGCGCCCGTTCTTCCCAACCCAGGTTCCCATCGCCGTCGGTGTCAGACCGCAGCATGATGTACGAGTACAGCAGCGCCTCGCGGTGTCGCTCCACTGTGTAGTGGAATGCCGCGTACCACGTGTACAGCTGGAAGCCCGTCTCTCCACGGAACCGCTGGCATGCTGATCTCAGAGACGGCCGAGGAAAGCTATCGTGCACCTCCTTCGATAGGGACCGCGACATGGAGTGTCCAAAGTGCGCCTGTCCTGCCCTGACCCGCAGACCAAAGCGCCGGTTGAGCAGCCACGATGTGTAGATGAGGTATGGCTTCTCGCCAAACTTGTGCGCGTCTACTTCTTCGGGAGGCTTCATCGTGTTATAGCCGCTGGACTTGAACCCCATGGTCGGTCCAAACAGGGGCGAGTAGATATCCGCAGCAGAGTGTGCGCGCCCGAGCAGCATGTCGTCGGACAATGCGAAATAGCGATCGACTGTACTTGGCGTGTTGTGCAGCTGCGATTCGATGGTGAGAGAGTTGAAGCTGGGCAGAGCTGCCTTCTCCTCCGCCCCAAAGAAGTTCTCCTGGCTCAGAATCTCAATCAAGCCTGCTGTCTCGGCCACTTCGCTCAGCCACGACGGACGTTGCTTCGTGTACCCCCGCACGGCCGGGTCGTCGCTATCCTCTACCGCGTTGACCACAATCTGGATCTTGTTGGAAAAGCTGGAGGCGTATTTCTCGACGGATCGGACAGAGTAGCGCAGCTCATCCCAGCTCCTGTACCGATTTGATCCGTGTGAGCGCAGCCATTCGCCCGCATCATCGTTAAGCGTCGAGTTGAGCTCATAAGGGCGCATCGTCCGCGCAAAGGCCTCCTGGCTACCATTGACCCAGGTGTAGATAAAGTCGATGCGAGGCTCCTCCATTGCGCCCCACATCTTGGGGTTATATGTCGCATTGCTGAACCAGTCGTCCTCCCATCCTTCGAGCTTCATATCGAAGACCGCCTCCTCGAATGGGATGTGGATGATGTCTGGCAGCGTGTCGGCCTTCGCATCGAGGTCCAGCCATGCCTGGTACGGTGGGAATTCGTACAGCTTTCCTTCTGGGTTCCATGGTTCGTTGTACTCCGTCTTTGCACCTCCGCTGTCACGGAGAAGCTGCTGTTGCCGTTGTCGACGAATGGCGGCCGCATCTTTTTTGCTTTTTGACCGCAAGAATCCGAGGTCAAACTCCGGTATGCGGTTAAGCTGTGGTAGTGGCGACTGGCTCTTGTGATATGGCTCTTCTGGCGCGTAGCTGTCCTTCCACTGTGGGTATAGTCCTCGGTCCACTGACTCTCTTGGTGATGAGATTGAGTGCCACAGGATGAATATGATGATGCTCGTCAAGATGAAGAGAGCTCTTTGCCGGCGAAACAGGCTTCGTGGAAAGGGCATCAATGGAGACCTGCTCCGTAGTGATGGCGAGCTAGAATGATGGTAGTGATGGTGAGGCAACGCATCTCTATACATGGCTGTGAGATGGGAGGAGTGGTGTTCAATTGGAGCAAGGAGGGGCCATCAGTAATTGTGTGTGCGACACGAGGAAGGCGCAATGTGGTGCGCGAGTTTGGTGCTGATTGCGTGCTCGTGACAATGTTCCGGGAAGCGTGTCTTGTGATGTGTGGCTGACCTGTGACAATGCCAGAACTTTGTCATTCGCGTGTTGGAAAAGGGTCTTGCGGAGTTAATTCGAGCGCCTCTGAGTTTTAACTCTCTTCAGCAGACAACGGGGTGGTGTTGTGTACAACAAGAGCCGAGAAACACTGCCTAAAAGCGAGGAAGAAAGTTGCAAAGCCTGATCCCATCTCCCGACCCAGTGTCGCGTGTGCATCTGTATCTGGAAATACCTCGTCTCTACAACCACTGCCGATCGGTAGTCTTGGCAGCAGCGCTTGTCCGTGGTCTAGGAAGCAAGGGTTTCGCCTCATCCCAGACCAGCTCCACGCCGGGAGCGAGGTGGCAGGAGAAGAAATGACGTCGGAAAGAATATACCGGATGGCGGACGCGTGAAATATGCCAAGACGGCTCGGCGAGGTCATCTGCCTTTGACAGAGCAGGAAGTGTGCACACGGGTACTGTCCGAGAACCGACGAGCCGCGTGCCTGGCCGGGCAGGCTGACCCGAACGAGTAAGACAGGGTGTTGTGTTTTGAGTTGCGGCAAGTGGGCTGTAGTGTAAGCATAAAATGCCACCCACGTTCTGCAGCTTATCCGGGTACTCTTGTCGTCGTGTAGTGTGCCAGATTGGAATTTGGATAATTAACTACGGCAAAGCTGGAGGGAGAGACGTTTGGTCCATCGCGGTACATTCCGCCATGTGGCCACTCTAATTCATTACATGTGGCCCCATGATCAACTGGCACGTGAAGACTTTATCCGAGCAATATGCCCCGTTGAGGTGTGCTGGTATTAGAGGCTGTGAGACACGACATATCCCTAGCTCTTGGCACATGGCACGGCTTGGAGCGGTCAGTGAGAAGCTGCAAGTACACTTCTGGCTTGCACTGCGAACATTCTGCTATTCTTATTAGTTTAGACTCAAGGATCTCCTGCTGTGACACTAGACGGAATTCTGAGAGACCTACATCGTCGAGATCGAGACAGCAGCTACGCTATGGCCAGTGATCGACGTACCCTGGACGAGTGTGACAGCTCAAAGGCAGCACCAAGTGTGCTGTGGGCGAAGCGCGCCTCGCTCGTGCCAGCAAGGGAGCAGCCGCATGCCTGACAGTGGACTACGCTAACTCAGAGTGGAGTGAGACAGGTGGTTCAGCTCTAACGCGCTCGCGTGCAGGCTAATTTATCGCAGGGCGTTCCTCGGGATTTTCCACCCGCAGTACTCACTACCTGGCTGGTACTCTTCTGGCGGCCGGTCCGGAATGAACCGTGGCACGGCAGCATTAGTCGGGCGACTTTGTCCAGGGCCGGTGCAGCGGGTCAAGATCTTGATCTGAATTCATGGACTAGTCATCACCACCACAAATGGTATTTTCCAATGCAACTCACTGCAGATTGGCAGACACAGTCGGTGGCATTGCAATGATGGTGTTCGAGGATGTTGCTGAGCTTGAGGATGAAGCTGGCAGGCGACAAACCGATTGCCCGATTCGGACACAACCAGGTCAGCCCAGCCAATCATGAACAAGGTAGCCATGGTGCGGGTAGTCCCAGTCCGGCTGGTCCCATTTTGGCTCAGTGAGAGTTGCAGTTGTAATTCAGAAGGAGTGTGGTTCGCACCAATTATTGCCTTCTCCTTTTTGGTCCGCGAGGGCCTGGCTTTGGTGACCTGCATGCAATTCCCTGGTCAGAATCGTCCGCCCCTCCCTTGTCCCTCAGGACTTTGCTAGGGATCCAAGGATGGCAGGTAGGTATGGGATCCATAGTTAGCGCACGCACAAGTCTCGACAAGCGACCCCTTCGCTGGTGTCTCTGCTCTGTGCCTTAGGTACGGCCACAATCGAGATCGTGGCTCTGCTCTGGCCGTTAGGACATGTTCTCGCTGCCAGTGGCTTCTCAGGACCAACAGGACGAGCACCAGCCACACTGCGGCTCAACTGCATCACCGGACCCAAGTCCGCGACTTAGCCTCCCTCGACTGCCTTCAACTAGATGACATGCCTTGCATTGCCTTGGCTTGATTTGCTTTGCCTTGCCATGCCGCGCCACATTCCGCATCGAGGTGCTGGAAGGACAGTCCCGTCTATTGACAGTCGCGCACAAAGGGAGCCGCCAAGGTCTGGAGATTCGCTGCCCAAGTGGCACATGCCTCTCTGCATGCAGCAGTCAAGAATCTAGTGCAATCTGCGGACGGAAGGACGGCATTCCTGTCCGCCAGGCCAAGGCATTCGCCTCCCAATATTGCTGATTTTCCTACCGTACCACACAGGAAATCCACTTACACAGGCGTGGTCAGACCCCAGCCAGGCAGGAAAGCAGCACAGGGCCAGTCAGTCGAACCACATCCTCATCTGCAGATGCAGACAGACAGACAGACAGAGACAGGCACGCAGACAGGCAGAGACACTCGCAAACACACCACCTAGTTCCGCAGTGGAATGGAAGTCATGGATCCAGGCTTCTGGACTGAGGTCTCTCCGCCTTTGCACTGGACAAGACGCCTCCCTCGCCGGCCACGACGAGAGCGCGTCTAGCCTGTATAAAGCACCGGGGATGTTCGCCCTCTTTGGCAGAAACTCCTCTTGCTCATCATCACACACACTCACCCACACTCTTTTAGCCCAGCCACCTCCCTCAACGGACCTCATTCCAACTGAGGCCCTCTTGACGGATATAATCTTCTCGCCACTCGTTCTCCCCCTCTTTTGTGATTCCCTTCCAGGAAGTCCAGCTTCTTTCCCCCAAGAACAAAAAGACAAGAAAACAAACAACCACCACTGCAATGCCTCGCCACGCCATCGCGGCCCTCTCCCTCTTCGGAGGCCTCGTCGCCGCCCAGTACCCGGTGACACTGCCCTCGATCCCTGTCTACGGCGCCCAGGTCGTCACTGCCGCCGACCAGCCCGTCTACCTGCCCGGCTGCGAGCAGGCCACCCGCACTGCTAGCTACAGCGATCACGTCGTCACCACGACCGTCCCCGCTGAGGGATGCCCAACTGGCTACGGCATGGTTGAGGGCTGCGACTCTTACAAGATGCAGCCCGGCGGCCCGCTCGTGATTGTGTACCGCAAGGAGATCGAGTACGTCGAGGTCTACGAGAAGACCGTCTCGTGCCCGTACAGCGAGGTCGGCCCCAACGCGTTCCCCGGCTACAAGGGCAACTCGGAGTGCACATCGTGCTCTGGCGACCAGGTTGCCTACGTCAAGGAGTGTTCCAACGGCAACTGTGCCGCCTACCAGTGCTACTACGGCGCCGACGGCAAGCAGCACTGCGACGACTACGTCAAGCCCAACGGCTACGTCCCTGCCCCCCCTGGATGTGAGATTGTCAACGCCGCCTACCCCAGCTGCTACAACGGCGCCTGCTTCACCGAGTACGCCTACTACACTGTCCCCATTGTCCCCGGCTTCCCCGTCGTCTACCCTCCGGGAGTCTGCAAGAGCAGCACCTGCCTGCTCCCTCCCGGCTGGGGCGTCATCGTCACCCAGCTGCCCGGCTACAGCACCTCGACCACCTACACTGTCCCGACCACCACCGTCACTGCCACCACCACCACCACCGCCTCGGGCCTCACGACTGTTACTTCTGGCGGTGCTGTCCCTACCAACGGCCCTCTGACCTGCCCGGCCGCCGACCGCACCGTCTTCATCGCCGACTCTGGCACCACCTTCCTCATCGAGTGCAACGTCGGCGTCAGCGGCACCGAGATCAACGCCCGCGAGGCTGAGCAGGCCCGTTCCATCGCCGCCCGCTCCCTCGGCAGCTACGGCACCTTCAACGGCTGCATCCAGCGCTGCGACTCCATCCCGACCTGCGAGGCCGTCGCCTGGAACCCCGAGACCGGCAACTGCCGCGGCTTCACCGACGCCGTCGTCAACGCCAACCCCAACGGCGACTACGTTGCCACCGTCATCCGCCGCGCCGACCAGCAGCAGGGCACCACCTCCGTCTCGACCGACCTCCCCTCGTCCACCACCGAGGCTTCCTCGTCTGCTCCCGTCACCACCACCGCCACCACCACCGATGCTGGCGTCACCACCACTGCCACCACCTCCGCCACCGCCGACCCTTCCGCCACCAACGTCGCCCGCGAGGTCCGCGACCAGCTCGTCCACAAGCGCATCGCCAAGAAGGCCGCCGGTGGCAGCCGCGTCGAGCGCCGCAACAACAACATCCGCCTCTAAGCGGTCTCGCTTGTTGCTGCCTCGCGCCGGTCACCCGGGTTTTGTCTTAGCCTCTCATTCCAGCGTGTTATCCTTAGCACACCCACGAGCCTATGACTGTCCACGCGCCTCAAAAAAACCCCTTTGGCATGAAGAATGTTTTCCAAGGACCCTCGGTTTTACATTTCTGACAAGACACACACATAAACACATTCTTCACTGGTCCCTCCTTCCCACCAAAAACGACATTCTACATTTCCGAATCCCTCCTTCGACAATCCACAACCGCTTCTGTCACTTTCATCTTCTTGCGCAGGCCCCCACCCTTTTCTCTCTCAGGCAAAAGGGTCCGCTCTCGAAGGAAACCATGTGATAATCGGGGGAAATCCTCCCTGGCCCTGGTGCTCTCTCAAGCAGAAAAAAAATACAAAAATCGGTTACTTCAGAAACAAACTGGCTCTCTCCCAGTCTCTGTGGCCCTCTCTCTCTAGGTGTGGTGGTGGTGGAAAGCGGCAGTGAGGCGGCGGCGGCGGCGAAGATGGCATGTCGGCGCAGAAATGTAATTTCCTTTCACAAACGCTAAAGGTACAAGTGGTTGTTGTTAGCTTTCTCGTGTCTAGTTCTTTTTTTTTTTCCCCCTCCTCTAGTTCTTAATGTCAATGGTTTCCTTGAAAAACGGCCCGTTCCTACTGCATACGTGCTTGTGACTGATGTTGAGGACCTCGTGGTGCCGGTCAAAAGTGATGCATCCTTACTTCTCTCAAGTAAAGCGGGTCAGTCGCCGAGGCAAGCATTCCTACTTCATTCACACCTGTACCTACGCGACACTCAAGCCCTGCCTCTCACCCCAACCTCGAGCGTTTCCCCCGCAACACGAACGCCTCATTCCGAAGCAATCTAGCCCCGGTGAAGAATGTGTCAAAAGCCTCACCCCTCGCCCTTCAGCCCCCCCTACTCGCCCACAATCACCATACCGTGCCATACCAAACCATACTTGGTCAGCACCACCCAGCGCCGCGCAGCTCCGCTCAAGTCCATGCTCCCATCGTCACGCCTTGATCGCTAAAACGGAAGAACACCATGCCATACCATCCCATGAGCTGGTAATCACCGACCTACCTCACTACGCACTGGACTCTTCAAGCCAGGCATCTCCCACTCACTCGTTCACCCATTCCACCACTCAGCTCGTTAGAAAAGAATGGGGAAAAAAAGGGAAGATCCAGACATTCGCTCGCTAATATGTGCGCCCCTCCCCCTCAAATATCCTAAAGCGTTCAATTCCAACTACCTAAAACCCCACTGGAAACCGTGACGCTGCTCTAGCAACCCTGAACTGATCTAGGCCGGAACATTAGCCACTGTGATGCCATGGTCGATGAGCTACGGCGTTGATATCTACAGCTACGCCACGTCGTTAGGGTAGCGTCTTGGTTGCCTTCATGACAGGCAAGCTGAGAATTTGTTACTTTGACGGTATGATACCTAACAATGTGCGCAAGTATGTCTCGTTGTATTTGTCTTGAGGATGCTGGGTTATGTGAGGACTGCATCGAAAGTGTGGGGATAGTTGAAGTTGCGATGTTTCGGTCGCAATTTGTATGCGAAGCGCGACTGCTTAGCTACATTCACATGCCTATTCAGTGAAGCAGAAGCCAAAAAGATTGCATCAAGCATCTTCACTCGTGTCATGGATATCATGAGTGCTGGGAATAAAGTAAATATTATTTGCAAGGTCGAAAGTATGATTACAGATCCTTTGTGAGGAGGTTGTGTGTATCTCTTGAGTGGACCTCCAACGCCAGTGACCACGGTTAGCAATCACTATAGAACAAAGCCACACCAATTATTACCCATACGGGTTCCAAAACGCCCACATCCCAGCCAACATCTACGTCTTCAATGGCGCATCAAGCTCAAACATATTGGTCACCAGAACCACAGAGGAGCCTGCGCATCGCGGCAGACAAGTCGGTCTTCTCTTGCTTCGCCTCGACGCGACTCATGGTATCGAATCCAGCGGCGACGAACTTGGGCCATGTGTTGGTGAGCACAAGGTACTTGATCTCATTCTCCGCCACATCGAGCACACTCGGAGAAAATGAGTCAGGCACCTTTAGCTCGAACCCGCCGCTGACCCGCTCAACATCATCATCGCGCATCTGTGTCGCAGAGGTGAGGTTCGCCTTGCCCAGAGTTGACTCCAAGTCGAAAACGTTGTTAGCAGCCTGTGTGGTAGAGCTGCTTGTGGAAGATGACGATGATGATCCGGACCGGGCCAGGATATGGGTAGAATCCTCAAAAGGTGTGGCCGAGTCGGATTGGGTGCTGCGGCGACGGTTCAATGTGTGGGCTGACTCAGCAAAGATGTGGTGAAGCTCCTTGGCGGCCCTGGACGAGATGTTGACTGGAAAGTCGGAGTACTCAAGGGAAATGAAATGAGAGTAAATGCGAACCGCGCGGACGAATTGGCGCTGACGTTGCGCGATAGGATCGTTACCAACAGACGATCGATTAGCCGCAGAGGCTCCAGGGTAGGTGTTAAAAGACCGTTTCCAATCGGCGACATGGGATAGGAAGCTGACATTCTCGCCCGAGAAGTCCTTGAGTGCGGCGAATTCGAGCAAGGGCTGGGAGTTGCTGCGCAGTGCATTCTCAAGACCCGCCATGGTCAACATGTCACTACGGCGCGAGCTCTTTGATGTGGCAGAGCTTTTAGAGTGAACGCTTCGTGCCGCGATTGAACCGGTAAGCGTGGTGCCTGCAACGCCAGCACTACTGGCGGACATGTTATCCGGCTCCATGGTGCCAGTCTTGTGTCTCTGCTCCCATGAGGAAATGGCGTCAAGAGTTTCCTTCTGAAGACGGTGAGTCTTCATGACCTTCCAACATGGCACGAAGATGAGGAGGATCTCTGCGATGAAGATGGAGACGGCGAACCTAGAATGCGATCATGATCAGTTTCCCGTCATCTTGTTTGGGGCAAATCCGACTTACCACATGGGCGGTGCAAATTTGTCGTTGACAGGTGCCATGGCCGGCACGTAAAGTGAGACGAGCCACATGGGACTGGCCGGGAGGCTGTAATGACATCAGTGTCGCGTCTCTTGACCTTGGAACATGATACTTACAAGCACAAGCAGCATCCAATTGTCTGGATCCTCCAGCCGTGGGTGTCGTGGACGTTGCGAGTCTTCCATAGCAGGTATGGAGCATAGAACCAGGTCCAGAAGAACTGCCAAACAATGGAAAGCCACCTTTGGGTATTGAGCGAGTCAGTTACTACTCACACATGACGCGGATTAGACTTGAATTAGTACATACCACTCCCATCCGGTCAAGCACATCTCCGAGCGAGCTTTTTCCGTGCCAGGCACGCGGACATTGAAGAAGCCATAGCCGGGATGGAACATTTCGGAGCCAAAGTAGACAAATGCCGTGAGAGCAAACTGAACGATCATGCCAAGGCCAATATAGACGAGCGTGCGCGTGGGCTTGTCCGCGTTACGGCATCTGATGGCAGCGCGCTTGTACCATGGCAGTGACTGGTCAATAGGGCTCGACTTCTCCGACACTTGCTGTTCGTCGAGGTTCCCCAGGCAAGCAAAGCGGCGCTGCTGGCTGGCGATGTACTGAAATTGAGAGTTGGCAGCCTGGAGAAGGGCCATGCCAAATGGCAGGTAGAGACTCATGACCCAGAACTGAGCCTCACAAGGTACCATGGTACCGTAGGTAATGCCGAGAGTACACGACATGCCAAAGAGATGTAAGAGAATGACGGCGCTGAAGATGAGACCCAGCTTGCGAATCTGAAGGAACGGAAGCTGGCGGTGGCTGTGAAGGAAGCCCATGCCAGCGATGAGCAGGAGAGTCCAGACGATGGTGAAGCCGATGTAGAACCAGCCCAGGGCGTCGTAAGAGGCGGCCATGGCTGCGGTGGTTGGTGCCGTTGAGGCGAGACTTGGGATTGGACGACGAGCCGAGAAAGGCCAAGAGGGTGAAGGAGCGGATGGAAAGGCGTCCGAGCGTTGTGCTGGGGAGTCGTGCTAGCGATGACCACGTCGTTGGGCGAGCTGGGTGCTGGCAGTGGACGGTCGCTGGGGGCGTGATCAGGCGAGTGACGATGCCAACCGGAGAGGCAAATGCACAGGGCCAGGCATCTGTCGAGGGGGGCAGACCCGAGGGTTCAAGTAGATCGAGGTTCCGGACGAGACGAGATGAGATGAGAAGAGATGAGACCAGACGACAGTGGCTGACGACACTAATAATTGAGGGCTGGCCAGGCCACCAGGGCAGGCACGGCAGCATGGAACCTTGGAAGGGCCATTCCAGACGACGGCACAAAGTCACACGTGGGCAGGAAGGAGCGAGCGACCCGCTGCCGGCGCCGGCGTCACCGTCCGTCCGATGTCGATGAGTGCACCTCGAGCTAGAGTGAGTGAGGTGCCTCAAGGTAGGTAGGCACACACTAAGTAAGGCAGGTCTCGATCATTTACTCATCTCACTCACACCACTCACACCATCACTTCATCGTCACAACGCGGGCAAGGACGGGCGTCCGCTGCCACTGGGGGCCGGCACGCGCTGGCAGCAGGGAGGAGGAAAAGCAACCATCGCGGCCCAAGACAGTCTCAGTCCCGCGGTTCTGGGTGGCCATGCAAGGGTCTTGTCCTCCCTCTCGCGAGCGTTCACAAATGCACCCGCACCGCCAATACCAAGGAGATCCCAAGGGGTCGCAGGGCGGCCTTTACCCTCTGAGCAATCCCAAAAAGCAAGCCACAAGGTCCCACCTCGTCACGGACGCGTTCGCGAGCTCCAGGCTTGTGCCCGGTTGCCCGGGTTCGGATTCGAGCCGTGAGCAAAAGCAAGCACCCGCTCTGCTCCGGGGGATCATCGTGTTCCCACTGGATCGCAAGGCACCATTGTCAATAATGCCTGGCATGAAGGATCCCAGATGGCTCTTTTCCTCTGCGGGTGTTCCGTGACCTTGGTAACAGGCAAGATTGAGTTGCGTAGCGGCAGGCTAGCTCTCATCTCATCACGGATTGGTCGTGTTGAGTGGACGGGCGGGAACGGGAGCTAGCACCCGCCGTCCAATGGTGTCGATTAGATCCAAGCCGTCCCGGCACATCAGGGGACATCGTAATGACTGCGGGCGTCCCCCGGCGGCAAAGCTCTCGACCTCCCTGACAGAGTCCAGGTGGGAGCAGGCGGGAGCAGGTGGAAGCAGGTGGACGCAGGTGCGCAGAAATGGTCCCTACAGAGCACCCGGCCGCTGTCCTCGAGTGAGTAATGACGCAGCCTGCAGAGCGTGCAGGGCCTGCAGAACTTTACGATTGATCCTTGTGCAGCTATTGCTTGTGCAATTGGGATCTGCACAGACTTCGCACCCCAAGTTGGATGGGCGCCTCAGCGGCCTGCCTAATGATGATTCCTAAGCGAACAACGAGCCGTGCTCAGTTATCCGTCTCCAGACACCCCGACATTACTCATTCATCCTCGCTTATGGCAGAGAGCATGAATAATGCCTGCCTGCCTGCTCAGGTGATGGTCAGCTTTGCGTGCGTCACCCAGAAATTGATTGACCAGACAGCCACGAATGGTAGCCCCAGATCGGCACGGGGTGATCTACATATCCTACCGTTGTCCAACCACTTGTGAACGCCTGGTCATGGCCATCCTGTCTCGAATATGCACGCAAGGTCCAAGTCTTGTGTTGGAAAAAGCAGGCAGTGTCTGGGAGAGAGCTTGTAATCCACGTCAACTGATGGAGTGCAGTGCTTTCACAATGTCACCACATCATCCCGTTTTCCCCATCTGTTTAATGGCACAGCTACGTTGTGCTTATGCGACAAGATTAGCCTAGCTGCAGCACTTGCTGGGGCTGGAACTTTGAGTGCACATCGTTCTCTCTCCTTTCGAGAACACCGTCATCGCTCGTCTGTGCGACAGCCATGTGGCCCTGGGCCACCCCCCAGACAGCTGCAACGCGATGGCGAGCAAGAGTCAAAGCAACGGCCTACCCACGTGTGATCCTCGGCCAACATCGTTGCGAGGCGGGCACCGTGCTCTGCTGTTGTGGCCGAATAGTCGTGCAAAATCTGACACCGGCCGGGTGTGACGCTTCACGGAAACACCCTGCGCGTCCGATGGCATTCGGCTCCTGCACGACCGTGTCTTGCTGGCGATGGAACTCCAGCGTCAAATGAAGCCCTGCTCTCTGCTATATAATTGTTTCGGCTAGCACGTAGGAGAACAGAAACAGTCTGCATATCGTCGGACGGCTTTCCCAAGCCAGGGCGTACCACCGCCTCCGCCGAGACGGCACAGTTGTGAATTGAAGTGGCTGTAATTTTTGCAAGACTCTGTCCAGCTCTCAGCACCAAGAGCCAAGCCAATATCGTTCTCGATTCCGTTGAACGCCAGTCGGTGTAATGTGAGACATCTTGATGCAGCATTTGCCTGGTCCGCGGTGAGCAGGAAGCGAGCGCGGAGCATGACGAGAGGCGCTCCACAAGGGCGAATGACAGCAATGCCAGACAATATGGGCGTTCAGCGACGCAGAGGGGGGAAGCTGACAATGGCTGGTGGCGCATTCGCAAGTCGGTGGCGTCTCTATCCAGAGCGATGCCTTTTACAGGGCTTCCCGCACGGCGGTGACCGTGTCGGAATTTGCGAACTGGGTCAGTAGTGGCATGCGACCGCTTTTCAGAGCTGGGCACTGCCGGCGGAATATGCCGTCAAGATGGTGAGAATGCTGTGACAGCACACCATAGCGAAGCCACAACCTCTCAGCTGGTTTCGGTACTTGTCGTCCAAGGATCGCAGACGCCACCACCAAGTCGTCGGGTGGGATCAGCATCCTGATCTCATCCTCTGTCATCGTAAGTTCGGACTGGTGTACCAACTAGTCCCTTTCGCTGGTCGTCCACAGTAAAGCTAGGGAAAAGCATTGCGACTTGCATGCAGAATATGGCACCAAGGTTGATGGAGCTGTCGTCGGCTGGAGACCACGATGTGCATGATTGGTGTTGCAAAGTGCTGATGTAGCTGGTGGTGGAGAGTGGAGCAGAGCAGCCCTTGGCCTTCCTTGCATGCTCCAGCATGTCATCCTCGAGGAGCAGGACCCGCGCGGGCTGATTATGTCAGCGATTCTGGTTCCTCCGCACAAGTAAGAAGTACATAGCAAGGCACTTTGTATGGACAGCAGGGGTCTTGCCGTGCCAGTTGCTAGCGCCTTCCAAGGTTCGATTGTTGACGGCCTGGCAGCCGCTCAACCTCGAGAGGGCGGGGGCCTGCGATGGCGGGGCAGCCCGCCTTGGGCTGGTCGTGGCCAGCGCTGGTTGATTGGGCGACCGCCAGCCCGTCTCCTGAAATTTGGGAGAGCATCTAGATGATCAAAATAACCAGGCGCGGGCACCACCACCACCTTACCACTGCATCCATCAACCCGCGTCTTCGCAGTCCACCTCTCCCGGCCTCCAGCTTGCTCGACGACCATCCCGTCCATCACTCTGCCGCACATCGTGCTCCGCCGCCCCAGTCGCTTCCACGACAACCTTCTCCGTCTCGACCTGACGCGTCCCCCGCAGATCTGCATCGCCGTCCTCGCACACCACAGCAATCATGGGTGAATCAAGGTGAGCGCGTGACACCACCATCCGGTGGCCCATCATAGGGCATCACGTCAGAATCTCAGAGGATCTCGTGCTAATTCTTGCCATCGTTCCTACCAGACAGGAGCTCATTCAATGGCTGAACAGCCTGCTTCAGCTCAACATCACCAAGGTCGAGCAATGCGGCACAGGGTCAGTCTCCCACATCAGGTGCTTCTTCGCGGCGGCGCCGAACATCGCCATCCTCGGCACATTATACTGACGCCCCTGGGTTTCTCCATTCAGAGCTGCGCTATGCCAAGTCTTTGACAGCATCTTCCTCGACTTGCCCATGCACCGTGTCAAGTTCAACGCCAATACCGATTACCAGTACATCCAAAACTTCAAGATCTTGCAAAGTCAGTATATTCTCCGTATCTGCTGGCTTTCGTGAGCTGTCCTGGGGGACCGCCATACTAGCCTGCACTTGGAGGGTCGAGTTTAGATGGCTAACCACGTCCACGACATCACTACAGATTGCTTCGCCAAGTACAAGGTCGACAAGCCGATTCCGGTCGAGGCCCTTGCGAAATGTAAGATGCAGGACAACCTCGAGTTCCTACAGTGGGCCAAGCGCTACTGGGACCAACATTACCCCGGCGGCGACTACGATGCTCCGGCACGGAGGAAGGGGGCAGCCGCCCTGCCTAACACTGGCGCTGCGCCACGAGTCACAAGTGCTGCCGGTGCACGCCGTGGCGGCACCACGCCGACGACCGGACCGCGCGTTGGCCGTGTTGGCGGTGCTGCCGCTGGTGGTGGTGCGGCGTCAGCTGCGCTCCTGAACGAGAACGCCACCCTCAAGGAGACTGTTGTCGGATTGGAGCGCGAGCGCGATTTCTACTTCAGCAAGCTTCGCGACATCGAGCTGCTTGTGCAGCAGGCTGTCGAGGAGGATCCCGAGTTGGAGAAGCAGGAGGATGGTCTGATCAAGCATATCCAGACGATACTGTACTCAACCGAGGAGGGTTTCGAGATCCCAGCAGAGGGCGAGGGGCTGGATGACCAGGAGACTTTCTAAGCACAGAACAAGGAAAGCTTCATGCACTGGGACAGACATCCGATGCATGCTGTCGTGTGCTGGCTACATTCATCAGAAAGGGCACCCTCCCTCATTCGAAACAGCCTGCTAGGCAGGCTGTTTGGGGCGGTCACAAAACAAATGCCTGAACTGGGGGGCGGAACTTATTCTTGAAGTACTCTTACGGGTACTCTTCACTTCAACCTTTACGAGTGCACGATATCAGCGCAATAATACCAATAGAGACTAGGTGACTCATCCTGCACATACTTTCACAAATCCATTTTCTCCCCCCAAACTCTTCCAAATGTCCTTTCTGGTCGCGATAACCGCGCCATCGTGATCGCCCCCGGCAGCCGCCTTAGCTAAACGTAGCGTGCCCACGACGGTCCGCGTTAAGTAAAAGGGTCGTGTTCTTACCTCCTCACGTCGAGCCACCATCTCCAGTCCATCTAGAGCGCGACCCAGTCATGCCATCGGGATCTCCCAACTAACTACCATGAAAAGAGGAGAAAAACACCACTTGTTCCAGATATATCTGCACAACGAATCGCCTAGTGTGGAAGCTCCCCCGTCTCTTGATCTGCTCTCGGGAGCCACAAGCAAGTCAGCCACACACAGTAGATACAAACTCGTGCCACTGAAAAAAAATATTGTGTATTAATGGGATCCCTGCACAATTCTTGAGCACTGATCCCTTATTTAGTTGATGCACGCGCACGACCCGGGTAACGAGGCGGCACTGCGTAGACATGTCAGAATTCACGACGATCTCTCTCAAGACTCGGGCGAAAGAATCGCTCGCTGGCAGGTGTTCAAATGGGCAAAAAAAAAATGAAAAATACAGCCCAATCACTCATTGTATGTGCGCAGAGTCTCTCTTGAGATCACGGCACTTCAATTCATACTGTTCTGCCATTTTATGACTAGTAACCATTTGCCGCCGGGGGAAGAGAAAAAAAGAAGAGATGCCATGATCGTGAACGGGATCGCGATAGTTGTTCGTGGGATCGCGGGCGGGTATTAACGACTTGCTTGCTTGCCATTTGTCCCGACTCCGAGTGACCACCGAAAGTCTGAAGGCAAGGATGGTGCTCACGTGAATGTCCAGTCAACTTGTGCCCGAGATTCCGCACTTCTGCGGGTTTTGTGCTTATGGATTGTCATGGCATTATGCTAAACACTCCCTTTTCGAATAATGCTTTAGGGCAGATATAATTATGATCATGCGGATCAAAATATTTTTCTAATATCACTATGTGAGAAAAACAATAAAGCCGTGGCTCAGCAGTCGCGTTTGAGCTTCTTCTCGTTGGGGGTATCCTCCTTCGCGTATATCAATGTATGCGCTCGAGTTCAGTAAAGCAGGTGAAAATGGGGCAGAAATCTAGATTAAAAGGAAGCCATTTGATCAGTCATCTCTCGATAACGCAATCTGCTTGGTAACCATGATACCACCGCTCAGATCCCGCGGGGGGCCGCCGCCTCCACCAGGCGGACGCTGGATGATGATGCGCTTCTGGCTCTCTGTCTCAAAAAAATCATCATCATCGCTCGGACTATTGCGGCCGCCTTTCCTGGCGTTGTTGCCCATGCTAGCAGTGCCGGCGGCCTTCGTGCCGTGCGCGTAGTTGCCGTAGCCGCTCTCGAGGCCTCCGGGACTGGCGACGCCACCTGCTGATATCGTGACACCGGTCTTCATCTCGTAGATGGTGTCACATTCCTCGTAAGTGCGGCGCGAATTGCTCGGAAAACCGTAGCCGCCCGAACTCCCCGCCGCGCCACCGGGCTTGCCTCCTGTCTGGCCATTTGTGAGCTTTGTCGAATCACCACCTAGGCTGAATACGCGGCGGAAAAGAGGGCGAAGAGTTGCGATACATCCAACTATCAGGCCGAGGCCGTCTGGTAGAAAGTTGAGTTAGCGAATTGTCGCAGTAGTTTGGGGTGGGTGGAAGGGGTAAGAACTTACTTTCAGCATAACCCCAAATAACAATATCGGCAAGCGCGTCTATGATCATGAACAGTGAGCAAAGTATGCGACTTGAGCCTAGAGCATCTATAGCTTCCCACTTACCGAGGTAGTTCTCCTGCTCAGTAAGACCAATTGTGTACTTGAGTCGCACACAGGCTGAAAGAGAGGCGAAGAAGCCAAGCCCGAGCACACCTGCCACTGAGATCTTTGCATTTCGATTGAGCTTGACATTCCACAGCAGTGGGATGGGCATGAAAGCAGTAACCCTGTTACTAGTGGTTAGTTTCATTCTGCGTTGTACATGTAGGCTAGAAAATGCCTTACCAATCGGTGAAGATATTCACGGCGGTCGTTGCGTCTATATGAACTTGGGTCAGCTAATGTATCATCTCAAGAGAAGCAAGGAAGACGTGACTAACAGTAAACGTCAACGAGCCAGTCTTGGGGGTTGCATCGACCGCCCTTTTTGAGCAAGCTGAGGTCCCATGCTGCTGAAACTGGGTGGCAGTGAAAGATAATGAAACCGCCTATTCCTTCCGAATTAGCATGACTTGCATGTCAACAGTTGAAGACATTGTGTGATTATACTCACAAGCGACTACGTTCATGGTTGTGAAAATGGCCATGACACCGTACTGAAGGTAAACGTAGACTTTGCGGTTCTGCTCGGCCGTTAACTTTGTGCCCATCAACTCTTACGTATGGTTTGTTTACCTTGGCGATCCGAACAAGCATGAGGCCGATCGAGATTTTGACAGGTATGATGTTGGCACAATAGAATACTTCAAACAAGAAGAACCACTGGTTTGGAAGCATCGAGTCGTTAGCGCGATCCTGAGGAAGAAGCCGAGATTTGACGTAGGAGCTTACAAAGAGACCGATCTCGGTATACTGTTCATATTGTGGCAATGCTAACGTCGCTGCCTTGACACCAATTCCCGTGAAGCTGCACGCAATGCACGCAATAGATAAAACGGTGAAGAACGGCAAAGCAATAGCCATTGACCAATCTTCGATACCCCACACAGCGTAGCGCAATCGGGTATAGACTCGGAGGAAGAACGTGATATAGCCAACAACACATCTAAGTGACAGGGCCAAGTTAGAACAGGCATGGTTGTAGTTGTCTAGTGAATATGCTATCTCAGACGTACTACAAGTAGGTTAGCTAGCTGACGGCATTGTATCTGTCAAGTACTGACTGACCATTGTTATAACCGCTCCGGCCACATCCGGGCCACGCTCAATGAATATGGCCATTATGAAGGAGAAACGAGGTTTCTTGTTGTAGTTGATATCCAATGCTGCGATAGGGACGATAACGAGTTCCAGTTCCTTGTATAATAAAATGACGATAGTGGTGAAAGGCTCCGGTCCTTTCCGCCTAGGATAGCCTGGGTTGAGAAGTGGTCGACGAGAGGTTCATGCCTAAAGTGACCGTGCCGAAATCGAGATGCAAGACAGAAATCGAGGGTCCGAAGCGTATGGTTCGTGAGTGCATATCGTGCATATATGTACAGAGCAGCAGAGATCCCTGGCCCTTGATGTGGCTCCTCATTGCTGCCTCTTCCAAATGCAGCGGGAGCAACGCAGATGGAGGATGCAGGGGCTGTCCGGGATGACGCGAAAGGATACACCCTCGCCGGTTCATCAGGGATCGAATCTTCCGGCTCATGCTTGCAGTGTGAACGCCAAGATCATCACTATGAGAAGCAGGGCTGGCAACACATGCCTAAGTGGCGAGACCCAGCACCCATGTACCCGGAAATCCTTAAGGGGGCCCCATGAAGTATCATCCTCTAGAGCCAAATGTGCCCGGTGCAAATAATGCGAATTTACATGGTACCGGTATGCCCACGTTGATCTGGGGCCGGCACATGCCGGGCATTCATTCCCTTGTTGGCGGAAGGTCTGGTGCCTGCAAGGTTCAGATGCTGTACTCATCGCAGTCAATTGCTCTGGACCAACGCTGAAACAGTGCCCACTGCTTCTCTTGTTGACTCGAAATGGACCAAATGGGGATGCTCGGCAGTTTCGCGGAAGTGTTGAAGATGGAGTTCGGAGGAATCGCCAAAATGGAGTTCTGGTGTGAGCGGGTCAGAAGATGAACAGCCAGGGACCCATGCCGACGCAAGCGGTCCAGGTTGTCGCACCTCCTGCAGACTGCGCGATGCACGAGCAGGAAGCATGTGTTGCCGTTTTGTGCTCGGCAGTTGTCCGCATACTGGCTTGTGGTGTGCCCAGGCTGTTGAGATGCCATGTCAATTGATGCTAAATAGTGGTTGACAGAAGTTTAAGGTTCGTGCCAGATGCCAGATGTGTCGTCAGCAGAACATTGACGCCGAAGACATGAAAGGCCCGTGATGGTGGTGGAGCGGAACTCCCAGATGTCAAATGCTTGTTCCCGGGGGGGGGGGGGGGGGGTGGAGACGACGGAGCATGGCACGGGGAACAGGCCCGTGGTCCGGCGATTGACGCAAGTACGGGGCAGATCGTGGAGATGGAAAGTGAAGAAGCTCGGATGGCGAGGCTGATTCGGCATCGTGGTGTTGAGACAAGGTGCAAGGACGGTTCCTGGTCGGCGGGGTGACATTGTGTTCGGTAGGTACGGGAATTAGTGTTGGCTGTTGGTGACCTAGTGTGGGCAACCTGGACCTGACCTCAGGACAAGACGAATACTGAGGCGGGCGTCGTGCTGACAAGATGCTGCAGGGTGCTTGGCCGGATAGATGGTGCCGTGGATGGAAGGTGAGCGTGAGGGTAGGGTGAGGGCGAGGGCGGGTGCAAGTAAGTGGTGGAGGGTGTGATGGCCAGCATGTTGTAGACTTGGCAGGCACAATGGGCGAATGGGTGCCTGGCTTGGCTATGAGGCAGCAACAGGATACCTGCGCCCAGCCTCGCCCTGCGCCGGAGCACCATCCCCATCCAGCACCACTCAACCAGCCCAACCAACTCAACCAACATCCAACATAGACGACATGAGCCTCAATCTCCACCGTTACATTGCCTCGCAACTCGGCATGCACATAAGCCCAGCCAGCCAGCCGCACGCCATCCACACAAGCCCCAACGGCCGAACAAGAACAACACATTGTACCGCCACAGCCGCCGCACATCTCGGCGTCCGTTGTTTCATGTTGATCATGCGCCTTTTCCGCGATACCGGCATTTCTCACGGATGTCATCAGCTCGTCCTCGCCTGCCCAAGCTGAGATGTGCTTGTCGTCATTCACTGACAATGTGGAGCAAAAGTCTGCCCGAGACGTCGACTTGCTGGTCCGTGGCCTAGCACTACCATCCGCGGGTTCCCCGGAATCGGTACAAAATAGTAGTAGTTGGGGTTTGCAACGGCTAGGCACACCGGTGCGGGCAAGACCGGGGCGCTTCCGAGAGGTGGAGTTGGCCTTGTCGCATCTTCTGCCAATCCCCGACGACCATCAACCGGACCCTTCCCTGGAACGTAGTCTTCACCTCATCTCGCACCGAGCTTGGGCCTTCTGTTCTGCGCCCCCGGCCTTGTTCCCTGCTACTGCTGCTGCTGCGCTCATCAAGGTTAGCCCGGTCCAGCAGTCCATGAACGATGAAAACTGCAATTTGCTCTGGAAGACCTTGCTGATCAACTGCCCTTCTGGCACAAGATTCACCGTGTTCTTCGCAGGGTCTTTCAGGCACACGGACGGTTTCGTGTCCGGAAGCCTGCTTGCCGAAGTCGCCGATCTTAAAAAGCCCCTTTGTTCCACAACTCAACGTTACCCATGCACGAGTAAAATGCGATCTGCAAACAAGCTAAGACGTCTTTCGGAACACAGCTAGGAACGACAAGAACAGCGGTTGCGAACCATTCCGCTGGGTCGGCATAGCACCCACTTTCAGAAGAGCGCAAAAGACCATTGATAGGTGCGCCAAAACAGAAGTGTGTAGATTTATCGAGCCAACTCCGGGTGCCCATGGCAATGTCTCGCTGCAAATCATCGCGCAGCTCACTCGGCCAGGACCCAGGCATGCCTGCCTGACTTCCAGAGCGCCCTTAATGTGCATTTGCTTGTATCCATACATGTGCGATGCCCCACCAACCTTTTGTCGCCTTCTTGCATGTTGGCAGTTGTCTTGGACCTGAGAGCCACAACTAGTCTGTCAACCTGCATGAGGAAGTCCTCCGCGGCACGATTAAGCTGTGCTTACTTAGGGAGACCTGCCCACCCTTGCCAACATGAAACGACTCGCAAACAAACTTTGCTTGTCGTCAGCTTCATCACAAGTTGCTGTTGTGCAAAATCATTCCAAGCCATATGGTCGAGACTTTTCATAGACTGCTTCCCTGGGTACTTCCGAAGTTCCAGGGCAATCTCAACTTCATAATCTTTTCATATTGATTCCAGCTTCAATCGGGGATTTCATGGTACGATTGATTCCCCGACAGAATGGCGACTAATCTCAAAGTGAGTTATGAACCGTGTAATGCCCTCAATTGCCGGGATCGGGCGGATCTCCGCCTGCGGAGTGGCCACGTCATAGTCATCAGGATTGGATCTAGAACTTTATCTAAACCTAAGATCGGTGCCATGAGAAACGGTATATGTTACACTTCACATCAATGCTGATGCTCATGCAGAAATGGCACACGCGACAAGAATGGACCGATCTGGCGGTCTCCGAAACGCTACTGACAGTACAGTGACAATGCCACCCAGCTTGAGGCGCCTGGACCCGCAACCTTCTGGAATTACCGAATCAAAATTTCCCTAGTCAAGCCGGACGACTAGGGTCTGAAGATGAGAGCGACTTGATAATGTGCGCCCAAAGAGTTTCACCTGCACGTATATTACACGGCTCTTATAGCGATGTATGGCCGAAGCGGGTAGGAGGGGGCGTTCTGCCTCCTGCCACATTCGATAGTCGCAGTGACTCCTATAATGACTTTGCTATGACAAGAATCGACGAAAAGGTGGCCCTTGAGGCCGCGTCATGGGTAAGTCGGTATATCACGATCGAGGCCTGTAGCAATAGCACGAAAAGGTGGAAATGCTAGCGAGCGTGCCCAGGCTGAACCCCAAGGCGATCCCCACAGCCCAGGCGGAGGCGGCAGTTGCCGTCCTTCAGTGCTGGGCCGATCATCAGTCGCTGCCCTAAGACCTGCTCGGGAGGCGTTAGGGACATATCTGCTCCTCACTCACCTTGTCATGCATACTTCGCGCGCTTCCCGCGCACTTGGCATTTCAGTTAACAGAGCACATTCAAATGGCTGCAATAACTCAGGGTGCTATCCTGCCGCCAAGACGCCCTGCGTGGTAGTCCAAGCCAAGGACTGAGAGGAATATTAGCATTTCAGGGTTCGAAGACGAACAATCACATGTAGGGGTTCTAGGATCACGGGTAGCCCGGAAAAGAATAGTGAGCTGAATTTTGCCGTACGCGTTGATGAGGTAATTGAATGTGCCGCAGTCAGTTCTTGTCTTTCCCAAAATTTTATACCTCGACCCTTGAAAGAGCAGAGGTGCAAGCTCACAGACTATACCTCGTCAGAGTCGTAGCCGGCGACACGACATAAGACAGCCACATGAAACCGTTATGGCTTATACCACCCTTAGCGAAGTTTTGAAAGGCTTGCACCTGCGCAAAAAGGTCAAATCAGGAAACATCTTCAGAGTTGGGCCGCGGTCACAGCAACAGACGGTGAGGTTCTGTAGTTGCACGACTCAACCATTTGTTTCTATCATTATCAATGGTGAAATGGCGTATGTGGAAATGATCAGATCTACCTCTAGCACTGACCGAGGTGGTCATGCAGTCTCTGTATGTACCGCACGCTGCTATGTAGCGCAAATCATAAGCCATCGCATAGTCACGAGGCCCTAGCTCCTTCCCCGTCACCACACCCCCGTTTACTCGCAAGTCCACGACTCCTTCCTCTCCGGCTCGCCCCCGATATACCTCAACCTGGCCGGATACGCACACAGCTCAACAGCCCTGCTCCCAGCCCTACCGCCCACGGCATACCGGTTCTCCGCGTACAGCCTGTCCGGCGGCGCGCTGCCTTCCCCGCCTTCCACCCACTCAATCATCACGTCGATGATATCCCCGGGGAGGTACCCTTCGCCGTTGTAGCAGTGTCCCATCCCGGGCGCCTCGAAGAAGCGGAAGTACTGCCCCGCGTCCGGGTCCCGGGCGAGGACGGCGTCGTAGTACTCCCTCGTCCCCGCGATGGGGGACAGCTCGTCGTGGGTCCCGTGCCAGGTCATCAGCTTCCCTCCCGCGAGCTTGAAGTCTGTCAGGTCTGGGTCGGACGTCCCGATCGCCGACGAGTATTGGTTCACTGAGCGGCGGAAGAGGCGGGAGAATTCTGCCGGGGTGATTGGGTCGGTGGTTAGGTCCCGACGGGTCTTTTCTTCGGGCGGGAGGAGGAAGATCTGCATCCAGTCCTTTGCTAGGAAGAACGGCGCTGGGGTGCAGTTTACAGTCTCGTTGTCGGAGGAGAAGGAGGAGGAGGAAGAGGAAGAAGAAGAAGAGGACGGGGTACAAGTCGTGTGTGCGATGCCAGTAAAGGCGGCGCTCTGATCTAGACCGTGCCAGAGGGATCTGCCGTCGTGTGCAGCGCGGGGGCCGTCCCAAATGGCTTTCGCGATGTCGACGGCTTGCTGGCTGATGGTCATCGTGCCGCTGCTGGCGTCAGGACAGTCGATCGTCTCGCCTACGAGCGAGTCCGGGTTGAAGCTCGTGCAGGTGGTGGTCACGTCTAGCACGATGCCGTCTTGTACTCCGTCGAGCCCGTCGCTGGCCGCGATGGCGGCTGCGCTGATCGCGGCGAGTTCGCAGGGCGGAGGGAAGTATCCTGGTAGCGCGTTCTGATGTGTCAGCGGTTGAGAGAGCTCATTGAGAAATATTTCAAGAGTGTCAGGACCTAGGCAGACGCGCGCTACTCACCAATATCGTACATCTTGACTACGGGCCAGTACATGAATGGGATGAGTTTGTCCCAGTTAATCGCTGGCGCCGAGGCAATGATGCCGTCGTATTGAGTCGGGTATCGCTGTGCGAGCATGAAGCCCTGTCGACCTCCGAGAGAGCAGCCCTGTGCTCGAGGAATAGCATCAGTCACGGCATGTATAGACTCAGCATCTGTCTAGAGTAAAGATGCCACAACTTACCGACCAATACGAGTAATCGGGCCTCTTGCTAAAGTATGCAGCGACAGCCTTCTTGCCAAGTGTTGCCGCATCATCGAGGGCGACAGACGCAAAATCATTTAGTGTATACCAGTTCATCGTCTCCCTCTCGGGACTCGCAAACGCCCAATCTTTCGGGGGCATGCGGAAGTACCGTCCATGACCGCCGTCGGTGCTCACGGCCGCGAAGCCCTTGGACGCCGGCAGCACGAGGTCCCCAAGTGTGCCTGTGGTCCAGGCGCCGCCGCCGACGCCCATGAGGCGCCCGTTCCACGTCGTCGCCAAGACGGGCAGATTGACGAAGACTGTGACGGCGTCGTTCCAGCCGAGATGCGTGTACGAAATTGAGACGTTACATACTGTGGCGGTGGCGGGCTCGGAAAGCGGCCAGACGTTCGCGGCCAACTTCGAGCCTATCACTTCGGCGACCTCGGCGCGGACGGAGGTGATCTTGGCGCCGTAGAGCTCGAGGTTCTTGAATGTGTCTGGGTGGCATAGTTGTGTTTCGGTGGTACGAGATAGTTGTGGAGAGACAAAGACTGCTGCAACCGCGGCGGCAAGGGCAGCAATGGCAAGGCTCGCGACTAGAGTCAATCCTTGTCGGATGTAGGCTAGGCCTGATGAGTGATAAGTGGTGGACGTGACTACGGTACTTGGTTGTGGTTCGGCTCGATACGCTGGTTTTGGAGCAGCCTGTACTATTGCTGCAGTTGCGGCAGCAACGGTCCCGAACCGCATGGTTTTATGCCGTGCCCGGAACAGACTTGACGATCTGAGAGTCTTGGTTCAAAGCGGTGTTCCTGTTAAGCTGGTAATCGCAAGAGCTATGCGTGCTACATATGTATCGACAGCCGCTGCTTTGTTGCCTTGAGTAACGGCATGTTGTCCTCCACAATGACTTTCTGATGATTGATTGTGCGGGAGTTCGTTATACCGGAGGTGCGGTTTAGGCCAGCTTAAGATCATTGTTCAGCTGAAGAAATTTGCATAGTCAGACATGTGTCGAATTGGATAGTCCTGAGGCATCAATGATGGGATCTTCATTTACGGCACTTCGCCATTCGATAATGCCTTTTTAAGTCTGCGCCAAGCGACTCCGAAGTGATGGCACAGAAACATGCGAGGTCTTTTGCTACTTGATATTTGGCAATCTCTCTTTTGTAGCCTGGCTCTCGAATCCAGCACTGTCAGCTACAATATGGTATTCTTACGCATTTCGTTCCTGACGCCATCATTTTATTGGCGTATGATGGAAAGCCTGAATGGCTGTCATCAGCCATATCAATGAACAATGAAGCTATCTCGACGCGGCTGTCGGTTGAGTCAGTTATCTTCTGCACAACCCAGTTTAGACCTTAGCTGAGGGTGGAGAATAGCTCTTCCTAGCTATGGCTGGATGGTCTCAGAGCTATAATGAAAGTTTACTGTAACGGACTGAGGCATTCATCGCAAACATAAACAACTCACGATGTCTCCGCCGACACAGCATTAACTAGTGTTTCCTGCTTCGTGGAAGTGACGAAGCTGGGAGTGCTGCAGCATTGATATGATGCTTATGCGGAAACGATTTCTGGCTCTATTCAGATATGAATGAGCAGGGGAAACTCCAATTATATTGTCACTGGCCGTTAGACACATTGCTGATCTGGAAAGAAATTGTGACAGTTGAAAGAGCAGCGACGGCAGTGTCAAAAGCCGTTATTGATCCGCCTACAATCAAAAGAGATTGTTTTTAGAAGCGTAAAGCGAGTATAAAAGCTCGCATTGTCTCAAAGTGACGTAGCCCGGCTTTACTGGTTCTCTTTTCGAGATGCGGTTGATAAGCACGAAGTTGGGCACATGGTCTCAAAGTTCAGCTAACAGGAATATGTGTGATCAGTGCTCGGCTCACATTACGAAATGAATGCCATGTGAGCGTTAAGTTCTGAAGGTGATCAAGTGTTTCCCACATCGGCGACTTCGAGTGTAACATTCTGAGACAAACACAACTTTTGTTTTTTTTCTCTTCTACCGAGTTCTTGCTTAAAAGTATGTGTTTGCTAACCAGGGGACATATCCTTGACAGCAGGGGTTGGACCAATTGTCATATGATCTGCGAGTTGCGAGTTCCAAACATTTTTGTGGTCCTTACATCAGGCATGAACCTTGCATCCTTTGGTCGTCTTCCTTGCAAGCGAGCAAACCATGGCAGAACTAAAAAGCAGGCTGACTTGACTGATAGGCTTCCGATCAAGATAAGCACCATCTGTTTCCCCCGCCTAGCTAATGTCTCCAGCTTTTTCCACTAGCAGGCTTAGTCAGATTTGTTACCCTAATAGGCTATCTCAATACAACGTTGCGGCTTCCCCTCACAAGACTCTGCTCGAGCCATCTAGAAACGCAGCCATATACATTCATCCTGACTAGCAAACCTAGCCTTTCTTGAGACCTAACGCACCAAGCCGGAGGGGTGACGCGTCCCGCCTTAGTCTTTCTCCTTCTTCGTCTGTGTTGCTCACCTCGGCAGTGCCAGCATGGCTCGCAGTCCCATCCTCGCGCCCATCGGCGTCATCCTCGCCGCGCTCGCCGCCGGGATATACCAGATCGAGCTATACCGCTCGATCAAGTACTTTGCCGGGATCGGGCACAAGTTCGAACCAATAGGCGCGTACCCCAACCTGAAATGTCGACGGATAGAGCACCCGCGCCTGCAGGCGTGCGAGGACATGTGGCTGTCCGAGGCTACGCGGCAGCTCTTCCTGACGTGTTCGGACTCGCTGGCGCGGGATCAGTGGATGCCTACGTGAGTTTCCCTGCGCTGTGATTGCGGGGGTGGTTGGGCGTGACATGGTGAATCCAGGAGAATTGCGATTTGGATTTTGTTGGATGATAGAGCCCAGACACAGAGAGGGAGAGATAGGCCGAAGCAAGTGATGACGGATGAGGGGCTAAACAAAATATCCAAATACTAACTGGCATCATCCACAGTATGGGCAGATTCAACATTACTGCCCGCTCAACCCAAGACGCCATCATCGCCCTGGACATCGACTCCCCCGATCCCGCCTCCTCCTTACGCATCCTCACGACCCCAGATTGGACCGGCATCCCGGGCGATGAAAACCGGATCTACCCGCTCAGCCTCTCGGGCCTCGACGAGCCCGACGGCTCCATCCGTCTCTGGCTCGTCAACATAGCACCTTCGGCAGACCACGCCACGGGCAAATTCCTCGACCAGCACGCCGTGGGGGGAAACCTTACTGTCGAAGTCTTCCGCACAGAGGGGACTAATGCAGGCGGGAAGAGTCGCTCAATGAGACATGTACAGACGTTTGCGCTCCCGGGCCTCGTCTCGCCGAACCGCGTCGCGCCGGTGGGCGACGAGACGAATGACTTCTGGTTCACTAATGACCATGGCGCATATAAGACTGGCATCGTGAGTTTTACTTCTGCTTTTCCCCCCTCTTCTCCAATTCAACCCTCATCATGTCCACTCACCTTTTATCACAACACACATACACCATAATATCCTCAGTGTTTTTTTTTTAACATCGTCTGTTCGCGAGATAAGAAAAATGCCCTCTCAGGCCCGCTAGGCTGGGGCGACGTGTCCTACTGCACCTCGCAGGCCTGCCGGACCGTAGCCCCAGGCCACAAGTTCCCCAACGGTCTCGCGTTCAACCGCGGGCCCGCGGGCGACGGGCTGCTGTACGTGCCCAGCTCGCTCCTCGGGCGGGTATACGCATACAAGCCCACCACCACCCGCGGCAGCGGCGAGAAGGGCGACCTCGAGCACGTGGCCACCATCGACGCGGGCTACTCCCTGGACAACATCACCCCTGACGCCGAGGGGGATCTCTACATCGCCGCGTTCCCCAGCGCGGTGGACCTCATAGCCGCGTACGCGGACCCGCACGGGAGCTCGCCCGCGACGGCGGCGGTGCGGATCAGGAAGGCCGTCGCCGCCGCCGGGGCCGAGGGTGGCTGGGCGGACTTCACGGTAGACAAAATCATCGAGGACGGCGCTGGGGGGAAAGCCGAGATCCTCCCCGGCACGACGAGTGTGGTTCACGACGCGACTACGGGGAAGTTGTTCTTCAGTAGTAAGTCCATGGTTGCTTCGCTCGACTCTTACCAGGGTTTTTCTTTTTTTCCTTTCCCCAAAAAATATCTAGGCGTAGGCGGCTACTGATTCTCAATTTTGTCCAGGTGTCATCTCCCCGTTCATAGGCGTTTGCGAGCAAGTGAACTAGCTCAACAATCCACTACTCTAATCCAAGGATCAGCGAAGAGTGCCAGAGACCGCTGTATGGACTTATAAGGTCACTTGGCTTGAGCAACCAATGAGTAGTACCCTTATACTACATACATAGTGGGCGAGAATTTGCAGGGTGAATTGAAAATGCTGGTCCGAACTCAATGGGAGTGTTTTCTCGGGCAGGAGCTGCGGAGAAGCCAGCACTAGAATTCTAAGTAAATGACACCTGGAAACCAATAATGATCTGCACACATGTGACCGGCATCTCGCCCGGAGTGTACAACTACTTCCTCCTGTTGACAGGGTGGGTGGGATGGCGTCGTGATGGAACAGACATGGAACAAGCAAGCGAAATGCAGCAAGGAAGGAAGATTCGAACGATTCGCCGTAATACCGATATCAGCTTAAGACTATCAAGCCATATCGGCTGATGTCGCATGGGCTGAGTGAAGTGTGTACCCGACGACATATTCCGCCCCGGTTGGACGTCTCAATTAGTAAAGCCTAGGTTCTCTGCAGAACGCCCTCAGCCCGGAGCATGTCGTGCTCCGTGTCGGGTCATGAGAATATGATGTGTATGTTCCACAATGCTATAGGCTTTCGGACTGTGCAAATCAATTTTGCGAGCACTACAGCATATGCTTACCATGGAGACTGGATATAGACAAAAATTTGCATGAAATTATACAATGTCATGTTTTAATATAGAACACAGCAATCGTCTCATTGAACTGATCACAATTCCGCGACAATTTCTGCTGCCGCCGCGTGCACCCAGGTCAAAAGAACGATCTATTTATGCTTCTGTCCATCTACGGTATCGTGATGATAGTTGAGCTCTTGTTCCTCTTGTGGAAAGCCACGTTGTAGCCGCCACAGCTGACTCTCAAACCAGGTCAGACACGCCCGGACAAAGTGCACGATCAATGTGCACATCCCAACTGCAGTGCCCCATCAACACGCCGTAGTCGATCGAACTCGCACTACATAATGAGTCAGGCCACTCCGTGACGCAGGCACATGTGTGACAAGCCTCTCGGAACACAACGGTCCACGATTTGTAGGGCTAAGGGGGGATGTGGGTGGTGCCTGTCAGCAAAGGCCTCCCAGCTCATGCAGTCGACGGGCGTGGCGGTGGTGGTGCCTGTCAGCAAGTTGCGGGGCCTCCCACAAAACATCAATCTGGCTTGGACCCCAAATTATGCAGAGAGAAGCTTGGGAGTTAGCTGGTGTTTCCGCCTTGGGTATGGTTTATCCAACAAGCTGCTGCCTTCACGCCCATTTCTGACCACCAATGCGGGACCGCAGCTTGATGGAGACCCGAGATTGCGAATAGCTTGGTTAAAAAGTCCTGGGAGGCCGCTGCCCGGCAAAATGACAGCAGGACCGTGATTTTGTGCTTAGAGGGTCGTGCTGCTGACAGGTGAGCGGAGATCCGTACGTTGAAACTTGCCAAGGCGTAAGCACCGGTGGGAGTTGGAGGTTTGCGGGATGGCGGACTTGGACCTGGCTCAATAGCAATCGCTGTATAGATACTGAGAAGCGTAAGCACAGCGGAGGCCGTCTTCGAAGGTGGCGCTCGTGTGGTTTTGCACAGCAAGACGGCAGGAAATGTCCAGTTCGTTGCATAGTTTGACATTGCTTTGTGTAGACAGCAGATCCTCCAGTGATGCACGATCTCCCCCCCCCCCCCCCAATTGTGTTGACGAAGTTACGTGCGTGCCCCATGGCTCGTGCACAATGAGCAATCCCTCAAGCGTGCTTGGCATCGCATCCCTCGGGTCTAGCCGTGGGCTTGGGCCATGCTGGAGAACCACGTTGATTGAGGATGGGAGAGGCCGTGCCCAGGGCCCGTAATTGATGGTCTTGGGATGCTTGTCGACGGGCTGGGCCGAGGTGAGTTGAATTCGGCACGTTATGGACAATGTGCTTGGCGGAGTTGACAAGGTTTCGACAGTAGCACTGGACTGCCACAGCCACCGCCGCTTGCACAGTTAATCGCCCGGGATCAAAGGCAGCGTGGCCTAGCCTGGCCTAGCCTGGCTTGCTGTCATTCGCTGGGAGCACGGGCGTGTTGCTCAGCCGCAGAGGCTGGCGAGTGGGAGTCTCTCCAGAACGCCTGGTATAGGGCTGAATGCCAAAGGCCCTGGTCGCTGCAATTTCCAAGCGGCGTGATACGGCACAGCAGCAGGTCCTGGCTCGTGTCCAGTTTTCTCGCGAGGGTTGGCGTCGCCTGCCTGGCCTGCCCTGGCCTGGCTCTGCATGCCGGGTCCAGTACCCGCCTTGTCGTTTCTGCCTGCATCCTCAGTGGCGTGAATGCGACGTCGACGAGAAAATCAGCAGCGGTTCCGTGCAGCTTGTCGTCATAGCTGTGTAGAGCCTGTCCGTGTCCCTTGCTGGCTGCCTCACATTGTGGGCGGCGCTGCGCATACCGCCGTTTCTGTTGCGACTGCTGAGCAGGAAGATTGAGACGGCGGGATTGCTTGCTCGGCCATGGGATCCGGACACACGGAATTGAATCCTGTCTCGGCGTAATCAGCCGTCGAGACATATTTCGATTGCCGACAGGGTGTCGCCATGTGTGTGGAAGTCGCCAAGGACTAGCATGTTTGCCTGCATCCCCAGTGCACAGACACCGGCGGCATTGCAGATGCCTGCGTGACGAATAACAGTGCCTGGAATGGACCGAACCAAGCTCAGAACGTTCTGCAGGCTGCAACTTGCAGGCAGCAAGGTTTGGTGGCAGGCAATCAGATTCGAGTTGGCATGCCGAGATGATGTGGAATGTGGCGGCCTGGATGATGGTGATAGTGATGATCTGAGCAGGCAGTCACCCAATTAAGGTCCTACAGAAGGAGGAGTCCTTGCAAGTCGACATGCTGCTACAGCCAAGCATGCTAGGCAATGGGGCATCCTGTCAGGCGATCCAGGCACGAGATCAGCAAGTTAGCAAGGAACAGCACCAAGTGTCCGAAAGTGGTGTCCGATGTTGAAATTACTGCCTCGGGGCAATCAGCATCGAGCGATTTGGCAGCGCAGGACGCCAAGAGCAAGCAGCAACTGGAAAAATCCCCTGGAAAATCCCCAGAGTCGTGAATGAAGTGGGGGGGGGCACCTGCTAAACGCGGCCACGGTCGCACGTGTGTGCGCTGCTGCTATTTTGGAGCGCTGGAGTGCTGGAGCCCCGGAGACTGCAATAAACACCGGCGACGGCGACGATGCGTAAGTCAGCTCAGCAAATACTGGCCGCGATACTATGGGGAAGGGCCCGTCACAACCGCGCGGTAGGCATGAAACAAGACAGCGATTCAGCATGCAGCTATTTTGGTTCCTGCTCTGTTATGCCAACCAACATGGGGTTATTCGGACCCAAACAGGCGGCCCACGATTCAATCTGGCCTCGAATTAGCACCAGGAACGCAGCGCATTAAGTCTTGGAGACTTGGCTGGTTGGTCGAGGCAGGCACGCTGCCTGTTTGCAGTTCGCAGGGCGCGCGCGGGAAGGAGCGACCAACGGCGGGATGAGGGACTGGGGGACTGGGGGACAGACGGCCAACGGGGGCCACCACGCCCACCAGAGCCAGAACCAGACCTGTCAACCCGAAGAGCTCCAGGCACCACCCCTTGAGCGAGCCAGAGCTCTGGACTAAACTACATGGTAGAGCTCACCAGCAGCTTGTGGGCATCGCCATGAGCACCACTGCGCCGTCACCACCACCCGACGACTGCGGGTGTCCGAAAGTCAACTCTGCAGCCAAATCTGGCGCCGGCCAAGCCACCCACCCCCCCCCCTTCTCCATCCATTCCTTCCATCCCCCTTCCAGGGTCACTTGAGCACTGCCAGTGGCTGTACGCTCCATTATTGGCTGCGGAGGGCTCCCACCATACCACTTTGGGCTTGGCCGGGGCCCCCACCGCCAGGCAGAGTCATCGGCGGCCAGGCAGCTCCTGCACGCGCTGGGGTCCTGCTCTAGGCGTTTTTCCACATGTCGAGCGAGCGACGAGGGGGGGGGTGTCGCTGCAAGTGTACAGCCTCTCTCTCTCTCTCTCTCACACACACACTCTCCCTCTCCCTCTCTGTGGTGTGGTGTCGAGGGCCCGCGAACCCTGCTTGGCCAGCCCGCACACCCTCGACACCTCGCAGAGATCAGAGCGATCGTCCTACCTCCAGGCGACAACCCTGCATCCCGCCGTGCAACGCGCGCTGGGCTTATAAGCATCGCCAGCGCCGCGCATGCAAGTCACTTCCTCCCATGTTCTGCCCTACAGACCCGCAGCCTCCAGCAATCCAATACCTTCAACAACTTACACCCCCTCAACCACATATACGCCAGCCGGATCCCCCAGGCAGCCAGATCTCCTCACAACCTCAGGCCTACAAGTACAAGTATCGTGAGGCGCCCACACCCTCGACATCCCACCTCACCTCACCACACATCGGCCACCTCTCATAACAGACAAGTTGGCGACCATCAACCCAAGAGTCATCATCAACAACACCATCCACCGTAACAAGACCCGATCTCGTGAAACATCAACCTCGACTGCTGCACCACTGCCTGTGACCGACTCTGCCAACTACACCAAGTACACGCGGGCTTCGCGTCCTCCGCCTCTGGTTATCCAGTCAGATCCTACCACCTACAACACCACCAGACGATCTCGGAGTCACTCTCCCGCCGCCACCATGTGCAAGACACACATCTACACTGAGATCTCGGCAAGCGGCCGCCGCAAGGAGCGCGAGGAGCAGGAGTTCTGCAAGCGCTCCCGCCACGGCGTGCTCTGCGACCGGGACACCATCTTCAGACACGAGCCGACTTACTCGGCTCGTCTCAGCCCCAACATCATCTACAACGCTCCTCCCACGCCGCCGCGTTCCTCTCACTCTCGCGGAGGCTCGGACTCGGGCTCCTCCACCAAGCGTCGCTCCAGCACATACTACGACCATGGCGATCAGTACCTCGAGATCCGCAAAGCCTCGCCTGCTCGTCGCTCGCGACGCAGCAGCTTTGCCGTTGAGTTTGAAGAGCCCGTCGTGACCGACTCCCCACCACGGCGATTCGCCTCTGTCCGCCGAACTGCGCCCCCAAGCCCTCAGCTCAACGACGACCTCTTCCAGGTTTCCGACCCCAAGGAGCTCCAGAACATGGTTGAAGGCCGTCCCCGCGGCATTCTCAAGGGAACTCGCCGCGCCTCGCGAAGCTCACACGCCAGCGACGAAGAGGAGTATCTACGCAGCCGCCGTATCAACGACCTCCTCATCAACACCAAGGAGGACCAGGCCCGCAAAGCGCGGGTTGAGCAGGAGATCAAGCGTCAGAACAGGGACATCAACAACCGACCAGTCCACGTCCCTGATGCGCCTGTAGTCTCCAACAGCCGGTCCTACCGCCGGCCCTCGGTCGTGGTCGACCCTATCGAGGTCACTACTTCCCGGATGCGTACACTGGACATTCAGGAGAAGCGCGACCGTGTTGCCGAAGAGGAGCAGCAGCAGCGTTTGCGCGACCGTATTGCCCCGCGCCGGCCTGTTTCATACTACGGTGAGCCCGCGCGCAGCGGCAGATACGCCGACGACCGGTACTACTGAACCGGTCGACTTACACACACACATACACACACAAAATCATCGCGCACATGCGATACCAAAAAAAAAAAAAAAAAAAAAAAAAACTTGTATTTAGCATCTGAGCATTTAGCGATTGGGTGGTATCATTTTGTTTTCGTTTATTGGTCACTTATTGGTCACTTTTAGCAACATGCACTTCAGAGTAGAGCAATGGTTTTGGAGGGCAACGCAGGGTCACGACATGTTTTACAAGATTCATTTTTCTTTCTTTTTTGAGGATTTGGCACAATTGTCTAGTAGATAGAGAATGCACACCAAGCGATACCCCCTCAAAAATTACTTTGTCCCCATGTGCTCATTCGACATGTGACCGTGTTGCGACTCGGACTCGGTAACAAGAGTCTTGGCCAGCATCTGGGCCGGACTTATATGACAAGAGACCAAATACCGGGCCGTTTCCAAAAATGGTGTCAGCGCGCTTGAACCTCTGAAGTTTCAAAGACGACCCCACACACACCCATGCTGCCTAGTCAGCGAAGACTTGCAGACACCCGTTGGCGAGGGTGAGAGAAAGAAGAAGGGGGATGACACCGAAGACCATTTTGGTCTACACGTGGAGAGTTGCACAGCAACGCCGAAGGGAAGGAGGGGGGGCAGTTTGAAGTGGAAAAACCCCCCCACACACCACCTCTCTCTCTCTCTCTCTCTCTCTCTCTGTCGGGCGTGTGCACGCAACGATCACCACTCACACACACTGAGGACTCTCACCTCAGTCTCCTTGTAGGAAGAAGCCGTCGTCCCCACACCCCACCTGCATGCATGCACTCTGCTTTAAAGCGGGCTGGTTGCCTGTTGTTGCCTTGACAGGCCGCACTCCCCCGAATCGCCCCCACAGTCTTCCGAGGTTCTTTATCGCAAACTCAGCGCAGTGTAGTGCAGTGTGGTGTAGCGCAACCTCGGGCCGCCGCAACTGGGTATTTCCGATTCTTTACTTTCCCCCCCGGGGGTAGAGTTCTCTCTGCCACATTCACTTTGGCTATGCTAAGAAGGTGATTTAGTGCAAGGCAGAATTTCGCATCCGGGGGGAAGCAGCGCAGACTAGGGCGATAATCAGTGAGGTTGGCTTGAGAAATTTTTGAGTTGCGAGAGGTTGAGAATTGGTGTTTTCTTGTGTGTGTGTGTGGGGAGGGGGGGGGGGGGGGGTGGTCATTGTGTGACTTTGCAGCGAGGTGGAATTGAAAATGGCACGAGTGTGCTCTCCCGGACACGACTAGTGCGTATCAATGTATGCTGCGCGTTGTTTGATTACTTTTCTGTATGTAAACACGAGAGAAAGAGAAAAAATGGAGGGGGACGGGTAAGCTACCCATGCCGCAATGCAGATCTCTCATGCTGCTGCTGCAGTGCTGCCTGCGGCGCGCGCTGGTGAGTGGATGTTTTGTTTGTGTGTGGCGATGCGTTATGACGATGATGATGATGATGATGATGACTGGCAGCAGCAGCCAAGGGAGGGGAAATGGAGTGTGGTCGAGGGGCTCCTCGAAGATGAGAGCGTGGCGTGCGCCAAGGGACTTGCACACCTGCACTGGGTTCTGGAATTGGCTTGGGGAGGTTTTGGGATTGTTGTTCTTGACGGAATTGGTCCATTGCACAGCACAGCACAGTAGTTATGGCACAATTGATTGAGTTTAGTTGGTGCGACGAGGTTACCTGGGCGACGACTGGGAAAGGTTTGGCGGGCCACGTTTGGAAGGTTGATGGTGCACGTGTGGGTGGATGCAAGTACTAGTTTCCAAGGGGATGGGTTAGGTGTTTGATTAATCACGACCAAATGTCACATGGATAAGTTGTCGCAATGTCTCAACTCTAAAAAGCCTCTCTCTCTGTTGGGAAAAAAAAAAAAGGGTGGCGGAGCGTGGTTCGTGCCTCCCACGGCGGGCAGACGAATTGAATCTGCTCTTGTCATGGCAATTGGGGCGCGAACCAACCTACACTGCCCTCGCAGTCGTCGGGTTCGTAAAAAGCGGCGGAAGAATTTCAAGGGACCTTGCACGGCCATGCGCGCGCTCTCAGCAGGGTAGCATTTCGCGGCCGCGCGAGGCCTGCGGATGTGGGAGGAAACATGTTTGGCTTCCCGCAGGGCACCAGCACACACGAACGCGCGTGACGATGATAAAGCCGTAGAGGCAAGGAAGGGAGGCGGTGCGCGCACCAGTCGAACTGACCCGAGGTACTCGAGTAACTTACGGGTTGTCTGCGATTTGCGGTGGCATCACGTTCGGGCGGTCGGGAGCAGCACCCGTGATCATCATCATCATCATGGCCTACTTAGTTAATGTCTCCCCATTCGATGTTTGGCTGGCAGTGCACATACATACACACACACACACACACACACACACACACACACACACAGAGAGAGAGCAGGGCGCAGCTTCGCAGTCCCCAGTGCGCAGCCCTGCAGCTGCCCGTCTATCCGGCGGTCTAGACCTTTGCACGCAGACAAAGAAAAGCACGGACAGTTGATAAGAGACGACAGATAAACTACGTCACCTTACCCAGTGTCCGGCCGTCGGAATCCACCCTGGCCAGTCACTTGTTTCTCTCTCTCTCGCATTGACTTCCAGCTGGCTCGTGTTGACTCAGTCGTCTTGGCGTGGTGTGAGTTTGACTGGTTGCCGGGGTAAGTTGGCGTAGGACTTGCTTTCTTGTCTATCTTTCCTATCAATCTTCCGAATAATAGTTAATCCATGCTCTTATTCAACTGCTTGTATCTCCCTCCGTAACTAAATCGAGCACTACTCAGGGTATGGACTCTAGGTGGTCATTCGGCTGCGGGCCATAATTTACCAGCTGGCTGCAAATATAGCCACAACGACCCGCGAGGCAGGCCAGGCCACACGGATTGACACGAGCGAAGCAGCAGCGGTGGCAGCGGCTCTGGAGCAGGGCCGGCGCGTGCTGAAGCACCAACTTTCAGTCCTCAGCTTGTTGGCCCCAGCTCCCCAGGGCCGGTTCTGCGGCCCTGGGTTCCCACTCGCCTGCCGCGCGCGCGCGCGGTGCCCGGGTGCCGTCTCCTACCACTGGACGAGCAGAGACCTGCACTGGGACTTGGCTCGTGCCTGGCCGGCGGCGGTTCGACGACTTTTCCATGTTTGTCTTGTCTTGTCTGTCTGTCTGTGCAGAGGCGCAGCGGCTACACCCGCGCGACCAACAAGTGTGTATGTATATGTGTACGGTGATAGTATGGTAGCATGGTCTGTCGTCGCAAAGGCGTCTGTCTGTCCAATATCTTGATTGTCCGTGCAGTGCAGTGCAGTGCAGCAGCGTCTTGCCTTGTTTGGGTTGTCGGTGGTGACTCAGGGAAGCCTAGCGGGACAAGGGTCTGGAACCTTGGAAACCTTGTCGCGGGGGAGGACGAGGCAGATGACGGGATTTGTGGAGAGGACAGAGGACAAAGATGACAAAGTCCTAGATTTCGGTCCCGCCACGGATGGGGGATTCTCGAGTCGTGTCGCTGTTGCTTGTTGTGTTGCTGATGCTGTTACCCAGAGTCCAGAGTCCAGAGTCCAGAATAGTGCACACTGGCCTCGAGTGAGTCCTGCTCATCCAGGTTTTGGTGGTCAGGACAAGTCGTCGTGTCCGCGATGCACTGAGTGCCAGGGATTTCTTCTCTCCTTCCTTCCTTCACCTTGCGTCCTAACACGACTGCGCCGTTGACAGTCATCTCCAAATGTCTCACTCGCCCCTCGAGATTGGAGTCACCCCGAGGTGAGACACCACCACCATCCAAGTTGGGAAGGGCTTGTCCTTGTCCCAAGGACAACCCTTCGCCCCTTCTCCAGTGGCACAGCGGGGGAAACCGATCTGGCCCTCCCTCCCAGAGTTTAGACTGTCTGCCTCACCTGCTCGGCTGCAACTCTGGCTGTCCGTCCGCACACCCTCTCCCATCCCCTACGTCAGTCCCGTGGCCCCCCGGACAACCACACCGCCTATGCCTACTTTAATTATGTACGCCATAGTGCAATGTGCTCTGGCTATCCACGTTCTGGACGAGCACCGCTGTGCTCAATGTCACTGTCCTGGTCCCCACCGCCGCCGCCGGGCTAGTCGAGACGCAAGCCGACTCCGGGCCCGTCCTTGTTGTCACCCTCAATAGAGTACAGACAAAACAGAGTTTCCTGATTGACTGAGTGACTAAACAGGCACCGCTCACCTTTGCTGTTGCAGGCTTGGCTTGGCAAGCAAGGTCGGTAAGACTCATCATCTTCCGCCGTATTCGGCACCACCACACTTGGACCTCAGACCACTGACCTGCGTACAATACGTGTAAACATCTTTGAAACCCCCCCTCTTTGTCTTCCACGTCCGACAGCGGCCCCAACACGCGCTACTACTGGCTGAGAAAAACATGAGACGAGGGTCCTACAATGACGCGCCTGCACAACCTCACAGATGCAACTCGCGCTGCCATGGAAATCCGGTGTCCCAAATGTTCATCACGACACACACACATATACACACGCAGCACATGCCGCCACCCCCCCCCCCCCCGTCAACACCACCACACCACCACACACACCTTTCCCGACAGGCACACCCCGATTCGAATCGGCCAAAGTCCTTGGCGCCCTCAATCCGATATGGCCCGGTACGGCTCCCAAGCTGCAGCTCAAGCCACGCTAGCCTGTGGGAAAAGCGTTACACAATCCGATGTCCCTCTCTCCCCCATTTCCTCCTCGACTTGTGTCGATCATGACCCAGCCCGTCAACGCCAACAAGAGTCCCTGAAGTGAGTTTGTGTGACCAAATGACGACACAAGGGTCCGCGCTCGTCGAACGAAGGACAGCCACCGTTGTGCTTTTGTGCATCGTGCGTATGTGGTAGAATAGTTAGGCACACCCTCCCTACTTACTATAAGCCAAGGGGGTTTCGTAAGTAAGAGCACGTTGACGACGACGAATATGTTGCGCCCGTGCACTGCATATGGAAATCCAAGGTTGCCGATCGAAACAGACATCCACCGGTCGCCCGGTCCCGTCTGGCAACTTCGAGATCAACTTCATCCAGTTGTGTGTGTGGTTTCGGAGTGTGCAAAGTTGGATGGCATCACGGCAGAGAAGTTTCTGCAAGGTCACACGATCCCCTTAACATACACATATCCACACACACATACACATACGCACCCATAGACACACACACACTCACTCACCCATGGGGAAAAAACCACCACGATTAAAACCTAACGGGGGAGAAGCCGTTGTCATGTCATGCCATGCACCAGCCAAGGACCACTCACACACAAAATGCCCTCTGAGCAGTCTTCTTGCTTCACCACCATCCCAAGAAACCGAGTCAAAGAACTTGGGTAATAGCCTTGGGACTTTGCGCGTGCCGTGTCACGTGTTGATAATACACCCACGCCCGCCCTCCATCTCCAACTTTGCCGTATCCTCTCACCTCGAATCTGCGTGCGACCCTCTCAAACTCACCTTCCTTAGCGCCCCCCAGCATCAACGACAGCAGCAGCAGCAAACATTGACCGCGCGGAATGTTTGCATCGCCTTTCTAGCTTGCAGACACATCCGCGTACGCACGCTTGTATGTGTGTGCGTGCGTGTGTGTGTGATAGTAGTAGTGCTAGTGGGCACGCCATCGTCGCCGCCGCCAGCATCAAGTCAAGTCAAGTAAAGTCAGCTGGCTTGGTTTTTCTTTCCCGCCCGCCGCGCCGCGCCCCCCGGGGGGGTCATGCAGCGTGCCGTTCTGCATTGGACCACTCACACACACTCTCTCGCACACTGCTACTCCAGCCAGTCATATGTTGTGCGACCGAGGAGGATCTCCGACAAAATCTCAATTGAGATTTTGGCAAGATTTCCGTCTCCTTGGTGTTTTTGTCTTGTGTGTGTGTGTCGCACGAAAATATTGGCACGCGCGCGTGGGTTAGGGCGGACAGAGCGAGTGAGTAACAAGTTCAAGTGGTCGCATGACCCCCCCCCCTTCGTGCTTTGCAGTAGGGTATGGTGATATGTCAAGTTATTGGATATGACTCGTGCAAGAACGCGGTTGCGGTTGTTTGGGTGGTGCTGGGGAAGATGGAAAATCAGGTTTTGGGTCGATAATCAGGTCCGCCTTGGAAAAAATGTGTGATATGTTCTGGATCGCCTTTGTGATGGGGACGTGGGGTTCGTGTTGGGAAGGTGATATGGAGGGGGACAAAGAGAGAGTGAAATACAAAGGGTGTGGTAGGCTTTGCGCACACCGCCTTGGAGGCGCACGCTTATTGCTGTTGCTGGTGCCGCTGCCGCCGTCGCAATGTCGGAGGAGAAGGCTAAGGGGGAAGGGGGGAAGAATGCCTTGTTTGGGATAATGCACCGCGGCGTTGTGTGTCCTGATTGATCGGATTGCCGAGATTTGACATGCATGGTGGTCCGGCTTGGTTGCGTGTGTCAAGCCGTGTCCCCCAAATGTTTACTGCCAGAATGTGTTTGTTTCTGTGAATGTGGGTATTGACTGAGTTAAAAGAGTTTCCTCCTCGCGTTGTTGTCTTGAGTTGACAATCTGCTCTATTTTGCCGTGGTGGGATTATACTGGGTTTTCACTTGATAACTCACCACCGGCAAAGAAGATGCGGAACATAATGCTGGTCGTGAAATATAACATCGTGTTCACCCGTGCACGTGACTCGATGCTGTATTTCAGAACTCGATGCGACAACACGGGCTGGACATCACGACTAAGAATCAGGTCCTCATTCCATTCCAACCCCGACCTCAGGGTGTTATACGAAGTCCCGGTACCAAAAGTTTTGAATTGGTTCTCGCCCTTTTAAAAGCCGTGCACTACTACCATCTCCAAGCAAATACCGCCGGCTATATGTCGTGGGTTGCCAGTTGATATGCTATTTATCAGCCCCAGATAAGAAACGTACGAGGAAGAAACCGGAATCAGGACAGGCCTTCCCAGCACTCGCACCAGCTCGGTGAACCTGCACTCGCCGTTACATTCGCCCTGGCTGGGCCAAAGGGGGAAGGTGGCCGCGTATTTCCGCTCCCGCGTTGACCATTGCCGCACTGGTGAACCACCCCCCCAAATGTGCCTGATACCCATTCACATGCAACTTCTTTCCCACAGTCACCGTCGTTGTCGGAGGAACATTAGAGACTCGGGAATTATCACTGCCCCAGGGACTCTGTGGAGTTTACAATAAATAACACTGATACTTCCATCTTGGAATGTTTGGATATCCCGAGGCATGTCTTTCTCTGTTGAGAATGGTAGACTTCAATTGCCGCTGACCTAGATCTGTGCTGAGGGAATGGTGACTTTGTGTATATCCACAATTATCCTGAGTCTTCTCGCGAGCGATGGAAACAAGAACGCGGTGGGGCCCGCGGGTCGAGGTGGAGGGTGGAGGGGGAAGGTGGAAGTGGAGGGGAGGGTCTCGGCACGCGCAGACGGGGTAGTTTGCCATGCATTACTACCACCACCACCACCACCACCACCACCACCATCACGCCTGCCCTGGTCTGCCGTTGCAGATCGGATTGATTGCTGGGATCTCTCTGCGTCGCCAGCCGGGATGGGACGGGTGGGAGCGAGGGAGGGAGGGTCGACGGTGCGCTCGGCCCCGTCGGCTGCGGGAAGCATGTGTGGGATGTGTGGGAATTTGCATGGTCACGGGATGTGTTCGCTGGGCCGTAATGGGGACGGGACGGGATCTCCCCCCTTGGTTGGGCATGAATTTTGTATTTTCAGCTGGGATGGGATTTTCTCAAGGGGCGGCTGGGTGGTCTCCGGGGGGGGGGGGGGGGAGGCGATCGGAAAGAGCCGTAAGAAAGTGTATAGTGGTGGCTGGGGGGAAAAGAATCGGATTGTGAACTTTGCTGTAGGTTCCGTGTTTTAGCCGATGAGAGCATCATAGTAATAGTGACCCCTTGCACAGCTTGCTGTCTTGGCGCGCTGGGCTTGCTTCGGAAAGTATATCCGCCCGCGACGGTCTATCCATCATCTATTTGCTCTAGGATTTGAGGAGCTTTGAAGCCAGTCTCAGCATCCTTCAAACTTCATAAAAGAAGCAGCTTCGATCTGCAGTCTGGCCGTTTGAGATGTACGGCATCGGGACTAATCCTTAGGGCGCGGCTCCGTTGCGCCATGGGCTTATCGTATGACTTCTCTTTGGGAGGAAGATCAGGTTCTGAGTCTCGCGTCGGCACTCAGGTGTCCTGATGTGGTTCCCGTCCGTGACCGGGAGACTGCGTAGCGTGAGCAAGTAGCCTTGCCACCTGAGGTGTAGCTGCAAGTCGCGAAAGGAATGTTCAAGTTGGTCATGGCCTGTAAGATGGTCATGGCGGGCTGTGTGCTTATACATGAAAGTACCAGTGGAATCTGAATAACTTATCAATGTCCTCACATCTAGGCTGCATACTTGTTAGTCGGCAACATGGAATCAATCGCGAACATTTCCGTGGAAATCATACCGCTGTGTCTGGTCGGGATGACAACGACAACTCAAAGTTGTTCTTCGAGGATTCTCGACAAACTCATTACCATGATAGCGGAAGGGAGTTAGGATGCCAAGCCACGCGCAGTCAGGAAGGCTCTGCATAGTTTTAGACAACTCACGGAGGACATCTAGATAAGGCAGTATAAGATCCAGGTTTCACATGAGAGAAGCAGCCCACAAGCAGTATACAAACAAGTCGCCAGTACATGATCTCAATTGCTCTGTTTCCCATGAATGTCTGTATCGAATCTTTAATTAGTCTGATTTTATGTTATAGAGTAGATGCATAGGACAATCCCTTGGAAGGATGGGAAGAACGAGTAACGAATTGTGCCTAATTAATTCTGAAAGCTCCTACACCCTATCTGCCATTCCTTGCGTATTCAATATGAAAGCCTACCCAAATCTTCTCCTCTTCGGCTCAAGTTGCATCGCCTGCAGAACATCCAGCGTGCTTAGACTTGGCATTACCAATATATCATCTACCTCAAAAGTCCACGGGCCCATTCATTCACCAACGAGCTTCAACGTAGCTGCCAGGGTCCAAGAACTGGAAGTTACAGCTAGACTGAGCTCAGTCTCCTAAATGTCGCCATGCCCGCGAGTTAGTGGGCCAGTCCGAGCACGGCATGGAGCGGTACGGTGAAACCCAATTTTTGGACGTCGTCCTCAATTTCCAGTGGACTGCTTCGTCGGGGAACGGCATGAGCGCGGACTGTGTATCGAGAACCGGGTTCTACTGAGTTGCCGACACCGCGGAGTCGCAGGGTATAGTGCTCTTGAGCACGTTCTTTTACTTTTGGTGTTCCTACTAAACTGTTTATATGCCTCCATTGGGCCCGTATATAGAGTCAGCACGTAACGAAATCTCTAGCTTATAAAGCCAGATTTCATTAATCATCGTCAGAACGAGTCTCTATAGCCAGTTATGAAGAGGAATAGGTGAGAACGTGGACCCTTTGGTGGAGTAACAAGATGGCCCACAGTTTAAACTAGCTCATGCTCTATGTTTCTACCACTCTAATTACATATTAGTGTTTCTTACGCGTCGCCTCTATTCTTAGTCAACTTATCGTATTCCGCATAGGCATCGATGCTCTCGCTCTTGAACTTCCTCGCGGGGATGCGCCTGTCAAAGAGAATGTCGAGTTCCTCGTAGGTACGGCCCTTCATCTCAGGCAACCTCAGGTAGACCCAGACCAGGCAAAAGATACTAATACCGCCGTAGAAGAAGCCGGTCTTTGCGCCCCAGTTCCAGGCGGTCGGGTTCAGCATGTACGGCACAATGACGGCTGAGACGATAGCCACGAGAGAATAGAAGTTTCGGGCGAGAGCGACGGTCTTGCTCCGCAGTCGACTGGCGCCCACCTCGCCTACGATGACGTACACGGTCGCGCCGACGGTCGGGCAATAGAAGAAGAGGTAGACGATAAGCAGCGACGACTTGGCCCAGTCGGCGGACGTGTTGCTCGCGTCGGGAATACCAGCGAAACCGATGGCAAAGTAAAGGACGGTCATGCAGCACAGACCGCCGAAAAAGACTGTGCGGCGGCCAAAGTAGTAGAGCAGAGGCCAGGCCAGCATGGTACCGACGAATGAGGTTGCATTGTTGCCAATGTTGAGCTTGAAGGACTCGCTCGTCGGGAGCCCAGCCTGCTGGAAGAAGTAGGTTGTGTACGCCTGCAGCGGATTGCCTACGCCAGCCTGGATGCCATAGACGAGGCAGGCGATCTCGGTGCGGCGCAGGTCCGTCCCCTTGAAGCAGTCGAGGTACGAGACACCGGAGCTGGTCTCCATCTCAAGCCGTGTCGTGTGAACCATCATGGCCACCGACTCCTCGGGGTTCACGGAGCCATCCGTCAAGCGGCTGACCATCTTCTTGGCCTCATCGTAGCGTTCCTCGCGCACCAACCACCACGGACTCTCCGGGGCGAACCAGATGAGCACCAAGAGGGGCGGGATCCAAGCCCACTGGACCGCGATGATGATGCGCCACCCCCATTCGTTGTGTATCTTGGACAGCTGATATGTCACGCCCGAGCAGATGAACTGACCCATGACCCAGCAAAGACAGACATATGTCGTTAGGTAGCTTCGCAGAACAGTGGGACACACCTCGGCTGCGTATGTGTTTGCCGCGGCTTGGAAGACGCCGATGGGCACGCCGGCGAGGAACCGACCGACGAGGAAGACGGGAAGGCTTTCAGCAAAGAACTGGATAAAGATGAAACCAGCCAACGTTATGAGTGTGATGAGCGACACGGTCCGACGACCCAGACGCTCGGAAAAGTAGCCGTCTAGCAGCACGCCAATCATGTTGCCGACTTTGCCCGTCGCGTCGAAACCAGTCTGCCAGGCGGCCGGGATTTGGTAGCCGTCCTTGTAGGGCTCGCCGAATTCCTCTTGGAAGGCTGGGTGGGCGTACAGAGTGCCAGTGAATCCTAGGTCGTAGCCGTCCATGACGATGCAGAGCGACAAGACGATGGACCAGAACATGGCCTTGCGATATTGCTTGATGCCCTGCCAGACGGTCATGCCATGCTCGCCATCGGTCGCGTTCTTCGCGTTGGCGGCGAGCTCATCGTGAACAGCATCCGCCGCGGAGGCAGAGGTAGGGGTTGGCTTTTCCATCGAGTTCTGCTGCTGGTGCTGCTACTGCTGCTGCTGCGCCTCCCTTTTTCTGGGACTGCCTTGTCCGGTCGTCGTTGGCGTGTTTATCCCGATATCACAGCCAGTCGTGGTGCGGTAGAGCGTAGAGATCTTAGCTGCGCTCCTTTAGGGTTCTGTCACGGGGAGAGGGGGTGACCCTTGGTGGTCAGGTTAAGGAACAAGCAATGAGGCGGGCCGGCGCCCGGTCTTGGCTTGTGCTTGGACATCTTACAGCAGTGGCATACTGCGGGGTTGGTCGCCACTACTCCGCGCGAACACGTCATCTTCTGGGGAAATGCAGCCTAGTAGTGTCTTGGCCACATCTTGTCCGAATCAGGCAGGTTGGTTAGGCAAGGCGCTGCAGCTAAGCATTGATAGCTCTCACCGAGAGCGGGCCTCGTTTAAGTATAGCCTTCCCTGTATAAATCTGAATTTCACCATGTAGCTACTGTGGAAATTCATCTGCTGTGGGAAGCCATACCCCATCGAAACATCTGAGCATATTAAGTATATCGTAGCGTGCTGGGTCACGGAAAGGCTTGCTCGACCTACGGATACTCTAGCTCTCGCTCCTATATGACAAGGCGAGCCAGAATTTATTCGGCTTGTCAACTTGATTCAAGTTCTATCACTATAACTAGACGATCATTGGTACGAAACCTTTTGACAGAAGCACATTGCAAAAGGACCTCCATGTGATCGAGTCTACTTTGTCTCTCGAATTTGATGGTGTCTATCTTCAAAGGGCCCGACGTAGAATTATATAGTTCTTCATCAAGTCCAAGCACTCTCTGACTGGTTTCAAAAGCGTACGCCTACCCGGCAGACAGGCCTCCCACCCATCTCAACTCTATCGGCTCATCCCTTCCGATCCCCAACAGGCTCTCCCTTCCATAAACCGTCACCTAGTCCAGTTTCTCCGATGACATCTCCATGTCCACACCAACGTCGCCGTGCCCAGCCTTCATCGCACCCCTCGCGGCCGTCTCGATGAGCCCGTACTTGATAGCCTCCTGCTCGACCTGCTCGTCCGTGAGGAAGGGCAGCTCCTTGGCGGCCTGCACGTACGACTTGCCCTCGACGTGGCCCTTGGCGAAGATGATGTCAATCTCTTCGAGCGAGCGCCGCGCGGTCTCGGGGTAGTATAGGTAGATGAAGGGCAGGAAGCAGGCGTTTACGACGGCGAAGAAGAGATAGGTGCCCCAGCCAATGCGGGAAATCATGATGGGAGTGATCATCACTATCAGAGGCAATTTCTCATTAGCATATCTCGGCTAGATGGGATGGAAGCTAAGGAACAAAAGGGGGGCGGGCGGGAACTCACCAACGACAAAATTGAACAACCAGTTAGTGCAAGTCGAGACAGCATTAGCCTTGCCTCTGATCTTGATCGGGTTGATCTCGGCCGGGTACAGCCAGGGAAGGGGCAGCCAGGTCGCGCCGAACGAGGCAATGTATGTGAACAAGCCCACCGCGGCGCCCTTGGCGATCTGCTGATCGCCGGGGATGAGGCAGGCAAAGGTGAGGACCATGGATAGGCCCTGGCCGACGGTACCCCAGAGGAAGAGCTTCCTGCGGCCGGCGCGCTCGATGATGAACCATGATGTCGTGGCGAAGGCGGCGTACACAATCATGTTGACACCGCCCATGAGCAGGGCGAGGTTCTTGTCTCCAGGGGCGATGGAGGTCGAGAAGAGAATGGGGAAGTAGTAGATGACGGCCTATTTGGGTTAAGACACGACGTGGTTAGCAACCAGACTCTTGCAAAATGCCAGCCGTCAAAGAACAAGCACTCACATTGCAGCCACCAATCTGCTGCATAAGCTGACTGGACGCGCCGAGCATGGTCCTGCGGAAATGCTGGGTCTTGCCGTGCGTCATGAGCGCCTTCATCGGGGTAGTCTTCTTGCCCATGAAGCCCGAGGCACGGATTGAGTCCAAGATGACATCGCGCTCCATCCTGGTCTCGACGCTGTCGATCTCGTAGCCCCTGAGCGCCGAAATGACGCGCTCCGCGTCTTCGGTGCGGTCGTGCGTGAGCAGCCATCGAGGGCTTTCGGGCAGCCAGATCATGGGGATGCTGACGCACAGGGCAAAGGTGCACTGGAAAGCGATGGGGAAGCGCCAGACCAGGTCACCCGCGCCGTACGACGCACCGAAATCGATCCAGTATGCCATCAGGGAGCCGAAGGCGATGATGCCACCCTCGATACAGATCAGGAGACCACGGTTTGAGGTTTTGCTGCACTCGGCTAGATAGCAGATGGTGTCAGTAATCGCTCCACTGACGAACTCTGCCACAGAGGGAAAATGTTCGGGGCAGAAGAGTCATAATAATGCAGAGAAACATACCCTGATACGTAGGAATCGTCGAGGTGTTGATTCCATTACCCACACCAGTAATAATCCGCCCAACAATGAACTGCGCAAGCGCAGCATGGTCCTTGTACGCAGTGACCTGGATAACCGCGCCGATGATCATGATGACGCCGCCGAGCATCATCGCACGGCGACGGCCAAGCAAGTCACCCATAGCCAAGATGAAGAGGGCGCCCGCGAGACAGCCAATCTCGTAAATGGCAGTGACCAGGCCTTGCATGGTCGGGTTGTCGCGCGTCGCGACCATGGTGTCGTGGAACCTGTCGCTGTCGATGATGCCACTCATGACGCCCTGATCGTAGCCGAACAGGAGGAATCCCGTAGTCGCGACAGTCGAGACCGCGAGGGAGAGCGGCTGGCCTGTGAGGCCCATGAACTTGGGTGAGCCCATGTTTGCTCCGTGATGGTTGCGCTGCTTGGTCGATGCAGTGGGCAAGGGGGAGCTTATGGGAGAAGTGGAAAGTAACTAATCCTCACAGCAGTCGAGTTGCCTCAGAGATGGAGAAATCCAAGTCAAGAGGAGGCAAGAGTAGTCGAGGGGACAAGTGTGGTATTTGAACAAGCCGGACAGTACCGGTGTGCTGTGGTGACGTTCGGGATGGGCAGGGGAGGGATGCTCGAGAGGTGCCACCAGACCGTTGATTGGTAGTCTCGGCTACGAAACCACGTGTGGTCAGAATTTGGGGGTCAGGCAACGGCTAGCATTCGGGCTCACATGCCAGATGCAGGAATATACAGGTGTGCCGCCGACAATAATTCCGCCCGTGCGGAGAGTGAGATAGAGAGAGACGGAAATTGAGAGCAGGGAAACAGGACAGGGCATGGAGAAACCCATTGGGCTAGAGCGGGACGGGACAAAATCGGCGGAGAACAACGGGATGGGACAAGAGGAAAAACGCAAGTGTCACGCGAGCCAAGGCGGGGGATGGGACAGAATGAGGAGAAGCAAGCGGGGAAACCCACTCGGTCTACCAGCAAGGATTGAAGGGCCCATTGTCGCGTCTGGAGGATCGAGTTAGTGGTGGAGAAGCGTGTGATAGTGCTGACTGGTGGGGAAGAACCGGTGCCCGAGGACAACGGCGCAAATCCGCCAGCAATGCAGAGGAGATGCAAGCGAGGTGGACGGCGATGGAGGCCAGCAGGGTAAGCGATGTGACGTTGCGGGGTGGAGCCGCAGCCAGCATCTTACATTTTACAATTGTGTTTGGCCCGTTACCTAAAAGCTAGAATTGTGTCGGTGGCTGGCCCGGGGGTGAGATCGATGAGCGGGTGGCTGGCCCAAGCCTCTGCTGTTGGCTCGGCAGATGGGCAGAGAAACGCCGGGAGACATGCCCGGCTTATGCTAGCCGCGGGAAAGGCTTGGAGAGGCTTGGGGTGGCTTGTTGGAGGCGGCTTGGTTTCCCTGGGCTTTTACCTGGGACCTTGTGACGGCTAGACATTTACAGTCAAGCCCTGTCGGAGACTTGTGCCAAAAGGGGGAGTAGTGCTCTCCTTATACGCCCCGGACCCCGGGCGCAAAACGGCCAGGATCAAATGCAGACTGTGCTGACTAGGACCTCCTCCCATTCACAGCCAACTAATAGTTTGTCTCCCAAAAGTCTTTCGTAGGGAGACTCTGGCTCCTGGTCCGCTCTTTTGGTCACCCATGGTGACTATCTTTTTGTTCATCTCTGCTCTGAAGCACTTGCGTTGTTCTTTGGGGGTCGCAGATGGAACGGGCCGTCTTTTATCCAGTGGCCTAAGCGCCGGCTCCCGCATCATCCCCACAGGTATGAATCAAACAATCTAGAGTCTAGACTCGGATGGAGAAAAACGACAGGCGTGCGGGGAAGCAACCAGTCCGAATCATTCGTCCTCCGGTACAGGTCTCCACCCCGGAGAGGGTCTTCGCATCGCAACAGGGTCTTTGTTCGCAGGCCCGTGCCCGTGGCCCGGCGGTCTTGCAGCTGCAAGTCCATGGGCAATGTTACCATGTTTGACTCGTTTGGCATGTTGGGGCCCTGCTTGATCCAGCCCAGAAATGCGGTGTAGCCTACTGCAAAACTGCGACTACGTGCAGACAGACTTCAAGCCTCGCATTTTGTTCGTCAATATCCATACTGGTCCAGATCACTGCAAAAGGCTTTCACTGGATATTCGGTGGAATGTTACCGAAGGCATGATCCACAGTCCATGCTTCCTTTGCACATCGTTACCCCAATAATCGAGAGGATCTGGACTTGCCGTGGCCCGCCATCGTTTCACCTCACCCACCCAAGTCCTAAGAGTGGGACTACTCGGCCAAGGTCTGCAAGGTTTGGAGAACTTTAAGGTCGCAGATCTATCCTAGACCAAACTCTACTACATGCCGATAGGCTCAGTCGTTGCTGTCTGGAAGACACGTCTTGCACAGCATAACTACATGTGTGGACCAAGGAACCCCAGAGACTTCGGCACGTGGTATGCAACACGTGTTTCTGAGCCGCGGCATATGGAGGAGATTCATCCACTCTCACGTCATCAATTTTCGTTGCATGTTTCTTCGGCACTTCGGCATGTTTTAACGACTTGACAAATTGCTACCATCTCTATCTAAATTGACTGTCAATTGCACACTACCGCTCACTCCTCTGAGACTCGCCAGATGAGTTTCTCCCCACTCACGCCTTTCCGCAACTCGTCAATAGCATTATTCGCCCTCTCGAGCATCGTAGCTCCTTCGACGACGCGAAATCTATTCGGCATCACAACTCCTTGAGCAACCATGGCCGGCATGATCTCGCGCAGCAAATGCTCCTTGAAGAAGGCGTTCTGCGACAAATATCTCTCCGTCAGCAAAAGGCACTCATCCATAACTGCACCCACTATGCTCGCGGGATAAATGGGCCAGGGTGCAACACTCTTCTACTCACGTCTGCGAAAAAGTGCGTCCTGACGCCACGAGCAACCACCCCGTCCGCCCACGCCACACTACCCGCCACATCCATGGAGTACTCCGGAGCCTGGGCCGGGGTAGCGTGAGTCAGGATCACGGGGAGCATCACCGCCACCGTGTCCCCCCTCTGCGCCATTCTCGAGATTGGACGTAGCGACCCGGCCTGGGAACCGATACAGTCGATAATTAACGGATATCTCCCCCCACCCGCGCCGGGAGTCTGGACATGGTCGAGGAGCTTCTGCACGATATCCGCGTCACGGTAGTTGAAGCAACTCTCGGCGCCAAGCCGTTCGAGGTAGCCATGGTGCCGTGGGGACGCGGTCGCGATGAGGCGCTTGTACCCGTAGAACTTAAGGATCTGGAGGGCGTACTGGCCCACCGAGGACGCGGCGCCCCAGACCAAGATCGGGGTGTCGGCGTGGGCAGGAGTGTAGTCACTGGGCTTGGGCCAGGGTGTCTCGAGGTTCAGGTCTCTCGTCATCGTGTTGAAGACTGTAACCACGTTTTCCGGGAATGTGGCTGCTTCTTGAAGGCTGGTGCCCGTAGGTACCTGTCGCGTGAGGTTGTTAGCAAAAAAGCCTTTGCAGGTTGGAGCATAGGAAACGCCTCTGCTCTCGGTGGGATTCTATGTCGGAGGGGTCTCTCACCTTGCCGAAACACCACGCTGGAACGGTGGCATATTCCTGAAAGGCGCGGGCCTTCTTGCCAAAGAGCGGCGGGCAGAATCCAAAGACCTGGTCCCCGATTGCGAGTGCTCTCGCATCCTCTACCGGATCGGTGTCTGCCTTGGGACCGATCTTGACGATAACACCGACCATGGTCGAGCCGAGAATAGCCGGGTGCTCGATGAGCAGGCCGCCGTCTGCTTGGTGCAAGTGCAGCGGCGTAGCAGCTGTCCACTGCACCCGGATCAGCAGCTCGCCGGCCTCTGGCTCGATCGTGGGCTGGGTGACGAGCTGTAGGGGTGTACGGGGTGCGACTGTCACCAATGCGTTGTGTGTTGCTGTCGCCATGGTGGTGGTTTTGTTGAGAATTAGGTCTGTCAAATAGAAAGGTTTAATGGGAATATGAGGTAGATTGGACAGTCAATTGTCGCCGGTTCTTGATGGGATATTTTTGAAAAGCACAGATCATAGTTCCCAGAGGCCATCGCGGTCTTAATATATCCATCAGTATAGCCTTTACTTAGCAATCACCACCGTCAGAGCCTCAAGCTCAGTACAATGAGATGCTCGCTCCTGCACACAAATGTCACGAACCACGGGTTGACAAAGCAGGACGCGGGGCCCCCCCACGTCCTGCGCTAGCATCATCTTTCCTAATCGGGAAACATGTTGCGTTGGGCTGAGAGAGGCTAGTCAGCCACCGTGTTGACTAAGCATTGTGGTTCGATTGTTCCGCGAGCCGCAGGGCTATGAATTTTCAGAACCACAGTGAGCCACGGCGAGTGGCATTCCCTTCTCCTACGTGTTCTTGGAAGAATTCATGATCCCCGCCCCGTTGAACAGTATCGGCCGGATACTCCCATGAGGAAATCGGAAGTAGTTATATGCCCGCAGTAATTTGTGGGCAGACGTTGTAGATGTTGGAAAGAACACTGACGACAGGCGGAAAATTTTGGGCTGTTCTACTAGCAGCGATGCCAATGTTTTCTGCGGAGGTATTTCTCCGTGAGATAGAGTAATTTGATACGAATCAAGTGAGTTATTTAAAGTCCGAGTCGTTGAAACGTGTGAATAGAGCTAAGCCTCAAGGCCCTTGAAGTGGGATGTGCTCCTGGACCAGTTATACGATTTATTCGCAGAGTGCTTTGGGAGGTTAGTTCTTCCCAAAGCCTAGAATTAAGCTCGAAGCCTGCCAGATCATTTCATTGCGAGTTTGAACGTTTTTCTCTCTTTTTCTTTTTGTCGTCATTAAGAACGGTAGACATAAGTGGGAAGAGTTAAAGCAAGCAAGCCCTTGAAGCAGGACATGATGTTTCGCTTGTACCTCATGTTGCTAGGTCCTTGGGGTATATGCGACAGGCACTGCTGTACTATCTGTCCATACAGCGACGGGATCACGGAGATATCAGATACGGGCATGCAGTGCTCATCGACGATGGCATGGAGCCGGCAGCGGGGGGCCACTGGGATGGATCCTGCTCTCATTGGCTGGAGAGATCCAAGCAAGTCACCCTCGGCTGCCTGAGGCGTCGCAGGCGTCGCGGGCGCCAGGCACAAGTACCGAGCCGCACGGCGGGCCATGGCAGCAAAGGGCACTGATTGGCTGGCGCGGGGGTAAGTGAGCCCCGCCCGGGCGAAAAGCTCCTGCTATTACGTCAACACTCTGTCCAAATCGGGCATGCTGGTGCTGGCAAACGCAAACACGGCGATGGCACTTTCCCATGTGGCCCGCCATGGACAAGGGACACGACCGCAATCTGCTCGGCCAAATCGACATGTTCACTGACAGATCACTAAAATATCACTGACAGCGCACATGGCAACGCCCCGCCCTGCGTCTTGCCCCCAGTCCATGCCGTCGCCGTGAGTGGCTGGATGCTAGTAATGTTGACGTCAACCTTGGGGTCGGCCCGCACATTTCCAACGGCCCGCCGGGGGGCGCATCGCGATGTTCGGTCAGTGTTCTCATCATGACTTGGGACGCCCGTCGCCGCTCTTGCCTGGGCTGAGGCGAGCCGGGCAGCATCGGGTGCCTGCCCAGGTGGCCGTGGCCTTGCCTGGAGATGCCTTGGGCTGCTGACCACCCCCTTATAAGAACCTTGGGCAGACTTCTCGCTTCTGCTGCCAGCCCTCCCTTCCCGCTTCCCCTCCCGCAACCACTCCAGAGACCGCTCACAATCTCTGTACTGTTCCGCCCCTGTTGGAGCACTTGCCACTCATGGGATCCCTCATCACCGACACTCTCGACAAGGCAAAGACAGCCATGGCAGGCCAGGCTGGCGCCAAGATCGCCCAGCTCGACCACAACACCGTCTCCGTTACCAAGGATGACCGCATCACCACCGACTTTGGCGTCCGCTCCTCCAGCACCGACAACTGGCTAGGCGTCCACAACGACGACAAGACAGGCCCCTTACTGCTCGAGGACTCGGCTGCTCGCGAGAAGATCCACCGCTTCGACCACGAGCGCATCCCCGAGCGTGTCGTCCACGCCCGCGGTGCCGGTGCCTTTGGTACCTTCCGCCTCCACGAGAGCGCCGAGGACGTCACCCTTGCCAAGGTCCTGACCGACACCTCGCGCGAGACGCCCATCTTTGTCCGCTTCTCCACCGTCCAGGGCTCCCGCGGCAGTGCCGACACGGTGCGCGATGTGCGCGGCTTCGCTGTCAAGATGTATACGCAGGAGGGCAACTGGGACATTGTCGGCAACAACATGCCCGTCTTCTTCATCCAGGACTCGATCAAGTTCCCCGACTTTGTCCACTCGGTCAAGCCCGAGCCGCACAACGAGGTGCCCCAGGCCCAGTCCGCCCACAACAACTTCTGGGACTTTGTCTACCTCCACACTGAGGCCACCCACATGTTCACTTGGGCCATGTCTGACCGCGGCATTCCCCGATCCTACCGCATGATGCAGGGCTTTGGTGTCAACACCTTCATCCTCGTCAACGCAAAGGGCGAGCGCAACTTCTGCAAATTTGTCTGGACTCCCGAGCTCGGCGTCCACTCCTTCGTCTGGGATGAGGCCCTGAAGATTGCCGGCCAGGACCCCGACTTCCACCGCAAGGACCTTAACGAGGCCATCGAGAACGGCGCCTACCCCAAGTGGAAGTTTGGCATTCAGGTCATCCCCGAGGGCAAGGAGAACGACTTTGATTTTGACATTCTCGACGCCACCAAGGTCTGGCCCGAGGATCTCATCCCCGTGCGCTACATTGGTGAACTTGAGCTCAACCGTGTCGTCGACGAGTACTTCCCCCAGACCGAGCAGGTCGCGTTCTGCACAAGCCACATGGTTCCAGGCATCACCCACTCGGACGACCCTCTTCTTCAGGGCCGCAGCTTCAGTTACTTCGACACTCAGCTCTCTCGCCTGGGTATCAACTGGCAGGAGCTGCCCATCAACCGGCCCGTCTGCCCTGTCATGAACTTCAACCGTGATGGCCAGGGTCGCCACACCATCACCAAGGGCACTGTCAACTACTGGCCTAACCGTTTCGAGGTCCGGCCACCGGCAGCTCAGAACGAGGGTGCGTTTGTCGACCCGTCCATGCCCGTCAACGGTACCAAGCGGAGATACAAGAGTGAAAAGTTCAAGGAGCACTTCAACCAGGCTCAACTCTTCTACAACAGTCTGTCACCGATTGAGAAGGCGCACGCCACGGCCGCGTTTGCCTTTGAGCTGGACCACTGCGATGACCCTATCGTCTATGAGCGCATGTCGCAGCGTCTTGCCGATATTGATCTCGACCTTGCCAAGAGCGTCGCCGAGATGGTGGGCGGGCCCATCCCCGAGAAGGAGGGTCGTCCTAACCACGGCAACAAGGCTACTGGCCTAAGTCAGTTCGATTTCATGCCGTCCAAGCCAACCATTGCCAGTCGCCGCATTGCCATCATCATTGCCGACGGCTTTGACAAGACGGTATTTAGTGCGGTCAAGGCTGCCGTCACCGCCGCGAGCGCCCTGCCTTTCGTCATTGCCCCCAGGAGATCAGAGATCTTCCCGGCTGGCTCGGACAAGTCAAAGGGCTCGGGGGTTGTCCCCGACCACCACCTCGAGGGTATGCGATCGACCATGTTCGACGCTCTCTTCATCCCCGGGGGTGCTGAGGCTGTCAAGACTCTGTCGCAGAGCGGCCGTGCTGTGCACTGGGTGCGGGAGGCCTTCGGTCACTTGAAGCCCATCGCTGCGTCCGGCGAGGCTGTGACGCTAGTCAACGTTGCTATCAACGTGCCTGCTATCCAGGTATCGCAGGACAGCACAGCAGTCGAGTCGTATGGTGTGGTGACTGCGGGCAATGTTGCGCCTGACAGCCTGAGCGAGGCTGTGACGATTGTCAAGGAGGGCGCGAACCTGCTGGAGAAGTTCTTTTATCAGATCTCGCAGCACCGGAACTGGGCCCGTGAGCTTGAGGGACTCAGCACGCAGGTTGCGTACTGAGCGTGTAAAGTGTAGATGATATCCTCTTCGATTGAGCATGATGATTCAGATTGGTCGGTCGTCTTTGCATAATATATCAGATTTGTCGTGTACTTGAAACAACCACGTGCTCCTTATCGGCCGTGCAGAGTGCAAGCGCCAGATAGACGCAGATATACTTAGCTGCTTGAGTACTTAAGTGCTTAGTGAAGTACTTGGTTAAGTAGATCCCTGTCGAGCGCGTGCGAGTTGCACGTTTCAGCCTCTGACGCCCACGCCAGCATGCCACCCCCTGAAACACGCCCTCTGATTGGGCCCGCCGCGCAGCCTGCACCCTCAGTCTTGCGAGTCTCGCGCAGCCATTGTCACAGACCCTTGCTCCCAAGGCGTCAGTCAAGCATCACACAAGCACAGGCACAGGCGCAAGCACATGCACGGCGCAGAGAGCCCAGGCCAGGGTGGGCGAGATTTGAATCATTTCGTGGGGTCTTCCCCCCCTTCTCCCATAGCTGTCTTTCTCCCGCGTGGGTTGGCCTTTTTGAGACACTTTATCTCCCTTCTTCTCTACGGCTTCACTTTGTTTCGTTGTCGTCGTCGTCGTCGTCGTCGTCGTCGCTCACGTCACCCGCTCCAAGGGTTTTTCTTTTGCACTCTTGTCGGCAGGTCCGTTTCGCTTCATTTTCTCGCACTCGCTCGGACACAGTACCACCACTTCGCTACCATTTTTCATATCGGTTGGAGTTGACCTCTGCCATCCTCTGTCGACATTCCACCCGCCACCACTGAGATTGAAGGAGACATCTAAGACACGACTAGTCTTGAGAACGCCTAGGCATTCCAACAGCCACCCACATTGTCAAGAACTCCACCCAGCCATTACCCCAAGTCAACGATTCCGAGTACAAAAACAAATCACCCTCTACGAATCCGGACGACGGCTCAACAGCCGCATCCCTACCTACCTACCCTCCGCTTCACGGGTGGGAACAAAGAACAAGTCAAACCGGCCCCTACAGCAGCAGCAGCATCCTTTCCAAAATGTATCCCACTGGCATGGACGACCTCAAGTCCCCAGCACACTTCGAGTCCATCCCTCTGAACCACCCATCCACGCCCCTCACCCCACACCACCTGCAAACCCACCAGCAGCAGCAACAGCAACAACAAGAACAACAACAAACCAAGTCCAACCTCCCCCTCCGCCGGCGCCATGACGAAGGCGACGACGAAGACGACTACGACGACAGCATCACCGACGTCGAGTCGGAACACGAGCGGCACATGCGCATGAGCCTCGTCGCGGAGGGCGACTACATGAACTCGCGGCCCATGCGGCGCTCGCGGCGTGGCGGTGGCGCGGGTGGCGGCGGCGAGGGCATTCTGAGCGTGATCAAGGAGCACCGGTGGCTGATCGACACGGGCTTGCTCGTCATGATCATGTTCTTGCTGCTCTTCCGGCCGCAGCGGGGCAGGGAGCATTTCTGGGAGGGCGCGGGCGATTTGACGGGCTTTGCGCCGGAGTGTGAGTATCCCTTCCGATTTTCCCCCACCCCTCTCTATCGCGACGCGGGGGCCTCGTTAGGTTTCTTTCTGGGGTTGCGGTGTGCTCGGGCCGTGGTTGGAAACGCTGAGAAGTTGCGAAAGTGAACCGTTCAGCGAAAGTACTAGAACAATTTATGGTGGGATACGTGCTGACGATGATCCCTTGACGCGAGGGGAAAAACAGTTTCACAAAAGATCGTAACCTTCACACCCGACCCGGGCTTCGTGCCGGAAAACGCGAGCGAGTTCTTCACGGACGCGACCAACAAGAAGTGGCTCGGCTTGGTTCCTCGTAAGTTCCTCCCTTTTTCTGCCCTGATATCACTGTGCCCGACTACACAGCGAAGGGGAGAGGCACATCGCACAATGTACAAGGAGAAGGATCCAAGCTGACTTTTTGGCGTCTTTGCGTGATGCGATACAGCTGGACTCGGATACGTCAACGTTGTCGACCCGAGCACGTACGATAACCTGCCTACCAAGCTCACGGGCTACGATGACGACGAGTACGTCGCGACGACGTCTATGACGCATCAGCTGCACTGCCTGGTGAGTACTACCCCTTGCACAGGTTCTCCAGAAAATATACACACACACACAGAAACGCCCCTCGCAGCAACGCAGATGTTGCAACTTTCCTCTTCTCCTCGAAAAAGAAAAGTCTGCAAAAAGGCTAACCTCTACCAAAAAAAAAAACACAGCACTCGATAGCACAAGCGTACTCGTCCCTCCGCCTCCCGCCAAACGACCCAAACTACATGCCCATGACGGAGGAGCAGACCTGGCACATAGGCCACTGCTTCGACTACCTGCGGCAGTCCCTCATGTGCTGCGGCGACGTGGCGCTCGAGGGCCAGCAGACGACTTTTCCCAGCGGCGCCTCGGAGAGCGGCAGCGACGGCTGGGACGCCAAGCACGTATGCAAGGACTACGGCGAGGTGTTTGAGCACCTCAAGATCAGCGCTGTCGACCGGGATAACTGGATCTGAAAAAGAAAAAAAAAGAATTGGCGGGATGTAGGTCATGGGGTAGATAGGCACCACAAAGTGCACGGTCTCTGCCTTTTTGGTGTTTTTTGGTGTAGTATGGGTGTGGTGGCTCTTTCGGGTGTTTCTGTGTATTCCCTCATGGTATCTCGCGCTGCGCAGGGCGTAATGCTGCGGATTTCCCAGTTCTTGCTCAATATTATTTTCTGAATTACTTGATGTCCAATTGTGAATCTGTTTTACCTTGCCGTCATCTGATTCGAACAATGGCCAGATTATTTTGCGGAGTCTAGTTGTCCTGCGAGATACTACGAAACGGAAAAGTGGCTCGTGCGGCTGGAGTGTACTATATCGCCGGGGCAAATGATAATGTGTTGATCGACTTTTCCATAGCCATACTATAACCTCGATGATTCAACTGATCTCTTCGGGCTGTGAGCTGCGTCAGGGCGTGCCCACATCATTTTTACACACCCTGCTTAGTTGCAAGCTTTAGGTAATTCTCGGCTTTAAACGGAGCCCCCTGTTGATGTATATTGATATACGAGACTCAATTTAGTATACTAGACAGTTTAAGCCCTCCGTCGTTCTTTTGACGGAGGCGACAATTCGGATCACATAACACCGCAAAATCAGTACATCAGGGCTGGAGGAAAGCCACAGCAGGAAGATACGACCCTACATCAAGCAGACATACTACCATCGGCACATGGCTACTCACGCACTATACAGTTTATTCTCAGTTTGGGAAAAAAGAAAACACCCCGCCACTACGAACTTCTGTGGCACAGCCTTCATTAGTATCTACGCGGAGTGGAATCAGATCATATCGTTTCCTAAATACATCCAAATCGTCCACCGTTTCCGGGACCACTACCAAACCCCTCCTCCCCCTCACCAATTCTAAATCACCCATGACGAATCCTATTGTTCGTCCCAGACACACCGACGCAGTAAGCCTGCCCCAGCCAGAAGTTGGTCACGCAGTCCCTGCTGACTGCCGGGTTCCAGTTGTAGAACTGGTCAACCGAGATGCCGTTGTCGCTCGCCATGGAGCCGCAAGAGTCGCCGCTCTGGACGACATCCCACTTGTTACAGTTGGTAGGCTGGCCCGTGTGCGTGGGTGCAGGCGGCGTCGGCTTAGCCGTCGTCGTCGTCGTGGGCGCCGCCGTAGTCGGGGTGCCCGTCGAAGACACGCCGACGCAGTAGGCCTGCCCCAACCAGAAGTTGGTCAGACAGTCGCGCGAGACGGCCGGGTTCCAGTTGTAGAACTGGTCAACCGAGATGCCGTTGTCGCTCGCCAGGGAGCCGCACGAGTCGCCGCTCTGCACCACGTCCCATTTGTTGCAGTTGGCGGGTTGTCCCGTGTGTGTCGGCCCGGGCGGTGTTGGTTTGACTGACGTGGGCGACGCCGTGGTCGTGACTGGTGGTTGAGTGGTTGTGGGGGAGGAAGAAGAGACGCCCACGCAGTACGCCTGGCCGAGCCAGAAGTTGGTCAGGCAGTCCTTGGAGACGGCCGGGTTCCACGTGTAGAACTGGTCGAGCGAGATGCCGTTGTCGGCAGCTAGAGAACCGCAGCTGTCGCCGCTCTGGACCACGTCCCACTTGTTGCAGTTCGCCGGCTGGCCTGTGTGCGTAGGACCAGGCGGCGTGGGGTTCGCGGTGCCGGTCGGGCCAGTCGTCGAGGACGCAGTGGATGTGAGGCTGATACCCTGACCTGCTCTGTGGGTGCAGTAGGCCTGGCCGAGCCAGAAGTTGGTCGTGCAGTCCGTGGAGACGGCCGGGTTCCACGCGTAAAAGTCCGCGAGGGAGATGCCGGCGCCGTCAGCGACCGACTGGCACGAGTCGCTGTCCACGACGACGTGCCAGCCATCGCAGTCCTCGGGCTGACCTTCGTGCGTGGCTGCCGGAGGCTTGGGCGTGCCGTCGTCGGTCGCGGTTGGCTCGAGCTCATCACTAGTAGTCTGCGTCGGCATGAGGCCCCAGGAGCCGCAGTACCTCTTGCCAAGCTCGAAGGCGCACGAGGAATCCGTGACGTTGACCGTCAGTGCATTCCAGGCAGCGAAGTTGTCAAAGTCGACGCCGTATATGCTTGCGGCGATCTCGCAGTTGCTCTTCCAAAAGCCAAACTGGTCAGAGGGGAACTGGTAGTCTTCGCCCTTGAAGTAGAATACGCAATCATCGCGGACGCCAGTAGCCAGAGGGATCTCAGAGGGTCTCGGCGAAAGCGTCATGGTGGCGTTGGGCAGCATGGTGAACGGCACGCCGGTGAAAGTTGCACTGGGGTTGATAGTAAAGGATACGTATCCAGGTCGGCCGGGGTAGCTGTTGATGTCGCCAACAGGCTGCACACAGTAGCTCTCAGCAGCATAGAGGTTTGTACAGTTGGAGTTGATGCCAGTATTCAAGAACAAAAAGTCTGGAAGAGAGATGGCGAACTTGAGGGTGACCAGGTTACAGTAGTCGCCCGCCTCGACTTCGTACCAGCGGCCACAAGGCTTGTCTGATCCTATGGCAGTGTTGGAAGGGATAGGCGCGGCGGTGGTCGGCGTGGAAGGGGGGAGATCAGTCGTGGCCGGTGGAGAAAGCTTGGGTCCTGGGGGTTCAATACAAAGAGTGGTGCCATTCATCATGTCGAGGTTTGAGCAGACTGGGTTGATGACTGGGTTCCACGCCAGCAACTGCGTCTCGGTGATGCCAGCGGACTCCGCAATTGCCGCACAGGTAGTGTTGCTCGCGACTGTAGCAATCTTGCAAGTGTTGGTGATGCAGAGGCTTCCAGACGTGGGAAAGTCGGCACAGTACGCGGTCAGGTGGTTGTCCGACAACATCCAGGCCGTACCGACGCTCTGCGCCTTGGAAATGCTGTAGCAGTCATCGCCACCCTGGATCTGATAAGTGGTGCCGCTGCAGGACTCCTCTGTAGGCTCTGGCTGGCTTGTGAAGTAATCGATCGTTGATGTGGTCGCTGGCTTGCCGGAAATACCACAGCTCGATGTCATGCTCTGGTACTGCGACTCGCTTGCCACGATCGGACCGTCAAAAAAGGGTGATCCGCTGCGCTTGCGTAGTCTGGCGGCCAGACATACGTCACAGTTGCTCGGCTGCGTGGCATCAGCCGGGACCTCGCTCAGGTAGTTGAAGATAGTGACCCCAGGGTTGCTGTACACGGCGGCCAGGGCAGCAACTGGACCGCAGAATACATTGTTCTCCTTGAGACACGTGAAGTCGTAGATGTAGCGACGAGTGGCCGGGATGGCAATAGGAGACGTGGGCAGGTCGAACTCGACAGGTATGACAATGTCCGTCCCACAGGCAGACCTCACCGAGGTTTCCCACGACAGAAGCGCCGCGGCGCACCCAGTCGTGCAAAGACGCTCGAGCGAAGCTGGAGGATAGAAGAAATCCTGGCGGAGATCAGGAACGAGACGATCACAGGCCACATCAGCCATGAGAGCCGCGGCGCATCCTGATGGCAAATCGTCTGGGAGGACGTCGTCATACAGCATCTTGACGGCAGACACGGGCCTGAGACTCAGAAGAGCGCCCAGGCCTAGGACAAAGTGCCGCAAGGCGGCCATTGTGGGAGAGTGTGCCGTGCTGAGATTTTGCCAGGTGAATGAGAGATTAGAAGAAGCAACAGACAAGAGTGTCGCTGTAAAGGAAGGAGCGAAAGGGTGTTTCTGACCACGGAGAATGCGGACAGGCAGTCCCCTAGAGTTATGTCCGAAGAAGAGAAGTTGTGATGCAGTCGGGGCTTGAACCCGCGAGATTTTCGTGTGACGGATGTGGAATCCCAGCCCGGAAAACAAGCGGGCTAATCACACACGAGTTCGAGGACTCTTTGTCGCTTCACGACCGGATGATTCACAATCAAAGCTCCAACCTGGCCTGGTGGTCGTTCAAGCCGGAGACGGGCGGAACTTTTCTGGACTTGCCCAAAAGAGGAGAAAACCCGGCAACCAGGGACCCTTACTAGGGCTGACGTTTTGGAGCCTTTGTAGCTTAATCAGCCCCCTGCATTCAGGGCTGAACCCATTTGCCACTCTATAGCGTAAAGGACTAAAAGAACCCCTACAATGTGACACGCAGGGTCTGCAGGAACCTATTTTCAGTGGATTAATAAACTCCCACACATGGCCTCGGCTAGGGAATAAGCTACTGCACCAATCGTCGGCGGCATTGTGGCGCCGTATCGTGCGGCTGTTGCCGTCCGCCTGAGCGAGACAAAAATTCAGACTCTAGTGCATGCAAGGGTGAGACTCGGCGCAAGAATGCGAATACGCATGTGAACATTGCCACCAACCCAAGACTAGGCCATGGATTTAGCCGGCGTCGGACCGTATCGCCATGGGCCGACTCGATAAATTACTGCTTGTGTGACAGGACAACCCCAGCATCACATGCTCCCTATAGAAAGTCTAGCACTTATCTACCCGGCTGTCATGTTCATTTTAATCACCTTACTGCCAAGGCTTAAACAAGGCCGGGAGAGCTATCTTTGGCTCAAATGCAGGAGGTCGGGCTTCGCTATCAATATCGTTGACCACCGATATTGGAGTAGGCATAGGCTGGGGCTGACGCTTCGATCACTCCGAGCGCTCCGAGAAGCGGGCGCTCATGATAATGTAGGAAGGCTACCATTTCTGCAGTTTTGCGCGTGCGCGCATGAGGTGTGGAAGCCCTCTAACTAGCTCGGCTTTTGACCGAAGCAAAATCGACATGTTGACCTTTGGCATATGGCAGCTCCCGGACCTCCATCGGAAGACTGGGATGCCGGAAGACCGAGAGACATGGACCAAACCCCCCTGTACTTTTAGAGCTGACCACCCTCAGACGCCACCTTGCAGGTTCCTGCAGGTTCCGCTCCGGACGCTAAACCTAACAGACAAGCATATTTCATCCACAGCCCCCTGCCACACTGCACGCGAGCAGGACCCCATTTCTTCTCGACCAGGGTATAGAGCGGCTACTGTTCTTGCTTTTGCGAGGTAGCTCTGACTCAAGGTCATCTGGACTTGGCAGCCTTGCCATTTCTGGCATTTGGATGTGCTCAGGTCGGCCCTTTACCCAGTCCCGGAGAGCGATACTCCATAGTATAGTTTGCCAAGACAACCCAACAACTTCACTACAGCACCGAGGCGGGGGATCGTATGAGCTGGGTAATTAGATCTTCCACAACCCTTTCCGGGGCCTGCCGTCGGCAGGGAACATGTCTCAAGGCTGAACGGATGATAGCACACGATGGGACGGTGTACTTGAGCCTTGCCACACCAACATACCCCTGGCATGAGCATGCGCAAGCGGGTGTGATATGATTTAGGCATGGTCAATAATTGGCGACCGTAGCAGAGCAGACCCCATTGACCGGTCGCCACGGCGTCTAGTCCACCGGACGTCTGACGGGAGCGGGGACCATGGATGAGCACGGGCTCCGCAAACCTGAAGTTATTTTTCTACGACTCTATTTACTGAGCCCTCACCTCTTAGTATATGACTCTTCGACTACATAGACCATATGCTTGCAACAATCGTTTGTTCGAAACTGCCCTCTCTCCTTCCCTCCATTCACTCCCTCATACTCTATTCTCTTAAATTCGAGAGGACGGAGAACTCTCCTTTTACCCCAAGTACATTCATTCAAGAGGGTGGCGTCTACTGACGCACCACCCGGCAGGCAGAATGGGCCCGTGGTCCCAGCTCGTTCAGAGTTGCCTGCTTCTTTCCACGCTCTTTAATCCCACACTCGCGGCTGTCATTACCTCAAGGCAAGGCAGCAATGTGTCACCATCCGGTGCCCCCAACGTTTGCCGAGCTGTGATATCGTCAGTATTCACCTCAAGTACCACTTCGAAACAGCTGCATAGCAATCTTCCACAAACCAAATGCTAACATATCCGCCTGCTGTCACCACCACAGACCGTTTGATTACTCGGCCAAGACCCGCCGCGCGCACGAGCTGCCAGTCTGCAGTGCTGACAGTCCTCTACACGCGCGCGATGGCAATGAGATTGTGCCTGCCTCGCCAGAAAGCGGCATCTCTCTTGTAGGACGCACAGAACTGTCTTCGTTGTTCGGCCGACAAGTCGTCGGGGGCGATGATTACAGTTGTGGCCCGGATCGTCCCTGCGCAAACAAAGCATGTTGCCCTAAGAAAACCGGTCAATGCAATTATGGTGAAGAGTGAGTCCCCATTCTCTCTTGGATCGCGAATGCTTCTCAGTTCTGCGTGTTCCGAGGATACCGGGCGTCCTGGTAATGGCTGTCCCTTGCTAACTAAGCCTTCTCCTTGTAGAGCCTGTGGCACGTCAGGCATCTCCCCCAATGACGTTTGCTGGTCCAACTGCGATGCCAAGGCAGAATGCGGTAAGAACGCTAAAGTTCCGGGTCAGGAGTGCCCGCTCAACGTCTGCTGTGGCAAGTAAGTAGAATCACTGAGAGCAGATTGATTTCAATGACAATTCCACTGACAAGACTACACTACAGGTGGGGCTTCTGCGGCATGACAAAGTAAGTGAGAAGTGGGATTTTAAGTTGGGGTAGGAAACTACCACGAGTCGGTAACACTGCTAACTCTTCTCCCACCCCTCCAGGGACTTCTGTGAGAAAGAAGATCATGGAGCAACAGGCGGCTGTCAGTCCAACTGCGACCAGCCCGGCCCCAAGAACAAGGCTTCCGACCAGCTCAACCGCGTGATCGGTTACTACGAGGCATGGAGGCACAACTCGACATGTCAAGACATGGGTTTTGACGACATCCCCGTCAACTCGCTGACACATCTTTACTTCTCCTTTGCCTTCATAACACCTAATGAGTACAATATCGTTGGCATGGATGGACTCCCGGCCAAACTCTTCACAGACTTCACAAGTCTCAAGCAGAAGAATCCTGGCTTGAAGACTATCATTGCTATTGGTGGCTGGACCCATAACGACCCGGGCCCCCTACAGAAAGTCTTTAGCAACATGGTCAGCTCGAAGGAGACCCGGTCGCTTTTTATCAAGAATCTGCTGGCTTTCCTTCGGCAATATGCGTTTGATGGTGTCGATTTTGACTGGGTACATTTCCACTGTGCAAATCAAGACTACTTCGGAATGCTGACCATTCTATCACCTGTAGGAATATCCTGGTGCCGACGATCGTGGCGGTGTTCCCGAGGACGGCGTGAACTTCACGCAGTTCCTGAAGGAACTAGACGACGAGAACAAGAAGCAGCCCACTAAGTACATTGTCTCGTTCACTGCGCCAACTAGTTTCTGGTACCTCCGCCACTTCGACATGAAGTCTGTCGACCATGTCGACTTTGTCAATGTCATGTCTTACGAGTACGTTGTTCTAAATTGCTGGCTTGAAATGACTGTAGTATACTGATTATCCTTATTAGTCTCCACGGAGTCTGGGACCGCGAGAACCCCATCGGTTCACATATCTATGGCCACACCAATCTCACAGAGATGAGCCTGGCGTTCGACCTGTTCTGGAGGAACGACGTCCCCGCCAACAAGCTTAATATGGGTCTCGGCTTTTATGGGCGCGCCTTCCAGCTGGCCGATCCTTCCTGTAGCAAGCCTGGTTGTCTATTCAAAGGCGGCGCTACGAAGGGTGCCTGTAGCGGCGAATCTGGCATTCTAAGCTACAGGGAGATCCAGGAAGTTATCAAGAATAACAAGCTCAAGCCCGTCCACGATGAGGAAGCTGGCGTCAAGTACGTGACCTGGAACAGCGACCAATGGGTATCATTCGATGATAAGGATACCTTCAAGCAGAAGAAGGACCTAGCTAGCAAGCTCGGCCTCGGAGGTTACCTGATATGGGCTATCGATCAGGACGATGCGACAATGTCTGCTCTAGCTGCAGTGCTCGACCCAAAGCCTCTGGGAGACTTCAAGTCTATTGACAAGGGAGACGAGAACTGGACGGGCACGAACGAGAAGTGCTATGTTACGGCTTGCGGAAGTTCGTGCGAGCCAGGCGAGATCAAGATTACGGATCAAAAGTGCGACGGAAAGAAGAAGAGCGAGCTTTGCTGTCCTCTCTCCGGCGCGCCTGATCCCAAGGATTGCCACTGGCGAGGCTCTGAGACCAAGTTCTGCAATGGCTACTGCAAGGACGACGAGGTTATGACGCACATGAGCAAGTACGGTGGTGGCGCCTCCTGCTGGGATGGTCAGGTTGCTCACTGCTGCAAGAGCGCGCTGGGCGAGAAGAACATCTGCAAGTGGCGCGGCGTCGGCGAGAAGTGCCACGCGGGCGAACTTCCCCTAACCTTTTCGGGCACTATTCTGGACGTGCTCGACGATGTGGCCAAGGTCATCCTGCGCATCGTCGGACGGGCGTATCCTCTCGCCGCGTTGACAGGTCTTCTCCTGGTCGAAGTTCTGGACGCTCTTGACCTTGACACAAAGAAACTGTACTGCTGCCCAGAGGATGAGGTCGACAAGTGGAAGAATTGCGCGTGGTACGGCAAACCAGGCAACTGCTTCGATGGCCACTGCCCAGACATGACCACGGTCCAAATCACAGATAGCTACTTTGGAGGTGGTGAGACTTGTGGCTGGCATGACCGTGTCCGCACCTTTTGCTGCGAATCGGATGGCGAGTCCCTCTTCCTTCCGGTCCCTCTGAAGAACCTGTTCGAGCACCCACCGGATGGAGGTCTGGACACCGACTTCACCCTCGAAACCGATAAGTCGTCTGCGAGCGGCGATACGGATCCCAACGAAGCTGCCTTCCAGTTTGTCGTTCTTGTCTCGCCAGAGGAACTACAAATCTCGCTCGATAAGCGTGACGGCTCGCATTGGGACGTTTTTGACTGCAACGATGCCGTTACCGAGGGTGAGCACACCGTCCGTATGGTCTGCACAGACTTCACGCCCGAAAGCAACTGTGGCAAGATTGGGTTGGGCCATGGTGTCCCTGGAACTATCCTACAGATGCCCAAGGGTTGTGGCCCTGGAAAGTACGCAGTCGCCAAGTCCATGGTGCCCAGCCCGGGAGATGACCACACCAACTTGCTCCCTCGCCACCTGTCCAACCTTGCTCCGCTCAAGCCAGTTGTGTACGATCTCACTTTCGACTACGACTTCCACCGCGTCCCGCGTGACCTTGGCAACACTCAGATGCGCATTGACTTCAGCAACCAGGATGAGTACTGGAAGAACATCGTTGCCGGATCAGCCACTAAGAAGAGAGACCTTGGTCTCCATACCCGCACGCTCGAGGATGTCGGCGGGGATCCCGTACGCTGGCTCGAGGAGGAGTTTAGAGATGACTTCCACCTCAACCCAATTGCCAAGCGCGACTTACACGAGCGTTGGTTCGGTAAAAGCATCTTGGATTGGCTAGCAGCCCTCGTCAAGCCTGAGATCAAGCGCGAGTTCTTCCACAAATACGAGGATACCGTTACGGCCAAACTCGTCGACGAGAATTGGAGTTGTAAAAAGGGAGATGTGGGCTATGATGGCCATCTGCTCGCCCAGGCTTTGCTCAACGTGAAGGTCGAGTCGAGCTTCGGCTTTACTCTTATTGTCACTAGTCTGGACCTACCCCTTGATCTGAGCCAGAGCTATCTCACATTCTATAACAAGGGCGAAGTCACCGGTGTCATAACGCTTGAGGCTGTCGCTAGAGTCAAATACGGCAAGCAGAAGGTCATTGCCGATATACCCTTCCCGGGCGCATCGTTCAAGATTCCTGGTATCGGCGTATTCGGACCACAGCTCGTGGTCGAGGGCAGTATTGACGCCCAGCTTGCTGTGGCTGGTACTATCGAAACCAAGATGCAAATCGCTAAGTGGAATGTGAGTAACGCGTCCTCGCCCTCCCTTACTCCCTCACCCCAACTCCCTGCTTTCTTTTTCAAACCAAGTAAAGTGAACCTTTTGCTGACTTTTCCTGCTTGCTTGGTCCAGGTTCGTCAAGTTGTGCCCGACAATAGCGGTTACAAGCCCGAACTCATCGACAACAGCAAGACGGATCTCACTCGCACTGGAGATTTCGAAGGCATCAAGAAGCCAGAGTTTTATGCCGGCGTCGCAGTCTCGGGTGACGTCGAGATCAAGCTCTCGGCCGCGGCGGAATTTGGCATCCGCTTTGATGAGAAATGGGAAGTTAACCCTGCCGGAGCAGCCGTCGTAGGAGAGGCAACTGTCACTGCTGGACTCTTCGCAGGTACATCGACCACGGGCAGCTGCCCCTTCACGTACGAGCTCGACGTCGGCGCCCGACTCTACGCTAGAGTCACAGCACCAGACCTTTTCGGCACTGGATGGACGGGCGCTGAGTTGACCTTGACGGAGGGCAAGAAGAACATATTCAAAAAGGGCACATGCCCGGATCTTGGCCCGATCCCAACCAGAAGAGGTCTGGACCTCATCGAGGGCGACAGCGGCAACGGAAGCAACACCCACTCAACGCCAGCGGCCGCATACGGAGGCCATCTCCTGCCTGCTCTCTGGGAAGGACCCGCGCTCGTTAGTACCCACGATGGGCAGCATTCGTCACTTCTGAAGAGAGGTGGAGTTTATGGACCTCCCTTCAGCATTCCCATTGGCAGTCTTTTCTGCCCACCCATGGCCGATGGTGACGGCAGTGACGAGGGGCAAATTGGTTGTCCCAGCGCGGATGAAATCAACGCGGGAGCTGGAGAGGAGAAAAGATCCGTGCCTTTGGAGCCGCGCGCACAAAGTCATCTCGAGGCTCATCGACGCAATCACGGGTCGGGCCATCCTCACGGCCGCCATCATCGCCGCGCCAATGACACAGATCTTCTTGTGCTGACACTTGACGAAGAAGAGAGCCTTGTCCATCTCTCTGAGAGAAATATTAACAACAAGCCCATCAACATTTGTCAGTTGCCGACGACAAACTTCAGATACCCCACAGATAGTTCGATTCCTGCCGCCAATGTCTATGGCTGGTATGATCCGCCAACATGCGGTAGCTTCCACTGGGGTGGGCCGCTGCCCGGTCGTATCGCAAACATTAGATACCACTCCGAGCACATCCTGGAGGCTCAGATGATCAAGGACTTTTTCGACTATCTCAACAGCGAACACGGCAACGACTTCCCGAATCCGGTGGCGGGCACGACCGGCAACGTCAATCTGTGCACTTATGTGACAGCAATGTTTGCTCAAACCGTCACCGCGAACATCGAGTCTGCCAGGTCGGTGAATGGCCAGGCCACGGCGCTGGTGATTGAACACATTGCCGCCCAGTTCCCCACCAATAATTGGAACAGCCACGAGTATGTCTCGCTGCAGGGCACGATCAACACCCCGATCAAGGCAAACGCCTGGGCCAACCAACGTATCGTCAATACGGACAATTGGCTCACGGTTGGCAATGCCTTCTACATCTACTCGGCCGCGGGCGCGCGCAAGGCCTATCTGAAGATGCGCGATGGCATCGCGCTGCGCAACTACCAGAACGACATTGAGGTGTACACGGTGCTCCGGGCACAGAAGCGGAGAGTTGGCGACATTCTCGACCTTCTCGATAACACGGTGTTGCCAGCAAATACGCGGGCAGGGTACAAGACGTGGCAGCCGATGCAGCTGCGGGATCAGTGGGACTTTTTCATGAAGACGCGGTTCATCAGCCTGCAGGCTCGAACGATGGAGCCCATCAACAACTTTTTCACGCGGATGAAGGATTTTTGGGTCACCGATGCCCAAAAGGCCGCTAATGCGCCAGCAGCGGGAGACACCCAGGCCGTGGCTACCCAGAAGGCGGCCATACTGCAGCTGATTGAGGACATTGAAACGATGGAGGTCATTATCAATGGGCTGCAGCCTTGGGTTACTCCGTTCTAATAGGTAGAGGCCGCGGGTATACGTGGCATGTAGGTAATTACAGTAGCTGTATAAAGATGAAGCGACCGCGTTCAGACACATAATCACTGCAGTACATCATGCTAGTAAACATCTGCCAAGCCGTCGTCCTTGTGCTGTACAGCATCAAGGGACGATCAGAGTTGGCACATTGAGAATCTGCAACCCAAGCAAAGATCCCTGAAGTCCCACATTCGAGTCGTCTGATGTCTCGGGCACATTTGATACAGACACCCTCGGTAGTACTCACGCCCCTCGGCGGTCACCATCCGGGAGAGGGTGAGCGGGGTTCATTTGATGCCTGTTGTACAGTGACAATCTCCTGCCTTGTACTGATGACCAAGTCTCTATAGCCAGGATCCGTGTAGGCTCATAACAGTGGGGCGGGATCTTGCGTATATAAGTGGCTTCGGATCTCCTCGAGGTCCTAAGCACCTGGACAACCTCCCACCTCACCAGTTCTCCACCAACTACCAATCTCCAACCACCTTCTCTTGTGTGATAGCCTCCACGACGCAACTGTCTTTTGTCTTACTCCCGCACTCGCCGCCATGCCGTTTCGTGTACAAGACCCAGATCCCGTGGCGAGAGCCCGGGCTCAGATCGACGAGTCCATCTCGCCAGACAGAACCGCACACCAGTTCAAGTGTACGGTAGCCATGCCAAAGCTGCTGCATTCCGCCGAACAGCCTCTACCCTGCCACGAACCCGTCGAGGAGACGACAGCCATCAGCGCTCACCTGTCGACACGCGTCCACGCCTTCTTTCGGCAGCTCGCTGCCCACGAGTCTCAGGTGGGATCTGGGACGGGGGACGATGCAAGTGTGTCTGCCAGCCACGGCCTGAGCATCTGCATTGAGCCAGACACCTTTGATGGAGAGCCGTACTGCTACCACCGAAAGTACAACTCGCGCCGGCTCCAGCTGCACGACCACGAAACACTACCTGATCTCCCCTCTGTGCGCAGCCTGACAGTCCAATCTGCGCCCGACAACCGCGGAGAGTGGGAACGCGAGGCGTACAAGGTGCGGCCGCTCTCACTGATCTGGCCGCTGCAGTGTCTGGTCCATCTGCCACGAGCCGAGGAGCTTCGTCTGCCGTGGATGTGGGAGCGACCGATGCCTGGCTCCATGCCCAGCCGCGTCGTCCGCGAGCACTATACGCGGCCCTGGGAGGGTCCGTTGCGCGACGCCCGCCACGAGTTTGGCGCGGCCATGGCAGATCAGGACAAGTATCTAGGCGGGAGGGGGATCCCGTCCAGCCTAACGCACGTCGGGCTGCACTTCTGGATGCCCAGAGGAACGTCCGACGAGGACCAGTCCGTACCGAGGCCGAACCTGATTCACCCGGCAGTCGGAGATAGAGACCCGTTGTCTACCGGGCTCTGCGCAATGGCCGCGCAGTTACACTATTTCGACCTCCGCGCTCTCGTTACCAAAGATCTGTTCCCCGCGTCCGGGGCACCCGCCGAGCAGCAGTGGCGACACATGCGCCGCATGCGCATCGAATTCCACCCGCTCAGACCCGACGGCCGCTGGTACTTTGTCGGCCCGCACGGCGAGGATCCCAACGACTCGGAGGACGCCGGGTTCCGCATTACCGAGGAGCACTACCCGCGCGAATTCGACACGGCAGAGGACCAGGAGCTGGACGAGGAGTGGGAAGACGACCCCACCGGCGGCGAAGAGGTTGATCAACTCCCCGATATGTTCCGCACTGAGCCTTGCAGGGAGAGAGTCGAGCCCTTGTTGGCAGCTTTCGCACAGGCCATGGGCCAAGGCAGGATGCCCGACTTGGAAAGCGCCGAGCTGTTCGCGTACCTGCGGTGGTTCCCTGGTGAGTCCAGGGCGCCCGAGTACGGCCTGGAGGCCTATGACTTTGACGACAGGGTGCATCGGTGGGGTGTTAAGTACATTGCCGACGGCAGCACGGATGGAGGGCAAGGACAAGGGCCAGTTGTGCAGTGGCAGGTCGGCGACTGGAGACCTAGCCCTGAGACCCTGAGTCTGTTCGAGAGCCTGGGCCGACAAGAGTGGCTCGACCTCGAGTATAAACAAACCAGAGACCTGGGAGACTTTAGTCTTACATATGGGAGAGCTGTGTGGGAGCCTGTTCCTGGTCAGTAAAAGGAAGGTCCACGATTGAGACTTGCCACCACAGCATTATAGTCCACGGTTCATCATTTGCGTTCTAGCAGGATAGTCTGTGCCACGGGTAAATCACTATCAGAACGCTTTGTGTCAGTGTTACACATGGTCTGGGAGGCAGTTCAGCAGGGTGTAGATAGTGCTAGTGTTAGACTAACTCTAGTGCTAAATGTACGTAGACTAACACCCCTATACGTCGAGCACACGAGAGGGGTTTCTAAAAGGCTACTTGGTAAATGCTAGGGAGAGAGCTAATAACAACGTAAGGAAGGGCACCGCTACATACTTTAGGACAAATGAAGAACGTCATGATACTAGGATGTACTGTATAATTAGCATGTACTCGTGAACAACACTGGCTCTTATGTTGAAAGCCAATGGTAGCGTCATGCACGATCCAAAAATAGGCGACCCAGATAGCACGTTCTCGCTTCAACGCGTACCTTGAACACGTATGATGATTATTTGAATATCACGAATTTGGTCAGGTGCAGGTGTGAGACTGATTGTATTAATGCTGACTGGTTGTAAAGTATCTTCACTAGAGAAAAGGTCAAACACGCAAGTCTTCTGGAAAAGACAAGATTCTCAAATCCATTCCGATGCACCTCAGATCCCAGGACAAGCGAGAGAGAGAGTCATCGTTGTGCGTCATGCTGGTGCCGGCGAGCTTAGGCAGTCAGGTCGAAGCTGGTAGGGCCAGCGTAGAGCTGGGCGGAAGAGGCGCCGCCGCCAGAAAGCTGGCTGTTGGGGATGAAGTGCGAGACGCTGGTGGAGCCCTGGTGGAGGATGAGGGTGAGGCCGGTAGACGACTTGGTCACATCCCAGGTGAGTGTAGGGTCCGCGCAGGTCTGGTCGGTCACGGCGGGGACGGTGTTGCCGCTGTCGGCGTTGACCTCAGCTAGGCAAATAGGGCCTAGAGTGTTGGCCGGGGTGGTGGGCAGTACAGCCTTGAAGTCAAAGAGTTAGCGGGACTGCAGGCGCTGAGGATTCTTATCGAAAGGCCAAACTTACTCGGAACTGGAAGTCGCAGTAGGAGTCTGTGGTCTGGCACAGAATCTGAAAGTTGCTAACACTGTAGCCGGCGGTAGTGGTCTGGCGCTCAATAACAGCAGCCGAGGCGGTGGCGGCGAGGATGGCAGCGGCGGAGAACTTCATATTTGCGATTATGGTTGGAAATCGAGGACGAAGAACGAGTGATGTTACTGTTGTAAAGAGTGTGAGTGTGAAGAGTCGGTCAGATGGTGGTTGTGACTGTTGAGGGTGAGGAACATTTCAAAATTGCTTCAGACGACGACCGTGACCGTCATATATATATGTGAATAATCTGGCTCTTGCGGGGACTTGCGGACATGTTGATGCAGGGTCCTCGGACCAGGCGCCGTTTCCAGCGGCGCTGCCGATCGGCAGTTGTGGAGGCTGTGTTGGGTTTCAAGGGCTGGGGAAGCTGGGGTCCCATCGACCGATTATCGGTACCAGAAGCCTCGATCCCGGTCCGTTCCTGCAGCGAGTGTCTGCATCTCCTCTCTCCAATGGGACATGCTGAACTCTGTCCTTTCTCATGCCACATGTGAGCACGTGGCACGTCGTCTGATTTCGCTCTGGTAGGGTTCGTCCCTATCACCATCTGTAACAGCGTCGGTCATTGCATTACATTACTTCTGGAGAAACAGACAATCACGATGTACTGGACTCGTCACGTTCATCACGATAGTCCAGTTAGGGCTAAATCCCACCGCGTCACCAGAATTCAAACCTGGCGGCGGGCTTGTCTCCGCTCTGCAGAGTGGACGTGCGTCATCACAAGCGCAGTGGAACTACCACGGTATACGCGCGCGCACCACTCAATTCGAGAAAGTATGTTCCTATAGTTAGCCAGTGTAGCGTTGCACGCACTAAAGGTAAGACTAGGCACCGAAAGTCTTTTCTCCAAAAAGAGTGGACCCAGACAGCGTTCTCGTTTACCAAATACAGACATGTTAGCACATGCTCGCACAATACTTCTCGCACAATCCTTCTCTGCTGACTCCAGTACCACTGTTTCCCGATTCTAGTTCAAGAAGGAATCTATCCAATGTTCGTCATTGCTCATCGTGGTACAACAGTTTGGCACGACCCTGGGCAATGGCGATCATGCAACCCACGGCGCCCGAATCGTACGCATAAATATGACTCCACCGAGAACGGACGGAACACCAAGTGGTCCCGCGACCTCGGTGGATACTCTCCCTCCTTCCGAGATCGTCACCCTTCGTCTGGTGGTATTCATGGGGCTCTCCGCGTTCACGCATGGTCTTCTAGGCAGCTCTCTTGGTGATCGGACCCGCAGATGCTCGGTTGAGGTGGGAATAGAACCATGATGCCGACTTCTACTGACGATTTTGAGTTCAAACCTTCGCGCCGGCGTGTTCATGCGTCATCTCGCGCAGGAATGCGAACATTCGACACTTTTTTCATGCCAACGATCATCCGGCCCGAGTCTTCCGCTTACTGCTTAAGCATGGACTGACTGGTCGCTTGGCCAAGCCACCAGCATTGCGCGTGCACGCAATTCAGGTCTCATGTTCGGGCCGACAACGCGGCACAGGACTGCTATGTATATCGGACAATGTAGATCTCTCTCAGCCTCAATCTACTCGGTCTGTGCATGGGCAGCGGAAAGGTAAATGACCCAGGAGAGTATCGATACTGTTGTAACACACCGCCTGCTATGCGAGCTTTTGATACTGGGTCAATGCTCTGTCCAGTGCAGCGATGTTCCCTGTGCTTCGATGCATAGTCAACGGCGTTGGTTCAGGTACGCGCGGCGACAAAGAAACTTAAAAATGGCAATTTGCGACGACCGCGGAGACTTTTAACGCCAAAGGGCTAAGTTTCGCTGCATGCCGAGCTCATCACATGTGTAACGTCGGTGTCTCAGAAGCCAGCACTCACGCTATGGTCAGGGATCGTCAGACTATAGTACGCTGGCATGACAAACCTTAAATCCATAAATGGAAATTGAGAATCAGGAAAGAGACGGACAAGTAACCTCCTGGACGGTTGGAGCAGGACGTCAGGATTCTTGACCCAAGGCATGTGGCAACTCCTTTTGTCTGTTAATTCGATTTTCGCATTAGTTTCCAGTGGCTTCTGATTCTGATTTCGCACGAGGAACACACGATCAATGTGGTGCGTGATATTCTATTCCGGCAGAATACCGAGGCAATAATGGCCTCACCCGCTCAGCTGTGAGCGACGACAAGGACGGCGGTTCCTATCATACTTGATCCGACAGGCAGGCTCATGAACGGAGTAGTGAAGTACACCAGAACACATATCAAGGTTGGGGGATTTTCCGGAACATATGAACGGCGTACTGGCGCTGGAGCGCGCCATTCAGGACTTGCCTTTTTTTTTTTTCGGGAGGCCGCTTTATATGTATCTCACCACATCCCTCAACACATGCTCTGCGAGCTCTTATTCCACATTGCCAGACTTGAAAAGGCTGGAACTTGGGGAAGTTCTGATTTAGAGGGCAAGATTGGCCCGCAGAAATCATCGAACCAGAACATGCTGAACTCCGTAAGTAAAAAAGGCACCCTTCCGTGAGTCGCTGTTAGACAAAACTGGGCTCAGCTCTCTCCATCATCTACGAGCATCTCCGGCTATAACGCAGTCCACCCCCACGCCGTCATGAGTTGATACTGCGTCTTCCGGGTCGGCCGACCGTGGATCAGCTCCGTCTTGCGCAGGATGTCGAGCATGGCTTCTTGGGTTGCCTTGTCGGTGAATATGTCGCCGACTAGTTCACTCATCGTTAGCAAGTATCTACTAGTTTCACGCTGCGAAGGAGACATCGGCAAAGTCAGAAGGGACGAGGTGAGAGACTCACACATCGCAATTCCCATGGACGCGGCGTGCATCGCGGGACCGGCCCAGTGGTTGCACGTGCCCACGCCGCAGAGCTGGCGGACATAGTGCATTATTTGTTTCTGCAGAGCAGTGTGCTGTCAGCGTTGTACTTGAGCCGTCTATAGGCTGCATAGGACCAAGACTTACATCCGATGCTTCCATCAGAGTCCTCCGTTTTGGTCCCACACGCGGAATCTTTGGATCGAATCGGAGCAGGAATAACCTGGCTAACGTGTGGTTTTGTATGCCAATGACTGCGAAGTAAGAGGTTAGCTTGACGACGATGACTCAGACCAGACTCCAGGATCGTACAAGCACCAGGGCGGAACTCACTATGACAGCTCGAGTAGAACCACTTCTCCGGAAATCTCGCACCCAGTCCATCGTCAGCACCAATAAGCCCTTCCACAACCTCGTCCCTTGAGAAATATGGCTCAAACGAAGTCGGCCTGTGCTCCTCCCACATAATACACCGCTCATACAGCTCCGCCCACGTCCTCTCGACAAGGGCACCTCCAGCGCTCCCACCGCCGCCTCCCACATTAGTGCCGCTGAAGCAGAAGTTCAACACATCTGCCATCAGGACGACCGCTCGCGTGGACCAGGTGAAATCATCAGCCGGCTCGAACCCTCGATCCGCCTGCTCCAAATCCGCCTTCACCGGGCTCTGGGACATGACCGCGCTGTAGATCTCCTGCCGCACACCGACCCAGTACGACGCGGCGCCCAGGCTGCCCCTAACCTTTCTCAAATCGCGCACCTTGAGATGCCGATGGATACCGCGCAAGTAGTCGTCGTTACTGTCGTCGCCGCTCATCTCCTCGAGCATGCGAAGGATGATGGACGTCGCGAAGATGTTTTCCTCCGAGTCAATGTCTGTATGCCGGTTCATCATGGGCACGAGCTGCTTGATGGATTCCTGGTGGTAGCGCGTCGCCAGCAAGGGGTTGTGGTGGGTTGTCTCGCAGAGGTGTCGGGCGGCGATGGCGAAGATTGCTTTGAGCAGGGCGGTGCAGGTCAAGGCGCGCTCGGGGACTATCACTTCGAAGCGCTTCATCGGGTCGCCGCCATCGAGCTAGGATTCAAGGGCAGTGTTAGCGACAGTGTCTGCCATGTGACGGCGAATGCTCGGAACCTTACACATGCGGCCACGGTCTGGGTATAGTGGCGAAACAATTGTGCCTCATTGTCTGTCATAGAGGGGAACTTATTTGTCGGCGTTCTGAGCAGTGGCATGCCTATCATGGTCGATGGATCTAACGACGTCGGATAGTGAATGTTCTGGTCTTCTGACTTGAGGACAAAGTCGAAAGCTGACGGACTGCTGACAAGCATCAGGTCGCTGCTCGTTAGAGCAGGTTCAGCACCCGTCTGATCGGGGACTGTACTCTTAGGCGTGTCGAAGTTGATAAGTTCATCAAAGATATCTTCCATGATGTCGAAGCCATTGGACGTCGCCGTCGATGAAGATAACTGCTTGAGATCGAGCAACGCACGTGGCGACGAGTCGGAAGAGCTGGAGTCGTGGAGGTCTGGCGGTACTTGGGGATTGAGTTCTGGTGGTAGTTCTTGTTGATGAGGATCTATCCTGGGAACGGACAGCGATCTGACTGGATATGAAATGAGCTGCGGTGAGATGGGACGGGGGCTACCATCTTCCAAGAGGATGTACTCTGATGCAATGTCGGCGCTCTCGTCCACAAATGATACTAGTGGGGGTTAGTACATGCCGGGAAAGACAACCAAAGGTGGTAAGGATATACACTTCTCTGGCACTTTCATCCATTTCTGTGCGTTATTGTAGTCCCCTGCAAGTAAGACCATGTGTCAGTATGCTTCCGAAAAAAGCATGCACGGTATGCAAGACGACAATATACCAGGAGTCAGCCGAACCCTCAAGGGCAGGTGACAATCGAGGCCGAGCTGGGCGCAACGGCGACAGCAAGGTTCGAACTTGTCGCACTTGACATGACTTTGCCTGCACTCTTGACTATACTCGACGCAGACGAGGAGGACAGAGTCAGCATGATGACTAAACCGCTCAGGCGGAGAGCCAGCACAAAGATGCAGGCAGGCATGCACGTACCAGGGTACTTGACGCTTCCGGGAGGTCGCAGTCGACTCTCGGCGCGTGTTAGAGGGCATATTCCAGGCCGGTATAGGTGGTTCGACTGCTTGAGTTTGACAGCACGAGCCGAGCAGATCTCTCCCCTGGGGCGGAGTACAGGTAGGATTTGCGCGCCTTGCAGGACTCGCAGGCGTGGTGGTTGGTGGTCAGGGGGGGTGGGGAATCGAGGAGGAGCTCTATGCAGACGAGACAGCCCAGACCGCCGCTTGCAATCTGAAAGATTCTGCTGGGTCGTCCAAGCAGGTGGTATCGACTGTCGTCACGAGGCTAGCAAGCGGAAAGCGCGCAGCATGTGTCCTGCGGGAGGGGATCCGAGAATCTGGGGTTCGATGTGGAGAGAGAAACCTGGGGTTCTGGAAGGGAAGAGACTTTCTTCTTTCGCTGGAGGCAGGCGGTGGACAGTGAGCGAGCGACTCAGGCGCTTCACATTACCCCACGCTGGTCCCGGGCCACCAGTCACGGGAAGCAACGAGCAACGAAGCGCGAGACGAGGTGGGACGAGGTAATAGCATGGCAGCCACTTCTCCTCCCTCCATCCCTCTCTTGGCCGGCTGTGCGGGCCTCGCCTGACGTGTTGGGTCACTCGGACGCCCCCTTGCGTTGTGCCACATCTGGCCGACGGATCAATTTCGGTTCATCGGCCGCCGCCAACCTGGACAGGCAGGCTAAATTAAATGCCTCTGTAGTGGTGTATGGGGTCACGAAAAGTGGAGGTCGACGTCTTTCTGGGCCAGCACCCAACCCCTGTCCCGTCGCCTTGTCAGCTCTGGCGCTGGTGCGGTGATCTTTGTGGAGAGCTCGAGACTCGGGCTGCGGATGTCGAGGTGGTTTCCTTAGCATTTTGACCACCGCCACGGTCCTCAATCAGGCAGTGAAGAAGAAAGGGTCCTACAGGCTACAGACTTTTTTGTCATCAGCTTCTCCCCACAAATCTATTCACTCTCATAATCGGCAGAATCTAGACTGTTCTGCAGCTCTTCTCACCGATGAGGCAGACGCGCGTGTTTTACTGATCTGGGCTACCAGAAACCCCACAGTCTTCTCCGGTTTTACGTGGCAATAATAGAACTTGGCTGGCATTCCTCATTCCAGGAAGAAACCTACAGCCTTGTACTTCTGCATCTGAGTGTTGATCTTATTGAGCTATCTTATGAATCAGTCGAGGAGCCACTCCACACAAAATTGCGACCCCTGCTCTACCCAAATGTCGCACCAGGCAGCAACGGCAAGTAGCGAAACCGGATGCCCTCAGATTGTGGGCATTATAGGCATATTATTCTAAGCATTCTACCACAATGCAGTTGGCGCATATCATTTATGTGAAGACAATTGAAAAGGGATAGACTGCGAGTGAATTGAGCACGGGTTTATCCTGAATTTAGTTTCAGCCTCGTTCGTGATGCATCGTCCATGAGAAGGAATAGCAAGGAGGCACCACCCTGACTCCCCAGCGGTGGCGTACTTCAAGCCAATGTAGAATCACACGATAGCGGATACGGCGTTTCAGCTTCTAGATACCAACACAATCGAACTGAGGTCCGCACAGCTCCAAAAGTAGATCGTTCGGAGCAAAACAAACCCCGAGAGACCCGTCGAGTGGAGCAACAAAGGATAAGGCTGAATGCCTCCCTGGTACCTGACTACGTGCTCCAAAGCTTTTTATGCGCATATGAATGGCACATGAGAGCTCTCGGCCAATTATGCATAACCTCAGTGTCTGTAAGATAGTCAAAGACAAAGTTCCCCACTTTATCCACATTTTCATGCTCTGTGAACGCGTAACCACAATCGTCCCAAAATCCGTGTTTGAACAAAGAGATTGCTGAAAAGGTAAGTATGCCGGCTGGTTCCCAAATGATACTGGACGGCGCCAATTCGAGATAGGGGCCAGATGTGAGGGCATGCTGGACCTTTGCCCTGTGTTTGCGGGGAACACGTTCTCCCGGCATGTAAATTTACCTACTGCCTTATCGAGCAGTGCACGAGAAGCGCTACCACACTCAATGTGTCATGCATGTTTGGCGAGACTGTAACCTAGCCAAGGCTGTACATGCAGGCGGGTGGTATGCATACGTAGCATGCAAAGCGAGTCAAGGAGCAAGATGAAGCAAACCCCTCTCCGAACGAAGCGCGGATCGCACCGATTGGCTCATTGAGGCCATAATTCCAACTGTCAGTGGTCATGGGCACACGAGCAGGGCGCTCAGCATACCCGGGAATATCTGCCGAGCTTGACTCGGTTTTGAGGTATGACGCGTCGGCTTTGAAAGCCGATCTGGCTTCAATGCCGGCAAGTCTGCTACTACTATAGTACGTAGCCCGCACAAGCGCTCCCGTTGACGCATCGGCCGGGACAGGCCGAACATGGCTGACGGTAGTGGAACGGCAATGGGCTGGTCACTGCACCCTGACGCTACCTTGGCTGCGGGAGGACCTGCGATTTGTGGGCACAGTCCCCTTTTCTGCACCGCCGTCAGATTGGCTCATCTCAGCCGCTATGGGAGCCAGACACCAACCCTTCCTCTTGGCCTATGCTCCTTCGCATCTGTTCGTATGGAATCCCGGGCATCCAGAACACCCGACTGATCCACGCTGCCGTGTTATTACATCATATTTAACCGTGGCGGTTTAGACTTTCCGGGACACGCAAGCTCTCGCGCCCTCAAGCAGCGAAGACGCGGCGGTAGCAGTCTGACATTGTGCGCAGAAAATGTACATCAAATCATGATTTGGAGCAAATCCGAGACGACGCCACGAGCCCGACAACGGGATTCGAAGTGAGGTTCGAAACCCTTGTGTGAGAGAGGCCGGTAGATATGCAATAGCCAAACTCAGATATATGCCAGACGAAAGAAGGAGGTAACAATGCATCTGAGAGATCTGCGGGGCTTGTCTCGACGGAACAAATCCGCGGCGACTCCACATGCCTATCGGCGGAATTCGAATCGGGATTCGATACCCTTGTGTGAGGGCGGCCACACCATTCTACTGGCGAATCATCGTGTTTAGCTTCTGCGGGTTTGCAATAGCCAAACTCAGATAAATGTCGACCTAAATCAAAGGGCAAGCATGCACCCGAGCGGTCCGTCTAGGTTGTCTCAATGTGTTATAAATTGCTCCTCCCAACTTGGCATGCATCATCTTGGACCTCATCCTCTCACCACACAGGTCAACATCCAGTTCAGCCTTCCACAGACCGCCAGCGTTCACTTAATCAAAGACTTTCTATACACTATTTGAAATATCCGGACCTCTGTTCAGCGCACCAATCATGGCGGATACACTTATTCGCGACAAGCTGGAGCTCGCAGTCCCGGCAACCGTGGTTGTGGCGGGTGCCTTGCTGCTGCTGCCACTGGTCACTAAAAACGGTAGTCTGGCCAAGTTCCCTCTCGCTGCTGAAGAGGTTGGCGGGGCATCAAAGCGACGCGAATACTTTCTCAAGAATGCCTTTGCGGTGCAGAAAGCTGCGTATCAGAAGGTTTGTATATTGCGACCCTCGCTGGGAGAGGGGTCATCACTCTCGCCTTTCTTGATGCAACGTTGGCTAAAAGTCTTGCATGCATAAAGTTCAATGGCGCCATCTATCGCCTGACGGGCACCGACGGTGAGTAATAGAGAAAGATCCGATGATCATTCTCCCCCTATCGTCAAGCCGGACGATCAAGTCGAGCAAACGGACGACTAACAGGCAGTTCTTTAGGCGATGCCCTTATGCTGCCCAACAAATATCTCGAGGAGCTGCGGAAAATGCCAGACACCATCATCGGTACCATTGAGGCTCAGCACGCTGTGTGTTACACTTGTCACTTGTCAATTTCCTGCGGAATAAGCACTAACAATGTCACAGATTCTGCAAACTCACTACACCGGCATGAAGGCAGACGATCCTCTTATGAATCACGTCATAAGATCTGACCTTACTCATAAGCTGCCCGAAGTCAACTACAAGATAACGGAGGAGGTGGACAGAACGGTTCCTGAAATCCTGGGGAAGTCTCGCGACTGGACCGCTATCAATGTTAATGACTCCATGCTCAGGATGATCGCGATTATCTCAGGCCACGTGTTCCTTGGGCCCGAGCTGAACCGTGAAGAGGCTTATCTTCACGCGAGCATCAACTACACCGTCGACGTCTTCTTGACTGCAGCCCAGATTAGGTTGTGGCCCAAGTGGCTTCGTTTCATCGGCCGGTACTTTGTGCCCGGCGTGGATACGATCCGGGACCACAGAAAACGTGCTAAGGAGTTCCTGATACCTGTCATCCAGGAGCGCAAGCGCCTCCGGAGCGCAGGGGAACCAGAGCCGGACGATATGCTACAATGGATGATTGCCAAAGCCGAGAAGTTTTCCGATGCGGATGACGCCCACCTCGCAGAGGTCCAGCTTTCACTGAGTCTTGCCGCCATCCACACAACAACCATGATAGTGATGCATACGTCTGTCTCCCCCGCCCCTCCTTCCATTTCGAATAGGAGCAGACTGCTGACTTTAGTATAATAGGCTCTTTGACCTGACCGCACATTGCCCAGAAGTCATGGACGAGCTTCGGCAGGAGATCAGGACAGTCCTCGCGGAGCATGACGGTATTCCGACCACACAAGCCCTTTTCCAGATGAAGCTGCTCGACTCTGTCATGCGCGAGTCGCACCGGATAAATCCCTCCGCTGTCACGCGGTTCGATCGCGTCGTGCTGCAGGACGTGACATTCTCCGACGGTACAACGGTACCCAAGGGGACGACCATCAGCATCCCACATGTGGGCAACAGCTTCAACCCCGAGTTGTTCAAGGACCCGTACACATACAACCCATACCGGTACCGCGATCTCCGCGCCGGCGCGGTCGAGGATCCCTTACACTACAACAACAAGGAGCAATACCAGTTCATCAGTCTGGGCAAGGAGCATATGGGATTCGGCTACGGTCGCCACGCATGCCCCGGCCGCTTCTTTGCGGCCAACGAGATCAAGCTCGTCCTCTCGCGCATGCTGCTCGACTACGAGATCAAGATGCCCGACGGCGAGACCGAGCGATACCCAAATGTCTGGCGGGGTCCAGCGGCGGCACCCGACCCTACCAAGTCGCTCATGTTCAAGTATGTTGGCGCGTAGATTCGATATGAAGTTGTCTTTATCCAATCAGATTACTAGAATCTTGCTTTTTCCTTTTATCACAGGACACTGTTCCAAGGTCAATCCAGCAAGGCGCTCTGATGTTTTGTAATCTACAGCAGTACAGTGTGATCGTATGCTTAACCAATCAATGAATCTACATATCAAGCTCAGGATGGTCTGGTAGTGCTTGCCGAACATGATACGATGTTGCAATGCTTAAGTTACAGCTCAGACCGCTGTGATTGCCCGAGCATGTCAACCAGTCTGAATGGAATTGTTAGACGCCCTTGTAGAAATGACGTGGATCCTATAGGCCCAGCAGGATAGTCTCCTTGGTCAAGGATACGATCGTGCTGTCATTGACCAAGTGTCTTTCGAGAGTAAACAGCAAAAAAAAGACCTGGTAGTGACTGTGCTGTCACCACAGCAAGAAGGCGCGCAACTAGCCCCGCAGGGCTCAGCACATGCGCAAGCTTATGGCACAACAGTGTGACTCGAGCCGACACTCCGTTGAGCCCGAGCTTCTGTGTGGCAACGGACAACTAGCAATTAAATGACGAATCTTTTAAACAGGCCAGCCGTGTTCGTGTTAGTACTCAATCCGAAAAAAAGCAAGATTGCACGCTTTTCCCCTAGTCAAGCACAACGGATCGTGAACTATGCCTTTGAGTACTCTCTGAGTATTATGACGTCGCGCGCATACCGTGTTTCATTGGCAAAGTGCTAGATCGTGATGCTACCTGCAGTGCTTGAACGCGAGGCTCCCGTGCTGCAATCTAGACTGGACGGCTCAACTCCCCAGCGCCGACCCTATAGTTAGCAGATGTGGAGAACCACAGGGCTGATAATCTGCGGCGCAACCCTGCAGTCTGGTGACGATAGCTACGTCCAGGGCCCTTCCTTTCCATTGCAGTATTGGCGGGGTATTATCTGCTTGGGAGCACTGGAGGACCGGGAGGGCCGGAGCTTATCGTCAGGCTTTTTTGCCTTTAAGCTTTAACGACCCCTGACTGGATCGAAGATCGCGATGCGATGGTCCTTGATTATTGGATGCTGACTTTGTCTTCAAATCATGGTGCATATAGAACGTGCAGCTGGGCCGACTCGTAGTTCTAGCGCTCTACACAATCTCCAGTCATGTCTTCTACTCCAAACTTGCTTTACGCAGCAAATCCCCAAAATTCTCTCCTACATCATTATGCTTGATCTTCTGACCCCTGCCCGTGCCGTCGTCATACCTTCCGCCCTCCTCGCTCGCATCCCCGATGATGGCACATTACCCCCCCCCCCCCCCGGGAAGACATTCCTAAGTATATCAAGGCGGCTGCTGATTCGTCCTACTGCCGCTTCAGCAATGCCTGCAGTTGAGGCGATCATTCCCGAGACAAAGATGAGTCAGGGTGATATATTACTAGAACAAAATAGTGCATGATCAGATTGAACAGTGTCACGATCCTACTTGGGGTCAACTCAGCAGGAGGGGTTGGGTTGCTGTTCTATAGATAAGTAAAGCCGAAATAATACACTAATTTAATCGCTGTCGTTCTCTCTTAGGTATGAGGGTTATTGGATCTCTTAGAAGAGATACTACTCTCGGTTACTTAAGTAACTAGGTTAGGTAATAGGTAAAAATAATACTTAGATTAATTGCTATAGTATAAAGGTAGTAACTATGTCTATAGGACCCTTCGCTCTATATATCCTTTATCCTTTATCGTAGTCGTTTCCTTCTATCCTAACCGTTAGGGTATAATTACAATTCCGGCCCTAATAGTTACATAGATATTCCTAACTAAATATCTTAGTATTCGATAGTTATGTAGATATGTATAACTGATACGTACCCCCTTATCTTATCGTTACTAATATAAGAGATCCTGGCTTGATAATACCGTCCTAGAGCTGCCCTAGCCCTTAGCCCGTTCCTATAACCTCCTTATACCTATAGCCTAACTAGTTGCGTCCGTTGGTCCTAGTCGTTACATTCGGCTACTTCTATATCTCTTCTTATAAAGTTAGGAGTTTCGGGGACTCCTAGAAGGCTAAAGCTAACCGAGAATCTATTATAGTAAGTACATAGGTGTATTAGTTAGTACAAGTCCTCCTTTTCAAAGTTGCCTAGCTACGCCTTATCTTTTATAGATCTCTGGACCTCTTCTCGTAATCTTGTCTATGCTTATTCGCGACCCTTACTATATAGAAGTAGTATAGAAACGCTAAATATCCTAAGAAGAGAGTAGGCTATATCTTCTTTATACTTTGTTTCTCGGGCACGTACCTACGCCTCGCATTTAGAGATCGTAAAATTAGATAATAGTGTACCTGTTGGAATAGCTAATACGCTACCTTCCCGATACGGCAATTACCTATAAAGGTATAGATCGACGCTATAGAATATCGTCGATCCCCGTTGAACCTTCTAGCTATACTATTGATTTATAAGCTATAGAAGGTTCTAGACGCTCTCTCTCGACTATATAAAGGTCGCTTCGCTCCCTTAGTCTTATAGATAGATCCTTACTACAGAGCACTGTAGTTCAATATAGAACATACTAATACAGTCAACTCTTACTTTTACAACTTGGTCGTTACCCTGCACCTTATATAAGGAATCTACCTTATATACGGACCTTACCTCCCAATAGTACCCCGTAGAGCTTTTATAGGGATACCTATTACGTTACAAATAACGGCCTCTAGCGAACTCTTATCGCCTAAGAAGACACCTTCCTTCGAGTAGAATTCGATAATTTACGGGGCGATGAGTTCCTATAGTGTCCAGCCGCGCGTGAAGCACCGACTGCTTCGAAACGTAGCCTCCTACGACGTCGTGCCTAGCTACTGACTGCGAGGCGAAGGACAGGAGTGTTACGATCCTACTTGGGGTCAGCCAAGTAGGAGGGGTTGGGTTACTGTTCTATAGGTAAGTAAAGCCGGGGCAATACTTCTAACTCAATCGCTATCGTTCTCTCTTAGTATTAGGGGTTGTTGTGTCTCTTAGAAGAGATACTACTCTCGGTTAATTAAGTAACTAGGTTAAATAATAGGTAAGAATAATACTTAGATTAATCGCTAAAGTATAAAGGTAGTAATTATATCTATGGAATCCTTCGCTCTATATATCCTTTGTTCTTTATCGTAGTTTCCCTTAGATATAACGTGATCTACAAGTAACCCGGCCATACAAGCATCCCGGCTACTTTCCCACTATTCTAGACATACCCTCTTTCTCCTACAATTCCTCTACTAGTTATTATGGGATAACAATCAATCGAAAGCGACCTAATTCTAGCGTTAAATGCGCTTTAGTCTAACTTAGAATTAAGCGTCCGAAAGGCTACGCGGATCTATAAAGTACCTCGATCAACGCTCTAAGACAGACGATATAGTATACTACGTAAACGCGATTCTCGCCTATATAACTAGAAATTAACTCCGTACGAAGAGGAGAGTATCGTCCGATATATAATCGACCTAGACTCGTAATCGTTTCTACCGCGACTTAGTAGTATTCGAGAAATGGCCGATCGACTTCTTCGAGAACGTAACGCGCCGCGCGTTAGAAAGAACTAGACTATAAACTTTATACGACGACGACCTAAGCTCCGAACGCGTTTTAATCGAAGAATCGACTACTAGAGGGTTCTCTATAAAGATCTAGACGCGTATCGCGCGTAGTTTTTACTCGTACGGAACGTAGTTGCGAAATATAGTATCTATAATAACAATATCTATAACTTCGACGAGACTAGCTTTGCGATAGGTAAGATCTCTACCGAAACTATCGTTACGACCTCCGATCGACGTGGAAGGCTAAGAGTAGTATAATAAGGAACCTAGGAATAGGTTATAGTTATTTAGGGCGTCGGCGCGTCTAGTAATTTAATCCCGCCGTACATCCTCTTCGTAGGTAAAGTCTACCTCGATTCCTAGACCTTAGATAGCCCTCTACCGCCGAACTAGGTTATCGACCTTATCGATAATAGCTAGACGACGAATAAGAAGGGCCTTATATAGGTAAAATACTTCGATCTCTATATAAAGAGTCGTACAAAAGGTACCTACCGGCTCCTTATCCTCGACGGCTACGAGAGCTACTATTCCACCGATTTTAAGCTATACTATTAAGAGGAGAATATAGTTACGCTCTATATACCTACTTATTTGTTATATAAGCTCTAGCCTCTCGATATCGGGTACTTTAGGCCTCTGAAACGGGCGTATAGTAAGGAAATCGAGGGTCTTATACGGGCGTATATTAGCTACATCGCGAAGGAGGACTTCCTCCCTGCCTTTTATAAGGCGTATAACGCTATAATAATATCGTCAAATATCTAGGTAGGCTTTAGAGCGACTAGTCTAGTACCGTACGACCCGGAATACGTTATTTCGTAGCTAGATATTAAGCCTCGTACGCTAACGCCTCTAGCGTCCTCTACTAGCCTACTATAACCTTAGGTCTCAAAGACGCTAAATAACCTAATTAAGATCGAATCGCAGTCTAAATATATTAAGAGACGTATTATACGGCACTAGGGAAGCTCTCTATTATTAATAATTAAGAGCCTACGGTAGCTAAAGAAAGGAACAGCGTTAATAGTATACGAGTATACGCTTGTACGCTATAAACTCGTTGAACTTCGAGATACAAATGACCGCCTTAGCCGTCGTCGCTATACAAAGAGAAAGTAATTATAGAAAGGAGGGCCCCTTACGATTAATTAGGTATAGGCTTTAAAGGATCAGATCGATGCGACGTAGCAGTTAGAGGCGGAAACGAGTCAAAATAGTAGTCGGAAGAAGAGGATAGAGACGCGCGCGCAACGCTATAGCGTTTGTAGCGAGACTAGTTATAATACGCGTACCTATTAGAAAGTTGAGTCTACCTCTGAAGAAGAAGGTTCTAAATAGTTTGAATTGATTTAATATGTTATAGTTGAATTGACTTATATATTGTCGTACGAGTGCCTGGAAAGTAGCCGGGATGCTTGTGTGGCCGGGTTACTTATAGATTACGTTATTAGATATATTATTATTTATATATCCGTAGATATCTAGATATATTACTATTTATATATCTATCCTCTTACTTACATAAGGAGAGTGTATTATATAAGATTCCTAGGGTACCCGACCTACGTACTAAACCTACCCTAGTCCCTAGCCCGGTTTCGCGACCTATTAGTTAGGTCGTTATATTATCCCCTATCTCCCCTTAGCGCTACCCTTAGTACCTTAGTATATAAGTAAGTAGCTACCCCTGCCTATACGTATTACCTTTTGTTCCTTATAGCCTACTATGTTAGGGCGTATTAAAAAATCGAAAACTCGTATACGTATAACGACTACTAATAAAACGAAATAGCGCAACTCGCTTTTGGCGGCTATTCTTTAAAACGCTATAACGATACCTTCTTATTCTTTCTACGAGGGTCGCGGGATATTATCCTACGAGGTTTCGTTAACCGATTCTTTACGATGCGCGGAGTATATACGGCTCGGTCGTTCGCGGTGTAACGTTCGAGGTATCGGACCTAATAAGTTACGAAAAATCGCTACTTAGTATTAGCGGCTAGAGGACGAGCTTTAGGCTACGGAGGAGAAGGTTCTTCGTCTCCGGAAGTAGAAGAAGCTATAGTTTAAGAAGATAATACGCGCGGTACGACGTAGTACTAATAATCTAGAAGAATTAGATCAGGTCGAGCGGGAGGAGGCCGAGGCGGATACTCGTTAGACGGCTAAGGTCGTAACGCGTTCTTCGTCGGACTAGACTTAGGGTTTCTTAGTAGAGTAGGAGTCGTCTTATTCTAAGGTCCCGCTAGATCCTATTCTTCTTACGGAGTTCGGTCTTCTTCCCGAGGCCTCCGTAGGTATACCTTTATTATCGCCGCGAGATAGGTAGCTCGTAGCTTTCGTAGGGGTTCTTTCCCTAGTACGGTCTAGTACGCGTTAATATCTTCTTTCGAAAGGTTTCCGGTTAGTTCCTAGGTTATTTCTTTGTATCCGGTCTATTTAACGAGGTATTCGTATCTAACTCCTTGCTATCTATAGCCTAGGATAGTTTTGAGTTTATATTCCTAGTCCGGGTTAACTTCGATGTTTTTCTAGACGGGTATATCTTTGTATACTAGTTCGAGGAGGGAAGTATAGAATATAGGGTAGATACGTATTCCTTTCGGTAGTAAGAGCTCGTAATTAAGTAGTCCTAAAACTTTTTTAACGAGGAATAGTCCGAGTTTCTTAAAGTCTAGTTTACTACTTAGTCGTTTTATTTTAATATTTTTGCGTAGTAGGTAAACTTTATCCCCTTCCTTATAGGTTAGTCCCTTTAACCGATTTTTATCGTAGTTCTACTTGTATTTTTATTACTTATTAATAATAATCTTCTTTAGTTCTTATTAGAGTAATATAAGCTTTTAGGCTTTGACGAACGCTTTTAGAACTATACTATTACGTAGTACCGTTAGTTCCGTAGGGTCGAAACCTCTATTCGCGAAGAACGGGCTTATTCCTATATCTTCGTTCGTCGAGGTGTTATAGGTATACTATACTATTAGAAGGTATTCGATCTAGTTAGACTAGTCTTTGCTAATATAGTATCGGAGGTATACTTCGATATTCTAGTTTATACGTTCTATTTACCTATTAGATTAAGGGTAGAACGCGGTTAATATATTATATTTAATTCCGATTTAGCTTATTAGGTCTTTCTAGAAGTATAATATAAAGAGTTTATCTCTATCCGTAATGAGTTTTTCTAGAATCCCGAAGTTATTAATAATTTCTTTTTTAAAGATTTATACTATTTATTTAGTAGTAAAGGTTTCGAGGAATAGAATAAAAAGCGCGTATTTAGTAAGGCGATTAGTAACGACTAGGATACTATCGTAAGCGATGCCCGTTACGGGGTCTTCCGATAGTAGGAGTTTAGTAATAAAATCCATCGAGATAACCTTCTATACCCTATCGGGTAGTATAATACTTTATAGTTCTCCGTATAGCTTATATCGTACGGCTTTACTTTATATATAGAGGTTGTATTTAAGGACTACTAATCGTACTATAGTTCTAAGTCCTTCGAATTCGAATTGCTTTTTCGCTCGCTAGCGAGTTTTATAGATACCCTAGTAGCCGTATAAGGGGTATTCGTAAAGTTCTCTAATAATAGTTTCCTAGAGGCTAGGTAGTACTTATCGGTATCCTCTATACTTAACTACCCCTTTATTAAGTCTTTCGAGGTTATATCGTAGATTTTTAGTATATTCCTTTTCGATCTCCGAGGATAATCTAAGGGTTTCGTTAACGATCTTTTGCTATAACTCGATATTCTAGGTATTAATAGTAATGTAATAGGGTAGGGTAGGAATAGTCTGTAGCGCACCGCGCTAGACTACATACGGGTTGGGATCTATATATTTAGAGTAGGTACTCGCTACTACATTTAGATATCGCGAGACGCATCGTATTACTACTTCTTTTACACCACCTATTTAATTTAATTTATTTCTTATACATTAGATTCTTTAAGGCGTAATTAGGCAAAGCCGCACTTAGTTTGGTTTATTAGGGTTATATATTATATCGCTTTAGTAGTATAACGGTACCGTCAAACCTAGGTAATTAGTACTAGCGCCCTTAGGGTAGCTATATCACGGCTACCGACGACCTCACTTTTTTTTTCCGACCTTACTAGCTACTACTATTCTACCGATAAGACTTACGGAGATTACTTAGTATACTATAATTATTTAATCCCTTAAAAGTCCTAGTCTTTAAGGGGAAGCCCTAAAGCTAGGCTAGCTCCCCCTATACTTAGCTATTTGTAATAATCTCCCCGATTATTACGCCGTAGAATACTACTACTACGCCCTAGTAAATAGTAAGCGTATTCTAGGTTTAGTTTTAGGTTATTTTGCCCTAATTACTCCTTACCTTACTTGCCCTAGAACAAATAGCTCCCCCGGATAGGCCTTCTTTTATTACCTCTTCGATAAGTATACTATAGTAATTCGGTAAGTAAGTATAATATAAATAAGAAATAAGGCGTCGTAAGTAACGATAAGATTAGAAAAGAAGAACCGTAAAGAACTATAAGAATAGGGTATTAGAGAAAACCCTAATAAGAAATAGACGCGGTACGGAAAGACCCCTACTTTAACCCCTAGTATACGGGCTAGGTAGACTCTACGCGGTATAGCAACGTTATTATAAATATAAAAGCGAAAAGATATAAGTTAAATAGTACTAGCAAGGGTATTAAGGACTATATAACGATTAGCGGGAACTATAACCTCGAAGACCCTAGTCTAGACCCTAAACCCTACGTTCGGGAGCTTACCGCTTACAACTAAGTTTTACTTAGATAGGAAAGACTACGATAACTATAGATTACGATAGCCCTCTCAGTAGTAATAGTAGTACTATTACTAATCGGATAGGCGGCTAATAAAGTTTCTTAGATAATTACGAGGGCGGAATAAAAGACCGTATAAGTACGTAAAGAGAAGGTTAACTATAAACGTATCTAAGTATATATATTTAGAAGGAAGAACGTCGCTATAATAACAACGATATATTACAGATATATACTTAAGATCTAGATAAGTAAGAGATCCTACGATTAGCTTAGCGCTCGTCCGAAGGATAGCTCCTAGCCGCGTACCTATTCTATTCTAGTAAGCCCTAGACCCTTTTATACTACTACTTCGATGTCCGAAATCCTTTAAGAAGCCTCCTATAATAAGATTACGGACTAAATAGCTTCCTAAGCTAGGTAAGAACGTCTAGCGTACCTCTCCCTTAAGAGTTCGATACCCTTATCTCATAACGAAGCTTAGATAATACTAGCTATCTTTATACTAGAGACTAAGAACGCCCCTAGCTATAGTAATAAGTCGTTAACGATAAGCGACGTCGAAGGTGCGGCTATAACTAATTAGACTACCTATAGCGTAATTCTCGACTATTTTTGTAAGCCTATCCCCGACCTAGTAAACTATTACTAACTTCTCTTTACTAGTAACGATATTACGGACTAGGTAAAAGGTATTAAATAGGTCTTTACGAGGAAGCGACTCCCGCTTAGCGAGCTCCTTAATAAGCTCTAGTACTAGACTAATAATACGGTATATCGAGATCGAGTAAACGCTATCTTAAAGTCTAGAGTAATATAGCCTAAAGGACGTAAAGTACTCCTCGAGACCTTTCGCCTCGGAGATCTAAAGTAGCGGATTAGGCCTACGGAGCGTCTTAGAGATCTCGAAGGAGGTCCTCTTTTATTAACCCCTTTCGATATTAGTAAGTACGTTATTAACTACTAGGTTACTACGACCGCCGTACTAGAGTACGAGGACGGTAATATATAAGAGCTCGAAGGAACTAAGTTTACTATTGGATTCTTTAGCCGGATTAACTTAACGGCGATTAATTAGGCCCTCGTAGTAATAAAGTAGAAGTAGGATAGTTATTTAATAATACTATATAATAAAGCTACGGAGACGATACTTAAGTAGGCGAATCTTCGTTAGGAGCTAAATAACTATAATTCGCGCTAGAAGACTATAATAACGATAGCCCGGGCTACGAAACGAGAGACTCCTCGTAGCCGAGATTAGGAGGTACCGCTTACTACTAGGGTCGAAAGACCGCCTACTACTATAGTTATCGTTAACGAAGACTCGGAGATAGTAAAGCTTATAAGGGAGCTAAGCTAGCTTAAGCTCGCGAATATTAACGCCTAGTCTAAGATCCTTAGGATAAGGTAGGAGCTTATTACGTTTCGGAATAGTTAGTACGCTCCCTAGTAGGATATTAACGTTAATATAGTCTACGCCTAAGGGCCGAGGGGATATAGTTTACGGCTACCGCGAGATATGCGATCCGACCTAAGAACTATAAACCTTACGTATTACTTCTATTACAAATAAGAATATACGACTTCGTTATACAACGTACTAGGAACCTATAATTAGAACGGACTCTACTATTATAACTTCGACGAACGCTTATATTACCTTAGCTCGTCTAAAGGAGACGGAAATAGCTAGATCCTAGTACCCTCGGTAATTATAAATACGGTAAGAATAAACGATACCCCCTTTATTTAGGAGTTTAATTATTAGGTAATAAGGAGATTAGGACTACCTAGGGACTATAAGTAAAAGTTATATACTATCGCTAAGACGTACGTTGGTATAGATCTTATAAACGAGGAGTCCGCGCAAATTATCGAAGTCCCGAATATAGACTAAGTACCTATAGTCGCGAGCCTTTCTATACTTTCTATTGAGGAAACGCCTAATTAGGACTCTTCTAACCTCTTCGAGTATAATTTCGTAGAACTAGAGCCGGTAGAGGGAGAAGACTATTTTAAAGTATACCGCGTATTTACCCTAGGTAAGGTAACGGTTAACGTACTATAGACCGATAGGGCCCCGCTAGCTAAGTAAGTATAGGTTAAAGAAATCGAGGTTAAACGAGAAACGATAGAGGTATTCTCTAAGGCTAAGGACGATTAGAAGCTACCTCTTAGTATAGCCCTAGCAAACGGGCTAGCTCTAGTAAAAGTATCGACTACCGACTACCTAGTCCGGAAAGCTACTACTTACCTCGATAAGAAGTTTAACGTAACTATATAGGATTTTATTCGGACTATTCCCGACTACGAGGAAGCGCTCTTTACCGAGATTAGGGAGAGAAAGAAGAAAGCCGGGCTACCTAACTAGAATATCCTCCGGGTTCCTATTCTAAGCCTATAAGGGAGCGTTAGAGTTAATAGCGTAACGGCCTTACTTAGGGGTAAGGATCCCGAGCCGCTAGTCCTACTAAACGATATACCTCCGATCGGAATAATCTTCCTACTCTTTAGAATTACACTCCGCGTCGGCTATAGTAGAGGCGAGGAACCTATTAAGGCTATAGTCGATAGTAGTACGTAAATATTAGTTATTAGTCGAGCCTACGTTAATAAGAACTACCTTCTAATAGTAGAGACTTCGGTAATATATTAAACGTACGATAAAGGGGAAGCCGGGCGACGGAACTTTAACGGTCTAATTACGAATTACCGCGTATAGTTAGTAGGAAAATATATAACTATACTAGGGATATTCGTAGTCCCGGAGCGTTAAGCTAGTTACCCCTTACTCCTAGGCTAGAACTTTATTAAGTATACTAAAATATCGACGTATTAGGAATACGGCTAGTATATAGTATTAATAACCTTTAGAAATACGCGGATTATAGTCCTACTACGTAAATACTTAGACGGAGCTATATCCGGTAGAGGGATAGCTATCTTAAATATCTAAGCGGGAAACGGTCGCTTACTACACTAGGGGTCGTAGTAGTAAGGGAGTAAATAGATCCTACCGATAACGAGGCTCCTTATATCTATAAAGTTTTGTACGTAGGAGTCTAGTAAGAGTTTCTCTATAAGGAAGTTAAAGATCTTAGGTTAGTAGACTCGGAGAGAATCGTTATAGCTCTTACTAACGACTAGTTCCTAGAGATATATACGACGGTTATTTAGAGCGTAAAGAAGTCTATAAAGGTATATAACGAAGCCTCCCTAGTACTATCGATTAATACTATATATAAGCCTAAGTAGAGGAAGGTAGTTCCGGTTAATTACGCCGGCCCTGATAAGTCGATACCGCCTAGGTAAATCTATTAGAAGGATAATACCCTTACTAAAGTATAAGGCGACCTTAAGAGTCCTATATAGTCCGCTCGAAACGGGGTCTACGAGAATCTTTATCTATAATTCGTAAAAGCGCTAAGAGGAACTCGACTATACGGTACCCGTAGAGATAAGATTATTAAAGACCTCGATAATACTAACTTACTTCCGCTCGAGAAGGACCTCCTTCTCGAGATCCTTAAGAGGCGGGAGATAGTACTTACTTAGGATTAGGAGGAGGTCGGTACTATACGTAAGGAAGTTTCCCTAGATTATATAATTAGAACTATAGAGTACGAAGCCTAGTAAGCAAAAGGGATCCCTATCCCTACTACGTTAAAGCCCCGAGTTTATAAGGAGTTACGTAAGCGTATTATACGCCGTATTATCGAAGAAGGATATAGAGCGTACCGTAATACTTAGTTCGTAGTTGAGAAAAAGGATAGGGGGCTTCGACTAATTAACTCCTTAATAAAGCTAAACGGGAAGATAATTCGGGATGTAATACTACCTCGCCCCGGCGATACCTTCGTAGAATAGTTCGCTATATATAAAATCCTTACCTTATTTGATTTCTTCTCTAGATATAACTAGTACCGCCTAGCCGAAGAGAGTCGTAATCTAACGATATTTACTACGGAACTCGGCCTTTACTATATAACTACGCTACCCTAAGGATATATAAACTCGGTAGTACACTTTCTTAGGGTAGTTAGACGTATCTTCTTTAGGCTTATACCCGAGGTCTACGACGCTTTCTTCGACGACGTTATGGTCCGAGGCCCTAATTCCGTATATAACGATACTATAATTATTCTAGGGGTTCGAAAATACGTCCTTAAGTACCTCGAGAATATTAACTTAATACTATTAGCCTTCGAGTTAGCCGGAGCGTTAGTATTAGTAGCGAAACTTTAGCTATATAAACGGTAGGTAGTAATCGTAGGCTACGTCTACGGTACGAATAGTAGGCTTCCTTTAATAATTAAAATCGTTAAGATTATAGACTAGCCTATATACTAGAATCCAGGGTACGTCCGTACGTTTATAGGTATATATACGTTCTTTCGTTTCTAGGTAGTATACTTCGCTATTATCGTACTTCCCCTTATACGTTTACTCCGGAAGAACGTAGTCTAGACCTAGGGTCGTAAAGAGTAAGAAGCTATAGATAAGTTAAAGCGTACTCTAACCGAGCTACTACTACTTATTACGATCGACTATAACGAAGCTGTAGGGCGAGTTATCCTCTACGTTAACGCGTTAGGTATAGGGTAGGGTTATATTCTCTATTAGATAGTAGAGGAGAAGCCTAAGCTAGTACGATACGAGTTAGGTACCTAGAAAGGAGCTAAGCTAAACTACGATACGACTAAACTTAAGTACCTTACTCTAATTAAGTCCCTACGTAGGCTCCGGAACTATCTCTACGGTATTCGCTTTCTTCTATAGACTAATATAAAGGTTCTTATCGCTTAGCTTAACGACGGTTTCTCTAGTCTCCTAGGCGCTATACTTACTCGCTAGATCGTATACGTTAAGATATTCAACTTCGAAATCTAGTATATTACTAATAAAAAGAACTTAGCTACCGATATACTATCCCGTAAGCCCTCTAATTAGATAGATACGCTCGACGACGAGGTAGAGGGAGACGTAGATAACTTTATCGACGCTAAGCTTCTTAGTCTAATTACTAATAAATATAAGTAGTTCCTAGTAACCGGTTAAGAAGTAACCCCTAAGACTTACCTAGAGCTTATAAACGACTAGATAACTAAATCTTAAAAGATCGTAAGCTTCCTCCTCGAAGGACGACTCCTAGAATAGCTACTATAAGATATACCTAAATATTAATATAAGTAGAGGGAGAAGTTTAAGTCCAACGCCCTAAAGTTTATAGTAGATAGAAATATACTATAGCGCAGACCCGAGAGAAATTTTAAGCTAAGAAGGGTCCTTAATTTAAGATTAGATAAAGTTATAATTATTAAGGAGGCTTACGCTATACTTAGCTATAGAGGCCGCGACTCCGTCTATTAGAGGATCTCGACCGAGTACTAGTAGAATAATATATATCGAGATATTAAGGCGGTCTTACAAACCTACCCTTGCTACTAATTAGTATCTAATACTAAAAAGGTTAATTATTATATATCTTCCTACCCTAGAGATATCCTTATAGAGTAGGTATTAGATGTTTAGTTTATACTAGACGATAGGAAGTTTATCGCTATCGTTAAGGTACGGTACGCCCTAAGTAGCTACCTTAAGGTAAAACCTATTCGGAACGCGAATTTAGCCGAGATTAGGAAGTTCCTCTAGGAGAAAATCTTTTAGTAGTACGGCGTACCTCTCTCGATTATATACGACGGTGGGTCGGAGAATAAAGGAGAAGCTATTACCGCGTATTAAGAACTAGGCGTTAGAATAGATCCTAGACTAGTATACTACCCTTAGAGATAAGGACTTATAGAAACCGGTTATACTCCGATTATAAAGGGGCTTATAAAAGCGACTAACGGTACGGGCAAAGGCTAGAGTAAGATACTAAACCTTATTATCTAGGCTAATAGAATATCCGTCCGGAGCTACGGTATTAGCCTATACGAGTTAATCTATAGAAGACGCCCGATTATACTATTCGAAATTAGTATACTAAGCTAGCGGGTTATTAACTAGGAAAGATATAAGTCCTAGAGTAATATACTAGCTAACCGACTTATAGCCCTCCTTCGTAGATAAAACGACGTCGATTACGTTAGTAGTATTATCCGAACTAAGCGGTAAGAAGCCGTAGATAGGAAGATAGATAAAGATACGTATAAGATTAGGGAATCCCGTATTAAAGTTAGTAACCTCGTACTACTCTATAATACACCGAGGTCGATCGATAAGTTAAGGTTAGCTAAGCTAAAGTACAGGTAGACCGGCCCCTATTTTATTTATAAAGCTAATTATAATAAGAACTCGTATTCCCTTAAGGAACTCGACGGATTAGTCCTTCGCGGACTATTCGCCTCCGATAGACTAAAGTACTTTATTAAGGATAACTATAGGTACTAGGAGCTAGCCGACCAAACTACTAATAATTAGGTTAACGGAACCTATACCGTACTAACCCTTAAGATCCTAGATTCTAGCCCTATAAAAACGAGATTAAGATTAGGCGGACGCGTGCTCGAGTTACCGGAAGAATAGGTAGTAGTAGGTAATAAGATACCCGCTATAAATATTACTATTAAACTACCTAGGGTTGATACAACCTTATATTAGTAGCTCCCCGATAAAAATATATAACTATTATATTTTAGTAAAAGTCGTTATTTAATATACGGTATTATATAATTAAGGGCGGAAGAACTTATTTATTAATTCTTTATAAAAAGATTCGCTAAATTTCCCTAGAAGTAAAACCCTTATAATTCTTTACTTCTACTTTTACTATTACCCCCCCCCCTTTTACTTTACCTATTTCCTTCTAAGTACTAGAAACCTAATTTCTAGAAGTAGGCCTTCTTTCTACGATTATTAAGTTCCCCTAGATAGCTAACCCTTAGTAGCCTTTTTAGCTAAAGCCGTCTATTACTCGTACTTCTACCGGAAAAGTCCAACGAGTTTCCTAGGGTCTAATACGTTATTAGTAGGGTATCTGGGATAGATATCCTAACGAACTAGGAAGTCGGAACCCGTCCTCGTAAATACTAGATTATTATTAAGCGCGTAGGAGTAATCGTTTTTAAGGGATATAGAGTAGTTACTATATAAGTAAATACCGTTATACCCTCCGATAATTAATTTATACCCGAAGAACGGAGCTATCCTAGGACTCCCCTCTAACCTAGTCTAAGCTTACTTAGAGTAGTAACTACTATAAGGAAAAGTATTATCCCGCCCGAAGAGCTAAATAAAGAAGCTAAGCCGCTAACGAGGATTAGAGATAAACTACCTTAAGTATATCCTAAATAGACTAGTATTAAAAGAATTAAGGATAATAGGTTCTAGTCCCGCGGTAGTATAACGCTTTATAACTAGGAGGGTCCTAGAATCGATACTTACGCCTCGGAACTATAAAGCGGCGTTATAAATAGCCTAGGCTATATACTAGTTACGTACTACGTCCCCTAAGTAGTAGATCGATATATACTTTACGATTTTAAGGTAGATAGGAGTAATCGGGTACTTAGACGTATTACGCTTCGTTAACTAAGCTCGAAACCCTATTATATCTCGAGGAATAATCTTAACCTTCTACTTATATCTCGTAAGGTACGGAGGTAGTATTAGCGCGGTATTCGAGTCGATAGGAGGACGAGGTAAGGCCAGTATAAACGGGCTCCGGGACTTACGCTATTAGGTCGACCTATATAGGACCGAAGGGAGGTCTTAATCTTACGGAGTATCTAGTCGATATCGGATAATCTAGAGGTCGCTCGAGTCCGAAAACTACTAGCTACTAGAACGGCTACGTAAGCTATCGATAAAACTATTACTATTACTATCGTTTTTATTATCGGTACTATTCTTCGCTATTTTATCGAAATTAGTATAGTTAATAAGAAAGGTACTAAAGTAACTAACTAACCTCCTTATACTTCTATTAATTAAGGTATATAAACGCGAGGATACGTCCTCCTAATAGACGTATACGTTACGATAGTAAACGGATAATTTAGCCGGAAGGCGCGATACGGCGCGCTAAAAAGTTTTCTCCTAGCTACGCGCCTATAAATAAAGAAGTAGCGACTCTAGAGAATTATTTATACGATTAGGTAGAAGTACTAAGTCGTTACCCGGAGAAACTTCCTTCCGCCTAACTTACTTTTACCGTAGTTAGCTATTAGGGTCGAATCTCTATTCTAGTAATATTATTACTCTTCCTCGATAAATAGACAAATCCGCGAAATTATAGACCGACTATCTTAGAAGTACGATTATAAATAATCCCGACTAGGGCGAAGGATAGATCGAAATCCTCCTCGATAAGCGGGCTAAGGGTAGTAAGGGTAAGATATATAGGCTACTAACCGTTAATAGCGTAGCCTTCGGGATAGTTCTCGTAGAGGCCTTTAAAGATTACCCGTTCGAGCCGCTTATAGTAAATAGGGATTATCTCGCGTTCTACTACTATAGTATTACTAATCTCCTAGAATTAGCCCTAATAGCGTAGGGACCGTATCGTATCTTCGCGAGTAGGCCTAGTAAATATACGGCGATCTTCCGGGACTAGTAAAGAAACGCGGGACTACGGCTCGGCGAGATCCTTATCCTAGTAATTAAGAAGGGTTAGCTCGGAGACGACTAGATCTATATAGGTCTAACTACTCTTATCGGTACTATATTACTAGCTACTATCGTCGCGCTAAGTACTATCTAGTTTATTCGGTAGGATAGAACAAAGACGCCTTTCCCGTATAAATTTATTAAGGATATTCGTAATTATAATAGCCGCCTAGTAGTTATACCTTAGTACTTAGGTATCTACTAGTCCCTTATACTTATCGATTTATATATAAATACCCTCTATATACTAGACTCCGGAGTATTAACTATACTATATAAGAAATAGGCCGAAGAATTCGATACCGACTACCGAAATACCGGCCTAGGATTACTTAGGGCCGTATAGTACGTCCCCTTTGTTACGTAGGATAATAGCTAGGCTTATAGGTTTTAGGTACTTAAGACGGTTTACCGAATTTTACGTCCTAACCGCATATAAGTAATCGTTAAATAAATCGGGGCTAGGAAAGTTAAGAGAGATAATACTATCTCGAGATCCCTCGACGCGATTAGTAAGGCTATCGGAATACGTTTTATTCTTAATACTATTAAACGACCCCTTCCGAGTATCGAGCGTAACTCTTCAGCTAAACTAACTTCGCCGCCCTATCTAGGGTAGGGCCCTATTAATAGGATTATAAGATCGTTTAGTAATATAAGCCTTAATAGTAATATAGGACCCCCTCCGGTAAAGAAGAAGTATAAGGTCTAACCTACGGGGCTAACCTACGACTATAGGTAGCCGACTATACTTGAGGATACGATTAACCTTTAATTGTAAATCCCGGCTCTAGGGAAAGATCGTTTCTACTACTTTATAGTAAACTAGAAGAGCATCGCTTATAGATAGACTAGGACTAATATTATATAGGCTACTCTAATTCCTTAAGTCTAGTATCCAGACGGTTAGTTAGGTTGGGATAATTTCCGGCGCTATAGAGATGCTTCCGAGGTATTAAGGAAGGCGAATAAGGGATTACGCAAACCTATACGTAATAAAAGGGCTATGGTACGAGCTAAGAAGTAAGGCCTAGATACAAAGAAAGCGAGTAAGGGCTATAATAGTAAAGAGGATTATAGAATAACGCCGCTAGGGTTAACGACGTTATTCTAGGGGTCGCCTATAATAGGGTAGGGTAGGAATAGTCTATAGCGTACTACGCTAGACTATATACGGGTTGGGATCTATATATTTAGAGTAGGTACTCGCTGCTATATTTAGATATTACGAGACGTATCGTATTACTACTTCTTTTATACTACCTATTTAATTTAATTTATTTCTTATATATTAGATTCTTTAAGGCGTAATTAGGTAAAGCCGTACTTAGTTTGGTTTATTAGGGTTATATATTATATCGCTTTAGTGGTGTAACGGTACCGTTAAACCTAGGTAATTAGTACTAGCGCCCTCAGGGCAGCTATATTACGGCTACCGACGACCTTACTTTTTTTTTCCGACCTTACTAGCTACTACCATTCTACCGATAAGACTTACGGAGATTACTTAGTATGCTATAATTATTCAATCCCTCAAAAGTCCTAGTCTTTAAGGGGAAGCCCTAAAGCTAGGCTAGCTCCCCCTATACTTAGCTGTTTATAATAATCTCCCCGATTATTACGCCGTAGAACACTACTACCGCGCCCTGGTGAATAGTAAGCGTATTCTAGGTTTGGTTTTAGGTTATTTTGCCCTAATTACTCCTTACCTCACTTGCCCTAGAATAGTAATAGTAGCGATACGGAGCGTGCCGTCTCTATTATCGCGGAGGATAGGAGCGTTATTCTACTTCCTTTCTTCTATATTTAGGTAGCGGCTAAGCGTATCGGCTCGTTCGTTCTCCGTTCCCTTATAGTATTTAATAACGAGATCGAACTACGAGAGTTTCTTATATTATCTTACTATACGTCCGTTAAGTTCTTTAGTAGAAAGGAACCGCGTAAGGTTCTTATAGTCTAAGTAGACGATAATAGGGTATAGGGAGCCTTAGAGGTAAGCTCGCTATTCCGTATAGGCCTATACGATTACTATAAGTTCTTTCTCGTAGGTATCGTAGTTAAGTTTAGGTCCTAAAAAGGTTTTAGATAGGAACGCGATGGGATGAATTTATCCGTCCCGGTCTCGCTAACCTAGTTATACGCCTAATACGTAGTTAGATGCGTTTATCTCTAACTTAAAAGGTACGTTAGGGTCTAGGATCTATAGGATAGGATTACTAAGAATTGCTTTAATAAGTCTCCGAAAGGCCTATTCCTAAGGCGTACCCTAGTCGAACGCTTGGTCCTTTTTAGTAAGGTTATTAAGGGGTTTAGCGATCTTCCCGTAGTTTTTAATAAATACTCTATAATAATTAGTAAACCCTAGGAAGCTTCGTACTTCTATGACGGTTTTAGGTATTTTCTAGTCGCGGAGGGTACTAGTTTTACTAGTTTATATATATACCTAGTTTGGCGTAATAGTATAGCTAACGAAGTCGATTCTTTATCGATAGAATTTACTTTTCTTAGGGTTGATTAATAAGTTATACTCCCGGAATTTATCGAGTATAAGCTTAACGTATCTATAATACTCTTCTAGCGTTTTAGAATAGATTAGGATATCGTCGAAGTAGACGATAACGAAGTCGTCGATAAACTCGCGTAGGATTTGATCTATTATAGTCTAGAAACTAGCGGGTATATTAGTAAGCCCGAATAGTATTATAAGGTACTCGAAGTAGCCTTCTAGAGTACGGAACGCTATTTTCTATTTATCTCCGACCTTGATTCGGATGAAGTTATATACGTCTAGTATATCTAGTGCCGTGAACTAATTTGCCCTAAATAATCTATCTCGTAGCGCCGAGATTAGGGGTAATAGGTATCGGTTTTTATCTATAATATCGTTAAGTTATTAGTAGTTAACGTAGAGTTGTTTCTTTCCGTTCTTTTTAGGAACGAATAGGATTAGGTATCCCGTAGATAAAGTTAATTCGCGGATCTATCCTTTCTTAAGTATTCGGGCGAGGTACTCCCTAAGGGTCTCTCGCTCGTCTAGACTTAGTTTATAGATAGCCTTGAACTATAGTTCTATCCCGGGTTTTAAGGGTATTTTATAGTCCTATTTAGAGTATAGTAGTAATCCTCGGTCGTTGTTTTTATCGAATAGGTCGACGTAGGCGTAGTATTTACTAGGTACTTATTCTATTATACCCTAGATTTCCGCTATATTAGCGTTATATAGTTATACGACTATATTTTTAACTCCGTTCTACTATATAATCTTTCGTTTTCCCTAGTTAATCCTAGGGTTACTTTATTCTAGCTATCCGATTCCGAGGATAACGTCGGTATTCCCGATATTAGTAATATTAAACCGGATTATTTCTTACCGTCCCTAGATATATATATTAAGTAGAATAGTTTCTTATCTAATCTATCCTTCGTTGTAATTCGCCTTATCTCCCTTAAAGTTTATAAGAGGATAAGGTCTTTCTTTTAGTTACTAAGGTATCTCGTATTAGTTAATAGCTCGGGTATTAATAAAGTTATAGTATAACCTACTATTAATAAGCGTAATAAGTATAATATTATTAATACGGAGTTCGATACGAGGGTATTTTCCGTATATAGTAGGAATATATATAGAGGTAAGGACTCTTATCGGTACGCTTAGGCCTCCGCTAAGGGCCGTAGTCCTTTTCCCGATTATCGTTCTATAGTCTTCTTTAGGTCGAATAGTCCTATCCCGAGGATTCCCTTCTTCTATACTTCTTCGATATCTTTCTAGAGGGGTATCCGCTCGTAATAGGGGTCGAATAGTTCTTTCGTAGCGTTAGCTATTATTCTACTAATACCGTCGTATTCTTAGATAGTAAGCGCGGGAACGATAGGGTTTCCGCTAAAGAAGGCGACTTCCTCGGCGAACGTAGTTCCTTATCTATTGAGGTAGTGTTTTAGAGCTCTATTATCTCCTAATACTTCCTACTTAAGGCGTTCTATCGTAACCCTTAGGTCTAGTTCCGTTATATCGTTTATACTATTTCGGAGGGATTATAGAGTCTAGACTTATTAGTACCGTTTTAATTTTTATTCGTAATATACCTAGTATATATTAGCCTAGTAATCTCTCGCTATAATTTCCCTAAAGACGTAACCTATACTAGCGCTTATTATAAGTAGTATCTCGTAAATATATTATTCGTCTCCGATAGCGAACTCGTTATTTATAGGTCTATCGAATAGTAGTTCCGGGATGGGTTTTTCCTCCTATCTTTTTAGAAAATATTCGTTCTAAACCTTTCTACTAAGGTAGCTTAGGTAGTTATCGTAGTAGTAGTATATCTATAGGATATTCGGGTATCGCGGATAGTAGTAGTCTATCTACTCGTAGTCTTATAGGTGCCCTACTTTAGGTAATTCTTCTAATTTTCTCGCGACTTCCTATAATTCCTATACGTATTCTCCGTAAAACTTAAGGAGTTCTAATTACCCCGAATATAGCTAGTATATTTCGAAGAAATTCTCATCTTCTAATAGGTCGTCCTCGTCCTAGTTATACCCCGTCGAGCCTTCTTCCTTAGAGGTATAGTCTAGTTCGTCCTAGACGTCCTAATCGTTTATAAGTAAGTTATACCCGTCGATCGAGGTATAAGCTAGCGTAAATACCTCTACGTCTTAGTCTAGCTCTTCGCTGTTTAGGCCTTCTACCTTATCTCTAGCGATATCTTCGGCGCTACGTAAACCTATTATCGTAGGCTGTAGTACGGGCGTCCGTAGTTCTTCCGGAGCTTCTACCTCGTATAGGGATAGCGCTCCTTCGGAGGTCTCTACTATCCTAGCGCTACTCGCCTTGATTTGTTATATTAGTACCGGTGTGAATTCTTTCTTAGGTTTCTTATATTTGTTAGCGAAATGCCCTTCTTCTCTATAGTTAAAGTAGGTCCTAGGTCTATTATTTTTATTAGCCTTACTAAGGTCTATAGGTCCCGCGTAGGATCCCGTAGCGGTAGTAGTCGTAGTTCTCCTAAACTATTTCTAAACTAGTTAACGTAATTAGTATTAGACTCGACTAGAGTTTGCTCTATTTAGCCCCTTTTCGGTACGACGTTCGTAAAGACGACCGTCGATCTTAATAGCTATTTTATAATATTCGAGAAAGTTATTAGGGACTTCCTCTTTAATAGCGATAATATCTTTAATATTATCTTTAAGTCCTTCGTAAAAGGTACGGATCTTACTTTCTTCCGTAAGGTCGAGTAAGGCGATAATCCGTCGGAACTCTACTATATACGTAGATATTAATCTAGCCTATCTAAGTCGGTATAACTCTCTTTATACTCGTTATTTCTCGTTAGGGTCTAGGAAGAGGGATTCGAGTACGCTAATATAGCCGTCGAAGCTATCGAATATCTCCTAGGTTTCCTAATCGTAATCCTCTAGGTTTAGGTTTTCGATGACCCGGGCTATAAAGGGTTCGAACTACTATAGGGCTCTGCCTTCTAGGTAGGCCGCTATATAAAGGATGCGCGTAATATCGTCGGGAAACTAGTATACGTATTACCGTTAATACGCTCGAAGCTAGGTAAGGTATCCCTTAAGCTTTCCTACGGAACCGTCGAACTTAGCCGGTACGGGAAAGCGAACTAGCCCTCCTATAGGTACCTAGATAATATTAGCTATTACGGTAAACGTTTAGACTTATCCGCGAAGCTAGTTATTTTCGTTACGTAAAGCCTATACGACTACGGCGTAGCTATTAACGTTCGCTTATAGCTAGTTAATTATCCCTAATAGCTAGTTAAATCGTTCCTAAATAGGGTCTACTTCCTCTTCTACTTCTACGTCTATTACTTAGTCGAGCTCTTAAGCTAGGTTAGGTATAGGTACGTACGGCGGTGCCGGTATATTAGATAGTTATCAAGAAGCTATTACTTAGAGGTTTCGGAGGGTCTCTTAGAGTCCTACCTATATCTACTCTACGAACTATCCTCCCCGGTAGTTAGCGTTATAGTTATAGAAGTTAGGCTAGAAGTACTTTAAGTAGATAAGTTATCTAACGCGTAGTAGGTATCCCGCGTAACGTCCGAGGTATACTACGTTTTTATTATAGGTTCGGTAAGTTACGGGCGGTTATAAGGTAGCAACGTCTTTATTATTTATACTAACTACTACTTTTCGGATTTAGCGTACTTACTCTTTAAGGTTATCGGCGATTTCGAAGAGTTATTATATTATCGAAGTATTTATAACTATAACTATAGTATACGTTATTAGGAGTATTACCTAGGGTATACGTACCTAAATAAGAGCGATTAAAATATTACGATCCTACTTAGGGTTAGCTAAGTAGGAGGGGTTAGGTTACTATTCTATAGGTAAGTAAAGCCGGGGTAATACTTCTAACTTAATCGCTATCGTTCTCTCTTAGTATTAGGGGTTATTATATCTCTTAGAAGAGATACTACTCTCGGTTAATTAAGTAACTAGGTTAAATAATAGGTGAGAATAATACTTAGATTAATTACTAAAGTATAAAGGTAGTAACTATATCTATAGAATCCTTCGCTCTATATATCCTTTATCCTTCATCGTAGTTTCCCTTAGATATATTAGATATATTATTATCTATATATCCGTAGATATCTAGATATATTGCTATCTACATATCCATCCTCTTGCTTACATAAGGAGAGTGTATTACATAAGATTCCTGGGGTGCCCGACCCACGTGCCAAACCTGCCCTAGTCCCTGGCCCGGTTTCGCGACCTGTTGGTTGGGTCGTCACAAGGAGACGTCGGACACGAACACGTAGCATCACTTCGCGCCGTGGTACCACCTGAATATGCTATTGTGACAATGAGGTTTACGTGCTCACAGAGCATATGAATGAGGATACAATGGGGGAACTTATAGTTGCCTATCTGAAACAAAGGAAAGTTATAAATGAGTGAATGTGAGCTTTGATGGGCCATTTATAAGTGCACAAGGAGCGCAGGAACGATTAGTCAGGTACCAGGGATGTATTCATCCCTGCCCTTTGGTGCTCCACGCGACAGCTGTTGATTGCAGTCTGGAGTTCGATAGCGTCTGACTTGTCGATACAACAGGCAGCCACCCTTCAGAATCTAGCCAAGCGAGTGTGCCGAAGACGTCGCAGCAATATAGTACTGGCCACGTTCAATTCGGATATCCGGAATCTCATGTGGAATTATGATAGAGTACCTTTCAAGATGTTTCAAAGATTCTAGAAAAAATAGATTCTAGAAAAAATAGATTCCTCCTGACGACATTATGGTGATTTTTGTCTCGTCGGCAACCCCCTCGTTAAAATTCCGTTGACCGGTTTCCAAAGAGTGGCAGTGCCAGAGGCAATACCTGCAAGTCCTGCCTGTGATCGGTCTTCCCCCGCATTGGCCGCGCCGCCTCGCAGAGATGGTTCTCGCATTGCCATTTGACGTGACACGCGGTCAGTAGCTAAGCACTTAAGCGAGCGTGTCCTGGGTCGGTATGGTGTGGTTGGGTCTTTTGCTGCTGGCGGAACCAAGCCACACTGCTGCCTCAACTCACTGTTTTGCGCTTATGCGTCGATAAGTCAGTCTAGTGCTTCTTCGTGATCGAGTCTAGCTTGACACGTGTAGATTACGCCATGCGGGGTACTAGTTACCGATTGGTATGAGGTCGCCGGGCGGAAACAAAAGTTTAAATGTACCTTAGTGCCCACGATGGCCGTCCGTGTGCTCGCGCGGAGACCGTCGAGGCTTAGATAACCACTTGCTCCTACATTGTAAGGGACGCTCGACATGCAAGTGTGTAGTTTCCTACTGCAAAGCTTGCCTCGTGGTGTCTTTCTGTTGGTGCAATAAAAATGCAAGCTGCGCCCAGAAGCATGCAGACCCCCATGTACGAATTTCCAACTGCCGTATCACGAGACCACTCGCTGATCTGACGGTTGCCACGAGTCAGGGGGCTGTGTCGGCCGCTGCATCATCGGCCGAGAAGCAGGGGGCCGGACGGGCATAACTAGCTAGGTATATAGCGCCCGAGACACCGAAGGCCAGTCGCATCATGTTTGCTGTGTAGACCGCTGCGGTACGCCGGAGCAACCTTTGCTCCATCCCTGCTCTGGGTAGTCTACTGGGTATATGCGTACACGACATGGGCGGCCATCGTTATGTCTCCGCGTCATGCTCTGCCGTCATAGCCATGAGGGCCGGTGCGCTAGGCCGCGGACACTTCGTTTCACTGCTAGACTATACCTGGATACATTGAAGTGCACACAAATAAATATATGGTCGCAGAATCTTCTGCATGGCCTTAGAAAACCCCTCATCCAACTAGTCCACCTTGACATCTCGTCAGACCTATATGAGCACAACACTGGCGCTCCGCAACCTGATGATGGTTTCTATTTTGCATGCCGCAGGCCTTTTGGCTGTGGGGGTAAGCTTTAAACTCCCTTCCGTCCTCCACGATACATTGCGCATATACTGATCTTGTGCCTCTCACGCATCACAGTCGTTCGCACTCCTCGTCGCCCAGGGCATTTACAGCCTCTTCTTCCATCCGCTCGCCAAGGTACCTGGCCCTTGGCACTACGCCGTGACCGACATCTTCTACCTCCGCCGCAACGTCCAAGGACGATGGGACACCCACCTCAAGACCCTCCACGAAAAGTATGGCCCGGTCGTGCGCTACACGCCCCGCGACGTCTCCTTTATCACCCCTGAAGCATGGAACATAATCTACGGCCACAAGAAACAAACAAATCAGCTCTTTGATAAGAGTCCTCTACTCTACGAGCAGGCAGGCAAGACACACGACATTATCGACGCCGACAACGATGAACATCGCCGCATGCGCCGCGTCCTCGCCCACGCCTTTTCCGAAAAGGCCCTCCGTGGCCAGGAGGAGCTTATGAAAGGCTATGTCGACCTTTTCATCCAGCGTATGGGAGAGAAGGCGGGCCAACCCATCGACATGGTCCTCTGGTACAACTTCACCACATTCGACCTCATCGGCGACTTGGCGTTCGGCAAGCCCTTTGGCATGCTGGAGAAGGGCGTCTACCACCCCTGGGTCGCCATGATCTTCAACAGCTTCCAGATGATTACGATCAACCAGGTCTTCAACCGGTACAAGTTCCTGCGTCCCGTGGCGATGATGCTGACGCCGAAGGCGGCCAAGGAGGGCCGCGATGACCACAACCGGCTCAGCCGTGAGACGGCGCTGGATCGCATCCACCGGGGCGGGCAGGACCGCGAGGACTTCATGTCGTACATCCTACGCAACAACAGCGCCGACGAAGAGAAGACGCGAAAGTTCGGCATGTCCGAGGATGAGATCGTCGCCAACTCGCAGATTCTCATCATCGCCGGCAGCGAGACGACGGCCACCCACCTCTCAGGCATGACGTACTACCTCCTCACGAACCGCGACAAATACGAGAGACTGGTTGCCGAGATCCGCGGGGCTTTCGCCTCCGAGGACGAGATTACGATTGTGTCAACCGGCCAGCTCGAGTACCTGGGTGCTGTGATCACTGAGAGTTTCCGGATGTGTAAGTTTGCCCCATGCCTCTCCCAAAACTGTCCAGCTTCACCTCGAGGACCATGTGTCATCGAAAGCACATGTTCCAGCGTTCATATCAAGCCTGACAGCGATGCTAACGTACCCGCGCATATAGACCCTCCGGTCCCCAACGGCCTAGGCCGCATGGTCCCCGCTACCGGCGAGACTATTGAAGGATACTACATTCCGCCAAAGGTGAGGCCCCAACACTGGTCCTTAGTCATGCCCTTGATGACTCTTCCCCATCTGTAAACATAAAACAGACCTCTCTTATCGCAGAGGGCTAACACCAGTTTCTTTTTAGACCACCGTCTCTGTCCATCAGCTATCGTCCTACTACAGCAAGCGGAACTGGTGGGAGCCCGAGCGCTTCCACCCCGAGCGCTGGCTCCCCGGCGCCGAGGCGGACCCGCGATTCATGAACGACAAGCGCGATGTTCTGCAGCCCTTCTCGGTCGGGCCGAGGAACTGCATCGGCAGGAAGTGAGTCATAAATCCCCTTATCTCCCCCCACCCTTCCCCCCGCACAAGCAAACAACTACGGAGAACCAACATCCAGCACGTAAGATCTTAACCGGCATACTAACACTGCTTGTCAACTTAGTCTGGCCTACGCTGAGATGCGCCTGATCTTCACGCGTCTGCTGTACAACTTCGACCTGGAGTTGCAGCCCGAGAGTTTGAGCTGGCCCGAGCAGCGCATCTACACCCTATGGCACAAGAATGAGCTGATGGTCAAAGTTACCCCGGCTAAGCGTCAGAGTTGAGAAGGGAGAGAGAGAGAGAGAGTGTGTGTGTGTGTATGTAGGTGAACAGGGTTTGGAAGGAGGCTTTTCTTTTGTTACGGGGAATGGGGGGGGGTTGAGGGTTTGGCTGTCAATATTTGAGAGCTGGCACTGGCTTAGGAGTTAGCACCATGCTGCCTGAACTGTAGCCACATGTACAATCGGGCAATTGCTTTAGACATTGGAGTTGTTTCTTGTAGATCTCATTGACCTTGTTTTATCACTCTATGCTTTACTCAAGTATCCTCGTGGTTGAAGTTGTTTGAGCTTTGATGCTGGTGTCAACAGTTTCTCGTTGTCCGTCTGTGCCGAGACTTGAGGGCAGCAGAGGAAACAGAAGCAACAAGAACGAATGAGCTGGCTCTAGAGACGGAGCTGTTGTTGAATATCAGGGTCCTGCACGCGGAGGCGATGTGGAAGATTTTGGTGTTATTTCGTAGGTAGTTCTGATCAGGAAACCTCACAAGGCGGCGTCACTAGCGGCGCCCCAGATCTGCGCTTCCGTCGGAGAGGATCCATGCAACTAACGAGAAGTGCTTAGTATGCTCGAAACCGCCCGACCCTCTGGTCAAATGAGATGATAATGTAAGTGCATTTTGTAGAGATGTCTACAAAAAAAACACCTTAGACTTTGACCTGTTCGCCTAGTCAATCGTGGACCCCGAGTCACTTTTTTGTGTGGACGCCTCGTCACGTTCTCATCACATTTGACCTGAGAGGGTGCCACCTGCACAATCGTAGCTGGGCGCGTGGAAGTCCGGCTAAGTATCGCGCCACCCATTTCCACAAACAAGAATGAATGTGCAAGGCAATCTCCACAGAAGGGAATGTCTGTGTGCGGGTGGGGAAGTCTGGAGACCGCGGAGACTATAAGGTTCCTTAGCGGAGCGCCCATGGAGCGGGCGCGGGGTACCGTGTGAACCTTCCTTTGCCCTTCTTCTGTATGGGCTCACTATATCTCCCATTCTCTGATCACTGAACCTGGCCTTGCCTTTGGCGGGCTGTATAGCCACGTATGACATCCTAGGCTTAGCCTAATCGCACAGCTTTGTTTGCGCTTATTCTATCAGCCCAAAAGATCCCTGGTTAAGGCAGTCGTCACAATTTAATATCGGCCGGATCATCACCGGAGAAGTTAACCTTAACGAGGACCTAGTCGCTTTCTAGGACTATATGGGAGAAGTTACGTTTGTATAATAGTTAGCAGTCCTGATCTATATAAAGAACTATAGCATTCGTTAAGTCGGCTATGTCGATCCTTATCATATTATAATATTGTAGTTACGTAGATGGGGTTACTCAGTTGGGGAGAGAGGTAGACAGGCATAAGGGTATGTAGCTAGACTCTAGTAATAGCGGTCGGGTTGTGGTCTAGTGTATAAAATAATGAACATACATCCGTACTGTTACAAATTGGTACCTGTGATAGCACGTTGACCAATAAGGCAAAATATCAGGCAATCATCGCAGTGATTGGCAATTATCTAGTTGCTTCCAGGACCTTATAGTGCTTCCCCTAGCCGGGCCGTGACACCTACCCCAAGACTCCGTCGTCAAGCCGGGCGGGAAGTCGGGGCCGTTGTGGGACCGATTTGGGACATCTAGCAGGTCCCTAGCTTCCTTTCCCTAGGCGCTTTCCAGCCCGGCCGTGTGGGCGGGCCGGCGACGGAACCGTTAAGTCGGCCGCACGGCGCTTAGCTCTGCCGACTTTTGAGGCACGGGTCGCCCTCTAGGAGCCCGGCAAGACCGGAATGTGGGGGTGGCTGCTACACTATTCCTACCGGCTATCTATCACGGTAAGTCATGGACGGCACCGCATTACGCGTTTAGGTTTCTCTTGAAAACATGGGGTTCCGGCCGGGATGCTGAGCCCCACATGTCGGCACTGCGGCGGCCTGGAACTGCCGAGCACAAGCATATTAGAACTGTCAATAACCACGCGGACATCAACAATAACCATAACGAATTGTGATAAACTAGAAACTCGTCACCTAGATTCTCTCTATCAACAAAAAAAGCAGTATAGTCTAGATCTTGATTGTTTTTTTTTTTCCCTCACACCCCTTTCCCACTTATATGGTTGTAACCCTGGCCCGCATACCATGAACAACGTCACCATCCTCAAGCGCCCCGTCGGCACACAGCGCACAGAGACGAAGCCACAAACCCACGAGATCTTGCCCGCTGGCCACAAGAGAACAGCAGAAAGTAGACCTCTGCCCTGCCCCATTTGGTTCGACTTCAACTACCCTTTTACCCTTCGTGATGGCACCATCCTGCGAGCAGATGTTTATCGCCCTGTGGATGCGGCTGGTCCCGTCCCGGCAATAGTCATGTGGAGTCCTTATGGAAAATCAACCTCTGGCCCGTTCAGTCTAAATTTTGCACCGTTGAGGGTCGGTGTCAAGGAGTCAGATGTGTCTGGTTATGAGTCTTTTGAGGGGTGAGTCCAGCCCTCTATCTCCTAACCATTCGATTCTTCATCTCTGAAACAGAACTCGAACCCGTTGGTCTTCAAACTGATAACATAAACCCACAGCCTCGACCCCGCAGAATGGGTTCCCCGCGGCTACGCCATCATCAACGTCGACTCCCGCGGCGCCGGCCAATCCGACGGCTCGATCCACTGGTGGGGAAGCAGCGAGGCTAACGACGGATACGACCTGATCGAGGTCGTTGCCGTGCAGCCCTGGTGCTCATCCCGCGTGGCCCTCGCGGGAAATTCCTGGCTTGGCATGTCCCAGTGGTTCATCGCCAGCGCGCAGCCGCCGCATCTGACCTGCATTGCGCCCCTGGAAGCCCAGAGCGATGTGTATCGCGAGTCTCTGTGTAGAGGGGGTGTGCCTGCGGTTGCTTTTCCGTCTATGGCTGCGGCGATGCTGCCTGGTACGTCTTGATCGATTTGTGTAAATGTGTATGATTTCTGCTGTACTTGATGGATTTTGCCACTTAGAGATTGGGAAAACGAGGAAGGTAAAAAGAGAGACAGGCTAATATGGTCTTACACCCCAGGTCAAGGGGAACAGGAAGACATCGTCGGCATGTTTAAGCGCTACCCGAAAATGAACCCCTACTGGGCGGATAAGCGGGCCAACATTTCCAAGGTCAACGTCCCAGCCTATATTGGCGGTAGCTACTCAACCAATCTGCATACGCTGGGCTCCTTCCGCGGATTTGAAGAGATTCTCCACGCCAAGAAGTGGCAAGTAATCCATCGTCTGAACCCTCCCGAAAGTTACTATTGTCATGAAGACGCGGCTGACCTGAAATTGCCGCACCGGAAAGGCTCGTCGTCCACGACACACAAGAGTGGTATGATCTCTACAGCGCAGAGCGCAGCCGCGACCTAGCCAGATTTTTCGACTTCTACATGAAGGACGTCCCCAACGGCTGGGAAGAAACACCCCGCTTGCGACAGAAACTACTTGGCTTTAACCGTGCCAACGAGGAGCACATCGCGCAGCAACTCCCCTGGCTGGAACCCGGGGCCACGAATAAGCTCAAGCTCTACATTAGCGCTGACGGGACTATGGTCGAGTTTTTACCTCCTCAAAACAACAACGACAACAGCCCGGCAACCCTGAGCTACCTATCCGACGTCCAGGCGATGCAAGCAGACAACGACCCCGGCGAGCTCAGCTTCACCCACACTTTCTCCACGCGAACAGTCATAGCCGGCCCGAGCAAAGCGGTGCTTTACATGTCCTCTGACCCGACACACTCACGCGGTGATCTCGACGTATGGGTGCAGCTGCGTAAAGCCGACTCCTCGGGCAAAATGTTACAAAGCCTAAACATCCCCCTGGCAGATCTGGACCTGACTTCCGTGGACCAGGTCCCCAGTACAGCGACGTTGAAACACCTCGGTCCCGCAGGTGTGCTGCGCGCTTCAGCGAGGAGGATCGATCCGTCGCTGAGCTCACCGCACTGGGGGACCTTGTCGCTCAAGCAGGAGGACGAAATGGATATCGCGTCGGGAGAGGTAATCAAGATGGAGATTGGGATCTGGCCTACGGGGATGGTGTTTGAGGCTGGGGAGAAGTTGGTGCTCAAGGTTGCGGGGCATGATATGCGGCTTGTCGATGTTGAGATGTTGCAAGGGAGTTATCGGACGGAGAATGTCGGGTTGCATTTTGTGCATTTTGGGGAGGGGAGGGAGAATTTCTTAGAGGTTCTCACGCTGGTTGAGGGTAGGTAGGAGGTGGGCACTGTTGATCTTGACAAAATATGTCATTATTGATGGTTGTCATGGGACCACACGATGTGCATGTCCACATATAATGTTTTGTAGATCGGCAGGTCTTGCGGAAGTGTGCCCCCAAGGTATTTGTTAAAAGAGGCATATTAGCCAAATGTTGCAAGTTCGTTCTTTATCAATTTAACAGAATTGAACCGCCAAGAATCGGCGATTTCATCGAGGTCGGGCGCGGCTCGAGACACCACAGCTTGACGAGGGATAATCCCCATATTTCGTAAACCGTGCTAATCAATTGTTTGAAGCTTATTATGACGACCAGACCCACAGGCCGCAAGGTAGGTCCAAGGATAAGGGCAGGCCATACACGTGGGATTGACACACTCCGAGAATTTCCTTATATAATGAACTCTACTCATACCAACAGGAAAAGGAACCACCAGGACCAGGGGTTACCGGCTCACCTAGTGATCTAGTAAGTCTCGCCCATGGATCACGATAATCCAAGACCACGCTCGCGATAAGCTAGAAGGAACGGATCACTAAGCGATAAAGGATAAAAGAGAAAATATGTATAGAACGGAGGACCTCCTAAAGCTAGATGGTTGCTATCTTCATACTCCAGTCATTGATTCAAATAATATTCTCACCCTTTACTAAAACCAATTGCTTAGTCAACCGAGAGTAGCTTCTCTTCTAAAAGATGCGAATAACTAAATCCCGAGAGAGAATGATAATTAACACTAGTGTTATTGCATAGGCTTTGCTTATCTTATAAAAGAGTAACCCTAACGCCCTGTGTCGGTTGACCCCGAAGTAGGATCGTAACAGGTGGTCAATAAGTTTAGTACAAATTAAGCAGCTACGACCCGCTCTGTTTGCACCGCGAAAAATGGCGACATACATCAACCGCATCTGTCGATACTGACCGTACATTCTTTTGTTTTTCTTAAATAAAGTAGCCCCACAACACGCCACATTATTTTTCCGGGTGTCGTTGCATGTTCCCACTCGCTTGCTTCCTTCAAAACGACCGTCTCCCAAAGCAGACAAAGCCCCATGTTCTTCCAATGCGCGGGTGATGCAGGCGAGAGTGGCTATCAGGGGAATTTGCTCCCTTGAACGCTGCCGAGGAGCCGATGTCGCAACGCTGATGTCTGCCCAGGCTTCGTTGTCCAAATCTGTCCACGGAAGCATGAGACTTGGCTCCGTTCACGACAGTCTTTTCAATATGTGAGACTTTGCAGCAGGCTAGATGGGCACAGCACAGGCAGTCATGTCTGGTGACACGGTCGGGTGACCGCAATCGGTAGTAAGATGAAGCCAAGGTCTTGATATTAGACACAGTTCTCTGCTGGGTATGTCACTACCGGCCCCGACCCGGGGCTCCTCTACGGCGGGCGCGGGCCTACGGGCCTGTATTGATTGCTTGCCAAGACGGGGCTCACTGTCCGGGGGCCGGGAACGGGGCCGGCGACGGTTCCATCCCGAAACGGGAAATAACCAGGCTATTGGCGCTTCACAAGTGGGACTATAGAGCTAAAATCCTCTCGGCATCGCCTAGCAAGGGGTGGAAACGTGCTCATTCGTGCTCGAATGCTCTCGCGGCGGCACGTGGCCGTTCTTCAGCATTTTCGACACCATCCAAGGGCGACAAAGGCCTGGTTTGAGAGTGCCCAGCAGCCAAGTGTCTCCATAAAAGCATCCAAGACCCTAAACAATTCTCCCGCCGGCTCAGCTCGTCCGTTTTGCGGCATTGCCCGGCATGCGGGATTGAGTAGCTTCGGGGAGATGGGGTCGGTAGTAGAGACCCTAAGGGGCCCATCCCACGTATATACCTGGCCACCCTGCTCAGTAACGTGAGTCGGTCCAACAGTAGCCACTTCGACCTGCAACTTGGTCTCGATATACGTTCACTTGTCGTCGTCGAGGGAGAACTACAGCTCAAGATGACGTCCACAGAGGGTCTTCTGGAGGCTCGCCACATCCAGGATTTCAGCACAGCCGCGACTCTAGAGCCACACTGGGGATACGCAGATCGGGTCCTGCCTTGCACTGGCGACTCGTGCGAGTATCTCGACCTGGTATACACCGCTCATGATCGTAGCATGCTGTACACCGGCATCATGTATGCCGTCGTTGCTGGCCTATTGTTCGGCTGGGCCTTAGGTCGCAGGATTTTTCCACGGCGACGAGCAGAGGTGGTCATCAATAACGACCCCGAGAGGACAACCAGCGCAACCACCCGGACGACAATCTCTCGGGTTCAAAACACCATAGCAGCCCTCTCTCGAAAGTATCTCCTCCCCGATTCAGTCCGTTTAATCTTCGGCAGAACGACACGGCTCCAAGTGCTCGTTCTCGCCGTCATCTGCGCCTACCTCATCATCTTCTCCTTCGCCGGCATGTGGTACCGCCAATGGATAACAGCAGCAAAGAACGCCGAGCCCGGAACCCACACGACACGCACTACCCTCGGGCCATGGTCGAACCGGGTCGGAGTCCTGGCCTACGCACTGACGCCCTTCTCCGTCATGCTCTCCTCCCGCGAGTCGCTGCTGAGCCTCATCACCGGCATCCCGTACCAGAGCTTCAACTTCCTGCACCGCTGGCTCGGATACGTAATCGTCGCACAGGGCGTTCTGCACAGCGTCGGCTGGCTCATTGTCGAGCTGTACCTGTACCAGCCTCAGCCATACGTCCCTCTCCAGCTCTTCGTCGAGGTCTACATGTGGTGGGGCTGCATCGGGATGTTCCTCCTTCTCGTCCTCTTCGCGCTCAGCACATCTTGGGGAATTCGCTTGACGGGCTACGAGTTTTTCCGCAAGGCGCACTACGTCTTGGCTATGGTGTACATCGGTGCGATCTACGGCCACTGGGACAAGCTCTCATGCTTTCTCATCCCAGGCTTGTTGCTCTGGGGTATCGACCGGTTCGTCCGGCTATTCCGCAGCGGGCTGATCCACTACAACTTCGTCTCGTCCGAGTTGCTCAACCAGGGCTTCCACGCTGCACAGGCGGAAATCACATACTTTCCAGATGCTGAGCACGGGGATGTGGTCAGGCTGGACTTTGACCACCCTCAGAACCCGTGGAAGATCGGACAGCACTTCTATCTCACCTTCACCGAGTCAAGCATCTGGCAGTCGCACCCTTTTACACCACTGAGCCTGCCAACAATGTCGAAGAAGCAAAGCAACGGCAGAACGTCCAGCTCAAACACTGCAAGACACTCCTACGTCCTCCGCGCTAAAGGCGGCGAGACCAAGAAACTCGCCCAGCTTGCGATCAAGAAGCTGCAAAGCACCACGGCCGAAGCCAAGCCGACCACCCCCGTCGTCCTGTCAGGCAGCTACGGCAAGGCCATCACCGCAAACCTGACCGCCGACAACAACGTCCTCTGCATCGCAGGCGGCACGGGTGTCACGTACGTCCTCCCCGTGCTCCTCGATCTGGTCAACAAACCCGCCGTGCCTGACCGGAAGGTCGAGCTCGTCTGGATGGTCCGCCGGAGGGCAGATCTCGAGTGGGTCGCGCCGGAGCTCGCGCTCGTCCAGGGCGCCGCGGCAAGCCACAGGATCGAGGTCCACGTGTTCGTCACGAGGGAACCATCTTCAGAATCATCTTCGGCATCGTCATCAGCATCGAAGGATGGCCGTGTGTCGGAAAAGGAAGTTGACCCAGCCAGAGTCGACGAGAAGAAGCGGGAGTCAGTCGTCCTCGAGGCAGTCGACGTGCAGAAGATTGGCAGCCAGAACGCCCGCGCGGAAGACCGTCACCCCAACCTGCGGTCCATCGTCGAGACATTCCAGGCTGGCACGGCAGATGGTCCGACGACGGTATTTGCCAGTGGACCCGGGGGTATGCTCAGCGATCTGCGCTCCATTGTGGCGAGGTGCAACTCGCCTGGTGCCGTGTGGAAGGGTGAGTCGCGTGGAGATATGCGGCTGATCTACGACGAGCGCCTGGAGTGGTGATGGATCAAATAGATGCCATGGTAGTGTTTGAGGCGTAGTCAATATCACAATATCCAATACAGCTTGGTCGATGACGTTAAATTCATAACCTTTTTGGGTGTTTGGTGTGGTCTAGTGACTGCGCGCCTTCTAATTGTAAAGGCGACCTGCGCCAGTCTATTCAATGCATATGCTCGTAAGTCATGTCAGCATCCCCTCATTTCCCAGTGTCCCAAACTAGTTGCTGATTCATCCACGGCGCCCCTTACAGCAATCCAAGGATCGCAACCACACCTGCCACCGAACCCGCAACCACAGATGATCCGTACACCCCGCTAACACCACCTCTACTCCTTGACGCGCTACTCTTCGCACCGCCAATGTATATGATCGGCTCATGCCACCCGCAAGCCGTGGTCAGCGCAAAGGTGTTGCAGCTCCAGTACGTCGTCTGCATGTACTCGTTGCCGTACGCCTCCTCGAAGGACGGGACCTGGGGCGGCGGTGTTGTTACCGCCGCAGCTGCCCCTGCCGGTGGGCCCGCAGCCTGGGGCACTACTGATGCTATTAAAACCGGTGGCGACGGCGCTGGCTGGGCAAGGGCGCTCATGGCGAATGTTGTCTCGGTTCCTTGCGTTGGCTGTGGTACTGATGATGGCGTAGGGATCGTAGTTGTGCTAGATCCACTGGAGGTGGCTGACTCCTCCGGCGTTGGTGATGATTGTGTAGACTGCTGTTCTGGTTCGCCTGCCGCCGACGTGTAGCCATCGCTTGTCGTGCCTGTTTCTACAGGGACAAGTAGTGGTGATGTGGAAGAAGCAGTCTGTACCACCATGCTCGGGTTTCTGCTTGCTCCCTCGATAGATAATTCAGCGGTGCGAAGCTGAGGGGCGGCATTGCTGTTGCTGGCAAGCCAGATAAGTGCGAAAAGTGGCGTGGTAAGATGCATGGTCCTTCTGTGTGATATGATTTACAAGGTATAACCGATAGAAATCGTGAAATCGTGAAATTTTGCATGCGCGAGGAATGAAAATGCAGTCGTGCAAATTGTCACTAAGTAAAAGAAAGCCCTCCAAAAATGGCCCACCAGGGGAAGTCGAAGCGAATAGTCTTGAAAGAAAGCAGAGAGGATGCGAAAGAATGGAATGAACTCTGCGGAGTGACGCCCTGTCACGTCCAGGCATTTCCTATTCATATGTCCAAGGCTGCCTCACGCCTGAGTGTGGCAAAAAGGCGTTGCATGGCAGCACAAGACACACATTCCAGTGCTTGTGCCTGTGCGTGGAATGCGAGAGGTGGAGAGAGTCGTTCTGGTGTCTGGTGTGCTTGGCTCCACCGCGAAATGGCTGGCTGTGGCTGAACGTGAGCGTTGCAGGACCCCTGGACTTGGCTGCACTGGGCTCAAAGCCACTTTACGCGATAGCAAACCATTTCACGCGACCCGGGACATATCTATTGGAGATGATGCACTGTCTCCAAAACAGGCATTCTGCAGGCGTGACAACCGAGGATAAGTACAGAGCCGATATTGGCTGTCTATAGGGCGATCTTCCTGGTTGAGGGCAAAAGGGGGATTTGCAGAGATCTTGGTGGTCGATAGTTACATCGCGTGCACATGACCCAAGCCCCTCGCTTCGCAAGAAACATCGCTAGGACGGTGGGTTATTTGCCACTTTTCTTTCATTCAAGCGAAGATTTGTAAAAGCGCGAAGGCTCGTGGCCAGCGTTTTTCACATGCTAAATGGCCAGGGAGCCGCTGGTGGTACAGATAGTGGAGGAGACAACGCAAATTTAAGGTTAAAAAACAAGGTTTAGGTGCTGGGGTGTCCCAGTTGTTTGGATTTGACTGTTCGGTTCAGCGACCAAAGTACTGGGATTTCTCAATGGAAAAAATGTGAAGAATGGTCGAGTGCTAACATGTGCTTGGTCATGACCACGACTAAACAGAACAGGAACTTATCTCACGTCCCAAGGACTACCGCAAAGACATCCCCTCAGCCTTCCAACCGCCGTCTCCCAATTTCACAGCTCACTCTCCCCAGGGAAAACAGTGCCGTTCTGGACAGCCCCGATGTGCGCGCGCGCAACAGCACCGTAGGCAGGCAGCCAGCGGTCAAAGAAGGGGATAATCTTGGGCGCATCCGGCGAACGCCAGTCGCGGAGCAGGTCGGCGGCGATGGAGAACCAGGAGACGACGTTGACCCCCGCGCGGGCCATGCGGTCATTGGACAGAGTGCGTACGAGCTCGCTTGTGGTGCCTGAGGCCTCGGCGTTGGCCCAGACGCTGTAGCCGGCTTCTTTGAGGGAGAGGGCGAGGAAGGTCGTGCCTGTGGTGGGAGAAGTAGGGGTTAGTCATTGCGTTGACCTTGTGCGAGCGTTGAGTTCAGCCATGTGACAAGGGTGAATCTGGGCAGTCATGTCGGGGGTCTAGTTCCAAGGAGATGAATGGCTGCTTAAGAGTAAAAGTAAATTATAGTTTTCACCACCATGGGAACATGCAATGAAATCTATCCCATGAAGTATCAGGCACTTACAAACGTCTGTGGCGATTCCAGCAATGATAATTTGCTTCCTGCCAGATTTCTCGACAGCCTCACGGAACTCGGGGTTCTCCCATGCATTGATCTCGCCATTGCGCTCGATGACCTTTACGTTAGGGAACATGTCAAGGATCTCGTTGGACATGGGGCCGTTCGGGCCTGTGGTATAAGAGGAACGTCAGCACGACGTTCAGATTATATCAATGAGCATGTGGTTACATACCAGCTTGGCCAGATGTCGTCAAGATAATGGGCAGGTCAAAAACCTTGGCCAGGTCGGCGTGGGCGTGAATCGCATTGCGGAAAGTGACTGGGTCGAAGTCGCGAGCGAAAGAGAAGAGACCAACTTGTATGTCGACAATCGCGACAAGCTAGTAGCAAGCTGGGATAAGCAAAAGAGTTCTGAAAGCTAGAAGCCTGTCTTACTCACTGCGTTCGCCTTGTCCACCTGCTCCCAAGCTGTCGCTAGGGCCGCCAAAGGGATCATTAGGGTCGAGATTGAGAATTTCATGTTGACTGTCGACTTGAGCAAGAAACAGCGGATGTTCAAGGGGATGGCCGAGATGAGCAGGAAAATGTGCCACAACACGGGGTCCAACAGGAAACTTATACTCCCGTTTTTGCATGGCATTCTTATCAGGTTTCTCAAGGTCCCCCATTGCCTGGGCCATGCTCAACGAGCACCTGTAGCAGGGTCACAGGGTAAAGTTACTTGCAGCTTGGCGACTCTTAACCCCTGCTCGCCCAAACGCAAGCGCGACTTACACGTCCAAAGAAGGCCGTGCCTTCACCGTGCTTGCTCGTCTATAAACAGCATCTCCCAGTTGTGGTCTATGGCGCCCGCTAGCACAGCCGATTAGTGCAGGGACTGGGCGGGGCGTGGACAGGCGTCATGCAACGTCATGCCTGACGAAGCAAGAAAGCACCAAGAAGAGTGTCGTGCCATGCACTCTTGCCTAGGATATCGCTGCAGGGACCAGGTAAAGACAAGGGCTGATCCGGTCGAATTGAACTCGATGCTACGCCCAAGACTCCGGCTTGCATTCCCAATTTGGCATTAGCGACATGGCTTATCAGGGCCAGGAAGATAGAATGCCTTGATAAGTCATAAGGTTTATTTAGTAGCCGAACTTTTTACATCTTCTCTTTTATGAGTACTGTTCAACCTGCAGACTCCGAGCACCAAAGAGGTAACGCCCTCTTAAAATGCTATTCTGTTCGCCAGACTCAACACCCAGTGCTTATCGTGGGTGGTAAAGTTCAGCTCCACAGTTGCAATGTGCCCTGCGTGGGTGTCAATACTTTTGCTTGATCCGAAGGTGTTATTCTTACCGTTTATTGTCATACCTTGAAGACGGAATTGTTTCCGTCGAAATCACACATGATGTGCCGCAGTCGAACCCATATGCGCACGACTTTCTTCCCATACGGGCTTGGCCCCTCGTACCCAGCGGAGTGATAAGATTTCAGTTGTGACAAGGATTAGTGTAGCACTCTGCGAGGTTGGTTCCTTTGTATCAAATTCCATGCTTTTAACTGTAGGGCATGAGATTTCGAGCCAATATCCAGACGAACAGCGTTACGATTGTATTAGTGTTGCGATCGGCTTGTGTGTCCCATCGGTGAAGATGACGAGACAATTATTTCTTTCAAGGAGAAATATTTCTTTCATGGAATCTCAAATAATTGTTTTCTGTGTCTAAGTATGCACAAAAACCCGCGACAGATGTAGTTGAAAATGATGGGCGAGAAGAGCTTACTAAAATCGGAATCACTGCCCCCTCCTCGCCTGAAAACAATGCCGGCCAGCTGACACAGTCTACCACACCAACGACAGTCCTATCATAGGTCGTGAAAACCGAGCTGGATCGCCTTAACAAGAATCACTTATTCAATCAGGTTTAAGGCTTTAGAAGTGTTCACTGCCTGGTTAATGAAATACGACAGGAGACCCTCAATAATGGGGTGGGAAAGAGAGCTACGGCCCTCGCCAGGAGGCAGACGTTCCCTATGCACGGTGCAATTGCCTCATTCCATGCCTTATTCAACCAGTGGTTCCTTGAAGTACGAATTCGACTATCCAAGTTCCACTCTTCTTGACTGGCAGCGATTCTCATACATGAAAGATAGTGTCATCATTCGAGACTTGGGTTGGCAGGAGCAAAATACCATCAGGTACAACCCAGATCAAAGAGCAACTCGAGCCAATCCTGAAGCAACAAAACAATGCCACGTCACCTGGGGGATCAAAACCGCCATAACTAACCCGTCATATGCAAGGGTCAAGACTCGTTACTACCTTTGTGTCGCTGCTCATGCTTATATACCTACGCCGGTGGAGCTAGGTTTTAGAGCGCCAACATTACAGCAGGTGAGAGCTGCGCTGCAGACCTCTCTGTTTCTTTTTATTTTGCCCGCGAGCACGGGCTGTCCTTTTCCTTTTCTTCTCGGTGCTTGTAATAATGGAAGATCCTTCATTCGTGCGACTATTTCATGGTCATGCCGCCTGGTAGCCCTTCCACAGCAGCCCTTCTGGGCAAGTCTGGTTAGAGCATCTGATGATCCTAGTCCCCGCATGGCGTGCTTCCCCTCTCATCTGCCGGAATTGTCACGCCACTCCGACTTCGCATGGGTATTGTTTATGTACCCCGCATCTCATGGGATGGTATACCTTTTTGTTGACTTTTGACGACAGCGTCATCACGGGTCGAAGGGATGATATTCTCGCTTCTCTAATAACGTTGCAAAAATGTCCACAATAGCAACATTGACGTCCATTGAGGCATCCTCCGTCACACCGGCTGCTCGCCCTCCACCAGGACAACCCGATATAGCGTACGCTCCGGATCGGGAGAAATGGGAGGCCCGTACAGCTCGCCGTCTTGGTGAGGGCGGCCTACGGACGACACTGCCCAGAGGGTTTCCGAAGCGACTTCACGGCGACCTCGTGTGGGACGGCGCGACCGTGGCTCGGGAGTATGACTGATCGTATGTACTTAATAAGGAGCAGCTTGCTGAAATCGATGCAGCTGTCAAGTACTTCAAGTGTACGCACAAATTTGGCCTAACACCTCCCACACACAACTGCTATACTGAAAAGAGATACTCACACACGCAATAGCTCTTAACCTCTCTGTCGGCCACGTATCGCAAGCCACATTCCCCCTCCCCAATCTGCACGCCGAGCTACGACGCCTCTCGCACGAGCTGCACCACGGCCACGGCTTCTTTGTTCTGCACGGCATCCAGCCCGATCTGCACTCCCGCGAGGAAAACGTCATCATCTACGCGGGCGTATCATCACACGTCGCCGATCTGCGCGGACGACAAGACCACAAGTATGACGGAAAGCCCGCGGACGTGGTGCTCACGCACGTCAAGGACCTCTCGGCTACGAGCAGCGTAATCGGCAGCCCTGCGTACACGACGGATCGGCAGGTCTTCCATACAGATTCGGGCGACATCGTGAGCCTTTTCGCGCTCGAGACGGCGCTCAGAGGCGGCGCAAGTAAGCTGGCTAGCACATGGCGCGTGTACAATGAGCTCGCAAGGACAAGGCCGGATCTCGTACACACCCTGGCCGAGAACTGGGATGTTGAAGTGTAAGTCACCCCTCCATTCAGATGTGTCAGCACATCACGTCACTCCGAAGTGGCAATTGACCAACGCGCCCATCAGATTTGACCACGCGGCTGGCAAGGAATGGCAGACCCGGCCCCTGCTCTTCCACCAGCCCGCTACCTCCTCCACGCCAGAGAGAGTTCTTCTGCAGTACGCGCGTCGATACTTTGTCGGGTTCGGCGAGCTGCCGCGCAGCCACGCCATCCCGCCCATCACCGAGGCCCAGGCCGAGGCTCTTGACACACTGCACTTCCTAGGCGAGAAGTTTTGCATCAACACCGCGTTTGAGAAAGGCGATATTCAGTATGTGAATAATCTCGCTGTGTTCCATGCGCGAGATGGATTCGAGGATGGAGAGAATAAACGGTGAGTTGTTTTCTTCTTCGCTGTCAATGCTGGTGTTTTGTTTTTGAACAAGGATGAGATGATGTCTGAAAAGTCGCTGACATTGGCCGTCTGTTAATATTGTAGGCGACACCTTGTCCGTCTCTGGCTCCGCGATCCGGAGAATGCGTGGCCGACGCCCGAGGTGCTACAGGCCAGATGGAAGCAATTATATGATGGCGTGACGCCCGAGGCCTCAGTGCTGCCGCTGCAGCCGTTCATCCGGAGTGCGGCGAACAAAGGGCGGTAAGAAGTTTAGTGCGAAAGGTGAAAGTGGAAGGTCAACATACACACCCTGTTTTATCCGAATATCGATGATTCATGATTGCTTTAAGAGCTGTTATTGTGATTAAACATTTTCCCGCAGGCAGACCTGGTTTTCTTCATAGAGTACAAGCATGTCGCTGATAGCTGTGTATATGACTGACACCTGAAATGCAACTGGTACAAGCCAGCACGGCGAGAGTGGCGAATTCTTGCTACGGGATACAATGTGGAGGCACTGAACTTATCCCAGCCAATACCAACTCCTAAACAGAGGAGGCAGGTTGATCCGCTCAGCCGCAGCTGCGCCAGCAACCGCCAGTTGGCGTGGCTGCCTGTCTTACCACTCGCTGCGGGGTAGAGTCTGCCTCGCCGAGAGCCTTATGCTGTGCTCATCTGACACCATCGTTCAAGAGCGGCCCCTCCCCTGATGCCTCACTCCGAGTGACTCCTGCCTTTCTTATCTTGCTTCACGCGATAAACCTAGTTCTGAGACGGCTAGACTCTCGTGTTAACCTGTTTTGGTGGACCCATCTTCGACGGCGGACAATACAGCTACGACTGGGCTGGGCAGTATCAGACCACTATGCCTCCACAAGCGCCAATCTCAACCGTCCAGCAATCCTCATCCTATCATTACCAGCCGCTGTGCCCAACCAAGCACCAAATTAGGCTTCTCTGCCTCGCCGATACACCAGCCCGAGCCCTTGAAGGAGCTTGGTGGTCCAGAGTCTCGACCACAAAGGACAAGAGGGCTTCATCCCGTACGAGGCAATATCATACGCCTGGGGAACTCCAACAATTTCCGAGACGATAATTATCAATGGAGCAAAGCTTGGAATCACCCGCGTACTATTCGAATTGCTCAGCAACCTCCGCCACTCGAGACATTCATATCTCTGGATAGATGCCATCTGCATCGATCAGAGCGACGACTCTGAAAAGAGCCACCAAGTCCAGCAGATGAGCCAGATCTATTCCTCGGCCCTGAGAGTCGTTTTCTACCTAGGACCAACAGATGCACACATATCCCTGCTATTCCAGGGTCTAAGAGGCCTTCAGAAAATTGTAGCGCAGAGACGAGCTGGTGGACAAGCCCACAATGGGCGTACAGCTCATCCTTCCAGCTCTACCTGGGGCCAGATCCAGTCTGAGCTCAATCGGAAGTTCCTCAATGTTCGAGAGCGTCAAAGGATGGCGCTGAATGAATTGCTCGAAAGACCCTGGTTCCGGAGGGTTTGGATCATTCAAGAGGTTTTCAACGCAAAAGATGGCCTCATACAATGCGGACACCATTCAGTCTCGTGCGAGGTATTCGTGGAGTCCCTGGAGCTACTGAGTGTCGAAGCGAGCAAACACTGCCGGAATATCCTCGACGCGATGCCAACCCCTCGACGGAATTCCCAACTGCTCGGAGCCGAGGACGAGCGTGATCTTTACCACTTACTGCAACGGTTTAAATCTGCCGAGGCAACAATACCCCGAGACAAGATATACGCCATTTTAGGTCTCGTGCGCACGCCAGCAAGGGTTCCGCTCGTGGTCGATTGCAACAAGTCAGAAATTGATGTCGTCCGAGATACGATAGCCCACATATGCTCATGTGAGGTCGAGTGCCTACCACGAAAGCCCGAGTTCACTGTCACATCGTTTTTGGAAAACTTGAACACCCTTGACTCCAGAATCTTCAGTCTTTTAGTGCAGTCAGGCGTGCCAGGGACTGTCGAAAGCATATCTGTCATGCTCGAGGACAGACGACAATACTTCAATATCACGTCAAGTATGGCACACGACGCGGCAAGGAACGAAACGTATGGCATGCATATTATACAGCAATTGCTTCCTGAAATCACCAACGAAGGCACAATTTACAGTCTCATACTCAGTGCAGTCAGGAACATTTGCCATGGCATAAACATCCTGAAAATGATCGTCAACAAACAGGAGTCAGAACTCAAGCTGTCAGATCAAGTTGTCAGCAGCATCATAGCGAATCAAGTTCATGGCATTGATATCGCAAGTTTCATCCTCCACCACCCGAGAACCTCCCTTTCCGCGGCGCAGGAACGCACCTTGAGAATTTTTGTTGACGGCCATATGGGTTGGCAAAGACTATCAGAATTCTTTCGATCGCAAAGCATTGCACTATACATTGATCAGATGGCAATTGCCACGGCAGTCTATGCAGAGGAGGATGGTTCGCGATTGATGGAAAGTTTTTATGAGTCTGAAAACTGGGTGTTCATAGCTAAGGCCTTGTTGATGGCTGTGATCCGACACCCAATCAGCCGAGGCCGAGCTATATCGGCCATGTTCCGCGCCCAGCATGAGGAAATGCTCAGATTATGTACCGATGAAGTCATTGGACTCTTATTCGAGAGACATACCGAATCCTGTGATGCTCTAGACGTCCTCGAGAGGAATATTGGCGCTGAACGAATGGCAAATATAATCGAAGACAGCAGGCAACCGCGGTTCTGGACGTTCTTCAACACAGGCGGACAATCATTACCATTACGCCGCCTCAATCGCTGGGCCAACAAGCGCTGGATCAACAAGCGCTGGGATTCAGAGTTCACAGCTTCTCCACCATGCGTGTGGTGGGCCATGAAGCTGGGCAATGAAGCTTTGCTTCAGGCTATGGCAAATAAGGGAATGGAAATTGACGTCATCCATCCCGATCACGCTACGCCGCTAATATACGCGAGCTTTTATGGCGCGACGAATTCGGTCAAATGGCTACTATCGCCAGAGCGTGGAGCAGACAACCATGAGGATCTGATGGCGACGCTATCAGATTACCAAGACCTGGCGGTTGAGTTCTGGCCATTGGAGGCTTTTAGGACGCTGCTCCAGGGCTCAGCCGCGTCAGTCAACAAGCCATTATCTTGTGGGTGTACGCTTGTGTATCATGCGGCCTTTTACGCCCATCTAGACAAGGTTCAATATTTGTGCGAGCAGGGCGCAGATGTCCACTTTCAATCATGGTACGAGTCGCAACCCGTACCGTTCCATTTTGATTGCATTAAATTCAGGAACAGACATACGTACGCCTGGACTCTCGAGTATAATTTTATAAAAAAAAGCAGTACGCTGGCTTTCCTGCTGAAACACGACAGCAAATCAGCTGCAGGATGCGATATGCTGCATTGCGCTGCAAGGAGAAACGACACCTTATTTCTGCGATACCTGCTTTCAAATGGGTGGGAAACTTCTAGAAGGGACTCGGAGGGCAATTCTGCTCTACACTATACAGTATACGACAACCATATGGCCGCGACGACCTTACTACTTGAGTTCAGCGATCATGTCAACATCCAAAATAACCGTTCCCAGACACCATTGCACTATGCCGCTGCCAACAATAATGTGGACATCGTCAGGGTACTTCTGCAAGATTCCACCAACCTGTCTCTGGCCGACTACGCGGGCAGAACGCCGATTGACATTGCACGAGATAGCGGTCCGGATGTCTTGAACATCCTTCTCGACCACCAATGTGGCAAAAGGATAATGAACAAACCGCAAGACGATCATTCGGAACGTGTCAACAAGACCCCCTCAAGACTCGTGACTACTGGAAGACTCTAGCGAGGGCCTGCGTGGTCGAGTCATTTCTGGTACCCACGATACTTCATTCCTTTGTCCTCGTTGTTGTCAGTGCTCCTTTCTCGTTGGCCAGGCGAGTGCTCGATGCAGCATAGAGAGTCTTCAGGGCAGCCTCACTTGCATCTATTGTGTACTGGTTCTTAGTCTTTCGTGTGTTGTGTCTCACGGTTGAACTGTTCAGTAGGCGATTAGGCTATTGAAGTTGATTCTTATCTTGAAATGTTCTTGTTCCCGCTGTATGGTAGCATTTCCACTGTGTGCATATTTTCATGAGCATAGTAGTATCTAAATGTGGCGCTAATATTGGCCTTAGCAGATGATTGATGCGAGCGCATGCCATCACGCCATAATTGCTGTTGAATCAAATGACCTGCCATCTATTAAGTCCAGAAACGCCAAGGAGGGCTTCCTAGGCTGCAGTGCTTGGCTGCTATCGTGCATAACAGAGATTACTGCACAACTCTGAACGCTGATCCCTTATGAAGGATGCATTCGCACGACTCAGTAAGTGAGGCTGCACTACATAGAAGAGATCCTTTATTACGCGTATACGACGATTACTGCTAGGTGTACTAAGGGGCATAAATACTACCCGATTATTCCTTTTATAGAGATAGATCTCGTTTAAGATTACGGCTTTTAATATATTTATATATACTACTATTCTATAAAATTATAATAGTTATAAGCCCGGGAAATCAACGAGTTTAATAACTTAACGAGCTTCTAATAGCTATATATAAAGATCCCTACAACCCTACTCTTTTTCGAAACCCCTCTTACCTTATTTAGTTATCTTAACCCTTAGCCGATATAAACGAGCGTTCCTTAGGCCTAAGTAGTAATTCCCTTACGACTACGTTTATCTTAAAGGATAGAAAGGACTAGCTAGACTAGTTTAACCTCTTAAAGGCGTACTACCTCTTAAAGGGGATATAGTTAGAGGTCGATCCTATAGTACCTACACCGGTTAAGTATTACCCTAAGCCGATTATACCCTCCGTCTACGCTATTCGCGTTAACGAGCGTAAACTCCTAAATCTAAAAGCTATAGCTAATACCGACTAGAATATCCCTTAGGAGATAGAGCTAACCGATACCGCTCTTAGGTTAATACTAAGCCTTAAGCTCTAGCTCTACGAGGTTTAACGTAGAAGCTAGTAGAGTTATCGAGTACTATACTTAGCTATTTAATTATAGGCTATTAGCTTAGTCTCTAGGCCGATTATATCGATAGTCTACTTAAAGCTCTCTAATTAGGAGAAGTAGGGACTTAGAGATCTAATTAAGGCCCTATAGAAGGAGATAGGATAGACGGAGGAGACTATAATTAACTAGGCTCGTAACGTAGTACGATCTCTCCTTAAATAGGTAGAGAGATCCTAGGTTAACCTAGAGTAATAGCTTAAAGACTATCGTATAGTAAGAGCTATAGTAGTTACTCTTAACGTAACTAATACTAATAATCGTCTAGTAGCTAAAGACTTCCTCGAAGTTATACGATACCGGATCGCTCCGGACTAGGGAACTCGTAAGCTTGTAAAGTTAATTAAATAGCGTAAATTTAGAGGACCTATTATTAAAATCGATTAATACGTTAACGCCCTAGACGCTCTCCTCTTCGAAAGTAAGAACTTTACGTTAAGTAAGTCTCCTCTAGTTTAAGCTATACTTAGTAGAACGAATAAGGAGCCGAGTAAATCTAAAGGTAGCTTAAAGAGTAGTAAGAAGAAAGATAATAAGGACTACCCCTACGATAGAGCGTACTACTAGGAGCCTACTAATTATAGCTACCTATATAAGGCGTATACGGGATAGGACTACCCTAGATTTAATAGGGAGATTAATAATCGAACTAAATAAAAGATCCTCTATAGGCTCAAAGATCCTAAGTAGGCTATACTAAAAGCAACTCTTAAGTTAAGAAAGGGATCTAGAGTCCCTAACGGCGGGATTAATACTACTATTATAATAAACTGCTTAACCTAGAAGGACTAAGATACTACGATTATCTCTATAGTATAGATAGAGGGCCTTAGATACTATAACAGCACCTTATTAGATAACTATAGCGCCTACTATATCGTTAACCGTATCGAGCTCCTTGTACCTAGGTCCTTTAAGCCCTATAGCTCTAGCTATAGTATACGATCGGGTATAATAATAAATACGATTATTAGTAGAGGTACTAGAGTATTCCCTAACGCCCTATATAGGATTAACGGCCCTAATAGCGAACCGCTCGTCCTATATAATATATAGGTAGTACTTAGGTTCTATACTAATATTATTAGTAGTAAGGCGCTTATAAAGTATAAGATCTAGCTATACGTACTTAATAATACGCTAAGGATAGGACCCCTAGATAAGAGCTTCGTTATACGCTAACTTATAAGCGCGGAGGGCGTTACCTTCTTCGAATATAAGCTAACAGAAGAGCCCGAAAGTCTACTATTAATACTAGTAGTATAGCTATACGCTTAGTTAGGAGAGCCTCTAGAGCTACGTAATTACCTACGCCGTAATACAGAGGCTCTCTAGTACGCCCGTTTAGGGTACCTAGGCCTAAAGGTACTCTAGGAACTAGTCTATAATACTCGTAATATTAAGATCTTAGGAATAAGTAGAATAGACTACGAGTACTACTTAGTAATATACTTATCGTAGGTTATATCTCGAAGACCTATAGAGAGAGCGGTAATCCCGTTTTAACGTATACTCTAGGATCTCTTCGAGTACCTATAAAGTAATACGGGAGATCGCTAGCTACTAACGATTAAAGATAACTATACTAGTAAGCTCTTCCTATTCCTATTATATAGCAAGGCGCACAGCTACGTATTCCTAATCTTAAGGAATTTTAAGAAATACGTTAGTAGGTAATACGGATTAAAGATACGATTACTAAAATACAATAATAAGAGAGCGGTTATAGCTATATAAGGGGAAACGTAATACTAACGTTAGGCTATAGAGAGTAGTATTAAGATTAAACTTATACTACTATATACGTACAAACCGAATAGAGGGATCGAATATATAAGTAGGGAGTTAATCGAGAAAGCCCTCAAAATACAATTAGGCGCTAACCTACCATCTAAGTTATAGCCTAAGATTACTTAGGCGGCGGCGTAGCTTTATAATATAAGCCCCCGCTAATAGTAGAGCTAGAAGTTACCTAATAAAGTGCTTAATACCTAGTTCAGGGATAACTATAAGTAATTTAATCTCCCACCTATTAGGTACGCTAAAGCTAACCTTAAGCCTAACTAAAGTAGAGTATACGTATACGGCTATCGAGTATACGCCCTATATAGTAATAGATCGGTAGGGATTAATAGAATAGTATATAAAGTCCGTCCGAGAGCCTATATTAGATATCTAGTAGGATATCGCGCTTTAAACTAATATAGGGTTTAGGTACCGGCTCTCGATAAGGTTATTATAACGTATAATATTAAGTTTAATAAAGAGATCTTTTATAAACCCTAGATCGAACTAGAGCTTATAGAAAAGATTATAGAGGTAGCTCTATAACTCGAAGATTATAACGTAGCTTAGGACGCCGTACCTACGTTAGAAACGTTAGAACTCTAGTAGTCTAATAACTAGATACGTAGCGCTAAGCCTAGTCTACCTAATAAGCTCGGGGGTACTCTAGACCCTAATTAGTCGTAAGGCTCGGGGGTAGAAGGAGCACTAGCTAAACCTAATAACAGCTCTCCTACGATTATAGCTTATATACTACTAAGTAGAAGGAGCAGGTTAGCCGTATATAGGGAACCCTTAATACCTAAAACTACGCCGGAGCCTAATAGCATTCTAGGAATAGATAGATTATAACCTTAAGTAGACTATAGCTCTTTAATCCTCGATTCTATAATACTACGAGAAGAAGACTAGTTATAGTAGTCTATAATATTAACTACTTTATCTCTAAGTAATTACCTATCGGATATAGGCAAGGATCGCTACCTCCCTAATATTAAGGTATTAGCTCTAGACGAGCTACCTCCTACCCCTTATAAAGATCCTAAAGACTAGGATTACGAGCCTACGCTATACTATAGGCGTACTCTCGAGGAAGGATTATAGGAATAAGTCGCTCTACAGCGGTTAACGCGTAATATACGTAGGCTACTAAACTACTACTTATATACGGTTATATATAATAGTAACTCGATTACCCTTCTAAAAGGATCTAAGCTCGATACTTTCCTAAATATATTTATACTAGGAGACGAGGTAATTAAAGAAGGAGACCGAGGATATAGACGGTATTATTAAGTATTCGCTATAACATATAATAATTACCGCTCAACGCGAGATATAGATTATAAGAAAAAACTACATAGAGACGATCTACTTAAACTACCCCTAGAGAGGTAGGACCAGCTTAATAATTATCTATATAGTAAATAATTCAAAGAAGCGGCCCGTAAGGAAGTTAGGGCGATAATTAAATAAGAAGTATATCGGGAGATCGATAGAAGGAAGGCTACGATTAAACCTTTACCGCTTAAGTAGGTATTCGCGTATAAATTCGACTAGAACGGGTTCGTAGAATAATATAAGGTACGCCTCTACGTACAAGGAGATCTCTAAGACGCTAGATCGCTTAAATTAATATACGTAGTAACGCTCGCCGCTTATTCCTTCCGTATAGCTATTACTCTTATTAACTACTTTAATATAGAATATAAGTAATTCGATATTACTAATACGTTCCTAAACGCTATAAGAGAGGGAGTAGATATAGACGTATTCTATAAGCTCCTACCTAGGTTTAAGAGAAAGGGGATCTACGCAGTACTTAAATAAGCGCTCTACGGCTTTAGGGACTTACCTTTACTATAGTATAGAGAGCTTATATTAACCCTCCGATCCCTAGGGCTTACTCCTATAGCCGAAGAGCTATACCTCTTTTATAATAAAGATCGTACCGTATACCTAATATTTTATATCGACGATATCCTAATCTTTTATTACCGTAGATACTAGAGCGCCGCGGAAGACGTTAAAGCAGGACTTAAATACGCATACTAGCTCAAAGACTAAGGGAGCTTATAGTAGTACCTAGGGGTACGCGTTATACGGAATAGAAGAGAGAGACGAATATAGCTCGCTTACAACGCGTATATAACTAAAATAGCTAAAAGGTATTTACTTATAGGCGGTAAAACGCCTCCTACCCCTATAGCTTAAGAGGAGCTTTACTTATATAAGGGAACTACTTCTATAGCCGAGATATAGCGGTACTAAGAGAAGATTAGATTAATCCTATATACGGCGATCTTACTACGGCCTAACGTAGCATTCGCTACATCTTAATTATTACGCTTTCTTACTAATCTAAGCCCCGAGTACTACCGAGCGGCTAATCGTATTATACGGTACCTATATAGTACTAGGTTCTTCGTAATAAGCTTCGGTAGTATAATCGAAGGATTAGGCGTACTCCTAATCGCTAGTAACGCATCTTTCGCTAATAACAAAGATACGAGACGATCGTCGTAGGGATACGTAATCTCCTTATTCGGCGGATTAATTAACTAGAAGGCTACTCGTTAATATATAGTAACTATATCTACTATAGAGGCGGAGCTCTTAACTATCGAGCATACGGCTAAGGAAGGAATTACTCTCTACCGCCTATTCCGAGATATTCAACTAGACCTTAGTACTATATAGTCGATCTACTATAACAACTAATAAACGATCCGCCTTATTATAGGGGAGAACGAGAGGATTAGTACTAAACTACGGTATATAAATATCTATAATATATAGCTGCGCTAGGAGCACTCTACTAGTACCTTTAAAGTAATCTATATAAAGACGGAAGATATACTAGCTAACGGGCTTACTAAGAACCTTATAATTAATAAATTCCGCAGGTTTAGGGATATAATAAGCTTATAAAACGTATTATAGATAATCGAATAATTAGTATAACGAGTAATACGTATACTAGAACAAATAACGTTTTATTTATATTAGGGATAAACCCCCGGGGATTAACGCCCTAAAATATACTAAGCCGAGTATAGTAACTACCCTACTCCTCTATAACATCGGCGATCTCGTCGATTAGAGTACTAGAGAACGCCTTTATATAACGGCGAAAGGTACTACTAGATATAATAATCTCGTTACTATAGACGGTAACGGTAAGACGATCTCCGTCTCGCTAGAACGAGTTATTATTATCCTTACTACTAGCTCCTTCCTCTAAGATTCTATTCTACTCGGAGGGAATAGGCGCTAGGCGGTACTCCTACTCCTACTCTACCCTCTTAGTATCGACTACCTTATTAGCGGTAATTAATACCTAGGAGGTAACCTTAGAAAGGAGCTCTAGGGCTACTACTAGGGTACGGCGGTACCGATTAGCCTCGGGATATTTCTAGTACTATATTAGTAATCGACTATTAATATAAATACTATATATAAGTACTTACAGCGCCTATACGGCGAGTATCGGCAGTATAACGAATAAATAGAATTAGCTAACTAGGCGTCTTAGGATAGCCGGGATAACCTAACGCGTACTTCTAGTACCGGAGCCCTAATCTAACGGTCTTATAATAAGTACCGTCTCTATAACTAGCTACAAACGAGCGAATATATACTAAATAAGGGATATCTCTAATCGCTCTACTCTTAGCTAGACGCTCTTTACGAGAGCGCAGAGTTAGAGTCTCCGGCTAGGCTCTATACGGCTTAGTACCGCTAGGTATTTAGGGAGTAGCTAGCTCCTTAGGAGCGGCGGGCTCTTTGTCGTTATCGTTATTATACTCCTCGGGAGTAGATAATAGGTTATCCTACGTATCGAGCGTATCTTCTTAATTAATAGTATACTTATTAGTAGGGGCCGGAAGGTTATTATACGCGCTAAGTACGTCTTCTTAGTTAACGACCTACTCGTTAGTAGGCGGCGAAAGATTAGTTAAATAGGTATACTAAGTAGAGGCCCTAGTAGTAGAAAGATTACTATTAGTATAACTAGAGTTAGAGGCCTACTATTCTATAATAGCGAGAGCGTTAGTAGCTATAGCGCCGGGATCCCGGTTAGCCTACTAGGCGTAGGCGAGATTAGCGAGGCGGACGGCTTTCTACTTATAGGAAACTATAGTTACGTAAGGAATAAAAGGATTATATAGGACGCGTTTATAGAGCTTATATATATATAAATATCGGCGTAAGTACGTAGGTATATAGGTACGTCGATAGTTACCCTAGTTATTACGGGCGATTACCGCTCTAGTTACTCTAGTAATTACGAACTACATAAGAACCTTACTACTACGCTATAAAGCGATAGTATAGTTAGTAATACCCTTATAGGGGGTATATCGTATATAACAGAGATTACTATACAACTCTGAACGCTAATCCCTTATAAAGGATATATTCGTACGACTTAGTAAGTGAGGCTATACTATATAGAAGAGATCCTTTATTACGTGTATACGACGATTACTACTAGGTACACCAAGGGGTATAAATACTACCCGATCATTCCTTTCATAGAGACAGATCTCGTTTAAGATTACGGCTTTTAATACATTTATATGCACTACTGTTCTATAAAATTATGACAGCTGCCTAATCTCAGGCGTGAATTCAATGACAGTCAGGAACCCGGCTTGGCAATGCCGCATCAAGGATAACAGAATGCCGCCAATGCGGCTAGTTGGGTGCGTATGGACTTATTCTAACGATATCAGTATATGCTTAGAAGCGTGTACTGCATCAGTATTGACCGCTTTTCGGCTTAGTCGTATAATGCAACAAGCTGGCGCTAGTCTTGCAGTATCGCATCCTCTACAACCTTGCAATACATCTCGATTTCTTCAAAAGGCAGCTGCGCAATGGAAGGAAGGCGATTTGGTTGTCGTCACTCGCCGTCCGAAGCGAATGCGACCACACGACGGCTACCGTCCAGTCCGAGACTCACGCGGATACAAAGCCAACCAAGCAACTTGGGTGGTGAGAAGAGACATCCACGATGAAGAGACCGCCCGCGCAAGAATTGTGTAACATTGCGTGCGCATCGCCTATTCGTGGTCAGCCGGCGTTCAAGCAAGCCATCGCCCACCGCTGTCCCCGCTGATCATCCGGTAAAATAAGCAGCGGAGGGTTGCATGGAATGCCAAGCCCTGCATATGGGAGCCATTGCATGGGGCGCCCGGCTCGAGCCGACCGGAAAGAGAAGGTGGCGCTGCTGCCGACAGCCAATACCCCCACAAAGCCACCCGCGCCGTGGCCGTGCTCAGATGCCGTAGACGATAGGCTTTGGTCTTGGCGGAAAGAAAGGACGGTCTATCGGCTGCCGAGAGAGCAAGTGACTCGCGTGCTCTACGGTCTGTGGGGTAGAGTGACACCAAGCAAAAACTACCCTCCAGGTCTAAGCCAGAACCTCTTCCTCGATTGGTAATCCGCATGCTCTGCGGGGTGATCGCGTAGGGACTAGTCCTGTGTAAGGTTATCTCGAGTAAGGTTGTCGTGTGTAAGGTTATTCAAGCATTGACCTTGGGTGAAACAGTGACACTTTGAGTAGGACGGAGCTGGTGGAGAATGGCCTTCCGCATGACGGCTAGTATGAATAGGCTATTGGCAAAGTGACATTAGGGACGAAGGTGGTCATGAAATGGACAGCCCATTACGAGCCTGTATGATTGATCTTGGCGATGGTATCGCGTCACTTGCCGGGAATCTCGGGGACTACGATGGATGCCTCTGACCGTAGCGGGTACAAGTCTAGCAACGAAGTGACTGACTGACCTGCTGATTACGCACTGCTCACGACTAACTAAGACTGTGACTACATGATAGCCAGTCAGCACCCTCTGGGCGTTTGACTGGTTGACTGGTTGGCGGATTGTTGCGTGGACAAGGTGCCACTAAAATAACCCTGGCCAGCCACAACCGCACCTGCTTGTCCGGGACTCGCGCGGCCCCAGTTTCTTATTCTCGTTTCCTCCCAAGTGCCGGGGCAGCGTTGCATAGGGGCCTTGGCACTTCTCGCAAATATCCAACATGCAACCCAAGCGGCGGGATCAGGCAAGTGACGACCGTGCCAAGAACCAGCCAATGCATTCTTGGCCGGCGTGTACCAAGCATCGCCGCGTGACGTGATTCGACGATAACGATCTGCACCTGTCCAAACTCCAGAGATCGGCTTCCACTCTGGGCCGTGCAGTGGCAAGGTGCCGCAGACCGAGCCAAGCCTTCAACAAAGACGGGATCACAACGTCAGGGAACATGTCGTGACCCGTGCAGTCTTGGCTGGAAAACAGGCAAGTATAAAGATCGTGCTTCCTGCCCCCAATATCTAACCATGGAAGCCCCTCTGCTCCAGCGTCAACAGACGAAGTCCACTCTCACAGGTCTCGCCTTGCTCGCCCCTATCCAGCCTCCGGTGATTCACTTCTCCTGAGCCTCAACTTCCTAAGCCAAGATGAAGACCGTCCAGGCCATCGCTGCTGCCGCAGCCCTTTGCGGCTTCGCTGCCGCCAAGGAGATTGCTCCCGACAACGAGCGTTCCGCCGAGCTCTACCAGAGCGGCCTGATGCACCAGAAGATCATGATGCACAAGGAGGTGAGCCATCTTCATGTACCCCAAAACCTACCCACCACGCGGTACTGACCAAAATAGTCCTTCTGGGCCGACCGCAGTGCCGAGGGCCTCTTCGAGCCTGCGCAATACTCTAGCATGGAGGCTGCCGACCCGCTCGTCCGTTGTGTCAACGGCGTAGCCAAGCTCAAGACCAACGACCCGCTGTACCAGTTCAAGTGCTCAGGTCTCGACCTGTACGATTTCCGCTCGCACGCTGACCTGGGCAGCCGCACCGGCCAGGGCGCCGGATCATGGGGCTGGACGAGCCCGGAGGGCCGCGAGTTCATCGCCATCTCGCAAGCCGATGGTGCCTCCTTCAGCGAGGTCAGCAAGGACGGCAAGCTCATCTACCTCGGCCGCCTGCCTCAGACCCCCGGCGCTGCGACCTCCATCTGGCGCGAGATCAAGGGCTACAAGAACTACGTCGTAATCGGTTCTGAGGCCGTCAACCACGGCGTGCAGTTCTTCGACATGTCGAAGCTCCTCACCGTTAGCCCCTCCCGCCCGGTCACCTTCTCCCAGAGCGACATCTCCTTCTGGAACGGTCTCCCCTCGGGCCGCTCGCACAACGTCGTGACCAACGAGGAGCGCGACTACGCCGTCGCCGTGGGCGCCCAGCCCCGCACAGCGGCCTGCAAGTCGGGCCTCATCTTCATCGACCTCAAGGACATGAAGAACCTGACCTCGCCCGGGTGCGCCGACCAGGACGGCTACGTGCATGACGCGCAGTGCCTGGTGTACCGCGGCCCAGACAAGCGCTACGACGGACAGGACATCTGCTACGGATACAACGAGGACACCCTGACCATCTACCTGGTGCAGGACAAGCGCAACACCAAGGTCATCTCACGAACCTCGTACGAAGGCGCGTCGTACACGCACCAGGGCTGGGTCTTGGACCCTCTGAACCAGGAGTACCTCGTCCTCGACGACGAGTACGATGAGTACGACGGCACCGGCCAGGGCGCCGCCGGCTACCCGATCACGTACATCTGGGATATCAAGGACCTCGAGAAGCCCAAGCAGACGGGCTTCTACCGGTCCCCCCGCACGGGCATCGACCACAACCAGTTTGTCCACAACGGTCTGTCGTACCAGAGCAACTACGGCCAGGGTCTCGTCATCATTGATGTCTCGTCTATCCCGAGCGACCCCACCGGCAAGGGCGTCAAGCAGGTTGCCTACTTTGACATCTACCCTGAGGATGACAACGTTGGCAACGGTGGTGAGATTGAGTTTGTCGGCACTTGGAGCCACTACCCGTACTTCAAGAGCGGTTACATTGTCATCAACACCATTGAGCGTGGCGCGTACGTTGTCAAGCGCAGCGCTTAGACAGTGACCACTTAATCGTTGCGCCACGAGAGATAGCTTGTCCTGGGGTATGCCAGGGCTCTTCCTGATGTAGACCAAGGAAGGCTGAGGAAGATTTTACCAAATATTGTATATACTTCGATATAACTTTACCAAGAAGAAAGACTGTACATTGTCAATACTCGTTGAGCTCGCTCACATATGTGATAAGTCTTCCCTGTGAGACGCCACTCTTGTGGTCCCGGTGAATACCGTCCGGCACCTTCTTCATGGCCTTACCGCCGTGCGCTTTCTGGTGCTGTTTGTCCAAAACCCCATGTGTATCCAGGAATTCGACTGCGGCCGACGAATCTACAGTACCGCTCGTCCTTGTGCCGGGCCTTTTTGGTGGGGCTCTGACTAGAACGGTTGCTTGCCTTGGTTTTGGATACTTCAAGTAAGTAAGCTTGCTGGATTCGAGACGCAGGAATGAGATGAAAGTGCCCTATGATACTTACACATGGCAGAAAACATTGATGGTTAGTGGGTGCGGGCGAGTGGTCCATGAGTGACGCAAGTGCCGCTCTACATGCAGGCGAACCCTCCCCGCACCTGCGAGTTCAGTTCGCACTTTACAGCACCAGTTTGATGCTTAGCGTGCTTAGCTCTTCAGTCACACGAGGCTACAAACTCAGGATCAGGCAACCACTTCGACCCCGCATGGATACAGTGGACAGATACCGGGTATATACTCAGTAAGTACTCAAGTACCATCTTTCGCTTTCATCATCATCGTCGCCATCATCGCCTTCGCCTATCTGCCACTCCGGCGACACGCCTAAGCCATGCCCGTCACCATCCGCCCTGCAAGCCACTCCCCAAGACTCTGGCGGGCATCAATCGCCCGAAATGCCAGCGAGCTACTCCGGGGCGTCTGCGCAGCCGACTCGAATCTCTGCAAATCTATGATCCAGTCATCCTTCAGCCACCTTGATCCTGCGGAAAGTAGTGGCCAGCCGCGCCAGAACATCTCCCCCTCACAGAACGGACTGGTCCGCGCCGCCGAGTCCGCCTACAGCGGTCATCACCACCTCACTATCAGGCCCGAGGACGTCTGGTTTGCCATCCTCTCCCAGCTGAGCTTTTACATTAATGCGAACGCCGAGGCCTTGCGCCACAAGTTCGTTTCCCACGGGGGCAAAAAGGAGCTTATCATCGAGACACCCGGGACAATCCACACAGTCGACTTTGGCGAACTGGCTATATGCATGACCCGAAAAATCGACGAGAACCTTACGGACAAGGATCTGAGAGACTGGATCATGCCGAATTTCAGCACGACCACGTCCACCGACACTGTCACTGCGGCTGTTCTCATGATGGGGTCGATGCAGAAGTACTTCGCCTATACCATGATGCTAACCTGCGGCATCCCATCAGTCACTATACTCGGTGAGAGGAGCGACTGGGAGGAAATCCGCCGCCGTGTCGACAAACTGCCCGGGTTTGGAGAAGAGAGTGAGTGGTTCGCCACGCTACTCGTGCCGGTCCTCGACTATTTCCTACGTTCCTTCGATAATCCGGAGCACCATGCCGTGCTCGATTTCTGGAACAAAATAGCTGACCGTGAGAACCTTGGCTCTGGGATGGAATACCTCTCGGGCTGGATTACGGCGTTCTGTTTCTGGGATGTAGACGGCAAGGTACTTCACAGTCGACGCAGAGCCGGTGGGATGCCGGCGAGCACCGCCGGGGAGGACAAGTTCGACACCAGCATATACAGTGCCATTGACGCCGATGATGTTCCCGCCGGCTGCGTCTCTGTGCCCGTCTTGATCAAAGACAACGGGAACGATATCAAAGCCAGGATGGTAGCCGGCTCCGTCGGCATCGCGGCGACGAGCAGCGGGGACAGGCTCGACACGGAATCGGGGCTTTGCTATCGGGCCGTCCCCGGGTGCGGGCCTGGCCACCCTGACTACGAGGCCCTGATGAACACGACCATCGGGCTCGACACGCTGCAGCCGGTGACAGGGTGGTGGATGTACGAGACGCACGAGGATTCTGATTGATGCCGCCGGATGAGCCTCTGTGTTTGATCACGAGTCTCGTGGGGGGTAGAAGTTCTCCGTATTAATGCTTCTATACACTTTTCAACTACTCAAGACAAACATAGCCCTTGATTGCGGCGACACATCATAGCCATAGCTCTTTACACCTCCTTCTTCCTCTCAGCCGCATCCTTCCTAGATGCCGCCTCCTTCCTACCCAGCAAATAATCCCCGCCCCTCCAGGCCTTGTAGACCCCATACAGCCCCTGAAAGGGCCTCTTTCCCCTCAAGAACCCAGGCATCCGGCTGCCCTCCATCGCCGTACGCCTCGCCTCCTGGTCGACGTGGCCGACCTTGTCCCACACATCCGGCATCCACGCCGTGCCGTACTTCTGCCGGACCGCATCGTACTTGTCCCAGTTATACACCGACCAAAACTCCTCCCTCGTGTAGAAGTTCTGCGCATACAGGGTCTTCTTGCCCCCGAGCTCGTGAACTTTAGCCTCCAGGTCCCGATTCTGCTTCACAAAGGTGTCATAATTGGTCGACGCAGGACCCCAGACACCGAAATTCAATAGTATCGGCTCGGGGGTCTTTTCCGGGTCCGCAAAGTCCGCGTGCAGTCCGTGACCCGCGACCTGCAACCCCGCATCCCTCTGGATCTTGATGGGACACAGCCAGAGCGGGTAGATGTTGAACTCGCTATCGAGCCACTCCCGGAAATGCGTCGCCGTCGAGTACGGCACCCCGACGTCCTGGATGACGTGGCTGTCCGACAGCCCGGACTTGTGCAGCGCGTGGTACATGACCTTGGCGTGCATGAACTTGTCCAGCAGGAACCGCGTGATCCTGTTGAAGGGGGTGAGGAAGTACGTGAACGCGTACCGGGCGACCCAGAACCCGCCCCTGTCCCAGCGGAAGAAGTAGTCGGGTAAGGGGATGTAGTCGACTCTGGCGGCGCCATCGCGGGAGCGGAAGAGCGAGGCCGTGCGCTCCTGCACGTCGAGGTAGTACCACGGGTCCGACCTGCCCAGATAGCCGCGCACGCTGCCCTTCGGCGCGGCCCGCGGTACCTCGGCCACCAGCTTGCCCGAGCACACGACGATCCGGGTCGGCGAGAACGCGATGGCGTCGACGTAGTCCACTTCCGCCTTGCCCGTCTCCCGCTGCAACAACCTCGTAGCCTCATCCATGTCCCCGGCCGGCAGGTACGTCATCTCCACGAAACCCCCTCCTACTCCTCCTCCTCCACCACTCACACCAGGCACACGACGCAGCTGCACCTCCAACAACGTGACGATACCCATGGTCCCAAACGCGCACGCAGCACCCCAGAACAAATCCGCCTTGTCCCCCTGCCTCGCAGCAGTGACCACGTCCCCGCTAGGGAGAACGATCTCGATGCTGAGCACAGTCTCGTCAAAGGGGCCGTGGCGGAAACTCGAGCTCTCCCCGGCCATACCGCTGAACCCGCCGCCGACGGTGATGCTCGGGAGCTCCATCACGATCAGCGGGATCATGCCGTGCGGCAAGGTGGCCGCGAGGAGGACGTCCATGGGCACGTTGGGCTCGCACCGCGCCGTCTGGGCGTGCGGGTCGACCGACAGCACCCGGTTCAGCGACGAGGTGTCGATGGTGTTGTGCGCCGTGCGGGACGTCGTGCGCGTAGAGTTGGTGGTCCCGTGGTAGAGCCGGAAGGGCTGTTTTGCGGCCGCAAAGGTCTTGACGCGGGAGGCGATCTGCAAGACTGCTGCGTCGTGGGCCTCCATTGTGATGGTGGTGGTGGTGGTGGTGGTGGTGGTGGGTGCTGCACCCGTGTGGTGTACTCAAAAGTGCGAGGCACCCGCGATGAGAACGCGTACCGATTTACCTATTTAGTGAGCGAGATATGTACGGTGGCCAATGTGTGCGCAGGCCGATTTGTATGCGCGCATGGGCAGTGAGACGGTAGTGACAGGTAGGGTTGCCCCGATGTAACTTGCTCGCGCAGAATTTGCTGCTGTTGTAAAGACATGAAGATGAGACGTCGTCGTCAGCGAGTTGATATGAGGTCGGGTGCCGGTCGAGCCGTGCCGAGCCACCACCATGACGGCTTGCTTCGCTGACATAATCCACTGCCGTCAACGTTCCTTGGCTCCTCGCGAAGGGCTTGGCACAGCTCAAACTTCGACTGCACTTATCAATAGAGTCAACGTCTTCTCGACTCATATTACCAATGTCGGCGAATGTTTGCACCTCTGACTACCAAATGAGATGAAAGCTAGTTCAATTGGGTATCTTCATATGCAAATAAAGAAACGCTGATATGTTCCATGCTGAATGACGCTTTTGGGGCTATGTTCTTGTTGCCTGCACTTCCTCCCCGTGCAATCGATCCTCTCAACCTACGCGAACCACGACTTCGCTCAGCTTCAACATGTCCTAGATCGCAGAGATGAGCAACACTACCAATATAGTGACGGTGAGTCTGTCTATCAAGCACTGCCTCTCCTAAAGCGACTTGAGTGCAGCCTGCGACGCCTTACGCCGCTTGCTGAGCCGCGCCTTGCGCTTCCTGCGAGCCCCCCAGATCCGGCGACGGTCCTTGAGCCGCACGAAGAAGTTCCATATCGAGTCACGCATCAGGATCAGCATTGTCGCGAACACGGTCGGGACGGCGATGTACCAGCTACACACACACATAATTATCAGTCAGGGATTGACTCATGCGAAGTTAGCGCAGAAACTCACAAGTAGTTGATGCTCGTGTTATCAGGACCTGTGGCCGCTGGGAAGTCTGAAAAGTTCTGACCAAAGTAACCCGTGATAAAGGTCAGAGGCAAGAACAAGATAGTCGCCGTCGTCAGTTGCTTCATGCTCTCGTTCTGGTACGTTGCTATCGTGTTGAAGATGAGATCGATCATATGGTTGGCGCTCTCCTTAATCTGGTTGAGGCTGTCGCAGATAACCACGCAATGGTCGTAGACATCGCCAAGATATGTGTACGTCAGGGGCGTGATGATGACCCCTTCAAGCGAGTTTTGCAGCTTCTGTCTCGCTTCATGCTCGCCGTACTTGGTTTTGTGATCACGCAGACCATTAATCAGTGCTTGCATTGGACTGATCAGACTGAACATCTTGTTGATTTCGGAGATGATGATGTAGAGGTTCTTGGTATGTTTGAGGTTTGGATGCGTGAGGACGTCCAACTCGAGGTCAGCAACGACGTCAGCATAGCATGCCGTCACGGGAATTGCCATGTCGATGATGGCGTCGATTATGGCCTGCGCAACCATGGACGCGTCGCACGACTTGCGCAGAATCGTGTCAGGGCTGTTGAGCCGGGACAAGATGGGCTCCTCCACGTCATCGGCTGAGTTCTCGAAAAAGGCAATGACGCAGTTGTCGGACGTGAGAAATAGCGAGACCTGCTCCGCCATGACAGCCACTCCTCTCTGCACCAGTGCAGAATGTTTCTCCATATATGCAGTCCGTGCATTATTGCCCCCAGCATGAAACCTCTGCAGGGTAGTCAAGGTGAAGGGGTTGAAAGCCTCAGAGACTCCCGACACGGTGTGCGTAAAGCTGTGCCCAGGCACGGGTTGCGGTCTCGCCGGTCTGTTACTCTTGGCCTTTCGGGCTGCCTCGAGGTTCCGGGAAACCGACGAAGGCTTTGGTTGACCACCAAAGAAGGTCCTGACGCGCCGACTAGTCTTTGACCAGCCCTTGTTTGACCTGACGCTGAAGTGATCGTCGTCGTCGCTGCTATCGCTGTCGCTGCTACTGCTGCTGCTGTCGTCGTCTCCGGTGCGGACAAGCTTGAGACAGGTCATGATCATGAAGGCGTGATCAGGGTACCAGTCGGCCTTTGTGCGGTTGCGGGTGTTCATGGTGTCCTCGACAGCGAGGCTGTGAAGCTTCTTGTACTGGCCGAGAGCCTGTATGACGTCCCAACTGAGGCCGTTGACGTTAATCCAGCGGCACTTGACCCAGTCGGGCTGGGGCTTCTTGACAAAGTCGATGAGCTGCTGGTTGTTGCACTCGTGGATCTCGAGCTTATCGGGACTGAAGTCGACGACCGTAATCTGGCAGACGGCGTGCAGGTCTGGAGTTGAGCCTGGGTGGCCACCATCGGGCTTCTCTGGGTCGACGCCGGGTTCTGCTCCGGGCCGCCAACCACGACCAACGGGGTCGTACTCGTCGAACTCGTCAATGGCGCGAAAAGTGTTTGCGCGGGTGCTGCGCCGGCGCAGGCCGTTGGGGGAGAAAGGGAACGCGGTCTGGCTGCCGTCATTCTGTGTGTCGGCCGGAGCAGAGACTGGAGCCGGGGGGAGGTCGTGAGTGTCTACATTGAGGGGGTAGTGGACGCGACTGATACTGGTGGCGCGGGCAGCTGGAGGTGGTGGAATCACATCAGGGGCGCTGGCGGTGGTGAGGGTTTCGGCGGCATCTGGAGTGGGAGCAGTGGTGATGAGCTCGGGGAAAGCATCGGGGGGCACAGAGTCGATGGTCGGGGCCGTCGAGGCAGCCGAAGAGGCTCTGTGCGCACGTGGCATTGTGAGGAGGAGCTGGCGAGGACCTCGAGGAGGGCTGACGGTGGATGGTGATGGGAGGTGCGATGTCGCATACGTGTAGTGCGGACCTGGGCGTGAATACAAGGATTGGCGTTCAAGGCATGGCCGGCGTGATGACGCGCTGGAGCAGATGCGGGTGGAGGGAGAGTCGAGAGTTGAGAGTCGAGAAGCAAGAGTTGCGGCTGACAAGGCGAAGAGGAGAAGGAGCAGTCGTGAAATTAGACGGATCGTTATCGCAGCTGGAGGAGAGTGCAGAGTGCAAGGGTGCACAGTGGGGGGGGGGGGGGGTCAAGCAATGCCGGCACTGCGCTGGAGCTCCCTCCACCCTAGGAATGGGCGAGCACCAACAATGGGCGGGCAGACACAGTAACACAAACAAGATACTGTAACGCAAAGTCTCTAAGCGTCTCTTTTACGCACGAGGAGGGTACGCTGCGCTTGCTGCTGATCCGAGCCTTGCTCCGAGGCTGTGTAGCGGCTGACGTTCAGCTGCCCTACTCTTATCTGCTCTAGGTGATGGTTAAAGTTCACAAGTCGACCCTGGAAAGCCAATCCCCATTATCTAGGGCCAAAAGTCTCAGATGCCCCTGAAAGACTCGCCTTGGCACACGTAGCCCCTGCGACAAAAGCTCCGATGCGGCTCTGTGCGCATTACATAATTCGACAACGTCCCGCGACTCAGCTTGACATTCAATAGTGTTGCTATCTCATCCGTGCATTTCTTATACCCAATATACTAAAAGAAAATGTGACATTGTGAGTGGACCAGTCTTGAGAACTGTAACTGGACACAATTGAAGGGCAACAATGGGCTGCGTGTTCCGCCGAGGCCACAGGGACGTGGACTTCCATTACATGAAATCATCGACAGAGCACAATACAGCGTCAACAGTTTTCGTCTTCTCTTTTTCCAAGCGTGCTTTTATCTGAGGTCGATGAGTGGTCAAGCCATCCACAGGTGATCTCCGACACTCTGCGCTGGGGATCCAGGATTATCAACACCACTCATTGGGCTCTGCAGAACAGAAAGTTACCGGAGATACACATGACCACCCGGATATGGCTCCCGCTTTCGACTTCGGAGATACTTGCGTAGCATGCATCCCTCATAATATAAAGCGAGTTCTGATCACTATTCCACCCTGAGAAAAGCGACATTCTACTACACATCGTCCTTCATCTGTGCCATAATTTAGAACGTCAGAACATCACAAACCACAGTCAAGTCTTGACCTTACCCCAACTTCAACCATGGTCGCCATCTCCACCCTCGCAGCAGCAGCAGCAGCGGCCGCGGCAGCAACACTGACAGTGCCCCAACCCAACTTCCCTCCAACCACGGAACCCACCACATCCACCACATCCACCACATCCACCCCAACCACGGATATCGAGAACATCACCATCGCCAAAGCATCGCACACCCTCCCAGTACACCACCCAACCACCGCTCTCTCCAGCGACCGCACAATCTGGCCTCGCCGCCTCTGCAAATTCGCCGGCGGGTGGCTGATCCCCTGCCCCGACGGCCAGGCATGCCAGCCGCAGAAGGGCATCTTCGGGGAAGACACCTTCATCAGCTACTGCGTCCCGGTCTTTACGCCCGACCGGCGCGGCAAGGTTCACGGAAAGGGCGGCGGTCATTCTGGAGGCCAGGAGAGCAACCTTTCTGGAAACCAAGAGGCAGTTCCCCTCACGCGGCCGACGATGCGGCACTTCACCTCCGAGTCGCGGATGACCAGGCCGGGGAAGCCTACGAACACTGTTACCCCCGCCACGGAGACCGACCACCGCGAAACCGCCGCCGGCGCGGATGCCACTGACGTGCCGACGGGGGCAGAGTAGACTTCACTCGGTCCATCGCTCGTCCCTTTCACACGGCGTAAAATAAAAGGTGATGCCCGTCTCCCAGAGCCATGGCCTCCGTTGGTGTGCAAGATCGTAGACCGCTGAACGGCTGGGTCGCTCTTCCCAAAAGCAAGTACCGGCAGCTAAAGAAGCGTAGTTTGGGTTAGGGGTCTGTGTTCCTGCCGCTGCGTCTTTTGATACCACTACTTCACCTACTGCTTCTGAGGGTGATCAAGAGGCAAATACTTCGGGAACTGCAGTCAAGAGCAGATATAGGCATAGTGATAATGGCATGGTGAGAGACTAATTCAGACACAGTGCGAAGCCGGGAGCGGTTGGCGCGCAAGGAGAGGTGGCGTAGCAGTCATAATTAGACGTGGAGGGCGTGTTTAATTAATAAAAAAGCATATACATTTGTATTAGATCGAATTCCATTCAGCTCCAAGCTTTCCCTTGGTCCTTCTATGCGTCGTTTTAACAAGGACTTCTGTGACCTCGTCATGCTTCGCAAGGTAACGCTCGGTGGAAGGTTGATAGTCTACATAAACGAAGGTGCAATCGAACACTCCATTGAGACAAGTTCGGAGTTTAATTAAGACGTCGCTTTTTTATGTCCAAGTTGTATTCAAACACCGCAATTTTATTCGCCGCCCAGAGCTGCGACGATATGTTCGAAGATGACACAAGTTGTGCCGAAAACAAAACCAAAATACATTGCATATTGCATATGTGTAGATATCCTAAATCACAACAACACTCTCTTCACCACCTGTGCCACAGACGCTGCGATCCCAACCACTATAGCCAGATTTACAGCTATCCTCCGCAGAGCCACCTTGTTGAACGCTACAACAGCCTTCTGCAGCGCCTGTGCCTCATTGATGTGCGGAAACGGACAGTCCGGCACGTCCTTGCCCAGGAATTCGCATAGCGGCTCCCACCCGCTGCCCAGCTTGTACTCGAGCAGCCTCTCCCTGGGCACACTCTGCCTCACCCTCGCGTAGTGCTTATCGTACGCTTCCCGCCCGCGCACCTTGGCCAGCGCAGGATCAGTGGTGCCCGTCACCGCGCGGACCCAGGCGACAGACACGTTCTGGACCCGCCCGACGATGCCCGGGTCCAGCGTGGCCAGCACGTACCGCATAAACGGGCTCAGGATGCCGTCGATCAGCGTCTCGAAGCTGCGCTGCCACGGCTCCGCGTCGCGGTCGACGAGGATGACCTTGACCTCGGCGCCGTACGCCTCGAGGAGCTCCTCCCAGAACAGACACGTCGGCACGTCGGTCGTGGCGGACGCCTCGCCGAGCAGCTGGTCAAACTCGCGCCTGCCGTAGGCCTTGCCGGCCGAGTACGGCGCGTCGTGGTTGGGCTCGAAAACGCTGTGGTTCCTCGAGCGGAACTTCGCGTCCAGGGCCGGCACCCACATGTCGACGTCGCGGCAGTTGGGGAAGATCTTGGCGAAGTGGTACGTCGGATACCCCAGGATTGTGAGGGCGCGCTGCATCGATGCGGTCCCTGTCCGCGGGAAGCCCGCGCTGATGATCTTGAAGGGCACTTGGCGCATGCATGTCCGTCTATCTATGCCTGTTCTGGGGTCACGCACGACAGACCACGGGCCAAGCTCGTCGTTGTTCTCGTTGAAATCATCGCCGCTTTTGCTCTGGCTCTTGGGGGAAATCATATCAACTAGGTGATTACTAGTTTGGACGTCGTTTGGATCGATGGGTTATATGATTAGGTAAGGGAAGGTATCATGAAGATGGGAAGCACTACGCTTTCGTTTCACTTTGTATGAAACTTGACCGCCGTGTGCGGCGCTAATGAATCGCTCCCGCTGACGGGTGATTTAAAGTACCGAATACGTTTATAGTGTTCCAATTGCTCGGGTCCGACAGGTGCCCGCTCGATCTGATGACGAGCCAAATGCTTATCGGATCTGACCGGCGCACGCAGCGTGGAAGCAGATCATTGGCCGCCAAGTGATTTGGTCGCCGAAGCGATTCCCGGACGAAAGTCCTAGGCATTCATCAGCCAATTGCGGCATCTCAATTCGATTTGGGTACGTCACTTAGTAGGCCGCGGCAGCGGGGACGGGAGTCTTAGGCCTGCATCGCTGACCAGCTCCAAGCCATAGCGATAGGGCTAGAAGTGCACGGAGGCGTCACGGTCAGCTGACACAAGGCCGCCATCATCTCCCGCCTCTTACCAAATGGCTAGCGAGCGAGATTCTGGTATTATACTACAGCTCCAATCTGGAGTTGCAGAGGACCAGATCAGCATTTTCCAGCTCGACGCAATTTCCCCATCTGCACTTAAATCAAACGTCAGGGTAACTGGCATTTTTTTTAAAATATAGGACGGTAGGCTCAATGGCGAACAATACAAGAAGAGTTACACGTGAATTGAAGCATTCAAAACAATTAATCATGGCTATAGGCGAGACAACAGCGGCTGCATTCAGACAGGCTCACATGAGACGAGGACAACATCGGAGAAATTTAGTACTAAAGGCAGCGACTACATTAACTTACCGTCGTGGCCAGAGTAAAAATTGTAGTGAGCTGGCCAGATAGCGAGTTAGGTATAATTATGGACAGACACCAACACCAAGGCCATTAGAATAAGAAACACCGAAGTTACATATTATTCGAGCTTTCAGTAAGTATGGATCTATAGTACTAGCAGAGCAGGCGTACGGGAACTCGTACCAGGCCGGGGAATATCAACCACTAAGCTATTGTGGCGCAGGAGAGGCTTTCCGACAGAAGTGAAGCAGCTGTCGGACTAGCAATTATACTCTGGCCAAGTAATCAGCATCGCTGGACCTGTCGGAGTTTGACGAGTCCCGACATCCCGCGATACAGCCCCAATGTCTCAGATGCTCAACCAACTAATGGAGGAGCCATCGCGTCGTCGCGGGTGAGCACTATCCTCATCACTCGTGAAATCTCGACCTGCTGCATCATGCGGTCGAACCTGTCCTCAAGGTCACTTCCTACCTCCTCTAATTTTCGCCACTGGTCTTTTAAAGCTCACGCACAGGGCCCTGTCTTTGAACACTCAGTATCATTACATCCACCCACCATGGCAAACCAAGATATCCACGAAGACACCCTCGCCCTGCCCGACGGCCGCATCCTTGCCTTCACCACTTATGGCGACCAGCACGCCCAGAGCACGGCGTTCTACTTCCACGGCTTCCCAGGAAGTCGGCACGAGGGCCTGATCCTCCACTCCGCGGCTGAAAAGCAGCAGATGCGCCTCATCGCCATCGACAGGCCGGGACTAGGCAAGTCCTCCCCCTCCAAACCTGACCCTCAAGCCCGGAAGCTCCTCGACTGGCCGCGCGACGTCCTCGTGCTCGCAGACCACCTCCAGCTCACACGCTTCGGCATCATCGGTGTCTCCGGCGGCGCACCTTATGCTCTGGCCTGCTGGCATCTACGGGATGCCGTGTTTGCAGGGCGGCTGGCCGGGGTGTGTCTCGTCTCGGGCTTGTGGCCGCAGTATCTCACCTCGCGCTGTCGGACGCTCCAGGCGCGGCAGACGCACTGGACGCTGAAGCTCGCCGGGCTGTGCCCGTGGCTGACGAGAGCCATGTTCCACCTCGGGCTGGGGTCTGCAGCACGGCAGGCGTGTCTGGAGGGAGACAGCGGCAGGCTGGACAGAGCTATCCAGATGATGCTGTACGTGCTGCCGAAGCCGGACTGTCAGGTCGTCAGGGGGAATCAGGGCAACGCGCGGGACGCGGTCAAGGGCTCCATGAGCGAGGCGTTTCGGCAGGGGTCGTGGGGTGCTGCGGTTGAGGCGAGGGTTCTTTGTAGGGATTGGGGCTTCAGGTTGGAGGATGTGGATGTGGATGTGGGAAAGGGCGCGGGGAGGGTTGTGGTCTGGCATGGGGATATGGATGTGAACGTGCCGCTGGAGATGGCTGTTGTGTCTGTGCCGGTTTTGAAAGGGGTGGACTTTAGGGCTGTGGAGGGAGAGGGACATGTTAGTCTGATTGTGCGCAAGGCACATGAGATTCTTGATGTTATGCAGGGGATGCTGTCAGCAAAGCCTCATATTGAGGACTCAAGGGAACTCAAAAGACCTTCTCAATCCTAGGATGACACATAGCTAAATGCGGGACAAAGCTCCTCATTGCAATGGTGATACATGAACCTGTGAACACTATCCTTCGTGAATGGCCGAATGTCAAGGATAGATATTTCCGCAATGATTAAACATTTTTGTGACAACAAAAGCCCAATCTTTACTTCCACCCGCTGTCCATCCAAAGCTTCATGCTATGCACAACTTTGGCCATGATGGCTCATCACTCGGCCTTGCGTTTCCTCTCGTTATCCCATGCCAGATACGCCGACATCTTGCCCACGGGCTTCTTGTCCATCGAAAAAAGACTATGGTGCGCAGCCATCATGCGCTCGATCTGCTCGTCCATGACCTTGGCCGCCTCTTTCCTGGCAGCCTCGTCGTTTGCAACCACATTGCGAGTCATTTCCAGCTCACCGATGACGTGGTGGAACTCGCCCTCCTCAAGGCCTCCAAGGATTACTCCATGATAACCAGCACCTGGCGCGTGGCTATCAGTACCCGCCCGCTCCTGGACACGCGTGACAAAGTCAATGGCGACTTTGACCACATTTTCCTCCTTCTCAGCCGGGCGCGATCTTGCGTTCCCGAGGATACCGATTATGGCCGCGATATCAGAGAGCACCTCCGCCCTCCTCGCGTTCTGATCCAGCGAGCGAGACAACATCGACGAAACGGTTGTCTTGTAGTTCAGGCGGTTAGTTTCCAGGTCCATTGTGATTCCCAAACCGTCCAGTCGAAGTTCAGGGATCGTGTCCGCCAAGTACTGCGCAACAGCCTCGCGTCCACTGATCTCGTGGAATCGAGAGTTGATGTAGTCCCCGCCAAGCTTGATCTTGGCTTCCAGCGTGTCGTTCTCCCATGTCACACACGAGGGGATCAGAGAGGCATGATCGACGGCAGACGACCGGCGGCGACGGATCCACACACCACGCTTGTCGAGCTGGTCGTTCAGGTCATAGTAGGTGTCGCGGATGATTTCGACGTTTGTGGAGTCGAAGACTGGGGTGTTCTTGGGGAGGCCGACGCTGTCGACACAGTCGGATCTGAGGTACTGGAGGAATCGGTCAGATGGCACAAACTTGCGTTCGACTTCGACAGCCGACATCTCGAGCTGCTTAGGGGCGACGTGTGACAGGCTCCTGAGAGACGCGGGACTGAGTGTGAGTGTGGACGTCTTGAGTCGCCGCAGAGACGGTCCTGCAATAGGCAGCTGCCCGCAAAACCTTGCGGTGAGCGGCAAGATTCGGAAGGCCATGATCGCTGCTGCTTGCGCGTTATGGAGGGTGCAGATGCTGTGGAAACACGGAAGGGTGCAGGAGTGATGGGGGTGCTGCTGCGTTGCACAGATGAGGTGAAGAATTACACGCACACTAAAGAAGAAGACAAGAGAAGAGAAGAAGAAGAAGAGTGCGCTGTGGCCGCACAGTTGCAGAAAAGAATGGGTGGCTGCGGCCTGCAAGTGCCCGAGTTGAGGCTGATAACGGACCGCTGAACACACCGCCAGGCATACATCTTGTCCGGACAAACACTACTCCTCTAGATAGCGAGCCAAACTGAATCCTCTCAGTCAGCGTCCTGATTACAGGAACAATGTTGGTGCAGAACTACAGTCCAAGTACTGGAAGACTGAGTTACCGGTTGTGGATCCACTGAACGACCGAGCAATTATTGCTCGGTCAAGTAACAAGATTTTGCGCATGGGTAACTATAGAGTGGTACAGGAGACTATATCGCTATCGTACAGTCCCCACCAGAACATCTCCCTTCAGCAACACGTTGTGTATCTGCTCAAACGAGCGGTGCCCCTGACAACACAATAAGAAAGAGTCTCACCACTCTAACAACTCTGCCTTGTCCGTGCCACAGCCAGTTCCGTTCTTCGCATCCTTGCTCCAATCGTATAATCCACCTCGGGCCTTGAAAGCCTGCTCATCCCATCTGACCTGCTGGAGAGCCTTTTCCACTCCAACGTCCAGGATCGATGAGGATTGCTTCTCCTGGCCGTCCCCTTTATCCAGGAAACAAAGATACTCATCCAAGATCAGATAGCTTGTCGCCATGAGCTCGTTCGACTCGGGCACAAAACATGCCAAGTGCTCATGCCTTTGACAAAAGTCCCGAAACTCCTCGTCGCTGATGACGAACCGCTGAGCATTCCGCTTGCGTTTGTGCAGCCTCTTGAGCTTCTCTTCCTCCATACAGTTCTTCTCGTCAGCAGTAGCAGTGCTGGTAGCAGCTAGGACCTCTTCGTCATCATTCTCCCCCTGGACAACCAGGACCTGGAAACATTTCCACCGGAACGGATCAAGCCGCTGAATCTGCTCCGCCATGTCCTCGTCCCAGTTGAACCTGCACACCACCGTGTTCAGCTTGAACTTGATCCCCAGCTCCCTGCACCAGCCCCGCACGCGGAATAGCTGCTCGACGTTGCTCTGCGCGGTACCGCTGACATCCCGCCCGATCTTGGCATTGGTCTCCTGCACGAACGAGTCGCAGCTGACGCCCATGACGTCGACGTACCGCCCGTTCTTCTCGAGCCACTTCTGCGTGACCTTGGTGCCGTTGGAGATGATCGACACCGACTCGAGGGCGAGGTCGACCTTGCAGTACTTGACCAGCATGGCGAGCTTGGACGGGTACAAGAACGGCTCGCCGCCGGCGAAGTTGATCTTGCGCATCCCCGCGGCTTTGAGCAGGGCGAGGCCGCGCTTCATGTCGGCCTCTGCGGCGACGTGGCTGGTCTTCTCGGTGTGGAAGCAGAATCCGCATTCTGCGTTGCATTTGCGGGTGAAGTGGTAGTTGACCGAGACTGGTTTTGTGGAGGGGCCGTCGGCGTGGTCTGAGATATTGGCCGGTTTCTCTGCGGAAGGGGAGAAGCGCCAGACCGGGAGAATTGTGTAGGTGCGTTCTTGCTCGGGGGGCGAGGGCTCCAAAAGCATAAGGTAGATCTTGTATGAAGCAGCGCCAACGAGGACTACGGTAGCCAGGTATTGGCCTACCTGGCTAGACAGACAGTCCGATAGAATGCCCATGGTTTATTAGAGAGAAGGGAATGAATGAGTGGTGGAGTTTATCGCCGAGTGTGTGGTGTAAAGCTGTCGTCCGGTGTTTCTACTTCGACGAGGCAAAGCGTCCGGCGCGGTACCGAGGGAGGTGTTCCAGTAGATTCTCCCCTCAAGCCGCCTTCTTATACATCCAGGACAAAATACCAACAAATATGTCACCTAGGTATCGAACCTTCCAACGCGTCAGCACATCCATGACAAACAACAGGCATGGTAGGACACAGTGGGGCGGTTTCGTTATGGGTCAAACCCATGGTCATGTATGCGGACCATTGCCTGGTTACTGTAGAAGGCTGTGACTAGCCGGACAACAAATTGGTTCGCCCCTTACCGTGCTGACAATCTAGCATCTTCATAAGGCAGCCCCATACCCGTTTCCTACATCTTATAAGTGGAACTTCATGCCTGACCTCTACAAATCAGGCTAACGAGCTGGAGATCCATCTGTCCGTTGTGAACAAGGTATACGGTTGAACAGTGTATAGGGCACACTACCCGATGCCTTCGCTGAGGACCTGAGGCATCCGAAAGAGCCAATCTTTGTGCTTCACTGCCCTGATATAAACAGCCCGTCATGAAGGTCTTCCATTGGCAAAAGTTCCCTCATATCACGGCAGCAAGCATACTCTCACGGCCCCTTGCATGTCACTTCCGCCAACACGACTTCTTCCAGAAACATCTCGTTTACCCCTATCACAAGAAGCATGTCCGATTTGACCGATCCCGATAACCCGGCTATTAGCAGCGACCAAACCGAGACAAAGAGCCGCACTAGAGCTCTTCCCAATGAGCTCCGCCCCCAGAATGAGTCCACCGCCGCGAGCGAGCACACCAATACCCAACTCTTCAAGGTCGTCTTCGTCTTGGGCGGCCCTGGCGCAGGAAAGTCCACTATCTGTAAGCGTCTCATCACCGCGCTCAACGAGAGCAATACTGGTGGTCTGTACCAGCATCTCTCCGCAGGTGACTATCTGCGGGAGCTGGCTCACGCTGGGCCCATGGAGCAGCCGCCTGCGGAAGCGTATGCCGGTCTGACCGCAGCGGAAATGCTCGGTACCATGCAGCGCGCTGAGCTTATGGAGAGCAGCAAGATTGTGGATATCCTATACTGGAAGTTGAGGAAGATGCAGGACGAGGTTCGCTCTACTGACTATGGTGGTGATGATGGCGATGGGTGCCGTGGCACCGCATTCCTTGTGGATGGCTTTCCTCGAACGCTTGAGAGTGCGCAGGTGTGGGAGTATATCGTAAGTTTGTCACCTTGATTTCTCCCGTGTCCCAATGATAGTGTGTCGACGTTGGTAAACCGGCTCGCCGCTGGATCTCCCATCCATTGTTACATCCGATTATTCTTGAGGTCGCACGGACTCAGCTCCAGATATAGTGCCTAGCTAACGTTATGATGTACCACAGGTCGGCGAGCCATGCCTCGTCCTGCTCATTCACTCCCGCCAGCAGACTGCAAAGGGTCGCTTTCTCTCTCGCGGCAGAGAGCTAGCCGACACGGCAGAGAAGCATGCAAAGCGTCATGATCAGTATCTGAAGGAATCAGCGCCGATTTTAGACCGGTATATGGAGATGGAGCTAGTCATGAGGGTGAGTAGTCCTTCCGATTCTTGTTCTTGGTAAGGCAAAGAATTACTGTTGACGATCTTGTTGGGTTTGTAGGTTGACAATGAGGACGATCTTGACGAAACTGTGGCCGAAGCCCTGCAGTACATTCGCCATGCCACGGACGGCCACACCGAAGGTATACAGGATGTAGGGGTTGAGTTTGACACTACAAGGGCTTGAGGTTCGTGGTTTGTTATGCCCCTGGCATTCTCGCGAATGTCCATCTTGACCGACTTGTTCAGATCATGTCGAAGAGCAGTCTGAAGGGAAACGACCATATCAGCGATCAGTGCTGTATGGTCATGGAGTGGATATTCATAAGATACTTACCTTGTTTAGAAGGCTGCACTGCAGTATGTTCCCAGTCCAGTATGTGTTGTTAACAGTGATACTAGTGTTAAGTATGTATTACATAAGACGAGTAGTGATGTGGAGTTGACGTCACAGGTACAGGTGCAGGTGCTGGTGCTGGTGCGGGCACAGGCGCATGTGCAGGCGCATGTGAGGGAGCCTTGGAGATGGTCCCTGCAGGCAGGCACCTGACCACTGGGATGGCCCGCGCCTGCCTTATCTCGTGATAGCCTGGACCCTACCCCAGCCTCCGCACGGCCTGCCCGTCCCCATCCCCATCTGCATCCCCATCTGCATCCCCATCTGCATCCCCATCCTCTAGCCTTGTCCTGACCGTGATCGGGGCTGGCTTCCTCTTCCTCTTCCTCCTTCTTTCCCCTATTCATCCTTTTCACACCTCCACGACTGCCCGTGTTGCACCTCCAGTGCAACTCTACGCGGCATCATGGTCAGTACCGTACTCCAGTGCGCACAGCTTCCTCCCCTCTCCAGCTTCACTAACGCCTTCCACCTCGACATAGGCTTCCGCAACGACGCCCCTGCTCGCCGACGACCGGCGCCAGGCTCTGAGCGACTCAGAGGATGAGGCCCTTCGCGGCCAATCCGCCGCCACCCACAGCGGCCGCTCCCTCTACCTTCGCCTGCGCGAGATCCTCCTCTTTGTTTGGGCCCTGCTCGCCACCGCCGGTATCCTCGTCCTTGCCGTCTGGATCTCCCACAACCAGCAGACAAACCAGGAGAAGCCCTCGGGCAAGCGCAACCTCGTCTTCATGGTCTCCGATGGCATGGGCCCGGCTTCTCTCTCCCTCACCCGCAGCTTCCGCCAGCACGTCGAAGGCCTCGAGTACGGCGACACCTTGACCCTCGACAAGCACTTCTGGGGCTCCTCCCGCACTCGCAGCTCCTCCTCTCTCGTTACCGACAGCGCCGCCGGTGCCACCGCCTTTAGCTGCGGCAAGAAGAGCTACAACGGCGCCATCGCCGTCCTCCCCGACCATACCCCCTGCGGCACCGTCCTCGAGGCCGCCAAGCGTGCCGGCTACATGACTGGCCTTGTCGTCACCACCGACATCACCGATGCCACACCCGCTTGCTTTTCTGCACACGTCGGCCTGCGCCTCGAGGAGGGCTCCATAGCGCTACAGCAGATCGGCAAGGGCGCCCTGAACCGCACCGTGGATCTTATGTTCGGCGGCGGACGCTGCCACTTTCTGCCCAAGAGCGACCCGCGGAGCTGCCGAGAGGACAACGTCGATGTCGTCAAGATTGCCAAGGAGGAATTTGGTTGGAACTACATTAGCGACCGCGCTGCTTTTGACGAGTTCTGGGAGGGCAAGAAGGAGGTCCCCTTGCCTATGATGGGTCTCTTTGCCGACCACGATATTCCATTTGAGCTCGACCGCCGCAACATGAATGACATCTACCCAAGTCTGAGCGAGATGGCCAAGACGGCGCTGCGCACGCTCGAAAAGGCTACCGAGGGTAGTGATAAGGGCTTCTTCCTCATGATTGAAGGTATGACAACTGGAGCTATTTTAGTCCTACGACCTGCACACACTGACATTATCCTCGCTCTTCCTAGGCAGCAGAATTGACCACGCCGGCCACGGTAACGACCCAGCCGCCCAAGTCCGTGAAGTTCTTGAATACGACAAGACCGTCGCCTCTGTCCTGCAATTCCTCGACGAGAGCAGCTCTGAAGGCGTCATGGTCGCCACTTCCGACCACGAGACCGGAGGCCTTTCTGTTGCGAAACAGCTTGGCCCCAACTATCCGCAGTATCTGTGGTACCCTGCCGTCCTAGCCAATGCCTCGTCGTCTTCGGAATACCTCGCCGTCAAATTCCAGAAGCACTTGCTTGACAACCCCGTCGAGAAAACAGCGGAGCTGAAGAAGTATATCACTGAAGAACTCGCCGTTAAAGGTCTTGGCATCGTCGACGCCACAGACGAGGAGATCTCGACGCTTATCAAGCGCCCAGAGATCTCTCAGTACACGTTCGCTCAGATGATCAGCAATCGCGCCCAGATCGGCTGGAGCTCACACGGTCACTCGGCTGTCGACGTGAACATTTACAGCTCAGGTGGGCCAGGCACTGATGCCATCAGGGGCAACGTCGAGAATACGCAGATCGGCGAGTTCCTGCAGAACTACTTGAGCGTAAACACGGACGAGGTCACCAGGATTTTGAGAGATGACAAGAAGAGCAAAGCTATGCTCGCGCAGGTGGAGGACAAGGAGGTAGTAGATCACTGGGTGGCACATGAGGCGGAGATTGGTCTTGCGGCTCGCTCACCATAGCTGTACTTGCTTTGATCTGGCGTTTTGCATCTTCCTGGACTATCTTTCAAGTACAATGCATTCATATTTCCCTCATCTAAGAGCATCCTTGGTGTCGCGTTCATTCGATTATCGTTAGGAATAGCATATCTACTGCCCAGGTCTGGCGTGTTGCTTTGCCGCGCATGGAGCAAAATGGAAGTAAGCCTGCCGCTAAAGCCATCGCTTAGTCTCGACAATGTGATACATCCCTGCCCTCGAGCGAAACGAGGCAGGTCCCTGGCACTTAGGAGACACCAGGACTGAGTCGATTCAGGTGAGCCAGTGGTCCAGAATTTCTGGTGGAAAGTCCAGACCAGACTGACTTTGGCAACCGTCGTCAAGAATCTCCCTCGTCTCAAGGAATCGGCATCGAGAGGCCCAACGAGACTCGGCGGCACCGCATGAAACTCGACATGGGTCTTCGCAGCACACAAGTGCCTTCTATAAATGAACCACGCGCCTCTAGTGAATCATCGAGCGCTCTGCTGTTTATGTACGGGGTAGTGAGAAATGAAAGCAGGTCATGTCGCAATGTCGTACTCGGGAGTTATCCCTGGCGAAAAGTGTGTGCATCTTCAGCTTCCGCCGGCCACGCACCGCCTACGCCCAGTCCAGCCTGTGACAGTTTGGAAAGGCCTGATCTTATGACGAAGGCTCGCCTGGTCAGGAACCTATGCAGTGCCGCCGAAGTCTCGGGGGTTTCATCATGCTACAAAGTCGCGGGTTCTGTTCGATTCGCGCTCATGTCACTAAGCATCTGGCCTTCTCTACCTGAGAGCCATCGACAGTCCGGTCCTCAGTCCGAGTCGCTCGACTCTTCCGCGTCATCTGCGTCAAAATTGCGAATGGTGTCAATGCTCAGCGTCCCATTTAGGACGGACATGTGTTCCTTGAGTTCCATGTCCTGCCACGCCTCGTTTTGCCGGACCTGCGCGATCGAGACCTCGACCTTGTACTGTCGCACTGGGTCTAGACTCTTGACAAACGCGACCAGGGCGTCGTGGGAAAAGTCGGACGGGCTGCTGATGACCAGCGACTTGAGGTTCCGTAGTGCGCGAAACAAGACCAGCTCGTCGTCTCCCAGCAGCTCGTATGTCATGATCTGGAGCTCCTCGAGCTGTGGCAGGCTTCGGAGGATCCTGCTCAAGTCGTCTTGGTCGATTGTCGCCCCGGGCAGATACAGACGTCTGAGCTGCTTAAGCTCGCAAATGCTGTTGAGTATCGTGGGCGTGTCCGTGTGTAAGAATGAGACCGACACCCGATCGAAAATAAGTTCGGTATCACCATCCCAGAAGCCACCTATCCTGAGCTCGCGCAGGGTGTTTTTGTGTCTGGTGAGGGATTTAAATATAGCTTGATTCTGGCCGATAGGAAGTAATGCGAATTTCCACAGAGTCAGACTCTCCAAGACTGCTGTTTCTGAAGTACACAGCAAGTCCCTTACCAGGAGAAGCGCGTTATAGCCGTTCTTTATGTGGAACTCTCGCAATGGGCATCTTCCAATCCACGAGGAAAGCTTGTTGGCAAGCTCGCCGTCTTGCTCTAAAGGTATGAAGTTGGTCATGTCCATGTCGTCATTCTCGATGGCGAGATACTCAAGCTTGGTGCAGTCGGACAAGCTCACCATGGCTTTCAGCGCATCCGGATCTAGACAGCTGAGCTTGAGAGTTTGCAGAGATCCTGATTGTCGACCAAGAGCTTTAAGTGCATCTGCTCCTATGTCATTCCTGCTCATTACCTGGAAACTGCGTAGGCTGTGAGGTCGTAGTTCGTTGAGAAAGGCGGTGAGATGGTCATAGCCCGAGACCAATTCCACGCTGGTGATGCAGTTGAAGAGCGTGAGATCAGTGAAATTCGGGCAGAATTCTGCGAGGATGGCTCCCAGATTGGCGTTGAGAATTGTTCCTTCCCTGAAACTGAGCGAGACTAGGCCCGATCCCAAACGCAGACACCAATCTGACAGGTCGAATGGGGATGCCACTGAGTTTATCTCCAGATGGGCTAGGGATACCTTCGTCCGGCTCTCCCTAGCAAGTCTCTCTACATATTCGATAATTGCCTCGCCGCAGCGACCAACAGTGATTGCATTGTCGACACGTGGAAGTCTTGAAGCTCTCGTCGCTTTCTTCCTGGGCGTGGATTCATCCATGAGGCATAGAAGGCCTTCAAGAGGGGGTCCAAAGAGCGCCTCTCTTATTACTCGGTCTCCGAGCATGTCGTACACATATTCATAGAGATTCTTGCCGAGGGGTAGGGATCGTATATAAGCAGCGTAGGGGTAAGCTGTCTGGCCTTTTGTGGACAAGAGGATAGACCTCCAGAGTGTCATCCATGCCCGCTTGCCGTGGTAACCGAATATCGCATTGGAGTTGTCATATATGCTGGAGGAATGGTCAGTTAGAGGTTCCGATGGTCGGACGGTTGGGCAGCCAAATGTCTAGAGGAAGCTGAGAGGCTTACCTGTACAACTGCTCGAGCGCTATTGGTGCTAAGACGGTTGCAGTGAGAGCCATCTGGTACAGTGTACCAAATTCTTGATTCGCGGCCAGCTCTTGGCATATGAGCAGCAGTATTTCGGCGGGCAGCTTTGTCGAAGTCGACTGCTTCACGTCCTTGGCGGAGGTCATGGCTGAAGCTGTTTAAGATGATCCGAGAATGCGTGAGTACAGCTACGACGGTTGGATGGCTACCCAGGAGTGTTCAGAAGCTCAGAATCCTAGAGGCCAAGAGTTGCGACCACTGATCGCTCACGCACTTGCCGAGTGTACTGGCCCTCTAGTTGGTAACAAAATGACCCTCGAAAGGACGGTTGTGCGGACTATTCGCGATATATCAAGAAATGACAGGCATATGTGCAAGATCCGAAGTCGATTGCGATTGTGTTGTGCGAAGGTCGCTTCAGGCTTTCAAAGTGTTGATGTTTTATGTGAGACGTGCGAAGCTTCATTCAGGTGCGCCTAAGATGCACTGTTCTACACTGTAAAGCTTACACTATTTCGCCCTTACCGTACAGTGTCGGAATACAGTGCAGTCTGCACCCCTCCAGCGAAGCCTGAGGCAACTTGAGCTACCCCGCGACGCGCCGTAACTGCCCAGAGGCGCGATCGAATCACGAGGCAACAGCACGGTCGTGCCCATAACTGATCTTGAACGACAACTCGCCTCTTGGACCCTCCTACACAGTATTAAGAGAACCATGAGCCATGCCGTCTGATCACAGCCCGACATGGTCGTCCACTTCTCCCTGAGCGAGGAGGGTGTCAGTGCTCTTCGTGATGCACTGACCTGTCTCAGCAAGTTCAGCGATGAAGTCTCGCTCGAAGCCAAAAGAGACCGCGTGAGTTCTCCGTCAATGCCGCAGTGTCCCACGATTGCTCTTAGTGCACAGGCTGACGGCGACATCTCCAGCTGACTTTCACGGCCCTCAATTCCTCCAAGTCGGCTTATGCCAATTTCTCCTTCTCCACCAGCCGCTTCTTCATCAAGTATCAGTACGATGGCGCCGGTCAGAACCGTGACAAGTTCTTTTGCAAGCTGTACAACAAGGTTCGACCTGGACTTCAACAACCCCTTCGGTCTTTCGAAATTTGCAGTATTGATGGGTATCATAGGCACTGCTGTCGCTCTTCCGCCAAAGGACTGGCGACCCTCTTCACGATAGAGAGAAGGACACGACTATCGATCGCTGCGATATCTCCATCGTGGATGAGCCTGGCAAGAAGAGTCGCTTCGTCGCGAAAATCCTGTTCAGAAATGGTTCGTCATTCCACTTCAAAGGGCTCGCGCAATGCTAACATGACACAGGCATCACAACAAAGTATCGACTTCCGTTCGAAGTGACACCACCTGTGCACGCCAAGTTTGATAAGAACGAAGCTGTCAACCGCTGGTCTATCTCGTCCAGGGTCTTGCGCCAGCTCATGGATCATTTTGGGCCGGGCATCGAGTACCTCGACATTCATCCTGACGCGGATCAGGTCGTCAACTTTACGTGTTTCACGGAGAAGGTGTCGCACGGGGATGGTAAGTGGATTGATTCCTTGTACTGTATTTGCTACTGACACCTTTCTGCAATACAGAAGTGCTCAAGAAACCGCTTCACACCTCGATCGCTGTCGAGAGAGACGAGTTCAATGATTTTGACGTCAGCGAGGACGGCTTGCACATCGTCATCAGTGTCAAAGACTTCCGCGCAATCATTCAGCATGCCGGTGTGCAGAATAGCGAGGTCTCGGCTGTGTACTCAGTCCCGTCAAGGCCCATGCAGATCAAGTATGACGGAGCCGAGATGAAGTGTGAGTTCCTGCTCATGACAGTTGGCGAGCGAGGAGCTGTCGCGGCCAAGACCAAGAAAGCTCGTACACAGGCCCAAGCCGCCGGAAGAGCGCCACAGCTAGAAGCTTCGACTAGCAGGTCAGCTTCTCACGCACCGACACCGGTTCCGCAGGTTTCTGCACCAAAATCTATGAGCGTGCGATCCGACACGGTGCCCTCACTTCGCCCACCAATCGTTACGCCATCTCAGAGGCCTCCACCCCCTAGTTTGCAGGAGGAGTCCTTATTTGTGCCACAGGACACGGATCATCAATGGGACCCGGTTAGTATGGGCGACGACGACCAGGAAGAAGATGCACAGCTTGGATGGGATGCTAGTGACAACCCGGTATGTTCTGCCACAAGCGTTTAATATGCTCGCCGATAACTGACGTGACGCTACGACAGACGCAATCCATGAACATGCGTTCCATTGTCGCGCGTCAAAACACTCAGGACGGTGTTGCTAGTGGGGAGATGGCCAGCACGCCAGGCTTTGAGCCCACGCAGCGGCTCTCCGATGTTCGCAGATTCGGCTTGTTCGGCGACTAGCACGAGTTGAAAGGCCAGCTGAGATCGCCTGCTGTGTGAAGCCTATTCCAGGTTATCAGATCTCGTCAGATGAACATTCCAGCTGTCGCAATGTTGATCCAGCTCGTAGCACAGCCGGCGCCGATGAGCGTGAAGCGTGAAGTTGCTGGTAAGTGACTCAGAGATGCCAGTGTGTTCGTGCGGCCGCTGACATCACCAGCAGGACCGTCAGTTGAAGGTCCGCAATTGCCATGTTCTCCCCAACCCCAAGCCAGTATGTCCCCTTCTGTCGTCAACGCAAGGCAGTGCTCGGATCCAGCTGCGATGTCTGTGATGTTTGGGTGGTCCGGTGGAGGCATTTGACCATGGTCGTTCCTACCCCAGGCGACGATGTCACCACCATATTTGAGGATGTAGAAATTTCCCCAGCTCGCAGTGATGATCTTCCAATCGGGCACAGCGAGAGGCGCGGATGTAACAAGACCCCATTTATCGGCTCCGAGCACAAGCACCCTGCCATCCCCAGGTTCTGATATTAGACATGTAGTGAACTGAGAACACACAGCACGGCAGACTTCAAAGCCAATGCCTTCAATTTTGCGTGGCACGCTAGCGATGGCTTTTGGCAGGTCTTCCATAGGGCCGAGCTGACCCTTTGTACCCGTTCCGTAGCCGTATACGTCGCCATTTGACAAGATGAACACGGCATGACGGAAGCTAGCGTCCACATCAATAATTGTTGCGCCTGGAGGAGGAAAGTCTCCGACAGGAGCGAGCGCATCGACGCCCTCTCCGAAGATGTAGACTTTCTGATTGTCGCCATTCTGCCCGGCCGTCACAAATATTGAGCAGGCCCACATGCAGGCAATATGGGTGACCCGCGACTGTACCTTGGCATCAGCTGTGAGGATGACTTGTCGAAACTTGGTGGAGTTGGTTGCAGTCGCCGAATCGAGATAGCCAGCACTTCCACTCTTAACATCACCGCTCCAATAAGCTCGACCAGAGGCTGTGAGAAGAATCGTGTGGTTCCCACCAGCTGCGACCTTGCAAACTGGATCTTCTGAAGATGGCGCGCTGGCTGCCGAATGGAACTCGACCTGCTTGGGGACCGAGACATCTTCAGTGTGACCGATGCCGAGCTGACCAGATCCGTTAGATCCAAGGGCAAAGAGTCCCTCCATTGTAGCTGCAGATTTATGCGACTGGACTCGGGTGAGGCGGCCGCAACGGACTTGCATGAGCAGCTTCCACGTCCGACTGTGAATTGAAGCTGGATAACACCCTCGTTGTGGTTGGTGGCTTGTGTGATGAAAGAGCACAAATCGTACAGTGCATAGTGTCTACTACTGCTGTGTGCACTATGAGCCGGCGACCCACCGCTCTGGCTCCATCTGTTGCAGGCAGCCCCGCCCGCAGGCTCAACTTTAAATTCGGATCGGGCGCGCCGCAGAAAATTTGTGTACTTCTCCCACTCCCACCTCTCCCTCGGCACCCACGCGAGCGATAACCACGCAGCACGCCACTGTTGCCATTGCGCCTCGAGTCTTCTCATACTCTTGGGGCTTTGGTAGAGACAGCAATGTGAAAGACACAACCTCATTACGAGCGAGCGAAACGACGACAACCAATCCTGCGGGACAGCCAGCATCGCGACCTTGCGTCTACCCAAACGACCACCATGGCAGCTACTTCGATGAGCTCAGCCATCCCTCAGGGGATGGAGGGCTTCGTAGTCGGCATCATCGGTATGGGTGACATGGGCAAGATGTATGCCCGGAGGCTCAGCGCAGCAGGATGGAGGTAATTGCATCCCTCCAGATGTGGTGCTGCACCTGCAGAATCACGATCGCTGAGCCTCGAGCTCTCCAGTGGTAAGTTTCTGGCCGGCACTTCCCGCAACACAGCAATCCTTCCCCTCGGTTTTGCAAATGATGACTTGAGTGCATTTGGCTCGAGCATTGCCCTTGGTCAACTGGATCAGCCGTTCCGGCCCCATGAGACCCTGGGCTTTCCATGATGTTAATTCTCAGCTACCTTTTCAATTTTGTCTGAAACGCAAAACCAAAACCACCTTTTCTCTCATCTCACATACTCGTCGCTGCCTGCCTCCAGCAAGACGCTAAGCTAACATTGAGATAGATCTTGACAGAATCGTCTTGCAGCACTAGCATTGAAGCCTCGCCCACACGATTTGACAACTCGGGACCCGATTGTGACTGACGAACCATGCCCGCCATGCAGAATTATGGCTTGTGACCGAGAAGAACACTATGAGAAGCTACAGCAAGAATTTGCTGGCATGGTACAAGACCGTCGAGCCTCTTTTCCAGTTATAGTTGTTAGTATCGGACAGAGCACATACTGAGACTTGTTCGTGGCTGTCCACACCTATCTAGACCAATATACAAATCCTTCGCAATGGCCACTATGTGTCGCGCGTGAGCGACTACATCATCTACAGCGTGGAAGCTGTTGCCATTGACCGTGTTGTTGCAGAGTTCGGACCATGTATGCCTGTCTCGTCCCTGTGTGTCCTTTTGCACGATCCTAACACGATATGCCTGCAGCAACCAAGCTCAACGCCATCGTCGGGGGTCAGACATCATGCAAAGACCCAGAAATCAAGGCGTTCGAGAAGCACCTCCCGCCCGACGTCGACATCGTCTCCTGTCATTCTCTCCACGGGCCACGAGTCGACACAAAAGACCAGCCTCTTGTTCGTTTCCCGTGTCGACTCGAGCCTCATCATCAACAGGTCACTAATCAACAAAACAGGTCCTGATCAAACACCGCGCGAGCGACGAATCCTTCACAAAAGTTGAGAGAGTCCTCCGCTGCTTGCAGTCTACACATGTCTACCTCTCTGTCCACGAGCACGACCGCATTACAGCCGACACACAAGCCGTGACGCACGTTGCCTTCCTTTCCATGGGCAAAGCCTGGCACGCATCTCAACAGTTCCCCTGGGAAGGAGCACGCTACGTGGGCGGTATCGAGAACGTCAAGATCAACCTCACCCTGCGCATCTACAGCCAGAAGTGGCACGTGTACGCCGGCCTTGCGATCCTCAATCCGGAAGCGCGCAAGCAAATCGCACAATATGCTACTTCCACCACCGAGCTGTACAAGCTCATGCTCGGCGGCCACGCCACAGAATTGCGCCAGCGCGTGCTAAACGCCAAACAACGTGTCTTTGGCACAGACGACAGTCCGTGGTGGGATACGAGACCTCTGCTGGACGACCGTGTGCTGGACCAGTTCAGCATCGGCGGCGCCAACAACAGGAACAATAATAATAACAACAACAACAACGCCCACACCGGCATCCCTCCCCCGAGCCCGATCGCGCCCCTACCAAATAACCACCTCTCCCTCCTCGCAATGGTGGACTGCTGGTCCGAACTCGGGATAAAGCCGTACGACCACATGATCTGCAGCACGCCCCTCTTCCGTCTGTGGTTGGGTGTGACGGAGCACCTGTTCCGCGACCCGGCGCGGCTGGATGCCGCCCTCAGGATCGCAGTCGAGGATAACACCTTCCGGAGCGACGACCTCGAGTTCACCTTTGCGGCCCGCGGGTGGGCAGAGTGTGTCAACCTGGGCCACTTCGACACCTGGCGGGAGCGGTTCGTCGTCACGCAGCGGTTCTTTGAGCCTAGGTTTCCGGGGGCTATCGAGATTGGTACTGCAATGGTCCAGGCTGTGTTGGAGAGTACTCGGTCATAGATGGAGGCTGCTGTCTTTTTTTTTCTTGCGACGCGCTTCGACGAGATGAAACGCATTTTCATGTTTTTCTTTTTTCTTTTCCCTTACCGCTAGTGGGGTGCAATCGATGTCGCTCAACTCGTTTAAGTTTCGTGGGAGATGCTCAATATCGTGTCAAAGATAGTCCGCAGTTCGTGGCGTGACGGCGTAGAAAGGAGATCCCAATCGTTCCCCAGACTTGCGCAGAAGGCTATGATACGACTACCACTGCCTAGAGATAGCTCCCACGATCCTCCTGACCTCGTCCCCGTCGACATCCTCCGACCCTTTCACGGTAAGGCAGCTAGAATGCACCCACTGCTCCTCATCCGTCGCGTCCTCCCCGTCCGCGGCTGCTATCTGCTGTTCCCTGTCTCCTCCCATGCTCCTCCCAGCACCAGCCTTCTTCATCCTGTCGATACCAGCAAGTATCTCCGTGACGTTCCCGCTCCTCACACCCCCGCCCAGGATAATCTCGATTCCCCTCCTCGTCCCCATCTCCGCCCGTCCTCCGCCTCGTGTACCACCTCTTTCTCCTCCTCCTTCTTCATCTTCTTCTTCTTCTCCCTCCTCCACAGCTTCTACCCTGCAAGACAATAATGATCTCGCATAGTCGACAATCTCCGCCAACCTGCCGTTGCCGATATTCTCCGTAGCATTTCCCACACCTCCGGAGGTCAAGATGCCCGCAAAACCCAGGGCTGCGACCTCCTCGACGGCCGCCCTTGTCCTCTGCGCGGGATGTGACGAGCCGGTCGCGGAAGAGCCTGGAGGACTGCCGGAGGAGGTTGTTGCTGTTGCTGGTGGTGTCGTTGGTGGCGTCAAGAGCAGAGGAGAGACGAGAAGATCAAACGCCCTGTGGAAGACGCAAGGAAACGGCGCCGCGGCCCCGACGAGCCTGCTGCATGTATCCCGGTCGATCGCGATGTGCACTTCTCCCGAGGGGCCAGCGCCCGATGTGTTCGGCGTCGCTGTGGTGGTGGTGGTGGTGTTGTCGTCGGTGTCGGTGTCGGCGCAAGTGCTGGCTCCGACAATGAGAGCGCCAAAGACGAACCCGTCTCCCCTGGCGAGGATGAGATGAGTCTTGAGCTCAGATATCGAGGCCAGCATCGCGTCGACTTCAAACGGTGTATACTGGAAATCAACCCCGGCCAGGACTTCTCGTGCTCTTCCCGCGCCCCGGTGGTTCTGATCTGATGGTGCAGGAGCAGGAGCAGGAGGAGGAGGACCGCGGGGACGGATCATAACCCTTACGGACACCCTGTTCTCCCCAACACAGCCATCGGGGGCGGAAGCATCAAGAGCGGTGTTGACAGCGACGAGTTCGGCGGCGCTCGGCGTCGTCCCGCCGTCTGGATATGATCCAGCTGCGTTGAGCTCCAGGCGAGCGGCGCCGCCGAGGACTGCTGTGGCTGTGGAGGATGGACCGAAGATTGGTACTTCGAGACGGGCGTTTCTTGCTGCTTTTGCCATGATATCTACTTTGGGGGTTGTGACTGTCGCGGCTGAGAAGTGGCCCTTTTGGTTTTTTGGGGGGGTAGGTGTGAGCGGGTGTGTGCTGAGCCAGAGGATTTGAGGCTATCCCGCTTGTATAATTAGCGTTCCGTGAAGGAGCGGCAGCGCAGTTGTGCAGTGAGATGTGTAGGATGAGCTTGGACGGGTTCCCATCGGCCGGCCGGTTGCGGGGCGCGGGGTCCTCCGCACCCGGGGGATGCCGTTCAGTTCGGGGCCCGGAGCCGGAGCCGGACTGGACAATTGCATACTCTCATCCTCCTCATGAATGTATATGTAGAGTCGACCATCCTGGGTAAAATTACGTTACATGTTGGGTCACCTCACAATCCTATTGGTCATATCCCGTATGGAATTCATTGCCTGCTACTGTGTAATTGTAGCATTCCCTGTGTGGTAGAACTTCCACAATGCCAACTATATTTAGGCTGGATTAGAATCGCCGCCTACTTCCCCTCGGCCCAGAACCGATCCAGGGCATCCTGCCTGACCTCCCACGCCCAGTGGTGACATGTCTGGTGCACAACAGGACTGACACCCGTCCCTCCCCTGCCGCCATCGTCCTCACCACTGCCATCCCCTTCATCCACCCCTTCGTCCATGACGTTCCGGATCCCCGCCGCGACGTACTTCTTGAGTAATATCCTCCTCCACCTCCCTGTTTCACCAACGCATTTCTTCCACCGTCCAATCTGCCTGTCGTCATCATCACACCTCCTGCCCATCCAGAACCGGCAGTACCACTGGAACCAGCCCCGGACGTCGTACTCGTGCCTTATCCACCCCGCGGCCTCCCACTCCTCGATGGACTGCCCGCACGCCACGCCGTACTTGTTGACTTCCGGGTCGTACTCTGGCGAGGTCAGGTATCTCTCTGTATTCAACCCGGAAGTCCACTCTGCTGGCAGCTCACGCCAGTCGTCCTCGATCGTGGTCCGCAAGTGGCGCGAGTACAAAGGGCGGAAGTACGAGCCCCCAAAGCACCCTTCCCGCAGTATCGACTCGGGAGATTTGTTGGGGGTAAAATCCGGGTGGGAGTCAAAGTGGTATGCCCCTGTATCGTCGTCGAACGTGGGCGGCGGGGCCACTGGTGTCCAGGATGTCCAGCCCGCAACAATGGCAGGGAGGTCGGCTCGGGGAGACTGTGAGGATATCGAGGGCGGCGGAGACGGGATTGCCGTCGTCATTGTTCTTTGTGACTTTTGGGTTGGCCGCCTGCCATCGCGACCACCAGCTCTGCCTCTGCCTCTGCCTCTGCCATCCGATATTACATCCTCGTCGTAGACGGGCTTCGAAGGGGCATTGGCGATACGTGCAGATGCGCGGGTCGGCCGTGCGGGCTCCTTCTTGATTGTGCTAGTCTTCTGCCGCTTGGCTGCGCGGTCGTCGCCGTCACTGGCCTGTGCCTGCTTTGACGACGCGTGTGCGGCTTTCGACTTTAGACCGAGGTCGTTGACGAGGGCGGCATTGTTCTTGATGTTCTGCAGCCGTCGGGCTTCGTAGCTCGACATTTCTGCTTGGTGAAGGTCGCTGGCCTGGGGGTCGTGGCGGCTTCGTTCAGGTGCTTTGACTTGCAGATTATGGGGATCAATGCCGTGCTCCCGTGGTCCCGTCCAGGCAAAAGGAGAAGAAAGTGTCCGTGGTGTGTGCCAGACCTTCATGCTCGGTTTAGCACGCGCAGTAGTGACGTCATCAGGGTCCAGTCGCGTCTCCCGCATCCCACCACGCGACTTCCAACATGTCGGCGCTCACACCAGAACGAGGTGCTCGATCACGGCGTTTTGGCGATAACCGATTTCACAGCAGCCTAGATTTTCCTCGAAGGTTTCTAAGGCAAGGGCGGGGTCGTCTTGGGAGGGTGCTCACTTCACTTCTTGAGGGCCAGCCCCCCGCCCGGACCGCATCTCAGTCCCTCCGCGTTTTCAACAATGTCCTCATCCTTCGTCACTAGAAACAGGAGAACTCTCCAAGACAACAGACGAAACAAAGTCAAATACCACTCCTGGTGTCTTTGCTGGCATCTTGACTTTGTGTCGTGCTGTTTGTCAAATGATGTGGCCATGTGAGAGGAACAGCATCCTTCCATCCACCCAGATCCCATCCGAGCAAACAGCTACCAGAACCAGTAAGTCAAACGATGTGTAGATGAGAAGAATAGGTATAGACTATATCCTCGTCAGTCTTATGATGAAAGTACGCACGTAGTCTCAACCATACTATCAGCCCACACTTCCACTTCTCATAACTGTCTTTTTTTCTTTGCGAAGAACGGCATTCATACAACAAGCAGCAAGTATCTTAGCGTATCATGGCGTGCTCCCACCAGTACAAGGGGGTCATAAGTGCTATTTATAGCAACTTTCGAGGCCTGGTAGGGAAAGGCGCTGTGCTGGAATAGGCTAATTTAGATTCACAACTCTCTTTCGGCAATGTAGTACAGTACAGTCCCTTCGAGCTTGGTCGCCGTGTACAAATGGGTGCCGACTACAGAGAGATAATAATGATACTTTACCTCCTCGGGCTTATTGCGGGGAGATCCTATCATTAATAGCATATAAGGGTCATATCTGGTTCCTGGTTTTCGTGGACAACAGTGCAAGTCTGAATAGACACGGACAGACAGAGACACACAGTCACGCCTACCAGGCCAAAGCGAAGAATCGAAAGAAACTTCAAACTTCGATATTATGTACCATGTATAGATGATCCAGAACTACAAATGTCTCGCCGCCACCGAGAACCCTATCTTCAACGGTTCTTTGTCGGGGCAAGCCTCAATCTGTAATGCATACATGCTATGCCCGGATAGAACCCACACAACCTGCACTCCTAGCTGTACACGTCAGGCTCTTAAAATCTCCTGATCCTGGGGCACCCTCAGCTTCGAGTGGCCGGTATGCTTTGTTTGATGCTGTGTTGTTCCCCATTTTAATCTTTCATGATCTATATTCCAAACGATTTGTCGAGAATACCGGCTACTCGAGTTTCGTCTCTGGCTTCAGCATGGCTCGATGTGTCGGTAGGCCAGGCTGATTATCCGTGTCGTCCCTTACGGGGAGGCCCAGCCACCAGCGACATCAACCCACTCGGCAAGACAAGAACCCTCCTTGCCCTCGACATCGACAATATCGGTGTCGCAGCGGCAGCGGCAACCGACGCCGTTCTCCTTAGGTTCGTCGTAGTTCTCCCAGTACTCGTCCTCCTCAATCCGCTCCTTCTCGTTCAGTGTTGTCAGCTCCAGATATGGCTCACGGGGGAGCTGGCGAGACGGAGCGTTGGCGGGGCAGTGCTGGATCGTGGTGTGTCGGTAGCCGAAATCGCGGAAGTAGTGGATGTCCTTGGGTCCGAGGAGGACACCTGCAGCCAGAGAGTGGATGGGCGCGTCACCCCACTATTGTTTGGTCAGCATTGCATTTGCGAGGCCATCATGTGAATTCTCCACTTACTCGTTCCATCCAGAAACCACCACTGCGGTCCATCATCTCGAAAAAGTCCTCGTACTCCTTGCTGCGGAACCAGCTGAGGCGGGCAATCTCAAAGTTGGACCAGTAGTGGCACATGTTGTACGACTCGCCCTCCATGGTCTCGCCGTCGATCTCGGGCAAGGCGCCAGGGTCACGCATAATCTCTTCGGGAAGAGGAGGGACATAATTGGGGTCGTCCTCGGGCTTCTTGGGCTTGTCGCGAGGCTCGACAAACATCTCCCACAGACCTTGCGAGGTGATGTTGTTGAGGCGCTTGTAGGCGGAGGCGTAGCGGAAGATGTTGGGCACAGTCTCTCTGAGCTCCTTGACGGCGATGGTGAAAGCATATGTCTTGTTATTCTCAATCATGGCGAGGAAGGGATCGTAGGTGATGTCGCAGAAGTACTTGATCTCGGGCTCCAACCGCCAATACCACTCGTATTTGGCGAGAAGAGGGTGCTTGTAAAAGAACCTGTTTAAGTAGTGTTAGCTAGTGTGGTCTTATCTAGGGACTGATTACTACGGCAGACTTACCCAGAGTAGAAGCGGCACATGGCGTGGTAGGACTCAAGGCCACCGTACATGACGGCAGCATCGCCCTGCTTCGCGATGCCCTCCTTGGCGACCTTGGGATCAATCCAGTCAGGGAAGCCCCAGGTGCCGGGCTCAACCTTGCCAAACTCGACCGAACCAGAAGTGTAGTTCTTGATGACATCCTTGAAGGTCTGGTTGAAGTCGCCGTCGTTGAGGAAGACATAAGGGTAGTGGTACCACCGGTTAAAGTGGCGCTCAATCGACTTGACGGACTGGATGACGCCGTCGAGCTCCTTGTTGCGGGCCAAGACGACGAAGGCAGCATTGGCACGGGGCTTGCTCGTATCGGGCTCGAGGCAGCCGGTCACAAAAACCTTGTCGTGCTTCTCGCTGATTTTGCTATCGGGGGCGGAGGTGTTAGCTCGGGATGGCTCGTCACGCAACTGTCCTCGGAGGTCCTGAAGGGTCTCTCTCACCGGATGGCAGGGGGGGCACCAGCAGGCATCAAAATGCGGCCGGGAGAGTCAGGATGCCTGACGAAGAGGAGGAGTATGATAATTATGATTATACATGGGAAGAGGACGATGACACCAAGGGGCACGGTGATGTTGGAGTTGCCACGCAGTCGTAACGGCCTGCGGAGGAAGGCGAGGCGGCTCTGGGTGGCCTTTGTGGCAGTCGACCGGCGCTTCTCGTCAGCGGTGGGCAGCGCAGAGCCCGACCCCGGAACGCGCTTGTAGGCGCGCCGGAAGAGATCCATGATGGCAGGTCTCTAGTCAGGAGCAAATCCCCACGGGGAGGGTGGTGAGGTGGGAGTGGCCTGGCAGCCAGCAGCAGGGTTGGTTGATGCAGAGCGAGGGTATAGTGAGGCGGGGAGGCCTAGAGGGGCGACGATGAAGGCCGCCTGGGACACACAATGGATGGTCGTGTGTCGCTATACATAAGGACGGACGTGTGCCGATGAAGGGTGAGGAATGTGGACAGGAGGCGGTGATGGTGGTGGTGGTGCCAGCTGGAGGGAGAGGTGGTGGTGGTTGGTGGTGGTGAATCTGACGCAGCAGGGGGGGGGGGGGTTTCCAATCTGGCCCAGTTCCCAACCAGTGCAAGGAAGGCAGCGGCAGCACTCGCAGCACTCGCAGCACCTGCAGCAGGCGTGCACTCTGCAGACTTGGGGCCAGCCCTGAGGGCCCAGGCGAGTCGGCAAGCTGGGAACGTGGCTAGACTGCCCTGAAGGATGGAGGGCCTGTTTCGGGTCGGAGGGGCCACCCGATAAGAGCCGATAAGCCCCTGATTCCTGCATTCTGTGTACATAGTAATTCCAGATTCAGGCGGCAAGATCGCGATGCGTGGCATGGGACAAATTTCAAGTCTTGTCTTGGTCATTCGCTAATCTGCGATATTCCTTCATGGCTGGGTCGTTCCCAAGATCCAGCCATCAATAAGTCAACCCGAGTACCTCAGGTTTCTTGTAGGTATCGGGATGGCCCCGACAAGTCGGCCCACCAGCTACCACGCGAGCCTAGAGTTAGATCGACACTGCTCCGATTGGCCTTCGGCTGGGCAGTCAAGCAAGCTTACGAGCTTTATTTTGAAGAGTCAGTTCGCATTCCTCCCTCAAACTAGAACTTGGGAGCTCAGGCAGCTGTCATGTGGCGGTGCAGCTCGTGGCCATCCCCACATCCACACACACACACACACACACAAAGTGACAGCTCTCCAGCCACAGTAGTAGATATGACTCCACAAAATCATCCAGATTGAGTCTGGTCTTCAGCGCTAGGTCTGTGGAACCGACTTCTGGTGCTTCCAAGGTCAACTGCTAGTGGTTGTCTTATGTAATCACTGATGCTGCTTTGTCGTGGTTGCTTGTGATGTTGCAATCGATCCATCCCACAATCAATCAACCCTCTTCTTGATGCTGATTGGCTCTCAAGTCACGATAACTCAGCTGTGATGCTTCTCCTCAATTCCTTACTTTTCCCACTTTGCTGGTTCTCCCCAGCCGCATTCACTTACAGTGGACAAGGCAGAAGGACGGGTGATCCAGCTACCATGGTGCTTTCTCAACGGGCCAATCTCTTCCACATGATGGGCAAATGATGGGTTTTCGATAAGCTCCATCTGCTGTACGAGATCGTGATGGTGAGGGGTAGTTGCATAAGTGATCTTTTTTTCCCGCACGCCGACGACGGAGCAACCCCCCGCCCTACAGGCTCCGCTGGGCATCGACATAGTGTCGACTGAGCCGCAGAGATGCTCGGATGCCAAAGCAACATACTTTGTGGGTACTCCACATGGACGATAAAGGAATCCTTGCTCTGCACACATGCAGATAATCCCCAACATGGTCCTCGACTACTGCCGTGATTGGCCATGACCGCTGTTGCTGGCGGCCGCCCCCGCCCGGCCGCGGAGATGTCGAGCAGAAAAGATACATTACCATAGTGAGTATGCACCAGCGCCGGCCATCCGCCAGTGCCGTCTCGGTTCTTGCCAGCCGAGCAGCTTGGCACCTTCCGGAATCGAGGGGTTGTCTTGTTGACTGCTTGCTCATTGCTGCTTCGGGGCTTATTCCCGGTCTGTGGCATCCCCTGCTTATATAAATACCTACTCAAGTACTTTAGGTAGTCTGGGGAATAGTCTTGTGATTCTGTCCAAGGTTAGTCGAGTTATCGAGTTCCTGCTTGGTGTCTCTTCACCTTGATCGTCACCCACAAAGACAAGACAAGACAAGACAACCACACAATGGCTCCCTCTGCCACCAAGAGCATCCTGCTCTCCGCCGCCATCATGGCCCCGGCTGCCGTTGTCGGCGAGACGGTCCTTGGTGTTACCGTCTTCACCCGTCACGGCGACCGCACCTCGAAGCACTACCCGGGCTACAGCCTCACCAACCTGGGCGCCCAGCAGAACCACCAGGTCGGTGCCATGTACCACCAGACGTATCTCGCTGCCGGTGCTCCCAAGCAGATCTTGGGCATCAGCGAGAACCAGTACGTCTCGTCTCAGGTCTACGCCAGTGCCCCGGACAGTGCCGTCCTCCTCGACACTGCCACTGCCTTTCTCCAGGGGCTCTACCCACCTCTGAACGATGACAACAACGACAACGACAACCTCGGTGTCCAGACACTCAACAATGGCTCGTCCTACTCGGCGCCCCTTGGCGGCTACCAGTACGTCATCCTCCACGGCGAGGACTCGGACTCGCCCCAGTCCATCTGGCTCAAGGGCGACGAGTCGTGCCCGGCTGCCACCGCGGCGCAAAAATCATACCTCCAGACATCCCAGTTCAACGACATCTCGGCCGCCACCAAGGACTTCTACGCCGGGCTGTGGCCCCTGATGGGCGACGTCTACGACTACAAGCCCGACGACATGTCGTACACGAACGCCTACGACATCTTTGACCTCCTCAACGTCGCCTCGATCCACAACCAGTCCTTCCCCGGCATCAAGCCTGCAGACCTCGCCCAGCTCCGCTACCTCTCCGACAGCTGGGAGGCCGGGCAGACGATGGGCGCTACCGGTGACGACAGCAACGACCAGGACCTCGACAAAGCCATCGGCGCCCGGACTTTTACCAGCGCCGTCCTGACCCAGCTCAACCAGACCGTCACCAGTGCCGGCAAGCTCAAGTTCTCCCTCTTCGCCGGCAGCTACGACACCTTCATGGCCTTCTTCGGCCTGTCCGGCCTGAGCGAGCTATCCGTCAACTTCAAGGGCCTGCCCGACTACGCGAGCACAATGTCCTTTGAGCTCTTCACGCCCGACAACGTCACCGTCTTCCCCGAGAGCGTCGACGACCTGCAGGTCCGCTTCCTCTTCCGCAACGGCTCCGACGCCGGCGCGCCGCTGACCCAGTTCCCGCTGTTCGGCCAGCCCGAGGCGGGCATGAGCTGGGCCACCTTCGTCCGGGAGGTGCAGGCCCGCCACGCCATCACCAACGTCGCCGACTGGTGCAGCATCTGCGGGAGCACGGATGCCTTCTGCCCGTCTGCATCGTCCACCTCCTCCTCCTCCTCCTCCTCCTCGTCTAGCAGCAGCGGCGGGAGTGGCGGCCTGTCCAACGCCGTCGCCGGCGTCATCGGCGCCATGGTCACCCTGGGCGTCGTCGCCATCTGTGGTCTCGCTTTCTTCCTTGTGCGCCGCCGGAAGCAGTCTTCTGCTCGTTTTGGTGCTGGCGCCGCCGAGGCCGTGGAGGTCCGGCCCAGCAAGGGTAGCTTCTCGACATAGGAGCAACTCGAGTAAAGAGAAAAACAAACGTCTTGCCTAGTTCCTCTGTATATTTGGGGGGGGGGGGGGGGTGGAAGATGAACTGCCAGAACAGTTTGTCCCAGGGTCTAAAGAAAATACCAGCCTCTGTGGGCTTGTGCAACCTCCACAGCGCAAAGCCACCCAAAAAAGCATGTAGTAATCTCTCAACGCAGTAAAATGATAACGACTTCATGACCAACCTAGCCTGTCGTCTGACAATCATTGCCTGTGACCACGCTTCACTAAAGGGCTGTCAGTTTTTCCAATGTCCCAAAGTTGGCATGTATGCAGACGGCAATAAGTTGTTTGAAACATCGTGCAGCGCAGGCATAAACAAACACTCTTTTACATCGCCCCAATGTCCCTCCACAGGATCCCCCAAAAAGCATCACCTCCCGTATCAGCAAGAACAAAAAGCAGAACAGATTCCCGTCCGCTTGGCCTAGTAATGACAAACACGCAGGTCGCCAGTGCGATACAAGTCATCTGACGATCGAGAGAAAAAGAAAGAATAGAAAAACGCCATATCATAGGGATTTATTTACAAAACCCAATCATAACCCAAGTCCAGGCCTCACGCCAAAACCACCACAAGCCGACCTCAATGAAACAATAACAAAATATAAAAAATAATTACACCAAACCTAAAGAAAGAGGGAATGCCATCATTTATTTCCCCGTATGCAACATACACACACCATCTCTACTCATGACATAATCGCAGCATATCTTTTCTTTCAAAAAAAAAAAAAACCATCGATACACATATAAATAACCCCTCCCCCCTCCCACCACACAGACCGTTCCTGCAGTATAACTACGTAACAATCTTTTCTTCCCCCTCCCCCCTTAAAAACAACACAAAAAAAAAGAGAGACAGAGATAGATAAAACATACGCGTAACCCAGCCCGCAAAGCCTCTCCAACCCCTACACACCCAATCAAGTACAGCACAATACAGCACACAGTACCCCCCACCCCCCCTTCCCCCAAGCAGCAGGAAAAGAAAAAGCGGGACCTGGGAACCAAAGCTCAACGAAGAGGGGGGCCTTACCAGCCCCACGACGCACGGTATGAGAAGGTCCCACATATAAAAAAAAAGGAGACTCCTCGGCATGTCGGCCCGCCTTTCTCCGATAACGATTGATTGAGATAAGATAAGGGTTGCCGATAACGAGCTGAACCCTTATTACGTCATCGCATATTGATTTCAATCTTGTGTTGCCAAGTATCAGTGACAGAGAGACCATTCTTCCACAAGACTTTGTGTTTTGTCCCCAGTTCTTACACATCACATAAGGACTCAATTGCGCGTTCTGGTAGGAGTTATACTGAGTTGGATGACTCAGAACAATCAATTCGCTTCCTATGGATATCATCTTCAATAATGCCCATTGCTGAGTCTCGTAGATCTTGCCGAGAGCCGCTTCCCAGAACCCCAAGAACGCCGTAAATGCAGGGACTCTGGAGTTTTCCACCCCTTGGCCACATGAAAAGAAAAAAAATTTAGACGAAAGATGCACCTGGACATGTTATTCGTGTCCTCTGAAAAAGTGCACCACCCCAAACGCCGGCCATGCTGTGTGGTATAATTGTACATATGATCAAATGTCATGCGACGCCGTCAGAACACAGAGGGGACTCTATCGTCTAAGACCGGGTGAATGCATTGTTTAGAAAGAGAAAACAGAACCCCACCACCGCTAGTAGTGTGGCTGCTGATGCTGATGAAGATGCGATTGTTGCTGATGCGACTGTTGCTGCTGAGCATGTCCGTCTTGCTGAGGTTGCTGGTGGCTTGGTGTGTGTGTCAGAAATCGGGATTGCATCTGACCTGATCCCAGGAAGTCAGGCACAATACCAGTGCGAAGATCGTTCCTACGACCGAGCGGCTGGTAGTGCATCTGGGAGGAGCCGAGATGATACTCGCTCAAAGGCATCGACGGAGGAGGATACAAGAGAGTGTTCACACGGCGAATCGGCTTGTACGGACTCGCTCGCTGCTGAAGGTAGATGGAAGGAGAGTTTGAAATGGGTGTAAGCACCGCGTAAGGATCAACGAGTGGCGAAGATGCAAACTGTACGACACTGCCAGGGCTGTGGCGCTTACTCGGTGTGCCGAACTGCGATGCGGAGATGCCCGTTGGTGTTTGAGGACCAGTGGGCGCCATGATGGGAGCTTGCGACGCCCATGTAGTCACAGGAGCACTGACAGGAGGGTACACAGTAGCCATGGCTCGCACGCCCTGGCCCAAGGGTGGGAGCGAGACCTGGTGTTGTTGCGGTGGCGGTACGGTATGCTGCGGTGGGACGAGATGCTGCTGTTGCGGCTGCTGAACTGGGTGTTGCTGCGGGTGAAAGGTCGTCTGCAAGATCGGTGCAGGTGCTTGCTGATGCATGAACCCCTGGTTCGTGTCCACGGAGAGTTGAGGAAGGGGCAGGCGTGCTGCGTCAGCTGGGCCTAGATGCTGGCGAGAGGTTGCCGTCGATGCCGAGGGTGGTTGCCGTGGCATTCTCTTGGCGGCGGGCTCGAAGACGTCTGCTGTACCATCCAGGCTCCGCTTCCGGGCTACTCCCTGGCTTGGCTTTGCCGCATGCGCTGACACTGAAGTTGGGTGATAGGTAGCTGGCCAGTTCTGTGCCACAGGAACGGGTGCGGCTGTGGCAGGCGAGAAGGCGTTGAGCGAGCCTGAGGCGCCTGACATGCTCGAAGGCAGGACGTTGGTGGGCGACGGCAAGGGCGATGGGAAGCGAGAGTGCGAGTGCGAGGGCGACACTGCACTGAGGGCCGCAGCCACCGAGGCAGTCTGTCTGCGGAGCTCATCTGCCTTGGCAGTCTCACAGTAGTCGTGGAAGCAAGCGAGCTTGGCCAGCCAGTCCTGCCACTGGTCTTTCGAGGTGAGGAGGCCGTACCTCATGTTACTGAGGAACTCGACCTCCATCACGTGAATCTCCCTGACAGAGATGCCACTGACCTCGGCCCAGGTCTTGTTGGTGTAAGTGTTGTCGTCAAGAAACTTGTTGCCAAGCATCAGGGCAACAGTGAGGAGGCGATATTCGCTACCAGGGTTGCCATTGACCTTGGGGTTGGTCTTCTTGAGCCTATAGACAAAGAGCAGCGCCAGAAGCACCACGTTCTGCGTCACCTGCGTCGTCGCCAGAATACCATTTACCCACTTCTTGTAAGCCGAGCAGGGTTCAGTGTATTGCGATAGCCGCGGGAGCGGCTCAGTTGGTCTCCGGTCCTTGATGTGCTCGGCTGTACGAATGGTGTCCATGGTCTCGAACCAGAAGAAACAAGTCATGAGAGCTGCAAAGTCGTCGAGTCGTCCGCCGTTGGGGCTGATGCACCGGGGCATCTCGAGGCTATGCGTAACCATTTTTGACTCCTTCTTGGACACCGTGCCTTCCCACTTGGCTGCTGTGACGTTCTCGACTGCCAGAGGCTGCGTTTTCGGCAGTGGTTGAGATGTGGGGGCACTCGTCTGTGACCGGTAGAGCTGCGTTTGTTGTACGGGTACGGCTGATTGCGATACGGGCTGTGGCTGAGACTGCTGTGAGTAAGTGGTCGTTGGCTGGTGCTGGTGCGGAGGCACATGTTGTGATGACTGAGGAGGATATAGCTGTTGTTGTTGCTGCTGCTGTGGTTGAGCTCTGGCGTAGTGCTGCTGCTGCTGCTGCTGCTGCTGCTGCTGATTTACCAAGGGCTCACCGGTGCTGCGTCCTGCCCTCGCGAGCGAGGCCACGCCATGGGGCTGCCTGGCCAGAGCGACATGGTTCTCGTACGTATTGGAGAGGACGGGATTGGCGTAGGTAGCGTTCATGTTGTCGTCGCCCGGCGGCGTGCGTAGGCCGGCCGTGGGGTGAGGCAGCTCGCGGCCGTGACGAGGAGGATATGTGTGCTTCTGGTGGGGGTGCTGATGGTCGAACGGGGGCTGGTAGTAAGAGAACCTCCGAGTCTGGCCTGCAGAGTAGGCTGCCGAAGGCGGAGAGTATGGAAAGAGGCTCGAGTGAGCAGTCGCTGAATACATGGGGAACGAGGAAGACACCAACGCCGCGGGGGGCGAGGGTTGATGTTTGAAGAGCTGGAGGAAGAGGCAGCAGTCTCCGATACGAGGTGCCGACTAAGCCTCTGGCTTGTTTGGCAAGACCAGGCTCTTTCTTTAGTTTTGCAGCATTTCCGGGCAAATATGTCTTTCGAACCACGCTTGTCTGTGATCCGAGCGAGCACGGGCTGTAAATCGATGTGGACAGCTTCTAGCAGGTATTACGGGGTGGCAAGCGGAGATATCGAGAGCCGGAGCTGTAAAAAGGTCGAGGGTTGGAGGGCCGCGGTGGTAGACGATGTATCGAGAGAAGCCGGGATAATCGATGCAAGCAAGCAGGCTAATGTAGAAAGCAGCCTGCAAGCATGTGAGGATATTGACGGCTGCTGAGAGGATCAATGGGCGAAGAGCAGTGTCGGAATTGGGGGGGGGGGGGGGGGGTCGAGCAGGCTGATATCCGGCAGCTACTGGTGAGAGGAGGAGGATGAGGAGCAGCAGGAGGAGGATTGTCTTTTGACAACGAGGTTCGAAGGCGGTGGTGGTTGCTGCTGCTGTTTGGTTGTTTGGTGCGGCTGGCGTGCAGTAAGGCGACTGAGACCGGGACTGGGACTGGAGTGGACGAGGACAAAGCGAAGAGAAGCAAGGAAACACAAAAGAGAGAGAGAGGAGGTCGATATTGGCAGGCGACGCCGAAAGCAAGCATGGAGGAATGAATGAACAATACCCCAGCTAGGTAGGAGGTACTTGGACTAGGTAACGAATGACCGAATTAGACGGTGGCGTGTGTTGGTCAGTCTGGACTCTCTACCTTGGCCTAACTACTCTACTGACACTGACACTGACTGAGCTCACGCTGGGTCGCTCGCTCGCTCGCCCTCCCGCATGCTTGCGTTGCGCTGCGGGCGGTGCCTCGACCAGCCCCAGGGCTAGGCTGGGCTGGTTGATCCAGGGCTCGGCGCAGTGGTGCAAAGGACGGCGCCGACACGACAGGCTTCGTTCGAGGCGTGGAGCTCTGGCGTGCTGGGGCGGCTGGGCTGGGCTGGGCCAGGTAGGCGGCGTTGAGGTGAGGTGAGGTGAAGTCAAGTGAGGGCGTAGGCGTGGGCGTGGGCGTGGGCATATATGGCCATGGGGTGTGTGTGGCCGTGGTGGGCATGGGACCACAGGCTACATGCTATGTAGTAGTAGTAGGGACATGGGGGGATATGAGGACATGGACAGGGGCGTGCGCGACCTGCAAGGCCCCCGTGGGTGTGTGCGCAGTTGAGCACAGCAGCGGGCTGGCTGCTTGTAGACTCCATGTCCCCATAACTCCATGTCTCCATGTCTCCATGTCTCTCTCCATGTCTACCAACCTTTGAAAGTACATGTCTCCATGTCGCCCTGGACCACCGGAACAAGCCCTCGAGACCTGAACGCCTGCTGGATGGGGAGAACAAACTGGCTGGTCCAGTGCCAGCCTTCAACCATTCCCATTCTGCCAGGCTCAAGTGCGAGCGCTTGCTGGGGCTGGGCGCTGCTCCGCTTCTGGGGGGGGAGGAGGCAGTTCTTAGGGCGAGGCAGTCAGCAGGCAGTCAGGCCGCCAAGGGAGCCCAGGTAGCGTCAAGTTACAGAGGGAGGTACCCAGCAGCGACACGCTCACGATGCTGTGCTCAGGCCTCTTGCTTGGTACCGCCCGGGTATGACTCAGGGGTGCGTCCCCAATTTAGGTCCATGACAGGTCGGTCGTGTTCCTGGCAAGGTTCCCAGGTGCTCACTGCTCACTGCTCACTGCTCACTGCTTGCTGCTCCCTGCTCCCTGCTCCCTCTCTTTTGATCAGTGCGACTACTGTGGAATCCTCTGCACCGTACAGTGTGACACAGTGCACGCCCGGACCCTTGGCTGCGACACGCTCGCCTGCTCCTGCTTCGGCTCCTGCTTCTGCTTCTGCTTCTGCTCCTCCTGCACCTGCCCAGCCAGCCTCAGACCAGACTGGGAGTCCGTCCCGAGGTCATTCTGAATGTCCATTTCCTTCCTGCGCTGCTCGAGTGCTCTGCCAAGGTGGTGTGGTTGCTCCGTCCACCGCCCCACCACCGCAAACCAGCCCGTACCTGCACCACCAGCCAAAGCCCGTCAACTACGGAGTATGCGCCTAAAGGAAAGAGCGTAGCAAAGTAGGTTTCGCACCACCTGCAGCCTGGCCCTGCCTCCTCCGCAGGTACCCAGGTATCCCCGTACCTCATTATTTCTTTGCCCCCGTGGATGACTCTGCTGTGATGAATTACTGTCCAAAGACAAGATGTCTTCGTATCCTCCGCCATGCCAGACATGCGCCCGTCGTCAGCGGGCCCAGATGCTTGCCCAAAGGGCGTGCACCCACGCGTGTCGAGTAATTAGTGTACACTACGCAGAGACACCCACCCAAGTCGGCAAGCACTCGCCCACACAAAGGCGTCCCCCCCAGGAGTTGGCATTGCGCTGCATCATCACTTGTCCAGCCCGCCTGACACCATACCCTAGGGCAGTCACCTTGCTTGACGGGCCCAACTGGGGGTCCTGGCAACCTGTGCCCATATTAGCAGCTCAGCATTCCACTCTACCTGTCTCCGCCCACCACCACCACCGATACCACCGACACCACCACCAGCCGATCTGAGCCGGCTGGTGTGTCCTGGATTACTCGCTGCATGGGCTTATTATCCCTCCCACTAGCATTACACTCCCTGCATCCAAGACCCCTCTGTTCATCTTCCGGAAACCACTTGCCAGAAGAGGGGGCGATGGTCGGATCCAGAGCACCTGGGGTGTTCGCCTAGCTTCGAACAACATCCATACGTTGATCCAAGGTACTTTGTCATAGCTCACAGCCAAAGTGCCTCGTTTGCCTCCAAGCCAAACATGGCTCGCCTGCTATTATTGCCGGGGCTCCCGTCATCGCAAGACAGCAGTCGAGACAGATGAGACGAGACGAGGCTTTGTCTGCTTCCGCTTTGGCACATGCAACCCGATCCGCCCCACGAATGATTCATCTGTCCAGCCGGTTACACGCTCTTCCCGCATGAGCATGGGTTCGAGAAATGCTATCGTACCGAGTAGCATGGCTCGCATGCTTGCCGTCTTTGTTGCGGAGTCCGTCCGTCCTGCCTGTCTGCCTATCCCCGCTCTGCTCGCACCTTCGGACCCGCCTCGCATGGCTCGCCAGCACTCCGTGTGTGTGTGCGATAATCCGTTAGTGGAGGATCCAGTCTGGTCTGACAATGGTATCAGCGGTGACAGCGCTGCGTAAGCCAGAGGGGACACCATCTAGCGGTGGTCAGAATTGACCCTGCCCGCCGAAAGTGGCTTTTTTGGAGAGCATTTGGTCGGAAGAGGGTCCCTTTGCCATATCCATGCTGTTCCCCTCAATCAATCCTTCGCCCAGCCTTTCGGGTCTGGGTCAAAGGGGGCTGCCAGCGACCAGACCCATCCATGACCGGATTCAGACTCGGAGGAGCCCTGTCATTGGTGGCACGGCGCCTGCGCTGATGGTGTGAGACCGCAGGCGGCGTAAAGTGGATGCAGCTCAGCACGCAGGAAAGGAGGCAAGCGCTTGGTACGGAGTACGGAGCGCCGTATCGAGCGTATCAAGCTACACGATGAAGTCAGGACGGGGGTTTGGTGGTTCCGTAGGTTCGTGCGTGCCAGCTGAGCGGACAAAGAATCTACTCTGAGCCAAGTGAGCATGGGTGTGCGTCGTGAGTGCCACAAGCAATAAACAGCATCCCTGGCTAGCAACACGGCGCGCTCCAACATCTTCGACACACGGAACACTGAAGTAAGTGGTCGACTGGCTTGGCTAGCTTTGCACTGGTGGTATTGGTGTCGTTGCCCAGGCTATGCGCCATGCTGATCGGTGCCTGCGGATGGTCCGAGACAGGGCGGCACTGTTGTGCGCGGGGCTAGCGTTAAGTCAACTTACTTGTCCCTAGCCCAGCATCAATCAGGCTGCGGCCGTTTTGAAATGCTCGCTGCTGTCGTCTGTCTCTTGGACAAGGATATCACAGGACAGGCCAGGCTTTCTTCCTTTGACGACAGGCTGCTGCTGGGTTCAGTCGAGATAGAGCATGTGCCAGCTTGCCGGCACGCATCCAATCGGCGGAGTCACTCGGTGGAGCCTGGCGAAACACGACCTCGCTGCCTCAGAATCAAGTCGGACTATCAAGGCTGATTAGGATCTTGGAGGGCATCCTGCTGAACCAGCTGTTGCCTGTCTGCACAACCGCTGTGTGGCCTAGAGCGGGTTTGCACTATCTGCAATACAGTTGTCGAAATCGAGCTTTGTACCAATTTGCGCTGGTCCGTGTCCATAAACCGACACCAGCACTCGTTGTGAAGCATCCGCTTCGAACACGGCCCACCAAACCATGTTGTATCCGAGGCTCCGAGCGACTGGCCTGGGTCATTCCTTGCTTGCCATGGTAGACACATCATGTTTTGCTGCTGTGCCGTGTGACCGTCCTATGCCCCGTCTGCTTGCCTTCCTTGTTGTAGCAACGGGTCTGACTGCATGCCTCTGGTCAAACATGCCGCATCCTTGGGAGGTCGACCAGTAGTTGCTCTGGCTAATTCGATGGGCGATGCTGTCTGTGGACACATTGCGATGTACATATCTAATAGATGGCCGAATATGTCATCGGTCACAGCTCCAAGAATGTCCCCACTGCCGTCCAGAGTATCGAGAGCCTGGCCGGGTGCGCTACAGTACAATCCGAGCAAGCGAACTGTACAAGTGAGTGTCGAGTGTGTGGCGTTCAAGCTTCCTGATGCGTCGATTCAATTTGTTCTGCCTGACCACGGTCCGGGGACTCCGTATCCAAGTGCATGCATGCATGTGAGTGTAGGTACATAGTATGCTGTTGGCTTCCGTGTGCCTCTTGTGCACTTGTGATGCAAGTGTACCTGTCCTAGCGACGGCTTTTAGGGTGGTGCTAGGGGTAGGGTTCGTTGCACCGAGGGCTACTGATGACGCTGCTTATTTGAATTCAAATGGGACAGCACAAGTCTTGACGGTGGGCGTGCCGTCTGCCTGCGATTGTCTGTGTTCCGGTGGTGGATCGATGGCTCGGGTGCGGCGCGTTCAGACAAATTCGCTTTCTCTCGTTGCGGTGCCGATGATGATCACGAGTGAAAGAGCACCGAAGGGTTCCGCTGGCGCTACGCCTCCAACAATAGTCGAATGCAGTGTGCTGCTCTGGCCTAGCCTGGCACCATGGCACAGTGCGCATGGCATTTCGAGCCCGTGTCTCACCGATCTCTTTGCGCATGGGTTTTACTATCGACCCACTATTCGAATAACTTCTTGTCCTGGAACTGGTTGTCATGCACTTGGGAGCGTAGGACAATTGTCTACCTCACTATCGCAAGCTTGCCAATCTTGACTCCGTTTTCTCTGCGTGGCCTGGTCTGCTTCATGTTCACGATCGGCAGCATCGACTTCCAAGCCACGCTCCAGTTTTGTGCGTCCACTTTACGTGCTGATGCTGATGCCGGCTATGCCTGTTGTGGACTCTTCCCACCTCGAAGCACGAGGTGCGTTGGGGGCTCGGGCCCATGTTGGCCCACGCATGCAACATGAGCGAGTCAGACGGTCTTGGGGACACTCAGCCTGATGGTAGTGGTAGTGATGACGATGGTGATGGTGATCATGATCATGATCATGCTATTTGTGAAGTTCGCTCCGGAGATTGCTTTGGCCGAAGCGTTCGCATCAGGCGCCTGTTTTCACTTTAAGATGGCCTCCCACCCGTTCAATCGCGGCCGCTTGTTTCCGGATCGAGACCAGGCTATGGCCAATCCCGTTATGTATTTTTTTTTTTTGATTAGGTAAGCAAATACGCAGTTGTCTCAGCTATGTCGGCCTCTAGATCTAGCCATCTCTCCATGGCTGACGCAACCTCGATTGCACACATATCTTGTTGAGTGTTTTGCGGATTGGCTACTTCTCTTGGAGCGAAGCTCAAATCTGTGCTGTTCCGTAGTTAATTGTCGCTTCACTGGATTCCACTTCCTGGAGCAGCGGGAACTGCGAGATGACCCACTGTGTACGTGTGTCTGATTGTTCCTAGATAGGTAGCGTGAAGGTTTGTACCAGGTGGAGCGACGTTCTCCTTTGCTTACTCGTCATAAAGAACTGGCCTCGCTTTTCTCACGGGGAAAGTCCGTGTTGAGCCGTGATAGTGTGTGGATAAAGTCGAAGTACAAGGATGCGCAGTTCGATGAGGTTTGCCCGTGATGCCTTGGCGCCCCTCACACGAATCTCCTGCACGCTTCTCGCTCTTAAAAAAAAAAAAAAAAAGCTGAAAGCAGTCCCGTGGACAGGCGCACAGAGATTGAAAGCTCCAATGGTGGTCATTTGTATGGATCTGAGCGAACGGCATTGTTGCAACCCAAACAGCATTTGCCGCTCCGTGTGATTGCTGAGGAGGGCGCAGTGCATGACCACATGCATGATGGTAGATGGGTACTGGCGAAAGCGGCTGAAAGGGCACGGCTCCAGGCGTCAAGTAGCCCAGTGCGCTAGCTGTTAGTGATGGCAGAGAATGAAAGGGCAAACTTTTCGAGGATCAAGCTCGGTGACGGGTTGTGTCGCCTCAAACCGCTCGGTCGACTCGCTAGATGGCGCTGCATAGTGTATCACCTCATGCATTGGACTGTACAATCAATCTTGTGCCTGCATGTCGCGCGAGGGCAAGCTGGACTTGCGCATTCTCCTGACGACTCAGCTCTTGTCTAACAGACATGACGCCGGTTGTTTGGCAGTCATCTCTCGCTGAGCCTGCAGGGATATCGATTCTGGGGCAATGACTTGCCCATTTCGAGCTTGCGGCGCGGACGATGATCTGTACCTGGTACTGATTTGTAGCTGGGCCGCGGGACAAGCTTGAGGAGGTCTGGAAACCCGGCAGCCTGGCTGAGATGGGGGGGTATTGTCCACCAAGAACACGAATACGGAGCAGCTTTTTAGTCGGCGTAGCTGCAATGAGACTCCAGAGGCGGTGGACAGAATTTCAAGTCATGCTGGCTGGGTTGGAGAAGACCGTCTCACGTCGTGCCGCGCGTACGAAGCCCTGTAATGGGTGGTAGTCCTGTCGGTATTTTCGGGGTCCTGAGCCACCAGGTTAGGAATGTATCGCAGCACTGTGCAAAACGGTAGGCGACGGGGGTTCAATTCCGGGTGTCTCGCCGGCGCTGTGTACTGGGCTAGCGGGAGCTAGGGTGCGCCGTGTTGCGTCTGAGAGGGCAACCCGGGCTTGATGATTCGCTGAACGCGAGGCGGACAAGTCCCACGGCCTCCTTGGTGGTGCGTTTCGAGGCACGCCGGCAGGCACATCGGCCTTTGATGAGCGAATCCAGACTGGCCAGAGTTGGAATGGACAGCGCCCAGGCCGTGTCACGTCTCAGACTTTGGAGTTTGGATTGCGGTAGGTACGTCAAGTAGTTTGTGGTGCGCCTGGGCCCGCTTGCCGCATAGCTCCCAACCAGTGAGGCGTTCGTTGTCGATGCCGGAGTGCAAGCAATCGAGCCTAGCGAAGCCAAAGAGGCGCCGGGACCGGGTGCGTGCTCGGCACAAGGCGACGAGGTGCGCGGCGGCAACCTTGAGAAACCTGGCGTGAGGCCGATCTGTCGTCTTTGGTCGAAATTGACGACCATTATTAGGCAGTGGCGCTCAGGAGGTGGATCCTATCTCGGAAGAGTTGGCTGTAGGTGCCGGGTCGAGCTCGTGGGGGGTCGTATCACATCACCGGTGGCTCAACTGTGGGAGTGGTGGTGGTGGTGACATCCGAGCAGGGTCGAGAGGGTGGATGGATGTCTCGAGGCGAGACGAGGTGTCTTATTACGCAGGCCGGCAGCGGTGATGGCTGTGGCTGCGGCCATGTTGTCCGGGAATAATGACGAGACGCCTGCTGTGGCAGATGACTGCTCAAGGCGGTTGTGGGCAGGGAGGAGGGGAGGGGGTTTGGGGGCTGCATGGCAAGGTGCTTGAGGCTTGAGCTCCAGGCAGGTTGAGCGAGCATGGGCATGACAGGTGGCTGAGTGGGCAACATGGACTTGATGCGATGCTGTGATGCGGCGGGCAGTGGAAGTAGAGAGAGGCACAGTACTGTATTTGGTTGGCAGCGGGGGGGGGGGGCAGATTGGGCGGTGGCCGCGAGCAGGCAGACAGGCAGACAGACGGACAAGTAGACACAGGCAGGCAGGCAGGCAGGCAGGTGGGGAGACCCCTCCAGCACTCAACTTGTCCACCGGGTTATGCCCCAGGCATGGACATCAATCACATCGACACTCGACACCCATGCCGAAGGATTGCAGGATCCATGCCGCACCCAGCCAGCCAGCCAGCGAGCCAGCCGGCGACCAAGCAAGCAAGCAATGCAGAGTCTTGCGTCCGGTTGTGTCGTGGGCCGCAGTGGGACTCAGAAGGTGCACCATTCCACACACCAACAGGACACCCGTGATTGCTCTCTGGCTGTCTCACATGCCCTGCCCTGCCCTGCCTCGAGGGGGCCCGTGGCTGCCCTCCTTGGCAATGGATAATGACGACTCGCTTAAGCACCGCTGAAGTCTCTGCATGACCTCCGACACAACACGGCTGGGTCTCAGGTGCGCCAGGAGCCTACGACAGCCTCGAAGCCATGGATGTACTCGAGCATCTGAGCACGTCTGCAGAGGGTACGCGATGGTGTGCTTACCCTACTTCAGTGCTTATGTAAGTGATATCGTGATGTTCATCGTTGTTGGCTCCAACCACAGTACAGTGTCTATTATGACTCGCGACAGTGATCTGGATGCATGAATGTTACACCGGTTGGAGGTGCTCGCTCTCAGGCACATGCACAGCACTGAACATTTCCCGAGGCCGGACCTGAGGAAGACGTCAGACGTCCGGCCCGGCTGGATTCGGCTATGCTGTGGATGCTGCAGCCGCTCGACTTGACATGAAGCCGAAACATCTCTGTGTTTGATGCTTGATACGAGCCAGCATTCGTCAAAGTTTCGACTCACACAGGACCACCGCAGCTGCCCACATGTCCACTGCCCACAGGATGACATCGACACTCATGAGGAGATGGTTCCCGTCAGCGAGCCACCCGCTGATAATAAGTGCTCCAATGGACTTTGTCACCAATGCGAGGCTGGCCACCGAGGTGGTCAAGGCCGGCGGGCTTGGTAAATACCCACATCACAGGATTTCACGACATGTGCTGACCAACCCGCGCCCCAGGCTTCATCCAGGGCGGCCGAGACTTCAAGCCCAGCTCGGCCCTTGTGACCAAGACGCTCGATGACCAGCTCTCCACGGCCCGCAAGCTCCTAGCAGGTCACCCCCAGCTTGGTCTCAGCAACAACAACAATGCCACATTACCCCTGGGCGTCGGCTTCGTGGCGTACGACTCATCGGCTGTCGACCACTTCAACAAGACTACTCTGCCCATTTTGGCCAAACACCGGCCTGGTGTCATATGGTTGTTTGCCCCGTCGCCGGAGCGGCCTGAGACGATACGCAAGTTGGTGCAGGCCTTGCGCGAAGCCGCCTCCTCGACTGCACACGACACGGCAGAGTCTAGTACCGGCAGCGGTGGTGATGATGGTGGTGCTCGGGGCTGGAACCTACGCATCGCCGTGCAGGTCGGCAATGTGGAGGCCGCGAAGCAAGCTGTTCTGGATGGAGCGGATATCATAGTTGCGCAGGGAACCGATGCTGGAGGGCATCAATTTGCCAGTGGGGCCAGTATCGTCAGCTTGGTCCCGGAGATTGCAGACCTCTTGGAGGAATTCAAGCGTAATGGGCAAGATGGCAGTATGAAGAGGGACATTGCTCTGTGGGCTGCGGGCGGCATAGCGGATGGTCGAGGCGTGGCTGCGACAATGGCCTTGGGCGCAGATGCGGCGGTGATGGGTACAAGAGTAGGTTGCCGGAATTTGCACTTTTTCCTAGGCAACTGGATCACTAACTTTAGCATGCTTAGTACATGGTCGCTACAGAATCAGATGCCCAAGACTACAAGCGACGAGCAATCTTGTCGACTTCGGATGGTGGTCAGAATACGGTCAAGTACGTTCACGATTATATCAGCATCGCCCCTTACTCCAAGCGCTCTCTAGGACTGCCGCTAACAAATAGTAATCAGAGCATACATTCACGATCACGTACAAGGAAACCACTCCTGGCCAGATGTCTACGATGGTCGGGCTTTAGTACATCCATCGTATACGGACCACGTCAAGGGACTGTCACTAGACGAGAACAAGGCTCTTTTCAAGACTGCCAAGGACAATAACGATTTATCAAGAATGGTGACCTGGTCGTAAGTAAATGCTTGTCCTTGGGGCTTCCACAGTGGTTTGGAGAGGGATTGCGTGTGTCATGGGGAGGAGAACTGCTTGCTAACCACAAGGACAGGGGCACTGGTGTCGGCTTGGTCAAAGAAGAGCTGCCTGCCGGCACAATCACAACGAGAGTCCGTGAGCAGGCGCTCAAGGTCATGGCAGCGCTCCGATAACTTTCCGATGTCCAAATCACAAGGCACGCGCGAGCATCCCGGCAAGTATGAAGACCAATGTTACGGTATAAAGTCTAAAGGTCAATGTCTCTAAACTTTGTAGCACTACAATACACGCAAGAAACTAAAGAACAAAGGATGATCAAGCTTCAACAGCTGTATTCAACGTCAATCCTATCATACCCATGTCGTGGGCGCCTGCATGGGGAGACCCCGACTCGAAACCCCCATGGTTGTGACTCCCGTGCTGGCCACCTGCTGCTCCCGCTGCTCGTGCTGCGCTGCGGCCATTTTCATGCCATCACTCGCCCGCCCGCGCCATGCATCAAAAGTGCCACTGAATGCCTTTGGTGGGTTGCGTGGCATCTTGGATGCGCGACCGCCACTAACCCCATTACTATTCCGACCGAGGTGGATGTGCTCCTGGCTGGGGCTCGGATCGTACGCCGCAAGATGTCCGCCGAAGATATTGTCGTCCTCGTCCGGATCAAGGAGGCGGAAGCGGTCCGACAGAGACTTGGGCCTGGGGTTGAAGCGCCACAGTGTCGAAGGAGGATGCGCCGGCCGGGGCAGGTGCTTGGTGACGAATGACGGACCTGTAGCGGTATTTGTCAGTACAGAGCTCCATGAGGCGATCGAGGAAATGCCGACCTTATGTTTTTTTTTTTTTCTATTCGATCGGCAGCGGAACAGCAAAGCCCTCAGCCGGTCTAGCACGAGAGCAAGCAGGCAAGCAAGCAAATCACTTCCGACGAGGAGACTTACACAGCCCAGACGCCACCACTGCGGCTCTCCAGAACCACGCCAGCAGCCCAACAATGACTGGCACCCACACGACGACTGCCAGCACGCGCGCCGCGGATGTCACATTTCCGACCCGAGCCGCGTCTCCGAGCAGAGCAACCAGCGCGTCACGGATCTGCTTGAGAGACACCATGGAGCTCAGCAGGAACCCATGCGCAAAGGCACACGTGATGGTAAGCCCGGCGACCATGACCAGCCGGCACCGACGAGCGGACTGGTCGAAGATGGCGACCGCCAGGACGCCGAGGAGCAGCAGCGAGAGGATGGGCACGTGCACGCCGCTGGGCACGGCGTCAATCTTCCACGGATCGACCGCCAGGCCCGCGTACCTGGGACCGCACAGCTCTCCGGCGAGCGCGACGTTGGGCGCAGAGACGTGGTACAGCCGCTGAACGAGGTACCAGGGGCCAAAGACGCCCGTGACCACGAGCGACGCGGTCACGGTGATTGAGACGACCAGGAACCCCTTGTGCGACTTCCGGTCGGCATAGTGGCGTCTGCGCTGCTTCTCAGTGCGCCGGGGCGTCAGTCGGAGGGTGTGCTTTTGCGTGCCGGCGCTGCCGCTCTCGCTGTCGCTTGAGCTGTCAGTGACACGGTCTATAGCCTTCTTGGCCGAGCGCGCGTCCATGTCGTAACTGTCGAGAATGTACCGCAGCCAGATCGTGCACCACATGACGGCGGTTGCGAAGATCTGGAGCTCCACGGTGGCGTCGGCGACCAGCAGGTCCGGGATCGAGGGGAGGTTGCCGCCGTTGTTGAGCCAGAACTTGCTCGGCTCCCCGTTGGGAAGCGGCTCGTCCGCCGCGGTGCGGAGCCTGGCGTCGAACAGAGAGGCCGTGGCGATGACCATGGTCGGCACGTTGAGGGCGAGCTGGAGCACGAAGAAGCCGTTGAACAGCCTGCGCAGCTTGCGCCGGCCGGCGGACGAGGACAGCCAGAATGCGAGGAGGTATGGCACGCAGAAGAGGATGGTCAGTATGCCTTGGACGAAGAGGCCTTGGTGGATCTATTGCCGGCGCCGTTATTCATCAGTACTATTGCTCACATATGGATGCTTGAAAGGGAGCGGGGGGGGGGGGGGGGGCGCATACGTCGAAGAGCCGCGGAGACTCAGTGCCAAAGAGAAACTCGCATGATTCCGGGCACGAGTCAAAGACTGGCTTTGGGTCGTTGGGCGACTCGAGGAAGAGCGCGCGGATGTCGGGTTCGGTGCACTTGTAGGTTGCCATGTTTGTTGGTGACTGAGTGTTGTTACTGTTACTGGGTGAGGATGGCAGGATCTCCGATGGGATTCTGGACGACATTGTCGTACGTATTTATCCTTTTCAGGGACGTCGTTCTAAAGGGGCATGGCGAACATGTGGTTGTGTAAGATCGATGATGCGAAATGCCTACGTTCTGCCCTCAAGTCTGGCGTTTCGAAAGAGACGGTATGTCTAGAGAGAGAAGAAACCTGAGGGATGATGTGAATTGGAAAGGTATTAGCTAGCTTGGTGAGTGCCGGCTGTGGTCAAGATGTTTTAAGGCACAACCGAAACGAAACACCATGCTGCCACGTCAACGCGTGCTTGATTGTGTGTCCCGCGAGTCCACGAGGAACGAAGAGACACAGAACAACAAATCCGTGAGGAATCTCAATGTCCACTCTCATTATCAGCTCAGGGCTTCGTTTGTTTCCTGCCGAAGTTGGCTGAAACTGCGCTCCGCACAAGAGACGAGTTTGCCAACTCTTGTTCGCTTTTGACTCACACACATCTAGCACACAACGTTATTGTCCGTCCGCAACCACCACTCAACCACCGTCCAGCACTTTCCAATTCGCCATCCCTGACCCAGTCGCCAATATCAAACCCCTTATTCAAACATCTTGAACAAACTTCTCAAACAAAGCCGGCAGCACAACCTCCGCGCCATCCCCGAACCAAAAGTCCTCGCTCCCGAGCCCCTCCGCAGCCTCCGGGTCCGGGTTAACCACCACGACCACCGCGCCCCGGCGCTTCGCTTTCCTGACATACCCGGCCGCTGGGTACACGGCCGCCGCGGTGCCCACGACCAGCATGACGTCCAGCCTCGGGGTGCGGTATATCCAGTTCTCCACGCCCATGAGCATGTCGCTGTCTAGGGACTCGCCGAACCAGACCACGCCCGGGCGGAGGAGGGAGGTCTTGCAGGCCGGGCAGTGAGGGAGGGCGGACTCCTCCACGGCGGGCAGTGATGAGGACGGGTCCAGGAGCGGGTTGGGCTGGTCCGGCGGGTAGTCGTGCGCGGCTGGGGCGAGGGCTGGGCATAGAGGGTCTGAGGTGTTGTGGGGGTCGACGTAGGAGCAGTTCTCGTCGAAGCATTTCACGGTGAGGATGTTTCCGTGGAGGGGTTTGAGTTGGGCCGGGGGATGACCGGCGCGTTGGGATAGACCTGGTTTGGTGGGCTGGGGGTTAGTGGATGGTGGGAAAGTGCGGGAAGAAGTGTGTGTGTATAACATATTTCTGTGCTTGTTCAGGGGCACCAATAACATCATCTATCATAAGTCGTGAAAAGACCAGCACGGGAGTGAACGGCAAGAGTTCATCGATTTCAGAAAACTGCCCAACATATCGGAGAGGGCAGAGATAGAACAAGAAGCGTCAACCGAATCAATAACAATAACAAGAGAAAATCATGAGCACCAAATTCAATACTCACCGTCCACATTCTGCGTCAAGCACAAAAACCCATCCTCCCCCATCTTCCGAGCCAGCTTGGCCAGCGCAAAATGGGCCTGATTCGGCTCCGCCTTGAGCGCCATATGTCGCCGCCACGCGTAGAACAACCACACGAGCACGGGGTCAGCCTCGAAAGCATCGGGCGTGGCCAGCGACGTAGGGTCGTGGTTCCGCCATAGCCCGCCGGCACCGCGGAACGTAGGCAGTCCCGAGGAGGCAGAGAGCCCGGCGCCACAGAGGGCGAGGACTCTCGGGGACGGGGAGGGGTTTGTGGGTGTGGGTGTTGTGAGGGATGTCAGGAGGGACTGGAAGGCGGCGATTGAGGTTTGAGGCGCCATGGTGGTGCTGCTGCTGTGGAAGGACTGGTGGTAAGGGGTCCTCTCGGTTGTAAGCTGTCTGGGCTGTGTCCGCGAAGCTAGTCGGTAGCGAGTAGAAGAAGCCGCGGCTCGGGCGAGGGCTGGTAGAGTGTTATGCGCAAGACCTATCATTGGAACGGCGATATCAAGTAGGCAGCAGCTTATCGTAGAGCCAAGCCGTTGGTGCTGCCCTTACGAGCCCGGGAAGAGAGGCAGGCTGACGTTGAGAAGGCGGGGTTCCATGGATGATGAGCTGACAACTGCGGATGGGATCATGGGGGATACCGGCAGCTACTCCCTGTCTGCGAAGTAGATGAATGGTGGTTCTTACGACCTCAGTGTTACACAAATTACAAGACTTCTGATGACTACTCTTAAGCTGAAGGTTGGATATAGCTATTCTAGACGTGAACGACAGCTCGTAGGAAGAAAGATACGGATTTGCCATTGCCGAGAGAAGCACCTTGTGTCGAAACCAGGACAAAAACAACCAGTGTGTCCCAGAGCTCGCAGCCACGCAAGACTGCCTGTCCAGTTAGTCGGAACCATGGAAACTTTAGTTTGGTAAGCAAATCGTCGTGATGTACAAAAATCAATAACAAGCCGGACCGTCGTCAGCCATGGTGATGGGTTTGGGCTGCATGGCAAAAAAATGCTCAGTATGAGGGTTGAACTCATGACCTTCGCATGACTGGATATATCTATATATAGATGATATTAGTACGACGCTCTAACCAACTGAGCTAACCGAGCAGTGGATCCAGGTGTGTTCACCTGGTCGGAGTTGGTTGGTTGAAAGCTACCATCTTATTCAAATATATGAACGCTCTGTCAGGCGGCATGAGCTGGCATTTACATATAGAATAACTATATCCAACCTTCCCGAGGTCAGCTTGAGAGTAGTCATCAGAAGTCTTGTAAATTGTGTAACACTGAGGTCGTAAGAAACACGCAATCTTTTGGCCATCCAGCTCAATGGCGAGACGGTCCGGCTTCTTATTGATTTTTGTACATCACTAGGATTTGCTTACCAAATTCGAATTTCCAAAGTTCCAACAAAGCGGACAGTGAGTCTTGCGTGCCTTTCCTGCGCGATTGCGAGATCTGGGACACCCTAGCTGTGTTTGTCGTGGTTCCGACACAAGATGCTTCTCTCTGCGATGACAAATCCGTATCTTCCTACACTCAACACCGCCAGCGCCAGCGGGCCCCGGCGCTAGTCAGGCCGGGGCGGGACGCGCAACGCCCGGTCAGCCCGGTATCTCCAGCGTCCGCTCCGGCCCGCTGATAACTGCTTTCTCAAGTGCCCCTCCTCGCACGTCAACTTTATCATCCTGCGCAGCGTCAGTTCGACGGGACTGCCGCTCATTCTATTTCTCCCTCAAACTACAACTTTTCCCCCTTTCAACTCTTAGATTATTTCTCCCACCTAGACTTACATCCCACCCCCTTGAAACCCGCAGCCATGGGCGAAGCACCCACCCCCTCTACTACCTCCTCCGAAAACCGGACCCTCGCCGGCCACAACCTACTGATCCTCTCGCCCTTCCCGGAGAACCCAGCCTTCCGGCCCCGTCTGCAGGCCCGGTTCCCGGACCTCAAGATCCAGCATGTAGACTGGGACGTGTGGCGCAAGGGCGCCGAGCTTCCGGACCCGGCGACCACGACCGACACCCAGGGAGGCAAGATCGACTGGGCCGACGTGACCATCCTCGTCACGGGTCCCGGGTTCCCCGAGATCGCGCAGGCGCCCAAGCTGCAGCTCGTACAGCTCCAGAGCGCGGGCGCCAACTATGTGCTAGACAAGCCCATCTTCAAGGATACGGATATTGCGTTTTGTACGGCCAACGGGGTTCACGGGTGAGTAGGATGTTTCCTTTTGGTCAGCGGGTTAGAGATGGGGAAAACCGGAAAGGGGAATATTTGTTGATGTATCTGGGGCCGTGGCTACTGGATACTATGTGCAGGAGCATCTTCACTTGCGAGCACGGAAATTCCCCTTTGGTTCCAGGGCACGACATCAAAGTGCTGCACCAGCGAGTCCGAGTCCAGTGCTGTCGCTAACAACACATGTTGCATAACAACAGACCGCAGATCTCGGAATGGGTCATCGCCACGTTCCTCGCGTACCATCACCGCCGTAAGTCCCCCGGTCTTTTACCTGGGGCTCTTTTCTTCCCCTCCATGCGTGAAAGATCATAAAAGAACAGAGTAACCTGACTGACTCGATAAACCCCCCCTCCCCCGTCTCACAGTTCCGTACTACCTAGACCGTCAAAAAGAAGGCAAATGGGCGCGCGACATGGCCGTCGCCAGCCAGATCGAGGACACAACGGGCAAGTGTGTGTAAGTATCCACCCCCTTCCCTCCTAAACAGAAAACGAAGAAAACAAAAAATACTTACACCACAACCCCCAAAACCAGAGGAATCCTCGGCTACGGCGCCATCGGCCGGCAGACAGCCCGCGTAGCAACAGCAATGGGCATGACGGTCCACGCCCACACAAACCGAGCCCGGCCGACGCCCGAGTCGAAGCGTGACCACGCGTACTGCCCGCCGGGGCTGGGCGACCCGGACGGCACGCTACCCGCGCGGTGGTTCTCGGGCCCGGACCTGACCGAGTTCCTGACGTCCGGGCTGGACCTGCTGGTCATCGCCGTGCCGCTGACCCCGGCCACCCGCGGGCTGCTGGGCCGGAGGGAGCTCGAGCTGCTCAAGGACAGGAGGACGTACGTGTCCAACATCGGCAGGGGTCCGGTGCTCGTGACGGACGCACTGGTCGAGGCCCTGGATAAGGGATGGGTCGGGGGTGCCGCGCTGGATGTGACTGACCCGGAGCCGCTTACGGATGGGCATGAGCTGTGGAGTAAGGAGGGGGTGATTATCACGCCGCATGTCAGTGGGATTTCCAAGAAGTACGGCGAGAGGGTTGGCGAGATTCTGTTTGAGAATCTGGTCAGGTTGAGTCAGGGCGGTGGGGATAAGTTGTTGAACCGGGTTGATCGGGGGCGGGGGTATTGATTCTTCTTTGTTGGCGGGAGAACAGGGAGAAGGAACTTTCGGGGGGTGCGGTTGGGGATTGAGGCTGTGAGGCGAGATTGTCGAGAGGAAATGTACATTTACGCCAGCAGTCACAATACTACACGTCATAGACAAAGACAAAGATTGGACGCAACGGAATGCACGGCTCGAGCTGGGTTATTGTTTATTCCTCGAACCCAAGGTTCGCATGCTGGCTAAACTAGCACGACGTTGACGGCAGCCCAAATATCCCCGTCAATCCTAGGAACCGTGCCCGACTTTCCTTGACGACCATCCTAATCATGAGCTCCCGCTCCGTCGCTGTCTGTACGCAGGCGCTATTCAACAAACACCCCCATGACCATATCGCATGGTCCTGCTCGCGATACTCGTCAAGTCCCCGCGGCGCCACCTCGAGCGATTTCTCCCGCAGACTACTCGCCGCTATTGAGCCAGGGACATATCCTCTGGTGGCCCACCAGTAGAGGTGGCTCCAGGGCTCACCGCCAGCCCAGAAGGCTGCGTCAAAGGGCGCCGTGTCAGCAACGGACACGCGCAGGAAGAGGACGTATGTCTTGATCAGCCGGACGGCATCGTTGATGCGGCAGTCTGCATGCTGTCCGCTCTCGCGCTGCCACAGGCGCGAGGCATGATATTGGTTGACCCAGCTGCGGACGTTGCCTAGATCGCCCAACACCCAGTGCGTGTCGTTGTGGTGGCTAGGACCGGGCGCATCCTCGGTGAACGTGGACACGAGTATATTGCCCGGCTTAATGTCGTCATGGCACAGCTGGTAGTCGTTGTGCATGCGGTCGAGGGCAGCGAGGAGGCGGTTGAGGGAGGGGCGGAAGATAGCGTCGAGCTCGCGGTAGGTGTAGTCGAGGACGCGCAGGCGGTCAGCGAGATGGAGGAGGTTGCCGCCCTCGAGGTAGGGCATGACAAAGTGCCAGCTAGCTTTGGAGTGGTCAGTGGGCGAGGTGAGGAAGTAGTCTCTGACGGGGAGGAAGTCGTCGTTGTCGCTGAGGTCGTCGCGCATGCCGCCGAGTAAGATGGATGCTGGGATCTCTGATGGCCAGCGCGTTTCTCTCGTGGCGCCAGGAACGCAGTTGCGCAAGGGGCTGCGGCGGACGTTGAAGGTCTTGATCACGGTGGCATTGAGGCGGAAGACCTCACCCTCGGTGCCGCCGCCAAGACGGCGCCACTGGTCGACATGGTCGAGGACATGGCGGGAGTCGTGGGCGTCGAGGCTGAGGGCCCAGTTGTGGCTCGCAATGGCAGCAGCGGTGTCGTCGAAGCGGCGGTCGAAGCGGGTGGGCGAGTACTTTGCCCAGAGATCGTGACGGGCGACAAAGTGCTGGTAGATAGTCCAGAAGACGCCAAAGGCGGCGGTCGCGACGAGGGTGCGCAACAGGACCCGGTAGCCGGGGCGGCGCCTCAGCTCTGCGCGGAGGGGGTAGAGGCGCCGCTTGAGGGCGCCATGAAGCATGGCAGGCACGACGTGACGCCGGTCGAAGAAGGACAGCCACTCAACGTCTCTGCGGGAGACGTAGATGCACAAGGAGGGCTGGCGAGGCGGGAGGGATAAGCGAGCAGTCGGCCATTGTGGAGGAGGCGGCAGCGGAATACAAGGACTGGTGGACTGGTGGACTGGTCAGGTCAGGTTAGGACAGGACAGGACAGGACAGGACAGAAGAGGATTGGACAGGACAGCATTGGACCCTGGGAGACAGGCAGGCAGGGTGGTGCTTGCTGACCGACCTCTACCTGGCTTGAGGAGGACCTTGGGAGGCACTGTCACTGGCACTGTCACTGGCACTGTCACTGGCACTGTCACTGGCACTGGGCGGCCCATTGCTCCCATCCAGTCCATTCCCCGCCCCTTCCCCATTAGGACAGCAATCTCAGGTCCCACTGTATTCCCAATTGAGCAAACAGTCTCGACAAACGGACCTGACCCCCGCTGCTACTGCCACAGTAGGTCACTTAAGCACCTAAACTCCGCCGCAAACCATCAATCGCTGCACTTGTCGCCATCATCATGATACGGGTGCGCGCCTTCACGCCTTCACGCCTCTATGTCCTGGACCGAGTCTGAGATCCCCGGGAGCCCAAACTATGCATCAAGTCGGACTTTACGCCTGCACATGCATGGCAGGGCATGTCCTGTTCAATATGGCACTCGTCAACCTGCAGCCCCGGACTTAACCAGCCACAACAACATGATAGTACCGCAACGCTGGGTGCTGCTGCATCGGCGAGTGACTCGACGGCACTTTATATAAACCGCCAGCACAGCCTTTGATCTCCAGTCTCAGAACCACCACTTCAGCACACAGCCAGCCAGTATCAGCATCAGCATCCGCATCAGCATCCGCATCAGCATCAACACTCTCGCCTCCACCTCCTCTACCAGCCACATCACCGCCCACACCACCCTCTCGTCCAACATCACCACCAACACCATGTCTGCCTCAGCACCACAGCCCAAGCAGATTGTCGACCTCCCCCTTCACCTCACCCCTGCGGCCTGCAAAGGTCGCACTTTCATCGTCACCGGCGCAAACACCGGCCTCGGCTATGAAGCCACCAAACACCTCGTCCTTGCCGGCGCCACCAAAGTCATCATGGCCTGCCGCAGCCTCGAGACTGGAGAGAAAGCTCGCCAAACCATCCTCCCATCTGTACATAACTCTTCGCAGACATCCCTTGAAGTATGGGCCCTCGACCTTTCCTCCTACGACTCGGTCAAGACTTTCGCGGCTCGTGCACACAATGACCTCGACAGGCTTGACGTGGTCATCCAGAACGCCGGCATTGCTGCTTCAGATCCCTCACACTTGGCAGAGGGACATAGGGTCACCACCACAGTCAACGTTCTAGGCACCACGCTTCTCGGGCTCCTGCTGCTGCCCAAGCTTAGCGACACAGCGAAACGCTTCTACCCTACCACAGGTGCAGAGACTGAGGAATGGAACAGGCCGCACATGGCGATTGTCTCGAGTGGTGCAGGCTTTTCTATGAGCCCAGCGCTGTGGGACAGCGTCAAGGACGATGCATTGGTCAAGTTGGACAAAATGGAAAACGCGTTGATGGTGTAGGTTTTCTTCTTCCTCCCCTTCACCTTGCCAGCTTCAAGCCTAGAAGACTAACCTCGACAAAAAAATAACAGTTACCCTCTGTCCAAGCTCCTGATCACCCAAGTCGTCCGCTACCTCGCTTCCTCCGTGGCTCCCGTCAGCCGTACGGGTGTAGTCGTCAACGTGCTCTGCCCAGGTCTCTGCACGACCGAGCTCGACCGCCACGCCCCTGAAGCCTTCCGTGTCAAGCTTGCCGCTGACCGGGCCGATCATGGACGTACCGCCGAACAGGGCAGTCGCACTCTGCTCCATGGTGCTGTGGCAGGCCCGCAGAGCCATGGGCAGTATTTGAGCGATGCCAGAATTGCAGCGTGAGTTCCTCTGCTCTCCTTGACCTGAAATCCCCAGCGACCGCTGAGAGCCCTGGATCAAAGAAACACTTGCTAACTTGAGTTGTGGCTTACAGTGACAAAGTACCCAACTGGCTAGGCAATGACAGCGGCGAGGCGTGTTGGAAAATTGTGGCCGAAGAGCTGGAGAAGATTGTGCCCGGTTGCGTCAAGGCTGTTCAAGCGCTGTAAACATGATGACCCCTCAGAGAATATCCCAGGGAACGTTGGATCACGATGAAATGAGCTATCTGGACGTGTTGAGGAATCTTTCTTTGTTTTAGTAGGTTATTGATTTTATATTTTATTGATTACTAGAGTATAGCCTACGACACGAAAATGCTGTCTATCATAATGGCCAGACTGAAAGGGGAGAAAGCTTATAGCTCCTAACTATTTATAGTGCAAGGAAGACCGTATCCGTAGGGCTGGGCATTTTAATACAATGTAAAGGGTTGATTGTACCTCGGTGTTATAGGTATTGGTCTACAAGATAAGCCAAGCCTGAATTATAAAGAATCATTTTAAAACGGTCATCCTTCTCCTCGTTGAGTATCAGTGTATCACTAGAAAATGATATGCTCTCGTTTAATCAAGCTACTGGGCCAGGTAACAGGTAAAAATAACACTTAGTCCATCCGCGAGTCCAGCAGGCGTCATGTTTCTATACCCAGCCGTCAGATAGCCTCTACGCACCTTGGCAAGAGTAGACTCGTCACCATGGGAGGAGTGTAGTTCCATGTATCATACATATGCGCTATTAGGATTGAGTTCCGACAGTATAATAGAAAACAGATCAAAGGCGACATGTGGATCGAGACGCCGCTCTCCCTTTTCACCTTTGCAGCATCGCTGCATGATAATTCAACCTAATTCCGCCATCCATGTCAAGATTCAGATCGATACAAGACCCTTAGCTCACTAGGACGCTCAGCACATCAGGTACCCATACTCCCCCGTCCTATCCGTGTTCACAACAACCGTCTCGCCCGAGGTAGGGTACAAAAACACCAACTTGAGCCCAGCACGGTCGGGAGCCCACTCGGCATGCTCCCAGCGCAGCCTCAGGGCCTCTGGGAGGCCAGAAGTGGTCAGGTCCAGCTCCATCCCGTCTGGCGAGCCTCCCGTGGCTCGCGTCGAGTCCGGCGCAGCGGCGCCAGCTGACACATTACCATGAATAAATTCGGACGCCCCTCCGGCCCCGGACTTAATACCTAGTGCTGCTTCATCGTTAGTCCCTAGATACGGCAACCGCGTCTGTGGCATGACGACAAGACGCCGCGCCTCCTCGAGGTCAACAAGCACCTTTGACCCGATATACGTCGCCTTGTCGTCCCACGTGGACCCTTGGTTGACGACGATCTTGCACAGAGCCAAGAGCCGCAGACGGATGGAGTGGTCGCGGCAGGCGCGGAGGGAGACGCAGAGGGACTGCAGCAGGCGGCTGTTCAGGACCGGCATAGGGAAGGACTGGGTCGGAATCTCGTCGTTGCGCTTCTCGGAGCGATGGCGTTGTTCTTCTGCTGTGGGCTGTGGAGAGTGCAGTTTTGAGGAGGCTCTCGTGGGGCTCGAGGACGATCTGATGGGGATTTCTCTGTCGGGGTTAGAGCCGGTTGAGGTCGTGTTTCCTGGTTCCAGTCCCGGTCCTGGTCCCGGAGCACTAGGACCTTGCGATTGTGCTTGACCTCCTCCATTTCCTCCTCCTCCTGCTGCCGCCGCCGGAGCGCCACGCGCTGGGTTCGTTACCGCCACGGACGAAGACGCGGACTCTGACCTCCTGACCGCTGCCGCCACGTGCTCTTGCTGCTGCCTCACCACGATGGCCATGATCCTCTCCTCCACCATGTCCACGCCCACGCGGTAGCGCTCGACATAAGGGTCATATCGACACTCGCTCGCGCTCAGACACGACGCGGTGAATGCGTAGAGCACGTTGACCGCGTACAACAGCTCGAGCCAGGCCAGACTCGCCTCTCCGCTGGCCCCACGGGAGACCTCGCCATGTCCACCACCGCCCACGGTCGCCGCCGCTGCACTATATCGCGCCTGCTCCTCGCGCTCCCGGGCCATGCTGTCGTGTATGATGACGTTCCACTCCGAGATCTGCGCCAGGAACCTCTGCTGCGCGTCCCTCGTGCGGGGATCCTCAATGTCCCTCCCCGTCCTCGTGACGATGCTCCAGCACCGGACCCCCCAGAGTGTGACCCGTCCCACAAAGGCCTCCCACTCCGTCATCGCGTCCCTCAGCCCCAGCACCCTCTCCCTGCGCGTCTCCCATCCGTCCAGTGAGACGGCGGACCGCAGGGGACCGATGTCCAGCGTGGATATCAGCCTCGTCTGGGCCGTGTACGAGGGTAGTGCGAACGCGGTGTATGTCGCGGAGAGGAAGAATAAGTTCTCCAACCCTTTTATGCCCTCGTCGTCGTCGCAGGAGCGGCTCCCGGGGATGAGGGAGGCGGAGGTGGTGTCGGCTGTGAGGTTCAAGGGTTTCGAGAGGGCAGAGAGGGTCGAGGATGTTAGGGTGTCGACGGCGGCGGTGTTGCCTTGGGCTAGTTCGAAGAGTATGAATAGTGTTGAGAGGATTAGGATGCTTCGCGGCGGGGGGGCCGTGGTGGTGTTATTGTTATTGCTGCTCGGGAGAGAGTGAGCGGAGGAGGATAGGGATAGGGTTGGGGAGGTGAGTTGGTTCCGGAAGATGGAGATTGCTCTTGTATGATGTGTTAAGGCGTGACGCCAGGCCGTGTGGTTGATCTTGGCGAGGTTGTATACATCTGTGGATGGCCTTGGACTGCGGTTTGCCAGGGCGAGGGCGCCAATGCTGATCACCGACGACCGGACCGCGTCGTCCCGGGCACATTCACGGAGGATGGTCCGGGTCAGATCCAGGGGCGAGTAGGAGTGCGTGGCGAGGTCATGTATAACGGAAGAGCGGAAGAAGTCAAAGTAGAGCGCCTCGGTTTGTGTTAGTTTTGGTTCACCCGATGGTGCGGAGGGTATTGGGATGTTATGCTGGCTGCTTTTCGCCAGGGGCTGGGACAGAGCTGATGTAACTCTGGAACCTGTGCTTGTAGTCGCTGCAGGGAAAGTACAGTCGAAGCCTGATGTTAGACAGCGCTTGCATATTGGGCGGGCTTCGTCGCATTTGATTCGTCGTTTTTTGCACGAGTAGCATCCTGGGAAGAGAGTGTCAACGACTCGAGTTGAAAGTATGAAAGTATAAAAGTATAAGCTAGCTGGGGTTGGCTTGTGAAGCAAACTATGAACGCACCGGTGGACACCTTGTGATGCGGAGCTCTTCTCCGCGGGAACTTCGGGGCTGTCATTGGGCACCTGGGGCTAGCAGGAGGATCCTCTAGATAGAGCCCCCGGACTGGCTTCTTGTCGAGCCGTGGTGGTACCGGCAACCCGGTGTCGAGATAAGCTAGTGGACTGCTGGCCCGCTCTTGCCCGATGGCGCGGGATCCAAGGACCAGCTCAGATTGTTGGGTGGTAGCGGGCCGGACCTTCGGACTGTGCCGAATCAGAGGTGCTTGACGAGCTGCGCCAAGCTGCCGGCAGTTGACCTGTTACGGGATCTTGCCCAGAGTGGAAGAGGGCCTTGAATCGGTAGGCTGATGCGACCGGCCCCAAAGGGAAGTGTTCGAGATGCGTGGCGTCTCGAAAGATGCAGGTGGGCGAGCGAGGGGAGGACGGTGAGACAAGAAGCAACCAGTCATCCCCAGAGAATTGATAGGGCTGACCAATCAGAAGGGGTTTTGCGTATGGGTTGTCATCGCGTCAGGGGTCCCCTGGTCCAGACACTTGGTTGACATGTATCAAGAGTGCTGATTCGTGGAGTTAAATGGCTTGCGTAGAGCCTCATTCCATTCTATGTTGAAATGCCACAAGAATCTTCCATTTCTTAATCCTAGTGATATACGGTATATTTTGCAACTTGTTCAGGATATAGCATCGCTATTCTGTAATGGTCTTGGGACCAATCGAAAAGCAACTGCAGGCTGACGAGACCTCAGGTGCTGGGGAACTGCGCTGCTGAGTGCGGTGCTGTCTAGGTGTCTTGGCTGGAGTCTACCTACAGGCAATAGGAGAGGGTTGCCGGCAACAATGTCCAACGGGCTTGTGAGCAGGAGCTGCGAATGCATTGCCCTTGGGGTCTATTGGCTTTGGTGATTATGGTAGGAGGACAAGCAATTTGTGACCCGAATGTTGCAACTTGGGGCGTGGGATATAATACTGTCGTGTAGTACATATAATAGACAATAAGCCCGGTACCAAGTGGAGCAGTTTCACTCCACCTTAGTGGTAAATTGCCACAGGTAGTTTTAGGGTCATCGTCGATAGTCAGTTCTCTTGACTGTTCAAGATTCTGGGTATTGTACAGCTCTGGCGTATAGCGCGCCCCAGATGGAATTCGCCGCTGCGAACAGCTTCAAAGTATGCCCTAGGTACATGCATATTGGACGCGGCGGTTCGTGATGTCCAGCTGCAATCTTACACAGAGTCCATTACTGGACGCGAGTGCATGACGCGAATTATGGACCGCGAGCTACTGAGTACCTGGACGCGAGGATTCTAGCGCAGATATATTCTCTTTCGAGTGTCAATCTTGGAGCTGCACAAATCATAGAGCGAGAAAACTTTAGGGGGCAGCCAAACACGCGAAAACAAGTCCAGCGTGGATTAGTATAGTAGTTAGCGAGTGCAATCGGGACGCTCTGCGCGTATAATGTGCGTTTAAAACCCTCATTCGGCGCGGAATTAGCAATGTGTTTAGTATAATCAGGCTGGTATAGTTGGCAGCTCGGAATCAGCTACTACAGGCGGGCTACGGGGCATAGAAGATGAGGGAATCGGTACAGCATATTAAAGTGGTATCACCTAATGACGAATATAAGGAACGAGACAAGTGGAGGGAGTTTCTCATCTATGCTTTCTGACTACTGAGCGACGATGGTGGAGTCGAATTCAAGGAGAAATACTACCTGAGCTACTAGGTTAGGCGTTTTTTACGGGTTAATGGGCGAATTAAGGAATCGGTCAGACATCTCAAATGGACGCATCGGTAGAGAGATGATCAATATCCCGAAAAGCACCCTGATCGACCAGTATCACAGCACGCTCTTGCTATAGTATACGAAACAGATGGACAGATTGAAAAGGCGGTCGACCTACTCGAGCATGTCATAGCGGTGCAAGGGTAAACACTTGCGGGCGATCATCCTTCTCCATTGACGTGACAAAACGAGCTGCGTCAATGAAACAAGGATTGCGCTTGGATCAGAGCACGTTGGCCATGTACGCGTTAAGACGTCGTGATTGACTCGAATGTTCCTTGACGTTTTACATCCTGTGCAGCGGATTCTGCAGAAGAACTCCGGCGTCGTCCCGTAGGCTTTTCAAAAATGCTGATTTCGCGCATTGTACTGTCAGCTGCGTAATAGAGAGTCGGGGCAACCAAAGCGAACACGAGACTTGTTGGTTTCAAGAATCAGAAGTTTGGAGAGACCTACGTGGATGGGATGTTCTTCTTGGAGGCTGTATTCGAGCCATACACTAGTGAAGACGTGCTGTGGGTTTTGAGCATCCCTTTAGACAGTCTGATAGAGAGGGACAGTTGGGACTTGAGACGTACGTGCGGGTGCCGAAAGTGCCCACTCGACACTCGTCCACGAAACCATCGCAGTGTCTATCTCCGTGTCCATGTGCCCATGTCAACGATGCTGCCTTTATCAGTTACCGGGACATGCTTTTGCTAAGCTGTATGACCAAACAGTAATGCTGTGTCTTCTGCATGGGCAGCAACCAAGGTAGGTATTTTTGAGATGTCCCATTGCCCCTTGCGCAGGCTATTTTGGATTTATTGCAGATTGACACCAGGGTCTATGATAACTTCGTAGCCTGCTTTTCTTCGTAATTAGTCCTCTGAATTCTATTGTGGCAGTTTTGCCAGGCAGGGTTGTGGGGGCCAGTCCCATTGGCCCGTGTGCCTCTGAGCACCTGCGCACCGAAACGAAACGAAACATCGTCGACAGGGGTCTCTTGACGGTGGGGGGCAAGTAAGCAGGGCAGTGCAATGTAGTGGAAGGGTTGTATGCAGCAGCTCAGCTGGGGGCTGCTTATGAAAGACGTGTGTGTGTCCATGTAGGAACTTTTCGTCATTTCTGAAATTAGTCCCTCGTTCTTGGGCGATAGCGCAACTGAGCCAGTCTGGCGTTGATTATGTTCTCTGTGCACACGGATAAGGCAGACGAGCTGACACAATTGCTGCGTTCCAGTTTGATGATGTAAATATATCGTAAGTAACTGGACCTTTCGTAGCTTGGTAAAAGCGATCGGGCCAGTTGGGCCCCGCAAAGCACATCTGTGACGTTGACTGAAGGCCCCAAGATCGGCGACAAAGGGTCACGAGTTGTGGCAGGGATGGTGAGATGGGGATGGGGCCGCTGAGGTGATCGACGTCCCCGGATTAGGGCTGTGACGGCTGTCCGCCACACGGGCTATGGCACAGCTATTGTCCATTTTTGGGAGATCACGCTGCGCCGCCCATGCGACGTAGTCGAGGTAGTTTCTTGTCATACTCTTTTGTTCTCTCCTCTATGATTGTTGTGCTGGCTGGCCGGCTGGGCATTGGATATGTCCGTGAAGAATCTTTTTATGCGTCCCCATAGGTTGGCACAACTTACATATTTCGAAACACACCGCATGCCACGTGTCGCTCGGCATTTGTACGAAAAAGCGACCTCGTGACGTTGCCACGCTGCCCCGAAGCCAAGCGGGTATGAATGCCGACTTACGCGCAGAAGCAAAAATTCAAGCTTAAAGGTAGCGGACTGGGGCAGGCGGGCGCCAGGGGTAGGGACAAAGCCTGAAGGGAGATGCAGGCGGAGAATACTACGTAAGGCAATGTGACCTTTCTGGGCGCTCTGCTGTCAAGCTGTCCCTGGGAGCTTACTGGTCGGCATTGTCGTCATACCAGGACCCTGGCCCGCTGCGGGGAGACTGGGAATTGTCTTGGTCGGGACGATCGCTTCTGCCTGATTGGACGGGGTATTGGATCTTGGGCCATTGGCGCTTGGGCTTGCACGGGGCAAAGAAGCGGAGATCGCCTCGGAGCTTGGGCTTACAGCACATGTAACGCTATGGGAAGTTGGGGGTTCTATTGTGGTCATTGTCTTTCGCATGGGCCGAGGCGGCAGACCTGAGGCGACTATCGTGATCGCTTGGTTCAATAGTAGCCCTTAACTCCGCTTTGGCCTACTCGATTTGTAAACTATTTAACCCACTGGACCGCCAGAAGTCGAACACCCGAAATACTTTTTGCATCTGTCAACACGCATAGTGTCTGTCTCTATAGCCATATTACCGCATGGCTCTGTAGCATCATCCTCTACTCAGTTTTTGCTCTCATACACAAAACATCTACACAATGTTCAACACCATCAAATCTCCCATATCACTACTAGCGGCCATCGGCCTGCTATCCCAGACCTCATCATGGGGGGCATCAGCCTCGCCGTTGCTTCAGAAGCGCGTGAGTCCTGTGCTGGCCGGCTATAACGCCGACCCCAACATCATCGTGTTCGGCGACACATACTACATCTACCCGACCAACGACGGTGAGGACTGGGAGGGCAAGAGCTTCTATGCGTGGAAGTCCAAGGACCTGGTCAGCTGGACCAAGAGCGCCCAGCCAATCCTCACTCTCGATCAAAAGAACGTTCCTGTAAGTTTTCCCCAAGTCATACCTGGTGTTCTTGAAGCACGCCCCTTGTCTTTTCACGCATCAATGTGGCTTTCGTAACAAGAACATCATCTAACCACCCCCAACAGTGGTCCGACGGCAAAGCCTGGGCGCCCGGCATAATTCAGCGGGGCGACAACTACTATTTCTACTTCAGCGGCTCATACCCAACAACAGCCGACCTAGCCATCGGCGTAGCCGTCGCCCCTTCCCCCGAGGGGCCCTTCACCGCGCAAGCCTCACCCATAATCACAAACCGCGACCCAGAGCCCATCAAGGCCATTGTCTCCATCGACCCCATGGCCTTCCACGACCCGGTCTCGGACAAGTGGTTCCTGCTCTGGGGCAACGGGCGCGCGCTGATCGCCGAGCTCAACGAGGACATGTTGGACGTCAACTGGTCCACCGCGCGCGAGATCACGGGCTTGGACGGGTACTTTGAGGCGCCCTTTGTCTTCTTCCGCGACGGCCTGTACCACATGACCTGGTCCGTCGACGACACGCGCAACCCGACGTACCACGTCGCTTACGCGACCACACCGGACCTGCTCAGCGGGTCATGGACCAACCACGGGACCCTGCTGGAGCAGAACGCGGACCTGGGCATCAAGGGCACGGGGCACCAGAGCTTTGTCAACGTCCCCGGCACGGATGACTGGTACATCTGCTACCACCGGTTCGCGATCCCGAACGGTGACGGCAAGCACAGGGAGACTACTATCGATCGGGTCGAGTTTGACGGCGCCACCGGCGTGATGAAAAAGGTTGTGCCGACGCTGGAGGGTGTGGGACCGCAGACTGTGTCTTGAGGGAGAGGAAGGAGGATGGAGTGGGAAAAAGTCACAGGGATGTGACGGTCCAAAAGAGGATAAAGCTTACGATTCATGATAGCCAAAAATATGTTCATACTGTTCCAGGTGCTGTACAGTTAGACTGAAAATTAATTATACCGCGGCCCAAATTTTTAGTGCTAGAACATAAGTGAAAAAAGCATGCAAATCTAAAATTTAAGTATAGATAGTAGGGTTATAGGAATTTGCCAGGTCGTACACACTCTGGAACTCGGTACACACATAGAATTCATATTCCACATCGATTTACAACCAAGCATTCTACCTATAATTTTAAAATTCCCCTCTTCCTATACGTATCTATAAATCTCTCTACTAATCTCATCCCTAAAATATTATCTAGCTTACTCCCATTTATCCCCGTCGGTCCTAGTTGTAGCGCTATCTAATGATCTATAAATCCCCCGCGGGACGCCTAATTCAATAGTATATCCTACCGCATTCTGTATACGCGCGATATACTCGACTTTGACTATGCCCTCCTCGCAGAACCTATAGCGGGATATACGTCAGAGCACGTACCATTTTATGCCTTGCCTACTAACACTAGTTCTAGATTGAACCTACGCCTTCCTCTGCCCACCAGCTTGCTCATGGGGAGGGGACAGCGTTGGGACATCTGGGCTTAGGTCTATGTTGTTTCCCGTCGGCGAAGTAGTAGTGTGGATACTGGGGTCCTGGTTTGCTTCACGCTGTTGGGGCGGCATCGTGGTAGTAGCAGGATCTGACGGCACGCCACGACAAGCCGGTGCTCGGACACTATGAGAACATGTAGAGCAGATTGATTCAGAGGCTCGTGCCGATCTTGTACCAGAAGGACAGTTCGGTGTTGTTCAAGCCAGAGTTCTCTAAACCTCGGAAAGCAGCTGTCCCGGGCTGCACTTTCGTCGCGCCGAAACCCATTCTTCAGCTCCCAGCTGAGAACGCAACTGCCTTTTTGCCCCCAAGCTTCTTCTTAGCTCTATAATTTGAGACTCCAATATGTATCCGCATCTATGGAGCTGTGTCCACATCTGAGATGACCATGCGCGAAGCTTAACTACTGAAAGCCAATCTATGGCGCCTGACATTGAGCCGTGCCTGATATGGTGCTGGACCAGAGGCCAATAAGGAGCTACAAACAGACAAATGACACTTTCATCGAGACCGGGACTTTCCACTCAGATACGAAATCGGTGTCCGTGTAGGTCATGCGCAAGTGCTTCCGCGCACGGACAACATGTCCTGTTACACTACCATCATCGAGATCGGTGGCGCGTCCATAAAGACCATAACACAAGGCAGCCAATTCGTGCTGTATATTCAATGACGGCTTGTTCAAACCTCCTCGCTAAATTACACCAGTCACGACGTCGCGTTATACTGCAAGCTTACCACACGACAGTGCAACAAAAATAGTCTTGTAGCTAGATGTTTCGGCACTCCACAGTTTTGTATATTAGCTGAAGTCATATGGCATATAATCAGATAGGACAAGTTTCCGTACGAGTCATGTAACTTGACTTCTGCAAACAGCTACCCTAATCTTGGCATACCTCTTTGACCAGTGGAGAAGTTCAGGAAGGTGGGATGGACGTCAACCTACTCGTGGTCCACAATCGGTAACGGCATGATGGAGAAACCTAGATTGCCCGAAGTGTCTCAGCTGTGACACATTACTGATAGTATATCAGGAAGTGGATGGAAGTCAAGCAGATGAGATGATGAAAAAAAGTTATGTGAGTTAGGTCATGAGTGGATGATGACCTGCGCCCGTTCTTTCCACATTACTCAGGGTTGTTGCTGAGAGGCTGGCCACCAAGGCATAACTTGACTGGTTCATATTTAACTACTACGATACTGAGAGGAAGTCGAAAGTAGCCCACGTGCTCAGGTCCCGGGCCAGGGACGGGCATCGAGGGGAATGCCAGGCATTGGGGCGGGCGGCCGGCTCCTTGCCCGGAAATGCCGGGGCGCAGTTCGCTCATCTACGGGGACGACTTCCCCGCTTTCGCACTCGAATGACCCGAATGCATGCGGAGATCCTGGGGTAGGGGGAGAGGTCTACGAATTCCGCATCTTCCGCATCTTCCGAATAACCTTCTCAACCCCTCCATTGATATCGGCGCCCCCTTGTAATTCCCATCCCTCAGGCAATTTGATCATCGTCCGGGACCCGACCGGTGCGGAAATTGAGATTTGGCCACTCAGCCTGTCCGCGTCCAGCATGATATGCACCTGCACTGCGCCTAATGGTGTATCGATGCGGCATTCAACAGAGTCCAACTCCGCGAGGACGGGCTCAAGTCCAATCTCCTTCCATCCCGATGTTCGAGGGTACAAGCCTGCTAGATAACGTGGCAGGAGGAAGACAGGCCACGTGGACCATCCATGCGATAGAGACACGTCGTGGTTGAAAGGCGTACCATCCAGCCTCATTGCTTCCCAGTGCGCTCCGGAATAGTTGGCGTTGCTATCGTCAGCCATCACTCCCCAAAGTGCTCGAAGCAGGTCCAGTGCGTGTCGGCCTTGAGATGCAGAGAAGAGCGCCTCCACGGCGAACCCTGTCGCATACGGGCTGGCCACGCCACACTTATCCCAGTGGCCGAGGCCCTCGAAGGCCGGAGCTAGCTGCCCAGGTCTTGGGACGAGTTTCTGAACGATGCTCTCCTGCGAAGAAACGACCCCTTGCGTAAGGGCGTAAGCGTTGACGTCTTGACAGAACCCAGTCTCTGGCAGTTGTGAGCCCATGCGTAGAGTTCCAGACTCGGGACTCCACAGATGTGAAAGGATAGCGGCCTTGACCTTGTCTGCTCTCGCGCTGTAGAGCACCTGAAGGTCTGGATCTGGGGACATTTCACACATGGCCCGCAGGGCATCATGATACGCCAAGTTAATGCCGGCAGATACACCAAACACTGGCCCGCCCATTGGGAACCACGTTACTGTGAAGTAAAAGGTTAGTTTTACGATAGCTGATAGAATAAAGATATGCGGTATACATACGCTGGAGATAGGGAGGCGCTTCAATTAGGCCGCCTGTGTTCTGAAGGCTTTTAGCATAGCTGATGAGCTTTTTCAGCCTCGTCCAATTGGTCGAATGTAATTCAGTGTCTCCTGAATGCAACCAGTAGTCTCTGCACGTAACAATGAGGAGGAGAGCGTAGGTGATCGAATAGAAAGCATACGACGGAGGCTCGCCCTCGTCGTGTTCCGGGGCTTGAATCGGACACAAGTTCCCTATGTAGCCGTCCTTTGTCTGGTGGCTTACTAGTAATTTGATTGACCCCTTCCAAGCTTCCAGATTGAGGGTCGAGTACGCGACGGAACGTCCCATGACAAAGACGTCGCCCCCGAATATTGCGCGATCTCTTTTGGCACCATCCACCGTGCATGCCAGAGAATTCGTACCAACCTGAAAGTCGGCGAAAGTCCTGTCCATCTCAGGGGTTGTCATCTTGTTGCTATAGAGCACGTCGCCTAGCGGGCTCTTCACCTCAAGGTGTCGGTATGTAGCGCTCCATCCTTCAGGACCTCCGAACGCGATGGAGCCGATGTTGACGTGGTCACCGGCCAGCAGCGAGCGCATGTTGAGCCCGGCCAGTTCGGCAATGTGCTGATCACCAATCGAGATGGCGACAGACGCGTCGCGGGCCACTGTGGTCACCGGCAGCCATCCGGTTAGTGATATGTCTTCGGGTATCTCCCAGGACCCTTTCGGAATCACGGGCGTGATCGAAGGCTGATTTGCAAGCCCCTCGAAAGCCGACAGAGTCCTCGCTTCAGCATCCAGGCACAGGACGAGGCCGTTGGCAACCATCCAGACGCCCCAGCTAGCACCGCCTTGCTCGATCCGCACATCGAAATTGACGACCTTGTCCTTCCAATTCGTCCCTTGCCGGCATGGCGCCCAGTGTCCGGCATAAATACGGGTGCCTTCCGCGGTGACGTCCCATGCCGGCCTTGTCTCGTGTTTTTCAACGGTGCACATGTCGACGGTACGGACTCCGTCGATCCAGATCCGGTTCAGCGTTGGGTCAGAAGTCTCAAATACGCATTTAGTAAGCGCGCTCGGGCGAATCTCTTCGAAGCCGATAGAGGAAAAGCGGATGGACGCCTCATTATCGACCAGCGAGATTTTCAGATACCGCTGTGAGTATTGTACGTGTCGGCTTTTTATTGTGTGAGGGCCCTTGGATCGAGCCACGGTGTGCACGCACGATCGATAGCTATCCATAGCGTTTGAGAAAAGGAAGAACGGCCCGTCGCCTGCGCCTGGAGGTTAGCAAGTGACTTCTACCAGCTGCCTGGGATATAGAAACTGACCTTTCTCATGGTCCACACCTGCACGGGTCTCACTGTAGGTGGCTTTGAAAGAGACATGCTCAGTTAGACTGGAAAATGTCTCGATCTCGAAGACGGGCTGGCCCCCTACGCAGCGACCAAAATCTAGTATGATCTCTCGTTCATCTTGCCCTGCTTGGGTGGACAATGTGAAGGGCGACTGTCCTAGCGGCTCCCAGGCCCCGGGACCTCGTGAGAGCCTCAGGCTGACCTTGGGATACACACTGACAGGCATGATGAGTCGTAGCTGGAGGCACAATTTTGCAGTCCGAGAAAGGAAAGGTTGTGTGGTGTATGCGGATGAGAAAGAAACATCCCGCCTGGGCCTCGTGATATCCCTTCGGCTTCCTTCCGCAATTTAATGATATCAGCTCAAGAACCCCCCGAAGACACAAACCCGGCAGTCGGGGTTGTGGCGTGCGAGGGTCTAGTGCGGGGCCGGAACGCTAGGATTTCCGGGACCAAAGCGCCGGGTCCACGCGCCTGGGCCCGGAAAGTCCGGACAGGTACAAACCCAAAACCCTAACTCCAATCTCAGAAGGCTGCGATTTCCTTGTACATCTTCCAACGAAATCTGGTGGCATTACCCCGAGATACCCTATCTTACCCTTGAATTGTCACAGGCACCCAGGCATGGGTCAACGATCAGGTAAGGAGTACAAGAAGACAGGAGCCGGAGAAGACACGGGACGCACCCGGCCCGGGGGCGGAGAGGTCACGGAGAGATGATGGAACAATCTCATCGTATGTGTGCAATAGGACCAATGCACCGAATGTCTGTGTGATGATGTACCGTACAAGCGACCAATCCTTGCCTTCTTGCCTTTCTTTCTCCTCATCGTGAGTCCTTAACCTCTTCTCTTTATACTTAGAGGAGGAGGAACGGCATGGATACGGAACGCCCTCGGGTGCCTGCGGAGTGGGCTCGGCATGGATTCCTAGATATAGGTCTTACTTATATGGTGCAGTGCTGAGTGGTCCTCCCTTCGCTTGTTTTGCCCAGGCCATAGGAAACAAGGTCGTGAGACCCTCTTCACTTTGTACTTTTGCCTTGTGGCCTGGCAGGACGAAAGGTCCCTGGGAGCTTGCATGTGACATGAAACCAAATCTATAGATATGCGAGACCTACATTTCCTAGATAAGTGTAGAGGAGTCATTCATGCCCTGGATTTCTGCACAAATCTTACCAAAGGAAACTGGATACCAGATCATTACGATTCCAAGTAAGCAAGCGTGCCGTGGCTCGGCCTCAACTTATAACAGCTCACTTACTAAGAACTCGACTTTGCAGGTTGATTTTGAAATGTTCATGTCGTGAAACAAAGACAGGTGATGTCCTTCATCAAGTGTATGTCACGTGCACAATATTACGCTTTACCAAGCTATGTCATAGAAACCAGCCTGTCCTGTTGGTTGTTCTAGCTAGTTGGTCACTTGCTGTGGCGCGAGCAGGCCAAATGGATTTTCGCTCCGCGGATAGAAACAAAGCCAGCTTTTTAACATGCCCACACAGGCTTTGACCTAGGTATATTTTCACTTCCTAGCCAACCGGAGCAGAACATTGAACAAAGCCGCATTACCCGAAATATGTGAGAAACTCCGCAGCGGGCTCTGGTTGAGCAGATAGGCGGGGTAGAAGACGCCAAGCTTCAGCAAGACGTGCACGCCGAGCAGGCTGACGATCTCCGGGTCGCCAGGGGCGATGACCTGGGTGAGCGCGGCGGCGAGGGCCCAGGGGGCGAAGTTCTCCATCAGGTTGTAGTGGGCGCTCCTGAGCCTCAGGGGGAAGCCGCGGAGCTCGCCGAGGTGCTGGCGGGGGTTGTTGTTGTTGAACGTGCCCTGGCAGCCAATGACCTGGCCCGTGACGGAGAGGGTGCCCGAGGCACCGAAAGTCCAGAAGGCATAGATGGCGCTGAGGGCAGGGATGATGCCCGAGGCGTAAGTTGTCCCGGGAAGGGCAGAGGACGCGGTGAAGCCCGGGACGAGGCCGGCCAGGGCCTTGATGAGGTTCTGGACGGGCTCTGCGCTGGCGAGGTAGGATGTCACGGGAATGAGGGCGACGTAGCCAGCGGCGAAGAGGGTGACGGCGGCGCCGGAAGGGTTGACGCTGTCGAGGTTGGAGGGAGTGTTAGCGAGCAGATGTGTGGTGAGGGGAATAACGGGGGAGGACATTGACAGGGAGGTGGTGACGTACATGCCGTCAAAGATGCCCTCGCGGGCCTGGGGGGCGGTGGTCTGGGGCTTGGCCTTGTCCGACATGGTGGCTGATGGTCAATGGGTTGTCTGTCTGTGACCTGGAAGGGATAATCACGGGAGGGAGGAGATAATCAGATCTGGCAGGCTTGGCGGGGTCGTAGATCGATTAAGTAGTGGTACCTGATCGCAGATGACGTCAGCCGCCTTCCTGCGCGCCCCTTGCACTTTCCGGAGTGGAAGCTCGCAAATTAGCGCGGAGTGTCGGAGGCGCCCAAGTCCCCGGACCCTGCAGCGCGGGGAAGAGGAACGCCATGTGTAGCCGAGTGCTACCTAAGTATTGTACTAATTTACTCAAGTACGTACTTGAGTATGTACTTGTGTACCTGGGCACTTCGCAGCAGCAAGCAGCACTTGGCCAGAATCTCGTCAAAGCTCAAGACTCGCACGCACCAGTATCGGGACGTCCCGCACATCCCGCTGGGGGAGCATGGCACCTGTCTCTTTGTAAAACCCTGTCAAACCTTAAGTTACTGTGAAAAGCACAGACACGAGACATACGGCCAGCCAGCCAGCCTGCACCCTTCTTCGCTCCTTGATTTTGCCGCCTTCCCGCACGGGCCCCATTCTTTTTCCCGTGTCCGGGCCCGGCCAGAAATCCGACTTCTAGTCTCTGCTTACCTTGCAAACACGTCTCTACAACAACAACAACAACGACAACAACAACAATAACCGCCACCTGAGCACTGCCATCAGTCCACTAGCCAAATGACAGCAACGGACCAGCCACTCTGCGGCCCATCTTTACAGCGACACACCCGACATCTGCGCCCTCGTCTTGGTAGGCCAGACGATTGAGGCACTCGGGCCTGCCTGCTAGCCAGCCAGCCAGCCAGCCAGCCAGGTCTTCGCTGGTTCGAGTATCAGGCTTGAATGGATCCAGCCACCACCGAGTTGGCAACCATCGCCTCCCAGCCGCAGCACATGTCGTCGTCCTCGCCGTCCTTGCCCTCTCTGCAGCAGCAGCAGCAGCAGCAGCAGCACCAGCAACAGCAACAGCAACAGCAACAGCACCAGCACCAGCACCAGCACCAGCACCAGCACCAGCAGAAGCAGCAACAGCAGCAGCAGCACCGCCGGAAACGTGCAAGAGTCGCCTGCGAGCCCTGTAGATCCCTGAAGCGCAAGTGTGATGGTGGCAACCCTTGCTCCTCATGCGTCCGCTTCGAGTACGACTGCGGCTATCACGTCAAGGGCGCCTCTCCCTCGTCGCCGTTCCTACTCGTCCACAACCACAACCACAGCAGCGCCAGCGCTAACACCAAAAGCGAGCAGGCTGCTGGTCGTAGGTCGCCTGCCTCACCTACGGCGCCCGGCCGTCCACGAGCTTCGTGGCTCCAGCAGGGGTTGCCACAGTCGGTATCGTCGACTGGTTCTACTGCTACTGCTGCTGCTGTCGTTAATCATTGCGACGCTGGTCTGCCCGGGGAGAAGTCGTTGCTGTCACTTGAGAGCAACTCGGGGGCTGCGTTCGCAAGACGACTTGCCTTACGCATCGACCCCAAAAATGCCCCAAGGGCGCATTTGTTTGCCTGGAACCCCTTCCTGGGATCCCGCGACAAAATATCAGTCGTGCAAGGCGAGCAGGTTCCGCCATCCCTCATACACATCCTGTCACAGGCAGACACGGAGGCCCTCGCTGCCGTCTACTTTGACAAGATCGACCCCATCTACGGCTTCATAGACCGGCGCCAGTTTGACAACCAGGTTAAGCAGCGTTGGTTCAACCCGGCGCTGCAGCACGAGTACGATGCCGTCATCTGTGGCGTCGCGGCTCTTGGATACGTCTTCTCATGCGTTCGGCCGGTCAAAGCGGAATACTACCTCGTCCACCACGCCAGGCTACTCCTCGAGGCAGCCCTCTCCTCGACACCGACAGTCACATCGGTCACGGCCTGGGTTCTTCGAGTCACTTATCTTAGAGTAACCGGCACGCCTCACGCCGCATGGATGGCTAGCGGCATCCTGATGCACATTGTTGAGGCAGCCGGTTTGCATTGTGAGCCATTAGGCGATTCCGTTTTACCAACAACTTCGATTGGCGAGACCGTCGACGCAGACATCCGCCGGCGCATCTTTGGCGTCGCGCAGCACCTCAATACGTGGATGTCATTCGACATGGCACGCTCGCGCATTGTGCTGCACAACGCAACTACAATCGCCCCTAAACCTCGCGACGGCGACTACACAGTCGAACTGCTCGACTTACTCCCCTACTCGGCCCTTCTGGACCCAGACAATGAGCCGAGCGCCTCCGAGCTCGAGACCGCGCTGATTGAGGTCCTGGACAAGGAACACACCCGAGCCCCCCCAATCGTTGTAGCGCAGTGCAACCTGGTCCTCTGCATCTGCCGCCGCCTCAAGTCGAACAACACCAACTTCATGGGCACTCTACTCCTGCGAATCCTTGAAATGACTTCTCGCGGCGTACAAGCTGCACAGGCTATGATCAATGGGGGCACGCCGTGGCATCACATTGCCAACGTGCCCTTCCAGGTGGTCTGCCTACTGCTCGCGATCGACACGGAATCCACCATCGACCAGCTCGTTGACGCGATGCAGTGCCTACGCAGCGCGGTGGAGAGGTATGATACCGAGGCGCTGCAAGAGGCACTGGGTACGGCATCGATGCTAGTCTTGCTGTATCAGCGGCGGAAAGAGAGGTGTGCTGCGAGGTTGAGTAGGATTCTGAGGCAGTTCCCTGTCCCGACGCAGATTGCCACTGAGAAACCTACTGGAGCAGCAGTAGCACCGATGGCCATGTTGTCGTCATCGTCGTCGCCTTCTCTGGTGCAGGCACCGCAACCGCAGATGCCTGGGGGGACTGATCTGGGGTGGCTTGATGGCCTGGTTGCTGAGATTCCTTCGCTGCAGGACATGGATCTCGGGGCTTTTTTGCAGCAGGACTTCGCATGGGAGGACAACATCCGGTCAGTCGTTCAATGATGTAGAGTCTTGTAGAAGCTCTCAAGAGGTTCGAGGCGACAAGATTGTTACCATCTTGATAAGATGGAAGCTCCCGTGCAACACCTTGCCTTGCCCAGTGTCAAGTGTCTTGAAGTGGGAATAACTCTAATAAACGGAGGCACAAGTTTGGGGGGGGGCGAGTAGCAGGTGTCCAGTTAAGAGTGGAAATTGCGCCCAGACTTTCAGCGCTCAGCCTCGCTGGAGAAGTGGGGTTTCAGCTACAAATGAGCTTCACCCGTGCCGCCATGCTCACTGTACCTCGCCGGAAACAAAGACCAGACTAGCCCCCTTCCATCCCAATCTTCAACTCATCACTCGCTTCCACCCTTTAGCTCGACACTCTACCTCAGTCAAAGCATTCAGACCCTCACCAGCCGATCAACTCCCACAATCATCAAACAACACGAATCCACGATGAAGTTCACATCCACCATCGTCACGTTCCTTGCCACCGGCGCTGCCCTCGCGACCGCGGCCACTCCCGACACCGACAACAACGTCGTCAAGAGGCACGACCGCGCCCCCGGCTTCGATGAGGCACACATCCCCGACGGCGCGCGGGGCTCGCACATCAAGGAGCACGTCATCAAGGAGAAGCGTCATGACCGCGCACCTGGGTTCGACGATGCGCACATCCCTGCCAATGCTCGCGGTGGGAGCGATCATGAGGGCTTGAAGAGGGACCATGTTTTCGACAGGAAGGCACCGCTGTCTTAGATTCTGAGTATTTGGGAGTCGAGCGAACCGTGGGCGAAGTACGAAAGTAAGGCGGGGAAAGTGTTCAGCGCGTGGTGGACCGGGAATATGAGAGAGTGACCACAACTACGTATCTGATCCCCTCCTAATGCGACATAAGGGGTGTTGTGGGCGAGGGCAGTAGTTGTGGAGAGATCACTTTTGTTTCGATCGACGGTTTCTCCAGCACGAAGCGATTGTTATGAACACGATTTACATTCACGAAAGAGAGTGTTCTCACTTCGCAGCAGGCAGATTGCCATTCCAATTCGATAGCGAAGCTGATGAAAGCAGATATTGGACTGTCGCTGCTTCGGAGATGCGCTTCACTAATGACTTGTATGCTTCCCGTGAACACTTCATGTGGCAGCCAGATAGCTCCCGCTCATTACGACATAATTCCAAGGCCGCGGCCGGGCCTAGCCCGTCTGCCTTGCCCGACCCTGTTGTACAGTGAAGCGACATGATGCGCATTTGTGGAGCGTTTCCTACAGTCGACGATGGTCTCCTGAGAACGCGATATTCCTTCTACGCTTTGAAGTCTGGTACATGCCCGAGTGGGCCAGGCGTTGTGTCGGTACTGCGCTGAACGATCGCCAGCGATTGTCTGGCTTGGGAAAGCGGTGTGCTGCCAGCATAGGTCCTGAATGAAGACCATGCAGCGAACGCATCTTATGACCTTGAGATATGCCCATGTCAACACTATAACCATGAACTTGAAATAAAGCTCTATTAGGAGATAGAGAACATGCTGAGAATTCTCTAACGAGATCCAGGTGCAGCAAGCATGAACATTAAGGTTGTTTGTCTGCACTTATCGACAAGTTGCATGCAATGTGCTGCTGCTGGCTACACGGAATCCTTCCGCGCACGCAAGGTGGGGCGACCAGGGGACCTCGATTGCGGCCCCCCGGCAGAAAAAAAATAATCTGGGCTGCATACCGTACTGCAGCGTGCGCTACCTCAGTGCATCGCGACAACCTACCGCACCTTGAATTTGTAGCTCCCCTCACGCCAACTACGAACCCAGAGACCTGTCGCAAAGCCTCGCCAATCATCTTTGACATCAACGCACTCGATTGCCCTGACGGGATAAAAAAAAAGATCACTTCAATCCGGTCGGCACACTTCACGACCCTGCACCCTCGGGCGCGGCGCACACGCCTTTAGTGCATCTCGGGCCTACAATGTCGAAGCGCAAGATCGAAGACGACTTCGTCTACACCCTCTCCGACAACGACGATGCCAGCATAGTAGAAGAGGAAACGGCCGATCTTACTGCCTCCACGGAGCAACGGCCGAGTAAGAAGAGCAAGCAGGCAGCTTCCGCGTCCGCGGGGGCTTCTAAAAAGCAGCAGAAGAAGCAGAGCAGGAAGGATAGCAAGAAGCAGGACAAGAAGAGCAAGCGGGGCGGACAGAAAGACAACGACGACGATGACGAAGACGACGACGACCGGTTGCCCGTGCGCGCGCAGGGCAAAGAAGGAGAGCAGGACGACAAGCCTGATGATGATGGCGCGATGGACTCGGACTTCGAGTTCGTGCTCGATGGCACAGCGGACTTCCGGGATGAGGACTTTGCCGGCTGGGGGCTCGAAGGGGCCAAGAAGGGTGGCGCGAAGGGGGAGTTCAAGAAGGTTGTCGATCTGAATGAGATAATACGCAAGAGGCGCGTCAAGAAGGGTGAAGTTGTGGATGAGCCTGATGCCGCTGCTGATGGTGTAGATGAGGAGGAGGAGGACGACGACGAAGGTGATGAGGTTGACATCGACTTTGACGATGATGAAGATGGGGTTCTCGCCGCCGATGGCTTTGGCATGGGCGCTGATTCCGCGGAGGAGTCTGGGGAAGACGAGCCGGTGGACGGTGATGAGGACGAAGACAGCGACGAGAACGCAGAGGATGAGGACGAAGACGACGACGACGAAGCCGCGTCCGACAACGACTCTGTGGCTACACCGACCGGACACCCTGAGGATGACGCCGGCGACTCGGACTCAGATGATGAGGAAGATGCCGAGGAGGCCGCGAAGCGTGAGGCTTTCTTCGCGCCCGAAGAGGAGGACGACAAGACCAAGAACGGCTCGGCATCGTCGTCTTTCCGCGAGCTCTACCTCTCTCGACCCATCCTGCGTGGTCTCAACGCCATCGGCTGGACCGGCAAGCCGACGCCCATCCAGTCCAAGTCGATACCCATCGCCCTCGAGGGCAAGGACGTCGTCGGTGGCGCTGTTACAGGTTCCGGAAAGACTGGTGCTTTTGTGCTCCCTATCCTCGAGCGTCTGCTGTACCGCCCCAAGAAGGTCCCCACGTCGCGCGTCGTCATCCTCACTCCTACTCGTGAGTTGGCTATCCAGGCGCACGCCGTCGCCACCAAGCTCGCTAGCTACACGGACATCAAGTTCTGTCTGGCTGTCGGTGGTCTTAGTCTGAAGGTCCAGGAAGCCGAGCTTCGCCTCCGGCCTGATGTCATCATCGCTACACCTGGACGTTTCATTGACCACATGCGCAACTCGGCCAGCTTCTCTACCGACAGCGTTGAGATTCTGGTTCTCGACGAGGCCGACCGCATGCTCGAGGACGGTTTCGCGGACGAGCTCAACGAGATTCTGACCACGCTGCCCAAGGCGCGCCAGACGATGCTCTTCTCAGCTACCATGACTTCGTCCGTCGACCGTCTGATTCGCGTGGGGATGAACAAGCCCGTGCGCGTCATGGTGGATACGCAGAAGAAGACGGTCGACAAGCTCGAGCAGAAGTTTGTGCGTCTGCGTCCTGGAAGAGAGGACAGGCGCATGGGCTATCTCGTACACATCTGCAAGACGATGCACAGCGAGCGCGTCATCATCTTCTTCCGCCAGAAAAAGGAGGCGCACCGGGCGCGTATCATCTTTGGGCTGCTGGGCATGTCGTGCGCCGAGCTCCACGGCAGCATGAATCAGGCACAGGTATGTCAGAATCTGCAACAACTTATCCCACAACTACTCAATTGCTAACACACCACACACAGCGTATCTCTAGCGTTGAGGAGTTCCGTGACGGCAAGGTGTCTTTCCTGCTGGCTACGGATCTTGCGTCTAGAGGTCTCGATATCAAGGGGATCGACACCGTCATCAACTACGAGGCACCTCAATCAGTGGAGATTTACATTCATCGTATCGGCCGTACCGCGCGTGCGGGTCGGTCTGGTGTCGCCGTCACGCTGGCAGCCGAGCCGGACCGCAAAGTTGTCAAGGCGGCGGTTAAAGCAGCCAAGGCACAAGGTGCCAAGATCAGCAGTGTAGTGATTGACCCTTCAGACGCGGACAAATGGCAGGACAAAGTGGACGCGATGGAGGATGAGATCGAGTCCATCATGGTGGAGGAGAAGGAAGAGAAGCAGCTCGCCAACGTGGAGATGCAGATCAAGAAGGGCGAGAACCTGATGCAGCACGAGGAGGAAATCAAGGGACGGCCGAAGCGGACGTGGTTCGAGACGCAGCACGAGAAGCAAAAGGCCAAGGACGCCGGTCGCGCCGAGCTCAACGGGCTCAAGGAGGCGATGAAGGCTAAGGGCAAGGGCAAGCTGAGCAACAAGGACCGCAAGAAGCTCGATGCCAAGACGGACCGATCCGAGGGCCGCGCGTGGAAGAAGGGCTCTGCGGAGCGGGCGGGCAAAGGAGCCGTGCTCAACTTCAAAAAGGACAAGTCCGCGAAAGGCGGCAAGGGAAAACCTGCGGGGGTGAGGAAGCCGGCGGGCAAGCCTAAGGGAAGGAGGTAGACCAAGTAGACTAATTAGTTTCTACCGAGACCGAATGTACATATAAGGTACTTGAGCAATTAGCTGGAGACAATGACAACAAAGGCAGCCAAACCATGTCACATGCGTATGTACCGCAGTGGAAGTCGATGCTTTGGCGGCAGCTGCCCGCCCGGCGCGGGTGCATGTGGGGGAGAGACACACTCACTCACTGGACTGACATCACCGCGCGGCCCCTGTCGTTGTCGTGGTGCAGTGGCAGTGGCTTCCCCGCCAAAGCAGGGCAGCAGCAGCTTTCCACTTCATTTCGAACCTTGGCCTCATGCCTGGCAATTCAGTGCCGCTTTCCGAAGCCACGAGTCTGTTCCGTTTCAGAACCAGCTCTGCACAGATCAGCACGCTCCCAAGTATCTGCTCTTGACCAGCGCCCGGACCAAAACCTCCCACACGACCACATATGTCCGTGAAACCTTGCCACGACCACCTCCGTCATCTCTCTCTCTCTCTCTCTCTCTCTCTTCCGCCCATTTCAACGTACGAGGGCACATAGCACCACCAGGCCTCATCGACTCAGGCCTCTACGAGAGCCATCAAACTGGCTCCCCCACGACGCCTCTTCCCCCTGCGCCCACACCAGCACAACCGCAGCAGCTTGCTCCAGTACATCTTCCCCAAGCCTCTGCGCGACCGGTACCGCGACCGCCTCTTCAACTTCCACCTAGACACCCTCCCCAGCGTCAAGCACCGCCTCCAGAGCCGCATCTACCGCTTCATCCTTGAGCGCCAGCGCCGCAGGCGGGACCAGTCCCGACTCATCGACCGCGCGCGCCGGCTGCTCACGGGTCACCAGCTGAAACAGCAGCAGCAGCAGCAGCAGCGCGGCGCCGGCGCAACAAAGCATGGGCAGCAGATCCCGCGATATCCCGTCCCGACTTTCGCCAGTTCCTTCGCCAAGAGCACATACAATAAAAAGCATAAGAAGCAGATCAAGAATAGCAGCAGCAGCAGCAGCAGCAACGGAAGCGGCATCATGACGTCCTCAATGTCGGGCTATGGCGTGGGGAGCGGGAACTATGGCGAGGACTCGGCCACCGGCGGCCGAGAGCCTGGGTCGCGAAGGCGCAAGCTCGCCGCCATGGCGGGCAGCGTGTACCGCGCGGGCGCCAGCGCCGCGAGCGAGATCCGCGAATCGTACAACCAGACCCGCTCCCGCGAGATTGACCACCCCGATACGTCGAAAATCACGATCCCGGGGTCTTTTCCGGATGTTGCGATCATCACAAAGGGCGACGAGCAGATGGTCCTGTTTCCATCGTACGCGAAGCGACATGTGCGGAACGAGGAGAGACAGTTCGAAGTACCCGGTGGTCCGCCCCAGACGTCAGCGGTGAACATGAATGAGCAGGAGTACTGGCGGCAGGAGTGGTCGCGATACGAGGACGAGAAGGCGATTGTGGACGTTGATGTTCGAGGGTGGATATATAACCCGCACCGAGGGCCGATCACACGTCGGAACCGCATGTTGATCGGTCTTGCCAGGCAGTTGAGCGGGATCCCAATGCCGAGTCTGCAGCAGAGCAGCGGCCCGACCGGAGGGAGTCCCTCATGGCATCAAGATCACGAGGAAATGCGCGACCAGGAGCGGATTGCGATGCGAGCAAAGGAAATCGAGCAGCAGGGAAAGGAAGAGCAGGCTGCGGCGCAAAAGGGAGGGTATAGCGAGCGGCCGAGCGATGCTTCAACTGACGATGTCGAGGAAGCACGTCGGGAGCGGCTTCTGCGCGTTAGTGGAGGAAGCACACCAGTTGGGTCACGATCTGTATCGCCGAGTCGGGCTTCTATCAAGAGAACAAACACCGCAGCGACGACTGGGTCTGGCAACGAGCTAAGCGAGGCAGAACTTGCTGTTGCCAATGCCAATCTCATGGCCCGTATTGCGCCCTTCATGACCAACCCGCTCATCGAGATACCAATTACTCTGTTCTTCTACAACGACTCAGAGTCACAGTCTCGGACCATCATGACCAACGACTCCGGCCATTTCATGATACGTGCCGCGCTCGACTTTGTACCAACACATGTCAGAGTAATGGCCAACGAGAACATCTCCTGCGTTGAGCCCGTGCAGATCATTGAGCCCAAGGGTGTCAGTCTGATCAGCGATATTGACGACACCATCAAGCGTTCCAACATTTCCTTGGGCGCAAAGGAGATTTTCCGCAACACCTTCGTCCGTGAGCTGCACGATGCCGCTGTGGATGGCGTCAAGGAGTGGTACACCAGCATGCACGATCTTGGCGTCAAAGTACACTACTGCTCAAACAGCCCTTGGCAACTGTACCCAGTCTTGGCCACGTTCTTCAAGCTTGCGGGACTGCCACCGGGATCACTGCACCTCAAGGCATATAGCGGCATGTTGCAGGGGATCTTCGAGCCTGTGGCCGAGCGCAAGAAGGGCACTCTCGAACGTATCATGAAGGATTTCCCTGAGCGCAAGTTCATTCTTGTCGGCGACAGCGGCGAGGCGGATCTGGAGGTGTACACTGAGCTGGCGGTAGCCAACCCGAAGCGGGTACTGGGTATATTCATCCGCGATGTGACAACCCCCGAGAAGCGTGGTTACTTTGACTCCGCTTTCGCAATGGGCGACCGTGGATCCAGAGAAGCAGCTGGTCGTGGTGGGCCGGGAGAACAGTCTGATGATCCTACAAGCCGACCAGCTCTGCCACCCAGAGTCAATACCGGCAGCAAAACGCAACAGAAAGTCGAGGAAGACTTGATTGATTTCTCAGAAGAACCCCAGTCAATATCTGGGAAGAGTGACGCACCCATCAAGAAAGCACCACCACAGCGTCCGAACAAGCCCAGGGCACTTCAAGGAACCCCAGCAGCTCGTGAAGAAAACGGCGCAACAGGCTCTAGCTCGGCACCAAACCAATCGCCACAACCACCGCCGCCACGGCGGTCTACACCACAACAAGCAGCACAACCATCTCGGCCGCAAGCCGCTCGCCAGAGCAGTTTCGGCACACCTTCTCCATCTGCAACATCACGAAGCAACGGCGCTCCGGCTCCGCCACCGCCTCGACGTCGTGGCACACCACTAAGTCACGAGAACGGGAATCAGCAACAACATGATTCACGCCGCGGCTCAGCCAGCACGACATCCACATCAACCACGTCCGGTAATGTGAATTCAGACTCCAGAGTTGGAGCTCCAACACATCAGCTCCCATACATTCCTCAGCAGCAGCAGAACAGCTATCCGCAAGCACCGGTAGACCGCAAGGTCGAGCTGTGGCAGGCTCGCGTGCAGCGGGCGCACGACTCGCTGGATGATATCGGTGTGCCACTTTACACGTGGCGCCGGGGAGGTGATGTCATTGATGTCACGGAGACCATCATTAAGAGGACGATTAGAGAGCTGGGGATCGACCCGGAAAAGTCGAAGAAGGGTTGAGTGTGCGTGGTGGTTGTGGAGTACATATATGATAAGCACGATAAGTTTGAGTAGAGACGTAATGACATGCATCCTGGATCGATATGGTGACGACCTGTGCCAAGGGCTGGAAAGCCGTGAGGTACGTTATTAGACAGAAAAACGATGGTTCTGCATGGGTTTAGTTTCGTAATCAGTATATACAGATGAAAGAGGTAGAAATATGTACATGAATCATCACCCTCAATACCACACGTCTTTTTGCTGTATATTATAGTACACGCCCCAAGAGACGTCGTCATCGCGTTTCGTCACGAAGCTTAAGATCCTCAATCGGGTCCTCGCCAACTCGCCTGGCTATCATAACCACCCCACGAACCGAAGCTGAGGCGACCACGCAGCTACCGGTAAAATGGCATCCCCGGCACCGCAATGGCATACATGCATCGATACGGTCCGAACGAGTTTTGGCGAATGACGGAGTCGGCCCTGGATATCTGTCATTGCGTGTGGACGGCGCATGGGCCAGATGTCGACGCCCGCTTGCGCTGTAGGTTGACTTGCAGTCGGCGAAGAGACAGGTGCTCGCTTTCTCAGTGGTGGTTGTTGAGACCGAGTGCTGACATGTGTAGTGCGATCGTGTGCTGAGGTTCCTTGAGGGTTGCGTTCCGCATGTCTCTCTTCTCCTTTTGTCTACCGAGAAGTTGCCCATTTTTGGTTGTTGACCGTACCATCCAGTCGCACCTGGGTGTTGACGGCGGCAGGAAATCCTTCCTTCGATCCATTGGGCCAAGGGAGAGAGCGCAGAGCCAACCCCCCGCTTCCAAGTCCTCCGCAAGATCCAACGCAGCCATTTTTTTTTTTATTCCAACGGATTCTTGTCTCCAGCAAAAGTTCTAGAGCCATAATTCAAGAAACACTCGTCGTGCCCGCGCCAGCATGTATGACAAAGTTCTCCCCGCCGAGCAGGTAACACCCTTTACCCGCGACCTGCTCGGCCATGTAGCAGATGCCCTCGGTCTCCATGCCCGTCCAGCCCTGGTGGTCCCAGAGCGTGCCGACCACGTTGAACGGCGGGAACACGACCCCGCGCAGCACCAGGTCCGACCGGATGTACAGCACGGTAGCGCCCACGCTGTCGAGCGGGACCAGCGCGTCGTCGGCGGTCCCTCGGAGCAGGTCCCCGGCCTGCGTCCGCGCGCGCCGCAGCTCGGCCGCCGCGAGGGGCTGGGACGACAGCGGGACGGCCCCGGTGATGATCTTCTCCTGCTGCTCCTTTTCGTTCTCCTGCTTGGTCGCTTTCTGCTTGGCTTCTTGTTTATCTCCTGCGTTCGAGTCGGAAGGGCTGGGAGAGGACGAGGACGAGGACAAGCTCCATGCCTTGCTGTCGTAGTCGCTGTTTTTACCGTTCAATATGCACCGCGCCGTCATGAGGCCCACGTCCGGGTGCTTGTTCGCCTGGTCCATCATGCGCTGCACCAGCCCTTCTGACAGCTCGACAATGTCCGCGTCGATCCAGAGGAGGTGCGGCTCGTCTTGTACCGTGCGCAGCATCAAGTAGTTCCTGGCGCGGGCGATGTTTGCCCTGCGCTGCTGCTGTTGCTGTTGTTGTTGGGCTTGAGAACCTGCCTCCTGGCTGCTGCTCATGTCGTCATCGATGGTCTTGCCGTCGTACTCATCCGAGGCATGTGGCGGCTGCAGCAAGATCGACGTCCGGGCAAAGGGCAGCGCGGCGGTGGCGTTCTTGAGTGCCTCGAACTCGTCTTTCTGCGTGGTCAGCAGGCCTATGCTGACGCTGGTGAAGTCCAGGTCTGTCCTTATCAGCAGGTCAACCAGGTCCTCTGGCGTGCGGCCAGAGGACCACGACGACTCGGCGCCCCACGACGCCTTGTCCTTGCTGACGACCAACACGAGCAGGTTCGGCCGCGGCAGGTCGAGGATCTCCCGCGTGTAAAAGGTAGTGCCATCGTGCGAGGTGCCCTGGTCTACGACCACGTCCAGGTCAGACGGGATGTCATGGTCGTATGTCGGGCGTGGGGAGTATCCGCAGTCGGACCAGGTGTGGCACTGGAAGGACCGGTCTCGACGCTCGTAGATGAGGGTGGTTAAGCTGAAGATTATGGTGAGGATGGAGATTAGGAGGAGGAGCAGGTTTGTTAAGGGTCCGGTTGGTCTGGCGAACATTGCGGCGGTTCTTTCTTTTTTTTTTTTGGTGTCCTGTTCTGGTGGAAGTGGGAAAACAGAGGATCCAAGGCGTTCCCACCCTCACAACCAGGGTCTGGGTTCCTCTGGTGGGAGCTTTGAGAAAATGAGACAAGACGCAGAGCAAGGAGCAAGTTGCTGTGCTCTCTGAGAGCGACCACAGACGACTGCCAGGGGCGCGAATGGAATGACTGTGAAACAGATAGATTATCTCGATGAAGCTGGTGCAAGAACCCGGGGAACCAGGGATGGGATGGGAAAAGCCAAGAAAGGGTTCAAGAAAACTGAGGGCGAGCGAGCAATACGGAAAAGGAGAAGGATCTGCAACGTTCAGCTGAGTTGAAGTACGATGGACAGGAAAAGAGGAGAAGCCAGTGGGCTAAGCTCCGCGACAGGGCTGAGATGCAGATTATGCGATCCCACTGCCTACCTCTCCATTCTATCCTGCTGCCTGATCCCCTCGGGGCTCGGGTAGAGAGGAGAGGGGAGGGGACAAGAACCCTCGATATGACCGCATCTCCCCCCATGTTGCAAAGTCTCCGATGCGCCTAAAACGGGGATGCCCGCCGAGGCGCCGAGAGATGACGCCAAGGCGGCTGCCGGCCGCTGCTCATCCAGACAATGGACGTCGGACGATGAAGAAGTGGAAACTGTGACTTCATTGGATTGGGGGGGGCACCCGGAATGGGGATGCGGTGCCCAGGTCTCGTTGGTTAATCGACCGACAACCACAGCGTGGCTGTGACGTCCGACGGATGACGCGTTGCTGCGATTCGCTTCAACGAAGAATGTATCAGCGACGTGTGGATGAGTTCCAGCAACGTGTAGACGAATAGACTGATGGCCACGGACGAATCCCTGAGCCGGCGGGCACATTGGGGACCGAGGTCGCAGAAGACAAAACTCAAGCCTTCCCACTTACTTGGCCTTCCCCTTCGATAGGTAGCAAAACCCTGTTTGGTGGCGTAGCTAAAACACACTTCACCAGTCGGGCGTGGAACCCGCGGACATGGTCTGGGTTTTGGAGGTGCAGAGAGAGCTACTACTACTGCTGTTATGTGCGCGCATATAGACAGCTGGAGGGAGATAACGTAGGGCATACGTACAAACTTACGCGTATGCAAGGGTGCGGTCGAAACCCCCCCTGCAGAAACCCATCCGCGACTCCTGACAGAAGCGGAAGTGGCTTCTTCTGGTCTAACGAGGCCGCTGGGTTTTTTTCCAGGGCTTGCCAGCCTTGCCCGTCTTGGCAACGGAGCACCAAGCCTGTCTGTCAGCCTGTGCGCACGCGACCACCACACCCTTTTTGTTACAAGGCTCTCCCCCGGCTGTCGGGCCTTTCTCAAGTTGGTACGGAGACATGCGCAGTGTCTTCTCCTACATCCTCTGTCCATTCTGAGATCCCCAAAGTTTCTTTCTAATTCTCCTTGTCTGGAAAAAGAAGAAGAAGAAGAAGAAGACGTCCCCCCTGAACCAGGACGCCAAAGGAGTACAAATAACTACACCAAATGTACCGCTGGAATGGTGAGCATCGAACAGGCCAATTAATTAGCCGCTCAAGCCCACTCTAATGTCCCCCCCCCTCCCTGGCATAAGCACCTTGACTTGCCGACATCCGCACGCCTCAGTGAGCCCATCTCGGAACGAGCGGCACTTGGCACCTAGGACTCGGGGCGGGCCTGGTCTTGGCAGCATGGAAGCCACACTCTCTTTCCACCGCACTAAAATTACATTATGTGCCTTTTTGGGCGCGTCTGCTGGAATTAATCAGTAGTACACAGCTCGTGTTCTAATATCGACTGGACCATGATGGAAAAAAGAGTTGCACATTCTCCATTTCCCCATTTTAACGTTTCTTGTCGTCCCACTCCGATATTGCGATTCCATGCTCGCCGGGCTGCCCTGCTATGTGGAGAGGGTGCACATACCTACTCTATCGAGCTCTAAATGCCAAGCGCCGAAATGTTGTGCGAGGCTCCGCGATGCTTATCTCCGGTTTTTCCAATGCAGGCTCTTTGCAGAGATTGGATGCTGCAGCCCTCATCATGTCTGCGTCACGGCCGTGATTTGAGTGTTCAGTCATACCCAGCAAGAATATGACGGAAGGAGTTTTGACCGCATTGCACTGTCTGGAACCTTTTCTGGTGCACGAATCCCGCATCTTTAATGAGTACATCTTCAGAGTACTGGGCTGCACTGGCTCCATTGATTCTTGTCGCTTGGTGCCAGTGATAGGTGATCCCACGAATCCTTCGTTGTCAGACATGGGTGTACCCCCCTCCCCCCTTGCTGGATCAAGGTTACCACGAGCCGCCCGCGGGTATCGGTGCTAGGTGAGTGCAGACACTCTCTTCGTTTGATCAGCCCTTCGCACTTATACATAATGTCACTCGGTCTCTCCCGGCAAGGGGGCTACATAATGGCAAATGGTATCTCTTGCATGGCCAATCTCTACAATATGCACAAGTAAGTATCGTCGAGCTTCTGATCTGCCTCAACCAACGACACATAGGAGGGAAGATGCTGCCCTTCTCAAGCGGGTAACTCCACCCTCCTCTCCTCGGCGGCGAGCTGTGCCAGAACAGCACTTTGGCCATGAACCTCCTGTGCTGGTCGCGACTCTGCGCTCACGAGCGGCAACTCCACCGCCCCGGGAAAGCTAGCCGGCATCTCTACCTTGTTGTGCAGCTGTCCCTGCTGCTGCTTCTGGCGCATCCGCTCCTGTTCTCTCAGCTCGACCTGCCTCTGCTGCTCCAGCCTCACCCGCGTCCGGTGCGCGCCGACAATCTCGAGTACGCCCTGGAAGTCCCCGCCGCTCCACGGCGCCGCGCGCGGGTCGACGTGGTACCGCCCGAGGAGGTTCGTGGTCCCGGGCCGTCGTATGTAGTCGGCGCGCTGGACCTCGGTCCAGGGGCTCAGCCCGGCGTGGTCGACCGCGTCGACGTTCGCGCCCGACGAGCACAGCAGGCGGGCTACGTCGGCACGGCCCCAGACGACGGCTACTTGCAGCGGCGTCTGGCCGAGGACGTTGCGGGCCTCGATGTCAGCGCCGTGGGCGACGAGGGCTTGTGCTATGAGGAGCGAGTTCGCGCCCGTGCCGGCGCTGGGGCTGGCGGGGCCGGTCGTCGTGGTGTTGCTCTTCGTGCTCGGCGTCGCCGCCACGTGTAGCGGGAAGCGGCCCTCTTCGCCGGGGACGTTGGGAGAGGCATGGAGCGAACCGAGCAGGAAGTCGACCATGCGCATGTCGTCGAGCGCGACGTACTTGTGCAGGAGGGTGTCGCCGGGGCCCAGGGGCGCTTTGAGAGCGGTCTTCTTGGATTTCTCGCTGGGAGCGGGTTCTGCGGGGCCCTGGAGGTTGATGTCGGCGCCTGCGCCCACAAGGACGGACAGCAGCTCGACGGATTTTGTGGCGGCTAGTGCTAGCACTTCGAAGCTCTCTCGCGGGTTTAGTCCTGCCTTGAGAAGCACGTCGCATAGTGCTACGTTGCCGGTGGAGACTGCAGCGTAGAGCAGAGTGTCCTCGACCGCGCTGGCCTGGACGTGGAGGATGGCTCCCCTCTCGAGGAGGGCGGCTACGGCATCGCTGTTGCCCATGGCCACGGCGTACCGCAGAGGGGTCTTGATGTTCTGCTTGGGCATGTCCTTGTCGACGTGTGCGCCTCCGTTGACGAGGAGATGGATGCACCGCGGGCAGCCAAAGTCCGCGGCGTAGTGTAGCGGAGTCAGCCCGTAGCGGTCCGTGGCGTTGGGCGTGGCCCCGACAGAGAGGAGGATCTTGACGATCCTGCACAGGCCCAGGGCTGCCGCGACGTGCAGAGCAGTGACCTGGTCCTGCTTCTCGACGACAATGTTGTCCCGCCACCTGTGCTCCATGATCTCCTGCACGCTTTCTGGCCGGCGGTGCATGATGGCGTCCCAGATGTCCTTCTCGACGACCTTGAAGTGCGACGTGAGGTGGTCTGGCGAGACGTCGAGGTCCTTGGTATTGGTAAAACGATTGCGATACATATGCTTGTCGGCCTTTTTCTTCTTCTTGGCCGGGATCGTAATTGGTCCCCACGCTGGCGTGATGCTGCGCGAGTAGTTGGTCACGCGCTCCAGGAAGCGATCCGGGAACAGCTCATCACCTTGCGGCAGACCCGCATCGTCGTCATCGGGGCCGAAAGAGTTTGATTTCGTGAGCAACAGGCTCGACTTCATCTTCCGAGCAGATATCATGCTGAGCTTGTTGTAGCCTAGTGCGGTCTTCATGGCTTCCATGCCAGCTGTCGTTGCAGGGCTTGCATTTCGTTGCACGGGGTTTGTGGCCGCTAATGCCCTCTGATATGGCTGCATCTGACGCTGCAGCTGCACCTGTACTTGGCTTTGTGGTGGTCGTGCGGTTTGACCTGGGTTGGGTGAGTCTGGTGCCCGAGAAGACTCGGTTGTGTCCCTCCGGGCCGTTACTGGTTGTTGTGATGCTTGTTGTTGGAACTGCTGAAGGTGCATCTGCTGAAACTGACTTTCCATCTCTTCATATTGCGGTGGACTGTCTATGGCGCTCATAGGGACAGCATATTCCCCGTCTGGTGACGATGTCCCGGCCCCTGTAGTGCCTGGGGACGATCCGAGACTGATAGCAGTAGCGCCCAGCTCCCTCATTCTCAGCTGTGCCTTTTCCTCTAATATCGAAGGTTCAGGTCGGGAAGCTAGGGCAGGCTTAGTTATACGGGGTGTTGAACTGCTGGGTTCTGCCGTAGATGGCTCCTCTTGCACACCCTGAAGACTGTGCTGTACTACCAGAGGTTCAGAAGATATTGGGGAGCTCTGCGGGGCTGGCACTACCACAGGCTGAGTGCTGTCGGGAGCAGGTGTATCGACTGCTGGAGCTGGCGGTCCAGTGAGATATGACCCGTCCATGTAAGTTGCAAGTATGCCAAGCTTATTCCTGAGTACCTCCTCGCTGGCTGAGATTTTGGCAACAGGCCATACGATGGTCCATGTCGACTTCTCGATGCTGCGAGATGCTTGCGAGACCTTGGCTGCGTGCTCCTGGACATCTCGGAAGACAGAAGTGATTTCGTTGAGGTGCCCGCTGAGCTGTGTGACATCAGACTCGCTTGTAAAACATGGCTCGTCGCAGTCAATCATGGACAGCAGCTGCTCGAGGGACTGCTTGGCCGCGGCTGCTTGTGCTGCCAGGTCGCGCAGCTGTGAAGGCGTGTCCTGGCGGGTGCGCAGCAGTCGGTTGAGGACGAATGTGCTAGACGCAGCGGCACCGGCTGTGTCGACACAACTGTAGGCGAGGTCGATGTCGGCCATGGTGGCGGTGAGAGGGCAAAGCTTTAGATCCAGAAGTGTTGTCGTTGTGCTTTGAAATGAGATGGCGGACCGACTGTACTCAGCCCAGGAGATCCATTGAGTTGCGCCGGCAGTCCAATGGGCTGATGTGGCATTCAAGATGTCGTCGCCCGGTTCCTGCTTCACAAGATGATGACAAGAAAGAATAGATCCAAGGAGAATTCGAAGCTTGGAAGGACGTCCGTCACGGCGAGAAAAGCGAAGCCTGGAGCTGAAGCTGAGGCTGAGGAGTTGTCAGCACAGCCCCCGCGACCGGACCAGGGCCCGCCCTTGTAAGTGCTTAACGTAACTAAGTTGGTGACGACAGGGCTGCCGCAGGGTTCAGTCACAAGCCACTCGCTCCAGCAGCCACTGAGCGTCCCTCAAGTGCGAGCCCATCTCACCCGTGGGGCGCTGGTCCGAGCAGACCAATTGCAGTTCCCTTCTTGTGCATGGTTCGAACATCCTGCGCTCCCATTCCAGGGCCGTGGTGCTGCTCTTTTGCCTGGAATGAGAAAGCTTGGGGCTATTTCAGTCCGATCTGCCACCGCATGGAGCGAGCTCTGTTCCAGCTCTTTTCGGAAGTCAAGCTGATTCCGGATCGTCATCTGAGCTTGACACGGGCTGTATTGACCTATTCTTGCTATGAGACTGAGGACAATGCTTGTGCGACGCGCGCATTGCGTGATTAACGATCGAGAAGCCACTGTATGCACCCTGGCCCCGTACGATAGCCTTTGAAAATGTATGCTCCCTGGCTGATGAAGGAAAGCATTTCTGCTGGCGGATCGATGATGCTCAGGAAGAGGATCAGGTCGGGTAAATGAAGGACAACCGCTTTCTTGTCGCAGACTTTCGACAATTTGATGCAAGTGAGCAAGACTGGCTGGTGTGACAGTCCTCGCGCGCAATGGCTTCGTTTTCTAAAGTTCAACTCCCATAACATTCGTCTAGCCCTATGCCCGCCCTGTTCGCCGACGACACGGCTCTGGCAGACTTCAAACTTACCTGGAGATGGTGAACATTTTTATGGGACATTTCGGAACTCACAATTTCACAGTCTACAACTTTGTACAGCTGCGAATTCAATAGGTCTATCCTGTAGGACCAGTGGGATACTTTCACGAGAATTGCAACCTGCAGCACTATGCTCTCCCTTAACGAAAGTAGATAGACTATTCCAGGGGCTGAGAACGCCCCTCTACTGCAGCATGAGTTTTTCAAGCTTGAGGACTTTACTAAGACGGTATCGGGCTGAGCAGTGAATTAACAGGAACCAACTTTGATAAGCAACCACAGGAGGCGCCTGATATATGCTACTATATGCTTGTGTTTTGATTTTCTTGCTACCTAGTAATGGATGATTTTCACGCTTGGAAAAGAATTGAGGCGTGTAGCGCTTGATTACCATGTAGCCAGGTTGCACCTCTGGATATGTCAGATAATGCCCTGAAGCGCTTTGATGCTTTCCATCGCCTCTGCGCGAGTCTTCTCTAGTATCTGCGCAGCTGGTGTGACCTCCTTGATCAGACCGACACCGGTACCTCTACAGGCAATGCTCAAGTTGTCAGCAAGTGCATTATGACACGAGAACAGAAGCAGGCACGGGAACATGAGGGGTAAAAGCTTACGCCCATACGACATCTCGCGAAGGGTCCGCAGCTCCAACAGCAGCTTTGAGTTTGGCTTGGTTTTCCTCAAGGGAGACCCCTGCACGCTCGTCTAGGACCGACGGACCGACCAGTGCACGCCCGTCAAAGGGGCCCGGAAAGATGTAGCGGTCTTCGATGTGATCATGGAGCATTGATCTATGAAAAATCAATGATACACACGTGTTAGCATAGCTCGAAGACACCGTTGGTACCATGTGCAATGTCAAGGCTTGGACAACATGTGTGAATCACATACTTGACCGTGCTCACACCACCGTCAGAGCTCTTGATAATGGCCTCTCGCGCTGACTGCTTCGACGATGCCTCTTCGGCTACAAGGAACTGATCATTACTCATATCAGCTTTTTCATACCCCGCAGTGCAATTTATTCAAGTCACGGTTCGCTGACACGATCAGTATAGGCGTCTTAAGACTTACCCTGGTCCCCATTGCAACACCATCAGCACCGAGAGCCAGAGCCGCCGCTACACTACTCCCATGAGCGATGCCGCCGGCAGCAACGACTGCAATGTCACGGCTCTTGTAATGTTCTTCCCGAAGCAGGGCCCTGATCTCCGGTACCAGACTGATGATACTGGACCCTTGAGCCCATTGGTGGCCGCCAGCGTCTGTTAACTGTTAGTTCTTGGCCCATTTCAAAGCATTCTCTTCACAAAAATATGCGGTGATTCCCCTTCTGGATCTCGCGCGGAGCTCGAAAGGTATTAAAACGCAAGTACTCACCAACGCCCTGCGCGACCAGACCATCAGCGCCATCGTTAAGCGCCTCCCGCGCAGCAGCGACCGTGCCGACCTGCACAAGGATATGTGGCGACCAGCCCGCTGCATCCGCCGCACTAGCAGCCCGGATGGCCGATATCATATCTCGGTGCGTCGACGATCCGGGCTGTGGTACGAACAACCATATCGCTGTAGGCTTGTGCCTTACGAGCATCGGTAGTGCCGTCTCCGCAAAGTTTGGCGCCGAGGGGCCAAAGGTCAGGAACCCTACGCCAATTGGGAGAGTGCTGTCGTTGCTGTGCTGCGCCGTCAAGGCGAGGGTCTCGCGCGCAGCCGAGAGCTGCTTGTCCAGATCGGCGAGGGTGGGCGCGTCGGGCGTGAAGTCCCAGGCTCCTGCAACGAAGCCTGTGCAATGAGGGGATCGTCAGTTTCTGTATGTAGATGTGATCACATGGAAAAAAGAATGATGATGAAGTGACGTGTTTTCTATGCTGTGCTGTGGAGTGCAGCAGTAGTGAGCCTGTTGCTGACAGCGAGGAGCACCGCAACGTACCTAGCCCACCAGCTTTGGTAACCTCAGCTGCAAGTGTGCCGTTGACGCTCATAAACATCGGGGCACACATGATGACGGGCGATTGTGTGGTTGGAAACCACCTTTGGAGAATATTGGTAGTCATGATGGCTTGAGAGTGAGAAGGTTGGCTTCCAGTTCCTCGTGTCGGTCAGCAGTCTTTCCCTTGGGTCTAGAGCCTATCGAGAGTGTGCAGTATTAATTCAATCTGGGGTTGTCCATTGGAAATTGGAAGCAATATATACTTGAGTCATCTGTTCTGTCTTGGTCAGCGGCATATGTCATCCCCGCGCCCTGTGCGGACGACACCCAGCTGCAGTTCCCGCCCCGCGAGAATTGTAAGCGACTATTCCAGTTCTGGATGCCTCGGACTCGAGCGACCAATAAACGGTTCCTAGACCTCGATTCTGTCAGACGTATCCTTCCACTACCCTTGAATCGTTGTGGGGAAGTCAGCCTTGGTTCTGCTTGGCATTTTCTTTCTATCTGCGGGCAGAGAAAATTAAGAAAGTGTCGCGTAGCATATTATGTCCAATGAACCCGCTCCAGAGCAAAGCATGTTTCGTTTTACACTCATGATCAACTGTCACAGAAACCACAATCGAGGTCAATTTCGCACTCAAACAAATGCTCCACAGATTTCTGAAGCCGAGACTCGATCTGCAGACCTAAAATAATCTTGAGCTGTGCCATCGACGGAATTACCCGTGAGATCGCCTTGTGGGCGATGCAGAATATCCATAAGCCACGAAAATATCTAATCCAGGAGCGATCTGCTCGCTTTGTGGAGTGTCTAAAGTAAGACTGAAGATGAGGGCTACTAGGGAGGATGGGAATTCTCCGGACGCTGCAGTCCAAATACAATCAGCAACCTTCAGATTTTTTAACGGAGCCAAAATTCAGTCATCGGGCGATTGGCTTCTGACATAATACTATCTACGCCTTTGTTATAAAGCAGTTGACGTGCGTCCCTACTGTTGCCATCCTTTTCGTACATGGCTGGTCTTTAGTTTGTACGAAACCCATTCTCGTCCCGAGCACTGGCTTGTCAAAAACAACAGGGGCATTCTGGCTCCAATTGCGCCTGTGCCTGGAGGCATTGTGCCCGATTCCTACAGTACAACACCACTACAGCTTCGGGTTGCCATTTCGTGCAGTGCGATCTATGCTATTGGCATCCACCAAGTCGGGCTCATATTCTACACCGGTAGCGTCTTCACAAAACATCTGAATTGGGGCCTTAGTACGTTCGAAATCGCTTTCCTGCTGGGATATAGTTGTTCTGGTCAAGGCTCACCCAGATTATTGCTCATATGTGGCATTAGAATAGGCGTTAATGCTGTTGAGGCATCAGCGGTATCGCTTTTGCTACATCAAAATGTTCCTGGTTTCTCGCATGGGATCTCGCCGGGTGCTTCCTAATAGCTATTGCTTTAGGCAAGTCTCCTCACATTGCCTTTTCCTAAGTTGATAGTATCATAGCTGCTCTGTATCGCTAGTAATTGTTCTCTCGTTCTGGCTTCTCAGATAGGCTTTTCAGAAGGCATGTGTATACCGTTGACAGAGCATAACCAAGCGATTTCTTTGAACCGATAAATGTCCTCGCCGTCATATATCTGTGGCAACCCGCCCGTATCAAGCTCTCATTAGTCTCTATGTGCCGGTGTATCGATCCCATCCCTAATTGCTACAGCAGCCAGACGGAAACAAGGGCGAAATCTCGAGCGAATGACGAATGACGCACAATTTGTCCCAGAAGTAACGTATGGGGACTCTCTCGCACGCATGGAGAGTTGCCGGAAGCGGCATCATCAACAAGTACTTTGACATTGGCCGGTTGGGGGGCCGCCGTAGTTCATGCCTAGTCTGTCCTCCAAGGGCATCGGCAAGCGTCGCGCTTTATTACTGTCCTTTATCGTAAATGAATTCTCATGGCCAAGTGGCCCTAATTGATTGCAGGTTTTAAGATAAATCGTATAATGTTGAATACGGGCTCGCCTATCCTTGCTTGTTGTTCTCCTTGTTAATGACCTCACGTAAATGAAACTGTTTAGGAAGGAGCTATCGTGTTCATTGACAATGGAATGTCGATGAAACAAGAAAGATAGATCCGTCTAACACAAACGCAACTAGGTCCCAGATGTCCTAACTCTCGCATTCGCGAAAGTACTCATACGGGGTGGATTTCCCTCACTCGCCCTGTCGCGCAGCTCGCACAAATGGCGCAACCGGGGAGCGCCCGAGATATAGTGGCCATCTTTACCATCACGCTCCTGTCAGTGCAGACGCAGAAAGCTACGAAGTCTGCGGTCAGAGACTGATTGACGATGTACCAACCTGCACATAAGTATGACTCCATTTGCGCACCTTTTGTGCATATCGTATTCGGATCAATGCATGATTGTTAGGCTGGCCATATGACCTATCAGGTCTTGTGCTTCGAGATCCCCAACGCTACGGTTACTTGCTCGTGTTCGTATCCACGGAGCAAACCGATCGCTGATCAAGGCGCCCTTGATGCAGAACACAGCCCTATGAGCTCGGTGGGAGACAATCCGTCATGGCTTTGAGTTGATGCCTGTGGGCGAAGTCAGCTTGAGGACTCTTTGGTCGCAGATCCTTCGCGATTGTGCGTCCTGCACGTGTGGACTGTGAGCAGTCGCCGCTGTGATATCGAGATTCTGCAGTTCAACAAGCAATGAACCCCGCAACCTTGCTTGCAGTGTAACGGCCAACACTACGACGGTGTTGAGTCGTTAGTCATGAAAGGAGACTTTGGACCTGTAAGAGTGACGTAGGTTCGACGAAACCGTTGCTTCCAGGCCCAGGGTCAAGGCACTGGGACCAGGCAGGCTAAGTGAAAATACTCCGCACTTGAAAGCTAAATCGAAACCGAGTCATGATGAGCGGGGTTCGCTACAGCCATCCATCATATGGGCGGAATGTCTTCGCAACCTGTCAGTAAAGTAACACGAACTTTGCTTGCAAGCAGGAGGCGATCAATCATCAATTCATGTGCTGTCCAGTAGTCCACTCGGAGTCTGTGCCCATATCTCAAGGAAAAATTCGTGTCGTGTTAAGTCATATTGACCAACCATGCTGGCATCAAGCGACAAATGCCTCAAAGCACACCAGAAAAGAATTTCTGTACCGTTGACACTCTTCAGGATCTGACTGATCACCAGTGTTGTAACCAATGTGAAGAGATCTTGTCCAGTGACCCTCGCCGAGTGTCGAACGGAACACGAACCCGAATCGTACATGTGCCGTGATGGGCTGGGCGCCATTGGCGAGCTAGTGTATACGAATACGCTCTGGCCCAATCAACCCCCTGCCATTCTCCTACCATCAGGGTCATGGGCAGTCTGAGCTTTCGTGGAGATTGGCGCGATAGTCTGGAAGTCCCTCCCTAGTCCCTCCGAAATGGACCCCTTTTAGAGCTACATAGCAACGCTAGCAGGACGGGGATTTATAGATCGGTGTGGCTTGCGCTAGCCGGTTGTAGCTGAAGATATTTGTACCATGTGGTGGCGCAACTGTTTCAAGACGCTTTCTCTTCCTTTTCATCCCGACTTCAACTTCACACAAAAACTCAACCTCAACCCCTCCTCCCATGGCCTGATTGCGGATTGCCAACCTCGCCGATATCGGTGCCACGTAATCGACCTGCTCAAGTGACTTTCGCGGCTCACCGACAACTTGCTGCTGGACGTCGATCATGGTGCTCACATTACCGAGCTTGAGCTTCACCGCGATTGCCGTCGCGCTGTCGGTGAGCTTGCTAGCAGTAAACTATGCTGGCACCAGAAATGGAGATAGCTAATACTCTATTAGCTCAATGCCTACATTCTAGCGAGTTTTGCGTACAATCTATGGCTTCATCCCCTCAGAAAGTTCCCTGGCCCGACGTATATGCGCGCAACAAGGCTGGGATATGTCTTCCATAGTCTCAGTGGCACTCTCCCCTTCGACATGCTAGCGCTGCACAAACAGTATGGCGACATTGTGCGGATATCACCCAATGAGCTCGCCTTCGCCCACGCATCGTCATGGCATGAGATCCAGGGTCACCGGTCAAAGGGGCAGGCGGAGTTTCCAAAATCCAAGGCGTTCTACAACGTGATCAAGGAGCGCCCGATTGACATCATCAACGCGGACCGTGAGGAACACGGCATGCTGCGCCGCACTCTGGCCAACGGCTTCAGCGACAAGGGTCTGCGCGAGCAGCAGCCCCTGATCACCAAATACATCGATCTCCTGATCAAGCGGCTCCACGAGCACTGCCAGGACGGAGAAGTGCTGCTTGATATCAGCAAGTGGTACAACTGGACGACTTTCGACGTGATCGGAGACCTGGCCTTTGGCGAGCCTTTCGGCTGTCTCGAGACTTCCTCGGATCACCCTTGGGTTGAGCTCTTCTTCAAGATGGCTCGTGCTGGCACCGCTTTGCAGGCTCTGAGCATGTTCCCCGCAGTGCGAGAACTTTTGCTAAAGCTGGTCCCTGGTTCGATTCGTTCAGAAGCAACCAAGCACGAAATCCTCGCTCGTGCAAAGCTCCACCGTCGCATGGAAGGAGGCAAGCAGCGGCCCGACCTGATCAATGGCCTCGTTGCTCGCAAGGATGAATGGGTATGTCGCGAAATCTTGCGACAGTAATCGCGTTGTGTAGACTTGTACTTAAGCTGACCATCTCTCAGAATATCTCCGACGAGAAGATCGCTGCTAACGCAGGCATTCTCGTCATCGCGGGCAGTGAGACAACAGCGACACTCCTTGCCGGCGTCACGTACTACCTCATGAAAAACCCCGAAGTGATGAAGAAGGTCACCGATGAGGTGCGCACGACCTACAAGTCCGAAGATGAGATCACTTTCACCAGCGTGAACGACCTCCCGTACATGCTGGCCTGTCTCACTGAGGGTCTGCGGATCTACCCACCGGTCGCTGGAGGTCTGCCGAGAGTTGTTCCCGAAGGAGGCGCAAAGATCGGGGACACCTTTGTGCCTGAGGAGGTATGCTGAGATCTTGCTTGCATCCCCCGCTGACGGTTTTGTCGGGAATACTGACTGCGTGAACAGACCGTCGTGTCTGTACATCACTGGGCCCTGTACCACAACGACAAATATTTCAAGAAGCCCTTCGAGTTCCACCCTGAGCGCTTCCTCGGCGACGAAGAGTACGCCGATGATGTCAGGGACGTCCTGCAGCCGTTTCACGTGGGTCCGCGTAACTGTATCGGCAGAAAGTGAGTCAGCCTTCCCGATACTGCGCAGAGTCATCTACAGGTGTCTTGCCGTACTGCTAAGGCTAGAAGCTAACATAATGTATCGCTAGTCTTGCCTACGTCGAGATGAGGACGATTCTCGCTCGTGTTCTGTACAATTTTGACCTCACCATGTCAGAGCAAAGTGATGGATGGACGACTCAGAAGAATTTCAACCTTTGGGAGCGGTCGCCACTATTGGCTCACCTCACACCCCGGAAGAGATAAAATTCCCGGGAATTACTTGGGCAAGCTTTCCTTCCGGCACACTCGCGCGTGGATAGATATTCTAAAGCTGTGGATTCGCAAGAGATACAGAACAGCCGACGATGTGTGATTACCATGTGCGTTGTTGGTTTGTGCGATATCGCGTGCGGGAACTTGAAACGTACGGGCTACGATTTGGCGTCTGTGAGGAGCCTGGTCATAATGTACATGCATGTCAGAAAATTGAATTGACCTCAGAAGAAGCGTGTGCCCAGTATTTTTGACTCGTCTAAGGCATTGTAGTTAATACCTCTTGCGCATTGCCGTACGATTGCCCGGAAAGCGGTCAGGTCACCCGTGGTCTAGCTTGTACGGCATCTGCCTCACACTCAGCATCTTGCCATACCTGACCCCGAACAAAACCAACCACAGTCTAAACATACAGTCGTCTGCTCAAAGACTTCGACCCTCATCTCCGCCCTATCGTACCGCAGGTTCTATCACTGCTGCGCAGCAGCCGCCCAAGCTGCCATCCTCCCATCGACCTTCGACTCCTTGATCTGCCTGACAGTGTCAACGCACGCCTTCCTCGCAAGCTCCGGATAATCGCGCTCAATCTCCTTTGCCTTCTCCGAGCCCTTCTGCACGCCAACAAGCTTCAGCTCATACACCACGGTGAAAGCAATCTCTGTCTCCTCTCCGGTGCCCGACAACAGCGGCTTCCCCGCAGAGGGCAAGTACGACACCAGAAACGTCGTCTTGGCTCCTGTGTCCAGCGTCTCGGCGACGACCTGCAGGCCGTCGGCAATTTCGACTTGTTGGTAGAGGACCTGGCCGTTGTTGGTGTGCACGCCACCGTCGCCTAGTGTCACGGCTCGGCCGAGTTTGGCGCCACCCTGGGATGACCAGAGCACATCGCACCGTGACACGTAAGGTGCGAATTCTTGCGGGGTCCGGGCTACGTGGTGTATGCCTAGCCAGAGCTCTGCTGCTGTGAGCTTGGGAAGAGAGGTTGTTGTGGTGGTAGTGGCGGTGTCATTGATGTTGCTGGTCTCGTCTGCATTGACAAGTGTGGTGAAGGAGATGTTGTATGAGAAGGTAACGGGAGATGATAGAGCCATCTTTGAGAGTTGGGGAAATTCAGTCTTGAGCTCCTGGGAGAACGTGCGTAAAAGCCCAACAGATGCAGGAGAATGAATTGCGCTAGTTCAGGTGTTTTTGGGTAACATGTAATTAGGCTGCATGTGGTGAACAATAAAGTAGCCTTTGGCAGAGTAACCAATTTGAAGAAGCTGTGGTTCGGATCACGGGTGTGTCTGCATCATCATAGCCTGTCAGAATCTAGGAGAGGATCGGTCTATCATCATGTACTTATGGTGCTCATATTACAGTATACCTCCGAACTCGCCACGAAAGGCGGTAGGAGATCGTCTGGCACAAGAAATGGAGAGGACCAGGGTCCTTACCGTGCGCTACCAATACGGCTCGGCTTCGGAGACCGGAGCTTACTTCGCCACATTCCGAGCTCGGTGACCGGGACTCCGGACTCTTAGAAAGTGCATGCAGCTGGCTGATTCCTTGAATCTCCACGTGATAAAATCGGGTCTCATGTCTATACTCCCAGTATTTTTGGCATATAGAGTCATCGACCTGAAAATGATGGTGAACCAAGGGATCGGGGATAATGAATATGATGAATTCAAAGTGAAGATCGCGAAAAAGAAAATTGATCTTCATTCCCAATGGGTTTCCAATCAACCACATTCACTCTGCACGTAATATCGTGAAAAGGTAATGTGCACTACGATGTACCTGCTTGAACTATACCATGTGCCGTATGGCTAGTACGAGGACCGAGCGGCTCTCTTGACCCCTTCTGCCTCCATCATGGCTCGTTCGTTGCTAGTCCAAGTGCTAACGATATCGTCCATCTCCGGCAACTGTTTCCCTTCAAACATGATCATCCGAGACACATTGTCAACCTCGTCCATCACGCGAAGTATGTTCAGACCAAGCACCTTCTTGATGTTGTCCTCAGAAACACCTCGCTGAATCAGAGCAGCCACGAGCAGCGGATAGTCCGAGACCTCATCCAGTCCAACAGGTCCGTTAAGCATCCCATCAAAGTCTGAGCCGATGCCGACGTGGTCGTACCCGATCCGCTCGCCGGCATAGATGATGTGGTTAGCTACGTCATGCACGCTCGGCTCCTTGCTGCTGCCGTCGGCTGCTGCTCCCATAGGACGCACTAGCTCCCGCAGAAAGCAGATCATAATAATGCCGCCGTTGATTTTGAGGGCATCGAGGACCTTGTCAGAGACGTTCCGTACGTGTGGACAGAGTGTGTAGCTGTCGGCAGGGAATCAGTCTTGATCACCTGGCCTTTGCCTCCAAGAAGATATCGGCAGTATAGTTATTTGTTCGAGTGGATGTACAGTGGTTGCTTACCAGGATGAGTGCGAGAATATGACAGGCGCGCGGCTTAGCCGCAGGACCTTTTCCTGCGCAGCCTCGCTTGTATGGGACAAGTCGACCATACTTTTATTCAAGCAGCAATTAGCTTTTTAAAATACTGACTTCCCAGCAGAAGGTCAGACTTACAGTCCGATCCGATTCATCTCCCGCAGAACTCTTTCACCCTCCTCGGAGAGCCCCCCACTGATACTGGGCGGTGCCGTCTGAACAGAAACGCAGCACATATTAGTAAAAGACTATAAAAGAACACACTCCACGAAGAGTCTTACTGCGGCATCAGCATAGATGTTGTTATGGTTGTGTGTTAGCGTGATGTACCGGACGCCAAGAGTGTGTAAGAGTCTCAGGCAGCTAAGGGTGTTGCCAATCTGATGTAGTCCTTCCACACCGATCATGCAGGCCATTCGACCACTGCGGAAGATTGTGCAAACCTCTGCTGCGTCCTTGGCGATAGCAAAGTGGTTCGGATAGGCCTGGACCATAAGATGGATGAGGTCAATCTGTTGCAAAGTCTTTTTGAGTGGCTCTAGAGAGGAGGACGATTCTGCAAGGGTGGTCGCTTTGTGTTCGGACGGTTTAGGGCTGTGGTATGAAAGACACGGACGGTCAGTTACGTGACAGTTTAGTTGGCGTAACAACAGGTACGAAGATAACTCGGCACGGAAAGGGGGTGGCGGAGGACGAGGGAGACGAAATCGGCCAAAAACATACCAAGGTACGAATGCACTCCAGAACTGTGCCCCAAGTTTCCCACGCCGGAGCCTTCCGATGTCGGTTTGGCCAAAGGGCGCTGTGGTCAAGTCGTAACCCCCACCTCTCAAGGCATTGCCATACCAGCTTCGAATATTCCAAGGCCAGTCATTATGACCATCTGCAAGCCGCATTTAGCTAAATTCTGCTGGGGTTTTCTGTCGAGCTGTGTGAACTATCTGGCTTGCAACATACCAATGAGGGGAATTTCACTTAGAATCCGGAGCGCAGATTGGACATGCTCGTGGTCCACGTCGTGCTGATCAAGCTCTCTAGCCATGACTACGGATATACGTCGGTTATTGATGAATTCAATTGCAATTTTATGCTGACCTGTGCGATCAGCCGTCACTGAGGTCATATATGTGGCGAAACATATTGCAATTCTTACCGGTCGTTGTATGGAACGGGTGCGCAGAAGTCTTGAGCTATGAGCCACAGTCGTTCGGCAGCCGAGTTCTCATGCGAACCTCTTCTAGGACCACATCCCGACCTGAGTATGTAGCCCTAGATATCTGGGTACATTGTTGGGACGGAGATACGCAGCTGCTCCTATTGGTTGTCCACTGTAGCTCTACAGCAAGGGTTCAGTACCCTCCGACAAGGTTGTTCATCTCGGGCACCGCGCGCGCTCGTGGCTGCAGGTGATTTGCCAAGAGGTCGAGAACGGCGGCGCTCAAGGGGTTCATAAGATAATGTAAGACACGCCCACTAATTGCCCCGCGGCCGGTAGCATGCCGAACAAGGAAACTCGTTAGGATAGTCATCCCCATGAACGCCACTCCACAGCCCTGCAATGTTACAGTGCTGCTGCCTCAGCAATGTGCAGGCCCAAGACAAGGGCTCCTCCTCTCGACGTTCTTATGCTCAGCATGCTCCTACAGCGTGAATCAATACATTGTCTTGGCAGTGCGCTCGTCGCCGGGTATTATGACCGTCGGGCCCAGCGGCTTACAAGGGCTGAGCTGCATGTCAGCTTGAAGAATGTACAGACTGCCTTTTGCCTACGCCACGATCCTACATGCTGATGATCGGCTCTGGCCCGCTGTGCCGCAAAAAGTGACGCGGCTATCATCAAGGGCCACGATCCCTTAGTTGCATGGGGGTCGCCTGTCGCTATACGATGCGGGAGCTAGGAGGAGTCCCCGTGGGGGACTTGAGTATAAGAGCAGGATCCCGTCATCCAATTTGGATACTTTGGGTAACGCGGGGCTACATGATTACGACAAGGAACAATTGGTGCTTTTGTGGTGGTCGTCATCTTATTGAATAATTACGTGCTAGAAGCGAGTGGGACGAAATGTCCAACACAAAAACAACAGGGCAGAAGCCCTTCCGTCTTCGTGCTGCCTGTGACAGCTGCCACCTTGCAAAGGTCAGTGAGCTGCAACATGGAAACCTGTCCCACCCCACTCAATTCTACTGAGTTCTAACTTCTGGTTGTTGTACAACAGGTTAAGTGCAGCAGTGAGAAGCCGACATGCCAGAGATGTCTCGTGAACAACCTCGAGTGTTTTTACAGTATCTCTATGACTGGCAAAGTCCAGGGCTCGCACCGTCACCACAAGCGCCCCCGTTACGACGATGATGAGATTGTGGTTGCCGATGACCGCGCCTCGAAGCGCGGTGACGCGAGCAACAACTGGTCGATTTCTAGCGATGAAGCCGCAGCCGCAGCCGCAACCGCCAACCCCACCGTTATTGCTACGCGGGGATCTCCATTGACGCCAGGATCTCCGTTGACCCAGCTGCTGGCGACTCAAGCGACAACCAACATCGACGACGGCAGCATGATGGTGGAGCCAGAGAACCTCTCGCTCCCGACGCTAACGGAGCAGATGCCCGCCATGTCCTGGCTGACACAAGCTCTACATGAGGACTTCCTCATGATGGACGACGGGACGGGTCCGCAGGCGGGACGGGAAAAGAGCCTGCAGAATTCCCAGCCACCACCACCGCCGCCGCCATCGCGACGTCTTGATGGCTGTGAGTCCTGCCGAGCAGGTTCTGCGTCGCATGCTGTGCGCGAGACACGAAGGCAGAGCACCATGACGAACGACACATCAAACAGCAACAGTAGTAGTAGGAGCAGCAGCAGGAGCAGCAGCGGAAGCATGAGCAGCAGGAGTCTCAGCCCTGATCTTCAGGGGTTTGCAACGCCAAGCTGCCAGACACAGCCGAGTTCAGGAGACGCACAAATGACAACAACAACAACGACGACGACGACGACGACGCCGGCCACGACGATGACGACGCCGAGCACGATAGGAACATCCTCGACAAGGCAAAAGATGCCAGTCAACTGCGTGCAACTCCTAGAGCAGGTCTGGAAGAGAGACGAGTCCTCTCGGCTGCAGCCGGACCTGATCATGGCCAGGAACCGGGCCTTCATTGTGGACCTGACGAGGGCGCTTGCGGGGCGGGAGGATTGGGACCGGAGCAGCCCGGACCTCATGCTGTATGCACTGGCCCTCCACGCGGTGGTCGACTCATACCGGCACGTCTACGACTTGTGCGCACAAACGGGCCGTGGGGGCACAAGGAGCAGCAGCAGGGAGGCCGTTACCGCTCCCCTCGCCCAGCACTGCCAGATGCCCAGCATCGGCTTCGGCTTTGGCAGCTTCGAGCTCGACGCGAGATCGCAGAGGGACCTGTTTCGGCAGGTGTTTCTCGGGGAGATTGACAAAGCGGTCAAGTTGTGGACCAGGATCTGGACCGCCGTGGCCGGGCGGCAGCTGGACAGCCAGGGTGGTGGCAAAGGGATGTGTGAGAACGTGCTGCTGGAAGCTGGGGCAGCCCTGCGGCGGATGAGGACAGGGGCAAGTAGGTGCGAAAGATAATGGACCTGGGCAAGGGTACCCTGGCCTGTCAGCAGAAAATTTGATTCCGTAATACACCGCACACAACGATATGACCAAGCAATGTTCGTGTATGGTCGAAGGCGACATCCCACTAGTACCCGGGAGTCCTACGGGCTTTTCTATGCTTAAATTGCTGGCGTCAGATGCTGGGATGATGTCTCGGATGGGTGGCCGCGTCAGAAGGTTACACTGGAGCACGTGAAGAGGAAGAAGTCTCAGCTCAGAGGAAGCAGAGGTCTCGGCCCGATGGGGTACTCTAGTCTGTACATGGTAAGCAAGCAAAGGGCTAATCCTCATGTGTCAATGAGGGATTCAGGTCTAGCAAGAACCATGTCTGAGTGACGTAGGAAGAGCAGGAAGAGCGGGGACGGGGAACCCGGCTCAAGCCGCATGTTACAACCCAAGAACGCTGAAAGCCGAGATGACAGGGATTAGCGGGCCGTTGATGATGTAGATCCGGGCCCCCCGCGCCTCCTCCCGCCCGTTCTCGTTCAAACCCCCGTGGTCCAGAGCCCGTTATCTCAGCAGGCAAGCCAGGGTTGGCAGGCCTTTAGTGGACCGTCGACTGGCGGCCAGCCAACTGCCGACGGCATATTGCTTACAGAGGAGCAGCCAAAAGTAGCGGGCCGCTGTCTGCATATGCAGACCGGTAGAACTCGACCCGACAAGTCCGAGCAAGCCACCATACGATGATGAACAGAGTACAATGCAATCCTTCCACGACCCTACGAACTACTACCTCAAACAGCCTCATGTACCATCCGTTGTCTCTACGCCTGCGAGAAGATCCCTGGCTCTCGTTTCCATGTCCCCGTACCAAGCCCTTTGTGGCTGAGTGCTAGTGGCACTGGCCCCTGTTACTTGCTCGAACCCCTGGCAAGATTGAAGGAGTCGCACACAGTCCCACAGATCCTTCCTCAGCACCATGCGCCGCAACATTAACTGCTCATCTGGCCTAATCTCCAGGCACCCAAAGTAGAACCTCGGCTGCTGCCACTCCTGCAGCTCGGCCACCGACGAGCCTGTGAGTATGGACTGAGCTGGGGAACCTTGTGAGTGACTGCTCGATGCACGATCGCCGGTCATATTCTTGTTGCTGTCTGGCGTTAGCACATCCTGTTGTTGTTGCGGCGGCTGCTGTTGCTGCTTTTCTTGTAGATGTTGCTGCGGCAGCGCATCGAGTGCGGCTTTGTATGTGCACAGCAGCAGATCGAACGCCGTTGCCGCAAGGGTAGAGCAGCTGCGGCAGCGCTGGAACTCGCTTCTGGCCATGATGGACGGGAGCGTGGCCATGGCCTGGCGGTTGGCTGAGAGTATCTGGTCCAAGGTGGTCGACTCAATATTCTGCCAACAGCCCTCGAGGCGTTCAATGATGCCGGCCAGGGCTGTGGGCGGAGCTGGTAGCTGTGATTGCGTGTCTACCCATGATGATGGCTGCGATGACGCGAAGGCCCCTTCCGCGGCAAGCGTCCCTACTCCGAATGCAGATGTAGTGTCGTGCCTGTGATTCAGCAAGAGACTTGATACATCGTCCGTGACACCACCCGGCAGGAGTTGATGGTTAAGGTTGCCTCCAGTATCCGGGCTACCGGCCATGTTCAGACCAGGGATACCGAGATCAGACCATTCTCCGAGGATGTTCGATGTGATGGTCTCGCTTGTTGGGAAGAGTGGTTGAAGGGGCGAGACTGATCTCTCTTGACCCTTTTCGGCTGCGGCTTGCGGCCGCACAAACGTCTGGTCTGTGAAGAGAGGCAAAGTCGACAGGTTCGAGATTGGGCATGCGGAGGACAAATCGTCGCACTGACTCCACGAGTGGTCGCGCATGATGGGTTGTCGAGATTCTTGAAGTCGCTGTCGTTTGGTCGAGGCGCGCCCGACCATGGAGACTTGGTACTGGCATTGCAGGTTGGACGCCACACAGCGCTTGCAGCCGCTCCTGTGCCCCGAGCATCGGACCTGGCAGCGAGGAAAAAAAGAACAAGTTAGCAGGTGAATTCTCGCTGCTGTCATGCAACGCTATGGGAATCGACGAGCCGATCAAGTTCACAGTTGCACCACGACTTGCCTTGGCAGCATGGCATTCGTTACACGCAGATCTGAGTCGGAAGGGCTTTGCCAGCAAAGCTCCTGTTTCTTGGTTGTCCTCAGTAGTATCCATGGGGAGATATGCCCTGTAGTCAGTGGCCTTTGCAACTGCTGTTTCTTGCTCTTTGTCCTCTTCTTTTTTCTTTGCGCTTCCTGCCGAGAGATTGTCACGCGCTGAGATACCCTCGATGGACTCAAAGCGCAGCGTATGTCCAGTGCGCTTGAAAGTACGACGGGAATGACGCAGGGACCCTCGGAGGTGGACAGGAACGGGCACGGGAAAAGTCTCCGAAAACGGTCCGGCGCAAGGGGCAAGGGGGCATACGGAGCTAGCCGCTTGGGCAATTCCTACCACGCCCACCTGCAGGCGATGAATAATGCGACGCCCGGGGCCACCCCTTTTGGTAGGTTGCTAATAATATCTTCATCCGGCTACGGCTAAGTTATCATAAATCCTAAAAATGGTGATACAAAAGTTCCATAGTTTTGCGGATCGAAGGAAACGGCCTCTCATATCCACAGGATCAATATATCCGCAGCATCGAAATAGTGGTTATTATGTAAGCTCTACTTGGGAGTATTGAGGTACTGAAATGAATCCGACGAGAGAGGGGGGCCAGTCCTTCTGGGGCGATTTTAGCAGCATTTCTGGTGGCAAGACATACTCGACTTCACGAATTAAGGGAGTCGCAATGGTTTCAAAGTGTTCATATCTGTGAACACGTGTTATTTAGCCTATATAGGTAATTTCAAGAAAGGAAATGGTAGCTTGGCTAGTAGAATCCAGGCAATCCGGAAAAGTTGGGTTTGTAAAATCGCGGAACTACTGTTTCAATTGACATAAATGGAGTAAACAAAACCAGTGAGTGGAAATTACTGGAAATTACTGGAAAATTGTGTTCCTGCCTAGACGCCATTTTTACAAAATTCTGTTTGTCCAGTTCCGTTGATCATCCTCCCGTAATCAAAATCATTCCTATAATCTACTTTGCAAAATCTTTGAGAGTGACCAACAGTTCATTCGTGATTCGGTCAAGGATCATAGGTGAGATCCTCTCGGTGTTATACTCGATTCGCAGCTTCCAATCGCCGCCAGGATGCTCAGTCCACTCGAACATGAGCAAAAACTTGGCCCCTCCCGCGTACGATGGTATACTGGAGACACTGCAATCAGGAATGTCAAGGTGATCCACATGGGGTCCCGCATCGAGGTGGAAAGTGACCATGACCTCGAAGATGGGGTGGTGCCTGAGGTCAAAGAGCTCCTGCTCATGGGAGTACCCGAGAATCCGGAGCAGCTCAGGGAACGGGATCATCCTGGCGAGCGCAGCCTGGCTGGCACGGCGGACCTGATTGAACAGCGCACCACGGGGCATCCCTTCGTGTACCTTGCCGATCCGGATGGGCAGCCGATCAAGGCAGAGCCCCATGGCCTGCTGCTCGTTTGTGGAGCACCGGCATGAGCAAGGGCTACCGAGGACAATGTCATCCTGCAGTGTGACCCTGCGAAGAGTCAGAGCCACCGCCGCGAGGGCCAGCTGATGCCTGGTAACGGGATGGTGACTGTTGGTGGTCGCCATCATGCGGCTCAACCTCTTGACGAGCGTGCAGGGGATCTGCATCACATATGATTGCCCCTCGTAACGGCTTGGCCCCGGAAGTCCTAGGGCAACGTGGCACTGAGCCTTGTCGAGATACTGAGTCCAGAACTGGCGGTCCTCGGCGGTGGCTGGTTGGTTCCACCTTGGGAGACCGACGTAATCTTCGATCCTCGTAGGTGACAGTTGATAGGATAGCTTTGATGCAGTAACTTCTTTCTTGTAGACCGCAGATACCTGCCTGAAGAAAGTCTGCAAGCTATTCAGATCGGCAACCATATGGCTTGCCACGATGACCAGCTCCCATTCAGAGAGATGGACGCGGATCAACTCCTCGCTGCCGAGCTGGAAGTTGTGATTGATCTCTAGGCTGAGATCCGCCACTGCGTGTTCGCGAACCCTTGGTGCGACATCTCTCAGAATCCTGCGCGGTCGGTGCGAGCCGGGCTGACTGGTGTAGTTGGATCTGAAAATCTCATGTGCTGCCAACACTTGATTGAGCGCCGAGGCCAATGCTGGCCTCGAGAAGTCACCACTTAGGCCCAAGATTAGGGGAATATTGAACATGCTCGGCCGGCTACCAGTCGCTGCTGCCATTGAGTATTCGTGGAACTGATATTCCTCAACTGGGGAGAGCGAGCGGGCGGTCAGCTGTTGCTGTGGTTTGTGAGCGGCCGGTTCGTCTTTAGTCTGTCGCGTTCTGACCAAATCGACGAGGTCACGAAGGAGATCAGCTTGAAGAACATCCCGCAACGACACGCGAATCCCAAGCCGAGATGAGAGTCGAGCCGAAAGAAGCATCTGCAGGATGGAATGCCCACCCAGCGCGGTGAAGCTGTCTAGTGCCTCAAGAGGTCTTTCGTCGGGTAGCTTGAGGAGCTTACGCCATTCGTTTCCGACGACGTCCACAACTGGGCTCTCGACTTCCACTGGCTGTCTCTCCTGGGTCGGAGCATCAGCGATCTGCTTTCTGCGGCCTTCGAAGAAGTCCGTAAGTGCAACCATGTCAATCTTTTTGTTCTGGGTCAGGGGGAATTCGTCTGCCGTGGCAAATCTCTGGGGCACCCAGGACGGCGGCAATCTGGCCGAGAGATCCGACTTGATCTTGTTGGTGTCGACGCACGCCGGCTTGATGATGGCCACTAATGCGCCGTTAACAACGAGAACGCTGACCAGGACAGCCTGAGGGCAGACTGCATAGATATGCTGTTCTACCGTGGGTAGCTCGACCCGAAACCCGCGAACCTTGACCTGACGATCGACGCGACCCACGTAAAAGACCTGGCCGTCCTGTGTCCAGCGGCCAAAATCTCCTGTTCGATACATTCTCTGGCCAGGGTGCCACGGATCCGGCATGAAACGCAGACGTGTTTGCTCATCCGCATTGAGATATCCACGGGTCACCTGGACGCCGGCGAGAAACAGCTCGCCAAGGGCTCCGACAGGTTGGTGCTCAAAATTCCTGTCCAAGATGTACATCCTGGCGGTCCGTATAGGACGGCCTATTGTGATTTCCTGCCCTGGGACAAGCTTCGTGAAAGACACACAGATGGAGCCCTGTTGTTGTGCTCTTGTCAGAGATGGGGCCAAGAAAATGCAGCTTGATGCTCCAGTGCGCATGCAACTGAGCTAGAATCGTGAAACTTACCTCAGCCGGCCCGTACGCGTTGTAGAAATCTCTTCCTGGAGCCCAGCTCTGGACAAGCCCAGGTGTCACTGGCTCACCAGTTGCATAGATCTATTTCCATGGTTAGTTCACGTTGATGAAAGACTTTGAAGATAAAAGCAAGTGGGCATCTACAATGAATAAGAGACTTACAGTTCGCAGACGGGGATAAGTCTCGGGCTCAAGAGCAGCCATCAGAGACGGAGTCAGTGTTGCCGAGTCGACCATGCCCAGATGCGCATATGGATCCTCTGTATCTCGGAGCACTAGTGTGGCGCCATGGAGCAGGGCCGAGAAAATCTCATTGGAGCAGTAGTCGAACGCTGGCGACATCATTTGAGCTATCCGTTTTCCGGGACGGGCAAACATGGTGGCTTCTGGGTTCGACTGTAGGGCGAGTAGGCCGCGGTGACTGATGGGGACACCCTTGGGGGTGCCTGTGGTGCCGGACGTGAAGACAATCAAGGCATCTGAATCAGGGTCTGCTTCTGAGTAGAAGGTTTCTGTCGGCATGTCTCCGCTTTGGTCAAGGATATCATCCACCGCGATGGTCAAGAGGTCAGGAGTTGGCTTGTTGTCGCAAATGTCGCGCGCCGCCGGGAACAAGATCCCTCCAGCTCCTCCAGCGGCGCATACTGCCGCTCTTCTCGCAAGAGAATACTGCGGATCCAAAGGACAGTAAGGTCTGCCGGCCTTGAGAATGCCGAGTATACCCACGATCCAGTTCAAGGATCCGTCTGCGTGTATAGCTATCGGGGTGCTGGCAGGAAAAGAGTCACGAATTGCTCTACATACTTGTGTAGCCCGTTGGTCAAGCTCAAGGTATGTCAGTGAATCTGTCTTACATTCCACTGCCGGCAAGTCTCTGTGTAATTGGGCAGACTTGGCAAATGCAGCTTGAAGCGTGGCCAAGCCGGCAAGTCGATCGAAAGGAGGATCCCGCCATTGGCTATCGATTAGTGATTCGGTAATGTGGCTTCCAATGGCTGGTGGGATGCTCCTTTCGATGCCATCAACTGTGACCATATGCTTGAGGACAAGCTGAAAGTACTCAACCAGATCATTTGCGTAGCAAGTTTCGTAGACTAGCGGATCGTAGACCATACGAAATGACCCACGATCTTCCACGAGAAGGCTGAGAGGGAAAGAAGTGTTTTCGAAGAACTCCACGCCCGTTCGGGGTACCGTCAGTGGATATCTTGGATAGTCGTACTGAAATGCTACCACACTCGATGGCCTATGTTTGATTTGCTGTGGTGTGCTATGCGCGAATGGGCTGATTTCTGCCATGCCGCGCAGCGTCTGGCGCAAGACTTCATTGATGGTGGTACCAAGTCCAAGACGGAAGACCAGTGGCAGCGTGTTGATCAGAGGGCCAATGACCGCATCGGAGATCAGAGGCGAGTCCCTTCCTGAGACGACGGCGCCGACTGTGACGGAATCTTGGTTCGTGTACTTGGAAATGACCATTGCCCACGCCGTGTAGAGAACTGCAGCAACTGTGACCTGATTGTCCGAGGCCAATCTGCGAAGGACTCCAAATGGAATGGCACTTGTGAAGCGGATTTCAGCGGCTTCCGACCTCTCATCAGCCTCCTGTGGCTGTGGCAGCCCAAGAGTTTCCGTCAGCGTAAGGTTTGATAGATACGAGGACCAGAATTTCCTGGTAGCAGAGTCTTGCTTTTGCTGCTTCTCAATCAGCTCTAGAGCAACGTCTGTAAAGGGCACCACAGAGCGAGTCGCATCTACATCAGCTGCTGCATTTTCCACTTTCGCGAGGATGGCAGCCATCGCGTAGCCATCGACGAGGCAATGATGAACTGTCCAAACGACGGCCATCTCAGCGCCGTGCTCTCCGGCCTTAGGTGTCGCCGGAGCATACCGGATGAAGTCAAGTGTACTCCCAAGGCCAACGCACAATGAGACACTGTCCACCGCGGCGCGGAATGAACCATAGTCTGTGAATGCGCTTCGTCTGGGGAGATTCAGTGGCTGTTCTTCGATACGCTGAGTTCCCATTGCCCCTTCTGCCAGGGAAAAACTGGTGCGGAAGATGGGCTCGGTTGTCCAAACTTTGTGCCACGCACTTTCTATTCTGTCTGCGTGCTCGATTGCGTAGGTGATGCAGATGCGGTTCGTGTTCTTGCCATCAACCATGAGGGTTGGCTGTGCCAACTCGAGTTGTAGTGGCGTCATGGGCGCCGTTGACGAAGTCTGTCTAGAGGGTGGCGACTCTCGTGTTAACTCTGTTGGCGTGGCACTCGCGTGATTAGAACCGTTTTGAGTGATGTTCGGCTCCATCCCATTGTATAGATCACCGAGAGACTTGGCGGCGTACACATCTGCCGGTGATATCCAAACACCACGCGTGTGGCAAAGGGAGACAAACGTGAGGACATCGAGGGACGAGGCGCCCAGTGAGAACAGGTTGGAGGCCGGCTGGAGGGCTACATTGTTGCCCAAGCCCAACGCTCGCTGGGCACATTCCTTGACAGCAAGCCAGGCCGCGTTAGGTGTTACATCAGTGTGACTGGAGGATGATTCTTCCACGAATCTGTCCTCATGACTCTTCTCCAGCATGTCTAACACGCCTCTCGGATCAACCTTTCCATTCGGCGTCATGGGCAGATTGGGCACAGCCAAGATCCGGTCGGGAACCATAAACGCCGAGAACGACTCGAGCATGACTTGACGGAGCGCATCTGTGTCTATGGTCTCAGGGCAGACGAGGGCTATGATCCGTTTCCTGAATTGCGCCACGTGGATGTTCTGAATGCCGAATTCCATGGACGCCATAGGGGTCTCGATGTCAGCATCGAGATTGACCAGGAATCCACGGTTCTTGACCACTCGATCTTTCCGACCACGAAACTCAATGACGAGTTCGCCATTGCGATCTGTTGTCCATTTGCCGTAGTCGCCGGTCCTGTACATCCTCTGACCATTGTACATGATGAAGGCATTCCTTGTCTTTTCCTCGTCGCGAAAGTACCCGAGTGCAACTCCTGGCCCGCTGATGACGATCTCGCCTTCGTCGCCAAACTCTCGAAGTTCTCTCATCTCCGCGTCCAGCAGATGAACTGGGGCGTTGGGCATTGCCTTGCCGATGATTGCGTTGCTTTCACACCGCCGCTCGTCCTCGGTAGATTCAATCACGTGCATCAACGACGCACATGTAGTCTCTGTCGGGCCGTATGCGTTCAGGATCTTTCTGCCATTGCTGCACCACACGTCGATAAGCTCTTGTGGTATGACTTCACCACCGAGAAGAACAGTGTGCACCGCCGGATATTGGCAGTTTGTAGCTGATGGTATTGGAAGACTCGTGAGAATGGATGGTGTGCAGGCTATTATCGAGCATGATTGTGCCTTGGTGGTCAAATTCAGTTTATTTGCGGGCACGACCGTGCCAGCGCCACGGAGAATAGAGAATAACATCCCCGTGGAGGCTTTGCACATATAATGATGGTCAGTCTGGGACGAACATGGTAGGATGATAGCTCGTCTAAGAGCCGGCTTGGGGTTTGGACGAGACTTACCATCAAAAGCAACGGACAGGATGTGAAGCACGCGATCCCCACAACGGACTCCCATGTTGAATGGTGCCGTGTCTGCGTAGTTGACGATTGCTCCATGAGGTATCATGACCCCCTTCGGCTTCCCGGTCGAGCCACTTGTGAAGATAATGCATGCCAGACTATTTGAATCCACTTCCAGCAGTCGATCCTCTCGAGACTCCTCCTCTGTCGTGTCAAGGAAGTGCATGTCGCTGAACTGAATGACTTTGTAGCCCTGGGGTACGTGTCCATTGTCGGGCCGCGTGTTAACCATGACGCTTCCGTCAACTATGGCAAGGACTGTCGCAATTCTCTCTTCAGACCACGTATCGCCGTCCATGGGAACATAGCTGGCACCAGCTGCCAATATGCCTAAAAGGGCAACTATGTTTCGAGTGCCATGAGATGTCAGCAAGGGCACGCGGTCCCCAGGACGTACCCCTGCATCGCGAAGGCGTGTTGCGAAAGCGTTTGAGTATTGTGCAAGTTCGAAGTATGTCAGAACTCCGTCCTCGTGATCGATGGCGATAGTTTGGCCGTAATTGTCTGCTGATTGGCGGAGAACGTCACATAAAGTTGATAATGAAGCCATGTTTGACCGTGTTGTTGAAAGACACTGACTGGCTGGTATTCCTGTAGCAACAAAGGATGATGAGATGAACAACTGAATGAGCAATTTCAGAGGCTTATTGCGTAATAGTCATAAAGAACAAATACGATCGCAACTGGCTTGCATGCCACGTGACTTACGCCGGCCTTGCTCCAACAAGGCTCGACTGTACCGTACCGGAGTGGTTGCCTATTACAGGTGTCCTGGGAACGGCCTATACCGGCGGCCGGATGGACATCGGTCTCCGTGACCACGTGATCGGTCACCGAGGACCACTGAAGGGCCAATCACCAAATGAGCTCTCCCACCAATATAGTGAATTCACACCTCCTGTTGTGTATTCGAGATCTTCGCCCATGCACCAGAATCAGCAAAGCACCCAATAGCTTGGACATCATGGATTACAGCGGATCAGACGTTCTTGCCCTGCGATCGTTGCTCTTTCTGCAGGTCGGACTATTCTTGTACGCCATATCCGTACATGATGCTCCATTGTCGTTGCTTTCTAGTTTCGTAAACGTAAGCAGCTATCGTCCCCCTCGCCTTTGAGCTATACTTAACCAGAATGAAATGAACTATAGGCAATCTTAAAACGATCAGCCACTTCGTGCAAGTCCATCAAGGGCGATCGCCCCATTCCGGCTATCGATTTTGAGTGGCCCAATGGACAGGGTACGCACAAATTCTTCGAAGGGCGAGCCTCTTCCATACGTTGGCGCAAGCAAAATGGAGCCATTTACCAGATATGGGCGGGTTTTAAGCCAGAAATGTGAGTCTATTTTTCGGACTTACCTTCGAAATCGTGATCGTCGTCTTGTACATCACATTTTGCTTATGCTCGCTTTCGGATAGAGTCCTCGCTTCACCTGAGCATCTCAGGAGCTATTTCAGCGATTCCGACAAACACCGTAAAGCACCAAACAACAACAGCGGATGGCTTATTGGCGAGGTACTAGGCTCGTGCCTCGGCCTTGTGAGTGGTCGCCGTTGGGCAGATATGCGAATTCCCTGGGAGCACCCGTTTTCTCTCCCTTCAGCCAAATCCTACATGGGAACGATGACGAGATCGGCTCGAGAGTTTGTTGATAACCTCAGCACGGGCACAGGGGGTTCGCAGCACAATTTCGAAATCCACATCACCCAGACTTTGAAGATGTATCCGTTTCTTGTCGTGGCAAGCATACTTTTCGGAGAACTGTCTGAAGACCAACGGCAGGCTCTAATAGATCTGGCCCCTCTGCGTGAGCGCCTGTGGCAGGAAGGCATAAGTGGGGGTCTAAACAGGACTTACCTTGCCAAGATCTTCCGGACAAAAGGCTCTCGAATGCTGAATGAGTTCAAAGCCCGGTGGCATTCCTTCATTGAAGATGCTTACGTGCAGTCTGTCAAACACGGCAAGAACGGAGCCATTGAAAAGCTGCTAGGGTATGCCAGAGAAGGTCAATATCTTACGGTCGAAGAGGTTTGTCTCCATTCCTGTCCCATTTCGCTCCTAGCCCCCACACGTTATTACTGTGTACTGACTGTTGAAAACGTACAAAGTGCATGCAAACAGTAGACGAGACCTTGTACGCCAATCTCGACGTCACCACTAGTGCCGTCACCTGGAGCCACGTTCTTGTTGCCCAGCACCAAACCGTGCAGGACGACTTGCGAGAGGAGATCCGTCAGCACAAGAGCCTTTCTGATCAGGAGTGGCAAGACTACATCAACAGAAGCGACACGCTCTTGGCGTTTTGCGTACTAGAGGCATCTCGTCTTCGGCCCATCCTCGGTGAGTTGCCTCAAATGCAATATATGTCGGTGTTTGTGTGCCGTGCCATGTCTAATCGCCAACAGCATTCTCCAACCCAGAGTCGTCACCCGTTGATAAGGTAGTTGGTGATATTATTATTCCTCGAAACGTAGGTGCAAAGATCTCGTTGTTGTTTGTGCCATTTGACCTTCGTATTCCAACTAACGAAACCTCTGGTACACGACAATAGACCGACGTGATCGTTGACAGCCACGCGATTAATGTTGCGAATCCCTTCTGGGTCAATGGTACAGAATTCAACCCTCGGCGATTTGAAGGTCTAAGTCCCCGGCAGGTAAGCTGAAGTCCCCTCCACCCCCCCGGGCTCCACTCCTTCAGCGTCCCATTTAATACTTACGTTTTCCGGCATGCTAGTATCGTTACCACTTCTACAGATTTGGCTTCGGTCCCAGGAAATGTCTAGGACAGCATGTTGCAGACAGAATGATTCGAGCGATCTTGGCCGAAATGCTCAGCAGATATCGCTTATCTGTGAAATCGGCTTCTGCAGACCAAGACCCTCAGATTCAGGATGAAAGCTGGATATTATTGCCTGATATGATTGTTGAATGCACGAGGCAGTCATAGTTCATCGGAATGAGTTTCAGATTAGCTGCCAAGAAGAACGACTGAGCACTATGGAATTAATCCTCCCGTACACGATCCGGTGCAAAGCGACCAAGCAGTGCTCAGTGGATGACTTTGATTACTTGATGGGGTAAGACCACGGCGGTGGAAAAACAGAAAACTGCCTTTGTTCGTCTTGCATTTGTTCCTTTGGGGCTGTCGTGATTTGTGTTTTGTTCAGATTCAGTGATGAATGTTGCATTTCAAAAGTCACTATGTCCGTTAGTCACAAAATCACAGCACAGTGAAATTGTTTGGTCTGCGCGTCACGGATCTGTTGTCAAGCCTCCCATCGTGTTGCCAACACGATGCCGACATGATAAAAGCCACGGTCATTTATCCAGATGTATTCATGCATAGCATAACTTGACAGCGACGAACAAATCTGGCTGGGGGTTGGAGCGACCCGGGAAGCGGGGAAGGTTCCGTCGAATGCCTGACGTTGAGTCTCAAATCCTCGGTCACCGAAAGGTGGTGCCTCTATGTCCGGGCTCCGAGCGTCCTCAGCATGCATGCACGTAACACGCTTGGCTGCTGGTCGCGAAGGGAGGCGAGAGCGCTGTCGATAATTGAGAAATGGTCCGCATAAAAGGCACTACTAAAGCGTCGTTTGTGCATTGTTCAAGGCAGATTGCATCAGATACCGACGTGCATTAACCTTCTTTGACACGATTTGAAGCACACAACTACCATCATGGGCTCGCAAGACAACTCCGACTCCAACTACCTGTTGCCATACAACGAGGCAGAGATCAGGCGCCTGCATCTGCAACATGACCTCCTCCTATCGTACATGGGCAAATTGATCCTCGCTCCGATTGATTTCAACCAAGCTGGTCTGAAAATACTCGACAGCGCTACATTCGATGGTGAGAAACGAGATGCACGATGCATACCACAATGATCCCCGCAGTGCTAATCTAGCTCTCTCGCGCGACCCTGGCAGGATTCTGGCTCACAGAGGCAGCTAAGCTGGTCCGCGAGCCCGTTCTCGTGGGCACGGACATCTCGCCGGCAATGTTCCCGCGCGACCCGCCCAGCAACCAGAGCTACCACGTGCAGTCAGTGACCGAACCCTGGCCCGCAGCCTGGAACAACACATTCGACCTCGTGCACCAGCGCCTCGTGTTGGCAGGCACTACGCCCGAGATCGGGCGGGCGGCCGTGGGGAGCCTGGTGGAGCTCGCTAAGCCAGGGACCGGCCACGTGCAGCTCGTGGAGGGCGCGCTGGAGCATCTGACCGAGGAGCAGAAGAAGCAGTACCCGGTCCTGCACAAGTTCCAGACCCTGGTCGCGGGTATGCTGCCTGGGCTCGGCTGGAACCCGCGCGTGGGTCTGCAAGTTCGCGGATGGTTGGAGGACGCGGGCCTTCAGGAGGTGTCGGAGAAGGTCATGGAGATTGCTGTAGGGAGAACTAACCCAGACAAGAAGATCGGTGAAATGGCCAAGCAGAACCTGCTTGAGGTTGTCGAGCACTTTGCACAAGCGTCTAAAGGTAAGGAAGACAGACTCGCCACTTGTCCAGTTTGGAATTCTGGAGTACTGACATAGTAGCAGGATTCCCTGCAGATTCAGATGTCAAGGCGGAGGAGTTCGAGCAGGTGCTCAAAGACATCAAAGTCGAGATTGAAACTAGTGGCAGCCTACTAAGGTTCAACACCGTGTGGGGTCGCAGGCCATGAGGGTTTCATCGGAACGGAGATGACTCTTTTTTCACTGACGTAAATTGGAAATCCTCCATACATACGAATGGCACATCTAAATTTCACGCTGAATCCTGAACACTTCATGGTCTCTTGATGCCCACACGTCAGTTGTGTTTTTTTTGAGGAGCTTGAGCGCAGTAGTCTATCGTACATTCTTTTTGGAAGTAAACCTCGTGCGCTCAGAACTCTTCCTGATTTGAAGCACACTTAACAAGAGCCAGAAATTCCAAATTATTCATATGGTATTGCCGTTCCGTAACCAGTGGATATAGTAAAAAGAGCACTTCAGAGCAAAATCTGTCAAAGCATAACAAGAATCATGAAACACTCAATTCGGGAGCAAACTTTCCACCGCGGTGTTGGCGAACATAGTCCAGGGTCAAAACCTCTTCGCATTTGTGACTTCTCATATGCTCTGGCATGCTTTTTGAAGATCTAAGATGTTTATATAGAATAAGACTTAGCTCCGGATGCCTGAATTGGTCTCAAATCTCCATCTCGTTTCACTGCAAAGTCGTTGAAGCTAACACTATCTCCCGTTGCCGCGACCGAAAAAGGGTGCGTACATCCAATCGTGACAGAACCACATTGCATCGTACCCATACACAATCAGATCCTCGATCCACTGTTCACAGTGCCCCTCAGCATTTACGTTTGCCTTCATATATTTGACCAGCTGTCGAAGAATCGGCCTCCACGTCGAAAGAAAAACAAATGCTCGACAGCGCGCAAAGAGAGACCCTGAGGCGTTGTATGCTTGCAAGCCCGCGAGATATTTTTTGTAAGCAGGTGGGAGACCGTGCTCTTCAGCGCCCAGCTCAAGCAGGCCCTGTTTGAAAACATCAGGATTAATGCGGGTGAGCACTCACAAGGTATAGCAGACAAGAGGATGAGCTTGGGGGCGAAAATGGGGCGTGCTTACCAAGTATCGCGCACTGGGAGCAGCGTTTGGGCGGAATGGATACTTGGCCTCCAGTGTTGAGACTGTGACCTTTTGAACCACTTCAGAGGTAGACGGTGCCGCCTTGTCATCAGGTGTGCCGGGCATGAGAAACTCCGCTTCGACCTCGATCTCCCGATACGCCACACCTCCACCTTCGCTGATGACCAATGCTATATATTCTTCTTTGGAAATAAGATAGGCCACGCCATGGATCGGAGGCAGCTTGGTCGGCGAGTGGCCCTCTCTGTTAACCAGAGTGTCTAGGCTAATTAACGACCGCTCTGCTATGCTAGCGAACGAGGGCTCTGAGTAGGGAAAGCCAAAGATGTCAAAGGTCAAAACATGCGTGGGTACCCGAGCGATAGCTGTTCTCTTGGGCGTGATGGAGCGTCCAGCCATGACGGAGGAACGCATGTTGGAGCCATAGGCGAAGTACCATACCGAGTCGGCATCGGCATCAGCCAGAAGAGGCGTCTGTTCGGTGAGGTCGCTTTGCATGTTGTTCCAATAGCCACACTGGCGGATTTGGTCGTCATCGGAATACCGCCGTAGTGGCGAGGGTTGAGATGTCGCTTTACTTCACAGCAGAACAGAACCATCCAAAATCACAGGCAATGGAGTCAGCGTCCCTAGACCTACAAGTCGATCCACCGGAGCCTTCCTGGGATAAAGTTGCGGACCGATGGAAAAGTGGGACTTGGGGCTTTCGGCGGCCGATGCTAACCACGGCTGCCGACAGATTGAGCCAATGGTCTTGCATCATTTGAGTGGGACAAAATGGGACACAGTGGAACCATTTGCACAACTGAGCAAACATGTCGGGACAGAACTCCAGCGTTGTATTTGCTATGTGATGTCCATGTCCATACTGACCGCCACACTAGGTGACTCATCACAAGTGTGTTTGACCCAATCCATCGTAAAATCAGGGGCTTGCAGGCTGCCAAGGGTCGGCCAAATCGAGCGCTGCTTCCACCAATCGGACAGCGCGAGCCATAGATTCTGCAGGCACCGCAAACGTGATGCGAAACCACCCAGGCTGAGCTGCACAGTAACTGCTGCCGGCACCTACGGATACGCCCTCAACTTGCAGCTTGCGACTCAGCTCTTTCTCTGCTTCCCACGTGCAGCTGGCCCCACCTAAACGTGCCCATATGAAGACTCCTGCTGCCGGGCGGACGTATTCGAACCCGTGATGCGCGAGGAACCCCGTCACGAAGCTCGCAGACTGAGCTAGTCTTGTCCTGTTTTGTGACAGGATATCGTCGAGGACTTTCACATCGGACAGGAGAGCGTTCACCGCGATGGAGGTCAGTGATGAGACTTTGGAATGATTCGAAATCGCAAGGGATCGCCGGAGCTCGGGATGCGCTTGGGTGACGAGATATCCCTAGAGATAGCAACGTTGCACACGAGTTAGTCAAGAATTAATATTGCACATGCTTCTTTTGAAAGAATGTTGCTGAAAATTAAAACACCTACCAGTCTCAGACCACTGCTGCCTAGATCCTTGCTGATGCTGTATATGAAGTGCACGAGCGCAGGGTTCACACCGAGCGCCTGCAGATCGAGCTGCAGAACAGAGGTAAAAGAAACCTCACTGTCAAAGGTGGAGAGGCCATAGATCTCATCCGACACGAAATGAAGACTGTTTCTGTGGCAGAACTTCAGGAGCGCCTCGATTCGCTCTCGTGGGTACAGGTCGCCGCGCGGATTGTGGGGGTTGCAGAACAGTATTGCTTTCACGGGCCTGCTCGACGAGTCAAGAGCCTTTTGGTAAGCCCCTATGAACGAGTCTACTCCACTGGCTCCGTCGGTGGGCTGCACATGTACCGCCACTGCCTGAGACCTAAGGACGAAGCTGGTCTCAAAACCGCCTGTTTGTCGGAACCGTGTGAGCTCGCTAGCAATATCTCGAGGTTCTGGATGAATGACTGCACTTACCCCAGAATGGAGTCTCCACAAGCACGCCGTCGCCTGGGTCACAGATGTCGTAGAGAAGATTGTCAAGGATAGCACTGCATCCTGCTCCAGCCACGATATGTTCTGGCAAGACTGGCGCCGCAGGAGCAAAGAGACGGTTGAAAAATGCAGCAGATGTCTTCAAGAGGTCAGGATCGCCGCCGAGGCCGTCCGCATAAGAGAGTGCCTTTGCAGACAAGTGCTCGTTGATGTACTGCTTGTAAAGATTTGTGAGTTCCTGCCGCATAAGCCAGTTCTCGGCCGTCATGAGGTCGATCTGCGGCTGCTTGGCCTCGATCCGGGCCATATGCCCCGCATGCTTTCGTTGAAACCAGTCTAGGTTCTTCCCGGCTCGACGCGATATCCCCTCATATCTGTGCTTCTCGCTTGTAATTTCCTGTCTGCCTTTCTGCGTGAGAGCTGCTGCGTTGGCGGCATTATTCTCGTACTGCTGCTGTTCCGAGGTGGAACTCCTCTTTCGTCGCTGGGCCGAGAGCCGGAGGGCGGTCCCGTCAAGCAGCAAGATGCCTATCGAGAGGAGGACAGTACTCGGATTCATTTCTGAGATGGCTTGAACTGATTGGGTCCGAATTTGAATCGCCTGACCGACCTTGTCGCAGATAGCGACGAATGGCTATTTTCATACTTGCAGCATGTGCAAAGCTCCGACGTTCTGATTGAACGAGATTGGCGCATTCGGCGCCCGATTGCTCGGAGGCGTGCAGGGCACACGTTGCATCGGAACCCGGTTGGCTGCACAACATATGCTGAGCCCCAGGGTGTTAGGCGTCAGCAGGAATATAATGACATGCACGCTCTGCTCTGCTATCGAAATCTATTGGCTCTGATATCAGTGAATCAACATTGCACTTTGGCAAAATGGAACGTCCAGAGAATCTCCCAAACGAGGGCTTGGTCCTTTTTGTGGTCAAAGGTAAGTCGTCGCCACCGCAAGCTTCTGCTGACCACCTCCTAGACCATGACAATTCACGAACCGTGACTGACAACAGCACCTTTTCAGCGACGGCAACGTCGACTCACAACACCGTCAAACCGCTCATCCTGATCGAGGAGCTTAACATCCCGCACAAGATCCATGTTGTCGAGAGTGTTTCGGCCCCCTGGTTCGAGCGCATCAACCCGCACAAAATGGTCCCTGCCATCGAAGACAGCCCAGCCGGGTGCGGAGCGCAGCGCTTGAAGGTCTGGGAGTCTACTTCGACCCTGACTTATCTTGCTGATGCCTACGACAAGGACGGGCTGTTCTCCGGCAAGACCCTGGCCGAGAGGGCCGAGGTCGGAAACTGGCTCACTCTGCACACTGCAGCGCTGGGGCCCACAGCGAAGTACTGGCTGTATTTCGAGAAGCTGCACCCGGAGAGGGTTCCCAAAACCACTGCAAAGTAAGTATTCACTCGCCAGTGATGCTGCCAAATCAGCGAGTTTTGTTCTTCCCTGAGGATCTCCTCATCACCCCCAGCGCCCTGCTTCCTCTCACGGCGATGCTTTGCATGCTGACAACGTGCTGCAACAGGCTCCGGTCCAACATTGAGAAGCAATACGACATCCTAGAGGGTAGACTCTCGCAGCCAGGCCAGGGCTACCTGGCTCTGCCGGACCGCCCGACCATTGCCGATATTGCCACGCTGCCCTTTGCCGACGAGGCCTGTGCGGCGCTCTTTGGCCTCGAGCTGTCCAAGTGGCCGCACACGCTGGACTGGAGTCGCAGGATGGCGGCTCGGCCCGCGGTCATCCGAGCCAGGGAGCGCGTCGCTAAGATGGGTCATGATTGAAAGTCTGAGGGGTTGTAGGAAAATTCGAGAATGTCCATAGTGCTTGTTTTATTACAGAAAAATATGTTGAATATTGCATACTTGTTCTCGTGAGAAGTGACGTCTACAATCGGCCTTTTCTGAAATATCACTAAGGCACAATGACAAGGAACGTAAAACAAGGTCGATGAGGGACACGTTTGAAATAGAGGCGGTTTTCTACACGCTTAATCTTAAACTGGATTGAAGCATATGAAGCGCTTGAAATTGTTCGCTTTCAATTGGCTTTCTTCCCATTGTGATCTGCGGAGAAGGGCAATTGAAGGCAGCTTCAATGAAAGATACGTAAAGTGATTTGTTACCTTGTGTGATTCACCCACTTGTAGCTAAGTCATCTATAACCATGAAATCAAATCACACGAACGTTGATTCGTACAAAAAGGCTACGATGTTGTCCAAGTTTGAACACGCAACTAATCTATCGCTGGGATGGCCTTAGCTGATGTGACTTCTCCCCACAGCATGCTACTCCACTCGACCCAGAGCCACCCTGCCTGGTACGTCCCAAGCCAGGAAATGGCCATTATTTTTGCACAATGAAGACTCAATCATCTCCAAATGTATCTATCAACCTTCTAGGACTTCCGGTCTCGCAACTCGATTTGGGCCTCCGCGTCAGGGAAGATAGCCAGCCCGCCGTACTGCGGAACAGGCTTCTCCTCGCCCGGCACAAGGCGGATGTCGAATCTGCGGATGAGGTGTGCAGCAACGACCTTGATCTGCGCAGACGCGAAGAACCTCCCCGGACACGCCCAGATGCCGTGTCCGAAGTTGATGTTGTCGCTGCCCGTCGACGCGTGCTGGAACTTCATCTCGCGGCCGGGCTGCTCGCGCATGCGCGAGAAGCGGAAGGCGTCGAACTCCTCGGGGCTCGGGTACAGCTCCGGAGACAGGTTGATGGGCTGGGCGCGCACCATGACTAGGTAGCCTGGCGGGATCGTGTGGCCAGTCGTGAGCTTCAAGCCGGCAGGCGCGGTGACTATGCGGGGGATGTTGACTGTTGTTGCGTCACGAGTGGAGATGTCAGTTCTTCTGTCTTCCTTGCAGGTATACATTCAAGAAGGGGGTTATATGGTGCTCATGATGATTCTTCTGTCCGGGCTTATGGACTCTAGCTTGACTTACCCAGTGAAGTCGGCCTCAGGCGCTGCGACTCGCGCACGAAGCTGTCTAGCTTGCGCAGTTGCATAATCGAAGTCTTGTCAATCACGCCCTCGTCGCCAAGGACATCCTGAAGCTCCGCGCGAAGCTCCTCAACGAAGTCTGGGTATGCAGCCAGGTCGAACAGCACATACGTCAGCGCATTGGTCAGATTGTAGATTGACGCAAATGTGGCGAGCAGCTGGTCGCGCGTCAGCTCTTTGACTGAGGGCTTGTGCGTGGTGTACTGTGCCCTGAACCAGCTCAGCAGCTCGCCGCCAACATCGTCTTCTTGATGGCTGCGGACGGAGGGCTTTTCGTCTTTTTCGCGGGCACTATTCTCCCGCTGACGGAGGAGACTGCCCAGCTTCCGCGCAATGAGGGCCTTGCGTGCCTCGAGAGACCTGACCTCAGCCAAGAATGGGGCGACTAGTGGCCGGAGCAGGTGCGGGATGAATCGCAACTTCATCCACGCCCTCGAGACGTCGCCAGTATAACCGACCGTAGCATCGATCCACTCCTCATCGCGGCTAAGTGGGAGTCCGACAAAGGAGCGGCCTGAGAGGATCGTGGCCATACGTGCCATGGCGGCCTTAGGAGATATCTTGGTCCAATCAGCCAAGTTGCCGCTGCTGATGGTCATGCGAGTTGCATAGTCAATCTCGGCGACAAATGCACGAAGAACTGTTGGGGTGTTGCGCACGAGGACATTGCGCATCGCATCGTCAAACTCGTCGGCCTTTGTGCCCATGTACGAGTGCTCTCCGAGAAACTGGTTGTAGTGGTGCTTCTTGATGGAGACCTGGTCCTCGGGGAGGGCCTTGACCGTGTCGATTTCGGACACGGGAAGCACGACCAGCTGCTGTCCAGGGACGGCCAGGGCAAAGGGTGTGTCTGGGTGGAGCTTGTGTGCTCTCTCGAGCGTCGCCACAATCCCATTATCATCGTCGCGGCTGTCAAAGACCGGGATACCCACCAGGTGCAGACTTGCAGCTCCAGGGAGAAGATGGCGGCGCAGACGAAAGATTGTGAAGAGTAGTGCTCCAGAAGCCACCACGACGGCGGCATAGGCCTGGGGGCCTTCATAGAGCCCATACTTTGAAAAGAATGAGAACAGCATTTTGGCGATAGTTTGCAGCAAGCGTGGACAGAAAAGAGCAGTGTAGTTGTCCGCCAGTTGTGATACGATGCTGCCTATAGTTATGAGCAATCCTGGGGCTCAGTCAATTCGCGCTGCAGGTGTTTGTGGTTGATCATCTGTGAAAAGTTCGAACTACGGCGGTTATGGAGTCAAGTCGGAGCCCGGTAGTCGGCTGTCCTTTGAACGGGCCCCGGGGCTGCGCCGGCGCCCGAGCCAGTCATCATGGGTGAAGTAAATTTACAACGCAACTCAATGAGATAGAGACAGTTTCTAAGGGCATTCTGATTGGAAAATAGTGAACAGATGAATTTCATGAATTGAGTCAAAAGGCCATCGTTTCCCCATTCTAGAGCAGGACATCATAGTGAATTGACCACATTGCCGTGGGCGTATTTGAAACAATGGCACAAGACACTCAACCTACACTTTCGCAAGCGAAAATCGCTAAGATCAAGGCGACACTCGAGGAACTTAACGTCGCCGTGCGTGAGGCCACAGATGTGCTCAACTCGGCAGAACTGGGACCAGAGCTCAACAATGCTCTGCATGATGCCGATAATCTACCCGACCGCGACCTCGCGGCCCTGGCGCGAGTTACTGTGGACACGATGGAGTCGCTTCAACTCCAGCTCACCCCATCCATGACTCTGTTGGCCGATGGATTCTTTGGTATGAAATCTCTTCCCATCTTACGCTGGCATGAGCCGGACATACCCCATCAGGAAACTGAGGGATGCTCGGCGGTGTTTTGTACCAACCACTAACATTCTCCTCGCAAAATGTCGCAGGCTACATGAACAGCAAAGCCATGGCCGCAATCGTGCAAGCCAAGATCCCCGATGTGCTCCACGAACACGGCCCATCTACGGCCGAGCAACTCGGCATCATGACCAAGATCCAGCCCGTCCGCCTCACCCAGCTGCTCGATGCGCTCGTAAACAACGGCGTCTTCAGCTACGACCCGGACAGCGGCAAGTTCGCCAACAACCGCTGCTCCACCCTCCTGCGCTCCGACCACTGGACCCAGTGGCACCTCTGGGCCGACCTGTATCCCAACTTCTTCTTCGACGTGAGCCGCTCGATCCCCCAGGCCATCCGCCAAGGGGAGACGCGTTACGCCGCCCAGATCGAGTTCAACACAGAGCTGCCACTGTTCGAGTACCTCGCCCAGCAAGGGAAGAGCGAATACTTCCATCGCGTCCTGGGCGCGGGCGCTGTCGCCATGGCGAAAGGGTTGACAGTGGACTATCCCTGGCAAGAGCTGATTAGCAGCAGCACGGCCACCACTAACGGTTCGTCGTCGTCATCGTCGCCGGTGGTGGTAGTCGACCTCGGCGCCGGGTCCGGCGACTTCCTGGCCTCGATCCTGCGGGAGCACCCGGGTCTCCACGGCACCGTGGTCGACCTGAAGCACGTGGTCGACGTTATCGGCACCGAGCTCCAGGGCAGCGCGGGCGGACGCTTCGCCGACCTCGCGGGCCGCATGTCGAGCGAGCCGGGGGACTTCTTCGGCGCCGTGCCCCAGGCGTCCGTGTACACGATCAAGTGGTGCCTGCACAACTGGCCCGACAGCGACGTGGTGCGCATCCTGCGCAACGTGCGCTCGCGGGTCGTGGTGCCGCCGGAGGCGCCCGCGCTGGCCAGGCTGGTCATCTTCGAGGCGACGAAGCGGCCCGGCAGGAGCGGGCGGCTCGCGCGGTACGCCGACATCCTGATGATGATGACGGTCAATGGCGAGGAGCGTGACGAGCCGCACTGGCGGCGCTTGGCGGGTCTGGCGGGGTGGACGGTTCACAGGGTTTATGACATGCGGAACTCGTGGGCCTCGGCTATTGAGTTGCGTCCTGTCTGAGGGTTTTGCTTGATGGCTTAGTGTAGTATTTGATGTCAGACATATACATTGTTTTCACCTGATTTGTTTCAAGATGATGGACTGTTTCTGCGTGGCGTGAAAGACGACTGCGACTGGTCCCTTTCAGTTTGTATTCAGTGTCAGAAGTGATTACCCACTAACTCGAAGTCGGCACGCACACGTTTGTCTGTTCATCGCAGCGCTTTGAACATTGTGGAAACCATTATTGTTTTCTGGACGATGAGAACATCACACTTTGGAGTAACGAGTTCGTCATTTTTCAGTGATTCATAATCTTGAAATTCTTCATCAAGTGTACATTGTCAGCTGCTATGGCTGATCAGGATATTCTGGTCTAAAGCTATGTACCGCCGTTATTTCTTTCCTTTTTACATTCGACGCTCATCCCATCCCTCACAGAGCAGGGGTGGGCTCGGCACCAAGCTGACCAGCCAGACCGCCAGCCGCAAAGGCACCCATGGCTAAGGCGTTTACTACAGCAGGCATCGCGCTCGCGCAGTCGCCGACAGCAAAAACACCTGGTACCGACGACTCATAGAAAGGCGGGCTTGTCTTGATCGCGCCAGTCTCGGTAAGCTCGAGGCTGAGCTGTTGCACGAAGGGCCCGTTGACTTGTGTTTTTGGCTTGTGGACCTGGATTGTGGGGAGAGAATGAGGTCAGTTCTGGCACGTATTCTACTGGTTTCCCAGTCTCTCTGACTGGGTGACAATGAAGTGAACAATAACCATGGAAACTTACCACAAACGCCTGAGACGTGCTGGTGCCGTCCTCAAAGTGCACAATGACTTCTGAGGCGCCCTCCTTGGCCTTCTCCAGGCGAACAACGCGACGATTGTCGATCGTGATGACGGGGTCACTGCTGAGCGTGGTGAGGATCTGTTCCTGCAGGGAGGAATTTCCATTGGTGTATATCGTGACCTTCTTGGAGAGGCGCTTGGCCATGCGGGACAGGTTGATTGCGACGGGTGCCTTGGCGACATCGTCTACTGCAAGAACACCGGTGGAAGCGGCACCGCGATCCTCGTAGCCATCACAGAAGAGGCAGTGGTATACGCCACGGCCCCAGACGTCGTCATAGCCAGGGATGTCCGGGTAGATGTCGCGCATGCCGGACGCGAGGACAATCTTCTTGCCGGCCCAGGAGACACCACTAGCGTCCTTGGCGGCGAAGCGGCCGTCTTCGGTCCGCGTGAGCGACTCGATGGTGGTGTTGGCAAAGGTGACAGTGTCATAGCGGGCGAGCAGGTCGGCACGAGCCTTTGCACGGAAGTCTGCCGGGTCACGGTGGTCCCAGGTGGGCACGTTGTGCATGTGCTTTGTGCGGGCGTTGCGGTAGACACCAGAGTCGAAGACGACGGCAGTGTAGAGCTGGCGAGCGAGGCCGGTGGCAGCAGCAAGTCCACCAGGGCCGCCGCCGAGGATGAGGACGTCATAGAGCGGCTTGTTGACCATGATGGGTGTTATTGGGGCCTGAGTCAGGGGTAGGGGGCAGGTGGTGGTCGAGGGATCGCACGCGAGAGCGGGTAACACGAAATGCAGGGACAGGATGGTCAGGGGCAGGAGACGCATGGCTGTGAGACAAGAACAGAGCCCAAATAACAAGTGCTACGTTGAGTTTAACAGCAGAGGGCCACGTGCAGGACACGGCAGATGTCTCCGGACTGCGAGAGAGAGTGCCCGGAGACTTATACAACAGGGTACGGTACCCGGGCAATGCAGGCAGGCCATCCCCCTTTAGTCGCCGAGAAAGTGTCCGAGCAACCGGTGCCCGGCCGGAGCCTCATCAACGGGCCGCTGCGTGCAAGACGCCGGCCGGGGGACCAGGGGCAAGAGGCCAGACCTTCTCCCCCTCCCCCTTGTTCTCCCATGAGTGCCATCCACCCCCCCTTGGAAAGAATGAATTGCCAATCACCCACTAGACTCTTTGACTGCCGGCGCCATACTCGCATGCCTCAGGCCAATGACACGGCCCGTAGTTGTCTTGGCTGCGTTGGGAGTGTTGCCTCAGTTGAATGGCTTGCTTAGATGTGACCTGCCCAGGCAAACTGCATTCCACAAGGGGACTTAGTAGAAGGGTCCGATAATTATGTGAGGGCAGCATGTCTCCATCAAGCCCCCGTTCAAGACAAAAACACATCCCAATGATCCTTCAGCCTCATTATCATCACTACCACCACCATCACCACCACCACCACAGTCACAACCAAAGTCCTTGTCCTCGACTTGGCCATCGCTGCCGTCACGGCCACCTTCACCACTGCCATCTTCCTCATTGCCGTCTCCCAGTCGACTTGCTCTGGTTGGATAGCCACGCCCTCAGCCACAGCCACGATCACCATCATTGGCACCGCCACTTTCACCACTTTCGACATCATCATTACCATCGTCACCATCATCATCAACATCGTAATCATCATCACAAACCGCAGCCATGCGCGACATTGGCACAGGCATCAGCAATGGCCGCCTTGCTGCAACCATGGTCGTCCTCTTCCTGGGCATGTTGACCGCCAACCTCGACACAACCATCCTCGCTGCTGCTGTGCCACGCATCACCGACGAGTTCAAGGCCATTGCAGACATTGGCTGGTATGGCTCTTCGGCCTTCCTCACCTTTGCCGCCTTCCAGACCACCTGGGCAAAGGCCTACAAGTACTTCAACATCAAGTGGACCTACGCCCTCACCCTCTTCATCTTTGAGCTGGGCAGTCTGATCTGCGCCATCGCCCAGAACAGCACCACCCTCATTGTCGGCCGTGCCATTGCTGGTGTTGGTGCTGCTGGCCTCACCACTGGTACCTTTGTCATCATCGGCTACACCGTCATCGAGGAGCTGCGACCTGTCTTCATGGGCGTCCTTGGTGCCACCTATGCCGTCGCCTCCTTCCTCGGCCCAATTGTCGGCGGTGCCTTCACCGAGCACCTCACCTGGCGCTGGTGCTTCTGGATCAACCTGCCCATCGGCGGAGCTGCCGCAGCACTGCTCATTCCCTTCTACCGCAACCCAGATCACGCGAAGCCTTTCCCCGCCACCGCCAAGGAGAAGGTCCTGCAGATGGACCCCGTGGGCGGCAGCCTGATCCTCGCCTCCGTCACCTGCTACATCCTCGCGCTGCAATGGGGTGGTCTAGAGAAGGCCTGGTCCAACAGCGCCGTCATCGGCACATTGATCGGCTTCGTTCTGCTTGCTGTTGCCTGCGGTTTCAACGAGGTCTGGATGGGAGAGCGAGCTTCGATTGTGCCGCGTCTGCTACGCATCCGCCGCATCTACGTCAATCAGTTTGTCGTCTTCCTCAACTCGGGCGGCCAGTTCATTCTCGCCTACTACCTGCCCATCTACTTCCAGTCCCTGCGCCACAACAATCCTCTCCAGTCAGGCATCAACAACCTCCCCTTCCTTGTCGGCGGCCTCTTCTCCATGGCTTCAGGCGCCCTCCTGAGCGCCACAAACCGTTGGCTGCCCTTCCTGCTTCCCATGGCGGCTCTCAGCGCCGTAGGCGGCGGCCTCATCTGCACACTCGACAGTGAGACCTCGACAGCCAAATGGGCCGGCTACCAGCTCCTCGCGGGCTCGACGACCGGTTTCGTCTCGCAGATCCCCGTGATGAGCAACACCGCCATCGTCGAGGTGGCGGACATGGGCTCAACATCCGCCATGACGCTGCTCTTCCAGCTCCTGGGAGGATCCTTCTCCATCGCCGCCGCCCAGTCCGTGTTCGGCAACCTCCTCCTCAAACGCCTCGCCCAGACCGCGCCCCAGATCCCCACCGAGCAAATCCTCGCTACCGGCGTCGCCGATCTGCGCAATGCTTTTACTGCAGAGGAGCTGCCCCTAGTCCTGGAGGCTTACACCGAGGCGATTCGCGGCGCGTTCGCCGTCGCTACCGCCATGATGGCTGCCAGCTGCATCGCCGTGGTGTGCAACAAGTGGGAGAAGCTCCGTCCCCACTGGCAGCCCACATCAGGAACGGATGGCGATGCCACCACCGGTCCGTCCGAGAGTGTCACGGATGAGGAGAAGTCTACCACAAACCCAGATATCGTGGGTGCGCACGGTGGCTTGGGACATGATCAGCCGATTGCCGACTCTGCTACCGCGTCCGAAAAGAAGTGAAGGATATGATATGTATGAGTTAGACGGGAAAAGTGAGCATCAGGCTTACAAGGGTTCATTCATGGGTACCTGGTCTCTCAGTGGATGCTGTTTTTATTAGTGCTATCATCTGCAACTGAATCGTCGTGGTTGTTTTCTGCGCAATCGAGTACTCATTGCATAAGTGGACATAGGTCCGCCTTCAGACTTTCATTCTTCATATTTTTCGGGCAGGTATGGCACATCACGCTAGCCAATCTTAACACGTTTAATAAATCAATCGACTGACGCAAGATGACTTAGAAGTGAAGTCGTGCTACAAGTGCTCACCAAAAACGTAGCTGCAGGGCTCCAGATGAAAACAGGCATCCATCGACCCTGGCATTTGACTCTTCCACAAGCTGTGGTCTCATTAATTTCACATTACGACAGCCCAAACTTTTTGATCTCTATGCAATTAGCTTCTGAGCCTTGTGATATGACTTACCTTTGCGCTTATGGATCTCATTTGTCTGGCTTTGGCGCTCTGATGAGGCGTCAACCCGGACTTTTCGGACGTTACTGGACCCAGCTCGTGGGCGCTTGTCGAGATCGACTCTGAAATTTCCTTTAAAACGTTTTCGCAACTCCCTTCTAGCCTGACTTTGCCGAGTTTATAGATCCCATCAGCCCAAAACCCCAGCTTTTCTTGCTCTCTGGATCTGATCACCAACTTCACTCTCGTCTACCAGACAGACTACTGCGTGAGGTAGGAAGTGAATCAAGCAGTTGTCAAAGTGATGTGTAACAGGGAAGTAGCAAATACGAAGAAGCTTTATGAAATGTAGTGCTCAAATATCAGCAGCCTCAAGCCGTCTTGCAAGACCACCGAATTTCTCAGTGTGTAAAGCCCTCAGCTCCTTGATATATAGACTCTTCGAACCTGTGAGCCTCGGAGCATCTGATCTTCCGATCCTTTGAATCCATGAACTTCCGCACGTCTCAACGTCAGGACATCTGGACCTGCCAATCCCCCGACGATCTTAGCCTGTAACAAATCATCATCATGAAACAAGCACATATCAAACATTGTCGAGAGCTTCTTCTTGCACTCCTGTAAGTGAGGTAGAACGATCAATGAATTCCGCGAGGGGTCCATGCTGACGGGTATAGCACGTTCAGGACAACGAACGGTGGGAATTGTGTAGCGCTTTAGGGGAGGGCAACAAGGGCAAGGATACAAAGGCAAGTCCGAATCGCTTTACTGGGCTACTGTTGCTCATCTCGAGATGCACAGAGTTAGCAGGGGGGCTCTATATCACAATCGCCAAGCAATCCTCATCTTCTTCCTCATACAAAGCTCTCAAATGTTCTCTACGGTTTAGTCCACATTCTGGTCTGCGTGCTGATGCTCGCCGCTTCTGTGAATGACTACAAAGGCGTGCCGAGGCCTCCGGAGTCGATGATCATGGAGCCGGAGGAAGCGCCCCGGGGCTCTCTCAGACTTCCTCTCTCCGAGCGCGCAGTGCCCTTGACGATGACGTGTGTGAGTTCTCGCCGCGCAAGTAGAGATTCCATCTTTGCTCACCCTTGAGGGATTCGCCCCTGGCGCTTTGAAGTTCTAATATCAAAGAGTGGAAACCTTTTGGGACTTGTCGCGCTGGAGGCCACACCGACAATGAGCAATCGGGTTCGGTGGCGCTAGGGCCTGCGTCACAGGCTACTTGAAACCCGGATATATTGTTTAGAGTATCGACTCAGTTGGTCCTTGCGGGACGTCAATTTCGCCTTGTCGGCCACATGTTGGACCAGAAAGCAGTCGCAGGCCCAGCGTGCAGCACTTGGAAGGGCCTTGCTGAATTATGGATAATTTTCGACGCAGTTGGTACATTCCCGAAGCAGCTGTCGTCTTGAGCGACTCGAAGTCGTTGATCTGCTTTGCGGCGTCTAAAATTCCGGATATTTGCCAGAGCAGGAAAGAATCCTGTTGTGGAGTTAGGCAGCATTCCGTCGTGTCTGTCCTCCCTGAAGACTCCCTCCACAGTTTGAATTCTTCATTGCTTCGATGCCCTTCATACGCGGTCTCGAGCATGAGCTCGATGGTCTCCAACGACTCTCACTACCCCTTCTTGCACGATACATCATTGCTCTCGTGAGCAGCGACGCGGCCACAAATTTCGATCAATCGAATAGCACTGCTGCAGAAGTATCAAGGAGGACAATACATTGGGACACCGCGTAAGTACGATTGACGTTTCATCCGCTCGCCATGAAATCGATCAATCTAGCAACGCCACTCCTTTTAGGGACAGTAAACACGGCCACGTTGTCAAGCTGGCCTTTAAAGGCGGATGGTCCATTCATATTCACAATTTCCTGCACATCTAGCTCTACAACCCCACAGGCGATACTGCCGTCGACAAGGCCGTAGTGCCATTAAGCGACCTCAATATCCCATCTCAGGCCGGCCATGGCATAATACACTTCCTATGCATCGGCTGTATTGAGCCAACCCGAAGGTACGAGACGACATCTCCTAGTGCGGACATTGCAGAAACCAAGACGTTTCGGAAAAGCTCGATTGAGCTCTTGACCTGCTTCCGGAGAATTACGACTCTGGAGAATAAGTGGTAGAAGATTCGAGAAGCACTCGAACTCTCTGTGCACTCTAACGATGCGATAGCGGCGCTCAACATATTGCGGAGCGTGCCATCCAGCATGGCCCTGGCGAAGCTCTCCCAATGTAGCTAGCCTCCACAGGATATATTCGGCCTGGTCGTCAAGCCTTTTCCGCTTTATCTGCAAATGTCTGCATGCATATTGGTAGTCGAGTCTGAAGGTAATCCTTTCCATGCTTCATACCACGTCTTTCCGCACGTGGTTGTCCGGATCAGCCTGAACACCAGAGTCCTTAGTGCCGCACTATCCCCGGGGTAATCCCGTAACAGGGAGACCAACCAGTTAGCAATCATCCCATACATCAAAGATTGTCTCAATGGCTAGGAGGGGTCAGTAATGGTGTTTGTAATGTCGTAATACCCGATGGCATGTCATCGGCGCACTTGATTCGACTTTGTCAGTTTCATGTCAAACAGCCCGACAACTTTGATTAATGCGCCGCGTTCTTCTTGGGCCGCTCAAGCTGGTATTTCTAGTCGTCATGGACCAGGCGGCCAATTGTCTCGGTCAGATTCCAGCCGTAGGGTGGCGTACCCGATCGACGCGAGTACACATTCCCGTCCGAGTGACACCAAGCACTCTGAGCACGCCAGGGGTTTGAATAAGGCAGCCTTGGGCTCATCCTGACATCCTGTTGGTGTAAAATGACGGCACATGACACAGATAGGACAGCACACAGATCAGATGGTGTGGCGGGGTAGTGCCACCTTGCGCATTCTGCCTGCCTACATTCATGTTGGCTGCGGGGTCTAGTGATGCGCGAGATAGGAGAGCCAGTGGGAGGCTGCCAGATGGAATCATGGAACACAGGCGGCTGCTTTAATGAGACAGGGCGACAGGGTTATGCAGGAATCGCTGTAGGCCTCGGGCCGTGGCGTCTGGCTGCCTCTGGGCGGTATGGCAGCGTCCAAAGCCCTGTCGGCCTTCCCGTTTCTACTTTCTGTCAAACCAATCTCATGGTATCTCTGCAGATATTTCCATGTTATCCAAGCGGTGGTGGGTCATGCGGCAGCTCATTCCGTAGGAGGCTCATGCGTGCACATGGTGGCTGTTAGATGAGCGTGGCTTTGCCATAAATGGTGTGGCCAGTGACCGGTGAAACTGATCCTTGCAACAGCGAAGAACATCGGGGCTTGGCTCCTCGAGATTGACGAGTCTACATAAGGGCCTGACGAGGCGTTCATTGCATACACTGCAGCACAACAGGTGACACGACATCATCTCCTGGCACGACCTTTGGTGTTGCCAGAGCGACACTGACGGTTCCGGGCTAGAATATCGGTGGAGACGAATATAGCGTTGGCAAGAATGGGCAAGTCTTCAGGCAAAGGAAAGGGAAGGGATGTCGAAAAAAGGCACGACAGGCACAATGGATCCAGAAAAGACTCCGGTCAGGTCCAGACAGGGGCCCACCCAGGTCTCTGCGTAAGTCGATTCCCAGTTAGAGTTCTGCCCTGCATCGGACATTTAGACTAACTTTAATTCAAGCACAATCAACCTTGTGGCGATGCAGGACAGGTGTGTTGGTTCTCAACTACGGACGCCGTTCTCGCTCTGGGCTTGTCTGTTATGCCCAGTCCACGCCCGGACGACGAGGACCCGAGACTCGGGCAATGGTTGGACGAATACCACAATGTCTGGCAGAATGCGACATGTCCCTGCGGGAAGGGATACTTTTGCCAAGAGCATGGGCGCTGGATTTCTGGCTCAAGAATGCCGGACGATACATATCGGGCTAACGACCGCGCCGGATATTCTTGTTGCGACCTGCTAGGCATACATGACCCTCGAGATATCTCCCCGCCTCCTTCAATGGACCAAGTTCCAACCAGGGGTCACAAGGGCAAGCAGCTCTCGACTTCGGCATCTGCGAGACGGGCTGGGTACTCGGCGCGCCATGATTCAAGCTCAAGTCGCACAACTGGGAGCGCCCTGCAAGACCTTCCAGCGTTCCCCGACCTGAGTGGTGTGGCCATGCATAATGATTTGCATCATCCATACACAACATCACAATTGTCGACGACCTCCAGCTATGCATTTGAGGCCGACGACCTCTCAGCCGCTACTATAGCAGGGCAACAACATAATGTACGATCCAGCGAGGATGCAGATCAGGAGAACAAGGAAGGCTACGACCCCGCATTGCAGGTCGAGTGCGCCGAGAGCTCATCATCCACCGCATTCTACCATTTTGCTCAGGGTGGAGAATCGCAGGACTACGCGGACCTCTCTCGTCACACATATATGTCGGAAAATGATCTAGATTTGGTTCCCAATTTGGACCGCCCGACCTTTGACGACGACGCTTCCTGGGCAAGACAACCGCAGAAGCCTCACAAGGGCAAGAATCGTCGGTAGGAATAGATTGTGTTGGGTTTGCTGGAAGAGTTGCGGAGCATAGGATGGCGATGGGAATGATGTGACTTCCGTTTCGTTTATTTCTACAGGATAGAATATTGACGGAATTGCAGGTTCAGGCTCCATGATAGCCCTTTTTTGTACTTAAGATTTAAGATCGAAAACATTCCAGCAAGTCTGGCAGAAGTACACGAAACTGGCAACATAAAAAACCCTAGAACCTCATACTTTGCTATGACTGAGCTCTATCCGCATGATGACCCACGGCCCCGAGCGTGGCTGACAATTAAGCAAGGAGAAAGCCATGTTCAGCGCGGATATTCCTGTTACTTTTTCTAGCAATTGTCGATGATTTGCTAAACCTGGGAGCCTTGTCATCGTCGGTGAAGGCGCGAGGCACTCTTGATCTTACATTTCGACGCACTGCTCGCCCAATCACCACCAAAAGCCCTCCCCCATCTTAATTGTCAGCATTCCCAAACGTGCGCCAGCTCTGAACGGTTAGTGCCCGATGCGACCCTTCAGCCTGTGTACAATAGGTAAATGTCCAAAAGGATGCCCAAAGCCAAGGCGTTCAAGGTTGACCGCAGCATGTTGCATTTCCCAGATCCCATCCGACCAGTGTCAACGCGGACCATAAGATATCACATCACGCGCTTTCATGCTCAGGCCATCGACTCGATTCTGACGAGCCGCGAAGCACTGGCTGTTCCACCGCATACACCATGGCTGTTGCCCACAGCCAGTGGCATGGGCCACATCCAGAAACATTCAACAAGTTCTACTGGACACGGGCAATCGAAGTATGCCACTGGTGCAGAGCGAGTCCCGGGGTCTGCGCACAACGAATCAAAGCTAAAGGCGTATCTACAGAAGCCGATGAGCGACCCGAAAAACAAACCATTGCAGGTGTCGCAGCTGCAAAGTTTCGATGATTTACTGGACAGTGCAAAACGAGCGCGAGACAATCATCGGCACAAGTCCACTCGAGCAGGCAGAACCTACTACGATATAGTCCAACGCCTGCAGAACTATAGCGATGCCATCAGCGTTATGATCCAGCACGACCCAGTCATCTCAGCGCCCGTGTGGGGCTCCCTTCAAGTGGTCATGGTGGTTCGTTCACAATTGTTCTGCGTCTTTAACTACAATTCCAACCTCTTAGCTTGCTGCATATTTGGTCACGCTAACGTCCTCGAAATAGGTGTCGAAAGAGTATCATGAGACGCCAGCTGCGATCACACAAGGCATTAATTTCATCGCTCAGCACGTAGGGCGCTGGCAGAAAGAGGCTCAAACCTGGAGAGATGATGAACGGGTGCAGCTCGTAATGATCGAGTTATATCTCTGCACGTTGCGGTTTCTCTCATTGGCGACAAACACGCTCAGCCTGCGGCGGCTCAGTCAGTCGTCCCTCAACACCCCTGCGGAAGCCCTTGGCCTCAACATATTTGATTATGCACTTCAGATGCCGATGCACTATACCACATCTGGACGTTCTGTGTTGTTGCTCGATTGTCTTAACCCGTGATGTTGCTAACACTAATTGCCATCTAGCCCGACTAAGGAGGGCCGTATTCTCGCGTCAGAGACAGGCCATTATGAAAGCATTCTCCGACTTAGAAGATGCGGCAAATGCTCTTGACGCGGAGGCTGCGACTATACGTACGTTCAGTCTACAAACCACCCATAACAAGGCACTAGTATACTTGCTATGGTCGGTGAATTTCTCAACACACCGGTCCATATTGATCAGCGGCTGACATTTCTCAAGAGAGACGCTGCAATCGCACGGGTGAGAAGACCCCAACACCCAAGGCTTTTCGCCCCACCCCCTACTGTCAAATACACCCCTGGCACAATAGCTGTGGAACGAGCTGACGCATAGCCCCTTCATTGGTCAGTGCTCGAGAATGCAAGTGTGGTAGTCCATTCGCTCAAGGGTTAGTTATCTATGCGTTGCCTTCCCGCCCCCGTCCCCAACAGACAGTCCTCTTCTTGCTCCACTTTCTAGATCGCCTGTCAGCTCACCGTTGGCACGTGTTACTCTCGTGCAATACGCGCTACTGAATACAGACCACTATGCATGTGGGATTCTTTTACCGGCGCGACGGCGCACGCCCGCTTCCCATTTCAAGGACAAGCCGGGGCTTCCCGCAGCCACGTCTTTGGGTCAGGCAGGTGGCCTCGTCAGATCAAACCGATCCTTTTCACTGCTTCCAGACTCCACCTTTCATTAACAATATCTCTTCATCAAGCATCACAGAGTCCCTCGACTTCCAAAGAATAACCTCGAGGCTTCAAGACCTTATCCTTTCCGGACCAAGTATCGAAGATCCATTGCCAGGCACTTGTAACTGGCTGTTTGAAGAACCTTGCTATCGCAAGTGCATTGAATCACGCGAGACGTCGTGTTTGGTCATATACGGTGGCGCAGGCAAGTAGCAAAAGGATAACTATGATTCGACAGAATTTCCCTCATGACGCCCGCAGGATGGCAACATGGTCGCCAGACACTAACTCGTACCATAGGATGTGGCAAATCAACGCTTGCTCATGCGATGGTCCAGAGGCTCTCCCAGTCTCCGAGTACAACCTGCCTGAGCTATTCGTTCTGGGCATCCTCTGCTACTAGCTGGAACGTCCTTGTCTCGTTTGCCAGTTCGCTGTTGTGCCAACTCTTGAAAGCTGATCAGGGGAACCCTCTGGTGCGGAACGGTTCGAGCCTTTTGAGGGTAACTCAGGCTGCGCTAGACCAAAAGACGACACCCGAGCCCAATTTAACGCATTATGGGCGGCGGTGCAGGATGGTCTCTCCCTACTCCCGGATTTTGTGCTCGTGATCGATAGCGTGGATCAGATATTCGACTACAGGCACAGAGAAGAGCTGGAAGGGCTGCCGAAGCTGCTGGACAACTTGACACGCACACCTTCTGGACGCCTCGTCATCCTTGCCCGCCAGGATCCCCGCCTCGTTGAAATTTGGCCCACAGATCAAGCTATTATCGTGAACGCCGCTCGAAACAGAAAAGGCATGGATCTCCTTCTGGAAGACGCATTCGAGCCAGTGGGATCGCTCACACCGGGGAAGACGAAACTGCCTCGGAGTCTTCTTTCGCCGGTTCGCGAATTCGCCCATACGAATATGGACACGTCATTCCAGTGGTTGCGAACGTACCTGAGGGATCTGGAAAGCGCCATCACTGAAGAAGAGCTGGAAGACAGAGTGTTTTCTTTTCCGGCAACCTTGGTCGGAGCGTACGAGAAGTTGGACAGTGATGGCAAACACGGGCTGGCGAACGACGAACTAGCTCATAGGCAAGGATTGCTCCGAACCGTCATCGGCAGTACTCGACCTCTGACGGCTGTGGAGATCGCTTGCTTGCACAGATTTCGGACAAGAGAGCCCGAGTTCCTTATCGTACGCCTGGCCAAACCATTTCTTATGATTAGCGACGGCTACGTTAAGTTCGATCAATCTTCCTTCCGAGAGTTCCTGTTAGGACAATCTCCAAGCAGCACATCCTCTAACCCGGAACTATCACCGCGTCTGGAAGCACGCGCGGCACAGCTTAGTCTTGCCGAGAAAACACTCGCTGTGCTTTTAAAGGACCAGTTTGGCCAACTTGACAACATCAAGGAGGCTGTGCTTAAGAACACAGAAGAGCTCGGCACCGAACCTGGACAGGGTCAGTATGCGAGGACTGAGCCAGCGTATGATTACGCTGCAAAGAGTTGGTATATCCACGTGGCTGAGGTAGAGAATCCCAGTGATAAACTCCGTGATGCTGCCCAGAGGTTTCTTGACAGTCCTCAGTTCGTTCACTGGGCCGAATACATGACAAGCGACGACGGGGATAACATCCGAATCGCACGTGCAAGAGAGGTTCTCAAAACCTGGACAGAGCGCACACGTGCGCTGGATTTAGATGGCTACTGTGTTCGGACGTACCAGAGCACAAGCTCCAGATTCGCGAGTGAAGCGAACGACCAGCTTAGTCGATGGCTGACTCTGAGAGAACTGGGCAATTATCTTTTCCTCGCGGGCGACACACAGCTTACGTGGTCCATCCGGAGACAAGTATCACATGGCTTGATCGCATTGCTGGGTCCTCGTCACCGTCTCTCTCTTCGTGTGATGTCAGAATTAGCATACAGCTGCTTCAGGAACGACGACATGCGAGGCGCGCTCTCTGAGTACGACTCGTTGTATGAGTCTCTCCGCGAACTATCAGGCCCGGACAACTATGCTACTCTTCAAGCTCTAGCATATCGGGGTCAAGCACATTACTACCTGACGCAGCACAAGCAAGCTATTGACCTGCTCCAAGAAGCGGCAGACGACTGCGCAAGGACAATTGGCAAGTCCCACGTCAACACCCTGGGCTGGCTGTGGTCCATCGCCATCGTCCACGAAGCCCAAGGCGCCAACGACAAAGCCCTGCCAATCCTGCACCACATCCTCGCCGAGCGCGCCAAAGTCGTCGCGCACGCCCAGACGGACATGTTCGCCGTCATGGTGCGCATCTCGATCGGCAACATCGCCCGCCGTCGCGGCGATAGCGACGTGGCTTTCGCGCAGCTCAATCCGGCGTACCAGGCGCGCATAAGCGCGTTCCCCAGGACGCACTACGCCGTCATAGACGTCGCCTTGGCGCGCGCAGCGGCCTTTTGGCAATTCGACATGCGCGACGAGGGACTCGCGCAGGTGCATGATATCGAGCTCGGGGATGACTTGCCCTCCCGGTTCCAGAGGCAATGCCAACTTACCCATATGAAGGCTCTTTTCGCTACCGGCCAAGAGCAGAACGGCTCGGATGAGCGGGCTATTGCAATCCTGCGTAAGCTATCCCTCGATGCGGAGCGGGAGCAAGTGAACCGCGCTCTCCTCTGGGCTCGTCTTGACCTTGCGACTCTACTCCGCCGGCGTGGGAGGGGAGGTGATGACGACGAGGCTGCTGCGCTGTTCCATCATATCGTCCGCGATCCGGATCCGGATGGTGACCCTGGTTTTGAGGAGCCTGATCCACCCCGGTATCTGCGTGTGGGTGAACGCGCATTGAGGTTTGTCCGGCATGGGATGGTCAAGCACGCAGAGATGCTGCTGGAACGAGAAGGGCTGATGTGGGTGCGCGAAGAGGACTTGTGGTACTGGGTTGGGGGCCCGAGGGCTGATACAGAGTTTCTACGAGAGCTGTGATTTTTTGGTTTGTGGGGGATCGGGTTTGTTCATTTTAAGTGTGCGCGCGTGTCATTATTTTCGAAAGATATTCAGGATTAGCGAACAATGCAATGGCCACAGCGGACGGCTCGTCGATGTCGGCAGAGGATGCTTGTTCGGCTGGAGCAAGCTGTGTTGGAAGCTGCAACTAGAATTGACATAGTCGAGGGCTAACGACCATTCACTCAAGTTTTGTCGAATTTTGGTGTGTATCACGAACTCATGAGCCAGCGTGTCGGTGCATTTAATGACCGTCCAACAAGTAGATGAGCTCATAGAAACGTAATGGATCAGGACTTGTCGAGTGAAGACTATTGACTAGCAAGCCATGATTCTCGCTGTGACAGCAGGATATAGACAAACACCAAGTGGAAACTAGAACAGTGGCTTTCTCCATCCGGAGAACAATGGAAGAACTCCCACAGGTTGGGCAATGCCTGCAGCGGCCGAGAGCAGTCTCGTCTACTGAAGCTTGAGGCAAATTTGGCGATGCTAATAGAACACAGGTTTGTGCTCGGTCAATCTGGCGAGAAAAACATGACGAAACCTTGGAAATCACGTTTTTCAGCAAGGGACTACCTAGTCTCCCTTGTCAAGAGTCAGATGCTTGGGAAACCTGCATTCAATACACTATACTGTTTATTCTACACTAATAATTCCTGAAATCATTCAGGAGTATCAGAAGTGAGTCGCTCGTAGACGTTTAGAGTCATCCATAAGATCAGATCGAAAATCGAGTTTGGGCATAAGCGACAATGGCTTTTATACAGACACACCACGTCTTATCTAGAAGAAGGCATGTGCCAAGGCGTACATTTGCTTCGGGTCTCCATGGCAACAGTGACAAAATTTGTTGTCAAACTATAACCGGATCCGTCATTATTTCAGGCCGAACATTATCGAACGAGCGTTCTAAAAGGCTCGCAAGTGTATATAGCGGAGAAATCGCAGTTTCGGTGGCCACCCTTCATCTACCTATCCTTAGAAGTTACACAACCTTTTCGCGCTTAGCTCTCGATTTACTTATCAAGTTGTCTTCCACTACTTGCCGTATAGTGCAAACTAGTAGCCCAGTCTGAAGATACCCTTTTCCACGCTTCAGGTTAGGTCTTTGTGCGCGCAGTCCCCCCAGGTCGGCCTTACTACCAGAGTCCTTACTGCTGCATCGTTGTGCTGAAGCACCACTCGGCTTTGATTTGTCCCGATGATTAACCCTGTCGTCCGTGAAGTCGTTGACGAGCCTCATTATTGCAAGTCGATGAGCGCGGGGGAGGGGCAGGCTAGGTTAGGTTATCAGTTCGTCAGGAGCTTATCCGGGCACGGCGGAAGCCACGCACAATTCTTCGTGGATGCACAAGTCCGGGCCCAGGTCTGCATGTGCTCCTGTCTTGGCAATGTGGTTAGTACAACTCAAAGTGGCACGAGGTTGGTACAATGTTGCATAAATGACAGACATTTGGACAAGTGTGAAATTAGCCCGGCATGCGAGACAGGCGAGGTGGGTGCCCAAAAAAACGCCCCAGATGAAAACACGGTTCAATGGGATCAGTTGACATGTCCCTGGGGAGTTTTCTTTGTCCCCCATCTCGACAGGGTCTGACAGATCGAACGCGTGGGCAGCGCAGCCCGGAAAACATGGTCCGGTTGCTGGCAGCAGGGAGTCGTTTGCTACAGTAGCCCTGGTCTTTTGAGTCTGCCACCCTTTGTGGTGCGGCGCTGCCATTTCCGCACCATTGTAAGCCTCCTACGGAATGTCAAATGTCTGGCAGGCCAATCATCAGTAGTATGTATAGAGTGGGCAACAGGGGAAAGTGGGAGGGCAGGGTCTCGATCGCCACGAGGGGGGCACTTGGCCGCGCCGAAGGATATCATCGTGCATGCGGCTATTGGAGAGCAGAGCCAGATCGAGATTGTCCGAGGAAGTGTGGCTCGTGACCGGGGTGAATTGTGCGTGGTGACTGAAATGGCGGCGCCCTGGCGCAGCCGTTTAGTAGTGGTTACGTGGGTGGGCGTTTCCTGTTGATTTTGGCCTGGCGTTGCCCTTGCGTCGCTGGTTTCCCATTGGCATTGGTATTGGGCGTTGTTTTGCTTGCGTAGGTCATGATGGCGTCATAGACGGTGACTGGGCGCGTGCGTGGCAGACAACACTGGCGCTGGAGTTGGCGCTATTTGGTGCAAAGTGGTTTCAGGGGGGGGGCTTTATGGGGGGAGTTGGGGTGGCCAGGAGGACGAACCATGCTATTCTCGGTATGCCTCGACCGAGGACCACCTGCAACGCTCAATCTCGCTTGGGGGGATCGGGCACGGAGGGCTACGTGAGCGGAGTACGTCATTGTGCTTTGGACGGTCAATTGTGCGCCCAGCGTAAGCGGGACGCCCAACGTCCTCGCTGCGGTCCCAATTGATTTGTGGCACGCAGCTGTTCAACAGCTGTTTTCTGAAATTAGGGATGGTTATTTCTGCCATGTGCTAGATCCCGGCCATTTTGTTTTTCAGGGAGAATTGCACTATCATCTGTGTCAGGGGGTCAATAAGGTGTCTGGCCTGTCCGCAAGCAGCATGTCAGCAGATTCCCGTGGCACACTTGCCCGCAATACGACACCCTACGTGAGCGAGGCAATCCTGTTGCAGCTATGCAATGAGACCCAAACCACAGGGCGTTTCCGATGGGGATCTGGTTCGGCAAGCGGAAAGTCAGGCCAAGGGTCGCGGAGCAGGGGCCGCGGGGGCTGCCCCCAGCCCTTTCCCCCCATCCAGCAAGCCACCACCCGATCTGGCAGAGGGCATCGAAATTGGGCGATGACAATAAGCAGGGCGGCCTATTACGACGGCCGACAGTGTTGTTCGACAAGCTGAAAGGAAGTCCTTTCAAAACGAAGCTAAAGCTCAAGCATGGCCAGGAGACCCAGGATAATCATGGCTTTTAATCACCACAAGTTAATAGATGAACGTGCGGAAGTGCTGGCGTGTCTCCCGCAGGCCTCCAACGGGAGAGGGACGACGAAGCCACGGGCTGGCTGCCAACGCCATTGCAGCTGTGAAGTTGTGATCGGCTGGGGATCGAGGCCTGGACCGCACCAGGCAGGGAGCTTTGGCCTGCCGTGAGAGCTTGGAGACCAGTTTAAGCTAGCTGCAGCAGGGAACCATTGGAAATCACTGGGAATCACTGGGAGCCAGTGGACCTGGCTGGGCCGGGAGCTGCCGCTAGAGCCGAATATGGCCTGGCCTGGCTGGGCGGCACGATGTTGAGGCAGGCATGACGTCTTCCACATCCGGCCGACAACATGACGACAGTCTGCTCTGGGTCTGGGTCTTGGTCTGGGTCTTGGTCTGCCAAACCCAGTTCGAGGCAAGAGGGCGCAGGCACTGGGGGTTGCTTGCGTCGCATGCCAGACTAGACTGGCAGGGCAGGGCAGGGGCTCTGGAACTGGGACTGGAACACAGTCACAACAGCGCCAGGTACGACCATCGTCATCGCTGCCCTCCAATATAAACACTTGGCCGTGCCGCTGTCCGCCCGCTCTCGGTTTCTCCTTCTGCCATAATCAATCACCTGCAAACTCTGTGATACCCCCATCTCCAGTTTGTCTGCTTTACGATACCCCCTACGACACTCTAATACTTGATACCCCGTCGCCAACGTAATACCCACCAACCACTCAAGTCAGCGACTCCAGCTCACGACAAGAAGGAAAAAAGGGACCATACCCATAGCGACGCACAATCTTGCCAATTGGCCCACTCAGCTCAGTAAAACCCGATTACCTGCGCCGCTTCTGCACATAACCGCAAACATGTCATCCGCCAAGGTCAACAAGCCGACCGATCCCAAGGTCAAGGAGGCCGACATCAATCGCAAGCTCCAGATTTATGGAATCATCTCTGCGTTCAAGGCTGGCAAGGTCCCTTCTGTATGTCTCAATCAAGGCCATTCACCGATTCTTAAGTAACCGGCGCACTAATCCTTACCTGCGCAGAACGAGCAAATCGATGTCGCCCTGAATAGCTTTCTCGCCTCCAAGGCGCTTTCCAGCCCTTCAAACCGCCTGTCCGCCGAGGGCCGCGAGCTCGTCAACGATGTCCGCGCTGTCGTCACCGAGGCCAAGAAGCTGCTGCTCTCCAAGAACGAAGGCAACCTCCTTCAGGACTTCATCTGGCAGAGCATGCAATTCGACCCTAAGGCGGTCAACACACCTAACGCGCCCATTGGAAAGGACGCGGCGAAGCAGGATGGTGACAAGGCCCTTGAGGGCTTCCGCACTCTGGGCACGTTGCTCATCACCAACGGCCAGTTCCGCAAGCTTCGTGAGTTCGCCATTTTCTTGTCCTCTGCCGCAAAACCAGACTAACACTTCTCAGTGAGCGATGCCACCACTCTCCTGCGCGACATGGCTGGTGATGCTGCTACCAATGCCGCCAGCAAGGTCAAGCCTTCTCAGGAGGCCCTGCAGCGCATGGATGAGCCTGCTGCCGACCACACTTGGCACGAGAAGCCCGACCTGTCCAAGGAGAACATCCGTAACCAGGCTCAAGGCATCTACAAGAACTCCAAGTCTGGTCAGGACGCACAAGCGACCGCTGAGCGCGCTACCGATGCCGCGCGCAACCCCGACGGCTCAATTGATGCCCAGGCAGGTGCTAAGACGGCCATCAACGAGGCCAAGAACCGCGTCGACCCAGAGACCAAAGATGCTGCCAAGCAGACTGCCGCTCAGTACCGCGCCAAGACCCGTGAGTACCTCGGCAAGAAGATGCCCGAGGAGCGTCGCGACCAGACCATTTGGCGCCTGAAGAAGATGGTGCTCGAGTGCCAGCAGCACCCCGACTACCAGCAGGCTATTGGAACTCTGCTCGACCTTGCCGAGCAATACGGCAGCCACGGCCGCCACGTCGCAGGCGGCAGTGCCGGCACCGTCAAGCAAGCCCGCACCCACCTCGATGCGGCTGAGGCCGATCTTCGCACTCTGATTGAGCGATTTGCCAACGGCACCTCATCCGAGGACCTCTGGGCCTCTATCCGCGCGGTTTATGATGCTGCCGACCGTGACCCCGAGCTCAAGGACTGGTTCAAGTCGATTGACGGCTACATTCGCAAGTGCCTCCAGCAGTCTGGTTACATCATGGAGGAGGAGTCCAACCGTGAATGGGACCGCCTCTACGACAAGGGCAACTTCCTCATGCGCAACAAGTACCGTGGCCACACTGACCGCGTTGTCGACGAGATCAAGTTCCTGGCCGACCAGTTCGACCAGGATCGCCAGAACAAGTCTTTCGCTGCGGCCGTCGAGAAGCTTTTCTTGGACCTCGGCAACGACAGTGAGGGCAAGCCCACTTACAAGCCGCACTTGGTCAAGGATCTGACTGAGGTTATTGTCCCCGCCGTCCTGGAGAACATTGCCTACGTCCCCATCCCTAGAATTGAATTCTCCGACCACCAGATTGACGCCGTCGTCGAGAACCTCGTCATTGAGAGCGACAACTTCGCCCCCAACGTCCTCGAGATCGCCAGCGACAACTATTGGCGCTGGGGCCGTAAGAGCGTTGCCAACAAGAACAAGAACTCCATCGACATCAAAGTCGCGGGTGTTCAGCTTGACCTCCACGAGGTCAGCTACTACGTCAAGCGCAAGGAGGGCTTCCCCTCTCTCACCGACACTGGTCTCATCAACATCCAGCTCGCCGGTGATGGCCTGTGCTTCCGCATGAAGCTGTCAACCGCTGACAAGTCTGACAAGCAGCACTTCTTCAAGGTTGAGAAGGTTGATGTCGACGTTAACAATCTCAAGATCAAGGTGCTCAAGTCCAAGCACAAGCTCCTGTTCGGTCTCTTCAAGCCTCTTGCCCTCAAGACCCTCCGCCCTGTCATCCAGAAGGTCGCTGAGAAGCAGATCAAGGACCAGTTCAACCAGTTTGATGCCCTTCTGTACGCTGTGAAGCAGGAGGCCGACCGCGCCAAGGAGGAGGTCCGTGAGAACCCTGAGGAGGCTCCCAACGTCTACAACCGTTACATGTCTGCTGCCCAGAAGAAGTTCATGCAGGGCAAGAAGAAGGCCGAGGATGTCGCCGCCGACAAGAAGGTCAACATGGCCATCACTCAGGAGGACAGCATCTTCCCCAACATCAAGCTGCCTGGTGGTATCAGCACCAAGGCTACTGAGTACAAGGAGCTGGCCCGCAAGGGTGAGAAGTGGGAGAGCCCTGTCTTCTCCATCGGCAACGCGTCCAAGAGCAGCGACATCCCGTCCGCGCCCAGCGTTGTGCGCAAGCCTCACTCTGTTGCTTCGCCCACCAACATGAACAACATCAACAACATGTCCAGCAGCAACAACATGACCAGCTTCAGCTCCTCCAACTACTCCACCAACACCACTGGCACCCCTGCTATGGGCGGTGGCATGAACGGCAACCACGTCAAGCCTGGTCCTATTGATGACTACGGTGTTCCCGTCACCAGCAACGTCCGTATCTAAAAAGGCTTCAACCTTGATTTCTTTGTTTGTAACAGTATACCCCACTGATGACACCATTTCTTAATCCGTTTTTGAATGTGCCTATCAGACTTAATTACGAAAGAACACGACTGTTTTCCTTTGTCCAAAAATTCTATCTCGATTAATAAATTATTCTTGTTTCAGCAATCTCGCTTTCATATGGTTCTTATTGTGACGCATGCTCGTGACGGTTGCTGAGAATATGGTGGGTGGAATTTGGCTGGCTTGACCTTGTACACAATGCACTATGTCCCACACGTCACCCAGCTGTGTAGTTCATCTCGCTAGGACAAATAATCACCCACTAAGTAGCGCTAAAATCACATCCACTTGCCCCCGAAACCCATGCAGGTGGGAACTGTCACCTCCCAGCCCACAGAGGGGATCTACTTCTCTGATGCACCACCGTATAGCTAATCTCCCAACCGTCAAGAGTCAGCTACTGATACAACCTGCCAACAGTTCGAACGCGATAAAAGCACAAGTTAGTATAGAGAGAGAGGAGTAGTGTTCAAAAGAAAAATTACTTACAGGCCCGCCCCGAGCCCTGAACTTGAAGGGCTCCTTGGGCGCTGCAGCCCTCGCGGCGCGCCACTCTGCTTCCGACATTACGTTTTTGGGCACGAAGCCGTAGATGCTCTCGTAGTAGTCTACTTTCTTGAGGGAGGAGCGCTGCTGGCGGTGGGATCTCAATGAGCGGATGGGATTTCGGAAAAATGAGGATGAGGAGGAGGATTGGGTTGTTGGCGATGATAGTGCGGATGGCTGTGACGAGGGCGATAGTGGGTTCGTTGAGCCGGTGTAGAGCCCTCGAGGTGTATGTGATGTTGGCAAGGGCCGTGATCTGGACGGGCTCTGTGTGAGGTTTGATGTGCCTTGTGCCGAGGCAGGCGGTGATAGGAGCGGCTCGGGGCGTGGAGGGGAGGCGCTCCTGCTGGGAAGATGATGTCCTTGGCCAGAGGCGGAGGGCGTCATGGTGTGGTCTACTGCCGTCTGGGTGGCGCTGTTGGCGAATACGGAGCGTGTATTGTTTGCTGGGCCGGACGATGCCAGCGGTGGTGAATATGCGGGTGGTGAGGCTCCAAGGGATCCATCATCCTCCTCGTCCTCGGTCGTGCCGGTATAGGGTGCTTGGTGTTGGTGTGACCATGAGGGGTCAGTATGTGAGGATGCGCTATGGGTGGCGCTGGTGGCGTCACGCGGGGTGTAGTCTGGGGGTGGAACAAGAGGAGGAAGGAAGAAGTTATTCGCAGCCATTTTTCGAAAGGGGGGCCCAGGATGCTAGATGTGTCTTGCGGGCAACGGCGATAGAGAGGACTTTCTGAAGATTCGATGTGCCGAGGCTGGGGAGGCTCAAGTGGAGGTTAAACACGAATGCGAGTCTGAGTAAGTGAGGTTGCTCTAGGTTGCCCGGGCGTCTATCTGAACCCCGCACTTGGCCCTCCACCACCGGAGTGATGACTGCGCCTTGCCTACGCCAAGATCCCCTTGGACAGACATTTCGAGTTCAGATGACAGTTATGGTGGGGCTGTGTAAATGCCAAGTAATCTCTTGGGCGATGGGTCGAGGCATGGGTTGGGTTGGTCAAGTTGTACGCTGGCGGCAGTGGTGCACAGTCGCAGAGTGCTGAGAATGCAATGACCAATCATGCCCGAGACGAACAGAACATGAGATAGTAGTCAAGTTCGCTACTTTATAGTCTCACTGTATATGGTGATGTGGAAGTGCTTCGCGTAGGCGCAGTCAAGCCGGTTCCACGGCATCTTCGTAAACACTCACTTGCACGCGGGTAAGGGCTCGCGTGGCATGCCGGTACTAGGTTTTGCGGTGCGCGCAGGTTTCCGATGACTTTGTGAGGCTGCTTCTCGATTATCTGCAGCAGGAAACAGCAAGAGAGGCATGTCTAAATCAGGGCCTTGAGTGAAGGTGCCATTGTGGTAAGATTACGCCTATGCTGGCCCTGCAGAGTCATCACTCCTCATACGAGACAATCGAGGCTCTCCTGGAACATAGTACTGACACGAAATAATCGGCCAACGTATAAGCGGGTTTTGCCCCTCAGTTTAGCTATCAGATGCCGAGACCCGCGCCTCCACGAAGCCATCGTCGGGAAGGCTGGTGTGGATATCAACAAGGTGGCAACCTAGCAAAGCAGGACGCCACTCGATGTGGCCGTCGCCAGTGGCTATCTTGGTATGATGTTTTACTGACTGGAAGCAGGCGCTCGCATCGATGTTGCTGTGATACCAGACGTCGCCAACGACACGACGCCTTGCCACACGACGCCTTGCCACACGACGCCTTGCCACACGCCGCTCAAGACTGCCATTAACGCCGCTCAAGACTGCCATTAGAGACAGTGACTATCGCATGGTTAAAGTTTCTGCTTAGCCACAAGACAGAAATCTCGTAGGCACATTCCTCGTGCATGACCTCATGCAGGAGATCCGGAAGGGCAAGGACACGAAGAGAATGTAATTGCTAAGAATGCAATCATGAGCGAGCACATAATCGAAGAGTACTTCTCATCTGAGAAATAGAAGCTGTAAAGGCTTGGTCGCCGCCACGACTCCGATATTCTTCGGGCTCATGCCGTCCTGTATGTATCCCAGGTCTTTGCAGTTTTCTTTCTGACTCCGAGGCCCCGTGGCTCGTGCGAACATAAATTTAATATGAGACGATTCAACTTCCTCTGCGAGCGTTTCAAGAATGATAACTCCGCATTGCATCTCCGGATCCGTCGAACGGAGGACGACTCGAGATGCTCCGCGCGGTGGTCTCTACGAGCCTTGAAATCCCTGACCAGGGGATGTATCGGCACATGTGCAGAGGCGATCGCGCCATCGTTGAAATCCTCTTTGCCACGCGTACAGATCTCGTCTGCACGGCCCTTACTGTCTCTGCTGCAAGGAGTGGATCGCCTTCTGACGAGGAACACGAAGACCATATGACGGAGCTGCTATTTCTTCTGGCGCCGAATTTGACTGCAGCCAACATGAGCAGCACGTGATGACGCCCTTCATTTACGCGGCGGCTGCATCTGGCAGCATCCCTAGGTCCAACTTGGCACTTGACAAAACCTCACGAGAGCCTCACGATTCAGGCAGCAAGTCCCTATGGGTACGGTATGGACAAGGACAGGGGGTCCCAGTAAGTCGCTAACCCCGGATTATGATCTACCCCACCTCCTCACCCCGTGATCAGCCGACCCTAACCCAGTCTTTCTCGTATCCCCTTAATCTGACGGCAGTCGTGTTTCTTAACTTGATACCTAAGCTGCGCCTCCGTGTTTCGACTTGAGGAACGTCCTGGCAGGCCCTGTTTCTCTACTTCACCCGCCAGCGATAGAACACAGAAACAATACAACGAGCACCGGGTAAATATGCCTGGTCTTTCTCTAAATTGTAGTGTCTGTGTCAACATGTCAAGACGGGACGATACATTAGTCCAGCACCCTGCACTCTGCTCCCCCAGGGTTCCTGGACCCCTCTTCACACTAAACTACAATGAGCAGAAACTGGAGTGAGCCACGAAATTATAGAAGGCCCCTGTTCAGATGATCTTGTCTAATAAGTCGACGATAAGGGGTCAGGAACAACGGGGAGTTAACGTGCAAGGTGTTGACCTCAGAGCGTGCACGAGCACATGGCGCAGCCGGGCAGCCTCTTCATTGTTGCGCCCCTTGCTGAGGCGCCAGCACCACGATCTAGAAACGGAGCCTTGCCCGTGGTGGACGAACTGCTAAAAAGCGCGGTGAAAAACGACGGAAATGATCTGGGATTCTTCGGGTTGAAGACAAATCCCCGCTTCACACAAAATGCGCGACCGCCTCAAGAATCGTCTAATACCGCTACGCTACTCTTTCTCGGAGCGGGGGCGAGTCCAGAGCTCATTGTTTACAACGGGGAAGATGTGTTGTGAATAGCAGTGCAGCTGGTGGCTGCTGTAGAAGAGGGTCCGAATCAGAGACTTGTGCTCAGAGCTGCAGCATCACCGGGTGCAAGGCACTCGGGGGGCATGTCCGTTTCGGATTCCACGATATGCTTGGGTAAACATTGAGAATCTCGTGAGGCTTGTCAGTCAGTACCTTAAGGTAATCATACGCCGCAAGAGCAAGCGCCGGGAATCACCCTATAGGTCGAGCTGGAATGGAAAGACCCGCACGGCGAAACTCTGCTTGGGGTTGCACTCCAGCACAACCAGGGCTCTATGGGGGTATTCTCAGCCCTTGCTGGAACAGAGCGCCAGGACGGGCAGTCAAACTTTTCATGTCCTGCGGCGACAGCGGTCTGCTCGAACCTCTTGTCGAAATATGCGGTGAGGGACACCATGGCGATCCAAAGTCTTCTTGAGAGATGCATCTATTGAGCCCCACCGTCATGTACGGCCATCACGGAATGGCGAGGTACCCTCTCAGCGTGAGAGCCAGGGTCGACGCCTTCCCGGGTGCACCACGATACGGTACGGTCCCCGGTGTGGCCTGCCACTTCGGGCTGCCCTCCGGGGGAACAACCTTGAGATGGTGAAGACCACGTCAGCCGGCGGCGCGGGCGTTGCACTCTGCGCTAGCATCGGAACCGAATGTCATGCAATTACTTGCGGAGCAGCGGCTACGCTGCAACGGGCATGATCGAGCTATCATTTGAGCATATCAGCAATGTTATGCGTGCCGAGCACGGCCCAAGCAGGCGCAGAGAGGGTGGCAGAAACACAGCGTGTTGATCGCTCCAGTGGGGACCATAATGCTTAACTTTAATACGATATAGCAGGTTGTCAGCCGCCACGTAAATCATCCGAAACGTCAGCTGAGTTTCATAGATAGCACCAGCACTATGCTGATGATGTAGACTAATACGCGGCTCCGCTAAACAGTAATTTATTGACGTGAGGCTGTACATGATTCGCATTACAGATTATGAATGGAAATGTGTTTGCGCAGTTACAGCAACTTTCCTCAAAAAGCGACGAATGGTAGGATATAGATATGCGCTTAATAGGTAGCCAAAGTGTGACAAATATATTTGTTCGTCACCCGCTCGCTAAGCCTCTGTTTCTAGTTCAAGAACCTGCCCCTGGAGGCATATGTCATTGACATACGCTGCTAGCAGCCCTGTCCGGACGTGTTTCGATATGACAGACTAGCCACTAAGTAGCTCTGTTTTCAGATTGGCGAGAGGTTTTGATCTTGCCCTAAGGATGGTGGTTGACACGAAAAGCAAAGAAAAAAAGCTCATGATTTGATAGTGGACCATTAAAGGCATATTGCATACATGTACGCGGTGAAGAGACTGCCAAGATCAGCAGACATGTTTTTTTATACGAGCTGGATAATCGTGCAACGACACGAAATCAGCTTCAATAGCGCTTAGGGTATCACAGAGCATGTCAAAAAGTCATGTGAGCGTGCTGAAATTTTCAATCTCGGTGTGAATGATTTTCACCTCGCCTCCCTCTACCCGCCCTATGGAATAAGCATGCGAAAAAAGATTTTTTCTTTCTTTTCCTTTTCGCAAATTTTGAACGAAATTTGAAATTCATCCCTTTGTTTTCCCAACCGAAAATACAACACGTTTCGTTAAACAGATCTTGAGTCACCTTTTCCTTATGACGATAATAGTATATACCCTGGCTTCACGAATATGAATACAGAGAGAGGCCGGAAATGCGCCCACAAAGGCAAGAATGTAGCTTCTTGCCGCAGCCAAATAAAGGATAAAACAATTTCATCCATGCAAGCGAAGTATCGAAAACCTGTATATTCTGGTGTTAATCCTCCATCCCTTCAGCAGTTTTATATTTTTCTTGTACATTTCCCTGTGCGACAGATTAGCTAACGGTACTTGATGGAAACTTCTCTCCAAATCGTCAAATTCCTAAGAGAGTTTGTTATCGTAGCATAGTGTTGTAGTGTAGTTCAAAATCGGAAATCGGAGCAAGCTACTAGTGAAGCTGGATCTCAGAACCCTCTCCATCAGTCATCCTTGATTGTTCATCCGCACGGGAAAAGCCAAACTGTCGCACCATGGACGTTGACATTTCCCCAACAACAGTCATCTTCGCAGTTATTTCACAATCGCGATGATCAAGAGAGTCGTCGAATTTGCAGAATGTCTACAGGCATTAGGAGCGTCCCGCATCGGAAACACGAGGATCCGACGCCAGACGCCAACAGGCAGGTAGTACTTGGACAAGTGAGGCTGCGCAGCTGGACGATGCTACTGGACTCGTCCTGGCGACGGTGGAGCATTGTCGTGAGGTACTGGCACAGGATTGGCCCCCACAATGGTGTCCCTTTTATCTGTGCCCGATGAGCCGAAATATATAGATCTAAAGACCTTCTGGAAAGAGGGCTAGCATCGTGAATGATGGTGTTAGCAGTGTGCCTGTGGGATACGAAATGGTGGACACATTCGAAAAGGGCGAACTTCTTGGCGCCGACACCCTGCAAAGCTTGTCTTCAGTCAAGCTCTCCAGAAAGGGCCGATCCGCAGGGCCCCGATGCTTGTTTCCCACTGGCCCCTGGCTGATTCAGGACTCTGGATCCTGGTGGCGTTTTGGCCCCTGTCAACCCCAGAGGGCCCTTGCACCATTCGCTGAGCGCGGACGTCGCGCTACGACGCAGACAGGGGCCTATCGAAAGCGATGCTCTCGACAGGATTGGCTGCGTGCCGCGCGGCCTGGGTTTGAACTGCCGGTTTGGGCGCGGCGGGTCAAACGTGTAACCGCGCCAGCTCGGCCACAATTCCCTTCATCACAGGCCCTGCAGCTAGCTGCAGACGGTCTGAGAGGCCTGGCTGGGTGAAACAGGAGCTCCCTCTGTGGGCTGGCAACATGGCCCGATGCCCCTGGATGACGCCGCGGTTGCCTGCTGCCGCCGTGTTTGCCATCTCCTGTCATATGGGGTATTGGGCGGGCATCACAATATGTTTCCTTCTCCAGCTTGCTTCATTATATAGGTCATCTGTGTTTCCTTTCTCCGTTCTATCTAAATCCGCACTTTTCTTCTCATCAGGCCATCAGCATCACAGCGAGTCTGGAACTTGCCGACAACACCACTGAGCCTTTTCATTCTACTTCTGTTCTTCACTTCTTTTCAGACTACCTTTTCCCACTACTTTCTACAGCCTCCTTTTTCCAACAGCAAAATGCCTGCTTTTACCAACGCCCTTCTGGCGGCGTGCATCGCCCCGGCTGCCCTCGGCGCCGTTCTCCCCCGCTCTCTTGCTCATGGCAACATTGGTCCCGGTATGACCTCGATTAAGACGGCCCGCCAGGTCAATAGCAACAGCACTATCGGCCACGGCGCCCAGGCCCTTTACAATGCCCATCTCAAATACGGCGCGCAGCCTCCTGCGCACCTGGTGGCCGCCGTTCAGAACAACAGAGCTGCCAACAAGGCTGCCAAGGAGCGCCGTGATCAGGGCTCTGTTGTGACAACCCCGATCAACAACGAAGACGAGGCCTTTGACGCACCCGTCACCATCGGCACTCCGGCACAGAAGTTCAACCTTGACTTTGATACCGGCTCGTCTGACCTGTGGGTGTTTAGCACCTTGACTCCTGCCAACGAGGTCAACGGCCAGAACATTTACAACCCTGCGAAAAGCACTAGCGCCAAGGCGGAGACAGGCTCAACCTGGAAGATCTCCTATGGTGACGGCAGCTCTTCGAGCGGCCAGGTCTTTACCGATGCTGTGACTATCGGCGGTCTTACCGCTAAAGCCCAAACGGTCGAGGCCGCGTCCTCGGTATCGCAAAGCTTTACCCAGGAGTCTGCTACCGACGGCCTTGTTGGCCTGGCTTTCAGTTCTATCAACACTGTGACCCCGAAGCAGGCCAAGACCTTTTTCGCCACTACCTCGCCGCAGTTGGCTTCGCCGCTTTTCACCGCTGACCTGAAGCACCAGGCTCGTAAGTAACGCTCTAACATAGAAATCCTATACCTTACGAGCTATAGACTAACCATATCATACAATAGCCGGTACCTACAACTTTGGCTTCGTTGACAACTCGTCCTTCACCGGCCAGATTGCCTTCTCGGCCGTCGACAACAGCCAGGGCTTCTGGGGCTGGACTTCGAGTGGCTTCCAGGTCGGCAACAGCGACTTCCAGCAGATGCCTATCAAGGGTATCGCCGACACCGGCACTACCCTCCTGCTCCTCCCCGACGCTGTCGTCAACGCCTACTACTCGGCCGTCCAGGGAGCCCAGGACGACGCGCAGGCCGGTGGCGTCACTTTCCCCTGCGACGCCGCGATGCCCGACTTCTCCTTCGGCGTCGGTAACGCCAACCAGAAGATCACCATCCCTGGCGCCCTCATGAACGTTGGCTCCGCCGGTGCCGGCAGCAACACCTGCTTCGGTGGTCTGCAGTCCAGCAGCACCATCGGCACCAACATCTACGGCGACGTCGCGCTCAAGGCGGCCTTTGTCGTGTTTGACGCAGGCTCCAACGGCTCCCCCCAGATTGGCTGGGCTTCCAAGAAACTCTAGATTGGGATATCCAGAGTCCCAAAGTGTCTGTGAATGGGATGGCGTTCCCTTTAATTATTCTGCTCCTTTCCCTCTTCACAAAAGTGCTCTCGCGCGTGCAGATCATCGCTAGCTTAGAACTCTTGGGCGGACGTCGGCTGGGCCTTTTATTGTACATAATGCCCCGCGCGTGTTAGATAGCCGTCTTATAAATTTTCTGCCCCCAAGCAATTACCTTCAAGTCTCACCCCTCGTGGTCTTCCCTTGTTACATGGAGTGAGAAATCGTTATCTTCGAAGTAGGCAGTGCATTTTGTGATGTGATGCTGCTTGGTCTGACATCCATCGCTTTCTATCATGCGCTGGCGTGGCAAGTCACTACTGACGATGGCCAGGGCTACTCCGATCTGGATCGAGGCTTTTCTGCCGAGTAATGTCGCCGCCCAAATGACAGGTAGGCTGCCGCCCGCTCCTCCCACACTATACAAGCCGTTGGCTGTGGAAAGTGGCATCGGTCGTGGTGGTAGTATAATTGGGCTTGCCCTGCATCGGCAGGCTGAGGCATTGCCGTGGCCAGGCTCGTGCCGGCAGGCCACCAAGATGTGAATGCAAAGACGCGCTCGTTGGTTAGCCACTTGAGGATTGCGCTGCTCTTCCGCATCTTAGCTAGTCAGTTACTGGCATGTAGCGCCATTATAACATAAAGTCATGGAACTCGGTCTGGGAGCCAGGTTCCACTAAGGAGCCGTCCTGTCCGTCCCGCTCTTCCCGTTCCACCCGGTTCCGTAGAGTTTCTCCAACGATTCCACTACGAATCCGACGTCAGTGGGCCACACGGCTGATGTCGCCCTGCCATGGGCAGACATCAATTGTAGCAGGACGGCGCCGCTGCAGCAGGCAAAGCGGCGAGGAGAATACCCTGAGCCGTAGCGGGATGAGCGACATGAGTCATGCTTTCTCGCAGAAGCGGGTTTCGCAGGGTCTCTTGTCTCCAATACTGGACACGTATCTCCCCTCTTTTTGGGCCTGCTCATCTTGACCATATTCCTTAGAGATTGCACCAGCCTATGAACTTCTGCGATTTATATATCAAAGTACTATGGATCCGACAATAGTGCCCGCCGACGCCCAAGAGAGCCAGACCCAGCGGATCGAGCCCGACTTCGACTCGCTCCCTGATCCCCGCCGAGTCTGGAAAGGCCAGCCAGGCTCTCGAGAAGAAGGCCTGGGCCGGCTCTCACTGCTCACTCCAGCGGTGGTGGCCGCGGCAGCATCGTCATGCATAAAGTCAGGCCGCCGCGTTGCGCTCAACTGGGAGCTAACCAAGCTTGATGTGGCCAACTTCAATCGGGCGCCCGTCCAGCACCACATCGTCTCCCTGCTAGACGGCGCGGCCTACGACGATGTCTACATCTTCAACCCACAACAGTCATCGCAATGGGACGGCCTGCGGCACTACTCAGCGCCGTTTCCCACCGACGAGCACCCCGGTCAGCGCCTTTTCTACGGCGGTGTCACCGCCGCTGAGATCCTGGACCGCAAGAGCGTCCGCATCGGTGTTCAACACTGGGCAAAGGAGGGCATCTGTGGTCGCGGTGTTCTGCTCGACTATGTTGCCTACGCTAAGCGGCATGGAATTACCTACGCTGCATTCTCTCAGCACGCTGTGCCCCCGCACGTGCTCCAGGACATCGCGAAGGAGGAAGGTCTCACGTTCCGCCGTGGAGACATCCTATTCATTCGAGTCGGCGTGATCAGAGAATGGGACTGCTCCATGACGGCAGCCGACAAGCTGGCTTATGCGCAAAGTTCTTCACCGCAGCACGTTGGTGTCGAAGGGACCGAAGAGATGCTCCGCTGGATCTGGAACGAAGGCTTCTCTGCCGTGGCTGGCGACGCCATTTCTTTCGAAGTGTACCCGCCACAGAGTTCATATTCGCGTGACCACGGTCCCGATGTCCCAGGCTTGCTCTTGCACGAATACCTGCTTGCTGGCTGGGGCATGCCAGTCGGGGAGCTCTTCGATTTGGAGGAGTTGAGCCGGATATGTGAGGAAGAGCAGCGGTGGGACTTTTTCATCACGTCTGCGCCGTTGAACATGCCTGGTGGTGTCAGTAGCCCTCCTAATTGCATAGCTATTTTCTAGATGATCAAGGACATAACGGAATCCATGAACTCTGTTGTTAATCGTGTCGGGGATCTGATAGGCAGAAGTCTTGTCACATTGCCAGGACGAATATGCACAGGGCTTGAGACTTCATTCCTGCAAAGCGGCGCTATGTAGTGCTGTCAGATCATCGAGGACATCCATTGAGCCTTCGACTTACACTGAATCATACTTTCTCGTCGTTTCATACCTTGGCGTTTGCCGGAGTCCCGCCGCGATCCCTACCAATGCGTCGGCAGATTTCGTGCCCACCAGCAAGCTCGAAGAGCGATCCCACATCCTCAGAGACACGTTCGCCCGCGCGATACAGGACAACATCACGATGTTTGCCGGCACCAAAGTGGGCTCCGCCAGCGCCATCATCGGGTCGCCTAACCTGGCCATCGCGGCGTGGTGGCGCGACAAGCGCACCAGTGACTTCCAGACGCTGCACATCTTTGTATACACGTTCATGGATTTCATGGGCGCGAGCAACTGCCCATCATGACACACTTCAATGTGGACGAGCGGGTGGTAGAGTTTTATCGCTCATTACATTCTGTATAACTACGGCGGTGAACATAAATTGGCCATTTGGTGAGTCTGAAAATCTGTACGGCTTTTGCACAGGGCAATTGAAAATCCACATGCTTGATGCAGCAAAGCTCTGGAAGGTAAGAGGCTTGGGCTGCACTCATCACACGCTCCTAGCCAAGTATAGCGCAAAATAGTCTGCCGAGCATGGCAGTAAATTGCACAGCTAAGTTCTGAACTACGAAGCGAGGTCGTTTCCTCACTACTTGTTCCCGCGAGTCTCCGACCTGGCTCAGCCTCAGCTGTGGCAATGCAGGCGGCGCTGTCACAGCCCCCAAAAGCTTGGCCACCCTCCACTGGCCTGTCGAGCACAGCCTCGAGGGTTCAGCGTCCATCTAGCCTGGCCTATCATGATGCTGGGAACGTGCACAAGCTTGCTCCACCGCGGCATCAGGACGGCGCATTACCGAATTGGGTAAAATGAGGTATCTCGAACACTAGCGAACATCGTTAGTGCTGATCTTCAGCGACGTCATAAGGCAGATGCAAAGAAAGGATGGAGGTGCACTTGTCGCAGAGGTTCCTAGGACTGCTCTTGTACAAATAGGACACTATCTCATCAATCCCGACAAAGGTCGTTTTCTTGCAAAGATTGTCCAACTGCATCATCTTGTCTAAGTACATAACATTACCACGCAACACGCACTACGCACTACAAACTACACGCCTAGAATCAACACAGCCAATCTAGTCACTATGGGCAAACTCACCGAGAGCGACTCGTACATCTTGGAGCACGAGCCACCGCCTGCTTACGAGTCCACGTTCAACGAGAGCAGCCACCATCACGACAGCGACTCGGAACGGGCAGCCGGCTTCCGCCCGACAGTGCAGCTCAACATTGAGACAGCAGGCCACGACTACAACACAATGTCCTGGACAGGCGACATGGCAATCCCCGTGTTCCGCTTGTCCCCAGACCTCTCCCAACACAACAATAACAACAGGGTCCCAGCGTACCTCTCCCTGCGACCCAAGAAGAACTCCAACTCGGCCGCGCTCGTCCGCGGCGACGACCCGGGCGAAAGACCAATCATGTCGACCGTGTACCGCTGGGGTCCAGGCCGCGACCCGCGGATGAGGATATACCCGGCCTCTGGGAGCGCCGTGTCCATGGCCGCGGCGACAGACAAGGACTCTGCCGTGCCGGCCGGCGGGAGCGAGTTCCAGGTGAACACGCACTGGGTGTCCTCGCGGTCCGCGGACATGGACACGCCGTACGGCAGGTTCGAGTGGCGCTACGGCAAGCGGGCCGAGCGCAAGGCCGACGACGCCGACTCGCTGCTCGTGCTGGAGATGGTCGGCGCCGAGTCTGGGTCTTCCAAGGCGGACAGGGTGAGGGTGGCGCAGCTCGTGCGGAATGCCGAGTTCCGCACCCCGGGGACGAGCAAGCATGGTGGTGGGAATGGCGGGCGGTTGATGATTGATCTGAGCTCGTGGAGTAAGACAGGGACTGAGAAAGGTGGGGATATTGCTGGGGATATTGAGGCGTTCGTAGTCTGTAGTGCTTTGTGTATGCTTAAGCGGGAGACGGATCGGGCGAAGAATAACCAGATGGCGGTTTTGACGTAGGCTCGGATGCTGGCGGGGTTATGGGAGAACAGGCCACGGTAACAAAGTGGTAATAATCGCAACACGGTTTTTGGGAACTTGCAGCACGTTTTGTTTGCAACATACATATTTCTAGATTATTTAGAGGTAGTATCCTATGAAGGTACCGCGTATCACTTATAGCGGCGTGTTGAAAATGTAACGTCGTTATGGCTTGCAACCCGTCCTACGTGCCGCCAGGCCCAGATGTGTTGGTAAATTGTCAACATTTCCAGATACGTTGGTGTTAGTGGTCTGTATCCTGACCAACACCTCGGTAGACAATGTAGACTATCTGTGCACCTAAACTCAGTGATTTCCAAGATGTATGTCCTGGACCAGAGATCATCCCCCTGCCTGGCTGTCTTAAAAGCGAGAGCGCCACCCACGACGAGCCGGCTGGTGGTGTCCCGTCGGCAGCACGCCATCGCGGCGGTGACCCTTTTCCATATGGCCATGCACAACGCCGCCGCGCTGACACCTGCTGATAGTGAAGAAGATGGCAACGAGGCAGGTAAGGGCGAAGATGAAGGCGAAGGCGAGGGCCGGGTAGATGCGTCTCAAGCGGCGGTGGACGTAGTAAGCTCCCAGCGCAACGCCCGCGATCGCGCCGATGACGCGGAAGCCAGTGGTGATCCAAACGGTGCAGCTGCGTGGGTTCGCGCTCTTGCGGCCGCGGCGGTGGGCGAGTATGAGGGCGATGTAGAAGACTATGCCGGCGGCGAAGAAGAACCAGCCCTGCAGATTGAGGAAAGATAAGTTAGTTCACGACCAATAAGTGGCATGGCACGGTTTGACGAAGTACACTATTGGGTGGATGGAGAACTTACGACTGCGGTGCCGACCCAAAGAGCGAGGATGTATGTCCGGCGTCTTCCAGTAGCATCCAAGTCGTTGTTGGAGGTTGTGTCACGGGGGATGGTGAAGGCCGGGACTAGACAGGTGATGGCCCAGGCGCCCGCGACGAGGATCTGCAGGATCTGGGCTGCATGCCACATGAAGCCCTTGGAACCCATGATGGCAGGTTGTTTTTGCGGGATTCTCTCTCGGAATCGTGTACAGAGTGCTGTGTCAGGAGGAGGGGTAGAAATGGTTGTTTCCGTGGTCGTTGCTGCCGCTGCACGTTTCTCTCTTTTGTGTATGTTAATGATCACCACGATTCGCTTCAAAGGATGAACCAGGTGTTGGCTTTTGTATCTACGACTCGGCCGGCTACGTCACTGGGAACAATTCACATCACGATGAAGACTATGGGCTTGGCATGTCGTCCAGTGATGTTTGCGCGTCAAACTGCCTTGATTCCGTCCTCTGGCAACACTGCAAGTCAAACGCTTCGGATAGCGGCATGCAAACCACATTGTTATCGATTCATGGCCAGGAGGGAAAATCGGCATGTGGGCGCACAATTAAGGCGTTGAGTTCAGGACGGATTTGGTTACAGTTATCCTTGGCAGACGTAAGTTGAGTGCCGAAATAACTTGGCGGGCCGTGCTGGTGTCTGAACCCTGGAAACCGCCTCTTCACCCACAACCTCCGGCTGCCAGTCTGCCGGGGCGTGCCGTTCCACCCGGATGACGACAATTGCAAGCGTCGCAGCCAATCAGAATGCACAATAACACTTGTATGGGACGGGCTGCGGTCTAGATCGCGCGCGCGGCGCATGGCGGTTGTTGACTTGGTTATCACGACGCAACGAGTAATGGCCTCACTCACGTGGCTGCTTATCCGAGGATGCGCATTGTTGTCCCGTCAGACAACTGTGTTGGTTTGTGCATGGTTGTAGAAGCTTGCCTCAGACCTGCAATGTCAATTCAAAGCTAATTTATATCTTCAATCATTGCGAAATTCAATTCCCAGATGTGTTGATGATTCTCACAGATCATCAGAATTGCAGATCCATGTTAGACGGCAAACGCAAGCTTGACTAAATATTGTCTTGTCAACCATGATTCCTATTCCATCCCTAGATACTTATTCTAGCTTCGGCTTGCCGCTATCATCACGAACGAGCCTAACCTCCATATCCCGCGCCAGGTTTTCCATTCGGCACTTCGACATGTCAAAAAGCTCACCACGGCCCAACCGAGATCCATCGTCTCCTCCTATCTGAGCATTGCGATGATCCGAGACATTTGTCAGAAGAAGAGGGAGACTAGATGATTTCCACGCGTTCCTTATCAGGACGCCGCGATCGGGACCAGCTACACTGTCCTTGTGAAGCCTGTGCCAGACCAAGAAAGTAGCCAGCCACATCGTACACATGCCCACCAGCGCTGCGGGATACGCGAGCCAGGCCCACCCGACGGCCAAGCACGTCTTGCTTTCGAGAACGGTGCCCAGCGCGAACTCACCCGCGCTGTCATGATCCGGCCCGCCGTGCGCGCGTATGGTGGCTGTCATGACGTCGCTCAGATCCTGCCAGAACTTGTCGGTTGAGGCGAAAGTCGGCTCTCCGTCGTTGAACATGCGCCGGGAGACGAGAGAAGATTCGAGCGCGCCGCCTGTCATGTATACGCCTTGGTCGTCCAAAGAGTCGTACAATGAGACCCGGATGCTGGAGAGGCTGCCATAAGTGATCTGCCAGACACATGACTCTGCGAACCATAGCGATGACTGATTTTGCTGCGTGGTCTGGCTGGAACTGCCAGTCGGGGCAAGATCAACGTTGGCTTTGGCGACTTCGATCGGGTGATCCATTGTCTTGCTTGGCGAACCCGTGCATTGTTGTCCACTTTCTGTTGTGGAGTTGTGCGTTTCGAGCTGGGTGATGGCAAGCTTCGCCACTACGTCTTGGTCTACTGAACCGAATAGCTCGTTGAACCCAATCATGTGGCGACTAAGCTCTACTTCAGCGAGCGTGGAGTTGACGATTTTACCACGCAATGTTCGCACGCACGGTCTCAGCCTGCAGGAGAACGCCACCGCCGATTCGTACCGCTCATTATAGAGTTCTTGTTCTGGAATTGCGAGGATATCGACGTTCGTGAAATCTGCGTCTCCAACGGACGTGACGGCTGATGAAAGGAGGCTACCAGTTGAGAGAGAAAGTCTTGTGCCGTTAGTGTCGTCCGTGTCCGGGATTGGTATACTGATGTTGGGCCAGCTTTTAGGTTTGTGGACGACCTTGATTGAGCTCGTGATATCCTGGCATTCGTGACACACGGCCAGAGTTGAGAATGTTGGTATATCGCAGTTGGCTGTTGGGCATTTGGCTGATATTAGGGATGACACGTCCAAGGGCGGGTTGACTAGACCCGTGTTGATAGCGACGCCCATCTGACTGTCTATCGCCGGGGGTCCGGCTCCGATATGACCGCCCGTGGCGCTATACGTATTTGTCCGCGAGAGGATGGGGTCAAGTGTTTCGCGGCCTTGAACGCAGGGCTTGTTCTGCATGATCTGCTGGGTAAAAGGGTCGATTGCTAGGCAGAGCACAGTTATGGCAGCTGCAACCTTAGCCAATGAGTCTGGAAAACCGCTGTGCCTCGGTAGTAAGATTCAGTAATGAGATATGTCAAGTGCACTGGTGTGAGCCCAGCTGAGGACGTGGCAAGGTGTGAAAGGGGTGGAGGGGGTAGCAAAACTCACGACCAGTGCCAAGAGAACATGGACTTCGTCAACTGCCAAGGCTGAGACCATGAATGCTTTCCTCCCGCTCCCTCGGTACGGAACATGAACAGGAGAGAGCCCCAAAAACCTCGACTCGCAGCATCAAACTCTTCCATGTCAATCAGCCTTCGAGGATGGTCAGACGAGAACCAGTACCACTTCAGCTGACTGATCCCCTCAGCTGTGACGATTGCTATTCCGGCGCGGAGCAGAACACCGAGCACAGCGACAAGTGCGTTTATGGTTATGCCGAACTTCCAGTCCGGTAAAGGCTGCCCCTGGTAAGCCGCGAGGATGATGGTAATGCAGACCAGGGAGACGATTGCCAGCAGGCACGAGGCGATCTCAACGACCCAGCCATTGGTCCATATTTCGTACATCCGACTCCATGACGGCCATGTGGGCCTCGTCTGAATGCTGGGGCGTTTGGGGTCATCGCACTCTTTGCAGTAGAGGGTGGATGTGTTCCAGCTGTCGTCAACGCGGGTCGTCGGCACTTGGTGATATATGTTGCCTGTGTTGTCCGTGTAGCCGCTGCTATGTTCGCCTGGAGCTAACGGCTGTTCCATAGTTGAGGCTGCTACCTTGTGTGCAGAATTGAAAGTGTCGGGTAGAGTATCGTGTTGCTGTCCGGATCCTTCTTGCCACTGCCATGGATTGTTCGGTTTCCTGACCACTTGATGCCACACGCCATCTGCATAGTAATACTGCTCAGAGGCGTCGCCAGCTCGGCCCGGGCCGCTCTCGTAGTCGTAGTTTTGCCCATGTGGGGTTTGCCACGCTGAACTGTCTGGCGCTGGGTATGCCATTTGCGCAAAGATTCCTTTGAAGTATTGTTTTCGGCAGTGGCGGTGGGTTGCCTATTGACCCATAAGCACAACAAGCTTTTCCTCGCTGTGGATAGGAGACAAAAGTACGACCTGAGTACAAAAGAAACAATGGGGAAGATCCTTTTTGAAGTACACAGATTAAGTTAGGGCACCGCAGCCTTACCCAGCGCACCGTGCGCCGAGGACCACATAGTGGCTCACTTTGCGGTAATGATGTCGTTGTTCAACGTGAATCGGCTAGATGATTGGAGCAACCAGGGTCGCCTGGACGTATTATGGTGGATAACTTGTCAGACGTGGACTGCGCTGATGGCTGTGCATGCGCCCGTTGCGACGCAACAAAGGGGATCGGCCGGCACCATACCTCGTATGCCAATCAACCCCTGAGGCTGGTTTTTTCAGCGCATATCCCTGTGCCGCTGTAGGTGCAACACATGCTGCACAGCCCTGCACTTTCTGCACGCTTTCATGCAGTGCTGTGGCAGGTAAAGCACCTGCTGCTTGTGTCCAGCTTGGCACTGCAGCCTTTCCGTGGACCCGAGAGCCAAATCCAGTGAGTGGCCCCCACGTTTCCGATGTGCAGAGCAGTGCCATGTTCTCTGGCCTTCTGCAATTTGTCGTTGGTTGTTATCTCCGGGATCGTTCCATGCTTTCTTTTGGACAGTCTCGCTAGGTTTCGGCGAAGTGTCTGGCCTGCGCAGCGACTAATCGACATCATACCCACGAGCAACCGGCCTTGTCGCGGCTCGGGAATGCAAAAAAGCATAGCCTGTTCCTCGTCTGCATTAATGAACTCTATCCGTAAATGGAGCGACGACTGTGAAGTCTATGTTATCCTTTGGCGGCTTAACTGATGTAAAGTTTTCATACTTTCTTATATCTTGATTATCATCCGATGATTTGGTTTGATGTCTGTCTGACAATTTGTTCATCTTGGTGTAGCCTAAGACATCCATCACAATCAAGAAAAAGGGCCATCCACTGCTGCGGATGAGGGCTAATGTTTCACGATATAGAGAACCCCTAGATGATGATAGCAACCAAAACATTACTTTCTTAGGGGCAATTAGCATTGGATCATCGCGTGATGAAAAAAGACTCCCTGTTGTTCAAGTAGCTATGCTGCATAGACAGTGAAGACATTAATTGCCTTGCAACATTTCAAGTACGATCATTTCCCAATAGTCAAAAATAGCCGGTCGCCGACATCTCCTAGACCAGGCTTTAACATTCCCCTCTCCGTCAATTCCGCATCTACGCCCGCCACCCAGAACTGCGTGCCCTCGCTCCACTGCTGCGCGGCCTTTTTCAACCCTTCAGCAGCGGCGACTACGCTGAGCACCACGATCCTCTTGACGCCCCACTCGCGCAGTGTCTGGATCGCTGCCGCGCAGGTCCCACCCGTCGCGATCACGGGGTCCACGATGATTGCGAGCTCCGAGGGCCCGGAATGACCAGGAGATGTGGCTGCTGCAGATGGCGAGACGACAAGGTGGTTCGGCAGGTTGTTGTAGTACTCGACCGAGGTGAGGGTGGTTGGGTCGCGGTACAGGCCGAGATGGTGGACTGGGACCGATTCCGGGAGGAGCTGCTGGACGGCTGAACGGTGATGGTGGTCAGCCAGATCATTAAGGATAGCTAATCTCAAACCGCAGCCAAGTCTCAAGCTCGGAACTCACCTTCGACCATCCCCAGTCCTGATCGTAAGATCGGCACGAGCGAGATACTACCCGGCTGTATCGTCGTCGTCGCATACTCAAAGCCCATAGGGGTTGTGTCCTATTCCACGCGCCCACGCAGATTAGCACTTTCATGCCTCAATCACTCGAGTCACGACATCACCGCCGCATTCTTCCTACAAGTTTTTCAACCACAAGATGGATAAACGGCCGGCATATCGAGCCTACCCTGATCATCGAGAGAAACGTACCATTGGCCCGTCTACAGCGGTAAGTGACGTCGCAAACGCCTCACATGCCACAATCGACGCAATGTCGTGCACCAAAGCCTTGCATTCCCGTGCTGAGGTGGTGTTCCGCGAGCGCAGCCGCGACAGCTTCGCTAGAACGCACGGGTGAATCGAGATGTGTACGTTCGGTGGGAGTGTCATTATTGTTTTCCTTGCTGCGCGGGAATAATTTAGAAAAGGAAGGGTGAGGGGTGGCTTTGCAAATCCAGTCCTGCCACTTGTGGAAAGAAGTCGACTGATCGAGAGGGCGGTCAAAGGAGACAGCAAGGTCTGAGAAAAGGAACAGATTGTGTGCTGATCATGTGCCTCGCAACGGTGAGTTGGGGTTAGGCACAAGTGATGATAAGTAGAATGAGGGGCAACACGCACGGAACGCGCGTTGTACGTAAGCTCCGACAGCTCCGAGACCACGTGCGGGCTATTGCTTGTGTGCAGCTGATTCCTTGTTGGGGGGAGAGATAGAAGCTCAACACTTAGTCTAATCCGGAGCTTTCCGCAGCTCAAAAGCTACGTCACACATGAAACTAGTGGACACATCTCTGTCTTTGCGTGCAGTATCAGTTCCTGTCTCGTATATATGGCTATTGTTACATGGAACAGCAGTCATGTTGTGATGAATCATTGTCTAATGTTGGTGAAAGAAGTCACAACGGATTAGGTTTGTCCCCATAATGTTGGACGTTGATTATGATTGCACTGAGGGACTTTTCTTTGTCCAGTAATTACAGTAACGGTTTCGTTATGTTCTTATAGAACAAGAGAATATACTATTAGTATGCCATATTCGGTTGGCGCATGCCGCTATTTTCCGCGGTACAAATAGAGCGGTTCGTAGCTACCTAATATCTACTATCCTTGTCAACTACCCTAATAGAACTGTAAAGCGCAGACCTTGCAAGTCCTATATAAGGCACTAGAAGCCCTGAGCTTGCCGTGCGACGTGGTGCTAGATCTTTGGGGGTCATTGGCAGAGTGGTTACGAGGCTCCATCCTTACAAGACGAGACAAGCACCAATACACTACGACCGCGTCTCTCAATGAGCCACACAGGGCCATTCGATCAACCACATCCTGCGCTCTATAAAGGCGCGAGCGACACCCAATAATACACGACCCCACGCTCGACCATTCTGGGAATGCTGCATGTAAGCGCCGGGGCGTTCTAACCCCGCACTATGTGTAGCCACAGCCTGATCGTGCGTCCATTAGATATCGCCTATATCACCCATGTATCCGACCGGGACTTTCGAACATTCCTTCTGTCGTAACTTTGTCATCCACGAACTTCCCAAGGAGGACTCCAGCAATATTCCAGTAGATCCACCAGTAATGGCCGACCCACGGAAATACACTGTTAGCTGGATCTGCGCCCTTCCTCTCGAGCTTGTTGCCGCCCAGGCCCTGCTCGATGAGGAGCACGACGAAATACCTCCGGTCGCCCAGCGCGATGATAACGCGTATGCTCTAGGAAGGATTGGCAACCACAACATCGTCATTGCTAGCGCCCGTTGTGGCGTGTACGGCCTCAGCTCTGCGAACGATGTAGCACGAAATATGCTACGTAGCTTCCCGAATGTGCGCGTCGGCTTGTTGGTCGCAATTGGGGGCGGCGCACCCAGTTCGGAGCATGATATACGTCTTGGTGACGTTGTCGTCAGTACTTGCGACGGAGAAAGACCTGCCGTGTTCAAGTACGACTATGACAAGGCCGTCCAGAACAAGGGCGTCTCCTTCCAGCATACAGACTTTCTCGACCAGCCGCCAACGGCACTGCGGGCTGCGGTTACTGCCTTAAAGGACGAACACATACAGAGAGGTCATCAGCTCAATGCAAACATCGAAGAAGCGCTTCGGAGATTGCCGCCACTGGGAGGCAAATACTTGCGTCCGTCTCTCGAGAGCGATAAGCTCTATAAATCCGATATCGTCCATCCGTCCTTACTACAGAGTTACGCTAGCGTATACGACAGGCGTCCAGATCATTTCGTGAGCCGACCCCAGCGCGGCAAACTTCAGGACAACCCTGCCATCCACTATGGTCTGATTGCCAGCGCGGGTAGGCTCATCGAAGATGCTCGTATTCGAGACACGTTGGCAGCTGACAACGGCGTGCTCTGCTTCGAGACGGAGGCCGCGGGCTTGGTGAACCAGTTCCCGTGCCTGGTAGTCTGCGGCATCTGCGACTACGCCGACTCGCATAAGAACGAGAAGTGGCAGGGGTATGCGGCGATGGTTGCGGCGGCGTATGCGAAGGAGCTGTTACAGTACGTACCGCCTGACGGTATTGAGGCGGAGAGACCTATCCTGGAGATTCTCGGTAACAGTCAGTACACGGGTCTTGTTCTTGCTGTTCTTGCGCATGCTAATAGTGTATAGTTGAACGTCAAATTGAGGACGTACACCAGACATCGCTGGGAATTGAAGCTGGGAATGATTCCATAGATATCTGGCTTCACAGTAACGACATTCAAAGATGGTTACGGCCACCAGACCCGTCAACAAACGCCAACCACGCAAGGGAGCTCCGCCATGTTGGGACTGGGGCATGGCTCTTGGAACACCCGGTATTCCAGTCGTGGAAGGCGGGTACGCGCCAACATTTATGGCTTCACGGGCTCGCGGGCTGCGGCAAGACCGTGCTCAGCACGACGTTACTAGACCACCTAGAGGCGGGTCAGGACAGACTAAAACTTCTAAGCTTCTTCTTCGACTTTAGCGACACCTCGAAGCAGACCGTAGACGGTATGCTACGGTCGCTTGCCTTTCAGCTGTACGGAACCATGACCAAGTCTTCGTTACATCTGAACGCCTTGCATAGAAGATATTATAATGGTCAAAGGCAGCCGAGCACGGAGGCGCTAGTGGATATCGTATGCGAGATGCTCGCAAGCTACAAAAGGGTTGCTATCATTCTTGATGCCCTCGACGAAGCAATCGAGACGGACGACCTTCTTTCCAAGGTCGAAGCCATTATTTTTAGGCCGCAGTTAAGGCACGTTCAGTTGATCTGCATGAGTCGGCCTGAAGCAAAATTCCAACGCAAGATGCCCGAGATGATAGGAGAAGAGAATTGCTTGACACTAGACAAGATGGCGGTCAACGGGGATATCCGGTCCTATGTCGCTGCACAAGTTGTGCAACACCGTAGCTTCACAGAGGAGCGTCTATCGCAAGACCTGATCCAGCAAATTCAGAGCACAGTCGGAGATGGGGCGAGAGACATGTAAGTTGTCGACTTGAATTGTGCTTTATGTTCAATATACTAAAGTATAACAGGTTCAGGTGGGCGTCTTGTCAGCTCGACACTCTAGCGCGTTGTCCTCATCCAACAGCTATCAAAGAGGCTCTTGCAAGCTTACCGCGCAACCTTGATGAGACATACAATCGCATGCTACAAAGCATACCGGCAGACCTTAAGAACGACTCAATCCGACTACTCCAATTCATGCTGCACGTTAAGCGGCCACTTCGGTTGGCGGAGGCCAAAGAAATAATAGCAACACAGATCGAAGGGGAAGCAGCCAGTGGGTTGAACGTCGAAAGTCGATTATTCAACGCAACCGGTGTCTTAGAGTACTGCCCAGGCTTGATAGTTGTCGTTCACACCGATGTTGACGAGCTTCATTTTTCTCACTTTTCGGTCAAAGAGTATCTTCTCGGTATAACTCAGATCAAGCTTTCTACTGCTAGCATCTCCATTACAAAGACCTGCCTGGCATACCTCACGGCTATCCAAGGTAGCCAGGCTGAAATCAGGAAGAATTCTCCGATGGCGCGATTGGCTGCAAAGATTTGGACCGGCTTTGCCGCTTCTGCCGAATCAGACGAGATAGTGTTAAGTGCAATTGTGGGATTCTTGCTAGAGGAGAGGACCTTCAATATATGGTGCCAACTATACCATCAAGACGGACACTGGGAGCAGAGCCCTGTGTATTCAAAGGGATCGCGCCTTTACTACGCTTGCCTTGGGAATCTTTCTAGAACTGCGAAGGTGCTCATGGAGGAGGGCGCGGACGTCAACGCACAGGGCGGCTACTACGGCAACGCTCTACAGGCTGCCTCGCATAACGGCCGCTACGACATCGTCAAACTTCTTCTAGATAGGGGGGCAAACGTTAACGCATACGGCGGCTACTACGGCAACGCTATACAGGCTGCCTCGCATAACGGCCACTACGACATCTTCAAACTTCTTCTAGATAGGGAGGCACACGTTGACGTGGAGGGCAGTACGTACAACTACGCTTTGCGGACTGGCTCGCATAACGGCCACTACGACATCGTCAAACTTCTTCTAGATAGGGGGGCACATGTTGAGGAACAGGGCAGTACGTACAACTACGCTTTACGGACTGCCTCGCATGAAGGCCACTACGATATCGTTAAGCTTCTTCTAGATAGGGGGGCAAATGTTGAAGTGCAGGGCATTACGTACAGCTACGCTTTACGGACTGCCTCGCATAATGGCTACTATGATATCGTTAAGCTTCTTCTAGATAGGGGGGCAAACGTTGAGGTGCAGGGCGGTACTTACGACAACGCTCTACAGGCCGCCTCAGCTAGAGGCCACCATGACATCATCAAACTGCTCCAAGAGAAGGGCGCAAACGTCCACCCAAAAATACAGTCAGTCCGAGAGTCATGGGAACAGGAGGGATCGGACTCGACATGTTCCAGCGCCCGGGGAGAGGGCGGCGCTAGGCTCGACGGACATTTTGCTACGAGGTACGCCACTTCACGCGATCATGTCCCTCCTGATTCAGGACATGGAATACATTCGACAGTACCCACTCTTTTGAAACCGATGAGGATAAATGATGGCTCGGCTTCCGTACTTTCAAACGCGAGCAGCGACGACAATGGCGAGACCGCTTTCACTGTTGGTCTGTTCAATCGGGATGATGAAGACGACTTCGTGGAGGCCCAGACGTTCCTTTCTGACTCGGGAAGCCTGGCCCCTCATGAGAAGAGGCTTGCTGATGGGCTTGCCAACAAGATCTTGGCTGATCTTGGTAACATCAGCATACCCATGGAGGACAGGGACAGAAAGAATTTGGAATTCGATCTCACAGCCGTTTTTGAGGACTTCGCGTTGGATATTGCCCACGATGTTGCAGATCAGTTCAGTCGGGATATGATGGTTTATGTGTACGGGAACTTCGAGTAAGTACTAAATCTTACCCACTTCAGACGATGATTCTAATGCAATTTTGCAGACAAATAATTCTAGCCCTTCTTCTTCCCAACCGGGAGCGTGAAGATATCCCAACCACTTCAACAAACAACTCCAAAGTGGCACATGACGGAAGGCACTGGACAGAACAGCGGATGGAGGATACAGCCGGTCAGAACCTTGAGCAGTCAACAATACACTGGCCTCAAAGAACATCCGACCTTCCCAGCACGAACGCTTCGTTTGCAGCCGCACCCGAAGTTAAGATTTTTCCATTCGAACGCTATTTGGAGGCCCTGGACGATTCCGAAGCATATGCCCGGCTTTTGGCCAGTATTCACCGGGAGATATCAATGCAGCACGTTTCCCCTGACTATCAAGCCGAGGTGAGGCGAAGAATCAAGAAAAGTCTGCCCCAACAGAAAATCAACCGATACAACCAGCCTCAAGCACACGACATTTGTATTGAGATGGAATGGGATGTGCTTGCCTTCTTCCGGAGGCAGCATTACGAGATTCTGCCCCACAAAGTCGCCCGACATGTCATTGTGCTAGTTGGCACAGAGACAGATGCTCAGGCCACCACTTGCGTGGAGTATTTGACGCAGACATGGCCATCAACGGGCGAACGAGTCATGTGCTGTTTCGAACAATGTCTAGAGGCAGGAGAAGCATCTGTGAACTGTAAGTTGTGAGGCCATTACCTTTTTGGCGGCTGGAATAATAACAAAACTATAGTCACAAGGGATCATCGGCTCCGGTTGTGCATCGTCGCCTGCACTTTGACCGGTGAGATCCACGGAAATCGAGCTTTTGTAATGAATATCAGCGAGCAACTCACCTGGCTCAGTGCAGCTTTGCAGGACAATCCCAACTCTACCGACTCATTATGCGCATCGATTCCAACTTTCCATGCTTTGGGAACAGTCCCGGCATTGGCGAAAGGACTGAACCACGAGATCACTCATTATTTCGGCGTCAAGTACTCATTCCATAACTTTGATACGAAATCCCCAGCACTTAACGGGAAGTGCTGGCATGATCTTTTCCGCAACGCTGTTGTGGTAAAGGGATTCCCTATTCCAAAGCGAGACGCAGGCCTTCATGCTGGTCTTGAAATGTCACTCCAGATGATGGCCAGCATGATAGGTGCCCAATTGCTGAACACTTTCCGGGGCACGCCCATGGTCAAGGGTTTCAACGCATTATTGATACCAACGCAACAGACCACTCGCTCAACCAGATGGCATCTGACTTGCAACAAGTCTGGGGACTACATTTCATTCACAGAAGGGCTTTCCTGTTTTGCGCCATCTTTCGATGCTTTACAGCTGCTTGAACCCGGTCGAAGACAGTTTCTTGGGTGGTGTCCTGATGCAAAACTTTACGCAGGTATGTCGCTTACTTGCCTTCCATTGTATTGCGTGCCAAAACTGATTATCCGCAACACAAGGTGCCGCAGATGCCACGTACTCGGTCGAGGACTCATCACTTCCAGATGTTTGCCATGACTCCGTGCTACATGGCGCGACAATCGAGCCTGGCATCTGGCTCGGTAGCGGGACCCACCGAATTGGTGCCAAAGACCAGGCAGTCCATCTCAGTCGATTCCAGCGGGACGGATGCAGGTCAGCTATCAAACATCTTGGAATGCACAAAGTGATCTTTTGGGACGAGCGCGACAAACGAGCTTGGCTGATCGACGGCGCCAGCGCTCTGCTACATCTTCTCCGTGCCTGGTTTGAGTACGAATCCCGTTCTTCATGTAACTTCCTCCTAAAGCCGGGGTGTTTCACCGAGCCTGAAGTTCTCTACACGCCATTATCAGCCTCCGAGTTTCTGACTCACAGTGACAATCTCCAATTGCCACTTTACAAGAACGAAGCGCTCACTTTCGAAAACCAAGTCATTCGGTTCGGCAACATATTGGAGCAAATGGCGGCACACACAAAGAGCAATCAGCAACGCTTACCTTTCCCCCCCTTCGACGACTCTCGGCCCAGGAGATATCTAGAGAGCTAGGACTTTTGCAAGATAGCGGAGGACGGGAGAAAGGAGCTTTCCCCTTGCGTTGCCACACTACCACCACAAGGTCGGAGCTGGGCCGACTTTCGACGTATGCGGAGTGATTTCGTCCTTGTTGGAAAGGCCTTCGGCGAGCTTATTAAGCCTGCGACACCGACCGGGGTCGATACTTGCCATTGGAGAAGCGTTCCATGCGATTCCTACTATCTAACAGCTCTCATTCGCGATATTCCTGGTCTCGGAATGCGTCATACAGACAGCGGGAGGCAAATGGCTCACATAAAAACCACCTTGGACTGGCATAACCCCGGACGGAAGGTATTTGAACCTTGCCGATGCTCGGGATCCTCACCGGTCGGCATTCAGGAGCATGACGATTATGTTCAAGTCTTACTCCCACTTGGAAGCTCTAATGACCATGCTGTTCTAGAAAAAATTGACAACCGTTCAGAGCATCGGGGTGCCATCATCGTCGGACACAACGAATCTTTTAGTTGGGTCTACGGCAACTTCGGAGCCCCAACTTTTGGTCCCTTGCTCGAATTCCAGGACTCTGACCACGTGCCTTTAGCGGATAGCGGTTATTCTTCCCCCTCCACGTGTCCAACAGGGTATCGCAGACGCGAGCCCGAAATCGGCATCATTTGTGCTCTACCATCAGAGATGAAGGCTGTCCAGACTCTTCTCGAGTGCAAGGATCCAAAAAGTGACGAGGACGACACATTGGTACGAGGACATATACATCGACACAGCGTTGTCCTATCAGTGCTCCCTTTTGGGGAGTACGGTACTCTGGCTGCAGCTACAGCCGCAGGTGCACTGAAGCAACAATTCCCCGACATAAGATTTGCATTGGTCATTGGCATCGGTGGGGGTATACCTTCCAGCGCGGTTGATGTTCGGCTCGGTGACGTCGTGGTTGGTCTGTCCGGGAACCCGCAATTTCACGGGGTCGTTCAGTACACTGCAGGCAAGCTCAGTGACGGAAATTTTGAGCCGAAAGCACCTCGTCTACGTGAGCCCCCGAAAGAGCTGACGAGCGTCATTTCTGCGTGGCAGGCCGACCCGGACCCTGCAGCACAGCCTTCAGCACAGCTACTAAGATACATCGAAGATATCACGCGGAAGCACCCCGAATATAAAAGTCCAGGGACAGAGAAAGACATCTTGTACGAAACATGCAGCCCACGGTCACAGGGCGATGGCGACAACGCTACGATTGATATCTGCGCCAGATTTGTGCGCTCGTCTGTGGTACCAATGGTTCACTACGGGACTATAGCATCCGCAGACTACGTTGTCAGGGATGCTTCGGTGCGTCATAAGCTCGCGACGACGTACAATGCAGTCTGTGTGGAAATGGAGGGAGCCGCAGTCACAGCGGCGATGGATTGTCTGGTGATAAGAGGAATCTGCGATTATGCGGATTCTTTCAAAAACGATGATTGGCAACTGTACGCGGCGGCCACAGCAGCTGCGTACGCCAAGTGCTTACTGTTACGTCTGGTGCCAAAAAAACCCAAGGGGAAGAGAAGGTCCTCGCCGGATAGCTCGCACCTCCAGGATGGCTCCTTCGAGGGCGACTCTCGCGTATGGCGTCGCAAAGTCTACCATTAGAGCTTGGAGGAACAATAGTCACTCGCGATCATCGCAATGCAGTTTGATGCTGACGGTGGAATGGGTTGCAACATATTTCTTCCACTTGGCTGAGACTGCATGAGTATCCTACTGCTGAGCCCGACATTCAGCAGACTTGCATGGCTGGCGCTGCGGCACTCCATCAGGCACGACCATGCAATGCAGATGTGATGTCGCCCTGAAGAGAGCGTGCCAAGAGAACAAGCTTTCCATGCCCGTGCCGGCGGTTGTGTGCAATTCTACGGCTCTTTTCAGAATTGGATCCTTGCTCACTCGCTGCGAGTCTGTAATGAGGTAGTCCTTGCTTGCAACCTGCACCAGCTGCATGAAAAGTCGGTGGCGTCCTCAAATTGCACCCGCGGCTTTGTTAGTGAAACTGGACTGTACAGACCAGTTCGAATTTGGTGGTCACTTCCATACTCCTGGACACTTTTCGGACAATAGGTCGTGGTTGATGACTCAGTGCTGGCTATCGTGCTGTACCACAATTTTGCCTCGGTACCGAGCAAACCGAGATAGCAGTAATCAACGACCTGATCACATTGTCTGGCTGTGGTTACACGCGGTTGAGAGGTAGACCGCCCCGGCGCTCGTATGCAGCATTCCCATAATGGTCGATCGCGTTGCCGTGTATGTACAATTGGGCATCGACTATTAAGGTGATCTTAGCTCCTGACACCATAGTTATCTCCTCACGAAATAGACCCCAAGGAGGCCCTAGCAACTTGGCGTTGCTGCATTACGCCGTTATCATTGTTTAGGTCACATTCTGCAAAATTCGATCCACGCCGTTCATCGGGTCTACCAATTCCAAACTTGCCAGATATAACAATTCTATCGACAGAGCAGAGACAAAGAAGAAATGAGGATACGAATTAGAATGCTTGTTTTTGAATTTAGCCACGGGCTAAGGCGCCTACAGCGTATGCAATGTTGACGTTGTAGATGGCAAAGCAGGTGATCCGCTGGCGGAATGGCGTATATGGACTCAATTTAATGGTTGTGGAGGTTTGACAAAACAGTGTTTGTGTACATTAGATTGAAGTGCTATGACTTCAAGAGAGATCTGTGTATACACAAAGAGTGATCGGGCTGTATTTATGCCCATTTGCACACCTGCCAGCGATCCTTTCGCCCGCCTCTAAGAGATCTCGAGTACTGACTCGCCAATTCATTGACTCCTCACGGGTTGATTCATGCAAATGCTTTATTCATAAGAGATCAGTGCTCATGGTTGTGCAGTGCTCATGGCTGTGTAGTGCTCATGGTTGTGCAGTGATCCCATTTGTGCACGATAATGGTGTTTAAGATCCGACACAGAGATTAACCCGCGTGCCCCCGGGAAAGTAAATCAATAGCTACGTAGTGGCACAATGCCAGCGCTCGACTGTATCTTAAATCACAACAACTAGATTAGAAGAAGCGAGCTGCACGAATCATTGAAAACCACGCAAGCGGTACTTACTAACCCTCTCTTGGCATTGTCAAGGTGGTCCTATGGTCGGAGCTGTTTTGAGGGTCTACCTGTTGAGTGATGGACATCGCCGGACAAATCCAATGGCTAACCTGTTGAGTGTACCGCAAGACGTTGACCAAAGCGACATTCCACCCTACATATGTACACACAGGCCCTGAAAGACTATGCACGTCCCACTCGAGAATGTGGGACAAAGAACTGATCCCTCTTTCCCCATTGGACAGCCAAGACGGGAAAGAAGCTTAGCGGCGGCTGCTGGCGTCAGCATCAACTGGAAAGGAACTCTGTCTTATATTATGTCTTACCCCGTGTAAACCAATACGTAATATATGTAACCTTGTACAAGCCAACACGCCGTCGGTGCTTTGAATCTGAGTCGAACACCCGTAGTGGTGGCACAGGAGAACGGGCTTTCGAGCGTCCCTTTCCAGACGTCTACAGAAGCGTTGCTCAGGTGCTAAAGGACTTAACAGGGAATAACGTGCGACGGTAGAATGATTTAACGACCAAACCAGATGGCTACTACTCTCCCGCTTCCTCTCGCGCCCTGATTATGGACTTTGAGCCAAGCCTGACGCGGCTTCCCGTGTCTCATGAAGCTGTGAGATTGTGGTTGGACGGCTTTCTTTGCAAAAAGGTCCAGAGCTGCTGATTTGAGGGTTGATGCGCACGACGTTGTCCTACTATTTGACATAGGTACGATCAGCGGTGATGCTGACGACAGCAATAGACGGGAGGATTTCACTGCGTCACTAAGAATCAGTAAATCTATCCCGAATCTGCAAGTGCTTGGTTCGGAAAGAGAGCTGACCATTGATCACAGCCAGGACCAGTGTAGTCCTGACGATCATAGGGCTACTGCGCTGATTACGATGTGTCATCTATTGACCATCGCGCAGGACGTGAGTTCTACATGCACTAACCTGCAAAGGCGCTCTGTAAGGATCGTCTCTAGATGCCCGACATGATGTCCGTGACGGTTCAGTGAACATTGGCTGCGTAGACAACGCATGATGTCCCGGAAGCCCAGGAAGGCCTCTAGTTGACCGATGACTTTTATATAAAGCCTGACTGTCGGCTGTCTCGAAATGCTGGCTCTTCTTTCTTCATCACCGACAACCAAAATTCACTCTTATAAACTATACACATCACCAACACCTTTCCAAAATCTCTCCCCTTCTTTCTCAAACGCAACAATGCAGTTCTCCCTTGCTACCATCGCCCTGGCCATCGCCCACTTCGCTGCTGCGAACCCTATCGCAGCTTCCGAGGGCGTCGCCAGCGACCTCGAGGCTCGTGGGCCTTACTGCCAGGCCCGCGGCGCTGTCAACGGCCAGTGTGGCGAGATCTTCTCCGACGGAAACTGCGGCAACAGGATCGGCGAGATTGCCCCCGACGTAAGTTAATTATTGCGCCACAACTCCTTCTATGGACTGCGTATCCCTTTTACTTTTGCCACACGGCAAACACCACTCATTACAGCGCTGACTTGAATGTTTGTGCTTTCTGAACAAATACAGTGCAGCGGCACTTGCTTCAAGGGTAGCTTCTCGTCAGTCCGCGCCAGTGGTGACGGCACCTACGGTACCAACTGCCACGTTTACTCGGACAGCAACTGCCAGAACGACATTGGCCAGAGCGGCAACATCAAGTTCTCCTGGCAGAGCGGCTGTGTCGGCGTCGCCGGCAAGAGCTACCGGTGCTACTTCAAGTGCTAAGCAGGTGGCTCATCAGTGGAAACGCTCGCCCCCAATGTCCCAGCAGCGGCTTGAAATGGGTGACTTTTCCATTTTATTCACACTGAAACATGGCTCGCTCGTGGTGTTATACAAAGTATCCATCGAATATGGTTCTGAAGGAAAAAAGAACTTTGACGAACAGCATAGCATTACCAGCTCCACACGCTCTTGCTTGACCAGGACGATTTAGCTCCCTATCCGGTCTCTACATTATACAGTTACAAGGAATTTCAGGCACCCTACTGTCTTACACAGCTACACGAATTCATGCATGACACGTGCACATTGTGATCTGGTCTACAGTGGTGCGAAGCTTTGCCACCAAATCCGTCACGCATAGTGCCAATGTACCATAAATGCCGCCTGATCCAGTACTATCTTGCTTGCTGTGATTGATCGACGGCATGTTCAGGACTTTGACACAAAGATTATGGTGAAGGGTAGTTCCCAACTGCGAATCGGCAATGCCAGCATGCTTGGATGCGACACCTCAGAGGCAGCATAAATCGACAAAGTCGTGTCTGTCACCTATCTGGCCCTCTAACGATCATATATCTTACCTGACACAGTGAGAACCGACGATTAGGAGCTGATATGCACACTTAAATCGAGAAACATCGGCTTTAGAGCATCACATCAGATATAGCAGCATATGCCTGCCAAAGTGTAGCGTATCCTTTTACACCGTTCTTTGGCAGCGTGGTATAATATAACACATCCAAAACCAATTGATCTAATAGTATTCATCATCGGGCCGACCGTCATTAAAGTCATAGTCATAATAATCATCAGGCGGTTCCCCATATCCGTTCTCCATTTCGGCTTCCATGGCTTGCTCAATGTCCATCCCCGCGATCTGCGTCGGCAAATATTGCGCGTCAATGAAAAAGCAGTTTGCATTGTGGGCCTCCCGGACGTGTTCACCTCCTTCGGGCATGATGCGCCGCCAATCTGCGAGACACTCCCAGCAAAATTCGAAACCACAAGTGCCTATATTTTGATCATGTCAGGTCAGCCTTCTCAAGGAAGTTTCAACTCATGTGGCTGGATCGGAATGCATTGACACCTGGAGATAGAGAGAAATGGAGAGAAAGAAGAAAACAACGTACAAGTCATGTGGAAGCAGCCGTCGTTTTTCTCGATGCTAGTATTACAGGCCGGACACTGCTTCGTGTTCCTCGTGATCCATCGCTGTGTGTCTTCACCATCACTATCACTGCCGAGGTTGCGCTGCTGCTGGGTCTCGTCGTCAAACTCTTCGCAAGTCATCCCGTCGTGCCAGGGAACCTGGTGCACAAAACACATGTCTGTGGAGCATTGCTCGCATCTGATTCGGGGCTCGAGCCCCTCCATGTCCTCATATAGTTGGCCATTTGAACAGTGTTCATTCAAACACCACCGGAAATTCGGCTCGTTGGAAATCTGGTTCAGCATGAGGTATTGGTCATACCTGGGCGGGGGTTAGCGCGCGGTCGTGTCGGGGCAGGATTAAGCTATCATGCATCGCGGCAACACGAGGACTTACTTTCTCCATGTCTCATCGTCCGCAAAGCACTTGACTTCTTCGTATGTGAGCTGACGGCCGCAGTGCGGCAGCATACAGCTCAACAGCTGGCATCTCGTTCGACCGAGTTCTTCCAGCCTCGTTGCGAGATATCTCTGAAGACAACCCTTGCAGATGTCCAACTCGTGTTGGCACAACGACTGCCTCGCAGACGGAAAGGAACTTAGCTGTGCCTCCCAGTCACATTCGAAATCCTTCAGAATATCCGCCCATTGGTCCTGGGAGATATCTGCAGCTTCCCGAAACGTGTTTGCGCAGATGCAACAGTCTCTATCAGTCTGATTCACCAGCAAAGATGCGAGTATCGGCACTTGCATCTTGACGCCAGCGGACCGCATGCTGATCATCTTGAAGTCGAGAACACCCATACTGTCGCCCTGGGGATTATCTCCGCAGCTCCATACCATCAGTCTAGCTGACGCTAGCAGTCGGTTGATCTGGCCAGCGGCGACTAGTTCCTGCTGGGATGGTCTGGGTTCAATTTGTGAGACTTTGTTGCCCAAAACCCTTGCTCCATGATACCTATACGAAGTTGTGCATAAGTATTGTGAGATCTTGAACCCCTTGACGAAAGAACAATGACATCAGGTCACTTACCACCGGACATACCTCTCTAATTCACTACACCCAAGCAGTTCAAGGACTGCCCTGAACTGGGTGTCGTCTGAGAAAGTATGAACCACCGAGCACTGGCTCATCAAGCACCTTACTGACACAGTCGCCGCTGACTCACTGGGATCCGTGAACCACGACTCCTTGATCCTCTGTAGCAGCAACAGGGTCGTGCAACTCTTGCACGCGACGCCAACACTGCAGCACAAGGCAAAGCCGTTTTCTCGGGCCGTCTCAGTGGTCAGCCACTCAAACTCTGACTCGAACTTGGGAGTCTGGCAGTGCGCGCAGACGACCAGCTTCGTGGCGCCCAGATCTCTCATCTCGGCTGTTCCGTTGCCGAAGTCGCTCAGCAGCTTGATCACTTGTTCCGCTGAGAGAGGCGCGTCCAGGTCATTCTGCGCAGCATCTTGGACAGAACGAGTATCCTGCATGCCTGGGAGCGTTTGTGTGCGGTACCGCAGGTAGGCGAGGATGTGTACGGCTCGACGCGTGACGAGGCCGAGGAGGATGTCGATACTGGACCGACTCCTGGCTTCGTCATCACATATCGCCATGTAGGACCTTGCTGTGATCTCCGAGTCGGAGAGATCTTGACGCAGCTGCTCAAGTTGTTGATTCTTCTCATCAAGTTCCTGGAGGAGGTCGCAATTTCTGAGCCGCAACTCTGCCGACTCGGATTTTGCTTCGTCCAGCTGTACGATCAGCTCTGCATTCTGCGAGTCGGACGCACTTTGTAGCTGTCTAGCGGCGACGGCGGGTTGTGGTCTGTGGTCTGAGGTGTGTGCCGAGCTGGCCGTTCGGTCGAAGGGTCCAGGTAGCTCTGCCCACGAGCTGGAAGTCTCAGCGGGGGATGCGTCCAGCTCGTGTCTGTCATTCCGCCCGTGTGAGTAAACGACCCTCTGCCTCAACTGCTCTGCCCATTGCGCCCTTTCAGACTCGAGCCGTGCAATGGTTGCTCTGGCATCGGATAGTTCGCCCTGGGTCCCCTCGAGCCGCCGCGCGAGTGTGGCGTATTCTCGATCCTTCTGTGCGCTGAAGTCGGCTGCAGCCCGTGTGAAGCCATTCATCTGGTGCTGTAACTCTTGCTCAAACTTTGTGCGGCTGGCAGCGGCTGCGTGCTCTGCTTCGTCTACTCGAGTTTCGAGATATGTGTTGCGTTCGATGAGGCGTGAGATAAGTTGTTCTGGCTGGGATACATCGGTCCCATCTTCAACGAAAAACGTCGAGGATGACTTTGGGTTGGTGGTATAGGTTTTGTTCCGGGAGAAAAGTCGAGAAGCGCCGCCGGACCAACTGATAGAAGGCATGCTGTCACCTGCTTGTAGTGACTTCAGGACACATGGAAGACCACGGGGCTTGTTTCGCGATCAATGTCGTCCTGATGATATGGGTCATCTAGGCCAAGTAGTATGGCAACGCCTTGAGGAGAAATGCTTGGACGGTCATACTACTAGCAGCGCACCCGGGCATGACAGCCATCACACCCAGCGTCGCTGCTTCTCCAGGTCACTGCATAGATCTGAGACCAGTTGGAGCGCACTGACCGACAGCTAGGTTGACTGAGCATCAAGTTCTCCCTGTATGGCAGCTGTTGACGCAGGAATGCAGTAGTTCCGCTGTCTAGCATATCAGCTGAGGGTCAGCCGCATTGGCAAAGAACCGCCATTGGAGACGGAAGCGCGTCAGCATGCTGTTCCTGCATCTGCATTGAGGCTGGGCGCCTAATATGCAGATGGGACAGGCTCTGCAGACGATCACCCACGAAGCCATTCTTCTGCAGCAGCCATCGGTGCGGCTCACAAAGCGTTGTGCCAGTGGTAGCTCTAAAATAGGTTCAGAACATGCCCAGACAGGTATTCTTTATTCTTCGTGGGCTCAATCTCTGCTTCACATGGATTTTGGACATTCAGAAGGCCATGTACTGCACACTCTGCTAAGCCAAAGGTCGTGGTTTATGGAAGCGGTTTGGTGGTGGGTAAGGTCTTGTCGACGCAGCGAATCACAAGAGAGGTCACTTCTTGTGCGCCCTAGCGTGGGCGGCTCCCCAAAGGGGGCTGAGCTGAGTCTCTGAGTGGACGGGTCATCGCTGGTCTTCGACTCCATGATGAGCTCAAAGGGGATTTGAGAGCGACCGTGCATGCACGGGTTGCTTGGCATGCGCGTTGGTCCGTAAATTCTGTACGCCTACCCAAGGGCCGTCCCGTGGCCCGCATACGCCAGCATCGTTCAAAGCCCACCGCGCAGCCCTTGCGAGTCGCGACAGGTCTGCTGCGAGCAAGACTTGTCTCCCATGGTATCAGAGGCCAGCACGCCTTGTGATAGACCGCACTGCCACAGGCACCTCGCAAGGCACACAGAGCATTATAAACGCCGCCGACTGTGTCTGCGAGGTCAGCGCGTACCTTGAGACGCAGGTGCTGCGATCAACCTATAGGAAGATATCCCGCCCCCGCGCTGGTGAAGAGGCCGTCGATAAGGTCTTCTTTCGAGGCTGCTCGGAATCTCAGGGGAGTCCAGGTCGCGAGCCGCGACGTCCCTGTCAAGCTCAACTTCATAGAAGGAAATGCTTGACCGCTGCTTCATGGGAGCGGCCCGCCGCCTGTCTTGTTAGCTCTGTTTATTGTTCCACCTTCAACGCCATTTCCATCCTCGATTTGTGCGTTAGCTGGCTTTTTGGATTGTCGCTTGACAAGGCTCCCGAGTAAATATCTCTGTGACATGCCGGCACGACACGGCCACTAAAGAACGGCAATGCTTCGACGGTGGACGAAGACGTTGCTATACGATTACATACTTTAAAAACAGGCGACTAACCGTTTGCGGCTTAATGGGGGCACACGAATGGCGCTTACGGGCAATAACATCAAATTCATTGTTTTTCTTTCCTTAGTATACAACTCTGTAGTCACCACTCTGCGCCACACCACACATGTTCTATTCTGCGAGCACTTCACCGTTATAATCAAGGCGTCTTTGGCTGCAAAGTTCGAGCGCCTGCAGCATGTCTCTGCGCGACGGAGGATCTTGAAAGCCGCCGCGTTGGCCCGATGTCGGACTGGGGGCAGTGTGGATTACGTCAGCACCCGGGAGTCTTCAGGTTCCACCTCACGAACCTTGACGCGGTTGTTTGCTTGAGGCGTGGCCATCCGTGGCCAGTCACTCCAACCACGCCCCAGCAGCATCAACAGCATCACCGTGACTTCTCGAGCCGATGCCTTGAGGAAATCTCGAGCCATGGCAGTCGCACACACCGGAGACACCCGCGATGCCTTCGCTCGGGACTTGCAACAACAGCACCAGCAGCAGCCACCGCGAAACGCGTCACAAAGATCACAACCAGAAGCGTCCCAGGAACAAGCAGACCCAAGCGCATATGGCGGCTACAATCTGTCTGCGGACATGTCCAACGTGGAAGAGGCCGACATCCAGTTGCCGGTCGGCGCATCCGCACAGGACCGGCGCACTGCCCCGGACGCCGGGCTTGGCACTCCGTCCTCCCACTCCGACCACCCGGCGGATCCGCCCGGAACCTCCGGCCCTCCCGGCCAGCCGCGGACGCAGCCCGTCTCTGCCGCCCTGACAGAGCTCTACACCATATCATATCTAGTCCTCTTCGCCATCTTCGGCACCCTCGCCCGTCTCGGCCTGCAAGCCATCACCACGTACCCAGACAGCCCGACAATCTTTAGCTCCCTATGGCCCAACTTCGCCGGCTGTCTGGTCATGGGCTTCCTCGCCGAAGACCGCAAACTGTTCCTGCACGAGCGAGGCATCCTCAGACCATCGCTTAGCAAATCCGAGGCCGCCGGCGAGGACGTAGCAGCCGCCAAGAAAGCGCATCTCGCCGTCAAGAAGACGATCCCGCTATACATCGGCCTGGCGACCGGCTTCTGCGGCTCCTTCACCTCCTTCTCCGCCTTTATGCGCGACATCTTTCTCGCGCTGTCCAACGATCTTTCGCCACCCTCACAAAGCACCACAGTCCCCAGGAACGGTGGCTACTCCTTCGAGGCCCTCCTCGCCGTCACCATCGTCACCATCTCCGTCGCCCTTGCCGGGCTGTTCACGGGCGCACACCTCGCCGCCGCCCTCGACCGCTACACGCCCTCCATGCCATTCAGGTTCATGACAGCCGTGGTCGACCGCGCAGCCATATTCCTCGGCTTCGGGTGCTGGCTCGGCGCTATCCTCCTGACCGCCCTGCCTCCGAACGACAACTGGCGCGGCCAAGCGACTTTCGCCCTCGTCTTCGCGCCACCGGGATGCCTGCTGCGATTCTACATCTCCGCCCTTCTGAACAAGCGCCGCGCGAGTTTCCCCTGGGGCACGTTCGCAGTCAACGTCCTGGGCACGCTGGTCCTGGGCGTCGCGTGGGACATACAGCATGTGCCACTCGGGGGCGTGCTGGGGTGCCAGGCGCTCCAGGGCATCGAGGACGGGTTCTGCGGGTGCCTGACTACCGTGTCGACGTGGGCTGCCGAGCTGGCGTCTCTGAGGAGGAGGGACGCGTATGTCTATGGCGCGGCGAGTGTCGTGGCCGGGTTCGCGGTGCTGGTCGCTGTCATGGGAGGGTTGAGGTGGACTGACGCGTTCGTGGCGCTGCAGTGCACGCGATGAGATCAGTACCCGAGTTAGATTATTAGTAGCAGGCCAAGGATCCTGTCCCGACTTCTGTGTCATTCGGTGGTAACAAGCAGGGATCGCCTTTCATGTTTTGACGCAACAAAGCCGGCCAATGCCCCCGATTGTACACGGACGACTAATAAGCAAATACACAAACCATCGGGAGTTACACGACCCTAGAACAGCTCAACGATTTGATCAAAACACAGATTTCAGCGCTGATGAGCGATTTGTCATTAGAAATTCAGGTCCTATGTGATCTTCACTACTTCTACAACTCCAGTGTCTCTGGAGTCCGTTGCATGCCAAGTTCCTCAGACCTAGTCCAATCAAATCACCAGCCGGAACTTGAGCTTGTTCCCCTTCACAATCTCGTCCTTCTTCGCCTCAAGCTCCTCGACATCCCACGTTGCCGACACAAATCTGGCCTGCAACCACTCCCTTCTCTCCCTAGCAAACCACGCCATCCACTGTCCCGACAGAGCCACATCCTCCCGTAGCCAATCATGCAAGTGTTCGGGCAGTTTCTTGCCCATGTTCGTCAAGTACGACCCCGGATGCACGGCGACACAGATCAGCCCCTCGTCCGCGTAGTCAGCGGCTGTGTGCTCCGTGAAGCGGCACACGGCAAACTTGGTCGTCTGGTACCCACTTGCACCGGGACCGATGTTGACTGCACCCCAGCTCGAGAGGTTCAGGATGGTCTTGAGCGAGCCAGACTTGAGCACGAGCGGGATAAAGTACCGCGTGCACAGGTACAGGCCCTTGATGTTGACCTCCCAGTTCGTCCACCACTCGTCCGGGTCCGTCTCGGCCACGGGGTGCCAGGTCGACAGGTACGCCGCGTTGTTGATGAGCAGGTCCACGGCACCGCCAAACTCGTCGCCTACCCTCTTGGCGAAGGCTTCCACGGCTTTAGCAGATGTGACGTCCACACCGCTGCCGTCGAGGATCTGCGGCTCCGCGGTACGTCCGGCTTCCTTTGCTGCGGTCTTCATGTCCGCAATGACGGTGGACAGATCAGAGCGGGCGAGCAGGGCGATCTTGCTAGCACCAGCCTGGGCGAATGCGATGGCCGCCTCACGGCCGCAGCCCTTCGATGCTCCGGTAATGACGACTGTCTTGCCGCTGAGGTCGGCTTTCTTGGGATCGATCGCCGGGTATGGCGCGGCGTGGCTGCTGACGAAGGCCTGGGCCTCTGCCAAGCCACTCTCGCGGATTATCTCAGAGGGCTTGAGGTGGGTGGCCATTGTTTGTGGAGCGGGATTGTTTAGATGAGAGGTGATTCTGGAAAGGTGGAAGAATGAAATGTTTGTTCAGTTGACAGCGGCTAGAAGGTATGAGATGATGAGATAATGAGCATGTCTGAGAACAAAGCGCATTACTACTTCATATTTAACTGTTTCTGGTTTTCTCTATAACACTGGACATAGCTCGCACGCGGGGTTACCAACATCTTCATTGGGTAAGGCAGCAAAGCTCCATGTCCTTGTGGACCCTCTCCACGTCACGATCACGGACTTAGCATGTTTACCTCCGTGTACTGCCAGAGCACAGGAGTTCAAAGCGGGCGAGACAAAAATGGACCCGTTAAGTAGACTGAAGTATGAGAAGGCGAAACCTCGACATCTTTTCCAGACAGGGAAATATTACTCCTCCCCTGCGGAAACTGCCGTGAGGCTTGGCGGTTGTGATTGGCTGGTAGGGACATTAGCCACCCGACAGTCAACACGGTACTTGCCGGTACATTCTCGAGCCTATCTGTATAGCGGCTCGAGACCCTGCAAGCGCAAGGCTGTATCGAACGAGCCGTTGCGCGTTGATGAAACTCGACAATTATGTACTGTTAAGACCGAGTTTCCAAATGCTAGCCATATGGCTTCGGGTTTGATGGAGTTAAGAAAGACTCGCAGGGTGTCACGTAAAGATGGCTGGACCGCTGCACCGAAGGTCATGCCATAGGCTATGGGGCGGTAAGCTGTTGGCATTATGCTAACAAGTGCCTTGGCAGTTTTTAACAATCTGACAAGATTCGATTCTCACAAATCATGCAATCTTTCTCCATATTCTGGGAGCTTTCACCTACCTCGTCTATCAACTAACCAGAAGCTCGACAACTAGGCTAGGAAGTAGACTAATGAGCTCATCGACGGGTGCTTATCAAGAATGCACAGACCTCGATGTAGCCGGCGGTCCTTTTGCAATCCCTAGTCACTAGGTATGCCACTGCAGACCGAGACTAAGCCGAACTTATTGCAGATACAGTCATTCGTTGACTCTTCTTCACCTCGTAGTTGGTTGGCGACAACGTATCTGCTGCTCCGGATCAGATCGTTAGCCTGCTAGCATGCTCTTGTACTTCGAGATAGTTGTAGCACCGTTAATATGACCAAGTGCGCCGTGTTGAATTAACCAAAGTGTAGAACAATGAAACCTTTGGTTATTTGCTATCGCTAAAACATTACTTCAATTACTTTTTAAACCAGCTCGCTGGCCCAGCCGTAAATCACCACCTCCCTGCCTGTTGACCTCCATGCGCTGGCGTCGAAGGCGACGGCGCCTCCAGCGGCTTCTCGTTCGAGGGCAGCTCAGGCCCATGCGGCCCCGAATATAACTCATACGGCCCATTACCACCATTATTATAATACTGTGTGGATTCCGCATTGTAATACTCTTGCTGGTGCAGCACGGGCGTCGTCCCCCACCCGCCCTTGTCCATAACGGCATCCTGGTGCACCATCTGCTGCTGCTGTGGCTGCGGTGTGAAAGGCCCGGGCCCTATCGTGCCGCTGCTAAGTCCGTCCTCTGAGGCGGGGAGTTCGGCGGCTTTCTGTCGCGACGGGTAGGCCCCCTTCGCTCTGCGAGCCAAGATGAAGAAAATAAACGCCGCGATGGCCAGGGAGGCGCTCACGCCCACGCCAGCACCGATCCCTGCCTTCGCGGCTATCGAGAGGTTCTCGTTGTTGTTATCCGTACCACCTCCACCGCTACTGCTGCTCCCGTTGCCGTCACTGAAGCTGCTGCTTGATCCGGTGTTGGCCGGGTCTGTCGGGTTCGCGGGAGTTTTTGTGTTTGTTGCAGAGCCTAGTGTTCCGTTACCCGCGTCAGTAGCTGTTGACGCCTCCGCCCCGCTCATTACCCCTTGCCCCGATGCCGTGACAGTGATCGCAGCCGCCGTGGGGGTGTTCCCATTGGTTATCGTGCTTGTCTGACCCGATACGGCTGTTGTATCGCCGCCTAACGACGCTGTCAGGGACGGATCTGTAGAAGGCGGGGAAGGCAGAGGCGTGGAGGTGGGATCTGAAGGTGCTGACGTACCTTGTGATGTGGTTTGAGCAGCAGGGGGGTTCGTCGTCGTACTCTGCGCTGGGGACGGTGATGTTGTTGTTGACGCGGATTGCGGCCTGCTCTCTGCGAACGTCCATATCGGAGTGTTGAAGCCCCATATGTTGCCTTGTGTCTGTATGTTGAACCAACATCCAGTCACTCCGCTCATGTCTAGTACGACTGTGGCTGAGCCTGTTCCTGAAGTGACGGCTGTTTGGAGTTTGTCTGCAAGTTGAACGAGAGGCACGTCAGCGGCGAGTTCAAAGAAGGCTTCCGCTCACGATCGGGAAAGCGCTCTAGTCGCTCGATCAGAGCATTGCAAAAGACAGAGACGTACCAACGACTCCATCTCCACCATCGTTGTAGCAGAAGATGTGTAGTTGTGGGCTGGCGTAGTCTGTGACGTATTTGACCACGACCGAGTCACCTTGGTAGAAGGTCATTGCTTCGGCGCTGGGATACAGGAACTTGTCGTCTGCATTGACCGTACCGAGCATGCTGAGGAGTCCCGCAAGCCCGAAGAGGGCCCTCTTTCCTATCGAAAATGCCATCGTGCTGTCGTTGTGCAACCCTCTCGCCCGATGCGGGATCTCGGCTGGCTTCTTGGGCTAACTTAGCGAGACGGTCGTGGCCATAAACGTTGTCGTCGTCGTCGTCATGAGATCGTCGCGATCTTGCGTCCTTCAGGTGTATTGTCTGTGGGCGCTGGCCGGAAGATCTGCTCATTACCGATGCGCCGCGAGCTGCGAGACATAAGCGTGCCGATGCTGCCAGCAACAACATCGGCGCGCGTGACATTTCAATGATACGTGCAGACATGGGGCGACGGAGCCACCCGCCAGCTTACGGAGTCAACTTCTGCTAATGAGCCACACCTGGAATCCAACGGTGACCAGGGTCATCCATCTGGGATACCATGATAAAAGCCGCGGGCCTGGGCCTCGATGCTGGTGATCTGCGAGAAACCTTCCGAGTTGAGCATCTCGCCATGACATCCTGGCAGATGCCCGGCCCCCAACTCCACCGTGCCTGAACGCCGGCAGGGTCATGATTGGGGGAATCAGCCGGTGGGAAATTATGGTTGGACCGCACCCCGGTGCTTCGAGCAGGCCTCAATTTCTTTAGTGTTCCGTACTGGGCTTAGTGCTTACTGGCCAGAAAGCTCGGTTATCATTTACCTTCTGTGAACGTACTGCGTTCCTTCTCGAGGTTCGAGCATGCATGCATGCATGCATGAGGCTCTGTGCTGAGCTGTCGAAGTCAACCGATATCATTGCCCTGCGTGGATGCTTTGGGTTTCCCGAGTTGTAGTGATTGCTACGGCAGATTGAAACATAAAATCTCGCCACGGGCAGGCTAAATATCAATCTCCAACATCAGTGTGGGAATCTTGTTCAGGACCAGACTATGGAGATCCTTCGTGCATCCTCCCAAGAGACACGTGTGCTCAGATTAACAAATTCCTCCTCGGCTCCGACTCGCGGGCCTAGCTGATAACAGGGAGGCCCCGTGGACGAGCTAATGAATGACAATGGGCCTCGCTCGGTTATATCCCATGAGATATTCCCAGGGGGGGGGGGGGGTTGTGAGCAAGTCTACAACCACAGCATACTAGAGCTAGGCTGCACGTCTGCTGACATGTGCGCGAGCAGCACTTGGCGAGCCGCTGGCTTAAGCACGTGATGGCGCGACATTGTTGCAGGCCGATACAAGGTAGCAACCCGATACCCTTGATTAAAGTTAATAAACTTTCCAGAACTCGAAACAGCAGATGCTGAAAAGTGCATGTTTCAGGGGACACTTTCTCGACGCATGGGTTGAACGAGAGTGCGTTGACCTCGACATTTCCGCGAAGCAACGTTGTCTTGCCTAGTCCAAAGGGACATCATGCTATGATTGAACAAGGCTTCGCGGAAATGAAGAATGTGTACGTAATCGTATTGGTGAGAGCGATTGATCTGATGGGTGCCCTCCTCCAGTGCTACGTCTTTGGTAGATAGCCTTTGCAAACAAACCTTCTGGCGTTTTGACTCTGTCGATAATGCTTCCTCGCTATAGGTGATCTGATGTAACACGAGATTGATAGGCAATACCGAGGGATTCGCTGTATAGCAGAAACGCCATACTGCTGCACACCAGGAAGAAAAAATCCCTCACGCATTCGCTATAAAGATTTCTGCATGGTGTTGTTCACCTGCTGCAGGCTGACTTGCGACCTTGTAAAGGTGGCTCCCGCGACGTAGAATCGGTTGATGATGGTAGTCATGATTCTAGACAAGAGACGTAATTGTTGGAATGTCGACTCAGATTGGATTGCCACTTCAATCAGCGGCCTGGAAGTTTGGGAACCTGGAGCGAGTATGGCGAGACATGAGAGCCACGCAGATTTATCGCCACTGGCCTACCAAGATACAGGTTCTGCATTTTATCGCACTCGATCGCGCCCCAAAAGACACGGCGACGTATCTCGATTTCCTCTGCCTTGTCCGTGGTCTCGGTGGAATCCAGGTGTGATCCTGATTCATAACCATACGAAGGGCATATCCGGTGTATAGCCAGCCCTTGGATGTTTCACCTTGGGTATTGAACTTGGAACCTAACAGCAGGAGGCCAACGGCGTTGTTAATTTTGGGCCACATGAGGAGGCTGTCTTGTGAAAGCAGCCCGCTACAACGTTTGAAGAATGGCTGCCCAGTCGTCGTCGGATTGTTGTGTTTTGAACGTACCTCGGGTCGGTCAGAGAACTTGCTAGAGCACGCGAATCTAGCATTAAATAGAAACACGGAGCAGTAAGGACCCGGATTCAGCAGATCGCGCATGATTACCGGCCGATACGTAAGAAGAAAGGAGTGGTGTTGTCTGGTCCTGTGTAAACTCAGTAGATGCAATGTAAAATTGATGGTTATAACATCAAGATGGGCCAGCTGGTTGAGGCGGTGTTCCTGCTGCCGTTGCAGGGCGGTATTTGGAAATAGTGTACTGCTGATATGGTCCCGGCCCAACGCGGTCTGCTGCGACGGCGAGGGGGTCGCTTCGGATCTGGTCGGGTTGTGGAGAGCAGACGACGGTCCAAAGCTACCGAACTTCCCTGCCTTGTCCATTGATATGAAGTGTGCGATATCCAGCTCGTCGTCTGACGCTACCCTATGCCTCTGGGCTGCATTCTTGTCTCGACTGCTGCCTCGATCGGGTCTCGCTCGGAACGTCAAAAGAGATTCCATCTGCGGACGATACGACGCGTACATTTTCTTCTGCGTCAACCGCTTCTGTCAAAAGCTTGTCGCGTTCCTCAGCGGTACTGTTCTTGAGCTTGAGGACGAGAGCAATAAGTTTTGCCTTGTCTTACCGAAGCTGCGCGACTTGTGCGAATATCGGCCCGAACCTAACGTTAGCACACGGGGCTGTGTCAAGTCACCTCTACCTCGAGCACACCTTTGACGTGACGTGGCGCTTCAATGCGATACACACGCTGGCAGCTTTGACTGCGACATGTTGAGCACTGAGGCCGGGCGACATCGCAGCGCGTTTTCTTAGTCCGACAAGCGACGCATGCCTCGGCCAGTGGATTCGGGCGTTGTCGCTCCTACTGCTGCCGCGGCTGCGGCTGCATGTATTAGCCTGCAATTGCGCGTCTTCCGTCCGAGTTCACTTGGCTGCTGAAGTCTCTGAGCCAACGGACATATTCCGGGGGATTCTATGCCGCATGAAGTGGCGCTGAGAATTGCTGAAAGGGCCAAATGGGGAGGATTTTAGCGAGTCCTTCAATGATGGCCCGACTACGCGGATAGATAGCCTCCGGAACACAGAGCTAATGAGTGAGATGTTCTTAAATGTTGGCATCAGCAATCTGGCTGTCCGACATATGGGAGAACAAACCTAACCAGACAAACTCAAGTGCGGATAGATGATAATTCTTTAAATTACTGTTCAATAGCAGGCTTGAGGCGCCTGAAGTCTACTGCAAATAGTTCTAAGGACGCGGTGTACCCGGTCTCGCTTGACGTCCCACCCATATTCGTGCCCAGTCCTCTGAATGATGCTCGCTCAACGATTTCACCTCAGCCTCGTTCGCTACCATGCTCTCCGCACTCGGCGCCAAGGCCACCGACGGCGCGGGGAGGATCTGTGTCCGGACGAACCCCCGCTCTGCTGTATCCACCGAGTCGTTGCGGTAGCTGCTATGATCCGTTCTAGTCGTGTCGACCTGCGAGTCGCTCGCCTGAGTATTGCTGATGTCGGTCCAGCGGAACCAACTGCCCGGCTCCTTCTTCGGCTTCTCGACCTCTGCCATCCAGAGCGGCACCACGCGGCTCGCATCGCTCATCCCGGTTGGGACGGGCGCCCCCGTTGGGTGTGAGTTCATAATGTCGCTGAAGCCGAACCAACTGCCCCTTTTAAGCCTCGCCTTTGCCAGCCTCGCCAGCGGACTCGGCTTCCTGCCGTTACCACTGCCGCTGCTAGTGTCGTTAGATGGACTGGGCATAGCTGGGTCGGTGCTTCCCGATCCCTCAGAGCACTTCGAAAACGGATGGTTCGGATCGTCTTGCTCTTTGTTCATGCGAGCAGCAAAGGGCTTTCCGGCAGAGGATCTGGACCGCGCCGAGGAGTTGACAATGATGCTACGCAGACGACCGCGCAGGCGGGCCGTCATGGACCAGAGTGAGGGCACACATGCGCAGATTATGGCAAGGTTGAGCTCGACAAGGGTCCAAAGGATGTGCCATACAAAATCCTCTTTTAATAGAACAAAGCCATTAGTTCTTCTTTTTCGACAGAGTAGGTGAATCGGGGCGCCAGTGGGCTTCTTACTTGTACCGTTCCAAGATGCATAGTTTTGTATGTACATGACCGTTCTGATGATGCTACAGGCTGTCACGAAGAGACCCGTCAGAAAGAGGGCACACAAGCCGAGTCTTTTCTTCAGTGACATCTGGAGTTTCAGGCTGCGGCGACGACGTGAACTTGTCAGCGACAGCGACTCATCAAGAAATGCAAAGTAGACCTACAATTGCGGGATGGGCATAAGGAACACAATAAGATCCATGACCGCTGAGATGACGAAGGACGAGATGATGTGCGCAGCGACGTTCCCGCACTTCCCCATCGAGGCGTCCGCCGAGTTCCACACGTGCCAATAGTAGCTAGTGGGCTGACATATCATCCCCGACGTGATAGTGAAGGTGAGAAAGTAAAGCCCCGTCGCCACTAGCATGATATAGCACGGCATTCTGAAGTCGCGATTCGGGAAGATGCGTAGGTATAAGCATAAGACAGCGACTTTTGTCGAAGCGGCACCAAGGGTGAAGAGGAACTCGGCTATGTAGAACAACTATCACCCAGATTCAGTCAATGCCGGCCATCACGCAGAAGTCGCTACATTGGATGGATATGGATAAGTGTGCTAGTAGACTCGGAAGTTCGCTTACCTTGAGACCTTCAGTGATGATCGGCGGTGTCAGGGTCCAGATATCCTTGCCCAGCGCGATGTCGGTCCCCTTCGTGACGATTATCTGTAGGACGAGCATAACCATGAGGGTGATGATGATGGTGCCGTCATCCCAGCCCAGCGGTCCTGTTCTAATCTGTGGCAAGACACGGCCGGCGATGCGAAGCGTCACGGCGATGCTGGCCAACGCAAACAAGGTCCAGCTGACGCGAAGGACGAAGGGACCTTTATCTTCTGGCTTGATTCCGCAGCTCGTCATCGAGAAAGCTTCGGTTTTGAGCTGTTCGACCGTTGGGCAGCTGGCCTTTATGCATGGCGCCAACAGATCCTGGAGTAGGGACGTCTTTGAGCAGAGGCATGTCACGTCGCCGATTGTGCAGCCGATTGCTGCTGTGTTATTGACAAAACATTGCAGCTACGAGATGGAATGTGAGCAACAACTTGGCTTCGCTTAAGGTCTATAGCTCGGGGTCCTTACAGCACAGGGAGGTATTTGTGCAACAAGCTCTGCTAAAGAGGCGGCATCTGCAGATGGCGCTGGAAGTGGTTCTCGACGGGCAAGTGGAACTGGAGTAAGAGTAGAGACTGGCGACGACAACTTGACGCTAGGTGGTCCATTGTGTGAATTGGCAGCGGCCGCGTTGGAGGCGGCTACTAAACCGAAGAATAGGAGTGATGATCTAAGTCGCATGGTAACAAAGTGATATCCTCTCTTTGGGGATTTCCACGTGGTGTACCTCAAGGGATCTTCCAAGGCTCGATCTGACGAGCAATGAGGTGTCTGTTCTAATATATCAATGGAGTCACAGGTCTGCTCGTTCTAGATCCCGAGGCCGGCCATGGCAATACTGCGAATGAGACACCTTACCCCTCTCGTGGCTGTAAGTCGTGTGGACAGATGGCGCGGCGTTCCTCCCACACATGCAAAGTCTGGTGCCGATCCCCCACGTAAGTCGAGCCCGCCCCATCATTGTGCAGAGCCTGCCCGGGACAATGCTTTGTCTTGGTCCCTGATTCGGACCCTAGGCAACGGCGTGTGGTGGAGGCGAAAGTAAAGGCGTCACGCACTCCAGGGCTCCGCACTAAGCAATGCTCAACTAACGCTTTTTTTTTTTTTTTTTTTACCACCCATCTCTCGGCGCAAAGTCGAGGGAGGTCCAGGTGAGGTGAGGGATCCAGTGGCAAGCAATGACCCTCGTCCTGACCAGGGCCCCGGCATGAACCATCCCCCACGATCGTTAACGATTCTGGCTAGCCTCCCCCCACGAGACTGGGATGATCACGCCGCTGCAGACGTCCAGACGTTGCGATATCAGACGAAACAACAAAGCCACCAGCCACCAGCCCCTGGTACGCAGCCTGCACCTTCACCTCAGGCTACTATGCCAACCGTTGATGTGCTCGTGCCGGCGGGGTGCAGCCGAAAGGCCCACTACCATGTACGGAGGTACGAGGGCAAAGTAATCGCCATTTGTCGAGTACCAGCAGGGGGCCCCTGGGATTGCTGCGCTAGCCGGTTTAGGTATGTTCTCAATCTGCGCTGCCCTCTTTATTTATTTACTCGGTAAGACGGGTTTCTTTCAGACTCTTTTCTGAGTTCTGCGAATCGATTTCGTCACTATAAGCAATACTGCTCTATGTGCGTTTTTATTTTCTTTGTTTTCCTAGTTTTTGAAGAGAACGATAGAATTCTGAACTCTGATTGGCTCAGATGGCAAAATGGCTCCACTCTCCTACCCCTGGATAGCGCGTAGTACCTGACTAGGGCCGACTACTTACCCATCCTACCTCGGTATGAATATGTCCGCTCGCGTCCCGGCCAGCCCTGGCAGTAAGAGGAGTCTCCCGGTCCGACTCTGCTCTTTGCTCTCCGCTTCTGGCTGCCCTATGATGCAGCCCGCTAGGACTTTGCTTCGACATACGCTTGCAATAAGGTTGCTGGTGTAAGTATTGGTAACGATTCCCGGGCGAGGTGTGTAATCGCCAGTGCAGATGCCTCGACTTTGTACTAGGCATTCATATTGGCACCCATCTGCCAGAGGCTGAATGAGGAGCAAGGTCTGTGCCCACACAACGTCTTCTTGCGTATAGGTCTGTCGGCATATACCGTAGTAGCCTATGTGGGTTGCCTGTAGCCTCGCTGATCTGCCGATCACTGACAAGTGCTGAGAATGAACTCGGACCACATGTTCGTTCGTCCCCTTGTATGTGGTTCCCGACAGCAGAGCGCACCAATGCAACCGTGCCAACCTTTGATATAACGAACCACCTGCAGCCCACGACATTGCTCGGGAATGGCGGCCAGTCCTTACGAGTCAAGATCGCGCAGCTTTACATAGTAACGTGCAGATGTTGAATCACGTGTTTATAGTTGGTGCCAGTAGCTTCATACGTGGGGGATCCGGACTCGTTATTCGGGGACCGAGCGGTTAAAATTCATCGCGGGGGATATAGGGACAGAGGCCGCCTCGGACCCAAAAGCAGGCGGAGTTGCGTAGCGGTTCCCACATAAAATACCTGTATCTGCCCGCATAGGTCTGCGATAACGGGCCTGAAACTTCGGTGGGGGTGTTATCCCTGTCCACCCACGCGAGCACGGCAATACCTCCACTATACTATGGTCATATGGGCAATTTTTACCTATGCAGCGAATCCTCTTGGCAGACAGGGGAAAGCCGAGCCAATGAGGGCTATCGTGTTGTGCAAGGCTCAGGAAACTTGTGCAAGTTTTGTTTGTTGTCGTATGCTCTTGTGCGAATACCGGGTATCTCAATGTCGCGCCATGTCCGTGGATAGAACGACTACTTTGCTGCCCTTGTCATTCTTCTTCTTCTTCTTCTTCTTCTCCCTGGTGTCATCTTGAGTTGAATTGATTGTGATTGTGGTTGTTAAATCTGACCCAGCGCCGGCGGCGGCGCAGAGGAGGAGTGGAAGATATGTGTTGGACTGGTGGATGTTGCCCAGGACGCTGATGTTGAAGTTGTCGGTATAATCGGCAATGCGAGTCTCCGGGTCTTGGCTTCTGTGTTTTTTATTTCCTGCCGAAGGAACGTCGTGTCAGCTATCTCGAGACGTGAGGGCCGGGTGCATGCGGTGTATTGGGTCTGCGGGATTCATTTCTCTGATCACGACATGCAGGGGGAAGGGGGCCAGACGGGGAAGGGATGGAACAACGTACTGCTCCTGCAAAGGCTTAAATGCCGCCCATGACCCCACGCATGCGGCGTTGGCGATGATTTCATCCCGCTTGCCGCCCAGGATCTTTGAGGCGGGTTCTATGGGTGCCTGAAAAGATCGAGTAAAAGGATATAATGTCGGCTGTCGCCTCCAAGATTTTATTTAAGAGAGATACATTCACAGACTAAATCACAAATACTGCAGTGCAGACAAGTTCGCTATTACACTACTAGCCACTACTTCCATGTATGCAAAGCAGGAAACTGATAATGTCAAAATTCGACGGAACAGTGTTACAGAGATACGAATTAAGTACCGTGGTCTCTGTTTATATATATAAAGTGATCGGGCTGTGTTTATGCCCATTTTCCCACCCGCCGGTAATCCTTTCGTCCGCCTCAATAATAAACATGTTCTGCTTGCCAGGTAGCTGTTCCGTAAATTTGTCCCATATCTTCGCTTTATTGCGTATTATATGGACGATGACGTTGGCCAGACCAGCTGAGATCTGGCGAACGAACTCGAACTACAGCAGATTTATCTTCCGTTAGATGTTGCGACGGAAGAGTGCGAGTGAATGGTCAAGGAACAGCTAGGAGAATGGGCAACCTTATACAACAACAAGGCTGCTGTTGGCGCCCGTGATCAAGTACGAAGGCATTTTAAAGGCTGAGACCTGCAATCTGAGATGTGGCGCTGTAGTAAGGTATATAGTGAAGCGACCGAAGTCGGTAAAATGGCCGTGATAGCAATGCTGTCGCGTGGAGCACCAAAGGGCAGGGATGAATACATCCCTGGTACCTGACTAATCGTTCCTGAGCTCCTCGTGCACTTATAAATGGCCCATCAAGGCTCACAGTCACTCATTCATAACTTTCCTTTGTTTTAGATAGGCAACTATAAGTTCCCCCATTGTATCCTCATTCATATGCTCTATGAGCACGTAAAACCTCATTGTCACAAATGCTTTAGTAACCTGGTCGGGCCTGTGCTTATTTGTAATTGCCCAGCTGTTTCCGAGGCCGTTAAGCGTTCGCTCATTTCCCCCACTGACTACAGAATTATCTTCATGACAAATGCTAGTTTGGCGGAGGAGTATACCCTGTCCGCTGCGAAACCCTAAGAGAGCCAGTAGGACTTCCACAATAGAGAAGTACACGCATTTATACGGCACGACCACTGGCTGGCCTGTGTGCAAGATTTTGCGAGCCGCATCATGTCAGCACGAGCTTGTTAACGAGGCACAGGTTTCGCGGATTGTTACCCGCTATGTGGTTGTCCACCAGCAGGCTCCATGGCATTCAACTTACGGGGTATGCAGCGGTGGATTGAGGTGTCATGAGCGCAGGGCGACTTGCATGCCAGCGAGGACCTGATGCTCGACTTCAGCCAGCTCATGCGCGTTCTCTGCGGTAACTGCGTCTCGGTGCTTGACTTGGGATGATGGTGATGATGGTGGTAGTGATGGTGGTGATGGTGGTGATGGTGGTGATGGTGATGATGCCACTCTCCTTCCATCTTCACGTTCCCAGGAAGAATATTGAAGACGTGGCTGCCTGAGGCGCTCACACAGCCACACACCCCAAACAGGTTGTGACAAACGACAAAGGGCAGCCGGCATAGCATTACAGACTGCAGCCAAGCAGGTGGGGTTGCCGACCAACCAACAATTGTCTCATCTGCGCTGATTGCTCGAGCCTGGACACGTAATCGCCGCACCATCTTGCTTCATCCTGCACCATCTTGCCTCTTCTCGCACCAAGACGACCGCACCGAACCACCCTCTTTCACTCCCAGGACCGCCCACCAAGGAGGAGAACATGGCACCCAACACAGACTTCGAATGCGGCACCTGTGGCAAGGCATTCCTTGCAGGCTGGCAAGCTCGCGAGAATCACTGCAATTCCACCGGCCACGCCCGACCTCTCCACGAGTGTGATCAATGCCATAGATGGTTCAATTCCGCTGCTGCCTGCGAGCAGCACATGGACGCCCTTGGCCATTGGTACCAGTCCGACAGCGAAGACGAGGAGTGGGAGTGTACCGAATGCGACTATTTCTTCTCGTCTGAAGATGCAGTTCTCGAGCATGAACAGGAGGACCACTTGTACTGCCGACCCTGTGATCGCTACTTCCAGGACGACAATTCCATCAATATGGTGAGCCGCCAGCAGACCACTGTCTTGCCTCTTTCCTCACCTTGTACTCACAAAAACTTCGTCATCTTAGCACCTGAGGTCGCGTGTCCATCAGGGCACAAACGTCTCCTGTCCGTTCTGCAGCCGCGCCTATACGACAGCAACTGGTGTCGCCCATCATCTCGAGAGTGGCTCTTGTCCCAGCGCGCCGAATCTCAACCGCGACGAGATCTATCGCATGCTCAGAATTGTCGATCGCCAGGGGATCATGACCAAGAACCTAATTGGATGGCACGGTTCCCCCAAGTACGAGGCTACGGCCCGCGCTTGGAACGGTTGCGCTTATGAGTGCTACCTCTGCCATCGCCAATTCTCCACGCTTCGAGGTCTCAATCAGCATCTCGGCTCCCCCGCTCGTAAGTTTCTTGGTTTGCGCTGTCAACGAACCCTAAATAGAAATCCATCTTTGTGTTTATGTAGCTAACACACCGCCTTACACTAGACCAGCAAAATCTTTACCATTGTCCAAAGGTATCCTGCCGGCAGAACTTCAAGAGCATTGCGGGACTCATCAACCACCTCGAGAGCGAGGCATGCGGATGTATGCGCTTTGAAGCCGTCCAGAAACGAGCACAGGAGATGATGAAGGGCGGGCGTCTGTTAACAAACTAAGAAGCTGTGTGTGTATGTGGAGTGGCGAGGCCAAAATTGACAATAGCGTCCAAGCAACAGGCCAAAATTTTAGTCCTCTTGGGAAGCCCATTATGGCCGCAGTCGGGCATCACACGTATCACATGTCCGTACGGGTCACACGTGTCGTTCCACCATCGTCAAATTAAAAGAAGAAATCGTAGTGTCGCGGCCATATCCATACGTACGTCCCCAGTATTGGTACAGGAGCATTTTCATATCTCATAAAGGTTGCGATATGCTGTATATGGATGACCGGCGGCGTGAAGCTTAAGATGATAATATGATCAGGCTGCAGGCACGTTCCTGCTTTGTCGGAATCATCTAGGGGAGTAATTAACACCATGTATCTAGAATTAGGTAGTTGTAGATCGGCGTGGTGGGCGATGCGGCGTTCCTCCCGCGCCGCACCGTGATCAACCTGGTTTTCTGAGTTCCGTCGCGGGTGAGTCGCTCTAACAGAGTTCGGGTCCCAGATCTTTGGGACAGCGGTACACGAGGATCCCTTTTCTCTCAAATACTTGACTTATTTCCATCTTCCTCCTCGCTCCCGCGATCTCAACTGTCCTGCATCTGCCTTGCGCAACTTTGCACGTCCTCACGTCCAGCCATATCACGTCAGTCACGACGGCGACATGGGCGGCACTGTATTATCCGAATGTGGCACCTGTGGCAAGGCGTTCCCAGCCGGCGAGCGTGCCCGCGAGACTCACTGCTATTCGACCGGCCACATGCCCCCGGAGTGCCATTACTGCCAGCAACATTTCAAGTCCAACTTCGGACTACAGCTGCACATTAAAGACGTGCACATGGGCTCCTTCTGCCACATGAAGTAACCCGAAGCGATTGTCGACAACCGTGAGTTCGGGCGGTGCACCCTATGCAAATACTGGTTCCCGCCACAGGCCTCGTGCACCATCTCGAGAGCGGCTCCTGCCTTGGAGCTCCCCAGCCTCGACCGTGACCAGATTTACCGTTTTGTCAGGGCGATAGACCGTCAGGGCGCCGCTATGACTAAGAATCTCATCGGCTGGACCGGGTCAGACACTGATGTAGCCACAGCACTGTCATGGAACGGCAGAGACTATCAGTGCTATCTATGCCACCGCTGCTTCACCACGCACCATGGGCTCAACCGGCACCTCGCTTCGCCTTTCCGTAAGCACCTGCGTATCCCCTTCCTACACATGGCGATTCAAGTGTATATAGCTGACACACGGGACTCTGATTCGTCCACCACGCTCGTGCTAGACCAACGAGACTTGTCTCGCTGCCCCAGCAAGAGCTGCTCGCAGCCCTGCAGGAGCCTTGCGGGGCTTATCAATCACCTCGAGAGCGAGGCATGCGACTACATGTCACACGGACACCCTGGCGCATGGACCAACAGAGCGGGGCTAGGCAGAATTGTCGGGCATCCATGGTTACAACCAATTAGGCAAAGGAATACAAAGCGGGGGTTGGTCTACAAAAGGCTGACAGCCCCCGCTCACGAGGCAAGGAGGAACCTGACTCTCAAAGACCTGCAGAGACCCTATCGTGCATAACAGAGATCACTGCACAACTCTGAGCGCTGATCCCTTATGAAGGATGCATTCGCACGACTCAGTAAGTGAGGCTGCACTGCAGGCATGAGAACTTTCATTACGCGTACACGACGATCGCTGCCAGGTGCACAAAGGGGCATAAATACTGCCCGATCATTCCTTTCATATAGACAGATCTCGTTGGAGATCACGGCTTTTTCAATAAATTCATATGCACCACTGTTCTGTCAAATCATGACAGACCCTTGAATGATTATGAGCAATCCAAGCATCATTATGCCAAGCCCTCACACGAGCCCTTGTTACACTACATGCGCTTCAATGAGGTCCAGAGTCGTGCGCAGGACATGATGAGGGGCGGTCGCCTGTTGTCGTACTCAGGAGCTCGATGCGGGAGCTACGCGGCACGGGTGGCGTGAACACACCAGTTCGTGTCGCTCCTACTGCAAGGGAGCATCGCATTGTGGATCGCAAGACAGCCTTGCAAGCACTACGTTGCCTGCGTGGAGTGGGCTGGACGCGGAAGGGTTGGCACAAATTAAAGTAGCATGCTTTCATCCTAATGTAAGTATCGTATGGATTCTACTTGTAGTGTAACCATGTCCTTGAGTGCGGAGGCTGTTGTTGTTTTGGAGACAGGTCTATCTACTTCCGATGTGAAAGAGAAACTTGTGTCATAAATGGGCAGAACAGTGGTGCGTACGTATGTATTGAAAGCAGTGATCTCGAGAGTGATCTGTCTACATGAAAGGAATGATCGGGCTGTATTTATGCTCATTTGTGCACCTGTCCGCGATCTTCTTGGACGCGTAATGAAGGGTCGAATCCCTGCAGTACTGGCCTTACTAACTGAGTTATGACAGTGAGTCCTCATAAGGGATCGGCGCTCAGGGTTGTGCAGTGATCTCAATTATGCATGATAACTTGTAATTCCGCAAAGACAAACCGCACATCCGTCTTGCCACAGATACTGTTCCCACTTCCAACAAGGACTGTGGCAGATACACACAGAAATGACCAGCGAGAGTCAACAGGGGTATTCTTCGTGCATATGCAAATCCCTAGATACGACAGCGAACTCTAGTCAGGCTGATACTGATGCTCGTCAATTGGTTGCTTACACTGTCACATCCCTGATCAAGCTTGCAGCGTACCAATGTTGCTTGCATGAGTGCCCCCCCCCCCCCCCCCCCCCCACAGCGGCAAATGCATGTTGTTGAGTTATATCACATGTGACTGCAGCTGGGGCGGCGGCTACGGCTGTCGTCACCCGAGCCGTGCGGGAGTTTCAGTATCACTCATGTATAATACTACCTGTGCTACCACAGGCTGGTCCTTACTGAGCTGCTTTCATCTGCACAACAAAGGCCTGGCGAGACCCTGTGACCATTCTCAATAAAACACCATACGGCTATCTGCCAACTTGGGGGCAGTCCTGCTCAGCATGGACGCAGTTAATAACAACGTTGCCGCGCTTGGGGCTGGCCTGATCACAACTGCTTCGGTGGCGGTACGATGCCTTCTCGCTGGATTTTCTACGCATCTGATCTCGTGATCTAGTTGCTGACAGCCTTCATGTTCACAGTACTGTGCCTACAACGGTCTCACCGGGCCGCTCGCGGACCTTCCCGGCCCGACTTGGAGCAAGTTCACTGGTCTGCCCATCGTGTACCATATCTCCCGCGGCACGAGAATGTACTTCATCCACGACCTGCACATGAAATACGGTAACACTTTTCCTTCCTCCTTCTTATCAACCACATACGACTTCCCAAACCCGGGTGCCCGCTGAACCACTTACTAAGCTGAACCTGAACGCCATTAAAAAAAACAGGCCCAATCGTCCGCGTCACACCAAACGAAGTATCAATTGCATCCCCCAGCGCGGCCAAAGAGATCCACAAGTTACGCAGCGAGTACCTCAAGACGCAGTTCTATGAGGACTTCTCGTTCAATCATGCGCCAAATGTCTTTACCACCGCGGACCCCGTGTACCACGCCGAGTGGCGACGATTGTACGCCCGATCGGTTTCGCAGGGCAACTTGATCAACTTCCAGCCTCTGATACAGAAGTATGTCTCGCAGCTGATCAGGCAGATTGAGCGAGAGAAGAAAGAGCAGGGCTGGGTTGATCTGATGAAGTGGTTCAAGTGCTTCACCTCGGACATCACTGGGGAATTGACCCTCGGTTCGGGACTTGGCATGGTGGAAACCGGACAGGTAAACTTGATTCCCCCCCTCCCCCCCTTTTTTTCCCCTCATATCATGTCCCGAGTAGGTGCAAAATAAAACAGCTCCAGCTGACGTCCGTCGCGTCTCAAAAAATCCAGGAGAACCAATACGTAAAAGACATCAAGCGTGTCGTCCCTCTCAACGTCCTCCGCCTAACCCTGTGGCAAGGATCTTTCGACCGGACGCGCAACCTGCCATTCTTTCCCTTCTCCACACTCCGCGGCGTGAGCAACCGCCTCGCCTCCGTCGCGATGAGATACATTGACGAGTATCGCGCGCGCATAAGCTCCGGCACCCGCGACGACGACGACGACGACGGTTGCAGTAAGCACAGCATCCTGCTCGATAGGGCGCTCGAGAAGCAGGCTGCCGAGGGGAATAGCATCTCGGTCGACGAGATCACCTCTAACGCGGTGATCCTCATGCTCGCGGGCACTGACTCCACGGCGAACACCATGGTCTACATGGCCTGGCTGCTGTTCACGTATCCGGACATCAAGGACAGGCTAGTCGCGGAGATCGAGGGTATGAATCTGCCGCGCGTGCCGGGGCTCGATGATTTGGCTAAGCTGAAGTACCTCGACTGTTTCATGCTAGAGTCCATGAGGCTCTATGGTGCTTCCCCAGGACCGCTACCAAGGAAAGTTGTGAGTTATACATACCCCGTCCCAGGCTGTTGATCCCCCTCGTGCGGTTGTGAAAACAAATTGGGTGGCCACAAGTGGATTTTGAAATCGATCTAACGCTTCCGGTTTCTCTTCTTCCCCCGCACCCCAAAAAAGCCCCCAGGCGGCCGCAGACTCTGCGGACACTTCGTCCCAGCCGGCACGACCGTCTCGCCCCTCGCTTACTCGGTATCGCGTGACCCCGTCGTCTACGACCCAGAGCCTAACAAGTTCAACCCGGACCGTTGGGCCGTAACGCCCGACAACGCCGCCAAGATTGCGGCTATGAAGGATGCGGATTTCACTTTCGGCGGGGGCAGCCGCGTCTGTCTGGGCATGCACATTGCCCAGCTGGAGATGAAGATGGTTCTCGTGGCGTTGCTGAGGTCTCCCGACTTGAGGAACTCGGAGCTCGCGTATGGACTGAATGGGTACACCAGGGAGGGGATGACGCAGCTTGATGCTATCGCTGTGAGACCTTTGGGGGACCAAGTGTTGATTCACTAATAGTTGCTGGCGGTCTTTTGAGCTGTCGTGAAGAGTTCGGGATTAAACAAAGTGCGGGCTATGTTTACGATGTCATTCTATTGCAACTCGCACATCGTCCAGTATTTGAGGAGGATCGCGAGAGTTACCGTCTTTTTTTGTTCCACAGCTCGAGATCTTGGCCCTAATGCAGCACCGGGATGTCGTGTAGTCGTTCTGGAGATCTTTGCCCAATGTGAAACACAAGCAAATATTGTTTTAAGAGTGGACTACACCGTCAAAAATGATAAGAGGTTAACTTATGTAGTGTTTCTCTACACCTTTCGCGTCTGCCAATCATTTGGAATTGACACATTGCTGTCTCTATCACATGTCATCCAGCACAGCAGGCTCAAGATGACTGCAGTCGCTAGTCCTATTGGATGTCTCGAGCGCATGCTCAGTCCAGCTGGAAAGGGACGCTTACTGCTGCTTTGGTGTGCATAAATAGTTAGTCTGATTGGTGTGCTGGCTGGCTGCTTGAGCGGCGGGAATGTGGTGGAAAGCTCAGGACTGCTTTTTCCCACAGAGAACAGCACTCACTGCTGTTGCTGATTGGTCGATAAGCCCTGTGGAAGGCCACCCTTCATGGTTTTGCGGCTGATTCACATAAGACGGTGTCGCCGGATAGTGTTCACTCGGGGTTTCAGCCCGCAGCCAAGCCTGTCCTCAAAGCGGCGTGCAAGACATGGCCCGGCCCTGGCATGCCAAAGCTTATCAAATATGGAGGTCGAAGCAAGGGAGAATGCACACAGGGTCTTGCTTTCGTCTCAAGGTATCTATGCTTCGCTTTGCACCGAGAGGTATATCATCACCTACGCCAACCCACCATCGGTCTTTTTCCGTTTGCTGTCCGTTAGACTACCCAACTCCCAGCCTTCTAATCCTACAATTTCGAGCCATGAGTTTCATCATAGACACGCTCCGCCGTGTGGCGATCCTCTACGTCAACCTGCTTGCCAGCATCGGAGTATGGGCTGCAGTAGGCGTCTTCGCGGCAGCAGGCAACGCAACCATCGTCACAGCGGTGCTTGCCTTGTCCCAGCGTGTCATCAAAGCGCTCCTCAAGAGCCTAAGTGGCGTTGCCGTCGTCGTCAAGGGCATCTTCACCAACGAGACCAATAAGGAACTGATGCACTTCATGGTGAATAACCTCTACGCTCTCATCACCTTCACCTATGACCTTGTCCGCCCCTCCGGTGTCATCACCGCCGGCGCCCCCGGCCAAGCCCCCAGGAATGCGTACTGGGAGCTCGACCTGCAGCACGTGGAAAACCGCCAGGCCATAGCCGCGCAGCTGAAGCGGGTGCTCCTCACCATCCGCAATATCATCTTCGTCGGCACCCGGCGTCCACTCCCGGAAACGCTGGAACAGATACCCATGAACATCGAGCTCGACAGCGACTTTGATGAGGCCGGGAAACCGCCCTCGCCCACGTACGTTGCGTCCTTCAACGGTGGCGCCTCGCCAGCCCTCAGCGAGGAGAAGTGGATCTTCATCAACGGCATCGGCAACGAGCGGGTGTGGTTCGAGTCGGCCTGCCGCAAGATCCGCGAGGCCTTCCAGCGCGAGGTGACGGGCGTGTACAACCGCAGCGACGGCATCCTGTGGGACATGATCCAGTGCTTCGGCGAGCACTCTGCTGTGTCCGATGCCGTGGCGGACCTCGACAGCAACGGCAAAAGCAAGGACAACAGCCTGATCCAGCGGACCAAGTCGAGCATGGCCGCGCAGAAGGCTCTCGAGAACCAGATCCGCAACACGCTCTGGCCCAAGAACGGCAGCGTCCCGCCCAAGAAGCTCGTCCTCCTGTGCCACTCGCAGGGCTGCCTGCTCACCCGCCTCACCCTGCAGGCGCTGGTCCGGGAGAACCGCGAGGGCTCCCAGCGCCGCACCGACATGCGCGAGAAGCTCCGCGTGTTCCCCTTTGCCAACCCTTCGATGGACTGGCGCGTCGTCGACAATGACGGGACCCCGCAGTTCCTCGGCAACTACGCGCACACCACCGAGCACTTTGCCCACGAGCTTGACTTTGTGGCGATGCTGGGCGTGGTGCAGCACTGGAAGACGAACCCCAAGTCTGGGTTCGACAACGAGACCTCCAAGGTCTTCTTGAGCAAGGATGGCGTTGGGCATCTATTTGGTGCGCATTATTCGCTTAAGCCCGAGGACTACGTTGATGGAGGCAATTCGAGCCTGCTCCGCGCTTTGAATGGGCAGCCTATTGCTTAGTTGGGACGCCAAGGTTCATATACGGAAACGGGATAGCCGACACCGTGGGATAGTTCTTAGAGTCCTGGCAGTGATGGCGTATGAGAGGATAGAGCTGAGAGGCTCGCAGACTCAAAGACTCCAGAGGCTGAGCGGGTAACAAACCTCACGACCCAAGGATCAGAGGTTTCGAGGCCAGCGCACCCCTGGATTCCTCGATTTTAGTAAAATCTGGTGGAGTTCCTTTTACTATTTCCTTGTTGGTGTTTGGTCTTTCTGTAAAGTCTTAGACTTTCAGGTCGCGTGACCCGGTTCTCTACTGGGAATGGGAGATATGAGCGTGTCAGTGGACTTATTAATCCAATGCCTGGCATGATCTCTATTCTGTCAACATTCGAGAACACCCCTCAGGATACCAATCCTCACCGCGTAGAAGAATGTAATTGATGTGATTCAGGAGCCGGAGCTTAGGGAGTAGTGTCAACCTGCGAGAAACGTACAGCAACTTTTCAATGCACGGGAATTCGATGTCAACTTGCACGGCACAACCGGGCTACTCAGTCAACCTCACAATCTAGCAAGAAAAATCCATGGGTATATTGCGTCTATGTATATCGTATCATTTCGTTCAGATGATCATCTTGGAGTAGGTGTAGCACAGCGGGCCAGCCATGATATCCATGTAGTCACGGACGACAGGCTTGGTGTCCGTAAGCTCGAGGACGGGCATTTCGTCGTCGATGGACGCACGGATAGTCTCGGCGCGGTCGTTCCAGCCTGCGTAGTCGACCAGGCGGGTCTCGTTGCGACCTTGCCACTGTAGGAAACAAACAAGTCAGCCAGACCGCCGCAAACTTTGTTTCGACATTTTGAGATCATGGAGATGTACTTACGCGAGCCCAGGCGCGGTCAACATTCGCGTGGTGAAGCATGAACAACGGCCTGCCATCGCAATCCTCGGTTAGTTCTAAGTAATTGTAAGGTTGTGTGGGAGTAGCTAAGGGGTGGCGGAGGCTTACTCGTTGGGCGACGTCGACGGGCCCATGTCACCAAAGATGATGCTGTGAATCTGGGCGTGCGGCAGACCCTCGAGCATATCCGACATCTTGCGGTACGTGTCAAAGTTGTTGATGGTCTTCATCACCGCCGTGCTGTACGCGGAGGCCTGCATGTCGCCGATGATCAGGTCGCCGTTCTCATCCGAGCCGGACGCATTGTTGAATTCGCGGACGAAGCAGTGTGGCCTGTCGCTGTCGGTGTTGACGTCGGGCCAGCCCATGCCGATGGTGAGGGTCGAGTTGGCAAAGGGCCCATCAACGACACACTTCTCGAACCCGGGCTCGGTGCTGCCCGTCTTCTTGCCGTTGCCGCCGAAGCCCGTGGCCGCGTCGAACAAGGGCGACTCGGGCATCGTGTTGCTGTCGGACTCGATGGACCAGTCCCAGTACGGCTGCACGCCCTTGAAGTCACACTCGTCGCGCAGCAGGTTCTCGTGCAACTGCACGAACCACCGGTGCCACGGCAGAAAATTGGCAACAAAGTGGATGTCCAGGTTGAGCATGTGGTGAGTGTACACAAGATCGTCCATCCGGGACGTGACCACCTCGATCTCGGCGTACTTGGCCTTGGGCAGGTTGCGCACGCATACTGCCGCGCGGATGTACTCAGCCTTTTCGTCGGCAGTAAGCTCACGCCATTCCTTACGGACTGCGGGGTCTACACAGGTTGTGGCCTTTGCGCGCAGACTTGGGATGACGCTGCCGGATACGGCAGAGGCCGCGAGGACCAGGAGAAGGGAAGTTGCGTGCATAATGGTGGCTGCTGTGATATGATCTGTGTAGCGAATGTAGTCTTGGTTGGAACGAACGTGGTGGTGTCGGTCGAGATCGCCTGGGGAGCCAAGATACTACCAGACAAGAGGGGGCAAGGATAAGCTTAAACTTATATCTATAGAAGAACCCTGACATGTCGGGAGCCGGCTGGTCTGATCCGAGCTGACAGTGGCATTGACAGAAAATACCATGGTGGCTATTACAGGGATCAGAGTACAGGGCTCGGTGTTACAGCACCCAAAAAGGCATCGCTTCCACCGAATACGATGTCTTGGTGGAGTGAAGACTCTAGTGCAGTGGCCAGGTCCACCTCCAGCACAACCTTGCGACATGGGAAAGGCTAATCAGGGCATGGATCTTTTCCAGGTAGTCCGCCATGCCCACATCCAACTTAGCTATGGCGCCCCTTGCCACCGCTATAATAATCGCACGAAGAACACAAGACTTAGTGGGAGGCGGGTGTGGCCGTCTCTACATAGGATGGTTCGTGCGGCGGCGGCAGCATCGAGAATAGACTTTGGAGTCGTAGCACCATCAGTAAATTGCCGATGATCCTGGCCCTGGCAAGGTCGAACGATCGCCCTAGCACAACACGAGTTTGTTGACGGAAGGGCCCGCCCGTCGGGATGGATCTCATTTGCATAAGGCTTGGCGTCTTATAATCACAATCGAGTCCATGACACGGTCCCGAGTTAGAGCTCGTGACGCTCAACGCTTTGCCCTCGTTCCCCCTTGTCTTTCAAAGTTGTTCCCACGCACAGTGTCCTTGCCACCATCCCCCCCAGTCCCGCCTCGGTAAGCCTCCCCCGTCATTGGCCTCCACATTTGCTGCACGGCTCGGCACTCTTCCGCACTTCTAGAGTTGACGCTAAAGATTCTAGCTGTTCTCGTATTTTCCCGCTGGGCTATTCGTGTAGCAAGTGGAGCGTGAACGTTGGTGGCTGGCTGGTCATACCGGAATAGACCACCGCTGAAGCTGCATTGTTGCCGCGGATGCGAGTTTTGACAATGTTTGGAGCTTACTCCCCAAACTTAGGCACTGGTCTCTAGCTCTGCAGACACCAACATCAAAATGGAAAGGAAAAACCATGGAAGTATCCTTGGCTGTCTCTGTAGCTGGGTAGCCGCTTATTGATTCCGGTGATTGTCGTCAGTGAAGATCCGGCTGCATCCGTGGACATCTCTTTTTGGCAACGAAAATCAATGTCGACATCCTAAGGTTGATGATTCGCTTCTAAGTCCATCAATCCTGCTAGCTGCCGAACTGCTCATGAGAATCACGCAGTCTTGGTCCGCCGACACCGAGCGCATACGCTAAATGGTGATCTGCATTTTCTTTGGCGTCAGTACCACAGCAACGTGTTTGGAGTTTTTCAGCACAACGCTGAGAGATAACAAAACTGGGCGAGATGGTCGCCTTTATAGATATTGACAAGAACATTTACTTATTGTAACAGAGTTGCTCAATTTCGGGGTCGCGATGGCTAGGCCTGTAAGAATCTTCTCGGTCGATCAACCCCAAACTAAGCTGGCATAGCCAACACAACTCACCAAACCTGCTGTCCATCTTTTGTCCAACAAACTGACTTACTGCGTAGCTAGACGGTTGACCTGGTCGAACTCATCAACCAGCCACTGCGCAATGATATTGATCGCCCGCACTATATCATTAAACATCACAACTACCGTATGCAAAACCTCTCTAAGCGGACAAACAACCGCGTCCCGAGCTGTCACAAACAGCCCGCCGACTAGCTCAAAACATCCTCCAACCCCGGCAAAGATGTGCTGGGCCCCATACGCAGTCCATCGCCAGGAGCTCACCATCATGATGATAGTCTCCGGCACGAGCAGTTATGCGATGTACGACAAGCCCCAAATCAGCAGCGCGAAGAGTACGAAGCCGAGGACAGCTCCACAACCATTCGTATCTGAGGCCTGGTTTTGGTAGGTGCGGTGGCACTGGCATCCTGGCCTGTGTCCAGCCAGAAGGGACGTGGACTCGTTCGCGCGCCAAGGCTGTACAGGTTGCTGATATCTTTTCTGCTGCTGCTGCTGCTGCTGCTGCTGCTGTTGTTGTTGTTGTTGTTGCACTATCCAGTGTGTCTGAGCCGCGGGAGGAATATATCGCGTCATGTTCGGTTGCGGGACAATAGGTCGCTGATGAGCCGGGACAGGCCGAGAAGGGTACAGCTCGCGAGGGTGCTGCTGCGCTACCGCGGCGCATGTCGTTGTTCTCGTCACCGTGCTGTATCGGTCAGCGACGGGCATAATTTGGTATGGGTTGCGCGGCGGCACATGTCGCTTGGCATGCGGCACTGTCGACGCCGCGCTGGAAGAAGGATAATAAGCTCCTATGAGGGGCGTATATGGCGGCGGAAGACCAAGCGCTTCCTCATCATCCACGTCAGCCTCAACATCCTCATCATCCTCATCATCCTCATCATCTTCCTCGTCAAAACGGTAGGGCCCAATCTCGCTCTCCGCCTCAGTCGGCGTGTAGCCGGCGTGTTTCTTCACCACTGCCAGACTCTCTTGGGAAAGCCATATCAGCCGTCGCGGCTTCCGCAATCTATAGTCCCGCAACGCACTTAGTGGCGCGGTCCGCACTTTCTCGGTACAGACGTACGTCTTCTTGACCAGCTGGTCTTTCGGCGAGGAGAGACGCAAGATAATGTTGTTGTCTGGGTGTTGCTCCGCGGGATCGATAGGGAGGTAGTGCGCTCGCCTTGCGAGGTTGCGTGGGCCCGAGAACTTGGAAAGCAGGGTCGTTTGTTTTAGGGAGGACATCTGCGTCAAAGAAAGTCTGTCAGTTGTTGCTGTGTAGAAGCCGAGGCGGGCTGATGGTTGTGATGAGAGAGACAGAAAGAGAGGGAAAAAAACCTGGACTTGACCGACGTACCACGAAGAAGTCCACCATCCCGCCCGCCTTAAGACGAGAACTAAGCACCAAAACGGGATGGTTGTAGCAGTCGCCCTCGAATGCGACACCCAGATGTGCAATCTCTTCTCTTGGTGGTAGCCACATTATTCGCCCTTCCAAGCCCTTCGTAGCGGTGCCGTGGTCATATTTGCGTAGGAATCGCGCGGAGCGTGGCTGCCCAATCCCTTCGCTGTGGTGGTGGAGTTGTGGGAATTGCACCATGGTCGCCCACGCGTGATCCTAGCGCACAGGCTATCTGGAGGGCTGCGTAGTCGGGGTGACGAACTAGATTGATGGGCGGATTAATTGTAGCTGTGATGTTCGTGATGTTGATATGTAGAGAATGAATATCTCCATGGCACCCCCGCTTCCATGTCTGTCTGGGGGACGACCATAGTTAGGCAGATATGCTCATGTGCGTGTGTATGTGTGTGTATGTGTGTGTATGCCTTGCCCCCCCTGTCTCAGTTGGTTCTGCAGCTTTTCGGGCCAAGAAAACAGGCTAGCAAGTTGCAGGCCGACCAACAACAACCAACAATATGCAGGCTCAGCCAGTCACATTGCGGCATAATACCTAACCGCCAGCCTACTCTGCCGGCCGTCGGCACTGCGCCACTTGAACTTGCGCGTTGTGATCAAATGGTGCCTGCGTGGACTTCTCGGCCCGTGGAGAGAGGTTATTGCAATCGTCAGTGCGTCAGGTGCTTGAAGGTCGCCGGTTGTGGCCAAATCTCGTCGAGGTCCAAGTCAAATGCATCAATCCAGGATTTACTTACACGTGGCTGATGAAACACGGCGACTTATTCCTGAATCATGATCTGCTTTCCTTTCCTTGCTGGACATGTGGCACAACGTCCCCTTCCGACCTCGGACGAGCGACACTATAGCACCCTGCCATTCAGGGTTCTATCGCATTGCAGGCTCGAAGACCTATCAGCACTCGCAAACGCCCGCGCTATCTAGCCCGCCTTGACTATAAGCGGTAGACCGACGTAAAATTCGTTCAAATCTGTATAGTTGCCCTCATGTGACTCGCGGCGAATGTCTTGGTGCTGCCAGTCCGTGACTGCGTAAGATAATGATGCGAGACGACCGGTGATAATTGTCAGACATGATGCTCCAGGTGTTATTTGCCCTATACCGATGAATTTGACCTGTTCTAAGCAAGAGCATTGCTTGTAGCGGTGCCCGTCAGCATTTAGGTATTTCCTGGTGCGGGTCATTCCAATCATCAGGTGAAAAGACGGATTTTTTGAACTTCGTATTGTAGGACCCGAGGAAAAGAGAGCGTTTTAAGAAGACACTTTTGTTACGCCGCCGATGGTGGTAACTCCGTAAGTCTGATTGCCAATGTTGCCGTCCACGAAGTCAAGCTTCAACCAGGTTCTGTTTATTCTGAGCGTCCGTCAGTACCGAAATGGAAAATGTTCAGGCCTGTCTGACCTGGATCCCGATAGGTCTACTCGTGCTACGAGGAGCTCTCCGCTTGATGTTCATTTTAGACCCGCATTTGCCTGTGGCAATGGCTGTGTGCCCGTTCGAAGATGCACTCCCACGATGTCTCTTCCATTCACGCCTTAGGAGGTCGGGCGTGCTGATGACTTGGCAGAGCTATGATACATGAGACGCCGCCAGACCAGCAGCGTTGGCGATGGCTAGGAGCCATGGGTCAGATATGACGTCAATGTCAAGCAGGAGTAGGAGAAGGGGTCGACTTACCTATAGAGCCGCAGCCACGTCAGAGAAACGAGAGGCAGAAGCATCCCAGAGAAGTGAAGTGTATCAGCAGGCAGGATCCCTGTGGCCGTGGCTGTAGGGCTGTCGTGGCGACAGGTGCGTGTGGATCCTCCGGAAAACCAGGGTTCCTGTTCAGGCCACCACCAGCAAGCAGCTGATTCACGACGCCAGCCCTTTCCCTTTCCCCTCTGGGCCCACGATACTCGCCGCGTCAGCCATTGACTGCTCCTCCACGGACAACCGACATCCACGATGCCAAACACGCAGCCAGTGACGACTTCAGCGGCGCCCCGCGTCAGGTTCCTCGTGGTCGGCGGCTCCAGGGACAGCTCGCAGCCTGGCGACCACGGCACATCCGGCTTCAGCCACGAGGTGAGGCATCCTGCCAGCCCTCTACCCAGCCCTGACATGTGCTCATGATCCAATCTCCATCTGCAGTCCATCGCGCGACAGTTTGGACTTCCTGCAGCTACCCAGGATACAGCTACGACGACAGACCAGAAGCAAGACGCCGGTGCCAGTCGAAGCACACTTCTCGACTTTGTCTCGCGAGAGTGCAATGTCGAGTCACAAGACGGACCGATGAACGCGATTCTCGACATCTCACAGCCGATATCCCCGCAGGACTTCTTCTGCTGCGCTGGGGGCCCACGCGCTTGTCTCGAGGGTGTCGATGTGCTCTTCCTCGTCATCCATCTCCATGCGCGTCTGAGCTTCGACGTTCTCGCCCAGCTGGCTGTCCTTGAGGAGAACACCACGCTGGATGAGGCCAGTCTACACCACCCGCGGCTGGTCAGGGTCCTCCTTGCTATCTATCGAGAGGGAGAGCTAGCCCAGACGACCGAAGTTTCCGACGACCAAGTGCGGTGGCTGGCTGATATGCTCACAGATGGTCGACACCAGATGGTTCCCGCTGGAGATGTGGAGCGGACGGCACAGGTGGTGAACGACACTGCTGGTGAGGTGCTTGCAGCCAGAGCCAGGGATGATGACACCACCCTGGCAGCTTCCGCTGGCTTGGGAGGAGATGTGACGTCCGGCGACCAACCATTGTCCAATCAAGCCGCTGAAGACGCGCAGATTGGGCACAAGGGTCTGAAGAATGGCGAGTGGGTGCGTAGGATTTTCGGCAGGTAAAAGACGTCGGAGTGAAATCTTTGACTGCTTCGAAATGCAAGGATGGCATTGTCAATTTGAGATCTGCATATATGAAAGAACAATATCAGGGTGTATGACGTAAAAAGAAGCTGCGATGCTAGATTGTCTCATAACTAATCGACACCACTATCTTCCTGAACCAGCTTGTGATTGGAATCCAGATTACGCGACCTCCAGAGACAAAAGCGACTTTGAGTTATTCTTACCACCAGAGCTTATAAGACTCAAACACCCGTGGCTATTGAATTCATTGCTAGCTCATTGATTGCCGTTCCTTGGGCAAACACTTACTATATTTACCTAACAAGTAACTCGAGCGTTGATCCCATTTCTTCCATCTTAGCTATATCCATACAATGACCCGCCGGCCCCCGTGGCAGCCGCATAAATGAAAAAGCTAGAATTTTTCCAAAACACAAGCCACATGCACTGACCCAGGCGATGCAGTTCTGCCAGACAGGGTTTTCCGCCTCGACGAATCTCTGCCTCGTAAGTCAACGCACTCTCAGCCACATTGCCAAGGTCGAAACACACGACTATTTTCTCGCCGCAGAACCGTGGATCCATCACCTGCATCCGCAGTACTCCCGGTGATCCAAGTTTCTTTTCTTCGTCGTGCATGCGCGCATGAATGCGCGCGTGCTTGAATGGGTGGGTTGGGATTAAGAGCCCGAGGCTTCAACTATAAATAGTGCTCGGGGGCGGGGGACCCTAGGGCCCCGGAACCAAAATAGGTACTTCAGCAGGGAGGGAGCAGGGGCTCACTTGATGTCCGCTCTTTGGGCACAAGCTTTTTTTTTCTCTTTTCTTTTGGGGAACGATGGACGAGAAGATAATATGTTCTGCAAATATCATCCAGCCGTTTGTGCGCGGCAGCTTTTCTCACGCATGGATGATTCTCCTTTGTCGTACCACGGCGACTATGCGCTCATGCGGCTGGCGATGTGGTTTTGATTTATATTTGTATGGGTACGGCAGGTTGTGTGGTTCAGCTTCGGTGCGCAACACATGCAAGGATCATCCTGGCTAGAAAACTGCCCACGGGCTGTCTTTGGAGCAAGTTTCGGTGACTGGAAGGGCGGCATGTCGTCATAGTTGACCCGCATATTGACTCTGCCACCCAACATTATGGCCAAATATAGAGACGATCACCGCAAAAAACAAGTTTCCTTATCATCTGAAGCACCGAGGTGGCTATGGCCGGTGGCAGATATCTCGCAGTAGGGTCCCCCAGAATTAGACCAATGATTGTGTAACTCTACAGTCTCTAGCATGATGCATGCAAGTATAGAATCTTTGACCCATCACACTGCATGCCCGAGCCCTGTCATCTACATTCCGGAGCCTCTGTATGTCTGGATATCTTGCTTCTTGGATATCTTCCAGGGCTAAGGGGGACTAACCCTATTTGGGGGTTTCCAGGGATTCTTGAAAGACATGTTTGCGAAAGTGTCAGGTATCTGTGCTTAAAATAGAGATCTACAATCGATATTTCCTTATGGCAGGTAATAATAGCACGTTCGTGCCGCCAGTTTCAGCAACAAAACACTTTGTAATGCTTATACGAGTGATGTACAATGCCCGGTAATTGTCATGTCATGAGTTCCCATCTGATCTTCCAGAATATATGTGGGGGCTCTCGTGCACAATAGAATAGCCGCCGTACGTAGGGTCGTGAAGTCCCTGAACTCTTTCCGTAATCAAACCCGCGAGTCACTTTCCGGGTTAATATATTCCATCTGAGTCCCCGGATCATCAACTCATCGTTGAATCCCTGCACGCTGGCAGTTACGAGGCCAGGCTGCCGGGGGCGGGGGGGACCCTGAGCTCAGAAACGGGAGCTGGTAAGGGCTCGGCTCCTTCCTGCAAACACGGGCCACAACCGTTAAAGGGAGTCCTTAGAGACTCGGGAAGCTTTGACCCAGCAAGGTCCACTTTCGGCATTCGAGATGCTAGAAGAGCGTGCTCAACTGTCGTCTCAGGCTGAGCGGTTTGTTCTCAAGATGGTTAGCAGAGTCCGGACTTTGAACTGACAACCAGTGCGACGTGCTTTCCAGATCACAACTCCCGCAGGTGCGGGGAGCCCGCGGGAAACAATGTGTTTCCATGATGGTGTAGCACAGAAACAATTTTGAATCCTTGAGTCGTATGTCATCCCCCCTCCCCCTCAACAGATCATCATTACTTGCGAGAAGTTGAGCAACACAAATATGAATTGTGTCCGGGTGGAACTTCCAAATAGGTGCTCGCAAGTATGACCTACTAGATGCAATCAGCTACAAGCGATGTTCCATGCAACCATGAATGTGACTGTGGCCTGCCATGTGTCTTTGAAGTTGTCAGTGTCCGCAAATACGACATAAAAGGGGTAATAAGCCCGGGATAGTCCCGCAAAGTGGCTTCCCACCCCCCCTGTTGTTCTGAGTGCGGGGGGAACGGACCACCAGAATGGCGACACCCGCATCCTGAGCCGCGTGGCAACGTCGAACATGGCCGCAGTATGCAGTGTTCACACACTCTACGTAGGCTTGACTACGTCTCGGATAGGCGAATGAGACCTTGGCTCGGACCGTGAGCCCTCCCCACCTGACTCGCCATTTCGTGATTTGCCCCCCTCCCCCTCTGGGGCAAGTATGTATGTGTCTAAGCGAGCTCGGAGAAGCAGCGAGGAGTGATCAGCAACACGTGGCAGCGGCTTGATAAGGGTCTTTTGTAGCTCGTCTATTGCAATGGAAGTTATTATCGGGGAACATGGATCGTTAAAGCCGTATCTTGTGAAGATATGTGATGCCAGCTGAACAGTTTCATCTACCACAACTTAACGGGTGGGGAGTGTCTCTCCACATGTGGCTAGCTGTGCCGCACCTTAGCTTGGGTCTACCGGTATCCTAAGAACAGTTCGCCGTTTTGTCAACCATGGCCGCAAGTGCATGAACCAATCCTCAAGTAGTTAAGCGGCGCGCCTTATGACTTGTTAGTCCCGGGAAGGTTCATCGATCCCCAAGATCGCTGCTGATGGCCCAGAGGCACAATGCAAGATGACCTATGATGGCGGAGCTCCGCATCCCCGCCTCCCCAACTCCCCAAGGGGCACTTCGCTAAACAAGTCTATGCATTCGGAAACATTTATTTCCGAGGTCGTGTGAGCGGCTTCATCACACTACACGCACTGCCGTCACGCCGCCCTCCCGGCATTTGCAACAGCTTTCCCATGGCGGGCTCCGCAGGCAGTTGTCACTAACCATAACACGAATTCGCTTACCACTGCCGGAGCACTAACCCCGATGATGGAACACGCTGTACCGTCAAGGTATCCCGCAGCAGATCTGGCCCACGGCATTACTTGTATTGCCGTAGCTCGGCGACTCCGGAGCCCTTGCTGGAGCCAAGGTTTCGGATTCCGCACCACTTTGCCGGTTCGAGGGCACAGATGCGGGTGGGGTTTTGGTCAAGTCCGGGGCCGCAGAACTACAGATGCTCCGTCCCTTAGCGTGAGAGGTGCCGAGTACTGGAGGCTTTGCGCGGGCTTTTGTTTGCGGGGTGCATTGAGAGCGAAGATGGAAAGAGAAGGTAGGAAAGGCAGCGTGCATGGTAGGCACGACATGGGTCATGATAAACTGTCTATCATCTCGCCTGGACCCCTGGGAGACGGAGCTCTCGCCTGGAGCCCCTCATCTTGATTAGCAGGGCTCGGGGCTGTGCTGCAAATACTGTAGATGTCCCCTGTGGCACACAAAAAGACAAATAATGGACGAGAAGTGTCCTCCGTGCAGCATGTGGATGCATCTATCATGACATCCGGATCGATGCATGCTGAAGGACTTTGGCAGGCAACTCTTTTGATCCATCGTGGCGGTACCTATCAGAGGCAGGAACAAGAAGCATCAAGACAGGATCATCGATTTGTCGATGCCAGGGGTCAAGGGTGGTCACTGGTCACCTTCGCTAAGCGAGGTCGTCGAGACTATATTGCTCCCGGAGCTAATGCTTGTCACCAGTGGGGATCTTCTTCTGGGGTAAGGTACCCTGGCCTTGCTCCAGGGCCGAGCCTTGGCCTGGCAGGGGGCGTCCGAGGTGCACAGCGACTATCAGATGGTTTTCCTTCTTGCGGAAGCCCGGACTGCCCCGCTCAGCTGAGAGCCTTGCGACACAATCGCCACAAGTCAGCCGTGAATAATGACGCTCGTTACTCAGACAGCTCAGCTGCGGCATGCTCTTACTGTTGAAGCAGTGGCAACTCGCCCAGCTGACTATAAAGGTCTTCGATGATCCTCCCCATGAAATAGGGAAACGTTTGAACAGAGCAGCCGCCTCAAGCACTCAGACCTCTTCTCCTCGTCTCCTATCACAACTTGCAAGATGAAGAACCTTTTCTCCCCTCTCTGCCTCGTCCTCGCGGCGCTTGGCCTTCCCTTGGCCACAGCCTCCCCCTCATGGGCGGGCACGAACAACTACTTTTTGCAAGGCATGTCCGAAGCCGACCAAGACTCATACATCAGCACTCTCAGCTCGTACAACGTCAAAGTTGTCCGGCTCTGGGTCAACTCGGCCACGAACGGCGATTGCCAGAAAGGCAGCAAGATGGTGATCACCATTCCGCCCCTCGAGACCACCATCGGGCAGTACAACCAGGCCACGCTTGACGCGCTGGACAAGGTCCTTGTCAAGCTGGCCGCCAAGAACATCAAGGCCATCATCTCGCCTCACGATGGTAACTCTCTGATCGGCGACTACCGCAAGTAAGCATCGCACGAATTTTCTTATGTACAGAGTGCAGCGGACGAATGATGGTGCTAGTCGCTGACACTCTCATCTTCTCAGGGACGCCTACTGGGCTCGTTGGGGCTCTGGTTACTTTTACAAGCAACAGGATGCGTTCAATGCCTACGATGCGCGCCTTACGTATATCCTCAACTACAAGGGCAAGTACTCGGGCCAAGTGTGGAAGAATTGGCCCAAGGCCATCTTCAGCTTCAACCTGCAGGTAAGCACAAATCACAACATCACTGAAACCACAAAAAGAAAAGAAAAAAGTCACAAACCAGAGATGGACTGACACGAAACGACTCTTACTCAATAGAACGAACCCATGTGCGCCGACCCAAGCATCTGCCAGGCCGGCGACTCAGCGGGCTGGTCGTGCGGCCGCGCGACACACATCCGCAACTCGGGCTTGAGCAGCAACATCCTCGTCTCGACAGGCGCTCTGGGAGGTGACATCTCGCACGGATGCAACTTCATCTCGGCCCTGACCAACTGCGCCGCCATCGACGCCATCTCGGTGCACCGCTACGCGAGCGTCCCGGGCCAGTGGGCCGCCAACGAGGCCACCTGGGTGAACCAGGCCAACGGCAAGAAGGTGTACCTCGAGGAATGGGGCATCGACTCGACCAAGTACAGCCAGGCCAACACCTACCCCTCCGAGGTGGCCACGATGAACCAAGCGGGCTTGCCGCAGGTGTACTGGCAGATTCTGCCCCCGCAGAACGGCGGGTGCTCGTATGATCCCAAGACCGACTCGGGCGACCACTTTGGCATCTTCACCAATGCTGGTGTCAACTTGGCTGGGCCGATCAACGGCGCTACTAGCGTCAATGCGGCTCAGGACTGGACTGGGAGCATGTACTGAGACTTAGATCACAAGGCAGTGAGGGCTGGAGATTGGGGTGGGCGACAGTTGTGTGACTTCTGGTGGGCCAGGGTTGGTGGTATTTAAAGGTCTTTTCTTTCATTTTCGTATGAACCAGAGCCTGAAAGCAGAGGAAAAGGGGCCTCAATTCAAACCACAGATGATGGGTTTCAAGCAGGACATTTACCAGACTTGATGTACATTCTTTCTCTCAGTTCTGTACATACTGGTTACATCACTCAGGATCAACTTCCAGAGTGGTTAAATAGCCGAACACTGATTTGGTTGATCACAATCGAACACAACAACACAGTGGCGAAGTAGCCTTGCTCTAATGGAATGCTCTCATGGCCTGGGCTTTTCCTCGGCCGTATTGCCCATGTCCTCTTCATTTGCTAGATGACTCCTTGATTGATTGCCTCAGTTTACCATAACTACATAAGAGCTAACCCTGGTTCACAGAAGAGGGGATCAACCATTCCATCTGAACTGGCAGTGTGCGCTTGAAGTTGATGGAGAGTTTGCTTTTTGTCTTCAATCGGTAGCATTTTTGCCACATTTCACAAAGAATCAGTACAAGAATACCTGCGATACATCATGACCAAGTTGCGTGTCGACCACCAGGACACTCTTTCTCTGCTCCAGATTCTCATCAATATCATTACGTCCTCCACCACTGGACACAAGAGTCAGCTCACAACCACCCTCTACCACTGCGCCCTTCTCCCAACCAGCAACTTGACCTCAGGACACCACGCTTCGATCTCGGGCAAGTTCCCGGCCTGCCACCGCTGCGGCTGGTGATATCCCAACGGCCGCTCATAATAAATAGTCTCGACACTGAACCGCTTGGCTACATCCGGCTCCGGCATGCGCGCCCCGTTCTTCAGCAGCTCCCCGTAAAAGAACTGATCCTCGTAGTCATGCCCGGACTTTGCAAACTCCACCGACCGCGTGATGTTCAGATAAGCCCGCGGATTCCGCAGGGACAGCCCGCCGTTGTATCCATGTCCGAACCTCTCCGCAATCGGCGCCCCGACGAGGTCGTACTCGAGATATTCATCGACGGTCTGCTCAGAGGCGGAACAAAGGATGCTGTCTGCCTGGAATACCAGCACGCGCTCTGCATCGGCGGTCTGTTCCCACAGCCAAGGGGAGGTGAAGAAGCGCGATACCGCGCGGGAGTCAGTAAGGACGGTGCCGTTCGGGATGAAGCGGACGTCAAGCCGGCCGGATTCTCGGAGGCGGAGGAACGGCACGGCCGTGGGCGGGGACCATTTATCTTCGAGGACGAAGAGGATTATCCCCCACCGCGGGCCGAGGACACTTGCGAAGTGCACGATCAAGGGTATCGAGGTTGGAATGAGGGCGCTTTCGACGATGATGGCTTTCGGCTCGTCTGACATGGGTGTGTACAGATGCTGCTCAGCGATAGTTTCAGGGATGGAAGGGACGGAATTTGCCGAATAGGAAGCTTCGCTGTCGTCATTACTAGTGGTGAGCCATATCCGTGGAAGCTCCGTCGCATTGAAAATTGCACTGCGTTGTATCGTGAAGATGTACAAGAGGACGGTCAGGACGGACGCGAACATGTACGTGTACTTTCGCGAGCGCAAGACGGACCAGACCAACGCCAATGGGTTGTGTGGTGATGTAATCGGATGTGCCGACATGACAATGAGGTTGCGTCTCAGCCAATTGCGAGACCTGCAACTGCTTTGAGCCTACGATGAAATATTGCGAAAGGGATATTCCGAGCATATGAACCAGAGCAGTCTCTTTCGTCGTGGAAGTTGCTGTGTGTTGGCTCCAGGAGCACCATGCCGACGTCGACAACGTGGGGGACAACGTGTGCTGTCCAACGCGCCTAGTCTCATTCGGAGGTGAGACATTCGTGAAGGGCGGGCGAGACAATTGCCACAGAGTCAGTAGGTTCCAAAATCGCTTGACTTGGGCATCCTGTATTCCTGCCATTGCATTCGAGATCCACAACGTCTAGTGTCACAGTCAAGGCCAAGTTGATTGTCTCAGATAACAAGGCGTGTTATCTTATCAACCTTCGAAACGTCATGACGGCGCCAGAAAGGAGTAACGTGCCTCCCTTTCTAAACCTACATTCCTCCCTGGGTACCTCCTTTTCACTTTGCAGTTCCCTCCTTGCTCCAACACGGGCAGCATTCCCGAGTGAATGGGCCAAGGAGAGACCACACAAGAGGTCGAGCGATACGCGAACATAGCCTCTATCGCTAGTACGTATGTTTCAAGCATCAAAGCGTGCGTGGCAGCAAAGACTGGGTCTGCGCAGGATGAGCTCTATTCAACGCGGTAGTCAGAGTCAAAACGACCAAAGCCGGGCTTCTGATCGCGCAGGTACCTGTAAGACATGTCGAATGCAAATTGAAACGAAAGCACGAGAAGTTCATTGATCTCAATCATCACTCATTTTTTATTATAATGCCAAACACGGAGTCAATTCGGCGTCTCTACAGGGATGCACTTCTTCTTTTGGGAAAGCCCTGAGTGAATGTTAAGCGGACGTGCTTCAAGCTAGCTCATCGGGAGACTCATCACGAATCTGCCGTCGATGGCGCTTTCTTCCACTATTCGATGCCACATCCTCTCCATCCTCATCAATGCGAGGGCTCGTTGCGGCGCTGCTTGCCGTGTCCTGGCTCACACTCGAAAACGCCTCCTGAGCAAGAGTGACCCAGCCAGAACCTCCAGTTTTCATGACAAGGTGTGCATTGACATCTGCTTCGAAGTATTTCTCTCGCCTTGTGCTCGCTCGCACTCCACCTTCAAGCGCGGACAGAGCACTCCGTGTTGTACGCATCTTCTTTTTGGGCTTCCCGCCCTCACTCAGAATGTTGCTGCGAAGAAGTCTCTCCTGTCTGAGCCGCTCATCATACGCGACGATGCTGCGAACATAGGGCGCGACGTCAAGGGTGATGACGTCCATCGTGCGATCAAAGACAGACGGCTCCAAGGCATTGCCATTCACTCCACTGTCAGCAGCCAGGATATCAAATGCGCGACTGTAATCAAGCCTCTGGACTGGCTGGACTTCCGGCCCAGTGATGGCGCAATGTAATGAGTTCGCGGCTCTCGTCTCGGGCGAAGGTTGGTGGCAAGGGTTTGAAGACCCAGCAAAGGAAGGTAAAACCGCGCGAGCAAGACGTTCGATTGCAATGCATGTGTAAGCAGGCACTTCCGTCATACTGGAGAACGGGTGTACTTCCAATAATGCATGGCCGAGTACAATATCCTCTTTCGCCTTGCTAGGCAGAGGCGGGAGCGTGGTATCGAGTCTGACGTTGTGCCCAGTAGCAAACACACCATACGAGCACAAGTCGGCATCGCTCATTGCGTTCGTGAAGTTGTCGGCTGTGATAAGGAGGTTGAGCCGAGCTCGAGCTGTCATACCATCGGTGGACGATGCGCTGGCCCACGAGGTGAAGTCGTCGCGTGTTTGTCCGATGTTAATGCCCCATTCATCCCATACGTCGTGCTGCAGCTGGTCATCTGCTGTGTGTGCTAGGCTAGCAGCATCAGCGATATCGCGTGCAAACCATCCCATGGCCGCCTGATAAGTGTCAGCGCTGACTACTCTGATCTTATCGCCACACTCATCGGTATCAACACCCTTCGGCCAACGTGGGTAAAACCAGTTAAAGCCGCCTTGAGGATCGCCTACACCGATTTGGCACCAATAGTTCATCTCTGTAATAGTTGCTCGCAAGTCGCGATGTCGAGATTCGTACAAGGACGTGACGGCGGCTCGTTTCAGGCTGTGACCCTCATTCGCCGCAATGAGGAGGAGTAGGTCAACTGCAACATCGATCGAGGGTGCCGAGAAGCGCAAGATGCCGTACAGGTGGACGAAAGACGCCTTCACAAGAAGCTCTTGCGTGCACGTCAGGACAAATGGTCGCTTTGACTGTATGATCATGTCGATGACTGTGTTCCAAAACTGCTTGTCCTCCTCGTAGAGGACGTCAACTTCTTCGAGCAAGATCAGCGATTGTTTCTGCGATTTTGTCGGCTTCCGGATCTCTGGCTGGGTCGTGGTTGTTGCGACTGCCTTCTGAGGGTTTGGTGCGATGGAGGTTTTGCTAGTTTTGACGGTGTTTGCTTTGAAAAAATTCGTCATTGTCCCTTGTTTTCCGGACTTGAGGTCGCGGGCCACTTCGTCGTCAATTTCCGGTGTGATTGTCTCCTCTGCAGCCTGGTGATGCTGTACCAGGTGATTTCGGGTCATGTCGCCAACACGCTCTATGATGTCCTTACCAGATCGCCTTGCGCCGGCATTGATTTCGAACACCTCAAAGTCGAGCTCCTTGGCGACAGCATACACAGCCGCTGTTTTGCCACAGCCATGAGGCCCGCTGAGTAGAATGGTATTGCTCACGCGCTTGTCGGGACTGATCGGTCGAAAAACAGTCTTTTTCCTTTCCCCCTTGCCGTCATCTGGTTGCCAATCCATCTCTTCGTCCGACGCAGCACCTGCGAAATCAAGATCTTCTTCGTCGGATACGATGAAGTTGTCCAGCTTGGCTCGCCTGCGTTTCTTCTTCGCGGGGACTAGAGTATCTTTGGACTTGACGTTCGCTACGTCCATCGATCCAGTATCGACTGACTGCACTTTTAGGGCATGAAGCCAGTCCCTTATAATCTGTGCCTCGTGTCCATCCTGTAGAACAGTTTCGGCAGTTGAGGGCGCGTATTTCGCTGTCCACGCCATGGTTTCGCAGGTTGATCTGTCGAACGCTGATGTTTCAACAGCCAGCCTTTGGAACGCAGCTTCGAGCGCAGGATGCTGCCACTTCTTATTGCGCGTGCGTAGTTCACCTGCCACCCGAGCTTGGAGCTTCTTGCCGCTTTCGAAATGTCGACTTGGTACACGTAAAAGTGGCGACGGTGGCTCAAAAGCTTGATCATCCCGGCACCGCAAATCCGAAGCGACGCTCTCGATATTGAGCTGTGAGATGACCCTAGTCATGAGAGACTCGTCTCCGGAGATTCCCACGTGCTGGCCCTTAGCCTTACGCCGCATTACGCTGGACATCCTCTCATGTACTCTTTTATCATGGTTGAGACTAGGTATCTCATCTTGGCCACGGACGTGGTTGATGCCCTTCCAAGGGAATGCGGGATGTTGTGCCCCAGGAAATTTGAGCAGACCCGACTTCGTGCCAAATGGAGGAGCGTTGAACTGAGGTGGGGGCTGTTTCGGTCGCTTCGGCGAGCATGGGGTTGATGTGAATATAGTGTGACGCTTTTGCTTCGGAGAAGCAGATATGGCACCATTGGCTCCAATTTCTGCCGATGTATTCGTCTGCGGTTTGCCAAGAAAGAACGGGTGTGTCGATGTACCTGACGCGGCCTTTGCAATTGGAGCCGCCCTAGCGTTCTTCGTGGGAGCTTTCTTTGACAATTTGGGGACTGTAATCTTTGGCGGGGCTGGTAACTGGACAAGTTCAAACACACGGGCGTTTCCTTTGACGATAGTGTCGATTCTTTTTGCTATACGGTGCCGTGCACTCAAGTCCTTCGTGCCGTATCTTATGGTGACAAGGTGGGATCTTTTCGGCCGTCCACGCTTTTTTGTTGCTGGAGGCTCGACTTCGATGGGTGCTTTGGCTTTCGGAGGTGAGCCAATTGTGCCGGTTTTAGGGTTGAAAAGAAGGAGCTTTTTGGGCGCAGCCTGAGCCATACTCGGACCAGCTGATGCCGCGGTGGACTGTTGGGGGTCGTCGAGCCCCAAGAAGGGAGGTTGATCTTTAGCCTCGCCCGGTTGAGAGCCAGAGGGCGTGGCCATGGCTTGGCAATCTTCCATGTCGATCTTCCGTCTTTTGGACTCCCGAGATACACCTCCAATCGAGTCTGTGCCAGTCATATCAGGTATGTCGTGGGCATACTCGGAGGCCGGGCTGCAGGAAGGGTCTGGAGTTGCTGGTGTCGGCACGCCTCCATTCTGGATCGTATCTGGGATGATTTTTGGTGTCGAGAAGAACGGATGAACTTTCTTATTATCAAGGACGACTGTGTCACCAGTTGTGCTCATTGTGAACACATTCGGTGAGGCTGGTCAAGCGAGCCCGGCAAGGACGCCAAGATGTAATGGTGTTCCTGGTGGTGGGCCGACTGTCGTAAATGCTGAGAGACCACTCGACGACTGGTCTGTTGGTAGGCTTCCGCGTGTAGAGGAGTTGTGGTGTCGTGGAGTCGTGCTGTCGTGGTCTCGTTGCTGGTCGTGCATTCAAGATGGATGACGGACTTCGAAATCCAACTTGCCCGGAACGGAAGTCGCGTCACCCTCTCAGTGACAGCGCGTCGTCCACTGGCAAGAGCGCGCTTGTGGGGCAGGATGCTTAATGGCCTCTGCTTGGCGCATAATACTGGATAGAGGCATGAGCCTGGTTGCACCTGCATGGAGCCCGCAGGTGGAGATCAGCAACCCTTGGGAAGGCGCGGCCCCACTGCTTCGGCGCTTGCTTGCGGTGGTGGCCGATAGACAGAACAGGCCTGTAGGTGCTCCAGCTTTTTTTCCGCTCTCAGCAAAAAAAGTTGCGATATCTCGACACAGCTTCCAGGTCGGGTGCAACCAACGCCCGTCGCACACCACAACACGCGCCGCACCGCCCCAGCACATCTTGCTGGCTTGCACTTTGCAAGTATGGCCTCCCACTTTCAGATTCAGAAGCCTTACGTGCTCGCTGCACTCCCGCGCCCGGTTGACCCAACTACTGGCCGATATGTCGTCGGGAATGTCTATGGCTCTCTTCCCGGATCCCGCAAGCGCAAACGGTCCGAACTGGCCATTGGAACTGATGGTGACTCCATGAACATCTATGATGTACGTCAGGACCTATTAGAGCGTACCTCTCATTGTCTGCTGGATATCTGGGCACTAACTATGGAGTGCTATGCAGGTGTCATCGTCACGACTTGTCACTTCCTACCCGATTCCTCCCCAATCGTCCTTTTCATGCCCAGCCTACTCCGTGCGGTGCAGAGTACCCGAAAGTAGAGATGTGATTCGATATACCTACGTCGCCACTCGCGATGCTCCTGAGAACACGATCACCTTGTTCAAGGACTATGTCGATGCGTCTGGCAAGACAACTGCCATCACAAAATCATTTGCGCTTGGCGCAGGGCCTCCAGTCGTGTTCCTCACACGAACTTCAACCACTGCGGATGAGGAAGAGGTTTTACTCGTGCGTGCGGACGGAGAAATCATCAGCCTTGACCCAGAAACACTCAACAAGAAGTGGCAGAGTCCGCCCTCCACCTTGAAGCATGGGCTTGAGTCTGCCGCCCTCAAAGAGGACCTTGAAATTGAGTTTTGCAGCTCGGTTCCAGTCGCCGATGTTGTGCAGGGACTCTTCAAGGGAAACACTGCGTCCTTCAGCCTGTTCCCTGCATCAACTCTCACAAAGGATTCGCCCACCGAAATTCTTGTCATGGTGTCCAGATTCTCCTCCCAACGGTACATCCACGTCGCTGGCGCGCTTCCATCAAAGCCGAACTCCTTAGGATTTGGCCAAAAGATTGCCTCAGTGCATCTTGCGCCTTTGCAAAGCTCGAGTGTCAGATCACCTGGGCAGGCCAAACCCCAGTACCACCTGGATGCTCGTTCCGGTCACTTGCTCGAACTGGCGGACGACCTTTTGTCGACCTACGACCTGACGCTAAGTACACCGCGGCCCGCCAGTACGATCGAGCTTGAAGGCGCCACTTCCTTCCTCCGTCTCACACCAACTTCGCTGTTGTCTGCTGCCAACTCCAAGCTCGACATCTATAACCCGCTATATCGCTCCCTCCAGAGCTCAACACCGATTGACATTGAGAACAGTAGCGGCCGCAAAGCCTCACTCATCTCATACTTCTCCAAAATTGAGCTCGCAATTGCCATTGTGGATACAAGCCTCGTTGCGATCCAGCTCGAGGCACCAAAGGCCCGGTCAAAGAAGCGGCGCGCAGAGGGTCTACTCGTTGATTCGCTAGGACGCGGCATCAGTATCAAGGACCGTCAGCAAGCGTCTTCTTTCCGTGTACCAAAGGCCTCAGCATTCTCCAATTACCTACCAGGGTCCATGAAGGATAACTACTGGGACACATTCAAGGCAGATGAGGCGCGCGCAGATACATTGCTGGCCGAGAACAACATCAATGCATTCGAGGCCCTGCTAGCTCCCAAATTCGGCCTCAAGATGCTCGAAGAGCCTCAAGTCAACGATGCGACTCAACCCGAGGAGACCACAGGACCCTCGACTCCCAGCCTTAGCTGGAAGTGGCCAAAGACGCGCGAATCTTATCACTATGCGGACCGCCGATGGATTCTTTATGGAATCAGCCGTGCCTTCAGTTGGAACGACGGGCTCAAGACTGACGAGACGGTACCCCAACTCACTTGCCAACTCCCTCAGAGCAATCTGGTCTACTACCTCATTGATGCCGGTCATCTCACCCTGTCCAACGTCAAGGCCGCCTTCCGCGCCGCCCTCGGCCACAGCGGCAAGTCTGACGCCCACATCGCGGAACAGCTTGTCCAGCGTCTCGCAGACCTTGACCCCTCCCTAGAGCTGCTGACCGCTTACATCTCCGCAACCACACTCAATGCAGTCGAATTACTTATTGCGGTCCGTACACTCATGCGTAGCTTAGAACTCGTCCAAGACCCCCGTCGCCAACCTCCAAAGCTCCTCACTACCAATTCTACTGAGCAGGAAGAAGCTGGAGAAGAAAAAACGGAAGCAATCGAGCAGATGGAAATCGACAGCCTCGAAGCACAAGTGGAGAAGGCAGAGTCCTACCTCAACGGAGATGGCGGGATCCGTGGAAATGGGCTAAGCGTGGCATTCGCCAAGCTCGCAGCTTGTCCCGCCATCACGACCATCAAGACCCTGCGCACGACTTTCAAGCCCGAGGAGATTTTGTCACTCATCTACCTTCTCCGCGTCGAGCTGGTCAAGGGCGCCTGGACCTCACGGTACCTCGACATCACAGACTTTGAGCAGAACGAAGACCTTGACGCGCCCCCGGATAATATCATCAAGCTCATTGCCGATCTACTGTGCCGCTGCGTGGACTCATTAGGCCCAGGTGGATGGTTGCTCAACGATGCCATCCTCGCTGGCGACGAATCCGGCGACTTCATCTCCTCACTCAAGCTCGAAGTCAGCGCTGCGCTCGAGGGACTCGAAGAGGCAGTCTACCTGCGCGGCATAGTCGGCGAGACGGTGAAATACGCCGAGGCAGTGTCCACTGTAGCCCACCTCAGCACCACAGCTACACCCACAACCAACGCCGTAGACATCAACGGCGAAGTCACTGCCATGGCCTCATCAAACACCTCCAGCACAGCCATGACGACGGTCAACGGCAAGGCCTCGACGAAACCCTTGGCCTTGCACGTCCGGGAGCCTGGCTCCGAGGCTCTGCCCTTGGGTCTCAAGACGCGGCAGACATCCGTGTGCCAGACCAAGGTGGTCTCGGGTGGCGAGATCGTCAAGCGATCAGGCAGAGAGACGGGTCATCTGCGCAGCCAGCAGGTAGGACCTTACTCGCTTGAGCGGATCGCCATTTGAGCCTGATCTGTGTTTGTATTCCGATTGATTCGGTACGCTCTCAAGAGTGGGCAGGAAAGCCGTGCTGGGGAGTCTACAGTACATTTCGGGCAAGGGCGGCGAGAGGCGAAGGGGCTCACATCAGCACACTGTCCAAGTAGGCTGCATTGTGGTTTGAAGTCGGGTAGATCTGATCACAAGTGCCCGCATCAGCCTCGCGGGGAAGGCCACGGGGGAAACCAGCGGGCATGCGGGGAAGCAAGGGGCCACATTTGTGTGTGTCCGCATGGGTTCAGATGCATGGGCTTGGGTTGGCGGGCGTGTAGAGTGGCGGGAATGCTACGCGCCATCTTGCAGGTAGACGACTTGACGGATGTGGGCTGTGGGTTGTGTAACCTATGCAGTACACGTACACGTACCATACATGTGCAGATCACTTGTGAATAGAAGGGCAAACCTTTGTAGATTTGTCTCGCCTGCTGCGCTATATCAGTTTGATGACGGCATGACCTTAAAATCGTCTCCGCGGTGCACCACCAGATCTGGCTTGTGACAATGAGAAATTGGATGTTTCACCTCTTTGGGCTTTTTTTCAGTCATCAACACAGACTTGGGTGGGTGAATGGAGGGGATAGGGCGGTCATAGCATGATCGCTTTGGCTCACCGAGCAATCGGGGCTGGAGCCGGAAGTGACCTACAAGTGAAATGGTGAGACTTCCAAAAAGTAAGAGCATCTCTTGGGCAGAACGATTTGGCTACGTCGCCTATGCCTCGGGGCATTTCCAGACGTTGGAGCACGAAGGACCAGGTTTTGTTTGGCAGGCTCTGCCGTGGCTCAGCGTCGCCACAATTGGAGTGCATGCTGGTTTGTGCATATTTCGGCTCTAGTTTCTGCTGCAGCTACCTACGCCAAGTGCCATATCTTAGTTCAGCTAGCTTTGCAAGCAGGACTGTCAGACGGACGCCTTGTGTCGACTCGATATCAGCGCGGCGAACTACCGCAATGGTGCGCACATACTCCCGGCTGGGCTCTGCAGCAAGGCAGACAAAGCCTGACGTTTCAAAGTCTTCCAAAGTCGATGCTTGTCATCCGGTGGTGGTGGCTCTGTTTCTAGAAGCACAGAGCGTTCCGGGTAGGGGGGGGGGGGGGGGGCAGGCACTTGCTTAGCCTGAGAAGTGCACAATGGAGCTGCGGCTGGGCGCCATGTAAGATGCAGGTCATCGGCCATGCTGCCTGCCGACGCTGCCGTGACACCGCCAATACCTGCCTTACTCAAGTAGATATGCCCGAGCTGATGAGTCGACTTGCCGTCCTTTTGCAAACCAAGTTAGATGGCACTTGTCTTTGTTGCACGCCAAAAGGCAAACTTTGTGCGTGCGGGTTACCACGGCTTGTGCGGCTGGCCGGGTACTGCTTCCGTATCAAAGCATAATGTGAACTCAAAAAAAAAAAAAAAAAAAAAAAAAACGTAGGCTAGAGATGAGCACGTGTGGGACTTGAATTCAATGAAAAGCGCCGGAGAGGACACTGCCCAAGTCTATCTTGATGCGTCAACAAGGGCTGCGGGCATGTGCTCGGCTGTGGACGGCAATGCACGCGTGATGAGAGGGGAGGGACAAACTTTGAGGACGCAGCTAGCCAAGTGACAGCGGCATTGGTCGAATGTTTCCCACGCGGCACGTGTCTGTTTATGATATGGTGGCCAATCAAGGATAGAACGGTAGAGCAGCTGCGAAAATAGCTGAGTGGTGCATTGACGACTGTAAAGTCAGACTATAATTAGCGGGTTTGGTGTTTCGAGGCAGAGCCTTGGCGAGCTTGGGAGCTGGATTGGGCGACCGAGTTTGAGGGGAGGGGGAAACGGGCCGCAGTGCGTCGAGGCTCTTGACTGGTGACCATAGACTGACGTGCAGCAAATCCGGGCCGCTAGAAGGCCTGGGCAATGGAAGCTGCGGGGCTCGAGTCTGCAGCGCGCCTGCCCAGCCAGCCCAATATCAAAAATATCAAGAATTTCAAAAGAAGGGTCACGACTCACGAGATGCAAGGTAGACACACCCGAGACGCTTGGCACACAGCAAGAAAGGCAGGTGCGAGTGTGTACTCGCAGGCTGAGGGGAGGTCCGTGGATTATGCCTTTGTTTTACGCAGGAACCCAGCTACTTGCTTAGGGGTGTTGGATAATTATCTGCAAGACTTCAGCCAGGTTCTAATTATGTAAGGCATGAAGGCAGATGGGATGGGGTTGGTGCTGGTGCTGGTGCTGGTGCTGGTGCTGGTGCTGGTGCTGGTGCTGGTGCTGGTGCTGGTAGCTTGGCAGCTCGGCAGGAATCGATTGACAGACTGTCTGTGCAAGAGTTCGTAGCAGGCTGGGCGGGGCAGTGGAGTCATCGGTGCCGGAGCGTTGGAGGCGGGCTACGTCACTACGGAGCATGCCTGCCCCTGTCCTGCACTGCCCAGCGGGGAAGGCGCAACTGCTGATCAACCACCCAAGGAGCTCCTTCCTTGCATTCTCTGGGCGCAGCACTCTCCTCTCGACCCTGTGACTGTGACTCTGGACTGAAGTCATGGCTAGCGTATGTTTGGCCAGGCCTCACCAGCCAACCAGCCTCCATCGTCTTTGCCACCACAAGCGCACACGCAAAGAGCACCACAGGAGCATCAGTCACGCCTTGGTCAACCAGAGTTCAGGGTCCATGCCGCCCCGGGCACAACCGCCCGGACAACAAAGCCGCACCATCAGCAGCAGCAACAACGACAAGACCCCTCCCTCTCCATGTCATGGAACAGACCCCTACTCAGAACAAATTACATAGCACACTCACAGTCACACTCAGTCACACTCGACACTCTCCCTCCAGCTGCCCCTGGTACTGCATGCTATTCTCGGCTGTCAACACTGACGTCGGCATAAGCAGATCTGTGCCTGTTCCATACCTGTGTTGCGGCGCCAGGCACGCTGCGGATGCTGGCCCGTAATCTCTGCGAAGAGGCCGTTTCTAGTGTCCTGTCGTGTTTGTTGCCCCTGCCGCTCGTGTGCTGGGTTGGGCTGGGCTGGGCTGGGCTGGGCTGGGCACGTCACCACCACCACCACCACCACCACCACCACCACCCTCCTCCTCCTCCTCCTCCTCCTCGCTGGGCTGAAGAAAAGCTGTCAATTTTGCTGGGCCCACCCCTCTCCTGCCGTCCTGCCCACACAACTGTCGACACGGCACAGCCCTCCTCACATACGGCCACCTCTCTTTTTTCCCTTTGACCACTTGATTCCAACACCACCATCATCACCACAGCCTTCGTCAACCTGCTGCCGCTGTCGCTGCTGCTTCTGTAAGCCGCACTTCCGGCTCTCATAGCTTCATCCATCACTTCAGTATCTGTGACCGAGCCTCGCCTGCCTGTTCACCTCGCACAACACTCCAGCCTGTCGCGTCGCCTGCACAGCCGTGCTCTCCTCCAGCACCACAAACCTTGATAGGCCCCGCGAAATCAAGCAACCCGACTCCGCGCCGTCTTGATCCGCTGTCCAGACTTTGCCTCACGCGTTTGCCATATCTACTCGCTCGCATCCACTTCTCTAAGGGCCAGCTTGGGTAGGCACGGTATCCGGTTGCAATCCACAGGGCTCATGTGATCTGCACTCCGCTCTGGCCAGACTCACTCGTAGCTGCTTCATACCTGCTACCTCATCTCGCACCGCCTCGATTCCCCGTGCCTGCAAACTGCGGCACTCGCCCTGCCTTGACCAGTCCTTACACTGCCACGGGAGAGGGTCCCGTCCCCTCTTCCCTCCTGCACCGCAGTCATGATCTCGAAATCCAGTACAGACAGCCCCGCCTCGGCTGTCTACGTCGATGACGTTGATGCCTTCTCCCGCAGGCTCTATCGCCGAGCACGAACCGCCGGCCCGGCCTTCAGCGAGATTGCTTCCGTTGTCCGCAACCTCCACACCGTCCTCAAGCATCTCAAAGTCGAGATCGAAGATCCAGCATCGCTACTTGGCTCCGGTTCCAGCTCTGTCTACGCACGCCAGCTAACCCCTCTTGTCGAGGACTGCGAATTCGCTCTCCAGCAGCTCGAGGTTGTTCTCGACAAATATGGCACCGATAGCGCTGCTCGCCATGCCGATGCTTCTGGCGCGAAGCTCATGCCAGGCGAGAAGGGTTGGGTTCTTGAGACTGACGAGCGCGACCGTCTTGAGCTAATGCGCGCAAAGCTAGCAACCCAAAAGCTCAATATTGACATGTTTCTTGACACGGTCCAGCTGCGAAACACGGCAAGAAGGCAGGATGCGGCGCCCATGGACACGAGCCACGTTGACATGGACTCGATCAAGGACAAGGTCGACGCAATCGCAACCAGAATTTGCCATTTCAAGGACTCGGACTCTGCCGACGATGACGACGAGCTGTGGCAGAAATTTAGGGACGAACTTATTAAAGAAGGCTTCTCGCGGGATGTGCTCAGACAGAACCAGGTGAGGGCCCTTGCTATGCTATGCCATCAGCACTGATCATACACAATTGCTAACCCTATAAAAGGACGTCCTACGTGCATACATTCGCCAGCTAGACGAGCAAACTCTCACCCACGACGGCAATATGCCTTCAGTTCGTGGTATTCTCGAGCAGCACTACGATCCTTTTGATGGTCCTGGCTTACAGCTCGCACCATACGAGGAGTACCCAGCGCCTGCAGAGATGAGCCCTCGCGCCATGTACCACAGCCCAACGCCAGCCTACACCCATGAGCCTGTGCCAAATGACTACCGCCCAACGGACCGCTACGAGCCTGTCCCACTAAAGGAGCGGCCATCGACACTGTCATATGAATACTATACCTCCGAGGACGAGGGCCCGCACGCGGATAATACCATGGCCCTGATGAGCACGCGCGACCTTATGGCGATTGACCGGCGCAGCAACGATGTTGCGATCGACTATGGCAACAAAGGCCTCCCGGCCGCCCATGAGCCCTATGTCGATGGTGTGGGCCGCCACCCAATTGGATCACCTCCCTCCACTCGCTATCTGCCCCCTTCCGCAAACTATGCAGCGTTGCTACCGCCGCCTGCCTCAGATACTACAAGTGTCAGTGGCGATACACTGGTTGGGTCAGATTGTCAATCGCCTCCGCCGGTCTTTCATGGAAACCCGGTTCCACCTCTTGGTGTAGATGACAGTGGACTACCACGGGCTACACGACTGGCGCCTGACAGCCATGGCAATGATATACCGCTCGATGCAAAGTGGACTCGGATCAAACGCAACCTGGTCAGTATCGAGGTTCTAGCGGAGCGCGGACTGCGTTTCGAGGCACGACCGACTTTTGTGGCAGTCCTGGGATCCTTGACACGCACAGAGGTCGAAGAACTCGCGAAGCGTAGTGTCGAGGTTCGCAATGCGCGCCGGGCAGCCCAGAGCCCTAACAGCGTCACGAACGGTGCCGCCAAGCCTAGACGAGCTGAAGACCGATATCACCCCGACAAGTATCGCAACTGGGCAATCGAGACGCCAAAGGACCCTAACGACAACGGCTACACAATCAACCCATGTGGACGTCGAAAGGGAAGCCACGCCAGCCAAACCACTGAACTGTATGATTCTAGTGACGATGATTCAAGTTCCGAGTATGGCTACACTGACGACGAAGATCGCTACCCACCACCTCAACGCCACAAGCCTCGGCCATACCACCACACCCAGGACGAACTGCGATCAAGAGACGACAGCGTAGTCAGCAATGGCAGTGCTGGTTCAGCTGAGATGAAGGACGAGGACGAAAAGGGTACCAAGGCGTATCCGTTTATCGTGTCGGCACCCAGAGAAGAGTCCAAGAAGTCGGCAAATGGAGAAGGCACAAGTCCCTCAGCAACCGTCCAACCGAAGCCCATTCTTAAGAACAAGGGGGAGGCGACGCACGTACGTTTTAACACGGAGCCACAAATTCTGGACGACGGCATGAACTCTCCATCACGCAGTCTGCCCCGCCGCAGCGGAAGATCTTACGGTAGCGGTCGCGAGAAGAGTCACCACTCTGATCGGTACGCAGACCGAGATAGCCGAGACAGAGATCGCGAGCACGAAAGAGACAGGGACAGGGACCGCACCAGAGATCGAGACTACAGCGACAGACACGATCATCGCCATCGCGAACGCAGCAACGATTACTACCGAGGTGACGACTACGACTCCCGCCAATCTCATCACCGTCGCCGCGAAAGAGCTGATAGCTTTTCGAGCAGTGCTCCAAGCTCATATGGGCGGGGCAAGAAGGACTCTTCGTCGAGGAGGAGGCGCAATGGAGCGCTGAGCGCTGTGGGCATCGGCGGCGCAGCAGCTAGTCTGCTCGCTGTGCTGACGGAAGCTGCTGCTGCTGCGCTGTAGTCTTTTGACTTGTGTATGAGCTTGTCAGTCGGCTTACGAGTGAATGAAAAATACTGTTTCTCTTTTGTACTATCACCTGGAATACGGAACATCATGAAGTCGGTGGTTCATTTGTTATGATATATACCCCAATGTTTGTTTTGGTTTGTTTTTCTTGTAGCATTAGTCGCCAAACCATATGTACGGGAATGAACCGTGTACAAATGTTCCAAATCTGGTTGCTGTACAACATAATTCTAGGTGACAAGTGACTGCAAATCGTCATAGACCAACGGTGCCCTGAGCAGCACATACCAAGGTCAGACAACCAGTGATCGAAACCATGGCGAGCAAATGCGAAATCAATGCCAGCACAATTAGTCATCCCCCCCCCCCCCGAGCATCGAAAATTGACCGACTGTAAACTTTTCATTATATTCATATCTTCATTATGAGCAGGTCGTGGCTGCCTGACCAATATGCGCGCTATCCATGCGTTGCCTGAAAAGTATATATGTACACGTATGATCATTCATCTGCGTCTCATCCCCCTCCTGGTCGTGCTTGCCCCGTTCGCATCCTCTGTAGCACCGTCACCATGGTTCCTACCATAGCCCGCAAAGGTAGCCATGGTGACACGATCCTCCTGGCTATCTGGTGGCACGGCCGCGTTCTTGTCGCCGTTGAGCTTGCTCTCAATCACAGCGCGGTGCTTTTTCGCCTCAGAGTCAACATACTCTAGCTGCGTGGCTGGCTGAGCGGGAACGTCCTCGGCGGCGGCACGGCAAGCCCCATACGCGGAGAGGATGCCGTCCATGCTCGCGTTCGATGCCTTCATCTTCATTTTTCGGATTTTGGCTGCTGTAGATTCTGCCTGGGCGTTCGATTCGGCACTGGCACTTGACGCGGCAGAGACATTACTCTGGACCCGACCGAGAATCTCACGTTTCCGGCGAGTAGGCTTAGCGGACTGGAAGCTGCCGTCACCTGCGGGCATCTCCGCGTCATGGGGCATCAGCGAGTTCAGATGTTTGGACATCTCCTGCTTAGCACGCTGGACCTTGGCCTCCCTTTCTTCCTCCTCAAGCCTCGCTGCTGAAGCCTGACTCTGGGCTTGTGCAGATGCCGTGGCTTGTGTTGGTGGCTCGGATTCCTCCGAATCGCCAACCTCAACACCCGTAGGGAAGCGCTTCAGCATTGGAGCTGCGTTTTCAGCCGTTATCCGCGGGTTCAATTCATTGAGAGCTTTGTCATGCGTCTCTGCCAACGGGGCTGGGTCGAAGCCTGAGCCACGCTCCTCCCTCTGGAATGCTTGAGCCGTATGATAGACCGACTCACTCGTCTGTTGTCGATTCAGCCCCTTTTCAGGAGGAGCAAATGGTGTGCCCTCGCCCGTTTCAAAGGCTGTTCTGTCAACTCCAGCTCGTCCTGACGGTTTGGCGACGACTGCAGACTCGGATCGGGACCTTGCCAATTTCGACCTCTCCTTGACATTTTCGACTGCACGTGACGCTTTTTGTCCAACCTCGTCACAGATAAATTCGGCCCACGGCGCCAGAAAGCCAGTTGACACGCATTGCCACAGCCAGTCTCGGCCAACGACTGGTATGCCTAGCGAGATAGCATGCTCAACCTTCTCCTTTCTTGCCGTTGACAATGAGTGACAGAGCAGCAATGTTGCGCGAGCATTTAGCTTTTCCGAGTATTCCGCGCCCAATTGCACAATAGTCTTCTGCACCTGGTTGAGCTGCAGATCCTGGAACCCCGATGTGCAGATAACCAACTGCGAGAAACGGTCGATGGGAAACTGCGGGAATGGTCTACCCAAGACGATATCAGCAGGATGGACGAGCTTTGCGCCCTGTATACATTGCTCGATGTAGAACTCTGTCACAATCCACACCCCTTCGGGGCATTCAGGATGCGTGTCAGGCTGTGAGTTTTGGGGCACAAGTAGGAATCGTTGACCTGCGAGTCCAGTAGCTGGCGAGACCATTTCGGAGACCGATGCTGCCAGTGCTGCTCCATTCTTGGTCAAGTGCTCCTTGACAATATCAAGCCGCTTACTTGAGAACCCATGTACATGAAAGTAACAATCGCCGAATATCGGTCCTTTCACTTCGGACACGACAGGTGCTTCGTCTGTCGCCGCCTGAGGTGCCGCCACTGGCAGAGCAGTTTCGCAAGTGACGGGAAGGCTTGCTGTGCGTTCAAGAGCGGGTGGTTGCAGATTGCTAAGAGAGGCACGACTGGTCAAGATGTCGCCCCAGAGATTGTCCCGCTGGCTGCCGAGCTTCATGCTTGCCGACTTTCTCAGCTTCCTCCGTCCTTCCGCGGGAGGTGCTCCGTTCGCGTCTCTTGCACGCTTGCCGAGCGCTGTCTGCCGTACCTCCCTCCGGTTCCAAGCTCCTCTCCCCCGCTCTTCGGGGGTCATCAGGGGATCGTAGCATGCCTCTGATAGTATCATTCCCCTTTCGACACTGTCGTGAAGCCACTCGATCGAGACTGTGTGGATACCCCAGTTCTTGGCGGCGCGATACTTTTTGCCCTCGGGTTGATAGGTGATGAGGTGGGTCACGCTCTTTGATAGATCGCCCGTGTAGTCGCCGCCGTTGCTTCGGACCTTGTCCTCAATCATTGTGCGGACGTCGTGTTCTTCGAAGCCTGTCAAGCAACACAGCAGGCGCTGCCGGTCGCGCTCTTCTGGTCGGGAGCTGCTGGTTATACCACCGCCTGTCTCAAAGGTTTTGAGTCGCCATTCGTCCTGGATGCCGAGGAAGTCAATCTCCTGATCGGCCATCCATAGAGCTCTGAGAGCTTCGATCCAGCCGGCGGCCATGGATATGATGTCGGGTCGGTCGCGGGCGACGTGCCGGTATTTTGGAGTATCATATTCGCCGACGATGAGGTGAGTGACGTCAGGGGTAAGGTCGTACTTGTGGGTGCCGCCCATCTCCTTTGTACTGCGGTCGATCATGGTGCGGAGGTCTGGGGGGATGCTTGTACAGCAGAGGACGACGCCCTTGAGGGGTTTGGAAGAGTCGAAGGAAGGCATGGCCGGGTCCGAGGTGGGCGGCGTGGCAGCCATGGTGGCGGCGGTGGCCGAGCCGCTGGTCATCTATGAGGATGAGGTCGTGACTGCGAGAGGGTGTGGCGTTGGTTGTTGTTGGAGTGCTGCATGGGCGAGAAGAGGTTGGAGAAGGGCGCTGCGAGATACCTAGCTGTGCAGTCTGCACCGCGAGGCTATGATCTCGACGGGGTTTCGCTGGGCTGAGGGGTTGCTATTGTGGTGTGGCCATGCGTGGCGAGTGGGGCAAACAAAGGATTGCGGATGGGATCGTCAATGTGAATGTGAACGTGAATGTGGATGTAGAGTTGGGATCACCGTTACTGGTCAGGAGCGAGTGCGTGGTGTTTGCACCTCGAGGACTGGCTGGCTGGCTCAAAGCGGCCTGTGCTGGTGGCCAGAAATCTAAGGCAGGCACGCCACGCGCCTGCAGACGCGTTAAGGGTTCCAGGGTTCCAAGCTCCCAAGGCTCCAAGGCTCCAAGCTTGTGGGGCACCTGCTGCTTACATAACACAGCCATTACTTAGCTAATTACCATGTAGTGCTTGCCCGCTGCTGCTGCGAGTTGCCACCTGGGCATTCAGCGATCCAGCCTTATCAGCAACAATTGATCCATACCACCACCACTGATACCAGTCGAGCCAGCTTGCCAACTCCAGAGCCAACCGCGAGCACTGGCCATTCCATCATCGTCATCCCGGTTCCCCCATGTCGGCGTCGCCTGTGGTTGATCCGTACATACTTGGCTGGACCCGTCCCCGATCGCCAGACCTCACACAGTGCAGCCCAAGAGGCGGCATCGTCAGTTGCATCGGCCCAGGCATCAAACTCTGTCGACCGTTGAAGCCTGGGTCATCCCCGTCCCTCGAGTCGTCGTTTTTTTCTGTTGGGCACCTCGTCTAGCACAGAAGCTTGTTGAATGCCAGACGACCCCTTGCTCGCGGAACGTGGGACATCCTTGCGCACACATGCTGCAGCCCAGCATGACCCTGAGGCCCTGCAGGCGACCAGTCGAGCCAGTCGCGACCAGAGTCACGAGGGTCCAGTGCTGATGCGGGTCCGACTCGAGGTCAACGGGCGCCGTGCAGTGGCTTGGCCGACACCACCCTCGTACAGAGAGGTGGAGAGAGAGAGAGAGAGAGCGTGTGTGTGAGGGTAATGAATCGAGGTACATACATGCATGCATGCATGCTTGCTTAGCCTGCCGCAGCACTTTGTACTTCAGTATGTAACCAGCCCAAAAGGGACTAAGGCGACGCTCGCTAGCGCCCAGCCTCGGACCCTGGCCCCAGGCTATGTCGACGACTGTCGTCATCGTGCGCCCGCCCGCGCAGCAGCCCTTCCTCCGCTAATGTGCTCAGCCCCAGCCGGCACTTTACTGGGGCCCTCAGATACGGGGAGTCCGCGCTGGGGCAGAGCTCAGCAGCCTCCCGTGCAACAATAAGAGCCTCCCGTGACCCTCGCTTTTCTACCACAGCCCGCTCCTTCCTCGACATTGATATCGACATCCGCTCATCCTCTCATCATCTCTTCCATCTCGGTCTACACCACCTCAGTCTCGCACACACACCAAGACTCTCCCACCTCCCTAACCCCCTCCCATATCTCTACCATGGACACCGCCAGACCACCCAGCCGCGGCCGCTCGCAGCCCTCAGTCCGCTGGGCAAACTCACGCAGCCCTTCCCGCTCTCCCTCCCGTGGCTTCCGCACAAACGACTACAGAGCAGACCCGGCCTTTGTCCAAGTCAGCCACCGCGAACCCACCCCGTCATACACAAACTCCTCCAAGAGCAGATCCCGCAGCCGCGGCCCAAGCACAGACCGTGTCCCCTACCCCTACTCATCAGCAGACGCCATGAGCGAACCCGCTCGCTCCCAGTCCCGCTTCTCCACCGCCAAGTCCTGGATCGACGACAACACCAAGATCCGCGACGAGAACGGCAAGGTCGTCAAGTCCAGCCTTGCTGTCCTCGGCGCCATTGGAGCCGCTGCCTACGTCGCCCACCGAACCATCCCCAAATTCATCCCGGGCTCGAACCATGACGGCGACGGCGGTAGCACCACCAGCAGCAACACCAGCAGCCGCAGGAGATCCTCCTCTCGGGACAGACACGACGTCGACGACCGCAGACCTCGCCGTCGCCACCACGGAGGCGAGCGCGTCGAGCGACACCACCGCTACGCCTCCTTCTACGAGGACGACGAGGTCAGACCGCCGCCGCCTCACACCATCGCCCAGGACGGATACTACGACGTCCGGACTGACCACGCCGAGCCGGCGTGGAGCCACCAGTCCACGACCAAGTACATCGACCTGGCACCACCCCGAGGGCCCCCGCCTGCGCAGCCGGGCTTCTACCGGGACGATGACGACAACATGATGTACGTTGACGCGGAAGGGCGGCAGTATGTAGAGGAGTACCGGAGCGGGCGCTTCTGGCCTGGCGGCAGGTTGCCATAGGCGAGCGGATTGGAAAATAGGCAGGATTTTTAGGATTTGTGTAAGCAATATTATTGAACGAGATTACGATATCATGAATCACTATAATTTTTATTCTTTCTTCCATTTTCTCTTCAACTTCTTTCTTTTCTATTTATGAGAAAAAAACTTTTTCCGCCTTGGCGGCCGCCACTATTTTCGGTAGCGAGGAAAATATATATCTCAAAACTGGGACTTGGACGACATAAACATCTGAAACGAGTAAATAGCGCACAGGCGAATGACTGAATAGACTGGGCCATGGTCACAAGGTTGATACCTTTTAGTTTGTGAGCCTTGAAGCCACAAAGCACTTTACAAATACTACGAAACAAGTTGCGATTCCCTTGTTACAAACAAGAACAATACATACTCTGCTAATAGTACAGCCAAAGTCCATTCTAGACTAGTCGGGTCCGTGTCCCCGGTGATGCTGAGCGGAAGAAAAATGGACTATCGTGTGACCCCCCCTCCCCGAAAAACCCCCTGGTGTTTCCAGACCTGGTCGTAGGCAGTGTTCCCTCGCCGTGTAGCCGTGCAAGTGGCATGGGTCTGTATATCCCATGGGTGGAAAAGAGAGCCCACACTCGCCAGCTCCATGCCGCGGCATAATAGACCGTGGGCGTGAATGCTCCACTCATGGCCTTATTTTTGGGAACCACGCGTGGTTCTACCCCAGTAGATCACCTCGACGCTGCCGTCGAGAGGCATGGCGTGCTCATCCTTGTTCTCCGCGTCTATAGTACCCTTCCAATATGTGTCTGCCCAGTAGTCGTTCAGGAACGACAGCGACTCGTTGGCCCTGCACAGCTCGCGCGTGACTCGCAGCGGCCCGTCGCCGAGATCCCTGTCATGGCACTGCAGCGTGGCCGAGACGACAATGATGCCGGGCTTGGCATGCGAGGTGGTCGACTGTGGCGCGGGCGCGGACGAAGACAACATGACCTCGTGCTGCTGCTGCTGTAGCATCTCCTTCTGCCTCTGATACACCTCGAAGAGTGCCATTGATACCTTGGCGTATGCCTGCTGCACGGCCATGAACTGGTACCACCTGCGGACCCTGCGGTGGTGCTCCGGATCACTGCTGTACACGGATGGGTAGACCGGTTCGCCCTTGATCTCGTCAGTCGCATAGATCGCCAGTCTGCAGGAATAGCGCAGGACGTCCTGGTTGAAGAACTGGACCTCGTCCTTGTGCACAAGCATGATGTCAATATCGGGGTGGACCATGGTGAAGTCGAAAAACTCCCCGTGATCGCTGTCGCTGTCGCTGTTGCTGTCGTCGTTGTTCTCCTCAACGTTTTCGGCCTCGACGTCGCTCTCGTTTTCGCCGCCGCCGTCGTCATTGTCCTCCTCGACGTTGTTGTCCCCGTCCAAGCTGTCACCCCCTTCAACGCTGTCCTCCTCCCCTGAGGCGCTGTCGTCCTTGTAAGGAGGATATCTCAGGTCCTCTACACAAGGGAACCGGGAGAGAGCTAAGCGTCGGCTTTCCCCACATGTATGCAGCAATGGCGACAAGACTCGCTCGTGATGGCAAGTCACAGAGTAGGGCAGGGTGGGTACGCCCTTCATGAAGCTCTCGCATGACTCGTGGTATCTGAAAAAGACGACGAGGCGTGGTTCCATGGCCGCATTCCAGATCATGCGGCGCAACTCGGCTGGCAACTCACCGAAGCGTCTGAAGGACGGTTGCCGGACTTGAGTGGTATCGTCGGCTGCGACAACGTTGCTGGGTAGTAGACCGGCTGTGGAAGAGGCCGTGGTGGCCTCGACGTTCTTGTCGGTTTGGCTACTAGCCATCGTTCCGATCTTGAGAATGTTTGTGAAGAGGTCTGATTAGCAACGATTGTGTCTTTCATCAACGATGATGTTTCCGGCGTATCAGTCGTTATGATTGAGCAATTGCCGCTCGTTGGTGGTTCTATTGTGACATATGATCAAAGAGAACCACAGAGACAAACCCCAAGTCTTTATAGCACAATCTTGGAGCTTCACGCATGGATGGCGAGTGTGTCCTTGGGCAGTGTTGCGAGGCATCACGTCGTATCGTTATACCGCAACGCACTGTATCTTCAGCAGACGATGGTCGCTGTTATTTTGAGGCTAGCTTGGAGCGAGGCGGCCATTTGGTCGAAGCAATTTGCAGTCGGCTCAAGCCATACAGGGCATCCATTAGCTTTGACGGATCCATGCTGATGCTTGAGGGTCTTTGTTTCTCCGCCCGTTGCGACTTGTCAATGGCGAGTTGGTAGCGCCGAGTGCTTTCTGTCGTTCCAAGCTGGAGGATGCTACGACTGGATCAGCTAACTGCTCATTGGCACGGCGTGGGAGAGCCAGACTGTCGTTCCGGCGGTGACTTATTTGCTTTTCGGCCCGACGGCGGTGAGGAAGCAGGCATGGATAGGTATATAAGCGAGCGGAGTGGTCCGGGTCTAGATCAAGTAAAATAGATACACATCCACAGCTTCCATGGGTGATATCGTTTCCAATTGCTGATTGCTGTCTTGTTTGTGTGCGAGGAGGAGGGAGGCGTGCTGTGGCCTTCTCATAAGAGTTGATGGGCTGTGGAGACAGCAGCTGGAATTGATTGACAGGTCGAGATGGCAGACGATATGTTTGTCTGGTTCGAAACGACGATTACACGCCGTGCTCCTGCCACAATCAACAGTCAAATGCACTCTTTGTCTCACCACTATGGATGGTCCGTCGTTCCTGCCGAGCAGACACAGTATACATAAGTAAGCAAGTAAGGTAAGTACGTGGCACTAAACCTACATCTCAGACCAGCATCACTTGAGGTGATCATTTTCTTCTTGTTCTTGTATTCTTTCTTTCATTCAGTACGTATCCGATCATGATCTATTTACTTACGGTCCAATGTCCCCATGCCAACAATGGTCAAGAGCCTCTGCCTCAAACCCACACATCCAAACATAAACAACAAGCTGCCTTGATGACTTCTTGTGAGCGGTAACAGCATAACTCGGCTTATCTATCATCCTTCCCATGTTCCTTGTTTTCGCTGGTCTCGCGCCCAAGCGGCTGTGCCGTACCTGTTCGTCGCCAGAAGCCATGCCTGCGGGGTGAACGACACCACCGGGTGCTCAGCAGTGCCCTTATAGTACGCGATACACACATTGCCAGCAAAAGGGAGATTGTTGGACCGCATACCGGTCTGGGGGTTCAGCCGCGAGATGGTATTGTACCAGCCTGGGAACTCCCGCGCGATCTCCTCCTCGACCATGTCCTCCGGTCCGTAGTGGAACGGGCCATGGCCGACATGAGCATCGCGCCACCGGTACGACTCTGGTAGGAGCAGGGTCAGAGAGTCGATAACGGTGCCGCACCCACCGCGGGACGCTAGCGCGTCGTCGATGCGGACGTGCTCCTCGTAGAGTTTGATCATGCACCACGCCTCAAAGTGCGCACGCGACTTGTCCTTGGGGAACGACTCGATGTCGTCGTTGCAGACGGCGGCGATGTGGTCTATATCGGAGGAAATGTGTAGTGCCCAATGCTCCTGCTTGTTGGGGAGGAAATGGATTTCCGTGGTCGGATCTCGCATTACCTCCGCGTTGACAAGGCCTGCACCAGAGAAGTCCTCATTCGGCTCGTATTCCTGGAGGAGCGTGATAGCGACGTCACGGCTCTCGGAGCAGGTGTGCAGCAACGAGTTGGGCCAGGTATCGTGGCGGCACGTCATTGGGAATCTTCTGGGAGGGTGCTGTTTGAGTACCTCGAGGCAGTGAAGGTGGTTACGGCACATGACCTTAAAGATTGGATCCTCCAGTGCCATCTGCCAGATCAGCAACCTGAGCTCGGTGGGGAGCTCACCGAAGCGTGGAAAGCCGGTGCTGCCTTGAACCTGGATGGCCGCGGTGGTGTCCTTGACGACGGTGACCGGATTGTTGTGGATGGAAGCCATGGTGGACGGCCTCAGGGAGGGGTCCCAGAATAGCTGCTCAGAAGTGTACCTCCCGGTCTTTGGGATGTTGGCTGCAGAAAGAACGCCGGGGCCAGGAGCCATGCTGCCTCGTCGTGCTCGGTTTGGGCCGTGATGACGTGGGCGTGAGGCGAATTGGTATGCTGGAGTGACTTGGTGTGTGCTAGACTTGAAGCAGACGAGGCTGGGATCAGATGATGGCTAGCTCTGGGCATTGCTGAGATTGCGATTGCTGCTGGGGACGTAGTTGGTGAGCGAGAGTCTTTATTCGCAGAAGTGTGCTTTGTGCCGGGTCTAGTTGAACTTGAAAGTCTGCTCTAAAAGGAGGCTGAGCGCGATGATGTGGTGCATCCATCCATCCGGCCGGGTGAGATGGGTCATTGATGCCTCGTGGGATCCACGTTTGCAGTGGCCAGGTAGTCCTTGCCTCAGTCTCATAGGAAGATTCCAGAACTGCCTGATACCACTGCTCAAGGTTTGCGTCGGACAATAGAGTCACGAGCCTAGGTGGGACTTGTTGCGAGCCAGGCACATCCAAACGGCAAAGGCTGCTGAGCATTGTTCTTCCCGTGATGGTGAGCTCCGCCCACGTGCAGCGACAGTCTGTTCGTGAGTCAACCAGGCATCGAACAATCCAACGGCCACCAAACCGGCGTGTCGTTGCGGTCTTGACTCACCCAGGCAGACTTGATTGATTGAGCACGGCTTGTGCCCAGGCCGTCGAACAAAGAATAGCGAGAACTGGCAAGCTGTGATTGGCTGCATGGCCCTGCGGATTGCCTCTTTGGGCCGACGCAAGCAGTCCCACTTTTGTTCATTGTTCATGACCACCACCACCAACACAACATGGTGGTGATCACTGTGATTGCTTCAAGCGACTTTCTTTCTTGTGGGATCCGGTAAGTCTGTGGCGCTCCTTTCTCATTGTCTTCTCCTTATTCGTGGCCGTGTTTTGACATTTCGCACACTCACCACTCACCATAATCTCACTGTGATGAATAGGGGTTCGTTTGCACGAAAGTCGTCCATTATCTACGGCCGAACTGATACCGTTGGGAAATCCAAGCTTGATCGTGTACGTGCTTGGTTCCGATGGCGATTGCAGACTCCCGATCCAATCCTACGTGCCCCTTTCAAATGATTCCAACCCACAATGTCTGCTTGCCCACCACCCCGGGCATTCCATACGCCATGCATTCTGCAGCACGGAAAATGTCTTTCATCTGACACATGTGCAGACGAAAAGAAAAGTGGAAGGCTTGCTCCTATGAAAAAGCCGAGACGCGGTGTAGAGGAGCAAGACAAAGCTTCGAGGGGGGACTCGATGTACAAGCTGCGCCGCGAAATTTCGTAGCGAAAGTCAGAGACTAAAAACAAAAGACATCCAACCGGCCTCAGTCCCAGTGAGCTGCATAACCCTAGAGCCCTGTGCTGATGGAAAGAAAGGCATCAATGACGTGCTGACTGTCCATTATCTACAAAAGTCAAAGACGATTGTGGGAATGAACGCCGGCGCCTGAGGTCGTGGGGTTGCTGGTCAAATGTCATTGCCAAATAGCAAGGAGGGGTGAAATGCCGCCAATTATGGGAATTGCAGAAAAGAAAAAGAAAAAAAAAACCTCGCAAAAATGACTCTAGAATAAACAGAAGAAGTGAGTGTGATGTGTGGTCCAGCATTGTGTCATCAGCTGCAGTACCCAGTGCTCCTCGCTTTGCTGATGGTGTATGTGGGAAAAGAAAATGTCGAGTCCACGTGTTCCTAACGCCGCTTGCTCTCCTCGCTTTGGCCATATTTGCGCCATGTTCCCCTTTGGTATGAGGAAACATTAACCCATGAAGTGTCGAGTGACAAGCACCAAACGTGTGTGCGTGTGTGTGCGCGCTCGCAAAGGAAAGGAAGTCTACTTGCTCAGACCACCACAAGGGCCACGCGGCATATTCTGATCGCGCTACTTCTTGAAAACGATCGGGACTTCCTCCCCCTCGATGACATCCAAGTCGTCGTCGTCGTCGTCATCAGAGGTGCCGTCGAGGAGACGCTCAAAGCCCCCGTCTCCCGCTTGCTGCTGAAAGCCGACACCGATGGTGACCCATCCTTCTTCCTCATCGCTGTGCGCCTCACGGGGGCCGACGGCCTCCATGTCCGTGTTGAAAGCCTCGACCGCGGTGACCATCTGCATATTTGCCTCAGTCTTCTTGGCCCCGCGCTTCGCCTGGTCGAGATAGGCCTGGTACAGGGCTGCTTCCTCCTCGGAGACGTCGCTGAGGTTCTCACCGCAGGACCTGTCCTGCATATCGTCTGCGGAAAGCTCGTCGTCGTCTCCCTCAGCGCCAGCGCCAGCGTGATACATGGTCGCAGACAGCGGCGGCGCCGGAGCGGGGACAAGATGCGGGACCTGGTCCTCCAGCAAGTCGCACATCCAGCGCGCCTCGGGACACTTGCTGGCGAACCGCCACGCGGTGACAATCTTGGCCTCGTCGTGTGGCGCGACGTGCCCGGCGTGGTCGACCCAGGTCGAGAAGATGACGTCCGCCTCGTCCCAGCGCGCCGCGACGAGGGCGATGACGACGGAGTCCAGGAGGGTGTCGCTGCCCCGGAGCGTCCTGCCGCCGAGGTCTAGAAGGAGTTCGACCACGGCCAGAGCTTGGGGCCCGCGGACGGAGCCGGGCTCGACGGCGCTCTGGAGGCAGCTCGAGCATGTGCGGACCATGTCGGTGATGGGCGGGTTGGACGGGCTCGAGGTGGTCGTGAGTCGCCATTCGAGGGAGTCGACGAGACCTTTCGCCGCGAGGGCGCAGGCGGGGATCAGGGTGCCTGTAGGGTCGATGCCCGGGACCGAGAGGATGTACTTGATGGCCGCGTCGTGGCCCTCGTCCATGGCCCCGGCGATCGCGCTGGTCATGATCTCCTGCGGGACGTCGTAGTAGATGTTGAAGAGCTCTTTCTCGACCTCCTCGTGCAGATACCTGAGAGCGAGGACATTGTTTTTCAGGAGAGCGACCTCAAAGGGCCGAGGAAACCTCGGGTTGCTGTGGCGAACGAAACCATTTCGGCAGTGCCTCCTGCATTTGTCGCCCATACTTTGTAGGAGCTCAATAGGTTTGCAGTTCTCGATGGCCCAGAGGAACTTGGAGTCGGGCAGGTATCTCTGGCCGTAGAAATCCGCAGTCATTCTAGGATGCGAAATCAGGCTCATGTCTGCCAAGGGTCCGGTGGGGAAAGAAGGCGACTCGTCGTCAGCGTCGCTGGCATCGTCAAAGTAGATCTTGAGTAGTGGTGGCGGTGGTAGTCCGTGGCGACGGGCCCGGGTCTTGGCCACGTAGAGCTCATCGCCGCCGTTCTTGTTGATTGGCGCCGGCTTCTTCTTGAGTAGGACAGGCTTGGGCGGATTCCAGTCGCTCAGGGGAGAGCCAGGCGGCGAGGGGAACCTAATCGTACGGTCGTCGTCCATGGTCGTTGATGTCGGTTTGAAAGAGCTTGTTGTTGACTATATCCGTGAAAGTTAACTTCTGCGGTTGTCAAAATCCTGGTCCAGATGGAGAAGCTCGTACGCAAATTTTGTGTTCCGATCAAAGGATCAGATGAGAATGTGTCGAAGAGTGCTGTTGAAGTAGTGAATCGCTGTTGAGAAAGAGGTAGTGTGTTGTGCAAGTAGTAAGAGATGTGGTGAACTACAAAACACGGAAACACCATCCGCTTCCCAGATTTCCAACATTGATATATCCCCATCCTCACCGGCCTTGATGCCCTAACAGCCTCGATGCCTCGTCTGGTCACATCCGGTCCTGACTAGGGCCCATATCAACAACACCGACACTAGTTTGGCACGTCGATGGCTCCGGCCTTGCTTGGCGCCACACAAGCACTGGACGAGGCAGGGTATTGTGGGTGCCGCCGTTTGAACTTCATAGCACGGCAGAACACGTAGGAATGTTTGTCCTTTCTATAATGATATGGGCTTGACTGCTGTACCAGTGCCTGCGTCTGAATGGGCCTGGAAGGGTTTGGCATGGGGAGGCTGGGAGTTAGTTATTGGCTATCCGGAGAGCGATCGAGGTATCCAGGCACGTGTTTCTGCAAGTTGAATGGTAATGGCACTATCACAGAGACCTGGGGGTTCATTGTCAATCGTCTATAGCGTCAGGGAGTACGAATTGTGCTCCTGGGTCAAAGTATGAGATGGTCTGGCGTGACGCTTGCATCTGCAAAAGTCGGCATGTGTTAGGAATGTTGTCGAGAAATACCGGATCCTGCCAGCTACAACTGGCAAAATGATTCCGCGCGGTATATCCAGAGCGTCTTCTTAGATCGCGGCGATTCGAGTAATCCATCGAGCAGTACGAAATTGACACAGAGAGGGATATATAACCAAGGTGATTTTACTCCCCCAGCCCTGGCAAGACCTCGTGAAACACTGAGATCAGGTTTTCCGCATGCCTTCGGAATCATTTTGCCGTAGACTTTAAGCTGTGCATGAGGAATATATACACAGTGTTTTTCTAATTATTCTTAACAAGAAGGCATGTTTGCCATACGGCCAGCCACTAATGGGAAACCCCACGACTGCATTGTAACAAAAAGGCCCATCGTTGAGCGCTCTAACGATATTCCGGTCTCTCTTCCTTGCTTCTGGTATTCTCTACCCTACTACACTAGCCTCCGCTGTCCGTGGTTGGAGGCCGGCTTGGCGTGGACCGGCGTGCCCACACGAACTGACCCGTCCCGTCTGCTTCGTTGTAGTGTCTTCCTCATGTTTGCCAAGTAGAACAAAACCAGCGGCTTGGCTCGTGTCAGTCCTTTATCTTGCCGGCACCCCAAAGACTAGACGCATAGTGGTCTTCAGTCAGCTCTGCCATTTGTCACCTTCTGGCGTGGAATGTGGCCGTCATACATTCGCGATTGTGCCTCGCACGCTTGGAGGAGGTGCCCTTAATACTAAGTTAGAAGTTTCCGAGAAGGAGAATCGTGCCAGAAGTCCGGCTCCACGTTGCAACAGGTTGACAGGCTTTTCCATTTCACCTTATCGTTTAGAGCATCGCGCTCAAATTCTTGATTTTCATGCCCTGTGGATCTCGCGATGTGTGATAATAATCTCCGAGTAGCTCAACAGCTTTCGCACCAGCACCAGAGGCTGATGGTATTTCATGGATGAGATATCCGGGCCCCAATGAATGCTGGTGTCGAGCAATTCATGCAAATAGGGCCGGGGTTTGCTGGCATGGTTCCGGAAAATGCGCACAGTTGTGCAATCAAGTCTCTTCAGGTATAGCCATGTGTGAAATCGTAAGCATGCAGTTATTGTTTCTGCTTCCATGCCTATCTGAACGCATGTTATGTTGATGCACGTCCAATTTCGAGATGTGCGAGCAAGCAGTCTTTGAGAGTGGCCTTGTCCTCAGATATGCGCACAATGGCTTGACGCCATTGAGATGCATAAGGATGTTTGTAGTCAACCAGACTGCTTTGCAATAGGCTTAATCGGCGAAAAAGCACAAAATGTCTTTCATCGTGAGTCCCTAGTGCTATTTGTCGTAGGCCAGACAGGTAGGTACTAATGACAATGCTTTTCACAAAGCAGACGAACACCTTGCTGGACAGCCTAGATACAGAATCCGGGACTCCAAATTCACAGATGCGGGCTAGGGGGGAGGAAGTCTTGGCGGCCATGAAGCTTAAAATACATATAGGCAGAGATCTAGACCTGGCTGGCAGCAATTACCTGCTGTGCAGAATGCCAGAGCGGGAAGGTCAGTCTTGGATCTTGGGGCAAGTACAGTGATCAGTCCTGATGCTCTGCCGAAGTCTTGCTTGGCAGAAGCCCATTGGAGAAAGTTGTGTTTTTGGTTGGCGATAGGCTTGTCGCAGTGCGTTAGGGCGGGGGGAAGGATGGGGAATCCATGCAGGATTGAAGCCATCGCTCCTCCCGAAAGAGGCTAGCGGCAAGGGAAGGTGGTGTTGTGTTGCCGGATGGTGCCATTGCCAAGGACGACACCTGCATTCTGGGCAGAGAGCACTTTATCTACTCAAGTGCCTTATCCAGTAAGGTACAATATGCATGATGCAGTGCCTGTCCGCCAAGACGCGGCGAGGACAAGGCAAGGCAGGTTGCATTGGTTGTGACCTGCGAGATGCGGCTGCTTGCTGGCTGTGCCCCAGACTCCCATCTACCATCTACCTTGGGTATACATGATGATGCGCCCTCGGCTGCTCCCCCCTTCGCCCAGCGACTTTGCTGCAATGGATCCCTGCATGAGCTTGCGAGGGCATATCTGTCTGCACTGCATCCCCAGATGATACGGTCTGCCACCCTGACAGAGACCTGCCTGAAGCGGAAGACTGCCCCGCATCCGCCGCCGTGTTAAGTACTTTCCTCAGTGCAAGTATACAAGATCGCCATCCCCCCCGCGGCTTGGCATTGGCATCCATCAGTCCATCAATCTCTCTCCAATCCGTCCTTCTTGCCAGTCCATCCAGTCCACTGCCGCCGCCAAGGCCAACGCCCAATGCTTCTCCTCATGGCCGTCGACAGCGCAAAAACCACCGCCTTGCAGGTCGCGTGCCTGCCCGCCGCCAAGATGCCTCTGCCAAGAGCACACTGCCGATCCAGCTAACACCACAACCCACGACACCACGACACCAGCCAGCTCAGTCTGGTCTATCTACGTACTTAAAGTCGGCGTTGCCTCCTCTCTCGACGCCATGAGCCCTCTTCCTCTCGCTCCTCGCCAGCTAGGATAGGCTTCTCGTCTGCATCCCAGCTGCCTCCCGTCGCTCTCTCCCCCACCGACCTGCCCACCATGAGATTCTTCACCTCTCTCCTCCTAGCGGCTCCTCTGGCCGCGGCCGTCCTGCTCGACCGCAACGGCAAGGTGGTCTACGATGGCTACAAGGTCTTCCGCGTGGCTGCCCCCGAGGATGGCACCGACGCCTTTGACGCCCAGATCGCCGACCTCGAGGGTCTCGAGATCTCCCACAATGGCGAGCACTTCGACATTGCCATCCCGCCTGCCCACCTCGACGCCTTCACCACCCTCAACCCAGACGCCCAGGTGCTCTCTGATGACCTTGGCGCCCTCATTGCCAGCGAGGGCGAGATCAAGGAGTACGAGGGTGCCACCATGAGGCTCGCGGCCGCCACCGAGGACGGCGAGGTCAGCACCGCCGCCCTGCCCAGTCTCTCGTGGTTCAGCGCCTATCACGCGTACGATGCCCACCTCACCTTCCTCCGCGACCTGCAGGGCGCCTTCTCGGCCAACTCGGAAATCATCACGGCCGGCACCTCGTTCCAAGGCCGCCCCATCACCGGCATCCACCTCTGGGGCAGCGGCGGCAAGGGTTCCAAGCCCGCCGTCTACTTCCACGGCAACGTCCACGCCCGCGAGTGGATCACCTCCAAGACGGTCGAGTACCTCGCCTACCAGCTCGTCGTCAACTACAACAACGACACCGCTGTCAAGGCCGTTCTCGACAAGTACGACTTCTACCTCCTCCCCATCGTCAACCCGGACGGCTTCGTCTACACCCAGACCACCGACCGCCTCTGGCGCAAGAACAGGCAGACCCGCTCCGGCACCTCTGCAGTAGGTACCGATGTCAACCGCAACTGGCCTTACCAGTGGTCCGGCTCTGGCTCCTCCACCAGCCCCTCGTCCGAGACCTACCGCGGCGCCGCTGCCGGTGACACCCCCGAGAACACTGGTATTCGCCAGTACGGTGACGCTCTTGCTGCCGGCAAGGGCATCAAGCTCTATATCGACTGGCATAGCTACGGCCAGTACATTCTCCTGCCCTACGGCTACAGCTGCACTGCTCGCCCCAGCAACTTTGCCCAGCAGAGCAGCCTCGCCACGGCTGTTGCCAGTCAGATCCGCTCCGTGAACAGCAAGAGCTTCACCACCGGCGGCACCTGCACCACCCTCTATGCTACCAACGGTGGCTCCAACGACTACGTCCAGGATGTCAACAAGGCTGAGTACGCCTGGGCTGTTGAGCTTCGTGACACTGGCACCTACGGCTTCAACCTTCCCGCCAACCAGATCCTCATCAGCGGCCAGGAGCAGTGGAAGGGCATGATGTACCTGTGGCAGAACATGTAAAGTGCGCAGAAGTGAACCCAGGGAGGGGAACCGGAGGATCCGACAGCGAGGAATCATTGTTTGGTTTCTCCGCGTATGCGCGCCATCGCTTCGATGGACAGCATGTCCCGCACGATTGCGAGTCCATCATGAAAGAGATTTTTTTGAGTTTTCTTGTACATAGTCTTGACAACCAAAAGATATATAGCCAACATGGCTGTCATCACGCGTTGATGCTAGTGGCAGCCTGTACATGAATAACCACATGAACATATCATTAATGATTCGAGAACCATACCTTCGTGGCCATGTGTGAAAAAGGACTTTCCGTTCAGTCTAGAATCTCTCAGCAGTGACAATCGAAGCAATGGACTACCAAGGTCTTATTTGAAAACCGTTCCACTCCGCCACGATATAAGCAAGAATCACCGTCGAGCCAAACCACTTCCCATGAAAACACCTCGGTCACCCGAACAAGCGCACAAAATCCCCTTTCTCTCTCTCTCTGAAATGCCACCAGTTCTAGCGTTGTTATTCCTATTTCTTTTTGTCTCTCTCTCTCTCTTTTTTTTTCTTTTTTTAAAGAGCCCATCCTCAACCCCTATCCCCGCCCAGCTCATCCCAGAGACTCATCGCAAGTGACCCAACTCTCACCCCAGCGACAGACCAAGCGAGGTCGTACGTCGCATCAATAAAGTTCATAACTCGGTGCCCCCCTCCCGCCCTCCGGAGAAAGTTACCAAAGACAACGAAGAGCGCCGCGCAGGAAGTCCAGTCCGAGCTTCAAAGGGTTATCATCCCTTTGTGAGTGTGTGCGGGTTTTCACTGCTCGAGATGCGATCAATCTCTGTGGATCTTCTCACACACCGGGGGGGGGGAGACTGGTATTGATACATCTGCCGGTGGTCTCCAGGACGTTTATCCTAACTGGTATTCTGCGTACGCGTATATGACATGATGCTTATTTCCTCCAGATAGAGAGGGATGGCACTGTCCTGGGACTGCACCACTAGCTTGACAACTTCAAAAGAGCCTCCTGCCCCCCCCCTCTGAGGGAGCTCATGGCATCACGTGTGACGCATTGTCCTGTCTCGTGATATCATCGACGGACGCTTCCATCCAGAGCATATAGCAGCAGAGGGTGCTTGTTCTAGTGCAAGACCTGGCTAGTGGATCAAGAGACAAGCCGCGTAAACCTGACCGAGTAGGACGCGTAAGCGACGACAGTCTTGGTGAGAAAGAGGATGTGGTGTACAAATCGTGACCGAAGCCTATGATGACAGTCAGTCAGTCGGTTGAAGCCATTTGGTGACAAACTTGTCATGTTAGCTCGTTGTGGCTCTGCAGTGCGTGGACACGGAACAAAGTCTAAAGGGGATGTAGGTATTGGTCATGGGCCCTGCTCGACTGACACGGGACAGGCGGATGTAAAAGTGACACTGTCAACTACCACCATAATTCTGAGGTAGGGCTGGAAAGATAGGCCCCGTGGTTGATTCCAAGGTGCGAGGGAGAGCTGCCGAAACAACCACCGTAGATTATGTGGTTACAATGGGTGTATATGCCGAGGATCCGTTTACTTTACATGAGACTCTCTCTGAACCGTATCGTCGAAACCCTATCCAACACCGGTCTTATGATGCCCGAGTGTGTTAATAGGCAAGACCACGGGTGACTGAAAGCTTTCGCTAGCCTATCAAGCCTGAAGCTACTGCCGCAAAGGTGTCCGAGTGTGCGGGTTGCTCATGAGAAGAGCGCCGCCTGCCGTCGCATGTCATTGCAGAGAGCACTCACTCTTAGCACGAGGCTCGCTTTACGCATCCAAGAAACGTCATCCGTCACCGAAGGAGTATGTTGGCTTACACCGTAGGACGGTAAGCAGACTACAAGAAAAGCCGCACTAAGCTATTACCGTGTAGCCGGGCCGCGCGGAACCAAGGGTCTTTCAGGGTCCAGATCAGTCAATCCATGATCGCCAGACGTCACACCCACGAAAAGTCTGTGCAGCCAAACTAACGGTCCATTCCGAATTTGAGTGCTGCAGGACAGCATTTGCAGACCGCTGTGCCTAGCGGGAGACTCTGTGTTCGCCCTTCAGACTTCCCGCCATCACACATCGCCACAATCTCGCACAGAGGTCGCCCAAGAAGTATTGGACCTGAGTTTGTCCGGAAGGCTCGGTGCTCGTGCACATTCATGCGTAGGGCCGCAGATATGTGGTTCTGCACTTGCATCGCGTCCGAGGAGAAACACATCCGCGATGATGCACTGCATGTGGAGCCAGCGGCATTCGTGTTGCTCTCTTGCTTGCCTAATAGCTAGTGTGGGAAATGGACAAAGGGTGTTGCAGATTGAGTCCGATCAGTCGATGTTCCACTTCGGCCATGAATTTTTCCGCGGACATTTACACGATATCACACGCGCGAGCCGCTAAGAACTCGACAGGAGGTAAGTGGCTGTGACGGCCGGCACCACTGCGCGGGAATAACCACATTGTCTCGCGAAACTATTTTCCTATGTGGTATCGTACCTGACGAGACTGGCTATTACCGACTGCGACGCTGGCGCGGGGCGCTCTGAGCCCGCCTCTCACCGGCGAGTTTATGCCGTAACACCCGTCAAACTCTGCTAGGTGCCATGCGTATTGGGTGCTGGGGCATAGCGATTGCAAGATCTGTGATGCCAGTCACACTGAAGGGGTACTGCCAAGCAACACAATCCAGGTGCAGGCCTATCCAGAAGTCTTTGTCACATGGGGCGTCACCACTTCTGCACTGCATAAAGCTGGCCACAATGGTCGCTGCTTGGAGGCTGACCTGGACGAATCAGAACCCCGGCTTGGCTGCTTGCCGTGTCTTGTCTCGACATGGCGGCCGCAAGTGTCGGCAAATGTGCAGCCCACACGACGCCGATGACGACAGTCATCATTGCTAGCAAGGAAAAAGAGCGCCTATGCAGCATGGGTGCTTTTGGCTGTTTCCCCACTTCCCCGAACCTTGCTATATGGGTCCCAGATTGGTGGTTACGAGAACTGGAGCGGAGATGCAAAACATGAACTTGTGAGCTAGCCAGTGCCAAGCAGTAACAGAGAAAATATTCGCTTTCCTCAAGCTCTCAGTTGTGGTCTTCTGAAGTGTAGGCATGACTGTGTCCCAAAACGACGACCGTATGTGTTCTGCGGAGTCGTTGCTTCCCTGCATTTCCTGACCTCAAAGCTTGCGAGCGCAAGTGGACGGCTTTCAGCAGTGATCCTGTAATCCTGTCGTGCTGCAGGAATAGCTTGGTCGTGGCGAGCCTGGCGCATCTGACTCGGCTGCCCGGCATCAATGCAAGCATACTATGTATTGCGGGCATGCAGAGTTCCGCGGTCAGGGCCTTGAGGGTGCCAAGGCAGTCAAGGGCCTCTAGGATTTGTGCTGCCATGTCTAGATCTGACGCACCTCCTTGATCAGGCCAAGTCGCGCAACGTATTCACGTTGCCGCCCGCGCGAAGAGGTATCCTGCTGTAGCCAGGCCATCCTTGGTACCATATCGGCATATGGAAGATCTCAATCAGGGACAGCCTATGCACTTGAGCGTCCCTGCCAGCCCTGGCAGTGGGGTTCTTGGCAAATCTGTATTCACAGATAGGCACGAGTAAGGGCAGCGTTGCTGAGATGGATCCCCCCTTGTCTTTGAGCCTGCTCCGATGTTGGGAAACTTTGCACTTCTCAGTTGGCTCTCTCTGAACCTAGATGGCAGCGCCAACATGTTATCGAATCAGTGTTGCGATCGAATTCACAATGAGCTTCCTATTTCACTGTCGGGGGCTGCCTGGGTGCCGGGGCCTGATCAGTAAACAAAGAGACCATGGAAGCCCCTTTGGGGCGTCGAAACGGCGCGTTTGGCTGTGGAGGGCCGGGCATGAGGATTGGTGACGTGGGGGTGAGAGGCTATCTGCGCGATTGGCTGAAGCTGGTGCTGAAGATTTGAGATGGATGGTGCCCGATTTGTCACGGCGTCGGTTTTTGGGCGGGGATGGGAGTGCGTCCACAGCGAAACGCTTGCACAAATGTTCCCTGTTTAGGACCGTCCATGACAGGATAGGCTGGACTGTCGAAGTCCTGCAGTCCAGTTCAGTCTATGCCGAAGGCCAGACAAGCTTGTCTTTGCTGCGCTGAAGCCTCAAGCCCTGCTAGATGGATCCTAGCCCTCACTGTGTGGAGATGCAGGGAGCCGGCGGGGCCGAGGACGACGACCTTATAGTTTTTCTTCTTCTCGGGTCTGGGGTTGCCTGTCGGTTCTCGTGAGGTTGAGATGAGGGCGTGACAAGGTATCGAATGCCCTGCGACGATTTGAGACGAAGGAGTTGGTCCAACCGTCGGACGAGATGTCAGTGAGCGAGCAAAGACTGCTGACACTTCGTGTTGGTGCTTGCTGGCACATGCCTGTGGACACCCAGGCTGGGCCCGTGTGACTGGGAGCCGTTGAGGGAAGCTAGAGCTCTAACTTGGAGAGCGACGGTCATGCAACATGCTATTTCGGGGCTTGGAGCTAGCGTGAGAGGTTTGTGCGTTGTCAGATCTGGCGCTGTTCCACTATGGCGAGCACCCGGCACGGTGGCGCTGAGACTGACTGTCGCACGAAGTAAAACGCAATTACTGCTGGCAGGGTGCTGAGACGACGTGTGGTGGCTGAAAGGACCGACAAGCGAGATGATGGGTGAGGTTGAGAATGGGCATGGGGATGAGGATGAAGATGAGGATGGAGGCAAAGTTTGCGGAGGCAGGCACGACTTAATGCTCAAAAGACGGCAACCACGCAACAAACAGTCCCCTGCTGCAGCATGTGCAGGAACTGCTGCAGCAGTCGCCCGCAGTTATGGGATTACTGTTGCGATGCGTCTTCGCGTGCCATTCAATCGACCGCAGCAGGCAGACAAGACTGCATCTAGACGACATTCCCTGGCCTGGTATCGTGCGTCGAACGGCACCGTTCTCAGCAACATTATTGTGTGTGATAGTGCCAATGATATGCACGCACCACAAGAGAGAAGGGGGGTTGCCCGAGAAGGGCAGCATGGCAGTCGAGAGCCTGCTGCCTTGGCCTGCCCCTGCCCGCGAATGAAATGTTCCTAGTGGCTGCCCAAGACAACCTTGGCAGCTTTTGAGCACTTGCATGTCGATATAGGCCCGCTACGACATCATCCGCAGATCGCGGCAGCACAGGGCGACTGTCGTTGACTCGTCGTGAAGTCGCTGAGCTCACTCACTGCTGAGCGGCAGCCGGGTGCCTGCCGGAGCCATGCCCTGCTATGCTATGCTATGCCCTGCCCACCGCTAGTCGGCCTCACAGTTGATGGAATCCGTCCTGGATGGCGCATGAGTCGTGTTGCGCCCCCCTTCGCGCCATCGTCATTATTCGGCCCGTGCGGAACTCGATGCTTTTTTGCTCGCGCCAGCACAGGACAAGACGGGCTGAGAGCAAGGCGGGCCAGTCGAGCCAGTGTCCTGACGTCCGACTGCAGCCAACTGCAAGGGCGTCTCTCCCATGAGCGAGGGAAGGGTCCAAGGTCGACATTGCGTAAGTATGGTTTTTTGGTGATTGTTATTGGGCAGAGCCTGCGGATAGGGCAGAACATGCACTCATTCGGTAATACTGCGTCTAACTAACTGGGTCTGCGTGGAACGGATCATGCGCCGTCATCGAGGCACAATTGCAAGTGCGGCCCCTCTTGCATGCCCCAAGGCACATGTGCCTCTCTCTGTGCGTGTGCCTGTCCATGGCATGGACGAAGACACCACCACCATCCACCAGTGAGCACGCCCGAAGCGCCCAAGTTGGAACCCTATTTCCTGCCAGGCGTCGTCATCTCCTGCTCGTGTCTTCCTACAACTGCAACCTCGCCGCGCTCACCGCGACCTGCTTTACAGTCCCTGCCCGTCGGTCACGGTCGTCGCCTGCCAGCGCAACACACATCACTCTAGCTGTTACAGGACTTGAGTCACGCACGACCACCACGACCATTCACGCTCCCATTCCCACTGTCACATCCATTCAGCCAGCAAGCAAGCAAGCAAGCAATCAGGCAGGCAGGCAAGCAAGCAAGCGAGCGGCCAACCTGAAGCAAGCAGCCAAGCGGATATCCATCGCATCCCTAAGTAAAGTACCTTGGGAACGCAGCCACTTGCCAGCAGAGTTCAGGTAAGCGGGCAATTCTTTCTTTTCTTCTCGTCGTCTCCTCTCATCCATCTTGTCCTGCCCTGCCCGTGCCAGCCATGGCCAATATCAACACCAATATCAATGTCAATGTCGGCTGCTGTGCCCCCCGACCCGCTCACTACCACTGGTAGTCACTGATCCTTCGTCCCATCTCGTCACTCCTCCTCTGGTCTCATTATTTCTTCTTCGCTTCCGTGCTGCTGGCTGGCGTGGCCTGGCTTGGCGAGCTGAAGATCCTCAGGCCGAGTTCGGCTGTCGATCGTCGCGGCCTCATCACCGTGTCTGCCGTCCTTGGTTCAAGTGATTCCGTCCCGCTCCCCGGCTCTTCCGGAATTTGCAGCGACAAGTCACAACCAACAAATACACCCCACGCCGCCTGCCCCTGCCCCAGAGGAGAAAAGAAAAGAAAAGGAAGACGATCGCCCAGGCTCAAGGATCCAAATTGTTGTCATTGTCGCTGTTGTTGTGTTGTTGTTGCCTGCCTGCCTGCCTGTGCAAGTCCTTGCTTGGCGGGTTGCGCGCCAGCACATCACCCAGCACAGCACAGCACAGCACAGCACAGTACAGCACCGAGCCCAGGCGTTCTTCTTCTTCTCCTCCTTGTTCTACTTCTGATTCTTCCCCGTCTTGCGCACCCCCCCCCTGTACTTCCCTGTTTGTGTCGTGTTGTCGTGTGCTGCTGGGCTGGCGTCGAGCGCCAGACAGGCCACAGGCTAGGTGCTCCAGTCTGTGGGTGAGGGCTGGGATCTCCCCGTCTCCGCCTGTGCCTCCGCCTGTGCCTGTGCCTTCCTTCGCCTGTGGCTTTGCCTGCACCCACGCCCACACCCGCATCCGCGGCCGCTGCTGGGAGCCGCCCTGTGATTTCCACATTGCGCGCTGGTGATTTCACCTGAGCCGCGCACTGGCGCCCACGCCCTCGGTCATCCCCGTGCATTGCCCATCGCCTGCCACCTGGGTCTGGTTTCATCTTTGGCCCGTCGTGGCACCCGACGACAAGCCTTGTTTTCTGCCACAACCCGGAGCAAACCCTGCGTCGTCTCTTGCCCGAGGCCAGGCTTATATCCCCCCGGCCTGCCAGACACCACCTACCTGCACACGACTTACTGTACCACCACAACACTCAGCCAGCCCTCGAATAATTCCAGTGTCCATTATCCAGTAATCTAATCGCCCAGCATAACATGACAGACGCCCAGCCGCGGCCAGCGAGACGGTCGACCCTCGACACCAGCGACGAACCTGCGGCACTGCGGCCCTTGTCCGCAATCGGGACACCCACCGTCTACTACCGCACGCGGCCAAGCAGGCGCAGCACCACCCAGCAGGGCGGCCTGCCCATACCCCACATCCGCCCGCGGCCTCGACGGCCCCAAGCCATCCACATCATCAGCTATCCTGCCGGCTACGTCCCCTCCGACCTTCGCCCTCCGAAACCTCCCAAGAAGACCAGCAGACGCCAGCAGCGCCGCCAACAGCAGGCTCGCATCGAGAAGCGCACCAGCTGGGCAAGTTCCCAGAGCCCCGAGCCCTCTCGCAGTGTCCTTGACAAGGTCTTCGGCCCCCTCAAGCTGCACTTTTCACACGCCGATCCCGCTGCCGCACAGCCGCCCGATTACGACACGGCAATCCGGCCAGAGACGCAACTGTCGCAGCACCCGCTCATCTCAGCACCACCATCACAACACTCTGTCGGCTGCGCTACTCCACCAGGCACAGACGTCGACGTCATGGTCGACACCAGACGATCGCCAATGCTCAGCACATCCTTATACCCATCCCAGATGAACGGCAACACGACGGCCGGGCGCTCGCTCAAGAGTGTCATGAGCTCCGTGACAGAAGTCCCGCGGCCAGTCGCCTCTGGAAGCGGCCTCTCGTGCTCAATCATTCTTGCCGAGCCCAACGTCTTCCTCACTGGATTCGACCACGATGGCCACACACGGCACGAGTCAGCCAACTCGACTGCTTTGTTGCGCGGCAGGCTGCAACTCAACGTTTCTAAGAACACCAAGATCAAGGCTGTCACGCTCAAGCTGTCTGGTCGTGCCCGGACAGAGTGGCCCGAAGGCATCCCACCTCTCAAGGTTGATCAGTTTGAGGAGGAGTCCCTTAGGACACAGGTTCTCACCTTCTTCCATGCCCAGCATGAGACGTGGGAGACCGACTACGGCAACCAGTGCACCTTTACCCTGCGAGGAAGCGGCGAGGCATCGTCTAGGAACAACTCATCGTTGACTATCCCAGGAATCCTGCCTTCGTCCAACTCTTCCAGCTCGATACACCAGCGAAGCAGATCCGGTAGCAGCTTCACAGCGCGCGACTACAAGAAGTTGTCACTTGCGAATGGCCAGTCAAGGAGTTTCGGCAAGGGCGAGACCCAGTCGAGCGTCAATGCTCAGCCCAAGGGATACAAGGTGTTTTACCCTGGCACTTACGAGTACACGTTTGAGCTGCCTATCGACCACCACCAGCTGGAGACGACCAAGTTGCAATTTGGATCCGTAAAGTGGGAACTCGAGACGGTCGTGGAGCGTGCGGGAGCATTCAAGCCGAACTTGCACGGCACGAAGGAGGTCTCGGTTGTCCGTGTTCCCGACCAGCTCTCACTCGAAATGACTGAGCCGATCTCAATCAGCCGCCAGTGGGAAGATCAGCTCCATTACGATATAATGATCTCTGGAAAATCGTTTCCACTTGGCTCGAAGATCCCCATCGCCTTCAAACTCACACCACTCGCAAAGGTCCAGGTGCACAAGCTCAAGGTGTTTGTCACCGAGTCTGTCGAGTATTGGACAAACGATCGCAGAGTGACCCGGAAGGACCCCGGCCGTAAGGTGCTGCTCCTGGAAAAGGTTGCTGGCAAGCCACTTGACAAGCAATATGAGAGGTCTGAAGTGCGTGTCCTGAGTGGTGGTGAGCTGGCACCCGAACAGCGTGAAGAAGCTCGTCGCATTGCCGAGCGACGGAGAAGTATGGAAGCCTCACGAACTCACACCGCTGCTCAGCCTCTGCCGGAGCCGACGGAGAATCTTTTGGGCGATTTGGATCTTGGTCTCGAGTCATACTGGGCTGCCACGGAAATCGAGATGAACGTGCAGCTGCCTACATGCGAGCAGATGGCCAAGGAGAAAGGGGTTCGCTTGCATGCCGACTGCAGCTGGAAAAACGTCAATGTTTTCCACTGGATCAAGATTGTAATGCGCATCTCTCGTCTTGACCCAGACGATCCAGCTGGCAAGAAGCGCAGACACTTCGAAATCAGTATCGACTCGCCATTCACTGTTCTCAATTGTCGTGCGACGCAGGCCAACACCGCGCTCCCTGAATACAGCGGCGCCGATATGCCAACATACCGCCAGCAAGCTAAATGCGGATGTCCCGACGCTGAAATTATGGCGACCAACCCGAGCCCAGCATCCAGCACGGGCACGATCCCTGGCATTGATTCGTTTTCGAGCCTGCCAGGTGTTGATTCGCCCGGCATTGCACCTCCTCCCGCCGCACATCTCCAGCAGCATCCCGGAGCGTCAACACAGCCTCTACATCGACCGTCTGCAAACCCGACAGCACCTCCCGGACACCGGCCCATGCACCTGCTGCGCTACCCGAGCTTCAACCCGCCAGCATTTGACGAAGACGAGGCGCCTCCGCCGCTGGCAACGCCGCCCCCTCAATACGACATTGTCGTCGGTACACCTAGCGTGGATGGTCTGGCTGACTATTTCTCCCGGCTCGCCGACTACGACGATGGTGACACGGACAGCGATGACGAGTCACGCAGTCGCCTGATGGACCGTCACGGACGCCTTAGCATTGCGAACCCGAGGACCCCTGGCGGTCGCACCGTTGCAAGCCGCAGCATGGACCTCCCACGACCCAGTGTGACACAAGCCTAGTGTGTCTTGAGCTGCTGTCGCGAAGGAAGTTTATCAGAGTGAGCACAAGTACGCGATCTGGGCTTCCCGAGCAGGAGGACATGACCAGTCATATAACTATTATCAACACATGGAAAGCATCACCAAAAAAAAAAAAAGATTCAAAGACAAGCAAGCATCTGCTACAAACGCATACACACGACCCACGACATGACGGTAAACGGAAAGGAATAGATACCACAATCGGGAAGATACCACTTTTGGAGTCAATAAACCGGCGCATTCATTCATTTTCATTGCGAAACCTTTCTTTTTCTGTCTGATTTGGCAGCATTCCAAGTGATTTCTTTTTTTTTTCCTTCCAATTTGTCGAATCTCGCGAGATACCTCTGGGCATGGTCTTTGCCACATGGATATTGTTTCGGAGTTGGGCATACCTGGTGGCGCGAAAGGGACCTTTTGGAAATGGTGGGAATCGGGGGGTGATGAACCAATTTGTAAATAACCGGTCAAGGCAGGCGTGTGTTCTGCTGCTTACCATAGGTTGGTAACATATTAAAAACGTGCCCCACTCGACTTTTTATGTCTTTCGCTAAATAGAGCGCATCGTTGGTACCCTTGGGACTAGTTATTGGTCGGTTAAAAGACGGATAAAACACGTCATTGAATAGTATGAATTGGCCAGAGATCTCGAGCTAGTGAAGCGTCCCGACGACCCGGTACACTATTAGATTGTTTTCGTTTTTGCCGGTAAGAAGCTTTACATGCCCCCCTTCACGAAGCGGCTGAGGTGATCCATGCTAGTATCAACTCTTAACCCCGAGGAAGCACTTGGACGGCGATCCAATCTTTGACTGTACCTTTAAAAAGCATGTACATAGAGACCGATGTTTCGTGATGGTTGCGGGTCGGTTGAGTTGAGCGGTATTGCTAACGGCTCCTTCTATGTCTGGAAGGGCCGTATCACTTGCTTCTAGGGATTCCTGTCCACATATATATATACATATATATGTGTGTGTGTGTGGGTAGGCATACTGGATCATGACGATGACGGGACTGCCCTGTGGTTGTGAGCATAGTGTATCATTATATGTCTCTTTGAAGAAGAACGTGGTGGCATGCATGCATGCGTGCAAGTGTAAGTGTACGCGGTCGCCACGTGCTAACCTAGGTTCTTTGCCATTGCAGCTTGAGTCTGCCGGCTGTTTTGGCTTGGGGGGGGGGGGGGGGCTTCGTATTGTCTGTATCGTGTATGTACGTGCGTGAGAAGGGCCATTTCGCCCGGCAAGTGCTAGGTATGTCTGTCCGGTGACTAGCCTAACCTAACCTAACCTAACCTAACCTAACCTAACTTAATTCAGCAGGTAAAATGAGATGCTTTGGGAAACGATCTTATGCAAGTCCTACCTATACTGGTAGTTGCAGGCTGGGTTGGGCAAGCGAGCGAGTGCCGAGGCGGAGGCGGGCGGAGGAGCAGGCGCGGAGGCGCGGAGGCGAAAGACGGCGGGCGGGCAATAAGTGCCGGGATCTGGGGTAATGTCAGCGGGACGCCAGGGCGGATGTGTGGACGGAGTACGTGACATGTGGACCGTGGGGGTTTCGCTTCTGCGGATGATCACCCTCCGCATGCAGGGCAGGACAGGCCAGGGTAGGGTAAATATCACGCAACGTACGTACCAAAGCGGTCATGGGGGAATGGAGCCTGCATCAGGACGACGAGGACTTGATCTCTAGCATGTGCTTTTGTGTTTTGTGCGTGTCGGCATGAATTATGAAGTCGTGGGCGCCTGAAGGTTGTCGTCTTTTTGGCGGGTATTGTCGGGCTTGCGGGGGGGGAGAGGGGGGGCTAGAGCCAGCATGTTTCATGTGAAATTGGTGTCGTGTTTGACAGCTGGGAGTTGAGATTGGTGTTTGCCACCGTTTGTTTCGTCCACGTTATTTGGAACTAAACGACTTTAGCCGGTACGTTGTTAGTCAGTGTCTACATGGGATGATGGTCTTTGCTCTTTTTGGCTGATGTTCAGGAACTGGCAGCGATGCCAGGCAACAGACAGGGCCGGGGTTGCGCCAGATGTCCATGTGCCCTCGATGCTAGTGCCTGGCCTGTGGTTGTTCCTATTGGTCTTGTTCTGTTGCAGCTGGCGGCTGAATGCTTTGCAGAGATGCAGGGTCACAAGCCATGCGGCGTCTCGACGCCGGCCGGGGATCGACAATGGGGATGCAATTTATCCGACAAGTTCCTGAGTCGCCATCCATTGGCGGTGATTACTTACTGCCTTGGTTCACCAAGCACCATGCACCGGGTACTATGTGCTATTGACTACCCAAAGTAGGTAAGTCAGTAGCATGTCGACCATGCCCAGGAGGGTGGCGGAGGACGCTGATCCGGGGTATACTCCATGTAGAGCAAGCAACTGCATGGGGAAGTCGCGATCCACCTACTCGTTTGCTCCTGCCCTGCTGCTGCCCCTTTGCTGGTTTGCTCCTGCCTCATGCCCAGCGACATGGACAGTGGTTAAATACCACCCGCCGCCCGCCATGGCCGTCCTTGAAAATGCCAAGCCCAGCTTCGTCACCAGCTCGACTCTTGACTGCTGTCTCTTCCAGTGCTCCTCGCCCTCCAGCTGCGGTCCACAGTCCCTAGTCCCCAGTCTCCAGTCCATCACTCCACTCCCGCCACGATGCGTTTCCAACAGGCAGGCGCGGTGCTGCTGGCCCTCGCGGTCGGCAGCGCCTCGGCTGAGACGCTCGACTCGCTCGCCAAGAAGGCCGGCAAGAAGTACTTTGGCTCGGCCACGGACAACGGCGAGCTGTCGGACACGGCCTATGTCAAGATTCTTACCTCCGAGTTTGGCAGCACCACGCCCGGCAACGGCCAGAAGTGGCAGTTCACCGAGCCCAGCCAGGGTCAGTTCTCCTACACCGATGGCGACGTTGTCCCGGCCCTCGCCGCCGCCAACGGCATGATCCTGCGCTGCCACACCCTCGTCTGGCACTCCCAGCTGCCCTCCTGGGTCTCGTCGGGCTCCTGGACCCAGGCCCAGCTCACCTCGGTCATCAACACCCACATTGCCAACGTCGTCGGCCACTACAAGGGCAAGTGCTACGCCTGGGATGTCGTCAACGAGGCCCTCAACGAGGACGGCACCTGGCGCACCTCCGTCTTCTCCACCGTCTTCAACGGAGGTGACTTCATCCCCCTCGCTTTCAAGGCCGCCGCTGCCGCCGACCCCAATGCCAAGCTCTACTACAACGACTACAACATCGAGGCCACCGGTGCCAAGCAGGCCGCTGCCGCCAACATTGTCAAGCTCGTCAAGTCCTCCGGCGCCCGCATCGACGGTGTCGGCATGCAGGCTCACTTGATTGTTGGCCAGCTCGCTGCCAAGTCCTCTTACGAGGCTGCCATGGCCTCCTACATCGCTGCCGGTGCCACCGAGGTCGCCTACACCGAGCTCGACATCCGCCACTCCTCGCTCCCGCCCTCCAGCTCCGCCCTCGCGCAGCAAGGAAACGACTATGTCACCATCACCCAGGCCTGCCTCGACACCAAGGCCTGCATCGGTATCACCATCTGGGACTACACGGACAAGTACTCATGGATCCCCGGCGTCTTCCCCGGCCAAGGTGCCGCCCTGCCCTGGGACGAGAACCTCAAGCCCAAGCCCGCCTACACGTCCATCAGCTCCGCTCTCGCTGCCGCCGCTACTGGTGGCAGCAACCCCCCCGCCGGCAGCACGACAATGGTCACCTCCGCGACCACCACGACTGGCGGCAGCACCCAGCCTACCGGCTGCACGGCCAAGAAGTACGACCAGTGCGGTGGTCAGGGCTGGAGTGGCTGCACCACCTGCGCGAGTGGTTCAACTTGCAAGGCCTCGAACCAGTGGTACTCGCAATGCTTGTAAGAAAGTGCTGGGCGCTGATACTGCTGCCGTCAGTATTCGTGTCGGGGCAAATTACTCACCCGTCTCGTAGACGAGAGAAATGCCATTTCGGATGCGAGACGAAACAAGGGGGGGAAAAACTGTTTTTTGGAAATTAAAAGGATTTCTCGGTGTACATATTACCAAGAATATATGTGTCATCAACATAATCTTTCTGTGTCTGTCTATGTCTACGAGAATGTTATATGCTCGCGGTGGATGTGACATCGTGGTTGACAATGTGACCAAGTGCCAGTACACAATGAGACGTAGGTTACTTGGACTAATATGGCTGAGGATAATAAACGCGACCTATTTTCACTCGTGTGTTTCCTCTCTTCTTCTCCTTTTCTTCCCCGAGACCGGACTGATGCAGCCGCGAGATCATCAAAATCAAATACAAGCAGACGAAAACGCAGTCAGAATGAGATCTGCGTATAGCAACTCAGCTATCTGACTGGAAGGTCCAGACTAGAGCAACCTAGGCGAGCTTCAACTTTAAGAAACAAAAAACAGAGCCCCGTCGACAACCAGGGCACACAGCACACACAGCCATACCGCAAGCAATACACAAAACTTTGTGCAGAAGCGATATCGCTTTTCCATGAAGAAAAGTCACGTCCATGATCTGGGGAATATTCAAGTCATCAACTTGTCAAAAACTTTCCAAACGCTATGTCCCACCCAAAAACCTCTCTCCCCAAAGCACCAAGCCCGTTCTCGAGTAACCATGATTCAGGTAACTACTTGAAAGAAATTAAAAGGCGGAAACGGGGGAAGGGGTTAACAAAAAAAGAGGCTACTGCCCCATTTCACCCTCGTCAGTCAATACATCATCCACGACCGAGCCCCTTCGACTCGACGACGCCATCGACAGCTCATCTTCGTCCTCCTCGGCAATGCTCTGATGCTGCACTTTGATTATAGTAGTCTCCCCATCCGGTCCCGTGATAGTCCTATCATCATCGTCGTCGTCATCATCATCAGCACCACGCCCACTCAGAATCGACCCGGAAACTGACCCCGAGGCACCTGACGGTGCGGCAGAGACGCTTCGGCTGGCCGTCCTTCTCGATGCTGTCGACGGCGCGAGAGACCCGCCGCGCTCCGCTTGCTGCTGCTCGGCGTAAGAGTTGACAATCTTGCCCAAGCTGACGTGGAGCTTGTACAGCGCGTTGCGGCCCGTTGCGTCCGTAAGCAAGCCTTCGTCGACCGCGGCGTTGGCGTCGGCGTAGAGCTCACGGATCTTGTCCTCCGAGGAGCCGGGGGAGATGTATAGCTTGCCTAGCAGGGGGGCAATTGTCTTCTTTTCCTCTTCTGTTGTATTTATTAGTTTTGCTTGTGCTGGGATGTTATTGTAGGAGGGCGGTACGAAAGGGTCACTTACTGCTGAAGTTGCTGTCCAGCTTCTCGAGGATATCCCGCGCGAAGTCAAGGTGCACATCGCCATTCACGTTCCGCTTGTCCGCGTCCATGTCCATACCAGGAGTAAAGCACTTGCGCGGGTCCGTCCAGTCGACTAGACACGAGCCGATCGAGTTTAGACTGGCCATCTCCTCATTCACGTCAATGTCATCGTCATCGAGCCCTTCGCGGACGTTGTAAAGTGTGTGCAGCGCGTCGAGTGCCACGGAGCGCATGAGATCCTGGTTTTCGGTTCGCGAGAAACAGAACACTGGGAGGAAATAGTTTAGAGCCTGTCGCACAGCCTGGTTCTCGGCCGTGGCTGGGTCGAAGTAGGCCACAATCAAGGTCTTCAGTAGTTCGCCGGATGTATCCCTGTCCGTGACAACACGGCCAAGTAGCAGTTTTGATACGGCGACAACAGCTGCTCCTTGCACTTCTGGGTGTTTTGTACCTGACCTCAACGCCTTGACGTAAACCTTGAGCAGCGTAGGGTTCGCTGAAAGCAGCTGCGCGCCGTGAACATTGAGAATATCGGTAAGAATGTGGATGGCTGTGATCTGCAGCGCCGCGTGACCCTTGCTGTAGAAGTGCATGAAGAGTGTCAAGTTCTCTTCGGCAAGCGGGCGATCCAACAATGCGCAGAGGCCAAGACATACCAGGCCTCGTTCGCGTACAGGAGCCTCGTGACTGCGTACTGCCGGAACAACTAGGTTGTTTAGCATCGCTACCAAGTGGTCGTTCTGCTGAAGGTTGCCTTCCACGCTCGTGAGCATGCACTGCACCACGTGGAGACACTTCATGTTGATCATGATCTCCTTGATAGCTTTCTCACGTGCCTCCTCTTCGGTGAGATCAGCGTCCTTCTTCTTGCTTCTAGTCGGTGTGCTGTCGCGAGTGACTTCTGACCGGGCTGAGTGGAAGCTCTCATCCTCGTCCATGTTGTCTTCATCGATCAGAGTGTCGTGAATGTCTGCCACAGACTCGAGGACTACACTGCAAAACTCTTTCTCTCCCGCATTGTCGGGCGCGCAGAGGCCACGCAGTACCTCAACTGTGAGCTTAGTGACCTCATCCGGAAGCTCAGCAATAGACAGAGATTGTCGCAGTAGCGCAAACATCTTCCTGCGACCGACCTCGTCCGAATAGTCGAGAGTGAGTGCAATGTGCAAAAGCTGTTCCACTATAAACTCCTGCTCAACTGTGTCCTCCTCTTCTTCGTCATCATCCATGTTCTCCTGATTGTTGAGTTTCCTAATAGCTTCAATCAGAACATTTAGGTATCGCTCGAGGAAGAAGGCAAGCTTGGTAACTTCGGGGAGCTTCTCTTCGAGCAACGACTCGTACTTGCGGTTTCCCTCGGTCCGGCAAAACTCGTTAAAGCTTCGAGCCATAAAGACTGACTCGGCACTGAGGGTTTCCCAGAACTGATCATCAAAGGCTACAGCCTCGCGGTAGTCGGGCCGGCCCTCCCAGAACCCTTTCATGGCCTCAAGGGCAACGCCGTTCTCGACACCCGAGTTCACCACATCGATACGTTCGAGCAGCTCCAATAATCCATCAAAGCTGACCGGAGCAGCCTCAGCCGGTCGATCGCTGTCGACAGGCTGTTCAAGTCCAACGCAGTCCTCTATCCAGCGTTCACGGAACAGCCTGCCAGCGGCTTTTCGTACGTTCTCGTCGCGGTCCCGAAGACCCCAGCGTAACAGCTTCTCTCGCATAGAGAGCGACAAGTGACGAAAGTCGCCAAGAGCAGGTAGCAGTCTGGAATATACCGCACGACGTGTCTGCGCGTCCGAGTCGCGAGCACGCTCAAGCAGGTACGGCAGTGTGTTGGGCAGTATAGGCAGATTGACAAGGAGCGATCTCCGCACATCGGCACTGGGGTCGTTTTGAAGTACTTCTAAAAGCTTCTCCAACAGACCTGTCTCGGCGTCGTCCTCGCTATCGTCTGAGTTGGCCATGCCCTCCACCTGGTTCCCGGCTAACCGACCGAGACCGAGGACTGCTTGTGCTCGCACCATCGCCTCTTTGTCGCGAATACGCTTCAGTAGACCTTGGCGTAACTTTTGGAAGAGGTCGTCATCAATCGCATCCAGTGAGTTGATGATATGTGATATGAGCTGCGTCGATCTAAAGCGAGAAAGCTTGTCCTTAGCCATTAGCAGAGGCAACACAGACTCCATGAGCTTCGTCGTCAACCTCGTGCTTGGCGTTTCGGGCATGGTGCTAGCATCCGCGTCCTCCTCGCCGAGCATGTCGTTGTCTTTATCGTTGGCATGTCGCAGAAACAGGCCGACAAAGCGTATCGTCTTATCTCCTACACTCTCGCTCTTCTTGACTGGCATTGACCGTACGACACAACGGACAAACTCGCGGTTGAAGTCATTCTCGTCAAAGTCTTCGGATTGTATCTGGTTCTTGTTCGGCTTCGTCGGCTCATAGCAGCAGGACTCGTGGATCTTGCGCAGGTTGACCACGAGTTTTCGGTGTGATGCTGTTGTCTTTTGCGCGTCGCGGAAGACGGCGGCTACTTGTGTCCGGAGGGCTGAATCAGGGCCCTCATCGGGGATGTGAGCGTTGGAAGAGCCTGAACCGCGCGAGGCGGCGGCCGTTCTTGAACCGCGGCCGACTCTAGCAGGCATTATGATGTACTCTGTGGTGATGGTGGGGTGGCCGCGTCGTCCAAGTCGTGGTTGTCGTTATCCAGCAACGAAGTTGTAGCTTTATGGGCGTAATGTGTCGTAGTGTCAATTGGGCGTGCCGGCGCTGGGTGGTCTAAGTTGTGGTGAGTCTCTTTGCACCAGCATGCACGGAGAGAGGTGCAAATCGATGCTTTCATGCGCCTTCGTTGTGCGGATCGCGGGGACGGGAAAGTGGTGTTTCGCGCTTGTCCCTCACCGCACGCTAGGCTCCCTGCAACCCAACAATGGGGGGTTCATGTCAATAAACGGACATGTGGTGTGCCCCGCGATTGGGTGGCGGGCTGGGAACATTGGATGCTGCTGGGGCAACCATGCTCGGAGTGGCTGACTCATCAGGCAGTCGGAGTGCGCCCCACTCCGGGGGGGGGGGACCTGCATGTCTCTCCAGCTCGAGGCTCCGGCACCGTATCTAATCAGAGACCCTGCGATCCACTTTATTTTTCTTCGAGCAGAAACCCAGATGCCTCTGCATGCGACTGTTGGAGCTGGTGCTGCGAGCCAACTTTCGAGAGTTTACAGTCCTTCCACTCAACACCACACCACACTGCAAGGACACAAACACAACTTAACTCAGTATGGGGGCCAAAAGAGAAAGAGCCCAGCCGGCGGACACGGCCACGGCATCAACCGGCGACATCGAGACCCCATCCGAGCCGCCCTCAAAGAAGACCCGTGTCGAAGCAAGCCGATCTCTCTTCGTGCGCTCCCTCGCGCCGACAGCGACACCAGAGTCTCTGACCGAGTTCTTCTCGCAACACTTTCCCGTGAAGCACGCTCACGTCATCACCGACCCCAAGACCAAGGAGTCTCGTGGCTATGGTTTCGTCACTTTTACCGATGCCGACGATGCGAGAGAAGCCAAGGAGAAGCTCAACAAGCACAAGCTCGATGGCCGGGCCATGCTCCTCGAAATCGCCGAGGCGAGACACCGAAAAGCGGGCGAGGCTCAAACGGAGGCTGTAGCCAAGAAGGAGCAGCGACAGGCTGATCTTGCAGAGGCACGAAAAGCGCCGAAGCTGATTATTCGCAACCTGCCATGGAGCATAAAGAAAGGCGATCAGCTGGCTACGCTATTCCAGGGTTTCGGCAAGGTCAAGTACGCCGATCTACCGTCCAACAAGGGCAAGCTTTCGGGTTTTGGATTCATCACTATGCGCGGGCATAAAAATGCGGAAAAGGCGATGGAGATGCTCAACGGCAAGACCATTGACGGCAGGACGATAGCTGTCGACTGGGCTGTGGACAAGAGCCAATGGCAAAAGCAGAATGCTGGAGACGAGGAGGACAAGGATGGAGAGGCGGACGATAAGGGCGACAAGAAGAGCAAGAAGAAGTCGAAATCTAAGAAGGCCGACGAGAAGGGAGAAGAGCAAGAGGACATCGAGGATGAGGGAGAGGCAAAGGATCCCGATGACCAATTAGATGCCGACCTGCGCAACTTCTTCAAGAACCATATGGAAAATATGGAGGACGAGGGCAGCAGTGATGATGACAAAGAGGATGAGGACAACGAGGACGAGGACGAAGATGACGAAAAGGCCGCCGCACCCCAAAAGAAGTTCTCAACAGACAACAGCACGACAATATTTGTGCGCAATCTCCCATTCAGCACCACAGACGCAGACCTCAAATCCCACTTCGAGCAATTCGGCACAATTCGCTACGCGCGGATAGTCATGGACCGCACGGCCGATCGCCCTGCGGGGACAGGCTTCGTCTGCTTCGCCAACCAGGACGAGTTCAAAGACTGCCTGCGCGGCGCACCGCGGATAACATCCGCCACGACGGCCGGCAAGAAGATGTCTATCCTACAGGACGAGCGCAAGGACCCAGAAGGCAAATACACCATCGACGGGCGCGTCCTGCAGGTCTCGCAAGCCGTCAGCAAGGACGAGGCGACCCGCCTTGCTGACGAAGGCGTTACCGCTCGTGGGGGCAAAGACCGCGACAAGCGTCGCCTGTACTTGCTCGCTGAGGGCCAAATCCCACACGACTCCCCCTTGCACCGCCTGCTCACGCCCTCCGAGATACAGATCCGCGACCAGTCCGCCGCCCAGCGCAAGAAGCTCATCCAGGGCAACCCGTCCCTCCACCTCTCCCTCACGCGCCTGGCGGTGCGCAACCTCCCGCGCGAAATGGACTCGAAACTTCTGAAACAGCTCGCGCGCGAAGCCGTCGTGGGCTTCGCGACGGACGTAAAGGAAGGCAAACGCTCCCCGCTCAACAAGGAGGAGCTCACGCGCTGTGAGGACGACCGCGCCGCGGACCAGCACCGCCGCGAGCAAGGCAAAGGCGTGGTCAAGCAGACCAAGATCATCTACGAGAACGCGCAGGGCAGCAAAGTCGAGGAGCTCGACGGGGCGAGCAAGTCCCGCGGATACGGTTTCATCGAGTACCACACCCACCGCGCTGCGCTCATGGGTCTGCGCTGGCTCAACGGACATGCGCTGAAGAACAAGGCGGGCAAGTCGCAGCGCTTGATTGTGGAGTTTGCGATTGAGAATGCGAATGTTGTCGCCCGCAGGAAGGATCTGCAGAGCAAGTTCTCTGCTTCGGGTGGTGCTGCTGGTGGAAAGAAGAACGGCGCATTCAAGAAGGATGATCGGGACGGGAAGAAGGGTGGTCTGCCTAAGGGCAAGGACTTTGCCGTGTCAAACAAGAAGAGCAACAAGGACAAGGGGAAGGCCAATGATAAGAAGTCTGCACCCGCAGATGAAAAGGGTGGCAAGAAGGGTAGGGAGGAGGCTAAGAAGGAGGACTTCCAGCAGCAAATTATCGGTCGCAAGCGGATGATGCGCAAGAAGAAGGCTCAGTCAAGGGGTTGAGATGTGATAGATACGAGCCGAGACGGTGTATATAATTAGCAGTGCGCCTGGGCATAAAAATGAAAGAATTTCTGCGAAGTGGTTGTGAGCTGTCCTCTCACTTCATTCGGAATGCTGTATTTTGGTATATCGTAAAGAGAAATATGCATGGTGGTAGAGTAAGTGCAGATCTAGTTGTGGTCTCAGGCTTCAATATTGGTGATAGGGTCTAGAGCGGGTTCTGCAAAAGCACTTGATAAAGTCTGTCTGATGTTACACAAAGTACTAGAGTATGTGCGCAAGTAGAGTTACATGAAATTAAGCCTAAAAGAATGCCGATAAATGACCACCACTATTTGAGTCCACAAAGACAATTACTTTGTCCAAAACCAACCCTTCGCTTTCCCATCCGCTGAGGTATCTTCATTTGCACCAAACCCGCTGTACTCGTCATGTTTGTTTTCATTCTCACCACGTTTCCAGGTTCGTGGACCATCTTGTCCCCACTTCCATGTCCGGCTCCATTGAGATGAGGAAGATGAGGTTGACGACCCCGAGAACTCTTGATCACTGTCCGAACCAGAAGCAGATGTTGCTGTCTTGGTCTTGGTGGTCTCAGACCTACCAACCAGATTACCGTCAGCATCATATCTCAACCGAGTCTCCGTCGTCTCAACTTGGCCATTGGACTCGCGGCGCTTGCGGGTTGTATCTACTCTTCCGCCATCCCAGGTCTTCCGAGACTCTGTCTCTTCTGTCTCTTTGGGTTCAACCTCATTAGAAGTACCAGTTGAAGACCCATCTGTGTTGACCATTGCTCTAGATGTTGTGTTGGAGCCACGATTGTGCATATCACGATTTTCGTTCAATGCCTCCACCATAAGGTCCCAGGGTGATACGTATCGAGGTTCGTCATTGGTCTCCGGTCGCCTGGAACTCCCGTAAAGTTCCTCTTCAGTGTCAGGGTGGACCCCATGGCTGTTATGTTGAGTGCTGGCTTCTTTGTCTTTCTGAGGAGCTGAGAATCTCTCCGCCTGGGACTGATCGTGCGGTCTCGTGATGCCCGAAAGCCAGCCACCGTCCAGGCCCCAGTCCAATAGCATCGAAGCGATCTCACCACCCAAACTGCCTTGGTCCCAGAGGTGCAACTTCTGATGCTGTGGAAAGTATGGTGCCCAAAGCCCTCGGACGCTCAGCATGCGCACCCAGTTAGCAACAGGCATACCATGCGCAAACATGAAGTCTACATGCAGTTTTGTGGACAGCAAGTCGGGGCCGCGAGGCAGAGGCCTTCCTGAGCTGACGGTCATGAGATCCTCAAAGGCATCGCGGAAGGTGAAGTCGTTGTAGCCTTGCGTCTGTGAAATGTCCCTCGGCACTGGCTGAGGCAGATGCTGCAGATTAAACGGGGAGTATGGCGAGTGCCTTGCCCAAGACTCGGGGTCGGTGAAAGTGTCAAAGTCGTTGGCTGGCGATGCCGAAGCTGAGTCTGACGGAGTCGATGACATGCTGGAATAAGGTAATAGCGATGAAGTTGTTTCCTGCGTGTGTGGATCGAGGTCGACGAGGCGCACCCGCGCAGGGTCAGGGCGGATAAGCAATCTTTGTGGCCCAGGCTGGTGACTTGAGAGTGAGGCCAAGCCTTCGTCGCTGGCTGGCAAAGACGAAGGTGGCGATGATGTGGTTTTCTGCTGACGATGAGCAACAGTATCAATACCACGGCGGACTGTGTTGTCGACAGAGTGCCTGAAGCGGACAAAAAAGTTGTTGGAAGGACGCCTGTCGGGGTCGTCAACCATATTCTTGCATGGGGCTGGCTGATGACAGTGGCTCCAGACTCTAGAGGAGTGCTCTAGTGCAGAGGGAGAAGGCGCATGATCGGCGGCACTCTGGTTGTTGAAGTCGCTGATGGCTTTGGGCCTTCGCGGGAAACGGCTTCGGCGTGGGATAAAGGTGCAGGAATACCCTTGCTGGAGAAGAAGCCAGAGTATCCTGCCGGTGGTCAGGATGTCGGTAGAAGGCAAAGTAGGCACGCTAGATAATTAGTAGAGTACCAAGCAATGACAGCCATGGACCTTGAAGCTCCGTGAGGCGAAAGTGGTCGAAATGCGGGGAAGCTGCGTGGAAGCTGCGAGGAACCTTGCAAGGCGCGCGGGAGGCGGCTACTGTCTTCCACCTGCCAGCAGGGTCCTTCCTCTGCAGTGGACACCGTCGCGTCAGGGCAATTGCGCCCTCCCGTCCCGCTTGGCCTACAGACACACACACCCCTGGCCCGACGTCTGGTCCGGGTCCGTGATGGCTTCACCACAACGCCATGGCGCATCTCTCATGACACCAAACCCTTCTCTCTCCCTCCTGAGCCGCTTCCATCGCTGTCCGCACCGCTGGACATGTCCTCTCGCAATGGCGCTCCCGCCGTCATACTGCTCACGCTAGCAAACATCCTCGTCCCCATCGCCATCTTCGTCTTTGCGACAGGCTTCTTTCCCTACAAGCCCTTTCTGCCTGGTCTTGCCGAATATGTCGACCTCGGCCATGGCGCAGACCCGCCCCAGGCACCCTTCGACCGCCTGATCTTCATGGTCGTCGATGCCCTACGCAGCGACTTTGTCTATCTCGAGGGCTCCGGCTTCCAGTTTACGCAACAGTGAGCATCGGCCCCATTGTGCTTGATACTGCATTGCGGTGTCCAATCGGGCCATACTTAGTATAATTGCTGACTCTGGGTTGTACAGACTGATTGCCAATGGACACGCCATGCCCTTCACTGCCCATGCCACATCGCCAACCGTCACCATGCCACGAATCAAGGCCATCACCACCGGCTCAACCCCCTCGTTCCTCGACGCCATTCTCAACTTCGATGAGGCCGATACTTCTTCCACTCTGGCTGCACAGGACACCTGGCTCGCCCAGATGAAGCACAAGAAGCCCGGCAAACTAGTCATGCATGGCGATGACACCTGGCTCAAGCTCTTTCCTGGAATATTCGATCGTACTGACGGCACAACCAGTTTCTTCGTGTCTGACTTCACCGAGGTAGACAATAACGTGACACGGCATGTACCAGAAGAGCTGCAGAACCAAGATTGGAATACGGTGGTCCTGCATTATCTTGGTCTCGATCATATTGGGCACAAGACTGGCCCACGAGGCCCAAACATGATCCCGAAGCAGCAGGAAATGGATGGTATCGTGCGCCAGATCTATGCTGGGCTTCAGAGCCAGCCGCATTTGGAATCCACACTGCTAGTCCTAATCGGCGACCATGGCATGAATGACGCTGGCAACCATGGTGCATCCTCTCCAGGAGAGACTTCGCCTGCGTTGGTGTTTGTGTCTCCCAAACTCAAGGCAATTACGAAGCAAGTCAAGGCGCCCGCAGAGTTTCGAGAAGACTTCCGGTACTACTCGTTCGTGGAACAGTCAGATCTAGCTCCGACATTGGCAGCCCTACTTGGCTTCCCTATCCCGAAGAACAGCCTTGGCTCGTTCATCACCGACTTCCTACCATTATGGCAAGGTGAGCATATACACGAGCAAACTCAGCCAAATTTGTTCTGACCAGGCAGTAGGTTCCGATCGTGTCAAGATCCTTTTACGCAATGGTCGACAGATACATGAGATACTGGTAGCAACCTTCGGAATTCCTACAGCAACCGAGGCACTTAGCAAGCAGTTATGCTCTGCGCCGTCTACAGAGGCAGAGGCATTGGCATGTAGCTGGAAATCTTTACAAAGTACTGCTACTGCGGCGCTCGCTAGCTCTTCTATCGATGAGGCATTGCTTGATGATGTTTCGAAGGTTTGTACTCACTAAATCTTCAGTGCCTCCTCACGGCACAAGCTAATTCTTTCGCAGTGGCTTCAAGAGGCGCAGAGCCTGATGACAAGCATGGCCAGCAACTATGACATTCCTCGAATGAGTCTGGGTGCTGGCATATCAGCAACAGCCGCCATCCTTGGACTTGCTTCCGCAACACTAGCGCGGCCATCATCCCTTGTAAAGCTAGTGCCATACACATTAATCACGCTGCTTTACGGCGTGATGATGTTTGCCAGCAGCTACGTCGAGGAGGAGCAGCATTTCTGGTACTGGGCATCATCCATGTGGTTTTTCTACGTTACTGTAAAGAACATGAACTGGAGAAACGCCAAGGTGACTAAACGCCACTTGGTCACAATGGCATCGGCTTTCCTGTATCTGCGCGTACTGCGCAACTGGAACCAAACGGGCCAGAAGTTTGCTGGGGAGCCAGACATTGTCACCATCATGCTCACACCCCGACCCTCCTTGCTATGGGTTTTAGTACTCTCCACATACGCACTCGTCGCTTTGCAGCTCTACAATGAGCTCAGCGATGTGCCCTCAATCATTTCCGGCTCGCTGATCACAGGTCTCGTCACATCAGCGGTGTCGTTCAAGTTAGCCTTCACTATGGAGGATGCACCAGAACTCATGACCGGTTTCGCGGGTCCGCTCGCGAATGCGTTCCCGGGCCCTACGCTCGTTGAACTGGCTCGTGCCGTGTTCATGGGACTCGGCCTGGCTTCGGTCTATCCTCTCTACTTACTGCTGCGACGACCTGTTGGAATATCTCCCCGATCGGCTATGCGTATGCTGCATATGCTATACACGATCTTTGCCATAACACAGTCACGAGCAACCAACATACCACTCTTCCTGCTGTTCAGCGGCATCTCGAGCCAGTTGGACGAAGTCAACCTTGACGCTACTGAGGCGACAACCACCTCGCTCTTGTTGCAGTTCACGTCATTCTTTGCTATGGCAGGCAACAATGCCATCTCGGGCATCGATCTGTCCAGCGCATATAATGGCGTCAGCAACTTTGACATTGTTGCCGTGGGCGTTCTGACGTTCCTGAGCAACTGGGCAGCTCCAGTGTGGTGGTCCTTTTGGGGAATTCTGGCATTGCTCGACTGTCGCAATCGGAAGCTCGCAGCAGTCAAAGCGGGGCAACAGGAACAACGGCCTCTACAGCAGTACCTCGCTCTGCATACAGTGTTCGTCGCAAGCAGTCTACTGTTCGTCATGGTTGCGTGTATGGCGCTCCGGACGCATCTTTTCATCTGGACTGTGTTCTCACCAAAGTATTTGTACAGCATGGCGTGGAGCATTGGGCAACATTTAGGTATCAATGTTGTTGTTGGTAGTCTGCTTTACTGGCTCGGACATTGAGACTACCACTGCTTGTGTGTTTCGCAATCTATGGTGGATAGATGTGGTGGAATGTCAAGCAATGAGACACTGGCCTTCCTTAATGCGGTCTTCTTCAAGAGCATGACGAGAGACTGTCAAACCCAATCGAGTTCCTTGGGAACATCGTGTGTTGTTGAGCAATGTGATCGACAACGTCATCCCAACGTTGAGTTTTCCTCCTGGTCCGATAAGCGCAGCGTATCATCTCTGAAAAAGATGGCTTTGACGGAAATATGTCTCGCTCAGAGGCTTTAGACCCATGCAGTGAGGTCTCATAAGTGTTGTGGGGGTTCCCGCGTTCTTAAGTCAGGGAGGATACGTAGATAGGTTATCATGCCAAAAGGAAATTCATGAAGTAGCTGGTCCTAGGCGTGTCGAACTAAACCGCCCGCAAATAAGTCAGGAACCAAGCAGAGCTGGATTACAATTAGTGTTTCGGGGCAGTGCTTGGCGCCCCTTGCTGTCTCAGACAAGCTCGCTGAGCCGAGTCAGCTTCCATTAGGTGGCGTTTTGTATCTTGGGACTGCAGAACTGTAAGGGATGTGATGCCTATGTTCGCATGTGCTGCGGTCTTGACTGTGCAGCAATTGGGCGTTTGCGGGAGCCGATTGATTCGGTGACGCAGGCTAGGATAAGAGTTCGTATCGACGAGTAGAAGTGTCAACGAAGGCTTGAGCTGCTACACACCAAGTGCAGTCTTCATGTAAATGTCACGACAGCACACGCCTCAAGTGTCCCTGGTGGATTCCGCTTCCAGCCCTTTGGGGCGAGCTGGCTTTCTCGAATCCCCTGATTCCTCATACTTTCAAGGTTGTTTTTCTCGCATCCATGCCTCCCAGCGGCTTTCATATTTATTGCTGTATCTGCAGAGTGAAGGACGCCGGCTGAGACTTCAGGGCTGGCCGAGAGCACGATTAGTTGGCTTTCACCTGTTTGGTAAGATGTTGTTTGCGTCCGCGCCGTACATAATCAGCAACATCGCGGCCTGAATGCGACCGCAGTAGTCGTTCCAAGCAACCCCGCGATTTGGAGGGGTCGAGAAGATATTCTGTTCGCGGCTTTCTAACGCAGGCGTAGCAGCCTGACTTTTTGAAGCGTTGGCATCTTTCTATCTGCACGATGCTGCAGGGTGCAAAAAATGCGCGGGGTGCATGCAAGGCCTCGCGGCCCGGAAGCGGGGATTTCCAAGGTTGGGCTCCAAGGTTCTTGCCGGCAATTCATATGGATTTTCGATTCACGATCCGCATGCGGAAGCGTTCGATGATTAGTCCCTTGAGTCTGAGCCGAGGCGAGTGGGCTGGGGTGAAGACAAAGTGATGCTGATCGTGTAAGTAGGACGAGCAAAAGGGGAAGCCGTCAGGTACGGGGCCTGCGCCGGCCGGACCGGTGATTGAGGGTTGGATGCAGCGGTAGCGATATTGAAACAGCATGGTCAAATCCATACAAGTACGCGTAAACATGGTGCCGGATAGCCTGGAAGCTTTGTTGACCAGGGTTCTTATGTATGGGCGCAACCCCCCAGCTTCGCGGCCTCTGGTGGTAGTCTCGCATGTTGTAGCCAAGCTCGGCCAGCGCCATGTCCGCACACGCAAGGACGCGTGGCAACTACGGTGGTCGGAAGATGTTGACAGGTTGCTGCAAGTGGGTGAGTGGTTGGGTGGCCTGTCATCAATACACAGGCAACCAAAAGGGAGCAGCAGTACAGGCAGAGTTGGAGACTCTTACTGCAGGATACATAAAGTGTGTACGTGTGCGGCTGTGGTGGAGGCCCGAAGGTGAATGAAGCCTTTGGCAACGAGCTAGTCTAGAGCTCGAATAGAAAGCGAGCTAGAAGGCTTCGATGGGGCCTATAGGTGCCAGGCTGGCGGGACTGGTGATGACCACACCACGAGGCTCATGCGTGTGATCCCCTTTTTGGCCACGGAGTGGTGGCATGCTGATCTGGAGAGCAGCCGACCAGGTCCAGGTGCCAAGTTGCGAGCCACCGGCCTGTAGAAAGAGACGTGCGAAAGCATGCGAACGATCCGGCGTTGGCAGTTCAGAGGCGTCGACAGCTTTGATGACGTTGTTGCTTGCTGATGCTGGCAGATTGGCAGATGGCTGCCGATCAGGGGAGGCTGCGCTGCTGTGGAATGTTTTGAACTCTTGACCCTGGTCTGGTCGGATGCGGGAGATGATTTCATCTTGGGTGTGTGGCGTCCTCATGGTGGGCTCACTCCGATTGCTGGCAATGTTGTACCCCCACACACACCTCTTTTGCTCTGTTCATCTTGGAGACGGGACAGAGAAGGGCAAGAGGCCAGCTTGTTCTCGCTGGCATGGCCAACCATGGTCGCCAGGCGATGATCGCATAATCTGGTTGATGAAGCTAGCGGGCGTGACGAGACGGAGGACGAGCGGGCGAACGGGCGGGCGAGCGACACGCACGAAGCCCCCTATTCAGCGCTTTGTTTCGGTCTGCAAGGTTGTAGGCTGTTGCTGGTGGTGGTGGTGAGGGTGGTAAAGGTGGTGTGGTGTGGTGTGGTGTAGTGAAGGTGGAGGTGTCGTTGTCGCTGATGCGTGGGACGTGCCATGGTGACATCGGCCATGTCTGATCTGATGTCTGAACTTCTGGTGTCTGCCTGCCCAGCCCAGGCGCTGCCTCACGACAGATCCCTGGGTCCTTCCCTTCCGCCAGTGACTGCCACTCACTCCTGAGGCAGCAACAAGAGACGCCCGACTGTACAGTAATTATCGACCAGACAACCTGGAACCGGCTCAGCCCTCAACATTCGGCCTGACAAGTCTCATTCAGTCGTTTCTTTTCCTCCCGTCACGGCACCACCATCACCACCACCACCACCACCATAGTTCATAACCGCGCCCGGCCAGCCTGTCTGCCTGCCGCCCTGCGCACGTCCGGCCTAACAAAGTCCGGCCGTTCCTGAAAGCCCTGAGTCAGCCCGCCTCGTGGCAGTGGTTGTCAAGCAAGCAAGCAAGCAAGGAAGCACGCATTGGCGCCCGTTCCGTCCAGCTGTCCCCACCCCCCTGGCACATCCCGGCCTGGCCGCATGCACTCTAAATCAGAGCCAAGCCCTGGCAAGCTTCAAATGTTGGCCTTGCTGTCCCTACTTTAGCATTGCTTACACCCGCCCGCCACACAGCACCTCGTTCGCATCGCACAACTCCTCGCATTGACTACAACTCTTCACAACCCAGGAAAAACAACCAGCAAGTTACAGAGACCGATTCGCATACTCCTTGTGCAGCTCCCGCCAGCTTTGTCGGCACCGTTTGCCCCTCGCTTGAGACCTCACCACGACCCTGGTCCATCCGCCTGTCGCTCCTGCCTGGCCCTGCCTACGTCAGCAAAGGTGCTACTTGGACAATAACAACAACAAAAACAATCAGAGCCACCAAGCCACCACAACACCTGATGAACCTGATATGAGGCCGCAATCATGTGGAGGCGGACATATATCTTCCTCGTCCTTGTGAGGCTCTTCTTTGCCCTCTCGCCAAGCTACCTGCACCCCGACGAGAACTTTCAGGGTCCAGAGGTTATCGCAGGTATGTCGCTCCTCTTGCAGTGCCAGTGGGCTTTTCTCCGTCATAACACTAACACATCCCTTGCTGTACCAACACAGGCCAGATCTTCAGCTATCCTGTGCGACTTACATGGGAGTTCACCGTCGATACCCCGATCCGGAGCGTCCTTCCGCTATGGCCAACCTACGGCCTGCCCATGCTGCTGCTCCGATGGCTGTGGATCGGCACAGAGCACGACGGCGAGATTCCTCCGATAGCCGTCTTCTGGACACTGCGCGTTCTCATGTTTGTCTTGACATTCGTTCTTGAGGACTGGGCTATTCACGAGCTGGTCCAGTCGTCCCGAAAGCGCCGCGTGGCTGTCATCCTCGTCGCATCGTCTTACATCACCTGGACTTTCCAGACACATACCTTCTCCAATTCGGTCGAGACCCTCGTGGTTGCCTGGAGCTTGGTTTTGATCGAGCGCATCCTCGAGACCAAGCAGGCCTCGTCGCTTTTGGCGTCCATGGTGCTCGGTGTCGTTGCTGTGTTTGGTGTCTTCAACCGCATTACTTTTCCAGCGTTCTTGTTGATTCCTGGTCTTCGCCTGATACCCCATTTCCTTCGCAGGCCTTCATCTCTTGCTGTCATGACAGCTTCGGCGCTCACCACTGTCTTCCTAGCCATTATTCTCGACACTGCTTTCTACACACCACATTCGATCACTTGGTCGGATCTGATCAACAACCCAGTCATTACACCGTGGAACAACTTGCGATACAACATGGTGCCGTCCAATCTCGCCGAGCATGGCGTACATCCCTGGTATCAGCATATCTTGGTCAATCTACCAATGCTGCTCGGACCAGCTGTGGGCTTGTTGTTGACAATGCCGCGGCCCAGTCTGCGACTTTACTCGGCCCTTTCTGGCGTTGCGGTGCTTTCAATCTTCCAGCACCAGGAAGCGCGCTTTTTGCTTCCGACAGTGCCCCTTCTGCTGTCCTCGGTGCGTGTACCGAAGAGCAAGATGCTTCTTAGGGTGTTTGTCGGCAGTTGGATCGTTTTCAACGCCATCTTTGGTGTACTGATGGGGACATATCACCAAGGCGGCGTCGTCCCTGCACAGGTGTTCTTAAGCACCCAGCCTGACGCAACGAATGCGATTTGGTGGAAAACATATATGCCGCCAATCTGGCTACTCGATGGCAAGAATGAGGTCCTTACGACGCAGGATCTGCCTGGGTTCAGTGGAGAGGCGATGCTCGAGAAGCTCGCGGGCCTCGCCACCTGCGATACGCCTGCCGATCGTCGTACCAATGAATATCTCAAGGAGACGAGCGGGACTTATCTTGTGGCGCCACTGTCCGCCACATGGCTGGACTCGTACTTGGAGAACAAGGGTCTAGAAGGGCTGAGGTTTCGCGAAGTCTGGCGGCATCGACAGCACTTGAATCTTGACGACCTTGACTGGGCAGAGGACGGCTTCCTCCCGACGATCAAGAGAGTCGTCGGACGACGCGGCTTGGCCGTGTGGAGAGTCACCAAGAGCTGCGGACCTCCGAAGCGGTGAACTGAAATCTGAAATTACAGCGCGGAGTTGGGGCAAAAAGGGAAAAAGCACTCTGTTTTCATTTTCTGACGACCTGATGACCAATATATAAACATTAATATGGCCTCACAATAATATTTTGACTTGCCCATAGACTCACTTATCCGAGCGCTTATGAGATGTGATGTATGGTGACTTGCATGTGCCAGATTGTCGATCATGCTTCGTGAAAGGCCCACCTGTACTCCAAGCTCAAGGATCCTGGGACTTGATGTTGATGACTAAGGCATATTTCAATGTGGGGAAATCCTGAGGAACAAGCTTCAGGCCGAGCGCCTTTGGAGAATTCCCGAAATTGAATGACACGACCATTTCTACCCCGCGATCTCACGACCTAACGACGACGAAAGGACGACGAACCAATCTACGTATTGCGCCCGCCTCCCAAGACCTGACTTTGGATGAAAAAGGCTTGCCTCGGTTTTCCATCCCAGCCAGCTCCCGAGATCCACATATCGGATCTCTGACGACATTGAAATCTCGAGGAAATCTCAACCTCCGATCCCGCTTCAGCCAGCGCAATCCCATTCTAGGAGCAAGCGAGGGGGGTCGATACCCATAGCGACACCGAGCCGCTTTGCGAGCGAAAGTAGCGGTTGAAGGGGGAAAAAGATCGAGATACGCTGGAGAGTTGCTTTTGTCTCCTCTCCAGACGCAGCTATACACACATATTGCCAGGACCTCAAAAAGAGTAGCGGAGGGTACCAGCATACAAACGATCTGCGTGGGAGGTCGTTTCTTCTTCTTCTTCCAAAGGGATTGGGGAAAGTCGTGGTTGGAGCCGTAGCACCGTGTTGAAAAGGGTGCGGGTTTCTTTTTTTGGCATCATCACGGGGGTCATCTGCCTAATAACGGCGTTGTACACGTAAAGACCGACATTTCGGGATATCCTGAGGACGGGGGCTGCGACGAGCAGGGACATAAAAACATTCAAGATGGGCGGGACGAATCTAGAGGTCTTCAAGGTAAGCCATTGTCCCTCCCTTTAACCATCCAGCCAGCACATGTATTTTCCGACTGGGGACCAAGATACATCTCTCTCTCTCGCCCCCTTCATCCTCCAGAGACTTTTGTCAACAAAATTCTAGAGACTGACCTGAGACGCGACGGCAACGAACGCACACAGTTCGGGATGTACGTGATGTTCCCGATCGGGATCATGTACTACTTCGGTACCAACCTTGACGAGCGGTTCAGCGTCCCGGACTTCTGGCCCAAGGCCGAGCAAGGGAACAAGGTCCCCTTTGACAAGGACGAGATCCACGCCGAGCTGGCGCGGCTAAGGGCCAAGAGGCTGTACCTGAGGGACCAGAGGCTCGCCGAGGAGAAGAGGTTCAATGTCGCCAACGGGGTCAGAACTGATGATCCCAGGACGAATGGCGTGGAGGGGCCAGCTGATGTGGATGGGGATGTGCGAGGGGGTGGTGGCGAGACGGTTGATGGTGGGGAGGGGAAAAAGAAAGGGGGTTGGTTTTGGTGATGAGGAAGGTTGTTGTTGTTGTTATTGCTTCTTGGATGCCCGCGGGATTGAAGATAGCTGGACGAAACGGGAAATCTAGAGCCGGTGCTTTGGCTCTGGTGAAAGGCGAGGTAGCAGGGACGCTTCTCATGACGTCGACGCTGGGCGTGATGGGTCGCTGAGGATGTGCCGTGGACCAATGATCCCCAGAGTCATCTCCACGGCACGAGGGGCGGGCAGGCCCAACAGCGGAGGAGCCAAGTGCCTTGCCCGCAATGGCACAAGGGACGAGACTGCATAAATGTCTCTCTTCAAGAGTAAGGGAACGTTGATCTCGCAGGATTGCTGCTGTGTAATCAGTATTTGTACATATATGTAACACAATGCTTGTCCAGGACGGACATCTATCTATATCTATCATGAGGTACTGTACAACTACAACTTTTACAGAAATTCTACACTTGGTTGCCAACACAACTATATCACGAGTCTAAAGACTCGTCAATTTTCGCCCATGTTTCCTCCGAGATCGCACCCTTGACGGCATTCGAATAGATGGCCTGTACATCAGGGTATTCCTTGACTGCTGCAAGGAAAGTGGCCAAGGCTTGTGCAGCCTCCTCACTGTCAACCTCGACCATCTCCCCAGTGGGCTTGTAGATAATGTCCGACTCGAGGATCTCGAGCTCGAGTTCCTTCGCAACAGTCTGAGCCACATGATGCGTTGAGCCCGGCTGTGTCCACAATAAATAGTTGCCCTCGTCAAGCTGTTCGACGTCCTCGGCGCCCGCATCCACCGCCGCCATGAGCACATCGTCGAACCTGTCCTCCGCTTCTGCATCAGCCTCACCATCGGCCGCGGGACCTAGCACGATGCGCCCGGTGCGTGTGAACTGGAATGCCGTCGGCGCCGCCAGAGCCTTGTGCTTCTTGGCTACAACGCGCAAGTCCTTGATCGATCGCGTCTTGTTGTCCGACTCTATGTCGACGACAATCGCCACGGACGACGCCGGCGTGGCCCCGCTGACAATGACCTCGAAGGTCGCAGCCTCGAGCTGCTGGCCCGTCGTGGATCGGCCCTGACCGCGCGCCACAGCCGCGTCGATGTTGGCCTTCGGCATGCCAGACTTCTTCGCGGCCGCGATCACGCCGGCGAGCTGTGAGTTCAGAGCTGGGTCGCCGCCGTAGAGCTTTGAGTAGAGCGTCAGGTGCTTGGAGAAGATGTTGCGCTGGGCGGTCTTCTTCATGTCTGCTGCGCCCTTTTCGTGGCGGATCTTGGACCAGCGGTTGTGTCCACTCGCTGTGGCGGTTGTGGTGGTGAATGCGCGTGCATATCGTTGTTGTCGTGGTTGTTGGGCTTGTTGACGGAGGAGTGTGTGTCTGCAGCTGGGACAGATGGATGAGCTTAGTGGTACTGAAGAGACCTGCGTTCTTGAGGTGCGTGGCAGGGAGTGGGTGGGAGCTGTCGCAGCTTGGCGACGGAGCAGCATTGCTGCTGGAGCTGGTATTGACGGCATTGGTGGTGCGTGAATTATAGTTGGTAACAGGACTGCAGTGCTATATGGGAAGACGGAATCTCAAGCCTCGAGGGATCTGACGATGCGGAATTTTGGTGGGGAGCCAGAGAGTGGCTACAGTAGCTCCGGCAGCGGCCTGAGGAGAGCTTCTTCCCCGGACTCGATTTGCTGACGCAAGGTACATAGGTCTTCACGTACCCAGCACCAAGGCTCTTACACAATCGACAGGAACGGACAACCAGGAGAACTTGGTAAAGCTCGTTCGAATGAGTCTCCTATCGAAAGCACTCAGCAGCCCTGTCTGATCTGCAAAAGTCGCCTTCAATACTTGTAGCAAGTACTTAAAAGTATGCTCTGAAACTGAGAGTGTCAATATCGATCATGTACCTGCAGCCTGTCGGCCACTTGCAGCTCCTCAGCGACCCCTGGCGTCACCGCCCCTCCATACGGGAGCTTCCACACAAGCATCCTACTCGCATGCTGCAGTCTCCCGTCTACCGGCAACAGCACGACACTTCGCAGGCACTCTGCCAGCTTCAATCCGCCCCCCCCAAACGATCACCACCCCGGGGTCAGCCAAGATTCATGATAGAGCCGAGCCATTGGGCCCGAACAACTTCCTCACGCTTCTGCGCCGATCGCCAACTTCCCCGCGACCCTCCTAGGAGGCCTCGTGGCCTCACCAGCTCTCTGACGAGCTCGATAGCAATCCGATTCCCTCCAGCACCCACCAAGTTGTCGCCAGCTACAAACTTCCCATGACTGAAAATGGCATCATCTGACACGTCCACACCAGCACCCGATGGCGGCGGCGAGGCTGCGCCTGCCCCTCCGGCCCAGTCCATCTCACGAGCCGCTACCATGGCCACCACAAATCCTGAGCTCGACCTGCCCAAGCTACAAGCTCTGCCCGCAGAGCAGCAGGACCTATACCTCCTCAACTTCGTTTCAAGCCTCAAGGCCCACGTCCTCGGTCTCGATGCCGACGACTGCACGGCGCAGCAATTCTACCTCAAGAAAGAGGTTTTCCAAATTATCAACCTGTCCACGCCACCTCCCAATCGCGTCATCCGGAACAGCCTCGGCAAGGTTCTCTCATACATTTTCACAAAGGGTGACCGGAAGCTGCTAGCCGAAACAGTCAACGACCTTGCTGGCATCATTACCAATTCAAAGTCCAAAACCGATGCCGAAATCCGTACTCGACATGCCGCCATCGCCTGCCTCGGCGATGTCTACGCGGCCGCCGGCGACAGCGTTATACATTTGCACCAACTCACGTGCACAGCCCTGATCAAAGTCCTGAAGTCATCCACGACACATGCCGGTCTGCGAGCGGCCGCCTTTGTAGCTCTTGCCAAGCTTGTGACAATGATCCAGAATAGCATCGATGAGAACCTCGCCAGGGACGCCTGGAAGCAGGCGCGCAATGCAGTCACGGGCGAGAAGGGCACTCTAACCATCACTTGTGCCTGTCGCTGTCTGCGAGCCCTAGCACGAAACACAGCATACTTTGAGAACTCGAGCGACTTTGAGAACCTCAAATCGACCATCTTCAAAACCATCGACTCAGCGCAGCCGCAAGTTCGACATGCAGCAGCAGACTGTTTGGCAGAGGTCATGGTCAAGAGCCACTCTGAGAGTGCTGCCGCTGCGGCGCCAAAGAATAAGAAGCTCAAGTCCAAGGCTGCCAAGCGGACTTCCATGGCTCCAGGTGCTAATCTCGACGACGAGGACGACTTTCCCTCACGACCTGGCACGCCGACCGGAAACAGCAGCAAAAAGGGTCAGGACCTTATCCTTAGCCTCAATGACATTCTCAAGACCTTATCTACACAATTCGTCCGGAGCTCCACAACGAACAGGGCGAGGGCAGCTCTTGGGGTGTGCTATGGCCGTGTTCTCAAGCGTCTAGGCGAGAAGTTCGTCGAAGCCCAATACATGACTATTGTCGAGAATCTGACAGTAGACGTTCTCGGTAATGCGAACATCCTCGGCAACAGATATCGCCTTCTGGTTTCGAGGCGCATAGTCGACACCATCCTCCAGGTAGTTATTGGTCAGCGGATATTGGGCGAGTCAGCGCAGATCGCCGTGGCGAAGCTTCTCGTGAGCGACGTCTTCAAGAATTACCCGCAGACGCTCAAGGAACGCCCTGAGCCGAGCAAGCAAGTCCTCATCTCGACTCTTGGTGCCGCCACGTCACTCATTGAACTGCTAGGCTCAGCCTCGAATACCTTTGCGGAGCCCTGCCGCGACGGATTGCTGCAAGTGTTACAGCACCCTAGCTACAGCGTCCAGGTGTATGCCTCAAAGTGCTTGAAGTCCTTCGTGCTTGCCTGTCCTCAACAGCTCTTACCATGCCTTTCAGTTTGCATGAATAGTCTCGGACGAGAGTTGGCACTCTTGGGGAACCCGAAAGGTTCGCCACGAAGGTGTCTTGGATTTGCACACGGCCTCGCTGCGACGTTCAGTGCCAGCCCAGCCCGGCCCTTGTACGGATCGCTCGACGTGGACAACCGGGTCTATTCGATGGCGACAGACCTACTCAAGTCCAGCAGCCAGTCCGAGCTTCGTGTGTCGGCAACGCAAGTGCAGGTCGCTTGGGTGCTATTGGGTGGTCTGATGACGCTGGGCCCCAATTTTGTGAAGATTCACCTGTCGCAGCTGCTTGTGTTGTGGAAGAACACCACCCCGAAACCACTTGCCAAAGATAATTTCGCCCATCGCAGCTTGCTTGAGGTGTCGTATCTGACCCATGTCAAAGAGTGCGCTTTGGGATGCATCTTCTCCTTCCTTCAGTTCAACGCGAGACTACTCACCGTGGACGTCTCAAAACGGATCGCAACAATGTTGCAGAACACGTCTGCTTTTCTCAAAATGCTCCCATCTAAGAAGACTTCAGATGACATCACCCAGAGATTAGCACCGTCACTCCAGTTATTTGACTTCGAGATGATGACACAGCGTCGGGTCTTGCAGTGCTACACCAAGCTTGTCAACCAGAGTCCTGCAGGAGGAAGCGAAGCGCTTCTGCAGTCGAATCTGTTGACGCTAGCGATATCACTATTCACAGACCCTGAGAACTATGCGCCTAATACGCTAAGTGCTTCAATCGCAAGCGCTGCTGGCACTTTTGAGACGGTATGGGATACAAACGACAATTCCGGATTCGGAGTTAACGGTCTGGTACGCGGCTTCAAGATGAAGAAATTACCAGGACAAAAAGACGAGGCAGAAGACTTAGGCGAGGTGGATGAGACCAATCCTGACAGCATTATAGATGCTCTCATTCAGACCCCTATCTGTCCGACATGGGAGAATGATGCTGCATTGCTGTACACGGACGATGGTGACGAGCCGACACTATTACCCGATCCACCTGCTACTGAAGTCGTCAACATGGCGATTCAGCTTTTCGCATTCGTTTTTCCCTTGACACCTCCGAAAGTCCAGGAGAGCATTCTTGAGCAAATCGTCACTTTCACATCTGCTGGGTCACTGCAGCGAGACCCAGGTCGTAAAGCCGCCATCAACGTCAATGTTGCAAGTGCCTTGTACTCGACACTCAAGGTCGCAGTCAAGGAGACACAGTCGCCAGCAGGCGACATAACCACCCTTGCCGTGGAGAAACTACTCCAAGAGCTTGTTCGTGCTTTCGTCGTTGATCCTGATCAATACGTCCGGCATCTCGGATATGAGGCGATCGCTCGATTATGCAATGCCTCTGGTAACGCCTTCACAAACCACGAGGTTAAGCATTTGGTTGACACGATCGTCGGCAATAGAGAGCCTACCGCTCGTGCCGGCTGTGCCATGGCTCTCGGCTGCATCCAAGCAAAAGTGGGTGGTATGGGTGCGGCATATCATCTCAAGACCATCACCGGCATTTTAATGTCGTTGTGTAATGATCCACATCCGACAGTGCACTACTGGGCTGTGAAGGCTCTCGGCAACGCCGCCACTGCCGCTGGTCTCAGCTTCGGCCCGTATGTGTCTGGCACACTTGGCATGGTAGCACAGCTATACCTCTCTGAGAATCACCATACGGAGGTGGCTTCTCCCATTTCAATGACCCTCGAAACTGAGCTGTCCACTGTTGGTGCGGTCACGCGCTGCGTCGACTCGATCATCAATGTCGTTGGCCCGGACTTGCAAGATTCTGTCAAATCTCGCGAGCTGATCTTGACGCTTGTGAACCATCTACAGGAGGAAGACAACATCAAGGTCCAACGCGAGGCACTGATTTGTCTTGAGCATCTGTCTTTGTATGCGCCTGGCCATATGATATTTGGCGATTATGTCAGATGTTTGCAGAACTATCTCGACTCGGAGGTTCCATTTCTCAGAGACGTCGCCATTGATGGCTTGTACAACCTGATGAAGCGGAATTCATATGACGTGCTCGCCGCTGCAAGACCTGGCATTGAAGAGCAGCTGTGGCTCATACTCGACGATGCGCCTCAGCACGATGGATTGCACACTCTGATTCGAAATTGGATGAGGCAGACCGCTCTTAAGGACACCGCTATCTGGCTCGCTCGTTTCCAGTCAGTCCTTGAACTGACGAGACGCAAACCCCAAGATGTGGTGCAGCCCGTCGCAAAGCCCAGTGGAGGTATTGACCTGCAGGACGATGAGGTTGCTGGTTTCGCTGGTACAGCCAAGGAAGAGAAGGACGCGCCATCGAGGTCAGAAGTCGAACCATTGCGTTGGCAGGTCAGGACATTTTCCATGGAATGTCTCTACGACCTCTTCATGCTGATCAATAAGGATCTGGCTGTGAACGGAGAGTCTGCTGCACAGACGGCGTTGCAAGCCAGGATTGCCGATGTGGTCCGGATGGCCTTTTCCGCTTCCACCTCTGGTGTTGTCGAGCTGCGCATATGGGGGCTCAAGATCGTTGGCGCCATACTCAAGATGTTTGGCAAAACGCCTGACCCTGACTTCGACGAGGCCATGCTTCTGGAGCAATATCAAGCACAGATTGGCTCGGCATTGACTCCAGCTTTCGCGGCCGATTCTTCTCCCGAGCTGGCCTCCGAAGCTGTCAATGTCTGCGCTGCCTTCATTTCCACTGGCATTGTGACCGATGTTGAGCGTATGGGTCGCATCTTGAAGACGCTTGTGACTGCGCTTGAGAACTTCTCTTCAGAGGTGGAGAACGCAGGCATTGGCGACTTGAAAGGTCTCAGCTCAAGTGCGCAGGTCATGGTCAAGATGTCTGTCTTCTCCGCCTGGGCAGACCTTCAGGTGGCTAGTTCTGAGCAAAAGTACCTCCTTGAGGTGCTGAAGCCGCATATCGGAACGCTTACGCCATTATGGTTGGCTTCGCTGCGCGAGTTTGCGAGACTTCGCTTTGAGCCAGATATTTCCATGACGCTTGGCCCACCATCGATGTCGGGCAGTCTCGACTCTATCTACTCCGCGCTAAACCGCGAGACTCTTCTCAAGTTCTACCAGGACTCTTGGCTCAAGCTCGTTGACGCTATTGCTAGTCTCATCGAGCAAGATAGCGAGTTTGTGTTTGACGCACTGGACGGCAAAGAAGTCGATGCTCCCGGCACGAACGGTCACTCTAAGGGCCCAGACATCAACTACCGCGATGAACCTCTCGCGTTCTTCTTTGTCCTCTTCGGCATTGCATTCGAGGCTCTCGCAGCTAGGCCAGGGCAGTCAGATGCTCTCGCAACTCAAGAACAGACGCTGGAAATTCTGCAAGCGCTGAAGAAAATCCTACACCCGAGTGTCTCTGGTCATGCCATCTATCGGCCAGCCATTTTTTCGGAGACCATGGACCTTTTGGATCGGTTGATCCTCACTGAAGGGCTTGACGTGCAAAGCGTCATTGTTGATATAGCTCGTGCATTGTGCGTAGCACACCCGTCGGCACGGAAGAAGGAACAGGCAGAAGACGGTGATCTATCCGAGGACATTGAGCAGCTGTTTGAGCTCACACGCATCATCGTTCTCGTCCTGTCTGGCATGCTGCCTGGTCTCAGCGATGCCGGTCAACCGGTGCGCTTCCAACTGACGGAAGAAGCGGTCCTGCTGATTCGTTCTGCCCTAAGTGCCATCGTTGATGCTGCAGAAGTTTTCCCGTCTATCATCAAGACTGACCTGCACGCCTGCATCATCCACATATTTGCCACAATTTTGATGACTCCATCTTGCCAAGATGTCATTGTGCCGCAAGCTCTTCCAATGTTCAAGCGCTTCATCACAAGCATGCTCGGCGCCCGCACCACATCCGAGGCACGATCAGTTACGGACGCACAGGTGCAGGGATGCTTGCGCCGTCTCTTGTCTATCTACCTCAATGCCCAGAAGCGAGAGCAGCCTACCTCGCTGCAGTGTGTCAAGAACTGCCTACTGGCCATCACAATCCTGTTCACTGGTGGCAATAACAGACTGGCAGCGAACAACCCTTTGGCTCAGCGGTTCTTGGAGGAGGTTTTGGACTGCTTGACCGACCGCATGGTAAGTTCCTTTAGCAGCTTTTGTCTCAGTGTGTGCTAACTCACTTCGCCAGACCGCCAAAATCGCTGCCAATTGTGTCAAGTCGCTGCTCCTTCAGCCATCGCCATCACCTGCCGACCAGTCCATTGCGCGTTTCCTGCTGCCTCGACTTGTCGCTTTCATTACGGAGACCGATCCAGAGGATCCCGAGCAAGCTCGCAATCTCATTGCGCAGACACTCACACAATATGTGGGTAATGTGGGCAAGGATCATGCGCCCATAGTCATGTCAGTCGTTGCGCCAGCACTACTTGCCCGGGCTAATAGTGAGGGAGCTGCCGTGTATCAAGAGACAAGTGCTCGTCTGCTCGAACTCGCTTCAGCAGACCAGCCTAGCTTCCGCGCGGTTGTGGGTAATCTGAGCGAGGGACAAAAGGCGTTCATGGAAGAAGTCATCAAATCTGGCCAGCAGACTCGCGTGGTCAAGAGTGGGCAGACGAGTAGTCAGCCTACCATTGCGCTAAAGATGGACTTTGGTGGTTAGTTATAGATGTGCTAGGTGGATGGACCTTTCCCATCCATGATGAGATACAAAAGACTCTGAAGACACGTATCAATAGTATCCCGCCCAGGTCGCGTTGCACAAGTGAAGTCGATCTACTGCTGTAGGGTTGTCGATGGCTTGAAAAGGTTCTCGTTACACGAAACAATGTGTCTGGGCCAGCTCAGTTCCGCAGACTGTCAAGCGCAAGGACTTCTGCGCACAGCGATGCAGTTGACATCTACCATGTTGTCGAGTCAGCCGTGGATGCGTGCTTGACAGTCTTGCCCTGCCCCACTCTGCGCACCCTGAGGACAGTACCTGTGTCGCCCAGTTTGGTTGTGCTACCAGGAGAACTCTCCTGCAGTGGTGATTCCATGATTTTACCTGCGCAGTGATCACGCGAGTTTTGGTGAGCTTTCGAGATGTTGAGTTTCATTTTTTGTTTTTGTTGTGTTAAATCTGAGCAGACTTGTTTCTGTTTTTTTTATAGCGACTCTTATTCAGTCGCTCAATTCATGCGAGCCGGAAATCGCTCTTTTTCAAAAATACTGTATCTTTTGTGTATTTTAATTGAAAAACCTTAGTCTTTCTTCTTTTCTGTGTCAATAATCAAAACTGGTTCGTTGTACTCAGTGCCAAGGCACGACACGATCAATAACGACGAAAATGTAATTATCAAAGTCTTTCCGCGCGCGCCTTACTGTGATTCACAACTGGTATACCGAGCGACAAGCCTGAACAATACCCATTTTTTTCCCCCGCCGATGTTTAATCGGAAGGTCATTTGTGCTGTCGTACCAGCGAGGTCTTTTTTTCTTCGTTGAAGAAACCCGTGGCTTTCATTGTTCTTTTCTTTCGTGTGTGATTCAGAAAGCGGTACTGGCACTTAACTATCGAGGCATCATGACTAGACTTCACGAGAGCATTACCAAAAAAAGAAAAAAGGATTTGCGACCGCTATCAACGTCATGCCAAATATACAGACATCAATTAGGCGTGCCAGAATTGCTGCCTGGGTATATCTGAATCTTATGTCTTCCCTTTAGTGTCTGCTACCAACGAGGTGGAAAGTGAGATACAAATGCTACTACTCCCGGCAGGCGGCCGAGTATCCAGGTATGTGCGACGGAGTCGCGCATTGGCAGCGTGAGCGGTTTTCTTTCATTCTTTCATTTTCCCTGTGAGACAAAAGTCTGCTTTACTACTCTTGCCACGGGCGTCAGTAGTGCGCACGTGCGTTGCGTGTGTGTATGACGTGGCTAGGGTGGGTTTCCTTCTCGGAGCGTGCTAGTACAGTAAGTGAGTAAGTAAGTGGTCTTGAGCATGAAGCATGGACTTGCGACGTGCTGAGGCTTTTTCTCCTATGATAATCTGGACCAAATGGGCAGCAGCAATAGCAGCAGTCCAACTTACCGATCGCCGCACGGATGCAACTTGAGCGATAAAAAAAAGGGGGTGGGGTTCAGGTATTGGTATGAGGGAGCCGCATCGTAACACCGCCTTTCAGTTTCCATGGGGTGATTAAGCATATACTACCGCGGAACTATATCCCCGCTTATAGAAGAATCACTCCGGCCCTCGGCAAGAGGTATTAGGAGGGAGAGAATGGCAGGCACAATGCAGAATGACAAAGACAGCTTCACTGGCTCCGTGCCCCAAGGGATATATTCCTCTGCCGCTGCTGGAGAACGATCTAATTTTCTCCCGAAGGAATATTCCGAAAAGAGACAGCGAGAGTATGTGCTACGCCAGCACATGGTGTCGTAGCTGCTTCCATCGGATGCCAAGACGGTTTCAAAAAAGTAAAAAGGACAAACAAAAAGCTTAGCATGCGTGTGTCTCTGTCTCGGCGTAGATTTGTCCGTGCAGTGTGTGCGTGTACAGTTCATTCTGCCCTGGCAGAAAGTTCTTCGACGCGGAAAGGGGGCCATGTGAGCATGCATGAGACTGAGCTTGTTACTGCGCGGCTATTAGCCCTTGCTGTGACCTTGTAATGATTATCATGACGGAGATACCGGTACGTGCTGACCCACCCCACGGCTTCCTTGTTCAGGGGCGGCCGGGAGGCTCAATCCGTAGTGTATGCACCCCAGGACGACCCCGGCCCAGGGTCCCCTGTTATGGTTGCGTTTACGGTTACGGTTGCGTGGTAGGGCGGCTATAAAGTACCGTGGGAGGAGGAGACCCTGGCCCTGGAGTCCTGGCCTGAAACACTGCATGCTTCGACTGTGGGGGACCCGCGACATTTGCAGTCTGTTGCTGGTTTCGATCCCTGGCGTAATTGTACTCGGTGCCAATGACTTTTTAGCTGGTTTTGTTACTGGGCTGCGATAGATCGCATGCCTTATGTAAGTGCGGAATGGGCTTTTGTGATTTGTCAAAGATGGGAATTCGCTATTGCCAGACAATGTAAGTGTATAAGGTGAAGGGATGACAAAGCAGATTCGGGTGCGCCGAGTCTTCGAAACTTTTCAAGTCAAGCACATGCGCTCTGAGTAAGTCTCGCCTTGCATCGGTACCCAAACATGTTCTATTGCACAGAGTCTTGGGATGACTGTCTATCTAGGCTGCTTTGCCCCTGCAAAAAAGAAAATGTGATGTGTGCGGTGCTTAAACCGGGAGCACATCTAATTACTCCTCATCTCCAAACACAACCGCGTTCTCGAAAGCCCAGTCGCGGATGGCGTCAAAGTTGCGGCACGTGTGCAAGGTACTGAAGTCGGGCCAGTGTCCGTCGAAGCCCTCGTATGTCTTGAAGGTGTAGACACCAATATCAGACTGGCACATAAGGTCGGTCCTCAGGAACTCGAGGCAGTGGTCGAGGTGTCCCCGCAGGTCCATGTGCTCGACCTGGATGTCGCCGCCGGTGTGCTTGTAGTACTCGGAGTAGGTCGACTGGCGGAGCAGGTTGAGGCAGTGCAGCTTGTGGAAAACCTGGATGCCGGCGCGGTAGCCTTGCTTGCCCGTCCGGGGGTCGACGACTTTGAGCGAGTTGGGGTCCAGGCCGAGACGGTCGAGCTCCTCGCGCGTGATCATCTGGTCACCGACGTCGTAGGTCACGTGCTCCCACGCGTCATCGACTTCAGGTCCGTAGCCGACATACTTTGTGCGGACAAAGGCCGGGGTGATGTTGTAGCGCTCTGTCTGGTACGAGGCAACACCCTGGGCCGGGGCTGTAATGATGATCTGTGTCAGCGAGCTGTCCGAGCTACTCGAGGTGGCTTGTGGTAGGGAGAGGAAGGGAGAGCAGCAACTTACAATAGGGCATGTAGGGCGCCGACAGGCCATTGGCGTGCTTGGTGTGGATTAGGAGCGACACGGAGAGGCAGGACAAGGAGAAGAGCAGGAGGGCGACATGGCAGACCCAAACGAGGTAGGAGCGTGGTGAAGACGCAGAGGTCGACTCGTGGGGATACTGCTGCTGCTGCTGGCTGAAGGGGAAGAGCAGAGAGTTCTTCTCGCCGCCGGGATAATAATCAATGCCCTCCTCCTCGATGACGGGCATGTACTTGTTGCGCAGTGACTGCTTCATGGTGATTTTGGGAGGCCCAAGGTGGGGCAAGTGCAACCAGTGCAGTACGAAGAGAAAGAATAATGAGCACCACGCCGGAAAATAGGCTGGTGTCGAGAGAGAGAGAGAGAGAGCACGACAAAGAGAGCGAAGAGAAGGGAATGGGACCGATGATTACAGGGCTGAAAGGCAACGACAAAGAACGACTTGGGACCTGCCCTCTGTAGTCGGGATAGGAAGCAAAGAATGCAAGGGCGAAGACAGAATAGAGGCAGCAGCACCAGAGAAAGAGAGAGAGAAAGAACCGGGACGCGAAGCAGCGGTGCTGCTCAAACGGGCGCCCATGTGCTTTTGAGGGACGGCTGCCCACTGCCCACTGCCCACTGCCACCACCCATGGCAAGACGGAGCCGGAGCAGATATGGGTTGGGGGGATGGGTTGGGGCAGATGAATGGCGAGGTCATCAGTTGGGTCATCGTCGTGTTACAGCTGTGGTTTCAACGGGCCTACCGCCCCGCCGCCTCTCGAGGTTCGCGCATGTCCAGCACCAGCGGTCTTGTTTGGAACTGTCTGGAAGCGTGTTTGGGCAGGCCCGGCTTGGCGAGGCGGAGTCCGTCTCGCGAACTCGAGGGCAGAGGCTGCAGCCAATGGGCGGAGCCCTATACAGGTGCCCCCCTGGCGCCAAGTCTGAAACTCTTCTGTTTGATCGCATCCCCGGCTCTAACAGAGCCTTGGCCCTTCCTTGCACGCAGCTAAGCTTCACATCCATGTCGCTCTTCACAATCGCCCAGGGCTGGGTGGGCCATCTCATCTCCAACTTCCATAGCTGGCAAAAGCCAACGGAAACACGCCGGGCCACCACGACCACCACGCCCACCACGCCCACCACGCCCGCTACGTCCACCACGCATGCGTGGCTTCCACGATACCGATCATGCCCCCCTCCCCCTCCCCTTCCCCTTTGAGACGGGGGTTTTCGCTGCTAATGCTATTCCCGCGAGCAACCAGTCCGTCCGCCTGCCACCCCATGTCGTCTTGTTCGCGCCACCATCGTGCCCGCATCGGACGATATATATAACCCGCTCAAACCTGCTCACTCTCTCACTCCCCCTTCCCTTCTTGCCAAGTCATTCCATCATTCGACTCCATCACAGCCTCGCTTGACGCGATTCCCCTTCTCTTTCCCCTCTTCATTCTTCCATTCTCCAAGGGCTAGTCCCAATCTTTAAACCCCCCTGTACATTCTATACCACCACGATCGTTTACTGCCGGCCAGTTTCCGTTCATTTTCCGGAACCCCTATACTCTCATTTCCAAATCAGGCCTAGTCTTTTCTTCCACACACACAAACACAACAGTCAATATGCGTGTCTCATCAGTTCTCGTTGCTGCCCTTGCCTCGCAAGCTCTGGCCCGTAATGACTTCTTCACTGCCTCCGTCATCGGCAAGTATGCTGTAAGTCCACACCTATAACCCCCCTCCCCGGCACCTTTCGACAAGCCTTGTATGCATGCCAAGAATCATACACTAAACCATGTTCCCCTACCCTAGGCCCTGATGGCAGTTACCGCGGCTCCTGCCGTTGCCCACCCCATGGCCGTCTTCCTTGAGAACCGTGAGCCTCACCACCAAGGCGCCAAGAACAAGGGCGCCAAGGGCAAGAACGCTCGCGACGTCGAGGAGGATGATGATGAGGAGGAGGACGACCTCGTCACCCGCGAGCCTCACCACCAAGGTGCTAAGAACAAGGGTGCCAAGGGCAAGAACGCCCGTGACGTCGAGGTCGAGACCCGCGAGCCTCACCACCAAGGCGCCAAGAACAAGGGCGCCAAGGCCAAGGGCAAGAACGCCCGTGACGTTGAGACCCGTGAGCCTCACCACCAGGGTGCCAAGAACAAGGGTGCCAAGGCCAAGGGAAAGAACGCTCGGGACGTCGAGGAGGAGGACTGCGATGAGGAGGCGTCCCTAGAGACCCGTGAGCCCCACCACCAAGGCGCCAAGAACAAGGGTGCCAAGGCCAAGGGCAAGAACGCTCGCGATGTCGAGGAGGATGACGAGGAGGATGTCGAGGAGGAGGATGCTTCTCTGGAAACCCGCGAACCTCACCACCAGGGTGCCAAGAACAAGGGTGCCAAGGCCAAGAACAACAAGCGCGATGTCGAGGACGAGGAGGATGAGGAGGAAGACGACGAGTCCCTCGAGACCCGTGAGCCTCACCACCAGGGCGCTAAGAACAAGGGCGCCAAGGCCAAGGGCAAGAACGCTCGCGACGTTGAGGAGGACGAGGAGGACGAGGAGGAGGACGCTTCCCTAGAGACCCGTGAACCTCACCACCAGGGTGCCAAGAACAAGGGTGCCAAGGGCAAGAACGCTCGCGCTGTTGAGGAGGATGAGGAGGATGAGGAGGAGGAGGATGATGCTTCTCTGGAGACTCGCGAGCCTCACCACCAAGGTGCTAAGAACAAGGGCGCCAAGGCCAAGGGCAAGAACGCTCGCGACGTTGACGAGGATGAGGATGATGAGGACGAGGAGGAGGATGCTTCTCTCGAGACTCGCGAGCCTCACCACCAGGGTGCCAAGAACAAGGGTGCCAAGGCTAAGAACAACAAGCGCGATGTCGAGGAGGAGGAGGATGACGACGAGGAGGAGGACGTTGAGGAGGAAGGCCTCGAGACTCGTATGCCTCACCACCAGGGCGCTAAGAACAAGGGCGCCAAGGGCAAGAACGCCCGTGACGTCGAGGTCGAGACCCGCGAGCCTCACCACCAGGGTGCCAAGAACAAGGGTGCCAAGGCTAAGGGCAAGAACGCTCGCGACGTCGAGGTTGAGGCTCGTGAGCCTCACCACCAAGGCGCCAAGAACAAGGGTGCCAAGGGCAAGGCCAACTAAGCCTGATGGATAAGAGAAAAACAAATACGACCCGGATGGAAACCAAGAGATATCTGCCACGGTTAACGCGCGGCACTAATATATACAGGGGGGTTCCTTGCGTTTCCAGGGCGATCTCTTCTGGCACAGAACGGTTTGATGTGCTGGCAGGAAGGGTTTAATTTTTTTCTTTCCTCTCGCTTTTCTCAGTTGTATGGTCTTGGTTATATCCCGCGGCGTTCGATGTAGATGATGAAGTTTGAGTCCGGAAATGAATATAAACACGGTTCGATCTACAAAAAACCAAATCCGGGAAAGTAATTTCCTTCGTTATATGGTCACAGTGAAATGTGTGACGTATAAATCATGTTCTGGTGGAAGCATCACATTCACAGTCACTGCTCAGCAAGGTTTGCCTATCTCAGCTGCTTTTATTATTAAAATATAACGGTATGATGATGATTGAGATGACTCAACCGTGATTGAATCGTTCACGTTTTGTAAATTGTAGGTATCAGTGGCACTTTCGGTAGCAAAGTGGAGAAGAGTTACGCGAGAGTATACGCTAACTATACTAGCGAAGCCATAGTAACAAAAAGCAAGATATCTATTGCGGCTGAAGTTAGCGTGTAGGCATCGACTGTGTCGTTGTCAATAGTGAATCTCGGCTGACTGTAAGATGCTTGGATAGGTACAACTCTCAAGGAGCGAGATGACCGCCAATAACATCGTCTCGTGGAGGTATTGCAACGGCGTATAAACCTGGCACAGTTCACTGTAGCACAACTATATGGACACTGTGCAGAGCACGTTGTGCATGCTTGTTCCAGCCACACGTGACGATAAGAACCTCGAGAAACCAGCCCCACATTCGAGTTGCATCCAGTCAGTGTGAAGTTCGGACACTCCCAAGCTAGCACGTCGCCTGGGCGTGTGGGAAGAGTCGCATCCCAGCTCTGGAGTTACATGCAGCTCCGTTGCGGCCGCCGCAGCAGCATCTCGCAGGACTCCAACCTCGTATCAGTTCTCAGCATCGATCATGGCGGCCTCACAGGATGAACAAAAACCCAACCCTTCGGAGGGACAGGAAGTGACCATGACCTCAGACGACATCCCAGAAGAGGAGGTGCAGCTTGAGCAAGCACTCAAGCACCTCAAGCTACTGCATATCAAGGTACGTTTCTTCCTATGGAACAGCGCATACATAAATCGATCCTGACTTGCTGACCATGGTTGCTAGTCCCGTGACCTCCGGACAACCATCCCACGTATGCTCGATACCATGGCGACTCGTGGAACACGTAAGTACTGCCAGGGGTTTCATCTGGTTCGGTCTGAAGCGCTGATTCTTTCCCTTATCCACAGCCGAACAAGTGTTCGCGACGTTCAACGCAGCCGTCGCCGCGGCTCAGACTGAGATCAAGGACTTTGGCACTTTGTACAACAGCGAGGAGAGCCAGAAGGTGCTGGAGCAGGCGCGGAAGAGCCGTGAGGCTGACCCGAAGGGTATCAAGCCTTGGCTGCACAATGATGAGCCGGATTGGTACTCCATGGATGAGTGAGGGAATCTAGTCTTGGTCGTGTTCATTTCTTCATGGTCTGTCTGGGATTTCATTTGCAGCATGCGTGGGCGTTATGGTTGGGATATTTTCAGGCATCGGACGGATGGGATGGAGGACCTAATGCTGCATTTCATCTACAGATGTGCCGCAGCATAGCAACCCATCAATTCAATCGACATCTATTCAACTTCTGACATATGTGAAGGAGCGTCAAGGTCGCGTACTCATGGATGTGACTCGTGAACTCAACCCATCGAAGCAAGATGATGAACTGATGCGGCTGGGAACATGAAACTCGCCCGACACGCCTTAGGGACGCGTCTTGATCAAGAGCTTACCCGGTACCACACCGTCCGTCCGTTGCTGCGAGTGAGCACAGAGGCTGAGTCATCCACTTGAAGCCTGCCGTCACACTGAGCACCGCAGCAGGTGCTGAGCGCAGACAGGTGTGGGTCATGCACCCCACCAAAGGCCACTGGCGGATCAAAAAATACAGGTGAATTTTCGAAATCGCCTGCTGGCTGCCCCTCCTGCCCTCGCCCGCCCAGGCAAAGAAATCAGGCACGGCCTTGACCCCCCATCCCGCCCGCTCCAGGCCTTCAAATCACCACATCGCGACGAGTGCGTCACCTTTAACACCGCTCACGCACACCCGGACGCAGACTCGGTCCCACGAGACACACACCAAGCCAAAGCATAGTTGCACGCATCGGCACCTACCGCAATCATGTCTCGCTTTTTCCGCCAGGGCGACGACAGCTCGAGCGAGGAGAGCTCCGAGGAGGAGTACATCTCCGAGGAGGAGGAGGAAGAGGAGGAGGAGTCTGGCGAGGAGGAATCCGAAGACGGCAGCGACGAGGATGATTCGAGCGACTCCGACAGCGACGATGAGGGCGTCAAGAAGACGGGTGCCTCCCGCTTCTTGAGGGACGACAACGAGTCCGATAGCGACGACTCGGATGAGGAGGGCAACAAGATCCTCAAGAGTGCTGCCGATAAGCAAGTTGCCGAGCTTGAGTCCACAATCGACGCCATCGAGAAGAAACAGAAGATTAGCGATTGGGCGGCCGTCTCAACAGGTAAGTCCGACTGACCTCATGCTCCACCGCTGGGCGGCTTGTCGTCTCTTCCATCACAACATGAGTCACTAACGATAGTGTCGCGATGCAGAATTCGACAAGCTCAACCGCCAGGGTGCCAAGATGACTGTCGCCGGTCGCGGCCCCAAGAGATACATCCAGGCCATTGTTGAGCTCGAGACCGCCATGAACGAGACCATCGCCAAGCAAAAGGTCACCCCCAAGAAGATGAACGCCACTAGCGCTCGTGGTCTGAACGCCGTCAAGCAAAAGATCAAGAAGCTCCTGAAGGACTACCAGACGCAAATTGACGAGTACCGCGCGGATCCTGGTGACTTCATGTTCTCGGACGACGAGGAAGAGGAAGTCAAGCCTGCCAAGGCCCCCAAGACAGAGATCTACATCGACAGTGCGGCGGTGGAGGATGCCGAGGGCGGCGACTTCGAGACTGTCACCAAGGGCGGCAAGACGATGCAGTTCACCCCCGAGAGCATCTTCAAGCACCTCCGCGCCATCTTGGAGTCTCGCGGCAAGAAGAACACGGACAGACTGGAGCAGATCAAGATCATGCAGAAGCTGCTAGGCGTCGCCAACACTCCCTACCAGCGCATTCGTGTGCTCCTGACCATCATCTCCGCCCGCTTCGATCTGAGCATCAGCGGCACCAACATGCCGATAGAGCACTGGAAGGCTGCCGAAAAGGAGCTTTGCGACCTTTTCGAGGTTCTCGAGACCAGCCGCGACCACATTGTCATCGAGGGTGCTGAGGAGTGGGATGACGACGAGAAGCCCCCCACGATCCCTGATGGTGAGAAGTATCTCAAGGTCCCCGGCAGCATCGTTTCTTACGTCGAGCGTCTGGACGATGAGCTCACCCGCTCGCTCCAGAGCATTGACCCCCACACATCCGAATACATTGACCGCTTGACGGACGAGGGCGCTCTCTACAACGTCATCCTCCGTGGTCTTCTGTACTACGAGAACCTCCTCCGTGACTCGTCGCTTCAGATTCCCCAGGACAGCCTGAACCGTATCGTCATGCGCCGCCTGGAGCATGTCTACTTCAAGCCTGCGCAGGTCGTCAGAATTCTGGAGGAGAACGCATGGAAGCCCGTCCCGTCCAATATCGACTCCGACATCACCCCCCGGAGTTCATCGTCTGATCCCAGCAACCTCGTCTTCACCCTCTGCAAGTACCTCTTCGAGAAGAGCGATGGTATCATCCGTGCTCGTGCCATGCTGTGCCAGATCTACTTCCTGGCTCTGCACGACGAGTACTACCGGGCTCGCGACATGATGCTCATGTCTCACTTGCAGGAGTCCATCAACACCTTTGACGTCCTGTCTCAGATCCTCTACAACAGGACACTCGTCCAGATTGGTCTTTGCGCTTTCCGCAAGGGCCTCGTCTACGACGCACAAAACACCCTGCAGGAGATCTGCGGCAGCGGCAGACAGAAGGAGCTGCTAGCCCAGGGCGTCATGATGCAACGGTACAACCAGGTGTCGCCGGAACAGGAGAGACTGGAGAAGCAGAGACAATTACCCTTCCACATGCACATCAACCTCGAGCTTCTCGAGTGTGTCTACCTCACATGCAGTATGCTGCTTGAGATTCCTCTTCTTGCCCAGACTGGCTCCTCACCAGACGTCAAGAAGCGGGTCATCAGCAAAACTTACCGCCGCATGCTCGAGTACCACGAGCGCCAGATCTTCACTGGCCCTCCTGAGAACACTCGCGACCACGTTATGCAGGCTTCGCGGGCGCTCGCCGCTGGCGAGTGGAAGAAGGCTACCGACTTCATCCACAGCATCAAGATCTGGGACCTCCTCCCTAGTGCCGAGGAGATCAAGACCATGCTGTCTAAGCAGATCCAAGAAGAGGGTCTGCGGACGTACCTTTTCACATATGCTCCGTTCTACGATACCCTTGCTGTTTCCACTCTTTCGGCCATGTTCGAGCTTGAGGACCGCAAGGTCGCGGCTGTCGTCAGCAAGATGATCAGCCACGAGGAGCTCGCGGCGGCCCTCGACCAGGTCACCGCGACTGTCATCTTCCGCAAGGGTGTCGAGCTCTCGCGTCTGCAGAGCTTGGCGCTCACCCTTTCTGACAAGGCTGCTGCCCTCATCGAGACCAACGAGCGGACACTGGAGCAGCGGACACAAGGCACAGCGAACGCGTTCGACCGGAGAGGCCAGAACCAGCGGGGTCGCGGCGGAGGCCGTGGTGGTGGTGGCCGTGGCGGCGGTCGGGGAGGCGGCAACAACGCCCCTCGGCAGGCTGGTGGCACACAGTTCACGGGTGGTGCGCTTGGTGCTGCGGTACGGGGTTAGTCGTTTTCATTGCGATAGAGAGAAACAATCACAGCAAAGCGGCGCCCAAAAAATGGACATGCGAAATGGGAACGGTGTTTACTTCTTTCTTCATAATCTCTCATTTGTAGTGCATAACGGCAGGGTCATGCTTGATGATAAAAGAATCAAAAGACATTACAAAGAATGGGACTTGGGTTGCTGCGTGATGCGGACTGCACGCACATGTATATGTTGAGGTAACTCACTCGCAAGCTGAAACTTTGGTTATGGATCTGAAGTCGTGATTTTCATGAATAAGTACCAAATGGGTAATGTTATCCTATGTTTGACCATGCATGATCTATATACACCTCATACGAGGACTTCGCCGTAACCGCAACCCTCAACAGCACCGAGGTAGTCTCTTGGACCCCATCCCCGACGGAGGGTCCATGCAAACCAAGCCTATGTTCTCCCACACGTCTCTCCCACCAATCAACCGACGCTGTACTTGTGGCATCTCTACATTGGTATTCTCTGAATCTCCTCCACGGTCCAGTACTTGCGCATGTTCTCGGCCCCGAGCGTCTCGACCTCCTGGTCGAGGTGCTTCCACAGGACGCCGCCCCAGCTCTCCATCTTGCTCTTGAGCGTGGGCATGTCCAGGTCCTTCTCGCCGGACTGGCACTCCCTCAGGTAGCCCTGAAGCAGGTCCATGCCCTTGTGGATCTCCTTGTGCTGCCTGAGCAGCTCCGCCGCGCCGTTCCCCTTGCCCTGGCGGAACTCGGGCATCTTCTTGGCCAGGATGGGGAAGATGTGTTGCTCCTCTATCCCGTGGTGCAACTCGAGCTGCGAGATGAACTGCAGGCCCTGCGCGAGGAACGTCCGAATCGACATGCCCGAGGGCCGCTTGTTGGTCGTCGCGGCCGTCCAGAGCGTGTCCCAGGTGTGCCGGAAGTGGTCGTGGAAGTAGTTCATGGTCTCGGCCAGGCGGTTGTATTGTCGGAACTCGTGGGCCGAGAGCGGCGGGAGTTTTGGTTCCTCGGCGGCGGGTTTTGTCTCGGAGGTCTTTTGTGTGGTGTCCTCTTCTGTGGATGCAATGGTGGTGGTGTCCTCCTTGGGAGCGGCCGCGCTCGTATCTACGCCCGGGTTGACCTGAAGGCTGGCGGCTTCGGGGCCGGATGCCTCGCCTGAGGAAACTGTTGCTGACATGTTTGCTGCTGCGCCGGGGGTGCGCTGCTGCTGCTGCTGTTGCAGAGCGCTCGTTGGTGTTGAGTAGGCTGAAGCGATGCCGTGCTGGTATTGCAGACCTCTAGAGGAGGCAGTGCTGATTTGGCCAGAAATAAAGCTCAAGGTACTGCGACGAGTCGCGAAGTTGCGCAAAGCTCTGCGTTGGACGGCGTTGGTGGTTGGAAGCACTTGGGCAGTTTGGAGGAGTGGCGTGCGAACGGCACGACACGCGCGCATCTGAGGCGGAAGGAAATCGCTTTCGAAGTTGGAGAGACGAGGGCAAGGTGCACTTTTTTCTCTTGCGCGTGGAGAGTGTGTGATGTCAGAGGCACCAGACAAAGATCGTGAGTGGGGGCGGGCAAGAGATGTAAGAGGATCCCTGGAGGGGTATGGGACAGTATTTATGTTTGCGACTCAGGCTCTCGCATGGCAAGAGATGATTCTGTCGGCAGGAGAAGCACTTAGATTTGTAAGAGGCCCTCCGGCAATCTCCTCCCTACGGTAACTGTCCCATGTACGAAGAGCCCCAAGCCCACGCGGTCGGGACCGCCCAAGTTGCCATCGTTGAGCGAGAAAGAGAAAAAGGAATAAGTCAGTCAGCGATTGCAAAGCACATGCGGCCGACGGAGGAGCGCAAATTCCGCAATCCACCATTGGTCGCGCGCAGACAAGCGGGCACTGAGCTAGGCGCGCGGGTCTTAGTCAGGCCTGACATGCGCCGCCACTCCGCCCGCTCATACAGGCGTAAATGATAAGAATGTATTTCAAGAAGGGATGTGCACGGGTCATGCCAAATGGCACGCCGACACAGAGTAGCGGAACGCCTCGGTACCAACACCAGGCGTGTAAGCTCCGCATATCATACAATACAAGCAGGATGTTTATTCTGCCGCGTGGCACATAGCCTAGTCAAATAGCAGCTTGAAACTGCTCGAAGCCTGGTTCTTGCAGGTGCCCCCAATGAGACGATCACTGCCGGTGCCCTGAAGGCACACAGCCTTGTTCGCGCTCACGGGCTGCAAGGTGATGCTCTTCTCTCCGTCAAAGGGAATCAGTTGGCCAGTGTTGGTCCCGCCGGCTGTGGAGAGACATGTCAGCATTAATTTCGATTGTGTAGAGCGGACTGAAGTCGACTTACATCCATCAGCACGGCCACCACATGAAAACATGTTGACTTGGTCGGCGGCTGGACGGCGGCCGTCAAAGGTGATGCAGCCGTTCATCTGCGGTGCGAGGTTAGCACAAGGTCATTGCGAGTGTGTTTTGAGTGACGACTACTGAGACTTACCAAAACGCTGACAACCAAGGCCGATTTCCCGTGAGTGCCGTCGTTGTGCTTCCCCTTGGTGACGATATCGAATCTCTGGGCCGGGTCTATCTTGCACTCGACAAGTGCTACCGGAATCAAGTTTTCCCGGAAGTCGCCCGCTGTAATGTTGACTGACAAACATCGTCCGTCAGAAGCTTGGATCCCCACCGATTGGAAGAAGCGATCTGCCGTCGGGTCGAAGGCTTGGGCTTCAGCGACCGCAGTAGGGTTGAGATCTCCGCCACGAGCGACAGGCGTAGGAGCCGAGTTGTTGTCACCACCGCCATTGGCTGGTGCTGAGGTAGTGGTAGCTGCAGGTGGTGCTGAAGTGGCTGAGGTCGAAGTCTCATTAGGTGTGCTGGTGCTGGCTGTCGGTGTCTCGCTGCCCAGGCCATCGTTAGGGTCGCCGCCGCCGGTGTTACTGGCAGGCGCCCCGCCAAATACAAAGTGCTGGGCCTTGTTGCCACGGGTGCAGGCCTGGAGAGTAACGTTGTTGCCCTGAACTGTCAAGCAAGACCCATGGGCGCTACGGGGTTTGAGCCGCAAAGGTCCAGGGCGCCCCTTGAACTTGAACAATTGCGAGTCTGTAACTTGGCCGCCTAAGGGGTTGCAAAAGTGATAAGTCAGCACAGCCATTTTTGGCCACCAGAGGCTGGCACGATCGTGATAAAGAAAGTCGCGGCACTCACTACCATCGGCACGGCCGCCACAAGAGAACATGTTGACTTGGTCACCAGGCGCGCGGCGGGTATCGACATTGCCACAAGCACCAGTCTAGGAGAACCCTTTAGTCTCAGAGACGGATAGATGATGACCGGTAATAACCATGATAGGCGTTGCTTACCAGAGTGTTGACAAGAAGCGTCGAGTTCGCAACATTGTTATGCTTGCCACTGGTGACAATGTCCCAGGCCTGGCCTTTGGTCGAACCACACGCAGCAACCTGGATAGGGTTGAGGTTTGCCCGGAAGTCGCCAGAAAGAGGGTCGACGAAGAGGCATCTGCCATCAGAGGTCTTTTCCTGTTGTCAGTAGGTTGTTCTCCAACGATATATGAGAGAACTGTCCCTGGTCGTCCTACACACCTTGATCTGAGTTCCCGCAAAGGCCTTGACAGCGGTATTGTCTACAGGGTGAGCCTCAGCTGCGGCCTTAGGGTCGAGAGCAGCTACAGATCTGCTGATAACATTCGAGAAATCCTGATGGACGGGACCGGCGAAGACCGCCGAAAAAAGGCACAGGGCCGGGAAGATGTTGTAGTACATGGTAATATGTCTGGTGGGTCTGGCTGGAACAAGCAAGTCTTGGCTTTGAAGAGATTCAATGGAAAGCAGAGAAAATGATCGTCAAGACCGTGCCGCACAGCGGATAGAGAAACGAATGGATAGTGATTTACACGAAGAGAAAGAGCGTGGGGCGAGATGACAACCCGTGAATCTCGTGCAGGAGGACAAGAGCTCAAGATGACTCTGGCGTGAGATGCAGGAGGGCAGCACACATATTTAAGAAACATGCGGGATATCTATCACACCCAGCTCGCGCCAGGAGGACCGACATGATGGGCAATGGTTGGCCGCCATGTTGGCTCCGTCTGGCCAGGTATCGTGGACGAGGTCGGCAAGGTCGGCACGGCATGGCTGCAGCAGACCAGGTCGTCTGGAGGACTGTACGAGGGCAGGAACCAGCCACGGGGTATCGAGAGGGGGCCGTCACGATGGTAGCGAGCGCAAGGCTGTTTCAGAGGCAGTCGAGGTGCTGTGGTGTTTCGTTTGGCAGAGTGACTTTGGCCTGGCGTAGGCGACCCCTTGCAGGGTGCATCAAGCGGCCGGCTGGTGCAGTTCAGCGCAACGGAGGCCAAGCTCAGGGTGCAGCCATCATGCGGTCATGGGCCACGGCAGCAGCGAAGCGAGGATGGCAGATTGTATGGTGGCATTCATGATTCGAGGGTGGTGGACTTGGTCTGAAGTTGAAGATGGGGTGCAGGGGGTGGTGGACGGGGGTGAAACCCGGAGCGTTGCAAGATGCAGGCACACCAATCACAGTCGAGGCAGGCGCGCGCAGGGTCCCTCAACCAGGCCACCTGGCTGCCACTCTGAGCCTCCATTGCCTCCAGTGCCTGCAGGGCTGACATGCCCTGCACCAGCAGCTCGTCCTCTGCTTCCACTAATCAACACTCTCGCTTCGCCAAGCCATCTCTCACACTTCGCTTCCTTCTCGTGTGTCCAGCCAGTTTGGATCTACTGTTTCGTTTCACCTGTCCTGCGGCCGACTCGGCCGGCGCGCAGGTCGCCTGTGTTTGGCCTCGCTTGCCCGCCATCAAACATCTGACGTTGACTGGGCCTCACCACGCGCTTGCTTTGCTTCTTCGAGCCTCGTTTCGCACGACAAAGTCTATTCCACGTCTGGCAGTTTGAAGCTGTCGTCTTGAAGGAACACCGGACGGGGCCTGTCCTGCCAAAGTTGCGCCAGGGGACCCTCGCCAGACAACTTCAGACGACTCCTGATCAAGCCACCGGCAACCAACACGAGCAAGCAGTCCAACGTCTGCGCCAGCCTTGCACAGAGGAATCATGCGTCAAGACAATCGCACCATACCTGACCCTGCACGCCACCTTCGTGGAAAAGGCCTCAAAGTTCCATTACTACCAAGAAGCTTTGCTCTGACACAAGCCAGGTTCTACTGCTCCACACGACACTGCATGAAAAGCTGGATGTCCACAAGCAGCAGGCTCGGCTGTGCTCCCCGAGCCTGCGCCTTGGTTGTCAATGGTTCACACCAAGGCACTGACGCAACCTCGCTAACGTCGATGGTGATGCATTTATAAGTATGAAAGGCTGCCCAAAATATTACTGTGGTGACGGTAATGAAACAAGCTGTCAGCAGGCGAATTTAGTTGAAGAAAAGAAACTCAAAAGACCAGGCCTCATCAGCCTGTGAAATTATTCAAAGACAGAAACCCACACGTCCATAGACGCTGGCTGCTTCCCCCCGAGGGCCTCAACAGCACTCACAACCGCATCTCTCGCTGTCATGATGACATCCCGGTTCCTCTCGTCCCCGACATGTTTCTCAATCTCGTCCACAAAGTACTGGCTCACCACAGTCCCAACCTCCCACGACCCATCTAGCATCCCCGCGTCAGGCACAACCGCCGTCTCACCGGCCAGCTTCCACCCGCCTCCGATCTGCGAGGCCGCAATCTCTTTGATCACCCGTGGTGCAATAGGCGTCCGTACATTCTCAGTACTCTCACCAACCGCTCTAAAGCTCTCCACCATCCCCCTCGCCACAACGCACAATACATGCGGCACCGCAGTCGGGTTCGTCGCGTGCATCCCATGCTCCGCGATGAGCAACTTGTCCACCCGCCCCTTCAGACTAGCTAGCACACTCGCTAGCACCTTCTTATCCGCGAAATACCAAATACAATGCGCCAGGACGGCGACATCCCAGTGTTCGCCCCCATCCCCCCTCTCCTTTGTCCTAGCGAGGAACTCCTCTGGCGTAGCCTGATGCCACGTGATCCGCCCACCAACCGGCGAAGTCTCTGAGATGTGCTTCTGCGCTTGTCCCAGCGTCAGGGGAGCACCATAGTCGAGGGAGCCAGGATCTACGGCGTCGACGTGGCCCGAGGGTCCGACGGCCTCGGCTAACACGGTGGTCGCGGTGCCTTGGCCGCAGCCTAGTTCTAGGATCCGGCTGCCGGGTTTGATGACTGCGGCGGTGGCGGTGGAGGAGAGGCGATTCCACGAGTTGACCAGCTTTATGCGGTGCTCTGCTTGGACGAGCTCAATATTGAAGTGCTCTGGTGAGTGGAGATGGTATTTCGCCAGGCGCGGGGCGTCGGCAAGGGTGAGGACGTCGTCTGTGGCTGTTGACGATGACATCTTGACTGTGATATGTGATGGGATTGCTGGCTAGATCGGAAGACGCTGTGCTCCTTCGTCGTGGGATGTGATGTGATGCTTTGGTATGGGTGTTCAACAGTCCTGTGCGTATCGCATGTGCTGGTGTCTATATCGTGTTGTGACGTTCTATGTTCATGTGGATTGATACTCGAGTCCAATAGTTCGAGTGCTCTCACCAGACGGGGACGAAGCGTCTTTTATGCCTTCCGAATAACATGCGGCCAAGCAAAGTCACGATACACCCCAACCATCACAACTCATCGCACATTGTCAATTCTACCACTCGATGCTGCTGAGATGCTGTCAGTTTGCAAGGATGCGTTTGCCCAATAAGGAAGCTCAGTCGCGAGGACCCCCGACCCCGCCAAGGCTATGGCGATTATGATTCAGAATGAATTGCACTGCAGCCCTAAGCTTTGTCGGGGCTCCTTGGGGTTAGCTCTAGTCAGCTATCAGATCGGTTAGAGCCGCAGCGTGCCAGCGCGCGCGCGCGGGGGGTTTCTTCCAATCTGGTTCGCGAGTTTTTTGACGCCAATTTAGGAAGGGCTACTTGGGGCAGTCTTAGCGCCTGGGCGGCTCTTCTTGCTGCTGTGCAGTGAAGTGATGGGGCAGGCAGTTGGGAGATCGTAGATGGTAGTTTGACTCACTGGGCTGGAGGATTTGCTGGTTGGTGCGCAAGGCTGCATCTTCAACGGGTTTCAATCTGGGCTGAGTGCGCTCCCATAGCACTAATCCCGGCATGTCTCTCATTGCCTGCCTACGCCGTCGTTGTTCTTTGGTTCGTCTTGCTTTCTTTTTTCTCGCGGGTTTGCATCAATTACGTGATGGGCTGTTTCTGCACCGACGCCAGTCGATGACTTTCTAGTTTGCCTGCCCAGGTACTTTATGCATTACTTTCGTCCTACGATGGAATCATATCCTTCAATTTCGCAATGGCTTCTAGCTGACAACGCTTGAGAGAGCCAAGTTATCGATATTACAAGGGTGTGATCGAAAGATTGAGTTTGTTCATTGTGAAAAGTTGTGGGATAAATTTGAGATGTAGGTAGGAAGTTGTGGCATCTGGCGACGAGTTCTATCGCACTCCGCCACGAACACGAAAACGAGACTTATTCGTCACTCAGAAGTTGTCTTGCGATGCTGTGGTGCTTGGAATTCTGCAGAGAGTACTTGAATACTGTACTGTACCACAAGTTGGCATGGCAGACACAAACGCAACACGCCACATCTGACATACCTCACGGAGGGCTCTAAATTTAGAAGTATGACCCGAAAGGCCAATGTGGCAGCGCTCCTGGCTAGAAGACATGTGCCACTCAGAGAGCACTGCCAAGGCGACGTTGGAAGAAGGACGACGCAATCATGCTGCGGGTTGCCGTGGCTGACTTCAGGATCTGCCCTCTTGATCGCTGACAAAAAGCGGGCTGGAAGGATCTTGTTATGCAGGATTTACACAACTGCACTCAAGTACTGAAGTAAGCACTGTGCACATGTGCTTGTGCTGTGCCCAAAGCCAGACGCATCTCGTGTCTGCACCGTGCAGCACAACGGCCCACGCGGATTTGAGCACTGCCACTCTGTAGGTCCCCGTATCGACGGCGCAGACACTTGCAAAGCCGGCGCAGCAGCCTGAGCCGGCACATAGGGAGGACCCATGCTGTAAGCGGAGCCAATTACGTATGTCTCTGGCGTGGCGACGAAGGCTGGCAACCTTCATATTCTGTCTGCCTGTGGTGTTTTGTTGTTTTGTTTTGATTTGTTTTGTTTCGTTACTTTCCCTGTCTCTCTGGAAGCTTCTTTTTCTTCTCGCTTGCCGTCATCTTATCTTTGCGTGCCTGTTTGACGTTGTTCTCCCACGCTCGCTCGCTGCCTGTGCATCACCAGTCTCTTCGACCCTAAGTACCTTGGCTGACCTGCTGCAGAACGGCCGGAAAGCAGGGGTCCCCGCCACTTCAGGAGGCCACCCGCTGAGCCGCGCGTGTCAGATCCCCCAGAGGACGAGACCCAGAGTCTAGACTGCGACACCTAATTAATTATCTGCATTGCTCTTTGCAACAATCACTACCGATTCACGCGACAAACCAGCTTCAGTCAACCTTGACCGGGCAACATTCACCAGTCACTCTTGAACAGACATCACATCAGAAGACGCAGAAGACGAGCCTGCACAGCCAACACCACCATCGCATCTGACTTCGACGTCGACGTCCGCGCCCACACCCACACCCACACCCACGCCAACGCGCAGGTCCTGGCTGTGTGCGTGATCAGCCGTACGACTTTCTGAAACACTACACGGGCAGGCGCGCCTGGAGCAGCTCTCTCCCTTCCTTGTCGCCTTCCGCCATTCTTCTGGCCCCTTCCGACAGCCTGTCATCTGATCTTGTCTCGCGCGGCATTTCTCAGTCTCGTCTCGCCTTCTTCCAGCAGCGAGCAACCGTGATTCACCCCCCCTTCCCCCGTCGGCAGCGTTCCATTCGCGGCGGACTGTCCAGGTTGTCATTTCTCACGAGATTGCCAAATTGCCATCTTGGCCGACCCTGCCTGTTGCGACGGACTAGCCCGTCCCTGGCCTGGGTGCTGCACTCCCACCCTGGTCGACCCTCACTCCCGGACCGCGTGGCTGCTGCTCCCTGTCGTCAATCGCTCGACCCAGTGCCGAACATCGTCGATAGGCCCCTTCACTCCTCCGACATTGCCGCCGACATCTTCACCACTACGACGCTGCATCAACAGGTGTCGCCAGGCATCATCACGACCACCACTACCACTCTAACAGCCTCTCCGTCTCGACTGCCAAGTACCCCGCGGAGAGAAATCGACGCGGCTCGCTACTAGCTGCTTGGGCGGGGAACTCAGAAACTCTGGAAGCCTTCTAGAGCCAACCAGGCCCTCTCCACAGCTCCCACGCAGACACTAACCTAGCTCAGCCTCGCTGCGACGCTGCCTCCCAATCTCCTTTTCGCACCACACCAAGCAAATCGATCGCCAACCATGGTCGCCAACGACTACTACAACTCGGGCGACCCCCACCGGCCCGGTGCCTACCACAACGACTCGTACAACTCTGGCATCGACAACTCCTACGAGCCCTCTGTTGTTTCCTCAAAACCCCCGACCTATGTCTCCCACCTGCCCGACACTCAGCAGCACGAACGCCCTGGCGCGCCTGCTTACGCCTCGCCTTTCGTGACCGACTTCGACGACCACGTCCACCCCATGCAGCAGACACCCATGAGCAGCCAACAGAACTTTGCCCACGATACCCGCTATCATGGGGCTGCCGACGACGGCGGCGACGTCTCTCCCGTAGGCGGCGACACCATTCCTTTGCAGGCCAAGACCAAGAATGGTGGCCCCACGGCTGGCATCGATGCCATGGACTCGTCAGATCACGTTTACGATGCCTCGCAAACACAAGGGACTAGGCGCCGCAACAACGACTTGGGCAAGCGAGGCATACACTTTGGCGAGATGGGCATGCTTGGCTCAAACAAGAGGAAGATACCCATAATGGTCTATCTCTTCACCACCATACAGGTCGGCGTCTTTATTGGCGAGCTCGTCAAGTGCGGTACGTACACTCTGGTCGTGTGCTTTTCTGCCGTGCACATACTAACACGTAGCCTCCTTCCTTTACAGCACAATTGACAGGCTTGCCTATTCAAACTCAACCCTCAGTCAACCCGATGCTTGGCCCGTCAGCGCAGATTCTCATCAATATGGGTTCTCGTTACGCGCCGTGTATGCGCAACCAGCTCGGCATCCAGAATCAGACAGAACAGATTGTATTCCCATGCCCGAATTCGACGACATCGGATGCCAACTCGCCCGAAAATCAGTGCACACTTCAGCAGCTGTGTGGGTTCGGTGACAGCGTGCCTAATCCTCTATATCAAACGCCTCCAGGAATGGACCAGGACCCGGCACCAAACCAGTGGTTCCGATTTATTACTCCGATCTTTATGCATGCGGGTTTCGTGCACATCGGCTTCAACATGCTGCTTCAGCTCACGATGGGCAAGGACATTGAGCGAGCTATTGGCTCAATCCGTTTCTTTCTCGTTTACATGAGCGCAGGCATTTTTGGCTTCGTGATGGGCGGCAACTTTGCCTCTGCAAACACAACATCGACAGGAGCATCTGGATCGCTATTTGGCATTATCGCCATCACCCTGCTCGACCTTCTCTACTCTTGGAGTGAGCGACGCCACCCGGGTAGAGAGCTGCTCTTCATCATCATTGAGACTCTTATCTCCCTCGCGCTCGGCCTGTTACCTGGTCTCGACAACTTCTCCCACATTGGCGGCTTCATCGTGGGGCTCTGCGTGGGTGTCTCAGTACTGCACTCGCCAAACGTGTTGCGGCGCAAGATTGGTGAGGATCACTTCGGCGGACCGTCATACTCTGGACTCGGACAGCCGGGTGTGACCAGCGTCGCCTTCCCTGCGTTCTACCGGAACCCAATCGGATTCTTCAAGGGTCGCAAGGGCCTCTGGTGGGCGTGGTGGGTTCTGCGTGCGGCGTTCCTCGTCCTGGTCGTCGTCGTCTTCATCATCTTGCTTAACAGCTTCTACGCCAACACCAACACCTGCGAGTGGTGCAAGTACCTGAGCTGTATAGTAAGTTTACATCCCGTCATAGTTGCTAGAGTTCAAAGTACTAACGATGAGGAACAGCCCATGGACAGCAACCAGCAGTGTGCAACCAGTTTCCGACTGGCGTCTACCTAAGGACGATGTTGGTAAGGATGATACTCATGCATCGACAGGTTCAAGGCATATGTATTAGACGTAAACATAGAAATAATGATTAATGCATTAGCGAGGTCTTACTTCATTGCGCGTATAGTTGTTAGACTGTTGCAAGGACATATGCTACAGTCAAGTCTGCATTGATTTGCTACTGCTCGTGGAATTTAGGACTCAGTTGTGGTGATTGCGACTCGCAGGTCGAATTTCGCACATCTGGCACAATAATTAGAAAGTTGTCTTCACACCATGATCTCACGCCGAGTACTGGTGTCCCCTGCAGACTGTGCACGGCTAAGGAAAAAAGCGGTTCCCAACGCTACAGTTTAAGACGAACAGAAATCGCAATATCAGCAGTAGGCATACGACAGTTCCGGCAAACAGCACCGTGTCAAAACGTATGAATGGCGAGAGAGCGGGCGGGCGGGCGGGCTGTCTCAGTTGGCCGTGTGGATTGCCGTGCCGATTCAGGGATTCAGTCAATGTAGAGGGCCATTCATTGGACGGTCGATGGTGTTGTGCGCCACTGTTTGGTTTGAGAATGTTGTGCTTCGAATCTTGTTTTTAAGGCCAGAGAGGTTGGACTTGGATTTTGCAATGCACGGTTGTAATGCGTGGAGCTTTGAGGTAGGATTCAGACTGTCTATTCATTATTCGCGTATGAGGAAGCGACACGGAGGTTGGGGTTTTTTTTTAAAAGTACTGGAACACGAAAGTCGAGGAGCAGAGGGGTCATTATAGCACGGCGTGATTCGCAAGAGTTGATCTGAGGGTGCGAGAATGGGTTGTTATTGCTTGCTATTTTATGACCTATCATGGTGTACGAGGGGAATGCAAAACAGATGAGCGGGCTTTTGGGAAAGCAAATCTTTGTGTATGTTGGGCAGATGTGTGACTGAAGCTGGAAGACAGCAATTGACGCGGTGACGAAATGTGAGTGAGTGATGAGCGTTCAGGCTGTTGAGTTGTTTGGCAGCGAATGGTGGTCTGGAGTGGGCGCGGTGCATTGGGCTTTGAGGAGTCCTTGTGTCGGTGTGATTCCAAGTGTTGTCTCCGTAGGGCTAGGTAGGTTTGCGAGGATGACAGATGCAAGACATTAAGCCAAGCGCGAAGAGGCTTGTCCTCGTTGGACGACAGATCTCGCGCTGTCTCTGTAGGGGACTGTCCCGCGGCGAAAGAAAGCGCCGACAGATCGAACATGACGGCACCAGATCCATCCTTCCTTAGAACCCACCGCCAAGCTCTTCGCATTCCTTTCCACGGGTGAAGAGGAACCTGTCCTTCCCAGGCCGGAACGTAGAGAACGCACCATGTTGCTCTCTACTTCTTACGCTTCTCCTCGCATTCGCGGCCGTAAGCCTTGGCGACGACACGCGAGACCCCCTCAGGCGACAGCGGCACGGGGTGCAAGTCTCCCGTCATACCCTCACCGAGGAAGACGATTCCGGTGCTGGGGTCAAGATTCCGGGTCAGCACGGCGTTCTCTCTAGACAGAAAAGGGATGCTCTCACGGGCAGAATGCTGCTTCGACCCCTTGTTCAGCTGACCCTTCTTGTTCTCCTCCTTGCCATCAGCACGCTCGCCCTCACCCTCGACTAAATCGCCACAGCCAACGAGGTCAATGTCCTCCCGCCCGTCGAGCCACTGCCCCATCTTGACATATAGATCTAGCCAGCGCCTCTCGTCACCCGGGGTGGGCAGCTCGAGGTCCATGTCGTGGCCAAGCCGGGCCTGCGCGGCCCCGAGATACTTGTACCCGGCGGGGAAAGGGGCGAGCTCGGCCGGCGTGAAGCGCGGGACGCGGACGCCGTCGACGGGGACGATCTTGTCTTTCGAGTAGATCAGCTTGACGTATTTGACCACCCAGTCGCTCTTGCCCTGCTCAGTAGCGGTGCTGGTGTCGTTATTGGCCGAGGTGGTCGCGGCGGTGCGGCGCTCGCAGAAGAAGTGGAATTGGCAATCGCAGTCGACGTCGTACTCCAGGTCTCCGTTCTCCTCCTCTACCTCCTCCACCTCCTCTTTGGCAATGTCTTGCTCGAGGAACGAAGAGAAGCCTTCAGGATGGGAGGAGGTGTGGTCGGGCCTCTTCTGCTGCTGCTGCTTCTTCTTCTCGACAAAGCGCTGCGTGATGGTAGCTTTCATCTTGCCCACCGCGCGGCCTGTGGATGGGTTCAAGTCGACCAGAGTGCCGCACTCACGGTGCATGATGAAGTCCCCGTTTGACTTGCCGAGTTTGGAGGCGGCTATGAAGGCATCGATGTGCAGCCGTTTGGACCAGGCTGTTCATCAAAGGTCAGTATCGCCGTTTCGTGGAGGACGCAACATGCCGGGAGCAAGGGATTGTATCTGTGGACGAGCATTGGGACATTCATGGAGGTCGAATGTTACGTGGGAGTGAGGGATGGAAAGGTTCTTGTCGAAGGGATGGGTGCGTGACTTACTGGTCCAGACGTAGGCGTCCTCGGCAAACATCGAGCGGTAGTTCTTCCACTCGGATGCGTCTCGGTAGACGGGCCAGCATTTGCAGAGCTCCGACACGGCGAACCGGTCGAGGAGATCGGCTTGGGTGCCGCGGATGTGGGTGTACTCCTTGTCCTGGGGGTCACGGGGGGACGTCATGATTGCAAAGTTGGTGGTTATGCGAAGGCGCTATGGCTGTTTGTGTCGGTGATGGAACGACTTGGCTATGCGAGGCAGCTAGGCTGATATAAAGCAGGGTTGTTGCTGTACTCCGGCGAGGTCCTGGGTGCAATGAAGCTGATATCTGGGTTCCAATGGTGTTGCAGTAAGTCGAGTGTGATTATAGTTCTTGGTGTAAGGGTAGTGTGAAGGAGAGGAGATGGACTTGGAGGGAAGCATGACCGGCTTAAGTACTAGACGGCTCCCAATATTCTGATGTATGCCTGAGCTGTTAATGACAAACATCTAGCTGACTGAGGCAGACGGCAGTGTTGGTGACGATGATTCACGTTGACCTTTGTTGCGCACATCGCGTGGCGGGAGTGCCGTTCGTGAGTAGTTCCGCTACCACGGGGGAGCAGCTACGCAAACAAACAACACCAAATCTAGAATGCTGACCAGGAAGGTATCAGCTGATGTTTTCATCAGCGTCAGTGGATGTTGTAGTTGGCGATTCCAACCTCAGGTGTTGCCAAGTTGAGGCATGAAACACGACCAGTCACATATTGTCATAAAGTGGACAGAACAGTGGTGCATATGAATGTATTGAATGCCGTAATCTCGAACGAGATCTGTCTATATGAAAGGAATGACCGGGCAGTACTTGTGCCCATTTGTGCACCTGGCAGCGATCGTCGTGTACGCGTAATGAAGGATCGCATCCCTGCAGTGCGGCCTCACTCAGTGAGTCATGCGAATGCATCCTTCATAAGGGATCAGCGCTCAGAGTTGTGCAGTGACCTCTATTATGCACGATACATATCGAGTCGCAAACAGTCATTCATAAATGCCGGATATCGTGACACACGCGACCTCGATAACCAGGCATAGCTGTTTCTGGTAGAGATTAGCACTGGTAAACGATTAAAACCTCCAAAGCAACTGCCAACGTGGGCTGCCTGACCGGGCGGTTGCGGAACCCGGAGCCAGGCCGGACACACGATCCCACTCCAGTCGGGAAGTGAGTTCTGTTCCACAGACAAACCCCGACCACGTCTTTTGTAAAGCTACACAGCTCGCATGTTATCACCGTTGGGGTCATTCAGACTCCTCACATCATGAACAGGCCAAGATTCTCAAGTGTACAATGATGTATCATCTATGGGTAGAGAGCGTGATCGCCATTGTGTATATAGAGTCCAATGCTGCTGGCTATGAGGGAGGGTATATGGTTAAAATGCAAGACCGACAGCGGGAAAAAAGAAGTCAACAAGAAGTAAACACCCCAGCGCCATCATGCCTCGTGCAGTAATTAATATTCTTAAGAATGGGCACGCGCTCTCGTGCGTGCAAAACGAAGAACCAGTTTTGTGTGTGCGTGTGAAATACAGCGAGCTGAAGAACGAGAAATTCTGTCAACAGTTAGACAACCTGAGTTGGCCGCGCCTCGTACCGCCTCTTCTTGGTGGTCGTGGTCTTGTCTTCCCTCTTGGTGGAGGTGGTGGTGCTCGTAGCGGGCTTTGTGGAAGTAGTCAGCGTTGAGGGAGCGGCAGTGACAGCAGCAGTAGCAGCACCCGTTGGGGTAGTAGTGGTGCTCGAACCAGCAACAAAAGCAGCTACGGGGGTAGCAACAGCATTGGCAGTGGTAGCGGTGGTCTTGGTGGCAGCCGAGTCGTCGGCAGTAGCCCAGTAGCTGTCGAGCCAGCCGTCGACTTCGTCGACGTGGTTGTAAGGCTGCATCTCGGCCATCCACTTGATCCTGGCCTTGGCGGCATCGTCACTCATGTCGTTTCCGGCCTTGGGCTTGGCGCGCCAGCGGGTCTCCATGGGGTCGATATAGTGCGTCTCGTTGTAGCCCAGTTCGGGGAGCATGCTGACGTTGAAGGCGGCCATCATCTCGTGGTCCTCGTGGATGAGGTTGTGGCAGTGGAACATGTAGACACCGTCCCAGGGGGCGTAGTGCGCCTCGACAACAACCTTCTCGTTGGGACCAAGCCACACCACGTCCTTGAGACCCTCTGCCTCGTAGGGCATAACCTGCGCGCGGCCACCAGAGCGGCTTACTACCTTGAAGTCGACGAGGTGGATATGGATCGGGTGAGACCAGCCGCCGCTGGAGTTGATGAGCTCCCAAACCTCCACGCGGCCGCGCTTCGGCTTCGCAAGCACTCGGTTGTTGACGTCCGCGAATGAGACTCCGTTGATCTTCCACTCGCCATTGGTCCTCTCGAAGCGGAAGGATTGATCAATCCCAGTCTTGTCCTTGGGGTAGGGGATCGTGCGGAGCTTCGAGGGGAGGGAGTTGCTGCCGCTGTCATCACCCCCACTGCCTGAGCCGCTAGAGCTGGGGTCAGAGACGATGAACTTCATGATCTTGTCGGTGTGCAGGAAGTCCTCGTCGGCCGCGAAGCCCCTGGTGTTGCGCATAGTGACGTTCTCGCCTTTCCACTTGGAGAAGTCAACCACGACCTCGTACCGCTCAGCCATGGAGATGTACATGTCCTTGACCTTCTGCGGGCCGCTGAGGAGGCCGGCATCAGAGGCAATGACGTTGAACTCGAGCTTCTTGTCCTGGCCGGGATCCTTGTCGCGCTCGAGATACAAGAAGAAGGAGCGTGAGATAGCGGCATTGAGGAATCGGAAGCGGTACTGCTTCGGCTCAACCTTCATGTAAGGCCAGGGCTGGCCGTTGACGTGGATGACATCGCCGTATAGGCTGGTCGTCTCCTTGGCTGGGCTAAAGAGCGTGCCGTCGCTGTTGTACTGCTTGGCAGACAGGACGAGGGGCACATCATAGTTGCCGCTGGGGAGACCGAGAATGTCCTCGGCGCCGTCGTGGAGGATGTATACACCGGCCTGGCCAAAGTAGGCGTTTTCGGCAGTCTGGTGCCAAGTTAGTTTAACCGCTGCAAAGATTGCGCCTGTATAGCTGCGAGCTGGAGTAGACTTACGTGATCAATAGCATGGTCATGGTACCACAAGGTACGTGCAGATTGGTGGTTGGGATAGTAGTAGTCCTTCCACTCGCCAGGCTTGATAACGTCTTCCGCCCAGCCATCCCAAGGGGCTCTCTATTAGTTAGAGAAATGTCAGTGTCTTTTCCCAAATATATTGGAAGATGTCGAGGCTTACTGAGTATGAGCCGTGCAAGTGAATGGAACTTGCAGTCGGTGACTCGTTGATGAAGCGGACAACTGCTTCTGTGCCCTTCTCCATGTAGAAGGTAGGCCCAGGTGACATGCCATCGTAGCCAACTAGCTTGGCTGGAGACTTGCCAGGGTAGACCTGCTGAGTTAGGGCGGAGATTTTCACCTCATAGTAGTTGATCTTGCCACCGGTGACGGGGTTGTCGACTTGGCTATGGGGAAGGCAAGCGTCTTAGTCATGAGTATAGTTGCTGGAGGGAAAAAAAAGGACTTACAATTTGGCCGTCTTTGGCGGAGGGATCGGCAAGGGAAACCGGTAGAGCCAAGTATATGCTGGGCTAAGCCAGTCCTTGGCCTCAGCAACGCCGCCAAGGCACGCCACCAAGGCGAGGAAGGTATTCCGCAGTGTGGTGGGATGCATGTCTGATGGTCCTCAAAAACTCCGAAGGGGAGAAGGCTTGAGTAGTGCTTGCCAAGAGGCGGGAAGGGTGAAGAGGCGTGGTGAGAGGATGATCCATAAATCGGTTTCCCTGGGGGAATTTGAGGGCATACTTGTACTGCCTTCAAACCGGAGTATCAGCGAAGACAGAGCAACCCTTGATACTGCCAGTGTTCAGGCAAAGTCTAGACCGTGTGAGAAACAGCGAGATTGTCCACCGCAGGTACATGGTCCAGCGGAGATGACCGCTTGTGCTGGCTGAATGGAAGACGCCGCCATGATGACGCCACTCTGGAGTTATCGTCTTGGTCTCGACCAGGTGGTGATGCCCGAGACTCTTGAGGGTAGCCAGCATGAAGCGGGATGCTAGTTCTGCTGGACAGAATGCCAAGAAGCTGAACCTGCAAGCTATAAGATCCAGACTTGAAGAGCATGGATAAGGGTGGCAGGGTACGAATGGCTTAGTTCACCGACAAGTGTGCCGGATGTTAGCCAGGTCAGCCAATACAGTAGTCCTAGAGAAGAGGCTGGCCTCTGTGGCCCTAAGCTCATCAGCTGGAGTCACGGAGTGGCCTGACAATAGCCAGCCCACTTTGCGTTGTCAACTGCATAAAGGCCCCGGCGGGGCGCCAGGAGGAGGTGAGTATAAGCTGCGGCTGGAGCGCATGCGCCACCGAGACAACCGCGGAAACTCGATTCGGTACTGAGCCAACCACGTCGTAGCCGGATCTCTTGGCAGCGCCGTGCTAGACACGATGGCGGCTCAAAATGTTGTTGGCATGCGCCCAGGCAGCTGGTAACGTGGTCTCCCTCCCCGTCACAATGGCAGGGGGGGGAGTGGTTCTACGAGGCTGAACTTACCCCTGTCCCAGAAAAGCAAAGACCTCTGGACCCAGCACAATAGGCCTTGTCCGCGATAGAGTTCTCGCCAGCCCAACGTTGGAGAAGCGCGGTCTGGACCCTTAGCTGGCCCCAGCTTACCCCAGTGGAGAAGCCCCAGAGTCCAGAGTAGCTCGAATAGAGTCGACCGGCTCTTCCCAAGCGAGAGTGGCGCTGTCGGCCGACTCGACGTGAGGAAAAGCGACATCCATTCCGGACCGATGGTCCAGAAGTTGCCATTCCAGTCAGCCACCTCATCCAATGCCCGAGTCTAGCCAACAGCTGTGCTCTCAGCCTCACTAACTTTAGCGTCCTCAATCACAAGTCCTGCCCAAACCTGGTCGCCTCGTGGACCCTTTGTTCTCATGTGCTTTGCTTTTACCTCTGTACCGTTGTGGCTTGTCGGACCCGACCCATGTCTCCACCTGGAGTACCAAACCTTCAGACCCTCACTCCTTTGGTCATGCCAAAATGGTCGCGTGCTGTTCGCGTGGCACCGCAACTCCCTTGTTCCTTGTCTGCTCGGCTGGGGCTTCCTCAGGCTCGGCCTCTTGGCAGCTGGACTTGGGGGTTGCTAGATCAGAGCGGCTCATCTTGATTTCCCGCGATGTTGCATAATCCAGACCACGTTCTCCGAACTCGTGGATGGCTGGCTCCTTGGCTGGGAGTGCGTGCCACCTCTTGGGAGTCTTTGTGTTTACTCGTGCTTTGGTGCCCCTCTCGACACAAGCCTTAGATATAACCCTCGCCCAGCACAGCAGATACAACTCCCCATGAGAGATATCATTCGTGAGCTTTTGGCACCACGACAGGCTTGCAGTAACGACTGAGGCTGGTCTGCAGCGCATCGCTACCCTTACCCTACTCTTGACGTCTTCTTGACGTTGTCTGCCTGAACCTACTTTTCTGCTCCATTCAATCCATTCAACTGATAGACTATGTTTCTCTCAAGGTCTCTGCAGCTAATGTCTGCGCTAGCGGCTGTTGCTGTGTCACAGGACGTAGGCTTTGCTCTCGACGGTTTCCTGGCGGGCGCATCAGCTTCAGATTCCACTTACAACACTGGAGGTTCTGTATCCGTTAATGGCTGGAACGTTGTCGTGCCCAAGAATCTCCAAGTCGGGTTCCCCGCTGCCTTCGTGCCATGGAAGGACTTTGTCGGTTCTCTAGGCTCCTTCGGGGGCTATGAGATCTCGGTATGAGTCGCCACCTCACATCCCATCATGATAATATTTCACTGACATGCCTTCTTGTGCAGGTTACGGGCAACATCGTCAATGGTAGGCCCATTGCGGGACAGGTCTACATCTCCCAGCTCTTCCTCCAGGGAAGCCAGGGCACCATAGCGTCAGTCAACAGCGATGGCAGCATGCAGATTGCCGGCGGTCCCAAGATCCGCATCAACGACCCTAGGGCTGTCTATTCTGTCGGCTACACTGGCTCGCCCTTTATGACTGCGGACGATGAGAACCCCAGCATCTCGTCTTGGGGAGGCTTTCCCATGTGTGTGCCTCGCAACGCCTCAGACCCCCTATGCCCTGCAAGCAATCGTCCTGGCGGCAAGCAGGGTGTCTTCACAGCCCCTGAGCCACTCCTCATGGCGCCATTTGTACCCGGCGACTTTGTTGAGTACTCTGGCTACACCAACAGCGCGGGCGAGATCGTGTGTTTCGAGATCGTAGCGCTCAACGTGCAGATTAGCACAGGTGGTGCCTTCTCCTTCATCCGGGTTGAGGACGCCCTCGTGGGTCCGTTCTCCGCGGACCCCAACGCTGAGTCGGCAGAGACGCGCTTCATCGGGTACACGTCTGAAAGGGCAGGCTCCCCCGTAAAGGTCAGCGCGATTGAGCTTGACCCGTGCACAGGTGCCGAGACACTCCGCGATATTGGCATGAACGGCTTCATCGACGCCGGCGACGTCCGCAACAAGTTTGTCATTCGCAAAAAGGCGGCAGCTGGCGACACTTACACGCGCGAATACGTTGTCACGACCGCTTCGGCCTCCAAGACCACACTCAACAATATCAAGGCTGGCTACTATGTCCAGCCCGTCACCGAATGGATCCAGCCTGAGCTTGCCGTTCCTGGAAGCCAGCCCGTAGCCTTCGAGTTCGCCAACATGAAGCACCTCACCCAGGGCCTCGGCGCCGATGAGAACGGCGACATCTGGGGACCCCTCGACCCATTCCCGCAGTCAGGCGTCAAGGTCTTTGACCCGTCCACCTGTCCCAAGATTGTGCCGACACCGACGCCAGCGACCACCGCTACTAGCACAACCACCTCATCCGCGGTGGCGACGCCGACATCAACCGTAATCCCTGTGGACACAGTCACGGTCTTGGCCGCGACATGGGCAAGTCAGAACGGTGGCAGTTTCGCCGTGTCGTGCAGCTCGTCCAACACCAACAACGCCTTGGTCGGCATGACGCTCGACTATACTCTCACTGGCACCAATGGCGCCACCACCAGCAACATCGCCATGACCCCCGGCGCGAACCCGGGCCAGTGGACCTACTCGGCAAAGGTCAAGCAGGTCGCCACCGTTGTATGCAAGAGCAAGCTCAAGGGCACAGCGACTGCGCCAGTCACTACGCGTAAGCGGAGACGGCAAGGCCGGAGTGCCCAGCTTTACTAGATTGGGACACAAAAAAAGGGGCCCAGGGGGTTTCTCTATAAACATCTGTTACAGAACTTGAGAGGAAACGGGCTGGAATGGCGTCTTGGTTTTCATTCGTCGGAAATTGCTCACGGTCATTGAAAGATCGCAACTTTGATTATACTTACGCTTGATGATGATTAATATACCCTTACATTCTTTACCTGGACCTATATTTCTTCAAATAATGCTCACCTGTTTCCGGAATGTAGATGTTGTCTGGCAAGACTAAATCGAGGATAGGGATGATTGTTCACCACCATCTCTAGCTACGAACAAAGCGCATATAAATGCCCGTGCCAGCTGGTTATCTGGAATTGCTACCGCTATTCGCTTTGGCTGCTGCTCCTCCGTACTTTAACGCTCAAGTCACCCTTGCAAAGACGCTTATCCTCCTGCGGGGCTGTCGTAGAATGTCTCACTGCTTAAGGCGAGACATCTTACGCTTAAACGACTGATGAGCAAGCCAAGAAACAAACTAACGCCAAAAGGTCCCTGGCGCGCTTACCGGCGCTCGCTGGCCTGGCGCCCCAAGCCCGAAAAGAACACGAGGGAAGCGTGTTCTCCAACTCAGACCATTTCCTAAGCAGGACTAGCCAGCCTCATCGTCCTTTTTTTCAGCTGCCGAGACACCCTCCCGCCGAGCCACAGTCCCGATTCCTCGGGCCCTTCTGTGAAAGGAAGATGGCAAAGTCCAACTGGGACCGAGCTAAGAAGATCCTCTGTGCACGAATGGCGGGGCGGCCCTCTCTTTGGGCCAGCTCGGGCAGCGCCTGACTCGCTCCGACATTGCATCCCCCATCTGGAGGACATCTCCAAGCTGTGCTCGCTATTTCACCGCCGTTCGGCAGTCTTGGCAATGCACTATGGCTTTGTGTGTGCAAATTCGATCCGTGCTGACGCCGCCGCAATGTGGCTGGCTAAACAGGCTGGCCGACGCTGTGCTGTGTTGGGCATTGTCAAACGATCGACACGAGGGGAAGTGCAATTCGGCTTTCGCCACCATCATCTGTCACCCATTGTGGTCTTTGCGCAACCCGCATGGGGTGTTGTCGTTTAGCAGGGTAAGGTTTGCCCCTTGCCTTGCGCGGAGTTTACTGCAAGAGTCCTCGGGGTCTTCTAGGGTCTTTGGCGCTCTGGTCTCTGTACACCGAGTCGCACATGTCGTGCAAGGGGCTATGCCTTGGATGCTCACATGTGGGAGCTGATTCTGTCATCTTCTTGTAAAGCCACAACCAGGGAGGCCCTGGCAGGCTGTCATGCAGTAGATACTGTCAAAAGGCCCCGGCCGAGCACCCTTGCAAAGACTGCATTCTTCGTTTCTTACGAGGGTGGGCCAATGTCAACCACGCTCGTGGGAATAGCACAGGGATGGCAGCCATCAATCTTGGGTATGATTGCGGCCCGCGCCCGCTCCTCTTCTCCGACGAGATTGCAGCCTCACTAGACCAGCAGGACTCTTCCAGCCAGAAGCCCCAGTCCCTCCGGCCTGCACAGAGAGCCTAGACCTCGAATGCCAAGACGAATCTGTGAGTTGATTGGTTGTCCAAGTGCCCGGTTTATGGGGGCCAACGAGTGGACAAGCAGTCAGAATCCATGGGTCCCCAGAACAATGTCATGACGTGATTTACTCCGTAGGTTGGCCTAGAACTGCAATAGGGGAGCAGATCGTAGCGTGCCAATCATGCCCGCAGGCGTGGCACCATTTACAGTGCAGTGCAGTGGACTGCAGCGTCTGTGCTGTGGTCATGCAGCCAGGCTTCCAGGATCTATTCAGCTCTTCCATATGGCCCAGATGGCGGGAGGATTACCAGCGGAAGCGGCGGAAGTGCACTCTAAATCAAGCTCAAACTTATGCTTACTTGCCGACAGGGTTCACCACTGAGGGACCCCCCCATGGCTGGAAGGACATTCTACCTTGTTAGGACTGCCGCTGCGCTCGCAAAGTCTCAGCTGAAGCTGGGGTGATTTGGCTGGAGCCCCTTCGGCACGGGTCCTTCGATGGCTGTTCACGCAACATTACGGATTGAGCTGCGCGGTGCATTGTTAATCTAGTCGAAAGGAGACAGTGGGAAACCTTGCCAACAGCTATCGTATAGATGATCGGGCCAGACCATCCTCAGAATCTCAAGCCTATATTGGCTAGGCTGTGCCGAGAGGTGCTATTGTGGCGTGGTTCGCCCTCCGTCTCGAGCTCAGCTGGGCTGGAGCTTGCAACAAGCGAAAGTGTCTCTCTGCCATCCTAGAACATGCTAGTCATACCCATTCGAGGTTAGCAAGCTTGCTCCAGCCTCTCTCTCTCTCTCTTTCTCTCTCGGCGTGGAGGAGCCCTTCGGCAATACTACCAATCAGACCCTCTGGAATCCCAATGAGCTGAGCCTGCATTATCCACATGAGCTTAGCTGCAGAAAACCCCTGTCGATGAACACGGCTTTGTTGACTCTTTCCCCTCCAGCCCTTTTCTGGACGCCCTCATTGGCGAGTCCTGCGTACCGTGCACGGAGTACAAGCTTCTCACACGAGATTTGGTGCAGTCAGATGTAGCTGTGCTCACTGCAGAAACTCAGAGCTCAGCACACACGGACATGAAGGCTGCTGCAGGCGCACTTATGGTTATCGCAGTTTGCACTTATGCTTACAGCTGAAGCTTAAAGCTAGTTGAAGATCAATCGCAGAGCAGTCACGGGCATTCCAGGATGATCTGATTTCATGTGATGTCCACATAGGAACGTCCACAGTCCGTTTGTGTGGAAAGCATAAGCCCGCCAAGGAATCAAGCATTTCTCCGTTGACATGTATACCAGCCATGCATGCTGCCAAGACAGTCCAAGAGAGTTTATGTCCATAGTGCACTGGAATTCGCGGCCGTGAAATCCTCGGGGACAATAAAAAGAGAGCTCACTAGCCAAGCTGGGACTCAAGAGAAAGTCTACAGACAATTAGGCAGCAACGGCTGTGATGGTGCAATGCACATCTACGAGCGACAAAGCTACCGAGAAAAGCCGTGTTGAATATCGCGTGCATGCCTGAAGATTCATGTGCCAAGTCCCCGGTCGGTGAGGTCTGGCTCGATGGGAAAAGCTTGTCGAATCCGCATCAGCCGGGAGCGATATCCCATCCTTGGCGGACGACATGCTACTGGTCATGTTTGTTGGTGGCGTTGCGTAAGTCAGCTGACAACGGTTCACGCCGCAGGTCGTACAGGCAGACATTCTGCAGGCAGTTCGTGTTTCTCGGCAGGCAGCTCCCCATTCGTGCGGAGGTTCTTTTTTCATGACTCACTTCCGGGCCCAAGGACAGGCCCTGGGGCCTTGCCAACGCATCATCACATCACGTATCATGAAGTGATCTGTGTCTTGCAGCAAGGGAACCATGCCCAAGCTTTTGAAAATAGCAATGCGGAGAAATCTGTTGTCCGTGATGAACTCTAAACACTTCGGCAGCGTATAGACCGGGGTCGGATTCTTTCTTGTCTATGACCTAGCCACAACCAGGCTGGCGATCCACACCAGTCCAGGCCGTGGTGGGAACAGCAGACGATGCGGCTGAGGCCGCACCACCCTCACGTAGAGCGGACCAGGGCCAAGGCTCTCGATTGCTGACTCGATTAGATACCCCAGAGCACAGCTTGTCGTCGCTGAGTCGTACTCGGGTCGGAGAAATTCTCGATATGCTTCTCTACGACCCGGATGCAAAGGTTGCAACTTCTCGTTCTCGCAACTTTCCCGGACGAGGAAGCATCCCCGAGCGTTGCGACTGGACCAGGCCCCGGCAAGTTTCTCCACTCTAAAATGCTACTCACACACCCTTCCCGGTAACATGATCTTGTTACCTGCCTTTCTCGTGGTCAACTAGGTGCTGCTGTCTGTCGTAAGATTCGGCACCCAACATGCCATAATTATGGACTGGAAGTCGTGAAGATATTGCCACCGTGCATGTCAGCTCCGATGTACTTCCACGGAGAATGTCTGGATCTGGTATGCTTCAGCGAAAAACCCCAAGGGCTGCCCTTGGCGTTCGGTCGAACGGGTGAGTGGCGACCAGCTTAGACTCATCGCCTGTTTTGGGAACAGCCTCGTCGTGTCAGTGTTCATCTCTATCATTACGATGCGAGATAGCAAGTAAATTCGTTGTGGGCGCACATCGATGAACATACTCCTTCTCGTGTGCCTGATTAAGAGCCTCCGAGGCTCTGCTCGATAAGCCATCGTGGCTGCGATCATCAACACCACAGTAGCGTGCTTGTGCCCGCCAAGAACTAGAGACAACAGACATCTACATTTTACAAGCGCCTGTAGTCTTCGCATCGCCAAAGTTGGACTTCTCATAGATCGCAATCGACCCGGAAATCGCCGTGGTCTTATGTGGTACCGCCCTCCCTACCAAATTATCTTTGTGTCATGGCAAATTTTCTAGGATTCGCGAGGCTTGACAGAGGAGAAGCTCCCAGTCACGAGCTTCTTTCAGACTTGCGCCTGATGCAGAACGTCATGAAAGCTACAAGTATCGTCTTTATGGCTTCTGAGAAGTCGATGGGGCCATTTTGATCCTCAACGCTAGCCACCGCCACGAGCTCAAGCAAGAGGTATGCGTCGGGAGGAAATGCTTCAGGTCTCTGCAGCTGAATGAGATGTCAAGCTTTCACCAAGTCTGCTACAGCCTGGCTTGGCGGCTTGGCGACTGTCGTGATTTTGCCAAGGGCGTCGAGATGCAGCATGCTTCGTGGCTCGAGTGCCCAGCCGGCTTGGCAAGTCATGGCTGCATATACTGCTAGATCTAGGCACGACATAGAGAGCTTAGGGTGGCTTGCTTCAAAATGTAGGCTGGGTTTTCTTGGCAATTTCCTAGTACAAAAGGAGACGTTCGCGTTCAGAGCGATGATTCATGACTGAGTTCTGCTGGCTGGTTGAATTACAATTCGCACATGATGTTCTAAATAGTTATCTCAGGGAAGCTATAGGGGCATCAACAGCGAGACCACATCAAAATGACACCTGAAAGGGTCTCATCGTCCATATGCGCATGAACAACATGTCATGGGCTTGACATACAAGAGATGAAATTGATTTTGTAGCATACTCAATATTTTCTATTTCTCGGCTGATGCTTGATTTCTTTCATGGAAACACGAACCTTATCATGCCAGACCTCTATATCCGTAGCTCGATAGACGTCCATTAAACCTCAAAAGCTTGTGCCTGATATACTTCCTTGATCGATCCAGGAATCATTAACCAGAATCAGGTAAAAGTCGATGTACACCTGTTATCTTCATGATATGACAGTTAGGAGGGATCAAGCATGAGTACTTTAGCATGCTTCTAGTAACAAAATCGCCCATTCTGGGGGGAGAGAACGATAGGAATACGCAGAAGACTACAAAAAGCCTGGGGAGGATGTTCGAACCTTCCGAGCAGCAGAATCCAGCGACGTCCTGGCTTCCAAGAAGCGTTGCGTATACGGTTTGTCAATAGTTACGCTATTCTCGAGTATCAAAAGCACGATCTCGAGGCTGCAATTTGACGACGCCACTTGTGACGGTGTCATGATAACCACAGGAACATCTTGATTTTCCGCGTAATCAACTGTGTTGAAGAAAACGCCGCACAGTTTTGGTTCGTGCCCCTGCTTCGGCTGCCGAAACTAGACGTGAACAACAAGCATTTTGCAGGCCTGTTTGATTGCATGTACCATAAGCGGTCAACTGGATGTCTGCTCCAGCAGCTATCAGCTCCCGCAAATGTCTCACGTCTCCGTTGCAGTTTCGCTTGCTGACATATCCAAGAAGGCCGGCTATGAAGACGGGCGATTTTGACTGTGGCAATCGTTGAAGAGGTTACGGTTGACACGCGCTGGTTGTTCGCGGCAGATGATAGCTCGCAGGTTTCCGATGGCAGTGCGGAATGGTCGGCCACCAGATGCGAGACTCGTTTAGGCGTCCTCTGGCCTGGGGGAGAGCAGGTCAGCACATGCATTCAGCACGAACTCACGTCACCGTGACTGCTCTGTCCAAGATCTTATTATTACTACTGATCCAATCAGCCTAGTCTCAAGTAATCTGGGCCGTGTGGACACGCTCGAGTGGGTAGCCTTTCCAAGATCGACAATAGCAACATAATGCTTAGTGTTGAATACATGTTCATCATCACTCCAAGCATCATAACAACAACAATAACAACAACAACAACAACCATGAGCGTTATGGAGAAAGGCCCCCCAGTAGGGCTGCGTAGTCTTTGCTAGGTATGAAACTCTCATCATGCGAGGGGACAACTGCCTTTCGCTTGGAGCATTGGCCAACTGTGCGCCTTTTCAAACTACTCGGGCCCCCAGTCATGCTACACGTATCATGCCTACGACTCTATGCTTTTGCCACGCCCGTATATGCTGTGAAGATCGCCAGTATACGTAACACAAACACTCATCGAGCTTGTGCTTGGTGTGTATTCGGAAATGGGGCTACCATCCATACATAGCGTCATCTGGTGACTAGCTCCGCATCATACTTGTTGGTTCACCAAGTTGAATACTATCCACCGACTAGCAACGGGTCACCCACTCACGATACTGCGAGTGGACTCAATTCTAGCAAAGGAGCACTCCATGACTTCCTGTAAATGAGAGACGACCCTCACATGAGAAGTCGATGAAGAACGACTACGAGTGCAAGCGAGGCCATGCAACGCACGATGATCTGCGTAAGTGGGTTTGGCTGTTGGCCGGTGGATGGCTCGGCATATATTTCGGGCACTGTGAGAAAGGACTCAGCATTCCTGGTTGGCAGGCTCGCCATTTGACGAAATGAACCGCGTTTTAGTTGTTGTGGAATAATTCTCTTAGAGGTATGTCGTTGGACGAATAATGGTGACTCCTATGTGGAAAAGTGAGAAAAAAACAAAGAACAGATTTGAGATGCCAGACTGCTCCTTCGTGCGCACTTCATTATATCCTGCCCCTCGCAGTCATCGCCTTCAAGCATCATCAAAGCCCACTGGCACACGCCTTTGTGTGGTTTCTCCACCTGTAATCCCTGTATATACTTAGTCCATCGTGAGTTCCACACCTCACAGTCATCACTCCGATTATGGGAAGAGGTTCCACTAAATACGTAGACGTGCCAGCTCTTCCAAGCTCAAGGGCTCTGTTTCCACGAGCATTTCCGGGCATACTGCTCGTTGTCCCTAGACAGGACATCCGTGCACATCCAAAGCGTCCTTGAATCAGACGGGAACTAGCAGTGCCACGCTCTGCGCTGCCGGGTCTGGGGGAAATTTGTACTTACATCTGCCTCTCGAACCCCTAATCTTTATCCGGTCTCAAGCTGGGTCCACTTCGGTCCAAGCAAGTGCACCCCGACGGAGTCCACAAAGCTCAGCCAGCGGGCAGGCATGCCTGGGCGTGACCTCTTTAGTGAACATACAGTGTCCGGGGCTTGCGGAAGCTGTCGAGAAAATTACTGCAGGAATCCCGTTGATTCTGACGAAGCTATACCTGCACTATGCCGTGCACCCTCTGCGCAGCGGCAGACAGCTACGACGAGCACATCATGCGCGAGGCTCTGCTCTGGAACCACTAAATTGACGGCGCTCGTGCGGTCAATTTTTATCCTGTGGAAAAGCAGCCAGCTTCCACGTGCTGGGGGACCCCTTAATTTTGAGGCTCGTGCACGGTCGTGCTTTGCTGCTTGATGATGTCACGCGGAGCTAAAAGTCCACCATGCATACTGGAGACCTCATAATTGACCTGGCGGAGACCAATGTTGAAGGAATCTCATTCAGTTCGCGCTTTCGAGACTGCCATGTGCCGGAGAAGAGCATCAATTGACTCGTTGCGAGAGACTCTGTAGATACGTCAGGTTTGGACGGAGCTGGGTTCCGCTCTTCACACACCATATTGACTGTGGCAGCACAGTGCCGTTCTCCCTGCTGTAAAGTTCGATGGAGCCGACAACTTCCTTGCAATAAATTAGATTTCGCTTTTGTTTCAGTAGCAGATACGTGTGTGCAACAGAGAAACTCCGCAATGTCGGAAAACTGTATGGTTTCCGTTCCCCAATTTCCCAGTACAAAATACAGCTCGAGAGCAAGAAACAGAGAAATGATGGCCGCGTGCACACTAAGTATTGTCCCTGTCCATGCGATGATACCGCATTCCCTCCAATTGCGCCTTTTCCGACTGGGTGGCTGTCGCATGCTTTTCTTCAGCATCGCTTGTGAGGGGAGGTTTGCTTGGCACGCTGCGGTGCCACCTGGAAACTTAACCTGTAGTCGCGTTGCTGCAAATCATTGACACCCTCAAAGTTCAGGCCCAACCTTTGTCTGACAGGGCGCGAATTCGTTGCTCCCCATGTGTGGCTCATCCGCCTCGAGGATTTCGGGCGAGAACTCGTTGGTAGCCTGACGACTGTCCTACATGACGGCAGGTCCCAGCATCGAACCCGGTTCGCCCATGTCCATATTGTCCATCGGTCCAACCTCCATCCGTCCGCTCGCCTCGACACCGGACATGCGCGCCTCAATGGTGCCCATCCGTGACTCCATCGCTTCCAGACGCTTTTCAATGCTCTCCATGCGGGCCTCGATACGTCCAAATCCTTGATTGAGGTCATGGCTGATCCGATCAAGCTTGTTGGTGAGACTGCGCAGACTCTGGGCCATTGGTGTGTTTTCTTGCCCCGGCGGCGCAGCAGGGACCCGCGCCTCATGGTTGTGCCGTGAGTCTTGTACGGCGAAACGCCACTGATTGCCAAGCTGGACCTCGCAGACTGCCTTGGCGCGCCATGGACAATCGACCTTTCGCGTGCTGGGATTCCGCTTCTTGGCTGTGCTGTTGTACTTGACGCCTCCCCTGTCGCACACCAGATCGTATCGTGTCGGCTTGCCGTCGCGGTAGTTACTGGCACGCAGCTTGACTACGCCATATCCCTGGTCCTTCGCAACGCGCTGGACAGCTGTCAGGAGGTCTTCGAAGGTTCGATAGATCCCCTCGGGGGGCGGAGCGAGGGCGCCCGGGGCTTCCCCAGGCGCCATTGACGAGGGCGTCGCCTGCGCAGACACCACCCGCGGCGTGTTGAGAGCACTGCCGTTGGGATGAGTCCCATTCGGCACGCCCGCAACCGCGGGGTGATGGGGTGTCTGCGGGGGGAGGTTTGAGAGCGAAATGGTGGCGGTTGTCGGGTTCGCTGGGGAAGATGAGGAGGGTGCGCCTGGAGCGCGTGTCGACGGGCTCGGAACCGTCGGAGACGTCGAGGGTGTCGAGGCGGCTGGTCGAGCCTTCGGACGGGACGGCGAGGGCAAGCGGCGTGCTGGAGATGAGACGAAAGGACGAGTGTGGTGATGGGAATTGGAGGTGCGTCGAGATGACGATGGCTACACTGTGTCGGTGGCGGAGACGCGTTGGGCGAGACGTGCAGAACGTGTTTTTTGGTGGAGAGCACGAAGGGTCGAGGTGTAAGAAGAGAAAATCGCACGGTCTGAGCCTAGGGCGCGACAGGACTTCAGGAAGTAGCTGGTGCTGCTTATCTGACAGCTGCCAGCGCCGTCCGGGCTTGGTCTGGCACCTGCCACGACGCGGTTTCCCACATTCGCACCCCAAGGCAGCAACATCACATCCCGCGAGGTCGTGCACGCAAGCCAGCAATGCTGTCACTGCACTTTGAGCCATGGTCAAAACAGCCGGGAAGGATGTAGTGCAAGTAGAAGAGCATACCCGCAATAGCTGTTCTTAGGCTATCAAAATTGTCAATCCCCTCCAGGTCGCGCCTTGGTGTTTGTAAAAGCCGTGCTGAGTGCCCCTTCCTCTCGACATAATCCCAACAAACTCTTGCAAATGCTTGACGAAGACTGATCTGCTTTCATGGCAGCTACATGAATAGCAATCAATCTCACCAACCTTGTCGCTTTCTCGTGCAAACTGGAGTCGCAATCAAACTGGGAGTTCTGCCGGGACCTCTGTGATCTGAAGGACTAAGCCAGCTGTGGGAACGTATCGCCAAGAGTATCCTGCTCGCCCACTAGGATGCTGTAAGCAATACCAGCATATGATTTGGCAACATCACAGAGCTCCGGGGCGAGCGCTGCGTATGCCTGGTGAACATGCAGGAATGCCCAAGGGACCGCATCAGTCATGAATCCCCAGACGGAGACTTTGAGCACGGGCTTTCTTCCGTCGCCTGGCGTGGTCGCCGTGATCACGAAGCCAAGAGACTCCATCCCCTTGGTGATCATCTTGACGCACTCCGCAAGTTTACCTTCAGAAAGATAGAAGGCGCCAAGCGCAAAGTATGGGTCCCAGAGCTCCAATCGAATGATATCTGACCCCCCTTCCTTGGGTGACGGATAAGTCTCTTCCATCTGTGCAAGTATGCGCTTGGCCGCCACGACATCAGGTTTCCGTGAGCTAGCGAAGATCCTCGTCAATTTCGTGTGCAGAGACTTGCGGCGGGCGAGAGTTCCTCCAGTGGTCTGTTTCCTGTCGAGACAAAGCTCACAGGCGCATGTAAAGTTCCACGAGGCAAGCGCTTTCTGAGCGTCGGAGTAGGACTCCAGAGGCTTCGGTGCCCGGTAGCCCCAGAGCAATTCCGTGCCAGCTTCCAGGTCCCTTGCCGCGCGGATGACCAGCATGTCCCCGATGAACGAGCGACGACAGTTCCCGACACAAGAATGATTGATTCTGGAGGCCAGTAGCCAGATTCCGGTTGTGGCAAATGTGCGCGTTTCTGCAGCCCTATCTTCTTTGCCTTGAGGTGATCTTGTTGAGAGAGCTTCACGGGATGTCTTTGGCGCACCGAAGCCGTTGAGGGACTGAATCTGCGCGACCAGGAAGCTTTTGGACAGTCAGTTTAAGGCTCACAGGCTCAGTTATATACATGACTTACGAATCAACCACAATGTGCCCGTCAACCTCCGACACAGTAGGAATTGTATGATTGCCATGGTGTAACTCGTGGTACAAGTCCCGCGCTCGAGGGTCATTGTGCATTTTTTGTATGAGTTGGTTGAGAACATTGACGTGTCCACCCATGATACCCTTCTTCGTCGACATGTTAATCATAAGGGTCATGTTCCCCGGCTGGCTCTCGTCGACATAGCTGTAGCCAAAGGCTTTCTCGCAGACCAATAGTTGGCCAGCAGAAACTGGTGCTGTTGTGAAGAGGCCGTGACCTCTGCCAGGAGATGGCCGTATCTCCACCAAGGAGGAAAACGTCGCGCAATCAACCAGGGGAGGGTTTCTCTTGGCCTGCTTGTACATTTGACGGAATGAATACACGCCCGTTTCTTGCTCCTTGATGCGAGCTTTTGCGCGTACCATCTCGTTCCGGGCGTCAATGTTCTCGGGCCATTCAGCAGTGAGTTGTTCTAGGTTTTTGAGACATCCCACAAAGTCTCCAAGCTCGTAGTGGGCCCTTGCCATGCGGAAGAGTGCCTTCTCTGAGGGCGCAGTGGGCTCGGTGGCCATCTCAGCGTCTGAAAGAGCTTTTGCCGGACGGTTGAGCTTCATATTTGTCAAAGAACGGTTGAGGTGCGCCAACTGCGTGTCCTCAGAAGTCTGGGCAGTCTTAATAGCTGCCGTGTACCTAATAATTGGCATCGTTAACTATACTGCCCTTCAAGCTTTTAGGCTTGACTCTGGGCCAACACCATGGCGAATACTCACAGGCGATGTGCTTCGGCCCATTTCATGGCCTTTACAGCTGTGTTGCCCTGAAGCCGAAGTTCCTTGCTCGAAAGCTTCGAGCCGAGAGTTCGTCTGATCCATGGTTGTGGGATGCGCTCGTCGCCATCAGTCAGCCGCAAGAGATCGCCGAGGTGGTCAACACGCAACGTGTAGGCACCATCCGTCGCGGTCTTGAAGAAGGGCTCTTTGATGATGAACACATCGCCCTTGTTCATGATCTCGTTCACTGGAACCATTGCTTCAGCTGGCTGGTAGTATGACTGAAGCAGGACAGCTGTGCCTTTCTCGTCCTCTACTACTGCCATGACTGCTGTCATGCGATCTGGAGGGGTGAGGACGCGAATTGTCACTCTCTTGCCGCGGTGGTGGGTTTCCAGCTTCATGTCGGCAATCATGATGGGCTCGAGCTCGCTGGCTGGACGCACGCAGGGTGCATAAGGGAGAGGAAGTTGTGTTGTAGCCATGGTACCTCCCGAGTGTCTTGACTGTTGGACTGCAGCCATCTGTAACTTCATCAGGTGATTTGCCACAAGCAGTTGCGCAGGAGGATGGTCGCGCACGAGCTGGCCTTTACACCGACGGGCTTGTGCAAGGTTTCGCTCCCATTGCTCCCATACCGAGGCGAGCCAGCGCTCGTTGGAAACATCTTTGACGTCCATCGCAAGTGAAGGCTGTGGAAGGGTTGGAATGATGGAGAAGAAAGAATAGGTGGCAATGAATGAGCAGATGAAATATCAGCAGCCTCCGCGCATTCATTTAAAGTGAGCCGGACGGAGCTTTTATGGTCCGCGCACTGCGCAAGGCACGTCCTAAGGCATCTACATAGTACAGCGGCTGCGTCCAACAGGACTGCCAAGCGTAGCTGGACGTTGTTGGTTGGCGCCCAGTGTGTGGACAAAGACGCCGACAGTGTCTCCACGGAATTCGCTCCTCACCCTCGGTTGGCCTCCTGCATGCTCTCCTGCACGAACGTCACTAACCAATTGACAGCAGAGGTTATACAAGGAACACGTGCAAACGAGTGTGAAAATCACGACTCGTGGGGTGACGGACCTTGATATAAGATGCAGACAGCCGCGGGACGGAAATAATGCAACCGTCCACATTGGTCCGTTGGCAAACTACAAGGTGTTGGCTGCAGCCTAGTAATGCATCGTGTCTGATTTCTTCACGGGAGCCTCGACCATCTCTCTCAGTAGTAGCCACTGCACTCATCCAGCACGATAACAGCATACCTGTAGAAAACTACATATAGCCATCAAGGATATAACTCAAAGTCGCCTTTAACGTATTCAGATGATCATGACGTTCAGAGGTCAATTCATTGCATAAGAAAGCCCAAAAGTTAGATGCCTGTCGTGCTTGTCTAGGACCTTTGCGAAGCGCACTAAAACGCAATGATTCTGGGCGTACGAACCCTGCGTGGTGTTTGCACCTTTATGCCTTGGGATGTTCGGTTCCTCTCTTAATCTCTACTCCTACTCGTTATTGGAGCTCCCCAAGTAGCGTACGACTTATACACAGAAGTATCAAGATGCTTCCATCAATCCCGAAGACCTTACCATACATATAGAGGGCCTGTATCCTCACGAGCTATCAGTGCCGGGCCACGGATCGGGGGAATCCAAACTCAAGCCACCTCTGCGGCAACGTCTTGAACCGCTTTTACAACCTCATCCACATGCGTCAAGAACGGACTGTGCCCACAATTCTTCAGTCTGACCTCTTTCATTCCGGGTGTCTCGGTAATGATGTGCTCTTGCTGTGCAAGAGGAACCACAAAATCCTCCTCGCCGACAATGTACGTTTGAGGGAAGCCCTCAAGGTCGGAGGCCAGAACGGCGGCTGGGGCAAAGAAGGATTGCGTGTTGAAGGGCTCGAGCTCGCCGAATGTCTTTTCTGCGAGCTCGCGAGGGGTACAGGAGTAGAAGAAGTGAAAGGCCCTGTCCCTACTCTCCTCGTCAGTTTTGAAGAACGTGACCATCTGTATTCGTGTTAGCGAAGAAGAACTTCTGGTGTCACTCCGTCTATGAGATACTGCATGGCAGACCGCTCGGACAGGCTCGACACCGGTCCCCATGAATGGCCAAAGCCACTTACCTTGCCGTCCTCCCGAACGTCAGCATCGAACAATGTTCCCGAATCTGGGTCGCAAACTGCCATGACAGTATCCTCGTGGTTGACAGGCAAAGTGGAGTTCATGTACACTACTGCCGCAAAACCTCCTTCCTTGCCCTGTTCTTTCCGCTCGGCAACGGTGTGCCCCTTGATTGCAACCGTTGCGAAAAATCCGCCGATCGAGTGCGCCAAGACTACGACCTTCCGGCCCTTCGCAAAGTATGGCTTAACAGTAGCACGGAGCACGGCAACATCCTCGTCGGGCACTGAGACTCCATGTGCATCACTGCCCAAGCTGGCGAGTCGGGGAGCCACCACCTCGTCGTAGCCGGCATTCTTCAAGGCGGCAATCAGCGTTGAGTAGACGGTCGGCGGGTGGTAAGCACCGTGGACGAAGAGAATTGCGGGTTTCGAGGACATATTGGTTTGGAAGTGTTCATAAGTTAGGGTGGGGAAACCCAGCAGGTTGTGAACGCGTAGATTCGGCTTGCTATGTGTGAATGTCAATAGGTTATCATAGGTAAGCGACGCGTGACAAGGATTATATAGTACAGTAGGAGAACACAACACACTTGATGCTATACTAAACAAATGGATTATCGTGTGTTACGATGAGGGGAAAACATCCGTATTCGGTAATGTCAGCGACCCCTCGGCCAAAGCTCGCGCATATCATTCGGGATGACGTCAGATCAGACGTAAGCGCCGTCATGCTTGCAATACCCTCTATCCAACAGGCCGCTAGTGCCTGGCGCCGACTTGCAGGAGCTATCATCGTCGTGCCGGTGGCTCGGTCATGTTAAAGCTGTCGCCATTAGTGCTATTTGACCTAGGACTTTTCTTGGTGGAAGTCAATGAGATGTTAATGGCAAAGGCGGTGAAAATCACCTGATCTTGACCGATTCAGGGACCACTCGGTCATATGTTAAGGTCTTGGTCCGCTTATTGCCAGTTCGTCGACGAGATATACAAGCAGGATTTGTTGTCTGCAATCAGATGATTCAAAGATTTGAAATTAATCGCAGCTTTGATCAGTTCGCCACCGAAGGAATTCTGGGTACCCCATGAAATGATTGATGCACCTCATCACACCTATAACACGGGACTCAAACTCTTGCTATGCTTAAGACGCATCGATGTATTTTTCAACTTTTGCTCCAGAACTGCTCGTTCCCGCATGTCTACAACAATTCTCGCTGACCCAGAGATCCTTAATTCCATAGATCACAAACTTGACAACTCTTTACTCCTGCTTCAACCCAACCCTTCCTGTGTTCTTAAGCCCAAAGGCACCGATAACAACAGATACCGCACCGAAGCCAAACATAGCCCAGAAACTTGCTTGATACCCACTAAGCAGCGCATTTCGACCTCCGGCATTGTCCGTCACCGCAGAACTGACCGCCCTCGCTACCACACCCGTGGTGGTGCTGAGAGCGTTCTGCGTCACACTATTGGAGATAATCTGCAGAACACAAAGCCCTAATGCAGTCCCAAACTGCGCTGAGGTGTTAAATACCGCACCCGCCAGCGCTTGGGTTTCCTCGGGAAACACTTCGGAAATGATACTCAGCCCGACGGTAAACAGGATATTTGCACTAACGGGACACAAGAGCTGGGCCTCAAACGCGCCGCGCCAGTAGGGTAGGGATGGATCTAAGGTAGCCATGAGCAAAGGAGATAAAGAGGCGAGGAGGGAGGATATGCTGATGAGGTAGATTGCACGGAAACGATCGACCAGCAGTCCGCAACAGAGGCCGAGGAGTACGCCCACGGTCAAGCTGGGGACTATGCGGATGGATGACTGGAGGCCTGTGAGGAGCTGGATCTTTTGGAAGCTGTGGGACATGACTGCGGTTAGCAGATGATCGGGCGCAGAGCATAGGTCTCTTGGGTCAAATGGATGGTGCGATGGACGTACTAGAGGTTGCTGAATAGCTCCATAGCATTGACGGCTGAGAATGCGAGTGCTGTGATCGCACAAATTGAAGCAAAGGAAGGATTCCTCTATAGCGCGTTGGGAATCAGGGCAGGTCGACTAAGAGATGCCTGACGATGCATCCAGTAAACGAAGGACGGTCCGAGGACGACTGCCAGGCAAAGGAGCGCAATTGTGCTGCCGAGCTTGATGTTGTTTGTGTCGACGCTTATTACTCTGTATTGTTGGCGTCGAGAGGTCAGCCGCAAGCTCCAGAGGTCGAGAGGTGTATATGGACTTCTGGATAATGACTTCAGAGCAGGGATAGGATCCAACTTACGCGAGCAAATAGCACAAAATAGCCATGAACGCAGACGCAAGCAACGCACCGACCCAGTCAACATTGGTTCGGCACAGGGCGAGTCTCTCTCTGAATGGGATATCCTTGGGGTTGTGAGGCAACGCCCATAAACCCACAAGTGAAAGAAACGAGCAGATACCAGCATATATGTACCACGCTGTCCGCCAGCCAGCAACATCAACTAGTACACCGCCGATGACGAGCCCAAAAGAGAATCCCAGGGGCTGACTGAGACCCAGACAGGCGAACGCCAAATTCCGACCTTTCCCCCGAGGAAATGCCTGTGCCACCAACGCCACTGATGACGATAAGTGCAGAGCGACACCAACACCCTGGATGGCTCGCATGGCCACAAGCTGCGTGCCTGCCGACGAAGCGGCCCCGAGGATCATAAAAAGCGAGATGATGAAGCATCCGGCCAAATCGGCCGCTCTAGGACCGAACGCATCTGCGAAAGACCCGGCAAGAAGGAGGGTTGCCGCTGTGCCCAGGCTCACTGCCGATGTCGGCCAGAGGGCGAGTGCCTCTGGGAGGGCCAAGTCGGCAGTTATTACGGGCAGGCCTACAACGACGAGCCCATTCACTGCGCTGTTGCAAAGATTCACGCCGGAGAGCTGGAACACGATGGCGAACTTTTGGAGGAGTGAAAAGGTGTGACCCGGACGTGGAATTTGCAGAGACGGGATTTTGCTGGGGATGTCGAGTGGCTGTATTGAAATAGACGGCAGAGTCTTCTCTAATACATCGATTGGTGTTGTCAACGTCTGCGTTGTCGTAGCCATTTCTAAGACGCAGTCTTCCCGCAACAAAACTTTTGAATATGGAAGACGGAAGTCGCCTCTGCGAGTATGGAATGCAGGATATCGAAGCCGGTCACCTTGGTGGCTACCTCAACTCATATATAGGTACGGAACATATTTTTAGTAGAAGCCTTACTGGCCAATGGAACGTCAGCCACGTGTTGGACTGATATCCAGCGCCTTCCCAGCGAAGCCTGGGTTTGACAAGGCGGAGTATTTTCCGGGGCCGCTTACGGCGAGGAAAATTCTAGAGCGGCATTAGCCGCACGATCCACTTGAACCGCGTCAGGGCGAAAGCGGACCTTATTCTCAAGTCATCGGAGGGCGCACGGGGACTTATTAGCTAAGCGGTGACAGGCGCTGGCGAGAATACTCGTAGCATGCATTTGTGTCACATGCGCTAGTGTTATCAAAAAAATGTCGTGAGTCCGAGATCGGACATTAAGTCTCACCTGCCGTAACGAACACACGACCTGGGCTCATCCCAATCTGCAGTCATAAGAAGCGGTCACTCGAATTCGCGTCTCTGTGTCCAGTATTAGTATTGGTAGGTTGATGGATCAGGCCCGAAACCTAGAAGGCACAAGTCTTTTGCAAGAATGTACGAAATTGTGGGCCAGTGATGCACAGACCTGGACGCCCTACATTGCCCAGGAACTCGGCCGCTCGAAGCTTTTGGATTCTATGGGTCCAGAATACAACGAACTGAAGACAATGCAAGTCATCTGCATGGCTCCACGACATTTTAAAATCTCGGTTATCCCCAACAACGTGGCAAAATGTGTTATACTGTCTCTACGATCAGCGAGAAGTGTCCTGTACCTTCTACGTGTTAGTCCTGTGCTCAGATATCCGAAGGTTTCGGCCATTCAGAGGTACACATATTCAGGGATGCAAGCGTCTGTCATTTAAAGTTCCTAATGTCTCGAGGTACAGGCTGTGAAGTCACGGCATAGAAATGGGCCTCGAGTTTGTGTGATACCAAGCTCCGTTGTCGCGATAACTTGCTTACCGTCACTTGTACGCCCCTGCACTCGCTGCTTGAATGGATGATGCAATGAATCGTCATGAGGGCAAGAGATAAGAGCGTTTGCCATCTCTACCCTTTCTCCTATTCGTGCTGCTCATCGTAAGTATTAGTAAAACTATCCATACATTGCAAGTTACCAACAGCGCATGATGGGATTTACATAAATTGCGGACTATCGATTGTGCTTACGTCGGTTACGCATATCAAGTAGACCGCCCTGCCTTGTTGTTATGCGCGAAGAGGAACTCCACATTCGCCCGCACCTCTTGCACAGCCTTACTAACGTAGAGCTCTAGAAGCGTCTCAATGATTAAATACATGACTTCAATTATGTCTGCATTCCCCTCGACTTGTGCGGAGATGACGAAGTCTCGCTGACCAGCGCCAAGTAGTTCGGGTGTTTTGCTTCTACTTCCGGGAGAGGACAAATACGGCTGTAACGAACGCGTGAAGCTTACATAGAGACATATGAATTCGCTCACTTGATAAAGGATGGAAGACAAGACGCATTATATTATCACTCTTGCTGTTCTTGCTTCTAGGGTTCTACAGTATGATCGTGGCTACGAGCGATTCGCGTCGCCAATTCTATAATGCGACAACTCGGCAGCACCCCGCATAAACAGCAAGCGACGCTACTGTATGTGGTGAGGCCCGATAAGACTCTAAGCAGGGTTAATTAATATCGATGAAAATCTCAGAGCGGTATGGTGGATAAGGTGCACCGGTCTCATAAAATCACTGATACGTGAGCGACGGGTTTCTTTACGGTTGAAGCTCGTCTATGAACAGGTTTGCTGTGGAACGAATTATAGACCGACGCTCGGTCATGGAGCTTATAAGAACCTCGTGAATATCGAAACGACGACCCATTGAACAAAGACTACTACTCGGGTTGCGAAACTGACCCTGTTTCCAGAGAATTGACTTGATCAGCGCCGGATTTTGCTGCAATGCATACAAACAGAAGTTTATGGTGGGAAGAGGCTTCCCATCCAGAGAGACGCAACTACCTGAATTACTCACTCGAACGCGATCGTGTTGGTCAACGTGCCCACCCCTTCCAACTCCACCTCGACCACGTCACCGTCTTGAAGGAATGATTTTGGCGTCATGAATGCGCCTACGCCGGCGGCGGTGCCAGTCATGACTGCTGTGCCGGCAGGTATCGTTGTGCCTGTGTGTTATTCCAAGAACCTGGTCAGCCGCGGCCCGTGAAAAAAAAAAAAAGGAGACACGTAATGGACTTGCCTTGGCTCATGTGGCTGAGAATCTGCGCAGGCTTGAAAATGAGGTCGTTGGTAAGGTCGGCTCTCTGTCTGACCTGGCCGTTGACGCGGGTGACGACGGTCCGTCTGGGCACAGCATTGAAGAGTTTCGGGCTCAGTAGCGAGGGGCCAATGGGCGCGAACTTGTCGAACGCTTTGGAAAAGAAGTACTGGCCGCCTGAGTTCTTGGGCTGCTGGTACATGCGACAGGAGAGGTCGTTGCCTACAGTGTAGCCGAGGATGTAGTCGCTGGCCTCGGCCACGGAGACGTTCTTGGCATCCTTGCTAGTGACGAACACAAGCTCGCCCTGGTAGCATCGGCCAGTCAGCACATCAGGTATGTCTGGGTCTAGTAGCTATTCACATTGAGCGCACGACGAACCTCGTAGTCGAGCAGGCTTCGTGCGCAGAAATCATTAACGGGGATGGGCTCGCCAGGGGACGCGAGGCTGGCGGCTGGTTTTGTCCAGAGCGGAGGGCAGCCTGGGATGTCGAGGCTGGCCTCCTTTGCGTGGCTCTTGTAGTTGAGGCCCACACAGTAGATGGGCACGCCGTCGTGTGGTAAGGGGGCCAGCAGCTGGTCGACGGTGAGGGTCTTGGATTTCTCTGCCGCAGCGAGACTGGAGAGACCCTCGATTGTTGTAGCAGCGGCCGTTACCGTGGCGCCGGATGAGGGAGGGTCGCAAGGGTCAGGGCCAAGGTCGGCGAAGTAGGCCTGGCCATCCTCTAGGGCCCGGAAGCGGATGAGACGGCTGAACGAGGGCATTGTGCACTTTCTGCAGTATTCGTGATGGGGGTCGACACTCTTGTGGGCAAACCCGTTCTAATCTGCTGAATGCTGCAGAGGGCCTACAACAACATGTAATATATAAAGGTCAGCCTCCGGCCGATACAACTCCATTGACTACGCTTACGCTAGTGTAGGTGTATGCTATACTATAGCCTACAGGCGTAGTCGTCAATGTAGATCCACCGACAGGGCTTACTAAGGGAGGTAAGCACACCATGAACCGGGGTCCATAGATGCTCCGAGCCCCTACTCCGCCACGCATTTAGTACAAGTGCTTGAACTTTCCAATGACGAATTGTTGGCATTAGTAGCCGTCTGTATCTAAAACACTACGTATGTAAGCGACTGTTGTTACAACAAAAGACTTTTTCCAGTTCCTTGAGGATTCTCTCCCTCCCATAAACTCCCAATACTCCAAAACCAACCCCAACGATCTCTATCAACCGACGCCAGCAAGAATCCTTCTTCAGAATTTCGACTGCACCCGATCATGCCCGATCTGGCCAAGACACTACTGCTGTCAGTTGTGTCCAAGATGCCCAAGTCTATACGCGACTCCGTCAGCATGCGCATCCCCAATGTAAAAAACGATCCCTCAAAGGTTCAACTCCTCAGGCCTTCGCACGTCTACATCGAGCACCCAGACTTAGCCAAATATGCCGAGTTCGCCAAGGACTTTGGGCTCATTGAGGTGTCGCGCCTAGGAGACATCATCTACTACCGAGGTTATGGGCGGGACCCGTACTGCTATGTGGCGAGCAAGAGCAGGGACGGCAAGCCGCGGTTTCGTGGCGGTGCGTTCGTTGCGCGGACCCGCGAGGACTTCGACAAGGCCGCCTCCCTCCCCGGTGCGATCGTCAGATCTCTCGCCAAATGCCCTGGGGGCGGCGAGATGGTCACCTTCGATAGGCCCGAAGGGTGCATGTTCCACGTAGTTTACGGGCAACGCGAGCGCACACTAGACCCGGTCGAGCCCTCAGCTATCACCGATGAGCTGGGACCTTTCAACACACCTTTTTCCAAGCCGCGCAGCGGTACATTCCAGCGCTTTCACCGGGGGCCAGCTCTAGTTCACAAGCTGGGCCATTTTGGATATGTCGTGCCGAAGTTTGACAGCGAACTGGCGTGGTACACGGACAACTTCAACTTTGTCCCATCGGATGTCCTACACCACTGGGACCTTGAAAATGTCGACATCATGGCCTTTATGCACCTAGACCACCTAGACATCTCGGGCGAAGGAGACGAGTACTCGGACCACCACAGCTTCTTCATGCAGCGCGCTGAGCCGCACGTGGAAAAGGCGTTCTGCCACCATACCTCTTTCGAGGTGTCGGACGTGGACACGCAGCTCATCGGGCATGAGTGGCTCGCAAGCAAGGGGTGGCACAGCATCTGGGGCGTCGGGCGGCACGTGCAGGGCAGCCAGATCTTTGACTACTGGGCTGACCCCAGCGGTTTCAAGATCGAGCACTATGCTGACGGGGACCTAGTAAGCCGCAACACGCCGACTAATAGGGAGGTAATGGGGCCATTTGCGATATGGGGGCCGGAGATGCCCAAGGACTTCGGAGACCGGATCCCCAAGGCTTTCTTGGACGAGATGAAGAAGAGCCAAGCTGGTAGTGGTAGTGGTGGGATCCTTGCACGATGGTGGTACGGTGGCGCCTTCGCCGTTGTTGCCATTCTTTGGAGTACTCTTCGGTTTTCCGAGAACCTCTCACTTCCACAATACCCAATTCCTCTGCCTCGATAGTCCTACAGATTATAATTCTACACCTTTCTACATGCTTAGCCATATACTCTGGGGCATTGATGACGAGAATCAGACTAGGAGGGAGACCTGTGATAGAGCCATGTTTACTCAGCTGTAACGCAACTGCCAAAGCACCAGCCAATCGGATAATATGTAGAGCTGAGGAAGCGTCTGCAGCACCAAAATCTGAAGCTACAGCCTTGAAGAGGGTGCTTCCTAGAGGACAGAACACAACACAGTCAATGAACTGTCAACAGGAGCCATGCTTAAACCTCACCGCATATGAGAGTGACACAAGAGACAACATTGATGTCACAATGCCACCCAACAAGTTACACGACATACCCCAGTGCTGATCAACATGTATATCGCCACCTTGATTCCACGAGGCCATTTCCGTTTACTCTAACCTTGTCTCCGCGTATGATCCACTTGTATTCAGTGAAGCCCTTGGTGAATTCTGAAATTCTGACCTGCGAATCCTGCACACTTACTCATTTGGTGACAGCGACGGAGCCATCGTAGCGAGAGCCTCACCGTTGAAGTAGGAAGGCGTGCAAGTCATCACAGCCGCATACCACGGCGCGGACTCGGCTACCATGTCCGTCCGCCTATCTGCGGCAGCACACGACGGTTTCAGAGCCGGACGCTATGGAATAGCCTGATGCGGTGCCCTTGCTGTGGGCGAAGAACAAATTGGGGAAAACTTGGTGGACGAGCCCAGATGCCGTGGCACAGTGATCTCCATCGGTGTCATCACCGCTGTTCCCGGTCTCCTAGATATAGTCGTGGTTCTGGCCCGCTGGACTGACAACGGGCGCCCCAACGTGCTGCACCTAGTTGATGATGGCGCCCGTGGTGAGACCCATAGCAAGGACGAGCATATTGATGTCGAGCTCTACATCGAGGAATTCGGTACCGGTGGCAATGATGCCACACTCCGTGTTTCTCTCAAAGTCCTTGCTGGCAGTATAGACAAAAGCCACGTTTCTGCGGTTAATGGTTGTAAGTTGGTTGTTGTTGAAGGTCGCTTCCTTGCATTAACTCAAGTAACACGGCCTAAGCTTCTCGGTGACCTTGGTATCATCAACTATATCGTCAATGCACGTGGGTAGCCCCCCGAAATACGGACCTAGGAACCTCACGATAGACGGGTATCGAGGTACTAGACACGCTCACTACTATATTAATTTGTATCATTGATTACGCAAGTAACTATTAAGGGCGTCTAAGTAACGACAAGGTAGCGGGTTTTGAACGTGATGATAGTCACATAATGACGCACCACGTAAGAGCTGTTATATCGTCAAAAATGCGAGTCGTCGGGCCTATAGGCACGATATGTAGTACAGCGTCCGCCCTTGCTGGCTCCGTTACTACAATTTGAATATATGCGCCCCTAGAGAGGGCTACCGAGTATCCCAAGCTCGCTCAAGTCTAAAATTTGCCAAGAGGGAACTCCCGAGAATTTGGCTTTTCTTCCCTATCTACAGACGCATAACCCGTTCTCCTCAACTTCTCCGTAGCAACGCAAAACCCCGTGGATGATTATCTGGTGGACCTTTGGACCTGAGAGCAATCATCGGCTCACGAATGGATCATATTATGAAGAATCTTGGGTCTGCGGATATATGTATGGCAACCACTCTTGAATGTCGTACAGAGATGACTGTCGCCACAGGACGAGAATTGAGACCTTCAGACGTAGGTTAACACTGCCGGTTGGTGCGAATCAAGGCGTACTTTGCCGCTGTCCGATTCGAGTTCACCTCAACGTTGTATGGGAAGCTTATAAATCCACGCCGAGGAGGGACTTGGGTAGTTTTTATGGGAGATACAATGGAATATAGCACAATAAAATCAAAGCTATAACAAAATTTCCTAGTCTGGTACATTCTTGAAGTCCGTGATTCGTCAAACAGAACAGGTTTATCCTCCAAGAGTCGTCAGAACTCGTGTACTCGAGCTATTCCAACAAGCCGACCTTCACACAATGTCGGGATTTTGCTTGGTGAAGTCTAGCATATCTGTTGCCGGGTTGGGGGGCTCAGACGCTTGGTGGCACGACGAAAACCTTGCTCGGGTCCGCATAAGTAATCCTCGCCACGAGGTCTTGATGCTTCGAAAACCGGGCGTCCTTGAACGCAAATGTCTGTCCTCCTGGGAACACAAAGTTCCGGATGACTCCCACGGGGATAGAGTGCTGCGCTTGGCTACCGAACCCGCCCACCCACTTTGCGATATCGTTGGCGAAATCATCATAGTCAGCAAACCACGCCCAACCTGAAGCATTACGTCGGATATCTCCAACGTCGTCTATGACTTCCGGGGTGGCTGCTTTTGCCTCGAGACCACCATTAGCGTTGATAGAAAGGTGATAAGTGTCAGTAATTGTTCTGTCATAAACATCGGCAGCGCCTTCCTTTGTCAGCACGCCGACCAAGAGGTGGATTCTCAGGTGCTGTTTGATGACGATGATATCGTCTTTGAACTGTACAGATACATCAACCAACTCGTTGATTCCCAGCTTGCCAAGACATCCTCCTGCACCGCCTTCGTCGTAAGCCCAATTGGACTTCCAGTGATAGGAGAGAACGGTATCGCTACCAGGACTGGGCCAAGTAACTTCGGGCTTCTGATTGGGTTTGTAGCCCCACGAAAAGTCGGTATTAATGAAGCCACCGTCAACATGAACCCAGGGCTCGAAACATAATGATGTTACGTAACTGTTCAGTTGCGTGTCAAAATACTTGGCGAGAGTATTGCGATTGATCGAAATAACACCGTGATAGTCGAGAGATGTGCCAGCAATTGGCGCATCAACCCAGTTCCACACAAATGGCACGGCGGGAGCGAGAGTGGAATTGTCAGTCGCGCAAAGATAATTGAGAGTGGAGAAGCTTTGATTAGCAGGCTCCACCTTGCCCTGTGAATCAAGATATGGCGAGACCTGGATGTTGAGATCTGTGACCTTGAGCGTCGCTTGTGATGCTGTTTGCGGGACTACAGTGCATCCGAGCAGTGGCTCGCCGCGGCTCTTGATGATTGCAAAGTATGCTTCCATGTAGTATCGCTTGACCAAATCATACTCAATAGTTCCTGGTTTGATGCCGTTGAACTGTGTGTCGTCCGTCACCAGTTTCGCTTGGGATAGATCGAAAAGCAGTTGTTGAACGGAGAATGCCGTGCCGCTCATGTTTTTGACCTGACTTTGGACGTCGGGTGGTAGAGTATCGTAGGCTGTTTTGGCCACATCAGACAAGCGTAGGTCCACTTTCGGGCTGAAATACCATGCTTTGTCTTGTGGCTGAGAGAGAATTTCCCAAGTTGCGTCGCCGTAGCCGTCTGAGGGTGTCAATTTGACGATTTTGAAGTCCGAGCACAGCAAGTTGAACTGGACTGCTCCAGCGTTTGAGCCAAGAGCCACGACATCGGGAGTCTTTGTTGGGTCGCTGAGGTTCGGAATCCCCATGGTAGCTTGGAAACCTGCCACAAACTTGGCCTTCAAGAGCTTTTTGAATTCAGGACCTTCTACGTCGAGGTCGCTTGGAAGCTTGAAGGGGTCCGTGCCTCCTGCCAAATTCACGAGGTCTTGATGGTCGATTTTTTGAAGGACGCGCCCCGGGCCGTAGACGAAACACATGGTAAATTGGGGCTGCGGGCATGATGCCAGGTAGTTGAGCATGGTGGCATTGATGCTCTCTTGCGTGGTGGCGACCACGACATCATAATTATACTGAGGTGCTGAGAGCTGAGAGTCGCAAGGCGCCATAGTGAATCAGTATTTTGGAGGGGGGCTCAATGGGGTAGTTTGTCTTGTTTTCGTTGATTTTGTGATAGACGGGAATAGAGAACCGGCTCTTTGGGCGTTCTTAAGTATATCTGTGTCTTTGTGTTGACAGAGAAGACGTGTCGATTGGCAGGAGAACATCGACTGTCTAACCTTGCCTCAACTATGCCTGTGAGTATTCTCCTCCTTCTAGCCTTGGCTTCGAGTCCTCATGAAGTCTAGAACATTATCAGACCACTTCTCACTTGCTAACGCATCAATGGTGTAGGTTTTTAGCCCTTGAAGGCTTGTAGACCTCAGCTTACGGCACAATAGGCCATTCTGGACCGCATAGGCGCACTTGGAGCCAGCCATGATCCAGTAATTATGTTTAAGACAACGATGGGTTTACCCAAAATGGTTAGATGCCAGCTTTAATCAGGAGCGCCATGGGGCGAGCCGTCCCAGCGAGCCGTCCCGGTGACCTGTCATCCGAGACCTTGCATGAGCGCCGCTTCAGCTGAACTCCACCAGGGGTTCCTGAGTCAAGTCTGGAATGGTCCATGAGAATGGTCGCGGCAGAGCTGAACCTCCGCCGCGGGAACGAGACATCCTCAATAGTATGGTCAACCACTTGGCAAAGCGCAGGCGATTCGGTTTCTGCTCTGTGTTTGCTGTAAAAGGCGTATGCTGGTTTACTCTGCAACATGTCAAGTATCTTCATGGTCATTCTGTAGCATACTTAAGCATTGAGTTTTCCCAGCGCTTAATCCGTGTTTTCTCTCTAGAAACTAACAGTGACACGAGATCTCGAAACAACTGCTCCAATTGCTTCATTAACTACTCTCAATTATACATCACCTGCTTCCATCTTTTCACCAACTAAGCCGAACATGCCGCTCCTCGCTCGGACTCAGTTGATGAAGAATCAAAAATTAGCCACAAGCTTACCTCCGGACAAAGCATTTCATGCATTGCAGACTTCGGATGGCGACACCCTTTTCTTCTCCATCAGCCACGAAGGCACATTCCTCGTCACACGGGAGATGCCTGGGACGGAGACTGGTTGGAGTCAGGTCTGCTTGTCTTCGTCCATAACAGCCAATTCCCCCGGACGGGTCAAGAGCTTCGCGATCTCCCAGCATCCTGTCACTGGCAAAGTTGACATCGCCTTGGCGATCACAGCTGGTGGTAATGACAAGCTATACGTCCTTTGTGGAATCTCAAGCAAGTCTTACGAATGGGATGCCAGCTTGGCATGGACGCCTGTCCCATTCGATGCTCCTGGTATCATACTTCCTTCTCCGCTTGTGATCTCCAAGGTCTACCTTATGGAGGCGATGAATGGCGATGCCTCCAGCAATTCGATTCCAACTTGCTTTGTCGATATCGTCCGCAACCCGGCGAAACCCTTTGGCATCCTCGACCGCTATTATATCCTATTCGGCAATTCCACGACCAAGTGGAACAAACAAGCACTTCCAGTGGAGATTGAAGGCTCTTCGACCATGAGCTGCTTAGGCTACCGTGCAAGCGACAGATATCCAGGAGTCTACACGTACGGCATGATTGACAACACGACACAGCTCATTTATACGCCACAGCGCAATCCTTTCAGACCCAATGTCGTGGTGAACCCTGCCAGATTCGATCTGCCACCGGGCCCGAGCGTTATCACCTCTTGCGCGAACCTTCAAGGCGAGACGATTTTGTTCGTCGCCTCGACTAACGGACTCTACGCCTACGGTGCGGGCCTTCAACAAGACCGCGCACAGCCTCGACTTGTAGTGCCCGCGCTAACGGCGAACGGACAGAACCTTTTCGCCGAAGTGAAGTTCGTGCAAGCAGTCTCCTTCAATCAGAGAACTGTGGTCTGGCTGCTGAATGGAAACAAAGATCTTTTTTTCATCAGTTGTCCCGTCCAGAAGGAGCTGGACGCGCCGTCTTGGACGAAGCCAACTCCTTTTCTCTCTGCCGTCGACAACTTTTCTTTCTATCTCGACAAAGGGCCTAGTTCCGAAATGGCTGTGTTCGCAAACGTCTCTGGGCGTAAAATTGTGGCCTTCAGACAAGACAGCTCTGCGCAGTGGACCCAAAGGAGCGTTCTTCTCCCGTCAGCGAACATGGACGACTACATCGAATTTGAAAGCTTCACAACGACATTTACGTCTGTTGATGCAAACAATGCACAGCAGCTAGAATTTTCAATCAATCTGACAGCAGAGGCTCCAGTCTCCGTCTATGTCAACAACATCTACCAGCTGTTGACTCCCAATGCACCTGTAGTTGCGACTGCAGATGCTACGGGAATGATCACTGTCATCCAGGAGACGAAGACGATTTCTGCTGTCAATTATACTGCAGTTCTGACCAGTGACACTACGTCCAAAACAACCAGTAGCTCAACTCAGCAAATTTTAGAGAAGCTGTCTTCAATCACTTCTGTCAGCGATCTCAACAAAGTACGAATCACAGACAGCTCTGGAGTTGACCGCCCACTGGTGCCAGCAGGCACACCCGAAGATCAGATAGAAGCCGTGGTCACCGCCATCTCTCAGCTTCTCAACGTTCGAACAACGCTACTTTGCCCGATTACTACCGCAGCCCCTGCCCAGGACTTGGTGGCAGACAACTCCCTGTTCAAGGTCACCAAAATACCAACGTCGGCGGTGTATCCTGTAGATAGCATTCCAGTCGCTGTCGGAGACCTCATCGCATTCGTTGTTCAAGGGTGGACTGGCCTGCAAAAAGTGCTTATTCAAGCCATCGAAAATACTTGGCAGATGGTCGTCACGATTGGCACCACTGTATATCGAGCTGTCCTCGATACTGTTAATTCAGTAATGGATGCTGTACAGTGCGTCTTTCAGATGATCAAGGTGACCTTCAAGGATCTAGTAGCTTGGCTGGGATTCGTCTTTGACTGGGATGATATCCTGCGGGCTGCACAAGTTCTTCGCCACGAATTGCGAGCCAGCACTACGGCCCTTGTCGACTCTATTGAGACATTGGAATTGGCTGTGCATGGCACATTTGAGGAGCTGAAGACAGCTGTCAACGACTGGGGTGATATCTCAGATCCAGGACAAAGTATCGGCACAACACGGCAACAGGCCAAATCTTACGGTGCAGAGATATTGTCATCACAGATGTCGGATCCTAGTTACAGCTGGGCAACGTACCATTTCAATAATGGTCTCGAGACTTCTCGTCTCCGTGGAGAACCTCATACTGGGTCAGGTCTTGCGGTTCCGCAGAGCCTAGTTGATGATCTCACCGCTATCACATCTGATCTTGAGAAGCATCTGGGTGTATCAAACTCCGCCGGTATCATCCAACAACTTCAAGTCCAAGTTATGGATCAGTTCCAGCAGCTCGCACCCCTTGAAGTCCTGAAGAGAGTCATAGCCATTTGTGGGAGCAGCTTGATCGATACAACAAGGGTTGCCGTGGTGAAGGTCCTTGAAATCGCCAAGGTTGTCATGAAGTCACTTGTAGCGTCTTTGGATGCTGTCGTCGATATTCCAATTCTGTCCAAGTTCTATAGGAACCTCACGGGCCAAGATATGACTACATCGGGGTTGTCGAGTCTACTCATGGCTATTCCCAGCACCATAGCCTACAAGATCTTGATGGGCGCTTCGCCTGTTCCTGATCAATCTGCAGTCCGTAACGTCACCACAGCGCTTGACTTGAGGCGTTCTGCCAGTATGCAGCGCTTACAGTCGTTTTCCAATGCTCGAACTCTGGATCAAAAGCAAGGGAGTACGGCGATGCAAAGTCTTTCAACATCACTGTCATCATCATTATTGACAGTAAATTGGGCAGCCGTTGCTGTTACGTTCTTTGATGTGGTAGCAGTCTTTGCTACTGGCACGGTGATCATCAGCTCCTGTCAACGAAGAGCCCTCGAAAGAGACAATAAACATGTGTCTGATACGCTTCGAAACGTTGCATTCGCGGGCCATGTGTTTTATCTTACGCCAAATGGCTTTGCATGGCAAAATGCAACTTGGTACTACGTCATCATGAATGACATTTTCACAGGCGTGAGTATTGCTAAGGGTTTCCTCGATCGGGTTTGGACCACCAACGATGAATACAGCAAGGTTTTCTCTCCCCTATTTGATATGGTGCTATCTTTCGCTTGGATGTATCCTGCAGGTCAGGCGTACGCAAGTTCGAACCCCAAACGGCCTGAAGACAATACCATGCTTTGGGCAAATGTAGTCTCAAATCTATCATCCATTCCTGGTTTCGCGGCTATCACGCACAAGGAAGCATACGCGGTCCAGGCATCCATGCAGGGGCTCTATGGGATTCTGATAGGTATCACTGCGGTCATCTATGGCAAATCTCACATATAATAGAGCCTCAATATCGAGGGCATTATTGATTTAATTATGTAACAAAAGCGATACCGCTAACTCCTTCAGAGCATTAACGCTTGTTTTAATGCCACAGACTGCTTCTCATTATCACTAGTTTTGCACGATGTCCTCTACGTTATTTCACGAGCATTCCTCTAGGTGATATGTCACGCCCCAAACTAACATACAGTTCGGGGTTACACACCAGGCAAGAACAATCAAGGCATTGGAACAAGGCAAAGTGGGATTAATTACAGAGCGCTCAACCTTGAACTTAGCTAATAAGATCTAGGATTATAATAGAAGACGTTTCCCCTTATCTGAACGATAATCTGGCTAAATCATCCCCTATCGCCATGATCACAGAAGCACGTAGCTCTCTCCGTTACCAACAGCAACCTCACTTGGTACCTTGATCCCTTTGGTTCCTCGTTCTTCACTATTGTTTGCATCCTTCTCCCCATACACAACCCCGTCCCCGCCCTTCCCTTGCCTGAGCTTCTCAATTCCCCACGCCATAGTCCGCGGCTCATCTCTCAGCAGATACGACAATAAGCCCGTATACTGCAAGTCCCCATCAGGCAGATCCCCGTTATGCACGTAGTACTTCACCCCGTCCTTGGGAAGTTGCGAAAAACACAGCCATTCGCTGACCCCGCAGACTACATGCAAGACCGAGGTGTATGAGTCCTTGTAGGGGCCTAGGTAGGCGAGGACTCTGGGTACCTTTGGTCGCTGCTCTGTCGACGAGGCACTCGATACCTCCTCTGAGGAAGAAGGCGTTATGAGGGCTCGCAGCGTCTTCTCAGACGGAAAAATCCCGTGTGGAGCCATGATGATCGCCTCGGCCTCGGCTTCAGCACCCTCACCGCCTAAAGTGTCCTGCAACACGAGCACGACGGCGAAGTTGTTGAAGTTTTCCACCTTGAGCGCCAGGATGGTCAGCCACGATGGCATCGAGGCGGAGGACTTGTGCGCCGCGCTCCAGGTGTTTCTTCGCCCTTCCTCGCCTTGCGCCGTAGATGGTGCTGTTGGATCGTATGGGTCCAAAGATTCTACCGTGTCAAAGTACTTCCACCCACAGATGCTCTTGTACGATATTGCGGTCGCAAACACCGGAATCTTGGAGGAGAAGCGCGTGAAGCTCGAACGCATAGCGTGCTCGATGCTGCCTGTGGCGACGATGCCATCAATGAGGCCTTCGCCATATGCGCCCTCTGATCCATCAGCCTTATCATTACTGTAATCGTCGCTGTCTTTGTCGAAACTCGTACTTTGAGCAGCAGTAGCAGCTTCGATCTCGTGGATAGCCTTGACCACAGCAGCAGGATCCTTCAGTGCAGGGGGATTGACGAGCGTCATCCCTAGTATGATACGGTGCCCAGCGACAGCCTCCTCGCCGAACCACGGGTCGACAAGGACGTGGAAATATGCCCTACCATTTTGATGTGCTGGTGAGACGTCACTTGCAGGAGGTCTGGGCAGCGAGACGATCCAGGCAACGTTGCCGTTTATTGAAGTGATAATGGGCCGAAGGGCTAAAGGTGAAGCCCTCGCAGCTTTTGTTTCCGGAACCTGTTGTTGTTGCTGCTGCTGGGAGTAGATGTGGTTTCTGAGGTCCTTCGTCCTGTGCCCCGCCAGGATGGACGCCATGGCCTCTCGTCGCTCGCAGTAGAGCGCGAAATGGCCGGTGAATGGTATCCGTTCTTATTACACTCTATGCTGCGATTTCGGCAAGGGAAAAAGGCGAACAAATGCCACAGGGTGTCCGCAGGAGGTAAGAGTGGCATCGAGGAGAGAAGACAGCCAACATGCTATGGAGAGACGCCCGACAGCGCACCCTCAATAAGCCATCAGCACTAGCCACACACACATAGAGCTGAGCAAATCATACTGCAGCTTGGCGACTCTGCCAAGCTCTTTCCAGCGGCGCAACATCCCTCTCCCTCTCACTCTGTGAACATGGCTTCCAGGACTGTCCTCCTCCAGGATTCAGGCCTAACCAATGGGGCTTCTAGCGTCCATACGCGCCACATTTACCACAGCCCGACCGGAACGTGTTTGGCAGCCACAGGCCGCACCAACTTGCATCGAGCGTCAGACTAAGCTTACATCCCACTGTCCGTCTCCAGCTTTGAATTCACGGGTAAAATTGAAAGTGGGGTTCCCTCGGACGCATCGCGATATGAGCACCCGGTTTGACGGGGATCAGAGTTGGCGATTCTTGGGCCCTTAAACCTGGACCAGTCATCACGACCGATTGAGCTGCATGTACTGTCAGCCTCGGACAGTTCAGATATCTGGGCGCCTAGACGTCCAGGTGCTCTGTAATCCTGTGGGTACCTACCCGATTATTACTATCGCCGTGAGCTGACTACACAAAACTCATGTCTGCTGTGATATATTCTCGCGAACCGTGGTGAAGCCAACGTCTAAATGGGATATCGCTATTTGCCACCGATCCTGAACGCCGTCCAGTGTCTCATGACACCAAGTGTTTCCCATCCCCAAAGATAAGTCCTTGCGATTAACATACATAGTGTCACCAATGCCTAAAGGAATATTCCCACCCAGGCCGACTTGTTGCCAACCTCCTCTGTGCATCCGTCCACGGCACAGAACGTCTTCTTGCCCGCGCGTCCATCAGATGACGGCGGTCTGTTGAATCCAGTATAGTGCGTACTGCGAGTGGATTGGCCACGACCCTCGTAGCACTTTTTGCAGTACACCTAGACAGAAAAGATGATAATCAGTATTGTCTCGCTCACAAAATGCAGGAAGGACATAATCGAAACTTACATGACCACACCCCTTTACAGCGAAGAAGTGGTGCTCGGCCTTGTCCCTCTTTGTTCGCGCTTTTTTGGCTGGGGGACCAGACGCTTCAGCTGCATCGTCACCGTCAGGGTCATATGCGAGCTCTTCCTCACAACTCGGACACATGGCCACTATCTCTTCGCCGGTATCCCGCGTAAACCCCTCTCGAGCGGCCTTTGGCGGCTCGTGTTTCGGCTTCGGCGTCGCTGCTGCCCCATGTCGGTTCGGGAAGGGAGTGGCCGCGTAGTTGAGGTCAATGGTGCCGAATCCGGGGATATTGAGACCATTCAAACCACTTAGGGGCCCAAGTCCGTGCCGATGAATCGTGTGACTATGTGGATGAAGAACACGATGGCCCATGATCGTAATGTCGTCGGAACCATCCGGTGGCCTATGCTGGTGTGTCCTCCGTGACATGAAGTTGCTAAAAACAGGCGCAAACAGGGAGTGCATATTAGGCAGTCCCCATGCTCGCGGCTCTATAGGTGCAGGACGTGATGCGGCAGTCCGCGGCGGGTTGTGTCGTCTGGTGCCTGGTGGCCTCGTTCCAGCATTAATGGTTGGACCTGTGGTGGTCGTCTCGTCTTCGTCGTCAGACACGAGATTGATAACATCTGGGCTGTCGTCGATATATCTAGTGTCGCTACGGGTGAGGTTTGGAGGAGGCACGCTACGTTGTGCAGACCGACGGGTGTTAGTTCGCGGTGGTCGTACAGGAGCAGCCGCTCTTGGAAATGGAAGTATTGGTTGCGGGGAGGAGTCGGCGTCATCGATGGTGAGGTCGATGACCTCTGCAGTGGCAGATGGTCCTTGGGAAGGTTGCTGGCTGCGTCGTGAGCGTGACGAGCGACTACTCGCGCCACCTCCAACCTCCATCCTCACAAGCTCATCACGATCACGATTTGATCGATCCATATTAGCAGAGGTGCTACGGTTGTTGTTTGCTGCGATATTATGAAGGTGCGCGTTGTTCTGGTGGAACTGGATCAGCTGGTCGCGTATGGAGCCTTCCCGGGGTTCACGGAACAACGACTCTGCCCCAAACACGGCTGCTGCCTCGAGTATGTCGTGGAGTGGTGTGCCACTATGGCTGTAGCCAGGAGGAGGGGGTGAGTTGCCACCGTGCACTTGCAGCGAGTTAAGCACCTCTATCGCTTCGAGGTCGCCAAGGCCGTAGTCGTCGTCGAACCAATGGTGGTCGTAGCCCAAGTGCTCCCTCAGAACCTGCTCGTGGTGGTCGTCGGTGACGAATAGGCCCTCTTCTATGTCGTCGTCTTCGTCTAGCTGCGCAAGATCGTCATCATCGAGACCTGCAAAACCATGCCCGTGGTGGTGGTGGTGATGGTAGTGGTGATGCTGGTGCTCGCGCTGCCGAAGCCACTCTGCAGCGTCAAAGTCCGAATCGTAAAAGGGGCCAAAGTCTTCTGGGCCGTCAAAGCCGGTGTCGTGATCGATCTCGTTGAAGAGGTCGTCCTCGTCTAGATCTGTGTATCCGGGCTCTGACCCGCTCGCTGTCTCGTTCTGATCACTACCTGACTCTGTTGCCGAATCTGACTCGTCGTCTTCTTCCTCGTCCTCGTCGGCAGAGAGTGCGGAAGATGCTGTGAGTCGGCTGTCGCTCTCAGGACTCGCTGTTATCCTCTGGTCCGACTCATGCCCACCTGGTGAACTGGTACGTGCAGACCCAGAACTACGAGAGGCAATTGCTGAAAGTGGTGGAGAAGAAACGTAAGAGGAACTGTCTGAGAAGTCAAAGCCAGACATAATTACTATCGACTAGGGATCTCCTCTTTTGCAGGCGATGTTTGTACGGAGCTGCTGGCGAGATCCGGGGTGAAGGTTGCTCAGGGGCAATACAGGTATTGTGGCTTGCCTGACTCCTCGTGCGTTTATGTTTTGGCGTCGTGAGATCAGGTGTCTGCGTCTCAGGTCGTGTCGTGAGGCACCTGGTGGCCTAATCGTGCGGTGTGCTTGCGAAGGAACGAACGCGGGCACCGCAATCGAGGGTGCAGCAAATTGACGCGGAGGCTAGAGTGGCGACATGCCTGAGCGCGCAAATGCCTGGCCGGGCTGTCGTGTGTGCATTTGCCGGGTACCAGGCAAGCGTCACGGTATGTCAAGGTGTTCGGCGGTATTGTTTGGCTCGGCAGATTTCCGATCTGAATGGTGTATCGCAGGGTCGGGAAACCGACGGTCCAAGTGTTGAGCAAGGGCGACTGGACCGCGGGGCAGGCACAGCAATGCCTTCGGTCGTTCTCGTCTTGGTCGTCGTCGTCGTCGTCGTCGTCGCCGTCGCTGTGATATGGTGTATCGATGTCGCCGAGCCGCAGGCACTGCCAGCAGTCGTTGTTGTTGTAGTTGTTGTTGTTGTTGTTGTCGCGAACAGGTCAGGGCGACAGAGATCCAAAGGCCGCCTGGTGTCAAGTTCAGGGTCGAGGGCGTGCGTCAAAGTCACTGCCCGGCAAGCACACAAGCAGCAAGCAGCACGACGTCAGGCAATTGTTGTGGTGTGGACCCTGGTGTCAACTCTCTCTGCCTGCCCGTCCAGCCGCGACTGTGAACAGTCAGGTGGCGACAATCACAATCAACCACGGCGCTTAGTCACTTGGTTAATCAGCCGGCTCGGCTCATTCACATCGTCGCCTCAGAGCACAAACCAGGATTAATCGTGATAATCGACAATGTGCATCAGTCACAGTGCGTGTGCAATGTGCACGTCGCGTGGTATCTGTCATTCTTTTGATATCCTTTTGCAAAATTCACGATCCCCGCCATCCACCCACCAGACGGGCCTTGCTAATCTTGATGGGCGTCCTCTACGTCTTCCTGATCTCGGTCGCTATCTTTCGAGACTGTAATCTTGACGATGCTTCAGGCTACTCCCGAGCCGCCGCAATAACACTGACCACACCATCCCCATTGACAGCAAGAAGCTTCTCCGCATTGGCTCCCCATTGTACGTCCACCGCGCCCCCCGCGACAGCCGCCCGCAGCGGCTCCGTCCACTTCTTGGATGACTTGTTGTACTGCTGTACCGTTACCTCGCCTGCGCCCGCCGTCGCCAGGAACTGCTGCGAGTAATCCCATGCGAGCGCGTGCACGGCAGACCCAATGTCGAGCACCTTGGCCTGCGCCGCTGCACCCTCCTTGCGCAAGTCGAAGATGGTGACTGTCGTCTGGCCCTTGGCTGTCGCTGCGAACCAGTAGCCATTCTCAGAAAACGCGATCGCCTGTACCGGCGCTCCGAGGGAGAAAGAGGCGGCCTCCTCGCCCGTCTTCGCCATGTAGAGCTTGATGTCGCCAGCACTAGTGCCGGCTGCGAACAGCTCGCCGTCGGGGTGGAAGGCACACGTCGTGAGGGCTGTTGGGTGGTGTCAGTAAGCGCATTCAATACAGTGGCAGAGAGCACGGAATGTAAACTCACAGGAGCTGGTATAAACGCGAGTGGCCCGCTGCAGATTGATCAGATCGTAGAAAATAAATCCCTTGTCGGATCCTACGGACGCCAGAATCTCATTGCTCGGGTGTAGTGCCAAAGCAGTGACTGGACCCGCGTGATCAGAGAACGAGGCAACCTCGCTGCCACTGTCGTAGACCTTGACAGAGCCCTTAGCTGTGGCAACAATGACTTTGGAGCCGGTCCATATCGAGTCGGTGACGGGCTCGTTGACCTGCAGCGACCGCTCTGCCTTGTCAGCCGCGATCGAGTAGATGGCAACGCTGCCGGTAAGGCCACCAATAGCGGCGTAGTCACCCTCAAGGGCGACTGTTGTGGCTTGCGGGACGTCGAGAGAGTTAGATGTGGTGACGGCGAAAGACGCGATATCGTCGGCAGTGGCCCAGCCCTCAGGGACCGGCCTCCGCTTGCGGCTCTTGGATAGTCTGTTATGAAAGAAAATAGCATCAGCGCCTGGGGAACCCACGTTATCAGAAATGCGTCGCAACTTACGTGGCTTTCGTCTCATCAATCTTGTTCGCAAGTTCTTCGGGCAGCGCCTCGGCGTCCACAGCCATGGCGTCACCGCCCGCACCCCCAGCCGACGCACCACCACCAGCAGAGACGGTAACCCGAGAAAGCGCATCTCGCGCCTCATCGCGCTCCCTCGTGAGGCGCGCAATTACGCGCACTGCGGCATCATGCTGGTACAAGGCGGTGGCGAGCTCCTCACGAGTGCGGGTGAGCTGCTCCTTGATGTTGAAGGTCTCGAGAGCGAGCGCGTCCCACTCGTTCTGGAAGGTCGAGAGCAGCGCGGGTATCGAGGTGAGTGTCGGCGGCCGGGGGCGAACGACGCGCGAGGTCTTGAGCTCGAGCAGGTCGGCGGTTGTGATGTCGTCGTTGGAGACGGGGTCTTTGCCGTTCTCCTCGATGTACTTTTCGATGAGTCGCTTCTCGAAGACGGCGCCTATGTGTATGTGGTGTTGTTAGAAAAGAGCTCTTGACAGATGATCAGAGGTGTAAGGGAGGTCGGATATGCGATTGTGCTTCAACGTACCAGAGAGCTTCGAGACAACGGGCTCCTGGGGAGGCTCGCCCGAGACTGCAAAGATGACGATGCACAGGTTAGCAATTGCACAATGACGGGCAGTCTGAGCTCGGGACAGTGCACGACATACTTGCGCACAACATTCTGGAGAGGTGTGCAGTGTGTGTATTTGTGTGTGGGTGCGCGGCGATGTGGTGAGATATGGTGGTGTCCTGGTCTCGAGATGCAGAATCGCGGCCGGGCCTCTTGGTGTTGCTGCTGCAACCAAAGTTTCCAGGCCGCGATTGCTAGGCCTCAGCCTTGCAGGGAGGCGGCGCGTGCGCTCCGTCGTAATTGCTGCAGGCGCGCCGCAGCCTTGCCCAGCGCCTGCTACCTAAGGTACCTAGGTAGGGACTGACTGGACTGGGCCTGAGCCCGCTGAAGCAGCACCTGCAACTGGAAGGCCCGGCCTGTTCCAGGTAGGCGCGGCCGGCCCCGGAAGGCCTTGCTCCACCACCGCCGCTCCGCCCCGCTCCGTTGCCCGTCTTTTATCACGAGTCCCGGCCAGCCGCCGGACTTGTCTTGCCTTTCGTTCTTACTTGCTCTCCGGCCGTGTCTTCCACTAAACACATAAGCTCGCATTTCCTGCGATCACCACCTCTATTAGCCAAAATCATCACGCTCTACTAGATATCGACATATTGGAGAACAGCAACCATGGCATCACCAAACCTCCCTCCAATCACCTCCCTCCCCACGGCCTCAGAAGCAACAATAACCTCCATGCTCGACCTCCTTTTCGAGCCATCTCCCGAGATCCATCGTCTGGCCATTCCCGTCGTCGGTGGTCAAACCCAGCAGCCTTCTACAGGGACTTACACGACCTACCCAGAACTCATCCGCTCCATTGGTTCCCTGATGATGGATCTTGTGGCCGCCTCCGCCTCCCAAGATCAAAAAGACCGCCTCACAAGCCACACTGGTGCTGACGAAAGCGAGCTATCGCCCCGCGCCAAGCTGCACAGCATCCTCGGCTCACACCCCCGACTCGGAGCGAAAAAGGTCGACTCGGCCCTAAGCAGGGCAGAGCAGGCACAGCTCCAAGCCAGCACTACCGCTCAGTCCCAAAACCAAGGACAACAAGAGACGGAAGCCGAGGCGCTAGCCCGCCTCAACGCGACGTACGAGTCCACTTTCCCAGGTCTGCGATACGTGGTTTTCGTCAACGGCCGTGGGAGGGACGTGATTATGCAGGATATGCGGCGCCGGATTGAGAGGGGGGATATCCGGGCAGAGGAGAAGGAGGGGGTGCAAGCTATGATTGATATCGCGCTTGATCGGGCGCGGAAGATCCTGGCAGCGGAGAAGTGAGGAAGGGTTTTGATGGTGGGAGTTGAGAGGAAGCCTGCGGTAATTGATGAGTACCTTGTCAAAGTCTACTACACCAGGTGATGCTTGCAGATGTTTTAACCTCGAGGTGTCTGGGTCTCGGTTTTCCAAATCGCTAGAGGTCTAGATTTCCAGGTCTCCAGGGTCTGAACACTCCTAACCTCTTTTTGTCAATCCATGTAGCCACTATTAAGGATCGAGAAGTAGCGCAGGCTTGGTATACGAAAGTATTGAGCATCTGTCGCTGATCCTGAATACCCTGTATACAAAAAAAAGTCACAATGCTCCTGATGTATATTCAAGACACATGTCGCTTCAATCAATGTCTACATGCGAGTCGTACACATTGAGGAAATTTTGTAAGCAAGCAATGCGTTGCGGGTACTTAGAATTGGTATATTCTTTTGGTGGCTATGTTCCCAACTGTTGTGATCCTCCATGTACCCATGTGATGCAAATACTTTTGATGTCCCGTGAATGCAAAGTCCTGATAATGCTAGGATACGAACAGAAATTTATAAAATGTGCTAGGATTGGTCCAACGTGAGTTGATATTGGCTGTATAAGTTGAGTCTCATCCATCAAACAGTTGTGGAAGGACACATGCAGGTGTGTCTGGGCGTGCGGATTGCCCGCGGTCCATTCCTCTGCATCATGACATCCAAGGAATGCCGTCGAGTTCATCTAGGTACTCCTCATAGAACTGCTCAGACCCCTCCGGCGAGCCGACACCGTCAGGTGACGCATCGCCTCTTTCCTGCGACGACGACCGGGAACCAAAAATGGCACTAAAGTCCGCGTAGACATCGTCCATGTCGTCGTCAGACAAGTCTGCGTACCGAGGATCGAGGTCAGAAGCAGGGAACGCCATGCCGTATTCGTCGTCGGCGTCTTCGCCATCATTCTGGGCTCGGGGTTGTGAGCTTTCTGGCGTCGTGTAAAGCGATGTCGTTATGGGTTTGTTCGTCGTGGCTGGTGCCGAGTGCTCGCTTGGCCGAGCCGGAGACGGAATCTGCTCTCGGCCGATGTCCAAGTGCAAATGTGCTCCAGCATCCACTCCTAAGTCTGACAACAGAGGTGCAGTCGCGGGGATAGTGGCATGTCCCGGACCAATTGTCGTGTGTGGCCGCCAGCCTGCCGGTAATCTCTGATGGCCAGGCACCCCCTCGCTCACGGGATATCGCGTGCCAGTTGTGGGTAGAGTTGGCGCAGTGACAACCTGGTGGCCGTGGTTGAGAAAAGTGTTCCGAGCCGCAAGAACCGCCATCTCTGCATGCCCGCGAGCGATGGCGGCCTGCCTTGCCCGTAGTCTGACGCTGTTGAGTATCGCGGCCTTGCGGACCATGGCGGACTCGTGTCCGGCACGCTTTGCCCCTATAGCAGCAGCCTTCAAAAAGCGGGTTATGCAAGGTGAGTCGTCGTTATCACTTTCGCGGTTCAGGATGTGTGTGGCTGGGAGTGAAAAGGGTTGGGACAGCCGGCTAGTGATGAGTTGACGTCGCAGGCGCCGTTTCTTGCAGGGAAAGTCGCTCGTGCCAGGGCCGTCTACATCGTGCAGTGCTCGGGCTCGCTTTGTAGGGACGGTGGAATAAACCTGCAGTCTTCGCTTGCTCGTAACGGCAGATTTGTTATCAAAGCCACCTTCTGCAACTGTGGTGTGAGCGGGTTGGACAGATACGACGGCTGGGTAGAGCTGAACTGTCTTCCGTGGTACAGATCTCGACTCTCTGGTAGCAATTCCCGCGCGTGCGGGGCTTTCTTGGAATGGCTCATCGCTTTGCTCTCCTGTCGGAGATGATGGGCATGACTTGACGGCTCGGGCCAGAGCCTGTGTCGAGATGGCCAGTCGCCTCGGGGATCGCCTCAGGTTCGCAGATAAGTGTTCAGACTCATGACGGTTGGAGCGTTCGAGTCCATGAGAGCTGTAGCTAAAGGCTAGGGCATCTGCCGAAGCCATTGGCACGGGCGGCCGAATGTACAGACGAATTCCAATCACCCGCGCCTTTGGGCGTCACTCACGAGGAGACCGGGGAAGCGGACCCCATTCGCCCTTTTGAAGTGTAAGACGGCGTTAACAAGTCCGTTATTTGTTCCTGTTACATCTGCCTTTGCTCGCGTGGACCAGATGGTAGGTGATGGTTGATACTTGAAACTTGGTGGTCGTGTTGTTGGGGACAGCAGGTGCCTCGTGAGAGCTTGACTTGCTTGAAGGCAAGAGACTGCGAAGTCGTGGGCAGTGAAGTGAAGCAGCTGGCACGGTTGTTGCCCTTGAAAACCCCAAGCTTGATTTCCTCAGGAGCACAACCTGAGCTGTCGTGGGAGAACAATGACAGCTGGTGGAGAAGTCTCTCGATCCGCGTGATGGGGAGAAGTAGGGTGTGGACCGTGGGGAAGTCCTGGCCTGGTCCCGGAAGTTATCTGCCGGGTTTTTAGCTGAGGCAGGCCTTTTTTGTTGGCCAAGAAGTTGAGAGCTACGGGCGGGATAGACAGGCAAGTGGCGAAGACGGAGAGCGGTACCGGTCACTCAAGGACGAAGGAGGACTGCGACCCGGTAGACTGGGAGGGCTGACAGAAGATGCGGAGAAGGGTTCTGAGGGTGCTCAGTAAGGAGGTCGAGCTGACAGGGCCAGGCCCCTGCTGTGCACAGAAATGGGAGGTCTTGTGACCGCCGACCGGACCAGACCAGACCATGGAGAATAAATTGAGACAGCGGCGAGTGGCTGCCGCCAAGCAGGGCACGATCAGCCTAGCGAGGATCTGGGGACCTTTTCGCGGGCGGGAGACCCAGCTGATTGGGCTGATCTACTGCGGGAACTTGGGCTAGCTTGAATGCCAGAGGTGCCAGAGGTGCCAAAGACACATTGGGGTCGCTAGTGCGATGGAAACAATGCTGGTGGCGTGTGGGAAATATGGAGAGCGGACCCAGCTGGGACACCGAGGCGTCGATGACAGCTAGCCAGACAGGCAAGGCAGTCAGACACTTGGAGCGACAAGAACGGCCAGAAAAGATATGGAGGGCCAGGAAGTCCAGTTCAAGAACCAGCCAGCGTGGCACCCTCATTCATACCCCGTAGGATCCGTCAGCCCCAAAAACAGCGAGGCATGGCAAAAGAGCAAAAAGGGACTGCCGGAACTCTTTTTCTGCGGGGGAGCCGGCGGGCGACGCGCATCAATGCAATGCGTGGCATGGATCCATGCGAGCCATGCCATGCTGGGCTGGAAGCGGCGTGTACCCCAGAATCTGCGAGGCCAGCACCGGCCAGCGTCGGGAGGGCATGTATCGCAGCCAGAACAGCCATGGGTGTCGGAGATCTCACCGTGGGGCTCGACCCCAGACGGCCCGGGGTGCAGCGCATGAGGCTGGAATTGGATGCACTCTCGCTTTGCGTCCAGGGTGCCGGTGCTGGCCAACAAGTCTCGCTTGCCTGGTCCTCGATTCGTCGGCTCGCTGGTTGGTCCCCGGCCAAGTCCCAAGCCCGAGTCCAAGCCCAATTTCAATCCCAATCCCAATCCAAAGCCCAAGCCGTGCCCAGCCATCACTGCAGCTGAAAACTCGTGTTGATCCAGAACAGAAGTCGTCACGTAGGAAGATGTACAGTACCCGACATCTGCGACAACGATCAGCGTGGTCCTTCCCAACATACGACCCATTCTCGTTGAACACCCCTTTTGTTCTCATAGAGTAGCTTGCCCCAGTCTGTCAGCGACCCTCGGTACCGACTAGGCCAAGCCACATCTAGAGGGAGTGATTGGACAACTGACGAATAGTGATGCTGTTCAGTGGCCGATCATGGCCAGCCAAGCCCCAATTGGTGACGATTCTCGACTGTAGATCCAGAAGTTCCTTTCAGTCTTCAGATCGATTGGCTGCGGTTCCGAAGTGTTGCGCATCGTCTTCCTCTCGCCCGAGTCTACCACCGACGCACCCGAGCACCATCTATTACTCGTTCAGGGCACGCTAGCAGACTGCCTCGGTGGGTCGGGCTTGCAGTTCTGTGCCCGCGTGCGTACGTCCATGGCTGCTTGTCGCGTCGACAGCCACAGGTCACATTCGTGTTGGGGTGGCAGCCTGTTGGAGGTGCAGCATCGCATCGGAGGTGGCCGCCTCGGTCTTGTCGCCGGCTGCCGACCTGTCGAGGTTTGATGTGAGTGCTCGCCAATGACAGGAAGGAGCGGCCAGCTCGCCCGGCCACCATTCAGCCCTTTGATTCTGTATGCCCCACCTGCCAGCGCCAGAACTTGCATGACCACACCCTCAAAGTGTCCCTCCAATATGTTCTCAAATTTCCAAACTTCGACAGCAGGGTTCATCGCTGTTTCGACCATGCATGCGTGGCCACTCACGTGGAGAGCTCTCAATAGCCGTCAGTGCGAGCTGGTCTGTTTTAATCGCATCTCACAGACTGCTGGCGATGCGGCCTCCTCCTGCCACGTTACCAGTTTCAATAGTTCGACCGTTTGAAGAGCTTGTTGACCCGACCATGCAGTCTCCGTACCCATATCGTCCCTGTGTGGGACTTGCTTTGACACCTGAAAGCACATTCAGCGTCGGATTGGTGTCCATTCCTACATTCTTGCTGAGAGATATGGCCAAGATGTGCTCTTGTGGGAGGATAAGTTTCCAAAGCGACAAAGTCTTGGGGGGAATATGACACTCTTCGCACCGCATCCCCGTAGTTCAATCTCAAAAGTGGTCAATTACAGGCGTACAAGGTATCAGAGGTATCATCCAGAGTCCAAGCACGACCATGAAAGTACTGTTCCGCGTTCAGAATGGCAGTGGCACGAATCGAAACCTACCGACGAAGGAAATCCTATACCAAGCTTTACGGCGAAATAGTGCTGACACACTATATGTAATACTGGTGTTTGCATAGGCCATGCGAATCATGCTCGTGGGAGGTTGGGGAGAGCGTGCTGTTAGGATCTATGTGACGTGATTTGGTAGAAGCGGCCGGTGATGAGCACGTACGCTACTGCAACGAGCAGCGTGGTACCAGTGAAGCACGAGACATGATAGACGGACAACAGAATGAATTCTGACAACGGGTAATCAGACCAAGCAAAAGCCGCTCTGCCTATCGCTGGTGTCTCTATTATCAAAAGGCTTCTGAAGGGGAGCCTTGAAAATTACAGTACTGATTACGCTTGATATGATATATCTGAAAATGCTAGACACCCGCTGGACCCTACAATCCCTACTCTGTCTTTGCTGCTGTGGAGCTGTGCGAGTTTTCCCCTGGTGCTCCCGTGGCTGGTAGCGGCTCAGTGGCATCTATGGGTGAGACTGGTGCGTCCGGCGTTGCTAGTACGGCTTGAGGGGTCATTGGAGATACAGGAGGATGGTCCTCCGTAGCCGTTAGTTCTGACGTAGAGCCCGCGGGTGCCGCGCGGTCTGCAGCTGCGGCAGTTGTTGACTCGTCGTTCGCAGAGGCTGCCGGTTCTTCTGTATTGTCCGTGTTCCTGCCCTCTGGTGACGTCACAGTTATCCGCGGTGTGCCGGGTCGGCTAGATGGGAGGACAAAGGAGCCGCCAGTGGCATCCAGCTCGCTGAAGAACTCATTACCGCCTGCTGGACCGAGGCGGAGCTTGTAGTCGGGGGCCTCATGGACAACATCGGGTGCAGGCATCTCCGCCGGACTATCGTCCTCCTTCTCCGGATCGCCCGTGTCATTTCGAGCCAGTGCCGCTGCGCCGGCTGCTGCACCGGCTGCTGCGCCAGCCGCTCCTGTTGCGGCATTGCCTTCTTCGCCTAGGGAACCATCATCCTTCTTCTTGTCCTTATTCGCGGCGGCCCTCTTACCCATGCGAAAGAATAGTAAGCCCAGACCACATCCCAGAACGATGCCGCCGATAGCAGCACCAATACCGATGCCTGCCTTTGCTCCTGTGCTCAGTCCGCCCGATGTGCCACCAGCTGTTCCAGAGTCTTGACCGGCCGGGCTAGTTGAGCTCGAGCTAGAACTAGAGCTAGGATTGCCGGACGTGCTTGAAGTGCCGGCCGCCGTGGTGCCTGTAGACGATGGGTTGTTGGTGGTAGGTGCTGAGGATGGCGAAGATGAGGACGTGGTTGCCTGGAGAGCAGGAATGGTTAGCTGAGATCTAGGCTAAACAAGAAGCTATTGGAAAGATCAAAACGGACACTACTGCTATTGGCGATGCTGACAAAATTGCTGAACGATTCTTGGCCGTTGCCATCGATGCCCATGAACGAATAGCGGCCAATCGGGACGTCTGTGCCGGGCGTCCAATTTATCTCGTCCTGGTCGGTTGTGCAGGCCTGGCTCGTGAGGTTGGTGATCCATAAGTTGCAGACAACGTCGATGAGGGCGTAGACGTCAGAGCCCTGGTTGCCGGAGACAAGAAGGATCTTGACGGGGTTCGAGCTTGTGTCCCACTTGATGTCGACCGACGAGCCGATGGCAAGATTGGGGCCGATATTGCCCTCGAAAGTGAGGGAAGCGGCGGCCAGTGGGAGGACACCGAGGAGGGCGGCAAAGTACATGGCGGTGGTGAGGCGATGGCCGCCTTGATTCGAGGGAGCGATGTCAATGTGGGAGCTATAGACACCAGAGGTGCCAGATAGTGAGGGACTACCAGCAAGAAGACCGAGGAGAATGGCGATGGCGATGATGGTGATGAAGATGATGATGCAAAGAAAGCGAAACGAGAGACTGAGCGGCCAGGGTTGGTGACGGTGCTCTGAATGAATGAATGAAGAAGGCGGAGTAGTGGAAACCGGCAGATGAGATGGCAGAGGAGGAAAGTTCGTGAGATGCACGCCAAGTGCCCAGCCGACTGCGCCAAAGGCTGATCGATTGTCGCTCCAGTACGTGCAGAGGCGAGTGGGTCAGGTCTTGGCATCAACTAACAGGAGACGAGGATGCAGGAGGGATGCACGGAAGGTGCGGAGGAGGGCTCTGCCAGAGCTTCTGCCTTTTCTCTCGTCAGTGCTGCTTGCTACCTCGGGTACTTGCTTACTTAATTACATTGGATGTGTTTCCGGAATGACTGGGTCCTGCTCCACGGAATCACCACAACTGTCATGTCGCAGTCTGATGTGTGTCGCACAAACAACATGCCACCCTCTGGCGGGCAACACGCGAAAGTGCATGCGCAGCAACGTTCGTATCAATCCCGCTCTCGCTATGGCTATGGTGGCTTGGCGCTAAGCGTTATCCGACAGGCCTGCCTAGCCCAATTTGCGCCGTTGACGCGTCCCTGGCCGGCTTTCCAGATCGCCGTCTGACAGAGAATTTCGATGGACCAGTGCAGCCAGCCAGCACATTGATCAGCCTCAATCCCCATAAAGTCTCCGGCCAGGACCTCTAGATCTCCAAACCTTTCTTATGGTTTATACTTCAGCTCGCCTACATACTGGGTAGTCAAGGAAGAAATGCTCTGAGCCTCTGACTCTCTGACCGTGGGCACCTGGAACCCGGGCTTCAACCTTCGTCATCGTGCGCATGTGGTCTGCAGTCTGGGGCCCCTGAAGCCGATGCCCAATGGGGACAAGTGCGCTTGGCGAAACAAAACAAAACACCGTGCCGTCGCCTTGAGACAAGTCATCAGCCACTGGGCACGTCCAGACCATCGAGACATGTGCATTTGGCCGTCTCTCGTCTATCGTCGTGAGGTGTCATCTCAGATCGCCAGCGCCGTGTTCTCGACTACAAAGCTCACTCGCTGCGTACGATCACTGATCACCTTCGCCAGCGTGGCGACCCTGTGGGCCTTAGCTTCTAAAGTCTTCAAGGGTGCGATTCCTTCCCCCGGACCCTAGCTGGGCCTCGACTGGTCAGCCAGTCCTGTCCTGACTGGCCGGCAGGCATACAGGCTAATAGAGGGTGCATACGGAACGGCCGACTAATGCAGCGATGCAGTAGTCTAGTGTGGCCAGTTGGATGACGCAGCCATCAGCTCTGTCTCGCCTGTCATATTGCTTGGCCGCGAGATCATGACTTGCAGGCCCTCAAGAATGCACCAGAATTCCGGGACATGGCCCGCCAACACCTCGTAATCAACACGAAAGCCACACTCATTCCCCACTCCAGGCGGCCATCTTTTGGCTCCCAAACGCTGTGATCTACAGCCCCGGTGCTTGCATTCCATCCGCCTTGCTATTTTGAATTCATGGTTGGAAGATGGGATGTATGCATCACGTTGAACATCTCTACATTCGACTTCTAGGTCTCTTCCATCCCTCGGATGGGAACACATAATACTTGGCCGCACAAATCTTCTATCGATGCTTCGCCTTAGAAGATATGATCATTTCATGGACTACCAAAGACCCTAATTTCTACAATAATCATGCTTGCACAAAACAACCAAGTCTCTCAGCCCCGCCTAACGCTTCGCATGTTCGTCTCCTCTACACAGGCAGAACAAATTGCGGGCCCATGTTCGCATCAGGCAGGGTGACGATGTCGTTGTACTTGACCACCGCCAGAGGGGTTGAGCTGACGACTCCCGTGCTAGCACAGCGTGCGAAGGCCGCAAGCGCATTGTCGACGTTCGTCACGTTCCCCTGGTTGCCAACAAACATGACTGTCCCGTCTGCATTGAAGCTAAAGTGCCGAGGGAAGGTGCCTCCGCTCTGCACAAGCTGCTGGTACACGAGCTTGTCGCCGTCCAGCTTGAAAGACACGATGCTATCGCCCGTGGCGAGTCCAGTACGGCGGTTTGACGCATAGACGTAAGTGTTGTCAACGACCTGCACCTCACCAGCTGCCGCCCCGTCCTCGGAGATGGGCTGCGGCGTGCCGGCGGGGATTGTGCTCTGGCGGTCGACCTCGGTGAACTCGATGGCGGCGTCGGTGTATTTGAGGCTGTACAGAATGACCTCGCTGCTGGTCTCAGTCACGAGGACGTAGTGGGTGGCCTGCTTGGGATCGCTGCCACCAGCAGCCACAATAAATTGGCCGTGTCGAGGCCCTGTCGAATCTCCAGTGTTGACAGGTGCGCCGACAAAGTCGTACTTGTCATTGCGAGCGTCCACAAGCACAACCTGGTTACCGGCCAGATCTGGCACGGCGAAGAACTGGCCTGAAGGGTCGAGCACGACCTGGTGAGCACGGTGGGTCGTCTGGTCTGGGTCAAGATGGCCGGTGAGGGTGAGCGTCTTGATGAGGGTGAGGGTGCCGTCCTTGGCCTCGCTGTTCCACACGTCAATGGTGCCAGTGCCATAGCTGCCGCCGAGCATGCGCGTCTTGTCGGCATTGAATGCGAGGCTAACGACTCCGCTTGACCCTTGGAACTCTTTGGGGACAGCCGCCGTGGGGACTACCTGGCCGGTGAAGTCGAAAAGGCGGGTGTCGTTGGCGTTCTCGTCGTTTGTGTACAGGTTCTTACTCTCGTCTCCACGGGGTAGCATCCAGCTGGGCGTAAAGCCGGCCTGCTCATACTTGGTGACCTGAGTGAACTGCTGGCCGTTAAACTCGTAGGTGAGGATCTTGCCTGGCATCCCGACCAGGAGTCGCTGGGAGGTCGCAGCAGCCCTGGGGATCGAGGCGGCGGTCGTCAGGGACGCCATGGTGGCCAGGACGGCGGCCAGTTTCGTGATTTTGGAGAGCATAACGGATAGGACGAGTGTTGTGCTTGACCTGCAAGAAGAATGGAAGTCTAAGTGGTAGTGATAGTGGTGGTGGTGTTGCAGTGCTTAGGTAAGCCGGGAGGTGAGCTGCAAGGTCGTGGCGATGTACGAGATGATGCAGCCTGCCGGGGTCGTGGTCTTAATAGTGACGTGTCGGAGTTCCCCTTTAGTTGGCAATGTCCAGAAGGAAAGAAAGAAAGCCTCTGGCAAGAAGGAAAGAGTCGAAAGAGGTGGGATGAGAGGCTGCCCTAGAGAGAATCCGCAAGAATGGGAGACACAGCAAAGAAGCAAACAACGGTGCAAGCTGTGAAGGCAAGCAGAACACGGGCTTGGTGTCAAGCGGGAAGCGAGGCAAAGAAAGAAAGCTCTGACGCTGTCGCACTGACAGGACGAGGAGAAAGATGAGATGGACCTTTGAGGGTATATGTACCTTGAACCGTCCCATCAGTCGTCAGCGTAAACCAGCAGCAGCCCTACCGAAGCGAGTGAGAGCCCAGGACTTCAATCGGGGGATTGGGTTGCAGCCTCCAGGGGTCCAGTGGCTTTGTTTCCAAACTTAACTTGTATGGTTGTGCTAGTATGTCAAGTAAGTAGCCAACTGCGCATTGTTGGCGCCAGCCCCCCCTCCTCTCCTGTCTCCTCACTCCCATTGCCATTCCCATTTCCCCATTCTTCTGATTCCGCACACCAACACAGCCCTGTTGGTCTTGGCATTGTCGTCCCATTGGCTGCGGTTGCGCGGTTTGGGTCGCAAGTTGGCTGGCTTTGTGTGCTGTGCGCGCTCCCCCCGTGTGTGTTTCAAAGGCTGTGCTTGGCGGAGATGCAGGGGCAAAAGGGACGATTGGCTGTCAGCACAGCTCTGGGCGGCATGTTTCGATGGGGACCTGCATGACCACCGACCGCGCACCACGACCACCACTGCCACCACTGCCAAGTGCCGCTAGACACCAGACGACAACCAACATCGACAACGTACATCAAAGGTGAGGTAAGGTAATATCAAGTGCACAGCCCACAGTGCATGCTTGGCAGACCTCAGCCTTCAGAGGGCGCATGGCACGGCTGCTTGTCGCCCGACCACGCAAGGGCAAGCAAGCGAAGCAAAACTAAACGCGGCGTAACGTCACGTAGCGTTTTGCTCGGACAAGACGGGGCGGAACTCAGAAAAGTCGCGGGAATCGTAGGGGGGACAGACATCCGGCTACGCGACAGAGATAGACAGGCATGATCGGCAAAGGATCATCGCTGAAACAGTGCTTGACTGCTCCAGTCCATTCGTAATGGCCCGTCGGGGTATTACTCTTCTCTTCCGTCCCATTATCAAGCAAACACTCACTCAAGCAGCGTTCCTGGCCGTGGCCGTTGTCAAGGCTTTGACCGAGTATGGTCTTATTTCACCCTCACCATCGCGGAACTAGCCTGGCAAGGCTGACAATGCGCCGCGGTTCTATTCTCAGGTTTGCGGGCTGCTGCTGGCTCATGCTGGCGCTTGCTGGGCGCACCGCCTCTTGCGGGGGTCCCAAGTGCCCGCCCCAAGCTTAGAGTTTCGGCTGCCACTTCATTAGTCTACAGTAGCGCCGGGGTTCCTGCGCCTACTGGCAAGTACTGCTGCGCGCGGTGCCTGACTAACCTCGCCTAACCTCACACCGTCCCACCTCGCTTAGGTACATTATACATAACGCAGAAGAACCCCTGATGTCCAGAGCTGCTAAAATCGTAATTCAGGTAGTATCGTCGGGGGCCTACACTGGTAGAGTTCTCCAGACACCTCGAGCCATCGAATGGAACCGCTTCCCGGAAACGACAGTGATTAAGTAACCAGCGTTGCCAACCCCCCTTCCCCCCCCCCCAAAAAAAAAATGCGAAAATTAACGATCGCCCTCAGTGTTGGGCCGATGGATCTTGCTATGCAGTCCAGCAAGCAAGTAAGCAAGCAAAAGCAACATATACAGTGTGCAGGCGCATATTCGAGGTCTGCCTGACATCATCCCAGAAGACTTTGTGCCTCACCAGCCGAAAGAGGTCAAAGAGACACCTCGTGGAGATCGCAACATACCGAAACACCAACCTCGGTGTCTCGGGCGTGAGTCTCACGATCACTGCATTTTTAGGACCCTTTGACGTATATATGTTGCACCCAGCGCATCCCTGGTCCTTTTGTTCCGTGGAGGGGACGTGAGCGAGACAGGGAGATATTGTGCAACATCCCCCGCAACTAAGTTGGGCAGTACAGTACAAGGATCTTCTGGGTCTTGTCAAACATGTCTGTAGCACCCATGGCAATGTGTGTTTTCTTTGAGTGTGGAGGGGGGGGATGTCGTTTCGCGAGCGACGTCTTCTCTAGTATACCTCTAGAGAATGCAGGTTCGTAACTTTTCCATGTATCTTTTTGACTTGGTATTCTTGATCGTCGCCAATGCCCAAGATCGCGGGACACCGTAACGGCCACATTATCGGATATGGCTTATTGTGTCGGCTTTGTCTTCGAACAATATTGACGGTACACTTTGCACGCCCATGAAGTCTCACCCTCCCTCGCATACAACGGCCATTGAACTTCATATTATAGTATTATTTATATACGAGGCGGCACGGACACTTCGCACCATGCGGGGGCAGACGCGTCGCCTCGAAGCTAAAGGAATGTCTGGTGTGCAAAGCTATGACGGAAAGCCAAAGAACAAAATCCAATATACCAAAGGTCAGACAGCGCTGCTTTGTCTCATGCTGTCTAAAGTCTCATGCCGGGATCTGCCATCGTAGGTGTTTTTATGCAAAGCCAATATTTACTAGGACGCCTCAGTAATTCCATCGAAACCCATCGCCTATAGCAGCAGAGCAGCCGACAGCGCCAGAATCGCGCCAAACATGCTGGCGCCCACAATCACATCCTGCTTGGAACCAGCGCTGGTGCCTCCGTTGCTGTTCCCCATGGCCGCCTGGCAGTCTTGACTGAAGCCTGTAGCTGTGCACTTAGGAGCAATGTCGGTGCCGGTAGGGTTGCCACCAGCGTTGGTGCCACTGCCACCATTGTTGTTGTTGTCAGCAGGAGCCTGGCCGTTGGTGCCGGGGCCAGCTCCGCTCAATCCAGGAATGAGCTCTTGGGTACCCGAGCTGGAGCTCGACGCGCTGCCGCTGCTGGGGTAGTCGGCGTTCATGTCGAGACCAGTAGCAAGCAGGGACTTGATAATGGTGTTGTCGTTGCCGTCCACGACGTCGTCCTGGGTTCCCGCGATGTTATTGTATGTATAGCTCTTTCCGGTGTTGGTGCCTGGCGGCGAGCTGGCATCGTAGCATTCAATAGATATCTCACCCACCGAGGCGTAGTAGTAGCCGTTCTGCTTGATCTCCGGGCTGTCCCATGAGATGGGACCACCCGCCCAGGCAACGGTGCCCGGGGCGTTGGTGTCGGCGCCACCAGGCCACAGAGAAAGCTGCACACGGGCGGGGGTTTGCGGAAAGTCGTAGCGGTTGGCGGTCTTGTTCCAGGTATCACTCTTGAGCTGGGTACGGCCGACCTTGCCATCGAGGAGCCATTCAATCTTGTCGGGGGTCCAGTTGATCTCGTAAGTGTGCCAGTTGGCATTCGTGTCGGAAACACCCGTAATGTTGGCCGAGTGAGTGTCTGGAGGAGGCGTCGTTAGCCGGCGTGTACTCTTCTTCTTCTCTTTATCAAGATGGAAATGGGTGATAATCAACAAGTGTTACTCACAATCGGGAATGCCCTGGTAGTAGTAGTTCGTCTGAGCGACGTCCAGCTCGGTGCCGACCCATTCGTAGTCAATCTCATCCTTGACATCACTCATGAGAATGAAGGCGGTGACGACACCGGCATCGACGCTCGTCTTCATTTTGGCTGAGACGCGGCCGTACCACATGTAGACGGTGGAGGCGAGGACGGTGCCGACAGTGCGCGGGGCCATGGTGAGGAGGACATTGCCGTTGTAGGCGATGGGGGTGCCCTGAGAGACCCAGTCGGCCTGAGAAGCGTCACCGAGGTACTTTGAGACATCGACGATGCGCTTGGTGTCGGTCATGGGCATGTTGCGGCTCTCGCAGACGGGCGCAGGCACACATGAGTCGAGGGAGAAGGACATGCGGGGGTCGCAGCCGCCGAGGCAGTAGGCACCAACACCGCAAGCGCCATATTCTGGAATTCAGGAGAAGGCAATATTAGTGACTGCTGCTGATGCTGAATGGTGGAGAACCTCCGATAGAGAACATACGGGAGCAGCAGGGCGCCGACTCGGGGCACTTCTGGGTGAGGGAGCACTGGGGGGTCGAATCTGCGAGGACGGTCGAGACACCGAGCAGGGCAGTGCCCAGGAGGGGAAGAGAGCGTAGCATTGCGTCGAAGGTACTGCTGATGTTATTGATGATGCTGCTGACTGCCGCTGTTGTGTAACGAAGGCGTCAGGACCGTGACGTTGGATGGGATGCGAGGTGGGAAGGCGAGGGATAAACGAGGCCGGGCGAGGACGCGCGTTGGACGAAGAAAGGGCGAAGAACTTGGATGAGCGAGAGGCGAGGAAGAACCCTTTTGGTTGTTTGAGACGGGCGCAGCTAAGAGCCAGTCGATGATTCGAGTGGTGAACGAGTGTCGGGGACGAAAGGCTGAGGCAGGAGAGATTGGCGACTCCCTCTCTCTGTGCGTGCAGGCCAGACGAGGTTGTTGGTGAAGATGCAATGCAGATGGCTGCCGCAGCAGGTGCTTGCACGTCGGCAGTCTTCAGTCTGGCACTTCCTTCGGCCTGAGCTGAGTGGGCGGCCGCATAACGCAAGCCAGACAAAGCCTGCACAGGTGGGTGGGCAGGCACGCCAGGCTGTCCAATCAGGGCGGCTTCAGCGGCGGGAAAGGGGCTCGTAATGAACCCCCGCTAGACCCAGAGAGGCATGGCCCCGCACGCACCGCCTGGGGTTACGTTGTTGCTCCTTCCCTCCTTCCCTCCTTCCCGCAGTCGACGGCTCCACCAACATCTGGTCAGACAGAGGCGATGATGGCCCAGATGGATTTAATCATTCAATCACCCCTTTGATGATGAGCGGACCGAGGCGAGTAGACTGGCGCATTTGTGTCCACGCAACTCTAGTCTCAATCAAGATCAGTCTCTCAAGATGTCTCACGCCAATCTTCATTGTGCACTCGACGCACAGGCACAGGCACAGGCACCCGCACCCGCACCCTCGAGACCGCAAGTGCCGTCGTCACGGTCTCCACAACCACCATACTTTTGTCCACGACGCCCTGCCGCGATCGCCCCCGATCCCCGTCAAAGCTTGGCACCATCCCTGCAGCACTATGTCTAGCAGTCTGGGGCAGCATCAACCACGGCCATTCCGAATGCTTTCGACGTTGGCCGCATCCCCGTGCCGATGGAGACCACATGGCAATGTCAATGTCAATGGAAACGGCCAAGGGCGATGAAAACTATGGCCGCGCGTGCGCAGCCAGGGTCCGTGCCCATGGTGACCTTGAAGCTACGACTCGCTTGACGAATACACGCGAGCACTGCCGATAGCCTCTGCGCCGGCAGCCCTAGCAAAAGTCATATCGCCATCTACACTACACACTTGCTGTGGGGTCATCCAGCCTTTTATATCAGAAAGCTTGCTACCGCTCGGCATGATGGCAGTCTGCCCTCAACAGCCGCTTGCGGACTCTCGCCCAGCCCATGGCCGAGACACTGCATCATCTTCACCACTACCACCAACATCTCAGACACTGCTTCTCACCAGCAGACTCAGCATCGCGGATACGATCCTATGCAGTCTCCTGCCGCACGTCTCGGGTTCCTGCTCGCCATAAAGAGATCGGATCTCGGGGGTGTTGGACCCCTTGGCCGGGATACAGGCTGGTAGGAAGCAGACGGCAACGATCACTGTGAAAAGAACAATGGAAGCCCGCTTCAGTTGTTCTGCGTGTGAATTGGCAGGCTGGGCCAAATGCGGCCATGTGCCAAAGTCTAACATGACTCTTGTCACTTGGGAGAGACACTCTGTGTTCAGCCATCCCAACTCAATCTCGAGAGCGACTAGCCGGCATCCAGTTGACTTGCTGGGCATATACGTTTGGGCTGACTCCTTATATAAATGCATCTGGTTGCCCACCACTGGGTCTGGTCGAGAATAATTTGCATACTATGCTGCGACTCAAATGTGCGACATCTCATCCGCCTGCAACCATGACCATGCCTACCAAGATGGCGTCACTCGACATTCCTGCGGCGGTTGCCAGGAGCTCGCTCACTCCCGCAGATAAGGCTGTACTCGCCATGACAAGCACCGAGTATCTCGCCCTGGCGAATCCCGATGACGCCGAGGGTGCCCTATCCGCCATCTGCTCTCCTGTGTCTGCCACATCGACGTTCTCTTCCATCTGGTCATCACCATCCAGAAGACCATCATCCGCATCCAACACGTCACAAAACACAGACCACAGTGACGGATGCGTTGAGCCAAAGGACAAAGATGGTAGCCTCCAAGTCACCCTGACGGCCGATCCGGTTGGACAAGATGTGGCACTAGAAGCGCCCGAGGCCCTTGCTGTCGGAGCATGCGTTATTCGCAAGGATCCTGCCACGTCGATTCCAGGTGTTGTCTTGGTACGACATGCAGGGACTGAACATGGTGGGGAGTCCTTGGCGGATGCCAACTTATATCATCACCACTCTATCTCAGGACTTTGGCGCCTTCCGCAGAGCACTACAACCTCAGACGACCTGTCTATCTCTGAAGCCTTGGCTCGTACTGTACGGCAACAAACAGGACTCGTGGTCGCTAGGGTTGCCGCCACCTTGAGCGATACGAGACACCACCTGCACCACCCGCAGGATGTGCAGCCACTTTATCTACGAACGCCAGAACAGAAAGTCAAACCTGTCCGCGTTCATGGGGCTAAACATGATGACCACTCCCCACCAGCCGGACTTGGCATCGACACACTAGACGAACTCATGCAGATGATAGACCTGAGCTGTGCCGGAGCAGCAGCCTCGTTTGCCGCAGCGGCCGCCGCGAGGAGAAATCGCAATATTTCTGCCTCCGTTATCGCCGACTGCTGTCGTATCTGCGACTTCACTTCATCAGGGTCAGCTAGCCAGCCAGACTCGGCGACTAGGCGGTACTCCAAGCACCTTCTGTTTAGGAGAAATAGAAGGAACAGCAATTACGGCGACGACATATCGGATTCTTGTTCTACAGGCAGCAGCAGCGGGTACGCCTCGAACTCAGACGAATCCACTTGTTACCTCCTGCACGGCGAGGAGCACAAGGAAACTACGACAGAACAAGGGGATGATTTCAATAGTGCTTCAGATGACAGTGGCGAGGCAGAGTGGAAGCAGAGAGTAGCAAATATGAGGAGCTTAAGCCTGACCAACGAACACACGAACCACTACTCGAGCATTAGCTATGTGTCCCTTTCCCAGGACACGGAAACCGACGAAAGCAGTTGTCAGGACACAGCAGCGACATTCGACAGCGACGCTGAGTCCAGCGGATCCAGCGCCGATCATGAAGAATACTTGCCTAATGACAAGCACGATGACTTCTTTATCATCGCTCCTGGACTACCAAAGACGTTCCGGGAGTGCCTCCAACTAAACTATGTTGTGCTTGTGTCTGAATCGCCAAAGCAACCAGCTCTGTCCAACGCAGCCAACAATAACCTTGCGTCTGACATCGACACCGACACGGCTATCGTCACAGAACTCGACATCGACCAATGGCGCATGTCCCCAGAAACTCGAGACTTGGTTAGACAGGGCCTTCGGTGGGCGAAAGAGTATTTCTCGCCGTCAGCCAACATGAAGGTATCTAAGCCATATCGAGCAGACAAAAACGATGTAGAGGGGCAGGCACAGGACGCGGACATGCCTGCACCTCTGAGCATGTCTAGGAGGACGTCGGCCACAATGCCATCAAGCTCGTGAAAAGGGGGAAAGGGGGGTTTTAGCTCACACGCGATCCTTAGGGATCTTGTTTTATGCTAATTAATGCAGTATCTAAGAAGAAACAAATACAAGCAATAAGGCTACAACACTCGTAGCCAGTCGCCCACACTTCGAGACCCGTTCCGTTATGTGCCTATTCGTATCAAATGAATAAAGATCACAACTCCATGGCAGAAGCCTGCAAGAATCCTATGTCCACACCCCCATATATAAATATCTCTTGATCCCCCGACCTCTCTGCCCATGGCCGTAAACCCCAAAGATTTGGCCCACTAAGTGTGCAGACCCCTGAAGCCTCGAGGCTCGAGACCTCTGAACCTCTCAGCCTTGGTGCCTCAGGCCGTCTGGGCCGTTTCAAGTCCACACTTTTCAACGCACCTTTCAGGGTGTCTATAAACCCCCGTCGCCACACAGGGGGGGGTTATTCATTGTGGGGCTCTTAGATTGAGATGCTGTGTAGTTTCACTGATCTTGGCAAGCTCGTGCAGCTTATTGAGAAAGGCTAGTAGGGTGTGTTATGCCATGTGGGTCAAAGCGAGTTCATCTTGACGATTGCGATATGATGTTTGTGGCAACGATGTATGTGGCAACGAAAGCTGGTCGTGATATATTATCAATAGTAATCATCGGCATTTTGAGTGTTTGCCGCATTGAAAGGGCTGCCATCGCTTTCCTCCATTTGAGTAGCGAAGCCCCTGACTCCGGGAAGAATAGCCTACTGCCTCTGTTCACATCTCGGCGAGGTACCAATAGATAGCCTTCGTACGTAGTTCTGACTGAATCTCATCACTCCTCACAGTAAATATAGTGACTCATATTATCCACCGACAACGATCATTTCCGCCGCCTACAACTTTCGGTTCTCAGCGACCTTTACCCTGAAACAGCTCCGGGAAGTGCTCCTTGGCATATTGTTCGCATGCCTATAAGAATGAGGTTAGCAGAGAGCAGCCAAACCGAATGCAAAACGAAGACCGGCATACCTTGGCAGGCTTTCCAACCTTCTGCCCAATCGTCTTCCACTTGTTGTTCTCGTACTCCTTGATAGCGTTCATGAGTGCCTGGCTTTCGTCCTCGGCGAACTCGGCATAGTGCATGTCCTTGTACCAGTGCTTCTTGACGCTGCCCTCTGTCCTCGTTGGGAATGTCTGCAAACAAAGTCAGTCGTGTTCTTCATGATTGCTGCCACAAAATGCAAGCTCTTACCTTAGCAATCTCCGCCCAGCTGTTTCCAAGGTCTCTCATCTGTTTGAGCCTGAGCTCCTCCGCCGGCGTCCACGGGGTATTCGTCCTGCTCTTTTTCGCCGGCGGTTGCGTGGCAATCTGCGAGGCATCCACCTCTCCGGCCACAGGCGCTGGCGGGGCGACTGGTGCGACTTGAGCTGGCGGGGCGACGGTTGGCGCAGCGACTGGTGGTACAGGTGTGACAGAGGCAGACATTGGTGCTTGCGGAGCTGCAGGACCGGGCGCAGCCGCAACTTGTGGCGCAACGGCGGGCTGGACTGGTGGAAGTTGCTGCTGCTGCGGCTGCTGAGGGGTCTGCTGCTGTTGCGGCTGTTGTTGAGGCGCAGGCCGTTTCCGACCTCTCGGAGGGGCAGGCGTAGATGCTTGCGTCGGTGTGCCATGTGGTTTCTGTGACGGGGTACCTGGCTGCGGTACACTCATCGGCTGCTGCACGGGCGTACCGTGATGCGGCTGTGACTGCTGCTGCTGCGCATGGTGTTGTTGTTGCTGCGGTTGAGCATGCTGCTGCTGCTGTTGCTGCTGCTGATGATGCTGCTGTTGTGGATGGTGCTGCTGCTGCTGCGGATGTTGAGCATGACCCGGATGTCGCTGTTGCTGTTGCTGCTGCGCCTGAGCATGCGGCGGCTGGCCCGGTGAGCCTTGGGCTTGCGCAGCGTAGCCGGTAAAATCAGGCCGGCGCGACATGTCGGCCTGGTAGTTGTGCGTCCCACTGCGAGGTCCAAGGTCAGCAGGTAGTCTGGCGAAATACGTGGTGAATGGGACACGCCGAAGTATTTAGGCATGCCGACATCGCTGCATTTAGAGACTGCATATGCCCCTGAGACAGAACGGGAGTTGGGATTTCCTTTGGCGAACAGGGTCTTGGCATATGATATCGTTGACGCGGCTTATCGAGGAGGGTGGGTGAAGTTGTCACCAGTTACAATGACGTGCGGGGGAAGTGTGGATAGAGGAAGTGCGCAGGACCATGAGTGGGCGACCTGGAAATGACATGGTCGATGGACCCTCACACCGGAATCAAGAAGGGAATAGAGGGGGCCACCATGGACTGTCGCATGCGTCGCAAAGAGGCGCATCGATAGTGTGGTGGTGCGCTGCTCGATGTGCGAGTCACCGCATCGCCAGTCTTATTTGGGAGGATGAGGCGACATGGGTGCAGCAGCGGTGCGTATACGAGGTTGGGGCCAGCCAGTGAGGTACTTGAAGAGCTGAAAGAGGTACTTACTGCATCTCATTATTTGCATGCTGTGCCTGGTTCGAGTACAGGTACTCTGGCGGCACGGGGCCAACCTGCCACTGCTCCATGTTCTGATGCAGAAAAGCGAGAAACACGTATTAGTGAAAGTTCAGCGTTGCCAATGATGGTCCTACGGGGCAATTGGGCAGTAGTGGTCCAATAAGTCATCTGGGTGGTAGTTTGTGTGCGTGCGGCAGGCGCAACAAGCCATGGCTGGTCGAGTGAATGAATGGGGGGGGGGGCTGGCAATGTTGGAGGTGCTCCGAGGCGCTGCGCGCTCTGCGCAGCCTTTGCTGCCAACAAGACGACGACGAGCACATCTACTGATGCTGTGTATCTATCCCCTTGGTGGCTGGGCTCCGCAGCGCAGGAGCTGTCAGGAAGGCGCATGGATCTGCACCACCGCAGGCTGGCGACCACGCGTGTATGGTGTTGGCTGTTGGCGCCGAGCTCAGATTGGCGCGTCTCGATAAGCGGGTATTGCCGATAGCTGGCAGCACGGGCGAGCAAGCTGGCGACGAAGCAGTGACTGCGATTGAATCGCCTCGCATTATGGTGCGGTCCTGCCAGCGAGGCCGTGTCTCTGGACAGTCGATGCTGGGCGCAAGCCGAACCGTGTTGGAACAATGTCATTGCGATAGTGCGCGGACTGCGGCGGACGCGTCGTCGCTGGAGCGCGAGGTACAGGCTACTTGCCCATGGAGCACCAGAAAGTGCGCAACCGCAGCACGGAGCGGCCGTGCCAGGTCGTTGCGCCGGGTCTGCGCGAGGCAGAGAGTTCGTGGGGAGAGCGCGCCAAAGGCATGCTGGGGAACTGGTCCGCGTGCGCAAACGCAGCGGGTGGCGAGGACGAGTAAAGAGAGGATTGGGACTTACGGCGATGCTAGGCTTTGGATCTCGAGGTACCTCTGACGGCGACGATGTACAGAGACGGTGCGAGGAGACGAAGGAGTGGAGATTTTTCGTTTCGTCGACAGCTGGTGTTTCGCGACAGCGCACGGGCAGAAAAGCACGCTGGCTCGGCTGGGGGTCCGCTGCTGCTCTCAAGTCTGGGACTCTCGGTGCTGTGCTGGCTGGCTGGCTGGGCCAAGGCAAGGCAAGGCAAGGCAGGCTCCAAGACTGATGGCCAGGACAGGCAAGGCGGTGGCCGTGAGTCGAGTTTTTGAGGCGGGGCGAGCTTCCAAGCCTGGCTGGGCTGGCTGGGCTAGCTGCGGACAGGGACAAGACGAGGCCGACAACGAGGACCCTGGCTGGCGACCAAAGCAACCGTAACGTGGCGTAGGTACACAGCCTCAAAGTATTGGATCCTCCCGTTGTCTCTCGACCGATGGTGTACGCAGTACGCAGTGCTGGATGCTTGCAGATTGGCGTGGTAATGTGCAAGTGACGAGCACTGGTTGATATTCCGCTGAAAAGCGATGAGAACCCGTGCCGTGCCGGGCTAAACGATGTGCCAAACTAAGATGGCGCAAGAGGACGAGCTGACTGTGAGCAAAGAAGCGGGCAGCAAGTGGCCGAGTGACTTGGGTGACAATTGATGCTGGCAAGCGTTTGCCCGGTGCGATGCTCACGAGCCTTGGTGAGGGTTGCAAGACCGACTTTGCAATGGCGTTGAGCACGTTGTCCGGGGACTTGGACCCAAGTACTCCGTACCGATGAGAACAATGAAGGGATCCACGATCGGTGGTCGGCCAGTGACTGTGGAGGAGGGTGGGTGGGTGGGTGGTTGGGGGATTTGTCAAAGTATCGAGCAGACGGGCACATGTAGAGGGACGAGGGACAGGAACAGTGGGCCCGGAGCATGTGGTCCCTGCGCAAGCAGACCTGGACCATGCATTGCCTGGTGCCGCCCTCCGCCGTCCTGACTGAGGCACCCCACCCCAGCGCCCGCACCAGCGATTACAGCTGCCACTGCAACTGCCACTGCCACTCTAATTACCCTGCAGCTGTCTTGTCATGCCTGCCAGCCTGGGCAGCAGCTGCGAGGCATTGACGTCTGCACAGGTATCCTCCACTGCAAGAGAAAAGAAATACCAGGGCGGCTCTACCTGCGATGTGCCATTGTCATTCCCTTTGCGCGGCCTCGCTTCACAATACAATCACTACATCTCGACTCTTGACCGATCGGGAAGGAGCCGCTAGGTAGAGCTAGCAAGCACTTCGGCCTCTCGGAACCCCCTGTGAAGATCTCTACAAAGTACGTCGAGCATTGACGCCGCCAGAGTGGCGCGTCCGCTCCGTTCTCCACCGCCTCGCCCGCATGTATCTCTACTTGATCTGCAGGTACTCAACCCTGACGATACTTAAGGTTAGCACTGACCGATTACCCACACTCTTGACCATGACCACTCTGGACGACCGCGCCACTGTAACAACTGCTGCCCCCAAGATCTCGGAGTTCAGGGTTCAGATTGTCTTCGTTGAGGCACAACAAGTTGACACGACATTAGGTGCTGATGATTTGTGAAGCTGAATGTTCTCTTAATTGAGATGTCTTGCAAATGGTTAAGGACGGTGTCACCACGGACCGGAGAACCGTTGAAATATATCTAGTACAAAGCAGTGGTGTGGGAGCAGCTGGGTTCCTATCGTAAAGTAGGAAGTGGAAAACTGCGGGATTCACAGCACGGCATGTAGCATCAATTCATTTCAAGCGACGTTACAATGTTTCATTCTCGGCAGTTCAGAAGGGGGAAAAAAACATCAGAGATTACTGTAGCAGCTTGTCCTTGCTTTGTTGCAATCTCGACATCGTGATTTTGGCGCACACATCTAAATCCGCAGCATTAAGATTGCGATGACAACACTCTTCGAATACTACGTGCAAAAGCACCAAGAAATGGTACAAGGAAAATAGATGCCACCAAGAGACTCATCGGCTTCTAAGAACACCAGCCCATATATGCCCTAGAGGGTTGTTCGAAACGCTTACAGAACCACATAAACACTGACTCGCTCGTACAAGAGAGTACCTCAGCGTAAAGGAGGCGTGTTGAGGATAAAAGCACAGATGCGACAGTCAACTCGCAGCTGACTGACTTCATAACAAAGCTCACAGCAGCAAAGCAAACTCGTAGCATCAGAACGAAGAGAATTCCAGAGTTCGAGTGGATAAAAGGTCCAGAGGGCTTGGAGTGTTCAGAGTCTATGAGGACCCAGGGGTCCAGAGGGTAGAGATTTCCAACAGCATGCGGCCTGATGCCTACAGCCCGATGTGTAGCAGCAAAACCCACAGTATGGGCGAGAAAAGACACGGGTGCCTCGGCAAAATCACATCTAGTCATATTATCACCATCTATGCGGGGGCCTGGGTATATTATGTCATGTGCTCGCCATGTACAAAACAGCGTGCGGCACACCGCTGATAGGCAGATATCATCAGACCGGGCTGGTAATCTAAAAGCCAAGAGATCTGTGATGAACGACGATCTCGGCAAAGAGGGCCAGCAGATAACCTGTACCGGCTGCCAAGCACAGCCTGAATAAATTACCGAAGCGATATTGCACAGGCCCGCCTAGTTCGTAAGGAATAAAGATTACAGAACGGAATCCACACACTGGGACCTGCGGTCGTCTGAATTTTACAGTAGGTTCGACACAGGCTAAAACACTGCACAAAACAAGGCACAAAACTGTGGCGTTCGTCGGCTGCATTTTCCCCTGGCCCCTGCCAAGAACTTCATGGGTTGGAGCCCAGGTCAATGAGGACGGATAGGCATGTAGCACGAATAGGCAAGAACGGGTCTTCGTTTGCCTGGTGGCGGTAGTGAAGGAAGACCTGAGAAGGCTTACCGCTGTTTCTCGTTTCTCGCTTGAGATGTCGTGAGAGAAACATTGTAAAAAAGCGATGAAACCACACCTGGCACCGGATCTCAGTCGAGCCGGCAGCGGTCTTTGTGGATGCAGTGGCTGGTGGGCGGACCAGGCGAGCCAGGGGTTCTCGAAACTGTGGATATGTAACCAGTGTTTAAAACATGCTGTAAAACCGTCCGATAGTCTGAAGAAACTTTCCATGTTGGCGGAAAATTCCGAGATAGGTGGTCTAGGCTTGAGCGAGGTCGCAAGACTTGACGAGTCGTGCAATAACGAAACGCTATGTCGTGCCTCGCCAAGAAGCTAATTAGGAACTGCCATTATCGGCATCTTAAGGAGGCCGCCGTCGTCAATATTCGACTTATAGTTCTCTTTGTAATGGCAACCACCGCATGGTCGATATCTCTGTGATAATGATGGACGACCTAAAGACCTGTGCGATTATGTCAGCATGCTTGGCTATTCATTCACAGGGGCGGCCCCACCCCCTAGAGGCCATGAAACCAGAACTGGTCGCAGGGCTGTCAGATGTGAGTTTGAGCTTCCCTTTTGGGACCCTGTCGACTTTTTCATGACAGATTATGCTCAAAACCCGACAGACTGACCGTTGGAAGCTGGAAAACAGAACGTGACCCTGACTTGATCGACCGGCAAGTAAACAAAGATCAGACCAGTCCTTGCAGCACGATCATGGCTGCCGCTTTTGACGCTGCGTGTTTCTGGCCCCCCGTGGCAGCCAAGTCTTGTGAGGCGACCAAACAGCATTTGGCCTATGTTATGGACAACCAACGGCCGCCTAGAGATGCCGAAAGTTGAAGACGCCTTCCTATCCGCCACAACATCACAACTGCATGGCTGCCCGTTTAAGCTTGAAAAGTGTCGGCATGGACTGGACCGTCGACTCTTGCTGGAGGCGGATACTGTCATCATGTGGTCGCTTCGGCCATGGGTTCCTCAGCATCGTATGGATGCCCCAGGCCTACCAGCACCCATGAACCATGATTTCACCTGAGACCAGGGCCGCCGGATCCCCAGTGGGGACTAGAGACGACAAGTTGCTCATTGTGAACATGATTACCCTGCAAGAGTTGTGGCTGTTGTATTCTTTCGACTCGGCCTGACCGAATGACCAGTCTATGCCCATGCTTGTACTGCAAACACCAACTCACATATGTGTAGAGAACGCCGGGCAAGTGTTTTCAGTAGAGGAGACGACCCGCGACTGGTATCCTGGGTGGGGCCAACGATCGCCTGGATCGATCCGACGGCTAGTGTGATCATGACTGTTGCTGGCGAACATTGCTCTTGGTGGCATCGACTGCGCTGAGGCAGAGAACAGCCTCGCAAGCGATGTCGGACCGCACCCTCGGTGATGATTCTGCAATATCGTCGTCGCCTTGGGGCTCTGGTGTTGTGTCCGGCATCGCGGGTAGATTTTCGCATCCAATGCCAAGTCTGGACGTGTCCGGCAGGCCCCTGCCTGGCTACTCGCTGGGATCAGGTAACTCCGTATTCCGCAAGCTGAGTGGAACCGCTGAGCTTGCCGCGGCCAAGAGAGATCGCAGAAGGTGCTCAAGGTAAAGTTGAGAGGCAGCCGCTGGCAGGTAATGCGATACGCAGTGACAGACATCGGACAGAAACGAGTTAGATGATTGCTGGGGACATGGCGTGACTGGGTCTGTATGCAGGAAACCACTGTTTGTAACAAGCTGGGCGCTTGGGAGACAGTGAGCTGGCTGAAGAAGTTTGCTCGTGGTGGTGGTGGTGGTGCTGCAGGCAATGTGCGCCTGGGGGGGGGGGGGGGAGGAGAAAGAGAAAGAGCGCCACCAGGGGCGGGGCTGGTTTGAGGCTCTCTGCACGCTGCAAGGGCCAGCTGGGGAACCAGCGCCAGGCGGGCAGCCCCTTCCAGAACAGGGGCTGCTACCGGTTGGGAGCCTGGCCGTGACGGGGCCTGCCTGGCCTGGGTTGGGAATGCCCTCTTCCCATTCTTGTCTGCTCAAGGTGCTCCTCGTCGCCAGAAACACGGGACTTGCACTGCCCGTCCTCATCCCCGCCGCCGCCCCATGCCCGCGACCTGGCAAGCCCACCGCCATGGGCTGATCTGCCACCTCACCGACACTGTGTTGTTTATTCGATCGAGCCCCCCGAAACGCTTCTGTTTGGAGATCCTGGACCCATCCACTCGTCGCCCAACACCACCACTGCCACCTCTGCCGGCACCACCTCCAGCTAGCACCGCCAACGCTCACGAGACAGCCTGCTACACGACGACGCGGCTCTTCGACAGTTCCATTGTGGACCTTGCTCTCTTCTCCGCAGTATAGCCATCATGCTGTGGCCACCTCTCAAGACATCCCAATGCGCGGCGCAGTTGACTCCGCTGCCGCGTCATGACAGCATTGTTTCGTGACCGTCGACCAGATGCCAGGCCTGCCCAAGGTGTACCATATCATCACGAGTATGTTTTCCATATTCTCCGCGGCGTTACTACCGCAGAATGCAGAGCCTCAACGAGTGCACGATCCGAGCCTGGCCAGACTCTGCCGCCGCCAGAGGCGCATGTGCTGCCACCTCTGGCGTTTCCAGGAGATCGGCTGTGACCATGCCGGGCGGCTGCTCAAGACAACAGCAACAGCAGCGGCACAGCAGCAGCACAGCAGTGCGATGCTGCTCGGCCGGGCTTCTCCAGCACTGGGCCGATGCAAACAGACAAACATCGACGACGCGGGTTTCATCGCTGGGCTCCTGGGACGAGCTTGAGGCTCGCGGCGCTATAGCTCCCCTGGCTCATAATATCATACCTTAAGATACACAAAACTGCGCTGCTGTGGCTGGCCTGTTTCAACCCCATATGCATCGACGGCGCATAAGGTCAAGCTCGCTGTCCCATGTTTTCTGGGGTTGCACCCATCTGCGACGGCCCTGCATGGGAGGGCCTGTCACCATGGGACGTTTGGGGCCTGGCCTGGCAGCCTCCGTCCCGCCGCAGACTCCAGACCCTGCTCGCCCCTGCCTAGCAGCATGAGCAGTACTGCAGGCACCTCGCTTCCCACCACTGTTGTCAACGACTATTACTACTCCGGCCCAGCCGGTGCCCTCATCTCGGATGTTGCTCTTCACTCATTCTTTTCGATCATCCCAAATCGACATCTAGTACCGTCCTAGCGGCTCTAGTTTCATTCGTCTGCACCTTCTCTTCTTCGCGGCTGGTACCACGCTCTTTAGTTACTTACTATCTTATTCTGCTATCCAACTGGCTTGGACGCACGCCTTTCATTCTAATTTCAACGACCGCTATCACCTCCACCACGCCAGCAATTCACAATTAATCCATCGACGACACGTCCATCTCTTGAGACACTGAAATCATACAACTGTGCCAACCGATATACTGTCCCTCACTTAAGGTCTCGGACCTATCCCTCACTATCAACCCACCTTACATACGCAACATGTCTCCCACTGTTGAATACGGCACCCACCACTCGGGTATTTACACCCCAGCCAGCGATGTTCTCGACCGTCACGAGTTTGGCGTGCAAAAGCAAAGGAAGCCTGCTTCGACTGGTGGTGGCAGAGCTTGGAGCGAGGACGAGGTCAGTGGAGCTGCCTTATTGGCCTTTGCGAGTACATGCATTAACAATAACATAGGAGGTCTACCTTCTTCAGACACGCCTCCAGAAGATGCCCTACAAGCACATTGCTGCCCACCTCAAGAAGACCGAGCTTGCTTGTCGGCTGCACTACCACCAGCTAAGCCATGGTAGCAACCGTCGCCGGAGGACTGCCTCGGTTTCGTCTGGATCGTCCAATCACTCTCCTGTTCTCGCTGCTGCTGCACCCTCACCCGTCCATGAGCACAACCTTCGCGAGATGACACCACCAGGCAGCTCAGTAAGACACGCTTCCCTCTCGCCGGACCCGAACGCCTATGTCAAGCTTCCAGGCATTTTGGGCCGTTCAGATTCGTCGTCTCTCCTCCCGGCTATCCTTCCCAAGCCCGCTGCCATGGGTCTTTCGCCCGAGGTTAGCCATCCCGCATACCACCACCGCATGCCTACGCCAGGCCCAGACATGTCAAAGCCCCTTGAGCCTTCTGCGTTCTCGCGCCCGTCCTCGTCGCTGAGCCACGCCGAGGCTCACGGGAACCTCCGTCTTGACTGCTCCTCCCTAACTGGAACTGGTCCGTACGTCGATCTCGGCCGTCTGAGTGCCGTCTACAATGCGCACCGTTCCTCATTCTGGGGTGCCGTTGCTGCTGACTACGGTGCCGGCATGAATCCTGCTGTCTTGGAACAGGCGTGGAAGGCAAGCCTCACAAAGCCTGCCCCGCTAGCGCCATTCGGTGCTGGCCTGCCCATGACACCGGCGACAAGCCCAAGCGAGCGGGAATGCTCGGTCGAGAGACAGGGCCAGGACCGGACGCGGATCAGCGCTATCCTGGGCATCAACGCGAACCCTCGCAGCTTTCAGGAGCGCGAGATGGTCCGGCGGCTTGAGGAGGGCCAGGCTGGAGCGATCATGACACCCACGCGGGGCTGAGAGGAGGCCACTGATGGCCGTGGCAGCACAACACTTTAGATCTCTAATGTTTCTCTTCTTCCACCCGTGCTTGCCATAATCCTCTATTCACACCTTTGAGATACCACTATGAAACTTTTAACTTGACGGCCGGCTTGAGCATTTCCGGGAGGGCGAAACTGATTTTGATCCTTGGGCATTGAAGGTAGGGGGCATCGCAAGCGTTTGGGAGCGGGAAGGGTACCACAGTAGATAGCCACTAGCGACGATTGTCTAGACAGGTGGACGGAATGAAAATGGATTGAGATATGATCTGGATCTGTACTGCCCCGCACTGCTCTGCTCTGTACCGCTTGAGTTATGACGTGCGAGCCCTCCGACCATGGAGTTAGGAACCGAGCCTGGCGCCGGGGTGCTTTGTGATGGACCGAGCCGGACTCGCGGGATAGCCGGATAAGCCCAAGCGAGGCCGGCTCGGGGAGTATCAGCAGGCCTTCCGGACCCGCTTCCCCCACATTCCCCGCGCCCATCGGCCATGAATCGCGCGAGGCCGGAGCACAAAAGCAAGTACATGGCCACACAAGCGGGGGAAGCTGCGAGGGTTGAGTCGTCGCCACGGGTCAAAGTTTGAGTTGGTTTCGTTGAGAGGCGGCCAGCTCAATGTGCTTGAGGCGTCGCTGAACTTGTGCCGCGTGGCAGTCTTCTCGATTCGCTCTGCTGCCTCTGCTGGTTTTCTGATTCCCCCGCATCGGCCCCGCGCCCGGCCTTGTGCCCTAAGGTTGTCTACAGAGAGTCTATTTGAATAAAACTATTTGGGCCCCTCACAATCTCCACCGGAGCAGACTTCGCACAATCTCCAAGTTTTCGGCACACTCTTAACACTGAAAAAGCCTTTCTTTTCATTGTCACAATCGCCCGCATAGGCGTCCTCGCAACCATCAGTGCTGTGCCTGTGAAGCATCACGCAGCTGAACCAGCCAGCACCACTAACAGCCATTAACCGAAGCCAGCCCCAGGATCGCACGTAGGCTACACACAAGGTTTTACGCTTCAAGGTAACACGGTCGAATAAAGAGAAAGAAAAAGCATCAGAAACACAATGAGCGACGTCCCGGAAGCAGACCTGGGCGTGGGCATCACCGACCCAAAGTCGGACTCGCAGTACATCAAGTTCAGGACGTTGCCTGCAGAGTCGGGCAAGCTGAACCGCTGGAGTAATGCCGTGACTAGAGGGCATGACTTTCCGGGAGCACAGGTACGGTCTCTTTTCTCCTTGTTTCTCCTTCTCGCATGCCCTCACGCCGCAATAGTCTCGTCACGATTGTTTTGGATACCTAAAGCTAGAGGCTGACTAGCAAGTGACGAGTGACGATGTAGGCCATGTTGTATGGCGCGGGCGTGCCTGACGAGGATATGATGAAGAACGCGCCCCAAGTGGGCATCTCGACGGTCTGGTGGGAGGGAAACCCTTGCAAGTGAGTCCTGCTTTGTCCTCTGCTGCTCGGTGCTCATGTGCACACGACATGAAGATGCTTGACTGACGCACGAGATAGCACTCATCGTAAGTTGGAATGCAAATCTTGGGCGACTTTACGAACGCCGCCTGCAGATACTCAGCAGTATTTGAGGATGGCGGATACTGACCTTGATCGCCCTGAAAAGTTCTCGAGTTTGGCAAGATTGTAAAGAAGTCGATCGAGAAGCAGAAGATGCTGGCTTGGCAATACAACGCAGTTGGTGTATCTGATGCCATTACCATGGGCGGCGAGGGTAAGCACTTTTCCAGCGTCCCTCTTGCACAACCACCTGAATACAAGACTAACACGACCGCCGCCAAAGGCATGAGATTCTCTCTACAGTCCCGCGACCTCATCGCCGACAGCATCGAGACAGTGACCTGTGCGCAGCACCACGATGCCAACATCGCCATCCCGGGCTGCGACAAGAACATGCCGGGAGTGGTCATGGCCGCCGCCCGGCACAACCGGCCCTTCATCATGATCTACGGCGGCACGATCCGCAAGGGGTACTCGCAGCTACTCGAGCGTGAGGTCAACGTGAGCACATGCTACGAGGCCTCGGGTGCTTTCGCGTACGGCAAACTCCAGGCCAAGACCAACCCTGGCGCGCCGGGCCGCACGCCTAGCGACATCATGTCGGACCTGGAGCACCATGCTTGTCCTGGCGCAGGTGCGTGCGGAGGGATGTACACGGCCAACACGATGGCGACGGCCATCGAGGCCATGGGCCTGACACTCCCCGGCTCCTCCTCGTACCCGGCCCTATCCCCTGAAAAGGCCCGCGAGTGCGAGCGGGCCGGAGAGGTCATCAAGACTACCATGGCAAAGGACATCCGCCCGCGCGACCTCCTGACAAAAGAAGCTTTCGAGAACGCCCTCGTCATCACCATGATCCTGGGCGGCTCGACAAACGGCGTCCTGCACTTCCTCGCCATGGCCAATACCGCTGAGGTGCCACTCACCATCGACGACGTGCAGCGCGTCAGCGACAAGACTCCATTCCTTGCCGACCTGCAGCCTTCAGGCAAGTACATGATGGAAGACCTGTACAAGGTCGGCGGCACCCCGTCCGTGCTCAAGATGCTCATCGCCGCGGGGCGGATCAACGGCGACATTATGACTGTCACGGGCAAGACGTTGGCCGAGAACGTCGCAGACTGGCCTAGCTTGCCGCCCGATCAGAAGATCATCCGCCCCCTCGAGGACCCGATCAAGGAGTCGGGGCACATCCGGATCCTGCGCGGGAACTTTGCCCCCGAAGGCGCGGTCGCCAAGATTACGGGGAAAGAAGGATTGAGCTTCGAGGGGAAGGCCAAGGTGTTCAACAAGGAACACGAGCTTGATGAAGCCCTGACCAAGGGCCAGATCCCGCCGGGGGAAAACCTGGTACTTATAGTGCGCTACGAGGGTCCGAAGGGTGGGCCAGGGATGCCGGAACAGCTCCGCGCTTCGGCGGCGATCATGGGTGCCGGGCTGAAGAACATCGCGCTTGTCACTGATGGGCGGTACTCGGGCGCGAGTCACGGGTTCATCGTCGGACATGTTACGCCTGAGGCCGCGACAGGTGGGCCCATTGCGCTGGTGAAAGATGGGGATACCATTCTGATTGATGCGGTTACGAACCGTATAGATATCACAAATGTCGATGATGCCGAGCTGGAGAGGCGGCGGAAGGAGTGGAAGGCGCCTCCGCCGAGGGTCAAGAGAGGAGTGCTGGCCAAATATGCTCGGCTTGTTGGAGATGCTAGCCATGGTGCTGTTACGGATCAGTGGGATGACTGAGAAGGGGGGGGGTATCGGTGGAATGTGATGATGGTCCGGACACAGGCGCAGGGTTTAGCTTGGAAAGTGCAGTGTTGCTACCTTTTCATGCTTCGGTCGCCCGAAGAATTCATGTGTAGTGTCTATACCTAAGCCCAAAGAAATATGTCGCTTGTTAGTTTGTCCCCTGCATCTATTGCGACTGACATGCTGAGACGTTGGGATCACCTCCTAGTGACACGATACGGCCCTGCTCAAAAATTACAGTACTCACGGCATTGCTAGCAAGACCATGCTGCCAGCAAAGAAGAACAGATGTCAAAACTTGGAGACAATCAGCAAAGTCACACATCATAAAGGCGTGGAGCCTGATCTCATGTTTCTTACCGTGAGCCACAGCGACAGCCACAACCCAAGGAACAGTCACCTCCTTGCATGTCTGAATCTCGTCAGCCTGAGCTCAATCCGCTATCACAGAGTGCCTGACACCCTCTTGTCTAATCACGGACCGGGACAGACAGGCCCGACGAATGCCAAGACGGGATGACACCTGCTTGCATATGCCGTTGGGCTGACGCGCCACCTCCGCATTCCGGACACTAGTCAACCGCACTCCGGACGACAGCGGCCCGATGCGGGGCCGAGCTGTTAGTAAGATGGCCAGATGTGACGTATAACAAACTGGCATGCTCCTCTGCCTTTAGGTGCACTTGCCTGAGCTTATATCTGGTGTCTGATCTCTTTTGGCATTAGAATATTCCATCATTCAACCCCAGAGACGGGTCGGAAACTAGCAGAATGCAGAACCCCTCCGTCGTGCTCAAAGGTGCTGGGCAGGCCTCGGTTGAAGACCGTCCCGTGCCCACCATCACAGACGAAAACGATGTCATTGTCAAGATTGCCTACACTGGTGTCTGTGGTAGCGATGTAAGAGTCTTTGTTGTCTCATATCTCGTTCCTTCTTGAACTTGCAGCTGGTCGACAACAACAATACGAAAGAAGGAGACCGTAAATCGAGACCCGAGCAACGCAACTAACGACCCTGTCTTCCTGACAGGTCCACTTCTGGCGCGCAGGCGGCATCCGCACACTCATATCACCGTCCCACCCTCTCGTGGTAGGTCACGAAGCAGCCGGCACAGTCCACGCCATCGGCCCGTCAGTCACCCATCTCGCGCCGGGGGACAAGGTTGCAATCGAGCCCGGTGTGCCCTGTCGTTCCTGTGCGCCCTGCAAAGCCGGACGTTACAATCTCTGCGGCGGCATGAAGTTCGCTGCAGACCCCGGGTCCAACACGGATGGGACGCTGACACGGTTTTACAAAACCGCAGGGGACTTCTGCTACAAGCTCCGACCGCCAGTCGGGCTGCGGGAAGGTGTGCTGATTGAGCCGCTCGCCGTGGCTGTGCATGCCGTTCGGCTGGCGGGAATTCAAGAGCCTGGGACGAGCGTGGTTGTGCTTGGTGCTGGCACCGTTGGATTGTTCTGCGCGGCGGTGGCGAAAGAGTTCGGTGCCGCCAAGGTGGTTTCGATGGACCTGCTCGCTGCGAAGCTAAACGTTGCGAGGAGGCTTATTGGCGAGGATGTATCGCGGACGTGGACTCCTCCTTCGGTCACAGCGACACCGGAGGATAATGCGGATCGGCTGAAGCAAGATTGTGGTCTCACTGATGGGGGAGGAGCGCACGTCGTCATTGACGCCACGGGTGCGGAGAGCTGTGCCCAGATGGCTGTTTTCACGCTGCGGCCGGGCGGGACATATGTTCAAGCTGGCATTGGCAAGCGCAAGATCGATCAGTTCCCTATCGCTGAGGTGTGTGAGCGCGAGATCACGCTCAAGGGGTGTTTTCGATATGGACCGGGGGACTTTGATATTGCATTGGACTTGGTTACGCGCGGCAAGATTAAGCTTGAGGGCCTGGTCACGGGGGAATTCGCGTTTGACAAGGCGTGGGAAGCATGGGAGAGTACAGGGCGAGGGGAGGGCATCAAGAATGTCATTGCCGTGTCAGGCTAGGTGTGGCATTCGAGGACTGAATTGTGAGGTTTAGAAGTACAGAGTTTCAGAACTTCCTTCCTGATTGTGCAGCTCACAGTGGACTTGAGAACCTCTCAAAGTCTTATATTGGAGGATTGTGCGATCCAGATAGGTGCTGGGGCGTGTGCGGTAAGATGGTGAAGAGCTCATTTATCTAGCCAAAACGCCGTAAAAGTGTCAAAATGTGCCGATTCATTTAGTCATCCCCTCCCGAGCCATACCAAATTTCGTTGAATTGATATCCGCAACCCGCAAGCTTCACATGTTCACATCCCTTCCAAACCTGATTTTGATGTTCTACTTACCCTGCACACCGAACACCACTGGGATCGGTCTGAAGATGCTGAACTCCTGCCCAGTGGCAACAAGCGTACCAGGAATCTGTGGGTGCCAGTGGACCTCCTTCGTGTGCTCCGAGTAGTGCTCAAACAAAAGTTGCGGCGGCATGTCTTTGACACCCGCGGTATCCTTGCTCTCCTCGTCATCCAGCTCGACAGACAGATCCCACAATGTGACCTTGTTATCTCCCGCGCCGACAGCAACCATACTGTCGTCTGTAGGATGCCATTCAATGCTGGTGATTTGTTCTTTGTGGTAGGCGAAGCTCGCGATTGGCGTGGGCTTCTCGACCGTGGCGCCGCCCTTCCATGACCGCAGATCCCAGACACCCCAGACACCGTTGTCGTCCCCGGTAGCAAGCAGGTGTGTGGTGAGACGCGACCAGGACATAACATTGACATCAACGTCCGACACCTGAACGGTGAGTGCGGGCTTTCGTGACTTGCTCCTCACGTCCCAGACGCGGACGGTGCCGTCTGAGGATGCTGAGGCAAAGACTGACGCTTCGGATGGGGACCACTGAATCTCTTCAACACTGCTTGTGTGGCCTTGGAAGGGCCGCGTGTCGGTGACTAGGCCGCCGCCAGCGGTGCGGGTGGTAACATAGATGAGGCCGTCGTTATCTCCTGTAAGAAGCTTGCCCTCGGGTACGAGCGGAGACCAGTCGAGTGCGTAGCCTTCGGACTTGTGTGCGCGAATGGTGCAGATGGGCTTATTTTGCTGAGGGGAGACGATCATGCCCGGCGTGTCGAAGGAGGCAAGATGTGGTGTGATGTCGTGAATGAGAACGTTGCTGGACTCGGTCATTGTGGCGACGAGCGTTGTGGAGGGACTGTTCGAGTCGGCACCAGGTATCTGGTGAGCGCGGACGCGGTTCGTGGTTGAAGTCAAGGGGATCGATTTAGCCTCGAGGATGGGATCCGTGTCCTCGTCATCATCGTCCTCGTCATCGTCCGAGTCATTAGGGTCGCGCTGCATGCGGCTCAGGCCGCTGAACTTCATGACCATGAGCTCGTTCTCCTTCTCGCGACCCACGCCGGCCTGGGTGCCCGCAACGGTATACATGGTGGCCGGATATGCCTTCTCGCGCTTGTCGCCCAAGCGGTCGCGGACGATGTCGAAGGATAGGCAGGGCCAGGGCGTGCTGAGGTTGTGCAGCATCTCGTAGGTGGTGACATCGGGGGCGAGGTGTTGGCCAGCCTCGAGCTTGTTGCGGCCCACGATAAAGGTGCCATTGCTGCCGCCGTTGTTGGCAGCGTCGACGTCCATAGCGGCCTTCTCGTCGGCTTCGCGCTCGGCGTCCGGCCGGCCATCTACACCAGCCTCGAAAATCTCGTCCTCGCTCTCAAACTCGTCCTCAAACTCGTCCTCGAACTCGCCCATCTCGCGGTCGCCGTCGACGTCCATGGGCTCAGGGCGGTCGCCGCCCTTGAGTGGCGTCGCGGCGCTGTCGTCGTCGGCTGTGCGTTTGGACATGGTGACTGAGCAGTGGGAGGTGGCCGTTGTAGTGAAGTGAAGCTGTCGCAAACCACTGGTCGAGCAAAGAAAAAGAACCTGCCGGAGGGACTTGGCAAGCAACAATGGAGAAAAGAAGAACCCCTCCAAACTTTTTAGTGGAGCAGAATGCAGGACCCCCACTGGTGTCAAGGTGCTGCAGCGGGTCGTCGGTCGTGGCTGGGAGACCATGTTGAGCAGATGAAGCACCTGAAATCGCGTGCTGTGGATACTGTCCAGTACTATCTACCATGACACACCAAGAATAAAGATTTGTTTCATTTTCAGACCGGCTCGGAGCTGCGAAAGATTTGATAGTTGTATCTGCTGATTACGCGATTCGCGAGCGTCCCCATGGGACTACAAGCCAGGCAGGGTTCCACTTTTCAAAATACAACCCAACAACTCTGATTCAGATCAACATTGAGGGATTGTAAAGACAATGAAGCCCCGTTACTTTCACAGGCAGTTCACTAGGTTTTACCTGATTCTCCATTTCCGCTCGCAGAAGTGATGTGATCCAAATTTCATCTACAGTTGTGTCATCATTAGTGCAGCTCCATAGAGCTAGCCACCAATCCACCGGCCGTGCTTTTACAGGCTTCGGAGGACCAAGAATATCAACACAGTTTCAGCTCCAGTTCAAGCCCTCCATGCTATTACCGCTCTCTTTGGCATACACGTAATCACTGAAGTGGAGCCGGTGCGGATACTATACTTTACGCAGGTCTCCAGGCCGGCATATTCCTCGCTGGGTAATAAATTCGTTTGCCCGCTTTTTTGATGGCAACCCAAACGGTCTGAGCGGGGTTTCTGGGCACAATGCCGAGATGTGTAGCATGGCATCACGACGGACCCGAAGTGCGCCGTCATATTGTGAACAGAGCGGCCTAAGGCGCGCAGTGGTCTTTTGTACTCAAATTTGGCCTGCTCGACGCGGCGCCGCTTGTCCGGGACAAGGGGGCCTTAAATTTCAAGCACTTGCATGTCATGAGGTCTTGATGTTATGCTCGAATCTAATGCGGTCCTACTTATGAATGAAGTCGCTTTTCCAAGTATGCTTGCCGATCTCTCTGTCATCCAACGACTCCGTGCTGATGCATATCTCTCGCCCTCTAGATTCGACTTGTGAGCTTCACGCGCGTCGTCACGGCCCTTCAACCATGCGACCGCACTTGCCGCACATGAAGCGCTGCTTGCCACCGACCTTCTTGGACTTGAAATCGCGGCTGCCGCACTTAGAGCACTGCATCTCGTCGCCTTCGCTGTCGCCGCCGTCATTACTCGTCAGCTCAGCGCTGAGACGGCTCACGATTGAGTTATTCCGTAGGTCCAACGACCCCCGGAAAATACCGAGCCTGCTGCCGCCTGCAGAATGCTCTGCGATAGGAGAGTGTCCGCCACCACTACCGTGGTCTTCGCTTGGCCGTGTCACTGTGGTTGTAGGCACCGAGAAGGTCGGCAGCTTGTCCAGGAAGCGTCTCGTCGGGGAACCTCTGCTATCGGATGACTTTCTTGGCGGCTGGTCGGTGCTGTTCCTATTCTCCCGCTCAGGCGATACCGAAGTTGGAGACCGATCGCCGGACGAGCCGCGACGAGTCATGATGTTGCCGACAGTCAGCAGGTTCGGCGTGCTCGCTTCTCTGCGCTGGGGCGTGTTGTCGGCGGACGCTGCGGCTGCGGATTCATCGGTACTCTTAGCTGAAGGGAGATTGCCGGTGCTTGCGGTCGCGGTGGCATTCCCGCCCCGAATACCACCCATGTTGCGCCACCTATTCAAATTCCAGAATGAGTAACTCGCACCAGCGGCATCGAGATTAAGTACGTTGTCCTGATCTTCCTCCTCCTCAGCCGTTAACAGCGAGAAGCTCGGCGTCGGCGGCATCGTCGGATTCTCGTTTCTTGCTGGACCTGCCGCAGCTTCACGGCCTCGGACAGCCTGTGCAAAGCTCGACGTGGGGCTTAAGGGTGTTATCGGTGTCACACTGGCATATTGTCCTCTTCTAGCACTGGACGCCAAGTTGTTGCAGCTTCCAGTCGCAAGAGGCGTTCGCGCGGCTTTGCTAGGTGACACCGAGCGCTCGCTTGGCGTTGGTGTGGAGATGGCGATGGAGACGGGCCTGCTGCGCGGGAGCGTATGGTAATTGCCCCCTTCGATGCCGTGCCGCCATGAATTGATCTGGTCAGGGCTCATCTGTTGGCCTGGCGGGAAGCCCTGCACTAAGGAACCGCGCCGAGATTGCACAATCGAGCTTCGTCTTGAATTGTGCCCGCCCCCGCTCGTCCGCGTCATGATGCTACCAGTACGACCCATAAGAGCGTCTTTGCCGAGCTTCTTTGAAAAGGCCGAAGCCGTCTCCCAGTTATCCTGGGCTTGCCGCCGTTTTGCAAAGGCACAATCTTGCCGGAAGACCTTGATAGTGCCGGTTTGGTCGGTGGTCACGATAATGTTACCGTCGTCATGTGATGAGCGTGCGATATATGCCGGCGACTGTTCCGGCTTCTTGCGAACTGACGGCAGTTCAGATTGCGTGTCATCAAGGATTGTGGACCGCTCCTCTTCTTCCCTGCTGAGCAGCGTGACTGGGGGCGGATTGCACAAAGCATAGACTGGATCGTCTGAAGCCTGCAGCAAGATTCGTGTTTCTTTCGGAGCGAAAATAGCCCCGGTGACCACACCTGTGTGTGCTTCGAAGTACTCGCAAGGTCTCTTGCCGTCCTTATCGACGGTTTCGGCCAAGGCGGACCAGATGAAGACTTGTCGATCTTCACTTGCGCATATGATGTATTGTCCATCTTCACTGAAAGTGGCGCGGAGCTGATTGCAGGTGTTCTCGTGCCCCTTGAGCTTCGCCGCGAGTGTCTTGTCTTTGAAATCGTAAATTCGAATACGCGAATCGGCGGAGGTGATGAGAACTCTGACCCCGACCCCTCCCGTGCGTCGGTCCTTGTAATCCTTTGTCGTGATGCCTGTTATCTTGCTGCCCTTAGCGTTCTTGCCTCTGGAGGAACGGACAAGAACCTGTGCCTGAAATTTGAGCCCCAGAGTGTCATAGAAGGCACAAACGCCGTTATTACATCCGGCTATCGAGGTCTTGCCGTCGGGAGAGAACGCCACGGCGGTGACGAAGCTGTCCAACTGGACTTTGAAAGCAACCGAGTCCTCCGTTATGCTCCAGAGGCGCAGAGTAGCATCTAGTGAGCCAGCGAGGAAGAAGCGATCATCATGAGGGTGGAACGCGACCCTTGACACGAAGTCGTCGTGCGGGAATGTGCGAATGGCCTCGGAGCGGCTCATATGCCATAGCCTGACCGTCTTGTCATAAGAAGAAGACAGCAGGAAGTGGTTCTTGCTCCAACTCAAGTCCAGGATATCGCTCGTATGGCCCATGAACTCCTGCAAAGGCTCTGAGCTGAATACGGGCGCACTCAATCGTTGATTGTGTCCCTCAATGTCGGATTGGCCCTCATTGGCCTCGTAAGCTCTCCTGTCACCCGGTGTAGCCAGAACAGCCCATATGCGCACTACCTTGTCTCTGCCGCCAGTTGCGAGATATTTACCATCCTTGCTGAAGGCCATAGTCCATATAGGACTGCCCCCACGCGGCTTCTTGTCGTGAGCTGAGGCCGACGTTGTGGCTTGCAGCTGCTGCGCGAGAAAGAGGCGGTGGAACTCGCGGTTCTTCTTGTTGTGCGCTCGCATGCGCACGAAGCGAGGAGGCTCCTTGTGCCTGGGGATATAGCCACTAGCGTTGATGGCTGAGCTGAAGGCGATGGCGTCTGCACCCTCGATACGGCGCTCGCTACCAATCTCAGAATCGTCGTCTGCAATGTCATCGTCACGCTTCTTTGGCCCACCGCCAATCATGCTCAGGCGACTCAGAAAGGAGGTGGCTTTCCTGCAATCATATAGAGAATCATCAATATGATCGGCTCATGTATCGCCAATAGTGTTCAATGCAACGACTTACTTTTTGTCCTTGTGCTGATCTGGCTGGCCGATCACTTGTCTGGCAGATAGATCCGAGCTTGGGCGAGGGAGGCTGTCATTAGCAGGGCTTTCTGGCCTGGCTGGTGTGCGAAGTCGGTTCGCGAGACTGCGCTCCGTGTTTGTCCTTGCAAATATTTGCTGTTTTGGTGGACGTGGAAGTCTATGTCAGCACAAAAGAGGTCCAGAAAGCCACTAGCGACCAAGAAGCCGAAGTCACTGACCTGTGATACAGGATCAATGCCTGAAGACAATTCGGTTGTCGTTGGCGAAGAAGACCGGCGCGCTGCATGGTGTGTGGTGGATGTAGACTTTTGATCACCATGGTCTCGAGAATCTCGAGTTACCCGGGGGTCCTTGTCTGCGTCTCTCCCGTCTTTAGAAGTTGCAAGGTCCCTTGGGGGAAGCTTGACTGAGAGCTTTTTGTTGTGGGGAGGCGGCGCCGAGGCGGATGTGGAAATGCTGGTGCCTGGGAAGGATCATTAGCTCTGCTTTGAACCGACTTGAGTGGCTGGTTCAAGTGTCAGGCACCAGCAATTCATGATGGTGGCATGCAGGTAGGAGACCAATGTCCGAGACCAAGAAAGCTTGGCATCGTGTCAAGCTTCCATTGTACGGGGCAGGAGGCATCACGGAACGGCAGTGCCCAGACAGGCAAGGCCACGCAGCAAGATGAGCTGCAGCACCTGGACGGGAAACGACGCTAGGAAGGTGGGCAGTTCCCAAGCTTTACGCATGACGAAGGGGGTGGAGCCATGCCGATCATGGTTGTTGACTATCGCTGAAGAGGCAGGTTCACAAAAATGGGCTTTGGACAAGACCAACCTGTGTCTGCGGTCTTTGAGCCAGCGGACAGCTCTCCGGGGGCAGCAGGCTGCGAGGTCTTGGGCTGGCGGCCTCTTAACGAGTGCGGGCTCAGATGGGAGGACACAGCGGCCCCGAGGCTTCGCCCCCGGACAGGCGATGACGGAGTTGAGTCCCGGGATCGCCGGCTGGGTCGGTGGTCGCCGCCATTGCTGCTGACGGCACGGTCGTCGTGATCCATGGCACAGAGAACGTTGTGTCGATGAGTATGTATGCACAGCTGCTGCAATGCTGGCGCGTGCGGTATGTTGTGTATAAGGTAGTGATGATGCTGGGCCACTACCAACAGGCGAGCCGCGCCGAGGATGGTGCGAGCCGCTCTATCGAGCGAGCAGTGCGAGGCCGTGCGTGACACGTGGCTAAGGGATGGTGTCGTGACGGAGGACGATGCCTGTGAGATGTCGAATGGTGAGGAAGAAGGGCCCCGGTAGGGTGGTGGAGGGCACCGGCAGAGGCACTGACGTTGGCCTCGAAGACGTGGATGCTGCCGGCACGGGGCGAATAAGGGAAGCAGGTGCGACCAGGCAACGCTGGAGCTCTAGAGCTCCAGATGAAGTGCTGCACCGTGAAGCTTGAGGTCTAGTGACGGTGGCGCTGGACTGCAGTGGGGACCCGCGGACACCTTCGCCCGAGATGCCCGTGGGCGGGTCCCGACGCCGAGTCTAGCCAGGCCAAGGGCATATTCACAACGACCCGCGGGATGCTCTCTGGAATTACTCGTTGAAGTCGGGCAACTGCTTGATTATTCGAGTCTATTGTTCTATATCACCATTTCCTCGCCGTTCTCGGCTTCGCCGCCTCCACCCTCGTCGTAGCTCTCGTCAAGATCCAGTATGGGATACGTCAACGTGCACGCGATCCCGCCCAACGCGTCCAGCCGCTCCCCACTCTCGTGATCACTGCTCAATATCCGTGCCTCGCCTCCGTCCTCCTTGACCTTGTCCACCGTCGCCACATACCGCTTCCTTGTCGCAATGTCCATACTCCGAAACAGCGAGTTGTTGATGAGTAGCACACCTCCACCGCGGCCCACCGCTCCCTCCATCACCGCCTTCTCCACCGGCCCGGTGCCATACCACGCCCGCCCGTCGTCGCGCCGTAGCTTATCGAAAAAGTCGTCCATCGCACGTGTTTCCTTACTGAACTTCATGTCTTTCATCGTCGCCGTCACCTCGCTGCTCTTGAGAATCTCGTTCAGGCTGTGCAGGTGCCCCGAGCTCGAGTGCACCACCGTCGCTTCCTTGGCTAGCGCCTGCATGTTCTTGTCCGCCCGCCGCAGGCCTTCATCGCCAATGTACTTCTTGAAGTCTCCCGCCACGAAGCCAGGGCTAGCCAGCAGCAGTGGTCGAGGCTTGGAGAAGTCGACGCTGCGCAGTAGTGTCGAAAGTGTCTTCTCGAAGAACCGCCGCATCCCCGAGTCCTGATCAGAGCTGGCCGAGCGTTTCTTTGGTATGCTGCTCTCAACGCGCTGCTTGAGGATTGTGCGGTACTCTGTGATGATGCAGATGTTCGCGATGCCCTCCTGCATGACCACCGCCGCTACGGCGCCCTCCTTGTCCTGCTTCAGCGCATCCTGTAGCGTCTCTTTGGCGACCGAGTCCCATCCATATTTCTTCCATATCGTGAAGGGTCGGTGCAGCTCCAGGTCGAGGGTGTGGTACTGACCGATGTTGACCCAGTTGTTCTCGACAATGACGGTGCCCGAGACATGCAGTGCCGAGGCGGCCGGGTCAAAGAAGGTCGAGGTGACGCGGATGGTGAGATCGGTGTGGACGCGCTCGGAGCTGGTACTTCCCGTCTTGGTCTCGAGGACGACCTTGCGAACGGCATGGGCACGTATGACGTCGTCGGTGCTGATGAGGTTGTTGGCGTGCCACATATCCTCTGGGTCTATGGGAATCAGGCCAACGCCCGACTCCTCGTCGAGGTCGTCAATGTTCTGTTTCGACTTGACGAGCTGCATTGTGACTGGTGGTCGGCTCGTGGCCGAGAACTGTTTGTGTAGTAGCTCGAGGCAGCGTGCTCCAGACCTGTGCTTGTAGTGTCGTGCTGGTGATATATAGGGGCTTGTGCGCTGGTCTTCTTGATTTTAGTTGGAGATGTCGAGGGTACTCAGTAATGGACTGTGCTGTTCTACGTTGACGGTGTTGTGGCCGATATGTTTTCGTTCCTGCAGTGTTGGAAATGGCCTTTGCGATGGTGACGACAACCCCACCATGCGCAGCGATCCAGGGCGGGCGGAGCTTGAGGAGGGCTTGCTGCATTGCGGGGCAGCTGCGGCCTCGTGTACAATTCCATGGCCGTGTAACTCACTGACAAGTTGCCATAACACCTCTGGTGGAACGTTGAAACTCAACTTGGAGACTTCGTGCACGAATTTGTATAGGTATAACGTCCAGGCTCCAGAAAATATTGGTTCGCAATATCCCAACTTCCATTCTCGAGGTCGTCGCGATGCACTTGTCAGACTGATGCGTGCTACCGTTTAGGAAGAGATACTGCACGCCCATGACGTCAGCGTCGAGCTTCCCGCCTTTTCCACCGGGCCTGGACGGACCTTGTGCGCCGAATCCAGCGGGCGCCCATCTATTCTGTATGGGCTGTCACAGTGACGAAATACCCGTCGCATGGACCCGACCGGAGATAAGGTCGAGGCTGAATCCTCGGGGATCAGCACGCTTGATGCGGTGTTGCTTCTATTCCCCGTGCTGTGTTGCGGTAGTCGAACCCAAAACCCCCAGCCCGCTCTCACTAGCACACTACAGAGTCGAAAAACCACGTGGAAGCCAACACAACATGGAACCATCCAGGCGACTGCGAGCTGAACGGGATTGCGACCTGAGCCGCCCATACTACCAGGGATCATCTATGTCCGTCAATCATCGGCATTACCGAGCTGCAACAACTCCGCAGGACAGCGCCCTATTCCGGCACCTCAGCAGACGATGCCGCCACCGACCCCTCACGGCTTAGCCCCGCCATTGCTCCGTCGTCGACTGGGCCAACAGCAGAGTGGCCCTCCACTTCTCCGCACCACGCCCGCTCGCCTCCTTCCCCGGGCTCCTTCAAATCCCTCAAGTCGGCAACATAAGAAGGCCCTGCAGTTTGGCTTTTCTAAACCCTCGTTTCACTTCGACGCTCGCATTGTCACCGACAAAGCCTCCGCTCTTCGACACGCAAGCATGGCGCCTCTTACTCCACAGTCTGCCTTCAAGCTCAACAGCGGCTACGAGCTGCCCCTGGTCGGCTTCGGTGTAAGTATGCTTCCTTCGATGTCAATATTGGCTTACGATGCGTGTATACTAACGTCTTGACGGAATAGGTCTACCAGATGTAAGTGTCTCTCTCAACTCTGGCGGCACGGCCCTGATCTGCACGCAAACCCACGTACTAACCACAGTTCTCTCCCCCAGTCCCGCCGACGAGGCCGAGAAAGCTGTCGCAGAAGCCCTTAAAGTTGGCTACCGCCACGTCGACAGTGCAGCATTCTATAAAAACGAGTCCAGCTGCGGTGCTGCTATCCGCAGCAGCGGCATACCACGCTCGGACATCTTCTACACCACCAAGATCCCGCCCGGCAAAGACATGAACTACGCCAAGGCCAAAGCCCAGGTCGACACGAGTCTAAAAGAGGCCGGCTTCGACTACATCGACCTCCTGCTCTTCCATGCGCCATATGGTGGATCAAAAGTGCGCAAAGAGGTCTGGCGGGCCATGGTCGAGGCCGTCGAGGAGGGAAAGGTTCGGTCCATTGGTGTCAGCAACTACGGTGTGCACCACCTTGATCAGCTCGAGCAGCACATCAAAGAGCTCGAGTCTGAGCGCGGCGGTGCCGGCAAGGGCGGCGTTTTGTCCGTGATCCAGCATGAGGCTCACCCGTGGTGTGTCCGCAAGGAGCTCGCAGAGTGGTGCAGCAGGCGCAACATCGCGGTTGAGGCGTATTGCCCTCTTGTGCGCGGCCAGAAGGCCGAGGACGAGACGCTGGCGAAATTGAGCAAGAAGTACGGCAAAACCTGGGCGCAGATTTTGAACCGGTGGAGCCTGCAGAGAGGCTTTGTTCCGCTGCCCAAGAGCAACACGCCTTCACGAATCAAGGAGAATTTCCAGGTGTGGGACTTTGAACTGACGGATGAGGAGGTCAAGGGGCTGGAGACGGAAGAGTACTCGCCGATTGCATGGGACCCCGTCAAGAGTGGATTGGAGGATTAAATATTACGAAGAAGAGGACCTGAAAAGGGGGATTAGAAAGCACGACGCTTTGCTGGGAACTGGACACGATGCATGAACAAAGATCTCTGCCGCTTTAATGCCTGCTCCTGTGGTGCAAGGCCTGCTGTGAATTTGATACTTATTGGAAGATACATTTTATATATGAAAAAAAACGCCAAATTCGTTGCTCAAAACTCCTAATTATAACGCCGCCTTACTGCATTGTGTTGTACAAACCAAATTTCCCCATTCCGATCTTGCTTTCCCATGCGTAGTTTGTGGATTCCCCCATCATTCATAAAACCGCTCACTCCAGTCATACTCTATCTGTCCGACCGGCATCGGCCACCAACTCATAATTGGCCCGTCAATGTAGTCCACATGCTGCTCAGTCGGGATCAGTATCCCTGTCGACTTCACCGACCCTGCTACGGCCGCGCCCGTGGAAGTGGGCACAATGGTATTGGTTTTCGAAGCTGCTGTCTCCATGGTCGTCTGCTTCCGTCGCGCTACGGTGTCCCGGTCGCGAGACATTACAGGCCGAACAGGCGGGAGATCAGATCCTGGCGGACTGCTAATGTGGCGGGTGTGGAAGTGCCGACAACCCGATTCCGAGAGTGGCGTCGTTGGACTGTTGAAATCGTCCTCGTCCTCGTCGTCTGTAGAGATTGCGCACTCGTCCTCGTGTTCGAAGTCGTAGGCGTAGATGGAGAAGTGCGCAGCGCTATCCTTGTGCTGTTGGTGGGATGAGAGCACGCTGGGCGCCTCGGTGTAATGATTGTCGAAAGCGCCGGCGATGGCCTCGAGGTAGCGCACTTGCGTGTTGATATTGGTGTCGATGCCAGTCACCTTTTGGGGGATGATGTCTGGATTGTATGAAGATAGAGGCGAAACTCTGTTGAAGAGGTAGGCCGAGATATCGTCCTCGTTGTAGACCGAGATGTGAGGGGAGGTGGCGACGTTGCAGTCGTCTTGGTAGTTCTTGACAGGAGGAGGAGGAGGAGGCGTGGTATGGGTCTGGTCCTCGGCCTGGTGCCTAAGGATGTCTTCGAGCTGGAAGATGTCGCCCTGCATTTCAGGTGGGTGTTGATGCTTGAGATGTAGTTGTGTGGGATGGTTTGTGGCTGGCCTTGTGTGGTCTGGTCATGGTCAGGCCTAGGTTGTCGGCGCACCGTCTCCCACTGGCTTTATAACTCATCTTGACTCCATCCTCCATATTTTCGTCTCGCAAAAGAGTTGCATCAGAAATCTTGTTCCGCCCAAGCAAGAAGAGCAAGCTGTCCTTGTGACCGTCATCATGACAAGCAATTGCCGGTTTGGTGTTGACGATGGGCCGATGATGAGGCGGCTCCGGCAGCCTCCGGTGGCTCGGCGCGGCGGCCGACCCTTGTCGCAGGCGGAATCCGCTGGGGGCAAGGGTCGCGGGCGCTTTCCGACTATCCCAGGCAGTTGCTCATCACCGTGACACGGGCCCTGGAGTGCTTGGGTGCTCTGACAGTGGGCTGACATGGGATGCCACTTGCCCGCTTTGGGCCATTCCGTCTTCTCCCGCTACCGGCACTTTCCGGCTACCAAACCCTCGCATGTGTGCCAAATCAACACGCGAGTCGCAACCGTCAGAGCAGAACCGAAAAGCTCGATAAGTGTTCATCCACTTTGTAAGCAATGCTGGCGGCTGCCATGAGAGTAGCGAGGATTGCGATGCGAACCATTTTGACGATATGAAGTGTATTCAGAGTATACTGGAGAACTGAAGACTGTGTAGTTTGAAGGCGTTTGGGATATAGTAGTAAGGAGTGAAGTAAATAGTTTGAGAAGGATGCTGGACAGAATGAATGTCGGGATGTTTATGGAGGTTATATAGACTTCTCGAGAGGTAACGAGGTGCTTTTTGAATCGCTCGAAGTAGTCTCTCGCTCAGGCTATCGCTATTTTCCGATCCACGTCTAGTGAATCATGCCGTTGTCTAACTAGGCTCTCTGAAGGACTTACCCTTAGTCCCTTGAATTCCATTGGTAAAAGCTAGTTCAGCGCTATGACGTGCCAGAAGGATGTCTAGACTTCTCTACTAGTACTGAATTTCCCCACATTCGTCTGATGGCGTACGCGCGCTAAAACCTCTTGTACATTAACGGCGATTAGCGGGCGCGCGTTTTGACCTTGATCAATGCCGTCCCTTTACTGCCTAGAACAGACGGTAATCTCTTCCCGTATTTTTAAGCATTAGATCGCCGTACGGATATACCGCTCGTCCGCTCTACTTAGGTCTTCAGGCGAGGCGTCTAGCTTAGATAATCCGTCCGAGCACCTCTCGCTCAGACGACCCGCTAATGCATCTCAGCTATACTTCTCGAAGTCCCGCTTCGATAATCTGCCCGAGCGACTAACCTAGACCTCCCGCTCAGATACCCCGCTAGACGTCTCTATAGTACTGAATTTCCCCGCATTCGTCTGATGGCGTACGCGAGCTGAAGCCTCTTGTAAATTAACGACGGTTAGCGGGCGCGAGTTTTGACCTTGATCAATGCCGTCCCTCTACTACCCAGAACAGACGGTAATCTCTTCCCGTATTTTTAAGCATTAGATCGCCGCACGGATATACCGCTCGTCCGCTCTACTTAGGTCTTCAGGCGAGGCGTTTCGCTCAGACAATCCGCTTAGGTATCTCAGCTATACTTCCTATAGTCTCGCTTAGGTAGTCCGCCCGAGCCCCTTTCGCTCAGACGACCCGCTGCATCTCAGCTGTGCTTCTCGAAGTCCCGCTCAGATAATCTAGACCTCCCGCTCAGATACCCCGCTTAGGCATGCAAGGCGCGCCTCTTGTATAGCTCGCTTAGGCAGCTGCGCTACGTCTCTCGCTTGGCTGTTCTAGTCCGGGGTCTCGCTGAAATGTCCTAGCTACATTTTAGTCGTCACAATTAAGAAAATAAACAATGAGGGTACTATAAAGCTACTAGATAATTCCCTTCCATTTCCGTTATTCCCTCAGCAATCCCAGCAATCCCAGCAATCTCAGCAATCTCAGCAATCTCAGCAATCTCAGCAATCTCAGCAATCCCACCGACAAAATGGTTCGCCTCTCTCTTTTCGCCACTCTCGTTACTGTCCTCAGCAGCGTTGCTACAGTCAACGCAGCTTGCCAGTGCCTATACCCAAACGGTTCCCATTGCTGCGTTGTTGTAAGTTGTCTCTAGTCCTAGTTCTGGATGATTTATATATTCTATTTAGCAATATTTAGTATGCAAGGAAAATGTTCAACTAATTGAAACCACTTTGGTTTATCTAGGAGCCAGTCGCATCCTGCCAGGAGGAATGTATAGAGGCAACGTCTGGCGGCCACCCGTGTGGCGCTAACGGCGCCTATACCGAAATCGCTTGGTTCACTGGTCTCGATCGCCACAAGTGCTATCAGTGAGGACCTATAGGCTGGACGGAGAGAATCCAGTATAAGAATCACTCTCTCCTAGTCTGCAACGATAGAGGCTAGTCAGGACTCGTTCAGGCAATGGGACTATTATACACGACGCTGTACGGGTTGTATCATAGATAAGGGTGTTATGACCCGGCCAATAGGTCGCAAGATCAGGCCAAGTCTAGGGCGGGTCATTCACGCGGACCGAACATCCCAGGGCTCTTATATAATCCATTTTTCAGACGACATAACATGAAGAAGGACAAAGGACATATAGAGCGGAGGATTTCTCATAGTCAGATAGTTACTCCTTTATACTTCGACGATCAATCTAAGTATTATTCTCACCCCTTACTTAATATAGTTACCCAATGAATACGAGATTGGTAGCACCTCTAAGAGATACGATAAACCCGAACACAAGAGAGCGCGATAGTTATACCCCATAGGCTTTACTTGTATTATAGAACAGCAACCCCAACGCCCTACTTCGATTGACCCCGGAGTAGATTCCTGATACGTCTCGGTATACTATCTAATAAGCAATCCTATCTACCTCTACTCAATCTTCAGAGCCGCTACCTAGGTATTTGTAATATTCATCCAAGATATTTACCCTACTCTAGCCTTCGCCGGTAGCCCTAGACTCAGCCCGATTGTGTAGTTTTATCTATACTCCTCTTAGCCCAAAGAATCTTCTGATGGTCGAGTTATTATAAGTGTTTTCAATACCGAGTTTATAGTCTAAGATTAAGTAACAAGTAATGAGACTTGATATTAGTTCTCGAGCCTGCTACCATAGTATCATAAATTCACTCTGGTTAAATATAGAAACAATACAATTATAATAAAGTTTACGAAAAGCTGAAATTGGACGTTAACTTGATGTAATACTCCGAAAAAATACTATATATCAATACTAAATAAATGGAAATTTTGTACGAGAACCCCTCCAAATGCGTTATCATGATAGATTGATCTCAGGAGTCTTTACGGGTGCACAGAAAGTGCCTGCCGTTTATGAACGAATCTAAACCGCACTCTCCGACTGTTTGCGATCGGTCTCGCTGTCGCCGCTATCACCGCTGTCACCGATGACACTTGAGGTGGCACTGACCACGTTAACGATGGCGTTCTTGAATTCCCGGGTTGGGGTCCCGCGCTTGAATAAGATGTCGAGCTCCTCAAGGCTCTTGCCCTTCATCTCGGGGACAACGACCCAAGCCAGGGCAGCCATGACAAGGGCAAGGCCACCGTAGATGTAGCCGACCTGGCCGCCGATGCTGGTCATCGCTGCAGGGGTCGAGGCAGAGACAATAAGGGCGATTAGGGTAGATACAGAGGCGGAGATCAAGTTGGTCTTCTCATTGACTCGAACGGACGCGGCCTCAGAGAGAATGACGTATGAGAGCGGACCCCAAGAGAGAGCAAAGCTAACGCCCCAGAGGATAAAGCCAACAACAGAAAGATACTTGACCGGCCAGCTGGGGTCGTGCACGGAGGCGGCACCACCAACCATGAAGAGGAAGATGGCCTGGCCGGTGCCGCCAGTGATGAGCAGAGGCCGACGTCCCATGGCATCGACAGTGAAGATAGCAAAGATGGCAGCCGCTAGTGCGATTCCGTGACCAATGACACCGAGCTCGAAGGCGTTGGTAAAGCCCTGTCTGGTGTAAAAGATGATACCATATTGGGAGATGAACACCTGGCCAGTAATCTGCTGGCCGGCCATTGCAAGCGTGGAGATCATAGTTCGTCGCTGTAAATCCTGCGAGTCAGTCTCGATATTACTTAAAATAGCATTTGTAGACATGAGCTCACCCGATTGGAGCCCTGAAAAACCTCCTTCCATGATCCCTTGGTCTGGTTCAGGTCCCCTTGTGTGAGGTGCACGAGCTCCTCTCTGATATTCTCCTCATTACCGTGGCGGCCGCGGAGCTTCTTTAGCGCAAGTGTAGCCTTCTCCTCCCGGCCCTTGGATAGCAGCCAGCGAGGGGACTCGACAAGCCAGTAGTAGCCGAGGGTAATGAGACTGGGCCCAATGAATTGCAAACCTAGCAAAGCACTTGTAAGTTACACAATTTTATGTATGGGCTGGCTTATTGGGTGAGAATGGACTTTCTTACTTACCGATGGGGATCAGCCATGAAGCGTTGGTCCTCCTCTTGGATGTAGCGTAGTTGACAGCTGTCGCAACAATCTGACCTAACAAGATCTGGAGCTGCATTTGGCCGACGAGGAAGCCTCGCAGCTGAGCAGGCGCAATTTCAGCAATGTACATAGGCAAGACCGTAGCGCAGATGCCGGTCATGCCGTAGCAGATAATGCGGCCGATGGTAAACTGGATGGTAGTAGTTGCCGAGATCTGGAGAGCGACACCGATTGAAGATGTAACGGTGATGAGTGCAAAGACGGGCTTGCGGCCGATCCACTGCGAAGTGGGCGCCGCGATCCAAATACCAATCAGCTTGCCAACCCATGGGGTGGCGTTCATGTATGCGAGTGTGTTATCGGGGATTGCGCAGATACCCTTGGCGTTGCAGACACCGAACTTCTTGTTGAAGAGGGGCATTGCCGACACGCCGGCAAAGACGAGCATGTCGTAGCCAAAGTTGAACATGGCCATGCTGCACAAAATAGTGCCCAACAGGACCGGCCATGTAAAGAGGGCAAACCGCTGGCGCAGCGTAACCTCCTCAGGCTGCCCCTCGTTCTTCTTGAAGAGCCCCATGGCTGAAGCGACGCCTGTAAATTTGCTGGAACTGGTCTAACAGGTTTGCCCTGTCGCTTTGGCGTGACTTGAATGGGTGTTGGTAGGCCAGTGGATATTGGCTGACCTCGATGCTTGATGCCTGACTCTTTGATGCTTGATGCTTGATGTAATGATTGGAGAAAATACTGTGAAGGATTGGCACTATTCCCTAGTTATAAACACGACTGAACGCCGAGGTCGAGACCAGACATCCTGCTGCATAGTCATCTGTGGTCAGAACCAATGCGGGGCAGTCTCAAAATAGTCTCTCGCGCGATCAGAGTATTCATGGGTTTGCCGCAAGTGCTGCAGGGGCTGGACACCTTGTCCAATAGGCTGGTAGGGCTGTCACGGCGCCCACTGTAGGTAGCTGCTTGCAAATCGTCAAGTTCAATGTGAGTAAGTGAGCCTCAGGTTGGCCTTGGAGTCTATGGCAATATTACTGGCCCACGCTGGCCAGTAGGGGAGCAGCCCCAGGAGGCGAGTCCTCAAATCAGCATAGTGGGACGATTGACGAGGGCTAAATTTGACTTGCAGATCCATGTAACTCTGTCCAGTGGGGCCCCTGCGAGGCAGTGCGAAATACAGTAACACTATGGATGCAGCAGCCGCATCCGCTGTGGCGTGCTCTTGCTGACTGTGAAGACCCATGCCGCGGACTTTAGGACGCTGTACAAGTGCCCGCCATTGCATATGCACAATTGTTGGGCTGGACTTGTGCCGTTGTGTTCTATTGTCCGTCGCCGCATTGTGCCAATGAGCGTTTTCGACTCCAAGCCTACGGCATCAATCCCGCCAACTCTCGGCGCTCGTAACGCTCCGGACTCTATGCTGATTTGTTTCACGCGCGTACAATCATGCGCTTTCGCATCACGCGGTAGCATAGATTCGTGGCGGCGGCACTAAGTTAGGCAGTGTACTGTATTATGTTACAACATATCGAGCACTGCATCCATCAGCCTGGGTGTGTCAAGCAATGCTACCTCGTACAGCATCCAGAGTTGGTCATTAATACTCCAAGGTCTCTCGACCGATGTTACTAATGATACTTGAGAGCCTTCTAGCTTCGCCTCGAGCGTTGTACTGCAGATGGCAGACGTCGAAAAAGCCGAGCTACGAGAACATGTGCGTTTCCGCTCACACGTGCTTACACTAATCAGAAACGATAATTGACTAGGTGCTGAGGCTTTCGGGCATAACGATTCGTGCGCTTGACTGGGTTTCTGTAAGGCACACTTGCCGACGCTGATCTGCGGGGGCCAGGGTATACATACTCCAATTTTTAGGGCGGCAACCACCGTAATATAAGCTTCCAGGCTTCCCCCTCGATCCATTTTCCGTGCCCCGCCCTTCGTGGCGTGGGGAACGACTGCGGCAGTGAGTCAGCGGTCTTTCCTTGCTTGCTGCTTTGGAGGCGTTGAAGTTCAATCACTGGTGGTGAGAGCAAATATAGTGACGAAAAATAAATAAAGAATCTACCGCCATCTTGCAAGCATGGTGGGTCACGTCAAATGTTTCAAGTTTTTCGGTGTCCGCGCCAAGGCGGCTGACGTAATGTTTGGCAATCGTCAGTCCACCAATAGCCAAGATACCCTTTACCTACCGTTTTGAGCTTGATTGCCGGCTTGGCAGCTATATATCTGAGGATGTCACTGGCGGAAATGACCCGACGCCGTCTGGTCGATGTTTAATGGTACCCAAACTTGATGCTGTGGACCCTCGGCAGTCCGCCTCCGTACCGCTTTGAGGTTGGAAGCTCCAAGATCTCCTCACTAATGCCTGCACCCTGTAGGCTCATCGAATGGTTGGTACTTTTCAAAGGCTCATTTGTGTAACTAAAGCTGGTGTATAAAAAGCCATTGTACTGTCTTGTGCCCGGGATCGCGTATTTCTGAGGCACCGGCACCTACCCATCACTATAATCGACCCGCATCGTACATCAACGCAGAAACACAAGGTCTCGATAAACAAGATGAAGCTCTCAGCCACCCTCGCAACATTGGTGCTCGGCGTCCTTCAAGTCTCCGCGGTACCAGCTCCCCACCCGGTCGAAGTAGCGCCACGAGCTGGGCCTACCGTGTATCTCTGCGGTGACAGCACCATGGCGGCCAAGGGTGCCAACGACGGCGCAACTGATGGCTGGGGGCAATATCTTGGGAAATATCTAAACATTCCCGTCGTCAATAATGCGATCGGTGGACGATCAGCTCGCTCGTACTGGAACGAGGGCCGGTTCCAGGCTGTCGCCAATAACGTCAAGGCCGGCGATATCGTTGTGATTGAGTTTGGACACAATGACGGCGGATCACCCAACACCAATGACAATGGCCGATCTGACTGCCCCGGCCAGGGCACCGAGACCTGCATCTCTGACAAGACCGGCGAAGTCGTGTACACGTTTGTCTTCTACGTTATCCAGGCCTCCAAGATGATGATGGCCAAGGGCGCAACGGTCATTCTCAGTACCCAAACCCCAAACAATCAGTGGGAGGGCGGCGTCTACGGTGATGGCGCTCCCCGTTTCGTTGGCTACCAGGATGTTGCCACCAGGGCTCTTGCCAGCTCGAGCGTTACCTACCTTGACCACTTCCGTGCCGTCAGCAACATGTATAAGAAGCTCGGCAACTCGGCAGTCAACGCCTTCTACCCCAATGACCACACTCACACCAGCCCCAACGGAGCCGATTTCAGCGCCAAGGCTTTCGTCCAGGCTATCTACCAGAAGCTCAACGGGGCGTCGCCCATCGCGCCATACGTCAAGACCCCCGTCAACATCGTCTACTAAGTGGCAAGGCGTGCTGGCCAAGTGGGGTCAAGATTTGAATATCTGCATTTCAAAGCCTGGACAGGATAGCCGAAATCATGACAAAACATCAACATATGTTGCCAATTCTTTGAGTACATATATTCTCTGTACATAGCAGTTTTCAATATTGAATGAATGATTCATGTTATTCTCATAAGACTTGTGTGTTGCTCCAGAGTAAATTTTGGGCGCGAACTACAACTGCTGTTCATCAAATAACTGGATTGTGGTTCCACTCGAACCAGCCCACTCCCTTCTCACCAGTTTGCAGCTCGACTTCCCCCCATGCCCGATCAAACAACGCAACTCGCGTGTCAGGACTCGGAAGCTTGAGCGCGGTGTGACTCACCGGCGTGATCTTTGCCAGGACTTCCTGATCCGACCCGAACGCCTTGATCATCATAGTCATAGACGCTACAAGACCCGCGTCATCCCTGATCTCATCGCAAGTCAGTTTCTCAATCTCGGACGCAACGCCGTCGCGTTGTGTGTACCCCATACCCATACGCGGTGCCTGGGGCAGACGTAGGTCAGTCGAGTGGAAGTGCTGCCCGTTGTCCATGTGGAAGGAGGCCCAGACCCAGTCCATTGACCACCAATCTCGAACGCCATATGAATGATCTCGTTGGCCAGGGACATCTTTGACTGTGATAAGTGTGCCGCTTTCGATGGTAATTGTTCCGGATACTTTGCAAGGGATCTCGTATCGTGTGGTTATTCGGTAGCGATAAGGAATCCCATCCGTAGCAAAGTTGAGATCCAAGGCGAGTGTCGTCTCCGCCTCGCTCTCATCGAAGAAAGAGTGTTTCTCGTGATAACGACCTCTACCCTGCAAGGTCACTCTGAATTCCTGGAGAGGCTTTACGGCTTCATGCGTGGCGTCAACCCTTCCTGTGTGAAGATGAAGTTTATCGTAAAGTTCCGGTCCATGGAACTCGGAAACTATGATCGCTGGCTTTCCTCTCCTCGTCAAGGTGGCATGATACCAATTTCCATCCCTGTTTGGCACAAGCCCCATTCGCACCCAGCCTGCGATTCCTTGTTCACGATCAATAAAGTCGAAGTACCAGCTTTCGTTCCAGTCCTTCTCCACGCCCGGTGGGTGTTTCTCCTCGTCTTCCACCGCAGGCTGCAGGGGCGTCATATCCTCATTGTCCACTACAAGCAAATCCAGGGCGCCAAAGTCGTAAACAAGCTCGCAGTGCCGCGCGAGCATGGTCATAAACAACCGATCACCTCGCTCTGTGCGTCCGGCTTGAATGCTGCTGACTATGGCCATGATGACTCCAAAGAACGCATTGAGTCGCAGCTCCTTTAGGCAGTCGTCCGGCGTCAGAACAGGCTCTCCAGCAATATCGTTTAACCCTTTGCAGTATGTCTTCAGCAATTCTTGCTGCCATTCGCGGCGGTCTTCAGTCTTGATCGAGCAGCCAAGGAAGTATGCAACACCGGCGAGAACAGGCCCAGCTGTGATGCATTGCCAGTCGACCACCATCAAGCGGCTGTCGCCGTTCAGAAAGAGCAAGTTGTCGAGACGATAGTCGCCGTGAGTGATGGCCATAGTGCAATTACCGGGCTCCTTCAGCAATGCCATCAGGTTTCCAAAGCCAGCAACCAGCTTCTCGCAAACAAAGAAATGTCGTGGCTCGATGTGTGCCTTGTAGCGCATGCTAAAACTCGTGAAAAGTTGGCGAAGAAGCGCAGGCGAGATCGGAGGCTCGCGCACAAGCCATTCCTTGTTTGACGAGTCTATGATCAATGCCGCCTGTGTCTTGCCCAACTCGTATAATGCCATTTCCGCCTGCTTGCGTGTAGCCGCTTTGATGTCGTCACCAGGTTCCGCATCTGGTCCCGCGTCTTCCAGCAGGAGCGTAAATGCACCAGTCGACCTGTCAAACTCGCCATAGTAACCCTCTGCAACAGTGTTGACTGCGGTCATGAGCTGTGGGGCCACTTGATTGTAGAAACGAACTTCGTTTTCGTAGATGCCTAGTGACAGCCCACTGGCTCGCGATCGTGGGTCTTGGGACGCGATCTTGAGTACCACGCTGGCAGGTGCGTTATGGGGAACAGTGTTATCGGCATATTGCAGCTTGATACGGTGACACTCTCCCACCAATCCAGTCCCGATTCGAGCCGCTGTGTAGCTTTCGATTGATGAGTCATGGAGAGTTCTTTGCAGGAATTCGATCGTCACTTGGGTCTACAGACTCGATGATGCTCGTCATGATTGATATTGTTGTACAAAGGTGCACTGACCTTTATGAAACCACAATCTGTCAAGGTAAATTGAGACAACTAGCATGTCACCTGGTATCAAGGTCTGTCTGAAACATAGTCTGGTAGATGAGGGGCGCGAACTTGTGCCTCGGCTGGCTACTTACGAGGTTTCGTTGGGGACGATCCTCGTCCCGGCGAATGCGGGGAACAACACTAGGCGCACAACAAGTCTCCCACTCGTTTTCCTTATGACTAAGCGAGTAACACACGTGACGTGGTTGTTAACGCTTGGACGCCCTCGACGCAATTGTCGGAGCTTCCCTTGCACAAACATAATCCATCCATGCTCTCTGGGCCAGAAAACACGAGGCAACCGCTACGCTCAACCATCGTTGCAGGCATGAAGGCTCGCCGCACCATTGGAATGAGAACTGTCCACCTATGCATTTTTATCAAATCGATCTCTCCATTTTCCGGAGCTCCCGACCATCAGTCGATACTGCAGCTGCGCAGTAACAAGCCACCGAAGTGGTGGACTAGAGACGGTTCTCACTCTTTGGACATTCACCAAATGCATGAAGTGAATTTTTTTTTGCATCAAATAGGAAGGCATGTTATGGTGGCTTCAACTTTTCCCTGACAAAATTCTGTAAGTCGGTTGCACATACAACTTTTCCAAATTCGGAATCCGAAGCTCCAACACTTCAAACCCACAAGACTTACAAAATTGACGCCTGTGATCTCCAAGTCGTGGTGTGTCTGGAGGCTGATAGAATGCTTTTGCACCCAGAATGTTGGAATATTCTGTTTGTTCCCCTGTTGCAATCTATTGCCAGGCAGAATCAAAATCCATAGTTGAACTCTTGAACAAAGTCTCAGCAGACGGCACGAGACCTTGAGATACATGCGTTGGAACTGGTTTCTGTTGTAGATTTCATGGTTGGAAGATGGCGATCTGCTGGTCGTCCAATTCGAGTTGGCGCAAATGATTGTTGGTGCACCCGTGGTCTCTCAAAGCATTACGTGTGCACCCCTCATCCTGCGCAAAAATGATCCTCCCGTCCTCCTGTGCGACCACGGTGGCACCAACTCCAATGTCGCCCTGCCAAAAACTTTGTCTTGGGGAAGCTCAGGGTCAGTGCTGGACCCATTCCTGATAATGGCAAAGTCCCCACTCCCAGTACTACCTTCCTGTCGTGGACTACCTTTTGGCTGGTCTGCTCGTGTGGGGAAGACGGTCCCGGACTCCTTCAACGGCTGCTGTACTCCGAAAAAGCTTCGCCTTCCAGGGGTCCTGCTGGCTATCTCCCGAGGTTCACCGGAACCCACCATGTTAAGATATGGTATCTGCCTTTGGTAGCCGCGTGGCCCTGGCCTTACTCGCATGGTTCAAGGTGTTATCTCGTCAATGGATGAGGTATTTACCCCGCGGTGGTCGCCCTGTTCTTGTGCAATCATGCCGCTTCGTTCCTTCTCCCTCAATCGCCCTTGACCTCTAACCTGGTGGCGCGATCATTCAGAACGAGATGGAGTCTAACAACGTCTCCAGCGGCGAAAAAGAGCGGCCGGCTCCGGTCCTCGACGAGAAACACACACAGAGAGCTCACGATGATGTTGAGAAATTGCGGAAAGCTCACCAGTGGGATCCCAATCTGCCGGTCGAGAAATTCAACGAGATCACTGTCGCTGCACAAACAGACGAGCCCGAAGTGACGACAGAAGTCCAAAAAGAGTTCGCGAATACGTCAGCCTACGAAGAAGTCCGTGCTGCCGTTCGTGAGATTGACAACGAGGAATATGCCAACACTCTTCGCGCGTGGGTCATCGGACTCGTGTTTGTCACCATCGTCTCCGGCATCAACATGTTTCTCAGTATGAGAAGCCCCGCTATCACGATCCCTGGGGTCGTGGTTATTCTTCTTTCATACCCTGTGGGGGTGTTTTGTGCTAAAGTGCTGCCGACTCGAAAGTTCAATACATTTGGGCTGCAGTGGTCGCTCAACCCGGGACCATTCAGCGTTAAGGAGCACACGGTCATCACCCTGATGGCTAGCATCACATCCGGCTATCCGTACTCGACAAATGCACTTGAAGCGCTGCAAGCACCGTCTTTGTACGACCACAGCCTGGGGTGGGGTTTTGCTCTGATGTTCACCCTCAGCAGCCAAATCCTCGGCATCAGCATATCCGGCATGTTCAGGCGATTTTTAGTCTGGCCATCTGCCATGGTATGGCCTGGCCAATTTTCGACAACCTCGCTCCTGTATACTATGCACGACAAAAGAAAGGCAGACGAAATTGCCGAGGTGACGTCTAGCTCCTGGCGCATGTCGCCATATCGGTGGTTTTGTTATGTTGGTCTGGCGTCTTTCGCCTGGTACTGGATCCCCGGTGTCGTATGGCAGGGTCTTTCAGTCTTTGCCTTTATCACCTGGATCAAGCCAGATAACGTTGTCGTGAATCAGCTGTTTGGTGGAGTGACCGGGCTGTCCTTGATACCCATTACCTTTGATTGGACTTACGTATCAGCGTACCTACTCAACCCGATCTTGTCGCCGTGGTACGCTCACCTCAACTGTCTCATTGGCCTGGGGATCTTCGTCATCATTCCTACCATCGGTATCTCATACAGCGGTGCTCTGTTCTCGGACTACCTCCCTATCAACACTTCCCGCACCTTCGACAACACAGGTAGCCACTACGACGTTGCAAAGATCCTGACGCCCGGATTCACGCTTAATCAGACAGCATACCAGGAATACTCGCCACTGTTCCTCGCCCCGACATTTTTCCTCAACTATGGCCTGTCCTTTGCCACCCTCATGGCAGCGCTGGTTCACACTCTGCTTAATCACAGCGGCGAAATCTGGTACCGCATGAAGGCAGCCCGCAACCAGGAACCTGACGTCCACATGACGATGATGAATAAGTACAAAGAGGCGCCAGACTGGTGGTATGGCTGCACATGGGTTGGCGCCATGGCCTTTGGGCTGGCGACAGTATTAGCCTACCCGACGCAGCTGCCGTGGTGGGGCTTCATCGTCTCCTGCCTAATTGCATTCGCCTTTGTCGTTCCGCTGACCATGATCCTTGGCACGACTAACATTCTCATCTCGCTCAATGTGCTCTCGCCGTTCCTGGGTGGCTTCATGTTCGCTGGCCGTCCAATTGCGGTCATGTTGTTCAAGGTTTTCAGCACTATTGTCTTGGGCCAGGCCCAATCATTTTGCGGCGACCTCAAGCTTGCGCTCTACATGAAGGTGCCACCAAGAACAACGTTTTCCTGCCAGCTTGTAGCTGCGATCTGGCAGGTATTTGTTCAAATTGCGGTTATGGTGGGTGGCTCCCTGCCCCAATCTTTGCATCATGCATTCTCACACGACTGACTACACGTACTAACCCGAGAGATGCAGAACTGGGCTTTCGGCAACATCCCAGGCATCTGCGAGGCTGACCAGCCTAGCAACTTCACATGCCCCAACGGCAGCACCTTTTTTTCGTCCAGTATCGTGTGGGGGGTGATCGGGCCCCAGAAGTTCTTAGGCGCCGGCACTATGTACGCTAAAATTCACTACTTCTGGCTACTTGGCGCATTGCTGCCCATTGTCTTCTACGTCGTCAACCGGCAGTTCCCCAAGTCAATCGCGCGGTACTTGCATGCCCCAGTCATGCTTGGCGCCATGGCGTGGCTTCCGCCGGCGACGCCACTCAACTTTTCGACATGGGCGTTTGTTGGCCTGGCGTTTAACTGGTACATCCGGCGGCGCTGGGGCGGCTGGTGGAACAAGTACAACTACCTGACGGCCGCGGGACTTGATTCCGGGCTCATCATATGCACGCTCGTCATCTTCTTTGCCTTCTCCCTGCCGGACACGCCTGTGCCGCAGTGGTGGGGCAATGTGAGTGTCTTTGAGACTTTGGTAAGTGCCAGTGCTCCTGTTGAAGGACCTTGGTGCGGAGTGGTGATGTGTGCTAACATTCTGGCTCTGCAATGCTGCAGGACGCAATGGGTACCGCGGTCCGCAAGGTTGTGCCTGACGGTCAGACATTTGGCCCGGCGTCCTGGTAAAGCTCCGGGTGGTAGGGGGGGGGGGCGTCGTCATAAGGGTCCCTGCACTGCTGGCTGCCAGATTTAGCCAGAACGACGACGATCTCCGCGCTACTGTAGCTCATAGACAACTACTTCATATCGCTGCACACACTATTGTATTGTCCAAGCGCACGCTTAATAGTGTCTGTTTATTTTCCATCATGATTGAAGCCGTCGACGTGTTTCCCGTGGGACTGAAATGATGAGCTGCGAGACTATCGATCACTGTTATGCTTGTTCACGCACCAGCCCGCAAGGCCCGCTGAGGATCGATGATGCAAGAGATCGGTACTTAAGGTACTTTGGCACATGTTTTGTAGTGATGCACACCAGAGACTGATGATTTTCCTATCCAACCACCCGTGCCGACACAGCCAGCAAATCGTCCCTCTACCGCCACTCTATAGCTTTATCTTGCACTCTATCACCAAGCACGAGTTCCCTCACGTGATGCACGCTGGACTCCACGGTACAGGGAGCAAGACAGCTAGATGTCAATCAGATTTGCACATTCATGATGGGGTCGAGTTAAGCCAGTCCAGCGCCGCCAGAGACGCCTCGACCCTCGATTGGCAGAGTGCTTCCGCGGGTGGCTTTGCGGTGAAGAAGTCGCAGGCCCGCATTTTGATGGTCAAGGCTAGCTAGGAGCGGCATCCCGTTGCCCGTCGAGCCTATTACAATTGCAACTCAAGTTTTTGGCTCAGTAGAAAGCTCGCTAAGCAAGGATTCTTGGCGACAACGGCAGTTGCCGGGCGAGCACTTTCCTCTTGCGGAAAATGCAGCCCGACCAGGTCGATCTCGTACCTTAGTGCCCACGGCATCTTAGCTGACTGCCGGTGGCGCTGGTCACAATCACTGCGGCTAAAGGGCACTGCCAGGCTAGCTCTACCGTGTAGTTGTCGTGATGGTCCACGAATTATATACACACTTTCACCCAAAGAGATCCACTATTCAGCCGATGTTATTCCTCGCGATACACGGCCTACGCCGCAAAGATGTCTACTGAACTGTGTTGGCATGCCCGCCCTCCGCATCAAGGGCATCGCAGGGGCTTATCTGGCACGGCAGGGTCGCAGCCGGCGGGTCAACTCGCCCGCTAGTGGTATGCAACACCCCATAATTGTCCCTGGAACACTTCATCGCCGATCCAAGGGAGCGGCCGCAGCCATCGCAGTATACTTGGGGCCTGTAATATTGCAAGTAGGTGAAAACAACGTCGTCTGGCAGAGTGTGGAGCAGCTACATACGGTGCAGTGACGATCAAAGATGCTAGCATCTCTGCCGCTCTAGTGCGTGTTATTGTGATCCAGGGAATGGATAGATGTGATGGGCTCGGGTATAAAAGCGCTTGTTTCTCCCAATAATCATTGCAATTCTCAAGTTATCCATCGCTACCATCAATCCTCCGAAATCATCTCTTCCTGCCTTCTCAGTCAGCTTAGTTACTCCTTCATACACTTGAGTCTCAGTACCTACTCCACCTCTCAAAATGAGATTCTCCATCATCAGCACCGCGGTAACAGCACTCGCTCTCTGCGGAAATGCCGTTCAAGCTGCTCTCATTCCTGCTCAGATGGTTGACAACATTAATAGCCTGACTCGGAAGTCTCAAGATCTTCAGGACCCGGCTCAGTCAATCACTACACTCAATGCCCCTCTGATCGTCATTGGAAAAGGACCTCTCCCTGTAAGTTCCCACTGGTATCTAATTAAATGCAGAGTCTAACCAGTCTCCACAGGTCGTCATCAACGGATTCAGAGACATCATATCCGCTGCCGATACTGCTATCACTCAGATGCAGGGAAGCCAGCAAGTTGATGCCGGGCCTGACTCGGACGCCATTTTCAACGCATTCCGCGAGTTTGTGCGCGTCCACCAGGTTCTGCTCAATATCCTTATTGGCAAGGCCGGTGTGCTCAAGGTCGTTCCTGTCGTTGGCCAACCTGTCGCCACTGTACTTCGTGGAGTCGAGAACGTTGTTGATGTAAGTTTAACCGTAAAAAGTAGCCGAAAGGATAACACAAAAAACTAACTTGGTGCTCTTCAGACCCTTGCTCTCGGTACCATCGCCCTTGTTCAGAGCCGTGCTGCGGACCTTCAAAACCAGGCTAACTCGCTCGACATGACCCTCAATACTTGCATTGAATCTTACCAAGGACTTGACCTCAACAACGTCAAGCGTGCCATCACTACAAGCGCATCCTTCCGTGCTCTGCGTGTCTAAGAGACAGGCTTCCCAACATCGAGTTCACAATATGTAATGGACCAATCTGCCTCGCAGATTGTATGATTGATGGCTATGATCAAACTTTTAGGGGTAGTACGAGGAATGGTGATGTTGAAGATTTGTAGCCCGGAGATAGTACTGGGCTTAACGTTGGGGAGATAGTAATAAAGTCGTGGTCGTTACGCGAGACAAGATGCGCTCACTGAGCAGCAAAATCGAGATATGTGAAAACTATCATTGTCCAAGCACGTGAGATGTGCTACAAATTCGATTTACCGAATTGTTAAGGTCGAGATTTGAGTAAATCTCGCTGACAAATGTCGAATGTAGTCGGAAGTTCGCGAAGAAGTGATATGAATGTATATTAAATTGCACTCATGGTTCAATGCTTGGTTAGTTTCTCTCACACCCAAATGAACACAGCTGCCACAACTCATCGTCTAATGGAACATCAGGCTCGAAAGTTGACATCACAAAGAGTAGACGCGGATGATGTATTTTGTGGATTCATACTTCACTTCGCATACCCAAGCACTCGTTGCAACAGGCAATTTATCTTGATAAAAGACATTTAATTTAGCAGATGATATCATAATTGTGCTAGTTGTTCAGCTTCGTAACTTAGAAACCCAAGGCTGCGTTGAAGGCCGCCGCAGTGCTCGCATCCTTGGTACCCAATGCAGCAACCTGCGCCTTGGCAGCCTGGCATTGCACTTTTGCGGCATCGTTGGCACCGCAGACGTTAGTAAGTTGATCGCAGATGCGGTTGGTAATGATGTTGGGGTTTAGCGCGTCCTGTTGGCCTTGAGCTACCTTGGGATCTGTAGGCAAAAAGGTTCCCTCTGTCGCTTTACGACCGGGACGGCCGAGTTGGAAGTCCATAGTTGGTGTGCAGCTGCCGAAATCGGCGGCTCCTCCGGCGGCAGCACCACCTGCAGCAGCTCCATCAGCGTTGCCGTTGTCCTGGTTGTTGTTATCGTTGTTCTGGTTGTCCTGGTTGCCATTGTTCTGGTTGCCATTGTTCTGGTTGCCATTGTTCTGGTCGCCATTGTTCTGGTTGTTCTGGTTGTCCTGGTTGCCATTGTTCTGGTTTTGGGCCTGCTGGTTGTTGTTGTTATTGTTGGCGCCCTGGTGGTGACGAACGACCAGTCCTAACTCCGAGTTGGTGGGAATTGCCAGAGCGGAGGTGGTGGCGGCCAGAGCAGCGATGAGGAAAATGTTGAACTGCATTTTGGTGATTGATTGGAAAAGATTGGCGGTTGTCTGGAAGCAAAGAGGTATATTGGATTAAAAGGATTGAGACTTTTGAAAGACTGGACGAGATCAACTCGTTTCGGGAATGAGATCAACTCAAGAGAAGGGAAAGATTGTTTGGTTCGTTGGGCGGCGGATGAGGATTGGAATCGGAGATGGGATGAAAAGCAGAAGTCGTGGCCTTAAATATCTGGTGCGGGACATTATAAGTCCATCTAGCCTTGATGCTATCGTTACATGGGGATGCTATATGGGATAACTAGCATGGGTCTAATCGGGTCAGACACCGGATGACACAGCCACTAGTCGCAGCTCGGGCGATCCAGTTCCTAGAACAAGCGTGCTAAAATCCGGCATGTCGTAGACCCGCACGTGCAGCGCTCACTGAGACGCCATGAAACACTGGGGTAGGGTACTTTGGTGGCATTCACAGGCCAAGCATAACCCTGCCAAGACTGCGTCTCAAACCTAAGCAACCGGGGTCCCCAGAGTTACTAGCCCAATCCGAAACAGGAGCTTGTCGCATGTAGCTTGAGGTTCTTGCACGCGCCGGCCTACAGAAAACTTGACCTTGTAACAATGGGGTATACGAACGTGTGAACCCTATCCTGTAGCATAATTTTGACCGAGCCTAATCTATTCCACGATCGATCGCTCAATTAGCAGTGGAGCGGCAAGCTCAGTTATGCTCAGGCTGGCTGATAGAGCGGACAGCGCATCTACGTCATTCATCTTGATTCTCAATGATCTCGGGAGCGGTATATCCATTCAGTAGCTATGTCCGTATACCTCTACTTGCAATCCCACATTGGTGCCAGCACCCAGACTGGTTAGGCGATGCGGCGAGTTGTTATGAGCGAGAGAACCTCGAGCGTTATCTCGGCGCCGAGCCTATGAGCCGTGGGCACATGTTGCGCATAGATTCCTAGGCGTGTGTTATTATAATAGCTTTGGCGAAGATTCCGGCAGGCGCGTTGTTGACAATTAATATCTAGTCTACCTAGTCTATGTTACCTGTATACAAACAAAATAACCGAGATTGGAGCAAAGTAGCGATAACTCTATAGTGCCAGAAGCCTGAGCCTAAAAGGATATCTCTAACGCTACGCTAAGCCTAAAGCTTAGGAAAAGTAGAAGTTACCCTCCTAACTCCAAGCATAAAGATACTTAGAGATACGCTTACTGATTTAAATATACGGTCTTATAGTAGAAATCGAGGGTACTTAGGCATTTTAGAAAAGCTTAGTAGCCTCCTAATAAATTCACTTCGTACTCTAAGAGGGTACTAAGCTTTCTAGGTATAGTATAATACGGGAGCTCTCTATTTAATAAGTATATCCTGTAGAGTAATACTATCGATCCATTCTATTATTGTAGGAATGTTTATAATGAACAATTAAATAAAACCTACGCGCTCATATTCCTGACCATTGTAATCCAGAGGAGCAACGAGCGGCTCGAATTCCTCTTGTGGCCTACTATACCGTATGGCACCCGCTGGCGCTAATAGTAATAAGCCTAACCTAGCCGTCTCGTGTTCTCTATATCGTCTTAGTCCAGATTAGGGCGAGTCGTAAATAAGAAGTATCGGTATACAGCTTACTATGCGAGACTGCTTTAAGTCTAAGCTGTACTCTAGTACTATCTCGAGCCCTATAAAGCTAGATATTACTAGCCGCGAGCTAACGAAAGGTAAAAGGTAGCCCTCGCTTGTTACGGTTTACTCCTCCTCTGCTACACGTGCCTACCTAGAGGGCAAGTACGTAACTACCCTAAAAGGGTATATATATATATATATATAGATAGCTCCCCCTCCGCTAGATATAGCTAGCTAGAGGGTAACCTTCTTAATAATACTACTACTAGATCGTTCACACTATAGATACCGTAACGTCTTTACTAACTAAACGAAGAGGAGCTCTCTGTTCCTTAGCTACCGTAACGTTAATACTAACTAAACAAAGGGGAACCCTAATATCTAGTACCTACGACTTAAGCTGAATATATTATAACCCTTATTTCCTCGAGAACGGTAATAACTACGGTAAATACGATAAAAACTATAACCTTAAGCCGAATAACTTACTACCCTTATTTCCTCGAGAATAGTAATAACTACGGTAAAAATAATAAGAACGACGACTAAATAGTTAAGCCCGATATAAGTAAGCTTAAGGAAGTTAAGTAGTTTTACGATTTTATTATAAAAAACCCCGACGATATTATTAATAATAATAAAACTCCCGAAGTTATAGATAGAATCGCCTACGTTATAAGCCTCGACTACGTCGACGGTATCCTTACTAAAGTCGATAACCTAACGACTATTATATATCCCGTCCTTTAGGATAGTAGTTACTCGGAACTAAAAAAGGGTTATAATAGGGTAAGAGAGATCTCGCGAATCCTAGCGAACGAGATAATATAATTACTAAAGCTTTCGCGGTATAGGTTTAGAGTCCAAGGACCGATTTTCGCGTTAGAAATACCCTTTTCGGCCTAGTTCATCGTTAGAAATACCCTTTATAGCTTAGCAATTTGTAATATATATTAAAAGCTCTATAACTCCTTAGCTAAGATAGATAGAATAGTACACTTTTTTGAAAAGGATAGCCCTAGCTAACGGCTTTAAAATAATATCCTTTTTAGCCTTATAAGTTAAGTTTTCGTAAAGTTCTAAGAAGAATGCTATTCTACGCTAATCCTATCGATAAGACTAAGCGGGGCTCTAGGTATAGGCTATACTAGCGGATTAGAAAAACCCTTCTAGGCTTAGCGTATTATTAGAAATACGCTAGCCGCTTTAAGAGGGCGCTAACCTAAAATCTATATTCTTAGAAGTTTAGGTTTAGGTTTAGGTTTAGGTTTAGGTTTAGGTAATAGCGGGAGTTTAGGTAAGGGCGAGAGTTTAGCTAAGGGTAAGAGCAAGAGTTTAGGTAAGGGCGAGAGGTCTTAGTAAGGGCGAGAGTTTAGGTAAGAGTAAGAGTTTAGGTAAGGGCGAGAGTCTAGGTAAGGGCGAGAGTCTAGGTAAGAGCGAGAGTTTAGGTAAGGGCGAGAGTTTAGTATTACGATCCTACTTAGGGTTAACTAAGTAGGAAGGGTTAGGTTACTATTCGGTAGATAAGTAAAGCCTAAATAATATACTAACTTAATCGCTATTACTCTCTCTTAGTATTAGGGTTGTTATATCTCTTAGAAGAGATACTACTCTCGGTTAATTAAGTAACTAGGTTAAGTAAGGGGTAAGAATAATACTTAGATTAATCGCTAAAGTACAAAGGATTAACTATCTAACTATAGGAGATCCTTTACTCTATATATCCTTTATCCTTTATCGTAAACTATAGCCTCCGGGGTTAGAACTATTAGTTCCGTAGGTATACTACGTAGTTCTCGTATAGAACTATTAGTTCCTTAGAGTCTTAGTATAGTTCCTAGATTCTACTACTATAATTAGTTATACTTTTCTACTAACGTAATATCGAGGGTATATCTCCCCGCCTATATAATCTACCCTTATCCTTAGCCCGATCCTACGACCTATTAGTTGGGTCGTTATATCTAGGTAACGGCGAGAGTCTAGGTAAGAGCGAGAGTTTAGGTAAGGGTCTTAGTATAGACTTAGCTTA